>QPKB01000009.1:29764138-32677496 GCA_003546025.1 Camphora micrantha | reverse complement strand
TTATTAATTGGATGGAATATCTGTAACAAATCCCAAATTCTTGGGTCAGGTTAGGGTCAAGCTGGCTGGATGAGTAGCATGTGCAGACTCAACCCATACCGAACCCATTTGTTAATCTGGTTGTGTAGCAAATGAACCCAGAATTTATGGGTTGGTTTTTGGTTGGGTTGGCAGATTAGTTTAGGAATTGCAACTACATATCATTGGTTTATTACCTCAGCAATAGGCTACAGTTGTATAAGAAAGTGCCATCATATCAAATCATTGACCCATAAACTTGGCAATAGGTCAGGTGGGTTCAAGGTTCTACTAGGCCAAAGAAGGCCCATATATTAATCAGGCCTTCTAGCTCAACACATGATATAGCAATCACCAACAGGCCCGCAATTAGGCTTGGGCCAGACCTTAATGGCTCAGGGTAACACCTTGGAGAGCACTAGGGCCTTTTGGTGCCAGTGAGCCACTAGTCAAAAATACTAAAATCCATCTGATTTTAATAAAAATGAGCTGATTTTGGCTACTTAAGAATGTTTTCTAGTGAGAAAAAGAATAAACCCTAGTAGCAACCATTTACCTAATTCAAAATTTCTGGTTTTATCTAATACTTTTGATGTGCTTGTCTGTGTCAACATCAGAGGTGTCTACAACTCTGATAGATCCACCCATTATTTCAGAAATTCCACTTTATCCAAGGGGCCACTAGCTTTAAATACCCACATGAACAATTTCAAACTTTCCTCCCTTTCCAAGTTACAAATGACTCTTGATTTCACATCCTACCAATAATAGCAATTTAGTAATAGCCTAATAGGGCAGCAATTCCACACCAGACCTGATAATTCAGCATTCGGGTTGAAATCTCTGACCCCATTAACAAATGGGTTGGATTTAGATTGAGCACATTCTTATTATTTGACTCATTAAATGGACACAACCCTACTCGAGTTGGCTAATTTTGCTATGATTTACAACCCATCCCCAACTCCACCCCTTAAGGGTTCCGGTTGAGATTTTCAACTCAGTCAATAAATGAGGGGTTAAAAAATAGCCCCAACAAATTATTGTAATCCTTGACTTAATAACCTTTAAATTTTAATTACATTTTAACCGTATATTTTTTTTAGATTCAATCTGGCGGTGAGTGAGGGTTTGGTCAATACAAAATTGGAGCAATAAAAGAGGGCCTCCATTGCTGGACTGCATTTGCAGTGGCTCATGGAAGAGCATTTCCCCACATTGCACATGTTGTAGTTTTTTTTCTTTTTTTTGTTGGAAAGTTGAGTTTGTATTTTTAAAGAGAGATTACAAAAATAAAAGAATGAGATGTAGCTCCAAGATCGCTTACCTACTCTTGACAAAGAAATGGAAGAGAGAGATCCCAAACCAGCTTGAAACCAACCACAAGCCCGCTAATTAAAAATAGAAAGAAGAGCTCAACCCGACGACGCGCAACATATAAGGAGGCAAAAGGAAAATAGCAAAATTATAAGAAAGACCCAAGAAACACAGCATTGATGTGAGTTGTTGTTATGTTCTGGACATGTTGTAGTTATTAACGTATAAAGAGTCCTTTGTTGTCAAACTCCCCATCAAAACAGCGGCTCTATTTTCTCATCTTCATATCATTAAATGGCTTGAATATTATATGGAAAGGTGTGAAGGCAGTTTGACCAGGTAAGGTGAGTTGTCTTGTAAGGCTAGGAAACCCAATGGGAAGACCAAACTTGGATTAAGACAGATCACATGAATTTCATTTGTTGTCTTGTACACGGCATTGCATGGCAGAGAAAGAGAGTAGTAGGTTGGATGTGGAAAGGGCTTTTACATTGAGGAAAGAAAAGCCAGCCCAACTCCATGCCAGAATTCTCTTCTGGAAGACTCTCTATTGGTTGCAAAAAGAGGTTTCTCCTTCCAAAGCCTTATCCGTTTAAGGTGCCAAATCGGATAGTCATGAATTTACAAAAATTCTATTTCAAATTTTGGATCAACAGTTATACCTTGCAAACACAATGGGCCCATTTATTTTCATGGAATTAAATACATAAGAATCAACACTCAATTGAGTTCCAACGAGGATTATTAAAGAGGTGAAAGATGAAGGATATGAGGTGAAGGTGAAGTAAATGGGATCTTAATTTTCCTATCTAGAATTGATGGATGGGTATTCATTTCACGTCTCCACTTGTTTTGCTTGAGTAAATTAGCACAAGATAAATTAGTCGTGAAATGAGTTTTTACCTCAAAAATTTAAGAACTTTATAAACAAATTGCCACAATAGATGCACACATCACACTTGGTTAGAATATATAGGATTTGGTTAAAAATAAAGATGAAAGGTGAATTTTTTTTTTTAAAATTATGAATCAAATAACCTTTTAGTCTAGGGAATAAGAAAAAAAAAAAAGAGATGGTGAATACATGGCTATCTATTGAATTAATAGGGTGGTGGGCTGGTTGCTACCTCTCCACCTTTTAATAATCATTCACCCTTCCAACTCTTTAACAATCTTTATTGGACTTCATTTTGCAATGAATTCTCTTATGTATTCGTTTCTTATATATTTTAATGCAAACGAATGAGCCCTTACAATTGCCCTAAATATTAAAGAATTGCATAAACGGTCAATAAAGCTCATATCATGGTGCAAGTCTTTTGGAGAGTCTCTGAAATATATTTTTCTTTCAAACTCCCCATCAAAATCCGCAGGGATCTATTTTATCATCCTCATATCATTGATTGAAGGGTCTTGACAATTGGTGGGTGTATTAAAGAGGAAGGTGGGCAGCCAATTTGACCACGTAAGGTTATCAAACATCCAAAATTTGTGTATAAGGACCAAAACCAAGTTCACGGCAGACGGCAGTGTAGTGATGCATTTGCAGAGGATGAAAAAAAGGGCTGCATTGCTTTGGAATTGGAAAGGGCATGTGGAGGAATCCTGATCCTGAGAGAGTGGAACTACATAGTGGAGCCTACTTAGTGAAAATCCTAACGGTTCAAAGTTGGTCCCAACGTAAAATTGAAATTACCATTCATAGTGTGATCAACACAATCAATTTCAATAATCAAATTAATCTTATTCTCAATTTTACAGCATGACCAACTCCTGTTTGAGTAAAACTTAAATAAATCATGATAGACACCAACAAACTATTATTTTGAGTGGTTTAAATTTTTTAGCTACGTCCCACCGTGGAGTTCCCTCGGGGAAAAGTCTTTTAGGGCATGTTTGGTAACAGGCGATGAATTCATTGATCTTATAATTCTTCACTACCACTGAAACAAAGATTCCTCACTGGGGATTTATATAGTTGATGATTTCACATTGGTATTGGCGTGTATTGATGTATATAGATGATGAAAATAGGATTTGGTGTGCAAATTCACTTAAGAAATAATTTTCAAATCTTATGGGAGTGGTCAAATCTTTTTCTTAAAAATTTGGTTGCCAAACGTAACCTTCTAATGATGCATGGAGAGAATCCATACTCCCAGGAGGGGTATCAATTTCTTTTCATCAAATCTCTTGAAAGTTCAGATGAGCAAAACCCGTGTGATGGAATTATCAAAAGCACAATTTTCATTTGAGGAAAGAAAAGCCAACTCCAGGCCAGAATTCTGTCTTTTTCCTTTTATTCGGGTAGAAGGCCAGATTGCACTTTTCGAAGCCGGTATTTATTTTTACCAAGAAAGTTTTCTCCTGCCAAAGTACTATCATTAGGTGCCAAGTAGGAAAATAAAACCAATTCATTTTATTCTTCTCCACTTGGGTTTTCACCTTAAAAATCTTCCTATGTAAGTCAAAATCAGGATAATCAGGAATTTGAAAAATCATATTATATATTTTAGATCAACGACTATACTTATTGTGAATTTTACTTTGATACACTGAACACCTAATCAGATCCTAGTGGGTTTACATTGTAGTTCCTTGACTGCCTTAGGATAGATGGAAAGGATCTTTTCTTTTTTCGGGTAAATGGAAAAAGATCATTTCTTTTTTAAGAAAATAGAATATATATATACGGTCACGATCTTATGTTGGCTAATCCTTGATTATCCTTCTTGTTTTCTACATATGTGTACACTGATTGATGCTCATACAAAAAATTTTGTTTGAGGAAAAGGGGATTTTCCCATAGGCAATCTCATTAGTCCTCCTTGTAACTTTTTGGCTTCCTTTTTAACCTTGTATCAAAGAACAATGAGATTGATTTACCAAGGAAAAAAAGGAGTCATGAGATTGATTTCTATGAATGAAATCTAATTATTTTATATAAACTGATAAAAAGGAATGCAGATGGTCACACGTTGTCAAACCACTTATAGATTAGTGGCAAGGCACCTTGGTTTCAAGGTGACGGTAACTAGGGTTGATCCATGGCCCCTGCATCGGAAGTATTACTCTCAAGTCTCATCCCACTAAGTTAATCTAATACAAATGGTCATGCTCACATATTAAAGGAAAATGGTATTCTAGACTTTCATTTCTAAAAGTTTAGAAAACAAAGGTGGGTATTAAAAAACGACCTTTAAATAATTTTTACTTTTAATGGAAAATGAATATGGAATATCCAAAATGAATACCCAGCCATATTAAATCAAATCTTAGAAAAGATTGGAGCGCCCCCAAATTAGGTTTAGTGTTTACTGTTTAGGGTTCAAGGTTCCTTCATCCCTCACTTAATAGTTAATAATCCTTTGTTGGAGGCTTGGAGCCCATTTGACCAAGGATTCTTATGTGTTTAATTTCATGACAATTTTCTCAGTATCATAACCTTTTCTCCATTTATTTGAATTCCTCCAATTTAAAAGAATATAAAATAAAATTGCTGAGTGGCACAAGAGTACAGCACTCAGTAAGTCAGGTCTAAAGTTAGGTTGTGGTTCACTTGATCTCTGTCAGGTCATTTGAAGGTAAAGATAACAAGTCACAAAAGCTGCCTACAAGACAGTTGAACAGGCTATAGGTTTTATCTACCTGCTCTCCTATTCTTTAAATATAAATAAAATAAAATTAGACTGACTTTTGGGTCATTCTTTTATCCAACCCATTGATGAGTCAGGAAATTTTCACCTTCGGAACTGAGTCAACTGACCCTTTAATGCAGAGGGTCCCACTTTTGAGCCCTTGTGCAAGAGTCCTAGGTGAATTTCAAAGTCCCCTTGACAATCACTTGCTCTAAAAGTTGGAGCTCCACATAAAAATACAAGGTGCATTTAATTTAGGGATGTACGTAGATGGTCAGTTTCAGTCCGGGCCATAGTGGAGTTGGAATAAAAACCGTTAATGAGAAGATGGAAATGAAACTGGTTTCGTATATGGAACGGGTCCGGATCTAAATAGAGAATTATATGAAAAAGAATCTAGTTTTTGGAGGAATCTTTTAGAATTGGGGTAATATGTCAAATCCAGGTCCACAAGTCAGAATCAAGGTAGACCCTGACGGCCTGACCCCGACCCATTTACTTATCGGGGCCTAAATAAGGATCCAAACTCGATTTTTAACAATGTGGAACCTTCGGGTAATAAAAAATGGGGACCCATTTATATCTCAAACTCAACATCTCGCTATGATACTATGTTGACAACAACTTACTCTAGGGCCTTTTTTTTTTGCAAAAGAGTAAAATAAAGGAAGATTGAAACAAATTCCAACGACGGGATTCTTTGACCCCATGAGGTGTTTGTTTGCATTATCCCAAAAAATAAAGTAAATAGGCCTGCCCAGCTAGTAGTTACTCCAACTCTACTTTTTCTCTCCCACAGTTATTTGAAGATTCCATAATAAAGAGGGGTAAAGTAAATCATTTTCTATTCTCTTTATCCAACCAAATACAAATTTAAATCCTTTTACCTTACATCAACCATCCAAACACATAAAAAGTAATCCATCTAATTAATTTATTTCAACTCATTTCTCTTTAACTTTATCCTGATGTAACATCCTGCTCCTCTTCTATTTTTCTCCTAATGCAAACAAAGAGGCCCTAAAAGCTTACGCGGATAACAGCGGCATGGAAATGTATATCATAGTAAGTCTTATCCACAAACAAATGTCCACTTGAACATCAAAAAAATGTTTTAAAACTAAACTATAATGTTAAACTTTGGAGTGAATGGTCTGATACAACCTAGCCCAACCATTAAGTTAAACCAAGCTCTTGATATAAGAATAATAAACCTACTCCAACTTAACACTGGTCAAAATCTAAAATCCTATACCACCTCAACATGATAAAACTAATGGGGTTGGCTCATCCATTTAATTCCCATCCTTGCCAACTTTCCATCCCAATTAATTAGTATATATGTACCCAACTTCCCCCCAACTTTTCTTTATTAATTATCTCATGGAAATCTGGTAGAAAATGTCAACTGAAACTCAAATTTACAAGCAGGGTTAGCTAGCTGGCTGAGTGTAGATGCCTATTTCTCTAATAAAATTGAATTTCTTATCATAAAGAAGGTTCCATTGTTAGTCATTGAATTACTTAAGAAGTTCTCAAATAGAATGCTTTCCTTCTGCTGAAAGTAGTATATGTATGCTCCTTGCCATCTTTCTATGTTCTTGAAACTCCCAAATCATTCAACAGAGAGGATTGATCAATGTTGCAACCAATCGAACCCAAGAAGTGCCACAGCTTAAACATTATGCACTTGTGTTTCTAACAATTGGTCCAAACTTTCCTTGACCACCGAAAATGGATGAACAACTCAACACTCAATTAATGAAACTTCAGGGGTCCACCAATTGACCAAGTTAAACAATGAAGGGTTGGTATTTGGTAACACTTGAAGTGTTCAATTTATTTGTGTGCGACCATGTACGTAACCCCCAAGGAAATAGTCATTGCCTGTCAGAATCGGGCGACTCCCAGGCCAGAGGCCAAAGGCCCAAAGGCCAGGCTTACAAGAGATATCCTGAGTCAAAAGAAAAATTAATAATAATAATAATAATAATAATAATAATAATATTGTTCGATTTATTTGTCTTTGAAGGAAATCAAATCTCCCAAGGAAAGCCAGAAAAATATGACGACAAGCGGGGCTCACCTAGTAATCCAACCGCCAAAATAACCCTTCCCGCTCATTCGATCACATTTGTTTTTTAACCTCAAATGAAGTAGGTCCACCATGACATTGATCATTAATCAAGAATGTGACCATGTGAATCACATCCTTTGATATTTTGTATTCTATCCATATATCAGGTTTACATTTTGTTTACCTGCTTAATAAATGGAATGATCTGGATTGAGTTTCTACTTGTTATTTAACCTTTCAACTCAGTTCAAACCCCATATAGTTGTATTATGACTCACCAATCCAAATTGAATCCGTGTGAAAAAAATGATTCAGGTAGACTCTTTTAACTTCTATGTAAGCTTCGGAGATAATACTTTTATTCTGATTAATTTAGCAATCACGTTTAGGTTGCTCTTCCGCACACAATACTCAATCTTGATAAAACCCGGCGGATTGTCACCCCTAGCCACAATAATATATATTTTGAATTTCTTACAATAATAACATGATGTTTCTTGAGAATATCTTATTATGATAATATCATTATAAATTCAATTTAATAATCATCAAATTGTTGTTATCACAAAAATATGATAATATTTACAATATTATATATCAAGATATATCGATTTATTATAGCTTGAAACATAGTTAGATTTTTTAAATCAGGATACCAATTAAATGTCAACAGGTTGGCATTTGGCTGGCCAGTTGGGCCACAACTGGAAATTTTAACATATCAATAACTATTAACATTTTGATGATAGGTCCCACCAAATTAATTAACGGTTGAAAATGCAACTTAAAAATGGCGTACGGTTAATATTTAGCCATCATGGGGCTAGTTTATTGACAGTTCATGCCTAGTGGATCATCCAAAACTGAAAAATATGAAATATATGCACTATATATTATTGTTAGAATTAGCTTATCATTTTTGCAACAATGATATTGCAAATTAATATTATCATAGATTTTTTTTGTAATTATATATGTTTTGTCCGCATCTAAGTCTTTAGTGGTTTTTTTTTTTTTTTTTTAATATTCCAGCTTCGGAGCCGAGTCCGTGATAGACTTGCACATGCTGGGTAATAAGAACTCGCATATGTAAGGGATCGACAACTCACACATCTTGTTGTGGAATTAATTAGGGCAAAACATGCACAATCAATGAATCATAAGTAATCTACGACACAAGATATTTACATATTTACGTGGTTCGGCAATTTCCTACATCCACGGGACTACGAGCGTTCCGCTTGATTTCACTATGTAGGAAATTGGGCAACTCGTTACAAGGATTCCAAACCCTCTAACACTTAGCCTACTCTCTCCCCCAATAGGTCTCAATCTTGCTATTATATCTCTCCCGACGTGGTTCGGAACCACGGGAGAGAGAGCTCTCATCTCTCTCACTCAGAGTTTAGGGTTGTCGATTCTTGGCCCCCAAAAAAGCCCTAGTGCAATGACCAAAATACCCTTGACCCTTAACCCGGTCATTGGCCAACCCTATGAACCCATCCGATCAAACCGGAATACAAGACATAAATCCAAAAATGTGAGGTAAAAGGAACTCACACGTGCAAAGAAGACTAACTTGAAAATGCGAGGTAATAAGGACTTGCACATGCAAGGGAGGGGGAACCTGATCACCCCCATGAAAACGGCCACGTCTTATCGGGAAGGTAAGACATTGCTCTCAAGTGTAAGTCTTTAGTTTATGTAATAATTTGGGCTATCTTAGGCTTTCCACATTCTGCAACAGTTCAAATACAATTTACATTCCCTTTTGGACGGTCTAAATAGGCGAGTGAATGTGTCATGTGGAGTTTTCTTCTTTATCCTAGCTATAGGGGGCTATGACTCCCCTCGGGTGAGGGTAGTAGACCTCGGGTAAGGTAACAGAGTTGTCATGTGAGGGAAGTAGACCTCAGGTGAGGTGACAAAGCCCTTTGGTAATGGGTAGCCAAGTGAGAATTGCCACCTCTTACTAGTGACGTAAGAGACTGTTCTCAGTCGTTTGGAGTTATCACTGAATGTTTGTAGGATGTAGAGATTTGTGCGATATCATAAAGATGGGGAATTGGACAATATCTTACAAAAATGAGCACTTTAGTAATTTACACTGGTGCCAACATTTGCCCATTAAAATTTTAAAAAAGATTTTACGGGAAAATTTTCAGAATTTGATCGTTCCTCGTGAAGGGTCCCCACATGTTGTGCAGCACAAATTCGGTCTTCCCCCCACTTTTTTCTCTCTTTTTGGTACTTTTTTCTGAGGCACGAAAGTGTCGTCCAGAAAAATTTGGATAACACTAGTGTTGCTCCTCACATCTTCTTCCTTGCCAATATAGGTTTTCCACTATTCATATGGGCGGAAAGGTTGCGAATACATGCTTTCCTCTATTCATATGGGCGGAAAGGTTGCCAATACACCTGCAAATGCAGCATTTCTCTCTCTCTCTCTCTCTCTCTCTCTCATTTTCCCATGGATGGGTTCATGGGTTGAGGGTAAGATTTACATGATAATGTACGAGCATAAGATTGTTATTGGAACCATTCTTTCATATTATATCTGCCATTTTTTTTTCTTTTCTTTCCCTTTCACTTTCTAAGATAAATTTTGAGAATATGAAAAGAAGAAAGAAAGAAACTGTATGTCGGTCCGCAATAATCTTTGTATAAAGCCCGTGATGTTATTTTCCCAATATGATTGAGAGAAAATGGAGTGTTGGAGATGGAGAAATAACTGTGAGAGAAGAGGAGAAAATAATAGGAAGAAGAAATAAAGGGAGTTCTATGTTTTAAGAAAATCACGTAGAGCGACGCTGGTATTGCTCATTTCAGACACAAGTGACGCTAGTGTCACTCCCCTCATCATTAAAAAAAACGGAAGAGGTCCTAACGGATTCCGTTTGTACTGCACAATCCGTGAGAACCCTTCGCGAAGAATGACCAAATTCCGAGACTTTTCCGATAAAATCCTCAATTTTAAAACTCAGCATTTGTATGGCATATTTAGGGTCAATGTACGCCAATA
This sequence comes from Camphora micrantha, assembly GCA_003546025.1. NCBI lineage: Eukaryota > Viridiplantae > Streptophyta > Magnoliopsida > Laurales > Lauraceae > Camphora > Camphora micrantha. The sequence continues at coordinate 32,667,424 of QPKB01000009.1, read as the reverse complement.
CGGTAAAAATTCCAATTTGAACATAGCCCTGTTCTCTTCACTCTTCAACAAGCAAGGATTTGGGTATATCCACTTTTAGTTCTTGTTGGACCTGGCCTGAGCAAATACTTGATGAAACCCACCAGTTACTCCCATTCTGAAGGGAAAAAAAAACAGAACATATGGGTCTTAGAAAGTTTGCATATATGGAGGAAGGCCAAGTGTTATGCAAACTTAAAAGAGATTTCACTGTGCAGAGGAAAATTTCTTCATTGTCCATTCAGCCTAAGCTTCTTTTGTTTGGTGGGATACTTTTCCTTGATGTAAGACTTCAATTTATAAGATGTAGGAATGCAAAATACTCTCCACCACAAAAACAAAAATCCACATAATACAAATTATCTCCTCACACAAACACAACTTTCCACTCTTGGAAAGTTGAATGAAATTATATTCCTAGATGTTGATGCTTGTTGCAATTTGCAAAAGTAGTCGTCCATAGAAGTTATAGAAGTTGAAAAACATGTGGCAATTGAAGCAGTTTTTCAAAAGGATCAAACAGTACTATAACAGATATCGAAGATATTTCGCACATAAATGAGAGCACGAGGATTGTAGCATTTAAGGTACCCCTGCATAGCATGTGACAATGGTATTACTCCATATATTGTGATGTGATGGCCTGTTCTCTTGGGTTAAGTCAGACCTAACCTGTCTACCCTTTTACATCCCTACAGAAATAAATGCCACTGATGTTTGGTCCGTTGGTGGGTCAGTCCTAAACCTAAGTCATTGGCTGTGAACCACTCCCATAACAAACATATTTTTGGGAGCCCGAATTTTGGGACCTTTGATCGGTCCCAAAGTTCTCATTCAAATATTGGATGAAAATTTTGGAATCGATCTAAGGATTGATCCCAAAAGTTCGGTCCAAGTAGACTTTTTCTATTTTTTGTTGGTGGTACTGGTGCCCTTATATAAAAGTGGATTTTGTGTAGTGGACTTTGAGTTGTTACTCAGCCAAAACCTCTTTAGACTTTGTATGACTTCATTATAGATCTCTATTCCTTGCATGAGAAGGGCTTATTCAAAATTTCAAACATAGTAAAGGGTGGGTTTTTTTTTTCCTAAATCAAACGGTGGATATATAGATGTGAATTAATACATTCTGATTAGGTTGGTTCACGCCAAAATTGAACATCTTAATTCATATCTATATATTTACAGGCATTTTATGTCATAGTTGGAATAAGGCTTTGATAACGATATTAATGATGATTTTATGTTGCATCAGATGAAAATTTGATATTAGGCTTGGAATATATATATATATATATATATTTATATGAGATAAGAAATGGAGTTCATTTGAGCACACTCAGATGTATGCAAAACTTTCACAACAAAGTTTTCACAAATCTAAGTCCCACATAAAGGCGTTCAATCCCACCATCTGTATAAAGAGAAGACTATGAGTTACGAACTCGTGGAGGAGAAAATTCTTCTTCATTGACATCTAGAAAGGGTCATAAGAAAGGGTCATAAGATCAAGCTCTTTGGACTTCTCAAACGTTTCTTTTAATGATCAGCCATAGTAGACTTTGAATTCAGATCTTTGTTTCAAAGAAAAACTCATAAACCTGAATCTAGATCAAACTATAATTAGATCCCAACTCAAATTGGATGGTACATTTTCCCAAATCCAAAATAGATTCCATACTCATTTTTTCCCTGGAATAAGGGATTCTGAGATATTATTTACATTGACATTCTTCAAATTTGACCCTCCATTATATTGAGCCCAATCCCTAGGAAATCTTTGAGTACAACTGAAATGGGGCAATGAGGATCTACATGGTTTTCATCTATCTTTCTGTCTGGTCAGATATGGACAAGAGTGGGTTGGAATTATGATGGCAACAACATAGAAATATTTGTGAACCGGATCTCAACAAGTGGCCCACTGTATTAGTGCTTCTAATATGCCCCCATGTGCCATGTATATAGACTAGAGTCTTAGATTGGGGGAATAACTCAGGGGAAAAGGGCCTCTATCAAAATAGGAATTTGAAGTATCCTTCTTGTATAGATTTCTTTGGATTGAAAATATGCACGCCAACAAGACTAATTAGATTGAACACAACGCAAACCAAACCAAAGCACTAAGAATATGCTTCAAAAGTTAGGATGGCTAGGATTTTCGATGCTTTGAATATGTGGGTGTCCCATGGTTAGGGGATAAGTTGTTGATCTTGTGGATCTATTTTGAAGATGCAACAACCTACATACACAATCCTTCTTTTTTTTTTTTTTTTTTTTTTTTTTTTTTTTTTTCTTTTGGCTATTGAAGGATTCCCAACCCAACCCTTTGGGCTGGACTAATCTCACTGGGCCCAGAGAGAAGCCGGGTAAACTCCCCTGTAGCCCAGTGTGGTAGTGCAGTTTCGAACCTACAACCTTCGGATGCAAACTGTGGCCCTAGACCAATTAAGCTACCCCTTGGAGTTACCTACATATACAACCTATATAATAAATATCTTAGCCATCCAATAGATGGGCCATCCAATAGATGGACATTTTAAAATTTTGATATTGTTAAATTGCTTCCTCTAAACCATCCACTTATTTGGACCATCAATTTATGGCTTTGGGGGGGTGGGGTTGGTTACGGGGTTTGATCCTAAGATTTGATCCTAAGATCCTGAGTTTGGGACTTAATTAGGATCTACTTATATGAAGTCAACGATTGATGGTTGGGATCAACACTCGGTTTAAAAAATAAACTAGCCCCCTTATCATTAGCTGTATGACAATGAAACTCCTAGGATGAGGTGAAAAGTTAGGCCACATATTATGGACTAAAAGCGATGCAACCCTTGGGGCCCTTTTGGATATAAAGATTGTCTTCATTTAGTGAGAAACATGTTTCCCGTTTGGATCTTATTTCTCCTCTTAACTTTCCCAAAAATGTGTTCAAAAGGTTTCTTCCAAAGAGGTGAAGAAAATATCCTTTCCTCTAATGAGATTGAGTTTTATTATTAATAAACAATTATGTTTAGATACTTAACAATTAATTTATATTTATATCTTTTTGAATTATTTTCTCATACATAGTTTCCTCCATTTAAATTCAAGCATATGGTTAACATCTAAGAGAGAGAACTGTTGATTTTCTACAAAAATTGTTTCAACCCAAGATGTTCTCCACTTTCATCCTTGTAATAGGATAACCTCTCTCTCCAAATTTTTCAAGTGGAATGCCATGAGTAACTTAAGATAATGTCCCCCCTTTCAATCTTACACACTAACCAAAAGGCCCAAAGAGATCAATTAAAGAGCAAAAAGAGGACATGAATGTAATAAAGAGTCTTTCTTTCTTCTATGATTACATAACCAACTTATTCTTCATATAATCATTTCACCTCAATCTGTATACACACACCAAAAAAAAAGGGCCATATTATCATATGAACAATTTCCAAACATATGTATGCTTTTTAAGGTGCAAATACCCAAAAATCAATCAGAAGAATTTTTACATCTCACCTTTCTGATCCCACCATTACAACATCAACAATAAAGAATAAACAAAAAGGAGAAGTGAATAATAACATCCCTCATGTGTGTTTATCCATGTCTTTTCACTTTCAACTGGAGAGACCTAGGTGGATCCATGGTTCTCCTCTTCCATATGTTCATCTCATTCCTTGGCCCCAAAGCCACTCCTCCACCCACCACAAGTGGGGCTGAGTGGGGCACCGCAAAATCATCATCATCATCTTCATCATCACCATCATCATCATGATCTCTACCATCCCTCTCCTCATCTGAATAATAACCCCGGTGGCTCGACACCGCCCCGCCGGGTGCCTTCCAATCGAAATCCGCCAACACGCTCCGGCCGCTGGTGAACCGCCTCAACTGGCCCAAAGAAGGTGCCGGAGCCGGAGCCGGGGTGTCCTCAACATCTGGTTTACTAGCCCTTCTTGCACCATGAAAAATCCTACCTATCTTGAATTGCAGCTTCTTGTGATCACTCTGCTTGGGAGGTGGTGAATTGCACTTGGGTTTGCAATTCTTCTTCTTCTGCTTGATCTGTCCAATGCAAGAGACTTTTGGTGATGTGGGTTCCTGCCCATCGAAGCTTCCATTCTTTGTCTTACTTCTTGCCTCGGCAGGAATTATCGATACGATCGGACCAGAGAAGCCTCTGCCTGCGTTGGCCTTGAACTTGCTCAAATTCTCCTGCCTTTTGTCGTGGCTGGGGCTGAAAGGGTAGTTTGAGAAGGAGAAGGAAGTGGCCTTGGGTAGAAAGGAGAAGATGCTTATCTTGGATCTAGCTGGTTTGTCCATAGAATTATAATCAACAGAAGCTTTTTTTTTTGGTCTTCCTCTTTAATGAGAGAAATATATATGTATGGGGTTTAGAAGATTGAGAAAAAACAGGTGAGGAATGTGTAAAAGACGTGTTTGGAAAGAGAGAAAGGAGAGAGGAAAGAAGAGGGCTAGGAGGAGAAGGAGAGGGAGAAGATAGAGATGGAGAGGGAGTTTGGTCAAAGTAAGACTCAAGCTTGGGAGATTATTCTAATAGGCGGCTTGGTTCATGGGTGTGGATCCCAATTAATGAGACAATGGACATGGTTTTTTGATATGGTAACAGTCAAAGCCGAAAACCTTTACTTTTTGGCCGATATAGCCGTATCATAATATCTTGTGTGTGTCGTTTAGTAGTTTTGTCTAGAAAGGAAAAACTGGTATTTCCAAAGCAGAATTCACATGGGCATGAATGGATGTGGATAAAAGTCAGAGAATGTTGGTTTTGCGACTAAAAGGAATTAAGTTGGATCTGCACATCGATCTGAAATCCATACGCGTAGGTGACTCCCATCTCGTTCGCTTTATCACCTTTCATTTATAATTTATTACACTCCACCACAGCGGCATTTTTAGGTGATCTCGATGGTACAATCAATATATTATTGGAAAAAAAAGCTCTAACAAGTTTAGAATAAGATTATGTAAACTAACGCTTCTGGGCCCATCTTTGGTCCATCTAAATAAAACAAACACACGACCCCCATAAATTACACATGCCCACTAGCTTTTGGTTAGATCCAAATCTACTAGACCGTTGGATCGATTGTATACCGATCCGAATGGGCCATTGACCCTTAAACTTTTGGTGTCCAAATGGAAATGAAAGAAACCATGCTTGTGGTTGATTTTTTACAGGAAGGAAGGTCGCAGGAAGTCCTTGAAATCCCCCTACCTTCATGTGGGTCACCAGTTAGGCCACACCATACAATTGAGCTTACTTCAGCTTACCTTTTCCTTAGCTTCAACGTAGAAGAGCTAGCCCCATATATATATATATATATATATATATATGGATGTGCTTTTGTGAGAGACACTCTCACTTTATTATGAGAGATAAAGGTGGGGGCCCACACATTTAAGTTGTTGGCATTGGATATGGATGTGAGCGCCCCACTTTATCTCTCATAGTAAGGTGAGAGTGCCTCTCACAAGAGCACATCCTATATATATATATATATATATATATATAAATGTATGTATATAAGAGATGTTCCTGTGAGAGCATCTCTCACCTTACTATGAGAGATAGGGTGGGGGCCCTCACATTTAAGTTATTGGCATTAGATATGGATGTGAGGACCCTCACCCTATCTCTCATAGTAAGATGAGAGATACTCTTATATATATATATATATATATATATATCTTTAGATAACTTCCTTCCCATCATGAAGTCCTAATTTTATTAGAATTTAGATTCATCATAACATAGAGAAATCTACATCTCTATTAAGGAGACTTATCAATATAGGAGTCTTTAAGTGAATTGGTCATGTGAAGTGGGAAACCCAGGCCATACTTAAAGCCCAGAAATTCTAACAGAAAAAAACTGCATTAATTAAAAAGTTCTTTAACCTATGTTTGGTAATAGGTGTTATGAATAAATCTTTGTGGGGAAAAATCATAGTTGATCAATTCTTGTCCCTATGAAGTTCACCAAATTCTTTTATACCACTTTGCATTCTGAGATTTGCAATTTTTTGAAGATTAAAAGATTGAAAATGCCATTTCGAATACTTACCTTTCAAAATTGTACAAATCAACTAAGGAAATCTAGAAACTTCATATATAAAATATTGATGTGAGGAACGCCCAACAGAAGAAATATATATATATAAACACCTTTCAGTCAAATTCTTGGCACCAATTAAGACTTCCAAGAATGCAGCGGCTTCTTGAGACTTCATGTTAATAGTAAATTAAAATAGGAAACATGGTAACTAGGATTTACAAGCCCATATCCAGTAGATGCAAGACACAACTTTAGAATCTAGCTATCTATAAAACAATCAAATCCATCCATAGATTGATGCCTATTGTTTCATCTAAGGCTATTAATTGACGGATGTGAGCAACAAATGATGGACCTGTTGTTTCATAAAAAGCTAGATCCTAAAGCCTTATTGTCTTGTAGGTTTAGTAGGCCCCCATAAATACTACTGCCACATGTCATTCTTTTAGTGGTAATTTATTTACCATCATTGACATATGTAAATCTTTATGGATACGTAATGGTTAAACACCTTTATATTTATTTGCATTAATGCATAAATAAGGTGTAAAAATAGTATGTAAATTAACAACACTCTTTTTGAATAAATTTTACACACCTACAAAGGTGGTAAAGTGGTTTATGTATGATGCTATAGCAAAGCATGGGTACACATGATGACACTCAAGTGACCCAAGCTCGAATCTCACCAACAATGTTCATCTTCTTTATATGAAAAAGAATGGTCATTGGGCCTTAATTTATAATTTGAACCGTTCATCTTCTCTATATGGCTAAAAGTAACTACGAGGTAAATTTTCTTATCTTAATTCTTCATGGATTTCTAGAAATTTATAATAAAAGAAACCAAGAAATCCAAGATACACTTAATACCATTGGAAATACACATTTACACGTGAAAATGGTGATTTTTGACAAATATAATAATGTATTTCATATATATAACACTTTCATATGTAACATTTGCATATATATATATATATATATATAAAAGTTACATACGTAAAACCCATTTCCTATTACATGCAAAAGAGACAAACGACCCTTTCTTGATGGCTCTTTGTTCTAGCATGTCTGAGAAATTTTCATATAATGAATTCGGATTCTCTGAGGCTTTGAGAGAATCCCCTAGACCATCCTCACAGTTCCAAAAGCCTATATCTAAAATATGAAGTGCTCAAAGATGACAATCTTGACTCTTGTCTCTTGTAGTAGCTTTGACCCAAAATTTTACTTATCCAAGTCAGGTCCACCTTCAAATTGGTCATGTGAAAACATGTGACTTAGACTTGTTTTTATTTTTATTTTTTAATCATTTGCATTTTATTAGTGATCAATCCTATAGCCTCAATGCAAACAGGAACGGAATTTGGGTCAAAGATAAAACAATAGAGCTAGAATGGTAATTCTAGTAGCTAGTTTGGATTCTTGATGTGGGCCGCACTAGGCGATCAATGGGCCCAGGTTCAGCTTGGAATTTGGATCCACATGAGCCCAAATCCGATATTTATGGAATCGAAAGGTTCATAGGCCAACAGGTAGGTGTACTTGACCCAATTTAGAGTCCAGATCCTTGGTTGAGATAGACTTCAGGCTTGGGTTCCAAGCCCATTGCACTGTTATAGATAAATTCTTAATAATTATATTAATATATGGATGTGTATAAGTAAATACATACTCATGTATTTTCAAAAAATTCTATTTTAAGTGTTTATTTGAATGTCATTAAAGGGAACTTTGATTAAAAGCCGTCTTTCAGCGGGCTCGAGACTGATTTGGATTCAGGCCCGAATTGAAGTTAGGCCTCTAGCGGACGGGCTCAGGCTTCCTTATTTTAGATCAGGCATGCTCAAACTTTAGATCTATGGTCCATATTGGACTTTGAGATGGACTTGGGTCCTTCAATCCTTAAACGGGGCCCGAATGGTACAGTGAACATGTGGCCCATTGACAGGCCCTGGCCCCACTGAGGAATGGGCTTCTCTGACTATTACAAACTCCTTGAACATATGTATCTCACTCATTTTAAATTGCTTTTTGGGCATTCTTACTTGTAAATGCACATGGAAGCAAAATAGAATATAAAGTTGGTTGGAGCCGTTGTATAATTTAGAATTAGAATCAAAATGATAGAATGGTTGTGAATGCAATTAGCCATGGACTCGGTTTCCATGTTTTAGATGCATGATGGGACAATTTACTATGGGCCAGAGCTTGTCCAAGTTGTCCCATTTAATTATCAGATTGATTGCAAGGCTAGATACAGAACATGGGCCTAAAATTAAGCCCAGGCCCAGTAAACTCTCAAAATATATGCAGGCCTCTGTGCTAAATAAGTTTGGTCTTTGAAAAAAAAAATGTCAACAGAGGAGAGAATAAAGAGAAGGAAGAGATAGGAATCAGAACCAGCAAAACTTTTTGATAGGAAGTGGAAGCCTGTTGTATCTTCTTCTATTTTCGTTTTCCTTTTTATTCTTCTTTGTTTCTTTATCCGAATTTAGGAGGCCGAGACCCAAGAGAGCCCACACATTTGCCAAGAGGAAACCTATACACATAAGAAGAGAGCGCACACGGTGGGAAAGAGAGCACATACACGTGAAAAGAGAAGGCCACACACATGGAAAGAACAGCGTGTACGCACGATCTATCCCCTTGCAATCGGGTGAGATGTGGGATTGACTGAGCAGTTCTTACGCATGTTGTATCTTGGTTTATTGTATTTGAATATATAATATATAGCCTCTTTACAAGAGGGATTATAAAAATATCATCACATGATTTGTGGAGATTTGTCTCCTTGGTTTCTATCATGATTTTACAAGACCAGAAATGGCTGGGCATTTTATGAGATTGAGATTATGTATGTGAGATTTCCTGTCATCATTATCTCTTTGATTTTTTCTGGTAGAGAGAAACAAGAGATGGACGACCTAATCATTCTGGCGTGAGAAACTGTTTTTTATTGTTCCTAAATTTTCATTTTAGGGGATTGATATTTCAGAGTCTCTGAAAACGAGTGAGAAAATGCAACTGATCAATGCCTTGGTGAAATTTTGTTGTGTGGAAACTAAACGTTCCTAATGATGCAAGACGAGCCCTTGTAAGTACTGGACTTTGCTTATATAGTAACAATCAGTGTGCATGGGGTTATCCCTGTACTCCAAACCTTGAACTTCAAGTACATGTTTATGCAATGAGTAAAATTCCGTGATCTACTTATCTCTTTTGTAGGAAATTGAAATCCTTCTTATCGAGAAAACTGACTCATTTTTTCCTTTTTCGCCAGAGAACAATGTGTCTGTAGGGTTGTAAACGGGTCGGTTCCGGTTCAGGTCCATGGTAGACCCGGAACCGAAACCGTTAAAAAAAAAAAGGTGGAACTGGATCCGGACCTGAAACCGTTTAGAAACCGGAACCAAAACTATATATGGGACGAGTCTAGGTCCAAGTTCGGATATAGGTAGAGAATGATATTAAAAAAATACTAGCCCAATAACCCGTGCTGAGCACGGTATCTCCCTGCACTGCAAAATAAATAATCACATTAAAAAAATTACCTCTTTCCATAGGAAAGTTGGATAAAATAGAAATAGAGAAATTAGAGTAAAAAGAGTATAGTTACAAAAGAACAACAAAAAAAAGGTATAGTTACATACGAACAACTAAAACATAAGTGGTATAATGGAAAAATGAGTGAGTAGTTGCATGAGTAGTTACATAACCGTCGGTTATAAATTGAAGCCAAAACCTCCTACCTTAATATAGTATAATAGTTTTTAGGAGCGATTTTCGAAAATTTAGGTAATATATTGGATCTCGGGTCCACAGGTCCGAACCAAGGTGGAACCTGACCTGAACCCATTTACTTATCGGGGCTTAAATAAGGATCCAGACCCGGTTTTTAATGGATCGGAATATCCGTGTAAGCAGAGAATCGGGACCCATTTATATCCCTAAATGTGTGGTACCAAACAACGAAACTGTGGGTTGAAAAAAAAAAAAAAAAAAAAAGGTACACTCTTCTTCTGTCACTGAATACTCTTGGAGGTGTTCATCCACATACTTATGCATAATGATGACAATTCCATTAACAATAATCCCATGACTACAGTTTGAAAAAATCAAATCTCTCTCCATCTCTCTCTCAATACATATGTACATTAATAACTATTCTTGAATTCTAACCAAACATTTAAATTCTAACCAAATATTGACCAAGTCAACTAAGTCTTGACCGAGTTAACTTCAGCCTGGCCAAAGCTTTATTTAGGCCAACATAGAAAAAGACAAAAAACACACTTTACTCTTACATATTTCTTTCGAAGTAAGAGATAAATAGGCGTGTTCATGGGCCAGGTTAGACAGGGCTGGGTCATATTCAGGCCTTGCCCAACTTGAGAAGCAAAGGCATGAAGCCAGACACAGGCTATGAGTGCTGGGCCTGAGCCTGGCTCGGCTGAAAGTGTCAGGCCTGAAACCACTCATCTAGTCAATTGGCCAGGGGGTGAACCGGGCTTACTATCAATTGGTTGAGCTTTCTGTTCCTTGTTTGGGCAAATCAGTCACTAAACTACAACCAATACTTCCTCGGGTCAGATAAGGCATGGCTTTTGGCTTTCTATCACTTAATCCAAGCTGGGGCAAAAATATTAAATAGCCCATATTTTAAATTCTCAGATACTTAAACTTATGTTCTATACCCGGCAAACAAAGCGGGCTGGCCCAGCCCATGAACATCCCTATTTCCCTCTTCCTCTTGGAGGGGCCCACTTTCTTCGATCCAATTTTAAATAGTATACTAGAGTTGGAAGATCACCATTAATCAGGTAAAATCAGGTGTGAACAATTTTAATTAAATGATGGTGCGCAATGTTTTCATTTACTTAATTGAAAATGGGTGCAAACAAACATATTTTAAGCACACCAGTTTATTTTTCTTGCTATCAGAGGGTTCCCAACCCTTTGGGTTGGACTAATCCCTCTGGGCCGAGAGGGAAGCCGGGTAAACTCCCCTGTAGCCCCAGTTTGGTAGTACAGTTTCGAACCCACAACCTCGTAGTGCAAACCGTGTTAGGGAGTTTAAGCACACAAGTTACAAGTGTTAGATTTCCATGTATAAATAACTACAAATAAATGACCCCTCGAAAATTAAGAGGGCCAAGAGATTTAAATGTTCGAACAAGATTTATGTGAGAATTATAGATCTTCCCTAGGTATAAGGGCTCACAAGTATCTCCCGCTTCTTCACAGGACTACACACTTTCAACAAAGCAGGAGTATTCTTTTTTTTTTTTTTTCTCTCTCTCTTAGATCTGGTTTACCCTATCGGGATTGCACGTGCAATGCCACTCATCCTTTTTACTATAATCATGTTTGTTTATATTAAAATACATAGGAATTGAATACATAAAGTGATTAAAAATGAAAATTAAAAAGTAAAACTTCAAAAATAGCATCAAATAGCATCTCCCTTCGTTTTAATTTCACTAAAAGAAAGTGCTATTTAATGTTCATTTTTTTTGAAATCTTCCCTTAATCTTCATTTTAACCACATGATATATTCAATTTCTATTTATTTAAATGCAAACAAACATGCCAAAAAGAAACTTGTGTTTCCTCTATTTACTGGACACCTCTATTTACTTGACAAGTCTTCGTACCACTTTTTGAGTCCCATCAGATGCAGGGTATGTTGATTGTTGTGGGCTTAAAGGATGATCACGGGGCTTGGATTCTGAAAAGATGGGCCCCACTATGCATTGAAGATATCCGCTGCAACCGCTTTGTACTATTGCCCTCATCACAAAATCACAATCCAAACAACCATCCAAACAGCTTCCTTTCAAGTTAAGAACATAAAACTATTTCAACATAAGTTTTCCATACTGTTTTCCCAACAAATACATGCATCTCAGCCCGTTCTTCCACACATTCAAATGGACAACCATGACTTAAAAAGCAAGTTTATAGCTCGTTCATCAATAACTTACAAGTTAAATTACAGCAAAGAGGCACCGCCGCCCAGGGATCGATGATCCCGGCATTTAGCTCTCAGTGTAGTGTTCCCACCAGTGCTTCATAGTAGAGGGAAAAATTAAAAAAGCTTACGAGTTAAATTACAATGAAGGCACAAATGACAAGTACCTTAGTAACAGGGAGTAGCCAGCACTTGGAGTGCATACATAAAGCTACTAACTTAAAACACAAAACTATCCGAGTCTGTTATTTTTCAAATCGTGAAATGCTGCTAGTTGATGTTTGATCAAATGCATCTCCTGGAGCCTGCATCTGCTGAAGACAAGATGCTACTCTTCAAACATCAGCCATTCTTGTCCTCATCCTTGTCCCTGTTGCTAAGTTGTGGAGTGTATTGACCAGTGGATGATGGAGAGTATCCCGGAGCAGTAGGCGAGTAGCCAGCACTTGGACTGCAAGCAGTAATAGTTAGTTTTTACTTTAATGGGAGTGTACAGGCACAAGGCTATTGGCAAGATGGAGACCGTTCATTGGAGCAGTGTAAGGATCGGAAAATCGAATTAGGTGTGATGGTGTTTTCCTGACTTCCCACAAGGTCGAAAATTCCCATTGATAAGGGAAGGAGAGGCAGAAACACACCATCACCTAATCTGTTGTTCAACACAATTCCTACCCTGTCCCAGCTCAATGTGGATATCCATACATCCTGCCAAATGCAAAAAGATGAAAATGTAGAGTAATAAATATAAAAAAAAAAGTTTTCAGCACCTGTACTGAGGAGAACTTGGGCTGTAATCTGGGCCACCACCTGAACTGTAAGGGCTGCAAGCAAAAAGACCATGCACTGCCATCAGGAACCTTCTGAATGCATTGGAATGTAATGCAAGAGTACATTTCAAACATAAATGAAATCACTCTTGTAACATCACGCACGCATGCACACAAATCCTGTTTATTGCTCGTGCTTATTGCTCGTAAGGCTAAACAATGAGATAACCAGATTGGATGCCATGGCATCAACTCAGTACCTCAAATCAGTTTAATTATTAATGGGGGTAAAATCAAAAGATAGCTTGCAAGCAATGAATGTATCTTTTTGACTGAATCACCTAATTATCTTAGAATTAATCCATACAAGATCATAAGCATCAAGGTCAAATTGTTCTTACTACTTTATAGCCCAACAATCTGCAGATCTACAGAATGTGGGTTGCATGGAATCCAATGAAGGAGAAGTGGTGGCTATCTTATTAGTGCTCTGATTATATGTTTCTTCTTTTCATTCCAAGCTAGTGGTGGAAATTGACTAAATGAATGTCATCTCATGGGTATCTTGTTGCCCGTTGCCTCCTTTAAGAGTTCAGTTATATTTCAAGGAGATTAAGGTGCTTTCCTATATGATTGAGTGATTCATGTTGGGAGGTCAGGCCAACGGTTTTGCTGATTCATTGGCTAAGCACAGGGTGGAGAGATCCTCTCCCTTTCTGTTGGTTTTACTTTGTAGTTCAATGCCTCTTTCTTGTTTATTTTTATACCGTTTTTACCCTTCCTTTTTCTTGGTGTTGGTCTGTGTCTGTATCTTTCCCTGTGTTAATGAAAGTAGTTGTTACCAATTTAAAAAAATCTGCAGATCTACAACATATATCTTGTTTAAGCTCCAAAACTAAATAACTTCCATGTCACAACAGACACACCCAAGGTCTGCAATTCGTCATTCTACTTCCAGATTTTGATATTATATGCACTTACTGAATGTGAAATTGGTGGGACTTGGAACACCAACAGTTAATAAAAGGTTGAAACCAAATTTTCGTTAATTAGCCTACTCCGATCTGTGATGGCAGTAAATTGTAATAGTGAATGATTCTAGGTAAAGCACTGGTCCTAATAAAATGTCAAGCCTTAGCACCCACATACATTACGCAATACTTTACTGAGATCCCTACATGCATGCTTGTACCCCCACTGGAAGCAAACAAAAAAAAAAATAAAAAATAAACAAACACCAGTAAAGGTATAAATGTAAGTGAAACATCAGTATCAGCACCAGTGGCAGAGCAGGTGAAAATAACTCCATGAAACTTTCTGTATGAAATCAAACTCAACTGAGAGAAGAAAAAAATGAATAAAAAAATTGACTTCGCCAAGCACTTCGAATTAATGACCCGCACTTATTTCCTCAATATGGTAAGGGACATCGAATTCCGATAACCATATTTTCCCCAATCCAATTCCACTAGATCAAGCTTTACCAATAGCCCCACCAGGATGTCGTATTAAAACCCATTTCTGTAATAGATTATAGTAACCTCAATAAAGGTTTGAATTATCCCAAGAAAGCACGTTGAAATCCAATAACCACAATTATCCAATGTAATTCCACTCAATCAAACCAAGTAAACTAGCGGATGATTACTAGGGAGTGGATAGATGTAGTGGTATTTTATTTATCCAAATACATGATGAGAGAAAAAGGCACCAATATACCCACTGGGACATGTTTATATTTTTTGGTAGAAACTGGGACATGTTATTTAAAACCTAGTTTGTAATAAAGTAATTTCAATAGGGGCAAGCTTCTCTGTGTTTCTTTTCATCTAAGGAAAAGAGCATGATAACATGCATAATCATAGGAATCCATAAAATGCAAGTGCTGAATATAGATCTACAAGATTATCTTTTTATTGATTATATTACCATAAATATGCTTAGAAATTTCATTAGTTTTGAATCACGTGAATAGGCAAAGAAGCTCGCAATCAGTTAACAGGAAACCACAAAGGATAATGATATAAAAAAATAGCTGTCAGGTTAAAAATGTGCTAAATTTTACACATCTGATATAAAATCTACACTGAACTAATAGTTATCTGATGTTTAACCCTAATGGGAACAACTGAGAAAATAAAGTCAGGCCCTACACTAGCAAACACAAGCTTAAGTTTAGTGGGACTGAGTAAAAAACAACTCAAGGTTAGTCGAGTTTCTAATCGGCCATTATTTACAAAATTAACACCATGTGCCCTTGTCTGTCATCTTGTACTTTTCGGCGATATACCTACTAGTTATAACAACAAATGCTTCATTGGACTACCCCTTCCAGGTGATGAACACAAATTATTGGCATTATTGGCACAATGTTATTACTTTCAACTAGTATTTCAATTTCTCATTCAGGCCCTAGTTTTTTTTTTTTTTTTTCCCTTTTTTAATGCCTCTGTTTTTCTTTTATGACTAAAAATGTACCAATTTCACCCAACATCAGTAATGCATTCTCATTTAAGTATCCTTCCAATATTTAAAGAAACCTCTGAATTGTTACCAATAAGTAACTTAATTGATTCCTTTAATTGGATTAAAGGACAACTAGCTAACGTCTGTCTAGGCCTAGGGAACTACACTAATTTACTCACAGACCTTAATGTTCACATAGTGAGCACGTACCGCATGTGACTGATTGGATTTCAAGGATGAAGTGAGTCAGTGACCACATGCTTGCACCCAAAAGCACCATCACATCGGATAACAGAAGATATGAGTTCACTAACAATGTAACATAAGCTAAGCTAGTAAGAAAGAACAATACCTGCTGGGACTGTAAGTAGGACTTGGCGGAGAATATGATGGAGAAGTTGGTGAATACGATGGTGAAGTTGGACTGCAACAAGGCCAATGTGAATATTAGACAACATAAACAAAATAGCAATCACTGGCAACGTCCAAACTGGTCTGTGTATTGACCATGCGTAGAAATTCACTCAGCAACCATAATAAGAAGGTATGATATATACAAAAGAAATAAATAAATAAGATTATCAGCCCTGTCTCAGCAACAGTAAGACATACAATTGCAGCTGAGTTGATCCTATTCGAAGGAGCTCAACTCATGATACTAAATGGAAAGCCATACCCAAATCATTAATTTTTTTCCCCACTTCGATGGAGCAAATGGGATTTAGTAGTTTACCTGTAATTTGGAGAAGTTTGACTGTAAGGACTGGCTGGTGAGAGTCTGGGGCTGCTTGGAGAGTATGCCAGTGAAGGACTGTATTTCGCAGAAGGTGGGTTGTAACTTGGAGATGTAGGGCTATAGCTGGGAGATGTTGGACTGTAGCTTGGTGAAGTTGGGCTGTAACCAGGAGAAGTTGGGCTATAGGCAGGTGAGGTGGGGCTATATGAAGGAGATGTAGGGCTGTACGAGGGTGATGTTGGACTGTAGGAAGGTGAGGTGGGGCTGTACGAAGGGGAGGTGGGGCTGTATGAAGGGGAGGTGGGACTGTATGCGGGAGAAGTAGGGCTATAGACAGGGGAAGTGGGGCTGTAAACAGGAGAAGTAGGACTGTAGCTTGGTGAAGTAGGACTGTAGCTGGGTGAGGTCGGGCTATAGCTTGGAGAAGTAGGACTGTAGCTTGGAGATGTTGGACTATAGCTTGGAGATGTTGGCGAGTAAGATGGACTTGTAGGAGAATATGCAGGACTAGTTGGACTGTAGCCAGGAGAGCTAGGACTGTAGGTAGGAGAGCTAGGACTGTAACCAGGTGATGTGGGACTGTATCCTGGAGAGGTGGGACTATAACCAGGAGAAGTAGGGCTGTATCCTGGAGATGATGGACTATAGCCAGGGGATGATGGACTATATCCTGGGGAAGAAGTGGGAGAGAAGGCCATTCCCCCAACATAAGGAGAAAACTGAGCATCTGTTATGGGTGAAGAGCGGACATTTGGGCTTAACAGGTAAGTTGGTGACATCATGCCATCACGATAAGGAGTTCCTGAGATGGGTGAATGCGATGGCGTCATGCCAAAATCAAGACCTTCCATATAACTAGGAAGCTGAAGTTCAATTGCTTGTTGTAGCATCTTGTCATTCAAATATAAGGCACAGTCCCCAGTGCCAATTGGTGCAAGCTGCCCAAGCATGATATTTTCAGTAACTCCTCTGAGATGGTCTGCTTCAGCATATAGAGCAGCATCCAGAAGAATGTCTACAGTCTCTTCAAATGAGCATCTCATCATTGGCCCAGTATCATTACGATTTATGCCATGACGGGTGATGGCCATTAAGTGACCCCGGTAAGTCATTGTATCACATAGAATAGCCAAGTGCCTGTAGTTAACATAAGATCCATCAAAAGATATAACCACTCGCAGCTCATCCAGCAAAGATTTGCGTACAGCCTCAATTCCAAGAACTTCAATCACTTCAATTAAGTGGTTGCTTGTTGTCCTAGTTGCATCGACGTCTTCATGACACATAACAGCCAACAGGTTGACACCTTCTGTGTCCAACATCCACTCTACTTCAGGCTTAAAGCCTTCAGTTTCATCGAATTTGTTTACTTTCCCCGACTTGATGAATACCTTATTGATATCCGGAATGCCTCGTAGGGCCATTTCAGTCAACATGTTGCTCTCGATCTTCTTCAGGAAGACATCATCTTCAGAAGATTCATCTTGCATTTCCCCCTTAGGACCCTCATCATTCATGATACGAATCCGGAGAATTAGTTTCTCAGCATTATCATCATTAAATATACATGTTAAATCATCATCAAACTCATGGTTAATCTTTTCCGCAATGTCTGCCATGCTCAACTTCTTATCCACCATCATTTCCCGATTCAACTCTATACGAAGCAGCCAAGGTGAAATTTTTTCTGGAGAAACTTCTTCATCTGGCATTTCATAATAGGACTTGACAAAATCAACATCTTCTGCAATGATGGTACTCATAGGATCTGGATCATACCAAACTTCAGTTGCCTGTGTTACACTACGTAGAGTAGTGTATTCCAAAGCACACTGAACATTCTTCGCCTTTTCTTTTGTCTTGCTGACTTCGGGCTTTAAATACACAGAAAGGGAAGGGGTTTTGATTTTCTTGGCAACATTTATGATTTCCCTCAACCTTGGAACACCTAGAGTAACATTCTTGGCACTCACTCCAGCATAGTGGAAGGTATTCAGAGTCATCTGAGTAGCTGGTTCACCTATGGACTGGGCAGCCACACAGCCAATCATTTCACCAGGTGCTACCAATGACTGTAAAAAGCGAGATTCTATCTCACCTATAACCCATTCAAATGCTTCGCGAGTAAGCCTGTATTCTTTCAAAACACGCTTACTGGCAAATGTGCTACGAAGCAGAATGTTGAAGAAAAGAGTGGCATTCTTTTGAGCCTCCATACTCAAAAAATCATCACCAGGAACAACTTTCAGTCTTTCTTGAAGTTTATCAACAGCTTCAACAATCTCCATTGGATGCATATCAGATGGCCTTCTCAAATCAACCTTAAATGTCTTCTGGGCATTCCAGATAAGTCTCTTAAGGTTAACAGGCATAGGCCAAGAATTATCCCCCGTAGTAGCGATCTCTGTACCAAGCTGGAATCGATCTGCTTCCAGTTTCTGAACTTCAGCATCAAAAACATTCCGGAACTCCCTAATGGTTTTCAAATCCTCAACATGCTCAGGCAACATGTAACCCGGATTCCAGTTCTCATTGTCGATCTCATACCTATAAACATTCAGGAACTCTCTTTTCTTCATTTTCAAGGAATCTAACTTCTGCGATTCAATCCAAACAGAATCCATGCCATCTTCTCCATAAAGAAACTGGATGACGTCCCCAAGAGAGTTCCTCACAGTACCATCATATTTGACCATAATGTCCTCCATAGCTTTCACAAGACGCCTTTGGATGTACCCAGTCTCAGAGGTTTTCACTGCCGTATCAATAAGACCTTCCCTACCACCCATAGCATGAAAGAAGAATTCCTGCGGGGTCAGTCCACGTAGATATGAGTTCTCCACAAAGCCACGACTTTCAGGCCCATAGTCATCTTTAGTGAAATGGGGTAATGTCCGACCATTAAAACCATAAGGGATTCGTTTCCCCTCAACGTTCTGCTGTCCCACACAAGCAGTCATCTGTGAGATGTTAATAAAACTTCCTTTTGATCCCGCTGTCACCATTGCCTTTAGATTGTTACTCTCTGATAGACTCTTCTGCGCACTACTGCCAGCATCATCACGGGCCTTATTCAAAACCTGTAAGACAGTATGTGCTGGAAAATCAGTGAAAATATAAAGGATCAAGGGTGAGCTGAAAGAAGAATACAAATTGGGACTCTGAGCACCTGGTTCACTCTGTTTTCAAATGATTCCATCATAGTTCGCCCAGGTTCTGCCTCCAATGATTTCTCTTGGGCAGCCTTAATAAGGTCTTTCACTTCGCTTTTTGCTTTCAATATCGTTTCATTAATTTTCTCCATAGTTGCTGCATCTGCAATCGTGTCACCAATTCCAATACTAAAACCATTCTGCAAAAGCCAATAGTTCACAAGCCACTGCGTATGTCCCAAAAATTTGCGAGCAGCATCTGGACCAACCTCTTCCCTGCATTTCCAAAAAACCCCAAAACACAGTTCAAAAAAGGTTCCACTGAAAGAAGCCCAAGAGATTGTAAATTAGGCATAATTCAAGATTAAGATTGCGTACCAGATAACATGAATAAGACTGCCAGTAGATGTTCCAAGGGTTTTCTTGCAAAGAGTGCCTGCAAGAAGTTCCCCCTTTTCTATTCTAACTTGTGTATCTCCAGGAGTAATAAAACCTGTTTCTGATTCTGAGTGCCATGCAGAGGTTCTAATGAGATTTATCTGCTTCGGGATAATGAGATTGAATACTTGTTTTCCCGTCCAAAGAGGCCTTGGCTTCAGAATGGCTGGAGCAGGTATTTTTCCATCAAAATCCTCCCACCACATCAAGATATTCATGAAGACATCCTGCCCAAAAAACGGGGCAAATTTCAACACAGATTAAGGTAACATCGTATTTAACAAGTATCACGAATAGGAAACATGCATGGCATCATACCTTCTCTATGAATGTATCTCTTTTAGTGATCTTCCGGCACCCTAAGAGTGTATCCTGGACAATACCCATAACAGGACGATTTGATTGAGGAGACACAATGCATTTTGGTACCATCATCAGTTCCAAGACTTCTGCTCTAGTTTCAAATGATTGAGGAACATGCATGTTCATTTCATCCCCATCAAAATCAGCATTGTATGGAGATGTTACAGACAAATTCAAACGAAAAGTTGAGTATGGCATAATTTTGATTCTATGCCCCATGATAGACATCTTATGAAGACTAGGTTGCCGATTAAAAAGAACAAAATCCCCATCATTCAAGTGCCTCTCTACCTGCAAAAAAGATAGAATACAATCAGATGGGACCAAGTTAAGAGACTGAATCAAGTATCAGAACTTATAAAGCTAACATTTACATACCTTATATCCAAGCTCCAGATGATGATCGCTACTCTTTTTCAAGTACCTAAGATCAAGCCTCTGTCCATCTTCTCTTATGATATACTTGGCACCAGTTTTACCTGGAGGAGGATGAGGCCCATACTCCACAAGCTCCTTCAACCTAGCAAGTACAAAAACCATAATTAAGAAATTATTTTAAATGTAGTGTGCAATTGTACAGAAAATGATGGACCAAAAGAAAATATGTAGAATCAGAAAACTCAGTCCAATACCTCTCAATATTGTATGGTGTCACAGTCTCTGGATATGTTAAATTTAGCGCAATACTCCAGGGTACTCCCAGTTCATCAATGTTAATTGTTGGATCTGGTGTGATGACAGTCCGTGCAGAAAAATCCACACGTTTCCCCATCAAGTTCCCTCTAATCCGACCTTCTTTAGCCTTAAGCCTACTGCATATGGATTTGATAGGTCGTCCAGATCGCTGAGTGGCCTGAAGAACATAGCAGCATTCAGTTGATCAAATTCATATTCAATAAAAATGAGCATATGCTGCAGCCCAGAGAATGAAGCACAAATCAGTTGGACAATGATCATTAAAAAAGGGAAAGGAAAAAAAAAAGAGGAAGCATGCAGTACATACCCTTGGTTGACCAGGCAGCTCATTATCGAAATACGTAGCAATGTGAAACTGCAACAACTGAGCAAATTCTGAGATGATATGCGCAGGAGCTCCATTTCTCTCCTGCTTTCTGAGATTTTCATTGTGTCTAATAATCATGGCCAACTGATGGGTCAAATCATCCTGTTACAGAAAAGAAAATGGGACTTTGATTAAGGTAGTGTATATTAAAAATCAATGTCAAATGAAAAAGGGAACCATATCCTCATGAAATAAAAGTAATATATAATGTTATCTAAATGAAATTAAAAAAAAAAAACTACAAACACAAGCAAAAATTTTAAGATAATATAAACATAAGAAAGTTTCCTGCAAAGGACAAAATTGTCATAAAAATGGAAAGAAAATAGCACCATAACAGCAGGAGAACACTTGCCTCACTACGAGAAGAGGTATCCATCATCACAGATGGTCTCACTGGAGGAGGAGGAATAGGAAGGACTTGTAAAATCATCCAATCTGGACGGGCATATTTAGGGTTCAAACCTAAAAGCATGCAGTCCTCATCACTTATCCGCTTGAGAACACTAAGAACCTGAATGCAAGATAAAATCAGAGGAAGATATTGGTGATACAGAATCTCAAAAGAAGAAAAGGTGACATAAAGGAAGGAGAAGAGTGCTGTGAGGGAGTTGAGAAATTGAACAGAAAGCACTTTCAGTAAAGATACCCTTTCTGCAGAAAGCTGTTGTTTTCTTTCAACAGGTTCAGGAAGCGGCTCTTCATCATTTTTCTTCCTTGAAGCCTTGTATTCTGCAATCATTTTCATACCTTCGATGGTTAACTTTGGTTGTTGAGCACCACAACCCCCTCTGCTCTTCTTTACAGGTTCTTCTGAATCTTGGCCCTGGACATCCATCTCATCACCCCCTTCGCATTTTTGCTTGTTTTTACATGCATCAAAAACTCTCTTTAGTCGATGCTTGGGGTTTCTGATTTTCTGAGATTGCTTGAATTTAAGGTCGTCCTGAAACAAGCAAAGACATAATAAGATAAAGGATCCAGTCAACAGATTTTGCAACTGGTAAGAAGCCATGAGGTAAAAACCAGCTCAAAAAACCAAAGCACATCTAAGTGATTATAGAGATAAAAACAAAAGATGAGAAACAATAAGCCGCTCCTAAAAATTATAAGAGCCACCAATCCCATCAAGAATAATTCATTAAGCCCATTCATCAGTCAACACACTTAGAAGTGAACGTACACAAATACCAAGCGAAAAGTAATCACC
Organism: Camphora micrantha; assembly: GCA_003546025.1. Taxonomy (NCBI): domain Eukaryota; kingdom Viridiplantae; phylum Streptophyta; class Magnoliopsida; order Laurales; family Lauraceae; genus Camphora; species Camphora micrantha. The sequence continues at coordinate 32,645,164 of QPKB01000009.1, read as the reverse complement.
AGACATCAAAATGAACAGTGCATAATTTTTCTTATTTCAACATCCAAATAAAATATCATGTCCACATGAAATAAGATGTTTTCTCATTAGAGCCAAGCTAATTTAGGGAAAAAAAAACACTTAGAAACCAATAGACAACAAAACACATTGAACTTAACAAGCACGATATAGCTTTTCATCTCTTGCCATCCCCATCCTTACTCTATGGACCATCACCCTTTAAGGAGATACACCCATAGGTAGACTACAATACACTCAGATCCTTGGATATTCAGCTACAAAAACTAGCTTATCACCAAAATATTCTGTTATTTAAAGGATATGAGCCTAATAGAAAATCGCACGGCTAGCTTAGAGCTTTGTTCAATCAAACATTCCAATCATTAAACATTGAAGGAATTGTCTTCTAACCGAAAACAAAGTTCGGCTTACAATTGGGGTATCAATCAAACATTGCAATCATTAAACATTGAAGGAATGGTCGTCTCACCGAAAATAAAGTCAGGCTTACAATTGGGGCATCAACTGAGAAATCATCATCTGATAACTAGGGGAAAAGATTCTCACTTGGGCTTTTTTGTTTTTAGATTCTTACTACATTGCCCCAAAATTAGCCAATTCTGCAATGAAGGGCATTTTTTGTCATTCTGCCCACTATGGGTATCCCAGTATGAATCCAATTCTATCTGCAACCACAGAACCCACAGCTCAATGCATAACCATGCATCTTCAGGTGCATCCACAACATACCCATGACCATTCATTCTCAAAACTCACAACAACAACCGCCTGCAACTAAACAATCCCAAACAGCTACTAAAAATGAAATCTTTACACTAACAAAGGCACGGTACGGGCGCACTTCACCAAACCAACAATCAGTTACCTCATCAACTAGAATCTTGGAGCAATTGAAGCACACACAGCGCATGATCGTGAGCACAGTCTTCATAAAACCCAATATGAAACATAGGTTTAGCAAGCTCAAGGTGCCCAAAGTGCCCAGGGCACTCCGCCATGTTCGCCATGCAGGTCTCGCACTTCAGCTTCCGGTCAATGGTCCCTAGCCGAGGATCGCTGAGCCCCCCAGGCTTCGGCTTTCCCCGCTCCGTCGTCTCGCTGTGCTCGATCTGGACCACCGACATTTGCCGCTGCAAATGAACACAAACCAATCAGCAGAACTTCAATCAATCAAACAAGTAGAGCAAAACAAACAAAACAAAACAGAGCAAGTGAATCAGGAGGCGGCAGGCGGGAGGAGATTTACGATCTCGTCGGGGCTGAGGATGCCGAACTGGACGACGCGGACCTTGGCGACTTCCGCCGGAGAGTAGGGGAATCGCATGTCCATGGCGACCGATCCGAAGATCTCAAGTAAGAAAGAAGCTCGAAACTAGGGTTAGGGTTTGCAAAAAGGTCTTTGATTTTGAGGAGAAGATGAGAGAGATTAGTGAGAGTTGTGTGGTTTTTTTTTACTTGTTTTGGTTCGTTTTGTGCTGATTCGATTTTGCAGAGAGAGAGAAAGAGAGAAGTAGAGAGAGAAAGAGAGATCTCTCGAGAGGGAGAGAGAGAGTTCTCTTCCTTGGTCTGAAGGAAGAGAGGGTTCGATTGGGGGAGAAGTGAGGGGGTGAGGTTATATTTATAGACGGAAGACGCCGCCCTTAGCTCTTTATGCGGGTGCTATCGTGCGCCGAAAGCGCGTTGTAGTACGCGAATATAGAGTGGGGAAGGACTAAGGAACGAGGGGTTGGGCTTGTTTTATGTGACCTGTGAATGAGAATGGGTGGGTCTAGATTGGGCTCGGATTGGTTTGATGATAAAACTGGACCAAGATTAGTTATATAAATTTTGAAAATATGATTAGTTTTATAAGTTTATTGTAATTAAAGTTTTGTTGGTGTGAATGTTTGAGAATTAGGAAATGAGAAGTAATGAAAGGATGTAGGAGTTTCTGTGAATATAAGAAATTAAACTCTTTTTTTTTTTTTTTACATTGTTGGAATTGAATGAAAAAACTTTTTTATATATTTAAGAACATCAACTCCAAGGGATAGCTCATTTGACATAGGACCACGGTTTGCAATCGAAAATTGTAGGTTCAAAACTGCACTACCACAGTGGAGCTACAAAATCCTCCGATAGCAAATAATAATAATAATAATAATAATATTTAAGAACATCTATCAAATATTACAAAGATATATATATATATATATATATATTGCAACTTTTGGCAGTGGAAGATGCCAAAATATGAAGAAAAAAAATGCTTGTAATAGAACTCAAAATAGATGTTGATCATTGCTAAAATATGCTTAATGGCAAATTTGTTTAGCATCGGTAGAAGATTTTCTAGATTGATGTCTTGTAAAATAGGCTTAGCTAGACAAAAGGGCGCAAGAACAATAAATATGAAAATATAAAAAATATATGAATAAGTAAAAATAGAGTAGATAAATCTAAAGCAAAATCAACCAATTAAGTCATGGTTTTTTTTTTTTTTTTCTATTAATATTCTCAATTATTGGAATCTTTAGTTATTGTAAATATATATATATATATATACACACACACACATATACACACACACTCATATGGAAATAAACCTAAGTTATATTGGTAGGGTCTTATATAAGAACTCATGCAAATGCTATTTACATATTTTTCATGTGGCAGCCATGACATGACTGTATCATCCATCTCCCATGTGTCCATGGTTGCTGATAAGTCCACAAAATTGTAGATTTCATTTATCATTTTATATGCATTTGTGGACTTAATTAGGTTAACTGCATAGAATTACACTTAATTTCATTATTTCATGCATTTGATCATCAAAGTTGGAATCTTAGTCAAATTTGGTAAAAATTCATTACATTGCATGACTTTTGTGAAATTAGGAATTTTCATCTCATTCATCATTAAAAAATTAGTTTTTTTTAGCTTCACTAATGTATATCTACTAATTTTGATACCATGTGTTATTTTTGAAAAGTTAAATATTTTTGGTGCATTAAGTAGGCATGTAGGGTCCCATGCATAGTCCATCTAGATTCTTTAAATTTGATTATTGTTGACATTATTTAATTTTATTTATATAAGAGAAATCAAGAGTGAGACCTACATTGGTAAAACTTGAAAGAGAGCAACAGTGAGACACCCTTCATGGTGGGCCCACATATCTTGATAACTTGGTGGAGTTGGAAAGATTGAAAATTCTCATAGATGAAAAAAGAAAATCAGATTTAGAAATATGGTGTTGACTTGCTAAATTTGGAAATTATAATCAAGAAAGAGAAAGAAAATTGAAAACTTTGTAAGGTTGCAAGCGAGGAAGCAAGCCAAATATGGGAAAAGAATCAAATAAGAAAGTAAATAAAGAGTCCAAACACGCCCTGGACGTCCAACATGGGTCCCACACAACGTCCGTTTCACTGTAGCATGTTGTGTCTTTCCGCTTCAGACATTAAGGTCTGATTCAAGTCAGGCCCTTTTGATGACTTCTTCAAAAAGATATATTTTCTCTTAAAACCAATTGAAATGGACACAGTAAATACACCCACCAAACAATCTAAAAGCGGATTCAATCAGTTTTAAGTGTATAAAAGGCAAAAATAAGAGAATCCAAACACTACCTTAGATTATTACCATTTTCTCTTAAAGAAAAGGCTACAGCCTGGCTTTCCTTGCAAGCCAGGTCCATCACTACATGGGCCAAAATAGTTGAAGAATTCTACAAAAAATTATACTCCAAGCAGAAAACCACTTCGATTAGGTAAGCCATCAATGGGTTTTATCATATGGACGGGGAGACACTTTATAATTATCTTGAACGATTCAATCACTTTATAATTATCTTGAACGATTCAATGACCTTTTGATCCAGTATCCCCACCACGGAGTTGAGAAGATCCGATTGGTCCAAATTGTGTATGAGGGTATGGATTACCCTACTAATCAAATAATGGAATCTTTCTATAGTGGAAAGTTTACACAGAAAACAGCAGATGAAGCATAAACATTTTTGGAAGAAACTGCTGAAAACACATTGCAGTGGGCCCCTGTCAAGAGGGAGCCTATCAAACTCACCATTCTTGAAAGGGGGGAATGTTCAAGGTTGAACCCAAAATTGAGGCAGAAGCCAAATTGGCCACACTGGAGAGGAGAATAAAGGCTTTAGAGCTGAACCAAAAGCCCACTCCAAACACTTTGGAGTCATTGAAATATAATCAGGCCATAAATGGAGGGATTGACCCAACAACATTGGGTCAGACCGAGTTGTTTGAGGAGGTGAATGCGCTTTATCAAAACACTCATTTTGATAATCGTTAAAAGTATGACCCATACTCTAACACATACAATCCAGGTTGGAGGGACAACCCGAACTTTTCTTAGACCAAAGGCCCAACTCAAGGTGGCTCATCTCAGTCCACTCAATTTCAGCCCAATCAATCTCAAGTCAATGCTCCACCCGATTTTCAAAAACTCGACTTCAACCCCAGTCCATTGACCCAGAGGGTAGATTCTTTAGAAGAGGTCATGAAACTCATGTCTCAAACCACGGTCCGATTGTCTCAGAGTACTGCTCAATTCCAGTAGACCACTACTCAACTTTTGAATGGCCACACTCAAACCCTTGCAAAATTGGAATATCAGATGGGTCAGTTGGCCAATTCATTGAGTGCTAGAAACAAGAGAACATTCCCTAGTCAACCTGAACCCTATCCCGAGGGCCAAGTCGTTCATGATATAAAAGGAAAAGGCCCAGAACAAGTTAAGTCCATAATCACTCTTAGGTTGGGTACACAGGTTGATAACAAGGTAGAACTACCCAAGGAACCTGAAGAAGAATCAAGTGAGATAGTAAAAACTGAGGAACCAAGTGTGAATGCTGAACCTATATTAGAATCAGAGAACCCAGTCAATGCTGAGCCATCACTTCTAGGACCTATGTTCCCAAGGCACCATACCCACAGAGGCTAGACCAAGCAAAATCAACTGTTCAATTGGATAAAATGCTAGATTTATTCAAACAAGTGAGGATTGATATCCCACTACTTGAGGCTATCCAACAAATTCCGGCCTATGCAAAATTTCTGAAGGATCTTTGCACATTCAAAAGGACTACTAATGTGCCCAAGAAGGATTTTCTAGCCAAACAGGCTAGCTCGATTATTTCCTGCCCAACCCTGATCAAATATAAGGACCCAAGGTGTCCTACCAATTCTTGTCAGATAGGGGATCATCATATAGAGAAAACTTTGTTAGACTTGGGTGCAAGTGTGAACCTTCTTCCGTACTCTGTTTATAAAGAATTAGATTTGGGGGAGTTGAAAAAGACACATGTGACCCTCCAATTGGTTGATGCTTCGATTCAATACCCTAAGGACATGGTCGAAGACGTTCTGATCAAAGTCGGGGATTTTGTGTTTCCTGTCAATTTTGTTGTCTTGGATACCAAACACACATTTGGGGGCTGAACCCAAAATTCCAATCATTTTAGGACGATCATTCCTAGTAACATCCAATGCTTTGATTAATTGTAGGAATGGAGTGATGCAAATTTCGTTTGGCACCATGATAGTTCAACTAAACATCTTTAATGTGAGTAAACAACCTCAAGATGAGGATGATGAGATTGGTGAGGTCAACTACCTACAAGAGTTGGTTGGAAATGTTGTTCCCCAGTTAGGATGTGAGGATACATTGGAGGTTTGTCTAGCACATTTTGGGAGTGATTTTGATATAGATGGCCACATTGAAAAGGTGAATGCACTGCTAGATTCAACCTCATTCATGGAAAAAAATAGGTGGCAACATAAGCGAGAGATCTTGACCTCAATTTTGGAAGGTAAGTTTGTTTTGGATCTAGGTGGATTCCAACTTAGGTGTCAAATGGGGTAGTTTCTTTTTCTTTATTTTTATATATATTATTATTAGTTTAGGTTCTCTTTTTTCATTGTTTTGACTAACCTTGGATAGGGAGCGCCAAGCAAAATCATCAGGTCACTTCTTCCCTTTAGTTCCTACAATTTATTTGTCCTCATATTACATTATCATTTTCTGCATTACATGCACGACGTCGAGGACGCTGTCTAGTTTAGGTTTGGGGGTGGGAACAAGCACACTTGTCCAATTTTAGGTAAACTTTTAATTTTTTTAAAAAAATTTAGGAAAATTTTTCGTTTGTGCAATTTTTTTGTTATTTTTTTTTAAAAATGGTAGTTTTGAAAGGAATTGATAAAATTCAACGATGCTCGGAAACCCGGAATTTCGAAATCCTTAGAAGGAAGTAAAATGAAAGTTTAAGACTTTTCTAGAAAATATCATAATAGTACTAAACTCTGTTTTTCACTGAAACACGTATACATCTATCAAGATTTTGGATAGGAAGCCTTGGTGTCAAATTTAGAGTTTCTCAAGAAAGATAGGATGACTTTCTGAAGTCTAGCCATATAAGTCTACCTGGTTCGTCGGGATGGTTAGGCCAACCAACACTATTGGATTAATTCGGGTGAATTAAAAAAGGCTGCCTATTTATAATTCTATGCAGGAATTGCAAAAAGTTTTCAAAATTGACAACATGAGAGATATTTGAGGAGTTCAATTTGGCAAGACTTGGAGCCCAAGAGACCACACTTAGTAACAAATCTTCTCCAATTCAAATTCTTTCCAAGTGTGAAGCCTAGCTTAAGGCATAAGCAATAAATCTTTACAAATAAGGAAACAAGTCGTAAAAGAGAGGAGATTCTGTGCTAAAAAGAAGACATTAACATCTATAAAGCCATTTTCCACCAAGCATCTCACGTGCAACAACCCTTTCTCCTATCCCTTTCTTTCTTTCTTCCTTTCTTCTTTTCCATTAGTTTATTTTATCTTTGGTAACCTTGGGCCATGTCCAAGGATTTATTTTGAAGGAGAAGTTGTAAAGATATAATTTTTAATGATAAATCAAGAAACATTCTCTGCAATGGCAGGCTAATTTTCTTGATTAGAGCTATGGATGACTATAAGTAATTGTCTTTTTATTTGTTTAGTAATTCTAATTTGTGTTCAATGATTATGTGCTTAATGATTAATAGGCTTGTCTTCGTGTTATAGGCAAATCTCTATTTTTATTTCTAAAAAATAAAAATTAGCTTTTGACTACTCATGATTAGGTTTGATTAGTCATGCATATGATTTAGATCTTTTGATGATTTATGCTTACTTTTGATGGGTGGTGCTTAAATTATTTTTATTCTTTTATGAGATGAAGGAAGTCTTGAGTTTTTAATTTTTATTATTAAAAAGGGATTTTAACAGGTAGATTTTTAAAATTAAAAATATTGATTTGTCTTTGGTTTAAAGTAAAAATTGGAACAAATTCGGGTTACTTGATAAATAATTTGTGGATGCTTATTAGATTCCTATACTCTAATCACTTTCATTAATTGGTAGTTTTTATCTTTCTAAATAAGTTGCTTACTTTTATTTCTAAATACTCAAAACTTTCTTTAACTGTTAGTTAATTAGTTTTTTTAATATAAAAGTTTCTTTAATTAGCTTCATGTGGGTTCGGCTCGTTTTTGCCACCATCTCACCTAGACACCCCGTGCACTTGCGGTATTTTATGATTGATATGATCACATCAGTTGCACTCCTGTCTATAACTACTTTGGACATTTTTTCAGTAAGTTTTAATATAATTATTTCATTTGCTGAAATAGCTAGAGTATGCCTTCAAAGACTTTAAAAAAATGAGTGATTGTGAGATTAGAGTTACATGCATAATAGTAAAACATAAATTAGATCTTTCATCTCCCATGTGTCCAAGGTCAACTTATGAAATTTCTTTTAGTAAATTCTAATGTACAAAGTTAATTTCCTCTAATTGTCTAGAGTATACCTTAAAATAATTAAGAAAATAAGAGGTCATGGGTTCAAATTATTGCAAAAGAGCCCCCCCAAAAGAGCCCGCCCCCCCAACCCAGAATTTTCTGTGTTGTTGCTACATTGGGTTCAAACTCATGAACACTACTGACTACTAACACACCCATGTCTCTGGCTGGTCAAGCCATAGTTGAGAGCCGAACATACCCATAATGTAGCTTAAGTGGCGAGGGCATCTCTTATTAGCATATACAACTTAAGGATCAATTCCTTTATTTGTCTTATGGGGACCTAGGTAGTGTGATGGTGTAGGTATGTGATGAAAATAAAAATAAAAAAAGGTCATTTGTGAAAATTATAAATATTTTTGTTAGCATCGAGGGGCAGGGACACTTTCGAGTTGCAAGCAGGGGCGGACCCATGTATTGGGCATTGGCTCGAAAGAGCACAAAAGAGAAGGCACCCCATGCCCCCTAAAAAAAGGCCCTTGCATTATCAGGTGAGCAGATTTTTGCACCTAATATCCAAAGCCCAGACCAGCTTCCGAAAACAAAAACAGAGACAGATAGATGCCTTTGCAGTTTGTATTCATCTCATCAAAAGCTTGTTGACTAGTTTATAGTCACTACTACTCTTCTCTCTTTAGAACATACTTCAAATGTATAAATGTTACCTATGGGGGCTTGGGGCTTGGGGCTTGGTGCTTGACCCAACCCACCACTACCCTAGCAGGAAATGACCCATTTATTCCACAAATTGGACTTTTGTATTTTGGCATTGTGCCATATTATAGTTCTATTAGATAGCTATCCAAATGTTATGCACCATCTCGGAGTATAATGTATAACCTAGCTAGACTACTTGCTATTAAAACAAGGGTATGTATATGCGCAAAAAAAGACAAGAAAATTAGATAAATTTCAAGAATAAATTAGAAAATTAAAGTATTTGAAAATTTGAGGTGAAGATTAATACAAAGTGCACGTTAAATTTTTTTCGAAATAAGAGATTAATACAAATTTATGGTGGAAGTTTTCAAAACTAAAAGAATTTTTTTTATCATACATTTAAGAATAGGTAACAAATAGCATAAAAGGAAAATATTTTTGAAGATACCAATAATGATAGATTAAAAATATTAAATTAAAAAAATTAGAAAAGGATATATGTAATAAAATTAAAAATAGATGTCTCATTTTGACATATGCTTAAAACTTAAATATTAATAGCATATTTGTTTAATTTCTACAAAAGACCCTCTAGGAGAAATTTGATTTCAATTTCTATGGGGCACCATTAGATTAGTTCCTTGTAATACTATTTAAATGAATAAAAAGAGAGCAAGATTAATAAATATTAAAATAAAAAAATTATTAAAAAAACATGAAAATAAAATAAATAATCTGAAACCAACTATGATATATCATAAAACACTTTCAAAAATATTAAAGAGGATTTTACTGGAAAATTCCCCATAGGTGGACATTGCACGAAAAGGTGCCCAGTAGTTTTGGCAGCACAAACGGGGTCCGTTAGTCCCTGTTGCATCTTTTTTTTGAAAAATGAGATGCGTCGCTTGTCACTAATAGGTACGACGCTAGCGTCCCTCCTCGTATCTTCCTCTTCAAATCCTCCTGCAGAAGAAATCATTGGAAGCCGAATCGCTACTGCCTGCAACAAACCCCCCACTATGAAATTGAAGGACCACATGCAATTTTCGGCAGAGCACTCTACAGTCGCCAAGGCACAGAGAATACCCACGATAGCTTCTGGGTTCCTGGGGCCTGTAATAATCACATGTGATTTCTTGGATGGATGTCGGAAGAACTTACTGATTTCTGGTTGTGCAATGTCAAAGAGATCACATGTGATTCCTGATGCCCCCGCTTTCTGGGTCGCTCGTTGTCAATGTAGGCGATCTCCTCCACATCCTCTCCAATGCTCGCTTCCACAGCATTCTCCACCGGGCGGTCATGAATCGAACTCGGCAATGCCTCTCCCATCGCCTACCTGTGGGGCCCTCCTGCCCACATCGAAACCTCCCCATCTCTACAGCTTGTCACCCCTGACTGTCCCCTTCTCTATCGCGTTGTATCATTGGCCGAGTATCTTAGCATCAAGGTTAAACACTTCAACAATGCGTTCGCTTTTATCCGCCGAAACCCATTAGTATAAACTGATCCATTTAACGCCAGAGATTCGAAGTTAGCTGCTAGAATGTGAGCCTCTCTCTCCATGTGATTTCTTGGATGGATGTGGGAAGAAAACAAGGAGGGAATTTGGTGATTAAAAGAAAGGGTTTAGAAAGTGGGTAAACATAAGGAATAGTGACAATAACGTCACTTAATTTCATATCAAGCGACGCTATAATCGCTATAAAAAAATACTAAAAAGATAAATGAAAAAAGGCAGGAGGAATACTTTCGTGGTGAAATTGTTACGAGGCATTAATACGTGCAACGGCCAAATACTAGGAATTTTCCAATAAAATCCTCAATATTAAATAAGTCATAGGTCTTATCAGTTTTCTATTACTGTTCTCAATCATTCAAACTCTTATATTTTCTAGACACACATATTATAAAATAGTGTATATTTCCTTGTAGTCGTGACATAAAATGGACCTTTCATCTCCCCTGTGAGTAAGGCCGTTGCTTCATTTATAACTACTTTTGACGTTTTTCTAGTAAGTTTTTATACAAAAGTTTTATGTGATGTGATAGTTAACTTTTCAAAAAGTAAAAGAGGCAAGAGGTTGTAAGTTGAAATATTTATAAGCTATATATTTTAGCTTGGATGATATTCAAGTGGGAATTGTTCTCACATATTATATGAGAATTTTTTTATGGGGCCCAATGTGAGCCCCATTTGGGTGTGGGCTCCATTTGGGGATGAGACCAGGGGGAATGGAAAGATCTATGTGAGATTATCCTAAGCACCAAGTTTGACCCCAAACCCATGCACTTAACCCCTTCATCCGTGGTCCACGAGTTTAATGGCTTCATATTCAAAAAAATAGTCAACCCTCGATTCAACGGTTCAGTCAATTCGAATGTATGCCAATTCTTGGGATTAGTGACTATCAGGGGGTTCCTATTGGTTGCTAGGTTTGGATGTATTGCTAGTTGGGTCCCGCAAAAAAGTTCTCGTATAATAGGTGAGAACTAGTTCTCACTTGAAGTATATATTACTAGGACGGTGTCATAAGTGTATGTATTAATAGGATGGTGTGGCCATTTATAAGTGGAGGGCCCCCATAAAAATCCTCCTTCCAATTAGCACTAACCCAAAATTTGACACTTGCCCAAGTTGTCTATGTCCTTCACTTCTTTTTTTTGTTTAAAAAAGAAGGAATGTATTAAGAAAGAAAAGGAAACCACAAAACAAAAGCGGCCTAGATAAGGAAGCTGGGATGATGTCTTCTTTGAAAACATCACCAATGACATTCGGCTCCAACTTGGAAGCCATATGGGCAACACCATTTAAATTCTAGGGATGTGACTAAGATTTTTTTTTTTATATATATATTTTTTATAATGCAGGGTTCCTAGCCCTTTGGGCCAAAATAATCCCTACGGGCTCATGAGAGAAAGTCGGGTAAAATTCCCTTGTGGCCTTTGTGTGGTAGTGCAGTTTCGAACCCACAACCTTTGAGTACAAACCATGATCTTAGGTCAACTGAGCTACCCCTCGGGGTTCGAAGGATGTGACTAAGATTGACAAATTCAAGATGAGCTAAATAATCCAAAATATCCAAAACCAAGGAGTTAATTGACCAATCCTCCTTTCCATTCACAACATCAATCACGTCCGACCGCACTTGGAATTTGATAAATCCTTTCCCTCTTTTTTTAAAATAACTAAATTACCCCTCATTTAAAGTTATAGCATGCTTCTTGACTACATGCTGCCGATCGCGATGGGGACACCAGTAATTGTCGACTACCATGAGGATGTCAGTGAAGAAAAAGAGGAGAAGACGAAGGAAGTGAAGGAGGATTTTGTTTCAATGAAGGATAATTTGCGTATTTAGACAACTGAGACAAAACGTCATCGAAAGAAATGCATTTAAACGGCCAGTTGTCCTTAATTGTAAACTTATTGAAAGACTAAGACGCTTAACTTGAAAATTTCTAAAACTGGCATCAATTTTTGAAATGAGGCAAAAGCTGAAGGCCTTGTTTGAAATTCTTCCTATGATTATAAGTCTTGTGCACCAGACTTAGGCTGTCAATCAAACCTTCTTATGAAGATACTTGACCCCTCAAAAAGCCTACAAAGTTAGTCCTTTATATTTCCCATATATATATATATATATATATATATATATATATATAGACATACACACACAAGAGTTAGAGGTTTTAGCTACGATAAAATCTTTCAGGACCACTAATTTAAGGGTTGGGCTTGGACAGTATTAGGGCAAACCTGGGCTGGCTCGCTTATTTTCTTATAACACCACTGACTATTAATATATTCTATTTCCTGAAATGCCTCTGCTTCCTAGCCCAATCATTTATCCATCAACTACTCAAGGTGCACGTCCAGCCTACAGGAAGCAAGATAAGCCTGTACCACAGCAAGGTCACCAAGGTTGCAAAATATACATGTCTCTCTCAGGTTAGGACAACTTCTCGTGGGCCTTTTAGGAAACATGGCCTACTCCATGGGCCTAGAACCACAGCTCAAATCCAGGCAATGATCCACACATTCAAATATAAGATACATTCAGGTGAGAACTAGTTCTCACATATTATATGAGAGCTTTTTTGTGGGTCCCAATTGTGGATCCTATTCGGGGATGGGACTGGGAGATGAAAAGATCTATGTGAAACCAACTCAAGTATCAAGTTTGACTCCAAACCCATGCCTCTAACCCTTCATCCGTGGCCCACAAATTTAGATTCATAGTATGTATATGTCATGTAGCTGGAGTTTAAACCACTTGCACCATGTTTTTAAGATTTGGATTGATTGGGTACCCAAAGGGAGCTACATGAGCTCAATGATGAGCCTAACTTTGTGAAAATAATGGGAGCATTTTAGCATTTTACGTTTCAGAGATGTGGGCTCTATTAACTTGGTACCTTTAATCAGACCTTTCCCATGTCTTCAAGGAATCGGGATCCTCTATGGTGACCATGATTGGATCCATTATGGTCCACCACATTACCATGGGCAGACCACCGTGGGGTAAAGCCTAAGAGGATCCGGCCTCATTTTCAAATGTCACGTAGAAATGCTATAAGACCAGCATTTTTCAAAAAGCCTACTCAAAAAGCATGTGTGGTTGTCATTATTGCATTGAACATTGATTTTATACGTTACCTACATGACCATTGACCATATAATGTTTTTAGACTATTTTTCTTTTAAGAAAAGCAAGGGTATTTCAGTAAATAGAACATAGTAATTATATATTATTAAAATCTCAGAAAAACCCTTCATTTTTTTATGAAGTCTTATAGTTTTTTTATGTATAGACCTTTCAAGGTTTTCAAAACCCCCTATATATTTTGAGAATTACATCTATTTTTTTATATGTGGCCCTCCCAAATCTTTTTTTATTATAGTGGCCCTCCTTAAGAAAGAATTTTTCGGTCCGCCCCTAACTAAGTCGGCATATGCCTCAGCTGGACCTGATTGGACCTATGAACGATTTTATGAGATTGTGTATGTGTAGGCCCTCCGAGGGTTTTGGTGCTGTCGGGTTTCACCTGCACATGTTGAGGATGTTGAGCCCAGGCCCTTTCATATCCATAACCAGACCATGTCATGTCTCGGGTGAGGTCCAAGTACAATATGACTCGGCCAACCCACGTGTGCTCTGCCCGCTGGTATTTAAGGCCACCTTATTTTAACCTCAATCTTAATTGTGACTTAGATGTAGTTTATGGTGTCATTGTTTTTTGTTACCCCCGCAATAGGGAGCTGGCACCCCCATCGAGAGAGGGTAGTAGACCCTAGGATTTGAACCATGGACAATAACGTGAGAACTACCACTACTTACTTAGAGAGGTAAGTGGTCGTTCTCCGTATCATTATTTTAATGTTCACAGTCAAAGATAAGTTTAGCACTCAAGGAAAAGTTGCCCATAACTAGGAATATTAAAGGGGATTTAACGGAAAAAACCCTCGTAAACAGCCTATTGATTAATTTGGCCCTAATAAAAAAGGGCAGACAAAATGAGCCCTCAATTGACGTTTCTCTTTTTTTTTTTGTCTTTTAGCACTATAGTCGATATCGACCCTCAAACAAAATATTGCCCGAAACTTCATTCATCTCTTCTTCTCTCTCTTGTTCTCTGTTGTTTTCTGCAACCGATCTCAAACCAATCTCACAACAAAGGAGGAAGAAGGAAACAGAAAGATGGGTTATTTTATGATTTGGTGAGAGGGAGAGATATATGTGGAAGTCGAGAAAGAAGCAAGGAGGCCTGCCGAGAGTGGAGGCGACACGACGATGGGGATGATGATGGAGGAGTATCCAGCAAGCGCGAGAGACAGTAGATGGGTGTGAGATGGATTCGGAAAGGTATTTGATGAACGAGGGTCCAGCTGTGAGAGAGAAAAACAGAGAGGGCATGCCGGTGCTGGTCATGGTGGACGTGCGAACGAATGCCGCCTTTGGGGGTGCCGCGAATGGGAGACAGAGAAGGCGAGAGAGGTGAGACAGCGATTCGTGACGCGTGCAGAATGGTGAGTGTGGTTGTAATGAATGAGTTTTAATTCGAGGTGATGAAGATGGGTGTGAGGTCTCTTGTTCCAGAGTCCGAGCAGAATGATGACTGGGGTTATAATGGCCCCTACGTAAAAGCGAAGAAGATCGCCCGAGGATGATGGGTGGGAGAGGTGCCAAGGAGAGGGTGATATGCAGGCGTGGTGCAGGGATGGATGGAGGTTGTATCATAAGACCAGTGTTTTTGGATAGTTGATATTGGGGTAGTTTCCATGAAGGTGTTCGATGAAATGACGAAGAGAAATGAGAATGAGATTTCACGCTCATTTCTCTTATTTTTATCATGGGAAAGAACTCAGTTGCTGTTGTGGGGTTTGTCATTCCTTGATTTTGTTCATTATGAGATATTGGAGGAGAGGAATTAGAGAACATGGTTGGGTTTTCATTTCTTGATTTTTGTAATTTTCAAACAGATTTCATGTATATATTTTTTGAAATGTAAGGTCAAGACACAATGAACTTGTAATGTTGTGAATGGTTTCCCCCTATCTGAGATGTTTGAAATATGTTTGAGGTGTTTGAAATGTCCGAACTCTTGAGCTTTTGAAATGTTTGAGTGAATGGCCGAAACCTTCCCCACCAAAACTCTATACTATGACGTCAAATGATGAAATTGGTATTGGTTGAATCGGTTCAAGCATTTTTTGGAAGGGTGATGCAAGAGTCAATGTGAACTCCTTTTTAGTTGGTGTTCATATTTTGAGTTAATGTGATAGAAGATGCAGCCGTTCTAGACAGTGCCAAAAAATGCTTCAGTAGATTGTATACTGTCCAGAACGGCTACATCTTCTATCACATTAACTCAAAATATTAACACCAACTAAAAAGGAGTTCACATTGACTCTTGCATCACCCTTCCAAAAAATGCTTGAACCGATTCAACCAATACCAATTTCATCATTTAACATCATAGTATAGAGTTTTGGTGGGGAAGGTTTCGGCCATTCACTCAAACATTTCAAAAGCTCAAGAGTTCGGACATTTCAAACACCTCAAACATATTTCAAACATCTCAGATAGGGGGAAACCATTCACAACATTACAAGTTCATTGTGTCTTGACCTTACATTTCAAAAAATATATACATGAAATCTGTTTGAAAATTACAAAAATCAAGAAATGAAAACCCAACCATGTTCTCTAATTCCTCTCCTCCAATATCTCATAATGAACAAAATCAATGAATGACAAACCCCACAACAGCAACTGAGTTCTTTCCCATGATAAAAATAAGAGAAATGAGCGTGAAATCTCATTCTCATTTCTCTTCGTCATTTCATCGAACACCTTCATGGAAACTACCCCAATATCAACTATCCAGAAACACTGGTCTTATGATACAACCTCCATCCATCCCTGCACCACGCTTGCATATCACCCTCTCCTGGGCACCTCTCCCACCCATCATCCTCGGGCGATCTTCTTCGCTTTTACGTAGGGGCCATTATAACCCCAGTCACCATTCTGCTTGCACTCTGGAACAAGAGACCTCACACCCATCTTCATCACCTCGAATTAAAACTCATTCATTATAACCACACTCACCATTCTGCACGCGTCCCGGATCGCTGTCTCACCTCTCTCGCCCTTCCAAAAAATGCTTTAACAAAATGTGCAAGCCCATCATGGCTACATCTTATATCAATCGCATTAACACCAAATATTAACACCAATCAAAATGGACATGATGACATTAACACGTGCATCCCCCTTCCAAAAAATCTCTTCCATGTGGAGATTACATTGTCCAGACGGCTGCATCTTCTATCAGATTAACACCACATATTAGCACCAACCAAAGAGGAGTTCACATTAACTCTTGCATCCCCCTTCCAAAAAATACTTCAGTAGACTGTACACTGTCCAGAACGGCTGCATCTTCTATTACATTAACACCAACAAAAAAGGAGTTCACATTGACTCTTGCATCACCTTTCCAAAAAATGCTTCAGTAGACGTTGTACACTGTCCAGACGGCTACATCTTCTATCACATTAACACCAAATGTTAACACCAACCAAAGAGGAATTTGCATTAACTCTTGCATTTCCCTTCCAAAAAATGCTTCCACCGATTCAACCAATACAAATTTCATCCTTGGATGTCATAGTATAGAGTTTTGGTGGGAAAGGTTTCGGCCCTTCGCTTAGACATTTCAAAAGCTCAAGAGTTCGAACATCTCAAACACATTTCAAACACCTCAAACACATTTCAAACGTCTCAAATAGGGGGAAATCATTCACAACATTACAAGTTCATTGTGTCTTGACCTTACATTTCGAAAAATATATATGAAATCTATTAGAAAATTACAAAAATCAATGAATGAAAACCCCACCCATGTTCTCTAATTCCTCTCCTCCAATATCTCCTAGTGAGCAAAATCAAGGAATGACAAATCCCACAACAGCAGCAGACTTCTTTCCCATGAGAAAAATAAGAGAAATGAGTGTGAAATTTCATTCTCCTTTCTCTTCGTCATTTCATCGAATACCTTCATGGACACTACCCCAACACAGATTTGTGGCTCATTGCTTCTCCAAACTTGTATTCTATTCATTGTGGAGATGGAGATGAATAAGAGATGATGATGGGCTGCGTGGAGATAAGGGAGATGCGTGAGGGCTACGGATAGAGTGAGATGGAGGTTGGTGGCAGGGAGATGGAAATGATGAAGGAGCGGTGGGTGGGTTGGCTGACCGAAGAGGACAAAGGAGAAGGAGGGAGAGGTCTGCCGTCTGTGTCCTGGGATGGTGAAGATGAGATGAAGGAGATGAGCTGTGATGAGCCACCGCACACCCACCTGCATACCCCACCGAGATGGCTCTCCTCCTTTTTCCTTTCTTTCTTTCTTTCTTTCTTCCTTCCCCCTCTTCTTCTCCTTTCTCCCTGCACTGCCATTTGCCACGCACTGCACTCCACGTCAGTGCCCACGTCCTTTCTTTCTTCCTTCCTTCTCCCTCTCTTTCCTTTTTTTCTCTTTCTTTCCTCCTCTTCTTTTCTCTTTTCCCCCTCCTTCACTGTTGCACTCCGCCCTCACAGGCCACAGCCCTGCACACTCCCACCAGCTTTCTCTTTCCTTCTTCCTCCTTCTCAGATATTGTGATTTGAGATTAGTTGCAGAGAACAAGAGAGAGATGAAGAGATGAATGAAGGTTCAGGTGAGCGGCGATATCGACTATAGCGCTAAAAGACAAAAAAAAAGAGAGAAACATCAATTTAGGGCCTATTCTGTCTGGCCTTTTCTATTGGAGTTAAATTCATTAATAACCTATTTAAGAGGGTTTTTCCCGTTAAATCCCCAATATTAAACAACAGCAAGAACAACAACGACGACGACTTGGTTTGCCCGAGTTGGGAGTCAATCTCTTTTGAAAACTCATTACTTAAGAACTCTATTTCCTTTCAATCACAATCGACTTCCAAAATGGATGGCTAAAACAATTTAGTCCAACCATTCATTTTACATGATCTACCCTATTTAGGATCTATCTAGATCCAGGCCACATATAATATATGGAATACACTACATTGTCTTTTTTTTTTTTGGTAAATAGAATACACTACATTGTCATTGTGAGATTGAGTACATATAAAATTAGTGAATAAAAATATCAATAGTATTTATATATTTTACACATTATCATGTGAATGTTCTATTTCAGAGGAAATCAGCTCTTGGTAGAGTGAAATTTGACCTCATTTCTTAAAACAGGGGAGTTGCATTTTGATTAGTTTTGATTTTGTACTGGAGGGCCTATTGTAAGTTCTTCACATCCATGTGATTGTATGTCTCTGCGGAAAATTAGTATTATGGACTTATCTTCTTCTATAGAAAAAATACTCCTTCCAATAAAAAGGTTTTTTTTCAGAGAATAGGTAAGTTTGTGTAACACTTTTCGGTGGAAAAGTTGACAGTTTTCTGCAAAAAAGCCATTTTTCAAGTGTTTGGTGCAAAACAATTTCACGGAAATACTTTCCTGCTTCGTCAGCATTTTCTTTAATAATTGTGTAAATGAGTTTCTTATGGGGGGTATGGGAAATGAATTTCCTCGGAAAACTGTTGCCTCTTTTCCTCACTCTTGTCCATTTCAACCCAAGACCCTATAACTCTTTTATTTTTATTTCTTTAAATAAATTATTATTTGATGTTGAATAAATAATATACATGAAAACTTTTGCCTCTTTTCCTCACTCTTGTCCATTTCAACCCAAGACCCTATAACTATTTTATTTTTTATTTCTTTAAATAAATTATTATTTGATGTTGAATAAATAATATACATGTTAGCTCTTTGAAAAATTATTTCACCAAATAAGAAATTTTGATTTTTTATTAGGAATCCATACCCGCACCAAACAACATTAGCACCAATTCAATGAGGAAATTTTTTTTTTTACACCAAACTTGAATTTCTAAATTCTACGAAAATTCTTTTTCTAGATTTTCGTTTCTATGAACTTTGCTAACGTAGTAATTTTCTCTTTTCATAAAAAGGGTGTGTATACAAACATATCCACTTATTGACACAAGTGTGTTGCAAGTAAGTATTAAGAGCGGAGGAAGGCGCATGAGGGTAAATGAATGATTATATTTGAAGGAACGGTGACCATTCAAAACCAGAGATGCAGAGGAGCTACAAAAATTTGTAATGGACTCAGGGCTTTGTTAAAAGGCCAATACCATTCTCATTCCCATTCCCTGAAAAAGGAATTCGTGAGACAACAGACAGTTGGCCTGCAAATTGCCCTACGCAGTCTCCACTACCCATATATACTCTCTCTCTCTCTCTCTCTGCCCCTCTCTCAAAAGGCGTCAGAAGAAAAGGACCCCAAAGCCAAAATATCTCTCTTCATTGCTGACTTCCTGGCTTCTACATGGAACTCATTGCAGCCCTTTTGTTTGACTTTGATGAAGAACTTCACATGGCACTTGTCAGGTGGTGCATGTGAAGTTGTCTCCCTTCTCTTATAAAAAGAGGGAGGCTATGGAGTGGAAGAAGGGGGAAAGAAGGAAGGGCAGAAGAGACGATAAGAAAATGTAGTCTCTTTTGCAGTGGTGTTTGGTACACCACATAAGAGAATGAATGAGATACTGAGTGAACACTGGGATTGGGAATATAAGAGAAATCTCATATGTAGTATACCTCTTCTTGTGTATCTCTTCTGTAGTGAATTACTTGTCATCTTTTCCATGGACGTAGCCATGTAAACCCTCTGTGTCTCTTTTTTTCGAGTGTAGACTGATTGTATGTGTTTAACTGTTCATGTGTCGTTGCATCTAGACCTTCAATCACTCGTATTTCCGCTACGCCAGTTTTCTCAATAGGTGGTATCAGAAGTCAGAACCCACTACAAGGCTTCCGCACAACAGTGGGTCTCTTGTATCCATCTCGATCACTGCACAGAGTCTCTTTCTCTTTTCTCTCTATTTTTTCAACTTTCTATGAAACTTCCATGGTCAAGAAGCTGCTGGAGTCTGTTTAAATAGGCTCCATCATGGGAGTCCCTCCATGATGATGAAGAGCATCAGATGGACCCACCACATGGAGTGCAATCCCAACTGTCCAAGACTAAAGGTTATTGTGATTGGGGGCCAGGAAAAACCAGACTCTTCATTGACATAGCAACTCGATTCCCCTCCGAAATCATCAACGCAGACAAAATCCAACTCCATCAAGGCCTCGACATCACCACCAACAAGGTCCCAACGCAGGATCGCCGCGGTGTGACCCACCATCTCTTCGATGAGTTGAACCCCATCACGGCGATCCTGCATTGGGACCTTGTTGATGGTGATGTCCAGGCCTTGATGGAATTAGGCTTTGTCGGCGTTGATGATTTCGGAGGGGAATTGAGTTGCTATGTCAATGGAGAGTCTGGTCTTTCCACTGCCAGTGGCCCATGATCACAATAACCTTTATTCTTGGACGGTTGGGATGATAAGAAGAGATGGTGGGCCACACCGCGGCGATCCTGCATTGGGACCTTGCTGGTGGTGATGTCGAGGCCCTTCTTGGTGGTGATGTCGAGATCTTGATGGAATTGGATTTTGTCTGCGTTGATGATTTCGGAGGGGAATGAGTTGCTACGTCAATGGAGAGTCTGCCTGTGGCCCCATGATTACAAGTCTTGGACGGTTGGGATGAGAATTGAGAAGCATGACTACTCTCTCTAAAGACAGTAACCACTACCACACCTGGCAGCAGTCTCACATCCACAGCAACAACCACTACTGCACCTGGAAAAACCTACTCTAAGTATTCTCAGCAATACTCTCATCGATATCAAGAACAAATACAAGAAGCATCCTTATCCATTCATGTATTCATTAATATATATATATATATATATATAATGTGATTGTAGAGAGTCTGAAGTATGAAAAATAATTATGGAATATATTATGTTTCTTCATGGCATCAGAGACTTATTCACTGTTTTTTTTTTTTTTTTTCAAATATGGCACTCCATGTGGTGGGTCCATCTGATGCTCTTCATCATCATCCATGATGGAGCCTTTATAGATTCAAACAGACTCCAGCAGCTTCTTGACCATGGAAGTTTTATAGAGAGTAGAAAAAACAGAGAGAAAAGGGAGAGAGAGACTGTGTGCAGTGATTGAGATGGATACAAGAGACCCACAACAAAAAAACAGAGATTAAGGGTCTTGATTCTGGGTGAAGAGAGACTCTTTGGCTTTGGGGTCTCTTTCTTCTGACGCCTTTTGAGAGAGGGAGAGGGAGAGAGTATATATGGGAAGTGGAGACTGCGTAGGGCAATTTGCAGGCCAACTGTCTGTAGCTCCTCTGCATCTCTGGTTTTGATTGGTCACCATTCCTTCACATATAATCATTCATTTACCCTCATCCTCATGCGCCTTCCTCCCCTCAGTACTTACTTGCAACACACTATACTGGACTAGTTGTGCCTGTGTCTCCCTGATATAAATTACTTGGGAGGTCTCAACTTCTGATGTATGAATCACTATATCCTAATGGTCTTGATGATGGCTCTCTCCACCTGGCGCCCAATTAGCATATCCCCAAGTCAGATATTGTTTCCACTCTGGGCCACCTGCTTAGATGGGCAAAATCAGTTAAATGAAACAGGGGAAGAGGGAAGAATAGTTTTCAGGTGTTTGCTTTGTCCTTTGTGTGTTTGAATTGAATATGGAATTGGGAATTGGGACAGACTAGTCATGCAAAACATTCAGCCTCACTTGCCCTCCAATTTGCGGAGCTATGTGGGTCAGGCCCTTCTGAGATGGCAGTGAGGGGTCAGAACTCAGACTCAAACCCTGTTATGTTTATTTAGTAGAATTTCTATCAGGAATTCACCATGTCAGGAACATGATGTGACATGATATCCCATCGAGTTTCTAAATTCTATGTTTATTCACTAGTATTTCTAGATACCGCTGTAGGAATTCCACTCCCTTTGTATTTTGGTGGAATTCCTGAATGCTCAAGCCGAGAAAAGAGCATCTAAGAATTCTACTATGTCTGGAAATTCAGGAATTCCCCAGATAGAAATTTCTAGAATTCCAACAAAGAAACAGGCCCTCAGTCTCAGTCACATGATCTCGATTCTCGACCCCATGCGGCTGCACCCTGTTTGGGGAATGCGAGCGAGTGGATCACCCACATGGCCCACTATGATGTTAGTGCTTGGAGGTTGGCTTGGTGTTTTTCACCTGAAGCAGAGCATTTGTGCTCTTGCTTGCTTGGGAGAGGCAGAAGCTTCGCTTTTTATGTGTTTGGTCTATGGGAATCCACAATTTCTTCCCTCATTGGGTGTGTTTTTGTGGGGTGTAAAACAATTTCTTCATTGATTTGATGTGAAGGCTGATTTAAAGGTTTGACCCTTGATAATTTCTACTTACCGTTGCAGGTTTATTCCATATGAATGCGCTTTAATAGTAGATGGGCGAAAGAGGATGATTAGAAAATAGTGGGAATGGAATTAGTTTAGCTAGTGATGATTGGAATAATTAGAGAGAAGATATGTGCCTATCATTTTCAAGATTTTAGATTGAAGGGAGGAACCTAAAAATGAATGGGTTGTTATAGGAATTCTCTTTTAAGTATCTGAGATTTCAAATTTTCCAATTAAATCAAGGGGTATGTAAATGTTAATTTGTGTGTCCCATTTTGTAATAAATTAAAAAATAAAAAAGTAGTTTAGAACCGGGACTCGGAAAGATTCACTTTTTTGCTCCATATGGTAACCAAAGTCACCAAATCGCACGCTAATTGGATCCAAGAGAGCCCACATAAATGGAAAAAGGTAGTCCACACATACACAAAGGAGAGTTCACATGCATGGGAAGTGAGCCTACACACATAAGAAGGACAACATGTCCAAAGATCAATCAGGTGTATTACAGGATGAGATATAGGATTGCCAACTAATTGAGCCCCTCCTCGAACTATTGACTTCCACCACGTCAAGTGGCACTCTACCTCTGAGTCATATCCCTTCCTTGCCTCCATCGAGAAATAGAACTGACTAATCTGGCAAAGGGTCAAGAAACTCAATGCCACTATTCCTGAACAACTTAAAGCCGGGACTTCTTTTCGCACTATTATGAGGTGCGTTACCGGATGAAATGCGGGTTGCCAACCAACTGAGTCCCTCATTCTCCACTGGCAACTCTAGGCCAAGTTTTGTGTTTTTGTTTTTGTTTTTTTTTGGCTGAAACTGAAGCTAACTCTAGGCCAAGTTAGATGAGGTTTCAATCTCATTCAATGTAGGTGATCTCATTCAATGTAGGTGATGAATCCCGCTAGTGATGCCTACAATATAGACTTTTAATAAATTAGATGAACCTTGCTTGACCGCTTGTGCTGAAAGCATGGGCACATATGAAAAAGGGCAGAATAGTCATTGTGATATTGATAGGGATCAAGACTTTAAAAATATAAGGGCACGTTGTTGTAAGGTTCGGAAAATATGCTCTGGAGAAATATATTTTAAATTCTCTTTGGCTCATCATTAGATTGATTTCTTATGGAACTCATAATTAATAATAAAAAAGGAAGAAAATAATAAATATTAAAATAAATATATAATGAAAAATATAAAATGAAAATAAGACATAATATTAAAGCAAACTTCAATGAGTCAGAAAACACTTTGAAAATAAAATTAAGTGATAGATTTTGCTCGATTTTTCTGTTAGTATTCTCAATCACTAGAATTCTTATTTACTTTAAATCATCATCATCAAAGCTTTGTTCTAACTATGTTGAGAGATATTGTAAATATACATACTCATACAAAAACAAACCTAAGTATATTTCAATAGATTATCATATAAGAAACCATCATGTTTAAATAATACCAATATAATCATCTTTTGTTTTTCAAATATATTTGTATATAGATTAGTTATCAGGTGCGCTCGATGCCGAAGGGTGGGACCCACTTGGAGTGGACTAAAAAATCCACCTATTTACACGGGTTCCACCGAGTTTGCACCCACGCGAATGGACTGTACACCGTTGGATTGACTACACATCCCTTGCTTGATTTTTCTGTTAGTATTCTCAATCACTAGAATCCTTATATACTTTAAATCATCATCATCAAAGCTTTGTTCTAACTATGTTGAGAGATATTGTAAATATACATATTCATACAAAAACAAACCTAAGTATATTTCAATAGATTATCATATAAGAAACCATCAAGTTTAAATAATACCGATATAATCATCTTTTGTTTTTCAAATATATTTGTATATAGATTAGTTATCAGGTGCGCTCGATGCCCAAGGGTGGGACCCACTTGGAGTGGGCTAAAAAATCCACCTATTTACACGGGTTCCACCGAGTTTGCACCCACGCGAATGGACTATACACCGTTGGATTGACTACATATCCCATGCGAATGGTCTAAACTTGTGAGCCACGGATGATGGTGTTAGGATAGTCAGATGAGGCTGATTTGTTATAGAGAAGAGGGGCCTCGACGGATCTTCAACTCCCCCCATTCCGATGTGGGCTAAAAAGTAATGTGGTTTGGAATTCTTATCTTAGAGTTGTTCTCAGCTCTAGAATTTTTTGAAAGTCTTAGGTGTTTGGAATATCAGATAGGAAGAAATGTGCTCATGTTCGTGATATTAGGATGTGTATTGTGTCTCACTATGCCCCTAAATGATATTATTTGCATTAATTAAGTCTTAAAAATACGAAGATTTTCATAAAAGAAATGTTGTAACTCCATTACCCTCCCTTTCTTTCTTTTTTTTCGCTCTCTCTAGCTTCACTCCACCGGTGGCACATCAGCCTTCATCACCTTCATGATCAAACCACTACCTAGGGAAATAGGTGAATATCACTAGTTAAGTGAGTAAGTTTTTTTTTTTTTATTTTTTTTTTTTTTT
This sequence comes from Camphora micrantha, assembly GCA_003546025.1. NCBI lineage: Eukaryota > Viridiplantae > Streptophyta > Magnoliopsida > Laurales > Lauraceae > Camphora > Camphora micrantha. The sequence continues at coordinate 32,620,160 of QPKB01000009.1, read as the reverse complement.
TCTATTGGAGGGTTCCGAACTCTTTGGGCTGGACTAATCCTTCCGGGCCCAAAAGGAAGCCAGGTATACTCCCCTGTAGCTCCAATGTGGTAGTGCAGTTTCGAACCTATAACCTCCAAGTGTAAACCGTAGTCCTAAGCCAAGTGAGTAAGGGTATTTTCAAACAAAAAAAATGCATGACACCCTCTGTCGATATTTTTATGTCTTTTCATGCAATCCGTTCAATCACACTTAAAGCATAATTTTCGTACAAATCCCTAAATACAATTGTAGAATTCATTTAAACCTCTTCAATTTAGAAGTTTAATCACTTTTTTTTATTGTGGTCCGGGCTAGGCATGGGTCCTTTTTTTTTTTTTTTCTAGTTTATAATTATTTTTGATGATTTAATGAGTTTGATGTAAAAATCGTATTTGTTATCATGGTCTGCATTACTTTGAAGAATTAAAGAAACAATAGGCCGTGAGTTTAAATTCTTGGGCACACATTAGAACATCTATAATATAGAAATCTTTTTTATTTTAATAATTTGAATTAAATGTCAGCTCCATCAATTTTTTTTTTTTTTGGGTGTGCTATCGGAGGGTTCTCAACCCTTTGGGCATGACTAATCCCTCCAAGCCCAGAGTGAAGCCAGGGTCCAGAGTGAAGCCAGGGTAAACTTCCCCGTAGCCCATTGTGGTAGTACAGTTCCAAAACTTAAAACGTTTGAATGCAAATCATGGTCCTAAGCCAACTGAGCTACCCCTTAAGGTTAGCTCCATCAAAAATCAAGATTGATAAAGCGATTAGACCAATCAAAGTCTACAGATAAAATAAGAATGCCTATAGGACCCGAATTGAAACAATCGAGCACATATGGGCCAAATATTTAGACTCGGTTTTGTTTTTTTCCAATTTGGATTTGGGTACATCAGTTTCATACCTACATACATACCTGAATATTCATTCCAACAACTGTATATTATGTGTGTCCATGAGTATACACTAAGTATTTGGGTCTCAATTTGTCTCTCAGTCTAGGCTCTTTAATTTACTTACATCAAGGTCCAGATTTTATTCCAAAATTTTGAATTTAGGGATCGATTCTTATCGTCTAACCTGGACCAGCGTTAGACCCGGTTTAGATATGGGTTGGGTCCACAGTTTATATATAATATGGGTCTATATCTAGGTCCAGGACCTTGACCGAACCAAATCCACTTCCATCCCTAGTTAAGAAAGGAATACTGAATTTCCAATATGGTCCTCTTTCGTCTCCTAACCATTGATAATGGGACATCAACATGAACGGTCTCGATCCCTAAATTAATGAAAACATAAATAGATCTCTATATCTAAATGCGTATCTAACTCCATCGTGTTCGCCTAATCTGACCTGCTACCTTCAATTGGAGACTTAGTATATTTTTTCACTCCTCTGCTGCATATCTCAATGGGACAATTAATGTATTAGTGTAGAGAGGTGTTGTAACTCTTAATAAATCTATATACTAACACAATAACCCGTTTTAAGCACGCGCATGACCCATGTGGTTTGAACCTGCTCCATCTGCTTACTTTTGAGATTTTTTTTTTATAAATAATTATATATAAGTAGATGGTTGTGTAGTGATTAAATTTGCCCTTTTTATTTAAATAGCTAAAAGGTTATGAGTTTGAATCTCTCGACCTATCCATTTTCAGCTTTTTACGAGGCTCAATAAAAAAAAGTCAAAAAGCCTCTTATTTAATATATTATAATAGTTTTTTTTTTTTAGATAACTCCCTTTTCATGATGAAGTTCTAATTTAAATAGAATTTAGATTTAGAAATTTACGGAAAAAAATTCCCTGTAGGACCCCATATGGCCTACCAGGACCCAGTGTCACATTGGACACAGGATGGGTCCTCTAGACTCAATTCGTTTTTCTTTTTCTTTTCTTTTTTTTAAACTTTTTTTGGGATTGTCAATGTGTTGGGGCATTTCCGTAGTGCAGAGATAAGCCCTAATCTCGGTAAAAGTATCAATTATGCTTGTCTTGATCTTGGTCTCCTGAGCTTGGTAGCATCACCACTCCACACCAGACTTGGGCTAACTTCGGTAAAAGTACCAATTGACCCGTCTCATCCTATGTAGCTCAGTAATGGTACCGAAGCCTGCGCAGTTTAGCAACAGTGCCAATGTACATCTCTAATAAGGTTGTACTTGACTTCCGTATCTCCATCTGCTCGGTCGACCGAGGTGGATACTAGATGTTGATCAACATTAATGAAATTGTGGCTACGTGCTGACTGATAAGATGGGCGCCAGATATAGATAAGAGGCAGACCTTATCCGACAATCACGTCAGCAATCATGCAAAAGGTCAAGGTATGGTCCGATGAGACATTTTTAAGGACTTATCACTTTACTGAGGAAAAAATGTATGGCCCGATGAGACAATACCTCTACCTACCCCAACTAAGGGAGGATCTGAGATGACCAGCGCCTATATATATGCATGAGGTAAAACCAGCAAAGGTATGCAAACACAACACATCCTTAGCCCTCTCTTCTTCTCCACTCATTCACCCTTTGTTGAGTTGTTGAACTAACTTAGGAGTTGAAGTGCCTTCGGCTGGCTGCAACCAGGGCCTCTAACCTTCTTCTTTCATTTTTAGGCTTCAGGAGCTACTTTTTTTCCCAAAAGCTTTATAGCAAATCCCATTTAACTAAGTCTGTAATTTTTAGGCACTTATAGTCAATATCGACCGTCACAGAAAGATTTCAAACTAGTGTAACTATGCAACATCTCATCTTCTCCTTTTTCCCGCCCTTCTCTTTCTCTTTCTTCTTCTCTTTTGCAACAATAACCAACAAAGGGAACTTTCTAACCCTAATTCCCTTTAACCCCCTTTGCATTTCATTCCCCTCTCTTTTTCCCCCAAAAGCTGGAACTTTCTAATCCTAAATCAGGTTCCAAACAAAACCCGTTTCTCATATTCAACTCTTTTCACAATCATGGATCTCAAGCTCCAACTAATCCTCCACCATTCCTCCAAAATGATCATCTTTAAGCGTTTACTATCAGCCACTGTAACAGCTGCCATTCGCCGGAGATTTGTTCAATTTCTTGTATTCTGGGGTGCTGGATGCGGTTTCAATAAAAATGGTCGATATTAATAATTTATGTTAGTACAAAATAGTTTAACTTGGAAATCAATAACTTCTGTCTTTAGTGAAAACGGTCGCTATTGTGAGACCCCGACCCGAGAGGCCCAGATTAGTGTTTTTGGAGCTGTGTTTAGCTCTAAGTGTGTCTCGTGGTTTTTGGTTGATTTGGGATTAAAATAGCTTTGTTATAGCTTTGGGATATTTTGAGTGTCTTGGTTTTAGTGTGGGGCCCTTTGGGGGTACCCTTGTTTATGACTTGACGTGTACTTGGGATTTTATCTTGGTTTTCTTGATTTGTATTCTATTCCGATTTACTTGTTTGTTCTTGATTTGTATTTTTCCCGATTTAGTCGTTTTGTTCTTGATTTGTATTTCATCCCGATTTACTTGTTTTGTTGATAGCTTCAACTTTCATGTTGATCCTGTTCCCGTCCCGAACCCCGAAACTTGACTTTTCTAGCTTTGAGGGCAAAACAGTCTTTTCACACCAAATCTGTACCGGATTATTGTTATTCCCGAAAACCGCGAAACATAGACTTTTTAGAAACTAGATATTTCGACGATCATTTCTTCCTTCTTCGTCGATTTCATCCGAAGTCCCGAAAACCGCTATTTCAGCCTTTTTAGGTTCTTAAGTGGTGGAGCCCACTCTCATTGGTTATAGAGAACCCATTTCTCTTCTTCCTTCTTCATTTTTCCAGCCATTTGAGTCTAGGGTTCTTTTCTCTAGCAAGTTCTTCTTCTCCTTCTTGCTTCTTCATCTCTAATCCTCACCAAATCTTGCACCATCATCTCAAAAGGTTACATCATCTTCTTCCCCACCTCAAGAGCTTCCTATTGGTACCATTTGTGGAGGAATCTCTTCTCTCCAAGGTCTTCATTTAGCTTGCTTTGTCCATTTGGAGAACCTATTGGTAAGATCTCTCCCTAATCTTCTAGATTCATGCTCTTTTGATCCTTGAGAAGCCCCATTTTCATTCTTGAAAGCTCTCTCTTCTTATTTCTTGTTTTGACCCATTTTAGGGTTTGTTTTGGGGGTTTTTGTAGAGATCTTGTTCTTGGCTTGCAAGTGTGATTAGAGCTGGTTTTATCACTAATTGAAGGCTTGAGGCAAGTGAATGTTGGATGTTTTTAAATTTCAAATGGTTTGGTAGCATTTATGGGTTGTCATGTTTTCATTGATTTCTTCTATTGATTTTCCATGATTGCTATAAATGATCTTGATAGCCTCATTTAATGTCTTGGAAGCATGTAATTAAGTCATCTTGTTCATAGTTTTCCTTGGTTAATCATGTGTTGGAAGGAAAGGAAAAAGGGAGAAAAAGAGATCAAGTTCCCGGAACTGCTGCACGCCCAGGTCCGATCGATCGGACGTGCAGACCGATCGATCGGACTGTCTTTAACTGTAAGGGTTTTTGGGCCGATCGATCGGGCCCTGTGTAGAAATTTCGGCCGATCGATCGGACCCTGGGTTTTGAGATTTTTTTTATTTTTTTTCTTTCTTTTCTTGGTTTTAGGTGGGACCTTGGCTACCCTCTTTGGACTCATTTGACCATGCGTGAGGACGTCTTGGGCCGATGCTCCTCACGGTTGGTTGGGTGACATCGATGTTCACTTCATTTCAATCTTGAACGGGACGGAATGACGCGATATCTTCTTTATATCTAAATACAAGACTTTTTCCTTGGTTATCGCGAATTCTATTCCTTTCGATGACTGAGTAGGTTGCTCGATGTCTCCGAATTAACATCATGCTTAGGATGGACCATTTATAGTCTTGATTTCCTTATCATAACATCTAGTTATAACCATAAGCTCATTTTAAGTTTTGAAAAGCGTAAAAGTGCATAAGGAGCCCGGAATGTCTTCAAACTCAAGGAGTACCAATTCATATCTATGATCGACATACGGGACCCCTATTCACTCAAATAGATCTTAAAATCATTGTCTTTCCTGATTTAGCATAGTTCATAATATTTCTCTATTTCCAAGCCTTGCATTACATGAATGGTTTTCCCGAAAGTATTATTGTACACTTGAAACAGTTACTTGACCTGAAGTGCATTGCACCACATGATATGTCAGTGTGCTCTTGAGCACCCCCGTCTTGCCCGTTTGATTTTGTATTCGTACTTGATTTGCTTGCATTGTCTCGATTGTATTTGGCCTATGAGTCGGCACCACTAGGCTTGGATAACCCTGTTGGTCTGATCAACCGACTTGGAGATCCCCCTCTTGTCCCGCCAGCTGCAGTTTAGATCCCGCTACCCGGTCATTACCGTGGTCTTGTCCCGATGCCGCAGATTGCTACTGTGGTCCCCGATGCCCGGCTCGCTACCGTGGTCATGTATAGTATTGTATATGTATATGTATCTATATGAGATCCCCTGTTTCTCCTCACCTCGAGTGACTGAGATCAGGGCCTAGTTATTGCTCTATCGCTTTAGTGATAGAGGACTTAGCTTCTTGTGGTTGCCACCTTGTTATTCCCGATTCCTTGGTTACCTCATATGTCTTATCTTGTTTACTTGTTTTACAGCAAATGATTTATCGGTTTTATTAGAGTTCTTGTTTAAACAGATTTCTATGCTTTTCAAGGTATTTCATCTATTGTATATTGGGGTATCTTTTCATTCTCTTGCCAAACCGTCGTGTTTGACCCACTATGTTGGTACTCAGGTTCAGATTCCCGCCCCGAGCTGAGAGTTTGGTTGGCTGTGGAGCCACGAGTTGCAGGTTGTCTTGTCGGCTATGTCCTGTAGACATTGTGCTTGACATCGGAGTTACGTCACAAATGGGTAGTGGATATTAGTTGTATTGTCCGGCTTTTATTAGCCCTTCTTGGGATTGTAATTAATACACATTGATAATTGTAACTTGAATATGTATGGAAATGTAATATCCTGTTACCGTCAGCTCTGTAATTTATATGTGGGTGTATTCCAGTCTGATATGATTTATAAAATGATAGCTTTATGCTAAAGGGCCCTATGCGACGCGGAATCCGATGATGTCCACGGACTCCGGGTCGCATTGCCACGAAAGCTTCCGCAGAAATATTCAGAGAGTGATGTGATTGCGGATCCTCACACACGCGGATCTTGGGAGAAATAAAAATAAATTTAATCACCCCTCCCTCACGACCCCCGGTTTGGGGTCGCGACAGTTATCAACCATATGGAATGGTTGATATCGACCATTTCTGTTAGTACAGAATAGTTTAACTTGGAATGTAGTAGTTTCTGTCCTTAGTGAAAATAGTCGATATCGACTATATGGAATGGTCGATATCGACCATTTCTGTCAATAGAGAACAATTTAACTTGGAAGGCAACAGCTTATGTTTTCAATACATATACCTTTTCAATACGTATACCTACCTGTACTTTGACCTTTTTGCAAAATGACCTCTAGACTTTGGTATTTTGGACTAAACCTACCTGTAATTTTAGTTGACATGCAAAATGAACGGATTCTGTTAGTATTAATGGTGTAGGTCGTATAAAATGTTTCTGTGCAAACTGGCGCGAAATTACTCTCCCAAAAAGATCTATTTGCCCCTAAACCAGCCTATAAAAATGGAAATGCACCAGACACACTCTCAATCATTTTTTTTCCTATAAAAATGAAAATGCACCATACGCCAATCTTCTTCTATATATTCTCTTTCACTTGGCAATCACAACAAGAGCTTCGGAAGCATGAGCATGGACGATCTGCTTCGCAACATCTATACAGACCATCCAGCAGCCGATATGCTCCCGCACGTGATGGATGGAGAATCTAATGGCTGTGCTGTAGTAGCTAAGACGATGATGAGGTGTGGAAGGAGATCACTATGGGAGGGGAAGATCGAAGGAGGACAGGTTGAGGGATTGGCGTTTAAAGATCCTCCGTATGAGGAGATGACGTTGGAGGATTTTCTGGCAAAGGCGGGGGCGGTCGGGGAGGAGGATGTGAGGGTTTCGTCCGTGGGTGGGGATTTTCAGTCGGATCCGATGTTGAGCAATAGCAATCCGTTTCAGCAGCAGCAGGTGGAGAGCGAGGTGAGAGGGTTTGGAGAGGGGGAGGGGGGTGATACATGAGCCGATGGATAGGGTTGCACAGCAGAGGCAGAGGAGGATGATCAAGAACAGAGACTTTGCTGCCAGGTCGAGAGAGTGGAAGCATGTGAGATTTTCGCCTTTTTTGCTGCTCTTTCTCTTGAAAACTCTCTTCTTTTTCTATTGAATTCTGATCAAGTGTGCTTGTTCTTGTGCATGTGTGTTTTTTTCTCTCTTTTTTTGAAAGCTTACACATCGGAGCTAGAATCATTATTGACACGATTACAAGAGGATCATGCAAAGCTAAGAGTAAAACGAATATATGGAGGGGCAAATTCGCCATTTTCTATATTCCGTCACGGTTGTTTGTATTTGCATGTCAACTAAAACTATATACAAGTTTAGTCCAAAATACCAAAGTTGTTTGTATTTGCATGTCAACTAAAACTATATGCAAGTTTAGTCCAAAATACCAAAGTACAGGGGGCACTCTGCAAAATGGCCAAAGTACAGGTAGGTATACTGCTTTTTACCCCATAATTATTAGTACAACGTACAGATTCAGAGAACCCAAAATATTCCATTGAACCTTCCAACCTTACATAGAACATATTTACATCATCAAAAACCCCAAAAATAAGATCATACAAATGTTAAATCACAAATTGAATAAGTTGACAGTATAAAATTCCACAACTTATTCTATGCAACTGGCTAACATTACATAGAACACAATTACATCATCAAAGAAGATCTCAAAAGGTAAAACAACTATGCAAGCTTACATATAGTCCATTTATATATATCATGAAAGACTTCCCAAAATACTCCATAGAAATGCCCAAACTTACATTGAACCCATATACATCATCAAAGAACCAAAAAAAAAAAAAAAACATAATATTGTTCAAGCTTTTGTTGAAAACATTTACATCATCAAAGAACCCAAAAAACTACATATGACTATGCAAACTTTTGTTCAACCTATTTACATCATGAAAGACCTCAAAAAGTTACACAACACTGTGCAAACTTTTGTTGAATCCATTTACATCATCAATGACCCCATAAGGTAACATGTGACATTATAAAAATAAAAAAAATAAATCCAAATGCAGCATCTTGAACCTCTCATCATAGGCACACCAATGTCTTGTTAATCACCTATAATGAAATAATAATTAGAGACAAGTCACATTTAAAGACATTTATTGATGGAAAATCAATGAAAACAACACTAAATCATCAACTGAGGAAAAATTGAAACAGAGAGCACATCAAATAGAAAAGTTCATATGCATCATCAGGCCGCCCGAGCTGCGTGTGATTAGAAATCAAGCATGTCCAAGTAACATCATTTCTTCTAGGCATTTCATCAAGCACTTGGGTGGCAGAAACCACATTATTATCTATTTTTGTGTACAAATTAATAAGACTACTCGATAAGAACATATTTGCCTACAACCCATTCTTTACAAAATATAAGTGGAGGTCTTTGACATCAGAGAAAATAGGAAACTTATTGAATATGTTCTTATCCTAAATCCCTAAAACCCCCAAAATCCCAGAATCCTACATTGATTTCCATCTCTATCCATGAATTTGAGAATTCCAAAAGCATAAAAATGGAAAAAACACTCAAAAGCATGAGATTTTAAGAGATTTTTCCAGAGAACAATTAGCAGAAAGCCCTCCTTCTATTTCTAAAGGCAGAGTGGGGCAGATCATGTAAGATGACACGCTCCCCTTTACAACTGCAGTTGAGTTTCTGCATGTGATAGTGGTGAGGAACGTCTTCAATAGAGGAGTGGAGCTCGCACGGGGCAAAAAGGTTCTGGCGGAGATCGCCAAATCCAATATTTTCCCCAACCGAAACCCATGACATCATAGTCTACTGTAATGAGATCTGCTGCCAGCTGAAGGCAGAGATGATCAGAGGGAGAGGGAGGAACGTCCTGGTCATCGCTGGAAATGATTAGATGTGGTGGATGCTTAATAGAGTCTAACTACCAAGGTGATGGAGTTTTACGACGTGGTTTCTAAAAGGATAAATCACCAGAGCCAAGTTGATGACGACCCAAAAGGAGGATTGCGAAAAAGAAAATCGGAGCGAGATATAAAACAGTTTCATCTAATGGTCGATATTGACAATAACGCAAAACAACCAAAAAAGAAAAGAATTGAAAAATGCCACATGAGGACCTCTCCCGTGTCCAAAGTGATACTGGGTCTTGATGAGCCATGGGGTTTTACGAGGAATTTTTCCATAATTTCCTCAATTAGATTTCTCTTAGCAAAGGAAATTCTAATTTAGGTACAACGTGTAAGTGAAAAATGTCTTTTTAATTAGATTTCTCTTAGCAAAGGAAATTCTAATTTAGGTACAACGTGTAAGTGAAAAATGTCTTTTAATCTCCCCCATAATTTATCTGGCCGTCTTAGGAGTCACTGCCGTACTAGAACGTCTACGAAGTGGACAACAAGAAACTTATAAATAATATCAGCTTCTCCAATCGGCATTCACAACATTACTCCCCACGAAATCATCGCTCTCTTTTGGCCTCTCACCCCCTCCATCCACAAAGATCCAAGAAAATCTCCTCTCTCTCTCCTGAAAAAAAGAAGAAGAAGAGCTACAAGCTCAAAAGAAGCAGAGAACGCAGCACTTTCTCTCCTTAGAGGCAGAAAAAAAGAAGAGGGGTCACAAGCTCAAGATCAAACAAGAAAAGAAAAAAAGAAGACAGAGAAGAGAATAAGGGAGATGGGTGCTCAAAGGAAGACCCCAAAAGCGGCTCTAAAGAAAAGATCCACCACCCTTCAACACCTCTTCGACATAGATTCCAACAACAGCCAATCCCCCCACGACTCCGAAACGGAGGAGCTCCTCTCAGTCATCTCCTACTGCACCTTCATCTTCACCTTCACAGACTCCACAGAGTCCCCCTCCCAACAAGACCTCAAGCGCCTCAAGCTCATGCAACTCCTCTCAATCATCAAGTCCTCGAACGAGCCCTTCAATGATGATCGAATCCTTTCTCCTCTCTTCCTCATGATCTCCTCCAACCTCTTCCGTCCCCTCCCACCTCCCTCCAATCTTTGCAACCCCCCGGAAGATGATGAAGAACCCTTCTCCGCCCCTGCCACCGCCTGGCCTCACCTCCATGTTGTCTACGACATCCTCCTCAAACTAGTCCTAACCTCCGACCCCAAGTCCCTCCGCAACTACATCAACCACTCATTCCTCCTCAACCTCCTCTCTCTATTCCAATCCGAGGACCGAAGGGAGCGAGAGAGCTTGAAGAACGTCTTCCACCGCATATACTCGAAATTCGCCTTCTACCGCTCGTTCATGCGCAAGGCGATGAAGGATGTGTTCCTGCACTTTGTGTTTGAGATGGAGAGGCACTGCGGCGTAGGGGAGCTGCTGGAGATATGGGGGAGTATCATCAATGGGTTTGGTGTTCCTCTCAAAGAGGAGCACAAGCAGTTTTTGGTGAGGGTGCTTGTGCCACTACACAAGCCAAAGGGGATGCAGGCTTATCATAGGCAGCTGACCTACTGTGTTTCACAGTTTGTGCAGAAGGAGCCCATGCTTGGTGGGGTGGTGGTGAGGGGGGTTTTGAGGTATTGGCCTCGCACAAACTGTCAGAAGGAGCTTTTGTTTATTGGGGAGATGGAGGAGCTTGTGGAGTACACTGACCCTGTGCAATTTGTGAAGTTGGCTCTTCCTTTGTGTACGCAGATTGCAAGGTGCTTGACCAGTTGGAATTCACAGGTAATAAACAGGACCAGAACATTGTTTCATTGTTTCTTTGCCTCTTTCCTTCTTTTAACATTTGCGCGATGAGAGAATTCTATGCCAAAAGAAAATTATTCTGATTTTTTGGAACAACTTCATGTGAATAAAAGAAAAAAAAAACATGAATTGATGTTCATTAATAGAGGGATACGAATGTAAGATTCCTCTTCCTCTTTATTGTAGAAATGAGATTCTCTCGTTACACAAGCACACCTTTAAAATTGATGAAATAATTTACTCCTCGGTGATGTTGGTATTTTTTTTTGTATGTTCGCATTTTGACTAATTCGAAAGTATTAGTATTGAATTATGCTTTTTCAATGCAATGTTCTATTTTACTTTCTTTCTATTGTCTTTATTATGTTATGTATGTGATCAATTTTGATCTCTTTTTTTTCATGTAGTTGATCAAACTAAATTTAGGCCTTGAATTTCGAGTTCTCTTCCATCAAAAAATAATCAGGTGTGTGAAGCAGTTGAATTTGGTGTACGAACTGTGGCCTATGTGGGTCCAATATCTCATTGGATCAAAATCAGCCAAATGATGACATTAACATGCAACAAACTTCCAGTGTGCATGTTTCACGCCCTGGACCCATTTCATCAGTCCCTATTCAACTACAATGTCATGTTGTGCACTAGATAGCTCTACTACTTCACAATTTTACAGGAGGAAATATGCATAGGAAGAGTATGGTGAAGGTATCAATGTTGGACCAAAATGGGGCCAGGTTTTAGCAGCACTGGGATAAGTAGGTCCCAGGACAGATAGCAAACACATATGTTAGGATTCAATTAGAACCCAAGTCAATTAGTCTTAGGAGAATTTTCTCCAGCTCTATGGAGCCCACTTGGACCTACCTTTGATTAATGCAAACACATGACCAGTTCTATGCTCAACAAAACTTTCCGGACCAATAAATTGAATCTCAAAAAAAAATAAAATCTATGATTAAAAGACCATTATAGTTTTGGTTGTTAAATTGAGGGCTAGGATAATTTGTAAGTGCTGATTTTTTGTATGATCCTTATCTATATAGAGACTTTCCATCTATCTTGCCACTTGATAGAAAGCATCCAAGTGGGCCCCACGAGCTAGACCGAAGAAGCACATATGCAGTCTCATCATAGATGGAATCCTCCTAGTCTAATTCTCCTTGAATTGAGCTTTCTACGAGTTCTTTTAATTCTCATAAATCTACAAATGAATCCCATATCATCGATGTTTTTAATCCTCTATATTGTTAACAAATTCTAATGAGATCAATTCCTTTGATATGGATTCCTTAGGTTGCAGAAAGAGCTCTCTTCTTGTGGAACAATGAACATTTTGTGAACATGGCATCACAGTCAATGGAACAGGTGCTCCCTTCATTGGTGGAAGGCATTGAGAAGAACATCAACTGTCATTGGAGCAAGACCATACGGCAGCTAAGCGCCAATGTCAAGACAATGCTGGAAGAGATGGAGCCCGAGCTCTACTCCAAGTCCCTACGAGAGATGGACTACCGAGAATCCATGGTTGATCAAGAAGAGAAGAAGAGGAATGAGAGGTGGGAGAGACTGGAAATGGCTGCAACCCAAAGCCAGTCCCTCCAACAACAATAACAACAACAACAACAACATTGTATAGCTGTTTCCAATTGATGAGAATATGATAGTAACCAAAATCTGCTGTGGATTGATGGTCCATGCAAGAGCAAAAACATGTGGTATCACTGATATTCACCAAGTCTTCTTAAGAAAGGGTAGCCATAAGTTGGTGAGTTTCTCATATAAAAGTGTTACGAGAATCCCATGCAATGAAGAGAATTTTAATAGAGTAGCTTGATCAAGTGATGACGTGAATATAGTACAAGTTTTGTTATAACAATAAAAGAATGAGTTGGGTGTTTAGAATATTTTATGATTTAGTTTTATATTACCAACCACCTAACATTTTTAGTTGGAGCATCGTATATCACATGCATAAGATCTTTTTCCCATTTTTTCATTAATGTAGCCGCGAGCATTTAAAGCCATTGATAATTGACAAACAACTGAAAACATTGGATACATCCTATTATGATTTTACTAGCATTAAGTGGTCCCATGGAAATGTTTGAGTTAGATGATTTGTATGAGAATTACCATTACTAAATTACTCCACTATGGGATTATTAATTAGTGGGTCAGCATTGGGTTATCATTTCTCTTTCTGTCTCCATTTCTTATTTTTGCATATCATCTACTGAAATTTTTATAAATATTCAAATACTTCATTTAATAGTATGCCAGCACAATAACCCTTGCTAAGCACATGCATATTTAACAAAAAAAAGTTGCAGCAACAAACATAAAAATTAATTAAAAAGAAATTCAAATAACATAAAATCATCCTCCTACCAAAAAGAGGGGTAGCGGGAAAGAAATCCATGATTCATGGATGAATGAGTTAAGGAATGAAAGGGAGAGGTGCATCTTTAGCGAATGAAACTAAAGGAGGAGTCTCCTCCATCAACATACTCCTAAGCGAGCATATTTAGTAGATATCCCCACCCCTGCCTTTCTCAATGAATAAGAGGGGAGGCGGATATTCTAGTTATTGGTAGACTCACAAAAAAAAACAACAGAAATTAGAAGAGAGGTATCTCTCTTTCTTTTTAAAATCCAAGAGTATGTAGTGTAAAATTGGAGTAAGGGAAGTTGGGTAGCAATAAAAGAGGAGTATACGTAGAGTAAGTATTTATGAGATTTGAGATGGAAATGAAGTAGTTGAAAAGAGAAGAAGAAGTAGAGTGGGTGCATGTGGAAGTATGGGGAAACATGTAGGTTAATTATAGAGAAGGGATATAAGTACTCCCGGTCAAAATCAGTAGTTACAATCAAAATTAGCTTTAGAACACTTGACTTTAATCTATTATAATTGAGTGACATGCTATTATATTAGGGGGACATTCATGTGCATCTATCCCTCACCATAGGATAAGCGCATTTTTCCTTTTTGCACATGAAGACAATGAAGTGTACCTCACCCTATGTACTTGAAAATTCACTTTTGTACTTGAAAATTTTCATTTATGAAAGTGTCCCTCACTCTATGATGAGGGATGGATGCACATGAATATTCTCCATTATATTATAATATGTATAATTTTATTTTGCCCCACCTCGGCCTAAGTTTGCATAAATATATAAGTTGTGTTTAATGTATTTTATAGTTCGTCTTCATCTAAAGCAGAGTTAATTATCCATGCTAGTATGCCAAGATTTTTAATGGACTTGAGAACTAACCTCAATCAAACACAAGCCTTAAATTGATGGATTGAGCCCATTCACACTGTTATGGTCAGGGTTTAAGCCGACCTCATGCAAGGGAATCAAACTACAATGCCATTTTGCAATTAGTCTAGTTTCTTAAAATTGATTTTTTTTCCAATAAAGAGTTTCTTAAAATTGATTCAAACTAATGTTTGAGTGCTTTTGACAAATATGATTGAAAGTAATGTTTGAGTACTTAAAACTATTTGTCTATTTGAGAATATATATATGAATCTATGATTAAATAAGCTTTAAGATCTTTCACCTCTTTTTAAAAAGTAGCAAGACTCTCACTCTGTTAATAACATCAATGTTTAAAGCAACTAAATATCTTTCAGTTTATATTTTTAAATAAAATTCACACATGTAACTGCTCCTACATGAAAATGAAAAGTTTGTATGTACTACTTTTACTACATGACAATTGGCCATATAGCCAATTCATTTTTTATTATTATTATTTACAATTGATGTATTTGAAACAACCTTATCTCAAATATTTCTAAATTTAAATCAATTTATTTCAAATGTATAAGGGTTTCTAAACAAGACTAGAGCACATTTGGAAACTCTAGTCTAATCTAAGAAGAGCTAGTTTTATTAGGTCTAGAACAAATAGCTTTAATTTTGAGGTTTACCAAACAAACCCCAGCCTTCAATCTAACTCTACCAATATTCTAGTATTTTAATGAAAGTATTATCTTGATGAAGGCACAGCTTTGAGACCATACAAAAATATTAGCCCTTTTCTTTTAGTAAAAGTCATTGAACTTGAGATGATTCGTAACTAGTATCACTTGCAACTCAGATCACTCTCCTTATAAAGGATCACAAAACTCGGGTAAAAAGGTGGAGCACCCAAACTACCATCTACTCACTTCATTTATTCATTTACTCATTTGAAAATGTTAGATTTACTCATTTGAAAATGGTGGCCTTGAAAAACATGATAATGTGCTCTACTAGGCTATGTTGGGTATCTCTACTCTTTTTTGGACAGACATATCAAAATAAAGCTATTAAAAAAAGAGGCTAGAATCAAAATGAGCGTTTGATAATAGAAGGATCTATGTTAAACTAGACTTTTTTATATCAATGGCTTGAAAGTTTTTCACAAATTTCTCGAGATCTACAATGTATCAAGCCTTGAAAATTGACCCTATGGCCATGTTCAGCCTTCCAAAGAGATCTGAAGTCTGGATCTTGTGTCTGATGCCCACATAATCCAAAAAAATATTATCAAATGGCTCACTTTTTTGCTCATATTTTGAGATTAGTGATGATTCAATGGCTGAAATTTGGTCCCATAGTTGGGCTTAATCTTAAGAACAATTTCAGCAGTTTTGATCGTGATTTACTATTCCAGAAATAACAATAAAAATAGAAAAACGTTATTGCTAATGGACAAATCTAAAATTGAGCATAATGCATCAATGACTGTTGTTTTGCAAATATCTCGAGATCCACAAGGTATTAAGCCTTGAAAATTGACCAATAGTCATTTTCATCCTTCCAAAGAGATCTAGCGGTTTGGATATTATGTTTGCGGCCCACAGATTCTAGAAAATTTCATCTAGTGGCTCACTTTTTTTGCACATATCTCGAGATTGGTGATGTTCCAACGGTTGGAATTTGGTCCCATGACCATGTTTGACCTTATGAACATTTCCAACGGGTTGGATATTGATTTGCAATCTTAGATTTTGAAAAAAAAAAATGGACTCGGCGTTATTGGGCCAGAATCATTATTCACCACCTCTATTTTTTTCCCTCTACTTTCTACATGCATTCAATGGTTGGCTATTGAAAATAGAGGTATTTGCCTCTACTTCTCTACACCATTTAGAGGCTAAAACACGCTGCCAATCACCTCTATTCTCAAAATCTCTATCCCCTCTTTTGATTTAGAGAAATAAAGGCAAAAAAGTGGTGATGCCAAATAAGGGGCTTATACAACATTTGCACATATAACATTTACATATGTAAAACACATCCTCGGATTGTGTATAAGGCAAATGATCCCCGTTATTCTACTATTGGAGGCAAGCACCACCAATGCTCACTTACTAAAAATCTAAACCATCAAAATAAATAATCTCATATTATATAAGCAATGTAAGCACTTACATAGAATTTCGACCCACAGTCAATTTCATCACAATAATTTTGACCCAAGGGGCTGAGTGCCGCAGAGAGCTCACCCACATGGGAATGGGAAGACTTTGTCCACACACATGCACAAATGGTAACATACCAAGACATGAAACCATGGGCATCTGGGCCAAGCGATTCCCCGTTCTCCTTTTTTAAGATTATTAGCAATCAACTCGAAGATGACACCTCCTACTGAAGATAGGAATATTTTCAAAAAGGTATAAAACTTTTGCCTCATGTTCAAAAAAGTAAATAAAAGCTTGAATGTTTCAAGAAAATATAAAATTTTTTCATAGTTCTTTCAATCAAGTACTCACAAGGAAATGCAAAGAGACCCCATTTTCATTTTTCAAAATTCTCCTTTAGTAAACCATTTAATAAAAATGATCAAGTCCAACCCAAATGCCCAAGAGGACCCACTGCAGCTACTTTTATGCATTGATGGTTAAAAAATGGGTTTATATGCATCCCAACCGACCAAAAACTAGCTTTATCCAATGATTGTGATCATAAAAATCAAAATAGTTGACTTAAGGAGGAAGAAGGTTAAAAAAGACAAGAACTATCACAAGGAAGGGGAATTTTTGCTAATTTTCTAAAAAAAAATGTGTTTAGAAGACTTGATCGAAAGAATTGTGGCAAACTTTTATATTTTTTTTTTGAAATATCCAAATACTCATGTACTTTTTTTAAGATGAACAAAAAAATGATCTTTTTGCATATACCCCCTAATTTTTAGGATTTATAAATAGGCTCCTATGGTTTTAGTATTTGTAAATAGGCCCATACCTTTTCATTTTAATACCCTTTGTGTCTCCAAAATTAGTAGCCTTCCAACCACCAAAAGTTTTTAGAGTAAAATGACACTTTTGCCCATCTCTTCATCCCTATATACATAAATTCAAAAGCATTGACTTATTTTTCTCTAAAGCTTGTAACATTAATAATTACATTTAGTGGAAGAGAATAACTAAATGTAAATCTATTTTTATCAACACATTGCTTATTTCATTAAAAATGAAATCGATCATTATGACAATCAACGCATGTACTTATAATTGATCCAATCCATGCATGACCGGCTGTTAGATTGATGAAAGTTTCAAAATACATTATTAGGCTTCTTGTGCATTAAAGCATTATTGAGAGAGACCATTGGGGCTTGAGATAAAATGATGACATTTTTATAAATAATAATAATATACTAATTTTTATTTAATAGATGTAAGGGCAATGCTTTTTTTTTTTTTTAAATATAAAAGTCCAACGGTGGTTATCCATTCTCATTAGGTATAATGATTTTGTGGACATGAAAGGTATTGAAATGTAAAGATAGGGGGCTATTTACAAATACTAAAATCACAAGGGCTTATTTACAAATCGTTAAATTCTTAGGGTGTATATAAAAAAAACTCAAAAAAATAAAATAAAATTGGAGCTGCTATTGCCACAGCTCCACTTGCTCATTCCACATACATTTTTTTTTTTTCAAAAGTATGGCTCTTGTAGGAAATCTCCAAACTACCCATCTCCCTCTCCTTCTGCTTCCCTCTCCCTGCCCACCTCCGCCCGCGCTCTATTTCTCCCTGTCTCTTTTCCTCTCCCTCTCTCCCGCTCCTTCTCCTTGTCTCTCTCCCTCTCATTGCTTATGCGCGCGCCCGACCCTCTCCCTCTCCCTCTCCCCCTCCTCCCTCCTTGCCGTCCCTCTCCCTCCCTATCTCCTTCTTAGTGTCGTTCGGCCACTCAAGGAAAGGCAGGGAGAGAGGGAGAGGGACAGGTGCGAGCGGAGGTGGTGGCGAGAAAGAGAGAGAGAGAGGAGGTAGAGAGATAGAGAAAATGAGAGGAAGAGGGGTAGTTTGGGAATCCAAAAATAATTTATGCCTTTTGAAGGGGCACATAGAATTTTCCTTTTCCTACACAAAATCTCTTTACACATATCATTATAATTTAAAAATTATATTACTTCTTTTCACACACACCAAAAATTCTCAAATTATCCATCCTTCCATTTCCCTCTTTCTTCCCACACACATCCCCTTCCCTTTCTTCCCACACACAAATTACAACCGGACCTCTCCACATCTCTGGCATCTCGATCTTCCGGCATTCCTTCGGCGTTCCCGGTCATCTACACCATCTTATCTTCCAAAGGTAAATGTTTATCTCCACTATGACCATTTCATTCTTCTTCCCCATTTATTCTTTACCATTTCATTCTTTTTCCCCATTTATTCTTTACCATTTCATCCACCTTAAATTACCTTTTTTTCGTAAAAACTTATTATGGGAGATAGATTCGCATTCAATGTAAGCTTTTACAAACAATGGTAATATTTTTTCATGCATTTGAGCTGATTTTTAATATCTCATCGTAGCAGAAATCGTGATTGTTCGGTACTGTATTTCCGAACATACAATATATGTTCGATACTGTACATCTGAAAATGTGCATTCAATTCAGACCTGAAATACCGTACAGATCAAGACCTTCAACTCGTTCCAAGCGAGAAAAAATAAAAAAAAAAGTAGCAAAAATACGAAAAAATAACAAAGAAACATAGGAAGATGGAATGAAAAAAGGCACCATTTGATAGTTGATTTCTTATTTTATTGCACTAGAAAGTCTTAGAGAATGAAAATGATCAAAAAGATCAATGAGAAGAAGGAAGATGAGAAGTATGAATGAGATGAGATGATGAGATGATGTAAGATATCCCAGAGTAGAAAATGGAGAAAGATGAGTTGCCCAAAATCGTTGTGTGAGGAAAATAGAGAGTAAGAAGTGGAGGGTGGGATGGGTGGGAGAATGGAATAGAGAAGAAAATGAGCTTGTATGTGAAAAAAGAAAATATGTTTTTGTGTTTTTATGAGATAATGAATATTTTGATCATTTCAAAAAGGGATAAAAATGTAATAAAAAAAAACAACTTCCTTATATTGAAAAAGTAAAAATTTGTGTTGAAAACTTGAAATCTCTCCTTGAAGGACATTTCCGTTTCCGTTTTATACAAGATATGACCAAAGACCACGGCCCACAGCATTAGCCCAGCGCGCTGGTTTTCAATCCCAGTATCCCACAGTCCCACTACCGTTTTCTTCTTCTCCTTCTACTTCTCCTTCTTCTACAAATACGAGAAAGGAAAACCCCAATCTCATTCGATCGATCGATCGCTAGCTAGGGTTTCATTCTTCGGAGCTTCTTCTTCTGCAACTTCCATGGCGAAAGGCGGTCGAAACTACCGACTCTTCTCGATCAGACGAACCTCTTCTTTCTATCTCATCCTCACCACCCTCCTCATGCTCACGCTCCCCCTCCTCGCCCTGCTCGCCCTAGGCATCTTCTCCATTCCGATCAGCCGCACCGAATCTTCCGACGCCATCGATCTCAATGCCTTCTTGAAGTCGAGCGTCAAGAGGTTAGTAATTCTCAAATTAAGTGCTTTTCAAGACTCTGATCTGTGATCTGGTGAGTTGAAGTTTTTTTTTTTGGGTATTTTGAGGTTCGATCCGTTTGAGTTTGATTTTGTGTGTTGGATTTGGAAATGTTTCTGTTGCAGAGGGGAGGGATCGGGGGAAAGAGGTGAGCAGTGGACGGAAGTCCTTTCGTGGGAGCCTCGAGCATTCATCTATCATAATTTCCTGGTTAGTTAGTGTCTGAATTTCTTGTTTTCACAATCTGTTTGTCTTCATTTTCCTTGATTTGGTTGATTTGGTTCTTACTTACATCTTTAGAACAGTGGTTGTGGGCCTTGTGGCTTGTGAATGTGATTCCATTTTACCTGTACATAGTAGGGAAAGTGATCCCACTTTACTTGTACATAGTAGGGAAAGTTCATTTCTCGATCATGGGCCCCACTGGACCTGGTGGGCGGAGTGGGCGGAGTTTCCATTAAGTACATTGGGGTGATTGTTGAGTAGCCATCGCCATCTATCCAGAGAAAAAAAGAGAACAAAAATCTAGTACCAAGAGAACACCAACAAAGATCTAGGAATAAATGAAGAAATATGAAAATTCATTGTATGCATCACTTGTTGGGCACAGGGGAATTTGCTCACTGTTGCAAACTTGAGGTTGTGGGTTCAAACTACCTCATGTTACCAATAGAAAAAAAAAAAAAAAAAACTTGTATTCTTTACTCAGTGCATGAATAATATTATTATGGCTTCATGATATTCCTTTTACTGGCTTTAGCATTCATTACAGTTAATGTATCCCGAGACAAGATTCGATGTTTGGGAAAGTTGTTTGGTATTGTTTTATAGAAATCATGTGGTATTAGTTATACTAATGAGTTCTGATTGTGGTTATATTTTGTGTAGTCTAAAGATGAATGTGAATACTTGATTGAACTTGCCAAACCTCACATGCATAAGTCAACGGTTGTTGATAGCCAGACTGGTCAGAGTAAAGACAGCAGGTATGCAAATTTCTGCTTGTCTAGTTTTGCATTTTTTGGGATTGCAAGTAAAGAAAATGCTTTTCATTGAAGTTGTTTTGAATTCTTGATATAAACTCCTGTTGTGCAGGGTTCGAACAAGTTCAGGCATGTTTCTTAGGAGAGGGCAGGATAAAATTATCAGGAATATTGAGAAAAGAATTGCAGATTTTACCTTCATTCCTGTAGGTATGTGATCAGGACAGCCCTCATTCTAGACCTTGGGAGTTTGGCGTTTAGCGTATTGTTTTTTCCCCCAATGTTCTATTCATTGAATGCAATGGCCTTGAATGGTTTTGATATCCATGAAAGGAATATAGAAATGGTTGTTGAGAAAGTAATTGACGGCAAAAGGAAGAAGCTTTGTATACAAACATTTTGGTGAGGACCATTCTTCCCTTGTTGGGTAACCTCCTCAAGAAGGTACAGGTCCTCATGGTTGAAGCTATGTTGAGGGCATCAACACTTGCAACTGTTGCATCCAGCACTGTCTGCAAGAAGTGAGTATAGTGGCATATTTTGTTGAGTTGCAGACTCTGGGTATGGGTGTAGCCAATGGTTTGGCAGAGTCCAATAGTTGCAATTTTGTTTTGAGTATGAATGAAAGAAGGGAGGTTTATTGAATGTTTAAACCCATAGGCCATAGGTGATCTTGTTTGTGAGAAAAAATTGCCGTATGATTAACTCTTTTGGACATGCAGTGACTCACTCATTTGATCATTTGCATTGATGAGTATTATGTCAAGCAGAAAAAAAAAAAAAAACATGGTATTGTTCCAAAATCTTTATGTTGGTAGTATCTGTACAGTTAATATTGCTAGGTAAAATAAATTAATTAATTAAAAAGAAACTACACTAAACTTAAAAGTGGGTCTCGTTGATTTTTGACTCGAGCTAATCCCCACAATCCCAATTTGTCTATCATATCAATGGTTTGTCTAAGAGAGATTAACCGGTGCCAGTATTCAGTGGATGCGTTTTAGAATTTCCATGGGCTGAGCTTTAAAAGAGTTAACATTTAACTTTTACATATGCATGGTGCTAGTAGAAAATTTTTAAGTCTCTAGAAAAGTTCTTATGGATCTCTTGTTTGTGAAGGTTTGAACCTGTGGTCCATGGGAAGTTTAGATTTTCTTAATATTCGAGTCTGTTTGACCAGTTTGTTGTTTGCCTGAATAATTTAAGTGGCATGAATTCTTAGAGGTCATCTGTTTGCACCTGTTTACATATGTAAATGTTACGCGCACGCACATATGTTTGATATAAATGAGTTGTGGAAAACGTGTGTGAATGAGGCCATTTTCATATGAAAAAGTCTCACAACCAAAAATGTGTGAAAGTGTTGCACACCTCTCTGGTTAAAATGACGCCAGAAAACAGGTTGCAGCATCAAATTCCATTACCTCTTTTTTTTTGGAACTCCCGTGGACCCTAAAGTTTCATTCCAAAATGTTTAACTTTTTTATTGACCCATTACTTCCCAAAATGTATAGTTTCATGTCTTAGTTATTCATAGATTTTGAGATATAGATGAAAAGTTTATGTATGTAATCCAGCCTTTCAATTACTCATGCGACTATGGTGCTTCCAAACAAGCATGGTAATGTATTTCTCATATGTAAATTTTACTTAATAAAATCCACCATGCAAATTTTCATATGTAAATCCCATTTTAAATATCGCATGTAAATGACCAATGACCTCTTACGGATTCAGTAAGTAATAAAACACTATTTGTGATATAGCTGACGTGGGTTGGTTTAGATATTATGTTGACGGTTCATATGCATTCAATATACCTTCAAAACTGAAACTTCCATGCATGTATTTCCTTCGGATGGATTTGTTATAGCTCTGATGGATTTATTGCATACCGTGCCTTCTATTTTTTTCCCCATCTAGTTGCATAATTTTAATATAAAGGTATTGTCTCAATTTACAGAGCATGGGGAGGGACTTCAGATTCTCCACTATGAAGTTGGACAGAGATATGAACCCCACTATGACTACTTTCTCGATCAGTTTAATACTAAAAATGGTGGTCAACGGATTGCAACTGTTCTTATGTATCTGTATGAGTCACACTCCCGCTGCGAACTTCCTTGATGTACTTTTTTTTTTTGGATGGTTTTCCTTGATCTACTTTATTATACTACATTTGTCTAAATCATATCTAGTTTTTTTTAATCCATTTTTCTTTCTTTTTTGTATTGATTCAGCTCAGATGTTGAAGAAGGTGGCGAGACAGTGTTTCCTTCTGCCAATGCAAATTATAGTTCTGTTCCTTGGTGGAATGAATTATCTGAGTGTGCAAAAAAGGGCCTTTCTGTCAAACCTAAGATGGGGGATGCATTGCTCTTCTGGAGTATGAGACCTGATGCCTCATTAGATCCATCAAGTTTGCATGGTAAATTTACTTATGTTGCCAATAGAAACTTCTATTTCAGGGCTTGATTTTTTATTTCTACAGAAATATCTGCATTCAATTATTTGTTGAATTCTTAAATGCAATTCTGATCTGGATGTAGTTGCATTGTGTGATATGTAAATCTTGTTGGTGAAGTTACTGTTTTTACTGAATGCTGTAGATTTTGAAGAATCTATTAAGTACTGACTGATGATTTTTATTTTATTCTGAGATTGTTCCAGGGGGCTGCCCTGTGATTAAAGGGAATAAGTGGTCATCTACAAAGTGGATGCATGTAGACGAGTATAAGTTTTAAAAAATTCACCAACTCAAGGTACTTCTTCTGCCCATAATCTTGCCACTGGTAAATTCTGAGGAAAAATTTCCTTGTCTTACTCGTCTCCTTTATTAGTAGTTGTTATTTATTATTATCATTTAAATGAATTTGTTAGTTGTTATAGATTTTTAATCTTTATATCATTCTTAAATGATTTGGCTGCTCGGAGAACGTTTCACTGTGACTGTGTATTTTACGGCGAAGCTTAAAATTTTACCATGCTGTGTCCAGTTGAATTTGTCAAAATTAGTTGTATCATCAGTGATAAAGTATTTACCGGAAGAGAGTTATTTTTGGATGTGTGAAACTCCAATAGATATTTTTTGTGCTCATAGAAGATGTAATCATTGAATTACTTGATTAAAGCAAGCTAGATAGGGAAGCAATCCACTTACAGGTTGCAACAAAAAAAGGTCCAATCTATGTAGGTGCCAAGATTCGGGCAAAGATAGGAGTAACATTCATTAAGCAAAGAAATGAAGAAAGTAGTTTTTGTAGAAAAACTGGATGCCTGATGGTCCATCCTTCCTCCATTTTATATTCACTAAATGCCTTAATCAAGGCTGTAATGAAGATAATTACAATCTGTACAGTTGAAATATCTATCTAAAAAGGGAAAGTAAATCTTCTTAAAACACATCATTTGACTATATCAATCCCGCATGGGTACTTATGGTATTATGGGTCAAAATCCATTTAAAATACAATTGGGCCTGGGCCCAATACAGAAGCGTGTGTTAACATGGAGTTCAACCACTCTTCCATGGATAGGGTACCAAACGAACTCTTTGTTGGATGTGGCTGGACACTTCAAGAAAATTTGTAGAGTAATCTGTTGTTATTTCATTCATGACACCTTGCACCCTTCTGTACACCTCTTAACAACCACACTAATAATGACTGCATTGGAAACAAAAGTAATTACTTTGGTCATCCTAGAAGACCCAAACATTAACTAGATCCAATATAAAGGACTGAGCAATTAACTTCCATATGTAACTATTCCGAACTTCTTACAAACTATTAGAAATCTCATGTCAAATCACAAATAGTTAATGACTCTTCAATTCTGAAGGTATTAACTCTTTGACTTTTGACACAAAAAATACAATCAAGCTATTCTTCTCCTCCTATTCTTCTTCTTGGAATGTTTAGTCAAACTTAATCTACATCAATGTCTCCTCCTTGGATAGAACTTGCCCTTTGCAACATGTGGCATCCACTGTCTACTTGTAACTAATGAAACGTGCCATTTTTGGAAATTGATCAACTACCATGAAACATACCTCTGCATTCCCTCTCTTCTTCTTCTTCTTTTTTTTTTTTTTCCTTTTTGATTTTTGAGTCAAAAGAGCGAGTGAAGCGGCTCTTCTACTCATTGAAGTTTCTCCTCTTGAAACTCAATCTTCTTTATCCAAGTGTTAAGACTTAAGGGCCAATCTATCAAATTCAGTGCCAGAGCCATTAATCCAAGATTTTCTGTTGTCTACAGTATATGATTTTTATGAAAAAAAGTGATTTTTAAAAAAATTATTTTTTTAAGTGATTTGGGTCTAGTGTTGAAAAAGAAAGAAAGGATATTTTGGTGAGAAAGAGAGAGGGCGAGTATGTGATCGGGAATATTCGTCATTAGGGATGGCCCACCCCGACCCGCTCCTATTAGGGGCGGGTTTGGAAGTGTGTTGGTAGGGTTTGGGTCGGGTATGGTTTTCCACACACTAATCTGAGTGTGTTTTGGGTTTTGGGCGTGCCTAACCCGCCTGTATGTCTTCACTTTATGTATTACTAAGGAAGGTATTGAATATAAAATTTCTTTAGTTTAGGTGGTACTAAGGAGTGACATTTTCCTAGATGTCATGGGTTCCAATATTCCCTAATATATATTTTTCAAACAATATTAAATCAACCACTAACAAGCCTGACCCGACCTGTGGCTATCATGGGGCTGTGTACATACCAATCGGGTCGGGTTCGGGTTGGCCTTGACCCAAACCCAACCCACCCCATTGCCATCCCTTCTCAGCATATGAGGTAAGCAACATATGTACCTTCATGGTTTGTCATCAAGAGAACAATTTCTTCACTTGTTTGGATTTTTTTTTAAAATGAATATTGTTTCAAAAAGATAGAGAATGTGGAAGTTTCTTTCAAAATTATGTTCCAAAAGGTAACAACAAAGTTTGGATGTATCCTTGTGTAATGGCGGAGACAGGATTTTCTTATAAGAGGGCAAGCAATAATTGACTCATTAACTGCTTTCTTAGGCATTAACTTAAGTAAAATTGCTAAAAATGTCTAATGTCCTGGTTCTGGGTATTCCTTCAATCCATCCTATCTATGTATCTGACAAAGATAAGAAACCCTGCCAATAAAACAGGTGAAAGTTTATCTCTCACTTGCATAATTGCATGTGACCTGATAATGGTGGGCTCGACCTTGATTGAAATGAAATCTGGATCAATCAATAGTGAAGGGCTCGCTCCTAGTTCCAACTTATAAGTAACTAATCTGTGGGGCTTGAATTTGCGACTTCACGCTAGGAACTGACTTATAATGATCTTGATGACCAAGGCACACTAGAACTTGGACTACCAATTACCTGTTGTCCATCAATCCTCAGCTGCCCGCACGGCGACATCTGCTGCCATGGCATCATTCTCATGGGTGATGTCACAGTAACCTCATCATCAAGGGTGTCAACAAAAAAGAGCAAGCTCTTCGAGAAAGTGCGAGCTTCTATGATTCCCAGATACGGCATGGACATGTCAGGGATATGCCATGGACATGGCAAGGACACGGATTTTACACATAAGAAGTGAAGTATAGGATACGATGCGTTGCCCAATTTGAAGTATCCTTGCATCATAGGCGAGCCTTGCTGCTCAAATCACAAATCAAGCCACGTCTTAGGTGAGGCTTGTGGTGCACGCTGGGCTATGAGATCAGGATTTTCTGGATTACAAAGGCATCATTTACTTGTGGCAGCAGAACTCGTAAGGGAGGGGCTCGTAAGGGAGGGGCGATTGGTCCTTAGGCAAAAGGCTTTCACAGAAACAACCCTTCTAGTTGGATTCCATGGAAAGTTGACCTCTCATGCTCTATATTTTTTAACATGAAATACATTATGAAAAACTGATGAGAGCAACAGATCTATTGGTCCCAATTGAAACAATATTTGGACTGTTATGGAGATCTTGGATCCTTTGAGTGTCTCACTGTCGCAGTGTCGCTTCTTGTCTGTGGATGGACTAGAACTCCTCAATGGGGCCTGCTTATTGAAAATCCAAACCTTTTAAGATGAACACACTCCCCTTTGCATGGGCCTGCCCCAAATTTTACTCCCAACAAGAGTTGGTCCCAATAGAAGATTGAGCATATGATTAATAATGTGTAAGATTATGTTAATCATATTATTCATTGTGTGATCAATCTTACGATGGGACCAACTCGTATTGGATTACAATTTGTAGACATCCATACCAGGGAGGGTGTTCATTTTGAGTGGTTCAAATTTTGGATAGGTGGGCCCCATTGTCCCATTATAGAATTCCACTTCATTCACTCACCATAAGCCTCGATTACGATCTGGAGTCATTTATGAATCTGGCTGCATGCACATACTGATGTGAACCTATACATAGGCAGGTGGTTGGCATCATTGTCAGTGTTATGGGATTCGTTTCGATTCGGCCGAAATCTCCAGACAATTTTGGTTTAGCCAAGAAAACAAACCAAACTACCCGTTGAGAAAAACTCGGCCCAGATTTCGGATCAGTTAGGACGAAATCTGGAATTTCGGGCAGAAATTTCAGAGGTTTCGGCCAAAATGTCCGGAATCTAGAGTTCGGCTAGTAAATTTTTTTTTCTTAAAACAGAAGACTGGAAGGGGCTGGCCGCTGGTTGCAGGAAAAAAATAAAAATAAAAGAACGAGAAAGAGAAAAGAAGAAGGGGAAGGGGAAGGGAGAGAGAGGAGGGGGAGAGTACCTGGCTTTATAGACGTTGCAGTTGCCAACTCCACTGCCACTCGCCAGCGACATCGCCTCTCTCTCTTCCTTTTTTCTTCTTCCGTTCCTTTGCCCTAAGCACTGTTTCAGGCGAAGTTTCTGAAGAGGCACCTTCACCTTTTTAACTTGGTGGGTTCGAACTGCGGATCCTCGAAAGCCCACAAGCGGCACATGATAAATGGGCCACATCCTGGGTCTTCACAAAAATGGGCCTAAAATATATATTGTATATATCCTTTTCTTAGCGTGCACACAGAGAGATAATGGGTCTGGCCATATTTGATCGGATAAATTAAATGTATTAATGGCTCACTGCAATGTTTGATGTTGTACTCAACGAATATGCCTGCTTTATTACTAACTTAAAAATCATCAAAGTAAAAGGCAGAATAAAGCGCAGGATATCAAGCATTGAAAGTTCTACAGCATTCAAAATTGATCAAAGTAATTGATGTTTACAGATACGGTGATCAATATCAAACTAGGAAATCTGAAAAAAATATGCAGAGATTTTGAAGAATAGTTAATGAATTGAAAACTTCCAAACATTCAATGAAGAATTTATGAAACTCAAATCAATTGAAATATCAAAAGGATTGAGAAATTGAAGTCTAAAAAAGGATTGTAAATTCAAAAGTAAAGTTTAAAAGTTGAATATTAAAGTTAAGTGGAAGTTATGTTGGAATTATGATTTTAATTGTTTCTTTTGCAGTCTAAGAGCCACCTAAAGTCCGAGTCTGAGAATCATCTAGGGAATCTAAGTGTTATTTTGGGAACTTAATATCTACCTCGGAATGTGTATGGATGGTGAATCTAAAAATATCCTAGGATATCTTTTATATTAGTGTGTATTTTGTTGATTGTGAATTAGAGTGTCGTCATGTGTTCTGAAGGAGTGATCAATAGTTTGTTTACAGAAAAAGCAGCATGTAATTTTGGAGGTGAAAGATTTGTTTATTTATTTTTGTTTTCTAATTTCATACCATGTTTTGATGTGATATGGTAGAGAATGAAATCTGGTGATTGGTTGAGTCTGGACATGTGATGAGATATGCATGCGTTTGGGAAAAGATCTAACCACTCAACCGAGACAAGAACATGTCGAGTCTGGACATGGATAATGGGTGATTTGACCAAGTCAAAGTAGTGCACTTAAAACAGTAAATCCACCATTGAATGAGAGTTAATTCAATCTGAGAAGCCTCTCGTGTTAGAAGAAATACGACAATCTCCCAATTTTTTCTACTGGAAATCTGAAAACATTCCAGTCGCCTCCGATACACCATGCCTCATCCCATCTTGCTCGAATGGAATCTCACTCCAAAAATCTCCTTGCTGACGTAGAGCTGATTAAATCCACACTTCTTCGACTAATGAATCAGAGATAGAGCTGATCTTTGATTCTTGGAGAGGCACAACACCCACCTTTGATTTGTGGACAATTTCTCTATTCACTGCTCACTTCACACAGCCCCAAGGTCCTGCACATTCCACAATAGGACCTTCATTTGCAACATTTTTCAGTCCCCTTGATCCTCTTCTTATTCTTGCTGGAACCTACACCCACTGGTTGTCGGCTTGTTCTTCTCTTATAGTTGATAGAACAATTCAAACTCTAAAGCTCTCTGGATCTCTTCTGTTTTATTCTCTCTGCAGCAAAAGCTTCTAGGTTTTGTCTGTCCCTGTCGTGCGCAGATGCCAAAAGATCATCCCTGCCCTCCTTACAGCTGTTAATAGAAACTCCCACGGCTGCCCCACATTCACGAATCTTTTGGGACCACAAAGGGTTGAAATTGATATCCACTGAATGGATAAGCCCCTCCTATTTGCCTTCAGACACCTTAAGAGTACTTACCTGAACTACAAGATCTGTGAAAGCAGGCTTCTCCATCAGGACTGGATAAAGAAACACGATTGCTGTTATTTAACCTGTCCCTAGCTGCTTCTCTGACGTGGCTATTCCCTGTAGCTTTCTTTATCCTTGCCGATTTCACCACCAAAACCTAACCACCACTAGGAGAAGGGGTAGGAGAGTAGTTGAGACAGTTATCATCCTTGATTTCACAAATGGGAACTCCCATACCCTTGCTTCTCTGGTTTGGCCATCCCCTTGGTATTTGGCCCTTTTTTTTATTGCTCTTTTAGTGTCCAACAAACAGTTACCATTTCAAAAGGGAAAAAAAAAACAGTCTAATGAGATTAGCGAGGTTGATGACTTATTAAAGGTGGTCTTTCTGAAGGTGGCCTTTCTTGGGATTCTGTCATCTTGTGGTTCTGTATGCTTTTTCTCCTCTAAAAAAAAGTAAAAAACAGTGTTGATGCTTTTAGATAAGCTATTTTGGCTTCTAGGAACCAAATGGCTTCTAAAAGGTTAGGAGGGACACTTGAACTTCCAATTTAGCCTGGGCTATGGTTAGGAATATCGAAACATAATTTGACTTGTCTCTAAACAAGTCGATGACAAGATTTTCAGGCTTCCTTTTTACACTATTGGGATTAATTGATTCCTCACAAAAGAATTAGGCCCTGTTTGGCAAATCTTATCTCTATATCTGTATGATATAGATCTATTTCAAAAGGAGTGATTTGAAATAGATGCTTTATAAATTAACTGTTTGGTAAGACAGAAAACTGGTTGAAATAGACGTTTTAGAATCCAACGGATCTCGAAATTTCATTAATTTTTCGAAATCAACATTGAATCTGTAGCTAAAGGTTAAACTCAAATCCATTTTCAATCTCCCAAAGTGGATCAACGGTTCAGATTGGTTGTGTGGGTCATACAAAAGTCAAATTTTTTTTCTAGTGTTCTCCCTTTTTTCATAAATACCTTAAGATTAACAACAGATCAACGGCTGAGATTTAAACAAGTTGGCTTTCTTAGGCTTAATCAGATATACTATGGTTTAGATTATGATTTTGTGGCCCAGATTTTTAGGAAAAAAATGGAAAAACAGATTGGAGAAAATCAGTGAAACTGGGCAGTTTCGACAGATTACATCCATCGGTTTTCTTATTTTTATCACTTCTCTCAAGATCTGTGAAGGATTACTGGCTCAAACTTCCCCCCATAGTCATTTTCATTCGTCCAATGGGAATCAACAGTTTGGATGATGATTGTGGGCCCCACAGAAGCCCAAAAATGGGGATCTAATGGTCTACCATTTTCACAAATATATAAAGTTTTGTGATGATCCAATGGCTCAAATATTGTCTCTTGGCCGTGTTTGGGCTTCTCAATACTTTGGACGGTGTGGATTATGATTATGGGACCTAGAATATAAGAAACAATGAAAGAAATGGTAAGTCCAAAGGTAACGTCTTTATCACTGTAGCCTCATCATCTATCCGCTTCAGACTGAAAAGTCTGTTTGAAAAGGCACCGATTTTGAGGCTATCCAAAATAGAGGTAAAACATCTTTTAACGTTTTCAAATAGAGGCACATGAATCCTTTCCAAACGTTCTAAAACCGTGAATGAGTTTTAAGAGATGTCGAGGATAGAAATAGACCTGCCAAACGGGCCCTTAGGCTTATGTTAAGACTTCAATTCTTTGATGCATCCCTTTATTCCCTTGCATTTTGGATCTCATTTCTTCAGCAACAGATTCATATGAGCATGGATGAATATGGTAATTCTGGATTATAAATTGGAAAGAATGGAACCAACAAAAGTGTGGAGAAGTGATTATATGGCTTCTTGTTTTTACTTAGGAAGTGCTTCCATTGTGAAAGTTTGATAATGTATCACTGATAATAGACCTTGCTCTGATATTCCATGAGTTACTTAATTTGTAATTTTCATTTCTTTTCTGCAGGCTTTGCCAGAAATATAAAGATAAGCTTACCCATGTTGGATAAATGGTAGTGTATGTGACCCTGGTCTTGTAGCGTTGTTATGAGAGCTTCCACCTCGAGAGCCCGAGAATTCATGTTGTATTCATTACAATTCAGGTGCCTTCTTTCAAACCATACAGTTTTGATAACCACATTTCTGCTAACTAGTATTGAGTTGCAATGTTCCTGAAAAGAATAAGACTGGAGTCTAGTGCCAGTGCAAGTAAAAATCTCTACTGGAAAAACAAAAGTGCCTGCACAAGTCTCAGACTACTGTAAACAAATAGCTAATGGGCTCAGTAGAAATAATGTTAGATGAAATTCATGCCCTGCAGTCTTTTTTTTTTTTCCTCTAGTAATCGAGTTTGATCACTGTTATACATGAAGGTCTTATTGATGATGTTGCTACACATGTGGGTTCTCTTCTATACTAAAAACCGCCACTGTTATCCATCCGAAGACTAATGAGCAGTTAAGTTGAACTTGCGGGGACTGACGTGTGCTGTCATGTTGATTTCTTTAACCCACCAGGTCAGACCTGTGCTTATATTGGTCATATGCCTTTGGCCTGTACCTTCATATTTTATCTGTTGTGGCACCTGATGGCTATGATGCCCGGATACGGCAAGGACACAGCAGGGATACAGCTTTTACACATAAAAAGTGAGGTATCGGATACAATACGTTGCCCCATTTTGAAGTATCCGTCCGTGCATCATATAGGCTGATGGAACTGCATGGATTTTCAGGTCTGGATGTATTCGAAGTAGGATAACCTAATGAGCTGTATGGGTCATGTGCAATTGACTTGTTAGGAATTGTGTGGCAGTTACCCATGGAGTTCTGTTAGAAAGGCCTCTGTCCAAAGAAAAATTATCAAATCCATTCAAACAGGCTAGTGTTATAGTCCAATCCACCTTTTGGGTTCCTACTTCAGCTACCAATATGCATTGTAGATGGTTGGATTAAGACTTTGTAATTCAGTGATTTGAAACTCGGACTCGGCCCTTGATTTGGTCCCCTGCAGGTTGGCTCGAGTTGGGTCAACTCGGATGAGTCGCATGTGGCTCGGCCAAGTCAGGTCTAGTCTGATTTTGGGCCCAAATAAGGCCCCTAAAAGTC
The DNA here is from genome assembly GCA_003546025.1 of Camphora micrantha. Classification (NCBI taxonomy): domain Eukaryota; kingdom Viridiplantae; phylum Streptophyta; class Magnoliopsida; order Laurales; family Lauraceae; genus Camphora; species Camphora micrantha. The sequence goes on along the minus strand of QPKB01000009.1, from coordinate 32,587,585 downwards.
CAAAAAAGAATCTTCAAAAATTATAGAAGATGTCAAAATTTTGTCTAAAGAACTCTCATTTCCATTGATCTCCCTCAATTATGCCAAGATTTTAAGATTTTAAACTATTTTTGCCGTCACTCCTCTCAATCTCGTTAATTTATCTGACCCCATTGATCTCTTTTAATTATGGATTTTACACCATTCATTCAAATCATGCATCCAAATTTTATTAATCTCACTCAATTATACTGTATCACTCCATTTGTGCCTATCACCTCTCAATCCTATCTTTCTCCATTAAGAGATTTTCACACCTTTTATGCTAATCGCATACATTTTCCTCTCGGTCCCTTGTCTAACGCCTCCTTATTCCCATTAATATCCCAACTCTTCATCTTCTATTGTAGGTGAAAAAGCACCATGAAAAGCTTCACTCATCTACAATACCTTGAAGCTGTTTGTTAGTATATATCCAGACAGCAGAATACCAAACCTCTTCTACAATGATGCTATTGCTTCTGATTACATGGAGGAATGGAGTAAAATATTATCATCTATCATGATGCACCAACCATACCCTCAGGTCAATTTAGGGGCAAAGAAATCAAAATCGTCATCCACACAGCATTTTTACTTTCTATTTCTCCTGTTCTGTTTCAGTTCATTCTCTTGTACCACCTTGGAACGCATCCTGTTCTCTATTGTAATGAAATTTTACATTTACTAATCAGAAGATGAAGAGACGAGGCTCAAAATGGAGAAATGAAGCCTCGTTACTTAACTGAGTCGCTTCACTGTGCTACTCGGTGGAGTTGCACAGTACCTGACTTGAAATTGGCCAAGTTTTAAAACAATGCTTTGTATAGACTCTTGACTCCATAAAACTCAACTGTTTGATTGCATCATGACAAGCTCATAAGGCCTCCAAAACATTGGGGTAGAACCTTGAACAAGCGATCTAACCTTTCATTTTGCATGCTATTGATTAAATGGTAATGCGACATACCAAATCAAATAGAAATGTATCTGTTTAACCTTGGATCGTTTCCATCCAAGTTCACTTCAGCAAGCCCCACGACCCGTTGGACTCGATCATGTCACTTGTGCCATCATGATGCATGGAGAATAGTCCAGTTCCCATCAACGGTTGCATTAATGGCCATGGCCAGTTCCATTTAACATCATTCATATAATGCATTATGTCTCAATTTAGGCGTGTCCTGTAGTATATGTGCTTCCTTTTTTTTTTTTTTTTTTCCTGTTTATGAATGCATAACGCCTGTGGTTACTGACCTCACAACCAGGTAGGTTTTAGATAACATGCATTCAACATCCAGTACTTTATTTTGAAGCTGAAAGGCAAATGCTTATCACATGATCAATTTGTTTTAGTTAAATTTGGACAACTGGGCATACATGTGGAAGTATGTATAGCCTTTAGCATTTTCAATGTAAATGAATTTATGTTACTCAAATGGACAGAATCAAATTTGCAGGCAGAAGCAGACTTTCTAAATCGAGCAGCTTACCTACAACAAACTTTAAGAATAAACAGATATTGGCATCCTAACATTGGAATCAGAGATTTACATGCAAGAGGAAGCATTCTTAAATTAAAAAATCAACTCCATTTGACAGTTCCTAGCCATTTGATATTTAAAGGTATGAAATAGACAAACTAAATTATTCTCTTCATCCATATCGTAACCTATTATTGATGGCCACCACGAGGATTAACACCTAATCTGCAAAGTTCAACTATTGGCCACAAACATGACAAAACCACCTTTTTTTTTTTTTTTTTTTTTTTTTTTTTTTGCATTTACAGCAAAGGATCATGTAAAACTACTACATCTCCAACAGGAGCTGCCATTACTTTAAAAGCACAGCAGCAGCCATCATCCCCCTTCTCTAAAATCTTCATAACCTCTCTTTTCTTAATTGGAATCTATTTCTGCAAACCCAAGACCAAACATGAAATGGCAAAAGACTCTTGCGTCAAATTCCTACAAATTTTAGCCAAGACTTTTCAATTAAAAAGGGCTAAATGTGTAGGACCATTGGGGAAGACCCTACAAGGAAACATCAAATAATCTCCCCTTCAGGGAAGAGATGATGATGATCACCCACCCATCGACCTGTTAAATATAAATCCTATGAAACTGATGATGGTCCCATTTACATCACCATAGACCCTTCACACCGCAAATCTAAAATAATCCCTGGATAAACCCCAGTTATGATGATTCAATACAATGTAGGCATAGGCAAAAAGAGTGAAAACTGAAAAAAAGATCGGAGGGAATGCAGTCACAGCTGTGTAAGCAGAGCCCAGTTGCAGTCAAAAGGAACAAGAAATGTATATTGTTGGGAGCTCATTACCATAAAAAATACACTCCTAAAGCATCAATGATGCAGGAACAAAAGCACTATACTCTTTCCTTCAGCTCCCCTCTTATTCTTACACTCGCCCTCGTTGGCATGTTCCAAAACTGAAAATACAGGCCACAGGCACTGCAGCAAATCGTGATTTATTTGTACCCCGATGAAAAATGTCATGCAAATCACAGCGGATACGCAGTCCTCAGGGTTTACCAAAATCAGAGTGATCTAATGATCCGCATTGATCAGGTTCCTAATGACATATGGCAAAATGCCCCCATGGTCAAAATATGCCAGTTCAACCTGCAGCAAACAATTATATTATTCTTTTAATCAAGAAATGTCACTTGAATGCACCCAGAAAGGCAAAGCAATGTTGAAGTTAGTTTTTTCCTTTACCTCTGTGTCAAAGCGAGCTATACACGTGAATGACTTGCCATTGTCAGTCACAACAGTGACATCCTGGCCAGGTTTTATCTCACTCACATTGCATGGGAGGTCGATGCTGTAACGCTCATGACCAGTCAAACCAAGAGTCTCTGCATCTTCCCCAGGCTTATAGCAGAGTGGAATAATGCCCATGCCCACTAGATTGCTGCGATGAATCCGCTCAAAGCTCTTGGCAATCACTGCTTTCACACCCTGAGTCCAACCATTGCATAGAAGTTAAAATAAAAAACACAGCAGGAATGAGATGAAATATTTTGCGACCTAAATCCCAATTTCGGAGACCACTGAGTCTGAGTGCACCCAGATTCTGTAAATTCACATATCTACTGGGGTGAGTTGCACCGAGTTGAATGCAAAATGGATGTATATTCACATACCAGTAACATCGGTCCCTTAGCAGCCCAGTCACGAGAGCTTCCACTGCCATACTCAGCACCAGCCAAGATAATGGTATCTTTCCCCTCACTCATGTACCTCTGTTTTCAGAGAGAGAGAAAAAAAAAAAAAAAAAACAATAACAAAGAAAACCAATAAGAACTTGCCAAGTTAAGACAATGAACATCATTAAAAAAAAAAAAAAAGACAATGACCTCAAGGCACAAGAAAACAAGCCTGTATATATGGCCCTTTTTTTTTTTTTTTTTTCTTCTATTGTTCTGCCACACCATTATTATTCAAAAATAAGTCACTTGCCCATTTTTTGTTCTACATCGTCCATGTACAAGGCTATTCAAAATAAAAATCTAGAGGCCAAATTTCCACGTACTATACAAACAACAGTGAAGTTCGGAGTACTAATAAAATGTTGGGCTGGCCCCTAATCAGAAACAAAATGGATGTATTTAGCCTAAAGTAAAACGATAACTCCCAAAAAGAATCGGCAGGAAGAAAAATGATTTAGGGTTAAACAAAAAACAAAAAAATTTCATACGCTGCAGTAAAGTCCACCAAATCATTTCTATTAATTGAACATATAGACGTGGCTGTACCAATGAAGGACGGGAAGAGGAGAGAATAAAGGAAAGGGAAGAAGAGGAAGGAGAAGATGACAAGGAAGAAGAGGCAGAAGAAGATGATGATAACGAAGGGAGGGAGCACTGACAAAAAGGGGGAAAAACCAAAGCCGTTACAGTCACCTTCTTCTCTCCGTTTTATTTTAAAGCTCTTTCGCAGAGGTCTTTATCTAAAAATCGTAGCAACAAATGAAAAAATTTCTACGCTCATGGGCTTCAGGAATTTAAAATATTAAAAAAAGGATGGAAGCTCTTTGAGGCACCCAGGAGAACCTAAGTGTACCAGGTGCGCACCTAAAACTGAAGCCTCCCTCAAGTAAGGCGCATGACGCTTCTGGTGATGCTAGGCACGACTTTGACCACATGGGTAAGCGAATCACTTAAGATTACAAAAGAAGCAAAACATATGTGCACAGTAATGAGTACTTGAAAAAAGAAAACAAAAAAAGAAAGAAAGGGTAGGGTTGGGGCAGTGGGGGGTGGGGGGTGGTGGTGGTTTGGATTTTGAGCTTATCATTTTTTGAACTAGGAGCGCCATTATATGTAAATTAATCTAGAAATAGCAATTTTTGTTCCAACATCAAACATCAGTAGTAGAGATGGGGCCAACCAGTAATTTAAGTTGTTCATCTGATCGGGCAAATCACGAAGTTGTGCCATGAGATCTACATCAGATGATCCCAGCAATGCAATTGGTGGCTAAGAAGTAGACAATTACTGATGAAGATCAACAAAAAACAAAAAAATATGACAGGGTAATATCAACCAATAGAGGAACATCAATCAAACAATGGATCAATCATATCACGGTTTGGATTTGGATCACCAATAAATGGGCCCTGCATGATGTAAGTATATAAAAAAATCAATTAAATGGCTCAGTTGCACTTTTCTTTTTTATTCCTCTTAGATGTGCAATTGTTCAATTACTCATTATAAAACTTTATGTTAGCAGCCGATAATTTGCAAAAACCAGCAATGGGCTAAAGTTCAACAGACTTACCATAGCAGCATCAAACACGGATAGTTTCTCCCCAGTGGGAACATGGAGCGTCTTAGGCCCAACTTCTCCCTTCAAGAGTTTGTTTACAATGCGAATATTGGCAAAAGTGCCCCTAGCCATCACCTCGTCATTGCCACGACGACTTCCGTAAGAATTGAAGTCTTTTCTATCAACACCACGTTCCATGAGGTATTTGGCTGCAGGACTGTCCTTGTGGATGCTACCAGCAGGCGAGATGTGATCAGTGGTGATACTGTCCCCAAAGTTGAGTAAGCAGTATGCCTCCTTCACTCCATGCGGTCCAGGAGGGAGCATTGTCATCTTCTTAAAATAAGGAGGCTCATGTATGTACGTTGAAGTTGGATCCCATGAGTAGAGAGTACCAGCAGGCACAGATAATTGATTCCACATGGGATTTCCTTGAGTAATTGACTTGTATGTTGCCTTAAACATGTCAGGTAGCACACTGGACTGTACAACCTGCGTAAATGCAAGATGGGATATAGATTTAAAAACAATGTTCCAAACTACAGTAAATCATAATGAGAATAATTTCGTAAGGTTGACCACATCAAGTTGTAAGTATGGTTGAATCCAATTTGTGCATGCGTGTACACTTTGTATGGATCCAAATCACTTAAAAGATGTGCCGAACTGTGTTTACCCATGTAAGGCCATGACTCACCACAGCAGTCACCCATTGGTTTGGACGTTTTCCAAAATATTTGGGTAAATCACATCAATCATGTTTTCTTAATACAATCAAATTTTCTATACAATATTAACGCATAACATGGTTCCAAACCATGAATTTGATCCTCCCTCAATGCATCAGCATATATTTCAAACTGCAAGTCAATCATATTAAGATTGACCACTGGATCAGGATGGGACACATGTGAAAAACATGGCTCAATTGTGCTGGTTGAATCCAACAGTGAACGCAACTTTGATCGGACCAAAGTATCACACAGTTATAGGGTAGGACCGTAGGACACAACATATAATGGACAACTTGGATCGTCAAAAGGTGGGCCCACTGTGCAAAAAAAAAAAAAAAAAACTAATGAATCATTATTATTTAGCTATGAATTGATGCCCAAATACAACATGGATACAGCAGAGACACACGATGGACATAGCAGAGGCACGAATTTTACACATAAAAAGAGAAGTATCGTTGCTCATTTTGAAGTATCCATGCATCATAGCTAACTAGTGCTTTACTCATGTATTGCTACAAACCAATGGCTGATATCACTTTCTTTGGAAGAGCTCAATCCTGCTATAGGTGATTAGGGTGAAGGCCACAACTCAAGTGATCTAGATTTTGAAAGGTGGACTCCACATGTATAGGCTTGATTTGTTCTTGACCTAATCATGTGGTTGACCGTATGTAATCATTCCCTTAATAATAATAACGGCAACAGATAACAGAGAAATAACTCACATCTGCTATTTCTTCATTAGATGGCCAGATATCCCTGAAAAATATCTGCTTTCCATCCTTTCCGGTCCCTATTGGCTCTTTGTCAAAATCAATGTCAACCTGCAACATGCCAGCTGTGTGAGTAAGCAAAAAGAGTGAAGCCTGGGAAAGAGAGAACATTTAAAAAGAAAAAAAAAAAAGGAGAAATTTCTCTAAAAACTCTAGCATTTTTAGTTGTTCATTAATCAGACTAATGGTGATTCAAAGTTTTAACCAACCATAACAACAAATGCACATAAACAGTTGCAGAAAGGCACCAAGAAGAAAGGAAAGTACAACAAATCTAAAGATAACAAAAGACCAACTCATGGTTATCCATGGACAGGGACAGCCCTGATCCACATGCTCACAGCAAGGCTTGGGCTTGAGCTTTTTAGCTGCTGGGTCGGGCACCTGCCTGAGATTTTGAAGTGGTTACCAATCATAGTATGCTCATACCTGCCTTCTGAGGATTTGGGAAACCTGGATATACTGATATGAGTTAGTAGACTAGACCCAAACTGGGCTGTCTCCCCTCCCCCACCTAAACTGATTTCTCAAACTGGGTTTGGCTGACAAGTATGGACCACATCAGACTGGATTCAATCCTAGGTGTGTAATAGTCAGCCTCTGGTTTGATACATCATCGCCTAGACTAACCGTGCACAGCCCTAGATCAATTGCAGAGAGCAAATTAAAAAAAAAAAAACTATAATCTAAATTTTCTATCTGAAAATCATGAACCTTTAGCTATTGATGGTATAAAATATACAGGCATCTCTCTTTCCAGTTAGCACCATCTATAAGGGGCCATTTGTAATTTTGTATGTTATACATGAGATGTGCAAATCAAATCCACACATGTAGATCAAGTTTTCTCAATGTTGCATAAGTAAAACGATTTTACAACATCTGTTGGCAAATATCATTTTCATGCATAACTTATTTTACAATGTTTGTTTTAAAAATACGGATAAATGGACAAACTAACATTAATGTGTGAACCACATTTGGATGAATAATAATAATTTTAGACAAAATATTTGAAACTGAAACATAAAAAGTATCCGTACTCAACAAAACTGTTTGCTGAGTTGAATTTGAAATGCTCCTTCCCTGTTGAAGAGCTGAAAAATGCAATTATATCCACTTCTAATAGTAACCACAACTTAGATATGAAGAAGTAAGAAAACTTAGCACAAAAGAACCTAGAGAAGCCTTCACCAAAAAAAAAAAAAAAAAACTCAACAAAGATGTCCATGGTATGTGCTTGTTTTTTTTAAATGAAAATTGTAAAAGAAAAAAAAATTGATGATAGACTGTTGCTTGATTTACAACAGGAGCTGTAACTCGGGCTTCACAGTACTTCAAAGGATTTTGGTTTTGTTAGATATGCCATGCCAGAAGAAACAGGAGAAAGAATGAAAGGAATGGATCAAAAGATGAGGCAGTAGGATCCACCTATTTAAGACAAAATTGTTACATTAAATGGAAGTTAACAGGGAATTGTTAATCATTACAAGTTAAAAACATGTTAACATAGTAATTGAGTATTTGTTTGCTAAAGCTCAGACAACAGTACTTAAAATTCTGTCTGAACGATGAATTTTTACAACTTATCCATACATCTGAGTGGAAAGTATAGGATTTTGTTGCATCAGTCAATACTACATATAGCCTTTATGCACCATTATGCATGTAGAAATCAATGCCTTTGCTAGTGCATCATATGATCTTATGATTCCATGGACTCGCGGCCCTAAGGGGGGTGTTTTGTGTCCCAAACCAGTTGAGCTACAGCACGAGGCAGAAATTGCTACATTTATGGATTCTCTAATTTTAATCTTCTGACAGTTATAGGATCATCTGCAGTATAAGAATCTTCTTCAACAAATCAACCTTTGCCTAGGCCTGTTCATTAAGGTTCAATTGGATTTTTAAATAAAATAAATATATAAATCTTCTATATTGCTTTATCAATTTGTTTCTGCTGAAGCATAAAAAAAGATTTTCTTCTAAGTTTTGTTATTTAGATTGTGTTAAAGTAGAAAAAGTAATCTTTTTATTGAGTTTCTTGTAGCACTTTTGTGACAGAAGCCATCTTTTTCCTGCCATTTTGAAAGTTATATATAACTTTGTTTCCTTTATCTATCTCAGCTCATCCCATACAAACAAAGAGATGCAGTAATGCAGAATGAGATGTAGCCGTAGCAAGACTGCTTTCATATTTCAGGCCATCCTTTCCATTTTCTAACATGTTTATTTGGCAGGTGGAGAGTTTTGAACTCAGGCAAAATGACGGAAGTGCAACCTAGCATTGTAGTTCCACTTTTTTGCATGAAATTGTTTCATGCCTTTTATGTATGCACTTTTTGCATGAAATTTGTTTCATGCCTTCTATGTATGCAACTCATCTTATTAGGGTGGGAGGTGCAAAGGAATTTTATTCAATTCAGAATTGTTTTCCACCTTCTGCAATGCTCATATAAATAAGAAAGCAAACACTATAATCTAAGTGATGCACGACAGGCCCATGGTCCCCCATGGGTCGACCCGCCAATGGGCCCAACCTAGTTATCATGTCCAAGCCTTTGGGCCCAACCCATTTATTTTATGTTATTTAGGCCTTTAATTATGTTTTCTATTGCTTATTAGGATGTTTTAATCATGGCCATCAGTGTGTTTGCATGGTCCACATTAGTCTTAGGGTTATTTATTTTCCTATATAATGATGTAAAGCCTCTTTGGCTAAGGTAATGAATGATTGATGATTAATGAAAATGAGTTTTCTTTGAGTTCTCCAAGATATCCCTCATGCCTCCCGGATTGGAGTTTGGTGAAAGCCCAAGTTTTGAGTCTCTTGAGCCCTACCTTGCTCATCTGATGTAACGCCTCCGGACTGGAGTTTGGTGAGAGCCCAATCAAAGGTATTATCTTCTCTTTCTCTATTTCTTTTCCTATAGAGTAGCCTTCCTACACTAACCCTAAATATCCATTTAAGAACCCAATCATCAGATCTGCGACCCTTGTCGCTAGATCTCAACCCCACGTTTTCCCGTTAGTCCATCTCTAAGAAAAAGTATCATCTTCCCTATCTTTTCTATCTCCATCGCCCTCCCGCATCTCTACCTCCGCTGTCCGCACCACTAAGACTTTGAACCAAACTAGGAAAACAAATAAAATTAGAAAGCTAATCCTAACCCCAACTCATTAAGGAATAAAATACCAAATTCCCACCGGAATTAGAAAGCTAATCCTAATTACAACTCACTAGAAAAAATTCTTAGACTTCCTTCGGTCATCTGTGGGCCGTGAGCCCGGTTGCATTGATTCATTGGTTTGCACCATTCTTCTCAGGTTGCAAAAGAATTTGATCTCAAACTCAAGTTTATTTGAGCTGCCTCTCTATTCATGGCATACTTGAAGCGCTTCTTCTGTGACACCTACTCATGATCCTTTCTTTGTTGGTGCCGGCTTCATAGGATGTAGTGTGACGGGTTCGCATTGTGAACAAACATGTACTGTCCTGCATCCATGGGTCTCATTCAATCGTACATTTAGAATCATCCAAGCAAAATATCTTCACTATCCATTGGCACTACATCATACCACATCGTGTTCGTATAGTCTTCACCAACAGCAAAAATATATTGACATGTCTGTCGTACTTCCACCTCGTCGGCTGCCAAAATAGGGGTGACGGTTCTTGAGTAACTTTAGCTTTAGACAATCCACAAGAGCTTGTGATACGATGTTGTCAAAGCTTGCCCTTCTCGATCACATCAATGCAAACTTCCTCATTCACAACACGTGTTGAGCGAAAGATTTTACTCTCTGACCATTTTTTCTCAACAATTGCATGGGTTCCTGTAGTACTCTACTCATTGATTCAACAAGATTTGGAAACTTGCTCTCACTTTTCTTCTTCTTTTGTTTATATGGTCAACTGGTCCTTAAATTCTGGCACATCATGTTCTTCAACCTCTTACTCTTCTGTCACATGTATGGAAGCTTCCAGAGGTTGTTGTAGGCATTGAAGTGATAAATGACCTCTTTCTCGGCAATGATAAGTATAACACACGGACGATTTGTCCTCATCTTTCCTCAGTTCATTGTTAGATTTGGAACTTGATCCTGTATGTTAGCTTGATTTGACTGGGGTGCCTGTAGCCGGTGAACCCTTTAAGTGAGATGAACTTTCGATCTTGATGGTTAGCAATCTCTTTGCCTTTTATCGCGTGCTGCACCACCTCATCTCCATCTCCATCAGCATCCGCTTGGCCTTCCACACTGTCATCATCTTCATCCTCACACCTCAAAGCCCAGAAGAGGGGGAAATATTTTTGCAAGGAGAGGAAGCAGACCTTGTTCCTCGCTGTTATTTATTTCTAAGTAAGAGCAGGAGAGGCTGTGGTGACTATGCTGCTGAAATTACCATCTTTCAATCTCCTGCGATGACTTTAGAGTATTGAGCCCTATACTTTTACAGCCACCAATCTGCTTCTTTCTTCTTCTTCTTTTTTTTTTTTATGAGATCAAAGGGGATCCTTTTAAAAGAATCCATTGATAGCAAAGGAAATCCGAGTGATCTCAACTTGTTCTGATACCAAATTGATGTAAAGTGTAAACCCTAGCGGAAGGTTTTGGGATCGAAAGTGTGGAAGCACGGAAAACCAAGACACAATGAGACTCACAAGGAGGACAAACCTCAAAGGGAAGACAAATCCACATAGGAAGTTTTATTAAACTCAGAACAGTTTTCTACCTAAAATGCGCATATAAAAAGAAAGCAAACCCTATAATCTAAGACTCCTAATCCTGAGGTCGTCGTCATCTTTTTTCTCATCTTTTCTCTTTCTTCCTTTTTTTTTGGGTGATAGATAACACCACAAGGTCGGGTATAGTTAGTTGCACAAAGAAAGTGCAGATTCCAAATCACATGACAAATACAATAAACATTTTAATCAAAGTTCTAACATTATGTTTTTCAGTTAAATCTGCAAAGATCCACAAATCATAATCAACCATGCTCTGCTATAATTCCAATAAAAAAAATCATTATAATTGCTTTCCAGACTGAAAGATCAGCATATCGGAATTTTAGATTAACAAAAGCATTTTGAATAGCATACCGTGCCAGCAAGAGCATATGCAACTACAAGGGGAGGGGAAGCTAGATAATTTGCTCTCGTGAAGGGATGTACACGGCCTTCAAAATTCCTATTTCCAGACAACACCGCTGAAGCAACTATATCTGAAAATGTAGAAGAAAGTAAAAACATATTCAAAGGAGGAAAAATGACCACAGAAGCTGAACGTCAATAATTTATTTATATATATAAGGGGGCATAGTACCATTTTCAGAAATTGCTGACGCCACTGCCTCATCAATATCTCCAGAGTTTCCAATACAAGTAGTACATCCATAACCAACAATATTGAAGCCCAGCTGATTCAAATACTTTTGCAGTCCACTGGAGATAAAAACACCAAAGTATTATTTTATAAGGAACATAAAATATTGAATTACAGTTCTAATGTTTGTGTTCATCACTAAGATACCTCTTCTCCAAATATTTGGTAACAACTCCAGAACCTGGAGCAAGACTTGTCTTAATCCATGGCTTCACCTGTCATAAGACGAACTTAATTGTAAGTTAAAGAGCAGAGAGATCTTTGCAAAATGGTTTGACTTGGTATCTTAGTACGGAAAAAATCTAATATGAAGCACCTTATTATCTTGCCACCAAAATTTGGGCCACATTATAATCAGAGATCTCTACATCACTTAAACCAGGAGGCTCTTGGTCTGGGATGCATGTTTTAGAAGGGTGAACTAGGGTGTTGAATAATTCATCGCTACAAATGAATGAAATCATTACATAAAAAAGGCTGTTTATCCCTGTAACTTTGAAATGCCATACTTCCTTCCAACTAAAGCCCCATGACCTGAAGCCACTAGACTTATCAAGGCATACAGAATGGTGCCCTTCCTCATTTAACAAGTATAATATGAAGTTCACATTATTTGGGGAATGCCCCAAGTTCCTAACACCTGAGCTGCTCAACAAACACATGCTAGGGCATTTCCCGCCCTGAAACCAGAAAGTAACACCATCTGCACCTAGGGACCAAAATCAGCCTTATGTGCAGAATGTTTATCGACATGCAAATATCTAGAAGGCCTTTTAACCAAAATAGTATTTGCCATAATTAGGTGTTGCACCGGAAGTCGCAGCAGTGGCATCCAGCCTAATGTGGTGTCCACTTTAGGCCACCCCAAATGCTCAGCAGGATGAATAGGTATCCGCTTTTGCCTCAAATGCTTGTCATTTGAACTTTCAAGTGCATCTGATCAGTTGGTCATGACATTAACCAACATTTGAATTTTCAACTCAAGGAAATTGTCAAATCTGGTATTTCGATGTGAAAGAATATTGAACTGGTTTTTTTCAGGTGTGGCTGTGTATATTACTTGTATGAGAGAACAAGAGCACCAATGAAAGCTTTAAGGTTTTTCCTCAATTTTTTCCCTTACTTTGGTGGGACCTCAGCATCATATCATTCGATTTCACCAAACATGATAAATACATCAAGAAGGACTAATAGAAGGTAAGCTTTCATGTCCGATGAATTTTGAGATTTTCGAATACAGGTGCCACCTTCCGATGATAACAGGAACTTGACCCTTCGACTATGGAATATTCTCTCATTTATACAACTCATTTAGACTATTATAGTGGTTGTAGGCTAAAAAGGGATCCTCAACAAACTCATAGTATAAGTACTGATAGCAACAAGATGACTAAAAAATAAAGTGTATTAGTTGATGCAGAAACATAAAGGTAAATATTTTCAGACCTCTAGACCCAATTCACAGGCCTTTTTCGCAACAAGAGCAGCTCCAAGCATAACACTAGGATTCGAGGTATTTGTACAACTGGTAATGGCAGCTATGACAACGTCACCATGTTTAATTTGTGCAGGCTTCCCATGGAACTGGAAGTCCACTACTTTGCTTTGCGACTCCTTTGGTACAGCAAATCCCTGAAATATTGCACGAGGGAAAAACGCAAGAAGAAACCAAAAAAAAAAAAAAAAAAATCAGTAATGTGCAGTTAAACAGTAAATATCTATGGTGCAGCTTAAACAGAAATTAATTGGTTTAATTTTGGATGAGTGCTAAACTATCAACCATGCAACAGATTTGAAGTTGATAATGAAATGAAAAGTATGTCAACCAATAACAAAATGAAACATACATGATTTCAGACATCCATGATTTGGCATAAAATGTAAAAACAAAAAAGTAAAGTAGTTAGCTGGATATTAGGGATAATCACAAGTCTAAAATGAAGAAATGTGCAACTCATGAAAAGAGAAAATATAAGGAATATGGTCACAATGGCTTAATGCGTACCACGGCAAAAGAGCGTTGTCAAAAGCAGAAAGGTGAAGCAGCAAAGGCAAAGGAATTGAGAGCATGTTTAAACCAGTACATTTCTCAGAAACATACAAGAAAGTGTGCAAGATGATATCTTATTGATATTGAAAAATGGTCAGGTCCTCATGTCAGGACAGTCCGACCACATATATAACAGGTGCCAGAGCCTTCTTTAGTTGATCGAACCCATCTCACAGCTCAAGTTGAAATGTGCACAGGCACTGGCCCTAATCTCACTCCAACTGGAGTGATTTCTAATGTTGGACAGGTACTTGGTCGTGTTTAAAACATAGCCTCTTTTTTACATAATAAATTTAGCAATGTAAAACTGCAAAAGCACTGCAATTGGAGTTAAATTTGGGGCAATGACAGCGCAGGTGAGGATGTTGATGGGAGTGGTTTCGATCAACCAAAGCTGGTCCCCATCCCTGTCAAACATGAGGTCCAAAACGGTCCTATCATCAAGATCCGATCATCTCTCATTAATCTTGGCGAATGATGAGCAGGAAAAGCTGCAATCAGGGGAACTGGCCGTAAAAACAAGGAGAATCCAAACTGCAAGTGACAAATGAAAACAGAAAGATGACATTGGAAAAAAGACAAGAGCTTGCTTGCGTGACCCAGAAAATAACAGAAAGGTATGTGAAAAGCAAGAACCTAGGAGAAATCAGCTAGCTTATATCCCACCCATCTGCAATGATGTTTAGTGAAGACTGGTAATGAACACTATACTCTCCATAAGAAAACATTAAAAAGAAGATCAAAAGACTATAGCATACAGAAACCAAAATTTACTTCACAAATGCATACTATATTGATCAGCATCTTAGTAATTGTCTAATTGATACTACATCAACAAAAATACAAAAATCAAGCTCATTCAGCTGACCTTGAAGCCAACTTTGCTGTCTAAGCAAGAATGCCAGTCCACTTTCATGTCTTTCAAGGGAACACGGTCATGGGGCCTGCCAACAATAGAATTCTCAGCAATAACAAAAATGATGAGATGACTAGGAGCTTGGTATGCATTATGAAATTATCAAAATGGAAGACAAAGGAATCACATGCCAGTCCAAACATATATGATTACCTCTTAGGCCCTGAAATGCAAGGTTCCACATCCTCAAGATTCAATTGCAGGTAAGATGAGTAAGCTCTTTCTGTTTGAGGCTGAACTCACACACCAGAATTTCAGTCAGAAACTCACATCTAAGAATGCTCATGATAAAACATGTTAGCTGGCCAATCGGTCAATCGAAATACTGCAGATATACCTCACTATAGTCCACAAACATCTTGTTGGCCCGTAAATAAGACTCTATCATAGCCACCTATAAGTTGATAGAGAAACAATCATGATAATAATAATAGAAATAAATAACAAAATACCAATTGCTTGAAAGTTGAAACAAAAATGTGCTTTGTAAAACAAATGACTCACAGTGTCATCACTTCTGCCTGTTAATTTCAAATATTGCAGGGTAACATGATCCACAGGGAAGAAACCCATTGTTGCTCCATATTCAGGAGACATATTTGCAATAGTGGCACGATCGGCCAATGCTAGTTCACTCATGCCTTCCCCTGTAGACCAAAAATTATAAAAACAATAATCGTCAAATCCAACTCATGGTAAAGAAGCTGAATTATAAGTGGCAAACATCAAAATTGCTAAAACATATTCTCAATATCTTCAAGTGAATAAAGATTAAGTACCAACAAAACAGAATTATTATTTATTCCATAGATGGGTTTACCATAGAACTCCACAAATTTCCCAACAACCCCGTGTTTCCGAAGCATTTGAGTTACAGTCAAGACAAGATCAGTAGCTGTCACACCATCCCTCAACTTTCCTGATAATTTGAATCCAACCACTCCAGGAAGAACCATACTCATTGGCTGCAAAAACAAAATAAATCATTGTCACAACAATACCAATCTAACAAGAAGCATAAGATTTCTACCCAAAAAAAAAAAAAGCAAGAGGCATAAAATCAAGCATTTAAAAAAAAAAAAAAAAAAAAAAAAAAAAGAAGTTTCCATCCACTCAAGCAGCACTCTCGCAAATGTAAAGTTCTGCTGCCTAGACACAGATTTGCAAGAGTCGGGAAAATTCTTGAAAATATGAATTTGATATTACCTAAATATAAGTGAAGCAATACTGTAAGAAGAAATCAGTTATAAACCCAACCCCACCCCACCCCCCCTCCTTTTTTTCATTCTCTCCTCCAACCCTATATTTTGAGTTTCACTGAAAATAAAATCTTCCATTAGTAATAGTCACCAAAACCATCGCAGATCAAAATAGAAAGGGACGGAATCAAAGATCCAAGACCTTTCTTTGAGTTTCCCAGCCATTTATCTGGCAATCTAAACTCTAAAGAGTTCTTTTTCATTACCAAAAGAATAAAAAAAAAAAAAAAAAAAAAAAAAAAAGATTGCTTTATTTGCAAGGTGTGAGCTTTTAGTCTATGTAGGAGTTCTGGTTAGTGGTCATGCATCACAAAAATAAATAAATAAATAAATAAAATAAAAAACAGAAAGCTCAATAGCAGGTAACAGCTTCGGATTCAGTTGACAATAGCAAGAGGTGTCACATGCAAATCCATACCTGTCCAAGCATTGCAGCTTCTGCTTCTATTCCACCAACTCCCCAGCCAGCAACACCCAACCCATCTATCATAGTTGTGTGTGAATCAGTGCCAACCACACTATCAGGATAAAGCATGCCCCCTGTGTTAAACACAACACGCCCAAGGTATTCTAGGTTCACCTGTAAATCAGCAATTGAGATTAAGAGAGGCAAAGTATCAAAACAAACACACACATATATTTATATGGGAAATTCTCAAAAACGCCACACTTTTAAAATGCCCCTTTTTTTTTTTGGTCCTGGGGCCCATGTTCACCCCACAACAGCGCGCCCCCCCCCCCCCCCCCCCCCCCCCTTTCATAGTCAAAAGTCCAAGTTTGACACTCATCCAACTTTTCCTCACCATTGGATTGAAATTATGATAAAATGATGCCTCTAAACCATTAAATTTTAGGTCCATGGATCAAACGGTTAGGGTGATCTTATGGACTCAAGATTTTGCATATAGGTAGGCCTCATATGGATGTTTCCATCTAATGGATTTCCATAATCATCATGCATCCCAGTGGGCCCAACTAGAAGGGGTGTTTTTTCTTTAAAAATGCCTGGGCGCTGTGTAGTGCTCCCCTGTATATATGCGAATTAATTCTCACCTATTCTATGAGAACTTTCAGTGGGGCCCAACTGTGGGTCCCATTTGGGGATGGGACTTGGGGGATAGAAAGATCTATGTGAGACCACCCCAAATCAAGTTTGCCCCCAACCCCATGCCCCTAACCCCTTAATCCGTGGCCTACAAGTTTAATGGCTTCGTATTCAAAAAAAGACTCAACCCTCGATCCAACAGTTCAATCCATTCGGATGTGTGCCAATCCTTGGGATCAGTGACTACTAGGGGGTCCCTATTTGTGCATGGTTTGGATAGGTTGCTAGGTGGGCCCCACCAATAGTTCTCACGGAAGAATGGTGAGAACTAATTCTCACTTGAATATTTCCGTGTATGTATGTATGTATGTATGTATATGTATATGTATATATATATATATATATATGTATATATAGAGAGAGAGCTTACATTTTTGTTCCACGTTTTGAGGTAGGTTTTTAGGTATTAGCTTTGTTAGAGGTTTTTTTTCTATATATAAAGCGGGGAGTTCTAGTTAACCATTCAAAAAAAAAAAAAAAAAAAAGGTTTTTGAGTTCAAGCCAACCCTTAATGATGGGATAAGGCTCTGATGATTATTATACAAAAATCAGAGTGTTGCACCATAGACATAACTAAAGAATCTCCTACCTGATGCACGATCCCAGATCCTGGAGGAACAACTAGCATATTACGGAATGCATTTGATCCCCACTTGAGAAATCCAAAACGTTCTTTGTTGCGAGAGAACTCAAGTTCCATATTAGCCTGCACTGCATTTTCTGATCTTGCCACATCGACCTGCACTGAGTGATCAATGACAAGATCTACAGGAACCTGCATGCACAACATTTGCAGTCTCAAATCAAAACAAAAGAAAATGCAAAAGCAGCGATAAAAATAAAAATAAAAAAGGAAAATAAATTACAAGGATCTTAGAAGGTGGAGTTGTCTCTATAAATGTATTTGGGAGATCTCAGAAGGTGGTGGTGCTTTAATAAACTTAACAAGCAAATAGAACATCACAAATTTTTATTTATTTTTATTGGCCCCTAATGGATCGTCGGACTCCTAGGCCCTGCCCTCAATGGCCAAGGTGGGTAATACTGTAATAGTAAAGTAAACTAACATGCTTATCTTTTTCAGGAAGTGCAGACGACCAATCTCTCCCTATACCAGGGCTTGAACCTATGCACATACATCCCCCCCCGAAGGAGCACTTTGATGTCTCTCACCAGCTGCACTAGGCAAATAGGCCAGGGATTTAAATAATCCAGCCGAACTCTGCTCGAGCAAAAGCTAGATCTCTGTTATAAATGAGCTAAGCACGAGCTTCGACCTCAAATAGGCTTTGCTTCCTCATGCATACATTATTACATTTTGTGCATACTGATGAGTTAAGCCTGTTCTTAAACTTAGGCTTGGCCTCATATATAATGTAAATTTATTGAGCCGAGACCTTAACCGAGTCAAGTACAACACCATGGTTGGCTTGCGAGCTAGCTAAACTCGAAAACAGCCCCAGGAGGCAGTAGAACACCATGGTTTAGAGCATATTACAAAAATTTTATGAAGGATTATGCGACCAGATATGAACATAGACTCAGACTCCATGAAGGGAGGGTGATATACCATATACATGCCTTAGCATCTTCTCAAATCTCAAGGACACGGATATACATACAGGTATCCTATGAAAAAATAACATTTAATACGATAATATTTTTAATAGACGAAGCACATGCTAGTAATTTCCACACACTTTTACTATTGTTCTTTAGGACATTCCAAAATTTAAAAGAAGTAATGCAATATATCTGTTCCTCTTAGACTTTTTCTTTTCTTTTTTTTTTTTCTGGAAGTAGGAAAAATAGAACTTTCAGAGGACTAAAAGAAGAACCTATTAAAGTAAGAATAGTGGAATAGTATCATACAAGTAGTGAGGAGTGCTTTGCCTTAAAGATGAAGAAAAGTTTTTTTTATTTTTTTGAATGGTAACTTTCATTAACAAGGAGCGAGCGGTACAAGAGAGCTATACTGGCAAGCCAAAACAACAAAACAGGAACGCACCAAAACCAAAATCAGCACCTTAAAGATGAAGAAACAATTGCTTATATATATTTTTTCCCACTACCAGGATAGTTTCGAATGAGGTTCTTTCTTTTTTTAAGGTTTCATGGGCGCCTTTCATAGCCATCCGATCTCACATTTTAAGGCATGGTAGTTTTGACATTAATTTTGACGAAGTAAAATCCTTTAGATGTTATCCTTCATTGCAACAATCTGGTCCCTATGGAAGGATGGAAAAAACATATAACTCGATAAAAAGCAAAAGGGTGTGAAAAGCCTAGTCATCCTTGTCAAGAAATGAGTCATCTAATGGGCCTTGTATTCAAATGTGTTCAAAGGTATTCATGTAGACCTGCCGGATACAAGCTAGATTAAGGTGATAGAGGATGTTAGCGCCTGTGTTCAACCGTCGCTACCTTGGAAGCCTCCCCCATTGTCAAGAAAGTCTAATGGGCCTTGTATTCAAATGTGTTCAAAGGTATTCTTGTAGACCTGCTGGAAACAAGCTAGATTAAGGTGATAGAGGATGTCAGCGCCCGAGATCAACCGTCGCTACCTTGGAAGCCTCCCCCATTGTGATATTGGAAACTCAATTTCACTGATAGTGCTAGAATAAACCAGAAGCAGCTGGAATTAGGGGTTTGATTCATGAAAATATGGGAATGTAAAGACATGGTTCTCGAGTTCATGTGGCTTCAAAAGCATCAATGAAGCTGAATTCCTGGCATGTTAGCCGGGATGCAAAAAGCATGTGGCTTCACTGGCTTGGGCCTCTTAACTCTACTAATAGAACATGATTCTTCTTGGCTCTTGGCATCTTGCGTCATCTCATGGGCGGATGATGGGCCAGGCTTGAGCCCATGGAAAATTGGGTCCTAGTTGGATGATATGAGGGATCTTTCTAATTAGGGGTCAAACTCTTTCTCCCACATGTTAAGAGATGAGAGATCTAATTTCCAAGCAGATGCACTAGCTAAGGGTGTATTTGGAATAACACTATTATATTTGGATTGTAGATTCATCATCATCATCATCATCAAAGCCTTATCTCAACTATGTTGGGGTCAGCTACATAAATTTTATTTCTCCATTCCGATCTACCCTAAGCTAAATCCTCAGATAAGTTACACGTCTTCTTTTTTGAAAAAGTGACTGTATTTATAAAAGAAAACTATACAGTATAGGAGAGGGATACTGTAGCAGAAAGGGCAAGAAGCCAAGCCCCCAAATAACAGGAGCACCATAACCCCAGCCCAAGGAAAAACAAGGCAGAAGCTAAACAAAAGAAAGCTAAAAAGGAAGGCCCAGACCAAAATATGGACCCAAACCCCACCCACAAAAAACCCCAAACGAGAAAGACAAATTTACAAAGGATACAAAATAACATTCAAATCACGGCAAGAAGCCCCCTCTATTGCTAGACGATCAGCTTCTGAATTAGCACTTTGATCAATATAAGTTGCACGTCTTCAGATCTACTTCTACTACATTCACGTCCTCTTCGGCCTACCCATTTCCCTTGGTGGGCCATCAACCTACAAAACCAAACTTTTCCTTACCAACGCCATTGCCGGCCTACATTGGACATTTCCAATGGGTTTTTCTAATTTTATCCCATATTGATGCTACGCTTAAATGCTCTTGTAAGCGCTCATTTTTAATTTTATCCTTCCTAGTTTTATTACACATCCACCTCAACACTTTCATCTCTGTTGTATCCCTTTTGGCAGAGATTTATCCTTAATGTAAAAATTTCCTTTGTTTTGAGAGGCTTCTTTCTTGGGAAACGCCCCTTGCATAGTCTTTGCTCGCATAATAGATTTCCCATTAACTTTTAGAAAGCCATAAAAGGGGGATGAACTGACATTAAGAGAAAATATATATAATTAGCATGAGGGATACTGATTAAATTAAATAAAAATGCTCATTGGAAAATCATAAAAGAATACTGATTAAACAAGAATGTTAGGATATACATCATATATGTCTCGTTGGTGTGCATTGTAATAATGGGAAACAGCTATGCATCACGCTTCCTCTTTAAGTTGTACAAAACAATGACTACCTGGCAAAAGAATGTTACAGGAACATGATTGCACTGGTAAGATGCACAGAGTCTATATGGGACTCACTGTAATTATTAATTTCAATGAGAGATTATTTGCTGTTGTTATTGGCTTATTGCAGTTAGGGAGTCATCTTGTTAAACAGAAAATCATGCTATCATAAAAGAGATGCTTAGAAATAGTACTTTAGTGAGCTTTTTCCTGTAGGGGGTGTATCCATGGCGGCTTATACGGTGGGTGGAGGAACTCAAGATAGATGTTAGTTATGGCCCTGATTGCTAGGGAAGAGGATACCATGCCTTTGTCATCTATGGGAACTCCTTCCCTTATTCTGATATTATGCTGACTTTTCTTTATTTAATAAAACATTTATATTGTTTCCAAAGACAATACTGTAAAGTTTTTTCGAGCAATGAATTCAGTCACCATTTTCAAAAAAAAAAAAAGGATAAAAATACCACTGAGCATCCCTCACTAAACATCTCAAAAGAAGTGAGTGAAATAATCTTTGGTCAAAGCCCATGTACAAATACAAAACAATTGGCTATAGGCCTTGTCTTATATGAGACAAAAGATTGATCAGATATAGTCTTGAAAAAATAAACTGTTTGAAAATGAGAGATAAAGTCACATGAAATCAATGAACTACACATGTGAATATCATCATATGCAGTTACTTTTCTTTTTCATAAATGAGATGTTATGGAAAAAACAGAAAAACAAAGTACCAGAAGAAGGCTACAAAGAAACAAGGAGAAGAGAATGTGAACATAAGTATCAAAGTGCGATCTATGAATTTAAAATAATAATAATAATAAATGGAATATCAAAAATAACTTAAGCAAGATAATGTCATATTCACAAACAAGTGACTCAATGCTTGCACAATGCACATACCATAGGTCTAAGTACAAGTATGGGATCCAATATTAGTTGGGCAAGAAATAGACCGATAATGATGACAATAATCAGTGTACGAGACACGTATGGGATTTTATTCTAAACAGGAAAAAATGCAAACATAGTCCATATTGTTCATTGCAGCCATCTATCCAATACAGGTGTGATTGTGAATCAATCAGGTAATCATAATGATTCTCTGTATCAGCCAATTTTAAAACCTTGGCGCTTACCACGCACATGCAGAACTGTAGAAAAGAGTACTCTAAATGCTTAAAAACACATACCAAAGGGTTAATCTTATTCGAATCGCTGCCAAGTTTGTTCATTGCATCACGCATACAAGCAAGATCAACCACAGCTGGAACGCCAGTAAAATCCTGAAAAAAGAAAACAGTTTACAACACATCCACCAAATCTCAACAAGAAGAAAAAAATCACACAGATTCGAAAAACAAAAGCTACAGCCACTGCTCAATCTTATACCTGCAACAGCACACGAGCCGGCTTGAACGGGATCTCCACCTGCTTCGGAGCAGTGTTCTCCCAGTCAATGATCTTCTCCACATCCTTGGACGTCACCTGGAACTCATCACAGTTCCGGATCGCCGACTCGAGCAGAATCTTAATCGAGTAAGGAAGCTTCTCTGCAACAAAATCACCATTTCAGCCCAAAAAAATCATCAAACCACTCCCAAAAAAAAAAAAAAAAATCAAAATCACTCACCAATTCTTGGATCGTTAAGAGCCGGCAAGCTGTAGTACTTTCCGAATTCACCACCGCCAGGCTTCGCGAGCGACGTCAAGATGTTCTCGAAGGAATTCTTAGTAGCTGAAACCAATAGATCCAAAGAGAAAAAAAAAATCAGATCTTCAAGAGACAAATCGTAAGACAGAGATCGAAGACGATCGAGGGAGCGATTTGGAGTTGGAGTTGCTTACCCATGGTGGCGAAGCGGCGCTCGAAGCGTTCGGCGACAGCAGCGGAGGAGCGGACAAGGGCGCGGTGGCTGAGAGGCGATCTCCAGTCGGAGAAGAACCGAGAGGAAGACGAAGAAGGAGAAGGAGAAGGAGAAATAGGGTTAGGGTTAGGGTTAGGGTTTTTGGGAGGATGAGTAGCAGGAGAAGAAGAAGAAGAAGGAGAGGAGGGAAGATGGGGTTTTGGAGACAGAGATGAGAAGAGAGGGAGAGAGAAGCGAGAGGCTCTTATAAAGTTTCCACTTACGCTGCTCAACATCGTTTCTACTCTTATACCTCTCTTTGTTTTGTGTGTGTCTTGTACTGTTTGGTTGTGGAGACTAATAAGGTTTTAAAAGGGTGTTCATTTTTTTATATATGAGAGAAGAAACAAGAGAGAGTGTGTAGTAGGTGAGGAAGATTGGTCTTGTTATCTCTCTCTTTGCTCTGATGCTTTGTGTGGGAGAAGAGAGAAAGGGAAGAATGAAAAACAGAGAGGTATGAGAACGAGAGAAGAAGAGAAGAAGAGAAAAAGAGAGAGGAGAGAGGGAGGAGAGAGGGTCGTGTGTGGAAGGAAGGAGGAAATGCAGCGTGGTGGGCGCGCGCGTGTTCCTGACGGCTCGGTCTTGCCTTTCTACAAGGTCAGCGCCGCGAGAGCACCAGATTCGCGGAGTTTTGCTGACCGAAGCTGTGAGACTCTGACTATTAATCACAAGTGGGCCTTGCCTGATTAAGAAAGAATCTGGACCACTCAGATTAATAGTGTCCTTATTTTACCTAGTTCTGTTTAAATTTCTTTTATTGGGACTTGGGCCACTTAATTTATGGGATTTTTACCAAAAAAAAAGGGGGTTGGATCTGATTAATCGGTAATTTATGATAAGGATTTGATTTTTTAAAAGAAGATAATAAAAGATTTTTTTTACCTAAATATCCGTGTATCCTAACAGCACAGCCTCAACCTTGGGCCCGTTTGGTAATTTTACATGTAAAATAAAGTATAGTAAAGCATCAAATCAATGGAGAATAAAATATAATAGGATTATGATGGTATTTTATTTTTAGTCATTTGGTATGAAATTTTCTTTTTAACTTTTTATACAGAGAAGTGGATTTTTTTGTTTTTTAGTAGATAAATGAGATTGCTTTTTTACTCATTTTTTTCAAAGTAAAGGGAATTTTAAACTAAAGTGTTACTGATATGACATCTTTTCTTAAAAATGAAGGCTTTGCTTGACTTTTACAAATCTTGTAAAGTGTCAAACGGGCCCAAGGGCACGTTTGTATAACTCATTTTTGCAGAAAATATATTATTTTTTATAGAAAATTGTTTTTCATGCATTTGATTTTGCTTTTTTTTGCAGAAATACTTGTTTGCCACTTTAGCATTTTCGTTTAATTAGCCTGAAAATATAGTTTCTGTGGGGCCCTTAATCACTAGTGGGCTTTCTCTGATAAAAAAAAAAAAAATGGACCACTCAGATTAATTGTGTCCTTGTTTTACTTGGTTCTAATTAAATTTATTTTGTTGGGGCTTGAGCCACTTAGTTTTTGAGACTTTTACCAAAAAAATTAAATTTGATCTCATTAATTGATAATTAATTATAAAGATTCGATTTTTTGAAAATAGATAGTTTAAGATTTTTTTCACAAAAATATCCATATATCTTGGACTCCTTTTGACCTCAACCTTAAAATACCCCAGTGCAATATTCAAGTCCCACACTATTAGTGCTGCCAGCAAGTAATTGATCATTTATTATTTCTATAGAGGGAAGGTGAACTATTAGTAAATTTCTTTTTTGCGCCAAGTCGTTCCCTCTTGAGACTTGAACTCGCGACTAGTTAGCTATGATTGCATCTTAAATTTCTTTAAAAAGCCATTCATACCAAAACCTTGCCTCGTTAGCATAGGCTGTATACATTCTTTTAAATACTCCACCTCGAGTGGAGCCCACTTTTAAATGCTCCCTTTCGAGTGGAGCCCACTTTTAAATACTCCCCTTCGAGTGGAGCCCACTCCTCAACAAGTGGGTTATTTTGTAGAATTTAATACTAAAACATTAAACCGGCATGTCTTGACCTTATTTGGTTTAGTTAAGTATTTTTATTCTTTATTTTTATAATGGCATCAAAGTTGGATCCAAATAAACTAGTGACCAAACAGGTCACTTGAGACATCTGACCACGTCTTTGACCATCATTTGGTTTTATTGTATTTGTTATAAAAGACTATAGCAGTCGAGCTGAGACCAGCTTTTCTAGAACATGCAAAAGGTTCTAGAAAAATGAGTCCAAAAGGTTCTCATCACAATTCATATTGGAGTGAGATTTTGGCCAAGCTCTTTCAAGAGGGAGAAGAAAAATGAGATTTGGGTTTTTAATAAATAGACCCCACCATGAAGCCTCACAAATTTCTTTTGACTATGAAATCAGAGGATATGGTATAAAGGGAAAGAAACAAAACAAAACAAAAGAAAGGGAAGAAAAAATGTGCTCATTTTAGTTTTTGTGAAGACAAACTGGTAGACAAATGAAAGTTGGTTACTCAGATCCCCTGATTTATGAAAACACAAAGGTGTTGGGATAGTGCTTTCCATTGCCCATGCACTTGCGTATCAAGTCTTGCTGGGTTTGTATTCTTGGGAAAAGTAATTAGAATTGTTTTTTTCATTTGGAATAAACTCAGCCATGCGTGTTTGACTCATTGCGTTCTGAGTTTAATTTTTAGGTCATTGGTTGTTGCAAAAAAAAAAAAAATCCAAAGGAGCAGTATCAAAATTTTGATTTTCACCGTCCATAAAAGTAAAACTCCTGAATCAAATACGCTCATCTAAAATTCAATAAATCTAGAGCGTTCATTTGAGGATTCCCAATGGGACGTGTTAGAGGTAACTTGAATTTCACCTAGATAGGGTCAAACTAATCTACATTCATAAGGCATTTTGATTTGCAAGCTGATCATTAGACATAGTTAATATTTAAGCAACTCATGTCAAATCATTAAAAAGGCACATTTGTTTGCATAGAATTGAGTTTCTATGAATAGATGGTAAAATAGGTTGCAAGAAAGGATTAGTGAAGAGTTGAAGGGGTGAAAGGTTCAAGGAAGAGATGTAGAAGGGATCTCACTTTCATCAGATTTGATTCACTATGTTGATGATTAGGTACTCATTTGCAATCTCTTCATTTTCAAGGGTGAAAGTCCAAGTCTGATATGAATGAACATGAATCTAATTTGAAAAACTCCCAAGGAAACTTGGCAAAAGAGAAGAGAAGATATTTGTCTCAAGTTGGTGAAGTGCTATCTATTCTTCCACAAGTTAGTTCACTCTATGAGAAGAGAAGTTAGTTCACTTTCTTTTTTCATAGCTTTAAAGTTCTTCTTTTAGTTGTTTCTTTTAATATTTTAATGGAATATATTGTAAAATGAGTTGTTTAGTAAAATTTGATTTTTTTTAATATAATTTAATATAACTATATTCAGGCCATTTGATTTATAGTTCTAAATTTTGGAGAAATCAATCTCTCTCTCTCTCTCCATCCATAATATGGTGAGAGATGAATGCCGAAGATGATTTGCTATATATTTATTTTTTATTTTGAAGGACTCTATATCTTTCCATTATAACATGTTGGAAAAAAAAAAAAAACTTATATTATAAATGAGGTCTTGACTGTTTTCCTCACAAATGTCCTTTGTTACTTGCTCATGCTTAGCACAAGTGTTTTTTATTTTTTATTTTTTGCCAGTCCAACTTTGGAAGCAAAAGGTTTTTCAATTGTCATAAAGGTCTATCTGTTGTGTTGGGATCCTCGGCTCAGACTTAACAAAATATTTGTGAGGCTCTTTAGTCGGTCCCACTTATGTAGAATCAAACCATTCAAAATAAATTTTTCCTTGTGCCCTCACTAAAGTTTACTCGAATAGGAATTAGAACATCGTCAAATTTATCAATTATAAATGCATAAATAAAATGCTTTTAAAAAATTCAAGTGTTTCTTAGGGATCGACCGGATGGTGTACTATCTCCTACTAGAGTGAAATTATACAAGGTCTCAAATAAGAATAAAAATTTATTTTGAGCAGTTTGTATTTCATAATTAGACCCCACTAAAGAGCACCCTGAGTCCAAGTGTCAAACGATCCATACTCCTATCCATTTTTAATCTATTCATGTGTTTTTCACAATTAAGGGTTATTTGTTTGCAAACATGTGTAACGATTATGCATCTTCACCTTTATTTGCGCTTACTTAACAATGTGGTGGATCAATGAGATGTGAAAATGGTAAGGGCATTTACAGATATAAAGTCTCACTCTTAAATGGGTGTGAAAACTTCACACACCTCTTGCAAAAAGCGCTAGTATATTTCTTACATGTTGATGGCATTCTTGTAGACTCTATCAGCCACCTTTTTTTTTTTTTTTTTTTTTTGTGTGGGCCCAATACTTGTCATCCAAACTTTTCAATTTGTTCATTGAACTAACAAACCTCAAGATTTTAAAGTTGATTATCTGAAATCTTCATAGATTTTCAGTCATTTGCCAGAAAGTCCCAACCTATATATTTAAAGTCTGCTCTTCTATGGGCCCCCAATTTATGATCCGAATTGTTCAATATTCTTGTAGTAATGGTAAATATCTGGACATATAGACTCATGTCTTAGGTCTTCACAGATTTTGAGAAATTTGTGAAAAATAATAAAATAATCCAAATATATAAAAAAAAAACACTGGATGTACTCATTTTACTCGTTTGAAAGTGGTGATTTTCAGAAAATTGGTAATGTATTTCACATGTGTAATATCTGCATATGCAACATTTATATACGTAAAATACATATGTAAAAGGCAAACTACCAGATTCACTACAACGCTAGGCTTGTTTCTGGATCTGTCCTGGCTGAAGCTCGTCTAAGCGTGGCATGTACATTTATTGGGCCTAATCTTCAGCCCAGATTCAAGTTCAACCCAGATCTCCTACAAACTCGGTCCTGGGCCCATCTTAATTGCAAAATATATATCATCTTTTGCATGCAATATTTTGGGCTTAATCAGGACTTAGGAATATGTAGGCCCAGTCCTAGTCTATTTAATCATTGGGTCATAAAGTCAGACCGATGTCCAGCCCATGGGCTATAACCACAAACCTAATCCAGCCCAACATGAGCGGGTCTTGGTTCTGGCCAGGCCCATGAGTACCCATAAGTTGAAACCAGATCCGTTTTCTTTATGCCCTTTTAATTTCTTTTGGTTTTTCCTCAACAGATAAGGATTTGGGTGGTGGCCAGGTTAGGTTCCAACCATTGACAACAAGCAAGGATCAACTTGAACCCAAAATGTTTATTAATCGAGTTGAAAATGTCAATTTGAACTCAAATATAAAGAGAAAACGCGGACCCTCGATTAGTACCATATGCTGTTAGGGGTGCTCATAGGCTGGTCAGCCGGGCCAAACCCTGTCAAGGCACACCCCCTTTAGTTATAGCCTAATAGGGTCTAATGGTTAGGGCCAAAATAAGTCCAGTGGTCTGAAATACAGGCACAGGCCCAACCCACCTGTAAAATAAATACACTGTTTGTATTAAATTTGTCGGGCTGATCTGGACCTTTAACAATATAATGGCCAGGAAAGGCCCATTTAATAAAGGGATCAAAAGTGTCAGGCTGGGTGCGTCCCCTGGGCCTAAAAAATGGAGAACAACTATAGCCTAATGAGGGCTGCACTAGGGCCTGCCCGGCCCGGCCCGGCCCATGTACGCCCTGCAGGGATTGTGCTTGGTCAGGTAGAATGATAAAAAATATAGGTTTTGGACATATGATACAACAAGTGCTAGTTTGTCTTAAACAGTTACAATTTGTCCGGATCACCTATCGTATTTGTTACACCTTCACCGTGAGTGGACCAATAACAGTCCGCCACATCATCCACAATTTTAGATGATTTTCTTTCACCTGATTTAAACTTTTTTAAACTTCAAAATCACCTAAATTTTTGGATGGCGTGGCGAACTGTTATTAGTTCACTCACGGTGAAGGTGTAATATTTGCTATAGGTGATCGGACTCATTTGCATATAGATGAGAAAGAAAGTCAGAAAAGATTTTTGAAAGACAATGCTGTCTACTAAATACTAGTGTAATTAGAATATTTACCGTCATGGAAAAAAAAAAGCTTAGAATCTAGGGAATTTTACCAGAAAAGTGTTCTTAAAGGTGTATTACACTAATTTAATCACAAATACAGCAAAATACCTATTTTGGTGTTCGTACAACAATTTTTGACGGTTTTGCCCCTACTTGTTTCGAACGACATTGTCTTCAATCCATTGCCCTAAACACATGCAATTGAACGAAATCGTTCTCATCTCCTCCAAGAGTTTTCCTCTCCTGCGCATTTTCTCTCTTCCTCCTCTTCCTCCTCGTGTACCTGTTGTCGCCTTCCCTCTCCCTGCTCTAGCCCTCTCGTTTACTCTACCTCTCCACTCGCTATTATCTCGTTCTTTTCCCTAACGGCCCGGCTCCTTCTCATTCTCTCCTCTCCCTGTTCTCTAAGCGACTCCGGCCAGATATTTCGGTGGAACTCACGACGACTCTCCAACGTCGGTATGTGGCCGTAAAGAACCTGTTCAACTGTCTGGAATCTCCTTCCCCCTCTTTCTCTGCGTTTCACATGGAGGTTGAATTTTTTTCGTTTGTTTTTATGTGGCAGATGCAAAGGTTAATATTTCTAAAGTGGCCGAAGACAAGCCTGGATCGAGTACTGGAGAAGTAGAAAGGCTTTTTCAGTTTGGTAATTTTTTCTTTTATTTTCCCCTTTGTCTTTGGATGTGCAATGCATCTAGTTTTCATTAGATTTTATCAGGCATTGCTGGATTTCTACAGTTTTTCTTGTGGCATTATTATGGAATTTCCACTGTCGCAAGTATTCAATGGAAGATTATAATATCTAGAAACTGTGTGGTGTCTACAGATTTGGGGTTTTCTTGTCGCTTGATGTAATGGCTAAAAACGCAAGTAGTTGTTAATAAATCTTTCCACCACCTATTACACATAATCCATCAGCATTACTCAATCTTGCCCAAGGTCCATGTTAGTGAAGTTTACTCATTTAAACTATTAGGGATAAGACAGAGCTACGAAGAATTCGTGTTCTGGTAGATAAAAGATTCTTGAGTATAGATGAGAGAAGCATTAGAGTTAGATGTAAAATTGATTTTAATGACATTTGAATATTTGCCACACAATATTAGTTATTGGCGGTGGCATAGAAAAGAAAATTAAACAACGTAGACATATATTGCTTCTTTTGCAAGTCTTATGGTCTTTCCTCGTTTTTTTTTTTTTTAATAATAATTTGGAAGAGCAATTGTTGGTGGTTGGTTGGGTTGGGGTGTTATGGTGGTTTACAGTTCTTTGCATATTGTTATCAGACGTGATTTTCTATAACCATCATGAATCTGGATCTTCTATCTGCTGCCGTTAATTCAATATATGGCTTACCTGCTAATTTTTAAATTGTTCAAAACATTTCTCCATCATTGTTGTAGAATGAGGCAAAAGTTGACTTTGATTGAGTACAGTCTGCTGTTATATTTTAATAGTGAGTTCCACGCGTTATCAATCTACCAAGGCTCTACTCACTGTAGTGAAATTTGGCCACTTCTAAAACAAGGCAGAAGCCTATTTTAGGCCTTTTAGCTTAATAAGTGGGGTCTCTCCATCAAATTAAATGGTTTTGCATAAATCCATATGACAGATGCTGTTCATTTCAACGATCCATGCTCAGATCACTAATCAGATGATACCATGGGTTGGATTTATTGGTTGCCTGTTATAACGTAGTTATCATTACTAGTAAAAAAGTATTATTCTCTAATTAGTGAGACAAGTTTTACAATAGTTACCATGCCTATTGTTATGACATGCTTGTTCTCCTTTTAGGGAAGAACAACTTAAAGTTTGAGCCAACTGGGCATTGCTACTTGGCAACCAATATGTATTTATAAGACAAGTCTTGTGATACCAGCTTTGAACTTGTTATTTATTATCGATTAGCAGAAATCAAGTAGTCATTTTTTATTACATTTCTGCGGATTGGAGAACACGTTGCAGAGGCTCTTTTATATATTAGTTTGGTGGTATCTGTAAAATCATAGGGGAACGAAGGTTCGAACCCTCAGATTTAGAGGGCCGTGTTTCTACGAAAACGTGCAAGGCCAACTTCAAGAATTTGTCCTGAAGAGGTAGTTCTGTCTTGTTTTCATTTCTAATTTATGCATTCTTGCCTTTCAAATATATTTGTGGGTTTGTTTAGTCATATATATGGGTTTCTTTGAGTATGATGGTCAGGTGATTCTTACGTCAGTTCTTATGTGATTCTTTCTTATATTAATTTTTTATATGATTCTTATGGAATTGCCATGTAAATAAGACAAGCTTGATCGATCCATAAAACTATTAGCTTCTTTCCCCTTGTCATTAATTGAAGATAGAAATCTACACATTCGAATTCTTCCTGTCCAAACTTAAAAGGATATACAAATCTCCAAGTATTAGATTTTGTTCGATTATCTAAATCTGACTTAACCTTATCGACGAGAGCTTATAAAGTAAACTACAAGGCAAAAATCCGTAAACTATTTAAATGCATTTTCTTACGGTCGTTGTTGCCTGTGTCAAGTAAGTAATGAAGAAATCACACAATCTCAAAGAGATTGTAAGAATTCACTAACGTTTTAACATCTAAAAAACAATACAGACTACTATTCTATCTTAATCATTCCCACAAATTGAAAATACTCATTCTCATTCATAATCTCATTCCAGGAAAGAGCATAACAAAAAAGATAACAAGTATAAAATTCGGTTTCAAATAGCAACCATATCTTGATTTGTGTTTTTAAATAGTGAACAGTAGTAGAATCCAAAATTACGATTGCTTATTTTAGCAGAAAAGGTTACCATATATCTAAAAGAAAAAAAAAAGATTTACTATCGCATAGAAATGCACGGTTGCATTGCAAAACCAATACCTTCATATTAAAAGAACAGAACATGGGAAGTTGATACAGGCCAAAAACTGTCAAGATGATGAAATCAAGGCCCATATGCAAATAAGAAAATCAAACAAGATTCAAATAGTAAAGAACAACTACAAGATGAAGAAGCCAAGCATTACAAAACCTCCAGTTTTTGGATTTCAAATGTCCATTAATCCATTCTTAGAAATACATTCAAACAATTAGAGCATTGAATGCAGGGAGTGCCCATGCACATGCTACAACAAAAAATGGATATTATGCAAGTTCTCACCTCTCTTGGCTAGAAATCCTCTTTTATTTGCAGGATTCCCTCCATCAACTACGGCGACGAGAGATCATCGCTGGCTGCCGGTGTGAGATGATTCGGACGGAATCACCGATTGGGGTGAAGACATAAAGGAAAAGGGAAAGATAGAGCAGGGAGCCAAGGGAAAGGAGAGAGGAAGCGAGAGGGAAAGCGAGAGGGAGGCGAGAGGGATCGAGAGGGAAGGAGAGAGGACGCTATAGGGAAGGAAAGAAAAGGGACCGGAGAAGACATGTAGGGGAGAGGGAGAGGGCAGCGAGAGGGAGGAAGATTTATGGCATGACGGGGGAGTGGGAAAGATGTCCAGTATGGGGGATTTGAAGGATGTCGTCAGCAAAGGGAGGGGTAAAAGAGTCCAAATGGGCTGTATGAACACCAAAATGGGAAAATACGTGTATTTGTGTTTAAATTGGCCAAATACATGTTTAAGGACACTTTTCTTGTAAAAATTCCTAGAATCTATACCTTACCTTTTTTTTTTTTAGTGTTAAGTAATATCATTTTCAAGGAAAAAGGACAAAAGAATACATGGAATGCTCCAAAACTTAACCACCACTCACTAGTAGTGGCAGACCCAGGATTTTCATTTGAGGGGTGCAAACCTTAATAGGTAGTTTAGTTTTAGGGGCAAACTGACGATTATCAAGTGGATTTTGAGGGTGGACCCATTATTTTTTTTGAATTTCTTGAAGCGCACCGTGGTTTAATAGGTGCGACCGTACCCGCGTGGTTGTACCTGGATCCGCCCTTGCTCACTAGAGCATGGCAAACAAAGGGAGATAACCTCCAAAGGCCAAGCCAGCCACAAGCCGGGCCAGTTAAAAGAACCAGATAAGGAGACTAATCTACATCTTACTTTTGCATAACTTAAAAAATACAAGAAAATGAGATGCTGGATTATCATGGGAATTCAAGAGCTTTATTTCTTTGGAAAGAAAAATAATAGATGGGGTTGGGAATCTGGGAGAGTGGTATGTTGTGAATTGTGACATACTTTGTTATACCGTTCTTTACAGTTTTTAGAGTAAGTGGTTGTCAACATGTATCAGAAGACGAGGAGGAGGGGGAGGTGGAGTATTTTAATCCTTGGGGTGAGTGGTGGAGCCACATAAGTTTGAGGATGGGCAATTGCCCCTTTTCAACTTTTGTTTTATTTGACTATGCCTGAGGTGTTGGAAAAAAAAGTGGGTATATTTGTCATTTTGCCCCTCCTCAAAAAGTTTTAAAGGTGTGCTTCTTGAGGAACATGGTGGATTTAAGTTATTTCCTATATTGATGATTTTTTTTTCTTTTTTTGAGGTTTTTTTAGGGTACATTGATGACTCATGGCCTTCGTACTTTTTTCATGTACTTGTCCTTTCATTAGTTTTTTTTTTTTGGCTACATGTTCTTCTGTTATTCTTTTCACTAATTGTCCTTGAGTCCTTCTAATTTTTTTCCTACATCTCCTTTGACGTTTCATTGTTATGGAGAGAGGCTACAGATATGGAAGTTGTGATGAATATTGGTAAACATTGTTAGTAATCAATAAATGGGGTTAGAATTTTATATGGACTTTAACATAGATTTGTCAAGAATTTTAGTAGAATAAATGGTCTTAGAAGTTTATATAAAATAGATTTGTGAAGATTAGTAATGGGACCAATGAACTTAGAATTTATTACTTAGAGAGTTAGATGGGATGACTTGGAAGTTGTAAGGTTTTTTTTTTTAAATATCAGTTTAGAAGTTGTAGGTTACAACATTTACTTGATAAATTTACTATGTGAGGATCAATTATGTAAGCTACATGAGGATCCAATTCTAGTAAAATATAATGACAAACAATTAAAAAAGTTATAAATCTATAGGATCCAAAATTTGAAAACTCATGGATGACAATTGTAAAAACGCCTCATTTGCAGAATCGAATAGTTGATTGATGTATAACTTTTTATGTTTATACAATTTTCTATTTTCCAGAAATCTTTCATTTTGTGGGGTTTTCTAATGTCTGTTTTTTAATAAAATTTAATTAGTATCTTATAAAAGAATTGATATTTTTTGTATTGCTCATAAAAAGAAGATAATTTTACCTAAAAAAGGCCCCCACATGGCCACTAACCAGAAGAGGTACTAATAGTATATATGGCACGGAAGTGGTCCCTTCCGTTTTTTTATTTATTTTTTATTAATGATTGAAACGTGTGACGACGTCGTCGCACATTCAACCCATAAAACTCCCCCGAAACCTCACTTCCCCATTTTCCCCTTCTGCCTCAGTCGCTTTCTCCTTTCCCTTGGCGGTTTCGTCTCCTCCTTCCTCAAAAGACAGTTAAGGTGGTCCCAAAGGTCGTTTTTCAACCTATTGGATTGTAGCACCAAGCTTTCCAGCGGTTTAAACCCCACTTCTCCATTTCCCCCTTCTTTCTCCGTCGCTTTCTCCTTTTCCCTTGGTGGATTCGTTTCCACCTTTCTCAAAAGGTAATAAAGGTGGTCCCAAAGGTCATTTTCCAACCTTTTGGATTGTAGCATCAAGCTTTCCAACAGTTTATCAGACGATTGTAAAGTATATATTTTGCCCTATATTGAGAGCATTTGGCTGGGGTGATTAATTCGCTATTTCTGCTCCCATAGTGGCTCCCTGAGCGGCGGCCCTGTTGCTTCTTGTTCTTCCTTTTTGTCTTGTATAGTTTTGTGGTTGAAAGGCCATGCTTTGCATTTCTCATTGCTGTTGGTGCTCTCTTAGTTCCACTGCTATAGGTTTTTCTGGATGACAGGTGTTGTGGAGTTCTTTCTTTAAAATGTCAATTGATTGTATAGTTGCTCCCGTTCTCTGTTCCTTTTAGTTTGGGGGGTTTTGTTTTGTAGCTCTCTCTTTCTAGTCAAAGTCTTGGGAGCAGTTTAGCTTTTTTTTATATCCAAAGCCATTGTATTTTTTCTTTTTTTTGTCCTATGGCCTTCTTCCCTTCATATGTTATGGAAATTTATGGCAAGATAGAAGCTTGTAATTCCTCTGGATCTTGTAGTGTGTTCGCACATCAAAATAATACAAACATCAATTTTTTCCAATTGCAATGGTCAGTGACGACGTTGTTGCTTCACAGAAGCTAGTGCAAAAAATTGTATGTGACTGTACAATGACGTCGTTGCTTAACAGAAGCTAGTGTAAGAAAATGTGTGTGACTATACAACGACGTCGTTGCTTCACAGAAGCTAGTGCAAAAAATTGTTTGTTATTACACGACGACGTCGTCACTTAACAGAAGCTAGTGGAAGAAAATGGGTGGCACTATACAACCTTAGAACAACCAAAGTTGTTACCTTGATGATTTAGCCACCCAACAATAATTTTAAAACAAGATAATGTCATGAAAAAACTATATATCAAAAGCCCTAATGAACTTTTCTAAAAAAGGTAAACACGAAACTCAGAATCTATGGTAGCTAATGTATGAAATAACCCTAAAACTGTGCTATGCTTACCTCTTAATGGAGATCAACAACCTCCACAAGGAATATACAAGTTGGGGGAGAGTTCTAGTTCATTCTGTATTCAATCGCAGATGAAAAAGGAATGAGAAAAGGCAGCTGTGACGGGGCGCGCGCGCACACACATACATAGAGCATTAGTGACGACGTCGATACTAACTCTCAATATTAAGTGACGACGTAGTCGCTTGTCGAAAAAAAGGCAAAAAAAAAAAAAAAAAAATCTGGCGGGAATACCACTTCTGATCGGACCCCAAGTGCAGGGTGCGATTGTAGTAATAAAACTGGTGAGACCAGGTCGATCCACAGGGAGCTTTGTAAATTAAGGTTCCTTCTCAACTTGTACCTGCCCTAAATTAAAATTCTAAATCTAGCCTAACGAACTAGAAAATTACAACCATCATTCCTACTTTCCAAAAATTAAATTAATTACAATCCAATGAAATAAGAAATTCCTAAATCTAAAAATCCTAAACTAAAGAAAACTAAAATTGCTACAAAAGAACACACAAGTTAGAACATCAAAAATAAAAAGTACCAAAAATAAAACTAAGAAACTAAAATAGAAACAAAAGAAACCTAAGTTAGAAAGTTAGTAATGCACAAAATAAACATAAAATTGAATTGATCATAAAAATAAAGACAATAAACAAAAATTCAAGAATTTAAATGTGTGGTGAAAACAAGAAAAGTAAATGTGTGGTTTAACAAAAATTTAAATGTGTGGAAGAATATAAATTTAAATGTGTGGAAATGTATTCTCCTCTTTCAAAATTCTATTCTAAGCGGGGTCATAATTTGAATCATGCTCTTAGAGCCTTTGGGTTGTCAATCCAAACACCAACAAGAAAAAAAACATAAAACAAGCACCAATCACCCAAGGACAAGAAATAAAAAATTGAAAGAGTAAGAAACAATTTTACTAATATGTAAAGTCTTACATAAGATAAAAAAAATAAACAATGATGATTACATACTAGGATGAGAAGCATCTTCTAGATGAAAAACCCAAGGGGGAAGTGTGATTTTTGGCCAAATCTCCTTGAGGACTTTAATGGAGAGAAAGAGAGAGGAAGAAGATGGAGTGTAGTAGTCATTCTAGAGAGAGTTGGTCTATCTTCCCATGAGAGGAGATGGATGCTATTGCCTTCAATTTATAGATTTTTGCTTTCTTTCTTTCCTTTTTTTTTTTTGTTCTAAGTTTGTAGCATGCAATCTTCTTTGCTGGAAAGTCCCTTCCTTGGCCAACAATTCTTCAAAGAAATAACAAGGTGAATGAGAGATTTTTGGTGCTTTCCATGTACAAAAATTGCAATCCCAAGTAGAAATTATAGCACAAACTTCCAGAGGCCATATCTTTCTCGTTTTAGCTCTGATTGATACAATCTTGGGTTCTAAAGATATCTACTCGAAAAGAGCTTTCCAACGGTATATGTATTGAACCAATCCGATGGCTGGATTAAGAGTTATGACCATTTTAATCTTACTGCCCCTGAAAAATCCGAAAATAATTGTGCATATATGGAATGTTAATTGTGCAATGGGGGTGTGTAGGACCCATGTGGACATCCAAAGGGATCTTTGGATCTTTCTTTGCTTGTTTCTTGATTCCCCTTCCATCTTTGATTGACTAGTCAACTCTTTTAGCACACTTTCCTTTCTTGAATATCTTTCTTGATTTTTGAGTTTTCAAACTTAGTAAGAATTAGATCTTACCAAATCTGAAGTTTCCTTTCTTGATCTTGAAATCACAAATTTAGCTTTTCATTGTTGACTCTTCAAACTCTTCAAAAATACCAAGATATGTGGGTCTACCATGAAAGATGTCCTACCCTTGATCTCTCTCAAATTTCACCAATGTGGGTCCCATTCTTGACTTCTCCTACACAAATTAAAACAAATGGATTCAAGAATAATTTTATGTGAGGAATTTAAATGGATGATGCATGGGATCCTACTTGATGCACCTATAATAACCGACTTTCCAAAAATAAATCTCCAAAAATGACAGGTTTTATGAATTTATGCAAAAGTTGTGATTTTTGAGCAAATTATGCATGAATGCACTACAATGGACTCTAAATGCATAAAAACATGATTTGAAATTAAGTAAAGCTATTTAATATTAATAAACCATTAAAATGGTCCAAAATGCGTATGAAAATATGCACTTTTCAGGACTCATCACACCCCCCAACTAGCATTTTGCTAGTCTCTAGCAAAAACTGCGAATAAAATGAGGAATCCACCATGACATAATCTATCCTAAAAGTAATGAAATGCAATGAAAATGAAAATGAATGCAACGCCACTTTTGCTGACACTCTCGACTGCATTTAGCGTATGCAGTAAGCCCTTAAACCCCTAGGTTTCTCCTAGTGGACGAGTTGTGTCTCGTGAGGGTTTGCAGTGAATTTACCCACAAAATTCTTTTTTTTTTTTTTTTATCAATGGAACTTTTTCAAAAGAAGATTTATAAATACCAGATATTCTCGATGTTTGGAATTTTTAAAGCAAAGGCAAATTTGAAACTCGGTTCACAAATCTCATCTTTTGGTCTGAAATTCTTGAATTCATGCTAATTCGATCGTGCACGGTGACATAGTGTGTATACATAAAAACAAATAAGCTTCAAATGATCCGCCAAAATTCCCGTGAAAACAATTTTCATTCCAAGATTCTGGACCACCTAACCTTAGCAACGAAAAACAATATTCCTCTCAAGGCGACCATGACGGCTTTCGCACTACTGTTTTTTTGAAGGCCGCAAGTTTTGTTTTTTTTTCTTCTTTTTTTTTTTTTTAACACACACATGTGACTGTGCAATGCCTAGGTCCTTTAAGCTTTCTAAGTAACCCATATAACGAGCATTAGGCCAATGACTCCCAAAACATATGTCTTTAGGGCACTAGGTATGTAAATACCCTTACGGGCTTACTGACTCGAGTTAAAAAGGCTACGAACCTAAACTAGTCACACAACTTTTTATTCTTTTCAACACCTTGTTTTTCTTATTTTTTCTATCTTTTTTTTTTTAACGGTCCTCAACAATAGGCAGCCATTTCCATGTGCCCGAATTAATTCAACAGGTCTATGGCCAACAAAACCAGATGAACTAAGAAATTGTAAAACTAAGGGTCAGTTTTCCATCATATTTTCAATCCAATCGTCAAAGAAAACGGAAATCATAGCTTCACATTCAAAAACCTTGAAAACGTATACAGACTGTGTAAAAGTGAGGGATCAAAATTCAGAACTTTTCCAAAAATTCTTTCCATAAACAAAACAGTAAACCATTGTTCTCCTTTTGCCCAAAGCACCAAAAATTCCAAAGTTCAAGGTATCTTTGTTTCATAAAAATCCTCTTGAAATTTCCTTTTTTTTTTTTCAAGAACCAACAAAATAACAATTTTTTTGTTTTTTGAAAAAATCAAAAGCAAATTGTGTAAAACTTTTGTCTAAAGATGGACAAATGTGCTTGTTTCCACCCCCCAACCTAAGATGAACATCGTCCTCGATGTCATGCATGCGGTGCAAAAAGTAAATATAACATGAGGAAAGTAAATGACAGGAGGGTAAAGGGGAAGAAATCACTTGAAGATGTAGCTTTTTCCGATCTCTGTCCATGGTGAGAGAAAACAAAAGGGAAAGAAGCTACTCTACTAATATAAAGGAAAATTCTACAATAAAAAGAAAGGAAAATCCTACACTACTTGAGCCGAAACCATGAATCCACCTGGATCCCAGATGAAATTTTCCTCCACACAAATCACAAGAAGCACATAAATAGGCATTACCATGGGAACATGAAGCACATTGAACATAAAGACCGCATGATGTTTGTTGTAAATGTGTGGAAAAAGGACCACCATGAAAAATGATTCCTCCTCCCTTAAAAATGGGTATTTGAATGGAAGGTGAGGAGCACGCAATGAACAACTGGATTGCCCCATGTCTTCCCATGCTGCAAATTCTTTTGAATTAATTTCCACAATGTCCATAGGCATGGGCTCAAATGATTCCAAAGTATTAGACTCGAAGGTCTGAACAGGACCACACTCTAATTCCAAAAATTTCTCTGAATTACATTGAGGGCCAAGAAATGCTATGGCAATTTCTCTTATGGTCGGATCAACAGATTTCATGAAGAATTCAGTACATGATTCCAAGGATTCCATATTGTCCGAATCAGAAATATGAAAAATGGGGTCATCCTCCCAATAGTATTCTTGCATTTAGGGCTCATTGGGCGCATTCGCGGGTCCATCAATCATGGAAAAATCAATTTCTAGGAAATCTGCAACGCCAAAATCAGAAGAATTGAAACCAAAGTAAGGATCAACATAGAAGGGCACAGTATCTTCTAAGGATCAACATAGAAGGGCACAGTATCTTCTTCGAAAGGGTCCACATTCTCCTTCGGATCAGACAAGTGAGGGTCGGAGGAATTTGGCTCCTAGGGTTCATAATCTGATTCATGCAGTGCACCATCATCCATATCCACAGGTGCACCCTTGGATATCCTCTACGTATTTGCGCAATCCATATCCGTCGGATTTTCAATGAGTGATGGATCATCATGTTGAAATTCATTCTCACGGCCAAGGGTGTCATTTACTCTTTTCATTTGAAGTGCAGTTTGACTAATTGAAGTCATTAGTCTTTCCATGGATCATGCATTGCTCTGTATGGATTGCATGGTGTTTTGC
Organism: Camphora micrantha; assembly: GCA_003546025.1. NCBI lineage: Eukaryota > Viridiplantae > Streptophyta > Magnoliopsida > Laurales > Lauraceae > Camphora > Camphora micrantha. The sequence continues at coordinate 32,547,080 of QPKB01000009.1, read as the reverse complement.
GTGAACGTGATGAATCTGGCTAAAGTTTCTTCCAAGGATCCCTCCGGGGGGTGGTGGTTCATTTGACCATTCAGGCGATGGGGAGTCATTAGGTGCATATGAACAAGGGGAAGAATGGGGTGCATATGAAATATCATGTGAGGGGTAATCATACGACCCACCCTGAGTAAATTCTTGGAGATAAAAATTTTCCATATCAAACACATCTTGCCAATAGTCAAGCGCCTGATTGCCTAGGCTACTCAAGTTACTCATTTCATTGTGGCAAGGCCATTGATTTGCATTTGATTTTGCTTGCCATTGAATTCCCATATCCATATTTGAATAAGCGAATGATTGTGTGGGGTGTGAGTAATCATGTAGGGCCCACGTAGGTTGATCATCTTCCATTATCATTCCATTGATACCCTCCATACACTCCTCATTGTAATCATGACCATAGTGATTAGCCCACTTTCGCCCATATGTGGAACCTCTTTCCAACGAACAAGTTATTTGATGTATATTTGCATTCCATTCCTGTTCGCGCAACTCCCTTAGGGATTTGTGATTATTTGAAGCATCATCGGAGTTGCTTTGATAAAATCCCCACTTATTTGTATATGAGTTAATGTAAGTTGACAGGTACGTATCTGTGGGGTGTAGGTACTCACGTCAGGACTTCTTTGGGCTATCACTATTGATTTTACCCTCATTGGTTTGTCTAGAATTTGGTCTCCTCATGATTGTGGATTTTAATTGGTCCATTTTTGGAATCACTTCTTCTTGGTTTTTTTTTTTCTTTTTTTTTATAAATGAAAAAGGAAAGGAAACTAGCCCACACAAGCAGCAACTAAGTTAGTTCCTAAAGTTGGAAAATTTCCCTAAGTTCACCAACCCGGCCCTATGAAACCAACTCGGCCAGTTCAGCCCCTAGGTAAGGGTAGGATCACGAACGGACCCGTTTGAGGGACCCTTGCCTCAAATAGTCTGGCTATCTCCACACTGTGGACAAGGCTTTGCTTCGGCACCGAGATGATCAAGGACAGCGATTAGGTCACTTTAGTTCACTTTCTTCTAAAAAGATTAAAAACAAGTTGAGAAAAAACAAAGTAACTTTGCCAATTTTAAAAAGTTTTCTAAAAATTCAATGTTGTGTCCTTTCTAATTAGCAATCCATGCACTTTCCTAATCCAATTTAGGGTGGTCTAACATTCCATGCATGCACCTCCTATTTCAAGAAACATGCCCAAAATAACACACCCATAAAGCAATGTAAATAAGGAAAGTTAGAGAAGTTACCTTATATGGCGCTCCCCATCAACGGCGCCAAAAACTTGATTGGACCCCAAGTGCAGGGTGCGATTGTAGTAATAAAACTGGTGAGACCAGGTCGATCCACAGGGAGCTTTGTAAATTAAGGTTCCTTCTCAACTTGTACCTGCCCTAAATTAAAATTCTAAATCTAGCCTAACGAACTAGAAAATTACAACCATCATTCCTACTTTCCAAAAATTAAATTAATTACAATCCAATGAAATAAGAAATTCCTAAATCTAAAAATCTTAAACTAAAGAAAACTAAAATTGCTACAAAAGAACACACAAGTTAGAACATCAAAAATAAAAAGTACCAAAAATAAAACTAAGAAACTAAAATAGAAACAAAAGAAACCTAAGTTAGAAAGTTAGTAATGCACAAAATAAACATAAAATTGAATTGATCATAAAAATAAAGACAATAAAAAAAAATTCAAGAATTTAAATGTGTGGTGAAAACAAGAAAAGTAAATGTGTGGTTTAACAAAAATTTAAATGTGTGGAAGAACATAAATTTAAATGTGTGGAAATGTATTCTCCTCTTTCAAACTTCTATTCTAAGCGGGGTCATAATTTGAATCATGCTCTTAGGGCCTTTGGGTCGTCAATCCAAATACCAACAAGAAAAGAAACATAAAACAAGCACCAATCACCCAAGGACAAGAAATAAAAAATTGAAAGAGTAAGAAACAATTTTACTAATATGCAAAGTCTTACATAAGATAAAAAAAATAAACAATGACGATTACATACTAGGATGAGAAGCATCTTCTAGATGAAAAACCCAAGGGGGTAGTGTGATTTCTGGCCAAATCTCCTTGAGGACTTCAATGGAGAGAAAGAGAGAGGAAGAAGATGGAGTGTAGTAGTAATTCTAGAGAGAGTTGGTCTATCTTCCCATGAGAGGAGATGGATGCTATTGCCTTCAATTTATAGATTTTTGCTCTCTTTCTTTCCTTTTTTTTTTTTGTTCTAAGTTTGTAGCATGCAATCTTCTTTGCTGGAAAGTCCCTTCCTTGGCCAACAATTCTTCAAAGAAATAACAAAGTGAGTGAGAGATTTTTGGTGCTTTCCATGTACAAAAATTGCAATCCCGAGTAGAAATTATAGCACCAACTTCCAGAGGCCATATCTTTCTCGTTTTAGCTCCGATTAATACAATCTTGGGTTCTAAAGATATCTACTCGAAAAGAGCTTTCCAACGGTATATGTATTGAACCAATCCGATGGCTGGATTAAGAGTTATGACCATTTTAATCTTGCTGCCCCTGAAAAATCCAAAAATAATTATGCATATATGGAATGTTAATTGTGCAATGGGGTGTGTAGGACCCATGTGGACATCCAAAGGGATCTTTGGATCTTTCTTTGCTTGTTTCTTGATTCCCCTTCCATCTTTGATTGACTAGTCAACTCTTTTAGCACACTTTCCTTTCTTGAATATCTTTCTTGATTTTTGAGTTTTCAAACTTAGTAAGAATTAGATCTTACCAAATCTGAAGTTTCCTTTCTTGATCTTGAAATCACAAATTTAGCTTTTCATGGTTAACTCTTCAAACTCTTCAAAAATACCAAGATATGTGGGTCCACCATGAAAGATGTCCTATCCTTGATCTCTCTCAAATTTCACCAATGTGGGTCCCATTCTTGATTTCTCCTACACAAATTAAAACAAATGGATTCAAGAATAATTCTATGTGAGGAATTTAAATGGACGATGCATGGGATCCTACTTGATGCACCCATAATAACCGACTTTCCAAAAATAAATCTCCAAAAATGACAGGTTTTATGAATTTATGCAAAAGTTGTGATTTTTGAGCAAATTATGCATGAATGCACTATAATGGACTCTAAATGCATAAAAACATGATTTGACATTAAGTAAAGCTATTTAATATCAATAAGCCATTAAAATGGTCCAAAATGTGTATGAAAATGTGCACTTTTCAGGACTCATCAACTTCCATGCCATATATACTATTGGTACCTCTTCTGGTTAGTGACTATCTAGGGTTCTTTTTTAGGTGAAATTCTCTAAAAAGAAAAATGTGGTTTAGTAATTCTTGACCCTATTTTAGTCAACAATCTTTGGCCCCCACGGGAGAAATTCCTGGATCCAACACTGCCCGGGCTTGTTGTGCCTTGTATCCTCGCACGAAGGGTGGTCTCTGTATCTCTCTCATGTATAGAAGCACAAATAAGATAGAAATGTGAGAACTGATTTCAATTCTCTGGTGGGCTTTGGCCCGCTTGGGAGGTTTATGGCAGGGGTCTCTCTTGGCCTCCTGTGGGCCAGAATTTTTTGTGGCAAATTGTAGTATTGGATTCCAGGGCTGGAGATGACAGAGGCAAGAGGAATGGTGAGTCCCAATAGGATCAGCTGGGGAGGTATGAACTGATGAGCGTTTGGACTGAGTGGTTTGTGTTTGTTGGGGGCTTTGGTTTTTCATGATCATAGTTAGTTAGAATGTCTAAGGGGCAGGCCAGCTAAAAAAGCTGTGTTTAAGAGGTTGGTGAGATTACAGAAGGTATATTTATTGCTCCTCAGAGTTTCAAATGATACCAATTGCTGACAGCCTTCGGGGAAAGAAAGGCTAATTCTTGTGTTTTTAGTTGGAAATCTATGAATGTGGTCCACAACTAAAATTCAAACAAATTAAAATGTCTTTTGCTCATTGTATTATAGATGTGGGATACAAAGCTCTCTCTCTCTCTCTCTCTATATATATATATATATATATATATATATTTATAAGTTGAAAAATTCTGGCCACCCAACTAGGATTAATCATGTCTCAGAAATTGATGATGATGAGAGAGGGACAGAAGAAATTTTTGGGGATTTTTACAAAAAAAAAAAAAAAATTCCAAAAATCCTCAATTCTGAAACCCCATTTTTGCATTTTTGTCCCTTGTTGCTGCCCCACCTAACCAAGAACTCTATTTTTTCTTTCTTTTCTTACCACCAAAAAAAAAAAAAAAAAAAACTTGAGATTAAATATTAGAGTTCCTTCTCTACAGTTGGCAAACCATATATTCAGGCAGTCTTCATCCCAACCTCACAAGTCCCCTCTCTCCTCCTCATCTCAATATTTAAAATGATAAACCTATTTGAGAAACCATATATCTATAAACAAATGAGTTGGAAATGATTTGTATTTTGTATTCTGTGATGTGTATTACATTTATAGACACAATTAGTCTATACAATATGACAAGTCAATCTTTAAAGAATGGAAGCTTTCTACCAAAAAAAAAAAAAAAGAATGTAAGCTGTGTATACATGAGGATGAAATCCAAGATAATATCTAGGATCTAATCTTTGAGTATCAACTAGCCTTATCCTTGGTGACTAGATAGATGGTGACTAGGACCCAACGAGTACTGCTCCTTATCATCAGTTGGGCTAATAATATCTAGACTATATCAATTAGTCACCTTCGCTTAAGGAAAAAAAATTGAGGTCCAAATAGGAAGAGTAGTTGAAAACATCATCAACTGTATGAGAAATACATCTAGTTAAATCTGAAAAACAGAGAGTTTTTTATGTATATCTTCAAATTTGTAAACCTCTTTCAGTGTCTACATATCTAGGATTTGCCTCAGGAAGTTTACTCATGACTGTCATAAAATTTGAGGGCCATGCCATAAAACATTGGTGATATAAGTAGCATCCCTTTCTTCTCCATTCAGTTATCTCTCCCTGCCATTTCAAATTAACACCCTTTCTCTCCTGAACTTTTCCTCTCTTGTGCAAGTGTTGAAAAAGCTCTCTCTGCTTCAAAAACCTCTCCCCCGCACTATTTCTCTCCATTTCCTCGACCAACGCCACTGAATGTGTTACATCAAATAGGTTGCTGAATCTAACAATCACAGTGAACAAGAAATCTGAACTCAAGCTTACAATGTCAGAATTTCCTTTTTGTAGGTACCCTTACATTCCCATAATGCTCTAATCCAGTTATTTCTAGGCAAACGGATCATTAATAACAAATTGCAGGAGGAGAAAACACAAATATACACTGATTATTAACACAATGAGGTGCCACTAATCCAAGACACCATCTTCAAAATAGCATGAACATCAATATGGTGGAAGAGCTACATAAAAATAGTTCAGCTGACATCAACAGACTCCAATACTTACAAAAGCATTCGAAAAAAAATTCGATCAGTATGTTATACTTGCAGTTGATAGAAGGAAAGTATTTTCATATACATAGGAGCAATTCAAGCAGATCATGCTCTAATTCCACGGGGATCTGGAGTTCCTTTCTTCATCATGGCCACAAACTCTTCATAATTGATTCTTCCATCCTGCATAGTAGATTTACATACTTAAACATCAGTCTATTTATACACATGGAAATTGGTGGAGTGCTGAGTTAGAAATGAGAAAGAGAGACAATTTTCAAGAAAGGATGAACTTACATGATCAGTATCAACGTCATTGAGGACTTCAGTTATTGTAGCCTCATCTCCCATTCCATATTGAGTCATGGCCTGTCTTAATTCATCTCTTGTAATATACCTGGTAAGAACAAAAATAATAACTTCAAACACTTTGATTTCAATTCATATAACTCTGGACAGTTGTTGTTATGAATGAGACTAAGCTTACGCATGGTTTTATCAGGCCTCAAATATGCTTTTGGCTTAAACTAATGGTATCTTCGTATTTACATGCTTTACAGCACAGATCACTGTGATGTGGGTTTAGTATTCATAAATAAACTCAATAGTTTGAAAAATCATTGAGGTCATTTAAATTCGACCGAATGAGTTGTGATGACCATGAGATTTCAAGTAGCAAGAGCACTTGAATTAATTGAGTCTCCATTAAAAGAACTTAGTTGTCAAGTGATAACTCTTATGGGCTAGTTAATTACCTATTGCTGGTCCATCTTATGTTTATAAATTAATACAAGGATTAAAGCAACATATAATCTTGTAATTGTTGTAAGCCCTTTTCTTTTGATTGGTCATTTTAATTCCTATCAGACTTGCAAGTATACTTTTATTCTAAGGTTGGTATTTCCTAAAATTTATTAAATGGGTTGGATTCCCACACATGTATTCCCATTTTTCTTCCTCATAAAATTTTGTACTTGCATAAATAATTCTCATGTACTGATATGTTATTTGCAACACTCATCTAGGTATCAAGTTTCAGTCTAAGTAATGATACTTGCAAACTACTCTGCCAATATAAAGTCATTGTCTTAGGTGTAACTTTATAGGTTGAAACATGATACTAACCCGCTTCCATCCTCGTCAAAGAAGTCAAAAGCCTTGGATAGGGTATCTTCTCTTTCCAATCTATGTCTATCCATAGTAGCAGTGATGAATTCCGTGTAATCAATTGTTCCACTTTGGTCGACGTCGGCCTGTAAAAATATGATTGAATTTATTAATAGTCACTGAAATGATGGGCAATGGTGCTATAATTGTAGAAAATCTTACAGCATCCATCAGCTGCTTGACTTCGGGTTCACTAAGCCTTGATCCTAGCCTAGCCAGCCCTGTCTTTAACTCTTCATAGGTAATTGTACCACTTCTATCAGTGTCAATGTTTCTGAACATTTGCTTCAAGCCCTTAATCTCCTCCTCTGAAAGATTTTTAGCAATGACCTTAAACAAAACAAACAGAAAAAATTATGATCACGAATAGCTTTCTAAATGTGCCCACTAGTATATAAATCTCCCCATTCAAAATATGGTTCCACTATGCTGATTACCTTTCTCAAAATCAATGAGTTGTACTCTGATCTGGGTCAGACATCTACGCCTAATGTGGACCAATTAGACAATTTTGTTGACTCTCCAATTAGGCAATTACTTTATACATGTATTGCCAACCTGAATAATGGATGGACCTGTCTATTGTTGGGCCAGAAGGATGATTTTTGATCAAGTAAAATATGTTCCATGCTGGTAGTGGGGCTGTTGTCACTTGTTTGACAAACTAATAAAAAAGAATTTGGGAACTGACCTTTAAAGCCAGTCTTTTTAGCTTGTTCATAGCTCTGAATTGCTTCATCCTACTTAGTACTGCATTGTCAATAGGTTTGTCCGATGCTTCACCATTTTCTCTCAGCCATGGATGGTCTGGATCAATCATCAAAGTATCAATTATATAATGATGGCTTTCCAGAAAAAGTTTTGAATACCGTATTAGGTGTTGGACTCTCAAATTACAGCATATGGAGAATGTTACATATTAAAAAGTTTGACCCCTCTGGGCTTGTTTGGTTGCATTAGAATGCATAGGAATTGAATACATTGGATTTATCCCATTATTCCCATAAGTGGTTAAAAATGAAGGCCAAATGTGAATTTTCAAAAATGAGTATAAAAAACCTTCCCTTTATGGAAATAGAATAACACGAAGATGGAAAATGAAAAACTAAGCTAGTTATTCATTTCCCATCTTCCTTCTATTCTATTTCCAGTAGAGGAAAGGTTATTTGATGCTCATTTTTGAAAATTCACTTTTGGTCATCATTTTTAGCCACTTATGACATAAATCCTATGTATTCAATTACTAAATATTTTTAATGCAAACAAACAGGCCCTTTATATTTTTTTACAAGATTTTAACCCATCATTTTCCTTTCTTAATATTTGTTTACAAGATTTTAACCCATCATTTTCCTTTCTTTATATTTGTTTTTGTAAATATATGCAGATGGTTAACACATAATGAAAAGGGATTTCATATCCAAAATGCGAATTTGAGAAAATTGGAGGACCTAGGTATCATAGAAGAAAAGAACAAATGTTCATCTATATATATATATATATATATATATGTAAGGGAGAATCTGAGCGACAACACCCCCCCCCACAGGGGATAGGCGGGGCCCAGGGCCCCGGGCCTATTGTATACACTTCAGGAGCTTTGCTCCCTAATCATGCATTTGTCCCTGGTGCCAAAGCGACCCAGGAGGCCTCCTCAGGACTCGAACCCGCAACCTCTCCCTTAAGAGAAAGTTGGGGAGAGTCCTGGTACCACTGAGCTACAGTTGGCCCAGTGGTACCAGGACTCTCCCCAACTTTCTCTTAAGGGAGAGGTTGCGGGTTCGAGTCCTGGGGAGGCCCCCTGGGTCGCTTTGGCACCAGGGACAAATGCATGATTAGGGAGCAAAGCTCCTGAAGTGTATACAATAGGCCCGGGGCCCTGGGCCCCGCCTATCCCCTGTGGGGGGGGGTGCTGTCGCTCAGATTCTCCCTTACAATATATATATAAAATTTCATTCTTTTTTATGGTTGAAAGCATTAGATCTGAACAAAAAGGGGTATTATATTGGTCCCAGAAACTCAAGGACATTGCTAATGTCTTCCTTTGTGGCAAATGACATTTTGTTTTTGTTTGAAGGGTAACATGACTCAAACCTGCAGCTTTGAGGTTGCCACACTGAGCACCTTCCAAATGTGCTACAGGTTCTTGTCTTGTGGTAAATGACATTGGAAGCATGCTATCATCTATGGAGGTCTCCTTTCATCATGTCTCCTAATGGGAAGGCAGATTCAGTCACAAAAGATGGGGCACAAAGACCATACTTGATGTAAGTTAAAGGATAATGGCTACCATTTTTTTTTCTTTAGTTACACTTTGTGTACTTTACCGAGCTTTGCTTTGTTGCCTGTTGTTCAATAAATTCTTCCATCATCAAATCAAATTTTATTTAAAAAAATACACAATGTAGTACTTACCGAGAACTCTGGCAGCAGTAATTCGTTTCTTTGGGTCATGTGCTAACATCTTCTTGACAAGATCTTTTGCAGAATTAGATATAGAAGGCCATGGAGGACTTTTGAAGTCAATTTCACCTTGTAAGACAGCATCAAATATGGCGTTCTCGTTCTCTGAATTTGAGTTTATAGGCGTTGAATGCATTAGCGGAAAATTTGAAGTGATCACAACTAGTGGCTTTCTTGAAACACTTGATTTTTTCAAGCTATGAAATGAACAGATTTTCCTTACCAGCATAAAATGGGGGCACACCACTTAGAAGAATATAGAAAATGACTCCTGCACTCCAGATATCGATCTCCTTTCCGTAGTTTCGTTTAAGTACCTCTGGGGCTACATAGTAAGCACTGCCTACGATCTCCCGGTAAACTTTCTCTGGACAGTTAATTGCAAGACATATTTCAGCACAACATATCAATGCATGAAGAAGAAGAATTTTTGTAATGTTTTGTCCATTCTGTATGCAGCTCGGGCAAATCCCAAGCCACAAAGTAGGATCCTGACCTAGAAACTAGGCCGGTACACTTTGATTATCCTCTTATAATTATTCAAGGTCAGTCAGTAGATACACAGACACTCCATTTTGTAGAAAAAATTGCTCATGTCCATGTTCTTGTAATGCAAATACAGATTGATACAATATAAAAAAAAAATGATGTAATATTAATTTTATATTTTGAGTAACATTTATATACCAGTACAAAGCTTGAATGTCTTACTAATCATATATAACATGTATTTTTACATCCTGCATTATGATCTAAAACTGGGTAACACTATGTTTGTGATCTCATTATATGTAAAAGTTGTAGTGACGGTACTATGTTTTGGGGTCCAACACCAATGCATGCTCATGTCTGCATTCAAGTTACAGAGGAAAGAGAAGTTAGTTTTGCTTCATATTTAGGTACTATTATAGAAGTTTACAATGATGTTGAATGGCAATGGCTTTCCAATGATAGTTCAGTGGCAATGGATATTGCACTTAGGAAAAAAGTACATTCAAATCATAAAACAGAAAGATGCAAGACACTGTTGGATGTTGAAGGGCTAAATACTGGGCACAGGTGATGGCGTTAAATGTCTCAAGTAGCACAGCTGAAAGAACTGATGGGATGCATCAGAAGCAAGATTAGAATCTGTACTATGAAAGGCACATTGCTATTTATCTACGACCATACCATGGTTCCTAAGAGGTAAAGAACTATGAAATTGATTGAGATTTTGTTGGGGTCTCGAGGCCTGTTGATGACTCTTTTCAATTGTAAGCAGAGTAAGTCTGCTTGTTGATGTTGTTGCCCAAAGCATTTGGATGAAATACATTTTGTGTTGGGGTATGTCTTGTATTCCGGGTTAACTGGAAGGTCAATTGAGCTAGCCATGTTGTATCTTGGAGTTCGAGGGTATTTCAGTCACTATATATAAGGGCTTTCTTTGGGGCTAAAAAAGAGGATATTATATGCTGTAATGATGTGTAACCCTAACCCTAACCCTTGATTGAGAGAGGAGGGAAAGAATAAACGAGAGTAATTATCTTGCGTGTGATAGCTTGATGGTTTGATTATTTGTGCATCGCGAGATTGTCGATTGCAGGTGTTCAGTCCGCTGCGTACCCAACATTTTGGTATTTTAAAATGTCAGATAGGACAGGTAAGTTATCATTCATAATTTCATATAGCATCCAATCAGGTGTTCTTTGACGAAAACAACATCCCAAACTGATTTCCACCTTGCCAAGAAAAAGGTTCTTGAGACTTGCTATGGAGTCCTTATATCACAAGCAAAGAACTGATGCTCGCCTAAATTATTTAGATGAACTGCAATTTGGCATTTCAAAGTAAGCTAGGAATGACTTTTGTCACTTCCAATTGCATGTGTTCTCAAGTTCCTATTTCCCTGCAGAAGATGTCTTGCTATAACAACATTCTTTCAATTTCCAAGTCTCAGTCTCATGCTTTCATTGAACACATTAGCAATAAAAAGGACTGCAAAATCAACCAAATCAACAACAATACAATGTCTGGAATTTTAATCATCTCAAGACTCTTGCAAGCACATTTGAGATTTCAGTAGAAATCCAACCTTTAAACTTTCATCCTGACAATCTTTGTATTATTGCAATCATGCCTATCCCAATTCTTAAAATAGGGGTGCATTTGAATGCACACTCAAATGTTTGCATGACCAAATGTTTTTCACCTCAAACGATGAGTTTTGAGAAAGGAAAGAGGAGAGGAAAAAGAAGACGGAGAAGAGGAAAGGATAGGACTTCTGTTTAATTCATGTGGAGGATTGCAACTCAATATGCGAATGGGCGAATTGAGGGCGGATGCTTATCTCCTGCTTCTGAAATTATCTAATTCTATACAAATTTGATGGACACCGAAACATGGTCTAAAAAGACAGATGATTTCGGATGTCAAAAATGGATTTACTGGATGAAATTGAATAGGCCAAAACCCGAAAATCATCCAAGAAGAGTCACCCTTTATCAACCTTGATTCATATTCCAAGGTTATATGACATATCCATGCCTGCAAGACTACAACACCATAAAACAGTGTAAATACCATTAAAATTGAAGGTTTTCATCAGAGTTTAAAGGTGTTGCGCCTGCACTCTGTGAATGTTTCACGCAGTATAACCTCACAATGTCACAGTTTCAGCAGCCACCATCACAGCTACTAAAACAATTATGTTTTAGTCAATAAATCCAACCACCTTTAAGCTTGTCATCTAGCAACTTGTTTGGAAATTCATAATGAAAGGAACATGGGAGGTTGTCCCTAGTTATTTTACTTAATATGATCGTTGAGTTCCTATGGAACCTATCACTAAAATACTCCTGCAAGGCAATAGAGCAAGGCAGGAAATTAGAACTATTAACCCAACATGAGGTATGTGAATAAGCAAATGCTATAGAACCTTCATAAAAATCTGCAATGAATTTGAATTCATCAACACTTAACCTTCCTCGATGAACACCGAGAGCCCGAAATCCGTCACCTTGAGCTGCGAATCCTCGTCACGACTGGAGAACAAGAAATTCTCCGGTTTCAAATCGCGATGCATGACACCCATGAAATGGCAAGCATAGACCACATTGATAATGGCACGCCCGATTGCTGCTGCAGAACGCTCCGAATAACTCCCCTTTGCAGTAATCCGGTCGAAGAGCTCCCCACCGGAGCACAATTCCATGACGACATGGATGTTGTGGCGGTCCTCGAAGGCGCCTTTAAATTCAACAATGTTGGGCTGGCCAGAGAGGTGTTGCATAATCAGAATCTCTCTCTTAACATCATCTATATCGGTCTTGCGTGTGAGCTTGCGTTTGGGTATCGATTTGCAGGCGAATTTGAGGCCAGTGGCCTTCTCAGTGCAGAGGTAGGTGGTGCCAAACTGTCCTTTGCCTAGTTCTTTTTCAAGATCATAGTATAATTTGACATCAGACATGGGTTTGTCTAGGATTGTTGTTGCAGGGCGTGAAGTAGAGGAAGTGTTGGGGTAGGGAGATGAGGAGAAAGGGGGTCTGTAGGGTGTTGAGTAGTTTTGCTGTTGTTCGGTTATCTGGGGTCGGTATAATTGATGAGATGGTGAGTTCATAGTGGGAGAGGCGATTGGGATATCCTGGGTCCTTGTGAAGCAGTTTCCCATTTGATGAGTTGGGTTTTCAGTTCTTGAAGATTATTTTTCTGTTGTTCTATTAATGGAGAGAGAGAGAGAGAGAGAGACAGAGAGTTGTTTGGTTACAGAGCTCTCATGGTGGCATAAAAGGAGGAGATAAAGGTGGGTTTTTTTTTCTTAGTTACAGGGCTCATGTAACGTCTGATCTTCTTGAGAATCAGTGTAATGGTTTACAGGTATTCGTTCATGGTGGTGGAAAGATAAGAGATTCGTTGCGTGCACTTTGCAGTCGAACATTTCAGCTACGTGTTTAGACCAAGTGATCCATTTATGGAAAGTAACATGGAATATTAGTGATTTGCTTTTATTACACTTCATAGGAGGAGGTTGAGTACGAGGCGCTAGCCGGTGTGGATATAGGCATTGTCCCCGGCTAATCTAGGTACGAGGATGGGGGCGAGGTGGGGGCCGCTTTTTTTTTTTTTCTTTTTTTTATGTAAAGCTCCTGAAATTGAATTTCTTAGGTCCGCCTTTGCCTGCACTATCTAAGCCTTTACCACACTATCTAAGGACATTATGCTGTCCTCTCCCACAAAATCTGGGCTACTACTGTCTTGAAGAAAGTTGTTTTTTTAACATTTATATCACGCAATTGGTCATTTGCTAAAGCACTGATAGTGCATTTGGCAGGGTAACTCCCATCCAAAAAAAAGAAGAAGAAACAATAGCAATGATGGTGAGGAATTTGCCGGGGTGCGAGTGTGTGAAAGTGGGGGTGTAGGTATGCCTTAACAAAAAGAACACTAATTGGTCATCTTTTTAGGTCAAACGGACCATATATAGGAAAACTTAGGGACTTAAAAATGAGCACTGAAAGACTATTATCAAGATTAAAAGTTTAGAGCAGAAAGTGTTTTTCTTATGATGCACGGATACTTTAAAATGGACAACGTATCGTATCGTATTGTATCCGATATTTCATTTTTTATGTGTAAAATTCGTGACCCTGCCGTATCCATGGCATGTCCTTACCATATCCTTGCTTTATCTGGGCATCATAGTGTTTTTTGGCCAAGGTGAACTGTGATTCCCACCGGGTGTGCCAGGAAATGTTCTTGAGTTTTCGAGGAATATATGGAATTGTCTTCGTAGAAAAGAGAAATATTTATTAAAAAAAAAAGAAAAGACACTTTACTCAAGATCGAGAGGAAACACAATATGAAAATGTGGTTTTCATTGCATTTCAATTTTCAAAATTTTTTTTTATGTTTTACTGGTGAATAGAGAATAAGATGTTCGAAAATGTAGGTGATATGTCATTTATAGAACACATGACCTCCTGCCTGTCTTTTAATAGCCTAAAATAATATCTGCTCAAAATTTAAAAACATGATTGAAAACCTATATTGAACCCTGATGTGTAGCTCAGTTGGGACGGTTTAAAACTGTACTACCACACTGGGCCCCAAGGGATTTACCTGGCTCGCCCTGAGCTTGTAGGGATTATTTGGTTCAAAGAGCGGGAACACCCTCCGTTAAAAGAAAAAAAAAAAAACTATATTGAAAATGTAAGGTGGGTCTTGCATTGTAATTTCTATAGTCAAGCCTCACGTACCACCATGCACATAGCCACTGTACGCCAATGTTATCCCTATCAAGAATTCCAAAGGTTGTGAAGTAGTAAATTTAGGATGTATGAAATTGTCATATAGAAAATCAATGGCATTTAAAAACTCTAGCATGGAAGACTTCTCAAACATCCAACAAATTCGATTTCAACAAATTCCAATAGAATACAACATGCGGCTGCTTAATTAGTTGGCAATCCTGCATGTCACCTCGCTGTCCAAAGATTAATCTCGAGATATGCGTAGCTTTCCACATGTGTGGGCTCTTATTCCCATTTTGTGAGCTTCTCCCCGTTCCATCCACACCTGCTGGGGGTACAAGGAAAAAAAAAAAGAAAAGAATATCCATACAAGGGTCCTTGCCTTGGCATATAATACTCCTGCCAGTTTCTCTCAACCAATTGCATTCGGCACCCTCTTTGTATATGCGAGTATGAAAAGAAAGGTTGCTGAAAGACAACGCTGTCTCAGTGTAACCTATTGCATAAAGATTGACCCAGAATAAATACCTTACTTTTCCCTATGTGTAACTTGAAATAGATGCAAATTGAGGTGACCGGTGCTTTATGACTTTAGGTGCATGGCGGATTAAATTTCAGACGGTGACATTTGTGATAGCCTATGTTTACGGACAAAGCTCGTCTTCTTTTTATTCCACAACCTTTTATAAAAGGTGAGAGGGACATCTTGAACGTCAGAATATTAAATTTAGATTCCACTGATGATTAATTTACAAGGATGGACTGTTTCCATTCTTCATGTACTCTGTGATTCAGATTTAAAAAGGTGGGACATGGAGCGAAATGAAACAAAAAGTTGAATTATTTCACTTTATCATACTGCAAGCCAAATTACAAATGAAAGGTTTTACAAGTAGTAAAATGGAGTAATCTTTGCCGCTGCAAGCATGGTGGTAGCTATATTGGATTAGCGGTCACTCTACACACATGCAAATTACTTAGGACCAGTTTGGCAACTCTAGCAAAGTTGATTTTGTAGAAAGAATAAATTTAAGTGAGTTATAATGGTATTTTATTTTTAGTTATTTGTTATGAAATTTTTTTGACTTTTTGTATAGTATAGTGGATTTTTTTTTTTTTTTTTTGTATTTTAGTAGATAAAGGTGATTGCTTTTTTACTTCTTTTTAAAAAGATGGAGGGGGTTTTAAATTAAAGTGCTTTTGATTTGAAATCTTGTCTAAAAAATAGAGGCTTTACTTGACTTTTACTATGTTAGTAAAGTGCCAAATTAGCCCTTAGGATTAATGGTAGTTCTAACTACGAATTTAAGTGCATATATAGCCATTAAACTTTGATGACTTTAATCAGCTGGCTACAATCATCAAATTGTGCTCATGTGAAGAACATCTCCTAATTAGTGATGAGACCTTTCATTCCTAATTTGCATGCATCTAGGTGTTGGGGAAATTTCTTTTGAAGAATGTGCAATTGAAAAACAAATAGTTGATTATAATAAATAAATAATAACTAAGAATGGGGCAGGGCACACCAATTAAGATACCTTCTTCGAGACAGAAAACTTTTCACAGGCTGGTGGTTTTCAAGGAAAGTCCATCCCAGGATACAATGCCTCTCTTTGCGCAAAACTGCACTTAAGAAGTAGAATATGGAATTGCCTGAAAATCACAAATATAAGCAAATTAAGGTTATATTTTATAGAAGAAGAAAACTCTATAATCTATATATCATGTGAGTATCCAACACTAAGTGGCGCTCACATCCCAGGTTCATAACAAATTATTTTTTCACCAAAACTTCCTATTTCTTATGTAGATCTCTTTGATATATATACTTCATCTGTGTTATAAATGAAGATCTTCTGAATAAGTTTTATCTTAGAACTACTTTTAGCAAACATAAGATAAATTCTTTTACCCTCAAAAGGTAGAGTAAAAACACTAATTTCTTTAAACTTATTTTTCTAATATCAAAACCGGCTTCTAACCTTTTAAATAACCATCTATTTCATTCTAATTCTATAATATCCAAACAGTCGGTTTGAAAGTCCCAAGAACTGTTGGTGGATTTTGTCTCTTTTATTCAAGGGAAAATTACCGTACGGGCAGCCAAAAACCCGACATTTGCCCAATAACAGAAGAAAGAGTAAAAATCTCTGGATAGAATATAAAAAGACCCTGCAAGTGTGACGGTCTTACCCTTTAGCTTGTGATATCCTAGGGTAGTAGGCTATCCCAAGATGTGATGTCCTAGAGGCGTATGATATCGCACCGTCCGATATTATCTCCGTAAAAATTTCACCTCCTCCTTTCAAATTAGGTGAAATAGGGACGGAGATAACTCGGTAAAAAGCCCATTTTACTGTGATCATCTTCTTCGATCCTCCAATGGTTTTGCCTCTGTGTTCTTCTCATCGTCTTGCTATGGATATTACAGGAACACAGCCTTCTACTCTATTTTCCTTCGTCATTCACTATAACTTTGTGAATATTCAACTATGTAGGGCATTTAGAAATAATATGGTCCCACATACCTGTTGTGGTGATTAAAATGTATAAACTATGAGTGAAAAAAGATGGAATAGTAATATCCTATAAGAACCCACAAGCAAAAACGGAAAAGATGAAACAGAGGCCTTCAGTTCATGGTGAAAAAATGTGATATCCGTAGTGGTGGGAGTAGATAACGGTGCGATATCATATAGCTCTAGGATATCGCTTCCTATAATATCCTACCGCCCTAAGATATTGCAAGCTAAAGGGTAAGATCATCACACTTACAGCGTCCTTTTATGTACAAACTTTTATTCGGAAATTTCTACTATATCTTCTGTTATTCGGCAAATGTCGGGTTTTAGGCCGTCCGTACGGTAATTTTCCCTTTTTTCAAATATGCATTGCAGTCTATCTCTTTGACCATAATGTCCTATGAGCCAAGAGTTTCAAGATCTATCCCATAAGAAGAAAAAGGTGGAAAAAATAGAGGTAGAGAAAACTATCTGCCCAAAAAATTTGCAATGCAGACAGTTTTCTCCACTTGCTTTCGCCATGTCCAAATGATCCCAAAAGTAAAACCCTTGCGGCTTTTTTTGGTGCATGACAGTTTGTCTACTGCAATTTATTTTCCCAGTAATTTTAATTTCAGCAGAAAACGTAAATTGAAGGCTTCATTTTCTACAATTTCAGTTCAATAATTCGGTACGGCAAGACATTTTTTGTTGCTGTGATGTTTTTTTTCTTTCTTTTGCTTCATCTTCTGCAAGACTGCATAAAATTGTCCTCTAGGACTTTACCTCTTAGGTTTTGATTTGCTTTCTGCAAAAAATTATCAAAGAAAGATTAAGAAATAAGTTCTAGAACATAGATGTCTTTTTGAAAGTCAATTTATATAGAATACACTTGGTGTGCTTTTTTCACTGTCATCATATTCTCTTTCCTTTATTCCCTCCAACAACAATTACTGGTTCATGTCTGGCCAGAGCTGAAGGTGAGTATATGAATACTAATATATGACAACTAGCTTACACAAAAACTTCACTTTGTTGGATCCAAAGCAGTACCCACAGCATAGTCTTTAAACCTGCTTTTTCCTCCCTTTGTGTGCTCATGGAAGAAGAGGGAAAAACAAAATATTCTTTTAGATATTCTCTTGAATTTTGGTGAAACAATCAGCTCTTCTTAAAAGTACCCATCTTCCTTTTATGTTTACTAAAACCTAGAAGAATCTTGGATCATATTGCTATTTGAGAGTCTAAACAGCAGAAGTCATGTTACCATTTCAAAGAGCCCCACCTATACATAGGGATGTGAATAGGTATCCGATTCTCCGATTATCTGGAGGTTCTAACCTATTAAAAACCGGGTCTAGGTCCTTATTTAGGCCCCGATAAATAAATGGTCTGGATCCGGTTCTATCTTGGTTCGGACCTGTGGACCGGAGACCCGATATATTACTACAAATTTTGAAAATTTCTCCTAAAAATCATATTTTTTTAATATCATTCTCTACCTAAACTCGGACCCGGATCCAGACCCGTCCCATATATGGTTTTGGTTCCAGTTTTGAAGCCAAGAAACTGGTTCCGAAATAGTTTCGGGTCCGGATCCGGTTCCACCTTCTCTTTAACAGTTCCGGTTCCGGGTCCACCATGGACCCGGACCGGAACCGACCCGTTTACAACCCTCCCTATAAACTAAGCAGATTTATTTTGAACCTCATTCTTATAAGAAACGGATCCATCATATAAACGGATGCAGATCTGGATATCTTGTGAGCTGCTCCAAAACTGACCCATTTACATCCTACCTTCGTGGGTTCAATTCCATTACCACACCATTAAGATACAGTTTGACAAAGCTACAGGTTACAGCCTAAATAAGGATGTCAGTGTGTGTATTCTGTCAGAATGATAAAGCCTAGAAGCAATCAGGCACTAAACAAATTGACATGTGGACCCTATAGTTCTTCTTCCATCACATTATCAGGTCCTCTTATAATTCCAATCGGTAAGTATAAAGTTGTCCTCAAGTGCCCGTTTGGTAATTTTACTAATATAGTCAAGTGAAGTGAAGTGAAGTTAAACATCCCATCAAAAACACTTTTTACTAAAATTCCCTCCATCTTTTTTAAAAAAAGTCAAAAAGCAACTATATTTACTCACTAAAAAACAAAAAAACTTCATTTTCCCATACAAAAGTCAAAAATATTTCATCTCAAACAACTAAAAATAAAATACCATCATAACTCACTTATATTTTATTCATTCTTTTTATTTCACTTCACTCCACTTTATTTTAAAAATAAATTACCAAACGGGCCCCAAAGGTTCACAGGTTGAATGGAGTGTGTGAGGCAATTTAATGGGCCTAAAAGTTCCTTTAAGCCCCAATTTTGAACTGGTTGGACCGGATCTGATGAGTTGTGCCTATTGAAATTGTTAGTTTCGGTAAGCCCGGACTGGCCCATTGACAGCCCTATGGACTGTTCATTTATGAAGATGAGGATCTCATGGAAAGAAGGCTAAGACAACCAATGCAAACTATCACCTGTAATTATTCCTTGAAGCACCTGATAATGCGCATTGGCCTCGCTTCAAACAGTTGAGAGTTGGGTACAAAATTGCATCATTCTCCAACAGAAATTCTGAAATTATGAATCCTTGGAACTCAGTTGTGAAGCACTCGATTTTAGCTGTAACTTTATTTGCTTGCTGTAAATGGTTATGACAAACAACAAAACAACTTTTAAATACAGGCAACAAAGGCTATCCAGTGGCTTTGAAAAGCCTAATACCTATCCATAGTGTTGGTAGTGGAACAGGTAAAACTTGAGATATGTTGTATAATATCTCGACAGAATCATCCAATAAAATCTCGGCTAAATAAAATGGAGAGCTACAATGAGCAAATATGTTCAAAAGTGAATGTATGGATCTCAGAATCTATGATGCCAAGACACGGCAAGGATGCAGCACAGACACAGCAAGGACACAGATTTTATACAAAAAGTAAGTATCGGATGTGATATGAAACGAGAAGTTGCCCATTTTGAAATATTCGGGTATCATAGCTTAGAATCATGACTTATGAGCAGCACATAATTTTGGCTTGTGATTAATCGGAATAGAGAAACATAATTCATGTAGCTGACCCCAATATAGTTGGGACAGGGCTTTGATGATGATGATGATGGTGACGAAGGTGTAATTTTGGATGCTTTAGAAGGTAGAAAAATCACAGGAAGTGTAAAGTACTTGGAACTTTCACAGCGTGAATGTCAACTCCTCCCTTTGAGAATCCAAATCCAGCAGATGTTGGTACACATGTCGTCTTGA
The DNA here is from genome assembly GCA_003546025.1 of Camphora micrantha. Lineage (NCBI taxonomy): Eukaryota > Viridiplantae > Streptophyta > Magnoliopsida > Laurales > Lauraceae > Camphora > Camphora micrantha. The sequence goes on along the minus strand of QPKB01000009.1, from coordinate 32,526,956 downwards.
TCTAAAGTCACTGTCAAAACTATATAAAAGAAGCGGAAATGAGTCTTTCTTTCTCTGCAACACTTTCAGCATTACATTTTCATAATTTGTATGGACATGTCAGACAGATATGACCAATAGATTTCACTTGCATAGGGCCAATTTTCAAGGTTGTTTGGTCGATGGAACATGTTCATGTGAATCCAAGTCAATATCAATTTTCGCAATCATTGAATAGATTTCTTTTGATTGGCAATGTGATCTGTCCCCTGCTAAGAACTCATGAAGAGCACCATTAACCTCAATTGAACTGCTTCCTGATGACTTCTTGATCCTGTTTTGAATCATCATGTTCCTCACCTTCACTGCATCTTCTAATTTACCAGCTATAACATTTAGGTTTGCAAGGGCTATATAACGACTCTCTTCCCACGGCTCTAGCTCAAGAAGGTGGTTTGCTGCTTGCAACCCAAGTTCATGGTTACGATGAGTCAAGCAACCACCTAGTAGAGCCCCCCAGATATAGGCATCCGGTTCGACAGGCATCCTATCTATAAGTGACTGTGCCTCCTCGAGAAGCCCTGCACGAGAAAGAACATCCACCATGCATCCATAGTGGCTGGACTTTGGTTCCATACCATACACTCGAGTCATGCAATTGAAGCATCTACGAGCATGATCTATCATACCGCTGTGACTGCATGCCATCAGCACACAAATGAAAGTAATCTTATCAGGCATCAAACCAGTCTTTATAATCTGTGTAAAAAGAGATACAGCGCTTGTGCCATGTCCATGGATGGCAAAACCAGTCAACATAGTGTTCCATGATTCCAAGTTCCTAGGCCGTCTCTCGACAAACACACGAAATGCTGCATCTAAACTCCCACATTTTGCATACATATGCACAAGAGCATTATTCAATGTCGAAGTTCCTTTGATATCTTCTTCTCTATCAATGTACGCATGTATCCATTCTCCTAAAGTTAGACACCCCAGTTGAGAACATGATGAGAGGGCATTCACTAGGGTGACCTCATTGGGCCTGACCTTCACAGTTTGCATCTCGCGGAACAGCTCAAGGGCATCTTTTGGCAATCCACTCTGTGCATACGAACTTAACATAGCATTCCAAGCAATGATATCCCTTTCGGGCATCGCATCAAACACACACCGGGCATTTTTTATGTCGCCATTTCGAGCGTAACCCACGAGCATGGCAGTTTGAAGCGCTGCATCTCTGTCGGCCATTTCATCGAACACTCGACGTGCCAATTGCAAGTGACCGAAGGCAGAGTACAAATGAATGAGAGAGGTGGCAATGAACTGATTGGACCTAGACCCGAATTTAGTGATCTGGGCATGGATGGTTTGGCCTTCTTTGAAGGCGGAGAGGCGGGCGCAAGCTTTCAGAGCAGAAATGGATATGATTGTAGAGGGAAAACGGCCTTGGGATAGCAATTGACAGTAATGGAGAAGTGGGTCGACTGTATTTTGGGGTTTTGAATGTTGGTTAGAGCTTTTGGATGGCGGTTTGGTGATAGACGAGAGAGGATTTAAATAGCAAGATTTGGAGGGAAAAGTAACTGCCATCTCTGAGCAAAACAGCAGTGGGAAAGAAATGGGGCTCTCTTTATTAGTAAGGGTGGCATGTCTTGACTCGAACCACCAGGCCAACCCAAGGCCAACCCAGCAATTGAAGTTTTTTTTTTAGGGGTTTTTACGAAAAGATTAATTTTAAATCTTAATTCAACGGTTGTGTGAAAAAAATGCTCGGACAACTCTTTTGTCATTTTATGATCTTTCTTCATAAAACCGTTGAATTAATTTAAAATTATTTTTTTCGTAAAAACCCCTTCTTTTATTTAAAAAGCGCCCTTATATTTCACAAAATAAAAAGACCTCCATATTCAGGACCTGTTTATTTGCATTAAAATACGTACAAATTGAATACATAGGGTGCCTCTCTCTTGCACCCTCCAACTCCTTTTTTTTTTTTTTTCCTTTTATGTTTTGGTGTGTTATGTTTTTCCTTTTTTTAATGAAAACTTTGTTACTGTTTTCGAGGTAGGGGCCCCAAAAACTTGTGCACATGAGGAGAGGACACACAAATGTTTGCACTAGTATAGAGAGGCGCACACGGGGGAGTGAGAACTCCAACATGCAAGGAGTACTAGGGCGTGATTAGGGTTGATCCTTGGTCATTCCAGTGAGAGGTGGGGTTGCCAACCAACTCAGCAACCCCTCTTCACACTAACGGCCATTAAAATATGCAATGCGCTGGAGGCGGCTTAAGCGGTGAAGGATGATGTTGACTGCCAGATTAATTCAATTGTTTGCAACATTTTGGATTACTGTTGAAGTTTTGTTTTCCTGCCTAGTTTGGCATATTTAGGGGGCAAGAACATACTTTGCCCATTACCTTGCTATGCTTGTGCAAATGGGCCAATTCTTTTTTGTGGTTCTATCTTTAGTTCTGCGGCCCTTTTGCTTTCTTTGCTTTTATTGGTGTGGTTGTTTGAAAAAACTGGGCAACTCTTTGTTCTCCAAGCCCTTAACCTTGAGCATTGTGAAACTTTTAGGGCACGTTTGTATACACACTCTTTCCGTAGAAAAGGGAAACTGTCACGTCGGCAAATTCCATAAAAATGAAAACCTCGGAAAATGATTTTCATAGAATTTAGAAATTCATGTTTGGAACAAAAAGAGTTTTCTCATTGAATTGGTGCTAATGTTGTTTGGTGCGGCTGTGGATTCCTTATAGAAAATTAAAATTTCTTATTTGGTAATATACTTTTTTAAAGAAAAATAACATAACATGTATATTATTTATTCAATATTAAATAATAATTTATATAAAGAAATAAAAAATGAAAGATTTGTAGGGTTTTTGGGTTGAATGGACAAGAATGAGGAAAAATAGATGAAGTTTTCCGAGGAAATCCATTTCCCATAACCCCCCCCCCAAATAGGAAACCCATTTCCACAATTATAAAGGAAAATGCTGACTGGGCAGAAAAGCATTTCCGTTAGAATTGTTCCGCACCAAACGCCAGACAAATGGGTTTTTCACGGAAAACCGTCCACTTTTCTGTGGAAAAATGTTACACAAACATGCCCTTAGGTAAGTTGACTCAATCCACTATTCAAAAAAGATCAAATTATGAGACTATTTAAAGAGATCGATCAACCATTCAGATCACTTTCCATGATCTAAACATGAGAATGAACACCTTAATAGTAAAAATACACAACATATAAAACCTGGAATTGAACTAATACACTCTCACTTTGAAGGGACATTTGCGTCCCTAACCAAGTCACAAGTTTGGGAACACAATGCCCGCTCTCGAATACACAAAAATTCATAGTCAAATGATCTCTAACCAATGATTACTGAAGAAGTGATAGGAGAAGGATATAAAATGAAGATGTTGATGGGAACTTTGACTTTCCTAAGATTTTCTTCAAAGGGTGATGGCTTGTTTTACATTTCTCATTACCCCTTGATTGATGATTCATCTTGCTTTGAAGGGGACATTATTTTATGATAATTTTCAAATACTCACCTTCATTTTATTCAATTGTAACCACCTTTAAAATTTAAAGAATTCCTAGAAATTTAACTACATGAAACAAATAGACTCTTGCCAATGCATGCAGGCCCCAGCTGTAATTTAACTGATAAATGTTAAGAATAAATAAAATTAATTAAAAAAAATAAGATATAAATTGTAAGACCCACTTGCTTATATTTAAGGATGTAAATGGGTTCCCGATCCTCCAACTGCCTGGAGGTTCCGACCCATTAAAAATCAGGTCTGGGTCCTTATTTAAGCCCTGATAAGTAAATGGGTCCGGGTCCGGTTCTACCTTTTTCGGATACGAGACCTAATATATTACTTCAATTTTCGAAAATCTCTCCAAAAAACTATTTTTTTTTTCAATATCATCCTCTACCTAGACCCGGACCCGGATCTAGATCAATCTCATATATGGTTTCGGCTCCGGTTCCGGAGCAAAGAAACCGGTTCTAAAATGGTTCCGGGTCCGGATCCGTTCCACCTTCTCCTCAATGGTTTCGGTTCCGGGTCCACCATGGACTCGGACCAAAATCGAACCGTTTACAACCCTACTTATACTCAACCAAGTAGTAGTGGTTGTTTGTAAGAATATCAGAAAAGAGGAGGGGGGTTATATGTAGATAGGTGGGCCCCACAGCTGGCACTGGCCTCTTAAAATCTGGAATGGTTCACTGGAATGAAATAGGTGTGGTCAAAATTTACTGCTTAGAGATAAGATAGGGTCAGCTTTATGGACTTTGCCCATCTGGGAGGGGACAGAACCCATGCTCAGTGTATTGATGAACCATGCTACGCCCACCTGATCGACCCCATCTAAATGCTCACAAGCACATGCCAAAAGCATGGTAGGCTACCAACCTTTTTGTAGGACCTACCCCTTCTCATTGCAATCACTGGGTAGATGAGAATTCAAACATCTAAACCTAGATTAGATTGCATGTTAGCAGGGGCACTTTGAGATGGGTTTGGGCCTTAGGTTTTAGTACCCGAGTTGGGTCTGGACCTAAATGTTGGTCCCATTTAATATTTGCGCTAAGCTTCCATCAAGTGATAGAAAGCACAAAGCCCAACTTATTGATAATGAAATCCAGGTCCAAAGGACTCTCAAGTGAACCATCTGATTCCATTACCTGCCTAGTATGATTGCTACACTTGCTTCACGCATTGGATTCTTTAACTCCCAGCCAAACTATTCTCATTAAGATTTTACATTAATCTCAGAGTTTTCCATTCTTAATTACATTGCAATTTAGAGGCCATCAATGTAACAAGGTATGTTTTAATCCTCCCATTTTAGGAGCTCTCATTTTGAAATTAACCACTTGTATAGTTTTCTACTTGTGCCCTAGGTTAGTGCATGGGGCTACTATGCTTGTCCTTACTTCATATATAAATATGATGCATCCATATGAAGCAAGTACATGGATACAACACTGTATACCAAGCTAATCTAAGTGATTCAGACATCTGATAATAATTCAACAGTTTTTTTGACATGTTTGATAGGTGGGACATCTAAGTCCTTAATCCTGATCATTTGTACCAGGTGAGACACATTGCTCAGAGATCATATTAATTAAACATTTGTCACGACTTGAGCCCGAGATCGGACTCAGGGCTAATCACGGGTCGCGAGTGCATCATACTTACTCCCGTAAACTCTAAATTAACCGAAGTTAAAACGAAATCCACAAGGAATATCAATAACATTCATACCTGTCAGATGTACATTTTTGCGGAATATATATACATTGACGAAACAACTAACTGAACAAGTCCTTTACGTTAAAAGTAAAGTCCATATATATATATATAATTCAATCCTAATTAAGTCAAACACTGCATATTCAAAATACAATGCATGGGACATCATTTACAATCCCAAAATGAATGTACAAAAGTATCTCCAACATTCCCAAAACATTTCCAAAATATCCTAATTCATATGCCCTCTGTTCATGTCCATTCGATTAAATGTCCTGGAGGTATTGGATTGGCCTCATCCGCTGGCGGAACGGCCTCTGCATGACCGGGACGGGCAATTATGCCTCTAATATCATCAATAACACTGTGAATACGACGGTTTAACAATGTATAAACAGATCTTTGATAATACACGCTAAATTTGTCTACTTATCAATGTAACAGTCCTAGACAATCAAATCAATAATAATGTTCTATGCATTGGAATCAAATGGAGTCAAGTAATATCAATTACTAGATGGCAACTACCATAGCATTTGTTTCATTTAGTTCTTCCTAACGAAAGTAATCATTCATTTCATTCATGTACATTCATTTCATTCATTTACATTCATTTCATTCGTTTCATTAATTTTATTAATTAACATTGAGTACTCTTAATTAGGTGGCTTATTATTCAGAGACTTTTCAGTCTACAATGTATGGGATCTACCAGTGTCTTGATCAAAGATCACTGACATCACCACGGAGCTCCAGAACACCCCATCTATCTACTGCAGTAGGATTATTCATTAATTCATTGTTACCTTTAATAACTGTTCATTGCATTAACCCATTTCAGCTCTAAACAAGCTAGAGAAATTACTATGTATTGCCAGACTCGGAAATAAAATCCATTCAATAAATTCTATTCAAATCTCGAATCAAAATTTTAAACCATACAATTGGGTAAAACGCTTGTTATCGAATGTACGTGTTATTATCGATGAACATCACTTTAATAGTAGTTTGTACATAACACCTATGCAGGTTTAGATAATAATTTGAAGAATTAATACACAATTGAACTATACTTAATTCACTGGCATTCTTTTTTTTTTTCTATAATCTTAATAATCCTAGATTAGGGTATAATTAGTTCTAGGACTAATTTATAGACCACTAAAGCTAATAGAAAGAGCATTTGGTTAAAAAAGAACCAATTTCGATCGGCCTGAAATCATGTCCCAGTTATGGACTGTCCGATCGATCGGACCTGGGACGAATCCTAGCTACAAATCAGCTCCGAAGCTGATTCTTTCTTCCTCTTTCAATTCATTCCAACCCTACAAATCAAATGGAACCTCTTGTTCCCACCTCAATCACCATTCACATACATTAATTCCTCCTCCAATCAATCACTCCCAAAAGTTCCAAATCAATCAATAATTAGGGTTACAGCATAATTCTACAAGATCAATCAACCTCATATAAACTAGCATGTAATTACAAGGAGATTGCTTATATGTGCCTCTTGAAGTCAATTAGCAAGAAACCCTTTCTTACTTAGCTTGACTTGAGATTAAAATCCCCAATTCAAACTCTAATTCCATGAAAACATGAAAAATACAACTCTATAAGCTATTTGTACTAGCTACTACGCCAAACCACTTAATAGAAAATCGAAGTTCTTCAAATGATCTAAGTACTCACTTGTAGCTCCAAGAAAAGGAATTCTTGAGTTCTTTCTCAAGCTTTAACACTCTAAAAATGGAAAACAAGTTAAGGAAGAAGATGAAACCTCTTCAAAAATCACTTGAATCACTCCAAACCTCACTCTTGATGAAGAATGATGGAAGAAGAAAGAAGAAAAGGGGGTGTCTAGGGTTTTCTCCTCCATGAAATTGAGTTTAATGAACTCAAAGGAAATTCATATCCATAATATAAGCCTTCTTTTTGCATTTAAACCCTTCACTTCTCTTTAATTCTCAATTCAAGTCAAATAAAGGGTCATTTGATCAAATTCTCGTCAAACGACTTTGAGTCTATTACGAGAGTTAAAGTACTCGTCGAGATACACGCGTTAGTATAAAAAATTTCCGTATTCGACAAAATTCGCGAAAATTCGTATTCACAAAAAAGTTCCTAGTTCTCTTAGTTTAAGTCAAAAATCCATTCAATCTCCTTTATTATCATTTCATTAAGCCTTAATCATTCATTTTAGGCTAATTCAATTCCATTTGGCCATAAACCATAATTAGCTTAATTAAACATAGTTAATTAGCTTAATTTCCAATCAATTAGAGTTAATCTCGATTAACTTGGGACGGGGTCTAACAACATCAGTGTGAAACTCTTTCCAACCATTGGCTAGTTCCCTCATTGTGAATATGTGAAGTGGCTTGCAAAGTTGTACATACGGGTGGGTTGATATTGACTCAAGCTGGGCCTGAGACCCGCCTAGGCACAATTGCAACAATACAGGGTTTGGGTCCAAGTTTAGACCTAAACCATTGGATCAAGATGAAGGGCCAAAAACCCAACTCAAATATATGGTATTTATAATAGTGTCTCCTAGTCTAGAGCTCTAGGTCAAGATAGATGCTAGGATTGGGTCTGACCGAATTCTTCTTCCTTTTTCCTGCCTGAACTCTTAACACGGTTGGCCAAGTGGTCAAGACCACGGTTCCTCTCTCTTTCGGAGCTAGAGGTCTAGGTATCAATCCCCGATTTACCCTTCTTTAGGAATTAAAGGTTGAGTTTACTAGTGCTACCACCTGGGGGCCACAGGGGTTTTACCCGGCTTTTCTCTAGGCCCGGAGGGATTAGTCCAGCCCAAAGGGTTGGGAATTGTCCGTTAGCAAAGAAAAGAAAAAAGAAAACTCTTAGCAATTTGGCACTAACAATGATTTTCCTAACCATCTGAGTTACAGCTTATGAATTTGACATGTTTTAGACCTACCCATGAAGGCTCATTTGTAGACCTAAATAGGCCCATTTGTGTAATATTGGATGGGTCCCCTACCTTTCATATATTGTTGCCATTACTTTGCCCACTCCACTAATGCCATAAAGCTGCCTCAATCAACAAACCATTGCCACAAATGTAGTTAGTTCCATGGAAATTACTGCAGAAAACGTTGGGATATTTTCAAATATGAGGCTTCTCCAAGGATATTATAAAGAAACTGTGGCACAAAGTAAATTGAATTTTAAATAAGAAAAAATAATAAATCTGATGAAAGTAAAATGTTATTAGAAGTTTTTTTTATTTTTATTTTTATTTTTTTATAGACGTTTCTCATTTTCCTATTTTTACTCTGAGTTTTTTTTTTTATTATTTACTTTTAAGTTTGCGCCTATCATATTATCGATAAAATACTATTCCAAGTATTATGATATTTCGAATATAATTATTATTATCATATCCTTATTGCATTCAAATTTCATTCTTGTGACATTGCACCAAACTTTATTTCTTAAATTCATTTCCACTCCTAGTGCTCGTTGCTATTTTCTTGTTGCAATGAGTTTACTCTTCCATGAAAATATCAAATTAGGGTCACAAGATTCAATGGAAATCATTGGAATATATATTACTTTCCCGTTGTACTCATCCAGATTTGGTTGTGTTTAACGGTGAAAACCATATCCTATTAGATTAATATTTCAGGTGACATCCAAACAGTCCCTTCTTTCATTTCTTTCTAGAAGTAGTTACATTTCTTTCTAGAAGTAGTTAAACTCCAAGACAAGTTGCACGAGTCCCACACTCCTCTCTCTAATTGTGACTGTAAATTGTGAATTGTGAAAAGAAGTTAGGTTGGTGCATGTGAATCATCTCTCATTGTCAACCACACGAAAGGCGCATGCAATAGAAAAGAGGAAGTTTGTTATTAGTCATCAAAAGAAGCTTCCTTTACTCGATCAGACAAGTTGAACCTAATCCAATAGAGTTTTTGGGCTTGATCCAATGGTTCATGCTTCTGGAATAGCTAATAATAGCAAATGCTACAGCTAACCACTTGTTTGTTTAATGTAACTGCGTTTTTTAAAGACTCTAACATCTGTATTTCAAAACTGGTCGAGATTGAGAAATGTGAATGTGAATGTAAAAAAATGACCATCAAAGTAATCTCTCTTTTAATAAAAATAAATAATGGAAAATATATAATGAATACCGGAAACAACCGCCATCAAATATTCTCCTCTCTAACAGAAAATGAATAAGGGTTATAAAGTGTATACCCAATAATTATTAGGGAAATTTGAAAAAAAAAAGCCTTTAACTTTTGGGTGATTTTAAAAAAAAGGGTCAAAAGAATTCGATATTTCAAAAACGGATGAAAGTTTGCAAGACTCTTTTCACTCAAGTCCAATTAGGCAATCCATGGTAATTTTATATAAACAAAAACTCAAAAGGACAAAAGTGCCCCTAATGAGTAGTAAGTAGGTAAAAAGGAAATTTTCAAAACAGTCATAAACTTTTTAGGTAGGCACTCTAATTATTAACCTAGTCAGTAGTTAATTTCAGTTTTTACGTCATGATTAATCCAATATTTGGGCATTCTAGTTATTAAGGTAAATTTCGGTGCAATCAATGCATTGTGTTATGTAAGTGATTTGGGAAAAAGCAAAAGTGATCTTATAGTTGGTCCAACATTTTTGGAGAAGGAATGAAACCAAATAGTTTTTTTTTTTTTTTTTTTTTCATTTTGAAAAAAAAATAAAAAAAAATGCCAATAGTGGATGGAGATCTCCCAATAGGACCTAATTGAAAGAAGTATTGAAAACTTTCATACCCTTTTGAAATATTCAATTCCTTGGTCCTTTTTTTTAAAACCACATAAAAAGTTTAGGACTGTTTTGAAAATTTTCTTTTTACCTACTTACTATTCACTAAGGGCACTTTTGTCCTTTTGAGTTTTTGTTTATACAAAGTTGCCGGCAGTTGGTATAGATTGCCAGGTTGGACTTGATTGAAATAAATCTTGAAAATCTTCATATGCTTTTGAAATATTGAATTCTTTTGATCCTTTTTTGAAAATCACCCAAAGTTAAGGACGTTTTTGAAAATCCTCCTAATTATTATTATAATAATTCGAATTCTAGAAAAATCAAAGTCACATTTATATCTCCACATATATTACAGGTTTTTTATTTGAACTCCTGTCAAATTGGCATGTTGCTAATTCAAATTTTAATAGGTGTCGGATTGGTCATAGCTAGATCTTTATAAAAAAAAACAGAGAGGCTTGGAGAGTGCAATATAAGTATATTTTATATTATATGTTAGGTATCTATTCGGATCCATTTCCTTAAATTATAATTGGGCATGGAGGCATGTGTCTTCTAGTTGAGGCCCTTGTTTGGTCCTTGTCCGGACACCCCTTTAAGTCCCGGTCAAATTTTATATGCAGCCAATGACATCATTTTGAGAGTCTCTCTCTCTCTCTCTCTCTCTCTCTCTCTCTGTCTCTCTCTTTTTAAGGACTACATGGTCCAACTCTAACAATAATGAAAACTATAAAGCAATCAATTGTTAAGAATTAAAGATCAAGACAATGGACCACATTATTTTGAGATTCGATTTCAAGAATGAATGCATTCAAAGGTTTGGCAAAGTTGCACAACCAATTGCTCAGCAGAGGGAGCTCTCTTCATAATATGATCAAGCACAATTGTATTTGGGATTGATATAGAATTCACTCTTGAAAGGGTCATTTCATTTGTCTTTTACACATGAGATAGAAACATGGGTTTTACATATGTAAATGTTAGGTACATGAACTACATTCCCATATTTGCAAAACCATCATTTTCACATGAGTAAGTAAGTTCATCCAACAATTTTAGAGGAGTTAGGATTTTTCCATAAATTTCTCAAAAATTATAAAGATTTAAGATAGTAAACTAAATGTCTTGATACTTAACATTAATATGAGAATAATGAACGGTTCATATCATAAGTTGATGACCCACAAATATGCATAAATTAGATCTATAAGTTGGGGCATTTTAATCATTTTTCAGGATTTTTTTTAAACTATAAAGATTTAAGATATGAAACTATACCTCTAAATATATGGACACTTTTGATTGGGTTCTATTATTCTTGGGATTGATTATAGCACATTTGGGGCAGGTGGCAAGACCGAGTGTTGTTCTTAGCACGGATACAAAATCTTTACAAACGGCTTCAGTGGCAAACACCTCTCACAATCCAAACAATTTTCTTGGGGATTTGCAGAGAGGGAGTAATGCGCCTCATCTTCAGGAGCAACACATTTTGGAGCAACAGAACAAATGATGATTCCCTTGTTCTTTTGTCTGAATATTTATGGTATCTATGTTATCTATATCTTGGATCCAATGGTTAAGATCTCTTGTATGGTCATGTTGTACCTTGTTTTCTTATCTCTCTTAATATAAAGCTCCGGTTTCAGTAAGACAAGACAAGAAAAGAAAAGAAAAGAAAAGAAAAAGTATACCTCTTAATATAGAAGCAGACCACAAACATGCAAAAAAGATGTGGATGAAGAGGATTAAACATGCAGTCTATCTTGGCGAGCAACCTTTATTGCAACTTGGACCACCACTTTTCCACCATTATGTTCATAATGATTCACCACCTCTTTAGATATGTAAATGAGAGGTTGAAAATGACATCGTATGCATACTATTTTTACACCTCATTTACACATCACATAGGTGTACAAACATAATAATAATAATAACCATGACGCATGTGGGTCATTCATATATGTAAATGAGTGTAAATAAATTACCTTAGAGTTTTTATAGATAAAAAGGAAATGCAGAAAATAGAGGCGGCAATAATTAATTTTGTGATGTAGGCAGTTTTCTCCGGCTTTTTATTCCATATCCAAATCACTCCTTAAAATCAAAACACATACACAAATGGAAGAGAAATATCATTAATTAAATTAGTAACAACAAAGGGAAGAGAAATATCATTGACTAATTAACAAAATTGAGAGCTAGCAAAGAGAAAGTCATTGACTAAAGTAACAAAATTGAAAACTAGCAAACTAAAACAAGAATGTTGGACCAATGGAACATCTATCAGACCAAAAGTTTGGTGGCCATCTAATTTCGGAAGATTTATACAAAACCACCTATATGTCTTGGCATAACTGATAAATACCTGCTACTTTTATTTTTGTGTATAACCAACAACTTTGGCCTTGTATCAAAGTAGGGATAGTAAAAGCATTTTGGGGTTGACGTAGAATAAATATGGTAGTTTTGAGTTAGATTTGTGGAGATAACCTAGTAGGAAGATTAAAATTTATAAAAAGATATCCACATTTTTATACATTATAAATTATATGCTTAAACTTATGCATGTCCAACCCTTGTCGGAGTAAAATTTGGCTACATCCAACACGAGGAGGGAGTTCATTTTAAGCAATTTGGATCAAATAGGCCTCACTCTTGAGTTCCATCTGCTATAGAGTGAGTGAGAGCCTTGAAGGATATAGACTCGTGTTTTTTTTAGATTAAAAGAGGTGATTACTCATAAGAAAAAAAAAGACAAGTAATTTTTCTTATGATCATAAAAAGAATTACAAAGTGGTGATACGTAAAGTCATAAATATCTCTTTATTGCCAAAGTGGAGAGGAGGCAACTGCTTGCCATTGAAAACTAGAGTCCAATTTCAAGTAAAAGAAGAATAGGCTTGCCATTGGGTGGCAAGTGGCACTTCAAGCCATTAAAAATTAAAAATCCAATCTCTTCTTTTTTATTTTTAAAGAGAGATTATTTGACAGTCATAAATCTTCACATTTTATTTTTCATCTTAAACCATGAGGGCCTATTGGTTGCAAGCACCTTTTCTTGTCTTGAAGCATTTGGATTAGCATTTTAAAAACTATATCTGAAAGAACCAATGGTTGCTCAATTGGTTAGTAACCCCGTGTCTTACCTATGTGCTCAATATGGTTCATGTCGTATGTTACCCTTTCTTGCTTTCTTGCTTGTGCGGGCTCACTCATGGGCCCCAACCCCCTTAAGTTGAGAAAAATTATAGATATTTGATAATTCTACCAATAAAATTCTTTTTCACAATCAAATAAAGTTATTTCAAATTTCAGGAAGACAACTAGGGATGTAAATGGGTACCCAATTTTTCGATTACTCAGAAGTTCTGACCCGTTAAAAATCGGGTCTGGGTCCTTATTTAGGCCCCGATAAGTAAATGGGTGCGGGTCCGGTTCCACCTTGGTTCGGACCCGTCGACCCGAGACCCGACATATTACCTCGATTTTCAAAAATCTCTCATTAAAATTATATTTTTTTAATATGATTATCTACTTAGACCTTGACCCGGATCCAGACCCGTCTCATATATGGTTCTCATTCCGGTTCCGGAACCAAGAAACAGATTCCGAAACGGTTTTGGATCCGGATCTAGTTCCACCTTCTTTTTAATGGTTCCAGTTTCGAGTCCATCCGGACCGAAACAGACCCATTTACAGTCCTAGAGACAATACTAAAAATCTCAAACATAGAAATTCTATCTGAAATGCTTGCAAGTAAAAATGCCCACTTGAAATTCTATTAGTAGGAATTTAATTCCATCCCAACAAAGGGCCGTTTATGGAATTTGCTAGAGGAGACTTTTTGGAAGGGACATCAAATTTCATCAGGAGAAGTCTTAAATGTGGAGTGGTTGCTTACCTTTGCGTTCTTCTCTTAACCACGAAGCATCTCACGCTCTTTCTTTTATTTCCGTGACATTCTGTGCCTTCTCAAGCACAAAATCTCTCTCTCTCTTTTATTTCCGTGACATTCTGTGCCTTCTCAAGCACAAAATCTCTTCTCTCTCTCTTTTATTTCCGTGACATTCTGTGCCTTCTCAAGCACAAACCACATATGGAGAGATTTTTTGCCTACCCGACTCCTCCTTTTCCTTCTTCCTCTTCTTCTCCTTCCATTTCCCCTTCTCGGGGTAGGTGGGCTGAAAGGGGTAGAGAGATTAGTGGCTCTTTTGTCCCTTCCATGCTTGGGAAATTCATCTCTGCAATATTCACTTTCTGTTTTGCAATGGGTCAGTCTCTCCCTCTTCTTCTCTTCCTCCTTTCCTTCTTTGTTTTCTGCTTTTACTGGAAAAAGAAAGTAGAGAAATGAATTTTGGGATCTGGGGTTGATCTTTTTTCTAAGTTATTGCCTCCTTTGTTGGACTTTTTTTCTCTTTTTTGCTGTATGTATTTCCATGGAGGAGGTGAGTTTTTGTAGTTTTATGATGTGGGTTTCTGTTTTGATTTATGATTTATGGTTGTGAATCTTGTGGTTGGATTTGGCTCTTATATTATTTGTTAAAAATGCAATTAGCCATAATAAATACCTGCACTGTGATCCTTTGCTACTCTGCTAGTCAAGTGTAGTATGTGCAAATTGTGTTTGTAATCTCCATTGTTTTCTTTCTTTACTGAAATGTAAAACAGAGAAATGAATCTTGGGGGCTGGGTTGAACCTTTTCCTTCTGTATGTGATTTTTTTCCTGTCTCTTAGTCAACTGGGGGTATGGATTATGGAGATTCTGTTGATTTGTGATGTGGGTTTGTTGTGATTTGTAGTCTTTTTGGTCGTAATTGGATGTGGTTCTTATGTTATGCTGATATGCAATTTTGATGATAGCTTTCTGCTCTGTCATCTCTTGCAATTCTTCTAGACAAATGCGAAGTTGACATAAGAGGTGCATTTGGATCCCCAAATAATAAGCTGAATGAGCAGAATTCATGAAAATTGCAGTTGGGAAAGTCCCCTTTTCTACCTTTTCCGCCCAAATTATTATCAATTTGGCTTGGGTCCATTTGACCTGAAATATCAGGGATATTACACTGGAGGAATTAGAGTAGAGAAAATCCGTTCACCAACGTTTGCCGGGCATCCAAATGCATGCAGCATCAGTTTCTGTAGAACTCATCTGGGCTTTCATTATTTTGTTGTTGTTGTTGTGTTTGAAAGTCATAATGGCACGAACATGTAGGAGAACAGTGGGGATATTCGCCAACCACACCCACCCGCCCCAACACACCAAACCACCATCATTGGAGGCCTCATCCCCATCTATTCAAATTCAGATTTTGCGAGCTGTACTGCATATTTTGGGCTAAATTCAATTTTATTCTTGCAGTTTAACATGCAACTGCTCACCTCTGCATTTATCATTCAAAGTTTTTGCTGCCCGATGAAGGACTAAAATTGGCACTTGTGCTTTTTTTTTTTTTTTTGTTGTTTTGAATTTGGTTTAGAGAATAGTCAGCATAAACTGAGACATCTTCATTTATTATTTATAGTAATATTCATTTTGTATGTGTTTTCAGTTGGTTGTCTCCTAGGGGCCATGACAGGTGCGTTAGTTGGCCAAGCAACGGAGAGTGGGTTCTTCCGTGGGGCTGGTATTGGAGCTATTTCTGGAGCTGTCTTTTCAATTGAGGTCTTCGAGTCATCTCTTGTTCTCTGGCGTTCCGATGAATCGAGGATTTGGAGTCTCATATACGTGGTGAGCAACATGGCTTCTAAATTGCTTGTCAGGGTGGATGCCAATGTTACTTAAGCTAAAACTAGTTTGAGTGCATTGGAAAATGAATGTCTTTTTTTTTTTTTTCTTTTCTACAATGCATTTTGCCGATACAGGAACGAGAAATCTCATTAGCTGCTGGGTACTTCTTTCGAATGTTTTGTTTCCACCCAGATCCTCATAGGGACATGAAAGAAGGGAGTATTCTACTGTGCGTACTGGAAGAGAAAACCATTTAATTTGACGACTAATTTACACCACTTGTGATATAGTACTTGTTGGGGTAGCGGCTCTAATGGACCCTGTGCCCTGAATTGTTTATTGCGCAGCATTCATTTGATCTATTATAGTACATGTTGGTTGGCGTGTACATGAAGATGCATCAAAACCAAATTGATAGCAGAAACTTCCCTTTGCTCTTAAAGCTTGATCCAGACTGGATGATTTGTTGTATTTTTATTTTGTGTAGAAAACCAGCATTCAAATTGATAGTAGATAATCATTGTGTTGTAACTTGTTTCTTACAGATTGACATCTTCTCAAGCCTAATTAGTGGAAGACTTGTCCGGGAACAAGTTGGTCCAGCAATGCAGAGTGCAGTCCAGACTCAGGTATTCATACTTCTTGAGGTGATTTTGCTTTCAGAAATTCCAAGGAGGTTAGCTCCATTGTGACTGAATTACCATTTGAATGTTTTTGTGCAGATGAGCGCAGTTGAAACAACCTTTGAGGAGGTGGTTGACATTTTTGAAACGGGTGGTGCCAAAGGGTTATCAGGGGATTCAGTTGATAAGCTCCCAAAGATCGAAATCACTAGAAAAAACAATGTAGATACTTCAGGGGAGAAAATCTGCTGTTCTGTTTGCCTACAGGTTGGTTATTTTCCCAAACTTCTTTTGAAAGTAGTACCACAATTGACTGAAAGTTTGAGATACAATAGATAAGTTTTTGGCTGTTGCTGATAGTACAATGCCATTCTTTTTCTTTTTTTTTCAGGATTTCCAACTTGGTGAAATGGTGCGGAGCTTACCTCATTGTCAGCACATGTTTCATCTACCTTGCATCGATAATTGGCTTATCAGGCATGGTTCTTGCCCACTATGCAGACGGGACCTGTAGAACTTCTAATGTAAATAACTGAGATGTTGAGATGTATATTCCATTGTCGAGGCTTTTCATTGTAGATTTCTTCTATCCTTCAGTATAGAATTTTCTCTTCACATTGTTTGTATCCCATAATTGAGCGTTTCGCATCATAAAGTTTTGATTCTCCATTTGCACCTTCACCATTGTTGATCCCATATATTTGGTAATGGCTTCACCTTTGTGAGCTTTTTTTTTTCCACTCAACCCTATGTGAAGTAATTTTCTCTGTCATTCTATGGTCTAGCATGTCTTGGTTGTCTAATTTGTTTAAATATTTTTCTCCAAGTACCTTGAACTTGTAAAAACCCAATTATTTGTCTCGAGGCTGTTTGTAACATCATTTATATTTTCTTAAACCATGTGAAATGCCATTTTCTTGATTTCCTCATTTACCAGAGTATCCTTTCACCTGTACATTCTTTATTATGCAGTCCACTACTAATATTATTTGTCTCAAACTTTTAGTGATGGATGTACACCAAGTAGGGATGCATAGAAATTTGAGTTCTCAATTGGCATTCTTGCTTGCATGTCATAGGTCTCTCATGCGTAGCATGATTGGTGAAAGTTCAAGAATTTTTTTTAGGATCTATAAATTGGATGAGTGTGGTTAATGTAAACAAAAATAAAAGCAATAAATAAATGAAATATTCAGGATGGTTTATAAGAACAATACTAAGAAAAGATAGAAGGGTTCATCTAAAATACTTATGTACAACATCCACTTTTTCAATTTTTATTTTGATCCAACATCCATGTTATTAGATGGCCATTTTGGACACACATGTTGGCAGTCTTAAGACAGAATCTTAATTTCTCATTCTTTGTTATAGCCTAGTTGCATTTACATAGTTTGACTGCACATCTTTGTAGTTTCTTGTGAGTCTTTTTCATTAGAGGCATGGGAGGCTTTTGCCCTGAGGCTGCCTTGAGGTCCTTCCAAAACAACCTGAGGCGTATATCTTTAGGCACAATGCACAATCCTTTAAGGATTTTTCTTTTCTAAGGAAGTAAAAATGGGGGAAAAAGCCCTTTTTTTTTTTTATTCAGAAGTGGCTTTTGTATCTTTTTTTTCCCAATCTTCATGAGTAGAAAGCTTAAGAATAAGCGATTGAATTGACCAAGTTGTTTTGAACTTTGTCCAACTGTGGTTACCTTGTTTTTATGTGTAATTATGGATGTACCTTTAGAAAGTTTTACTTTCAGCTCATATGGT
Source organism: Camphora micrantha (assembly GCA_003546025.1). NCBI lineage: Eukaryota > Viridiplantae > Streptophyta > Magnoliopsida > Laurales > Lauraceae > Camphora > Camphora micrantha. The sequence continues at coordinate 32,508,798 of QPKB01000009.1, read as the reverse complement.
TTAATGCTGGGCTCTTTCATACTTTGCTACTAATGTAACTCTTGTTTTGATATTGTTTAATCTTGTTTTAGTTGTTTGCTGATTGTTATCAATGCAAATGTATTAAAAGAATTATGTTTACATTTATATATAGTCCTACACAAAACACATGATACATAATTATATGAAATATTACTGCTTCAGCTCAGGACTTGAACTGTTTTAGGCCCCTTTTTTCTAGAATTCTCCAACCATTCTATCTCTTTAATTTTACTTTTCCTTGTTTTAATTGGAAAACAAAAGAAATTCAAGATGTATTTTGAGACGCTTACACCTTGCCAGTAGGAAGGCAAAACATATCATCTAGTCATCTTAGGCCCTCACCTTTTTGAAACACTGACTTTGATTTATTTTAGGGACAGTCTATCATCAAATTGAGTTGATATATAAGTTCTGCACTCATCTATCTGTGTGGCCCACCTGGATGCATGCCGATCAATGATGGTAGGGGCAGGGAAATGCCAGCCCATGGGTTGGAGGACGCCAATGATTTTAACTTACATGTTTTGTTAAAAACTCAATTCAGCAATGAATGACAGATGGGATGACTATCAATTTGGGGGTGGGAACCACTAAATTGTGTAGTGAGTGTGAATTGTGAGAGGGTGGGATAAATCCTAGGTAAGCCCAACTGTATGGAATAAGATCGTGGAGCGTGAAATTTTGTATCAACCCGTGTTGATTATAGTTTTTGCCTTAATAACGTTTTTTGTTTTTAATTTTTTGCCAACTAATGTGATTGTGAGACCTCATGGTTGTAGCAATGATCACCTTCCAACTGTGTTGAAGGTTTATGTATTAGCTATATAACAATACATGGGGTAACTTGTTATATAGGGGAACTTTCTCCTGCCGACATTCCCTCATCAGAAGTCACCTTCATCGCAGTCAGCCCTGTGAAATAAGGGGGCCCTTGGGCCCCACCCCTATTGGGCAGTGAGATTGGAATGTCTACATGCAGACTTTACCGCATGCAAAAATTTTGCTATTGTTGAATGTATCTATGTGTTTTTTTTTTTGCTGAGATGTATCTATGGTTGTATTGCTGTTGCCATGTCTGGTTTTTCAGGATTTCATGTTTTACACCTCATATCCATGTCATACCAATAAGATTCATGTTGTTACATATTACTCCATGATTATCACCATTTTACTGCTTGCTGAGTTAATTTGGTAACTTGAAAGCCTGAATATATTCTATTTAGTTTCTCATTCATTTCAAGGTGGGTCAGGAACCATGGGTACCTAGCTCAACCATTTGAAGAGCTTGAACTTCCTTGACTCGGACCGTGGTGTAGTAAATGCAGGCTTTCAATCAATTGATTTATGAGGGAGTTGATGCTACCTTATATTGCCCATGTATAAATCTCATTTAATAGACCATTTACTTCTCCAGTCACACTTCAACCACTCGCTGTATTTGAAACCAATGTTCTTCTTTCTCTGTAGTACAAAATATATGAGGATAGCAAAGTTTTTCTTTCAGTATTTGTCTTTCAGCTCCATTTGATGCTTGGTTCTGCCACCTAAAACATAATTTATTGAAAAGAAAATAGTTCAACTAACTTGTTTAGCCTTTTAGATCCATAGGATTGTTATTTCATCATTGATGGGATTGTGCACACTTTGGTTTTTTTTTTTTTTCCTTCTATTTATTTGTTTGTGAGAGCTAAGCTTCACTTTCTATTTTCTATATATGCGTGACTGTCTTCATCCATGGATTCATGGGTTGAGATACACATCCATGAATTGAAATATGAAAATCCAAATGATCATCTCTGCATGTCCCCCATTCATAGTTTTGGCAGCTCACATCTATTAATTGAAAGTCCAAATGGTCATCTCTCCAAGCAGTGGTCAGAATGAATGTGCTCAGATGCTTGTCTGGGAGCCCACATCTATTAATAGAAAGTCCAAATTATCTTCTCTGCAAGCAGTGGTTAGAATGAATGTGTTAGATTCTTCTTTTGAAAAATAATTTAAATACAAAAATCTATAATACTGATAAAAAATTCCCACAGCCACCCCGCCCCCCCCCCCCCCCCCCCCCCTTTTTTTTTTTTTCAATCTGATATCACTGATTTTGTGGGATTTTTTTTTCCAGATTTTATGATGTTTTGAATATGTAAAGGTGTTATCAGGAGAATAGTGTGAAGTAAATATTGTGGTATTACTGCAAACCAAAGAGACCTTTCTAATAATCTGATTGAGCATATTATGTGTGAAAAACCCAAAGTACTCAAAATATGCATAACCTTTTTGGATCTAAAAATGGTTTATCTTGTAGGGTATGCCCCTGATGATCAATACAACCTCCTCACACCAAGTAGTAGACCTTTCCATCCTTTTAAACCTTGTATGATTTGTATGCATCCAGGTCAGCTCCATGTTAGACTGACGATTTGCTTAAATGGCATCTAGTCTGGTTCTTCTTGTTTAGGAGTTATAAAAATTCTTGAAATGGAATTGTCTGTGTTTGGATGACAGAATGGTATCCTCTTAGTTCTGTAGAATAAAAATTAGTGCTTAGTTTCTTCTCTTTTGCTTCATTTTTAGAATTAGTTTTACAACAATATGAAATCTTCATGAAATGATAATTTCTGGCTACATGGTTTTTGACATCTTTGGAAGGTTTCATCTCCTAGAGTGGACACTACAAAAAGATAGAAGGTTTAACTGCATAACTTGGGTGTATTTTAAATCCCAACTTTACAATCTATGAAATTAATAACTTAGGCTTATGCCCATCTGCATTGGATCCTGTCACTGCAGGGACCAACTTTCATAGAAGTATGGGTTCGGGAAATTGTACATTCATTCGAGTCTGTAGACCCCTTTTTTTCCTCTTTCCTGGACCATTCACTACATGCTCAACACCTACTCCTGGATGTTTATATTTATGAGAGATATTTGTTGAGGGAAAGGGAATTAATGTCATTGGAGACACAGGCAGCAGATACCACCTACATGAAGTCTGATGGAGGCATGTGTGGTGGGTCACTTCTGATGAAGCATTACTTCTGGGAAGCTGAGACTGGTACTTCTTTTTTTAATTTTCAGAGGGCCCATCTCTATCCACTTCATCAAGAATGGAGTATTCAAGTTTTCTAAGGGCCTGATTGGATAAAAAAGGAGTGGAGTAAAATAAAGTGGATTTCACTAGTGGAGTGGAGTGAAGTAAAGTAGGTTGAAGTTAAAGTAAAATATTTCACTTCACTCCATTTGAATGCTTATTTTGAAGTTAAGGTTTGGAAGAGAATTCACTTTTACTTAAGGAAATAAAAGTATTTAGAGTTGGAAGTGAAATAGAGTACATGTGGCTCACAACATTACTTCATCTATCGGGTTAGACTCATCCAAACGGTGTAGAATTGAAGTTTTAGACTGTTAGGGTCCATTTAACTTCACTCTACTCTATTTTTTGCCTATCCAAACAGGCCCTAAGGGCCTGTTTGGATAAATGAGGAGTGGAGTGAAATAAAGTAGATTTCACATGTGAAGTGGAGTGAAGAGAAGTAGGTTGAAGTTAAAGTAGTGTACTTCACTTCACTCCATTTGGATGCTTATTTTGAAGATAATGTTTGAAGTAGAATACACTTTTACTCAAGGAAATGGAAGTATTTAGAGTTGAAGTGAAATGAAGTACATGTGGCTCACAACATTATTTCATTTATTGGGCCAGACTCATCCAAACAGGGTAGAGTTGAAATTTTAGACTGATATGGCCCATTTAACTTCACTCTACTATATTTTTTTGCCTATCCAAACAGGCCCTAAGGGGCTATGGAATTTTTTTTTTTTTTTTTTTTTGAACTCTACATCACTGCTTTCTTTCTCACTAAGCCAGCGCCAAGCTTAAGCTTGGCTTCATTATCTCATTAGCGGAGCTCGAGTCTGAGCTAAACTGTTTGAGTTGATTTGAGGTTAACTCGATTAAGGGGTAGGCTTGAGCTCAAGCTCCATTAAGTTTTCATTATATATTTATCCAGAAGATTAAGTTTAATTCAAAGCTTGGCTTGTTAATTTTCAAAAGATAGAGCCTGGTTTCTTCATCTCAATTCGAGCTCGAAATGAGCAGAAGCTGTGAATCAGCAGTTGAACTCGAGCTTCAGCTCGTTTAACCTGTTCCATTTAATTTGGACTGCAAATGCATTCAGGTTGTAAATACTAATGTGGACGGATCCTAGTATGAAAAGATTTGATTAGTCCACAATCCGTGACAATTAACCAATTGTCCAAAAGCCTGACAATAGTCCTCAAGGAGGTCCCTACCGGTCCTGACTTTATTTTTCAAAAGAGGGGATTTCGAAGAAGGACGTGAGAATTTTGAATTTGTATACTTTTGATATGATAGGTTGTCTTTTCTTATCTGGATAATGAAGGCTTCACCTCAATTTACTTTCAATTCACCGTTCATCCAAACGGCTGTTAAACGTCTGTCATCGGCGAAAAAATGAAAAAAAGAAAAAAAAAAAAAAAAGAGGTATTGGAGATGCCCCCTAGCAATCTTATTCCCGTGGATGATCTCATCATTTTGCACTTTGATTATTAGGTCACAATAGAATCTCTAAACCTATAATGAAAAGACACAATAATAAAAGATCTCGTTGTCGAAGGCCTCTTGTTGTTTAAGGGCATGTTTCTTTATAAGAATTCTAAGAATTCATGTCTCAGAGAATTTCAAATTCTCCAAAAGCAGCCCCCTTAAGTGGAATTCCAAATCCCTCCTCTTGATGGAGCATTTAAAATCCCAACAAATTTGCATAGAGACCGAAAGCTCAGGAATACCAAAAGACCACCATTTGAGGCCTTTAAGATAGCTGGAATTTGAAATTCCAGTGAAAGAAACATAACATTTCAAATGTCAGGGACAAAATGTCATATCATGTACAAAAAAAATCCCACCATAGCAAATTCCCATTAGGAATTTCAGTAAAGAAACAAAACCTAAAGTTCCCAAGAGGGGATCCATTTAGAAGAATGAAAAAACTAATGAAGATATATATTCTTTAATTATTTGAAGAAAGCTATGGTGAAAACCCATGGCACCCATTGAAAATCTTATAATCATAACTTTAGAAAAAAGCTCACTCTCCCTTTAGCCCAATGTTTTCAGCTCAGGTCAATTTGAGCTCAACTCAATTAAGCGCTCAGGTCAATTCGAGTTAAGCATATTAGATAAGCCCAAGCCCAAATTCAAACCGAAGCTCAGCTCATTTATATATTGTAAAGTATGTATGAGGAAGACAAGTCGATCACAAGCCTAAGCTTGAGCTCGGTAGAGTGATGATAACCAAAGTTCGAACTTGATTAAGCATTGGATCACGCAATTGAGCTCGATCTCAGCCTAGCTTAGCTTGGCTTGGCTTGTTTACACCCTTTTTTTTTTTTTTTTTTCATTCATTTTGGATCACAAATGCATGTAGGTTGCAAATCAGAATTTGGTGGGATCATGGGTATGACATGATCCAATTAGAAACTTTTTAGTCTTAATTCTGATTTGAGTGTGACCTTTCCTTTTCTCCTGGCTAAGAGGGTAGCCAAAGATTCGACCTTGACTTTACTAAAGGGAGAAGGAAAGTAACGTGAGTCATAATAGTACGGTATATCTTTTGAAAATCCCAAAAGGCAAGAAGCTTTAATATAGGTTATTATAGTCCACCATAGTCTTAATTGATGAAATTTTAGTAGATTATTGTTGTCGTGCTGAGCAAAGACTGCCTTTATAGCAGAGGCTGGTCCATTTCAGAGGAATAAAAGCTTTCTTAAATGATCTTTGTAATTTCTTTGGAAAAACAAAAGGTCTTTATAACTTTAACTTTAAAAAAAAAAAAAAAAAAAAAAATTTACCTGAAAAACACTTTATGTGCCCATTGGACTAAAATAAACACTTTAACGAACCATACACTAAATAAGACATTTTTCCCAAAAATCCATTATTTTTTTATCATTTTTTTCAAGGGTCGACGTCGACCTTCATCTTTAGTGTTGAAGGTCGATAGTGATGCAGGTATTGACATTCTGCCCTAGAGTCGATGTCGACCCTCTCTAAAACTAGTGAAAGTTGATGTCGTTTGTGGGTTTCTTGTGTGAAAGCTTCCCCATCTTCTTTAAAATTTCCCAATCTATTCTCATCAATCTTCGTTACAGAACATATGAGATCCCTTAAAGGTCCTCGTTTACCATGTTTTGCGCATCACGCACCAACATGGTCTCATATTTCATTCTCTACCACCCATTAATACTCTTATTTTTCGTTTAATAACCCAATCTATGTAACTCAAGGGGATACCCCAACTTCTTTGAATGCCACAAGGTTTCTCCTCATACTGAACCAAAAAACCTAATATTCAAGAAATTGAAATGATTCAATACATTAGATAACTCCCAAATCTCAGATTCCCCTAATTTGGCAAAGCCACCAATGTAGGCATTAGATAACTCCCAAATCTTAGATTTCCCAAAAATGCATTATATTTTATTAGGACATCATCAATTTTATGTTCATTATGATTCCAGTGCATTTCAAAATGAGAATGAATGACAATGTGAGCTCTTTTTTTTTTTTTTTTTCCATTACCAGAATGAAACCCTGGAATGGCCAGAACGTTCTTTTATTCCATTTAGGCCAAAATGAAATGGGGACCGGAGAAAAATTGACAATCATTGGACAAGCCCCCGTTGTCTTAAGTTATTAAAGTTTTGTTGGAATGGATTCCAATCCATTGGTTATCTCCGTTTAAGACCTTTATTCTTTTGGTGGTAGTTTCTAGTACTTAACTGCAAAAAGAAAAGTTTGGTGGAAGGTAGAAAATTTAGGAACTAGTACCCCACCTCACATGTTGTCTGGTTTATGTGGCACACCAACAGTGTTACCATCCATTTTGCAAAGTATTCAAGTCATTTGTTGTCTATGGGTACTTTAAATGGACTAAAGCAGTTTGATGGTTCTGTATTTGTTACTTTGAGTTGAATGGTTTTGCTATTTCTCTTTTGTTGTGTGTCTTTATTTACTGTAGAAAAATGGATTGTTGCTCTTATACATATTTCCTTCTTCATGAATGCAAGAACTTGTAAGGTTTGGTAATTATCTTTTGCTTTTCCTCATTTGGTTGAAGTAGAGGATAAAGAAGGCAATAAGCAACCATTTCCAATGAAGGTCTTAAGACTGTGGCAGTCACGGTCAATGACTTAGACATTCTTATAGGATGGGATAAATATTCTCTTTCTTTATTCAGGTTGTAATACCAGGGAGGGTCGACGTTGACCCTCACTAGTTTTAGCGAGGGTCGACATTGACCTTCAAAAAATATGGTAAAAAAAAAATAGGTTTTGAGGCGAAATGCCCTATTTGGTGCATGGCTCGTTAAAGTGTTTGTTTTGGTCCACTGGTCACATAAAATGTTTTTTCGGATAAAATCCCCAATAAAAAAATTCTCTACTACGTAAAAATTGTCATAAAACCTCACTCTACCTAAAGCCCGATGTCACTTGCTTACGAGTGTTGCTAAAGACATGTGACGGTGGAGTTGGGCCTGTTTGGTTAAAGGTATTTCTAACAAGGAATTAAGCTTATTGAAAATTTCTGGTGGGATATGACAGCTTATTTTCTGTGCATTTCAAATACTTTATTTGATGCAAGAATTCAAAATTCCAAACCACATCAAAAATACACGTTTAGCATATTGGCACAAAAAAAAAAATTTTGCGTGTCATATCGCCAAAAGTGCGCCGGCCGGGTTTCACTTGAGGGAGAGTATTGAAAAGTAGGCTCCACCCGATGGAAAATAGTGAAAAATTTTTTTGCTGCCTCTATCAATGCCTTAAGATTTTGATAGCAATGGGTCAATGGCTAGCTAAATAAACTTAATAGTTACTAAAGCACCATGCTAGTTATTGTTGTGTCTTATCATTTTCCACAATGGTGTATCAAACCAAAACCCTCTCAATAGTCCCCTCCTATCAACAGTCATCATGAGATGAGATGCATAATGGTCCCCTCCTAACAATGATCATCATGTGATGTACGTATCTCTTCCGAGTAGATATTTACAAGAGTAGATATTCATTGTAAATCCCATTCATGACAATTACTTCCACCGATCACATCCAGCCGTGTTAGGTGCAACCATTTGTGTGCGAAGTTAGTCGACACAAAGGATGTAGACTTATCTTATGTTGGAGGCGAACTTACTAACCTGGTGGAGGCATTTAATGTCTTATGGAAAGTTCAATCCGTGACTTTGGTGATTGATCTCAATGGTATTTTAACTGGGGTTGTAAATGGGTATTCGATTCTCTAGTTACCTAAAAGTCTTGATTCATAAAAAACCGGGTCTAGAGCATATTTTAGGTTCCAATTCATAAACGGGTTCGAGTCCGGAATCTAATTTAGGTTTTGATTGATAAACGGGTCCAGTTCGGGTCCATATAGGTTCAGATCCGTGGACCTGGCACATGAATCTTTGATATTGTAATTTGTACTTTTAAACCAACTCGTTTTTTACATGCTTATATATAATACTAGATGTTGTAAATTTGATGTAGTATTATAAGTTGAATGATATGCTTATTTTAAGAAAAAATGAAGAATAGAAAGAAAACAGAATCAATTTTGGAACTAGATTCTAATTCTCTAGGTAGACCAGGTTCCGGGACAGGATCCGGATTTTCTTATTGAAACCGAGTCCGGAACCAACAAAACATGTTCCGATTCAAAACCGGAACCGTTATTTAAAAACGGGTTCAGGTCCAGATTCATTATGGTTCCGATCCGGAACCCGTTTGCAACCCGGATTCTATCACATGTAAGTGGTAAGATGCTCATAATCAAGGAAATTCATCCAATTTGTGACACCAAACTACTCTACTTGAACTGGTTTAGGCTCAATTCGATTTAAGTAAACGATATATATGAGCACGAGTCCAAGTTAGAGTTCAAGTCCATGATTGAGTGTTAATATACATTATACATGTGTTTTAAGGCAGACAAACCGATGCCAAGCCCAAGTTTGAGCCCTGTAAACCGCGCACGAGTAGAGCTCAAGCTTGGCTTCTCAATCTCAACTCGAGCTGAAGCTGTCGATCATGCAGTTGAGCTCCAAATTAAGCTTGGCCAAGAGTGTTGTTTAAGAGCCGTGCTACACGTCCCGGATTTTGTCCCGGGCTGTGTAGACTTAAAACTGCTGCTTTTTTTTTTTTTTTTTTGACGCACATTATGGATTGCAGATTTATATAGATTGTGAATGGGTCAGAAACAGTTCAAAAGTACCACATGGCCTAATTAGCAATTTAGAGTCATAAATCTGAGTTGACTGTGCCATTCCCTTCTTCCTTAGCTGTTTATTTGTGCCACGTCTAGAACCCAAGACCTAATAATGTAAAACCAAAAGGTTTAAACAATCGAGATAAGGTGGAGAGCAATCCAAGAACGGCCTCTTATCTCAATGGTAATAGGCATCGGTTTTATGGAAACGGCTTTGATACCACTTGAAGGATCTTACACCCCATTGATCTTGAAAAACTAGGCCTTAACATAGGCGGAAGTCCCAATAACCAGATCTCTATTAAATATAAATCCACATGTGATTAAACTAATAATTAAATCTAAACCAGATTAAAAACAATCAAACCACTCAAAGAAAACGACACATGATTTTTAGTCTTACTGTCTAGACCAACAGACAACCAAGCACTATTTGAAACAAAAGTTATAAGAGACACTTACAACCTTTTCCCAGTTATTAACTCAATCTAAGGACTGCTTTGATCTTGCCGACTGCTTGCCATGCTCCTTCACCGTGCTTGAAACAACCACCTTGAATGCCTCTTCAAGATGAATCCACTACAGTGATGTGGCAAAAAGAACATCCAAAGACTTAAACTTCAGCACAACAACTTGAAACTTTGGAGAAGAAGATAAAATCTCAATAGATCTATAGGCTCTAGGATGGGAGAGTGGTCACAAGGAGTTGAGAGAGAAAGATAATATATAGGCTTTAATTCGTATCTCAAGTCCTAGGATAGAAGTAGGATAGGAGAGTTTTGCTTGAGAGAAAATAGGAAAGAGTTTCCGGATGGAATTAAAAGTTTCCAAGGTTCACTCGAGCGAACTGTTCTCTGTTTCAGACGTTCAGTGTAGAATGAAGATCGCTCGAGCGGAAGAATATGGTGGGTCAAGCTACGAAGGTTCTCTGAGGGGTTCGCTCGAGCGACCTCTGTAAACTCCAGACTTCGAAATTTTTTGACTTTCTTTCATTCTTTATAGATCTTGAGCAGTCCTTTTTTAAATAAAATTTAAAATTTAAAGAGTCCCGGTTTTATCCATAATCCTATGAATTAGACAACTAAAATTCTTACAGAGCTACCACTTATCTCAAAATTAATTGGTGATAAGAATCGACATAACAATAGTTTTATAGTGAGGGCGAGAGCTTGACCACAATTATGACCGCTCAGAAATGAGAGGTGGACGTTGACCTCAAAAAAAAAAAAAAAAAAAAAAAAAAAAAAAAAAAAGCAGAAGAAGAAGCAGCTAGAGAAGGGCTCTTCCCTGACTCTGAGGGTCGTGCAAAAGAACAAGGAAAAGTTCAAAGCTGAACGCCAGTTACAACAGCAAGATATTTCTGAGAGGTTCAAACGTACACAAACTTTAAATATGAGATATTTTGATACCCTAGTCCAACAACCCCTCATTGAGACATAAAATCTCTCCATGTTCATGGCGTCATGCTGCGCAAGGAATGCCCCTGGAGGGCCTGGACCACTGTAACATATAGGACTGGAAGGCTTCCTACTGCTTTGATTGTCACCTTGATCGGTCATTCTTGACAGCTCTATTTTCCAATATTCAATCCTAAGTAGGGCTTTCAACCTGGCACTGAAAAAGCCGGCAAAGTAAGGGTTTTTTATTTTCATCCTAAGCTCAATGACAGTGTAGAGCCCAATTTTAAAAAGACCCCGACGTTGAGAGCTGAGTTAAGCCCAAGGGGATCCGGCCTTTGTCTATTAATATATAAAATAATCAAGAGAAAACTATAAAAAAAAAAAAAAAAAAAAAGACTCCAGATGGCCACTAACCAAAAGAGATACCCATAGTTTTTATGCAATAAAACCAGTGTTCCCGCCAGAATATTCATTTTTTTTTTTTTTTGCCTTTTTTCAACAAGCGACGACGTCATCGCTTAATATAGAGAGTTAGCGATAACATCGTCGCTAACTCGTCAAATCTGCATTTTCTCCGACCTTCATCATCTGCGATTACTAGTTTTCCGTACGAAAGTGAACAAAAACTCTATGTTACTGTTTTTTATACACACACACACACATACATACATATATATATATATATATATATATATATATGAGTGTGTGTCACGAATATGGAAGAGTAAGAGAGAGGCTCAAGAGGCAGCCAAGAAAGAGTCCATCGACTGCTTGAAACTGTTGGAAGGAGAGCTCGAAGACAAGCTATTTTACGGTGGTAAGAGCTTGGGGTACGTGGATGTAGTGCTTGTTCCATTCGCCTGTTGGTTCAACACATATGAGATTGATGGTAATTTTAGCATAGAGAATGAGTGCCCTAAGCTAATTGCTTTGGTGAAGAGATGTATGGAGAAGAAGAGTGTCTCCAAGGTCCTTCCAGACCCTCACAAGGTCTATGACTTTGTTGGCGATTTGAAGAAGAAGTACAGAGTAGAGTTCTGGTAAATGGGGTTTATGGGAGAAAACAATGGGAGGAAGAAGGCATCAATGAGAGAAATACATGCTCAAAAGGACCCTAGATTCAAAACCCCATTAATGCCTTCTTCCTCCCATAAACCCCATTGAGCCTCTCCATTGCTCTTCCATATTCGTGACCCACACTCATATATCTGTGTATAAAAAATAATAACATAGAGTTCTAATTCATTTTGGTACAGAAAATGAGCAATCGCAGATGATGAAGGTCGGAGAAGATGCAAATTTGACGAACTAGCAACGACGTCGTCGCTAACTTTCTATATTAAACAACGATGTTGACACAAGTTTAAATCTTTAATAATAATAATAAAAAAAAAAACGGAAGTATCACATGGAACCACTTCCGTGTAATATTGACTAGTGGCATCTTTTTCGGCTATGGGCCATTTAGGGTCCTTTTTTTGGTAGTTTCCTCAATAATTAATATGTATAATATAATATATATATATATATAAATAATTTTTACTTAAAGTTTATTAAAGAAATTCATGTAATTAGCAATTAATGAAAAAGAATTAATATTTTATCAAAAAATAATAACTAGATCTTAGGTAAAATTTCTTGATAGATATCCTCATAGATCAAAATATTGCCACTTATGTTTAATTCTACGTCTACCCAACATAAACATATTCTTCAAAGAAAAGGAAACTCAAGTTATCATTTATTAGAGCGGTTTTCATCATTAATATGAACTTCTGAAGTTTGAGAGTTTAGATGGATGGCCATTAACACCATCATTTGAATGGGGTGAGCTTCAGCCACTAGCCACTGACCATGGTTATTTCTTTTTATCCCCTTCTATGATTGTTGTTTCAGTCAAGTGGACCCCCTATTTCGAGTTAAAGTTTGGGACTCTTACTCATGTTCAGATGCATCAAATTATCTTCATCATTCTTCTTAAGGAGTCAAAGTTTAATTGCTTTGTTATAAAATCCAATTGTCATATACCAAAGAATTACAAATTAGGATTTATGCTAATTCAAGAGTGGTCTAATGTCTATTTGAACCACACATACTAATTTATTTGGAAAATGTCTAATGCTCATTTAAAAATATGTCTAATTGAATCAAATGATATTTGTCAAACAGGCTTTGATGGTCCATATTATTACTTTATTAAAAAAAAATGTGGTATGTGAACTAGTAAAAAAGGCTACAACTAATAAAACTTCAACTTCGGTAGTTTTACAAATAACTTAACAACAAATAAGGTCGGACACATTACTTCAACTAAGTAACTACTGCTAGTATGCTAAGGTCTTGAATATGGTCTTTCATGTCCCAATTTTATGTCACAATACTATAAAATCAGTTTATTTTATTTAATCATAAATAATATATTTATATGAGGATAAAGTAATTCCCCATAAAGGAATTCCTTGAAATTCAGAAATATAAATTTAAGTCCTTGAAATTCTACTATGTCTGGAAATTCAAAAATTCTCCGTACATGAATTCCTTGATATCTAGTAAAGAAACAGGCCCTAAGTCTCACATCGAAACTATTTAAATCCTAACTCTAAGCTTATAAGTCAAACTCCGTATTCACTCAACATGACAGCTTTTAAAGTCGTACGGCCCCGGATCCCATAAAACTCTGGAGTTAAGCCTCCTCGAGCAAGAGCAAAGTGGCACAAAATGATTGAATAAATTATCATATAAGGGTCAACCCTAATCCTAGGGGGATTGCATTTGGGTCAGGTTGGGTAAAAAACAAGTCAGGTTGATAAGGGCTTCTTTGGGTTAAATTTCAACCTACATTAAACCCTTTCTAAAACTGGTCAAGTTACTTCAGCTTTCACCTGATGCATGCGGTCAACCCGACCGGCATAACCCGCATTTACAGATCAGTGCTCAGGTCTGGTTCTAAACTATAGCTTTAAATTTAGCCTCAAGCTTAACAATTATGATAATGCAAGTGGGTAAAAATGGCTATACATGGGGGTACATGGATATTATTGGACCCAGATCCAACCTAATTGTTAATCACAAATAGACCTGTTGAATTCCTAACCGAACCCAAGTTCAATTAATATTAAATGGATGAAAAGGAGGAACATTCATCCATAAGATGGCCCCATTTTCATTCTCTTGATGATGAGGGGAAAACTACATATGGGGATGGGAAAAAAAAATCACATGGGGATGGATCCTCACTAGGTGGGGGTGGAGAAATGAAGAGAAATCTATGAAGAAAACTAGTTTGGAACCTTTCTTTTAATAAAAGAAAGCAATCCTTTTACATATTTACATCCCACATGGGCCACATCCTTATTCAACCAAGAAAATAAAAAAGGTTTCTTATCTCATCCTCCACTTTTCTCCTCATCCAAATTATCTGAATCTTGGATTGGCATGCGCTACAGTGAACTATTTTCATATCTTCTCTCTCCAAAAATTTGTTTTTCTTGAACATCAAGCTGCTGCTATGAAAAAAAAATAAAAAATCACCCAAACACCCATAGGGTGCATTTGTGTGAGGAGAGTAATCTCTGGTAATCTCTGATAAAGAATAAGATTGTCCTGTTTTTCCATGCAACCCCTTTTGTCCATTGTATGGTGTGATGAATTTCCTTTGTAGAAAAAAAAAAGAACTGATTCTCTCTGATGGCGGAAATTTCGATTTCCTACGTGGGATGGGAATACAAGATTCCTCTCCATCACGGAAATGGAGATCCACAAAGCATGGAATCTCCTCTCTACAAAAGTGCACTGTTGAAATAGGTCCGTAGTTGCCCACATCAAAGAAATTAGTAGTCACGAAATACGCAATTAACATACCAAAAGCATCATTACCTTGACCAATATGATATCAATTAGTAGAATTTACAAACATCCCTCGGCCAATATGAAATTATATAGAACATGATTTATTCCGAGGGGTAGCTCATTTGGCTTAGGATTACGGCTTGCACCCGGAGGTTGTGGGTTCGAAACTGCACTATCACATTGGGTCACAGGATAATTTTACCCCGCTTTCTCTCCTGGGCCCATATGGATTATTCTAGTCCAAAAAGTTGAATACCCTACGTTATAATATATATATATATATATATATATATATATATATATATATATATAGAACATGATTAATATTATAAAAGAAACTAGCTATTTGATGAGTTGACTTTTCTTAGCTCAAATCTTTACACCTGAATCACCCTGCCATTGTCGAAAACACTAGATATTCCCATAACGGCTGTGTTGAGAGTTTGGATCAGGGTCAACCCAACTTGCCAGCCCAACTCAACCTACCAGCCCAATCCAAAAAGAGGAATGAGTCGAAAGAAGCTTGGGACAGCTAGCAAAAGGAGTGGAGAGACCTGGATAGTGAGCGAAGACGCCCCATGACCCTGGTGCACGTTCGCCACCCAGCCACCACCATGGGGAAGGTGGGAGCATGTGCTAACAGGAACGTGGGCTCCCGTAGGAAGAGGGAATAATAGGAAAGGAGAATCTGAAGACAAGGTATGAAAATCTTAATCCAGGAGAGAGGAGAAAATTCCCAAAAACCCGTCGCTGACTAAAGCATCGGAGGGACCTCGGTCGGACCATCCCGATCGAGTTTTCACTATATTCATTTTTGTAACAAGGACCTACCTAGAGAATTGTGCGGGAGAGAAGAAGGAAGACTGCCACCGCATCGACAAGTCGGGCCGACATCCAACTTCAGCCCACGCAAAAATAGACATTACAAATTGCATCTAGACTCTCTAAAATCCATGATCATTAAATTGCACTTTTGTTTGCATTTTACCCGTTGCTTATTAGAGAACTGAGATTCACTGCACAGGAAAATGGGTTTCCAACTTAACTCATTCCCAGATTCCAGGCACCTTTCAGTATATGTCCTCTTACCTCTCCTTTTCCAATTTGTTCTTTTCATCATAGATTCCAAACACTGCAATGATCATAACTTCGCTTTGTTAGACAGAACATATAGCTTTACATTTACATTCAAATTTAATACTAACATTTCTTCCATCCCATGCATTCATGGGTCTTGGCTATCATTAAATTCCAAAAGTAGTCAAATCCTTTTAAAGATAGAATTTCATGCGAACCATTCCAGTTCTCAATGAAACTTACAACATGCAGCTGATATATTCATTCCTCCAAAAGATATGAGGAGGAATGTAACAAGACCTATTCAATCTATATGACCAAAATATTACACACGTGTGCACTTGGGTCGGTTCCCAAATGCTGCTCAAGACCCATGATCAACTGGTTGAACCACGGTTAACAGACTTGACAACACACTTGGGGTGCACCTCATACCCACAGTCAATGCACTGGTATGCCCACCCAGAACCCTGCTCATCACAGGCACAACATATAAATGGCCCGCCGCCTGAGCCCTCGGAAACAAGCGTAAGTTCATGGTGATGACCTTCATGATACTCGAATCTCGGAAGGTTCTTGGCTTCCTCATCCAACTGCTCCTCCAGTGATTTCAGTTGGGCTTGTGTAAAAGGATAAGCTTTATCTAAATACAAGTTTACGAGCTTCCTTCCATGTCGAGTGACGGTCTTACCTTCCGGCCCCAAGATTACCAGCCACGGGATTGCTCGTATGTCGAAGTACCTGGTGAGATCCTTAATGGTTTGGTCGCCAAAAGGCAGTGCTAGCCATGGCATGGTGGCAAAGTAGGACTCAAATGCAGCTTGGTCGTGGTCACTTGACACTAGGACTATTTCAAAGTCCTCATCTTCCTTACCTTCTGCCAGAGTTTGCTTGATTTTTTGGTAGACAGATATTAGCTTGGGAGTGAACTTCAAGCAAGGTGGGCACCAATGGGCGGAGAAATAGAGGCCCACAGTTTTCCCTGCCAAGGAATCAACGGTCACCTGCACAAAAGACGGGTCAATGCGCAGCAATTGGAATAGAAGACTGGAATTGAGCTGTAATTATAGCAATTAAAATAAGGAGCCGGATGGGGTTATTTAAGAGTTCATGCATGGATTCCCTGGTGGAGACAGATTCTATAATGCTAGGAAATGAGCACAAGTTGTTTCTCAACATCCTTGAAGAATGAATCCAAAGGTTAAGGTGATTAGGATAATGCAATCCATAACACTGGTACTTTCATGCGCATTTCAAGAGAATGAAATGGCAAGGCAGATGGATTAGCAAGAAATAACGTCTCCAAAGTTCATTTAGTGGGGAATCATTATCCTTGTAATCTTGTTTCTGTTGTAATTTTCTTAATAATGAAGGCCGTAGTTGTTGGGTCAAGGGGTCTTTTTGGAAAAAACTATAGAGATATAATCTCTCCCACCTACTGAAGTCTTTGAGATTCAATGGACATCTTAGCATCTTAATTAAAATGCACCTAATAGCTCCAGGTCTACTGCCGCAATTGACCTATGATGTAACTTTTATTTGGAGAAATGAAACCTTTCAAAATGATGACAACCTACATGACACCTTTTATCTACTAACCTCTCACATAAACTGTATCAACTATTTTTTAACTCGCGAAGGGGTACAGTGTACTAACAATCAGCAGATGACACCCTTACTCGCAGATCTACGTCCCATTGTGCCCCATTATTCTATGAGGATTTAATGGGGTCCCTTGAGTACATACCCACTAGCGTATTCCAAGATATCTAAGATCAGAATCCTACTAGTACCAGATTCCAATTAGGGAAAACTAATAGATGATTAAGAAGCAAAAAAAATATAAATGGTTGAATGATTTAAATCCCAATCTCTTATCAAATTAGTGGAGCATGTTCGCGAAACAAACTGATCAAAATTAAAATTAGATGAAAAATCATTCAAAAATAAATAGAAAACAGAGAAACAGAGCCTGGTTTTATAAAGTTGAAGTCAGCCTCAAAGACGTCATTAGACTTCAGACAGTGTTCCATCTGATTATAGGCCCATTACACTTGCTTCTAGCAGTGAGGTTAATTGGGGCCTGAGGCCTTTTACATTTGAAAATTGTTGGCTGCATCATAAGGAATTTTTTGGCTAAAGCATAGGAATGGTGGTCTCAACTAGAAGTTCGAGGGTTTGCTGGTTTTAAATTGGGTCAATAAGCATCAATGGCTGAAAATCATAATTAAGGAGTGCAACAAAGACGTCTTTGGAATGATCAACACTTCCATAATCTCTTTGGACCAATATGATTGAGAAGTGGGATAGGATTGAAGAGGAGAAGGGGCCTGAATCAAGAAGAAAAATCTCCAAGGGTGCAGCAGTTGAAGAATCATGGGAGCTGAAGTTGTCTTGGAGACAAAAGTCAAGGGTGTTATGGCTTAAGGGGACAAGAACACTAGTTCTTACACACAAGAAATAACAATAGGAGGACGATTAATCTTATTACTAGTGGCACACCTAGGATTTTCGTTTGAGAGGGGCGGACCTAAAAGTTGGATTTTGCGGGCAAACCTAAGATTTTCATGTGGGTTTTAGGGGGGAACCCGGGATTTCATGTATGTGGGTATGCCCCATCTTATCAAATACCCATTTGTTCATACAATGCATGGTCCGCCTTCGAGGCATCATCAGCAGGCTCGAGGATCGGATTGGATTTGATCACATGTCAACAAAAGGCAAGTCTCTTTCTCTGTTTTCATGTGATGAAAGAGATGTTTTAACTCTCGAAACGAGATGAGGAGGAAGAAACCGAATCCCAGGGTTGGAATGAAAACTCTAGATCTGGACAATACAAAGCCCTAAAGTGGGATTTGAACCGTTGAAAAGCATCGTGATCGTCTCTGATACTAATTGATGGATCTGGATGCAAAGACTCCGACACTTAGTTGGAGATCTATGTACGTTCCGGTGATAGGGAAGCTCCACGGATCTCTTCTCCTCATCTTACCTATGGGAATGGAGAGAACTAGGGCCCCCTTATCCTTATACAGACAAGCCCCAAATAGTCACACTTACTAGACACTTCTTCACAAAGAAACTCATATCCACTACTCTAGCTTCATGGATTTGTGGACTGCATTTATGAAATTTGTTTATGCCTTCGTAAATTCCATGAAGATGCTCAAGATCAGATCCTGATGAATCTACAGATGGGAATTTGAGCCTAGGAGAATTCCCATGTTTAAAAGTCCGATCTTTAAAAGATTGCCTTGGAGAATTGCTCAAGAAAGAGCAATGCTTACTGACTCAAGCGGTCTTGGAACAAAAAGGAAAATCTTCTGATGCACATGATGTTGCATGTGCTGCACAATCCAAGTGACGAGATATGAGCAAAGTTCAGTGCTACAACCGTAAAGAATATAGGCACATAGTTACTACATGCAAGAGGAAACAACTACTATAAGAAACAAAGGCATGTCATCTCTGAATGTCGAAAGCGACCACGGAATAGAAACAACAAAGCTTATAATACTATAGCCAGGGTTCTTTGGGTACAACCACTGCCTCAAGTAAGTCTGCACAGCTGGCATCCACCTTAACTCCTGAAATGGTACAACAAATAATCCAATCTGTTTTTTCTGCCCTTGATTTGCCCGGTAAGTCATCTAAAAAATCTGTTCAGTATATGGATTTGGGAAGATTGAATTATATGATTTCTTTCAACTAATAATCTGAACAATCTTTAAAAGTATGATGGTGACATGAATATTCACATTCCTAATGGTGACAAACTTCCCATCACTGCGACTGGAAATATTGATCATTCTTTGCCCTTGAAAAATGTTTTCTATTCATCTCATTTATCTTCTAATCTACTTTCTCTTGGTCCGCTCGTTGAAAATAATTGCAGTCTCATTTCCCTCATCTGGTTGGTAAGGTGATAGGCAAGGGTCTTAAATGTGGCAAGATGTTTCCTCTCCATATCACTGCACTCACTAGCTAGGGATATTACTTTATTTTCACTGTTTAGTTCTTTGAATAATGATAAACAACTATGGCATAAATGTCTTGGACATCCAAACACACAAGAATTATTTTTTTATGTTGAACAATGGTTTGATTATGACATAAAGATGCCCTTTTTTTATTGCTCCACTTGTAAAGTGGGCAAATGTAAAACACTCCCTTTTCCCACTCAACATAGATTTTTTTTTATTTGATTCATTTAGTTGTTTGGGGCATCACACCAACTATCGCACACACTCATCATAAGTATTTTGTAACTTTCATCGATGATTAAAATCGGTTAACATGGAAATATTTCTTACATGCCAAATCTGAGGTCCTATACGTTTTAAAAAAGCTTTTGCCCTCATTGAAAATCGATTCTCCAAAACTATAAAAATTATGCATTCTGATTCAGGAGGAATACTCATCTTCACAATTTCAAGGATTTCTTCAACCCCAGGGCATTATTTCCCAATGCACATGTCCTAACACAGCCCAGCAAAATGGGCTGGCAGAACAAAAGAACCAATATTACTTCTTGAATCTTTAGTCTCATCCACCTTTTGGGTAGAACCTCTATCTACCGTTGTGCATCTCATTAATCACCTCCCGTCACTGAAGCTTCAAAATCAATCCCCATACTTTAGCGCTACCAAACCATCAGATGAACACCTTCGTACCTTTGGTTGTGCACTTCCGTCCATTTACCCTCTCATGAACGAGATAAGCTCTTGGCCCAATCAGTAAAATGTGCATTCCTAGGGTATGCTTCTCATCAAAAGTGTTATCTTTGTTCTTATCCTAAAGTTCGTCACATTCGAATCTCTAGCAATTTAATTTTTTTTTTAAATCAATCTTCCTTTCAAACTCACTCTCCAGATGTCTCATTTTTACCAGTATATTTTTATCCTCCCTCCACTACAAGGTTTAAACCTGGGCTGGTGTATGTGAGACGTCAAACACAAGATTTTTCCATAGCTGGGCAACCTTTACCTCAAACTAACCCGGCACCTACTCTCGATCCCCCAATACTTCAAACGTCTACTCGTCCCAGTCGTCCCCCTGATCATTTATCATTGTATGCCACTTTATCCACCGTCTCTATCCGTAACACTTACTCAAAACATCCTTAGCAGCAACAAGTTACGATGGAAGAACTCACGAGCAGCTATGATGGAACTTATGGAAGAACTCACAACTCTACAGCATAATCATATATGGGACATCATTCCATGTCCATCTCATGCCAATCTCATCAATTGCAAATGGATCAACTTTGTCAAACTAAAACCGGATGGATCTTTAGATAGATATAAAGCTCATCTGGTGGCTTTGGGCAATCAATAAGAATAAGGAATCTGCTATGATGGGACCCTTTGGTTGCTAAAATGACTATGGTTTGATTTCTCTTAGCTCTTGCTGCACCGTAGTCATGGCCTTTGTTTCAAATGGACATCAAGAACACTTTTCCACATGACAATCTTCAAGAAGTAGTCTACATGTGACTTCCTCCTGGCATCACTGTTTCATCGAGGATAGTGTATGTCACTTAAATCAATCCCTTTATGGACTGAAGCAAGCTCCTATAACCTGGTTTGAAAATTTTTGACACAATCTTTTACATGCCAGGTTCCAGAAAAAAAAAAAGATCCTTCTTTTTCCTATGTCGGACGTCACATGGCCTTACTATACTACTTGTATATGATGGCCTTACTTTACTACTTGTATATGTCAACGACCTTACCATCTCTGGGACAAATCTTGATGGTATTCTCCAACTGCAAAAAGTACTTCCTGCTTCCTTCCACATGAAATATTTAGGACCTCTCACAGATTTTTTGGGACAAAAAGACCACTCCAGTTGATACTCCCTTAAAACTACACAGGAAAGATGATGGAAACCTTCTTGAAGATCATACAATCTACCGGAAACTTGTTGGTAGTCTTACTTACTCAACAATCACTTGGCCAGATATCTCCCATGTCGTAAATCTAGTCAATTAGTTCATGACTAAGCCCATGCATGTTCACATGTTAGTTGTCAAACATACCATCAGTATCTTCTTGGGGCACGGGCACCAGAGCATGGCATTTTCTTTTTGGCTCATTCAAGTCATATCCTAACTGCCTACTGTGATGTGGACTGGGGCTGGGCTGGATGTCGTTCCACGACTAGATGGTGTGTATATCTCAGAAATGCTCTCATTTCATGGAAATGTAAAAAGCAGGATAGAATTTCCAAATCCTCTACGGAAGAAAAATACCTCTCTGTGTCATACTACATTTACCAAAGGAACTTGGCTTTCCCAGACACTATGTTACTCCACTGCAGGGTGACAAGACAAGCGCCATTCATATAGTTTCAAACCCCGTGTTTCACAAAAAAATAAAGCACATTCATGAAGCTTTTGATGACAAGCTCATTACTCTTCCTCATGTCACTATAGATCTTCAAGTAGCCGACATCTTTACTGAAGCTCTTCCACGTGTCAAGCATCTATTCTTTGTTTGGAAAATTGATGTTGGTTGATTCACCATCATCACCTTGGTTGTGGTTTTTTTTTTTTTTTTTTTTTTTTTTTTTTTTTTTTTTTTTTTTGGGGGGTGGTTTTGGTTTTGTTTATCAATGTACGTAACATGGGACCCACAATAGTTTAGATCCCACATGCATGTAAATCGGGTTATCAATGTACGTAACATGGGACCCACAATAGTTTAGATCCCACATGTATGTAAATCCATTGTAATCTTAGTATTATCTAGTAGAATAGGATGATCCCTGATTTCAAGGGATTTTACAATTGTAAACTTTCTATAATGAGAAAGCTCAAAGGCTATAAGCAGAGGGGTCAATCACATTGATCATCACTCAGTTTTTCTAGCAATTTCATATCCTCTCAATTTGATATGAGATTTTTGCAATGTGGAGGTGTTAAAAATGGGAGAAGAGTCATGTTAGGGGAGAAGTGTTTTAAAAAGGGGTGGACTTTAAGGTGAGGAAGGGTAAGAAAGTTCATTCTTAGGTTGATGATTGGGCAGGTGTTGTAGGGTAGTGGGAGGAGTGGGTCTTGCAATACGTCTTCAAGATGAAAGTTTTGTCGGACTCGGGTTTGAGTATAGGTTCTTATTGAGTATATTTGTAATGTGTTTTTATGCAGGGAGGAATCTAATTCACGTATTTCAAGCCTTGCCCGACGGATAGTTCTCAACCAACTCTTTTTACAGATTGTTGGCGAACCTGACATTTTCCGTATCTCCTTGTTCACTAGTTTGGTTGGATTTGGCTCCTCTTCATGTGGAGTCCCTTTTGCTAGCTGGTAGTTGCCAGGAAAGTCTCTACTGCAGAAATCTCTAGGAGGGGTATGTCATCGGAGGCCATTTCAGATATTTTCTCTCTATGGGGATGTGAGGGAGACAGTTGACCGTCTTTTATGAATTTTAAGTTATCTTCCTTTTTATGGAGTTGCTTTTTTAACTAGTGCGCTTGTCTTGGTGTATGCCTACATCTTTGAGTGGTAATGTTTGAGGCTGGTTTTCTTGCCCCCTTTTTTTTTTCTGTGGTGCTATTCTTTGGAGACTTATTCCTTTCCCCACCATTTAGTCTATTTGAAAAGAGAAGAATGATACAATTTTCAAGGGCTCCAGGTTGGCTTTTAATGATCTTTGTTCTATTTTGACTTGGGGTCTAGCTAAGGGGCCATCATTAAAAAGGACTTTGCTTCTCAAAGGATTGATGATACTACGAATAACTAGGAGGCTTGTTTTAATTGTAATTTGTCTTGACTGAGGTATGTGGCATCGTGGATTCCTCCACCAGCAAGGTGTTTGAAGTTCAATGTTGATTTGTGTGTGCTTTGTGTTAGAATATTGGTTGGCAATTCAATGGGGTTCGGAACAAAACTCAAGTCCAAATCGAGTTGTAATTTTACAATTTTAGATATGGACTGAGGTAATGCTTCATTTCAAAGATTGAAGAAAGAAACACGAAGAAAGTCAGAAGTTCCAGTCGCACAGTCAAGCCCTGAAACAGAACACCGTCTCTCTCGAGCGACCATACCACTAGCTTGAGTGAATTTTGATTCACTGTCAAGTTTCAAGACAATGGACCTATTCGCTCGAGCGACCTTCGGCGAATGTTTCCAGCGCGAATTGGAAACCTATTCCTATTTTCTCTCCACCAACTATTTGTGTCCTATTCGAATTGAGAAACCCTTGCACGACCCTAAAGCCTATAAATACACTCTTGCAACCTTAGAACTGATCTCTCTCCCATCCAAAGAATTCAGAATTCCTTAAGAGATCCTTTTGAGAGTTTTGAGCTTTGTTGTTGTGCAAGAACTCTGCGCCGAAGCTTAATCCTTTCTTCTTGCGCATTGAAGGTGTCAAGGTGGTTTGCGTTTCAAGCACGGTGAAGGTGTACGGCGAGTCATCGATAAAACTATCGCAGTCCTTAGGTTCAGTTGCAACTTGGGAAGGTTCTGTGAGTTTTATTTTACATAGTGC
Organism: Camphora micrantha; assembly: GCA_003546025.1. Lineage (NCBI taxonomy): Eukaryota > Viridiplantae > Streptophyta > Magnoliopsida > Laurales > Lauraceae > Camphora > Camphora micrantha. The sequence goes on along the minus strand of QPKB01000009.1, from coordinate 32,484,672 downwards.
TTGGTTGTCTATGGTCAAGACGAAAAGACCTGTGGTGTTTCCCGAGTAGGGTTTTCCATGTAAAAAATTGTGTGTCTCTCTCTCTCATGGTTGATTGCTTTTCTACTTAGGTTAATTACTTCTAGTTTTAATTAATTGGAATTGAAACCCATAAAGAAATCTGAGTTGGGACCTTAGCTTGTATTAAGGCTTAAATTCCCTCACTTTCTCTTGCTTCCTCCACCCCAATGAATAAAACATACAACTCAATTCATTCGGTGCACTTTTCTTGGATATGGAAATGGATAGAAAGGATTTGTTCATTATGATCTTCATGTGAATCAATTACACATTTCGGGGAATGTCACCTTTTCAGATAATATTCTGTTCTTTCATGCTTCTCATTCTTCATCTCCATCTATTACATCTGAATCTTTTATGCATATCTTCTCTAATCCCTCTACCGATTCCTCTTGTTTCTGTACTGAACAATTTAAAGGTATGTTTTCCGCCTCCTAACTCTTCCTCAGAAGCTTCTACAGGGCACCGGAAGACCGTCTCATACTCCTACAAAATCTATTTGTATTGCATCTCGGACCATAAAACCTCCTGGCTATTATGGTACGGGTACCTTTCAACATCATTACTTGTATCTTTGAATTCAATTTTCATTCCTAACACTTATAAGGCGACGTAGTCGTGAGAAAGGAAACCTACCATTGCATAAAGTGATACGTTAAGCTATTAATAGAATTCAAGGATCCCCAACTAACCCTTGGAAACAACAAAAGGTGTGATCGCCAGTCATGAAAAACAATCATGATTCCAAATGATCGCCTCCAATGTGGGATATTATGGGTTACTACTTGCCACAACACCATCGACAATGCATGGTAGTCTCATCGTCTGGTCATTTAAGTGTTGTTTGGGTAATTTACTCGTAGAGTTTTCTGAAGTGAAGGGTCAAGTCAAAAGATAATAAAAGAAGAAGAGGTCAAATAAAAAAGTGCTAAATGACCAAAAAGCACATCTTCCCCAAGTTACAGCCTTTTGTCATTTAGTTCCATGAAAGAGCAACTTTTCGACTTTTTTGGTAAAAAGAAGAGGGCTTTTTGTCGGTTAGTTCACGAGAGAGTAGCTTTTTGACTTTTTTTAAAGAAACACTTTTGTGAATTAGGATTTTTTTATTTGAACCCCCCTCTTATTTTATTCTCTCTTGATTCGACCTTTCTCTTCACTTCACTATACAAGAAAATTACTTATATAAAGGCCCCAAGGTCATTAATCAAAAAGTAGATGAAAGGTGAAAGAAAGGGTTGGATTTCAGTATAATAAAGAAGGGAAAAACAAACAAAAGAACATGAAGGTAGGTAAAGTGATCTACAATTTCGGTTCCTAGTCATCTTCTTTGTCTGAAAGTTCATCATTTTTCTACAACTCTGATTGGGCTGAAAGTTTTACTGGAGTTACTAGATACATGGGGGATATTCCAGAAAGAAAAAACAAATTTATGTGCCTGTAATTCCTCAAATTAATCCACACAAAACAACTAAGTAAACATTCTGGAATTCCTATAGAGCAGGATTTGGGCCCCTTTCCAAATTTTAATATTTGTTTATAATGAAGAAAGAAGGGAAAAACAAACAAAGAATACGAAGGTAGGTAAAGTGGTCCAGAAGTTTGGGTTTCGAGTCATGTATGTTCACTGGCCAAAAATTCATAATTTTTCTACAACTCTGATTAGGCTGAGTTTTACTGGAGAAACTAGATAGATTGGGGATATTCCAGAAAATTTTGCAGAATTTTCTGATGTTAGGAATTACTCGAATTAATGTGCACAAAACTTAGTAAATGTGCTGGAATTTCAGTGCAGCAGGATTTGGGCCTTGACCCAGGTCCACTTTCCAAATTTTAATATTTTTTATAAACCCAAATCAGGTGAAACCAAAAAATCCATTTGAAAGATAACTGTCTATGGAGTCGAAAGAAAAATCCATAAATTCCAGTGCCACAGAAAAGTATTTAAATAAGATTTTTCGATTGACCTAAAAGTAAGAGCTGCTGAGCTATATTTTTAGACATCAATTATTAACAACAAAGAAGGCACACTTTGGGTTTCTTTACCTGTCATTACTGTGGTTCCCATTGAGTACAAACAAAATACCATAGAACCGACCGCTATCACATTTCCAAGCAAGGAAACAACCAAACAATCAACTGGACTGAAAAATTGAGGTGATGATCTCACATGGAAAATGGATGATTTCTCCTGCAACTACAGTGATCCCTAATATATGGATGCATATTGAGACTGGTATAGCAGCATGCCCCTATGTCAATTAGGGGTGCAACTTGGGTGGGGTGGATCAAGTATTGGCCCTATGGAAGTCTGACCTGAATTGCATGTGCATAAACCCAAACATGAAAGTCACCCAGATGAAACCCAAACACACCCACCCAAAATCTGGATTCACTTTCTAAGTGTAACTTGGGTTGAGTCATGATGGGTTGGTATAAAAGCTTCTAATTTTTTTTATTTTTATTTTTAAAGAATGTAAGGTTCAGAAAATATATATAATTTGCATAAAATGTGGAGGACAGAAAACATTCACCCGTGCTCTACACTCCGGCCGATCCGGACTGCGCATCACACGTAATATATGAAATTTAGAGGTGGGTTACCCCTCTGGAACAGTTCGGATGTGCGCAGCACAAGTGAATATTTCCAGTTGAGGATATGCTACAATATTGTATTGTGTATATCTGGTTATATAAGTCCGGCACTGAGGTTGAAATCAGGCACCTAAAATCCCAAGCCCACAAACTAACCAGATTCTACACGGGTTGCAATATCCCAAATCCAAACAAGCCTGATTCAAATTTCACATTTGGTCAAGATTAGGTCATGTAGGTTTGGCATTAGCCTTGGTGAAGTTGCATCCTAATTTCAATAGAAGGTATCTAGTCATTATGCATGAGTGAATTGAGCTCATTCATGTGAATAGTAATGACAATATAAGTCTTAAATAATTAGCAAAATCTGACCTGTTGGGGTGATGGGTGAGACAAGAGGTAATCCCTATCTTGGCTCTTTAGTAAGTTGGCTATTGTCTGTCTCTCATGCTTCTCCCTCTCTTCATTCTCCAATTCCTCCAACCTCTGGTTACTAAAAGGAAATGCCTCAACCCCAAATCTATAAATGAGCTCGACCCCGTCGCGCTGTGCCATGCCATCATCATTGCCAGGTTGAAGGACAACCAGCGATGGTATCCCTTCAATCTCAAATTGTCCAGTCAAGGCCTTCTTCGACTCCAGGTCAGCGAATGGAATGGAGAGCCAGGGCATGGTTGCACGGTACTCATTGAAGGCGTTGGAGTCCTCATCAGATGACACAAAAACAACCTCAAACTGGGCTCCAGATTCTCTCAATTGGTCGTAAATGCCAGCGAGAATGGGCGTGAATTGCCCACAGGGTGGGTACCAGTTAGCTGCGAAGTACAATCCTACTACCTTGCCTTCTAAATCAGATACTTTCACCTGACGACAATCAGTTAAAACAGAGAAAATTTGCTGCCACATTCAAGATAAGTTTATCAAAGGTATGAATTGAACAAACAAAATTAACAGTATATTTATTCTTTCAGTGTATTGTCATCTAATCTCCAAGATCTCTATGTTCTCCTTTCAAGGTGTCACATCACGTTTTCCATTCATGCGGTGAAGTCATGGATCTAGTTCTTCTAAGTTTTTGTTCCATTTTTTAAAATTTTGAAATTCTTTTACTTATTTGTTTGAATCTGCATTCCTTAAGAATTTGGGGTTTATCTTTTTTCTTTTTCTTCTTATGCTTCTATAGGGTTTATCTTTTCTTTTCTTTTTCTTATTCTTCAATGTACAACCACAACAGTCATGACCTATAACAACCATGTGCTGGTATATTATTATTGTCATTATTATTATCTAGTATGACAATTTCACCATCTCCTTACACTGTACTTTCTCATTTGTAATTCAGGCTGTTCATTTAGTACTAAATGGGGGCATATGATCCCACTGGTTGCAGCTTGTCAGCAACCAAACTGTCCTTGCAGGTCATTTAATACAGCTTCTAATCATCCTACTTAACTGATCTATGGGCAGTGTAAGTGTCCAACCACTTGATATTTTTCACATGATCATCCTTTCCTGGTGTGACCAACTAGATGGACAGTTAGGATTGTCACTTATTCATAGAAGATACAAACTATTTGTAGCATTACTATATATTAAAAAAATGGGTTGTCCTGACCCAAAATAAAGTTAATCACAATTGGAGGAGTAATTAAGAAAAAATGAGACAATTGAAAAGAGTCTCTCAACTGGGCTCTTCTATTAAATTTTACAAAATTGTCCTTGAAAAGTCAAAATTAGTCAATAAATTCCTTATCCAATTAAGGGTGTTTGCTCTCATTTTCTCCACTATGCGAACAGGGAGAAATACAAGGATTCCCTAGCAGTAACTTCTGCTTCCATCTTCCTTGAACGCAAGACATACAACATTCCTTTCTCTCTTTTCTTTTCTTTTTTTCCCTTTTAGAGCTTCAGTTGTGTGACACCGTGGAAATGCCTTTGTGATGATGGAAGGTCAAACTCATGTTTCCTATCCCATGCAAAAAAGTTCCCACAAAATTGGAACTCTCTATGGAGAATTTGTTTGCACCAAACAACAAAAAGGGACCGCATGTAATATAAAGAGGTCTTACCTCTCAGTTTCCGGTGAAAAAGGACCTGCACAAACGTGCCCTAGTTTAAACTCAAAAGGACAACTTGAAACTTCCTATGAGGCATTCCTTGACAAAAGGAAAATATTCAAAATAGTCCCCAAGTTCTGGCCTAATATTAAACAAGGTTGAATTGATAATATGAAGAAGGTCCATAGGTTTTTTAGATAGGGTGAAATGACTCAAATATATCCTCTCCCTATGAATCTCCAAATCGAAGTAAAAAAGAATTGGGTTTCATTTTTCACTAATTCCACCCCAAATGTGCCTGATCCAACGATCCATTCCACATAAAATGGCCCCCCCTTAGCATTGTCCAGCCTATCACCATCCACTTCCCACCCTTATATCTCATGAATAATTGAACAACCGTTCAAAGTAGGGGTTTTTTTTTCTTTTTTTTTTTTTTTTTTTGCATTCGCACGATAGTCCCTGAACATTTCACTTTTTGGTCTTAGATCCACAATCTTTTTTGCGGTCGGTCATTTTTCCAAATTTGAAAACTCAAAATGTCCAAGTTACCCTTTCTTTAAAAGTTATTATTTATTTAAAGATAAATCATATCCCATGATTAGTTGGATATGCCATTAATAATGGTCAACTACCATTTCAAAAGACAAATAAAATTCAAAAGCACAAATAGATTTCAAAAATTCATAATTTTGAATTCAGATCCTCTTGGAAGATTTAAAATTCAAAAATTCAAAATTTGATTTTATGGCGAATTCAAAATTTGCCAAAAAACTCAAATAAATTTTCCAAAAATTTGCCTTTTTACTAAACAGAGTTTGGATCCTCTTGGAAGATTTGAATTTAAGAAATTCAAAATTTGAGTTTCTGGTAAATTCAAAATTTGCCAAAAAACTCAAATAAATTTTTATAAAAACTCAAATAAATTTTGCAAAAACTCAGATAAATTTCACAAAAACTCAGATAAATTTTGTAAAAATCAAGATAAATTTCATTAAAACTCAAATAAGCAGTGGTCTCCAGGCAGAGACTTCCCTCTTTCTTCGGCGATGGTGAACAAAATCAGAAATCTTCTCTGCCTCGACTCCGATTTTCTCTGCAACTTCCGGTTGTCATCTCCGCAAACTCAGATATGCGTCTTCCTCATCGGAAACCCTGCGAAGTAGCAGAGCCGCAGACCACCTCTGTTCTGGTTCTGCAGCAGTAACCAAGAGACGACAGTTTACTGTCTTCCTCTTTGTCGATGATGGAACAACACCGGCTACAGCTGCAGCGACTGGCACAAATTTAGTCCGGCAAAACCGAGAAACCAAGAACCTCCAACGATGGAGACGGCAATCCCGGATCCCCTATTCGGATTTGTCTTTTGTAACAGCGCCTGAAACAACCCGGGGCCTTTCTGGATCTTTTGAGTCTTGTTTCTCTGACGACGACGAGCACATGTACTCCGAGAGCCTAAACCCTCTTTGCACTCCAATCTTATGCAAATAGAGAATGAGGGAGGGCCTTGCCCTAAAATTGAGGGAGAATGGAAGATTTGAAATTTCAGATTTTATGCCTAAATAACTGAAAGGGCAAATTAGTCATGAAAAAGTCCGATGTGGACAGCTAAGGGACCACTGCCAGAATTAATGCCATGCTCCAGGGACTTTTGGCCTTAAACAATAATACGGTGTACTAGAGACTTTAAAACACAATACTCAAGGATCTCTCGCTAATTTACCCTTCCTTTTTTTCTTTAACCATCATTTTTTTTTTTGAAAAATAATCCCAAAAGGTTTACTCCACTTCCATTCATCTCCAATCAAAATCTACCCCCACCTTTGCCCTAACCCCCAAGTGCTACCAAGATTCAAGAAAATTGAAATCTATGGTTCAATTTCTTTAACTCGAATTGACCCTGAAAACTCTCATCAAATCCACCCATAACATAAAACTACCTCCATTTTATAAACTCATATAAATTTCATAAAAACTTAAATAAATTTCATTAAAACTCAGATGAGTGGTTGTCTCCAGGCAGAGACTTCCCTCTTTCTTCGGCGACGGTAAACGAAATCAAAAATCTTCTTAGATCTTCACTGCCTTTGCCCTAACTCCAATTTTCTCTGCAACTTCCGGTCGTCTTCTCTGCAAATTCAGATACTCGTCTTCCTCGTCGGAGACTGTGTGTAGTAGCAGAGCCCCAAACCACCTCTGTTCTGGTTCTGCAACAGTAACCAAGAGACGACGGTCTGCTATCTTCTTCTTTGCCGATGATGGAGCAACACCGGCTACGGCTGCAGTGACCGGCACGGATTTAGTCCGGCGAAACCGAGAAACCAAGCACCTCCGACGATGGAGACGGCAATCCCGGATCCCTATTCGGATCTATCTTCTGTAACAGTGCCCGAAACAACCTGGGGCCTTTCTGGATCTTTTGAGTCTTGTTTCTCTGACGACAAGCACACGTACTCCGAGAACCAAAAACCCTCTCTGCACTCCAATCTTATGCAAATAGAGAATGAGAGAAGGGCCTTGCCCTAAAATTGAGGGAGAATGGAAGATTTGAAATTTTAGATTTTATGCCTAAACAATTGAAAGGGCAAATTAGTCATGAAAAATCCCGATGTGGATAGCTAAGGGACTACCGCCTAAATTAATGCCATGCGCAAAGGACTTTTGGCCTTAAACAATAATACTGTGTACTAGAGACTTTATGACACAATACTCAAGGATCTCTCGCTAATTTTTAAACCTTCGTTTTTTTTTTTTTTTGTGTGTGTGTGTGGGTTTTTTTATTTTTATTTTTATTTTTATTTTTTTTTTTTGGGGGGGGGGGGGGTTTGTGTGGTTTGGCTTGCCAAACTTAACCATCAAGTTTTTTTGTGAAAAATAATCCCAAAAGGTGTACTCCACTTTCATTCATCTCCAATCAAAACCTGCCCCCACCTTTGCCCTAACCCCTAAGTGCTACCAAGATTCAAGAAAATTGAAATCTATGGTTCAATTTCTTTAACTCAAATTGACCCTAAAAACTCTCATCAAATCCACCCATAACATAAAACTACCTCCATTTTACACTCTCATCATCTATGAAAGGGGGAAAATGAATGAGATGGAAAGATATAATCATTGGTTGAGTCTTGTCTCCGGCACCAAGCTCATTGAGAATAATGAAAACAAAGATGATTGAATATGGCTTGAAATGCATATAGAAATGTAGAAGTTAAGCTTGATGGAAGCCCAAGCACCAAATCGATGAGTTGGGGAAGATGAATATGGTCCGAGAAGATGGATAAGTGCTAATGGCATTTACCTATTTTCAGATATTGTAGAAAGTTAATGGCAACCACTTGTTTGAGAGTCACACTCACCTCAAAAATTTAGGGGCTCTTTTGATTTATCAATTCTTTGACTTCTTTATAATAGGCCAAGGCTTACGTGATCTTAGAATTTTCTTCGTAGAAATCGTGGAGCAAGGCTTCAGGTTTCTCTCATTCCTAATCGTTTCTCATCTATGTTGCCTTTTTTTCGTAATGATCTTTTCATATCTATATATTGATGGATTTTTTATTTTATTTTTTAAATTTTTCATAAGACCGAATCTATGTATAAAAACTAGAGCACTGATTTTGGTGAATTTGTTTGATGTCCTAAGATGCAGGCATTGGGGAAACAACTCTCCACTTTGAAGAACATGGATACAAATATAGCCATCAGAAACATATGGGTTTAATTCATGTCCCTTAAAAAGTTTGCACCAAGAAATTTAATTATGTCTATAATCATTCATAAATTATATAACTAATAAAATTCTCCAAATAGATGGTCCTCATCCAACAATATTAGGGACAATGAAAAACCCACTACATCAATTATTGTGCCAAAACAAGAAGGTTTATTGATACATACAATCTACAACCCCAAAGGTAGCTAAGTCGGCCTAGGACCTCGATCTGCATCCGGAGGTTGTGGGTTCGAAACTACACTACCACACCGGAGTTACAAGGGAGTTTACCCGGCTTCCTCTGAGCCCGGAGGGATTATTCCAGCACAAATGTCGGAACCCTCCAATGGCCCAAAAAAAAAAAAAGACCAATCAAAGGTACATATCTAATGTCTGAAAAATTAACTTAAATATTAATTTGTAAAAGTGTCATCATACTAACTTGTCAATATAGATCAGCTTAACAAAGCACACATGCGCCCACCTACTTTCTCTAAACTTAGGAATGGGCACTTATATTTTTAGTTTTTAATAGGATCACTCATACTCTCTTCACAGTACTGGTCAACCACCTTGACCAACAGACATTCTTTATCCATTACGTTGATTAAATTTAGCTTAAACAAGTTTGTAGTGAATTTTTAGTGTTTAACCAATAGGGGAAAAACTTAGACCAAATACCAAGCAATCATTTTTTTCTCTTAAACTCACTAGAGTTATACCATAGCATTTCTAGCATGCTGTTAAACTGAACCAATGGTAATCCCTGGGGCTTTACTAGAATTGAGTGTTTTTTCTTCATGTTTCTAATGAAAACATTGGAAGTGGAGAATCAGCCACATCTATTTTCAAACTTTTAGATCATATCACCACCTACAGTCATACATGGGCCACGCAAAAAAAAATAAAAATTAAAGAATTAAATATAAATCTATAGATGGGAGAATCCTAACCCTTCAACTGGTGACCATCAATCAGACGGTTCAGAAAATAGGAATAATCCTAACTCTATTCCAGGCCTTCCAGGCCAGTTTGATTCATGTGGCTCTAACGTGAGCCTCACCGGGCGCATTGTAGACCCCCCGGCGCATGCTAGATGCTTCCCTCCGTTCCAATAAAAACCATATACATGCATGCCTACATAGACACATACAAAAACATATACATACATATATGGATATGGGTATAGAGAGAGCGAGAGAGAGAGAGAGAGAGAGAGAGAGAGAGAGAGAGAACCTGGTTTCCTTCTGGTGAGAGGAGAAAATCTCTATGTTTGGAAGTCAAGAGAGATGAAAAACTGGATTTAGAAGCCTTAACTGCATCACCATTAAAACCCCACAAATCTTGTGTCTTCTTCTTCAAAGCCAAGTCCAACTCCTCCTTCCTCATGCCTCACTCACACCCTTCCTCTCTTTCTAACCTTCAAATCAACAGGTCCCCAACACACAGCTCAGCTTCTTCAAGCTGTTCCTCCCATGCTTATATTCCCTGCTTTGTTTCAAGGAACCCCATGCATGCCCACATACATGCATGCACATGCACATAACATGGGTCACATGGCCTTTGCCCTTTAACCTCTATACACGCGTATATGGGAGTTTAAGGAGTTATGAAATGAGACTGAGGAGGGCAGAGAACAAACAAGCTTTATTCGGCTTTGTCCACACCTAACTGGATATGGGTCTCGTGGAAGCTAATCAATGAATGGGAGAGCATCCTCTACTGCCTCGCCTGCAGGAACCTCTCTGTTGTAACTTTATTTTGAGAGGGGCACGTTTCATATTTTGTGGGCCTGATTTTGAGAATCAGGCTTCTGCCAAAGTTACAGGTCCATTAGATATAATAAAGCTATCTATGGTCAGATCAGCTGTGTGTGATCTTTTTGTTGATAATGACTCATCTATTATTGCATCAGGTAAAGCTGAGTTCTTAAACACTTAAAAATAACTCAGTTAATTTAGGATTACAGTTTGTATCAAGAGCTTACAGATTTAAAATTGCACTACCACACACTGGGGCCACAGAAAAATTTACCTGAATTCCCTTTAGACCCGGAGGGATTAATCTAGTCCAAAGGATTGGGAACCCTCCGATAGCGAAAAAGATAATAATAATATGTGCATCTTATATTTGGTATTGGCCACAATGCTCCCAAATCCTGTCATAAAAAACTATAATATTTTCTGCACGCTGACATTTACCTCATCTTTGCTCATTCATGCTGTCCATAATGAAATAAAATCAATATCTAAATAAAAGTTTAAGCCACTTTAAAATAAATGTCATCTCTCTATATGAGTTGTCTTCAAATTTTACCATAATATGAGTAAGCCCACTAAAAGATTTGTCGTATAATTACAAACTTAAATAAAACAATCTTATATTTATTATTAATATCTATTAATCATATGCTTAATTTTATAATGGGATATACTGATACGGGGATAAAATTTAAAAATTAGATAATATAAATAAGATACTTAAAATTTGAACGGTTGAGATATTCAATAGGTGACTCTACATTGAATTCAATCCTTCCACCCATGGAAAGCCAGAGGTTGATACTGAGGGGATCCAGAGTCAGGCTTGTGCTGTAGATTTCTGCAGAGGATATGAATCCAGATGGGCCAATAGCACTGAACCACATGTAGTTTTTAGGAAGGGAGTAACCAATCCAACATATAATTTTTTAAAGCAGTTTGATGATTTGGAGCAACTTAATATCGGGTTCTTTATCGGGAGTTTCTCTTCTATTTCCCGTTTCGTCTCGCGAGGAGGAAGCCATAACATTTGTCAAGTGGTGGGCGATATATCGAAGACGAGAAGTTGTAGGTTTATAAGATGTCAAGACGCAAGATCCTAGCCGTCCATCTTGAATGGGATTTTCAACCCATTTAGCCTGATTGATGAGAATAGAATTTGTTTGGGGGTGGAGTAAACGTTTTCACATTTTTATCATAGAGGGGAAGAAAAAAGGGAGAATAATTGGAAGATTCTTTTGGAGTTGGTAGATATGAAGAATGACAATATTTTGGTTTTCCTTGAGCCCATTTGGAGAAATTGGGAGGATAAGGGGAATAGAATTTGTTACAGTGGAGAGAATATATTTGGAATTTGAACTAAAAAAAAGTAAAAGAGATAAGATTTCAAAGTGATATCAGGAATTGTCCGTTGTTAGGGGTCATATGCAAATGATTTACATGTATAATGATTATGCATCGTGATATTTGGTAATGCATTTTGATATTTATTCACACCGATTCACGAATGTGGTGTGTAAACGATGTGTGAAAATAGAAAGATGAGGCAATTTACACATTCTAATTCTCACATGTGCACGTGTGTTAAAAGTGTTTCGCACCTACGGTCTTGCAAAAAGGCACAAGTATACTATTTTACATGGTATTTTTTCCCTTGTGGGCCTCATCAGCTAACTTTATTTATTTATTTTTTTTTCATTCCAATGGGCTCCATATTTATAATTCAGACTATTCAATTTGCTTATTGGACTAATGAACTTTAGGACTTTAAAGGTAACGTAATTATATTATTTTTTTTATAGATTTTGAGTTATTTGTAAAAAAAAGTCTCAACCAATGCATTTAATTTTTATATACTTTTGTTAGTTCCCAATTAATGATCCAAACTAGTCAACAAAAAGTTTCATATTCTCGTTCTTCTTGGGCTTTGAGAGATTTATGAAAAAAGTCCAAGAAGTTTTAATAAAACGAAAATTGTTTGATATGCCCATTTGAAAATGATGTTTTTGACAAACATAGTAATGTAATATACATGTGAAACACTTGCATATGTAGCATTTATATGTACAAATTTTACATATGTAAAACTTATTTTCCTATCTTGTGCATAAAAGGCGAACAACCCCATGTGAAATTTTATTTCAGCACCAAACATATAATTCAAATCCCGTCATATTCAAAACAGGACTGCCATGGATTTAGACCTACATTGTTTTGTAGACTTAGTCCAACGTTTGGTGGAAACAATTAGGGCTCAAACTTGACTTAAAAGGTTCGAACCTACCATCATAGGTTTCAAAGCACACCGAACAGACGTCTATGCCACAATCCAATTTTCTTTATTTCCTTTGGTGTAGTCATACATCAAATTATTAAAAGTAATGCAACAAATTATTTTTTACTATTATATACATATATAATATGTTACTAACGTAAGAATGCACCAAGTCCTCAGTTTTTTTCCTGCTCAAGTAAGCATAGAAGTTTTCAAAATTGAGTTAGAACCTGTTTGGTTAAAAGTATTTCTAATAACATTTCCCTTTATTTGGGGTTCTTGATAGCGTCATAATGGAATTCCAAATGACTTGTTTAATAGAGGAGAATTCTCTTAACTAGAAATCCGAAAGATAGTTTTGCCATATGGCTTTATATATCATCAATCCAATACCTAGAATGCTAAATAACCCGGGGCATTCAAAAACTCCACTTCATGGGACAACATTGGAATTCTCCACATGCTCCAAGACAAGAAAATCTTGAAAAGGTTGTAACCAAATATGGTCTTAGATAGTTATTGAGTCAACTTTGTTGGGTTAGCGTTTGAAGAGTCTGGATACAACGAGAATCCTTTGCAAGTAGGGTAATAACGCTTCCCCTTGATGTTGGCACCTTTATTGATGGCTTCCTTGAAGTCCAAATCCTCATGACTCTTTGACAGCCAAATTTTGGAGTTGAACAAGTGAAACTCCATGATAAGCTCACCTATTGAAAATTTGAGCTGCTCAAAATGAAGGTTTTTATTGTGTATCCGATGTTCCCAACTTGTAAGATTGATCATACGATGTATAATTAGATCATATTTATTGAATACGGTCAATCATACAGTGAAACTAACTCTTACAAAAGTAAAATTTGGAAAAATCTCATGCACAATGAGGGTGTTTGTGTTGAGCGGTTTAAATTTTTAATAAGTGGGCCTTACCATAGAGTCTCACTCCTTTGAGAATTCTTTGAGTCAGAGATTCAGAGGATCGGGACTCATTTAGTTGACAATAGTTTCCTTGTTATGGCTCACTTAATGGTTCATCCTTTGTTATAGCTCTACATATTCAAAGAACTAGAGACACTATGGCTTGTTTGGTTGCAAGTATCCTAAGAACTTTTGCTCTAATAATTTTGGAGAACTCAAAATTTTTATCCCCCATTGGAATTCTCAAAATTGGAATTCCAAAGAATTCCAAAAGGTGGGCATGTAAGAAATCCAAGGACATTTAAGAAATCCACATGGCAGAACAGTCATTTGAAATATCACTTCGAATTCTTCTCAACTAGACAAGGCATTTAATTGGAATTTCAAAGAGACACCACCTGCACTCATGTAAGAAATCTTAAACAAAAAACAGGCGTAGCAATCTAAGTAGTTGATATTATTCTCTCTATCCATCCATATATGTTTAGATGTTTGACAGGCAGACTCCACAAGTTTTCTTTGATGGTTAACTTCTATAATCACTCTTTCCCGAAGCTAACCATCCAATTGCGTGCTCCATGCAAACAACATTAAGAAGAACTCTTGTATGCCCATGCATTAATCCGATACTCCATTCCATGAAAATTGCACGCAATCCATTATCCAACTATTCATCTGCTCAATAATGTAATGCATACAAAAGCATTCATACAGTCATACTTCATCTACCCATGAAGTACGGAACTTCATTCAATGCAATGCAGGGTGAAAATAACTATGGGAACTCCATCCAATGCAATCAGGGCCGGACCCCAAGGGACTGGGGGCTTGTATAAGGAGGTGTTGGCACGTGAAAAGAGGTTAAAGTTATTAAAAACCCACCTACAAATTATAAAAATTATTTAAAAAAAAATTGCATTTGCCCCTTCCTTCAATATTCTTATACATATAACCCCCAAGATCAATTTCTTAGGTCCGTCTCGAATGCAATCTAAGTATGAAATCAGCAATGGAAACGGCATTCATTTACTTAATTTAAAAACAAACAAAAGAACTACAATGCAGCGCGCCGCTATATTAATGAGCTTCAGTGCAGCGCCTTGAGGTAGAGTGGAGCCCAATTACAGAAAACTCAAATTGTTGATATACCCATAACACCTGTATTATAATTATAATAAGCAACCTATAAAAATGCTTTCAAAGGAGAGAGAACCAGAACCACCGTTGAATTTACTTACATCTTGAACACATGATCAACTACTTCCTTTACTTCTCTTTCTTTCTTTGAAAAAACAAAGATGGAACCATTATATGTGAAACCCTCAATTTAACCATTGCCCACTGAGTTGGTTTTAGTATATTTAGATGCAATCAATACAATGGTTGCTGAAGTTGGTTTTAGTATATTCACACATCAACAGTTTGCATTGATGCTCAAAGCGTTGCGGCATTGTAGTTCTCCGGCAAACACATGTACCCATTCAATTAAGGATTCATCTCCCCTTTAAACTCATTCATTGATTGGTCCATTCAATTAAGGATTCATCTCCACTTGAAACTCATTTCATTGATTGGTTCATCTACTCAGTCAACCCATCTACCAATCAAAACATTAGACACGAGGAAGCTCTCTCTCTCTCTCTCTCTCTCTCTCTCTCTCTCTCTAATCTACTCAGCAAACCCATCTACCAATCAAAATATTAAACACGAGGAATATATGTCTTCTCTCACTGTGTAAATGCCACAAAAACAAATTAACAAACCTTAATTTTACTCTATTTAGCCATATTTGCTTACTACTTGCTGAGTCTTGGGAGACTCAAGAACAATCTCTTACTCGAATGGTAATAGGCGTCGGTTCTAAGCCAGTTGCCCAAGACTCAAACTTAGGTAAATCCCTTCCCTCGTCGGAGGTTTGTCTTACCTCACCCAAGGTCTTCTTCTCTCACCTGAGGCCCTCTTCACCACTCTCAATGTCTACTTTCCTTACAAGAGCGTAGGATCCACCCCCTAAATTGGGTACCAAACGAAAAAATATGGCTGACTTGGTCCACCCAAGTTGATGTGATTCATAACTTAAGATTAAGATGATTAGCATAAATTGGGTTAAACCGTACTCCTCTTTGTTTAAAACAAACATTAAGCATTTTTCTTAAAACACTAAATTAAAATAAGGCTCCTTTAACCATGTCACAAAACATAAAATTGGCCGAATCAATCGAAATCACCCCAGATCTGCCCGGTGTGTGTTTTTGCGGATTTAGCAGGCGCAACCTAGGGGATTAGTCCCAAGAAAAAAAAAATCGAAACCATTGTCAAACTAAGAGGGTTCAAATAATCGTTACTTATTTAACCCTTGATTAACCCAACCCCAAACACATCATCGCATGCGTAATGCGTGTGACTGTTTCCTCTTTCTCACGACAACGAGAAATAAGCCGCTAAAATCACGTATAACCCAAACCGTCCAGCGATAAGTTATTTCTCTTCCCGTCTCGTCTCACGATATCTCGCGAGTCCCTCAGTTGCTCACCTGTAGGTGCGCGCATGACGTATGATCCGACAAGTCCCATCTGGATTTACGACACGTGTAAAGTCCGAGGACACCTGTCAACTCGATCTCGGAGTCGCTGGCCTGTAATCATTATTCCAAAAACGCATCGATGGGCCCCACCCTCACCAGATTCCGCATCCCGTGCCACGTTAGCCCCCTCATTTCCTGCCAGCTCCTAAAATAGAGACACGTGCCAGTCCTTTTCCCAAAGAGAGAGAGAGAAAAAAAAAGGCCAAACGACTACCACGGAAGTTGTGAGCTGCAAGATAACGACTAACACTTGTGCGGCTTATAAAGTGCCACGTCGGAAGATCGGACGGTCCAGATGCGGGCTGGGGAAGAAGAAGCCGGCAAGGAGTCCTTCAAGAAAGGGACACTGGATGGAAATGGAAACTGGGAATGGCATTTTTTGAGTTTTCATCTTAACCATTAATATTGTGCCACGTGCGTCGATGCTATGGAGAGTTGAGAGGTGTGGGGCCATAGGTGAGTCAGGAACATTGGGAAAGTAAGGTTGGTGATGGGACAATCAGGTCCGTAAGATTGTGGTGGGAGAAGTAATTGGGTGGACACGTATGTCAGGAGGTGTCCTCTTGACAGCTCATGTGACCCACAGGTGGCATAGAAGTACTTGAATACAGGCTGGCAGGGGTGTTTAAGTAATGACAACCAATGAATGTCCCTTTCCAAAATAAATATATAGTAAATTAATATACAGTATTTTACCCTAAAAAAAACATGCAAGATGGCCTGCAATAAAAAAAATGAGACAATAGTAAATATGGCACAGAAGTAGTCACTTCGATTTTTTTTATTAATAATTGAAACTTACGACGACGTCATCGCTTAATAGCTTGAAACACCATTGTTTTCATTTTTCCCTTCTTCCTCTCGTCGTTTTCCCCCTTTCTCCTAAGGTGTGGTTGCCCTTGCGCTTGATGGGATTGTTTTCTGAAGGAGTATATGAGGGCTATAAACATAACGCCTGAAAATATTATGTACTCAGAGATTATTACAAGCTTCGATATCAGAGGCTCCCCACTCCCAAACACCTTGAGAAGATGAAGAAAATCCCTTAAGCTTATGGTTTATGTGGTTGCAGTGCAGATTTGTTGCAGGCCTTGTTGCAGAAACAGGAAGAACAGAGAGACGAAGAGGGCTGGGCTGGGCTCTATCGAGCACACACAGGTTTCATCATTGCAGAAGACGACTGGAAAATGGTTGACCTTGTATTGCGTTTACAGATTGGAGAGATCTGGGTAGGGGATTTGGGCCACTGCATGCTTGTGCAACAAAGGGATTAGGGTATAGAAGGCGATTTCTATGATTTGTGAGAGAAGAATTGTAATAGGGAGGAAGAAGGGGAAAATGGGGAAAATGGAGAAAATGGGGTTTTAGACGATTAAGCGACTACGTTGTTACACATTTAAATCTTCCATAATACGAACATCATTTTTTTTCCGATTGCAATGGTCAATGACAACGTCGTTGCTTCACAGAAGCTAGTGTAAAATATTGTGTGCGACTGTACAACGACGTCGTTACTTAACAAAAGCTAGTGGCAGAAAACGTTTGTGACTATACAACGACGTATATATAGAACATTAACGACGACGTCGATACTAACTCTCGATATTAAGTGACGAAGTCGTCGCTTGTTGAAAAAAGACAAAAAAAAAAAAAAAAAAAATCTGGTGAGAATACCACTTCCGTGTCATATATACTATTGGTACCTCTTCTGGTTAGTGGTCGTCTAGGGGCTTTTTTAGGTAGATTTTTCATTATTATAATAATTACAATTATAGAAAAACAATTACCTGTTAATATTCTTAAGAATTTTTGAAGAAAGTAAAATAAAAAATATCTTAAGAATTTATGGTAAAAAAATATTATTGTGAAAAATAGTAATGAACAATGTTTTTATCAATAAAAAAGCAACGAGAAGTAATAGGATTTAAGGTTTAGGATTTTTTTGGGTAATGAATAAAACGAAAACGTAGGAATGTTCTGTTCTTGTTTAACAAATCATCAACATTTTTATGTGTTGTGATTTTTTTTTTTTTTTGTTTTTTAGAAAATAGATTTTATTATTTAAACTATAAAAAAGATACAAACTGAATTACAATACTTTATTTCCAAAGGAAATAGCAATTGTAAAGGCTGTTTACTCGACCGTTGGATCTGACTATGTATTGATTTGAATGGACTGTTGACCATTAAACTTTTGGGCTCATATGGAGATGATAGAAACCACGGTTGTGACTGATTTTTTTTTTTCAGAAAAGAGGATCCCGGGAGTCCTTGAAATCCCCTCATCCCTATTCCTATGTGGGTCCCCCACCACACACTTGAGCTTATCTTATCCTTAGTTTCCCCTTATTAAAATACCTCCGAATTTTGTCCTCCCCATTCTTTATTTGAGTTTCATAGGTATTTAATTAGCAAATCAGCTCCCAACATCTTGGGCATATATTTTTTTCACACCATTTTCACAAAGAATTCAATTACAATTCCAAACCGAAATAAGTTTTCCAGCACCTATTATCAAGCTAATATTTTAATTAAGTTTACAGTTTCAACAAGACCTCTCCAAATCTATGAGTTACTCTCTTATAGCTTTCCTCCCATAAACATTAGTAGGTGAGAGCATAGTGGTTGGTTATTGCTTAGGTACATCCGACATATCTTAGCTCATAAAGCTAGATTTTTACATCTAGAATCCATAATGTCCAGACCTCCATCACCAATATATTTGCAAGTCTCATTCCACCTAATAGTGTGTAGCTCCTTTTTGTCATCCCAATCCCTCCATGAGAAGCCTCTTGGATTTTTACTAGGAAAGATATTGACTTGTAGCGACTCCCGGCTTTAGGGGCTTCAACGAATTTTACTTCAATTGAATATAGGTGCTTCGCTGGATAGAGTGATATCACTCTAGTTGTTTCCTTTTTTATAACACGTTTAAAGGGTGTCGGCCCGAGCTCAAACCCACTCCAAGCTGCTTTGGCCCAGGCTTAGGCCTTCACTTGGGCCGCCGGGTTTGGATTATTTTTTGGGGTCAGACTGGATTTGGATTGAGTGGGAGAGAGCCCAAGCCCAGCCTGACCTGACTGTAAAAATAAATGTAGGAAGAGCAGGACTTGAACTCATGACATCTCACTAACACACAAGTAACCAAATCAGTCGACCAGTATAAGAGAACCTTTTTTTTTTTTTTTTATCATTGTACCAACACATGTCATTTATTAGATAAACCACTCAATTTAGGTCCATGCAGCGGGGCCCACCTGGGTGTGTAGAGAAAGCAATAAGCATGTCGTTTCTTCCCTTTTATAAGGGTATAGTATATATATATATATATATATATATATATATATATATATAGTAGATATATCTATATGATTTATCGTCTTACTATAAAGTGTCAGAATTGCAATGTTATAAATAGGAATTGTTGACACCACTAATTTAATAAGGTTCCCCCTTTCAGTCCGAGAAAGAAGCAAGATCTTCTAGGAGTGTATTTTACCTTTATTTTTATATGTAAGGAAGTCAAAATTGGAAGCCTTTTTCTCATTCATCAATCTAATTCCTAGAATTTTGACCAGACTATTACACCTTACATGCTCCATTCCATTGCTGACATAGGTAGCTGATTGACTAAAATTAATTAATTGACCAAAAGCCTCACAATAATCATCTAAAGTATCCTTAATTTCTCTAGCATCACTAATTTCAACATTACAAAAGATAAAGCTTTTGTTATTGAAGAATAAATGAGAAATACGCTCTTTGCTACTTTAATCCCATGAGTGAGAGACCGCGCATCTTGGTCTTGATAAACATACGAGATAAAACTTCAGCACCTAAGATAAAAGAGGTACGGAGATAAATGATTCTCTTGTCTAAGCCCTCTCGAAAGAGAGTTTTGTTATAGAGTCAAAAGGAGATCCATATAATAGAGTGGAGTAGGATACCAAAGTTACATGTTCTTTGATAATATGCTTGAAACCTGAGTGGAAACCAAAGGCTAGGAGGGCCATAACAAAGTTATATGTTCTTTGATAATATGCTTGAAACCCGAGTGGAAACCAAAGGCTAGGAGGGTATTAACAACAAAGTCTCATTCCATTATTTCATAGGCAATATACATGTCAAGTTTGAGGCCCATTAGTTTTTTTTTTTTTTTTTTTTTTATTTAAGATGAAGCACTTCATGGACAACAATATAATGTAAGAATTCTAAGCCACCTGGGCCTAGTGACTTTAGGGAGCC
The DNA here is from genome assembly GCA_003546025.1 of Camphora micrantha. Classification (NCBI taxonomy): domain Eukaryota; kingdom Viridiplantae; phylum Streptophyta; class Magnoliopsida; order Laurales; family Lauraceae; genus Camphora; species Camphora micrantha. The sequence goes on along the minus strand of QPKB01000009.1, from coordinate 32,464,475 downwards.
CAGTTGGAAAACCACCTCCTTAGTTTTTAGGGTAATAATGTAAGATTTCTAATTTAAAGGTCAAGATTGAGATAAGAAGTGTCAAAATTGAAAACTGGGCTGACCAAAATCATCAACTTGAATATATAATATGGTAAAGGAGATTCCTTAATAGGTTTAAATTATCATTCCTAACCCGTTTAATTAATGAACACTTAATGTCTAACCTTCCAACCTAACTTAACTTGACTCATTCCTTGACACAACCACCACCACCCCCACAATAACTGAACTGGAATGCAACCTATTAATTAAGTTTTAAAATAACCCTCATAATCTCAAGGGTGGGTTTGTACTGACATCTTTATCATGGTCAATGGATGGATAAAGTTCATATTGAGCACATACACTACCATGCATTGTTCACTCTATTCAATTTCTTCTCTCTATCTTCAAACTATCATTTTCTTTTCATAATTATTATTATCCTTTTGGTGTGATAGTTAGATAAGTGACATTTGGAATCAAGGTTTTTTTTTTTTTTTATTGCAATTAGATAGATGACACTTGTCAGCAGGGGCGGCTCCAGAAATTCAAATCAGTGGGGTCAAAAAATACTTATCTTCCGCAACCCTGCAACTAAGGCTATGACCTAGGCCAGGCCGAGGTTAAGCTCTTATCCTACCCTCTTATTTGCGGACTGAGTTAACTGAGCAAAAACTTTCGACTTTCACATGAGGGGCTGTAATTTTTATGCCCTTACCCTACCTTCAAATATTTAGTATTAGAAAAATGAGAGAAAAATGATAAAAATAAAAGGACCTAAGATAAAAATATTATTTGAGCTACCTATGAGTTAAGGCATGTCCATTTAAATTTATAAGCCATTCAAAATTATTGGGCTACCCATGACACAAAAGTACACGGTTTATCTTAATTGGATGTTACAAAATGGTCAAAAATTTATTAATCATTTTCTCTCCTTCAGGTCAAACTCTTAAATTTAATTGGTTCAAAATCTTCTCATAAGATTGTTTTTAGATTTCAGTGGCGTCAAAACTTCCCATAAATATTTTTTTTTTAGATCTCAGTGGGTCAAAAGCTTTCCACTGATAGGTTCGTAAAATTTTTATGAATATATTATGAGATCTCAATGGGGTCAGTTGACCCCACTGTGAACCACATGGCGCCGCCCATGCTTGTCAGTTATCCATGACTCTCTATCTTTATAAAAAATATCTTTTTTTTTTCATACACTTGTTATCATCTTTTTTTTTTTTTTTGTAACAATTTAAATGAGTAACATTTGGAATCAAAATTTTTTATAGCAATTGAATAAATGACACTCATCAATGATTTATGACTCCCTTAGTTTATAAATAGCGCATGCTCTCTCATTTCAATTAAACACTTATTTATGTTTCAAGAATTTGTATCCTTCCCTCACTCATATTTTATTTCATTTTCTTGAAAATCTAATATTATTGTATTGCCCATACCAAATTGAGCCAAGGGGTACCTAAGTCCATGTTGAAGTCCACGTGAATTCTTTTAAAAATTTCATTTTAAAGGTTTTATTTCTACTATTTACTTTTTATGTATACATTTTATATATATATATATATATATAAAATACACACACACGCACAAACATATAGCATCCCGTATAATATATATGTAATAGAACTAAATGTTCTTATATCTTTTTAATCAATCTAGGTATGGTCTTATAACGTAGATCCAAGTTAAAATATACTAATTGCCTTTAAAAAAGAGGGACTTGGGCCTCTCTATTTTTCAAACACGTAGACTAAAATTTAAACAATGACGCAAATCTGGCTCATTGATGGAATATATTTTTGAAAATCAATTGAACCTATTGAAAAGATTATTTTAGATATGAAAACATATTTGATTATATTGATTTTTTTTTCTAAATTACAATCATACAATTTTATTGGGAATGGGTGGCAAATATGAAAAGATGTGTGATTATATCTGTTCATATTTTATATTTTTTCTCCTTTTTTTTCTACATTGATATTTTTTTAGTTTTTAACCCTGTGTTTATCCTATATGATCATATGTTCATTTTTTTAATAGATTATAAAATTACTTATTTGCTTATTTTTATAAATTGCAGTCATAAAGTATTTTTTGGGAATGGATGGCATAGGAAAAAGGTATATCTAGATTTTTTTAAGCAATTATTTCCTATCTTAATGTAACATCATCTTTTTTATTTTTTTTATTATTTGTTTAGTAAATAGAAAATTTTATCTCATTAGTTGTAAAACTCATTAAAAGTTTAAGTAATGAAAAACATCTCTATAATAATGAATAAAGAAAAGAAACTTAAAAGAAAAATGAAAATATTAGAAATAATTTAAAATATCCGAGAGGTAACACTCATTTTAAATAATGATAATTAAGATTTTGAACCATTTAGTTGTTTGGGAAGGTGTAAGAATCCTTTCATTTCTCAAGATTAAAAAGAAGTGGACAAATGTCGATCCTTCCTTACTAATAACGTGCAAGCAAAACATGCCTATGCTTAGCATAAGCAATAAAAATATAAAAGTTATAATAAGAATAATTAATTAACATAAATTTGTAGCAAGAGCTGGAGATTTAAAATATTTAAATATATTATTTGAATGTTTTTGCTAGGAAATCATGTAGATAGAAATTTTTTAAATTTAATTGCAAGAGCTGAATGCTAGAAGAGGAACGAGTAAGCGAAGAATTCGAACCTTGTCAAATTACATCTTTCTAGAAAAGTAAAAGTACAACAGTTTTTCAAATGCAGACTAATTACACATGCAGGGTCACTTAAAGATAAATGATAAGATAGAAGAGCAATTATACAAAAGTGAGTTGTTGAAACGAGGAGTTGGAAAGTGGTGAGAGAACATGAAGAATTTGAAATAAAGTAGTATAACTTGTGGTCATAATTATGACTGATAGTCAAAATTAAAGCAAAAACCCTTGACTTTAATATATTATAATTGATGAGAATGGGTAAAGACCATTAATGCTACTTTCTCGGCGACTACTTTTTTCTCTTCTTTCTTCTAGTGATTTGGCAGCGGGAAAAATGAGAGTGTAGAAAATTTATGCTTTGTTTTCTCTACCTATTTTATTTCACCTTGGCAAAGCTTTATTGAGTGAGGTACTTGGATGCGGAGAAATGAGAAATTAGGTTATATGACTGATATAAAATTAGGGTTGCAGATAATCTCCAGTGGACACATTCAAACTATTTGTCTAGTTTTGGGCCATTCAAAATACATGAGAAAATAGAACTTTCTATTGTTGTGACAGATTTCACTTACTTTCACTTAAGTGCAAACAAATAAATCCATTAACTTTTATTAGTACTGTAGAAAATTATTTTCACTTTTGATGTTTTTTCAATAGAAAAGAAGCCTAACAAGCGTTGCTTGTGTTTGATTGAATTGCAGTCTAACGATTCTCCCACATCAAATATAAAATTTGAGGGCTATGTAAGCTAGTTGCAGCATTATGGTGGAATTGGGAAATTCTTAAAATAGATTAAAGTTTGCTAAAATATCGGTAAGGAGTGTGGATATGTAACATGCAATTTTAAGACATCAAAATCATAAACTTGTTCTGATTATGAAATATGAATGCACTAAATCTTAATCCATGTTTAGACATTAAGAGACAAGGTTAACCTAATTCAAGGTTGTGGATAGGCTAGATTAATCCAAAATTACGATCGCCCATCCAAACCCATTCGATGACTTATTTGATAGATAAAATGAGACGGGAAGATTGGGTGCAATATTTGTGTGCCGAGATTATGGAATTGAAGAAAATTGTTCTAATTAGAACAATTTTCTGTACTAATTTTTCTCGATAGAGAGGATTCGGATTCCTATCAGTGGGTAGGAATGGAGGATTATTTTGCGGAACATCGAATTCCTCTCTCTAGTGGAAACAGAAACTGCGTACCATTGAATTCTCTAATTATATAACCAAATCCTAAGAATTTTTTTTTGGTGAAGGTTAACAGAATGTGAGCTGAACTCGAGAACTCTTTCCCAAACTATAAAATAAATATCATCATTTTGTATTGACATTGGAATATTAGTGTGCCCATTCAAATTTCAAAGATGATAAATGGCATGTAAACGGTCATCACATCTATGTGAGCTCCATTTTTGCGAGGTTTCAAGTGGGGATGCAATCTGGGGTGGAACCATGATAGACACGAACCTGGACACAGGCCCGGATCCGTCATTATAGAGTAGATAGTATTCGGATCCAGATGCAGCACAAACCATAGTGGACCCAGACTTGAGTCCGTCATGATAGAATAGATCTTTATTTTTATCATCATCCAGCACAAAACTTATATGTAATAGCTTGATCACTGCTAAAATCGGATTAAGTTCAGATTTGGATCCAAAACAAGATGTGGAGTGCATTAAAAGAGCTTAAAAATAAAATTTTTCAAATATACAAGTGGAGCTACTAAATTTATATGGTTTTTTTTTTTTTTTAAATAAAAATGGATTTGATTTAAAGCTAGGTAGACTCTCAAATATGAATAAGACTCAAGCTATGTAGGCCCTTAAAATCTATATATAATTTTAATATATTTGCGACCCTACATCCTCGAATCTAGATTTGGGTCCGAATGCAAACTCCTGAATAAAAAATAGGTTGCATACCACTTTGTCATAAACATGAGACTATGGATAATAATTGAATACCCATTTGCAGCCCTAGTTTGAAGTGTCAGATGGGACAAAACTTTCTAAGAAAATTGGATATACTTGTGTTTCCCACTTGGTAGGAAATGAAGGGTTGAATGGCTCTTGATTGGTTTCTTAGAATAATAAAATCTCCCATGTCATTTACTTTAATGTTGTTGACTTTAGAGCTATAATTTAGTCAATCAGTGGAGTGCAAGAGGCCCTAGAGGGATGTTTATGGTGGAGCTTATTCAAGGCTGATGGAAGTAGGGTTGTCAAAGGGCCAGGCCGGCCCGGGGTCGTCCGGCCCCTACCTTCAACATATGTATTCTGAGCCCGGGGTAGGCCAAAGCCTTTGGAGGGCCTTGCATTACCTTTTCCTCTCGAGGTAAATGTCTAGAAAATAATATCATTTTTAATAGAAAATGAATGACAAGGAGAGATGAGGCGAATCTCCTGCCATCACTCTGATAATTCAAATCCAACTAAACTAAAGACACTATCTACATCCCCTCCTCATATCCCTCACACTTCACTTTTTTCTTTTTTTCTTTCTTTACCAGAGATCATTTGACCATGAGTTCTTATATATTTAGTTCCAATGTTTTGTTTCTATGCAAACAAAGAAAGTACATATGCAACTTTTTGTGTTTTGATGAAAACCTTTATCATCTTACAGCCAACTATGCTACAGGCTTCTGTCAAGATAATATTACACTATTATCTTTTTCTTATTTATGTTAAGGATCCAAGTAAGACATTAGCCAATTCGCTAATTTCTAATTATCAAAGAAAAGAAGCTTCATACAAGAAATTACTAGGCTGCAAATAGCAATAACAGTAAGCAAAATATGAGATGAAGTTATAAGACCATTGGATAGAACTTTTTTCACAACAGAGGTTGGACCTTTTAAAAGGTTGTAGAGGAATGCCTTCACCCATAATGAAACTCCACCAAGTGGCCCACCATTCAAAAAAAATATACTTCACCTCCTTCAATGGGGTCTTTTTACATCTTCCCCTATGTTCAATTCAATCCCTATGTTCAATTCAATTCCTTGAAACATATGCATTCCCCTTGAATTGGCACTGGAATTAATTTGAAATTGATTTACACAAAATCTCACCACTGTATTTTATCACAAGAAGTTTGGACAATGTATATCCTAAAGGGTGTGCAATGGGCCCTGTCAGTCTGTGGTAAGGCACATCCAGGCCTGGCCAACTTTAGACACACAAGTCCATATCCGGCCCAAGCTTAACAAGGGCCAAAAGTGACTAGCTGTAGCCTGGCCCACCTCAGACATTTCAGGCCCGAGCGTGCCCATTTAATTAATTGTGTTGGGTTTTCAATCATTTTTTTTTCTTTTTGGTACAATGAGATTGGGACCCATGAAAGTACTCACACAAGCAAGGAGAAAGCACCCACAAATGAGGGGAGGGAAGACTCGCACATGTGAAGAGAGGACACCCGCACATGCAGGGAGAGAGAGACTCGAGGATCCATCCCTGGTGATCTGGATGAGAGGCAAGGTTCCCAACCAATTGCGCCACCCCTCATTCTCCACTTGTTTGAGCTTTCCACCACTTGTTTGGGCAAATGAATCACTAAACCGCAGGCACGGCATATTTAGGCAGGGTTGTCCTAGTTTCAAGCTTTTCTATTACTTAATCCAAGCCCGACCCAAATATTAAGCAGACCTAACTTCCAAGATGTAAGACCCCGACCCGAGTGGCCTCAATTAGTGTTGATTAAGTTGCGTGTTAGTGTTAAGTTTGTTTAGTGTGTTTTGGGTTAGATTGAGTTTAGAATAGCTTTAATATATCTTTGAGGAATTTTGAGTGCCTTTGTGATTAGTGGGGCCCTTTGGGGGTTCCTTTTTATGACCTTGCGTGTACTTGGGGGATTAATTGAGATTATTTGGATTTGTGTTTTTATCTCGTTTTATTAATCTCGTCAATCTCTACAACTTTCATGTTGATCCCGTTTCCGTCCCGAAACCCGACTTTCATTGCATCGAGGGCAAAACAGTCTTTTTACACTAAATTTAGACCAAATATTTGATATTCCCGAAACCCGCGAAACATATATTTTTTGGAAACTAGAAATTTCGACGATCATTTCTTCCTTCTTCGTCGTTTTCACCCGAGGTTCCGAAAACTACCATTTCAGCCTTTCAAAATTTCAAAGTGGTGGAGCCCACTTGCAAATGCTATATAAAAACCCACCTCTCCTTCCTTTCTCCTTTTTCCAGCAACTTTCTTGTCTAGGGTTTCTTCTTCCTTGTTCTTCTTCTCCTTCTTGCTTTTCCATCATCACATCACCACCCACCTTGCATCTATTGAGAAATGGACTCCTCCATCTTCCTCACCATCTTGAGAGCTTTCCATTGATATCACTGGTGAAGAAAACCACCATCTCCAAGACTTGTTTTGAGCTAAGACTTGCCATTAGAGGACCCTACAAGTAAGCTTTTACCCTAATCTCCTAGATATGTATTCTTCTAGTCCTTGAGAAACTCCATTTTCATTATTGGAAGCTCTCTCTTCCTATTTCTTTGTTTGACCCATTTTAGGATTTGTTTTGGAGATTTTTGTAGAGATTGTGGTTTGGGCTTGGAGGAGAGATTAGGAGCTTGTTTTGCTTAGCTTTGGACTTGAGGCAAGTGGATGAATGGTTATTTTGAGCTTTTAATGATTTTGATAAAATGCCTTGATGATTTCATATTACTATTGATTAAATTAAATGTGCATTAATGACTCTTTTAGCTCATTAAATGGTTTTGGAAATATGGTTGGTGGTTTGCATTTAATTCCTTAATTGTAGTCTAAATGAACTCTTATGAGTTGGTTTTTCTCTTGTTCTTTATGGTTGAATGTGACGGAAGAGAAGAGGCTGTTTGATGGATGATGATGGGGTATTGATGTGAAGCTTGAATGAGGATGGAAAGGGGTATTAGGGCCTCTCATGTGGGGAATAAAATTGTGGTTAAGGGAATTGTAAGAAGTGGAAATGAAATGGGAGCAGAACTATCCCGGAACCCAGTTCTGGGCGGTTCTCTCGAGCGAACCTGGTGGTCGCTCGAGCGAAGTGTCCAGAGCAGGTTCGGAACCATTCCAGTAGACAGTTCGCTAGAGCGAACCCCTTATTCGCTCGAGCGAACCCTTCCAGAACTGTATCAGGCTCGTCACAGAACCTCGTTAGTTCGAGCGAACTAATTGTTCGCTTGAGCCAACAGGTTCGCTCGAGCGAACCACTTCATCGCTCGAGCGAACTCCCCCAGAAAGTTTATCAGAGCGTTACAGAACCTTGTTAGTTTGAGCGAACCATTTATTCGCTCGAGCCAACATGTTCGCTCAAGCGAACCCGTTATCCGCTCGAGCGAACCTCCTAGAAAGTTATTCCAGACAGCTCATTGCTCGAGCAAACTCCCTGTCCACTTGAGCGATCAGCACTGTTCCCCTGGGACTAATCTGTGAGCAAAAATGAAGTATTATTCGATTAAGGGGCGTTTGTTGGGAATCCCATTGTGATGGGAAAACTAGTAACCATTGTGTAACACCCATTTGAAAAGATAAATCAAATCACAAGCTTTCATTTAAGTTTTGAAAACCCCAAAGTGTATAAAGAGCCCGGAATGTCTCCAAATTCAATGAGTGCCAATTCTTATTGTATATGACATACGGGACCTTTATTCACTTGGATTGAATTTCGAATCCCGATATTTGTTACGAACCTCTTGAATTATGATTTACTATCTCCGAAAATACTGAATTTGCAATTGTAGCATTTTGATAATCTCGATAGCCACTTCCCGTTTCAAATGATATTCGTGCCTTTGAGCACCCCATCCCGCCCGTTTATATAAGTGCATCATATGAATTTTGTACACGTCTTGATTTATGATATTTGACCTATGAGTCGGCACCAGTAAGCTTGGATAATCTTGCCGGTTTGATCTACCGCCTTGGAAATCCCCCTCCTGTCCCGCCAGTTGCAGTTTGGATCCTGCTACCCGGTTATTACCGTGGTATTGTCCCGATGCCGCAGATTGCTACTGTGGTTCCCGATGCCCGGCTCGCTACCGTGGTCATGTCCCGTATTTATTATATATATGTATATGTTATTTATGTTGCATCTCCTCACTTTGGTGACTGAGGTCAGTATCCCGATATGCTCATGTCACTTCGGTGATAGAGGACTTAGCTTCGTGTGATTGCCATCTTGTTGTTTCCCGAATTCCTTGGATACCTTATATGTTGTCTATTGCATTTATATTCAAATAAACGATCATCTTGTTTTATGGGATTTATTGCTTTAACATATTTGAATGTTATCCAAGGTAAATTCAATTGTTGTTTTATCTTTTCACCATTTGCCAAACCGTCGTGTTTGACCCTTGTTTTTGTACTCAGGTCCCGTTGTTGGCTTTCCCGAGGAGGAGCATGAGGAGGCGGTCGGAGAACCGCAACGCTTAGTTGAGTGGCACGCCGATGATGTTGTCTAGACATTCGGGTGCTTGAGCTGCAAAATATTTTGGGATAGAAATTAACCAATTATTTTGGGAACTTGATACTTTATTTTATTGGCCTTTGTTGGCCTCTAATTTTGGGGAAATATAACTAAATGATTTTTGTTATAAACATTAACTTACTTTTGGGAATTAGCCACTGATCATTGCTCATTTTGATACTGGTATTAAATATGTGTTAATCTTGTTATTTTGGATATGAATGTATGAATTAGATTTGCTACACGCTTCCGCACATTAAAAGAAATATTCATGTTGATGTGATATCCTCACCGCGGACACCTGTGGGAAATCGCGTGTACGAGTGGCATCTCTAATGGACTCGTATATGTTTTGTTTTAAATTAATTCATAATGTGGACATGGATTGTATCATCATTCATTATCCATCATTTTTGCGTCCCGATCCCGGATCAGGCTTGCCCTCGCGTGGGACCCGGTCCGGGGTCGCGACACAAGCCTAGCCGGATCACTAAAACGAAAGGTCCAAATCCAAACCAAAGTATGGGGGGCTTGGGTTAGGCCTGGGCTGACCTGGCCCAAGAGCAACCCTACTATAGCCATAAAGCTTGAAGACCTAAAAAGTAAGGACTAAGATCATCCAAAAGTTTCGATATTGTGCCTACCCTTAATCCATATCTAAACTCATCCACTGCAATTAGATAATGTTATTTATTTATGAAAAATGCCCAAATGGGGGCCTTTTATCCCTCCAAGAAGTGTACACATTGAAATTCATTACTGGCAGGTAGACTAAAAATTTAGTTTGACAAATTTCTAATAACAAATGCTTGTTGATGCTTGTTTGATCCCAACCCTCCTCATTTACACCGTCATGCACTTAATCGAAACAACAAATACTGGACTAGTTTTTTGGAAAGGGATCATTGAGAGAATTACTATAGTAGAAATTATTTCAAATATTTTCTACATTCATTCATCCATATCATTTTTTTCTTTTGCTATCGGAGGGTTCTTAACCTTTTGGGCTGAACTAATCCCTCCTAGCCCAAAGATAAGCCGGGTAAACTCCTCCCATGTAGCTCCAGTGTGGTAGTACAGTTTAGAACCTACAACCTCCAGGTGCAAACCATGGTTCTAGACCAAGTGAGCTACCCCTTGGGGATATCATATCAGTAATAATTAGATGATGAGGCATGTGACTAATAAAAGATATCAACCCAGATATCAACCCAGAAGGAGACAGCTTCCAATGATGAAATTAGATATGCAAATAAAACCTCATTAAGGTGACATGATATCTCCAAGGGGTTTTGGTGGATAGTAGCAGCACAAAAGAGTTCTTGAAACACACGGCTCCACCCACATACATACAACTAAAAAATGTACACGCGCCCAATTCCAAGTTTGCAACATCCATCATCATTCATTCATTCTTTCATGATCTCTCCCAAGACTTGGAACTCTTTCAAATCAGTCACATGCTTGGTGGTGGTGACTTAGGTGAAATAATGACATGCTTGAATAAGGTAAGCAATCCCTCTGTCAATCAATTGCTTCCTCTGCTAACGTGTTATTCATCTATTTGGGTCTCACAGGAAAAGTCCAAGAAGTCGTTTTAAGGGTTCATTCCACTGCCTTGTTTATTATACTTTACCAGACTAGAATCCTCTTCTTTCCATCCTAATCAATTGAATATCTGATCCTCTGTTTCTTACAATAACATGAATTGTTAAGTCATAGTCTTTTACTAAATGGTGAACTTTTAGGTGCATAAATGGATGACAAGTTTTGATTTCAGTCCATAGTTTTCATAGGTGTCACTCTATATTGAAATGTTTTGAGCAATTTGGCATCCTAGTGTCTCATTTCGAAGTTCAATTTCAGTAAAATTATAAATATATATAATTAGAAAATAGTATAAAAAAAAATGAAACTAATATCATGACCATTACCAAAGACTTGTTCCAACTATATTGGGATCGGCTACATGAATGTTGTTTCTCAATTTCCATCTATCATGAGCCAAATCCTCAGATATTTCTCCATTTCCATCTATCATGAGCCAAATCCTCGGATAAGTTGCACTCCTTCATATCTATCATTGCTACTTCCATCATGTCCTATTCGGCCTACCCCTTTTATATGTACTATATATTTTTATGATATTTCTACGTGCCAATTTAACAATGTATGAACCACATGTGTTCTGACTTATGTAAAATTAGATGTCAATTCTAAGCTTTCATGTCAATTCTTTTTTTTTTTTTTTTTTTGGTAACAGTTCATAGCAAAGAATAACATAAAATAAACACATTCACATAATTACTATATTATAGCAAACTAGTACCCAGATCAATCTTAAGGATTTTTTGTGTAAAATATGATTAAACAAATTGCGTTTACACAAAAAATTGCATTACTATCCTTGTCCAGCCAAAATCTGGACTGAAATGGTTGAGCAAGTTTGTACAAGTCCAAAATTTGGACCAAAATTCTCACAATTAGATTGTTTGATTTGGTTAGAATAGTCTTGTCTTATTCACCCAAAAGAATCCGAAATTGACTGCTATGGAGTTTTTGAAAATTATGTTGTGTCGATTCTTGGTTGTTACAACGATCTGGTTGTGATTGGGTACCAAATATAAGAGGAAATACAAGTCCCTCTGAAGAAATGGTGAGAATTGATTATACACATAAATCAGTTCTCCCAATTTTGTATATTCAATTCTTCAAATTATGTGTTTAAGTTTCTTTAAACCGTGACTTGTCCTAAGGAATCTCACTTTCAAGAACAAAGAATGCCTCTGTCATGGTCTTAATACTAAAAATGTTTTGAAGGGAGTTGATTTGTCTCCCTGAGAAGACTCTTTAAGTTTGTTTCTAATGAGTAGAAATTACTAACATATGATGCTATAAAGAAGATATGTTTCCTGATATTTAAGTAAATAAATTGAACTTTGGTTATTTCAAAATCAAGTTTCTTGCATGATGATGGTTTCTTGTTTTCATTTCAAATAATCACATGTTTTTATATGGTTAATGTTTCATTCCTAGTATTAGAAAGTTTTTGAAACTCTCTGCAGCAGCTATGAGATATAACATTTTAGATTTTGCAGCAGCCTATTTTATTCAATTTTCTTACAAGTTTTTCAATATGTTTTTCTAACAATCGTCGGTTAATAAGTTTTCGATTTTTCTCAAGGGGCTAACTGGAGGTTTCACAAGGGAAGTTTTGTGTTATTTTTCTCCATTATAATTGTAAGTTGGAATGTAAGGGTTTGGGAAAACCGTAGAAGAGAGTGTGGTTGTAAGAAAATTATTTGAGGAAGCATAGGGTTGGTCTCTTGTTCATTCAGGAATTAAAGGCGAATAGAGATAATTGGTCTTGTGGTTTTCAATGTTTGGGGCTTAAGGTCTGGATGGGATTGGGTTCCTTTGGAAGGTTCATTAGGAGGTCTAATTTCTATACAGAATGAAGATGTCATCAGAATGGAGGATGTACAAAAATCTCAAAGAGTGCTAGCTACTAATTTACTTTCAACTGCTGAAGTTTTGTTCGGGCAGTGGTGAACATCTTTAGGCTGAATGAGGAGCTTCTGGAAGTGCTTTTTGTAATATCATCCCGGAGTTTAGAACTTAATGGTTGGTGCCATAGTGTTTCGGGGGTGATTTGATTTAATGTGGACTGGTTCCCACATGAAAGGTGTGTTCGGAGTATGGAGAGGTTTGAGAATTTCATCAACAACAATGAGTTGATTGATTTACCTTTAGCTGGTTGTAAGTTCATTTGGTCCGATAATCAGTAAATTTTGGCAACGAGCAGACCAACACTTATTTCTACAGAGTGGGAGGAGAATTATGCAAGGGCAATTCAGTTGGTGCATACTACACAATTTTGTGACCATTGCCCGATAAAATTATCTTGTATTGAGGTAAAATAACGACCAAAACTTTTTGGTTTTGAGAATTCTTGGCTTTTACACGAGAATTTCCTTCTGGTGGTTCAGATGGAAATGCAAGGTTATGAATGTTTCAAAATTTCTAAAAGGCTTCAGGGGCACAAGGGAAGAATCAAAGCTTGGAATAGGGTGGTGTTGAGTAGATTTGACTCTTAAAGACAGGGCATGATAAATGAAATCAAGAGGAAAGAGTACTATCTCATGACTAGAATTTGGCAAGAGGAGAGGTGACTAGGAAATTATGGGATCTTTGTCCAACAGAAGAGGTGTTTTGGCATCAGAAATCCAGGGCATCGTGGATTAAGCCATTAAGGAGGGTGATAGAAACACCAGAAAAAAAAAAAAAATTCAATGTATGACCAACACAAGAAGAAGAATCAATTAGATCAGCATAATTAGAAGAGGCTGTGGTTTCACCGAAAGCCCAGAAAAAGGTTAAAGAGCAGATTCTTAGATTCTTTGAAGATTAGTATTCAGGTGAGAATGTTCCAAGCCCACTCTAGATGAGGTTCATTTCCCTTCAATTTCTTTGAATATTTTGTCTTGGCTAGAGAATTTGAGAAAATCAGTACAACTTTGACCGTATGCAAGTGATAAGGCTCCAGGTCCTAACAGGTTCTACGAGTTTTTATGCAAGGAAGGGGCTGATACTCTTATTTGGAAGCCATCTCCTTTCAGGAAGTTTTCCTCCAATTCTTTTTATCTTGTCTCTGACTCATCGTTAGAAGCTCATTCTTCATGTGCAGCTATGCAAGTGATAAGGCCAGCTTGGCAGTTTTCCGAATTTTCAAGCATTCCTTCCAAAGTAGTTTGATTATAGAGAGCAATTCCCTCAATGTTATTGCTTGGGTGTCTTCCTTGGACACCATGGAAATTTAAGTTCTATTTGAATGAGATTAAAAGCTTATACTCTTCTATTCGAGTGGTGTTTCAGCATGTTGGCGGATCAGTAAATGGCATGGTGGAACTCTTTAGCGAAGCAAGGGGTTGGTTGTTAGGAATGTTGCTTTGTTTGCTTCTATTATTTAGTTTTATTTTTTATTTTTTCTATTTTTGTATTGATCTTGTGGGTACAATGTTCTTCTACCTATATCTTTGTCTTTTTATGGTTTCCATTCTTCCCCTTAAATGAAAGTTTTCAGCTACCTATCAAAATAATAATAATTATAATAAGAGTAAATTGTGGATTTTGTAACAGTTCTTTAGAGAGAGAGATATACACACCAAACATTCTTTGATTTCAATACTTTTTTAAATATCTTTCTTAGTCTCATTTCTTCTGCACATCTCAAAGAAAATTTCTTCCCTTCTTTCTCTTTGGGGAACATCAGAAAGACTTCTATGGTCGAGTAATCTTCACCATTCAAGTGTGCATTCTGTGAAAGATATCCAACAGTAAGCTGACATCCTGGGCCATGCACCCATCAAACAATTTGTACTGACAGCGTGGTCAACACTGTCTAAAGATGATGTTTTTAGAGCATGCTTCAGCTTTCAATCAAATTTCCTTCTTCTACTGTACTTCAATTTCAAATATTCTCAAATTTCATCTAATTTTTCCTAGTCTTTCTACACTTTTTCCTTCCCAACAAGGTCAACAGTTCACAGACCTAAAAATGTGTTAACATGATTATCTTTGTTAGGAGACCCATTTGAGCCAATATATAGATCATTTCAACTTGTATGCTACATGATTGTCATCTCCTGTTTCAAAACCTTCATCTATTGTTCCAATATCTTGTTTGAAATAGTAGTTTGGACCAACAAAATTGCATGGCAGAGTTTTAGTCCAATGGTTGATATCCACATCTGCTCCTGTTTGGCACTGTATGGCCAATTAGGCCATGTACACTTCATGATAGAGGTTTCCACTTTCCATAGAGTCAGCATGCAGAGTTCTTGTCACCATATAATTTGGAATTGCAAATTTATCTGTTTCTGAGTGGCCTTACAATTCAGATGTAAGTTAATCTTCTCTGTACTCTAATAACTAGGGGTGGGACATGGGCGGTCTTGAGCCTTTCGCAAATGGCTAAAGCAATACTCATACTATGATGATGATGATGATGATGAATTTCATTCACATTCTTAAGACTGATTTATTTTGTTTCCACAAAAGTTATAATCGTCTCAAACACAGGAATGTTGGAATCCTGGCAAGCAACTGAATAAGAAAACGCTGGAGAATGATCAATTTAAGCTTAGAGTCTGTATACAGTTGTTTTGTTTATTTTGTTTCCTCCAATAAATACATATGCTCAAATTATCATACACATGGATACAACAAGGGAATGTTGGAGACCCTGCAAGCAAAAGAATAAGCAGCAGCCTAGAGAATGGCTAGTTTGCTTAAATTCTAGGTAATAAGATGCTATGACAGAAAAAAATCGGACAGAGGGAGTTGCGCCCTTATCTCATTAACATTTCTATTGAGACTACGCAGGGCCTGAACATGGGGTTCATCTTCCTCCACTGCTGTTATTTTAGCAAAGTTCCCCTCCCCGACATAGTCCACCACCCTATTGGCAGCTTCTAGACCTGTAACATATGCCTTTTCCTACAGGATAATAAAAACAATGAATTTGTTAATTTGTTGTACTTGCATTATTCATGTAACAGGATTCAATTATATGACCTTTTCCCCCCTACCTGTGACCATGATCCATGGCGATTTATTATCCACTCTCCAGCCATAAACAAGTTTGGAAAAGACGTTGAACCGCGCATCATGTATTTGTAGGAACCTGCAGAAGCAGAGATGCAAAAATAAGTGACCTGAAAATGCAAGACTGTAATTCCATTTTACATATCATGGATTAGTTTAGTACATTCCATGGTACTATTAGGTCAGAAAATACTATTATTCAATGCCTGTGAGAGTTAACATGAATTCTGATATGATAACTGAAAATTAAGCTGCAAGTAACAGTTGCTAATAGGAAAAAACTATCTTAATATTAAGTGTGCTGTTTTTAAGTTTCCTTTTATCTCAAGGAAGCATATGGGTCAACTGGGCTTTCGGAACGAAACAAGGAGGATTCTCCTTTGATATTCATTTTAGATCTTTAAAAATTCCAGTGCAATTAAAAATATTATAAACCCACACCATCATATCATATATTTTTAGTTCCAACCTACAAAAATGTACTACCAGCACAAATATCATAATTCAATGCTACCTTAGAGAGGTTTCAAACCCATGGGGTTTTTAAATGTAAACCAAGGGTCTCATCTCACACAGCTGCCCAGGGATCAATCCCTGGGCTGGTAGGTTGTCCCACGAGTACTGTATAACTGACTCAATCTAGCAAAAATAAATAAAAGAAAGCATGAATTCTCTTTTGCTGATTCTAGGATCAATTAATACACAAAAATCATGAGATAATTTTATCAGCTGGGAATTGTGAAGGAGCTAGACTGGCTTAAGACACTAAATCAATTTACCCTTTCCTCTGTTGTTCTTATTTTCCTCAAAATAATAGAAGCATCGCTAATGAGTATCCTAATTCTCATCTTAATAAGCATTCAGGTCCATATAACTTGAACTAGAAAGGTTAGACTATACCCACTCAAATACTAATAAGCATTTGCATCCATAAAACTTGCACCAATAAAAGCTAACCTAGGATTCTAGCAACTCAGCTTTACCTGGAAAGTAATGAGTTACTGATCTCGGAAATCTGGTAACAACATACTCTAAAACCTGAGCCTCCTCAAAATCTTTAATGCATTTGGGAAGGTATGACATCACTTTTGCAACTATTTGCTCATCTTTTAGTGGCAACAGCTGGTTGGCATGATACTGCAACGAATTGAAGAGCACATAATTTAGAAGATTGAGATATTTAGGCCTTCTAATTAATAAGGATACATTTGGACATACCCCAAGATATCAATTTGAATACTTTGGAAACTTGCATGATAAACCATTCCGCTTTGTGCCTTGGGTGGT
This sequence comes from Camphora micrantha, assembly GCA_003546025.1. Lineage (NCBI taxonomy): Eukaryota > Viridiplantae > Streptophyta > Magnoliopsida > Laurales > Lauraceae > Camphora > Camphora micrantha. The sequence continues at coordinate 32,447,366 of QPKB01000009.1, read as the reverse complement.
GTAAACAGTTGGAACAGACATTTGGTTGGACATTATTTTTTTCTGACTTTTCGATGTCAGCAATAGTTGCTGACAATGATTTTGGCTGGAAAAAGCAGCTTCACAATTGCAATTCATATGGTGTTGGTTCACATTCTTCCCTAAACACAGTGGAATGCAGAACCATGAGTTTTTTTCCAAAATATTCAAAGCAATTGCAATATTTTGGGGTTGTTTGCACGAAGAATATAATTCAACTGCTTACAGAATAAGATACTTACAAAGACAGCCTCTAATACTGTTACAGGTTCATCTTTATACTCTTCATAAATGGAATTCAGATCAAAGAAAGTCCACCCAGTTGAATCATCAAAACCAAAGCAAGCGTTGCTTGCCCTTGGAATATTAACCTATGTAGATAGGAAGTGTGGCTGTTCAAAATGTCAAATGCTTATTTAAGTAACAACAAGTTTATCACATCGTCGTACTCACCTTTTTATCCAACTGCAGTTTAATAGAAAGCACATCAATTGAAGCCAAATGGAGAACATTCAGAAACTCTTCTTTTGTTTGGAGCACTGAACTACATGCAGTCAATCATTAGGGAAAAATGAAAGGCCAGCAAAGCAGTATTTTTAGAAACAAACAAGCACAGTGGCCAGGTATGTCCACACTGGTTTTGACCATGCGATCAGCCCACAGTTCATCGTTCCAGAAAACCAAAGAGCCACTAATTTTTTACAAAAATCTCAAGGTCAAAACTGGTTCCAAAACTGATCAGACCATGGCTTTACTGGTTTTGAAAGTTGGCAGGCTCTGGCCTTGATCCGACTGAAAAAAACAAGGGTTGAGAATAAGAACAAGGGAAAATGCTAAATTTCATAACTGCTTGCTGAAGACTTCTTTTTCGTTTTGGAAACTTGACTTGAACCCATGAATTACAATCTCATGGTTGCAACAATGAGCACCTCCCAACTGTGCTACAGGCTCTTGTTAAACCTAGTTGTCAAGTTATAGTAAATAGAGAATATGATGCAGTCCTTGCCTTCTCAGGAAACAAGAAAATAAGCAATCTGCTCACAGTATAGTTATCAAAAGTTCAGAAGTTCAAAATTCAGCGATGAATTTTACTTGTCACCCAAATGGCAAGGATCGAAATTCCAAATGCATATCATAAAATTTTCTGACTCAATGGACACTCAACAACACATCCAGATAAATACAAACCAAAACTTTTTTTTTTTTTTAATTTTGCGAGTTCACAAGACATTCAATGTTCTCATTTTGCAGATGTCAATAAATTTTCTGATGTGTCAGTAAGGGGTCAACAAAATGAGGAAGTTTGAAATTCTCTATTTGAATATGGGCAATAATTATCTATGGTGGCTGGATAGTTGGCCAATTGAATAGACAGAATTCGGGGAAGATACCTATTGTAACAGAAGGTAAAAGACTAACAGAGCTAGCACATTTTGATACAAACATGACAGAACAGATGTGAATTTGGGTTTTTGAAAGATACCTGCTCATGACAAGGGACTGCAATGGGGAGATTCCAATAGCTAAAACAACTGCATCAGCTGAATATGTCTCACCTTCACAAACTACTTCCGAAATGCATCCAGTCTCCTCATCTAACTGAAAATCAATTACTTTTTTATTCTCACGAAACTTGCAGCCTTTTAATTGCATGGTTTCCCTCCATGGCATAAAAATCTTTTCGTTGACTTTCCCACGGCACCAGACAACATCAAAGTCTTGCTGCAGAAAAAACAAGAGAAGACCCCACTAGAAAGTTAAGGGAGAATCTGGAAACATGCAAGAAAACATCTGCAAAAAATGAGTATTTTAAAATCTGATGAATAAATAGGACCTTTAATAAAGTGAATCTCAAGACATCATGGTGCGATTTATGGATGATCCTTATAAACAATATGAGAATTCGGGTGCATTTGGATGTACCAGAATTGCAATCAGTTAGAATATTTTGGCAAAGTATAATTGTTATCCTTCAACTGGGCCCAAAAGGTAATGAGAAGTTTTTCTTTGGGAAACATATTTTTTCCAAACTTCTCAGCTCCAATACAAAAAAAATAGGTGTCGATAGCGATGTGAGGCAAAAAAAAAGACATAAAGAGAGTATCATTTCATGTGGCTTTTGAATTTTCTTGCCATCAGAAAGGCATAGCACTAAACCTGATGACCAAGTAAGAAATAGTAAAGCATTCCCAATGTCGCAGCTGCACTACACTGCTCTGCTGAAGCAAACAAGCCAACTTGAAGAATTGGATTAAAAGCAGTCCGATAAAGCCTTTCTGAGACACCACACTGTTTGAAAAGCTCCCTTGCAGTCACTGCCATTGAAAAGTTCTAAAATAAAACTATAGAACTTTTTACCATTCTACATACTTCAACTAGTAGCTACCATGATGTCTGCAATGTAGTTTAATCTTATAAATTAAAAACTTTTCACATGGCACAGGTGGTCTTGAGATTCTTCTCACTCGCATCATATTTTCTCCAGGCAGTGTCAGTGTTGTCAAAGTCTATGACTGCAGAGCAGAATAACATATCAGATCAATAAATGCAAAAGAGTGTAAATAAAAAGGCATTCTAAAGTCAGCAGTGACCCAATTAAGCTTTGTTCAGGATTCAGGAATGACTTTGGAACTATCAAAGTAATCCACCATCCACCCAAATACCCCCTGCCCACACACACACACCAAAAAAAAAAAAAAAAGGACAAGAAGAAGCTAACCTGCAGCCATAAGAGGAAGTGATGTAAGAAGATCCACCAGAGGGAGACGACGGAACTGCAGAAATGAAAGAAAAGATAATGTTATCAGTGGGGATGAAAACAGGAAGATTAAGATACTCTTGCAAGTTTAGCCCTGTAAATTTTTGTAGATATAGAGGAGGTAAGAGGTACTGCAAGACTCACTTGGGTGTAATACAACGCTCCCAAAGGTGCTGGCAAGCGAGGTAGATCTTGAAATATTGGAACTTCAACCTGCATAGAAGTCTCCAACTTAGTTGTACAAATAAGAATTCATAGTTGAATAGCAATAAGCAGTGCAAGTTAAAATGTTGCACTGATCCTTCTGAACGAATTAGTGCCTATTACAAACTAGTTCAGATTCCAACAATCTACCAATTCTTTGACAACATTTTTGGACTTTTATGTTCATTTTTATACTAATTTTAAATAATGTGGACTTACATTTTCTAGAAGTTGGTGTTCCACCCATTCCAATAGAAAAATTTAGAAGGGAAATGTGATTTTACTTTTATATGACCCATCATAAAATATAGAAGTAACTATAACCCTAATGTAAATAGAATATTAACACTTTTGAGATCTATTTAATCTATACCACAGAATCCAAAAATCCGATCTCTTGAAATTTGATTTTTGCAAGACTATAAAAGTAATCTTCTATGATACGAAGACATGGTAAAAATATCAATAGGAAGGTGGGCTTGCAGTGATGATTAGATTAACATAAGTATGCTCTAATTTTCAATTGTTTGGGTACTATAACTACTTCTTACCGGAATATGGGATAACCACTGAGTCTTTGGGACATACCTCTAGACCTTCTGGTGAATATTGTGCTGATCTTGTCCAGTTTGTGAAAGGCTTGAGACCTAGCTCATCAACAATAGAAAATATATTTTGGTATGGGTACCAGAAGCCTGCATGTATGCATCATAGAATTAGAACAAATGTTTGCATAGCTAATAAATACATCTTCTATAACTAAATAGACACAACAAATTCTTTTTTTTTTTTTTTTTTTTGGTGATCCTAATCGACCCTATCTAACCTATTTTCATTAAGTGCGCTACCAGATAAGACCTCCCTGTTCCAACCAAGGCTTGAACCTAGCTGCCCTGCCTGTCTCTGGAGGACTTACACATTCCCTACCAGTGGCAGTAAGCAGGGGGGCTAACGTACATGGTGGTGTAAGATAAATAGTATGATCAACAATGCATCTTTATAGGATCTACAAGAACATTAACACATATAAAGTAGAGTACAACTTCCAGCAGCAGAGACACCACATTTGAACTCCATAAAGATAACCTACATGGCTGAGAGAACATTATGCCGGACACCAACTAAAAGCTTACTGATGTTAAAAGGATGTTTATATAAGCCTTTATGATCAAACAGAAAAAAAAAAATACAGAGTACATTCAACACCAAAAAGTAAGATTAAAATGTAAAACACTGAAAAGTAAGTTACAACTTACAACATAAAAAACTGAAAGGCGAGAAATCTATGTTTGATTATTTTTTAAAAGGCCCAAATCATTATGTAATAATCCATAAGTCTAGCAATATAAGAGGACTAGATTTCAATAAGTATAAGCACCCATTGTGCATATTAATTAAGTACCCTTTATGGGCTTATGAGTTATGAGTGATATGCCAAACACAGTCACACAGATTACTTTTAAGTACTTAACTAGCTTGATTACTCAAACTGATCTCAAATAAAAATAAAATAATAGTAATGACTCCAAATAATTTTTAGTTACATACTAAATCTAATCAGGTAAGGCAATTTATTTTAGGGATTTTTACGAAAAATTAAGCTTAAATTTTAATTAAAAGACTTTACGAAGAAAAACTATAAAATGATGGTAAAGTTGTTCATATATTTTTTTGGACGAAATTAATTCAGTTGACGATATCATCAACCTGCAATTCATCTTCTTCAATTTTTCTCTCTTACTACTCTCTTAGATCCATCTCATCTTGAATTCTCAATCCAACAACTCCAATTAGAGCTTGAATATGAAGTTCTTAAAAAAGATGTATATGAAGTGATCACCTTGGCCTATATCAAAATTTCAACTTTGCCTATATCAAATTTCCAACTTTCTTCCAAGAGTCTTACCATCATTCCAATGGATACCAAGATTTGAGCAACTAAGAAAGCTAAAGACTAATTTAGTTTAACGAATGAATGAAAGGATGAAATCAAAATCTAAAAGCAACCAATAAGAAGTTTTGGGAAGAGTTAAAAAGATATGGGAAGTTTTTGGTAGAGTTAAATAGAATCATTTTATGATTTTTTTAATAAAGTCTTTTAATTAAAGTTTAAGCTTCATTTTTTCGTAAAAAAACCCTTCATTTTAACAACAGGGCACCTTGTATTATTTGTAAAGGAAGATGCTCTAGTGAGAGACACTCTCACCAAGTTGGTGAGAGATGGGTGGGGGCCCTCACATTTAAGTTAGGGGTCCTTGCATTTAAGTTTGTGAGAGTGGATATGGAAGTGAGGGCCCCCACCCATCTCTCATAAACTTGGTGAGAGTGTCTTTCATAGGAGCACCTCCCATTTGTAAAAAGTTCAGCAAATTCAAGAAAATTAGGAATGTCGCGAAACATCGCGTTTAGAAAATAATTGCTATTAACATGCGAATTAAGTGAATGGTTGAAAATGAATATTTAATTTTTAGTGCAGTATGCATGGAAAACCTGTAATTTCTCTTGAATAACTGTTTATCAAGAAAACCACTGATAACAAGATTACTCAAAACCAACAGTTACTGTGACTCGGCTTCATGAAGTCTTAACACTACAATTGAAAGTTGAGCAATCCAATGCGCTGGGACGGTGAATATAGAGCTAGAGCTGATCCTTTTTACAATAATGTTCTCCAATTCCTTTATTTCTCAATTCATCATCTAATCAGATTTTTTTCTGCTAAAAGAACCCAGATTAAAAAAAGTTTAAAGAAGGAAAAAAAATCATTTTAAAGTTTACCTTGGAGTCCTACTTCAGAAGAGCACCCAGATGCAGGATTCAACCCAGTCTTGGTTTCCAGAACAGTGACATCAAAGCCCTGAGGCCAAATTACAGAATATTCATATCATGTCAAATTAAAATCAACAAATTTAAAAAAATAGAATTACAAAAAAAAAAAAGGTAATTGGGTTTTCATTTGGGCAGTTTGAATTCAACAAACCAAATTGAATTTTGCAAATAGAAATGAAATGAAAAAAAAAAAAAAAGAAGAACACCCAACAGTCAGATAGATATATAGATATAGATGGATGGTTGAATAGAGAAAGACAGAGAGAAGATAGGACCTGTTTGGAGAGGTGGTGAGCAGCACCTAGGCCAGCCCAACCAGAGCCAACGACCACAACTTTTTTGTTATGGCCATGGCCATCAAAAGCTTCTGCTCTGCAACGAAAGTTGCTGTGGATTGGGTAAGGCAGGCAAGGTGTAAGGATCCCACTAGCCCACATGGTTAATTCTATGACAGCCAATAGTCAACAGATATGCATATGCATGCTCTCTCTCTCTCTCTCTTGTCAAACTCTGCAAGAGCGAGAGGTTATAATCATATCATATATTCATATGGTTGTTGTGGGTGTCTCATGTCTGATTGGCAGCCTTCCATTTCCTGCTTGTGTTTAGATTAGATGAGTGCCACAGTGGGTCAATGGACCCATAAAAAGGTAGAGGGTAAGGATTTGTTGATAGGATGCAAACGGGTCCGATACTTGGATCTGGTAGGAACTATAATGGATATGGCCCAAACACCCCAAATTAGATTTGGATCCGGATAACACATAATCTATCCATTGTATTTGGATCTAACATCAACTAAAAAAACAGATTCCATTGATAATCTAGGTGGAGGGAAAATACTCAATTGCACTCTACGCACCTGTGCATGGTGAGATTTAGATATACAAGTAGCTGTCAAATGGTATGTGAGTGGGATATCCCTGCTCAATTGAGACGTCTCGGACAGACAACACTCGGGTATTCAAGGATATCTCCACCTACAACATTGTCATGGGCGGAGATATTCCTGCACAATTCCACTGCGTGAGAAGGGATATCGCTGCCCAGAATAATATCATTGGTAGGAATATCCCTACCCACAAAACAATGCATGCATGTATATCGCTGTTCAATTTAAAAGTGAAATGAGTCTCTACAACTCACGAAGACATGTGGAACCTTTCACATTATTGGACATATACATTTACCAGCGAGTTCCCTGCCAATCACATTTAATATTCTTTCAAAATAGTCTAGGTATTGAATTCCCAATCACCTATACAAATACATTTGTCTATGACTATAAACCCTATGTACATACAACTTGACAAAAGTCATACAAACTAACCATACAAAAAAAAAAAAAAAGGTGAATCACACAATTTTTACAAGATCTAGGCCCTTTTGAATCTATGGGAGCTCAGCACCCAGGTCCTTTTGAATATCTATATAATTATTTTGACAGTCATTTCGATTGTCTTGGTAAGGACGTCTATCTTTTCTTTAAAGGTCCAGACGAAAGGGTCATTCCAACCATACGCAACAAAATTTTGGGTGAGCCAATCAACCTGGGGAGAACAAAATTTTGGGTGAGCCAATCAATCTGGGGAGTATCAACATAGAAGATTTTTTTTTTTTTTCCAAGGTTAATCAACTTCAATGAATTTTGTATGAAGATAGCAAAATGCACTTACAAATTCAATGCGAGTAGTTGGAGAATATCACTTGCCGAGCTATTATAAAACTCTCATTTTGCCTTATATGGGTAACCGGTCAACAAGCTGAAATGATCGATGCGATGCTTTAAAGATACTAATATTTTATAATCCTTCATATCCATCACATTTGTACCATTCAGACCAAAAGCAAGGGGTTCTGTTTTGCAGTGTCCTTCCTTCCACATACTCTGCATGATTCAGTAAAATATGTTAAATTCTTTTTACTCGTTTGTAGTTCATAAATAGTTATTATATATAATTAGCTTATAGCCCAATACTAGATGAAACAAGGTTGTTTTTGTCAAAAGCCAAAATTTTAACGGAAATATTTTGGAAGGTATACCATTTTAGGTATGTTATTGAAATGAAGCATTTTGGCTGAAATGAGATCATAACAACATTGACCACATATGGGCTTTGCAGAAAGATCTCCCCTTTAGTTCTTTTAGTTTCTATACTTTATGTGAATTTTCATTGCCCTAAATAGCCATTCCTCAAATATATTAGAAACAACGAGGTTTGTGGTGCTTCCAAAGACAAGAAAAAATCCCAAAAGTTGGGAAGTGAATATCAATGCACTTTTCCATTTTTTCGGATCTATAATATTTTTGCTTTTCAAAATGAATAAACATTTAGAATCCATTCAAACCAATTCCATGGAAGCCTTATCTTATTTATCACGGATTAGCTTTATAAGTTTATTTTTCCACTTATTCCACCAATTCCACTCATCCATTAAGGGGCATGGGCTCTCAACCTCCACGACCTTGCATCCCACTTTAAAATACTTCGTTCCTCATTTCTCATCTGTATCCCAGTCCACTTCAACTCTTCATATAGAGGATCATTTTTAGTCTTTTGGCAAGTCGAACATTTAATAAAAGGGAAAAACCCTACAAAAAATAGGGACAAAAGAGAGTTGTGGGGATCAAGATTGTCACTCTTACAACCCATTTCTAAAAGGCCCCATTTCCCATTTGGTACACATAGGGTTTCAAGACATGAAAATGAAGTATTTCATTCAACAATTAAGATAATCTTTTGGCCTTTTAAATGTCATATAAATTGCAAAATCTACTCTATCAAAAAAAAAATTTGTTCAACAATTTCATCTATAAAGCATGGATTGAATTACAACTATGAAAGAGAAATAACAAATCTACTGTGTAATCAAGTGAAAATAAAAAAAGTACAATGCATGCATGCTTTTAATATTGCTTACCTTCATGTAGAGATGTGATATCATATCAATAGGAGGTTGGGGAATGAAAGAAAAATGAAAAATCAACTTATATCATAGCTTGGGCAACGACGATGAATAAGATGATAGTGTATAAATGCTCATCTGCTAGGCTTTCAATAGCTCTCATATCCAAAACGTGTTCTACCAGTGTTTGGACAAGCTCTGGGATCACCGCAACAGGAGAAGATCGGAATCGCTGGAAGGGAGAAGAAGAGGAAGAAGAAAAGGGAAAGGGGGAAATGGATTTTGGAATGTTTTAAAGGAAAAGGGAATGAGGATATCCCGTTGATAGAAAGAAGTAAAAGAAATACCAAGCAGGGCTCGTGTGACCACTGTGATTTTTATAAGACTTTGAAAACGTTTCAAGTTTATAACAACTTTAAGGGGATTTTTCCGGTTAAATCTTCTTAATTTTAAGCAATTTAATTTTTTTAATTAATTACATCCACTATTAAATCTTATTAGAGAAAAAATTTTTGCCGTGCGATATATACACGTGGAAAAGTGGCAAAACACATCTATCCACTCACGATCAATCCCTAATGGTCCGTTTGGGGGAGGGGAGGGGAGGGAAAATTTGAGGGAGAAGGAAAATGAAGGGAAAGGGAGGGGAGGGAAAATTAATTTTACCTTATCTTGTTTGGGAAGTGAAAAAGTAGGGGGAAGAAAAGTGAAAAAGTAGGGTTTTGTTTGTTTGTGAGATGGAGAGAAAATTACCGTTTTGTCCTTACTTTTATAAAAACTTTAAAACTTTCTTTATAAATAAAAGGGCAATTTAGTCATTTCTCTCATTTTCCCCTCCTCTCCCCCATTTTCCCCCCAATTTTGGAGGGAAAATTTTTTCACCCTTTTTCCCCTCCCCCTCCCCTCCATTTTCCCTCCCCTCCCTTTCCCAAACACCCTCCAAAAATATTTTCCCCCCACTTCCCCTCCTTTTTTTCCCTCCCCCCCATTCCTCCCCCTTCCCAAACAGGGGGTAAGCGTGTAGGTTAGTATCACGATACTATATTACTAATCTAATTTAGCGTGCGCACGCGCGCGCACATATATATATATATATATATAAATTCTCATAAATTTGAGTGCATATGAGGATGCATAGAAAAAAAAAATGGTACATATTCCTTAATATGTTTGGCCAATATTCGAATACATATAGTTAGAAAGAAAAATTCGGATACATTATCACCAATTCGAACCAACCCCCAAAAAAGCACCTCGCCTAAAACTCAACTTACGGCCCATAATGAATGAACGGCTTAGATGACACCAAATTTAATACGTAGACCCATAATCAGATGACGTTTTCACCCGCGGTTTATAATAAAAATTCTGTATAGGAGCACCGGCCAGCGGCTCAGTGTCTCACTCACACATCAAAACTGCAGAACCTCCAACGAGAAAACCCTAAACCCCTCAAACCTAAAACCCTAACCTCCGTTATCTTGAAATGGGGAAGAAGAAGTTCATCGACAAGAAGAAATCTGCAACGTTTCAATTGATAGCGAAAGACACTTCAGATTTCAATCCTCTCGCTCCATCCTCTGTAGATCGAGTTTTCATTCGAGTCGATCGAAACCCCTACTCCACCCAGGGATTTCTAGAAGACGAAGAAGAAGAACAACATGCCGATGCTGATCTGGAATCCAACCGTTTGGATGCCACTGATCCCAATTCCATTTTCGCAGATGCTCCTGGTGACGACAGCGAGGAAGGATTTGAAATCCCAAGTTTTCCAACAAGAACACAAACATCATCATCAGCATCAGCAGCACCACTTCCTGACAGTTTGAGGAGAGAGATTTTGGAGCTAGGGTTTCCGGATGATGGTTATAACTACCTTCTCCATTTGCGCGAGATCAAGAACAGTGGAGGTGGATCTTCCTTCTATCACAACAGCAAGGCCAAGCTCGATCAAGTTCCTCTGGATGTAAAGGTCGGATTTTTTTTTTTTTTGTTGACTTGAGGATTGAATTTACAGAACTTCTCATGGATTCTTCTAGCAAGTATTATTTACTTTTATTTTGCAGATTCAACTACTATGTTGAATTGCTGATTGATGACGAGGTAGGAAGGAAACACATATTAGGTTGTGGAGTTGGCCATATAGAAAAAGCAGAACTCGGGGATTAGATGTAAGAATTCAATTGCATGATACAATGGGCCCTTAATGATCCTTTTCTTACCAAGAAGAGTACTGGGGCTTTAAATCTTGATGAGTGGGCTAATGTTTTGAACATCACAGGTCCACAGGCATGGACTATAATTTCTACATATTAACTGAGTAAGATGAAGGAGAGGGTTGTCATGAGGATAGTGATCTCTTGGAAGTGTGATCTTCTCAAATTCTATAGCTTCTCTATGTTTTAATAATCTCTTTTTATGAACCCAGTGTGATGTGGGTTTTACATTACTTGTCTGTGAAAATGGCTCCCCAATGTTGTGTGAAACTAAGGACCCAGTTGTTTGCTTGGACTTGAATGCAAAGGAATTTATGATCAAATCAACAAAGGATTATTAGAGAGGGGAGGGATAAAGGATACAAGGTAGAGAATAGAGATATAGATGCAATCTTGACTCAACTTAGATTTGAATTACTATGGTGATGGATGGGTATTAATCATTTCCCACCTTTCCTTGATTTGTTTTCTATTGAAGGGGAGATTATTAGATGGTCATTTTTGGATAGTCACTCTTTTATTCTTCCATTTTTAACTATATTTAGAAAAACGAGTATTCAAATTCCTAGGAATTCAATTACATGACACAAAGGGCCCCACAATGATGGGGAAAGCGCTACATTATAGGTAAAGTTGTTGATTCTTGTTTGAGAAGTCACTAGCCTGTGAGTAGTGTAACCAGTGTGATATGAGCATTGTTCAATAAGGTTAAAAGTTGAGGGGAGCATTATGGAATGTACTTTTAGGGATGTGTGTTTGCAGTTAGTACTCTTTCTTTAAGTTAGTACTTCTTTCTTCATACTTTTTTAGGGTACTGACACCCACAAACTAATCTCTTGTGAACTCATTCACTTATACACACACACATTGCTTACATGCACCTCAGTTAGACAGATAGATAGGATACAAGATGACATAGCCTTTCCTTACTTAACTGGTAGAACTCTTCGAGTTAACACCAGACTGATCGGATTACACTAAATTGACGATGGTGATGATTGCGATTTTATTATTTGATTCTTTGTAGTAATAATTGTACATTTGTTTTCTTGGTATTGTTCTTGCATATTATTTATATTCAAAACAGACATTTATTTAGGCCTATCTAAATCTTATGTGGATCCATGGTGTCATATGTTTTGGGATTTCCAAATGGAACAACTCATACTGTGTTGGGTTCCGACAAATATAACATCATTTTAGTCATGTAGGTGATGAAGATTGCGATTGGTTTGAAGTTTATACCCTCTCTTTGTGATTTACTGTTCCAGGCTTATGATGCTTCAAGGCTCCAGATCCGTCAAGAAGTTAATGCTGATCCAAATGAAAATTTAGTCTCCAGTGTTGCGTCAAAAACTGTTGGTGTGAAGATTCAGAGAGCTGTGGATCCTGATGTTGCAGCTTTGCTTGATGATGGTGATTTATCGCGATTTGGATCAGATGTGGAGGAATTGGAAGAAGATTTTGTTCTTAAGGCTAATATACCTGAAGAAGGGGAAGAAGAAATAGGAGTCAATGAGAACTTGATTTCTGCACAGATGCAGAAGGTTGACTTGATTTCTGGGTCTGAAGTAAAAAATTATGGGCCTGAAAGAGAAAATGAGCTTTCTTCTGAGAAGCCAAGGGTTCGTCGTCTTCTCGACGAGCAGTTTGACATGGTGAGTTTGTCCTCTGTTTATTATGCACACTGGTTTTTGCTCTCTGCACACTTGATATTTCATTGACCATTATACCCATAGGGGAAATGACAAAAAAGGACAGATTTCAAACTCTTTGCATTTTTGAGTTGCTCTCTACACACACCCACCCTTCTTCTAAATCATCTGCTTCCCTCCCATTTCCTGCAAGTCCCTCCCATCTCAACCTCTCAACATCTCTACCTCTGCAACTCTTCCCATTCTTCCCACGTTCATCTCCCACTCTTCTTCCCACTTATCCCCCATTTTTCTTCCTACTCATACCTGTCGTTCTTTTTTTGTCTTTTTCTTGGGACCATTCGGCCCTAAGTGGCCGAAATGGGATCGGTTCGGCCTTGAGAAAAAAAAAGACAGGAGGAGGAGGAGAGAGGGAGGGAGAGATGGGGGGAAAGGGAAGGGCCAAACAACCAATGTTGGGGCCAACAAACATCCATTGCCTTACAAACAAACAAGAAAGATTTAAATAGGGAGAATGAGAGAGAGTGATTTACCTTACGAGAGCTTTGGCTTGAGAATGAGATTGAGTCAGGAAGAAAGGAGATGCAGAACAGGAGAGGGACGGTGGGCTGCTGCTATGTCTTCTTTGGATTGAGTGTGTGAGAGGGACGGTGGGCAAATCGCTGGAAGAGGGACGGTGGGCTGCTGTTCTTCTTCTTTGGACACAGAACGTTGAAATTGAAGGGGGGAAGAAGGGGTGTGTAGAGAGCATAGGTTAGGGCATTTTGGGCAACATGGGGTGTGCAGGGAGTAAGGGGAGTGTAGAGAGCACCAGTTTTCAGAGAGCAAAAACCAGCGTGCATTTAGCAGCACTCTTTCATCTTTTGTTTGTTATGCTATTTATTGAAAAAAAAAAAAAAGAACTCATGGCGGCAATACAAAAATTTGATATCAGTGCACATTTGGTCTCTGTTAACTTTGTGTCAGAAGATATATTTTCAATACATTGGCATAATCCGTTTCTGAACATATGTTTTAGTATTTGTAGGTTTATTAATCCATGCATTGCTCATTTGTTTCAAAGTTTGGATAGTCTATGTTTTCTCAATCTTTTGCATCGAAAACCAAATAAGTTATCACAAACCATTCTTGAATTATTAAAACCTCTTCATTGTAATCATGTTTAATGTGCCTGCCTGCTTATTTGCAATCCCCCTGGCGATATTGGTTTGGGGCCCTCCAAATCATGATTTCTTTCAAAATGGTAGTTTCAAAGGTTTCAGGTCTGGACTTGGTTGAAGGTAAATATAGAACATTCTGAACTTGATAATTGCTGTTTTGGGGCCGAGAAAAGTTCTCTTTTTGGGAATTTTATATTTCGAAGATCTACCAAGCCTGTCCCTGAGTAGAAACGAGCGGAATGATGCCCAAAATTGTTTCTAGAGATTACTTTTATTTTGTGGTGTTTGCATTGCCTACCTATGATTCCTAGATACTGTATGGAGAAGGCAGGGACATGCCACGTATATGGCATGGACACAGATTTTATATATAAAATGGAAGTATCAGATATGTTGCCTATTCTAAGGTATGTGGGTATCTATTTTGAGGTATCTATGAGTATTCCCTTTTTTTTTTTTTTTTTTTGCATTAGCTTTTTAACTTAAAAGCCTCTGTGTATTTGAGCCACTGTGCATTTCACAGATGTGGCAAGGACACGTATTTAATATAAAAAATGAAGAATTATCACAGGTGCCCATAATTTATTACATTTTATTTCCTAATCTGAGTCTCTCCGTCTATTTTTGTATCATTGTGCATATTTAGATTCTGCAATTCTACCACTTGAGGGCTTGTTTTTCAACATAATTGCTAAAACTCTTTTACAAACCTCAGATTGATGGGATGGGTGGGGCGTTGTTGATTGTGATGATTATGATGATCATAGGTGCCTTATTTTTGCAATTTCTCAAAAGAAAAAAAGAAAAAGAAAAAGGAAGAACATGTGGTGCTCTGCCCTTTAAAAGACATCATGTTCCAATTTTGTATTTTGGTCTACTCTTATTCTAACACACATTACCAATCTTTTGTGTCTGTTGGTATTACAGCTTACTCTTCGAGAATACGACAATGACAGTGAAAGTGATGATGTTGGTTCTATGGCGAGTGAAGGTGAACCCTTAGCAGCTAAGCTCAATCATGCCCTTAAAGACTATGTAATGGATGAACTTGATCCTAATGAAGAGTATAAAGTTCCTGGTGATTTCTTACATGGGGATGAAGGATCAATTGGAGGAAAAGAACTGGACCCTCCTATTGATGTGATTCGCAAGTGTGCAGAGTATGCTGAAATGTACAACAATGAGAATAAATATAATGAGGATTTGGTAGTGGTGCAAGAAAGTAGTGATGAATCTGAGGTGTGGGACTGTGAGACTATTGTTTCTACATATTCAAATCTTGATAACCACCCTGGAAAAATACAAGCTCCAATGAAACCTAGAAAGAAACTTGTTCCCACTAATTCTGTAGCTTCGAATAACAGTGGTAATATAATTTCTCTTCGAGGAAAAGAAAAACTTCCTGTGGATTTTCTGCCACACAACAAAAGACCTGCGGAGAAGACAAAGAAAGTCACCAGCGTGGATGCTGACAAGCAAAAGAAGAGACCACATGGCGAGGAATCAAAAGAGGAAAAGAAAGATCGGAAGGTAATTGTTGAAAAATCTGCGATTGTTGCATGTACACGGTATATTCTATGTACCAATCCTCCAAGTTTTTATTCGAAAGTGGAGTCCATAGAGCTTGCTTCCATTGTAAAAGTGGGAGATATTCCACATTTATAAAACCTGTGTATTGGGTCCAATGTTCACGTTTCGAACCCCTTTTCACTTTGGCCCCAAATTTAAATATTTTGGATGATTTAGGATTTTTGTAATACATTTCGAAGTTCGATTTTGAAAAATATAAAAAGTTAAAATATATAAATGTAAAAAATGTTTAAATTTAAAAATAATGTATAAATTATATACATTTAATTATTTTTTAATGATTTCATTTAATTAGTAGATGATGCAATATATTATTTATATGTGCCAAATGTAAATTTATAATCTGTTTATGTGACATTGTTAGATTAGACATGCAGTCTTATTTCTTAGATCTCAACTCATAATTATTTTATAGTTTGCATACAATTGGAGGCTTTGTATATATTTTTATAAAAGTATTACAAAACTCTTTAGTTATTATTTATTTATTTTTTTTTTTAAATTTTCTTTTGGCTGAAATGGACCACAATAGACTAAAATGTTGAAATGGACCGAAACCCGCAACAAAATCTTTTACATGTGTAGTTCGGTTTGGCCAGTGGTCCAGATTGAAATTGTTCAGCCATTTTGGCGAATCAAACCGAAATTGACGACTATAATATATAGACACCATAAACTTCAATTAGATTGAGCTATATATCATACTGACCACAACTAATAACATGAATAACGTTTCATGATTTACTTTTCCTTGCCTGGTGCTCAATTGATTAGGGACATGGTGTAGTGTGTATGGGTGCAAGAGTTGAAGTCTACTGTGAAAAAAAAAAAAAAAAAGAAGAGGAGGAATATGAAGATCAATTCCAATGGAATACATCACATGTTTACTTGTGATCAATTCAATGTCGGGGTGAACTCCAATTGGAGTTAATCTTGAATGACTGCCAGGTCATACTCGGAGGGAGGGAGGAGAGGAGAGGAGGGAAAGGGGTGTGCATGCATGCGTTTAAGTGGCAAATGATTTCTCACTATCTTTGTTCTACTTTTATCAGCTATCAGCCCCACCATTTTGATTATTCAGGATCTAGACCGTTCGAATTTTTTTTTTTTTTTTTTTTTTGGCCAAAAGCTATTCAAGGTTTCATTTTAATGTTTATGATTAACTTTGTAATGTATTTCGATGTCTTGCATATTGTTTAAATATTGAGTTTGTAGATTTTGGACTTCTTAATCAGTCTGCTGTAAAAGAGGAAAAACGGGAAGCACGGCGGGTAAAGAAGGAAATGAAGGGACTTTACAGGTCTGAAGCCCAGCGGGCCCAGAGAGTTTCTGCTATTTCAGGGCCATCTTCCATTCATCTTATGTAAGTTTCTGTAATAAATTTCTTTTTTTCCATTAGAAAAGGTGGTATACACTTAAAAATGTATAGAGATATATTTTTATGTTTCCTTGCAAACTTGTCTTAATAAAAATGTGCCCATATTGCAACCAATTGACCTGAAGCCATAACCAAGTGATGTTGACTTTGAAGCTGAATCCATTGGGTAGCATCATAATCAATTAGCCCCGCCATTGAGTCCAAGTTTGTGCAGTTTTGACACCAATAAAGTTATTTCCAATTTTTTGGTAGGGTGTAGGAGAGATATGAATTTAGGGATATTTTTGTCATTATTTATTTTTATTATAGTTGGATGTTTTGGACTTAGCTTATTCTTTTTAATGGTTACATTGATTATATTTTTTTCATTTTACTTGTAAAAAGTGATGTGAAGATGTTCGAGAGGTTCTCTCTTTCTTTTTTCCTGAATACTTCATTTGCAAGTGTGCGTGAGGCACTCAAGGAGTGATGCCATCACCATCCTTGAGTGTGCGTGTGTGAGGCACTCAAGGGCCATCACCATCCTTTTATCCTTCTCTAATCTAATCTTCTTATTATTTGACTGCCTTAGTCGATATCATAGCTCTCTTACTCTCTCTTTGTATTCGATTGGTCTTTTTATTTGAGCAAGTAGTCTTATGTGCCCCTTTCTTTCAGATCAATATTATAACTTCCACCATTGTATTGGTTTCAATAAGGATGATGGTGATCCTCATCATCAAAGCCTTGTCTCAACTATGTTGGGGTCGGCTACATGAATTCTGTTTTTCCATTCAAATTTATCTTGAGCCAAATCTTTGGATAAGTTACACGTTTGAGCTACATGAGCTACATTGTTGGTTTCGATAATGATCCATTTCATTAAATCATGTAGCTGATCAAAGTTGCCATCAGATAGGCTGTTCTTGTACATAAAGCATTTCATGTACATTAGATGGCCCTTTAGTATGATGTGGTTGATTTTGTATTTTGTTGGATGCTTAATTGCAGTAGGGTGGTCACCGGTCTTCATTGAAAATAGTTTAACTTTTTTCCTCCATTTGTTTTTATTGCTTTTCAAACACTCGTGATTTTCAAGAAGCTGGCTGTTATTGATTTTTCATTAGATTGGTACTATTGTCGTTGCATTACGGAGCTTTACTTGGATAGTTTGATGCAGAAAAGTGTCACAAGTTCTAATGGAAGGTGAGTGAAGCTGGATGGTAAATAACTTGAATTTTTTTTTTTTTTTTCCTTTTGGTTGAAATAGGTAACCTGGATTGACATGCTGGTTATAACCTGATGCAAATTGGAGAAAAACCTGAAATGCAATTTAGCAGACTTGATCATTGACACATCAGTTGAGTGCAGTAAAATGGGACTTCCTTGTACTGATTTTTGTGCGGAGTAAGTTACATACAGAATCTATATATTTTGAAAGATGAGAGTTTGATTGTACCAAATGACTGTTGGCCTAAATACTATTCCAGGTCTTTTTTCCTACTTTGGTCTCTCTCTCTCTCTCTCTCTCTCTCTCATTTATGCTTTAACAAATGTTGAAATGAACTTGCAGAACCGACATGAAATCAAAGTCTCTCATTTATGTTTTAACAAATGTTGAAATGAACTTGCAGAACCGATATGAAATCAAAGTCTCTCATTTATGTTTTAACAAATGTTGAAATGAACTTGCAGAACCGACATGAAATCAAAGTCTCTCGTTTATGTTTTTAACAAATGTTGAATGAACTTGCAGAACCGACATGAAATCAGAGTGTTATTTTTACTGGTGAAACATTTTACTATTATCGAACTTATGAATGGTTAATAGTATTTCTTTTAGCTGTTGTGCCTTTGTTTTGTTTTTTTTTTTCTCTTTTGTTTTTCCTTGGTGCCTTTGGCCTTAATAAAAATTTACCGCTATTAAAAAAAAAGCATTTTACTGTGACTGAACTTATGAATGGTAATCTCTCAACCTAGTCCAGAAAAGCAGAGGAAGAACAGATTCACAATATTATTTTGTTCAAACGGCAGTGGTGCAAACTCTCGTATTCATTGTAATCACTAGTCAGCACCGTCATTTATATCATCATCGTCATTAAAGTTTAATGTCATCATAAAAATTGATTGCCCTCATATTGATCGTCATCGAAATAACAACTTGGTCATTATTAGGGGTGCTCATGGACCAGGCTGGCCTGCTTTGGGCCATGCTTGGTCCTTCGATTATGGTATCAGGGCTGGGCTCGATTATTTAATTAGGCCCGTTTAATGTATGAGCGGGCCTGAAGCCCGGGCCAGCCCAATATAAGAATGGTGTTAGCAAAAAAAAAAAAAGTGATGTAGGGATTCAAACAGTAGAAAGTTAACACACAAGTGCATGACGGAGAACAATCTAAATTACCTAGTTTTCAAATTATAAACATAACACGCGCTGGGCTCGGGCTTAATGCTGTTCGGGCGGACTGGGCTTGGGCCAGCTAGTTAAGGCCCGATTCAGGCCTGGGTCGGACCTGGATGTTCCTTGGCCCGGGCCATGAACACCCCTTATTCATTATCATCTTTAGTGTGTGACATGTCAAAATCCAATGACTATTTGTGGCTTCCTCATCCAAGCATTGTTGCTTATTCTTTGAATATGTTTTCTAAGTAACTTATATCTTTTCTTAAAGAGTTTCTAGAACTTTATTGTGAGGGGCAACATTTATTGAAAATCTAGTGAACCTATTGATTTCAACTCTATAAACACAACTTTATCCCAATAGTTACAGTTATTTTTATCTTCTTCTAATCCGACTTCTCATGATATTGGCCATTATAAATTCTATAATTTTTTTTGCCAACAAACAACTTATTAAAAACCACGTAGAACAACTTATTAGAAAGTAGAAACTAACACATATTTTTATGTTATTTATTAATATACAAAAAATGCTCAACTTTCAAAATACAAACAAAAGTTCATAATATTTTACTATTACTTTTTTCCCCACTCTGGTATTTACACTCACCCTACCCAAGTCTCTATCCAAGGATGTAAGGATTGTTGCTCCCTTTATGGGTAGGGAGGTGCCTCGCCTCTGTGGTATTGAGTAGATTTGCTTCATTAATATAATAAATGGGTGGAGTACAAACCGTGGTCTTAGGCCAACTGAGCTATCCGTAGAGGTACTATGATTAAAAATAGAAAGAATGAAAAAGGTTGAATACTTGGAGAAGGGTTGGAGATTGTAGATTAGGAATTCATGCAACATCCTTTCCTCTCCATGTGAATCCCCGAAATCTAGGGAAAAAAAAAAAAAAAGAGTCTAATTTAAGCAACCACAACTAGTACTTTGTAAGAAAAATCAAGGGGGTGTTTGGATAACTGCATAATATAATATCAACAAGTTTAAATGTTGTAAGATTTCATTATCATAGAATAAAATAGTTTCATATTATTATATTGTGTCAATTATGGTGTTTGGCAATTTTTACAAATTCCAATATACCTTTAAAGTGTTTGGCAATTTATAAAAAACTCACAAGATGATATACTAAATAAGAAATGGAATGAAAGTAATCAATTGACCTAATGCAAGACCCACTCATTTGTAATCACATGTGTTAATAATCATGGTATGAACCACTATTATTAAAAAATCATTTATTAGGATTAAATGTTAAAACCTTGAGATCCAAGCAATGTTGTTTAATTAAGATAGGTCCACCAAATGTTAATAGCCATAGTGTAATACATATAATGGTGACACAATCACAAATGGGCCTATCTTTTTTTTTTTTTTTTTTTGTAAAACCTTATCTAATGTCAATCATCGTTGATGAATCTATCTATTAGAAATCATTATAGGACCCATTTGATATTGGTAGTCATATTAATACAAGGGGAGCTATTAAATAGCGGGACCCATTTAAAGATGACAAACTTCTAACTGCAATCACATAATTCAATCTTAGTAATTAATAAGAAACCCAGCTAATTTTGGTAGTGTGGGACCCACACGATGAAGGGTCCATAGTGTGACATTAGTAAGACTCTCCTAATATTTATATTTAACAAGGGCTATGTAATTGTGATATGGTTATAGGACCTCACATTAAATTTGTAAGCATTGTGGGGCCAATCTAATATGAGGAGTCATAGTTGCAATAAGGATCATTAATGTTATAACTTATAGTGAGTCACTATAATTAATGGTTGGCCATGAGTTTTTTTTTATATAGAAAAGATTTGATAATGAAAGATTATCTTATACAGCATATCCTTGAATAATGTAATATGAAGATTTTTAGAAGAAAATGAGATATTATAATATACTTTCTAAGTTATCCAAACACCTTTCTTAGTATATAGATTATATTCTAAACTCGTAGATAATATGACAAAATCTCTTAAAATATCTTATTTCCAAACACCCCCTAAATGGCACAACTAATTTACATGGAACACCTAAAAAAAAAACTCGAGTTGTACACCAATTTATGTGGAAACCTCTAAAAGAGGAAAATATAATGGAGCCATTAATCAAATTTACTTTGCAAAATAGGAGTTTACAAGCGAATAAACGCTCCCCCTTTTCACTCCTTTATCCATAGAGATCTCACTTTCTCACTCACAATTAAGAAGTCACCTTGGTGTGGGCTTCTCTCCAAAGCTCTCTACAACTTTCTTATTGCTTGTTTCTTATGAATAGTTAAAGATAATATAATTTTTAACTTTTTCTACACTCACATATGTTAGTGATGCATTTTACATTTTTACTCAAGCCTTAAACCCAATATGAATTATTTAGGAAAATGGACCCAAAAGAATAAATGATCCACCCTTCCAGACTCTGTCTAGAGAATGATTCTAGTATCACTTGTTAAGGAGACCCGGAACTCTCCCCCTCTATATGAATCATTTAGTTTACGAATCCTTGTAAAAAAGATTTTCGCTTTCCACAATCGTGGAAAAACCATGTTTAGCAATTATAAATTCTCGAGGAATTCTCGACCAAAGGAAATTCTTATTTTGAGGATTTCAAGTTTGACCTCGCCTCATAGGATCTGAAAATCTTCACTTTTGCAGATTTGCATACCAAAACCAATTTTTCTTAGCTATATGCATTGATACGCACCAATATCAACGGAAATTCCTCGGCTATACAAATCCTCATCATCAAATCCCTATTCCGAAGGCAATGAGGAATCCTTAGATCTAAGAATTTGTTACGAATTCCTCACCGCATACTTTGAGGACACCGGTTTTAGCCGGTTTTCTATGAAAAAAAAAAGTGAGGATTGTATAAATAATTATTTGCGCTATAGTAAAATCTATTTGGTACAACTCCTTTTCCTTATGGAAAAACACAAAAATGGATTAATCTTTCTGTGATTCCTTGTAAAATAAATTCCTATGATGGCCCCGAGGGAGATCACAGAAAAAAGAAAAATAAAGCTCATTTTCTTGCAATTTTCCCCATGCAAAAGTGTTGTTCAGGCCGAACAATGAAAAATCTTCCCTGCAGATAAGCGTCCTACTTTTCCTCAACTTTTTCGCAGAAATTTAACAACACAAAGGATGGACAATCTAATCTAAGAAACCATAATCAGTACTTTGGAAGAAGAATAAAGAGAGTAAAGAGAGAGAAAAACACACTAATTTACGTTAACACTGGATGCACATGAATATTCCTATGCAAGTTCTCAAAGAAGAAATGACTACTCCAAAGGGTTGTTATGCATGGGATTTTCAACACAATTTCTACATGGAAATTGCATGATTATGAAATATGATCCAATCCAACCTTCGATATCTCATTTACTCCTGAAAAAGAAAATCCCATGCCTAACAGATTGGCCTAAAATAGGCTAACCCATGTATCTGGTTGAGCCTTGAAGCCTTATGAGTGACTGTGAGAATGGCAAATTACCGGTCTGGCCTTAATTTTGAAGTTACTTAAAAGTACTATATTACTAAACACAGCGATTCAATTAGCAGCCGTTGAAGATGATGTGAACATGATCATGATCATGATGATAATAACAGTTATGCTAAGAGGAATTCTACGCATACCTAGAATAGAATATGGGAATATTGAGACAAATTGGCAAAATGAATGATGAAATCTTCATTCTACAAATTCCAGTGCAAGCAGAAATTAAGAATACAATGTTGCAATGGTGAATTCTCTTATGGATTTGCTAGAATATGAGAAAATCCCACTCAATACAAAAAATTGAATTAGGGGGATAGGAACTTTCCTTGTCTAAACAAAAGTTTGGAATGCCTCATTTGTGGGATTTGATTCTACCATAAATGCATGTTTAATAAAGGGGAGAAGGAAGCAAAAAAGGCATAGGAATTTGCATTGGAAAATTGTAATTATGCTCTGAAATCTCTGGTTATCAACATCATAACAGTATGTCAAAATCAACAAAAACCCAATTTCATATAATTCTCAACAATCTCTTCCTGTGAAAGATCAGTAAAATAACCCTTCCCTACAGCCATCCCCTCTTCTCCGGCGAGCCGCTCGATTTCGAGTTGGACTTTATCTGCTCCAACCAAATTTGGGTCCAACAAATTACAAGCCACCTCAGTTGAGTCCTCACCATGGGCAAGTGCCATGGCTTGCACAGTTTTGAGCCCACCTCCACGGCTACTCACTCGTTTAGCAATCCTACGGACAGCTGCAATATCTTTGGATGTGATGGGCACATTGTAGTTGTCAACCCAGCGTGTTGCACCAACAACAACCACTCCTGTGGCACGAGCCACTTGGGCTGGACCCATATCTGGTTGTAGTCTCAAGGACTCTGACTCAGGTCCACCTGCCCATTGGATTCCCAAGGAATTAGGCTTGAAATAACCCATCTCTCTTCTAATTGAATCAAGGGTCCTCCCTCCTTCATGGGCTGCTCCATATAGAAATGTGGGAACTGCATGCTTTTGTGTTAAAAGATCATTAGAAAAGCAACTAAAAATAAAGTGTGAAACCAAACACTGAAATTAGAAGCTAAAAGGAATCAAAGTAATCATCAGCTTCATAAGATAAAAAAGAAAGCATTTTACCCTATAACATTTTTGGGCAAATGGGGGGCATAACATAAAAAAACTACGGAAAGAGCAGACCATTTTCTGAAGAAACATTGGCATGCTTGAAAAATGCAAATTCTTCAGTTAAATGTAAAGGAATGTTAGTTGGCCCCTATGGATAACTGTTAAATGTGACTCTTTTTATGTTGTACAATCATCATCTGCAGGTAACTGTTAAAATGTGACCTTTTTTATATTTACATTTGGGCCCCTCTAGAGGATACCTGCTAGATAAAACAAAAGGTCTAGAACTAGATCACATGAAGCAGGAAGCATTCCTAGCATCTCCCAAGGCATAATGGTTTCAAAAAAGTTTTGCCTCCAACCCAATACAAATCATATTTGTATTCATACTAAAAATGATTTCTGTGGCAATGAGTGTCAGCAAGTTCGATGAATCTGCCATAAATGAATGTCCAAAAGCGGCTTGATGTCCAAACATAATAAGCTAGAATAATATGCACTACTTGGTGTGATCAGCAATGCAGCCAAACATGATGTAAGCTCTGTTCCATGCATGCATTCTGAAAATGTGATCCTTGTTCTGAGCATTTTGTTGCATTTCAATTGTCTACGATCTTTTTGGTAAAATGATCATTTTATGATTTTGAAGATTGTGCAATGACAGTTATTCAGGACAACTTGTTGGGGTTTCAAATGGATAAAAAGGCTTCGCGTTGGCATCGGTTGTGGGGAAAAATGCTTCCACAAAACATGAGGACCATTTAGATTGCAGAATTTTCAGTATCATGTAGTGTACTATGAAATTCCACAAGATGGATCCAACTGGTACACAACCAACATCTATACCTGATGAAGTATAGGAGTTGTGGGTTGAAATCACATACCTTTCTCAAAAATGTGTGGTCCCTTGGGTACTAGGAGGAGATTTTAATACAATTGACTTTTCCTAATGAGAAGTTAGACAGCTACAAAATTACCAAATGGGAAGGCTTCAGATCTGATTGGGATGCTAAATCTAATTGATCCAGAGTTCCATGGAAACAAGTTCACCATTACCATGAAAGCAAGCATCATTTTTTTTTTTTTTTTTTGTAATGAAAGCAAGCATCATCATGAGGTAATGTGCAAAATGGATAATTTTTATTTTTTTTATTATTTCCTTAAAATGGATTGGTTTTTATTACCTGACTAATGGGATTCTCATTTCTCACTAGCATTGAGGTTGGTGTTCCTAGATCCTTGTCTGATCACATTCCCATCTAGTTAGATTCTGCAGAGCTACTAAGAAAGGTCTTATTCCCTTCAGATTTGAAAATGTTGATTGGAACAAAAAAGTCACCCAAATCTAATAGAGTGGTGCAATGAAGCTCAAACCATGGAGGGTCTAGGCTCCTGTTCTCAGGGAAAAGGAAAAAAAAAAAAAAAACTTTTGTTGATGGAGTGGAAAAAAGAGGACTTCAACAGGATGAGAGAGAAGAAAAGGATGTTATGGTGAAAAAAAGAGAGGAAACTTCACCCCTATTCAAATGATGAATGTGCAAAAAGAAAATCATTTGAGGGAGACCTTAATGATTTATTCAGAAGGGAGGAGATTTTATGGAGGCAACACTTGAGGCCCGGTGTGGCTTACCCATGGAGATAGAAATACATCCTTCCATAGGTTGGCAAGTGGAGGAATATAAAGAAACATTATAGCAACTCTGAAAATCAGTGGAATGCGATTTAGAAACAGGGGGAGATTTGAGAATGAGTTGATTGGTTTTTCACTAAGTTGTAGACAAGTAAGGACTTCCAAATACCATGTTTAGATGGCTTATTCTTGGGCGCACATTATGGCAACTATGAAAATCAGTAGAGTGCGATTTAGAAATAGTGGGGGGGAGGGGGGGAGATTGAGAATGAGTCGATTGGTTTTCCACTAAGCCGTAGACAAGTAAGGACTTCCAAAGACCAAGTTTAGATGGGTTATTCTTGGACGCTTTCCCTTAGAATGTAAGTCATGGTTAGAATGCCAATATAGTGAAAAGGAAAAATTAAGAAGTTGTATTCTCAATGAATAGGGAGAAGGGACCTGGTTCAAACGGCTACACTTTTTCATGGTATCAATCTTGTTGGGATAGTATAAAGGACCTTTTACAAGTATCTTCTTAAGACAAGGTTAAACAAAAGTAAGAATACGACATTTATAGCCTTACATCCAAAAACTGAAGGGTCAGATAAGGCCTAATATCATTAGAGGGAAGTTCATGCAAGTTGATTACCAAGGCATTAGCAAAGAGATCAAGGAAGTGATGGATTTTATATTCTTTGCCATGAAGGCACTTTTCTCCAGGGAAGGCAAATTTTGCGTCGGATCTTGATAGCAAATGAATGTAAGACAAGAGTAGGATGCTAGAGCTGGAATTCAAATTTGACCTCGAGAAAGCACATAATTGAGTGGACTCGTCATTCCTTGATCCATAAATATATGACAAAGAGAATGGGATTAGGGGATAAGTGGCAGAATTGAATGAATGAGTACATCTCCACAACAATATAGTTCTCCATTCTTACTAATGATCCCCACAAGAGTATTTTGGTAGCACAGGTGCCGTAAGGCGTGGGTTTGCTCCCACGTCTTGTGTTCGAAACCACTCCAAATTTGCCCAGTGTGCATTTGTGTGAGTTTAGAAGGCCCGGGGAATTACTCTAGTTGGGTCAAAGACCACAGGGATACCCATATCATAAAAATAAAAAAAAGAGGCGTAAGTCAAGGAGATCCCTACAAGGCTTGAGTGGATAGCTAGAAAACGCAACAGAAACAAACCTTTTTAGAGACTTTGCTTAGGGTGGTTTGGAGATTTTTCATTTTTCATCTTGCATTAGATACTATGATTTTTTGCAATGCAAAGGAGCATCTCAAAAATCTCCTTTCTATTTAAAGATGACTCGAGGAAGTATTAGGACATAGTGCTTTTCATAAGAGATTGATTCCAAGGGTGGTGGCACTGGACGATGTCCTAGCATTTTTGTCTGTAGGATGTCAAAAGGTAAGTGTGTTATTTATTAGCTATCTTGGCTCTTCTCACAGTTCAACGTATGCATTTTCCTTGTGGGACTCCATTATTGAGAGGTTCATAAAAGAACTTGTCATCTGAAAAAATGAAAAAAAAAAAGGTCATATTTCTTTTGGGGGTAGAATAATTCTAATTCATTTCTATTATTGTCTTTGTTCCAAATTCCAAAAAAAGTGGTGAAAAAACTCAGAAAGATACGAAGGGACTATTTTTTGGGATAGGAAAAGGGATAAGAAAAGAAATCTATATGATGAAGACAACGTAAAGGTCTAAGGAGAATAGGGGACCAAGCCTAAGAAACATTTGAAAAAAAGAAAAAAATGGTCTCTCCAATCAAGAAAAGGGAGGAGACTTGGAGATGAAAGAGAGGACATATGGAGCAAGATGATGGCTTCAATATACAAGGAATAAGAGAAAAGCAGGGATTACTAGTAGGAGATGGGATCTGTAATCAGTTTTGGGAAGATGTCTCTGTAGGGAACACATAATTAGCTACAAGATTTCCAAGATTGCACATGATCTCTAATTACAAGGGAGCTTTAGTCAAAGATTGTGTTCAAGAAGGGCTGAGTGGACAAAAATAATGGATGTTAACTTTTAGAACAAAGCTTCAGAAGTTTGAAGTATAAATGTTAGCAAGACTAGTGGATGTTTTGGAATGGATATTAATTTCATTGGAGGGGGATGACTAGGAAAAAATTGCAAGCCAGTTTCCCTTGGGTCTTCTCGAGGAAAAGCTTACCCCAAGCTCTCACCTTTGAGAATTCTAAAAAAATTGGAATTTTGTTAGTAATTCCTTGGGTTAATGCATTTTTGTTGGATGGCGGTTTCCAACAATACTCTTAACTTGTGATTACCTTAAATGTCAAAATCTTGCCCGTCCTAGTTTTTGCTTTATGTGTTGGCATGACAAGGAACTTGTAAATCAGTTGTTTGGGTGTGTTTTTCCTCTTCCCTTCTTCTTTTAGGAACATTTTTGCTATGATACCCTGATAGTGCAACATAGGCAACATATTTTATTGTATTATAACCCATACTTCATTTTTTATGTGTATGATCCATGTCCCTGCATCCCGTATCTAGGCACCATAGCCTTTTGAAGGTTGGTCCATGGGTGTTTTATGGAGTAGGGACCAAATGCCTTGATAATATTACCTTGGCAGTAGACTGGGAATATGGAAAAAAGAAAAGCAAGGACTTTTTAAGGTAAATGTTCCCTGTCACAATCTCTGGTTATAAAGCAACAAATTGTGAATTTGTCAATGGGATCTTAAAGATAAACGTTATAAAGAAAAAAATTGTGGATTTGTTGTAGGGGTCTTAAAGATAAACAATTTAGGGGCATCAATTTTGGATTTAGAAAGAGCATAAAAAAATGTTTATTAAAATGAGAAGGAACCCAAAATAAGATCAGCACCAAGACCACAAATCATGTTTCTTCAGGACAATGTTGTGTTCAAATACAAATGGAAGTCCTAGGAAAACCAAGAGGACCAGTAAGAGCGATACAAGAGAACATTGCTTGCATTTTCTGGCTTAGCTGCTACTGGGGACTCAAATAGAGATCAAAATCATCCCAATTGAGCAAGTAAAGCTGTTTTTGAGATATTTCTTATGACCTTTACAAATTGAGGCTGATTCTAAAATTGCCCAATGTTGGGAACAAAGCTCGTCTTCGCCGCCATGGAGAATAGCAGATATAGCACTGAAACAAGGATGCTCTTATCTAGTGTTGCAGTTTCCTTTGTCCATATTACTGGAGAGTGGAATGCTGAAGCAGATGCTTTAGCAAAGGCCAAGGAATTGAAATCTGAACTAAGTACATACAACTCTCACCATTGTAATTTTGTTGAAGACTTTTAAGTGCATAACATCAGAAATTCAGTGAAGAAAAAGGGGCTCAATGTAGTAACACTATTTGGCAGAGAAACAACAATGCTCTTTTCTCATAATAAAAATGTGTTGTAATATCAAGTACAAAAGGGAAGGAAACATGTACCTTGGAGATTGTAGCCAATATCAGATGCCACCAACTTTGCAAGGGCAGCCACTTGGTCAAGAGAAGCTTGAGCCAATGGGTGGAAGCAGATATGATCAACAACTCCCAGCCTGGGATGAGTCCCACAATGAACTTCAAGATTGATGGAATCAATTGCTGCTTTGACCATGGAAAACACAGCTTTTCTCAAGGGACCTCCATCTGATGATGGTGATGGGGTAGGAGAGAAATGAGAGACAAGTGTGTACCCAACTCGATTGTAAGCTTCATCTTGGAATTTGTTGATGATGGCAGCTTCTGGGCATTGCTTGGCAGCCCCAGAAATCAATTCCAGTGCAGCACTATTTTGGCTTTCAGATA
The DNA here is from genome assembly GCA_003546025.1 of Camphora micrantha. Taxonomy (NCBI): domain Eukaryota; kingdom Viridiplantae; phylum Streptophyta; class Magnoliopsida; order Laurales; family Lauraceae; genus Camphora; species Camphora micrantha. The sequence goes on along the minus strand of QPKB01000009.1, from coordinate 32,418,212 downwards.
TGTAGAGCTTGCAACATGCTAGAATCAGACTCCTCATTGGCTTCCCTTTCCAAACATTTACAGACTGCAAAAGAGATGGATATTGGATGGATATATCCAAAAAAAAAAAAAATGTAGCTATGGTCTCTTTCAGCCAACGCCACCACTAGGTTGGTGATAAAGCTCTATTGGTCCTAACTGGGGTTGTCAAATGGCTGGTCTCTGGGTCTGGTACTTTCGTTTTTTTGGCTGACAATAGGGACGTAAATGGGTCCCAATTCTTCGATTATCCGAAGGTTTCGACCCGTTAAAAATTGGGTCTGAATTCTTATTTAGGCCCCGATAAGTAAATGGATCTCGCTCCAGTTTCACCCTGGTTCGGATCCGTAGACCCGAGAACCAACATATTATCTAATTTTCGAAAATCTTTCCTAAAAATCATGTTTTTTTTAATATAATTCTTTACCTAGACCCGGACCCGAATCCGGATCCAGACCCACCACATATATGGTTCTGGTTCCAATATCGGAAACCCGTACCGAAACAATTCCTGGTACGGATCCGGTTCCACTTTCCCCTTAATGGTTCCGGTTCCAGGTCCACCATGGACCCGGACCAGAACCAACCTGTTTACAACCCTACCTGACATCCAGCACTGAGCCAGGCTTGAAATTATGCAACAGGTTTATAAGTCCTGCCCTAAAAGAAACCAATCTAGACATAGAAGCCAGAGGATTGGCTGGGACCAAACAAAAAGAGTTCTCTGAGCTTGGTCTGATCTCAGGCTCAGCCCATCAATATGTTGAAGATAAAAGTAGAGCTAGGAGGTCCACAGGCTTGATGGGTCTGATCTCAGGCTAATCTTGGCCCACTGGGAGGTAACTGGCTAAGCCCAGAAGCCCAATGGGCCAAGATTAGCCCGTTTACAACCCCAATCAGTTTAATTTCATGTCTCCCATGTTTTTAAAACAAATTGATCAGCAGATTCGGTTAACAGTTCTGAGTGGGCAACCTGTTAACATTCTCCCACAGATATAAGAGTGGTTGTGAAAGATCAAAGGACTCCGACACGGCAATAGGGTCCAGTTTTATGGGAATCCAGATCCCCTGTTTGGACCAATCAAGAGGTGACACATGAACTTATTGAATTTAAAAACCGGTGTTGTCTTTAAAAGTCAGCTCTGTCTTTTAAGTACAAAACAATATATCACCCACTTTGGACCAAACAGGGAATCCGTACTCACTTTGTGGATGTTTGGTATGACCCCTTTCCTACGACGTTGTCCCTTGGGGTAGAATTCCTTAATCCTCATTTTGAGTGGAGGAATTGCAAATGCCAATGAGGGTAGATAATATTATTGAAATGCAAATTTGATATTTTATTTATGACTGCCTAACTCAAATTAAAATGACACCAATATTAGATGCAAATCTAATTTCTCCATTTCAGTTTTTTAAATATTTGAGACCACCGTTCAACCCTACCAATTAAAAAGCACCTTTTTATGTAGTTTTTTAATTTTTAGGTCAATACAACGTTTCTGAACCCGATCTGTTATCCTACTCAACACAAGATATGATTTTTATTCAAATTGAAACTTGATTTTTGTGTTCAATTCACATAAACTAAATTAAAATGGGTCAAAAAAACTAGATATAAATCCTAATCCCTCTTATTTAGAATTAATGAATGATTATTCTTTTATTCATATATGATTCCCTGATATGCTCCATACTATTGACTGGTTTGATTTCTATATGAAGATACAAGCATATATTTGCCACTTGATATTTATTTTATACATGCAGTAGCTTTGATGGCAAATAACCATTCATTAATTATATAGGGAGATGTTCTAGTGAGAGACACTCTCACCAAGTTGGTGAGAGATGGGTGGGGGCCCTCACATTTAAGTAGGGGGTCCTTGCATTTAAGTTGGTGAGAATGAATATGGAAGTGAGGGCCCCCACCCATCTCTCATAAACTTGGTGAAAGTGTCTCTCATAGGAGCATCTCTCAATTATAATTTTTTACCCATTTTAATTTTGGTTATGTGATTTGAACAAAATAGTCTTGAATCAGAATAAAAATTCAAACTTCAAGATTGTGAAATTAGATTTTGTTCAAACATGTTTTAATTCAAGTTATCTGATCTACATAAAAAGACAATGTTCAATTCAAATATAACTAGGCTTTTTTTTTTTCTTGGCTAACGGAGGATTCCCAATCCTTTTGGACTAGACTAATCCCTCCGGGCCCAGAGAGAAACCAAGTAAAGCCCTTATGACCCCCAAGTGGTAGCACTAGTGGACTCAACTTTTGATTCCTGAAGAAGAGAGAACCGGGGATTGATACTAGGACCTCTAGCTCCGGAAGAAAGAGGAATTGTGGTCCCACCCCTTGGGGTTAAAATGTAACTAGGCTTGATTTCAGTAAAAAATAATTTTTAAAGTTGACTTTTTACTAAAATACAAGTCTAATTTTATTCAAATGAAAACTTGATTTTGTGTTAAATGATTAATTAATTATAAATAATTGGACTAAAAAATTGAGGAGAGAGTAATAAAAAGGAAAAAGAATTGTGTTTGAATATAATTTTAGTTTTCAAACCTTTCTTAAATTGAAAACTGTAAAAGCAACTTTAATTGAAAGAGAAGTAACCTTTTAGACTTCATTTAGAGATTCTTTTTCAGTCTCTAAAAATTTGGGCTCCATGATTTAATGTTTTGGATTGTAATAGATTATACTTGGTTTGCATGTTGGAAGTATTGAGCCCCCGATATGTAAAACACATTAATCCTTTTTACACAAAATCAGTCACATAGTGGATTGTGGGTCTACTCATATTGGAGTAAAATCTGTCAAATCTTAGAAAAGAGAAAAATATGCATTTAAATGGCCTAGAATTTCGATAGGTAGGACTCGTGGGAATTTTAATTCTCATTTATGTTGGTTGAAAAGAGACTAAAATAAAGAAGGGTAGTCTTAAAAAATAAAATAAGAACAAAGACCTTAGATTTACAAAAAAATACTCGCACAGCTAATCACAAAGAAGTACAAGCCAATAACCATTACAAAGGTTAAGATAGGGATACAAACGGATATCCAATTCTCTAATTATCTTGAGATTCTAACTCAAAAAAAAATTAGGGTTTGAAACTTGTTTTAGATTTTCATTTATTAATGAATCCAATCTGAAACCCAATTTAGATTCCAATTGTGGTCTCGGATCCAAACAAGTTCCAAACCAACGACCCAGCATTCGAGTATTTAATGTTACAAAGTACAGCTCAAAATCAACTTGGGTTTGAAATTTTTATGTTTAATCGTAGAGGTAGTAGACATTCACACTTACAAGTTGAATGTCGTCCTTATTTTGATCACAACAAAAATTAAAAATAAGTCAAACCAATTTTAAAACTAGATCTTGGTCCTCTAGTAAGAACCAGTTCAGGAATCGGGTTTGAATCCTCTTATCGGAACCAAGTTTAGAACCAACAAAACAGAATCTAAATCAAAATTAGAGCTGTCATTTAGAAACAGCAGCTCCAGTTCCAGGGTCAATATGGTTCTGGCCTGGGACTGACCCATATCCATTCCTAGGTGAAGGGTGGACCATACAAGGTGAAAATGTAGCTGGGGCCCTAGCTTCCCTAAGATACCATCTGGTTATCCATTTTCCATCTCCCCTAATTCATTTTTCATCATAGGAGTAATTTTTTATGGTCAGATCTTCAACTCTTGACAGGTTTCTTCTTTTTTTTTTAGATCAGCTCAGAATGTTGTCTTTTCCCATACAGAAAGATATTGTGGCGAACAACAGATTCAGGCCGTGTAGAGAATCCATTACTAAAAGATATACTGCTAAAAAGGATGAGAAAAAAAGTTGCCATGCCAGTTGTTTGTGTCACGTTTGGAAACTAAATCTTTAGGGAGAAAATTTTCGGTTTCCCTGAAGTTATGAAAAATCTATATTTCGCAATTGTTAATTCCTGATGATTTGGACGAATGAAAATCTTCATTTGTTAAGACTTTCAGATCCGACCTCCCCCCATAAGATTTGAAAATCCTCACTTATATGGATTTGCACACTGAATCCCATTTATTTTTATCAACAATATGCATCGATACACACTAATATCAAGTAAAATTCTTCGGTACACAAATCCTTAGTGAGGAATTATTGTTTTAGTTATAGTGAAGAATCATCAGATCTATGGATTCCTCGCCTATTACCAAACATGCTATACAGTAGACATATTGTTCTCAAATCCGCAGGAAGATTCAGTTGCAATTTTGACCCGCCAAACACTCCATCTCATAATCCACAGGTTTGCAATATGCAATAGAAGAACACACGATATTATACACATGCAGGGAGAGGAAGCAATACCAAAACATGAACAGCATAAAAGAAATATGAAACAATAATAATAATAATAATAATAATAATAATAATAATAATAATAACAACAACAACTAGCAATGTCATGTGAACGTTTTAAGTACTGCTCTGGTAAGACTTTCTCCTGGGCTGTCTGTCTCGTCACCATCCATCTACATTGAAGGACCTGGACGTGGAACACATCCCTAAACATCCATATCAGTAATGCAATTGATCAGGAACCTAATAGAACAAGCAAGCTAAACCGATAAGCAAGGAACTCAGATTGACACCGCGTTTCACACAATGTACAAAGCCAAGACCTGAAGAGGAAAAAGATAATTAAACAAGTAGGAATGGCCAGTCCAAGAAGATTATCTTAGTACCTTGGAAGCTCTTTCTTGGATGCTCATATCAACTTAAGAAGCCTTTCCTATTTACTTGCATGAGGAAGGGGAGTTCTCGGGATATCAATGTTACAGTGTACGCTAAAAGAATTGAAGGCTTCCCATCTTTTTTCAGTTGAATCCGACGGTGCAATGGGGACAGAAGAGTCGAGGACACCCTGCTGGGTCATGATTAGTAGAACAGTGAGAATGGGAACTGTCTTCACAAGGAGGTACCAAGTTCCATTGGTGTGGCACAAGGGGCAAGGGATTTTGCAGGTAGGTTGATCCCACCCCCTCTTACGGACAGTGCAGGAGACCTACTAAAGCTGGTCCTGCTTACAAGATTCGAATCAAGAAAGACAACAACAACAGTGATGTCATCATGGAAATGCCGACGGACCCCACGTTCGATCTTCTTTAAGTCTGAGTACCTCACTTCTCTTTTCTTTGCTGCTGTTAGCAGTGCAGCTTTTACAAGCCTCCGGGCACTTCCCTGCCATCAACAGAATAAAAAAAAATTTCCTTAACATTCTTCAAATACATTGATAGATTTTGTTTATTTATTTATTTTCTTTGGGTGTGGGGGTGCATGGCTCGTGGATGGGAGGGGTGGTGGGGTTTGTTAGCAGGACTTGAACCCTGAACCTACAACCTCATGGTTGCAAAAGTGAGCACATTCCACTAGTGCTACTGGCATGTAAAAAACTTGAAGGTATTCATATTACACGTCATCAATTAATGTAAAAATAAAATAAAAAAACTGCATCTCTAAGCACAATTGATGAACATTAATGTCTATGAAAAGAGATCAAACATAAAATAAGCAGGTATGTTAAACTAAAGAACCTGTGCAACTGAGTAATAAAACACACCTGCTTAACAAAACATTTCTCCGTAAAGATTCGTGTAAACTATAATGGCATGGATTAAATAAAAGAAAAGGAAAGGGAAAAAAAAGCTAACCAAATACACGTTCCATGAATTTTGGGGTCCAATTTACATATTAAAAAGTTACTGTACACTAGACTCTGTGCAACCCGGATCCTTCAAAATACTGGAACCACATTTCATTTACTCAAATGAAGGGTTATGTGAAGTATTCAGATAACTGATCAGCATCTCTTTTCAGTCATCTTCATTTCTTGCTTTATCCTTTGCTAAAGGTTGAACGCCAAAACCGGAATGTATTTATTACAAGTTAAGAGTACTGGTTTGCCAGCCAACAAACCCCAGTGCACAACTAATTGATGTAGGGTAATAAATTGCACATTTGCGACAAATGTTCTGATTGCCGATGCCAAACAGGACCAAAACAACTTCTTTTAGGGATTTTTTTATCTTTCTTTTATTCTTATAGATGGTTAAGAGAAGCAGCCAAAAACCGACCAAACAATATAACAATAACATATTATGAAGCAATATATAACATATTAGCAAAGAACAGACCCCAACAGGTTGCGAGAGAGAGAGAGAGAGAGAGAGAGAGAGAGAGAGAGAGAGAGAGAGAGCTGATCCTTCCGATCAGGATCTCAATCTCAATCAGCTAGCCAAGGGAAAACTTGTGTACTAAAAGAGTTTCAAAAAGCTAAATTTGGAAATGAGCTTATCTAAATAACAAATCAGATAAAGAAGATACATGTCTGCAGAAATCACTGAATGGGGAGCCGCAGCAACCTACTCTAAAATATTGTGAATATTTCAACATGCTTCCAGAAAAGAGAATCAGTACTTCAGCTTGGGGTTAGTGTTGAATTAATAATGATAGGAGAGCTTACATTGTGTGGATGATTTTGAACAATGTCAACTGCTTCCTGATTGCTAAGTTGCTCCCAAAGCCCATCCGATGCAAATATAACGAACTGATCATGTGGTTGCAGAGGGTGCACAGAAATTGATGGTTCGCTACTCAGTACTGGCCTTCGGAAAGGTTCGCGAAGGCGAAATCTAGCATACAAAGGTTCTCTGTTGAATTCAGCCTTCTTTAGGTAGACATCACCAATAGATCTAGTAATCTGCAAGACCAAGCAGCAGTTTTTGACAATCTGATCACAAATAATTGACACCTATTCCAAATCATGCCACAAGCAATCAAAACCTCACAAAAAGTCCTGCATCCAGTAATAATTGGATCATTAAACCGTGCATATTAAGATAATTCTTCAATTACAGCGTGCAAAACATTTTTTTTTTTTAAAAGGTAGCTTGCAAATAGGTTGTTGGCAAAGGAAAGAGGGGGAAAAACACATTTGCCAAATTCTATAAGAAGAGTCAAATAATAGTGGATGATAGTATCTTTTATCTCTGTGATTTTAAGGTTGAAGTTCATCCAGAGAGGCCCATCAAATCAACAGTCCCGGTCACTAATAAAGGACATTGCATGCAAGACCTAATCAACAGCTATATTATGCATTGAAGATTGGATGCCTTTGGAAAAAAAAAAACAAAAATTAAACTTGTATGCTGGAACGATAGATAAAATAACATTGCAGATAGTTCAAGCTCCTACAACTCTCACCAAACTATTATTCCAGTGTTCAAGACTCTGGATAGCATGTTGTAATCTCAAAGGAGTCTCTTATAAAGGGAGACATCAAATTCTGGGTTTTCCTAACTGTGTTTACGTACCTAGAAATTTTAGAGAAATTCTTCTCATTGAAGCTCAATATCATTTATAGACTATCATGAAGTCCTACATAATAATTGTCAATGCCCTCCTGATAAGTAAAATGATCTCCATCTTGTGTAAACTGCAATATTCAGAAAAAGAGGACGTACTTCCTCTTCAGGTGGTACAAGGGCATCATGAGAACCTTAACTCATCACCCTGTGGCTGAGTCAACACCTAAAACATAGAGTTATCACCTTCTACAGTTAAGAGTGTTCACCAATTAAGAAAAAAGGTATCACACAACGTGAAGACCCACAATAATACACAAGATCTGCTGAGAAGAGAATGATCTCCATCTCGCTTAAATTGTTACTGCCGGCAACAATAATCAGCAAGGAGAACATGCTCTTCAAATGGTAGAAGAGCATCCATCATGTAGACTACCTGAATCAACTCAACTTCGTTTTTCTACTTTCTAAAAAGCCAAGCTAATTTACATATGGCTGTTGATGCGAGATAAATTCTAGTTATCATCACACTACTTCTCTTGGAGTCATACCAAGAACTTGGGCCGTCTTCACCAATCAAGAGAACAAAACTTATGCAAAATCACTATTAAAAACCGCCAAAATCTTCAATAGGAAAACTCTTCTTAATACCCGCATAAGTTGGACTCCTAATTAAAAAGAGAAATTGGATGCTCCTAAGACACTGTCCTAAAAAGGTTGGGCTCTTACTAGAATTTAATAAAACTAAGATCCGAAAAGCAAACTACCAAACTGTAGGATTAATGATATGGCCTGTGCATATTCAGCCGAATCGCTCAAACAAAACTTTACCAAAATGTGTACCTGAAAAACTAATCTATGGGGCTTGTTTGCATCTTGAATCTCTCATAGATAGCACTGTTGAACTTGTACAAAATAGTTTTAAATATTAAGATACTCCTGCAGACGACCATACTTGAAGACAACTCAATTCAATACACCTTGACACATTTGTATACTTATCTATACCCCAATCAAGAGGATTCCTAGGGTTGTAATTGATCCAAGTGATTTATACAATGGATATACAAAGGGATGCTCTCGCTAATTGGAGGGACACCCAAATTCATTCCAATCTTATATAGTCTTATCATCTTTTGTGATTTATCTGTTCAAAAAGATTTCTGCAAAGCTCCAACATAAACTAATTTAGGACTTCAAAAATAACTACTAGTTCACATGAGCAAGCTAGAACTAGGGATGTAAATGAGCGAGTGGAGACAAGCCACTCGAGGCTCGAGCTTGCATCAAGTAAGCGAAGGTCAAGTTTGGCTAGACCCTAAGTAGCCAAGCCAACCAATCTTGAGCTTGACATGATTCTTTCTTATTTCTATATATAACATGTGCATTGATTATTAGTTAAGCCTACTTTATGATCCATCCGAGCGGATCATAAAATAGGGAACCCCCTAACGGACACCGACGTTGGGTTTGGAACCCGTCCAAATGGATTGGACTATTGGATCAAGTGCTTACTCATTTTGGAAGGTGAAACTTGTCGACCATTGATCAAGTGGTTAGGATGATGATTTGAGCCTGGGTTCAAATCCCATCCCCAGGTGGGTCCTCAAGTGGGCCCCGCAAGGATTGGTGCTCAGCATAAGGTGAGCACCGGAGCTCAGCAGAGAGGAGAGAGGAGGAAAGAAGAGTTGGAGGGAGGGGGGGTAGGAGATTAAACATATATAAAATATTATCATTTATCATGTGTGCTCCACTTGAAGATACTATTGTGTATAATATAATGCATAACACATAATAATAGTACAATTATACAATGCTAATACAAAAACCAAATGAGCCGAGGCAAGCTGGTCCAAAAGCTGGCTCAGATTGTTGACATCCCCAACTAGAACTTCAGCACAGGTCCAATATATTGCAAGTGAAAGAATTCAGATTATTTTATAGTCTGGTTCTCAAATGAGAGGAATGGAGAAAATGCACATGTAAGGTGAAAAATAGGATTTAAAATTCTTATTAAACTTCAAGAAGTACTATGCCAATAGGTTCCAATCTGATCTGTAATCAACATCTTTTTAATCGGAAAACTCATTTTGAAAATGAAAAGAAATATAATAAAGCATGATGATCACTTCAGTGTAATACATAAATACTGTAATGATGTGTGTGATGTAAAATAAATCCCAACCAAAACCAACAAACCATAAAGTTGAGGCATTGAAGATTCACCACAATGAATATGAAAGATATAGACCACAATCATCATTATCTCTCACAGCTCCCCTACGCTAAAATTGAGAAGTCCAATGAAACCTTCAATAAGACAATCTGCCTCAACTTTCAACATCCTTCACTCCAGATATTAATGTTAAAGAAATATGCAGTAACTTTTTCTTTATTGGTTCTTCACGTCTACAAACAGTTTGAATTGCAACTTTCATTCTGCTGTATGGATTCTTCAAAATGAGCAACCATTCAGGTCGGACACATGTGGAAATGACACTTTCTTGGATTATTCACAGATTCTTCTACTAATAATTTAAGCATTGGTTTTAGTTGATAACACTAAAAATATTATCGCATGTTCTCTTCTTCTAAAATCTAACCAAGGAATAAAATAGCAGTAGCGGGGGTTGTAGCTGCTGACGGGTAAAACGCTAAGTAGCGGACGATACATAGCTGCATAGCGGTGTGAACAAAAAAAAAAGGTGGCAAATTTTTTTTTTTTAAAAAATCCAAAAAATCCAGAATATTGGAAAATGTTAGAATTTGATGCTTTTTTCTTGTAAGATAGGGGGGATGTAGTGGTCCCTTTGGTGCATAGAGGTTCTGTATTGCTAAATGATTATAAAACAACCAAAATTATCTATTTTTCACATGTTTTCATGTTAATTAATCTAAGTTAGAAACTATTATGCATTAACAATTCATAAACAATTTAGCATAACTGTACATAACACAGGATAAATAAATTATAAAGTAATGCTTAAATAAAAGCTTAAAGTTCAAACCAAATGACGAATTAACTTCCATTAAATACAATCAATGTACTTTTGTTGAGAGCTGAGAAAAGAATTCCTCTACTAATACCAAAGAGGGTGTCTACCAGGATATACCTAGAGAAGAGCCCTTAAGAGAAACTCTATGTATCGGCTTCAATTCGGCGAAATATTGTGTTTTTAGTGCTCTTTTAAGCATAGAAGGGTAAAAGAGTTGCATGAAAAAGTTGCTTGGACAGAAGAAAAGAAGAAAGAAGCTCTGCCATGTCTTTTAAAAAAATTATGCAAAGTAGATGTTAGTCACACTCCGCAGCGGGTCCTATAGCGGTGTGTAGCGGGACTCTAGCGGCCGCTACATTTGCTAGCAGCAAGAAATTGTTTGTAGACCGCTACGCCCAATATAGTGGCCGATACATACTATTTTGATCCATGAATCTAACTAGAACATTGAAATGTTTACTATTTAGAGTAAGAATCATACATAACCTTTTATTAGTTCCAATTTTGAAATTAACTTTATTTTGAAATAAAAATTTTCTTAGTTTCACTAGAATATTTTGTCAAATCTGTGAACCCTATGTTTTGAGATATGCGGAATGGGACACCTCAAACTGTTATCAGGGTCCAACACATGCACCAATACTCGTGCAAGTTAGTGTATGCATAACAAAAGTTTGCATCAAATTAATATACATAAACTTGATCTAAATTATAGTTTTTGCCAGCTATTCACTGCATGATTGATAATATGCACAGTAATTACTCACATTGGGTTAGGCTCAGGATATATTGACCACTTCAGCCAGTAATAAGTATAAACCATTCTTCTGTTTTTTAATAGGATTAGGAATATGCTGAACCCTAAATACCAACAAATTGATTGACAAGATCAGCCCAATCAAGGCACCTTCAATCCTAGCTTAAGCACCACAACTATATCTAAGGTTTGTCCTCGGATCTAAGCATATCCATCATGGAAGGGAGGGAAAGGTAAAATAATCTTTATTAATGTAAAACTGCCAATCCATTGTTAGCTCAATGATGAGGCACCTCCCTGTCCACAAAAACGGCGGGGTTCAATCCCTGGCCATAGCGCTGGTGTCTAGGGACTTGGGAAGTGTGTGAGTGGGTGTGAGTCGTACCATAGCAAAATAATAATAATTCTAATAATAATAGCAGTAGTAATGTGAAAATGAATGTTCAAAAGAAAACAGAATCACAGATATATGTATAAGATTCAACTTTGGAAATGCAAAACAAAACAAAATTTGTAACTAGGCTACACCGCTACATCTTGTCAGAAAATGCATAACTTAGACTCATTACTCATTAGACAGGTAACCTGAATAACCGATCAGATGAACCTGATTTCATGGTCGACCAAGAAGATGCATACGGAGTTCACTGAAATCACATCATATTAACCTTTCGTCTTTGCATACGCTGATATTGAAAGAAATCAAGCACCCAAGGCTCATGGGAATGGTAGCGTCATGTCATCAACTAATGCAACGGTATATTGTTTGGAGTCCTTTTTAGTCAGCACCTTCAACTTATTAATCACCACTTGTGTGACAATATACATCGCATTACTGCCACCGTTGATCATGTTGCACGGCTTGTCTTGGAACTTCACCTTTGTACAAAATATGATGGTCAATCACCAATCTTTAGCTTCTTTTCTATTGTGGTAAGCAGTCAATATAAGAGAAGTGTAGGATCCTCAGTCTTAGACTGACAACAGTGTCAGTAGAAGGTTCCTCTACTTGTGGCACATGCTCCATATAAACTGCTCCAACTCGTTAAGCTTGTCTAGGTACTCAGTGTCATCCTAGTAGTAATTTTCCTCTTTACAGCAGTGATGGAGGTTCCTCGTGCATAATGCCGTAAACACTCATGAGAAAAGTCCCCTCCCTCCCTCGCTACATTGGAAACAATTAACTTCCCATCAATCACACCTAAGAGAGGATTAGGCATTGAACCTTACCCTTTTTTTGTCACAACCCTATGGCAGTGGCTATATCTGATATGCATTCTGCAACTATGGATTCCAGTTAGGCTACAGAGCCTTGATTGTGACACTTGGATTTTGGCTGCTTTTATGAAGGGTGTGGAGGCAGCAGAGGAACCCACTAAAATAGTTGATCCGATGCCCTATTCAGTGAAGATCAGCCCAACAAAGGCACCTCTAAGCCTAGAACCACCACTAGATCCAGGGTTCCTTGTAAGAATCAACTTCTATCATAGCACTTTCACCTCCACTTGAATTGTCCCACCTATTCAATCTCAAGACAGTCATCCTTATAATGCCACTTTCATCTGTAGCAACCCCATAGATTCCACATGAACCTGAATTACCCCTTGATCAGCACCCCACATCTTGCTTCCAGTGACAGGCAATTTTCCCACCACTCTTTTAATCTTTTTGCCAAAGCAGTTTCCAGCATTACTTTCTAATCTAGTAATCTCTACAGAACTAAAAAGAATTGATTCCTCCAAACTCTTTACTAACAAAACCAGCTTAATCAGGGCAGGACATTAAATGAAGAAACAAGGGAATTGCTGAAAATTCAATCATTTTTCTTCCCAAATTAACCAAAATATGGTACGAGTAAGGTTCACCAAAGCTATCCAAAGAAAGGGAAGGTTCCTCACAAACTCTCATTGCCACATAAATTACAATTTCATTTACCAATATCACAGTAGTTTTCTTTTGATAGGCCGATTGCAATAGTTATTTTACATTCCATGAAGGCACCACAGCCTATAAGCATGGTTTAAAAGAAACAGCCGTTACGTTATTTCCAATATAACAAATGTATAATTTAAAGGTGCATGACATTTAAGACCATTTGACTTGACATAGCAGATTAAAAACGAATACCAAACAAAATCATCTTGACAAAGGAAGTTTTACCTGTATCAGGCCTTTTACACGCCAGACATTATGCTTTAAGACCACAATCCGTGAGTCATCTGGATGCAGTGAGAATAGTTCCTGTCTCACAGACTCGATGCTGGCATTGTGCTCTGCTGACAACTGAACAGCCAGAACTTCTCCAGTTGCCTTGACAAGTCTCCCTAAGACAGCACGGGAGTCTCCGAGGTTCGCAATGTATAAAGTTCCACTGGAGATCACACCAACCAGACAACAAGATCCAACTGCAGCAATCTGTGGTTTTTCAGGCCATTGTTTGGTGACCACAGATAAAAATCCTTCTTCTGTTGCTTGAAATGCCTTCCTTATAACCTCTGCTGACATCAACTGTTGCTCTGATGTAAACCCTGCAAAGTAAAACAGCCAACCTCATAACATATGCTGATTGAGATAGCTTTTTTCATTACTTGTACTAGCTGATATGGCTCAGTAACAATATAAATCCATAAATAGCACCAAAATGGCAAAACAGAAACTTGGGGCTGAAAGTCTGTAGAGAGAGGAACATAAGACAAGGATGAATCGACACACAATACAGTGGCATGTCAAATTGTTGATGCTGATTAAACCCAATGCTCCCAAACTAACTAATTGATGAAGCAGCTCGGTCAAAAAAATTAATGGCAATAAATCAAATATCCAGAAAAGAAAATACCCGCTTCAGTCTAAAGAAAATAGCAGCAGCCTTGCTCTGAGCATGAGAAATTATTAATGAGATTCTCATTGATACCTATGTATAAGAGTAACATGTGGTTTGAATATTTCACACAACTGATAGTTTTCCTTTTTTTTTTCTTTTTCAAATGGTAACTTCATAGCTGATAGCTATATATCCACTGTCCTTTAAAAAAAAAAAAAAAGAATCCACTTCACTTTTGAGATGGGCAGAAACTAAGGAAATACACACACTCAAATTATATGATACAATCATTATCTGTATTCAGTGCCAATTGTTGATATTTACTTAGGGCTAATTAATATAGACATCCCACCTTATGTAATATTATATTTTCACGCCATCCCAAATGCAAAGCAAACTGGATAAACATCAATTCCTCCAAAATATACAAACCAACATCAATTTTGGATTACATATAAATATGCCCATGCTAACAAGTTCATCTACAGTGTCATTTTAACAAAGCATATGCAAATAGAGTCCCATACTGACCACTAAATATGGGATACACAATACCCCAAATCTATGGGATAAGACTAAGATGATAATGAGCATGATGACAGTATCTTAAATTTTATTTTGCAATTGCAGTAACATCCACGATTAGAACAGAAAACCCATTTCATAGGCTTAAAACAGCACATTCAAGCAACATTTTACTCCAGATAATACAACCTTAAATAGTGAAGTGAGAGCCTGGAGTTTTGAATTCTTACTCTTAAGGTTTTGGAATAGATTCTGATTGATGTAGCGTGATGTCTCAGGCCCACCATGCCCGTCGTATACTCCAACAAAGGTTCCATAAGGTCCAGACTCAAGTGAACTCAAGGACCCTGACTCTAACTGACTTTGATCCTCGAGCAAGTTGTTGGCCTGAACCACAGCCATGGAGAACTCGCCGTGCAAATGCTGCCCAGTGTCCTTGTACCATAGAAGTCCATCTTGTCGCCCCACAGCATCAGAACCTGTATGAACATAACGGTCTGACGATGGGTGCCAACAGGCTCTCAGAAGGTTCATCAACCCTGATAACATCCCTCATCACCCAAACCAACCTCTTATTGCTCCACATCCAGAAGAGTTCATTAAAATGCAAAACCTTACAAAAGGCATACCCTTTCACACACTGAAAACAACAAAAAAAAACCCAGCAACCAAACAAAATTCAGAAACAGAAACTGAAATAGAATGTGTTGCAAACAAAGGAGGGAAAATTGCTTCTTTGTCTTTCTGTTTTTGCATTCTACAAAAATCACAACATAACCCACCTCCCCTCTCCCATGATGGGAAAATCCCAGAGAATAAATCCTATCATAAAAGATAAATCAAGCAACAGAAACAAGAAAAAGTGCTGAAAAAAGGCATAAAACCCCACATATCTTCTGTAATGAGAAACACCCAGAAATCCGAAAACCCAAGATAGTAAACAGAAGCACAAATCAACAGAAATAAAGAGGAGGAAAAGAGAGAGAAACCCACCTTTTCTTTGGCTTTTCTTCAGAAGATTGCCCGGTCAACCATTCCAACTCCAAGAAGACCCCAAACCCAGAAACCCTCTTCCCTTTTCTCTCACTGCAAAAGCCCCAGAAAACA
The DNA here is from genome assembly GCA_003546025.1 of Camphora micrantha. NCBI lineage: Eukaryota > Viridiplantae > Streptophyta > Magnoliopsida > Laurales > Lauraceae > Camphora > Camphora micrantha. The sequence goes on along the minus strand of QPKB01000009.1, from coordinate 32,402,637 downwards.
GAATTAACAAAAGAACTGTAGTAAATGAGATAATTACACGGCAAAGGAATGCAAAAAAGTGGGAAAGATCCAACCTTTCTTCCTCTTCTCCTCCCCCTTCTTTCCAAATCACCTGAATAGCTGTTTGCTTATGCAGATGATGGAAGTGGCAATCTGAGAAAGCAGCAGAGCAGGTGATATTGAGAGATTTAGATCTGGGTACCCATCAAATCATATGGGATAATAAAGGATATGAAAGTTTTGGCCTTCTTTCTCTCCTTTCCCTTCCTAGTTTCTTTTGCTAGGGAGAGGGAAAGAGAATATATAAATGAAAGGTCTTTCTGTTAAAGCGAGGTTGAATAGAGGTGAAGGGATCCCATTCTCATTTCTCTTCCTTTTAAATCTCAGCAGACAAAGGCCATAAAAGACCAGCAGGGTAGAGCTTTGAGGCCAGCAAAGCAGAGGACCGGCTATGGGCTCCACTCATACACAGGATAGAGAGATGGAAAAAAAAAAAAAAAGGAAGATTTGGACGATTTGGCCTTTTGATCTGGTTGACTATTACATGTGAATGAATTCAGAAATGGATTTCAATCTCAACAGCCAAACGGTGTCCTCTAGAGTTCTAAAGAAACCGAATTGTCTGACTGTGGAGCTCAGAAAATTCTCTGAGGCTTTCCATGTTAATGTGTTGTGTGGCCTGCCTTTACTCAATATTATGTTCATTCATTATCAATTAATTAATTAATTAAAACCAGCACAAGTTCATGGGATTAGGTTAATTAATTCTTATACCCATTGAATGATAAATTAAAATAAATATTTAAACCAAGTATTATTTAATAAAAAACCATATAAATTGAGTGAACCATAAATCCATTTGTATAATCCATAAATTTATTTTATAACATAATTGATCCAAGTCAAACTATTTATGTTTTTAGTTAAACATTTTTAAATTAATTTGGGATTCTTCCAACTCAAACTATTTCTGTTTTTAGTTAAATATTCACAAAAGGATTAGATTTTTTTATTTTCTTTAGTTAAATGTTCACTTGCAGATCCTACCTATAAAATGACTCTTGAATTATCAAAATATCCTTTTGACTGAAAATCAAATTAAATCTTAATGTTTGCCTCCCTAAATAATATAATTATTGTGGGATCATGTATATTGTATAATGATAGTAAAGCCTCTTAAATAACACTGGACCCACATGATAAATTAGATCCAACTAATCTATACACTTATGAGATCCATTTGTAAGATTTATGAATATTGCATCCTAAAGAAGAAGGGATGATTGGATGTGATGGAAAAAGGGGTGAGTTGCTTATTGCATATCCCATGTAGGTAAAGTTAACATGTACAAGATGTTCATCTTGTGGGTCTCAAATAGATGGGTCTATAAGTGGATAGTAGCCTCCTCATCAAGTAGTTCCATGTAGCAGGTCATCAATCAATAGTTAATATTGTGGTCCCATGTAAATAATATAAGATGTGTATGATCCCTTATCTTGGAGGTCTTAGTTCTGACCTAAACTAGTGGATGGGTTCAAGCAAGTGAGGTCCACATAGAACAACACAATATTGGATTGATGGGTAATTTAATAATGTAGGTTTAACGCATATTATTGGTTGGGTAGATATCTTAGATGTAATGGGTCAGCATAATGGGTTATTAAATAGTCCATCTATTCAATAGTTCACCTGGCTCCTTGGCTAGGTTGGAGCAAGTGAGGTCCGTATAAAACAGCACGATGGTCAAATTTTTTTGGTAATCCAGTGAATGGGTTGGGATCCTGAGAGTCATGATACAACATTCGAATTGATGGATGGTTTGATATTTTATTAAGGGAGTTTCACAAATGTGGTTAATTGGGTGGATGTGTTAAATGCAGTGGGTTTCAAATAAGGTCGGATAGTATAATTATTCATTTATAGGCTCGCCCAGATGTAGAAGAGATCAGATGTCCCTAAAACAATTGAGATCGTGAATATAATGACGTGGCTTAAAGAAAAGAAAGAATTGGCCTTTTTTTTTGTTTCCCCGGCAGTACAATTTAAACACTTGAGTTCTTTTAAATTAAAAAAAAAATTGAAATTCATAGGCTCGGCTATATCTAGAGAGTCATATCTCCCAAAATATAAGATGAGTTATTTTTAAAAGAAGCTTGCATTATATACGAGGAAAAAGCATAAAAATAATAGAGTTGTTTTAAGGAAACATCCTATATACGTTTATATAAACTTGCATGTAATATGCTAAATTAAAATAATATCTAAAATACTATTAAAAGCTAAAAGACAAACGTATATAAAACTCATTTGCATGCCAAGTTTTGGAGATTGTATATAAATTTAATGATTTAGAAAGTATGCACCTTCAATACCAAAAGCCTTCAACACAAATGCACAAAAATTTAAAATGCCAAAATTTCCCTCAAATCCTTGAATAAGAAAATGGGTTATGCAAAATGTATTTATATCTAACATTTGTCCTGATCAAATCTTTTGAAGCCATTTCTTTTCATTTTAGTTTGAATTATACCACAATGTATCACATAGCTTCATTTGCCATGCAGATGACTCTGAAGGTGTAGAAGGAAATCTTAATTTGGTGATTTGAAGTTAATTAAATACATTGTCAATCCACTTGTAACCCAAGTGGTGAAGCATCAAACATAATCCTCTCCGGATCAACCACCAGGATTGTTGGATAGAGGCATGGACAGCATGAGGGTGTGCACAATATGAAAAAAAAAAAAAAAAAAAAAAGGCAGGAATATTGCCTTTAGGCCTGACTTTTGCTCATGAGTGTTCTAAGATTAAGTATTCCCATAAATTTGTCCGTGCAATAACATAGGGCTATGTAATATTGTATTTATCGTATTGTGTGATATCTTAGGATCGTGTGATATTGCACCTTAATTTTACGAGCAATCGGAAAATATTTAAATTTAAATTCTGGTGAGGGCGGCAGTCATACCTTGAAATTTGAAAATCCCCCAAAAAGAAGTTATGTACATTGCAGATGGGATAATCAAATCATAACCATTCAAATGGAGCTCATTTTGAATCAAACAAAATATCTGTCATAAATCAAAAAGTTTTGGGGCCTTTGGGGTTAAGATGTCCATTTCAGGTAATAAAACGTACGACTAAGACTGCTGGATGAAATGTTTTGCAGCATGATCAATTAATAGTGAGATCCACCTGGCAAGAATCAAGATCTACTAAAGTGGGCCCCACCTATAAGTGTACTGGGTCACACAAAATATGCCCCCACCTTCCATCAACCATTACATGTTACTGTTTTTCTGTTGTCACAGAACAGAGGAATTCGGTATTCCAGCTGCTGCCGACCATCTTCTGCTGACACCATTCATTTCCTGGATGGCATCAGTTGACAAAAGGTCTTGTATCTTTTGTCATATTGTTTGTTTGATTATTTTTAATGGATAGGCTATGTGGGGTCTTGCCAATTTCACTTTCCTCAATCCTGATGTCCCAGACTTCCATTGACTGTTTAAATATTGGATGGCATCTCAGTGGCTTGTTAGTTACCAAGTATATCCATAATAGTGAAAGATCATGGTCTATCTGCCTACTTCTTAGAAAGTTGGGACTTATTTTCATTAATTTTATATAGTACAAGCGTTCAGGGTGGGGTAAGGCTGGGACTTCATGATAAATTCAAGAATGTTTGGATGTATGGTGAATTGAAGTATGGTGAGGTGAATCATTAAATTAAGGGAGAATAAAATATAATGTGTTATGATAGTGTTTTATTTTTAGTTGTTTGGTATTAAATCTTTTTGACTTTTTGTATAGAAAAATGGAGTTTTTTTTTTTTTTTAATCTTTTAGCGGAGAAAGGAGATTGTTTTTTTTATTTTCTTTGAAAAATTTGGAGGAAAATTTAAAATTGTTTACTTTTGATATGACCCATCATAATTTCTTGTCTGAATTTACTTTACTTTAACTTAACTAGTTAATTGCCAAACATGCCCGGAGTCACCAAAATAGATTGAAATCGCTCAAATGAATGTTTCATATATAAGAGTTGACCATAACTTTTACTAAATTGGGCTACTGCTCAGCAATGATACTTTCAAACTTGAAGACCCAAAGATCCATTCCCATGCATGTGAATGGCGTTGGTTCGAACACCACTCAATTATGAGCGTGTTGGCAGATTTAGTCGTATTTGACCCCTAAGAAAAAATTGTTTCCAATGTCAAACTTCAATTCATAAAATATATGTCACGAATAAGATGTCATAAAATACTCAAAGATGCATCATGATCTACAATTAAAATGAAATTTTATAGAAAATAAAATAAAGGTTCTTCAGTTGGTTGACAATCTTGTCTCTCACCTACAACGAGTATCTCGACTATCTGTCATTAGTAAGCTGCACACAGAAGTCGGCAAGTGCTTACTGCCATGGGAGTTTGCTAATGTGTACTGATGACAGAAGGATCTTTGACTGGGATGTCACTTCTCACTGTATAAGTTGTTTGATATTTAGGCAGTTAGTGATGTGGTTGATGGAAGGCAATCTCGGCCACTTACTAGTTCAATTCCAATATGTATTTTGCACCAACGATGTTGGAAGAGATACATGTCATGATCTGATCCCACTGGTCCAACTTGTGTAGAGCTGGTCACATGTCAAAGAGAACATAAGCTGGTGAGGTGTGATTGGAGATTTGGAGTTGGGTGTGTGCTGGGGATAGAGGTAGTAGTGCGGGGTGGGTTGGAGTCTGTCATTTTATCATAGCCATCCTTTTAAATTTCACCAGTGGGGCCCCTCAATTTCACTGTCCCCTCTTCTTATGGGTCTCACCCAAACTACATTTCAATGAAAATTGGTCCCACTGCTTGATTATGCATAAAACACAGATGTAACTTCCATGTTCTTTTAAACATGCTTTCTATGAGAGACAGTTTGGCTGATGAATTCAGATTTGAATGAAGTTCAGGTCAAAACTAATAAAAGAGGATTCTATTGTGAGGGCTAATGTTAAAAGAATAGAGTTGGGCTCAAAGAGTTCTTTTATGGTCAGACTTTGAGAGCTCGGATTTCAAATGTTGAGCTCTCCGTTGGAATCACAGGAATCGGTTTTGAGAATTCTCTGACGCCACACTCAGCATCTTTTAGGGACTATTTATTTGCAAGATTTTTGACAATTCTTGTCATAGAGAATTTAGAATTCTCCAAGTGTTGTACCTTATATGCAATTTCAAATGCTATTATCTAGTTTAACATTCCGAAAGATGGAATTCCGAAAATCCAGAACGCTAAAAGAAACTTTTTAAGAGGGTTGGGATTCGAAATTTCAAAAATAAAAGAAGAGCATTTGGACACTCACAATTTTCGTCAAAAATACTATAGACAGCCCTTATTCTCTTCAAGCTTATTTGGCTAGAGGAATTATGAGTCCTTTTGTCTGGTGCAGTCCCCTACATGGTTTTTAAAATGCTCAAGTGAGGTCCTAATGAAAAAGCTTTTATGTTGTCTTTTTAAAATGCTCAAGTAAGGTCCTAATGAAAAAGCTTTTATGTTGTCTCTACTAACATTTCAAGGAATGGTTAGCTAAGGTGATTTGATATGGTATTACAACCAATCAATCGCAAGTTCGAATCCCAAGTGGAAAAACTCAATACTAAAAAGATGTGTCGCTAAAAGTGCGCCGACCTGGTTCCACTGAGGGGGAGTGTTGAGGAATGAGCTCCACCCGAGGGGAAGTATTAAAAAGTATTTATATGACATCTAGTAATACCTCGAGGTTACGGTAGGAATGAAAATGGTCAGTGTAGGAAATTTAATATAGCATTAGAGCCGGGCGGTTGCGAGTTCGAATCCTAGAAAACTACTTGGCACTATATGAAAAAAAAAAAAAGAAAAATGTCACCAAAGTGCGTTGATCGGGCTCCGCTAGAGAGAGAGTGTGGAGGAGTGGGCTCCACCCAAATAGGAGTATTGAAAAGTTTTTGTGCTACCTTGATAGGAATTGATAGAAGTAAAAGACAAAGGTGTCCTCCAAAAGAGAACAATGTCCTGATATGTTTTGAAAGTTATATTCTTTAACAAGAGGAAAAAAAAAAGTTGATGGGGTCAAGCTACAAATGAAATTAAGTTTAGGAAGGGCAAAGAGCATAAGACTAAAATACTCATAATAAAACTCAGTTTCCCTCCAGTACTACAAAGAAAAGGAGAAAGTTGCCTCCATCCAGGATCATCGTGGCATGATAGGCTTATAATTATTTAGTTTAATAATAAATAATATTAACATTATAATTTCAATATTTTATTATTGGAAATCATCCAGTTCCAGTATGTTGTTTTTTTGTATTTTTAAAATTTTCTTGGATCCATGCCCGCAAACCAATGGATGCATGCTGCACTAGGTCCATAAAAGCACATCTCATTGCATGCGACCCACAAGGACAAATGCCAATTAAATGGATAGGTAAAATAACAAGAGTATTGTTTGGATTAAGAGTTGACCAAATATCACTTTTCTCAATCATGCTAACTCTTTGCCTCAAAGTTTAGAGGGTATTTGGGGAATATAATATCATTAAATTTGAATATTGTAATATTTATTATCACATAATAAAATAATATCATATTATAATATTGTATCACTTATGGTGTTTGAAGATTTATACAAGTTTTAAAATACCTTTAAAGTGTTAGGCAACTTATGAGATTTCCACTAAATGATCACCAAAACAAGAAATGAATAGTCAACCCACTAACTAGAAGTCACGCTCATGATTTAATACTGGGAACCATCATATGGCTTGTTTAATTAGAAAAAGAGCTGCTAATGCCACATCCCAAACTTCTCTAAGCACATTCCTTTATTTTAAGACCAATATACCCAGGTGTGAAATTACCAAAATGGACATCATTCATATTTTCATGCCTCACGCAATTTCTCTCTACACTCACCAACCCCCAGCCCAGCCTAGCCACCACCGCCCACCACCAACCCCTCCAGAAGCACTGACGGAGGGGGAAAGGGAGAGGGAGAGAGGGAGAGAAAGAGAGAAAGAGGGAGAGTGGGCGGCGGGTGGTGGAGGGCAAGGAGAGGGAGAGAGACAGAGAGTTGGAGAGAGGGCGGAGACTGGTGGAGGCGAGCAGGAAGACAGAGGGGGAGAAGGAGAGAGAGGGCAGCAGGCAGGGCCACTTAGACTTGTGAGGTTTGGGGTATGTACATGGAAGGGAGTGCTCAAAGAAGTTTGGGTTGTAGCATTAGCAGCTCTCATTAGAAAATCATTAGATTAAATGTCAAAAATCACGAGCAAAGTTATTTAATCAATGTGGGTCTACCAAATATTGATAACTATAATACAATACATTCAAAGGTGATGATAACAAAGGGCTCTATCGAGTGTTAGACATCATTAAGTAACCCATTTATGAAAACTCAATGTGGGAATGTGGGACCCATCTAATGTTAATCGTCATATTAACCAAGCTAATTATAGTAATCACCGGGGTGTGGGGTGGGGGGTTCATTACACAATGGAACTCATTTAATGATGAAAAACTTATAATTAGTCACACAATCTAATATTGACTATTAATATGAGAACCATCTTGTTGGTAGTACAGGACCCGCTTAATATTGTTAATCATGTTAGAATAAACCTAATGTGACATTTGTATGACCCACATAATATTAGTAATTAACAAAGGAACTATGTAATTATGATAAGACGATGGGACCCACATAAAATTTATAAACATTGAAGGGCTCATCTAATATTGAGAGTCATAAATGAACTCCTATAGAAACTATCAATATTAAAAATTAGGGGTGTGAGAAATATCTTCAAGTAAGAGTTTCACCCATAATACTTGGTGAAAATCAAGGATATGCCTTTTGCAAGACATAAGGAGGAAGGGATGTGAGGAAGGGAGAAGGTAGACGTTTGACGAGGTGAAGTAGTATTTAGTAAGATGAAATGGGTAATCCGTAGTTTGAAAATGTTAAACCTGTGAAATAGAAAATTATAATAGATAGAAATAAGATATTCGGGAGTACCCTATAGTTAGGAATCTTTTGTTTTTCAAAGGATTTCTTAGTATCATAATTTTTATGAATAAAATTGAAGATGTTCTTTTTTTTTTTTTTTTTCTCTAGAACATACCGTTTTCTACTCATTTCTACCATTTCCAAACACCCCCTTGTTTTATAAGTTTTTCTTCATTTTTACTTGTTGGGTCATTATGAACTTGTGATAAATAACAACTCACTCGGTTATATTTGTGTGGGACGGTTTAGATTAATCACAGGTAAGCTTGCTATATGGAATTTATCATGAGCATTCCCAGTTGAAAGTGATTCTACGTGTCACATTGGCTTTTTTCTTAGTATTTATATACATACATATATAGGAGTGCTCCCGGACAAGACAACTGCTAGGGCCCACCTAAGGCCCCACAAATTATGGGAGAGGTGGGGATTGAAAGATTCAGGTGGGACCAATCTAGATATGAAATCTCAATTGTCAATCAACTGATCATAACTTCTTTATCTGTGGCCCACAAGTAGAATAGTGCTAAATAAAAAAAAATTAATTATCACACTAGATCCAACAATGATTCCATCCTAGATTGAAGAATTATTATCGCATATGTCTTATACTTGGATATTAGAGAACAAACCTGACTTAGAAGTGGATGTCATGATTATAAATCAGGCCTAAGTAAATGGCAGTGTCCTCCAACTAATAAAAGGTCCATTGACATCCTTAATTACATGAAAGAATTCTATACAATTCCTTGGCATTCGATGTTAAGTTGGAAGTAAATCGATAAATTCTTAAAGAGATTAATGAATGGAAGGTGACTTTACGCCGAAGATCAACAAATGCAGTGGCGGATCAACTAGCGAAATCGGTCCCAGCTCATGGGATTGTGTTCCACTGCTTTCATTCCTATGCGTATATGGGAGACTTAATTGACAAAGATTTTGTACACAATTAAGGGCCAACTTTCATAGGATAGGATGATGCTTGGAGGCGTTTTTGTTCTCTGTTGTCTGTGGATCTTTTATTTTACGTTGCTATAAGGGTGTCTATACATGTCTTGTAGTTGTTAGGTTTCCTTTTAATGTAATACATTTTTATTAAGAAACTATATATGGAAGAATCCCATTCGGGGGCATATTTCAATTAAAGTCATCACATAACTTAAAAACATGGCTATTTTGTATTGATCTCTGGAATTGAGACTAATATACACTCGAACTATTTATTTTTGTTTCATACTATCATGTTACAATGTTTTATTTCCATCTAGAACCTGTTTGACACCCATTGTGAAAAATGAGAGTTTTGAATTTTATTTTCTTATAAGATAAAACAACTAATAAAAAGATAACGAAGGTAGCAAAGCATTTATCCGGTGGCGAAGCGAAGATTTTATTTTATTTTATTATTTTTTTTTTTTTGGGGGGGGGGGGGGGGGGGGTTTGTAAAGTGAAGGATCCACTGATTTGGATAAGAAGGGAGAATTAAAGACCCAATAAATAAAGAAAGTGTAGAAAAATTGGAAACTAGGAGTCAGGACGTTGAGGGGGAGTGAAAAAGGGAACATCTATTGAAAATGAAAACCACTCAAAATGAACATCCACCCCTTACACAAGAAGTTACCAAATTTTACTCCAACATAAGTAGGTCTATTAAAAAAATTGAATTTTACAACTCACTCCCCTTGCTCTTGAAAGCATAAATGACATACTAGAATTCAGAGTGGACACTCGACACCATGACTTTGTTATTTTCTTAAGGATTTTATGGGTAAAAGCTCCATAGGACGCCATATATACTACTGATGAAGTCCCAGTAGTACCGTATAGATGGGAGGGGTCCTCTTGGTGCGTTTTTGTCCTCCTTTTTTTTTTTTTTTTTGGTAATTTATCGTTATGGTCGATATCGATCATTCTGTGATGGTTGCTCTTGATTTGCAGAACCTAAATAGAAACTGAGTTTTTCTCTCTTGGTTGCTAGTGCTGCTTAAGAGCGGCGGGTGGGGACAGGGGAGGCAGACAAAGGGAGGATACGAAAAATGGAAGGCGACGAGCATGGGGTCATCTTCTTTGGAGGAGAAGGGAGGTTCGCCATGGAGGGAGAGGAGGGGGGAGAATATGGGAGGGGAGACAGAGGCGAGGTTGTAGGCGGAGATGAGGAAGATGGCTAGGCTTGGAGGTAGTGGGGGAGGGAGGGGATGGAGGCCAAGGACCTGCAGACCCAAGGGGAGAGAGAGGAAGCGAGGGCAGATGATCTATAGGTGGACCTGCAGATTCGTCTTCTTTTTTTTTATTTCTCGATATGGTCGATATCGATCATTCTTTACTGTTCAGCAAATAAGACAGTTAATATCGACCATTTTGTTGTGTTCAACAAATAAGACAGTTCCAGGGTTAAAAAAATTGGACTGACGGAATGGTCGATATCGACCATATCGCAAAACGATAAAAAAAATAAATTACAAGGGTTATATGAGGACCCCTCTCATGTCCAATATAATACGGGTCCAGATAAGACATATGGGGTCCTATGGAGAATTTTCTTGTGAAGTCCTCTATTTTCTTTGTTTAGCAGTACTACTATTTTAGGCTTTATTATAGTATTTACAAATCCGATGCGATGGGCATTTTTTTCACAAGCCAAAAGACAAGTGGCAAGTGGCTTGCAAGCTTTACTATAATATATACAAGTCCAATATAATGAGAGGTGTTCACATGCTAAAGCCTATGATAATCACCTAGTACAAATGGCATGTATGCCAATTCCGGGGGGTGGGCGCAATTGCATGTAGGACAATTGACTCTAACCATTGAATGACCTAGTCATAAAGTTTTTGTCTTTTTTTTTTTCTTTGGATGGGGCCAGTTGCCCCTCCTCGACCCTATCCTTTTGTTTGCATGGAATTTAGTACATAGGAATCTATCGTCAAATAAGCTTAAAAAAGAATAATTAAAAGGAGGGTGAATGATATAAAGTAGAGATGTAGATGATATTTTGACTTCCAAGATTTGAATTATTAGGTGATGGTTGGGTATTCATTTTCTATCTCCGTAATTCATTTTTCTAATTAAAGGAAAGATTATTTGATGATCATTTTTAAATAATTTTCTTTTCTTTTTAATCTTTGACCACTTTCATGAAAATAAGTTTTAGAATTCTCAGGAACTCAAAATTTCTTGGAAATCATAACGTGAAGCTTCAACCTGGTGATTGCGACAACTCCTTCTACCTTGATGTTAACTATATTGTATTGGGGGACATTCATGTGCATCTATCCCTCATCATAGAGTGAGAGCATTTTTCCTTTTTGCACATGAAGACAAGGAAGTGTATCTCACCCTATATACTTGAAAATTCACTTTCGTACTTGAAAATTCTCATTTATTGAAGTGTCCTTCACCCTATGATGAGGGATGGATGCACATGAATACTCTCATACTGTATTAATTGAGTTCTTTCATGTGACACAATGGCTCATGACTATGCAAGCAGGTCTTATGATTTGTTGTTGGGTCCGGTTCGTTTTGATGCTTTCTCTTAGTTTTACATCGAGGGCTGGTTTGTTGTCATGTTCTATTTTACCCTTCTTTTGTCTTCCATCGTAGACTCTGCGTTAGCAGAAGAAAATCTTGATAAAATCTGAGATTGCTTGGTTAACTTTCAACGAGAACCGACAAAAGAGGGAACTTTGGCAAGAGCCATGTTTCATTGACTGAAGAAAATTAATTAAAAGCAAAGCTCACTTGCCATATTGTCAAAAGGCCTTATTAATGACCCAGGTGAAGCCTACCCAGAAAAAAGGGCTTTATCTGATCTTGACTTTTTCAATAAAAGTCTCCTTCTAGAAATAATCATCTTCAACAATACTCAGAAAATCTAAGAAAGGATGACCTTATTAATCAATCATTGACCATGCAGTCAATCTTCAACTTAATACTATGGCAGAAGAATAGGTTGACCATGCAGTCAATGTTCAACTTAATACTATGGCAGAAGAATAGGTTTTTGTAAAGGTTCAGCTCCATTGGACGGGTTGGGTATTACTTCAAGACAGGCCTGACCGGTTCAAGTTAGGCCTTGCCACAAATTCTTTCTTTGTTTGTATAGAATTGAATTCTCCAGAATTCATAATATGTAGAATATTGTGTTTGAGGCAATAGTCCAAAGATATAAGGTGAAGATCTGGATAAGACCTCAACTTTCTTAGGATTTGATTAACAAAGTGATCGCTGAGTAATAGTTTTCCACTAAAAAAGAGATTATTTGATGGCCATTCGCAGGTCTATTCGTTTGTTTCTTCAAATTTGGCCACTTTGATAAGAGAATTTTTATTACAGTGAACTCCATGCAAATCTACGGCTCTGAGTAAATTACATTGAACTTAAAGACCCCTTCCTTGTATCTTGCCTAACCATTGGAAGGAGCCAAGACTGCCGAATGGTCAAACGATCAGCTGGGCCTGATGACTCCTCTCCCAGTTGAATATAGCAAAAAATAAAGTCTCTTTTAAGATTACTAACCTAATTAGAGAATACGTATGGATGGGGTTGATTGCTTGATTATTTATATGTACTAGCTAGATTGACCGGCTACTTTCTCAAGTTGGGTGAATGACAATGATCTATCTAACCTTTCTCTAGGTAGGTTTGTTTGGATTCAATCCCCAGTCACTACTCCCCAGATCAAAACAAGGGATGGAGAAGCACGTGGATTATAAGCAAACAAAAGAAGAGTCCTTTACAAGGAAAGGGCCTGGAAGAGTAGGTTTGGTCAGACGATACTATGGATATCTTATAATTAGAGACTGAATAGAATAGATTAATCAACACAACACAGCCAAGAATTGGTAAGTTAAGAGTCATCGTGGACTCAAAACACGTCTTCAAGTCGGGCCCATGAAGGTTTCTTCATCCATAGAGATCAATCTTGAATAAACCAACATGTGAAGAATAAATAAATTCTGTGCCATACGATCATAAAGCGTCATCGGTTGTATCTCAACTAGTTAGGGACATAGTGTGGAGTGGATTTATGTGTGAGCTCTAGTCTCTCATAAAGTGTGGAGAAAGGGAGAGAGAGAGAGAGAGAGAGAGAGAGAGAGAGAGGTGTACCTTACAATCTTCAGTTTTGAAAGATGATCAACTTTTATTTATTTATTTATTTTTCGTACCCCAATCAAGGGGCTTGCTAGTTGCTACCCAAGAGATCCTGCACATGCGATAAAAGAGCCCATACATGTGAGGAGTTCTCTCACAAGTGTGAAGAGGGCAGCATAACTTAGGGTTGAACCTTGGGTAGCTGGGTGAGAGACGAAGTTGCTTGCCAAGAGCAACCCTTGATTCTCCCGGCTATGGGCTCTCCTTTGAAGGTTTTTCAATGGGATATTCTACTGGCACACCAAGAAACACTCTTCATACAGAGGAAAAAAAAAAACAAAAGAAAATCCCTAAATTATCCCTCGTCCTCTCTCCTGCGTGACTCCTAGGATCTTTAACAAAAGAAGATAATCTTCTACAAGGGATGTAGAAGAAACTGCTCTTTAAATCAACTTTGCAACACAACTCTTCAATTGAATTTCTAGAGAAGAATTCTCTCAATTAGATCTTTCAACTCAGAACAATGAGAGAGAGTCTTGTTAGTCTCATTGTTTGTCTTTAAGGCAGCCATAGAGTCCTTTAAATAGGCTTAGGGACGTGCTTATGTTTACCTAAGATAATTAGGACTCAAATAGGCAGTTTGTAAGAGATTAGAAATAAAACTTCTAATGCTTTCAGAACTCTACGCCGCCATCCAATCGATCGAGCCAACTATCCGATCGATCGGGTAACCTCTGCTAACTGAGAGGTCACTGAGATCCAATCGTTCGGGTAATGCACCTTGCCAATGTTTTGTTTTTTCTTTACTTTGTGCATACGATCGCCGGTCCATCTAAAAAAATAAAAATTACAATTCAATGAACCCAGAGTTTTGTTCAACCCATGAATTAGCCAAACACTTAAAAACCTAAAATCCTTCCCAAGTGTGAGCTCTCTTAGTTACCAGTCCCTTAGGTTCGGGTACCAAAAAAAAAACCATAGTATATAAAATAAATAAATAAGTAAATAAATAAAAATTAAAATTGTGAGATGTTTTTGAAGGTCAACACAACAATCTTAATGGAGCCCATGAACACTCTCTCCCTCCCTCCCTCCCCCTATCTATAGATTAGAACAATGAAAGGGGAGTAGTCCTCCCACGTTGTTTGTCTTGAGTGGAGTTAAGGTGTCTTGCCATTAAACTATTAGTGGTCTTGCAAAGCCCATGAAAATCTCAAGTGGAGACTTGAGATTCTTAAATTTAACACACTCTTAACAAATAAAGTGATCACATTTAAAAACAAGAGGATTTTACCCAAAAAATCCCTTAAGACTTGCCAAAAGCCAAAAGCACCATCAACATCTTATAAAGACCACAGTAGTCTCAAAGGCCTTGTTTGGTATTTTTTTTTGCTTTTAGCGCCGAGCGGGGATATCGCAGTTCATTCTAAGTAAATGAGCGGGGATATCCCCGTTCGTCGTTCATTACAACTTAAAGACTGTCGAACTCCCTTCTCCCATTTGCCTTTTCTGATATCCGGACGAATCTCTCTGCAACCCCTCTTCCATATTACCTTGCTTTATGGGAGAATCCTATTCTTGAATCTTTTAAGTAGAGAGGTTTGAGCTCCATTAAAGAGATTGGTAGTCTAGATTTACTAAAGATGTTTGGGCTCCATTAAAGAGGCTTCATTAAAGCTTCAATATTCTTGATAGATAATTAATATTTACTCCATGGGTAATCCACAGTAACTTTCTTAAGATAAAAAGATCATATTTCAGTAATACAAATGGGCATTGGCTTTGAATGTAATTGAAGATGGGTTGCAAAGATATCCATGTTCACAGCCCTAATTTGGGCGGGGATATCCCCGTCCCAACTGAAACCACTCTAAGAGACAGCAACCCATAGCACTCTAGTGGGCGGGAATATCCTTGTTCACAATACTAATTTGGGCGGGGATATCCCCGTTCCAACTGAAACCACTTTGAGAGACAGCAACGACAGTACTCTAGTGAGCAGGGATATCCCCGCTTACAGCGCTAACACAGGCAGGGATATCCCCTTCCAAAACACTGTCATTGGCGGGGATATCCCCGCCCACAGGATAATGCATGCGTGGATATCTCTGTCTAGTCCATAAGAGAAATGCATCTCTACAGCCCATAAAGACATAAAGAAAACATGTATCAAAGATAGACATGCACCTTCACATTCACATCAATCAACAAGTTCATTGACAATCACACATTCGTCCATTAAAGGTAGACATGCACATTCACATTCACATCCGTCAATTAACATTTAACAGCAAGTTCCCTGCCAATTACATGCAGATTCTGACAAAATAGTATAGGTAAATCAAATTAACAACTATCTACACAAATGCATAGTCTCTGACTAGAAACAATATGCACATCTAATTCTCCAAAAGCATATCATATTGTGTCAACTGAATATACATGCAAACTGACCATACAAAAAAACTGGTCAATTACAGATAAAGATCAAGGTCAGTTTCTTAGTCTAAAGCACTTAAATCTAATCTATAGGAGTTTAGCACCCAGGTCCTTTTGAATATATCCAGGACTATTTTGCTCCAACAAAATGGAATGTCAGCTTGTGTGAACTTGAGTGGTTTTCGGAGAATGCAGTGTTCGGCAATAGCACATGCGAAGACCCCACAGTCGTTCCCATTGTCTTGATGGGGGATGTCCATCTTTTCTTTGAAGGTCCAGACGAAAGGGTCATTCCAACCATAAACAACAAATTTTGAGGTTAGCCAACCAACCTGGGGAGTATCAAAGTAGAAGGTTAGTTTGCAAGTAGTTAGAAAATAATTTATATAAAGATAGTACAGTGCATACTTACAAATTCCTTGCAAGTAGTTAAAGAATAATGATCACTTGTTGAGCTATTGTAAAATTCCCACACTGCCTCATCTGGGTAACCGACCAGCAAACTAAAGTGATCAATGTGATGCAGCAAAAACTACTAATGTTTTACTTTCCTTCATATCTATCACATTTGTACTATTCAGATCAAAGGCAAGGGGTTCCGTTTGACTAACCTTCTAATTCATGAGTTTGGTAAATTATTATCCTTCAAATTCACGAGTTTGGTAAATTATTATTGGTGATAAATATTCCCGTATTGTGGTGTGTAATACTGCAAAAAATCAATCATGTAGCGGTTATATGAACAGTCCCACACAATGGCGGGTCTGTCTATGCCCCACTTCAATACAGAATCGGTAACCACTTATGTAAGATTATCACCTGTTAGTTTCAATTCTCAATCTTATAAGCACCATTGGTTATAGTATGTGATCACCAAGTGCTTGTCCTGATCAATATCTTACTTATGTAGTCAATAAGGGAGCTATTTGGTGTATGATATTTCATCAAACACCTCATGTGCATTAATTCAACCATTGTTTTAGGGAGTATTCAGATTGGAACCCATCTTATTTCATTGGAATACATGGTATTCCCCTTAGGGATTTCTCCCAACCAGCTTATATGTCAAGCCATACCCTACATATGTAGAAGCATCATGCCATTTCCATTCTTGCAGAGTAGAATCTTTTGAATGGAAGATCAAGTGATCAACACAACAGAGAAATAAAAAAAGCCTAACAAGAACATAACAAATAAGTTTCAATAAGAACCCATTCCAACAACCGGATTCAATATCAGAGACACACACTTAAAAATCGAATTGCTACTCTATCTTAGAATCAATGGACATTTAGTTTATTTTCCCACCCAAACCCAAAACGTTTTTATCAAAAAAGACTCAGTCACATAGGTATAAATTCAACCAACAACCCCCAACCCAACAAAACCCTCCCTACAAACATGACCCTTCTTCATTCTCTCTTTTTTCCATTCAGAAACTCCCCAAACAGTACACGTTAGAAACTTTGAAGAAGAAGAAGAAGTAGCTCGAAGAAGAGAATCAATGAAAGAGAGATACCTAAAAAGGAGACAGTTGATGAAGAGGATCATTCAAGAGTGAAAAATGCATCACGTGGAGAGGAGATGAAGAACTACAGAACTCTGTTGTCGGTGCCGACCGATTGGGAGAGAAAGGGAGAAAGATGAAGGAAAAAAGAAGATGTCGAATAGGGGAAAAGGGTTTTGGGGTCTATTTAAGGTAAAGGAGCAGGGATATCCCTGCTTAGAGAAAAAATTAAAAAAAATACCAAACTGGGCCTTTGAGACTACTGTGGTCTTTTTTAGATTTTGATGGTGCTTTTGGCTTTTAACAAGTCTTAAGGGATTTTTTGGGTAAAATCCTCTAAAAACAATATTTAAAAGTCATTTCCAAAGAAATGATTTAGACCGCTGTTTGGAAAAGCTTACCCAAATCTATGATTTAATTAGCATTGACCTTTTTGCCTCTTTTTTATAGTACCAAAAAGTGAATTTTTCATTCAGACATTAATTTCTAAACAACTATTTTTGTTATTTTATTTTATGACAAGTTCCAATGACTTTTATTATATTACAAGCTTGTATATACTAAGTTTTAAATTGGTTTAGACATGCCAAATATTTTATTTGCAAAACGGTCAAATTGAAACAACTATATTTGAAATTCCCCACTACCCACCTGAGTTATCCAAAATGTGACGTTTGTACTTCCACATAAGCTTGCAGGTGGGTGAGTCTTTAGGTAGCGTTTGGTTCGCTGGAATGGTTGTAGGCAGGAATGGAATGGAGATCGGAATGAGTCTGGAATGGAATGAGGTAGGAATAGTCATTTCCATTCTAGTGTTTGGTACGCTGAAGAATCAACACAGTAATAGAATTCTGATTCATATTCTTGCGTTTGGTACGCTGGAATGATGCCTAGAATGGAATCAAATTTACATAAGATTGACCAAAATGCCCTTGTTAGATTCTCCTGTCACATTACATTCTTAAAATAATATATTATTATATTACATTATAATATTTGGAGGTGGGCCCCACAATGGTGTAGTGAAAAAGTTTGTATGAGATATATAGATCATAATATTTTAATATTATTATTATAATATAATAATAATATATGATTATGTTTTATTATAATATTTTGGGGTGGGCCCCACAAAGGTGTTGTGAAATTTTTTTTTAATTTCTCAAAATAATATATTATTATATTATATTATAATATTTGGGGGTGGGCCCCACAATGGTGTAGTGAAAAAGTTTGTATAAGATAGATAGATCATAATATTTTAATATTATATTATTATAATATAATAATAATATATGATTATATTTTATTATAATATTTTGGGGTGGGCCCCACAATGGTGTTGTGAAAAAGTTTGTATGAGATAGATAGATCATAATATTTTAATATTATATTATTATTATTATAATATAATAATAATATATGATTATATTTTATTATAATATTTTGGGGTGGGCCCCACAAAGGTGTAGTGAAATTTTTTCAATTTCTCAAAATAATATATTATTATATTATATTATAATATTTGGGGGTGGGCCCCATAATGGTGTAGTGAAAAAATTTGTATGAGATAGATAGATCATAATATTTTAATATTATATTATTATTATTATTATATAATATATGATTATATTTTATTATAATATTTTGGGTGGGCCCCACAGTGGTGTGGTGAAAAACCATGCAACATTGCCTCTTTTATAATGGAAAGATAGATAGATATCAAACAAGGGTATTTTGGTCTCATGAAAAAGTGGGGAAGGAATGGAATGGCCATTCCTTCCCCTCCACAATGGAATGACGATTCCCTCATATAAAGGAATGGGATTCCGGAGGTAATAGTCATTCCGCTACTTTTTGGCGAACCAAACGCTGTAATGGTCATTCCGTTGGAATGACCATTCCATTCCGACCTTCATTACAGCGAACCAAACGCTACCTTAGTGTCTTAGAGGTGCCTTTCTGTTAGCAAATTAACCCAATAGAAGTCTGGGTTACTGCAGAATGTCTAGACCAGGTATGTTATATATTAGAGCCTTAGATTGCACCTTTATGACTGTCAGGCCTAATCCCCCCTTCCTCAGTTGGTCTAGTTATAGTGGTCAAGCCTATTGGATGAAGACCATAAGTCCTATGCCAAAGAAAGGCTGAGTTGAGCTGCTACAAATGGGATTGCGGGGTCTACTCGGTAATTCTTGTTGTATGTCCTGCTAATCATATATCTGAACCAATGGGTCGAGCCTTACATCTCTATGGGTATGGGTGTGTTCCACCATACGATCATCTCTATATGGACCCACTATTTTGGTCCTGCACAGATAATTCGAAGGAGGCATTGGGTCCACAGTGATCAGACCCATCGAGTTTGGGCCAAACTTTAGTAGGCCTATATTGGAATCTTGAAAGGGGCTTGGGCCCTTTGGTACAATGAATGGAAGACAAAAATGGGATATTTTCTCCTATCCCAAGGAACCTTCATGGAAAAGGATTTGTTACAGCCCCATTTTCAGTCCAACCGACAATGATCTCTATGATATGATCTCTATAGGATGAACTCTCAACTCATCCTTTCCACATTCAACATTCTCTATGATATGATCTCTATAGGTACCATACTAGAGAGGATGTGGGAACCTTCCCAACGAGGAATGGTTCATTATCATTATCAAGATCTTCCTATGGGATGAGTCACTCTTTGGACAACTCTGTTAGGTTGGATACGTATGTCTAATAATTTGACTTTTCATAACAGCCATATAGGTACAATGTTGTTTATCAAGTGACTTATAGAAAGGATGATAGATGATAAATGACCAATTGAGATTAATATGAACTCTAGGGGCAAGAGTGTATATTAATATCATCGACTACGAAAGTCCATCTTTTTACCTTTTTCTCTTTGCTTTTTTAGTTTTTAATAAGGACTAGAACTCACGCACTCTCACTTTCTAATGGAAGTTTCCCTTCACAGCTAAGCTACAGCTAGCCCGAGCACAGTAAAGTGTGCGTGTTTGGATAATATATATATAGAGCGGTTGCGCACGGGGGGTGGGACCCACCTGATGGTCCATCTGAATTCACTATACACACACCTTGAATTTCACATAGACCTCTAGTTTTGCATGGGAGAGTTAACGTGAGGATCTACTTGAAGCAATCACGTAGTTTTGAGGACTAACAAGAGCTAGTATCGCAAGTGTGGCAGTTTTTTCACAAATCTAGATGAAAACTTGCGTATTGGTGCTGGGAGTCAACACGGAGAGGAAGTGTTGAAGTTATTGCTGACTCAGTACATGCGCCGGAGGGGTTAGGCCAGTGACGTTGTATAGGATAGGATTATATTTAGCATATGGCTGCTTATTTTATTAGGATTGGTTTTCTTATTGTGGGTAGATTTCTTGCAAAGCAAGATAGGTTAGGTTTTCCTATTTATATTAATGATTGTAATAGAACACTAGATCATAATAATACGAGTTTACATTATGTGTTCACCTTCTCTCTCTCTCCCTTCTCACTCAACACTCCTCCGCCTTCAAAATTCCACTTTCCTTTTTCTGTAAATATTCCATTCTTATAAAAAAAATCTACCATTTCCTTTCTACTCAAATTCTCCTCTTTCCTTTCTACGCCACTAACATTTGGATTACATAAACAGATATTCTTATAACCTTTTTTTTTCTTTGTTTTCTTTCTAAACTCTACAATTTTCTTTTAATACATGAATATCTAAATTGCGATATTGGCCAAATCCATGCTGAGCACAAGTTATTATGCTAACTATAATATATTAAAGCCAAAGGCTTTCGCCTTAACTTTGACCTGGGGTTCTAATTTTGACCGACAATTATGCCTTTTTGTTTAAATGTTTCACATTTTCTATGCACTACTTATCTCATGCAACTACACACGTACATCTTTTTCCTCATCAAACCGCTCACGTCTACTTTCTATTTTTTCAATGTTTTAATTCTTTTTTTTTTCCATAAAAACTCTCTTATACCCCCATCTTTTATTATCTTTTTGGTCCCAATTATTCTATTTCTATTTTATGCAACTTACATTATGGAAATAGGTACTTGCATAACCTATTTAATATATGATTATTTATTTTGCAATGCTTGGAGATATCGTGTTGAGCACGGGTTATTATGCTAGTTTTTTTCTCAATAAAGGATAATTTTAGTATTTTAAAAAAATTAAGAGAAAAAGCTGCCCAAAAAAATAGCTTTAAATGGACGGATGTCCTTAATTAAAAACTTTCAAGAAAACTTGGAGACTAATTTAGAAAGTTTTAAAACTTGTGTCCTTTTTTTAAATAAGACAAAAAATTAAGGCCTTATTTAAAGATTTTCCTTGATTTTACTCCATGTGGTAAACTTGAAAAGAGAAACTAGCTTTCATTCCACTAACATCATTACCCTCTTCCTCGCTATGAATCTACAATTTAGGATGACATCAAGTATACATTTGGCAAACGCCTATGCAGCAAAATCCTCCTGGTTATCCTCACTTCCATGGAAAATGCATGTTTACGAGAGAAAATTTGGCACTCAAAATCCCCACGTCTACGTTTTTGAAACTCTCCAACGTCCGACCTCCCCCCGTTCGATTTCAAAAATCGACAGACTCAAAGGAAGCGGAGCTACAGTGATTTTGACGGTAACAAAGAGATTATTCTTTTTTCTAATTGGAAACCTACCTTACGGGTTCCGCAGTCACAATCTAAACCGTTGGATCGCACATCTACGGATGGTTGGAATCCTCTCGTTTACCAAATTTGTAACTCTCCTATTAAATCCTCCCCGTGAATATGTTGGATCCCGAAGAACGAGGGAATCCTCCAAATAGAGGATTCTTTTTTGTTTACCAAACGTGCCCAAGGGAAGGGCATGGTTACAATGCAGCGACCCATCTTCAATGTATGGTGGGACCCACCTTTTCAAAATCCGGGCCGGTCTAGGACCCATCATATTCCATATTTGAAATGTGTGGGGCGCACTTATGAATTACATGACCATCAAAAGGGTTAGTCTGAGTTTTGGGAGATAATCAAATACATAAATAATAATAATAAATTTGCAGAAAGAGGAGGAAAGAAAAAAAAAATTGTCACACATATAAAGTTATATAAAAACAAAATCAAACATAACAACCACCCATAATCCGCCCATCCAATAAAATTATAAAAAAGCATTGACAACAGCCACATAAAATCTGCAAAAAAATAAAATAAAATAAATAAACCTTCCATCTTTTCATAATAGAAATGTGTGGGGCATGCATACCAATTACATTATGGGACCATCAAAAGGGTTAGTCTGAATTTTAGGAGATACTCAAATACATAACTAATAATAATAATAATAATAATAAATTACAGCAAAAGGTGAAAAGAAAACAATTGTCACACGTATGAAATTATATTAAATAAAATAAAACCTAACAGCCACCCACAATCCAATCCAATAAAATTTATAGAAAACATTTACAACACCCACATAAAATCTAAGCTTCCATTTTTCCATAATAGAAGTGTGTGGGGGAGCACACATTTCTATGTAGGTTTATGGAAACCATAATGGAGAGATTTAGGGTGGAGAGATTAGATCTTAGATGAGGACTTGATCAGCATGCTAGAAACGGAAAAGATGAAACGGCATTGAGATAATTCGTCATTAAGATAGGATTAAAACTAATCCTAAAATTTAGGATAGGATGGGAGCAAGTGTGCCTAGGCTTTTTTTTTTTTTGTCAATTCCATTAGATTATCTCATCCCCTTATCCATCCCTCAAAGATTAATGTTTTTGGAGAAGATAATTATAGAAGATAGATTTTAGGGGATGGACATCAATTTAAATGGAAAGTAGGAAGGAAGAAAGTTGAGGTGGCCTTTTTTGAGCGTGGCAACACCATCTCACCGTTCGTCAAAGCCAAACAATCTCATGTTTTCTTTTGTATTTCTATGAAAGGAGAGATTTTTTAGGGCTGAGGTGACACCCCTCGCAGCCCACCTCCTACATTATACATAAAAATATCAAGAAAAAAAAAAGTTAATTTTGAGATATAATTTGCAACATAAAAGACTTATATGCCAGGTTTCGGGTCCACAGGTCGGAACCTATATGGACCCGGAACCGGACCCATTTATAAATCTAAACCTAAATTGGGTTCCGGATCCGAACCTGTTTATGAATCGAACCTAAAATTACATTTCAAACCCGGTTTTTTGTGGGTCGGACCTTCCGGATAATTGGATAATCGGATACCCGTTTGCAACCCTACTTGCAATATGATATCTTTATTATATAAATAATTTTACGGAAAATATTTAAACTTCCATAGGTTAGATTAAAAGAAAAAAAAAGGCAAATGCACAGCGAAAAATCCATCGTTTTGATTATAGAGGACTCATGCACCGCACGAGCTTTGGCGATTTAGTTTATTGTCAACAAAAGCCCGTGCTCAGCCCGAGTCTGTAATAAGAATCAACATTTCAAAATTTGTCTTATTATTTAATAGAAGTGATAAGAGTATAAAGACACGGGGCACAACTACACTTGCACACATATATTATTTACAATGATGTAATATAAGAGAATTCTTAAATTAAATGGGGTTAATAGGACTTGATTAAATGTTTAGTGGGATAGTGGGCCCTTGCTGACGCGGCGTTCCGAGGTGCCTAGGTCAGGTCTTATGATGTAACATCTAAAGGCGGGCCACGTGAGTCATGTCATGGCCCATGAAAAACTTTGGCCTACATCTTTATGAAGGGCTCATCTTGCGGTTTGCATGGTCTACTGTTGGACTTTTGGTTGGACCCACTGCCACACAAATCAAGTGGCCTAAATATTTGCTTATAATTTGGATAATGGCAGAAAATATGACTCATATTCAAACGTTCATTAAAATCTCTTATGAGAGAGGTTTTAGGAGAGAAATAGTAGCTCAAAGTGAGATGGCAACTTAAAATAATGTGGATTTTTTGTGCATATTTCTTTGAAATGAGAGACTTTTTAGGAGTGAGGTGGCACCCCTCACAGCACACCTCAGACCTCCCCCTTGCTTTAATATATATAATGTGAAATAAGGGTATTTTGGTCTCAATAAAAGTTACAAAGAAATGGAATGACCAATCCTCTGCCTCCCCAGTGGAATGACCATTCCCCTACATAAGGGAATGGAGATTCTGGAGGTAATGGTCATTCCGTCACTTTTTGGCGAACTAAATGCGATAATGATCATTCCGTTGGAATGACCAATCCATTCTGACCTTCATTACAGTGAACCAAACGCTACCAACATGATTGGACTGTACAAAATGCATAATTATACAATCATGTGTTACAGGTTAAGCCTGAATTGAACTTAGCCAACATGAACCATGACTCTTCAGTGTTGTAAACATGTACGCCAAATCGATTACAATTATGTGAACCAATCTTATAGTTATATTGATATCTATAACAATCCTAAAGTATGAAGTAGTCTAGGGATTAATAAAATCCAGTCCCTACTGTTATTATAAGTCCTACAAATCAGTTATTGTTAATAGGTAATTCTAAGCCATCCATATTGAAATACCTAGACATAAAGACTTTGGCGACTACTCTAATCTCGATAATAGACTCAGTAACCTTATGTTACTTGTAAAGAAATATTTGTCTTCTTGTGGTAAGATCTCCTATTTGTTAATAAGATTTGTAATGTGACCCATAGCATGAACCTTGAAATCCTAAATTTACACTCATTTACTCTCAATTTACTCTCGATTTTTAACGCTGGCTATGAACATTCCTCTTCCTCCCTGAAGGGCGCTCCCCTGATTTGAATTGTTCCTTTTATGTTTTGACTTTTTTGTATATAGCATGCCCTTTTTTTGCAGGGTGTGGTATTATTTTGATGTTATCAGGCAGTTTTTTCAAGCGGGGGCTTATTCTAATTAAGCCCATGCTATATTTCTTTTGCTTCTTCAATACGACCTAACCTTACATAATATATCTCTTTTTTGACTAATATTATTTCGTGGATGGAGTATAAGCTGTGTTTTATTTATTTATTTATTTATTTTTTCTTGTGGATTGAGTATAAAGCTGCCTTTTGAAATCTATAACCCTAATCCTAAAAGGGGAACCCCTTATACTAAGGGGAAAGAAATTGTCCTGCCTGCTTGACATGCTTAACCGAAATTCCCTACACACCCCACCAGCTACTTGTGGGCCCACTTAAGGTACGAATTAGTTTCCTAATGGACTGCAGAGTGATGAACACGAGCCTTCAATTTCTCTCGATGCTTCGTTGCTCTCTGGAACGCCCTAGACATAAGAGCTGGCTATGATTTCGATCTCCTCCACGGTATCTCTGGGAGAAAAAATACATCTCTACCGTATTCGTCTTCATCTCCCTTCTCTTTAGATTTTTTTTTTGCTTGCTGCTTAGATTTTTTTCCTTGATTTTCTGGATCCAAGGTAGATTCTCTTTTGATCAATAGCCTAAAATTATGAATGGGTTTCTAGATCCAGAGAAGTCTCTTTGTTTTTTTTCCCCTTATTTCCTCCAAATCCTCACTCTAGCACTCTCTGTTTTTTTTTTTTTTTTTATTCCTCAGATTCTTTCATCATCCCAGCGACTCAGATTTTTCTCAAGTTCTTCATATCAGGTATGATTAGTATTTTCCTTTAAATATTGGATTTGTGGCAAAACTTTGTGAAATTTCACAAAGGACTGTCTGGCGTGTAGAAGTCTGATGCCTATTACTTGAATCCGTCCATTTACTTGAATCTCATTTTGATGGTCGTTTAACATATTCATAAATTTATAGTTTTAAGGACTTTCAATTTCCTTATTCTCTTTTTTCTGTGAATTTGGCCCTAAATAAAGGATTTGTGCCTTTTAAATGTATGAGAAGCAATAACTTCTTGCAATGTTTGGATGAAGGTAGTGCTTTAATAGTTCTCTGAAGATTAGTGAGAAGTGCACTATCTACTCCTCTAAATCATGCTTTCATCCTCAATTAGGAGTTAATTCTTGTTATAGTAGATTTTTTAGATGTATGCTGGTAGGCAGTAACATAATTTTACTTCCGTGGGAAAGGCGTTGTCGTGTTTCATTCACAAGTTAGAAATATAGTTATTTCTTGGAACTTCATGAAAAAATTGCAATGTTCCTTTTAATGCCACCTTATTGTTTCACAAGTATTTTTTTCCCATCATATTTCTGGGAGGCTTATATGTGCGGTTATCTTATGGTTCTTGTATTTGGAGGTTGATTTTGAATATCTGCCTCGTTTTTATTCTTTCATTTGACAGTTACTTTAATGCCATATATTTCAATTCTGTTTTACTTAAAAAGTTGTCTCTGGTCTTCTTATCAGACATTATTTTCAAGGCCTTTTATTTTACTGCTAGGACTTCAAGTCAAGATGATGGCTTATTTGGCCAAAATAGTTTGTTGCTAGGAACTCAAACATTTAGGACTGACAAAATAAATGGAACGAGTTTGTCGCATTTGCTATTAAGGTACAAAGTTATTTTATAAACTGTTCTTATTGTCTATCAGGGCCATTTTTTAATCCTCAAGAATCAATTGCCTTATAGTCAGATTACCTGTAACTCTGGTTATTGTTATACATTATGACAGAACAAAACCAGGCAATTGAGGTTATCCAAACGTTTGAACCTTCATTTACATGTAAACCCAGTTGCCTGTAGTCAGTTTATGAGGATCCAAACAAGGACAAAACTTTTATTGATTGTGCCATCAGACCTGTCCTGTCATTTGCGAAGCCTTCAAAACATATTACAAATTACAAATATCTTTCCAGCTTTCTCTACTTATACTTTCATCAAAAGTCAATTCTGGCCTATTATTTGTCCCTGATATTGAACTTAAGACAATCCACCATCCTTTGGTTGTTTCCAAGGGGCTTATGATCAATATTTTTACTTGATTTTTTCCGTACTTATTTATTTTAGTTGGGTTTAGTGTGGAGGCTTAAATATTGTTGAGTTTTCGTGAAAGAAGAAACCAAAGATAGTGCATTTCAATCTGTATAAGAGGGACGTAGTTAAGGGAACTTAGGGGTCGTTTGAAAACTCTAAAAAAAGTTCTTATTTGATGATCTGGAGCTTATTTACATATTAGAGTGTTTGGTGAACTTCTAATTGTATTTTCTACTTTTAGAGCTTACTTGCAATTTTTGTTTTATATATGGTATAGAGGGGAAGACTTGGTCTTCTTATATCATCTTCTCTATTCCAAGGAGCCTTTGTGGGTGCCCTGATAGAACTTGTTATTAGTTCGATCCAAGATAAATAGACTCTTCTATTTACTTCTATGTATGTCGTACTTGTTGGAACATGCCATCTTATTTCTGGATGGATTTGGTGGTCAGTTATCCATATTTGGTGCATTGCTGGTGAATTGGCACTGCGGATCAATGGTAAATGTATTGATATTTTGTAATGGATACATCGACTGTTTTGGAAATGAATTCCTTAAAAGAGAATGGGGAATTTTTTTCAGTTGAGACTTTATATTTTGATAGTAGTATACTTCTCCAACTTTACTATTCTATACTGGTTTGTATAATTCTTCATGGAGACCTAAACTCTATATAATTTTTAGGCATTGTAAGATGATAAAACTCTTCTCTGTCAACTGGTGCTATAAAGTATATCTAAACTAGACAGTGTTTGTATGGTAATCATGAGTTTGGAGAACTCTAATGAATGTAAATCACAATTATTTTGTTCTTTAGGATGAGTAGTTGTTTATAAAGAGAGATTAAAAGGTGAGCTCACTGCTGAACAACTACGTTTCAGACATCCAAGTGGGCCTTTTGGAATGAATTCTCTGGTGTGATGGGAGTTAGGCATACACAAAGCCAAATTCTAAAACTATTATTGTCACTCTTTCTTTGGAATGGATTCTCTATTTATGAAATCTCCACATGTAATATTCTTTGATCTCTACAATTTTTATTTCAAACTAAAGAAACACATTGCCAAGATTTGCTGCTTGTCTCCTTGGGTCACATTCCCAAGCTTTTCAATGGGTTTCAACTTAAAAACTTGATCCATTTTTTTGGGAGTTCATGCTCCTCTATCTAGCTCGTTGTATTTTTTTTTTTTTTCTCCTTTCTATTTTTCCTTTTGTTCTTCTGCCTCTGGTGATCTCTTTGGGGACTTTTCTCTAAAAATCTTTGTTCTGCTCTTTGCTTTTTAATACAATTACCCTTTCAGCAAAATAAAAAAAGAAACACGTACCTGAGTCATTTCAGATAATAATAAAAAACAAATCAGACGCACTTTCAGGTTAGAAAGCAAAGAGGCAACTCCTATATTTTTCTTTTTGGAAAGGAAGTGCCTACATTTGTGTTGTAAAATGATTTGCATTGTTTTCCTTTATAGTTTTCCTTTCTTATCGATAAAAAAATCTCAGCTATGAAAAGCTTTAAAACATGTATTCTATCCATGTTTTCAAAATTGCACTTAACAGCACATCACATCACATCAAAGCTTTTATAGGGCCTTGTAATTAATAAATTATGGTATTATTTTTTTAATTGGAAAGTAAGAATTGTCCAATATTTTTTTTTTTTGGAAAATTGCAAATTCTTAAGTTCTAAGTACTTTCACACAAGGGTGAATTGCATTGGACATTCGCACAGGCAGGTTCAACTAGTACATTGAAATTATTGGAATGAGCCTGTTTGTTTGTATGCAATTCAAATGCGTTGAAAGTGTCGAAGAATTATTCATTTAAACATTGCGTTGAAATCTATTCAGATATAATTAACAAAAATGAGTTTATCACATTTATGCATGTCATTCAAACAAACGTGGTAAAATAAAGAATATGCATAAATGATGTGAAAACGGTTCCGGTGGACAGACGTTGTATGTGGAAACATATGCATAAAGCTTACACACGCTCAACAATTGCATATTCAATAATCACATATGTAAATTGCATTTACTCAAAACATGCTTAATAGACAAACGACCTCTTAGAATTCTATTTCTAAACAAACATGGATGTTTCTCACTCTTCTCACATTTAACAGAGTTCTTTTAACTCTTGAGAAATTTGTATATTTGGAGTGCGTGATTCTATTCTCTCTTTTACTAATAGATTTTTCTCTTTGCCTTGTCGTTCTTTTTGAACTATATATATAGAGAGAGAATAGAAATGGCTGAAGGTTCCATCTCGAGCCATAATGCAAGAGAGTATCAAGGAAGGATAACAAAATTTATGTTAATGTCATGCATCGTCGCATCATCTTGCGGACTCATGTTTGGCTATGAACTCGGAATATCAGGTACCATTTACTTATATAAATGATAGTACAAAAACCCAGTGAAGGGTTTTGGTATCTCATTAATGTGAGTTATTCTATTTATTTCTTCTTTCAAACAGGAAAAAAAAAATTTCCTTGAATGAATAAGGAGGATGAACTGAGAGCAAAACTCTTTTTGTAACTCATACAGGTGGAGTGACTTCCATGAATGTGTTCTTGGAAA
Source organism: Camphora micrantha (assembly GCA_003546025.1). Taxonomy (NCBI): domain Eukaryota; kingdom Viridiplantae; phylum Streptophyta; class Magnoliopsida; order Laurales; family Lauraceae; genus Camphora; species Camphora micrantha. Next base: position 32,373,036 of record QPKB01000009.1, on the reverse strand, counting down.
AATTCTTTCCTTCTGTGTATAGGAAGAAGCAAGTCGCATCTTCGAACCCAGACAACTATTGCAAGTGTGACAGTCAACTACTGATATTTTTCACTTCCTCACTATATATTGCCGGATCAATTACATCTTTGTTGACTTCAAGGGTTTCGAGTGTTTTTGGAAGGAGGCCAACAATGACCTTGGGAGGAGCAGTATTCCTTATGGGGGCTATCAGCAATGGGCTTGCAAATAAGATTGCCTTTCTCATCCTAGGACGGATATTACTTGGGATCGGCGTTGGTTTTATCGCTCAAGTTCGTTCTTCTTCTTCAGTTATAATATGCTATGTTAGAGAGAACTACTAGTGGCATTTAATAAGAATTTGTCTTAATATCTCTCATGCTATATATATCACTAACACATGTTACTTTGATAATTTCTTTTGAGTGATGTCAAGTACAAATAATAGCTAAGGAGTAAATATTGATCTGGGCAGGCTACACCCATGTATCTGTCTGAGATTGCACCCCCAAAGACGAGGAACCATGGTCACAATTTTCCAATTGATGATGAGCATTGGAATCTTCTTGGCATATCTAATGAATTACTTTACAAACAAGATGGAGGGAGCGTATGGATGGAGAATATCACTAGCCTTTGCGGGAGTCCCAGCCATTGTTACAACTGTGGGAACTCTCTTCCTACCTGAAACTCCCATTTCCTTACTCGAACAAGGCCACGAAGAGGACGCCTTGGCCATTTTGAGGACGATTCGGGGTGTCGACAATGTCGAAGAAGAATTCTCTGATCTCTTCAAAGCAAGCGAGGCCTCAAAACAGGTCAAGCATCCGTGGAGGAGCATTGTGACCAAGAAGTACAGGCCTCAATTTGTCATGTCTATACTCATTCCCTTCTTCCAACAGCTTACAGGAATCAATGGCATCATTTTTTATGCGCCGGTCCTCTTTCAAACCTTTGGTTATGGAGGCCGTGCTTTTCTCATGTCCGTCTTGCCCTTGATAACGGCCCTTGTCAATGTCTTGCACTCCATTATAAGAATCCAGTCCGCGGATAGGGATGGGAGAAGCTTGATCCTTTACCATATTGGTGGTCGGATGGTCATGTTTCAGGTGAATGAATCACAATGCTCTTTATTTTCATTTTATTTTTCTACTTACTGCATTGATTCTCTATTCAATATTTCAATTTATAGTATAATAAACAAATGTTGTGTTTCTTCTTTGTGTAGTTAGCAATTGGGGTCGGGCTTCCTGCACTTTATGCGACTCCGTCTAGCAGGAGAGAAGGGTTGGTAGTGTTCCTGATCTTGTATACTATTCTCTACACGTGGTCTTGGGGCACACTGGGATGGTTGATCCCCAGCGAGATCTTTCAACTAGAGATCCGGCCAGTGGGTCTAAGCATCAATGCCTCTGTCAACATTTTTATGACTGGTGTTATAGCACATGCTTTCCTTCCTGCCCTTTGCCACCTTAGGTTCTTCCTCTTTTTCGTGTTTGCTGTCCTGATTGTTATCATGACATTATTCGCAAAGTACTTTATTCCCGAGACAAAGGATATTCCTATTGAGAATATGTCGAAGGTCTGGAAGGGGCACTGGTACTGGAGCAGATTTGTCTCAAATGACGAGAGATGGTCGCAAAAGTACAGCAGCTTACCTTGAACCTTGTCTAAGATATAGAGAGTTTTAATTCTCAATGTTAGCATACAAACATTAGGAGATAAATTTCGAATGTTTGGACTTTTTCTCCATCTATTCTTCTCTGTAGTTGGAATCTTTTCATTTGAAAGTTGGTATAGGATCATAGTGCTTGTCATTTGCAGATTTTCTCAATTTTTTTTAAAACTTCGATTACTTTCCATTTTATATCTTCATTTGCAGGTTTTGGTGAGAAGACTTTCTTCCTCTCTTTATAGTTTAGAGAGTATAATTACCTATATTCGACAATATTCTTTTAATTATTAATTGAAGGTATTTCCATGAATGATCTCTTGTTATTCAACATCTTCTTCGAGTACTCTTCCATGGAAATTTGGAAGTGGATCCTCTCCTTTGCTGGATTCTCAGTTGCCTAAGTTTCTCAGCTCTTTCCATTTTGGTCCTTCTTGGCCAATCACATTGATAGATATGCAAGGTTGTTCCTTGGGGCTGCAGTTTTTAGCACTGCACACTCTATCTGGATCCTCTCGAAATAGAGCAATCTTTGAAAATGTCACCCACGGCTTGTGCAGGTGGGCAAACTATGATGGATTTATCTTCTTCTTTGTCCAAGATTTAACAGGATTTTAGTGGCAGCCACTGTCGTTCTCTCCTCTGCCACCTTGGCCTGCATAAGTGGAAGATGGCTTATTATGTAGAACTAGTTAAGCAATTAAGAAAAATGAAAAACTATACACCAAATCTGATGACAACCCATGTTGCTAGGCAAAAGGTAGAATACCTAGAAGCTTAGCTCATGCATATGCTAAGTGAGCACCAATGGCTTGGTGATTCCATCAAATGACCCTGGGAAGGAAAATTGTTGACACCATTTGACCGATTATGTGGCCCACGTGAACACAACAAGAAGATCGGTCATCCCATATCTTTTGTTATTTGATTGGTTTTATTTGAGCCAACCAGGATTTTATGAAATTGTCATTTATGCTGGGAGGAGGGATTTAGGATTTTGGGTCTAAAAGACTATGTTTGGTAATGGGCGAGGAATCTAATTACCAGGAACAAAGAATCTTCACTAGAGATTTGTATATTTGATGATTTCATATTGATACTGGTGTTTATCATTGGTTCGGTGTACAAATCTACTTAAAGTGAGGATTTTCAAATCTTATGAGGGTAGTCAAATCTAAAATTCTTAACAAATAAAGATTTTCATTCATCCAAATCATTAAGAATTTACAATTGCCAAACATAGATTTATAACAACTTTATGAAAATTGAAAATTTTTTCCTTAAAAACTCGGTCGCCAAATGTAAAAGATAAGAGAGTTGTGATTTTCAATGAAGACTAACCGGATGAGAGGCTTAAAGATGGTGCATTCAGATAATATTTAATTAATCTAATATCTTTAATTTATTACTAGCAAAACATGGCCGTGCAATAATTTATGATGTAAGAAATATACAAAAAAGAAAGGAAGTTATAGGAAATTTAACATATAATATTTTATTTAAAAAGTTATTTCAGAGAGGAATAATTTATAAGAAAATTAAATTATGATATTTCGTTATTATGAGCGGGTTTTGTAATGGACGGGCAAGTATGGGGATGAGTTCGAGTTTTAGGCTTGCTTAATACTCATTAATACATCTAAAATGAAACCCATCTAAAGTAAAACTTCATTTCTATTTCTTCTCTTACTCTTGAAGATCTCTTGCTTAATTATAATTTTGAAATATGCATACCGATCTCAAAAAATTTTTTCACCCTCGTTAAAACCATTAAACTTCATGAAACATTCAAAAAAGAAGAATTAATGAGTGTAGAAGAATTAATCATAATTTAGCCCATCAGAAAATATGCATACACACAGAAGTTATCTTAGGCTTTTATGTCGTCATGAATTATCTTTTTCAGAACCCACTACAGAGTATAACCTCTGGAATTGATGGCAAGAATTTCAAATTTTCTTATAGTATACATATCAGGCCCTACAAAAATAGAAGTCAATAAATTAAAATCAAAATTTTGGATTAAATATTAGTTTCAATACATCCAAATACCATTTACTATGAGATCTAAAAAAATTGACATGTGGAAAATTGAATTTTGGGTGAGAACTAATGAAGAAAAACTCAACTAATAATCGGTCGTCATGTGTTGTGATCTTTTGTAAATCTCATTCTTATAAGTTAGTATCACAGTATTAATGCCATCTTCTATATGAGGACCATTTAAAAGAAGGCTTGCAGTTTTTATAATTTTTAGACCAGGGTGGTATGGAGATGGAGTAGATGGGTTGAATTTGTAAGAAGATGGTGACTGTAAATGTAGGTTGTCAATGGAGTTTTGGGCTTGCTGATGGAGATCTTGTTTGTATGGGTTGTGTTAGTGTGGAATTTATTCACGTGGAACTCCAAATTCATGTGATATGCTTAATTGGATTGAATTGGATGATCATCTATCTACATCAACACCATTTTGACATGAATAAAGAAAATGTACACTAAAAGCAAAATTTAAAGTGGAAAAATGTACTCTCATTTGATCAATGGTCACTGATGTGTTTATTTCATTCATTTTTTAATTTATTCTTACCTTACATCAAATAGTTAAAAACCAATGGCATGCTTAGGATTTTGAACCATGCTATATATGTGCCTTAATACTCCCATGGACTTTATTTTCCAGAACAAGGCCCCAAGGAAGGAGTGGCTGGCTTTGTTTGGCTGTTTAAATGCCAGGTGATGAGATGACCCTTTTCTCTCTTGACCTTTGTTCATTCAGTCATAACTTGATCTTTTGCGGACTAACTTCCACACTGGTTCTTGTTTGTTTATATGGATAGTTAAATCATGCCTTAAATGGTATTCATTTTAGTTTGTGACCTTAGAATGCAAAGTCCATAGCTACATGATTGTTTTAAGAACTGGTCTGTCTTTTTTTAATGTACTATTGGTCCTTTTCTATTATTGGTTTGAGGAATGAACTCTGGTGTCCCGATCTAGACTCCTCTCAGCCTCGAGAAGAACCAGATGATCAACGTCGTCCTTCGATTCGGACCTGCCCTGCAAGATTTGGCAAGAGAATCAAGGAGAGCACACGCTTGCTTGTACACTTCTATCTCCAAGCCCCTACAATCAGGAGAGAATTTCACGATTTTTTTTAGACTCACAATTCTGTTGATTTTATTTATTTATTTTTGTATTACATTTTTTCTTTCAATTTGTGGATTTTGTGGTGTTGAGGTTTGATTTTTGTGGAAGAGGTGGTAAATGGTGGGCATTGGGTGATTTGAGGTGTAATGTTAGAAATTTGGATGTGACTTCATAAAGAAAATTTTAGGAAATGTCCCATTTCTCTTCTATTGATTTATCAAAATTTTATGCCTTTTTAACTTTGAATATATTGATTTTGTGGTTTTGAGGAGGTTAATGGTGGGGCATAGCGTAATTTCTAAAAATTTTGGTGTGGCGTCATCTGTATTTGGACACACGTGCAAGGCTCCACTAGTACATACGCTACGTGAGCACCAATGGCTTGGTGATACCATCATGACCCTGGGAAGGAGAATTGTTACATTGTGTGGCCCACATCAATGGCAGTACTAGGATTTTCATTTGGATGTGGCAGACGAGGGTCAATTGAAAATGTCAAAATCAACGGCAACTATTAAGAGTCTCCAGTTATTGCATGGTTTAAAGACATAATTTTTTATTTTTTATTTTTTGGCAAATTAATTTTATAGAACATACATCTTGCTACTAAAGCTCAATTCCCTATATAAGATTTTTAACTGCAACAGCCATTTCCTCATTAAATTAGTTGTTTATTCAAATCAATGGGATGGAAATTAAATTAGCAACCACACTACAATACTAAAAAACTATAGAGAACTCTATAGAAGTAAAATCATATCATATTAAAATAATACATCTTTTATTGTTTCCTTAAACTCCTAAGAGTTCCTCTGTCATAAGAAATTGAATCATGATTTTAAAAAATGACCGCTATGAAATGGTAATGACCGATCTATACCGTTATGTTATTACAATTTAACTTGGTCATAACGGTCACTGTATAAAAAAACAGTGAAAAATGATCTATAATGTTCCATAATGACCGATATTTTAAAAATAACAGCCAAAATAGTGGTCGATGATGATTTTTTTTTTTTTTAAACTTTCTCTTCTTCGTTTTTCATTTCCATTTTTTCCAAACTATTTGTGGAGCTTCTTAAGATTATGTTAGAGCTTTCCAAACTTCTTTTTTCACCAAAACTCAAGTGATTTGAAAGATTTTGATGGATTCTCATATGATGGCTTTTTCCCTCCTCAACCACAATACCCAACGTTCATATGCTGCTGTTTTAATTAATTAATTAATTTTGATGTAGTAGTAAATGTTATTTGAGTAATTGGGTATTGTACGTCTGCACTACTATTACTATTTCATTGACTTTAAGTGTTAATTAAGACTAATGATTAGTTCAAAATTATGGTTGTGATGCATATTGTAAAATTTGTGATATTTGAACTCATTTTAATATATACATGTAAATCTATTTAATTCATGATATATTTTATAAGTTTCAGATAAGACAGCGATACAGGATATAATGATTTAGGTGGACTGATATTTTGCTTTAAAGTATTTACTAATGGAAAAATTATATTATTTTCCAGCATTTTATAATATCATGAGTTTTTGAATTTTTTTTTGCATTTATTTTGGGTAAAATAAAAATTCACAATGCAGGAGCATGATGGCCGCGAACCACAACCAATAACTGAGAACCGCGATACGACGGGATGACCACAACGGTGACCGTGGCTGCAATTTTGAACCATAATCCAAATGAGACCAATGTAATCATAAACATCATATTGTGATTCAAGAAAATTTAACAAGAAAGCAAAACGAAAGTAACTAAATTTCAAGATGCAATAATAAATTAAATAAAATCGAAAGTAGGATATTTTGGGGAAAAATTAGAGGATTAGGTCATTGGCATTGAGAAAAATGTAGTAAGAAATAAATTATGTAAAGCAACGAAGGCAAAACTCATAAACACAAAAAAATATATCAATCATAAATTAAACCTCATTAATGCAGACATCGTCTTAGGAAAAACTAAAAGAAGAAAAAAGACCAATAACAATATACAAATCAAATATTCTATTCACAAGAATGAGCTATATAAAAAAAAATGCAACCAAACTACCAAAACGAGTTGCATATGAATTAGTTCATTGAATGTCGTGTGAGTATGTATGAGACCAAAAGTTTGTCTTTGTGTAGGAAGAATGGCATACATTTTCAAGAATAAAAATACTTTTAGGAGATTTGATATTGCAAGAAGACATTTTGCCCATATCTATTTGATTCAAGTAAAAATCTCATCATTGTCCCTTATATATATAAAAATTAGAGAGAGAAAGAGAGAGTAGTGGTGTTGGTGAATCTCAGCGAAGAGGAACAAGCAAATCATAAAAGAAAGAAGAGATCGAGAGAGAAAAGTGTGGACCTTTATGCTATGCTATTGTGTAGAAGCCAAATCGCCTCAGCTTGAAATGGGAGAAGGAGAACGATTGAGCAGTGAGTTTCAAGGTTTTTCGGTTAGGAGATCTTTGAGACCGAGAGCAGGAATCTAATTAAGTCTTTTCGAGACTTGGGGTGGTGCGATGAATTTATTGGAATGGGGCATGGGCCACTTTTAAATATTTTTGGATCAAACTTGGGGCGACCACCTCAGGTCCACATAATGTGGGTCCGCCCTAGTTCACATGACCACAATAAGAATATAAGTTATCCCATGTCTTTTATTATTTAATTGGTTTTATTTGAGTCAACCAAGATTTTATGAAATTGCAATTTATGCTAAAGGTTATATTAGAGACAAATTTCTCTCCCTGATGGAGGAGGGGTTTAGAATTTTGGGTCTATAAACGGATCATAGTTTCTTTGTATTGGCCTCGGAGAAGAAAGACAAAAGGGCAATGGTGCATTCAGATAATATTAAATTGATTCAACATTTCTGATTTCTGATTATAGTATTAGTAGATTGATTCCAAAATTATCTTTGATGGTTGCAAATCTAGAATATTCTACCAGACATGGGATTGTATATCCACTACTCCTTTTCATATCATGTAAAGAGTACTCATGAGAGATATGATAAAAAGTCTGGATCATCTATCACATTTGTTATACCTTCATCGTAAGTGGAACAATAATATTCTGCTACATCATCCAAAAATTTACGTGATTTTGAAGTTTAAAAAGTCTAGTCTTTTCCTCTCTCCTTACGGACCCTTTCCTTTTTTTTGTTCTTGTTGGTAAAATGGAAAATATGAGGTATCTGGCTGGTCCAGCCATATTTCGAGGAGGAGCATAAGAGAGCCTTTTTTTTTTTTTTTGTCTTTTCCTTCTTATTCTAAGGAAAAGAATAGGAAGGAAGAGGAGGATGAGAAGATGGCACTAGTGGATTGGCTGCTAGAAGGCCATGGCCATGGTGCAGAAGAAGAAGAAGATATAGAAGAGATTACAAACTGTGGGCAGTTCATGAAACAGGCAGTGGAAGAGAACAAGAAGCTGTGGTATCTGGCTGGTCCAGCCATCTTTACATCTGTGGCTCAGTACTCGCTCGGGGCAATAACTCCGGTGTTTGCAAGGCACCTAACCACCATTGAGCTCAATGCTGTTTCCACCGAGAACATGGTCATAGCCAGTCTCTCCTTTGGTGTCATGGTATGTTAGCCCCACCCAATAGACCCTTCTTTTATCTTTCATTCACGTCTCGTCTTTTTTTTTTTTTTTGGTACTGTAACATCTCGAAATTCCAAAATTATAATTAGCTTAGTTAATTGTGATTTTAGCTAATTTAATTCGTTTATATGCCAAATAGGTCCGATTAATATTTTGGATCGCGCGTGCGAAGTTGGATTGAGATCCGAGCCTGTTTGGGTGTAGTAGGGGTGTGTGTCGCTATTTCCAGAAAGTTTCAAGGGGTTTTTAGCATTTTTCGCTTTTTGTGATTTTGGCAACATTACCTAATTTTTCAGACTTTATTCTTCTATTGCATCTCGATCCGGACCCTCAAACCCGACCAAAAACTTGACCTGACCTAAACCCACTTAAATTAATTCATTAATTTCCTAAAATTCAAACCCCAACCCAACCCCACCTAACACGATTCCATGTGTACCCCACCTCACTCACATCATACCCCACCCACCTTAATCCCACGTGCGAGCCCCCACCCATTTACCCTTTCCCCCTCTCCTCATTTAGGTCAAAACCCATCCTCCCCTCCATTCTTCATTCCACTCCACAACACAGCACAGCAGCCCCTTCTCCCCTTTTTTCTTCTTCTCTCATTCTTCCTCCCTCCCTCACGGCTTGTTTCCTCACCGGACTACGAGCACGCCGCCAGTCGCCCCCATCTCCGGCGAACCCAACCCACTCCATCTCTTTCTCTTTTCCCTATTTTCCCTTTCTTCCTTTCCTTCCCTGTTTCTTTCTTCTTTCTCTGTTTTCTTCCTTTTTCACTCATCTCTCCTTCCACCCTCCTTGCTGCCACGTGATTGAGCTCCCCCACCCATCTCACCCATTCCACCATTTCTCCCTCCCTTTCTTTATTTGTTTTTATTTTCTCCCTTGCTGCCAACCTTACTAACTCCCCCCACCCATTTCATTTTCTCTCTTTCTTTCCACTCACTGTCAACATTGGTTGACTTTCTCCCCCACCCATCTCACCATGTCATCATCTCTCTCTCTGTTCTCTCTCATTCTTTCTCTCATTCTGTCTTTCTTTCTTTCATCGTGTCTTCTTCATTCTTCTTGTCAATGGACCACCATGACCCTCCATCACCACTAATCAGTGGGCCACTGATCAAGTGGGCCCCACAACCTCAGATGATCACCATCATCCCCGCGTGTACCCCACGAGCCTCTCATCCCCATTTTCAAGCTTCACTGTTTGGTAAGCCCCTCTTTTCCCTTAGGTTTGGGTTAATGTATTTTGGGTGTAGTAGTATGTTAAATAGCTTAGAGCTTCCCTTTCTTTTGGTTTATGTTTTAATTTAGTTTTATTTTGCTAATTACCCTTAGGTTTGGTTTGTTGGGCTATGGAGTTAGGATTTGTGGATTTGTGCAATTTCTTCCAAATGCAAGTAGATGTTTATATATATATATATATATATGCTTGGATATGTTTGTCTCTCATTTGATTCGATGATTTAATGATGATTTAGATGTTAATTGCTCAATACATGCTTTAGAGGTTTGAAAACATGATAATTAGGTTGTTAGCCTAATGAAATTGATTTTTAATGTTAATGGCTTGATTAGAGGGATTGTTGGGATTAGAATGGACTTGTTATATCCATGATTTTGATTGTATATCAGGTTCAGGGAAAAGAGGAATGGATTGGACCCATTTGCACTGCAGTTGCAGGACCTGGGTTCTGTGACTGCAGTGCATGCGGTCGACCGGCCAGGGGCTTGGTCGATCGGGCATGCATTAGTGAGGTCGACCTGACCTCTGCACACTAGACGAAGACACTATGCCCCCATTTAATTTACAACTGCTGGTTGACCGGCCAAGGGCTCGGTCGACCGGGCATGCATTAGAGAGGTTGCCCTGACCTTCTCAGGTCGACCGGGTTCATTGTGTGGGAGGTCGACCGACCAAGGGCCAGGTCGACCGGGCCAACTGTGGATTCCTTTTTGAAAGGGATTTTTTTAACCCTATTTTGATGGACTTAGATGGAACTTTGGCTACCCTTTTTGGACTCATTTGACTATGTGTAAGGATGTTTGAGCCAACGTTCTTCATGGTTATTCCGGTTGTATCGAGATCCAACCTAGCTCAATCTTGAACGGGACAACGGGATACCTCCTTTATATCTATGCACGAAGTCTGTTTGTTTGGGTATCGCGAACCTTAATCCCTTTCGGTGACTGAGTAGGTTGTACGATGCTTCGGGATTAACATTGTACTTCGGATTGGATTGTCTATGGCTTATGATTCCGAATCGTACCGTCTGGTACTATCTACATGTAACGAACATGTTCATTAGCTCTGTTTACTTGACTTTGTTTGGGGATCACATTGAGAACTTAGATGATGGACTTAGGATCCCTTTTGATGTTCCGTTTGTTTTGATGTTTGGTTGAAGTGTTGAGGCTAGGGGGCCGGCCTTGAATGTAAGGCTTGAAGAGAACTACTATTGAAGTTTGTTTGAAGTATGATTTGATCTGAAGCGAAGTAATTTCTCTATTGTTTGATGAATCTTGTTCGCGCAAGAAAGCCTAGCCCTCACTGATTGTCTGTTTAGGATTCTTTGTGTCAGGCACCACATGTGTGAGGATTCTGAATTTATAGCCTCAAGGCAAGATTGGGCCAGAGCCCACGGGGATCGAGCCACATGAGCCAACAGATGATTGTTATTGTTATTGTTATTGAACATCGGGTTTTGACGCTCACTCATGAACTTGGGTGCGTTGGAATTGTTATTGTTATTGAACACCGGGTTTTGACGCTCACTCATGGACTTGGGTGCGTTGGAAACAATGTGGACCGCCTACTTTGATAGTCTGTTTATGATCCGAATGCTATGCATTTCTTTTGATTGGAATACTATGCATTTCATATGATTTTGTCTACTCGTTTACTCTGATTCGTTCTGCATAGCTGTTGATGTTTTATATTTATATCTGCCTGTTGACCGTCGAGTCTGATGCTGCACATGGTGCATAGGTACCGGGTACATCTACCTTTGGGAAAGTGGAGGCGTCGCTTCAGGTAGTTTAGCCTGATGGGGTGTGCGAGTTGTGTGTCGACGGTATTGTCGTCGTGACCAGCACACGAGTGCCTTCATACTTTGGTTAGTTCGTATTTATTCTCTTTTGGCTTAGGTTTTGTTAGAAGCCATTAATTAATATACTTTTGTTATCTTTTGCTAAACTTAAATTATAGAAAAGAAAGATGTGCATAGTCTGAAATGTTATATGGTACCATTTGTTTAATTATAATGTTCCGCTGTGTTTTGTGGTTACCGAGGAAATATTTATACCTTACCGTGGACTTCGATCGTATGGGACATGATTGGGGCCAGGTTGCATTTGATTAATGTTGGAAAAGTTTTAATTGGCCCTAATCTCACGCATAATCCCCGGTTTCAATTTTGGGGGCGTGACAGGTACCCCTAGGATTTTCTTGGCACCCCATTCACATCTCATCTAAAATCTCTCTTTTCAATCTTCCATTTTTTTTTTTTTTTTTTTTTTGTTGTTGTGGGTGTGTTTGAGGGAGAGAGAGAGAGACAGGTTAGATTTAGTCTTCTCTCATGTTTCGTTTTCCTTGGAAATGAAGGAGGTTGATTAAGGAAGGAAATGAGGATTTGTGTTTTCATTTCTTGATTATTTTTCAATTGCATCTCTTTCAAATGAGGAAGGGCCAAATATTTATATTGGAGCTTTGTCATCAATACTTTTTTTTTTTAGTATTTTAATTTAGAAAGGAGACAGAAACAGAAATAAATCTGGAAATGAAAATTGTGAATCTCCATTGCCTCAACTGTTTCAATGGTTCTAGAAATTGATATGACTAATTCTTAGGAATAGAGGAGGGGCTACTAAGCAAGAAATGGCCTGGAGTATTGGACCCATCACCTAAAAGCATGCATGTCAATCAAATGATAGTTTACAGACTTAAATCTCTCCTTGTACCTAATTAACAAAAAAACAGAATTTAGAAATGGCTATCATATTTTTTTTCTGAATCCTGACAGTTAAATAAACTCGGGTAAGTGTCAAATTTGCTTGTGGGGTCTTCCCATGGATGATCAAAACTGCACATATATATAGAAAATATCAAAACGTTTAAACGTATGGACTTTCATATACTATCTGGTTGATGCATAAAGCAAATAAGGGATTTTACATTTCAATGCCCCTTAAACACTCAATCCCCAATTTCATGACTAAAAGTCTTTAAATGTCGACTCTGGTACACTTTGCTTTTTTTTACTTTTTTGCATGGAAGCCATGGCAAAAAGGTTTAAAAAAAAATGTGTACCAGAGTCGTCATGAAATTAGGGATTGAGTGTTTAAGGGGCATTGAAATGTTAAGTCCCCAACAAATAACTATCCCCAACAAATAACTATATTTTCAATATGATGAATACAAAGGTCATATAAGTTTGGGTGAATTGAATTTTATGCTAATTTATATAATGAGGTATGTGATATGAATAGATTTGATCATGATAGGGAGCCCTTGAGATAAGATAAACTGGATTTAGCTCTGGTCAGTACCATATTGCTCGCTGGCGGCAATGGATCATTTCTTTACATTTGCATGCGATTTTCTTCATTTTTGTAATTCATTTGCTGTCTTATTTCAAAGAAATGATGTATGCTTTTTTATATGTTTTTGGTAATACCATTCAGTTCTTGGCAGACTAGATCTGCAAACAATCTCTTGTGAGAAGAACGATTCCTACTTGATTGGCAACAATAGACTGCTTTAATTAAGGGGTTGATACTATGATCTCTTTCAAGGCAACTCTTATCATTAAGTTAATATTTGTTTTCGTTATCTGATACAAAATGCTAATGGGTGGTGTTATGTATCAATATATATAAGAAAACTTATTCTTTCTCTAAGTTCATAACCTACAATAATATATATATATATATACAAGTTCAATATAATGAGAGTTGTTCACATGCTCAAGGCTATGATAATCACCTATGTACAAATGGCATGTATGCCAACTGATCGATTCCGGGGGTGGGCACAATTGCATGTATGACAATTGACTCTAACCAACGAATGACCTAGTCATAAAGGTGTTGTTTTTTTTTTTTTAATGCACAGTTGCCCCTCCTCAACCCTACCCATTTGCATGGAATTAAATACATAGGAATTTATCCTCAAATAAACTCAAAAAAGAATTATTAAAAGGAGGGTGAAGGACATAAAGTAGAGATGTAGATGATATTTTGACTTCCAAGATTTGAATTATTAGGTGATGGCTAGGTATTCATTTCCCATCCCCTTAATTCATTTTTGTAATTAAAGGAAAGATAATTTGATGGTCATTTTTGAATAATTCCCTTTGCTTTTTATTCTTTGACCACTTTCATAAAAATAAGTTTTAGAATTCTCAGGAACTCAAAATTTCTTGGAAATCACAATGTGAAGCTTCAACATGGCAATTGCGACAACTTCTTCTACCTTGGTGTTAACAATATTGCATTAGTTGAGTTCTTTCATGTGTCTAGGACTCTTAACACAATGGCTCATGACTATGCAAGCAGGTCTTATGATTTGTTGTTGGGTCGGATTCGTTTTAATGCTCTCTCTTAGTTGTACATTGATGGCTGGTTTGTTGTCATGTCCTATTTTTCTTTGTTTTTTACCAAAAAAAAAAAACCTTCTTTTGTCTTCCATCATAGACTCTGCGTAGGGCCAGCTTGAGACAATTCGAGGCCTAAAGAGACAACTCTAAATAATCCTAAATGAGGCATTTTCTATATTTTAATATTTACATTTATATAAAAAAAAAAGATCTTGAATCTGCACCATGAGTCAAGACCATCCAAGATGGACTTTAGAGTTGTGCCCTACATATTGGATGTTCCAGATGCACAGTGCTCATATTAACAGTGGGCAAGTGAATAAATTCCAGCGGGGGTCTATTGTTTATCTTAAATTTTAAGATCTATTATTAGGGCTGAAATCCCAAGCTATGGATATATTACAACCACATCATGGATCAAATCTGAATGAGCCCCTATTGAAATAGGATACACAAAAATAATGAGATAGGCTTGTAAAGCAAATTCATGACTGAATGTATGGTTGAGATTTGATACACAGACTACTAGAAAAATAATGGTGTGCTAAAATCAATTGAACTCCTAGCAATAGTAATAGAAGGGGCAGATTTGGAAATATAATTGGCCATAAATGACACTTTAAGGCCCCATAAAAATCTTGGTCATAACTTCTTGAGAGAGAGTTATTATGGGATCTTATATTTTGGGGAGAGAAAAAAAGGAATGGCAATTGACAAATTTGGTTTTTTGAAATTTCAAAAGATGCCAGCTTCTATTATGGGGCCTTTTTTTGGGGCTTATTTTTTGGGGCCTAAAGCAAAAGCTTTATTGGCCTTATGCTAGAGCCGCCCTGACTGCGTTAGCAGAAGAAAATCTTGATAACATCTGAGATTGCTTGGTTAACTTTCAACGAGAAGTGACAAAAGAGGGAACTTTGGCAAGAGCCATGTTTCCTTGACTGAAGAAAATTAATTAAAAGCAAAGCTCACTTGCCATATTGTCAAAAAAACTTATTAATGACCCAGTTGAAGCCTACCCAGTACCCAGAAAAAAAGGACTTTACCTGATCTTGACTTTTTCAATATAAGTATCCTTCTAGAAGTAATCATCTTCAACAATACTCAGAAAATCTAAGAAAGGATGACCTTTATTAATCAATCATTGACCATGCAGTCAATGTTCAACTTAATACTATGGTAGAAGACTAGGTTTTTATAAAGGTTCAGCTCCATTGGACGGGTTGGGTATTACTTCGAGGCAGGCCTGACCAAAATTAATGTTGGTATATATATTCCCTGCCCAAATGAAAATTAATGGATGGGAGGTCATGTCGGTTCAAGTTTGGCCTTGCCACAAATAGTTCTTTGTTTGCATGGAATTGAATTCTCCAAAATTCATAGTACGTAGAATGTGTTTGAGGCAATAGTCCAAAGATGTAAGGTGAAGATCTGGATAAGACCTCAGCTTTCCTATAATTTGATTAACAGAGTGATGGCTGAGTAATAGTTTTCCACTAAGGGGAGATTATTTGATGGCCATTCGCAGATATTTTGGTTTGTTTCTTCAAATTTGGCCACTTTGATAAGAAGAATTTTATTACAGTGAACTCCATGTAAATCTACGGCTCTGAGTAAATTACGTTGAGCTTAAAGACCACTTCCTTGTATCTTGCCTAACCATGGGAACGAGGCAAGACTGCTGAATGGTCAAACGATCAGCTGGGCCTGATGACTTCTCCCTCAGTTGAATGTAGCAAAAAATAAAGTCAATTTAAGACTACTAACCTAACTAGCAAATACGTTTGGATGGGGTTGATTGCTTGATTATTTATATGTACTAGATTGACCGGCTACTTTCTCATGTTGGGTCAATGACAATGATCTATCTAACCTTTCTCTAGGTAGGTTTGTTTGGATTCAATCCCCAGTCACTACTCCCCAGATCAAAACAAGGGATGGAGAAGCATGTGGATTATAAGCAAACAAAAGAAAAGTTCTTTACAAGGAAAGGACCTGGAGGAGTAGGTTTGGTCAGATGATACTAAAGATATCTTATAATTCGAGACTAGATAGAATAGATTAATCAACACCACACAGCCAAGAATTGGTTAGTTAAGAGTCATTGCGGACTCAAAACATTGCTTCAAGTCGGGCCCAAGAAGGTTTCTTCAATCCATAGAGATCAATCTTGAATAAACTAACATGTGAAGAATAAATAAATTCTATACCATATGATCATGATCATAAGTGTCATGGGTTGTATCTCAGCTAATTAAGGGCATACTGTGGCGTGCATTTGTATGTGGGTTCTAGTGTCTCCTAAAGTGTGTACGGGGAGAGAGGGAGAGAGAGGGAGAGAGAGAGTAACTTACACATCCAAGACTTTTAAAAGATAATCAACTTTTATATATTTATTTATTTATCATACTCCAGCCAAGGGATTTGTGACCCAAGAGGGCCCGCACATGCTAGAAAAGAGCCCTTACATGTGAGAAGAGTTCCCCCACAAGTGTGAAGAGGGCAGCATACCCTAAGGTCCAACCTTGGATAGCTGGGTAAGAGACGGAGCTGCTACCAACAGAGCAACACGTGATTCTCAAATAAATGAATGGTAAGATGGTTCCCGGCCATGGGCTTTCCTTCCCAAGTGTGGGCTTCCTCTTCCCACTTGAGTGGGCTCTCTTAGTTTCCAGTCCCCTAAGTTGGGGTACCAAAAAAAAACCTTTAGTGTAGAAAATAAATAAATAAGTAAATAATAAAAATAAAAATAGTGAGATGTAAGTGAGGAGGTCAACACAACAGTCTCAATGGAGCCCATGAACACACACTCTCTCTCTCTGTGTTTGTGTGTGTGTGGAGCCCATGATCTCTCTCTCTCTCCTAGATTAGAACAATGAAAGGGGAGTAGTCCTCCCACGTTGGTTGTCTTCAGTGGAGCTTAGGTGTCATGCCATTAAACTATCAGTGGTCGGGCAGAGCCCATGAAAATCTCAAGTGGTGACTTGAGATTCTTAAATTTAACACACACTCAACAAATTAGCGATCACATTTAAAAACAATATTTAAAAGTCATTTCCAAAGAAATGGTTTAGACTGCTGTTTGTAAAAGTTGATCCGAATCTCTGATTGAATTAGCATTGTCTTTTTTGCCTCTTTTTCAGAGTACCAAAAAGTGAATTTTTCAATCAGACATTAATTTCTAAACACTATATTGAATTTTTTTTGACAAATTTCAAATGACTTATTTTATGACAAGGCTGTTTGTACTATAAGTTTTTAAATCGACTTATACATGCCAAATAATCTATTTGTAAAATGACCAAATTAAAACAACTATATTTCAAATTCCCCACTATCCACCTGAGAATATCCAAAATGTGTTCGTATTTCAACACGAGCTTGTAGGTGGGTGAGTCTTTAGATTTGGTTACGCATTCCCGAAAGTTAGTGTCTTGGAGGTACCTTTCTATCACCAAATTAACCCATGATACAAGTCTGGGTTACTGCAGAATCTCCAGACCAAATATGTTATGAGAGCCTTAGATTGCACCTTAACTAGACCAAGTGTGTTGGTCTAGTACTTATATAGTGGTCAAGGCTATTAGATGAAAACCATGAGCGCCTTATGTTCCATGCCAATGAAAGGCTGAGTTGAGCTGCTACAAATGGGATTACATGCTCTTCTTGGTAATTCTTGATGGTTTAGGGGCTGTTTCTTTGTAAGAATTTCTGATAGGAATTTAGGCTGTCTGTGAATTCCTAAATTCCAGTCAGAAATTCTATGTTCACTTGCTTGCATTCCCAGCATTTGAAGCAAGTAGCATTTTGAAATTCCAAAAAAGTGGAATTCTCAAATGCTAGCTTTGACTCCAGCATTTACAAATTCAAACATTCCGAGAGGTTTGTTGGAACTCCGGCTTTCCCCCAACGATCGATTTTCATCTCTCCTCTATTCCACTGTAACAAAATCAAATCCGGTCATCTTCTTCCTCCACCCTCCTTTCATATGTTTGCCTATTTTTATCTTTTTTCCTTTTATTTTGCTGCATGCATTTTTTTTCTAGAGGGTTTTGATGGAATGGGAAGAAGAAGGGTTTTGGGGGTCTTAATGGAATGGAATCAGTGGGTTCTCACCGGATGGTAAGATACAGGGGCTATTTGGTTGCATGGCTGAGTTGATTTGTGGCTTGTGTTGGCTGAGAGATGAAGAAGATGCGGCTCGAATTTGATGGTTAGGATGGGCATTAGGATGGCTTGATGATTGCAAGTTGCAGAAAATTTGAAATGAGGGTTGGGCTTATCTGGTTTGTTACCAATTATGGGTTGGATGTGTTGTAGGGCAGCAAGTGTTCTTGGGTGGTGTGGGCTCAATTGATATAGGAGTTGGATAGTCAAATGGGTTTTGTGGGTTTCAAGGAAGATGGTCTCCAAGTTTGGCTAGTGTGATGGTGTTTAGCTTGATGTGGGTGATGAAGATGAATGAGAGGTTTCATGTTTAGAAGGTTTTTTTTTTTCGAGGTGTTGAGGTGGGTTGAACAACGTATAAGTGATGTATAAACGTCTAAAATTTTACTATAAGAGATTCAAATAGATATGAAATAGGGAATTTTTGGAGTTCAGGTAGCCTGAAATTCTCATAGAGGAATTCTAGTCTAAAAGAAATAGGAAATTCAGTAATGCTAGAATTAGTAGCATTTTAGAATTCCAGCATCTCAAATTTTATAAATTCCAGCGACACGAATTCCAAAAATTCATACAAAGAAACAGGCCCAACTAGTAGCTTGGAATGGCACAAACACGGATTGGAGGAAGACTTTACGTCTAACTGGGAAGAGGAATTTCCCACGCCACCCTACAATTAAGATAAGTGGTCGCCATGAGTTGCTCTTACTTCATGAGTTGGTTTAGTTTTGATATAATGTCCCGGAATTCCAAGGTTATAATTAGTCTAGTTAATTGTACGTTTAGATAATTAAGTTCGTTTATAAGCCAAACATGTTCGGTTAATCATTATGATCGTGTGTGTGAAGTTGGGTTGAGATCCGAGCTCGTTTGGGTACAGTAGGATGTGTGTTGCTATTTCCAGAAAGTTCCAAGGGCTTTTTAATATTTTGCGCTTTTCGATATTTTGGCACCATTGGGTAGATTACCTAATTTTTCGAACTTTGTCCTTCTATTGCACCTTAACCAGGACCCTCGAACCGGGCCCAAAACCTGATCCGACCCAACCCTACCCTACCCAACCCAACCCAATGCCCTAAAGGCCATTTGGTAATTTTTTTCCCCATTCCCACCTTTATCTCATGTGAACCCCACCTCCCCATCTCATTCCCATCAGATCCCACCCCCTTAATCGACGTTAGTTAACTCCCCCACCCCATTTCCCGTTTCCCCATTCCTTTTAGGTCACATGGAGTCATGGACCACCCCCCACTTCTCATTCCACAACAAATCCCCCCCCCCCCCCCCCCCCCCCTCCCCCTCCTTGATTTCTCTCTCTCGTTCTCCACTCCCCCTCCCAAGCTCCTTTCTGCCGCCGGACTCCGAGCACCGAGCATCTCCCCTCTTCTCCACTCTCTCTCTCTCTCTCTCTCTCTCTCTCATCTCGTCTCATCTCTCATTCTCTCACTCATCTCGCCCTCACCTAGCCATGCTGTCCCACCGTCCCGGTGCCATCACCGTCGCCGTCGGAGACCCACCTGCGCCACCGCCAGCCACCACCAAATCCCCAGCCCATCTCTCCCTCTCTCTCTCCCTCCCTCGCTCTCTCTCTGTTTCATCCCCTTCCCATTTCGTTTCTCACCCTTTCTTTATTTCTTTCTTTCTCCCTGTTTCGTCCTCCCTTCTCTCATTCTCTTTCTTTCTTTGTTTGATTTTCTTTCTTTATTTCCTCTCTCTCACTCCTCCCTGCCTCATGGATCAACCCCCTTCCTCACCCATTCCACCATCTCATTCTCTCTCACTTCACCCACTGCCAACATGGACTAACCCCACCCATGTCACCTTTTCTTTTCTCCCTCTTTCACTCCTCCCAGCCAACGTGACTGAGCACCATTTCACTTTCTCTCTCTTACTCTCTGATAAGTACTTAATTGTTTACAATCTAAGCCCTAATATTTGATTCATCTTGTGCTAGTTAGAGTTATTTTATTTGATTTTACATAGTTTTTGTTAATTTTTATGTTAAGGTCAAAAGGAGCAAAAAGAGAAGAATTAATGAAGAGATGGGCGTGAATCATCAAGTAGGCCCATGGTGGGTCCACATCCATTGCAAATAGAAGAATTCCAGAATTTAGGAAGTCCTATTCAAGTTAAAAGAGGAGTTCAAGAATGGAGAAAAACAAGGAGAGAAAGAAGGAAAATTTGGAGTAAGAGTTCAAGTCAAGATAAAAGTCCTAAAAGAGGGGTCCCACACTTATGTTGCATGCACCAAATAGAGCCCACTTTTATGATAAAAGTTCAGATTTAATTCCTTGCAACTAAATTCAGATTTGTGGGTCCATGTGAGGAATTGTCAAGAAGATACAAGTAAGATCAGAATTAGAAAGTGTTGCTTAAACAAGAAAGAAGACTCCTAATTCAATCTAATTAGGAAGCAGAATTTTAAAGAAAGTTGGAGACCTATTTCTACAAGGGAACTAAATACTAAGAGGGCTGTTTTCAAGACTTATAAGTACCATATGAACAGTGCACGTCCAGCAATATACCCAGCCATAAAACATCACACAAACCATCTAAAAACCAGCCATTATCATCCACAAACCCTAGCAGCCATACAGCACTATTGGGAGCACCTTTGGAGCATCTTTTGGAGAGCTTTTGGAGCGAGGAAAAGGAGAAAAAGCTGCTGGCAGAATTATTCTTCTTCTTCAATATTCAGAGTTCTTCTTATGGCTTTATTTTCTATTTTGTTTTCAATTCCAAACATGAGTAGCTAAACTTTTTAGGGCTAGGGTGTAATTGAAACCCTAGCCTAGTTCTATGTAGTCTCTTTTGGCGTCTTTTAATTCAGATTTCAGTTTTATTAGTTGAGATTCTAAACCATGTTTTTAATTGATGAGTTGTGTATATGCCATGCCAACCATGTGATGTTCAATTAATTTTAAGAGTAGCTAACTTAATTTTGATTGATCTTGATGATAAGCATCTAGGGTTTAGAACCATGAATAATCTAAGTATATGCCATGCTTAGACTCATGCATTTATCTTTCCCATTGTTTTATGCATTATGTTTGTTTTGACTAGGACATATGCCATGCTTAGTTTTTGCATCATAATGAACAATTCATGTAGTATGCCACTCATGAATTAGGTTTAGGGGAATAATAATCTGGATACATATGCCATGGTCTAGGTTGATAGATGTCACTAATAAAATCTGATTTTTGATTAAAAGATAATAAGGGACATGCATAGGATTGGTCAGGGGAGTAGATGAAACCCTAGTTCATTCATTCTCATTGATTTTCAATTCTAATACTAGTTGTGTGTTTTAGATTAATTTCTATTTAGCTTTTGATAGTATAATTTACTGTTTTTAGTAGTTTAATTCAATCTTTCATCATTTAATTGTTTCTTTTAATATTCTGATTTTTAGTTGTTTTTGACATTGTTTTATCACAAGTCTTCGTGGGATCGACCTCGTACTTACAATTCACTACACTACATAGTGATCTTGTGCGCTTGCGAGTTTTAATTGTGTGCATACTAGTAGCTTATTCTAGGTTGCTTGGTGCATACCACTCTCCCCCCTCTCTCTCTATCTCTCACTTCACTCACTGCCCACGTGAATCAGCCCCACCCATCTCACCATTTCATTCTCTCTAATTCTTTCTCTCATTCTGTCTTTCTTTCCTTCCTTTTGTCTTCATTCCCCTCCTTGTCAATGGACCACCAAAGACCCTCCATCACCACTAATCAAGTGGCCACCAATCAAGTGGGCCCCACAAACTCCCCATCTCAATTTCTGTCCTCATCTCTCTTATTCTGTTTCTTTCAATCTCTCTCCCACCTTGCTGGAAATGGATCTAAGAGGCTGTCCCATCACCCCCCATCATCACCTCATCTTCGCGTGCACCCCACGATCTCCATCATCCTCAATTTCAAGCTTCACTGTTTGGTAAGCTCTTCTTTCCCTAGGTTTGGTTTATGTGCTTGTTTTGAGTTTTCCATTCTTTTAGTTTATATTTTAATTTAGTTTTATTTTGCTATTTCCCTTAGATTTGGATTTTGGGCACCATGGAGCTAGGATTTGTGGATTTGTGCATTTTCAACCAAAGGCAAGTATATTTTTATATATATTATGTTTGTCGATTGATGATGATTTAGATGACCACATGCTCATTGATGTCTTCGATTTTGAAAAACATGATAATTATTTTTATATGTTTAAAGAAATGGATTCTTAATTGGATGGGATGGATTGGACTTATGATTTGGATTTTGGAGATCATTACTTTTAGAGCCTCTCTCCCAGATCCCATTAAGGTTGTATCTTGATGTTGTATCTTCAAGAGCAGGAAGTAGCATCTACCTATACCAGGGCATTACACGATTATGCTAGCCAAAATTCAAATACATCCAAAAGGGCCATCCAAATCTCAGATGACTCAGAGGATGTTGTAGAGTGTTAGCCGTTTATAGGCCAGGCTTTCAAATAGAACAAGATCATAAAGGAATGTAGGCTAGAAGAATGTTGGGCTATTTGGGTTTGTTATTAATTGCGGACAACGTGGGTCTTGGACTGCTGGTCTTTCTATCGCATCATTATCTGTATGGTCTAGTTTGTTTTGTCACTTACCATGTAGTTAGGCCTTTATCTTGGTGGTTTGTTTATGGGTCTTTAAAAAATTGTTGATATGTATGTTCTGTACTATGTCTAGATAACTCTCTTCTTTCTGGCAAAAGAAAATTCAAAGTGTAATCCACAATTATACAAAAATCATAACTCCAACACAAATCACAGTAGAATCGACAATTATCAATAAGTCACAATCAAATCCACAAACTATCCGCACATCATAACCCAAGCAAAATTACAAGTCACGGAACCCCAACACCACTTTCTCTTCATTCTAAAGATACAATGCTTTTTGCTTCTACATTGCCTTTAATTTAATCGTCATAAAGTTTAATACCATCTTAATATAGATATTGTTTGAATTCAATCTTACGATTTCCGGTTGTGCGGGACTCCATATTGTTATTAGAGAAGCAAAGAATGAAGGGTATTTATCCACCTTATACTTTTCTTATTGAAAAAAAAAATTATGAATTGTTTTCATCTTCTTTATTTTCAATTTTTTTGTGTGTTTCATGGTTTTTTTTTTTTTTTTTTTGAACTAGCTCTTTTCCAGCTGGATATTTCTCGGCTCATGTAACATATAAAGAAGCTTTCATCTTTGTTGCAGTTCTAGGCAAGTGTTTTTTTTTTCTTTGTTATGTCATTAATTAATACAAATCAATTCTTTATTATTTTTTAACAAATTCTCTTCATTTCTCATTCTATATAGGTCACTTCTTTTTGCTCTTAGAACCTGTGTAAGAATAAAGATAGCTCATTTGTTTGTTTTATTTTAATCTAAAAATCTGACATGATAAATTTGATACCTTTTATTACTCGTGCAGGCTGAAACTGTTGAAAGAAATGATAAAAATAGAAGGCAACATACCACATTTCAACATATGTAACTTGTTCAACTTTTTGTTGGCATCATGGTAAGCTATTATCTGTGTAATTCACTTTTATATCAACTAGTTAAACAAGCCAGTGAATGCAGAAGAAATAGAATAGAAGATTAACTATTACATAAGCTCCTTGTGGCGAGAAAGGGAAAGGGACCATGATTTTGGATGGTTGTCTGCTGTGGTGATTTGATTACATTCACCACGGCAGACAACCATCCAAAATCATGGTCCCTTTTTTTCTAGTTTGATCTTACTCTTCCCTTTCTCGCCACAAGGAGCTCATGTAATAGATAATCTTCTATTCCATTTCTTTTGCATATTTTAGATATTATTCACTCGCTTGTTTAACTAGTTGATATGAAAGTGAATTACATGGAAAATAGCTTACCATGCTGTCAACAAAAAGTTGAAGAAGTTACATATGTTGTAATGTGGTATGTCGTCTTCTATTGTTTCCATTTCATTCCACAGATTCAGCCTGCATGGGTAATAAAAGGTATCAAATTTATCATGTCAAATTTTTAGTTTGAAATAAAATAAACAGATGAGGTACCTTTATTCTTACATTGGTTCTAAGAGAAAAAAGAAGTGTCCTGCATATAATGAGAAATGAAGAGAATTTGTTAAAAAATAATGAAGAATTGATTAATGACATAACAAAAAAAAAAAAAAAAAAAAAAAAAAAAAAACACGCCTAGAACTGCAACAAGGATGAAAGTTTCTTTGTAAGTTACATGAGCCATGACATGTCCCGGTGGAAAAGAGCTGGTTCGAAAAAAAAAAAAAAACATTAAACACACAAAAAAAATGAAAATAAAAAAGAAGAAAACAATTCATAATTTTTTTTTTCAATAAGAAGAGTATAAGGTAGATAAATACCTTTCATTCTCTGCTTCCCTAATAACAATATGGAGTCCTGCACAACCGGAAATCGTAAGATTGAATTCAAAAAATATCTACATTAAGATGGTATTAAACTTTATGACAATCAAATTAAAGGCAATGTAGATGCAAAAAGCATTGTATCGTCAGCATGAAGACCGAGTGGTGGTGTGATTCTGTGACTTGTGATTTTGCTTAGGTTATGATGTGTGAATAGTTTGTGGATTTGATTGCGACTTATTGATAATTGTTGATTTTACTTTGATTTGTGTTGGAGTTATGATTTTTGTATAATTGTGGATTACACTTTGATTTTTCTTTTGCCGAAGGAAGAGAGTTATCTAGACAGAGTACAAAACATACATATCAACAGTTTTTGAAGACCCATAAACTCAACCTGAATGGGATTTGGGAGAGAGGCTTTGAAAGTATTAATCATCGGAAAATCAAGCTTAGCAAGGGAGTTCATCATTGGTGAATGGGGTCCAGCCTTGGAAGTTCATCAGCAACTTCATTGTTTGTCTCCAAGACGCCATGAGATTCCAAGCCATGTTGGTTGCTTACTGCACAGAAGATAACTAAAACAAGGCTGTCACCTACTATTTGACGGAATGAAATTTGCAATTCTTTACAAACCGTTAGACCATTTTGGTGGGTGAGGAGTTCAGCCTCTATGGGATGTGAAGCAGCCACCTTTCCCGCAAATGAAGAAATCACATTCCCATGTGAGTCCCTAACGATGCCCCCTAACCCTGCCAAGTTGGTAAATTGGTTGAATGATCCGTCAAAATTCAGCTTAAACCAGCCTGGTGGAGGAGGCAACCATTTATCAGTAGTTGGACAACCAAAGGAGCCATGACCAGTATAGAGATGTGATGTATTCCACTCAAGAAGGCTATAAATTGTTTTAGATTTAACCTGAGCTGGATATGGAGGATGATAGGCAGAAGTAAGGTTATTCCTGGTTTTCCAGATATACCAGGACACAATGACACCTAGTTTTATCCTATGGACAGATTTGGTTGCAGGGAACCAAGCCAGGTAGGATGGTTAGTGGGGTTATCTATGGACTTGGGAAAGAGGCTCCAAACTCTGATAGAGAAGGGGCACTTTCAGAATAAGTGATTAATTGTTTCCTCTGAGGCATGGCACAATGGGCAGGTTGGAGATAACCCCTCCGTTATATGGGCCAAGCGGTCTTTTGTAGCCAAGCGATTGTGGATGGTGCGCCACAAGAAAAATTGGAGTTTAGGTAGAATTGGTAGTTTCCAGATTTTGTACTGAGGCAGATGAGGACCACAAGATGGGGCTTGAATCTTCTTGAAAAGGGCCTTATAGCTACATGTCCCAGTTGGTTTAGATTTCTAGCTTCGAATATCAGGACCACCCGAAGGGATGTTAGTAATTTTTGTATTAACTTAAGCAGGCCAAAGGGACAACAGCAGGGAAATGTTCCAAGTTCGATTTGAAGCCAACATGATGGTCAGCTTGTCAACTCTATCTACCTGTGAAAGAATACCCTGAGAAATAGACAGAAGAAGTTGATCCCTTAGTTGTCCTAAACTTGGGACCCAGATGTCATCAAGGGTCCTGATATTAGTCCCATCACCCACTACCCACCTCTGGTTGGAAAGCACAGTTTTTCTGACTTTGAGTATTAATTGATGCACAATTAGTTGAGTTTTTAATGATGAATTAAGCATTATCTCTGTTTGGACTTTGGAAGTCTGATACTGTTTATTATATGTGTTCACTGTGCTATTGGTTTCTGATTCATACATTGCAAAAACGCAACTTATGGGAAGATTTGGGTGTTAGATTTTTTTTTTTCAAATCTTTACTGCTTCAGAAGGTTTGGAGTTTGCAATGATCTTTTGTATGATTGTTGTTCCATTTACATCCCCCCTAATTTCAGTGGCGCTCAAAGGATGTTTTTGAAAATGTCATAGAAATTGAATGAGTGTGGCACCTGTGAATATCCATGCTTAGTAGACTTGAGATGAAGTTTAAGCATTGGGGCTTTTACACTAATTCTGGACACTTATCATCAAATAGATTCACTGACCCTTTATGTTCCATCTGTCACCAGGATTTTGATTTCTGTTTCCAAATTAGACTCTTGGGTTACATCTTCAACTTCAATAACAAAACTTAATAGTTGGTCAATGTTTCTCATCTTGCGGGGTCTTGTTTGTTGTTGATCGCATTTACAAATTAAATCTCTAACCCCTATATGCTCAATCTCGACTAAACTTGCGTGTATAGGTGTAAAACCTGATTAATGAAACATCATTTAGGTTATGGCCCTGTCACTTAGGCGTGTATCTGCTGAAAGGATGAGCTAATTGGTAAAAGATGGGAGTTCATAGAACTCTGGGCTCTACTGATTTTGGAAGGTTAGTCATGGGTGGAATGCATAAAAGGGAAAAATAACAAAATCCACAAAGAAAGGTGCAGCTAGAAGCTTAGAATTACTGGAGACTATTCATACAAATATCAGTTGACCTTTTCATATTCCATGCCAGCATTTCATAACTTCCATTAATGACTATTCTCAATACATATATCTGTATCTATAACATGAAAGATCCAATGCACCAAAAACTTTTGAAAAATTGGATAGAACAATTATAGTAGTGAAATCCAAAGAGGTGGATATTGGAAAATAATATGGCGGACAGAATGAAACAGGGAGACATGTAGCACCCTGCATGTGACTTTTGCAAAATAATGGAATAACATTACAGTACACTCTGCTGAAAAATACCAAAAACAAAATTGAGTTGCAGATAGTAGAAATTGCCCACTATTGGATATGATTAGGAGTATGCTCAGTCATTGAACCTTAGCGAAAACACTGTAGGGTGAGGCAACTGCTATACATATATCATCATCATCCCTGCGTAGGAAATTCTCATTAACAGTTGTGGACTCTGTTTGCTTTGTTTTTCTGTTGGAAGAGCAAGAGGATATATGTGTAACAGTGTGAGAATAGAAAGGTATGAACAGAAGCCTTGGTCATTGTTAAAGCTTTCTCTCTAGGGTAAAGGCTCTTATTTGCAATCAGCACGATTGCCTCCTTGAATAAACACACCTTGGAAAGGGGCCTATAATGTAAGATGCTAACCAATTTTATATGACGAAACTTCAGCTATGATTTTATGAAGCCTTCCAACTAACTAGGCTGGTTGGCCTGAATTCTGACCCCTTCAGTTTGAATCAATCTTCATCGAAGATTGAAGATTGATTTTTAATTAGCTATGGACCAAGCCCATCAACCTGATTTTTAATTTGTCGTGAACAGATTTGCCATTCCTAAAACTTCAGAAGATCTGACTTGTGACATGTGTCCTGTAATTATTAGAAATGCTTCTTAGTTTTCCATGTCGTAAAATTTTAAGTTGAGAAAATCTTAAAGGAAGACTATGGATCAAAGATTGTTTCTATAGTATGGTGAAGTGGTGAACTGATATGGCGATTAATTTAAATCCAGTGGGTAATAATGAAAGATGTCATCTCCATACTACAGCAGATGAATCCCCAGAGTGAGGACATATAGTTCTTGCCTTTCTACTGTATTTAGAAACCAAGTTGCTTAGTTTTCAGTAGCAGTTGTGATGTCCGCTGCTACAAGTTACAAATAGCGGCAGTGGCAGATTATAATAATTAGTGGCGGTTTACAACTGCTACTATTGATAATGAATCATTAGTGGCAGATTATAATAACTGCCGCTATTGATAATTTTTTTGCAGCAGCATTATAATAATTAGTGGCGGTTTACAATTGCCGCTATTGATAATGAATCATTAGTGGCAGATTATAATAACCGCCGCTATTGATAATTTTTTTACATTCAGCGATGGGATCTTCTACGACAAAAGTGGCGGCGGACATTTTTCCGCTGCAAAAGGTATTAGCGACAGTTTTCATACACATAGCGGCGGTTTTTATCCCCCGCTAAATGTAATTTTTCTTGTAGTGTGTGTACTAGATTGACTGGCTACTTTCTCATGTTGGGTGAATGACAATGATCTAACCTTTCTCTAGGTAGGTTTGTTTGGATTCAATCCCCAGTCACTACTCCCCAGATCAAAACAAGGGATGGAGAAGCATGTGGATTATAAGCAAACAAAAGAAAAGTTCTTTACAAGGAAAGGACCTGGAGGAGTAGGTTTGGTCAGATGATACTAAAGATATCTTATAATTAGAGACTAGATAGAATAGATTAATCAACACCACACAGCCAAGAATTGGTTAGTTAAGAGTCATTGCGGACTCAAAACATTGCTTCAAGTCGGGCCCAAGAAGGTTTCTTCAATCCATAGAGATCAATCTTGAATAAACTAACATGTGAAGTGTTGTTTCGAGTACATACAGAATTAATTCAGTATTTAGGAAATAGGTTTGCACTACAGAAAGAACAGAATGATGGCAATAGAATAATCTTGAAAAATAAATCCACTTACTGTTTGAAGGCAGAAAACATAGAATTTTTGTTGAAGTTAAGTGATCCGGAAATCCTCAAAAGAAAGTTGATCAAGGTTAGTGTTTGACATTATGTCCTTAAGACAAATTTCGCCCCCGCAACGGTGCAAACGGGCTGCAATGGCGTTTGTCTCCCCGGATACAATGATCGATCCACACAGTAGCAGCACTACAAACTATATGACAGGCGAACCAATCGTGTAGTAGAACTCTCTCTTGACTCAGACGGATGCCCCAAATGCAATGCAGTTGTAGTGAATGGAATGAGCAAGAAGGCATGAACAAGATAATATTTATAGCCTGCTTCATGTCTATTCATGGGGTTGCATCTCTTCAGTGAACAAATGCTTCTCTTTGGACACACCTCTTGGGTTGGAGACACCCTGTGAATGGACACATTACTTTGGACACACCCTTTCATATGTGAATGGACACACATCACTTTGGACACACCCTTTCATATATGAATGGACACATCCCTCTTGGAAAAAAGAAATTTCTCCAAAAATATATAAATGGGTAGTGGACCGAGCCAGGCCCAACTCGTGTGAAGCCCAAGCCCAAGCCCGGTTCAGTTCGGGAGTTCGGGTGTTTAGAAGGCAATTTCTCAATCACTCCTTGATGGATTAGAGCAACTTAATACATGTTTTTAATCTACTCATGGGATATATTACTTTCCCATGT
This sequence comes from Camphora micrantha, assembly GCA_003546025.1. Taxonomy (NCBI): domain Eukaryota; kingdom Viridiplantae; phylum Streptophyta; class Magnoliopsida; order Laurales; family Lauraceae; genus Camphora; species Camphora micrantha. The sequence continues at coordinate 32,343,286 of QPKB01000009.1, read as the reverse complement.
ATTCCCACCTAAAAAGATAAGTGGGTCCCACTTAGATTTTAGCTCAAAGTTGACAAAAATAGTGATGCTCTTAGCCATTTTTCCAACATGAAGAATAAATAAATTCCATACCATGTGATCATGATCATGATCATGATCATAAAGTGTCATGGGTTGTATCTCAGCTAGTTAAGGACATACTGTGGCGTGCATTTGTATGTGGGTTCTAGTGTCTCGTAAAGTGTGCACGGAGAGAGAGAGAGAGTCTGTGTACCTTACACAGCCAAGAGTTTTAAAAGATAATCAACTTTTATATATTTATTTATTTATCGTACTCCATCCAAGGGATGTGTGACCAGGGTTTAAAATAACGGCCGTTACCGCGCCGTTATATTGATTGTAATGGTCGATATTTGTAACGGCCAAAAAATCGTGTAAATAACGTCCCTTATATCGTCTGACGAATTTTTTTTTTTTTTTTATCGTGTGTAGTCCTTGTTTCACTCCTTTCTCTTCCCTGAGAGCATCCTAAGGGTTTCTAAAGCGCTGCTACGACTTCTAAGGCATGGAGGAGGCCTAAAAGCTTAGATCTAAGCTACTTTTGGGTGGATTTGTATGTGGGGAAAGCTAATCAAACTTAAGGGACCTCTTTGGTAAGCTTATTTTTTTATTTTTTGGAGTTATTTTCAAGATTCAACGTCAAAATAACTTAGAGGTGGTTGAGATGTGTTAGATCTATACTTTTGGAGCAAAAAAAATTCAAGTTTTAATACTTTTTGTAATATTTTTTATTTTTTCATTATTTAAATCCGAATTATTTTAGGTTTTTTTATTTTTATTTTTATTTTTTAAGATTGTGTAATACATGAACTAAAGGCTTTATATTGAGTTAGATATGATGTTACTCACTAATTTTTCCCTAGGCTTTATATTGAGTTAGATATGATGTTACTCACTAATTTTTCCCTAGATCTAGTGTTTTAAGGTGTAGATCTAGATTTTTTTATTTTCAAAATTTGGGGCTTTTCTTGATATCATTTACATTTTTCAAATTAGTGTTCAAATGCATTTATAATGTGTTAGTTTAAAATAGATCTACACTTTTGGAACAAAAAAGTGTGAGTTTTAGCACTTTTTGTAATATTTTTCATTTTTTCATTATTTAAATCCGAAATATTTTAATTATTTTTTATTTAAAGATTGTGTAATACACTAATTCATGGATATAACACATTTTGTTTTATGCTTCTATGTTTCAAATTCTAAACTACTTTGCTTTATGGATTATGTGTTTAGTGTTATTCTTTTATAGAAACAATGGTACGTGAAGTTGACCTGGCGTTCTGGCATTAGGCACATGCACTAACTCTATTAGTATTTATTAAATAGTTGTCTGCTGTGGTAATGTAATCATGTTTGTCTCACTATCAACCCCATTTTAATGTAATGTTGGGGAAGAAAAACTTATTATAAATGGGGTTGATGGTGGGATGAACATGATTGAGGGTTTGTTGCAGGGGACTGACGAAGGGGCTGGGAAAAGGATTTTTTTTTTTTTTTTGAATGGCTGGATTCTGGATGTTAGGGATTTGGCAGTGGGATGGTTTTGGGTGTATTTTTTTTTCTCTGCAATATGCAAAACTGTCGCTGCTTTTCTTTCTTTTTTTTTTTTTTTTTTTAATGGGCTTGGAGCTTTGGGATTTTGGATGGGGGATAGAGATGGAAATGACGATGACGGCGATCGGCTCTGATTACCAAATTGATACAGGCCCTAGGGTTAGGGCTTGCATGGAAGTGCTCAAAGCACAATGGGTGCCGAAGCATGTGTACGAAGACACAATAAGAATTGCTGAAAGCACAATGGGTGCACCTCAATGGGAAAATCCAATTTCATTAATCAACACTATGAGAAATAATTCTCTACAATGCCATATAAATAGGAAATGAAGTCCTAATAAACCTAATTAAAATAGGAAACCAAATAAATAGGAAATCTAATCCTAAATACAACTCATGAACTTGCACCATTGATGTCAGGATACTTTTTCTCTATTAAGTTGTACCTTTCCCAGGTTGCATCAGCTTCTGAAGTCCCTTGCCACTTTTCAACACGCTGTTTTAACTTGGAGACATGAAAAACTAGGTCCACGCAGCTCCAATTCATAAGCTACAGTTCCTATCTTCTGTAGAACTTTAAATGGTCCAAAATAACGGAAAGATAATTTTTGAGATTTGCACGTCGCCAATGTACTTTGGCGATATGGCCGTAGCTTTAAATACACTCAATCACTGAAAGAAAATTGCTGCTCGGATCGATGTTTATCTGCCTGTTGTTTCATTCGATCTTGATCCTTTTGAAGATTATCTTTCAGCCTGCTTAAAATCTGGTCTCTGTCCTTCATTTCCTTATCAACTGCTTGCACTCGTGTAGTACCGGGTATATAAAGTTAAAAGGGTTGGAGGAGCAATGCCATATACCACTTCAAATGGAGTAGTCTGAATGGGAGTGTGGAAGGTGGTGCTATACCGCCATTCAGCCAGGGGTATCCATTTGACCCATGATTTGGGTTGTTCACTAGTGAAGCATCTTAGGTAATTCTCTCAGCATCTATTCAAGACTACTGTTTGCCCATTAGATTGAGGGTGATACGAGGAACTCATATGAAGTGTGATACCTTGCAAACGAAATAACTCTTTCTAGAAATTGCTTGTGAAGACGGGATCACGAGGCAATAATATTGTTTAAAACTAATGTGTAAAATCTTATCTGGTGATTGACACCCACATGATGTTGCTAATACTTAAGTAGAACTCGTTGGTTTGATCATAACAACATTAATTTCAGTGGTAGAAGAATTATTTACCTAATTTTCTTTCAAAAAAAAAAAAAACATTCATCTCTGGGGTAGAAGCATTGTTTTATTGTTGTTATGCATTTTGCTTTAACTGCTTTGGCCGTATCTCGACTTGCTAAACCCTAGGATTTTCTTTTCCAATCACGGTGGCATTCAACTCGATATTGCCAACGGTAGTGTTAGAACTTGTGGAGTCGTCCCTCTCACCATTCTTTAACACAAAGCATCGAGAAGAATTGAAACGAGATATGGGGTGGAAAAAAATTCTAATGAAGGTACAAATATGTACAAAATACAAAACAAAGTGATTGTATAGTAATATTTTATGCTAACATGTCTTTATAATTTGTTCCTATAGGTATGGTGAGCCACACATATCGTCCATGAAGAAGATTGGTCTCATGGTAGGAAATGGATTGCGTGCTACGATAGAACTATTTTATATTGGACTGCATTTCTTGCTGTCAAGTCAAAATCGAAAGATTGTGGTTTTCTTCCTTTTGACTGTGCCTTTCACAATTTTCGTCATAATTTTGGCTGCACTTACCACCGAACTAGAAAAGGAAAGAAGGGAGCATGTATTTAGATGGCTGTCTGCAATGGTGAATGTAATCATGTTTGTCCCACTATCAACCCCATTTTAATGTAATGTTGAGGAAGAAAAACTTACTATAAATGGGGTTGAGGGTGTGACGAACATGATTACCAGCACTGTTGTAGACAACCATCCAAATACGTTCTCCCTGTTTTGCTTTTCTAGGCCAGTTGTTAGTGCAGCCAAAATTAGGACGAACATTGTTAAAGGTACCGTCAATAGGAAGGAAATCATGATCTTCTGATTTCGGCTTGACCGCAGCAATGCAATCCAATGTAAAACAGCTCTATCGCAACACGCAATATGTTTCCTCCCATGAGACGAATGTTCTTCATGGAGGATATGTGTGGCTCCCCATACCTATAGGAACAAATTACAAAGACATGTTAGCATAAACTATTATTATAAAATCACTTTGTTTTGTGTTTTGTGCATATATGTACCTTCATTAGATTTTTTTTTTCCACCCCATATCTCCTTTCAATTCATCTCTTATATAGCATTTATGGTTACATATTTTCCCCAAATGTGTTAAATTTATATTTTAATTTCTTTTATTTTTGTAGAGACTACTGCCTTTCTCACTCGTGTTTTATTCGGTTCGAGTTTGGAGCGAGTGGCTTTCGCCATCAAGTGTCCATGGTCGGACAGTGTTTGTTTCTTTCTTCTGTAATAATCACATAAGGTAGGTAGGTTTCTTTAGAGGTCCTACTTGTAATTGGTTGCAAATGGTTACGTTGGATGATTCCCGTAATCACCTTTGATGGTTGTTACGATTGGTTCTCAGTCGTATTGTGCAAATCCTAATGCCTTGGTTGGCAGTTGTCAGAGTAATTGTCCACTAGGACCCTGTTATAGTCATTGGTTAATGTTGATGAGGAGTGCTTTTGTGTGTTGTGGTTTCTTGTCTCTGTTCAGTTCTTCACCTGAGAAGGTGATTGGTTGGGCGGCCATTATTTATGTCAAATTATGTTTAGTAGGTCTTCGGCAAGCACAGTTCTTGGTAACCGAGCCTAGCTTTGGACGGCAAAGAAACCCTTTACGTATTTAGGTGAAGTGGAGAGTAGTTTGACTTTGAACACATAAATAGGTGTGGGTGGGGACTGTGGAACCTCAGTGTGTCTCAATGTCATAGGTAGGCATCTTGTTCGATTCCACCAAAGGAATTGTCGCACTCTGTTGGATCGAGGGGTTGCCCCCAACGACCTCCTAAATTGGTTGTTGTCCCCTAGGGTGCTCAAGAGTGATGAGCCTAGGCCTTTCTACTACTCGTTCATTTCTGGTCACTACATTTGTTTCCTCCTTGGTTGGAACCAGAGTTACCTGGTTCGGTCTCCAGAGTTCCGAATCCTATACCGTGCTTTTCGAACATAGATACCTAATTCGGTTCATCGTGATCCGAATCCTGTACAGTATGAAACGAATAAATCGCAGTTCAATTCGTCCAAATCCGCTTTTTGAAAATTGTATGGTTCACTACCGTTTGAGACGTCTTCCAAGAAAAGAGAACGACTTTTGTATGCAATGGGAAGTGGGGGGCTCTTCACCAAAAAAACTGGGAAGCCTGAGGGATTTCTAATGAAAGTTAGAAACCCCCTAAAAATAGAATTACTTTTACAATAGAGAGAGGGGATATAAGTATTAAAATAACATTAAATATAAAATTAAAAATAAAACTACAGAAAGTTCAATCAGAAGAGGAAACGAAGAAAAATAGTTTTTAGAAATAGAGCAGGACACAAATCATAAAATGCCTATTTAATCTCATGCTAGGCATATAATTGCATAAACTCAATTGCTTGCTCAAAAAATCTGCGAAGTGGGTGAATCCAGAATTCCAGATTCCAGATCATTAGTTTTCAGACTCACTGCGACTGTAATCTCTCCTACAGTGCGCTGCTAGGCAAGATTTCAGGTTTGATGCGCCCGCTTTTTTTTTTTCCATCCATGAAGTTTAATGACGATAAAAGAAAAAAGAAAATAACCTGCAGAGGGAGAGAGAGAGAGGAGATGGGAAAGGTGGAACTTGGAAGGTGGAGGATGGCAGATGGGGAAGGGGAAATGACATCTCAGTCAATGCAACTTTCCCACTTCCCCATACATTAATTTAATATATTTTATTTGTTCCTTCCAACTTCTCCAAAAATTAATCTAATATACCTTTTCTATCTTATATACTCTCCCAGGGCGCAGGCTCCCTCTTTTCAATTCATATTTACATAGCAATTAAATCAAACCTTAACACGAATTGTGAGAAATCCCAAGTTAAAACGCCAGTTTAAATCTGCACCGTACGTAATAATCATCTTACTGGTTTATAGCATCTATATGAAATATTCATTAATCCGAGTTTGATCTCCCGTTAGTTTGACATTTAGATGAAAAATGTGATGATAATCATGTTTTTTTTTTTTTTTATCAAGCAGTCAATCACGGTTGAAAAAACTCCGATTCATGTAAGATTTAAGGAGACCCTACTTAAGTACATAGTATGAATTTTGAATGATTAGATTATAATAGATGGGCCTGGCATTGGAGTTACACTCCTTTTAACTCACGAATTCTCTCAATCTTAGAGGATCCTTATTCATTCAATTCAAAGCTTATCCTTTCTCTTTCTTGTTGTACACGTTCTGTCTACTATTATTACTCAACAAACTGTCCTCTCTATACTATTTGAAAGCATGTCTATCTTTTCAGTATTTTTTTTTTTATATATATATTTTTGTCGTGTACCTTAGACTTATCTAATGTTAAATTTGAATATGTGCATCTCTACTTTGGCCAATAAGAGATCCTAACCGATCAAAATAATTTACTCCCCTTTATATATGATTAATCAAATTTCACTTTAAAATAAATTAATAAATTAAAAGATTAAACAATTACAAGATATATGAATAAAATATTATATAAGAACTCACTTATCTATACTAAATAAATCAACGGGTCATCCTAATCAGTTTATAGTTTTTGATATATGGGCCCCACTTTGAGTAGCAAAAGTAGAACCTACAAAATATATGGATTGTTTTTAAACATTTATTTGATCACATTTTTTGTGAAATGTCACTAATTATATACTTATTAAAGTATCTAATTTATAAAAAATATTTATGTATATATTGAAAGGACGTAAGAGTCATATCGACCTACATCGAATTATATATTCAAATTATTCTAACGAATTCATCGAAGTCGAACTATGAATCAAGCGAATTGCAAACCAAATTAGCTAAACCTACCCCATCGAATTTTTGAATTGGAGTAACTATCGAATTGCGAATTCGAATTCGAATTGGTCGAACTGCAAGTAAGGTAAGTATGGTTTCAAATAGTTCGCTGTTCGGTTTGGCGAATTTTACTGTTTGTGAAAAGCTAAGTTCGATGTAGTTCGTCCCATCTGTATTTTCTAAAATAGGCACTTCTTCTTCTTTTTTTTTTTTTGGTGAGCAGGAGACTTCAACCGAAAGTCGGTAAAATAAAACTAATTTTCTATTGAGGAATTTGTAACAACGAGGAGTGATATATATCTTAAAATGATATTAAAAATAAAGTATAGAAAGTTAAATCAAAAGAGGAAAGAAAGAAAAACAGGTTTTTAGAAATAGAGTAGAACTAAAATCCTTAAAAATACCTATTTAATCCCAGTTCAAGCAAAGTTACAGACTGTCAATCGCTTAATCACAAAAAATTGTGCACTTTAGGATTTCTCTAGTCTTTTATGTTGGTCGTTTGCAAATGGAAATCTCTTCTGCAGTGTGCCACAAGGCCGGTTTCAGGTACCATGCTCCTCTTTTCTTCATGGATAAACTTGCAGAGGGTTTTTTCTTTGTTCAGGTAAAAGAGCTTACAGAGGTTACATGGCCTTGCAAAGGGTAGGTAGAAGGAGAAGATAACTAAAATGATGGAACGTGTTTCTCTTCCCTCACTCCCAATCAATGAACTTTCCCACTTCTCTAGATGCAATTAAAATCCATTCTCTTTCCTCCTTACTCTCTCTCTCTCTCTCTCTCTCCCCCCCCTTCTGAGTGATGGACACAAGTAAGAGTACAGTTCTAAAACAAAACACTAGGAAATCGTTACAAGAGTTGGGGCCACAGATTTAAACCGTCCAAAAGTAATTTCCCTGGAGGTGTATTGGTTACCCTTGAATTATTTATTAATCTCAATTTGATCCACCGTTGATTGACCATTTGATGAAAATTGTGGTAATGAATATTTATAAACGGTCAATCTAACGGTTGAATGAACTCTAATTGATGTAATATTTGAGGATGCCCCATGTATATATTTTGAACCATTCGGATTTTAATAGGTGGGCCACTCATTGAACCCATGATTTCTCCAGGTTACAATTCCAAAGGCCATGAATGTCATTCATCTGTACATCAATTACAGATATCGTTTCTGTGTAGTCACCTCTTTGGACAGTAATTAAAATTTATAGCACCTTTCTGGATAGAACTTAGCATGTATATCTATTTGACTTACGCATGTATATGTTTTTCTTTCTTTTTGTTTCATAGCTTTGTACATGTAATATTAAATTGTGAATATGTGAATATCGACGTGGGTCCACTCTCACTTATGAGAAATCCTAACCAATCAAAATAACTGGCTCACTTTTATATAAGATTTAATTGGATTTCAATCTAAAATAAATTAGGACAATGGTGAGATTAATCCCTTACAAAATATGTGAATAAAATATTATAAAAAAAATTACTTATTCATATTAAATAAATCTAAGGGTGGATCCCTATCTTATGAGTGTAAAAATAATGGAGAATATGCATAACTAAAAGGCATTCATCTTGATCACTTTAGAGTTCTAATATATGGGCCCATTATAAGTAGCACAAGTAGTGTATAACATGTTTACAAATTTTCACAATTTTAGATAATGATGGAGAAGTGGAAGATTACTTTCTCCAACGGAATGGCGTGATGGCAATGATTTGGGGTTAGGGCTTTTACTTTCTCCAACGGAATGGAAAAGGAATGGAAAAGGGGCTTTGGGTTAAGTTTTTGCTTTTTTACTTTTTTAAGTTAAAGAAAATTATATTTAACACCTGTCAGGTTTTTTATTTTCCATTTTTAAGGCATGCTACACAGTTCGGGCGAATCTTTGAATTTCGCCTCGCTCGGGTGAAATCCATCATTTCGGTCCAAATTTTGGAAATTTTGCCCCAAATTGCTCCGAGTTTTGGAACGAATTCTTACAACAGTGGTATTCGGTTTGGTAGAGGGACCGAACTGAAATTATTTGGAAAATTCGGCCGAAACATGCCGAATTTCGTAACACTTGCTGTCACGCTTTTTTGCTAGTCCTTTTCAACACAGGCCAAGGAGAAATGGAAGTCCGACCAATCAATATAATGAATATGAGATGGGGAGTTTTCCATTTTGCTCTTGTTCTCTTTCCGCTCTTTCTGATTTTGAGTTCTTCGAATCTTTAACCTTACTCAAGCTCGGAATGTTGCCTATCTATAGTTTTCAAGCAAGCCCTTTGTCGAGAGCAGTAGTTGTTCTGAATAGGTGTTTATTAGGGCTTGTTGGGCAGTACAGTTAGCCTTATCGGTAGGCCTTGACTTTTTTTTTTGCTCTTTTGGTGAGTTATTTGCCAAAGGTTGTAGGCATTATACTATAAACGTTACGTTCTTTATGCTATTATCACAACTATCTCTTAGCCACTTGCCTCCCCTTAGTTAATTGCCTGTATGCTGTGGGCAATATACACGCAACGTACTAGTTGATATCTTACCGCAGAGTCCATTGAAAGACCTTTCCCTGGGGTGAACTACTTTATGTACGATTTTCCGATAAAGACAAAAACCGACTAGTGTGTAAGCAAGAGTCAGCAAGCTCTTAGCTCCTTACGTGAAAGCGATTATCCTACTTGCTATCCGCAACTGGAAAGCTTGTTGCTGCTACCAAACTGAGCTTACCAACGAACGGCCTATCGCTGGCATACACACTTTACATACGTGTCATGATCACTCATCCAATGATCCTGGTTTGTTGGGTCGTCAGCTGTACCGAACTGACCTTGCTTACCGATAGTAGTTAGCAAACTGTGCTTGATTTCGTTTTCCTTGCTTTGAAAAACCAAGGGACAACCTCCTCTGGCTCATAAAGTTAGATTGTTCTTAAACAGCGAAGCCTTACCTACCGATAGCAGTTCAGTAGATAGTATATGAAACTTAACACATTGACAAATAAAAAGTCAATATTAAGAGGAGAACGAACCGGACTACGTACGTTGTTGCTGACTGTGAGAGAACTGTTTTTTCGGTCAATCAAAAGGCAAAGGAAAATGACAACGCCTTCCACCGACTATGGCTACCTGCTTCTTCACCTTACCTACTTCTTACTGTACCGCTTGTTTCATTTGAATCTATCTTTCAACGTCCGACGGGACGACTTCTTATTTTTCAACTTTGAAGTAGCAAGTCAGAAAATTGAAACAACCGCCGAACAATCAATTAAAAGTCAAAGCAAACAGCCCCTCTTTGACTGATGATTCCTGGTAGTCCTCAACTGATGCTTACCGCTGTCAAGTGACTAACATTTACCACTGCGAGTACTCAATTCCCTCTCTTGACTGGCTGCTCCTTGCCGACAAGTCTTCTATCCCCTTGACTCGCCTAGAACCCTCCTTCCTTTTGGGACCCGGCCTGGCTCTTTAATCAGCGCCTGGATTTCCCTATTATCCCTCCCATGCTCAACTAGTGCTATCGGATGATATGTGTAAATTTTGTCCCATTTAACTCTTTAATACCAGCGTTGTTTTGCATTTGATTCTCCGCACTTTTGCAACCAATTCTCCTTTGTTTGCGTCCAATCTTCCATTTTTTTCCCCTGATTCTAGTACTATTTAGAAAGAATTTTTGAACCACAAGCTCGCTTGATTGAAATGGCTGGGGAGGGGTCATCTCCCACCTGCCCTCGAAGTGAATTGACAAGGATAGAGGAGCGTGGCAGACATCCGCACGTGTGTGAATTGATAAGTGTAGAGGAACCCTCGATAATAGACCTTATTTCACGCTTCTATACCAAAAATAGAAAAATAGGTAGAGAATGATGATTTGAATGGGGATTTGCAAAAGAATTTCCGTTATTATTTGAGTGGGGCACGTACTGGTTACAATTTTGCTTTGTTTGGTCTGCACATCAGTAAAGCGCTTCTCATTCCCTCCTTTTCAAATCATTCTTTTGTCTGTTGTTATTGGAAATATAGGAGGGAGTTCTTCCTGTATTTAGGATTTCGTATATTTAGACATCCTAATTAGTTTAGTCCAAACTAAGCTGGAGTTAAAACGATCTGTAGGGAGGTCATATCTCTGTCTCAAGAAAATGCTTTCTTTTGAACCTATATTGGCAATTTACAGGGTCTAATATGGGGGTTCTCACAACCCTCGATAAAGGCCTCTCTTATTGGCGTATATACAGAAATGGAAATCAATCCATTTAGAGTAGGAAGAATAGGCACAGGCGGTTCACACGATATCTGGAATCATGGGGAGGAGCAAATCCAATCAATCACAGGGAAGCTGGCACTCAAACAAGTTGGCACTTTCCGCTCCTTTCTGATGGAATGCCATTTTTATGCCCATGTTGTCTAAAGCTAAAACAAGAGTTTATCACATATACATTGTTTCTTTAATAACGTAAACCATCCGTATCTTCTATTGAACCGGATTCTAGAATCATTCTTCGAAACATATACTGGGATTGGCTTAGAGCCCTTACATATACCCAGCTCGACCCCTCTTTTTTTTTTAATTCTCTAATATCATACTATTTTTTTTTTTTTTTTTTGCTCCTATTCTTGATCGTATATACCGGTATGAGTTGAGATAAGCTTTTTTTTTTCTTTAAGACTATTTCGGAAGCGAGTCAATGATGACCCTCCATGGATTCACCTATATAAGCTGCGGCTAAAGTTGCAAAAATAAGATCTTGAATCCCGCTTGTGAATAATCCAAGGAACATGACAGGTATAGGAACCACCGAAGGTACTAAAGAAACAAGAACAACAACTACTAATTCATCCGCTAATATATTCCCGAAAAGTCGAAACCTAAGTGATAATCTTCTATTCCATTTCTTTTGCATATTTTAGATATTATTCACTGGCTTGTTTAACTAGTTGATATGAAAGTGAATTTTAGATTCGGTTCAGATTCGCTGAGTATTCAAGAAGATACATCTTCGACTTGCGCTGGCTTGTGACGGATTCATGTTCTTGAGGATCTTGCTCTCAGATTCTTGAACACATTAGAGTTTCCTACGAAGCTCTCTGATCTTGCTATAGATCTGTTTCAGTTCAAGGTTCTCTTTCAATCTCTCTGCAACAAATTTTTTTTCTGGAATTTCTTCTTTCTGCTGTGGAAATGTCTGCCTTCACATCCACCACCGCTGCTGCTGGTCATGCTTCGACCTCTCTCATCTCGAACATTGGCAGTTTGATCTCTGTCAAACTTGAAAATCACAATTACTTGCTGTGGAAGTCACAATTTTTACCTGTGTTGAGAGCTTATGGCCTAGTGGGATTTGTTGATGCTAGTATCATGTGTCCTTCGGAATTTCTCTTGGATTCGAATGAAAATCCTACTAAGGATGTTAATCCTCACTATTCTTCCTGGATTCAGCAAGACCAGAATGTCTTGTGTTGGATCAATGCAACTCTCTTTGAAGGAGTTCTTGCTCATGTGGTTGGTCTTAAGACTGCTAGAAACGTCTGGGAAGCACTTGAACGAAGCTTTGCTTCATTGTCTAGGTCTCGTGTTATTCAATTGAAAACACAACTTCAGAACATAAAAAGGGGGGCTTTGACAGTCACTGAGTATATGAAAAAGATTAAACACATATCTGATAGCCTGGCTGCAGTTCTGAGTCCTGTGGATGGAGAAGATCTGATCATTCATACTCTTAATGGGCTGCCTCCAGACTATGCTGCCTTTCGCACATCTATCAGGACCAGAGCTTCTCCTCTTTCCATTGAGGAACTTCATGTTCTGCTGCTATGTGAAGAAATGAGTCTTGAGTCTTCGCAGACTACTTCATCAGACTATACCACTACAGCTTTTACTGCCTCAAAAGAGTCAGGTAAGTCTGGAAATGGAGGTCGTGGATCATATAAGCCTAATGGCCGTGGGCGGAACACCAATAACAGGGGAAGAAACAACAATATACCAGAGGTCGAGGCTCCTCAAATAAGTCTTCTAAACAATTTTTCTATCCCAAACAGTGTTGCCAAATCTGCAACAGAACGGGGCATTCTGCGCTTGATTGTTACCATCGGATGGACTATTCTTTCCAAGGGCGTCATCCTCCGGCTAAATTGGCTGCAATGGCTGCATCTTTCAATAGTGGCCATGATTCTACCTGGTATGCAGATTCGGGTGCCACAAACCATATTTCTAATGATTTGAATAATCTCTCTGTGCATTCAGGTTATCAGGGCAAAGACCAAGTTTCAATTGGGAATGGACCAGGTCTGTTGATTGCGAACACAGGATCTTCTCTTGTGCACACTTCTTCTTCGTCGTCCCCTCTGAAATTAGGTCATATTCTTCATGTTCCAGCTATAGCTTCCAACTTGTTATCAGTCAACAAGTTTGCTAAAGATAATGACTGTGTTTTTATATTTGATTCTCTTGGCTTCTCTATACAGGATCTAACCTCGGGGAGGATTCTTTTCCAAGGACTGAGTAAGAATGGACTCTACCCCTTCACTGCCTTCTCAAATTTCATTGCGCCCTCTGCTTTCCTTGGTATTAAAGCTCCTACTGCTGTCTGGCACTATCGTCTTGGCCATCCGTCATCCTCTGTGTTTCAGAAGTTGCAAGTTTACATGCCTCTCTCTGGAAAGACCTCTCATCCCTTCTGTGAATATTGTCAATTTGGCAAAAGTTGTAAACTTTCCTTTGCTGCATCAGATACAGTCACTACATCACCTCTAGAAGTAGTTCACAGCGATGTTTGGGGTCCTTCTCCCTTACTGTCTGTTTGTGGATTTCGTTACTATGTTGTCTTTGTAGATGATTACAGTAAATACACTTGGTTGTTTCCCATTCATTGTAAGTCTAATGTTTTTTCAAGTTACAAGTTGAAAATTTGTTTTCTTCTCGCATTAAGCATCTTAGAACAGATGGTGGTGGTGAATACTTGAGTTCTAAATTTCAGTCTGTCCTAAGGGATAATGGTATCATCCATCAAATTTCATGTCCTTACACACCTGAACAAAATGGGTGTGCTGAAAGGAAACATAGGCACATTGTTGAAACAGGTCTCACCCTGCTGTTTACTGCCAAAATGCCATTGCACTTCTAGGCAGATGCCTTCTCCACTGCTACTTACCTTATAAACCGCATGCCCATGAGGTCATTAGATTATCTTTCTCCATGGCAGAAATTGTTTCATCGTTCTCCCATCTATACGAATCTCAAGGTGTTTAGTTGTGCATGCTATCCTTGGCTTAAACCATACACTAACCACAAACCTCAAACCAAAAACAAAGCAATGTGTTTTTATTGGGTATAGCTTGAATCACAAAGGGTACGGATGTTTGGATCCTACTACAGGCAGAGTGTTTCTTTCAAGGCATGTGGTGTTTGATGAAGAATCATTCCCCTTCCAATCTTCTACCAGTCCATCTCCCTTCTCTTCTAGTTCTATCACTCTTTCTCAGTGGCTGTTTTCTTCTCTTCCCTCTTCCCCATCCTCTCCACTATGTAGTCAGACTTCATTATCCTCACCCCCACCAGTATCTCCTTCTCCTTCAACAAGGTTCCAATTTTCTATTTCGCCTTCTATTTCCATCCTTCCTCAGGATTCTATCTTCCCATCTCCTGCAGTTGTCATTACTGATGCCACTCCATCACTGCTTCACCTAGTACCACTACTCCTCTTCCTTCCATAGACCTTAATGCTAAACCCACCAATCCTGCTCATCATCATCTTCGTGCCCTAGCTCCCCATACTACAACAACCTCCACCTCTACTGCTGGAACCTTTTCTGCACCTCATCATATGGTTACAAGGTCCAAATATGGGATCAGTAAAAAGAAAGTTTTTCTTACTACAAAACATCCTATAACCTTGCCACCTCATATTTACTATGAAAGCCATGAACCAACCCGTTACTCTGAAGCCTCCAAACATGAAGTCTGGCGAAACGCTATGTCTGAGGAGTTCTCTGTGTTGCAAAGACAAGGCACCTAGTTGCTGGTCCCATTTTCTTCTTCTTGTCATATAGTGGGATGCAAGTGGGTGTTCAAAATACAGCACCATACTGATGGTTCTATAGCTCGTTACAAGGGAAGATTAGTGTTTAAGGGATTTCATCAGGAACAAGGCATTGACTTCACTGAAACGTTCAGCCCTGTTGTCAAGCACTCTTACCATTCGTGTGGTCCTTGCTTTAGATGTTCAATTCCATTGGCCGCTTCATCAGCTAGATGTCACTAATGCCTTTCTTCATGGCATCCTCAAGGAAGACATCTACATGACACAACCACAAGGCTTCACTGATCCATCCTTTCCCAATCATGTTTGCAAGCTGCATAAGTCCCTTTATGGCCTCAAACAGGCACCGCATGCGTGGTATGAGAGATTTTCCAGTTTTCTTCTTGATCTGGGATTTAAATACCACCTTTGCTGATGCTTCCCTCTCTATTCGATTCTCCAAATGTTCCATTACAGTCCTTCTATATGTGGATGATTTAGTTCTCACTGGCAATGACAACAACTATATTGCGTCTCTGCTTACTTGCCTCAATCTGGTCTTTGACATGAAGTATTTGGGACCTCTCCGTCACTTTCTTGGTGTTGAGGTTAATCGGACATCAACTGGGCTGTTTCTATCTCAAACTAAGTATACTAAAGACATCCTCCTGCGCACCTCCATGCTTGAAGCCAAACCAGTTGGTTCTTCCTATTCTTATAAGCCTTCTGTTCCTGACCAGTCTAACAGCATGGATGATCCAAAGTTTTATCGGAGTATTGCAGGCGCTCTCCAATACTTAACGCTGACCAGACCTGATCTCGCATTCACTGTTAATCAACTGTGTCAACGTATGCATCATCCCACCACTACTGACTTTGCTGCGCTCAAATGTGTTCTTCGTTACCTTAAAAGAACACTCACCTATGGCATCAATATCAATGGGGGAGGACTTCACCTTACTGCTTATTCCGATGCTGATTGGGCTGGGGATCCAATTGATTGACGGTCTACAATTGGCTTCTGTGTCTTCCTTGGTCAATCCCCAATCTCTTAGAGTGCGAAGAAACAGCCCACTGTTGCTAGGTCGTCCACTGAGGCAGAATATAGGTCTCTTGCACATACTGCTGCTGAGCTATCATGGTTGAGGTCTTTACTGCAAGCACTTCATATCTTTCTTCCTGATTGTCCGTTGTGGTGTGACAATATTTCTGCTATTTCTCTTGCTTCGAACCCCGTCTTCCATGCTCGGACCAAGCACATCAAAGTGGATTGCCACTTCAATAGAGAGAGAGTTCTTCAATGGGATCTTACAGTCAAATTTGTTACCTCTTGAAGATCAAGTTGCAGATATTTTCACCAAGGGATTACATCCTCGACGACTAAATTACCTTCGCTCCAAGCTCATGGTGACTGACCGCCCCCATGGCTTGAGGGGGCATGTTGACAATATACAAGGGAAGGTAACTGGGCCATGAAGTTGAGTCAATCTAGATCTGCTGTAACTGATTATAACTATTTACATATATATGTTTGGTGGTTGTAACAGAAGTTGGTCATGTGCTTGTAATTGAGCAATTGTTATAAACTAATCTAGAATTAGCTACAGTGATTAACTGATTCCGTCTGAATGTATACAAGGAGAGGACTGGTCATCTGTAACAGTTAACTTGGAGAATAAGAAATCTTTCTGCTGTCTCGGCTTTGTTCTTCTTGTCTTCCATGTTATCTCCGTATTCCCTTCGGAGATTTCCGGCGATGGTGGTGTGAGGGCCATGAATCGGTTACCATAATTGGGAAAAGAGGGTTGCTTGGTTCAGCCCCCTCTATTTTCTCGATATCCTAAAGGATGGTGACGGCGATTATTCCTTTGCAGAATGTGAACAACCCTTTGTCGCGCCTGTAGAAGGGTCCTGCGTGCTATTAGTAACAGATGCTTGAACTTGGATTGGGTTTTTTCCCTTGTCAAGCGGGGTGTTGCAAAAGGTACGCCCTTCTCTTTTGAAGTCAAATTTATTACAGGGCCGACATTTAGGGGGCGGGTTCTCATAAACAAAGCATTGGAACCTATTACCTTCCAGCGTTGGGTCCTACGTGTTATTAGACTACAAATGCTTGAACTTGGATTGTTTTTTTCCCCTTGTCAACCGGGGTGGTGCAAAAGGTACACCCTTCTCTTTTGAAGTCGAATTTATTACAGGATCGAGTGATCGACATTTAGGGGGTGGGTTCTCATAAACAAAGCATTGGAACCTATTACCTTCCGGCGTGCTTATGACAATACTTCCACGACTTCCTTGCTTAGATCCAGCTCCACCTGGATAAGAGCATAGAGAGCTCTTTTGCTTTGCTTACCCTGTAGTAAAGTAACACCGTCCAGCCTCAGTAAATCTATGGTCCAATACTCAATGGGTAGGCCTGGGAGCATCACGCACGTAGGATCCTGTGCTATGAATGCCTTGAGTGGGGTCGAAGTTAGGAACCCAATTAGTTAGAATCGGTTGTTGTCCTGCAAGTGTCCAAGGTGATCCCAACATGTTCTCAAGTTTCGTTCCTGTGAGAAACTTACACGAAAGAAGCTATTCTGGAGTTCTAGTATTTCCAGTGTTCCTTTAAGGCTCCAGAGCAAAGGTAGTAGCTGTTCTAGAACCTTTAATGGCAACCTTCTGTCTCGAAACTGCCCTATGAGGGACAGGGCACATGCTCTCCTTGCTTCCGAGAGTTGGTTCTTGTCAAAAGTTATCGTTGGCACCCATTGAAGAGCGGCGTTATCTTCTATATACCAAATTCCTGAGGAGAGCATAGGTGTTACCTGTTCTTGGACTTGAATATTAAGAGCATCACAATAGCTCTTAGTCATGACGCTAACCCGATTTTCTACCTCCATATCTGACGCTGAAGTCAGAAGATCCTGTGGATGTGATTGCGAAAAAGGTGGTGGGATATAGTGGTTACCTCTAAAGAGGTTGTTGGGTTGAGAGGTTTCCCTGTCGCCCTCTCCACTCACTCCTAACTCTAGTCAATTTCTATTATTCCAGCAGTGAATGAGAGGAGAAAAAGGTGCTTTTGGATATGAGAAAATTGTTTTTTTTTTTTTTTTGTTGGGGGGGGGGGGGGGGGGTAATATGATCACAACACCATTAAGAAGGAATTTTAATAAGATGATAGTTTTTGTTAATACCCTTTCCACAAGAAATTCTGTTAGGTCAGCCTATGAGTCATCAGGTTTGTCATCTGGTATCAACATATTGAGTTAAAACTTATAAAGCAATACCTTTTGTGGTCAAATAATTATACCTTCATGTGTTTGGAATGCTTTGGAACACCCCATTGGATGAAAATGATCCATGGCCTGTGTATCAAGTAATTAAAAGGTTTAAAGATGGTGGAACCTATTGCAGATGGCGCCACAAAAGAATTGCTTTCATTTTCGAAGTTTTTCCTTTTTTATACTTTCTTCTTCTTCTTCTCCTCTTTTTTTTTTTATTTTTATTTTTGGTGTTTTGTTTTTGTCGGCTAATGTAAGATCTAAATGGTAAGAATATTTGAAAGTAGGCCACATATGATGAAAAGTGAGCCGGCCTATTATGAGTATTAAATGGATGATTATAAAAGAAGTCTACCAGTTGTCTAAATTAACACCTATTTAACATAGATGAAGTCAATTGCGTGAAGGGTAACTTGTAAAATTAAATATGAATTACTTAGGTGGCATTGCACAAAATAAAAGAAGGGCTGTAGACTAAAATCTAACTTGAATTAGGTCTCCATCAAACAATACCTGTTAATAAAGTTAACTTTTGACATAGACACAAATTAAATCTTATTAACCTCATTCCAATGAATGAGGAAACTAACAATTAATTAGGCAAGTGTGTAGTAGATTAATCTATTAACTCCTCGTTTTATTTGAGACTTACTGGTCAAACATTTGCTTCTCTTTAAAAGTTGTCAAGACATAGTTAGTTTAGTCTTTTTTTTGTTAGAGGTTTAAATTTACAGTGAGTAAACCCGCCAACATAAACTCTAAACTCTAAACCCACCACCAAGCACCAACCATAAACTCTAAACTCTACACATATCGATTAAAATAAGGCTATCAAGTTGATGACGATGACAATGAATTTCTCATGAAGGCATAGAATCAATGAGAGTAACATGAATACTGCAAATGAACGAAGCTTGGCATGACTTGTTTAAGTCCAACCTATTTAGTTAATTAAATATTAAAAAAATAAATGTTTGCATCCATGGAGTGGGAGCATCGTTCAAAAAATCGACGACTACCAGTACAATTTTTTTGCCGCGATACCGGTATCGGAGGCCAAAAAATCTCCAAAATATCGGTTCGTCTCGCTTCATCTCTGCCGAGATAACCTAAATATCGGTTTTACCTCAAAATATCGACTCAGATGGTGTATGGGTCAAAAACCCTTTTTTTTTTTTTTTTACTTTTTCCCTATACCCCCATCTTCTTCTCCTCTCTCCTCATCTCCTTAGAGCAGTCATATCTCCATAGCTCATTCTTCTTTCATATTTCCAAATTCCAACACTATTTCTTGAAGAAAACATTTTATTTGGTAAGAGAAAATCAACTTAACTCCCTTATTATGTTTAATTTCTTATTTTTAGATAAAGATAGAAATGAATGAAAAGATCATTGGGTTTGTCAATTGTATTGTGTTCTTCACTTAGAAGCTAGATCTATACACTTTCATGCTAGATGTACTCATATATATGATTTTGGGTGTAAATAATGGTTTTTTTTTTTTTTTTAAATCTTCTACTTTTCAAAAAATAATTGTTGGAATATTTTTTATACTAAATAGTAAACACAAAATACTAATGGCTTATTAATAGTGTATAGATGATAGATCTACTCATACACATAATAGTGCATAGATGTCCAAGTGCTATCTCACTATCATGTTTCAGATTTTAATATGTTATCTTCATAGTCTTGAATCTCACAACTTATTTGATGATTGAGTTAGTATTAACTGATAATTGATATTTTATCTTTATTTTTTTATATTTTAAACTAATAAATTGATTATGAGCCAAAATAATGGTTGCATTATATGAAATATTGGAGAAGACAGCGATTTGCAACAGAAACAGGACTCATAACTTAATATGACTAATATTTTGATTTATTGTTATTACTAATGGAAAAAAAATATTATTTTTCATCATTTTCTAATATTCTAGATTTTTTGGATATTTTTTTTTATTTTTTTATTAAAAAAATTTCATGAGTGAGATCTTGACTTTCAAGAGTAAATTAGCCGCCCCCTATAATATAGAAAGTTTTAACAGTTCATCCGTGAGATTAAGTCCTCAACCAATATTACAGGAACGTTCTCCTTCTCCACATGGCAACGTATGACTTGACAAGTTAGGTTTCAATTTCATGGACGACTTGACACTCTTAATAGTTTTTTCTTTTTTTTTCAAGCCTGATTTGTGGAGTATCTATTTATAAATTAATTACTAATTAAAAACATATCTATCAAGTATAATCTTCTATCTTTTTTGATCATGTAGATTGCTAACTGAGTATATATTATCCCTCGGAGCTTGGGCAAGTGAATAGATTCCGGCGGGGTCCATTGTTTATCTTAAATTTTAGTTATGGATCTATTACAACCACATCATGGATCAAATTTGAATGGGCCCCCATTGAAATAGGATACACAAAAATAACGAGAAAGGCTTGCAAAGCAAATTCATGACTGAATGTATAATTGATATTTGATACACATAGATTGTTTGTAAAATAATTGTGCTAAAATCAATGGAACTCCTAGCAATAGTAATAGAAGGGGTAGATTTGGAAATATAATTGGCCATAAATGACAGTTTAAGGCCCCATAAAAATCTTGGTTATAACTTCTTGAGAGAGAGTTATTATGGGATTTATATTTTGGGGAGAGAAAAAAAGGAATGGCAGTTGACAAATTTGGTTTTTTGAAATTTCAAAAGATGCTAGTTTCTATTATGGGGCCTTTTTTGAGGACTTATTTTTTGGGGCCTAAAGAAAGACTTTATTGGCCTTCTGCTAGAGCCGGCCAATGCGTTAGCAGAAGAAAATCTTGATAACATCTGAGATTGCTTGGTTAACTTTCAACGAGAAGCGACAAAAGAGGAACTTTGGCAAGAGCCATGTTTCCTTGACAGAAGAAAATTAATTAAAAGCAAAGCTCACTTGCCATATTTCAAAAGGACTTATTAATGACCCAGTTGAAGTACCCAGAAAAAAAGGACTTTATCTGATCTCGACTTTTTCAATAAAAGTATCCTTCTAGAAATAATCATCTTCAACAATACTCAGAAAATCTAAGAAAGGATGACCTTTATTAATCAATCATTGACCATGCAGTCAATGTTCAACTTAATACTATGGTAGAAGACTAGGTTTTTATAAAGGTTCAGCTCCATTGGACGGGTTGGGTATTACTTCCAGACAGGCCTGACCAAAATTAATGTTGGTATATATATTCCCTGCCCAAATGAAAATTAATGGATGGGAGGTCATGCCGGTTCAAGTTTGGCCTTCCTACAAATAGTTTCTTTGTTTAATGGAATTTAATTCTCCAAAATTCATAGTAGGTAGAATGTGTTTGAGGCAATATTCCAAAGATATAATAAGGTGAAGATCTGGATAAGACCTCACCTTTCCTATAATTTGATGAACAAACAGTAATAGTTTTCCACTAAAGGGATATTATTTGATGGCCATTCGCAGATATTTTGGTTTGTTTCTTCAAATTTGGCCACTTTGGTAAGAAGAATTTTATTACAATGAACTCCATGCAAATCTATGGCTCCGGGTAAATCACATTGAGCTTAAAGACCTCTTCCTTGTATCTTGCCTAACCATTGGAGGGAGCCAAGACTGCCGAATGGTCAAACGATCAGCTGGGCCTGATGACTTCTCTACCAGTTGAATGTCGCAAAAAATAAAGTCTCTTCTAAGACTACAAACCTAATTAGAGAATACATATAGATGGGGTTGATTACTTAAATATTTATATCACTACAAGAAAAGTAACAATTAGTAGCGGTTTATAGCGGCTGTTTATGTATCCGTCACTACATCTAAGTATTAGTATACATACAGTGGCCGAAATTATATTTTGCTGCTATAAACGTATTCATACATATATATATAGCAGCGGAAAATGTATTATGCCACTATAACAGCAGAACGTATATTCCGTCGCCACATCTACATTTAAGTACATACGTATAGCAGCGAAAAATGTATAATGCCACTATAAACACTTACGTCAGCGGAATGTATATTCCATCGCCACGTCTACATCTAAGTACATACATATAGCAGCGGAAAATGTCTTATGCCACTATAAACACTTACGTATAGCAGCAAAACGTACATTCCGTCACCACATCTACATCTAAGTATGTTAAATACATTTATTAATGTATAGCTACGAAAAGTATAGTCTGTCACTACATCTAAATATATAATACATATAGCAGTAGAAAATGTATTATGCCACTATAAATGTATAGAAAATACATACACACATAAATACAAATAGCAGCAGAAAATATATTATGCTATTATACATAATACATGATCAGAAAATATATTATGCCATTATACATAATATATATAGGAGCAGAAATGTATTATGCCACTATACATAATACATATAACAGCAGAAAATATACTCTGCGGAATGTATATTCCGTCAGTACATATACATAATACCTATAAAGCAGCGGAACATATGCTGCTATACGTTCCTCTTTTTATCTTCTCCCCCAAAACCAATTTCGCCTTCCCCAAAACCCTAACCCTAAACCGTCTTCACCAAAACCCTAAACCCACATCCAGTCCCAAAACCAAACCCAAAACCCACGTCTCATCGTCGTCCAGTCCCATTTCGTCTTCCATAAAACCCTAAACCCACATCCAGTCCCGAAACCAAACCCAAAACCCACGTCTCATCGTCGTCCAGTCCCAAAACCTCTTTTCGTCTTCCCCAAAACCCTAATCTCTGAGATCTCTCTTCCTCAAAACCCTAATCTACACATTGGTTGATTTGTTTGGAGCTTCCAGCAGCTTTGAGGTTTCAGACCCGATCGACATCGGAGAAGAAGAAGCAGAAGCCAGAGCAGTGAGCAGCGGTAAGACCTACTTCGCTACATTTTCCCATCTTCGATCTCTGAGATCTCTCTTCCCCAAAACCCTAATCTTTGTTTGGAGCTTCCAGCAGCTTTGAGGTATCAGATCTGATCGACATTGGAGAAGAAGAAGAAGGAGGAGGTAAGACCTACTTCTCTGCATTTTCCGATCTTCGACGATCTGCTTACGATAGGGCTTTTCTGCATAGTACCTTCTTTTTTGCTTCTCACAAATGGCGAAGTGATTAGGGTTTTCTTCTCACTCTTTACTCTTCCTCTCACTTCTACGAGAGTAAGTTTTCTCTCCTTGTTTCTTCTCAAGAGAGGTACGTTTTCACGTGAAATCGGCTCATGAAGCAGTGGAATTTTCACCTCCAGTGATGATTCAGTAAAAATCTCTGGAGTTTTCAGTTTCTGTGTGTAGAGCTGTGACAGGTATTTTGCATGTTCTGGAGGGAGATTTTCTTCGGAAAGACTATTCTGTGAAAAATCCATACTTGATTTTGCTCCCTAACGGAATTGTTTTTCTCGATTAGAGTTCCGGTTGATGTATGTAACTAAAATGTATGTTGTGTTTTCACGAGAAATCAGATTCCTTTATTTGTGTGATTTTCTGGTACTAGTACTTTTTGAGGAAAATAAGGTTCAAACTGAGATATTCGTCGCTAGCAACTATTCAAGTGAAATTCCATGTTTGGCTCTGCTCTCTTTTTACATAGAGAGATTTGGTAGAAATGCGAAGAATTTTATGTTTTTCATGAGAAATCAGTCAGCTTCTGCTTCGTTTTAAGTGGAATTTCTTATTACTGTGATTTTGAGATTTCAACTGCGGAATCCTCATTTCCTTGTCTCCTCCTCTGTGCTATTTAATTGATAGCTTTGATGTCAGTTTACCATTGAAAAAATAAAAATAATGTCAGTTTAGTGGGCTGTTATTGCATTGTTAAGAAATAAATTGGTTGATAGGTAAATGCTTGAGAAATCTTGTTGAAGTGTCAAAAGACTGTGTTTGAGTGTACCTCTAAATTCTAATTGCAATTGGTTTGAGCAATTGAGTACAATGGGTTATTCATTCATTTGCCTGCATTGGTAGATTTCAATTTGAAGCACATAATGTGGGGTACTTTTCTCATGATTTTGTGTGTGTCAATTATTAGGCAATTTAGTGTGTTAATCTTTTTAAGTAAATAAGCTGAAATGCGCCTAAAGCCTAATGTGGTTCTGATTTCATATTTCCCCAAATGCATGTATAGCTAGATGACTGTCCACTCTGCTGCTAAAATATTCAAGCAGAATATGATGTTTTTAATATGACAAGCAGAACATGATTTTTGAAACTTGAATGTCCTTAGAAAGTTGGGAAGACATTCATCTCTCTGCAAATTAATTTCACGATGTTTTAGGTAGGATCCAGAACGCATCCATTGGGTTGGGGTTGGTCTTGACCTGCATCTTGACACTGACAAATGAAGCAAGCATAATTCTACTTGTCGACTTCTGTGACTATCAGTCCCCCTTGTGTGACTTGTCGCTGTTGTGTCGTTTCTGGTAACAAGGTAGAAGTAGTAGTAAAGTAGAGATGCTATTTTTGACTCTCTATATGTACATATCAGGTGAGGAGTTTTGCTCACTGATAAATTGATGACAACATGCATCATTTTGTCATTGGCATTGAGTACAGTGTTTGATAGAGACTCATTGCTATTTTAGCCTTATACCTTATTTGGGTAGGCTCAATGGATTCTAGTGACAATTCAGAGGCTTGATTGCAGCACATTGAAGATTATTGTTGTGGTTTTTGTTTTTAGTAAACTGGTTTGCATTTTGGATCTTTTTTCCATATTTAGAAGATTTTTTTTTTTTTTTTTGAAAACGGTAACAAAGATTTCATTAAAAGAAGGAAGAAAAGAGTACATCAAAACTTATAGAAAAGAGTAGTTGGAAGGTGCAAGAGAGAAGCACCAGCCACAACTCCATTTACAAGAAGACGCCCACCCATGGAATTAACCTATCCACCCTTGTAGTAGAATTGATTATTAGCTTACAAGTGATTAGAAATGAAGAATAAAAGGGTGTATATGGGAAAGTGATCACCCCCGTAACTCAATAGCTAAGAAAATTAAGGTCTAATTAAGTCACTTCTTTAACATTTCAAAATGCATTCTTATATATATTCGATTCCTATATGCATTTTATGCGGATAAACAGACCTCTAAATTTCTATTTTATTATAATCAGGATAAGTTTTAGATTTAAGATATTTAAGGCATAGGCCACATTATGATTTTAACATATTTGTGATCAAAATATGAAAATTGTGATTATTATGTGAGAGATATAAGATTCAAAAGCATTGAAAAAAGACATAGATGTGAGGTATAATTACTTTAAGGCCGTTTAATATGGTGATTCATGCGGGGAAAAAAAAACAACAACATCTATATGGTGTTTGTTTGATGGCCTGATCGCTCCTTGCAGATCTCTGTTTTTTTATTTTATTTTATGTAGATGGTGTTTAAGTGGATGATTTCTCTGTTTAATGTACTATGATGTCTTTGATGTTTGGTACTTGGGTTGGATCAGATTTCAACAGATTTTTGAACTGTTTTATTTGGCAGTGTTTGCACACTAGGAGTTTTTGATATGTATAAGTAATGTATTTGATTGAATTGGCTATCCCAATTGAAAAGCTTTGATGAAATTATCATATAAGAAAGAAAATAGCACACTTAGTTAGATCGATCTCTTCTTTGGGAGTTTGGTTATGGCTGAAGCCTTAGTGGAGCTGAAAACTTTCATTTAGGCTTCTTTAGTTGGAGTTTATAATTACTGTTTTGACAGATTAATCAGTGCAGCTATGGATTTTTTTTTTTAGTATTAATTGATGCACAATAAGTTGAGTTATTAATGATGAATTAAGCATTATCTCTGTTTGGACTTTGGAAGTCTGATACTGTTTATTATATGTGTTCACTTTGCTATTGGTTTCTGATTCATACATTGCAAAAACGCAACTTGTGGGAAGATTTGGGTGTTAGATTTTTTTTATTTTCTTTCAAATCTTTACTGCTTCAGAAGGTTTGGAGTTTGCAATGATCTTTTGTATGATTGTTGTTCCATTTACATCCCCCCTAATTTCAGTGGCGCTCAAAGGATGTTTTTGAAAATGTCATAGAAATTGAATGAGTGTGGCACCTGTGAATATCCATGCTTAGTAGACTTGAGATGAAGTTCAAGCATTGGGGCTTTTACGCTAATTCTGGACACTCATCATCAAATAGATTCACTGACCCTTTATGTTCCATCTGTCACCAGGATTTTGATTTCTGTTTCCAAATTAGACTCTTGGGTTACATCTTCAACTCCAATAACAAAACTTAATAGTTGGTCAATGTTTCGCATCTTGCGGGGTCTTGTTTGTTGTTGATCGCATTTACAAATTAAATCTCTAACCCCTATATACTCAATCTCCACTAGACTTGCATGTATAGGTGTAAAGCCTGATTAATGAAACATCATTTAGGTTATGGCCCTGTCACTTAGGCGTGTATCTGCTGAAAGGATGAGCTAATTGGTAAAAGATGGGAGTTCATAAAACTCTGGGCTCTACTGATTTTGGAAAGTTAGTCACGGGTGGAATGCATAAAAGGGAAAAATAACGAAATCCACAAAGAAAGGTGCAGCTAGAAGCTTAGAATTACTGGAGACTATTCATACAAATATCAGTGGACCTTTTCATATTCCATGCCAGCATTTCATAACCTCCATTAATGACTATTCTCAATACATATATCTGTATCTATAACATGAAAGATCCAATGCACCAAAAACTTTTGAAAAATTGGATAGAACAATTATAGTAGTGAAATCCAAAGAGGTGGATATCGGAAAATAATATGGCGGACAGAATGAAACAGGGAGACATGTAGCACCCTGCATGTGACTTTTGCAAAATAATGGAATAACATTACAGTACGCTCTGCTGAAAAATACCAAAAACAAAATTGAGTTGCAGATAGTAGAAATTGCACACTATTGGATATGATTAGGAGTATGCTCAGTCATTGAACCTTAGCGAAAACACTGTAGGGTGAGGCAACTACTATACATATATCATCAGTAGGAAATTCTCATTAACAGTTGTGGACTCTGTTTGCTTTGTTTTTCTGTTGGAAGAGCAAGAGGATATATGTGTAACAGTGTGAGAATAGAAAGGTATGAACAGAAGCCTTGGTCATTGTTAGAGCTTTCTCTCTAGGGTAAAGGCTTTCATTTGCAATCAGCACGATTGCCTCCTTGAATAAACACACCTTGGAAAGGGGCCTATAATGTATGATGCTAACCAATTTTATATGACAAAACTTCAGCTATGATTTTATGAAGACTTCCAACTAACTAGGCTGGTTGGCCTGAATTCTGACCCCTTCAGTTTGAATCAATCTTCATCGAAGATTGAAGATTGATTTTTAATTAGCTATGGACCAAGCCCATCAACCTGATTTTTAATTTGTCGTGAACAGATTTGCCATTCCTAAAACTTCAGAAGATCTGACTTGCGACATGTGTCCTTTAATTATTAGAAATGCTTCTTAGTTTTCCATGTCGTAAAATTTTAAGTTGAGAAAATCTTAAAGGAAGACTATGGATCAAAGATTGTTTCTATAGTATGGTGAAGTGGTGAACTGATATGGCGACTAATTTAAATTCAGTGGGTAATAATGAAAGATGTCATCTCCACACTACAACAGATGAATCCCCAGAGTGAGGACATATAGTTCTTGCCTTTCCAATGTATTTAGAAACCAAGTTGCTTAGTTTTCAGCAGCAGTTGTGATGTCCGCTGCTACAAGCTACAAATAGCGGCAGTGGCAGATTATAATAATTAGTGGCGGTTTACAACTGCTACTATTGATAATGAATCATTAGTGGCAGATTATAATAACTACCGCTATTGATAATTTTTTTGCAGCAGCATTATAATAATTAGTGGCGGTTTACAATTGCCGCTATTGATAATGAATCATTAGTGGCAGATTATAATAACCGCTCCATAATTTTTTTACATTCAACGACGGGATCTTCTACGACAAAAGTGGCGGCGGACATTTTTCCGCCGCAAAAGGTATTAGCGGCAGTTTTCATACATATAGCGGCGGTTTTTATCCACTGCTAAATGTAATTTTTCTTGTAGTGTATGTACTAGATTGACCGGCTACTTTCTCATGTTGGGTGAATGACAATGATCTATCTAACCTTTCTCTAGGTAGGTTTGTTTGGATTCAATCCCCAGTCACTACTCCCCAGATCAAAACAAGGGATGGAGAAGCATGTGGATTATAAGCAAACAAAAGAAAAGTCCTTTACAAGGAAAGGGCCTGGAAGAGTAGGTTTGGTCAGATGATATACTAAGGATATCTCATAATTAGAGACTAGATAGAATAGATTAATCAACACAACACAGCCAAGAATTGGTAAGTTTAGAGTCATTGCGGACTCAAAACACGTCTTCAAGTCGGGCCCATGAAGGTTTCTTCAATCCATAGAGATCAACCTTGAATAAACTAACATGTGGAGTGTTGTTCCGAGTACATACAGAATTAATTCAGTATTTAGAAAATAGGTTTGCACTACAGCAAGAACAGAATGACGGCAATAGAATAATCTTGAAAAATAAATCCACTTACTGTTTGAAGGTAGGAAACATAGAACTTTTGTTGAAGTGATCCGAAAATCCTCAAAATCAAGGTTAGCGTTTGACATTATGTCCTTAAGACAAATTTCGCCCCCGCAACGGTGCAAACGGGCTTCAATGGCGTTTGTCTCCCTAAATACAATGATCGATCCACACAGTAGCAGCACTACAAACTATGTGACAGGCAAACCAATTGTGTAGTAGAACTCTCTCTTGACTCAGACGGATGCCCCAAATGCAATGCAGTTGTAGTGAATGGAATGAGCAAGAAGGCATGGACAAAATGATATTTATAGCCTGCTTCATGTCTATTCATGGGGTTGTATCTGTTCAGTGAACAAATGCTTCTCTTTGGACACACCTCTTGGGTTGGAGACACCCGGTGAATGGACACATTACTTTGGACACACCCTTTCATATGTGAATGGACACACATCACTTTGGACACACCCTTTCATATATGAATGGACACATCCCTTTTGGAAAAAAAGAAATTTCTCCAAAAATATATAAATGGGTAGTGGACCGAGCCAGGCTCAACTCGTGTGAAGCCCAAGCCCAAGCCCGGTTCAGTTCGGGTGTTTAGAAGGCAATTTCTCATTCACTCCTTGATGGATTAGAGCAACCTAATACATGTTCTTAATCTACTTATGGGGTAGATTACATTCCCATGTATTCTCACCTAAAAAGATAAGTGGGTCCCACTTAGATTTTGGCTCAAAGTTGACAAAAATAGTGATGCTCTTGGCCATTTTTCCAACATGAAGAATAAATAAATTCCATACCATGTGATCATGATCATAAAGTGTCATGGGTTGTATCTCAGCTACAACTAGTTAAGGACATACTGTGGCGTGCATTTGTATGTGGGTTCTAGTGTCTCGTAAAGTGTGCACGGAGAGAGAGTGT
This sequence comes from Camphora micrantha, assembly GCA_003546025.1. Classification (NCBI taxonomy): domain Eukaryota; kingdom Viridiplantae; phylum Streptophyta; class Magnoliopsida; order Laurales; family Lauraceae; genus Camphora; species Camphora micrantha. The sequence goes on along the minus strand of QPKB01000009.1, from coordinate 32,313,866 downwards.
GTACCTTACACAGCCAAGAGTTTTAAAAGATAATCAACTTTTATATATTTATTTATTTATCGTACTCCCACATGATGTTGCTAATACTTAAGTAGAAACATTCGTTGGTTTGATCATAACAACATTAATTTCAGTGGTAGAAGAATTATTTACCTAATTTTCTTTCAAAAAAAAAACATTCATCTCTGGGGTAGAAGAATTGTTTTATTGTTGTTATGCATTTTGCTTCAAGTGCTTTGGCCGTATCTCGACTTGCTAAACCCTAGGATTTTCTTTTCCAATCACGGTGGCATTCAACTCGATATTGCCAACGGTAGTGTTAGAACTTGTAAAGTTGTCCCTCTCATCATTCTTTAACACAAAGCGTTTTACCACGAAAAGTGTGAATCCTATTAGATTTGCGACCTGAAAAATATAATTTTAATAAATTTATTATAAAAAATAATATTGATATTCTCTTTAAAATATAGAAGAATTTTCACTTGATAATTTTATAAAGTTAAAGAAAAAACTTACTTAGATTGAAATATCATGTAAGAGGGGCTCGTACATGGTAATGCATATGGCACTTGTGAATTCAAAAATGCTGGTTGCAGTCTACTGATTCTTTCTCCAATTTTCAGTCGACTGATTCTTTATTCACGAGTTCTGCAAAACATGGAATCCATGTTTAGTCAAAAGTTGATATTCCATGTGAGTAAGTGTGTAAAATGTAAATAAAATAATATATTTTAAAAAATTGAGCAAGAAATACTTACCACCCATGGTAGTGAGGGTGAGATGAACAATATTACGTTAATGTTGAACTCACCCTCACTACCATGGGTGGTAAGTCTTTCTTGCTCAATTTTTTTAAAATATTATTTTATTTACATTTTACACACTCACTCTCATGGAACATTAACCTTTGACTAAACATTGATTCAATGTTTTGCTAAACTGGCGAACAAAGAATTAGTCAACTGAAAACTGGAGAAAGAATTAGTAAACTCCGGGGTATTCTCAAGCGTCACATGCACGACCATATACAGGTCTCTCTTACATGATATTCCCACCCAAGTAAGTTTTTTCTTTAACTTGATAAAATTATCCATTGAAAATATTTACATATTTTTAAAGAGAATATCAATATTATTTTTGACAATAAATTTATCAAAACTGTGTTTTTCAGGTCGTAAATCTGATTGGATTTGCATTTTCCGCAGTAAAATGCTTTGTGTTAAAGCTGAAAATATGTAACCATAAATGCTATATAAGAGATGAATTGAAATGAGATATGGGGTGGGAAAAAATTCTAATGAAGGTACATATATGTACAAAATACAAAACAAAGTGATTGTATAGTAATATTTTATGCTAACATGTCTTTATAATTTGTTCCTATAGGTATGGTGATCCACACATATCGTCCATGAAGAAGATTGGTCTCATGGTAGGAAATGGATTGCGTGCTACGATAGAACTATTTTATATTAGACTGCATTTCTTGCGGTCAAGTCAAAATCGAAAGATTGTGGTTTTCTTCCTTTTGACTGTACCTTTCACAATTTTCGTCATAATTTTGGCTGCACTTACCACCGGACTAGAAAAGGAAAGAAGGGAGCATGTATTTAGATGGTTGTCTGCAATGGTGAATGTAATCATGTTTGTCCCACTATCAACCCCATTTTGATGTAATGTTGAGGAAGAAAAACTTACTATAAATGGGGTTGAGGGTGTGATGAACATAATTACCAGCACCGTTGGAGACAACCATCCAAATACGTTCTCCCTGTTTTCCTTTTCTAGGCCAGTTGTTAGTGCAGCCAAAATTAGGACGAACATTGTTAAAGGTACCATCAGTAGGAAGGAAATCATGATCTTCTGATTTCGGCTTTACCGTAGCAATGCAATCCAATGTAAAACAGCTCTATCGCAGCACGCAATATGTTTCATACCATGAGACGAATGTTCTTCATGGAGGATATGTGTGGCTCTCCATACCTATAGGAACAAATTATAAAGACATGTTAGCATAAAATATTATTATAAAATCACTTTGTTTTGTGTTTTGTGCAAATATATACCTTCATTAGATTTTTTTTTTCCACCCCATATCTCCTTTCAATTCATCTTTTATATAGCATTTATGGTTACATATTTTCCCTAAATGTGTTAAATTTATATTTTAATTTCTTTTTATTTTTTGTAGAGACTGCTGCCTTTCTCACTCGTGTTTTATTCGGTTCGAGTTTGGAGTGAGTGGCTTTCGCCATCAAGTGTCAATGGTCGGACAGTGTTTGTTTCTTTCGTCTGTAATAATCACATAAGGTAGGTAGGTTTCTTTTAGAGGTCCTACTTGTAATTGGTTGCAAATGGTTACGTTGGATGATTTCCATATTCACCTTTGATGGTTGTTACGACTGGTTCTCAGTCGTATTGTGCAAATCCTAACGCCTTGGTTGGCAGTTTTCAGAGTAATTGTCCACTAGGACCCTATTATAGTCATTGGTTAATGTTGATATGAGGAGTGCTTCTGTGTGTTGTGGTTTCTTGTCTCTGTTATTTGACAATTGTAAATATTTGAAGATTTGAGCTAGTTGAAATTCTCATTTCTAAAGATTTTGGGTCTGACCTCTCTCATAATTAGATCTTGAAATCCTCAATTTTAAGAATTTGCACGTCAATAAGAATTTTTCTCATTAATGCATGTTGTTATGCACTAATATCTATGTGGGATCTTCAACCATACAAACCCTAAATGAGGAATTCTAAAACATATGTCAGCATGTAGTACTCACGGATCCCTTTCGACCAAGCGTACCCTAAAGATTACTAAGGTAGGGAACTCTTTTTATGTTGAGTTGTAAATAGGCATCCGAGATTATCTGAGTATCCGAAGTCTCTAATTTTGAATAAAGTATGAATGAAACCTACTTTTTGGATTTGAGAAAAAATCATATCTATATTTAGATCTAGAGCCATGCATATAGGATCTGTAATATTCAGATCTAGAATGAGATCTTTGTATGTTCTGATCTAAGGATCTAGATGCATGATGATTAGATTAACTTATTAAAAATATATGGGTTTTAAGAGTCTAAACACTAGAGTTATAGTCATATTTGATAGTCTACTTAACTTTAATCATATACTCTTTAATATTTTCACATGTATATTTAAATATAAAAAAATTGAAGCACTTTTATCCAATTATTTGATTTTGGTTTGCGCTTGTATACCATTTAATGCACTCAAAATTTTAATTTTCGGTCCTCATACAGAATTGATTCCATTTTGTTCATGTTGAGGTTGGATCAAGATACAATGGACATGCTCTATGTGGAATCTAGATTCAAAATTTATCTATAAAGACATTTGGGTGTGGATTCCACCTCGAGTAGATCGGTTTGCATCCCTATTAGTTTGTAGTATTATTGCGACATTTAGAGCTCCTGGCTTCCTGCACTAGACCATTGAGATCCTTTGCTACTGTTTAATTTTTTTTACCTTGCAATAAATAGGAATCTCTCTACTTTATGAAAAATGTTGGATGTGATGTGACCCTAAAAACGATGAGATCTTAATCATATAGAAGGCTCTAGAAATGCTGATAGTCATTAATTGTGAAGTCGATATTTGGGCAGTGATCAAACCATAATTTAAAAGTTCTATAGGCTAAAAAGGGCTGGAAATGTAAAAGGACCCAGAAAGATGGGTTTTCACGAAACTTCGGCGGATCCAAAATTCTATGGTTGTCGTTGACCATGGGTCCATGGTTGCCTTGCGACCATAGGGGTTTGAGGCCTCGTGTTGTCTGTGTTCTTTGACTTTCTGATTTTTCTTTCTTGCACATTTTGCTCGACATTTTTTGGGATTTGATGGCATATTGAAGGCATCGTTTTGTTGCAAGAAGCCGAAATTAGGTTAAATGATGTCTGAATGACATGAAATTTGACAAGGAGCCTATTGGGCATAAAATAAGTCCATACACATGCATAAATCCAAGAACCATGAATGTTATGGGTACTGTTGCAAAAAGAATCCATTTTGCCGTAAGAAAGTTGCTGCAAATCTGAAGTTTAGTTAAATGATGTCTGATTGACCTGAAATTTGACAAGGAACCTCTTATAAGTATTTTAAGATGATCCATCAGCTCTAATTAAGAATCATGGCTTCGAAGGGATTTATCGCAAGAAGGCTCCAATTAGTAGCTAGAAACTTGAAATTGAGTCAAACGATGTCAGAATGATTGTTAAGCATTACAAAACATTAAACATATTGAGATATAAGATATATTGTAACGTCTCACATCGTCAAGAGACTATCCAAAGCCTGGGTAAATATATGTTCATGCCTGTGAGTCTAGTAAGATGCGTTTTAGGTATAAAAGGGACCCGGGAACAAACCCTTGAGGCAAGATCGGGCCAGAGTGCACGGGGCCCGAGCCGTATGAGCCAAAGAAGACAATATCTGCTGAGCAAACCGGGTCATGATACATATAAATATGATATTAGAGCCTAGGGTGGATCTCCTGTAAGGGTGGGGGAATGTAACGTCCCACATCGTCAAGAGACTGTCCAGAGCCTGGGAAAAAATATGTCCATGCCTATGAGTCTAGAAAGACACGTTTTGGGTCTTAAAGGGACCTAAGAACAAACCCTTGAGGCAAGATTGGGCCAGAGTCCATGGAGCCTGAGTCACATGAGCCAAAGAGGACAATATCTGCTGGGCGGACCGGGTCGTGACATATAAATATGGTATTAGAGCCGAGGACGACTCTCCTTTGAGGGTGGGGGAATGTAACGTACCACATAGTCAAGAGACTGTCCAGAGTCTAGGCTAAAATATCTTCACGCCTGTGAGTCTTGTAAGACGTGTTTAGGGTATCAAAGGGACCCAAGAACAAATCCTTCAAGCAAGATTGGGCCAGAGTCCACGGGGCCCGAGCCGCGTGAGCCAAAGAGGACAATATCTGCTGGGTTAACTGGGTCGTGACATATAATTGTAACGTCCCACATCGTCAAGAGACTGTCCAGAGCCTGGGCTAATATATGTTCACACCTGTGAGTCTAGTAAGACACATTTTGGGGTCTCAAAGGGACCTGAGATAAACCCTTTAGGCAAGATTGGGCCAAAGTCCATGGGGCCCGAGCTGCATGAGTCAAAGGGGACAATATCTGCTGGGCGGACCGGATCGTGACATATATATATGGTATCAGTGCTGGAAGGAGGTGGGCCTCGAGGAAAAGTATTCAAAAAAATTTGACCCACTTAATGTAGGGATCAAATATCCATAAAGCCAAGAACCCAACCCCAAGTTCTAAAAACCCTAATCTCACGCATTAAGATCAAATATCCATCAAGAAGATAGATCAAAAAACAATAAGCATGACTAGATCTACTAATTCAAATAGATAATAGAACTATACCTTTGGAGCTTGGTCGTGCTCTAATCGAGAATTAAATCTCTATGAAAAAACTCTTTTCGCAAACTTTGATCTCCCTTGCCTTTGTGTTCTTCAATGCTATGACCCTCTTAGGGAACTTTTAAAGGAGAATGGTGGGATCTCCAAGTAGAAGAAAACCCTAATACTCATGGATCCATCTCCTAGAATTATAGAAAGTTCGATTAACAAGATTGGTATTTCCAGCGGGTCCATCTCATGGGTCCGCCAATATTAATTCCTTATTTAGAATCATTTCCAAAATATTAAATTGATTTGACCAATTACTATAACCGTTGTGTTTGGATTAAATTTTGGTAAGAAATAAAACAAGCAACCATGCAAATATAAAAAGTCTAAATAAAGCAAGTATCCATGCAAAATTAAAAATTCTAATTTTAGTTTGTCCTCTCCTCCACATGGCCCAATGCGGAAAGATGTCTTGGACTTCTTGATCTTCCAAACTCTTTGGGATACCTCAAACTCTTTGAGTAACTCCAAACTCTTTGGCCATCCCAAACTCTTTGGTTAAGAGTCCATCATCATCATCTATCATGTCTTGAAAACCACCTAGAATTTAAAATTGAAAATTACATAAATTCCTATATCTCAATGATGAGATTTACATGGCCATCTAAAAATGGAAATAAAAAAGGGGCTTAAGCATCCAGAAAGCTCATTCATTCATATCCCACTGTGGAGTCCACAAGTTGATCGATTTTTGGGAGTGAAAAACTATCCTTGGGGCAAACCTTATTCAGGTCGGTGAAATCAACGCATACCCTCCACTTTTTATCCTTTTCTGGGACAACCACCGTGTTTGACTGCCATTCGGGGTAGTGTACTTCTCATATTGCATCAGCCTCTAGTAATTTATCAACTTCCTCACTCACTACTGCTTGGCGCTCTGGGGCGAGCTTCCTCTGCTTTTGCATCACGGGCCTTGCTTTAGGGTCCAAGCCTAGCTTGTGGCTGATAACATCTGGGTCCACCCCGGCCATCTCATGCGGAGCCCAAGCAAAAATATCCAAATTTTGATCGAGCAGTCGAACCAGGCTACTTTGCTCGTCTTCGGACATGGACGACCCGATCATCCAATACCGATCCGAATCCATTCCACCCTTCGAGACCCTTTTCAAAATCTTCCACGGCTTCTTCAGTCAGGTCGGCTGCCTAGAACCGATCCAACTGTAGTTGCTATTTATCCGAGCACATACCCTCCAAACTTTCCTTCTTTGCTTTTCCTTTGATCGCCATGACCAAGCATCTCCTGAAAGCTATTTGGTCCGCTCTGATTTCCATAATTCCCCTAGGCGTCAGAAAGCGAATCTTTTGGTGATACGATGATGGTACTGCTTTCATGCGATGAATCCAAGTGCGACCCATGATTGCATTGTAGGGAGATGGTACATCCACTACCAAGAACTCTACATCTAGACGTATGGGACCAGCCTTGACCTGCACTGTAACGAGGCCCCTCGGATGCACCACCTACCCACTGAACCCAAACAGGGGTATCGTGGTCGCCTCAGGGACTGCTTCAAGCCAAGCTTCTTGAACAACTCAATATACATAATTTCCGACAAGCTCCTCAGGTCTATCAGTATTCTCCTTACGTTGTATTCCTGTACTCGTAGGGTCAGCACCAAGGCATCATTATGAGGTTGCACCACATCTAGTGGGTCTTCGTCCGAGAACGAGATCTCTCCTTTGACTTCTCCCGCTTTTTTAACAAAGGTCGGCTCGGTACCCATCTAATATACTTCCTTCAAATGCGTCGCCATTTTTCGCTGGGTCCTAACAGATTGCGCCGCTACTTCGGATGGGTTTATCGCTCCGTGTACCACGTCGATCACTCCGACTGGGGCTCTGTCTTCGCCGAAGTTCTTCTCCTCCTTTATATCCAGGCCTTTTGCTAGCCTGCTCGTCTCCCACATACTCCTTCAGGTGACCCTCCTTTGCTAGGTCTTCCAGGTGTTGTTTTAGCATCCGGCAGTTCTCTGTTAGATGGTCGTTTTCTTGATGGTAAGAACACCATAAGTTCGGGTTTCAATGCCCGGGGTTGCTCACCATCTTGGAAGGCCTCTTGAAGTATGATTTGTCTTTAATTTGGGTCAGGAATTTTGTAAATTGGATCTTTAAAGATTGTCAATACCCCTTCATAAGCTGCTCTCGTGGGTTCGGCACGACCCACTCTCCTATCCGACCCTTCTTCCATTTCCCATATATGTGAATAGTTATAATCAGTTACAGCAGATCTGGATTGACTCAACTTCACAGCCCAGTTACCTTCCCTTGTACATACGGAACACAGGTTCAAGCAAGGATATCATTCTCAGGTGGAAAATGTATTGGTGGGTCCATCATCAGCCATATCTAAAGATTCAAGTCTAGACTCAGCACCAGCAAAGCCAGTCACGGCAGCCCAGGCCATATCTGATGACATGGATGTATCAGGCGTCTCCTTCTCTAAGCAATCAAATTGGAATGGTGGAGGTTGCTATGACCAGGAGATGGTGGAGGCGGGAAGTAATCAGATTGTGGAAGCAACAGTAGAGCAAGAACTCAGTACCCATATGGGTGACTTCAGCACAGACCCACCCTTGTCTAATCCAAGTTCAGGGATAACACAGAAGGAAGAAGTTGCAGCTGGATGGACATCAGCAAGGACTTCCAAAATTTGGATTTCTTCAGCTGTTAGGCCATGACTCCCACTCCCCCCTGGTTACTAACTTTAAACAGGAAAAAGTCAGAAAGAAGAAGGTTAAGCGAGAAATGACCATCAAAGTTCGGGGGAAGGAGGTCACCTCCCTTGCTCCACTCCACAGTAAGGCTTTCCCAGATACAGGTATGGAGCTCACTATCACTACTTCTGAAACTCATGAAGTTACTGAGTTGGAATGTTAGAGGTGCCTCTCGATCACCTCTCTTTTCGACCGTAGAGATGTTTATTAGGATACAAGATCCTCAGGTCCTTATCCTTTTGGAGACTAGAACTACATAGGATAGGGCCAGTAGAGTTCTACGTAAATTGGGCAAATATTTTTCCATGAAAGACCTCATCTCTGGCAACGTCTTTTCAGGAGGAATATGGATCTTCTAGGACCCGAATGCTCTGGACCTCCTTCACATGTCCAGAACTGAATAGCCGTTGTCCTTTAAAGCCTCACCTAGGAATAGAAAGTACCCAACTTTCTTTTTAAGTGCCGTGTATGCATCTCCAGACTGGAGAAAAAGACGGTTCCTTTGGAGCCATCTTTCCTCCTTTAAGGAAACATTTGTCACTTCTGAGGATGTGTGGCTTTTCTTAGGTGTGATTTCACTAGCATCCTGGGCATGCATGAGAAATCTGGCAGTAGAATTGATCCATTGGTGAGGGTGGCTGCTAACAGGGCTTTTGGACCAGGGTTTTGTTGGTCAACCGTAAACGTAGTCCAACAACCAAGGGAATGAGAGGATCTTGGAAAGGCTAGAAAGAGCCCTAGGTAATGATAAGTGAGTCCAATATTACGGGGACCACCACATCTATCACTTAGGCCATATCACCACGGATCATAATCCAATCCTCCTTTCTGATGAAATCTCTCACCAACGGGCCCACCGACCTTTCCGTTTTGAAACATGTTGGACTCTGGAACCTGGATTTAGGGACTTCATAAATCTCTCTTGGAGCAACATGGGAAAATCAACGGTCACATTCCCAGACAAACTCATTCAACTGGGTCAGCGCATCCTACAGTGGAAAAATGATTTTTTTGGGCACCCATATAAACAGATCCTAACCATTAAACGAATAATTGAGGGAATTCAGCGCAAGCCCAAACTATCCCTATTCGGGGTTTCTCCATAAACTAGAGCATCATTTGTTAGAGTCCCTCACCAGACTCCAAAGACAAAATTAGATCTTTTGGAAACAAAGATCTAGAGTCCAATGTTAACCAGAGGGTGATGGTAATACCAAATTCTTTCACCGAGTTGCCAAATTGAATTACAGAGGGAACCTCATCCATTCTCTAGTTGATATTTGTGGCAATACCTCACATTCTATAGATCAAATGAAACATCACTGTCATGCTTATTTCCTAAACATGTTCTCTGAAAGTATGGAAGAACCTCAAGAGTTATCTCCGCCATCCTTACTTGACAAGTGCATCTCTGACAGAGACAATGAATCCCTCATTGCTATTCCGTCTGAGGAGGAGATTAGACAAGCCACTTTCTCCCTAGGTAAAGATCCAGCCCCTGGACCTGATGGATACAATGCGGCCTTCTATAAATCCTTTTGGAACATACTTGGTGGGGATGTCTGCAAAATGGTCAAAACATTCTTCGCTTCAGGTTCACTGCCTCAGGGAATAAATGAAACTAACACTGTTCTTGTCCGCAAGAAAGAAGGAGCTTGTAGACTTCCGCCCCATTAGCTTATGTAATGTTCAGTATAAAATTATTTCCAAGATCATAGTTACCTTTGTTAAGCAAATGTATTCTGAATGTCCAAGCGGCATTCCAACTGGGTAAATGCCCAATGGATAACATCATCGTTGCCAAAGAGATGTTGCACAATATTAATCAGAAGAATAGGAGGAAAAAATGGTGTGCTTTAAAGTTAAAAATTTCTAAAGCCTACGATAAGTTGTCCTGGGAATTCATGGTTGCCTGAAGTCCATAGGTTTCCATCCAATTTTCATAGATAGGTTGATGAGGTGTGTTACAATGGTATCCTACCGTGTTTTGATCAACGGCTATGCCACGGATCCGGTCCAACCCCTCTCAGGCATTAGGCAAGGTGACAATCTCTCTCCTTACATTTATATTCTCTGTGCTGAGCTTTCACTAAATCGGTCCACAACTTAGTAACCAAAGGCCAACCCTATTCCCAATGATTGCAGCAAAAGGGGAACGCAACAGTGTGCATCAGTGTTCTCCACTATGCAGATGATATTTTGCTTTTCTCCTAAGCCTCAAAGCTAGCAGCCAAGAATATTAACTCTCTTTTACAAAGGTTTGCGGAAGAAGCAGGACAGAGGGTAAATCGCGCAAAATCAAAACTCATTCTTAGCCGAGACACCTCTTTAAGATTGGTATTTACATACTTAGGAGATGTTACAGGTCTCACCAATTGTGGTCGAGGGGATGTCCTCATCATGCATGATAGGATTCACAGGAGCATGAACAGATGGAGAGGCCATTCTCTATCTTTTGCAGGTAGAAAGGTTGTCATTTAATCGGTTCTTTCAACTATTCCCCAGTATTGGATGGGGCTGCAGATTAAAGCTCATGTTGCTAAAATTGTTTAACAGAAGTTGGTCATGTGCTTGTAATTGAGCAAGTGTTATAAACTAATCCAGAATTAGTTACAGTGATTAACTGATTCCGTCTTAATGTATATAACGAGAGGACTGGTCATCTGTAAAAGATAACTTGGAGAATAAGAAATCTTTCTGCTGTCTCTGCTTTGTTCTTCTTGTCTTTCATGTTATCTCGGTATCCAGAGCCATATTGAAGAGCGTGTGGAAGGAAAGAATGGAAGTCTTCTCACTTGAAGAGTAAGCCTGGATTAATGCTGATACATGCTCAGGAATCCATATTCTTTTATGTCATTTAAATAGCTTCAATTTGGGTGTTCAGAAATGCTTCATATTTTTGGTCTCATGATTTTTGCTTTCTGCCCAAGGTCTGTACTATGCTTGCCGAAACTAGTATTTGTTCAGGTTTTTTCTCAACAAAGCTGGAAAGTGTAGGATTTTGCCCAGATGTCTCCTCTCTTCTAAAGTTTTGGAAGCTTTGTCAACGGCGATTATATCTTTCAGGTAGATAATTAATATATTAGTATTTCTGTGTTCTAAGTGTAAACTGTATCTTGGAAGCTTTTTGAATGGGGATTGTATTTTTGATGTAGATAATCATTATTATTAATGGTTCTGTGCTGCAAATGTACATTGTGTGCTTGCGTCTATGTATTTTATGGCAACTTTGAATATGCAAAAGCCCCCATTTTTATCTGGTATGATGGGATCGATCCAGGCCCTCACAAGAGTCACCTAACTATACACTGATCAGACCATTATCTAACTTCTGATGAAATCACAATAAAAACACTAGCAAAACAGTTTCAAAATAGAAGAAATGTAGGGACTACATCTTCAAAACTTTGAGTCGTCTTACTAAGAATAGCCAAATGGCTATTTATTGAGTACAACCGAAGTTGTCGAGACAAGGATTCACTTTTCTTGATTACAAGAAATGCAATACCCTTACAGCCTTAGGTGGGGTGATATTATAATTGTATTTCCTACGATATTAGTAAAGGTCACCTTAGTTAATCTACATGTGTAATATGCTCTAGCAAGCGATATCCACAGGATCCACTGTTGGATCAATATTTTTTTTTTTTTTTTAAGAATCCCTGTAAGTTATTGAACATGGAATTTTTGGAATTTAAAGAATTAGCAGGAATAAAATAGGGAATTAGAATTTAGATTGAACAAAGAGTTTTTGTAATTTAGGTTAGATTGAAATTCCAACATGAATGAAAGAGGGCATTGATCTCATACCTGAAGAAGGAGAGAATGAAGAATGAGCGCGCTAGAAACCAATGCAGCTATGACGATGGTGATGATGCAGCTGTAATTCCTCATTTGTGTTGTCTTACAAGTCTTTCAGTAGAAACAAATGAAGCTATCACGAAGAATGAGCACAGTAAATCCTCATGTAAAATGATCTGATCCGAGGATGTAAAATGAGTGTGTGAGAGGATGTAAAAAGATCTGTTCTGTAAAATGAGTGAGTGAGTGGACCTGCACACCGTGAGGTAAACGGGCTTTGAGGCCGACTGGGGTTAGGCCCAGATGATGTGTTGGGCCGTACCACGTGCTTCTTTTAATTTTATTTTATTTTTTTCTTATGTAAATAGAAAAAGAATTTATGGACTTTTATGGCTCTCTAACTTGAAATAAGTTTTACACTATTAAAATAAATGCACAATTGATGCTAATTTTCAAATGAAAAATAAAATATTAATTATTCAAGTTTTATTCTTTGACCCAAATTATGTCTAAATGCATCCTCTATTGCTTTTTTCATTTTATGCAAACGAAATTAATGCCTATGGTCATCCGGATTAAGACCTTATCATCATCATCTCCAACTTCATTGGAAATTACATTTTCTCACTCAATTATATTTTCTCTTCTACACATACCAAGATTTTAATAGTTAAGCCCCTTATAAGGTTTAATAAGGCGTGGGTTTGCTCCTCACATCTTGTGTTAAAGATCACCCCAAATCGTCTGTATGCATTTGTGTGGGTCTTGCGGGCGCTTGGTGGGCCATCAAAAAACCTAAACCCCATTCAGTTATATTACCTCTTCCTACACATACTAAGATTTTAATTTTTGAGACCCTTATAAAGGTGCAATAATGCTCCCCACATCTTGTGTTTAAGACCACTCCGAATTTACTGGTTTGTGTTTGTGTGGGTATAGCGGCGGGCACCACTTGGGGGGATTAGTCATGTTGGGTTAAAGACTTTAGAGAGTATCCATGTCACACACAAACAACCGCATTGTGGGGCTCACCTTTAGGCTCCCATCTGGATTGGACCTGGATTTGAAGACATTTTGCCAGTATGTATTTGATTCAAAGTAAAAATTTCATCATTGTCCCTTATTTATATATCAGAGTAGAGGTGTTGGTGAATCCAGAGGGGAAGAGGAACGAACAAATTATAGAAGAAAGAAGAGACCGAGAGAGAAAAGAGAGGACCTTTATGCTATGCTATTGTGTAGAAGCGAGACTGCCTCTTCTTGAAGTGGAAGAAGGAAAACGATTGAGCGGAGGGTTTCAAGGTTTTTCGATTAGGAGTTTAAGACTTGGGGTGGGGTGATGACATTACTGGAATGGGGCAGGGGCCCCCTTTAAGCATTTTTGGATCAAACCTGGGGCGACAGCCCTAGGTCACATAATGTGGGCCCACCTTGGTTCACATGACCACAATAAGAAGATAAGTTATCCCATATCTTTTGTTATTTATTTGTTTTGATTTAAGTCCACCAAGATAAAGTCAAACAATAGACAAATATTATAGAGAGTTTCTCTTCTTGATAGAAGAGGGGTTTAGGATTTTGGGTTTATAAACAGATCATTGTTTCTCTATATCGACCTCGGAGAAGAAGAAAGACGAAAGGTCAATGGTGCATTCAAAGAATATTTAATTCATTCAACATTTCTTTTTTATTATTTATGTTATTATTAGATTGATTCAAAAAAGATCTTTGATGGTTCCAAACATGGGATTTTATGTGTCACTCCTTTTCATGTCATGTAAAGATTACTCGTGAGAGAGATGACAAAAAGATTTTACTCTTTTGTGCCTTTTTCTTTCTACTCGCTTAATCCGCGGCTTTATCTTTTATTGTTTGAATATAAACAGTTGCGAGTCTGGATCCCTTGTTTGTCGAATGAGGGGGCGACACGTGGAGGAGGATGCCAACTCAGCGGACAACTCATCTCCTACAATGAATAAAAGAAAAGCGTAAGGGCTTTCTTACAAATAGAAAGAACTGTCATAAACAAAAGCCTGTGTTTTTCTCCTCCGTTTAGAATAAAAAAGCTCTCTCCTCCGTTCATCTCATGAGAACCCTGCAACTCAGTTTTGGGTTTTATAGATTCCTCTCTCTCTCTCTCTATCTCTCTATCTCTCTCTCGTTATGTGTATTTCAATGCTTGTATAACACATCTCGTGGTGCCCTCGTTTTCTTCTTCCTTCCAATCTTCTTCAACATCATCTTTAAGTTGTCACCGTAGAGACGGAGAAAGAGAAAGAGACGCTCTCAAGATCCGTAAGATGTCCATGTTGACATATCTCTTACCCTTTTGTGGTGTTAATCTTCATGTTGTCAATAAAATATAAAACCAGTAAAACTACTCTCTTTGTTTTTTCTTCCCACAATTGGCAATGTTAAAGATAAGAAAGTTCAAAGAAATGATACTTAATTAAAATACAGGGTCTTTTGTTATAGCACATTCAAAGGTCTTTCGTATGTCAACCTCAATATATCATGATTCAAACAATAGTATACGATGCCATAAGATGAGACTGTAACTACATAATTTCTTTCATTCTACCTTAGTACATAGAATTGAAACCTGTGAATTTTTGTTGTCAGACCTTATCATGTGCCATCTAATATTCATGATTTTATATTGAATACAAGGGTTGTATGGCTAATGAAACATTGAAACCTCATAATTTCTTTCATCTAACCTTAGAACACAAAATTAAAAAAATGTGCATTTTCATTTTCATACCTTCGCATGTGACATCTAATATCCAGAATTTTATATCGAATAAGGGGGAATCAAACACTAAAACCTCGGTATTTCTTTCATCCAACCTTCGTACACAGAATTTGATGCAAGCCTCAGGGTTAGGGCTTGCGTAGATGCCGAAGCATGTGTCAAAAGACACCTCAAATTATCTCCGCAGAGATTTCTAACAAGAGGAAAACCTCTCCAAGGGAAAATCCCAATTTTACTTAATTCCATATATGAAATTATCATCTCTACCATGCAATATAAATAGGCAAAGTAAACTTAGGGCCTAAGACAATCTAATCTAATAATAGAAACTATCCTAATTAAATTAGGAAACCAAATAAATCAGAATGCTAATCCTAATTACAATAAAATTACGAAGCTACTAAAAATAAATATCCTTAAAACTATGTTGGGTGAAACCAATGGTGGATTGGTAGCCCGTTCTGCATTAGAATTGAAACATGTGACTTTTCTTTGTCAAACCTTCGCATTGCCATCTAATATCCAGGATTTTATATCGAATAGACACTATCTCAAAAATCGTGAAAAACGATGGCCATATTAGATTTAAAATCCTAGATATAAAACCTCATACAACAATTGCACAAATGATTCGATACAAGAGCTAGCTTCAAGCGAGTTTAATGGGTAAATGAATTTCAGTGTGAGAATCATTGTTTCTTATGTTCATACTCAGTAGACATTTATTTTGCTTGAAATTAATTCATGATATTTCTTGTTGGAGGACCAACTTTTAGGAGATGGTTCTTCACATTTTGGATTTTTGGCACATGCTGTGCTATTTTGAGCTCCTTGTGATAGATTTTTATGCGTTTACAGGGACAATCTTTCGTATAATCAGTTTGCATATATATGTTAACAAAAAATTTTGTATATGAATGGACCTATCTTTCATATTCTATACAAGAGCTAGGTTTAAGATAGTTCAATGGGTAAATGAATCTCAATTTGAGAAGCATTGTTTCTTATGTTCATACTTTCTTAGTAACATTTTGAATTTTTGGCACATGCTGTGCGATTTTGAGCTCCTTGTGACAGCTCCTTTTTTTTTTTTTTTTTTTTGCGTTCACAGGGAAAATCTTTTGTATAGACAATTTGCAGATATCTGTTAATTAATCTCTTGTATATGAATGGAACTATCTTTCAGATTGGATGTAATGAATGTAATTATTGTAAATTTGATCAATGTAAGTAGTGCTTTACCAGAGTACTTGCCAATGTAATTGGTCCCCCTATGTATTCGATATAAAATATATTTATTAGATGGCACATGCGAAAGTCTGACAAAGAAAACTCGGAGGTTTCAATTCGGTGTACCAAGGTTAGATGAAAGAAATACTGAGGTTGAAGTGTTTATTTAACAGACCCCTGTATTCGATATAAAATCTTGGATATTAGATGGCACATGCGAAGGTGTCTGATCTAATGGCATTGATACTATGGTTTGAATTGTTATATACTGAGGTTGAACCCAGTTTGAAAAGGTTATATGAATAAAATACTGATTCAGTGTGGTCATTGGGCAAAGTCCACTTCTATTTGATATAAAATCTATTTATTAGATGGCATTCATAGGTCTGACAAAAAACATTCACAGGTTTCAATTCTGTGTACTAAGGTTGGATGAAATAAATACTGAGGTTTAACGGTTTCGTTAGCCAAGAGACCCCCTTGTATTTGATATAAAACATTGGTGCACATGCGAAGGTCTGACAGAGAAAATTCACATGTTTTAATTCTGTGTACTAAGGTTAAATGAAAGAAGTATTGAGGTTGAAGTGTTCCATTAGCTGACCCCTGTATTCGATATAAAATATTGGATATTTGGTGGCACATGCGAAGGTGTCTGATCTAATGGCATTGATACTATGGTTTGAATCGTTATATGCTGAGGTTGAACCCATGTTGAGAAGGTTGTATAAATAAAATACTGAGGTTTTAGTGTTGTCATTAGTCAAATTCCACCTCTATTTGATATAAAAAAAATTTATTAGATGGCATTCGTAGGTTTGACAAAAAACATTCATAGGTTTCAATTCTGGATATTAAGGTTGGATAAAATAAATATTGTGGTTTTAGTCTCAGGCATTGTATATAATGGTTTGAATCATGATATATTGAGGTTAGGTTGACATACAGTGTGACAATTTTGTCCTAATGAAATACTGATGTTTTAGTGTTTCATTAGCCAAGAGACTTCTTATATTCGATAAAGAAATTGTGATGTTTCAGTGTTTCATTAGCCAAGAGACTTCTTATATTCGATAAAGAAATTGTGATGTTTCAGTGTTTCATTAGCCAGGAGACTTCTTTTATTCGATAAAGAAATAGTGTTATTATATCGCAATGGGCTGGACTTAACAAAAAGGTCCAAGATTAGTAGAAAGGTCTAAAGAAGTATCAGTCTCGAGTTAAGGCATTGTATACTATGGTTTGAATTGTTATATACTGAGGTTGAAACCCAGTTTAAGAATGTTGTCTAAATGAAACACTGAGGTTTTCATTATCAATTGATCAATTTACATGCATTAACAATTAATCAGTGACAATCAATCGACACCCTACCAAAATCCATTATCAATTTGTTGATGAATTGATATTAACATGCACAAATGAGATCCAACTAGAGCATTAATGTGTTAGTAGATCCGCATTTTCTTCTTGAATTTAATGTTGACACTCACAAAGACGCCAAGTTTCCCATCACATATAATTCACTAGAATTACAATATCTTCATATCAAGTGAGCCTGGGGTGTGGCTACTTGATATACAAAATTCTCAAGTGAGTCGGGGTCGTATTCGATACAAAAAAGGGTTGAACGACTGAAGTTCTTGAAACCCAAAATATTACATCATCATTTTAGAATCTCTTGAACTCTCTCACATCAACACACATTTCGTTAAGAAATTCTGTACACCACCTACAGTGAATATAAGATCAATGTTAGAAAGCAGAAAAAGAAATCACCGAACTATAAGAATGAAAGAGAGTATTAATTTGATCACAACACTATAAAGAAGTAATTTTAATAAGACGATAGTTTTTGTTAATACCCTTTCGACAAGAAATTCTGTCAGGTCAGCCTATTTGTCCTTAGGTTTGTCATATGGTATCAAGATATTGAGTTAATACCTATAAAGTAATACCTTTCGTGATCAAATAATTACACCTTCATGTGTTTGGAATGCTTTAGAACACCCTATAGGATGAAAGAGTCCGGATCCTCTGAGGATTTCCCCTACGATGACCGTGAGTGGACCAATCAAAGCCTGCCACATCACCGCGGGCAGCCTACCATGCACGCGGGCAGCTTGACATACATCTAGGCAGAGGCTGCCCACGATGACGTGGCGGACCATGATTCGTCCACTCACGGTCACCGTAGGGGAAATCCTTAGATGATCCGAATTCAGGATGAAAATGATCCATGGCCTGTGTATCGAGTAATTAAAAGTTTTAAAGATGGTGGAACCTATTACAGATGGTGCCACAAAAGAATTGCGCTCATTTTCGAAGTTCTTCCCTTTTTCTACTTTTTTTATTTTTTTTTTGGGTGTTTTGTTTTTGTCGGCTAATGTAAGATCTAAATGGTAAGATATTTGAAAGTAGGCCACATATGATGAAAAGTGAGCCGGCGTGTTATGAGTATTAAATGGATGATTATAAAAGAAGTCTACCAGTTGTCTAAACTAACACCTATTTAACATAGATGAAGTCAATTGCGTGAAGGGTAACTTGTAATATTACATATGAATTACTTAGGTGGCATTGCACAAAATATAAGAAGGGCTGTAGACTAAAATCTAACTTGAATAAGGTCTCCATCAAACAATACCCGTTAATAAAGTTCACTCTTGACATAGACACAAATTAAATCTTATTAACCTCATTCCAATGAATGAGGAAACTAACAATTAATTAGGCAAGTGTGTTGTAGATTAATCTATTAACTCCTCGTTTTATTTGAGACTTACTGATCAAACATATGCTTCTCTTCAAAAGTTGTCGAGACATGTGGAAGTTAGTTTAGTCTTTTTTTTTTGTTAGAGGTTTAAATTTACAGTGAGTAAATCTGCCAACATAAACTCTAAATTCTAAACCCACCACCAAGCACCAACCATAAACTCTAAACTCTACACATATCGATTAAAATATGGCTAACAAGTTGATAATGATGACGATGAATTTCTCATGAAGGTATAGAATCAATGAGAGTAACATGAATACTGAGAGTAACATGAATACTGCAAATGATAATGATGACGATGAATTTCTCATGAAGGCATAGAATCAATGAGAGTAACATGAATACTGCAAATGAACCAAGCTTGGCACGGCTTGTTTAAGTCCAACCTATTGAGTTAATTAAATATTAAAAAAATAAATGTTTGCATCCATGGAGTGGGAGCATGGTTCAAAAAATCGACCACTACCAGTACAATTTTTTGCCGTGATACCGGTATCGCAGGCCAAAAAATCCCCAAAATATCGGTTCGTTTGGCTTCATCTCTGCCGAGATAACCTAAATATTAGTTTTACCTCAAAATATCGGCTGAGATGGTGTATGGGTCAAAAACCTTAATTTTTTTTTTACTTTTTCCCTATACCCCTATCTTCTTCTCCTCTCCCCTCATCTCCTTAGAGCAGTCATATCTGCATAGCTCATTCCTCTTTCATATTTTCAAATTCCAACACTATTTCTTGAAGAAAACATTTTATTTGGTAAGAGAAAATCAACTTTAACTCCCTTATTATGTTTTATTTTTTATTTTTAGATAAAGATAGAAATGAATGAAAAGATCATTGCGTTTGTCACTTGTATTGTGTTCTTCACTTAAAAGTTAGATCTACACACTTTCATGGTAGATCTACTCATATATATGATTTTGGGTGTAGATAATGATTTTTTTTTTTAAATCTTCTACTTTTCAAAAAATAATTGTTGGAATATTTTTTATACTAAATAGTAAACACTAAATACTAATGGCTTATTAATAGTGTATAGATGATAGATGTACTCATATACATAATAGTGCATAGATGCCCAAGTGCTATCTCACTATCATGTTTCAGATTTTAATATGTTATCTTCATGGTCTTGAATCTCACAACTTATTTGATGATTGAATTAGTATTAAATGATAATTGATATGTTATCTTTATTTTCTTATATTTTAAACTAATAAATTGATCATGAGCCAAAATAATGGTTGTATTATATGAAATACTGGAGAAAACAGCGAACTGCAACAAAAACATAACTCATAACTTAAGATGACTAATATTTTGATTTATTGTTATTACTAATGGAAAAAAAATATCGTTTTTCATCATTTTCTAATATTCTAGATTTTTTGGATATTTTTTTATTTAAAAAAATTTTACATCGAGACAACCGCGACGGACCGATAACCGCGACCGTACCGATATTATATTGATTTTTCGGCCTAGCCAATACCACGATTGAAACTGCAATTTTAAACCATGAGTGTGAGACAGCCAACAAGAAAAAAAAACAAATGAAATATCAATTTCTTTATATGCCTCACAAATCTAAGCAAAGGAATATAAAACTATAAAAGGAAAAAAGAACCCAATAAAGACTTCACTGAAAGCAAACATTTCATGGAGACATTGGTGATGAAAGTACTCAAAAAAATTTCATTCAATATATCCTCAGAGACAAAAAGAATGAAGAAAAACAACAAAGTGAATAGTACTAAGGAGTTGATGAGCTTCCTGTTCTGTGGGACTCTCTAGTCACGACGACCGTCGATTTCTGCGAAGAACCAAGCGAACAACAAAGAGAAGAAAATGGAGAAAAAGAACACCTGAGAGCTTGGAGATTGGAAGAGAGGGACGGGAAGAGCGATCTGTGAGAGAAGAATTGAGAGGTGAGATGAATGCTTGGAGGAGATGCTTGTAGTTTTAGTTCGTTTGTAAAAGAGAAGAGAAAATCAATTTAGGTTTTGGTTTTTCTTTTAAAATCAATTTTTACCAATTTGTAACAAGCACCCCATGCATTAGTTTTATTCATTTCAACAAGAAGTCAGTTGAGTTGGCATCATCCTCTACGTGTCGCCCCCTCATTCGTCCGAACAAGGTTCCCCTAGGTTCACATAATGTGGGCCCACCCTGGTTCACATGACCACAATAAGAAGATAAGTTATCCCATATCTTTTGTTATTTAATTGGTTTTATTTGAGTCAACCAAGATTTTATGAAATTGCCATTTATGCTAAAGGTTATATTAGAGAAAATTCTCTCTTCTTGATAGAGGAGGGTTTAGAATTTTGGATCTATAAACAGATCATAGGTTCTCTGTATTGACCTCGAAGAAGAAAGACAAAAGGGCAATGGTGCATTCAGATAATATTTAATTCATTCAACATTTCTGATTTCTGATTTATGGTATTATTAGATTGATTCCAAAAATATCTTTGATGGTTGCAAATCTAGAACATTCTACCAGACATGGGATTTTATACCTAGTACCTTTTCATATCATGTAAAGAGTACTTATGAGAGATATGATAAAAGCGTTCAAATCTAGAACATTCTACCAGACATGGGTTTACTCTCTTTTCCGCCTTTTCCTCTCTTCTCACTGACCCTGTCCTTTTTTTTGTTAGATTAGAGAGCCACTTTCAATCCTATCAGCCACTGTATATTGCATGTAATGTAATACATGAGGAGACAATCCATGGTTCTCGTGCTTCGAAAAGAAGACCACCTTCTTCTTTAGTTCTTGTTTCTTAGTCGTCCTTTCTTGAGTTACCAAAGAAATGGAAGCAGCAGGCAGAGGTAGGATGATGGAGAGAGACCCACTTGATCTGCAGCTTTATCTTTATCGTTCTAATGTATTCATGTTGCTAGTCTGGGAAAGAATGTCAACATCGATCAAGTCTGCCAACTCCTTGCAAATGTTTGAATCTCTTTTGATCCTCTTGACCAGTGGTGTTACAATACACATACCGACCGACCTCCCTCAAAAATCATGTAACCATACGACTGTTGATCCATCATGGACAAGAATTTGGCTAATGCGGTAATGCCTTTCCAGCGCATATAGAAATTTATACTTAAACCGACCCTGTAGTTCACAAAAATGATCGATGGGTGATAGTAATGCCGAGTTTTTATTCCAAAACTGAATTCTGGGTCTCTTTTTTAGTTCATGGTAGGATTGGTTCCAACTATGGATTATTAAAGAGATTAAGCTTAAAAGATACATAAAGATCTAGATGTAGATAGGACCTTAGTTATTTTAGGATTTATATTACTAGTCTACAAGAAGGACGTACCTCTTACCAACTTCGGTAAAGGTTTTATTTATTTATTTTTTGACTACATTCTAATAGGATTTGAGTGTGTCAGACCCATGGTTTAAAAAATCGGCTCGAACTCGGCTCATACCGAGTCCAGTCCTTTGGACTCGGACTCAAATGGGTGGGACTCGCCCGAGTCCCACGAGTTGACTCAAAAAGGAAAAAAAAACAAAAAACAAAAACAAAAAATAAAGTGCAAGACAGCTGGCCAACACAGAATAGAGAGAGAAGCCTTAAAATTTAAAAATAAAAAAGCATAGGTCTGTTCTCTGCAGTTCAGTTTACTGCTGCTATTAGGGCTGCACAAAAATAACAGTAACCCACCAACCCACCCGCTCCTCTCCGCCCCGCACCGGTACAAGTGAATATACGTCAAAACCGCCTTTAGGCAAGCGGGGTGGTTTCAATCCGTACTAATGAGCGGGCGGTTACGGTTTGACATTTGAGTAAGCAGTTTCAAACCGCCCCGCTCTCTCATTATTAAAAAAAAAAAAAAAAAAAGTGCAACTCGTCATGATCCTAGTGCAACTCCAATACAAGTCTAGATTATATTGTATGACATTTTGACGACCTTACAATTTTATCACTAAACTAAATATTAATGTTTATTATCTTTTATCAATTATTATTCTAACTATGTTTTTTTTTTTTTTTTTTTTTTTTTTTTTTTTTTGTTGTTGTTGTAGGATTGCTTCAAATTATATATAGATCTTTACGAACTTGAAGTTTAGATTTTGAATTTCTTTTACAATTTGGACATTGAATTTTGACATTTTCAGGTTTATTTATTGAAACTTAGACATTGAATTTTAGAATTTAGATGTTTATTTATTAGATTTTTGACTTTTGGACATTAGATTATATAAGTGATTGTATTTTTTTATTTTGGTGATGCCTTTGGACTTTAATTTTACATTGATATACTTAGTTGAAAATTTTGTTTATTACTGATTATTGACTTTTATTAAAAATCATATTTAATTTTTATTCTTTATGTTAAGTACTTTGAAACTTTAGTTACATTCTATTAAAAATAAAAAAGATAAAAAAAATTAAAAAAAGAGAGATATGTATAAATACCAAACTGCCCAACATACCGCCCAAATCGTCCGCTAAAAAAACCGCTCAAACTGCCTATATTTTAGACGGTTACAATTTTTATTTTTTTACAAACCGTCATGAAAAAAAATTACCTAAACCACTTAATAACCGTCCAAGCTGCACACCGTGCACCCCAGGCTGCTACTGTTGCATAGTGCTGCCTGTTGCTTATGCTACCTACTGCTGTTGCTGTGCATCCTATCGCCTATTCCGGCAGGCCTACTGCCTACGGCCTGTTGCAGCAACAATGCCGTTGTTGCTGCCTACTGCAAATTGTCATTGCTGATAGGCTGCCGCTGGGTGCCAGGTATGCACTCCTCCTCCTTCCATTTTCTTTTCTTTTCTTTTCTTAGCCCAGCCAACCCACACCTCTCTCTCTCTCCATCCCTCCCACCCACAGAGAGAGAGAGAGAGAGAGAGAGCAACTCTCTTCTTCTTCACTTATTAGTTGACTGTGTTTTTTTTTTTTCTCTATTTTTCTTTTTTTAATATTTTTCTGGGCTTAGCATGGAGCTGAACTCGAATCGGCCGAGTCCCAGGCGACTCGCCCGTGACTCTAACCATGGCCGAGTCGGGTCCGAGTCCGGTTTCTTTAACCATGGTCAGACCATTAGGCATATGCTTGCTTTGATGAATATTCACTCCTTTTTCTTACCTATAGACTATAGTAATTAAGGTTCTGTAATTTTCAACTAAAATTTTTATATCCATAAAAACAGAAGTAGAAGGAAGAAAGTTCCGTAATTTTCAACCAATATATTTATATCCATAGATTCAGAAGATAATGAATGCAACAAACATAGGATAAAACTTTTGCATTCATGTCATTATCACCTCCCTTAATTCTTTTTCCATTTGGAGGAAGACTATTTTATGGCCATTTAACCTATGTTTCTCTAATTTTAAACCTTTTTTTTTTTTTTATAAAGAAAGATAATATCCTACAAGCAAATTAAGTATATACTATGCATATGCGGTGCAGCTTGTGCTGCTCACTTGATAAAGGTATGATAGATGAAAAGATCTCTTTATAGATAAAGATCATGAAAAAAATAGTCCCACAAAATTTACCCCAGCACTTGATTTAACAGACTTAGGCCTTGTTTGACAAATCTTATCTATATGATATAGATCTGTGGATAATAGATCTGTGTAAAATAGATCTATATAGAATAGAGGTTTTACTTTTAGATGGTTTTGTGAGACCAATTCACAGTTTCAAATAGACATTTTAAAATCTTATGGTCTGAAGTTTTTCTTAAATTTCTAGAGCTATGCAAAGAATTAGTTGCTGGAAGTTGATACCATAAATGTTATTGAGCTTGTGAAGAGGACCAAAGGTCCCAATTTTGATCTTAGGCCCCACAAGTTCCAAAAAATTCAAATATAAGTGTCCACTTTTAATCACAAATAACTCGAGATCCACAAATGATCAAAGGTTGAATTTGATAAATTGGCTGTGTTTTGGGTTCCAAAGAGACTATATTGTTCAGATTGATATTAAGAGAGACACAGTTGAAAAAACCAAACTGGGTTTTCTAAGGTGAAAACCCAATTAGTAAATGCTTACATTCATCAACAGTCCAAAGTTTTTCTACAATTTCTCAAGATCCGTATGGAATTAGGAACTGAAATTTGGTAGAATAGCTGTTATTAAGCTTTTGAAGAGAGCCAATGGTTCAGATTTTGATCTAGGGGCCCAAAAATTTCAGCAAATTAGATTTAAGGGTCCACTTTTTCTACACATATCTTGGGATTGGTGAATGATCAACGGCTCAAATTTTGGCCCATAGCCGTTCTTGGGCTTTTGAAGACACCCAACGGTTTAGATTTAGATTTTGTTCTCGAAAAATTAAAAACAAAAGGAAAAGGCGGTGAGGCATAGTTTAGCACACAGCGTATGTGTCTGTCCGCTTTATTCATATTTGTCTGTCCCAAAAAGCTGTGTTTCAGGGCCCTTTCCATATAGACATATATTGTCTACTATTTGATTCACATAGACATTTTGATTGCACCATCCAAACAATCTTATTTCTCAAAACCTCTATTTCAAACCTCTTTAAGACAAATAGAGGCAAGATTAAGACTTGCCAAACGCCCCCTTAACGTTAAAGTTCTATTAACCTTAGAATTTTCCAACATTCAAATCTATTGGCAAGGATCAATGATCATAAAAATGGGCATCGAGCAGACCAGATTATGAGAGGATAAGAGTGCAAAAGGGACAACACTAATAAAGGGAAGGCTCAAATGGCCCCCATAGAGCTGCACTATACACATGCACTCATCTCATAAGAGAATATTTTCCTTTTGATGATCCATTTGATAGCAATTCAATACAAATAACTGAAATAAGGTTGGCTTTTGGGCTGTTTTGTTGGGCTGCCTCGGCCCGTGGGCTTTGGTCTTTTTTTTATTTTATAGGCCGTCATGCCTCTACTTATTTCTTTTTTGGTAAATGTCATGCCTCTACTTTAGTTCCTATTTTGTTGTGTTTTTCCTCGAGAGAGTGCAAATGAGGAGGAGCTGAACTTCTTTCTCCCTTTGGAAATACATATACTTACCTTTCCAATAAAAAAATAATTCAATACAAATAAATGAGCCAGACGGCTCGATTATTCCGATGGAATTGAATGCAATTTAAGTCATCATCAAATAAACTCCAACAAAGGATTATTAAAATGGTGAGAGGTGAAGGATGAGATATTGAGATGTTGACTTTCATGAGACTTAAATTACTAGGTGATAGCTGATTATTTATTTCCCATCTTTCTTGATTCAAATTTTTTCAAAGCATAAATGATCATATGATCATTTTTAAATATAATCTTCTTACACTTCATGCTTTACAACATTTAAAATAAAGTCTTAGAATTAACAAGTATTCAATTACACAAAACAAACGGCTCTGAGTGAAAAACTTTGAGTCAAGTGACCCTAAATACATGAGTGAAAAACTTTGAGTCAAGTGACCCTAAATACATGAGTGAGATCTTGACTTTCATGAGTAAATTAGCCACCCCCTATAATATAGAAAGTTTTAATGGTTCATCCGTGAGATTAAGTCCTCAACCAATATTACAGGAGGGTTCTCCTTCTCCCCATGGCATCGAACGACTTGACAAGTTAGGTTTCAATTCCATGGATGACTTGACACTGTTAATAGTTTTTTTTTTCAGGCCTGATTTATGGAGTATCTATTTATAAATTAATTACTAATTAAAAACAGATCTATCAAATATAATCTTCTATCTTTATTGATCATGTAGATTGCTAACTAAATATTATCCCTCAGAGTTTGTTTGGTAAAAATATTTGTAGGGTGAAGTGAAGTGAAGATTGAAGAGAGAATAAAAAATTATGGGGGTCTAATCATAGTATGATGAACTTTTATTTTTGATGGCTTGATAACGAATATTTTTGACATTTTGGATAAAAAGCAGATGAATTTTTATATTTTAGTGGCTTGAGAATGTTAATTTTTGACATTTTTTTTTAAATGAAGGAGGGAATTTTGAAATGTTTACTTTTGATGTGATCCTAGTCCTTTCTTGTCTGGATAAAGTAGGTTTTATTTCACTCCACTTTACTTAGTGAAGTGGCCAAATAAGCCATTGATGTGTGAAAAAGGAAAAATAGATTTATAAATTAACAAAGATCAAAAGATCAGACTTATTAGATGTACGTCATGGTCCACAGGCAATCTTTTTTGGTTTCGCCAAAAACCTAATTCGGGCCTCTTATCGAAATAACTTTTCCATGGAATGCCCAAAAGTGGGGGCACCAAATGGAAAATATTTTTTTTTACATAGAGAAGCATTTTCCTTTTTCATGCTTTTTCCAGAAAAAAACAAATGGATTCCACCAACTTGGATTAATTATTTCTTTAATGTGACTTATGAATCTTTAATTTAAGCCATATTTTTCTTGCACATTTGAATCATGATTTCATCTTCCTGGTTTGGTGGGACAGCCAAGTAGCTCCACTCCAAAATAGAGATCCAAAGCAAGTGCCCCGTAATCATGCTTCATTCTCTCTTTCTTGCATGTAATGAACGGATCGGGCCAAAGTCAGTCATTCTTGCATGACTTGGCCGATCATCACGTTAACAAGTGGTCCTTCACTCCTACTACCACTACCACGTGCATGCAATTGCTAAAGTCGTCAAACTAATCCCACTAAAATCGAATTCGGGTCCCAATGCACACGCATGTTCCGACCCAATGTAAAGGACCCAACCAAAACCTTAAAACAAAGGGTCCCAATGCACACGCATGTTCTGACCCAATGTAAAGGACCCAACCAAAACCTTAAAACAAAGGGTCCTAATGAAATCCCACTAAAAATGAGATTTGGGCCCTCCATCACTATCAGATTGATCTTTACATTCAAAATACATAATCAAAACCAAATAATAGAAAGAAGTATAATTGCATATCATAATGTATAGTTGTACATCTGATGGTGCACCTAAGTATTAAAATAGTGAGATTTGATGGGAGAAACATCACACTATGAACAATTGAGATTCTAAAAGTGGGCCCCATGATTTATTTCAAGAATAGCTCAGCTCCAAACAGAGAAAACCTTCCGTTTATGCTCTCGTCTGCAAATAGAATGGTTATAATAACAGATAGACAGAGAGACAAAAGACAGAGACAGAGAGATCATAAAAGAGGTTTTTGTAGTCCTTTTGTTTTCATTACAAGGAGGAGGAGCAGAAGAGAGCCTCTTTATTTAAGTCTTTTCCTTCTCATTCTAAGGAAAAGAATAGGAAGGAGGAGGAGGAGAGGATGGCACTAGAGGATCGGCTGCTAGAAGGCCATGGCCATCGTGCAGAAGCAGAAGAAGATATAGAAGAGATTACAAACTGTCGGCAGTTCATGAAACAGGCAGTGGAAGAGAACAGGAAGCTGTGGTATCTGTCTGGTCCAGCCATCTTTACATCTGTGGCTCAGTACTCGCTCGGGGCAATAACTCAGGTATTTGCAGGGCACCTAACCACCCTTGAGCTCGATGCTGTTTCCACCGAGAACATGGTCATAGCCGGTCTCTCCTTTGGTGTCATGGTATGTTAGCCCCACCCAATAGACCCTCTTTCATGCATCTTTCATTCACATCTCATCTTTTTTTTTTCTTTTTAGTTTTTATGGGTACCCCTAGGATTTTCTTGTCACCCCATTCACATCTCATCTAAAATCTCTCTTTTCAATCTTCTGTTTTTTGTTTTTTTTTTGGGGTGTGTTTGAGGGAGAGAGGGAGAGAGAGAGGTTAGATTTGGTCTTTTCTCATGTTTCTTTTTCCTTGGAAATGAAGGAGGTTGATTAAGGAAGGAAATGAGGATTTGTGTTTTCATTTCTTGATTATTTTTCAATTGCATCTCCTTTAAATTAGAAAGGGCCAAATATTTATATTGGAACTTTGTCATTAATACTTTTTTTTATTAAGTATTTAATTTAGAAAGGAGACAGAAACAGAAATAAATCTGGAAATGAAAATTGTGAATCTTTATTGCCTCAACTGTTTCAATGGTTCTAGAAGTAGAGAGAGAGAGAGAGAGAGAGAGAGAGAGAGAGAGAGGGGTTAGATTTGGTCTTTTCTCATGTTTGTTTTTCCTTGGAAATGAAGGAGGTTGATTAAGGAAGGACATGAGGTTTTGTGTTTTCAACTTTTCATTTCTTGATTATTTTTCAATTGCATCTCCTTTAAATGAGAAAGGGCCAAATATTTATATTGGAGCTTTGTCATTAATACTTTTTTTATTTAGTATTTTAATTTAGAAAGGAGACAGAAACAGAAATAAATCTGGAAATGAAAATTGTGAATCTTTATTGCCTCAATTGTTTCAATGGTTCTAGAAATAGATATGACTAATTCTTAGGAATAGAGGAGGGGCTGCTAAGCAAGAAATGGCCTGGAGTATTGGACCCATCTCCTAAAAGCATGCATGACAATCAGAGCTTGTACCTAATTAACAAAAAAACAGAACTTAGAAATGGCTATCATATATATATATATATATATATATTTTCTGAATCCTGACAGTTCAATAAACTCGGATAAGTGTCAAATTTGCTTGTGGGGTCCTCCCATGGATGATCAAAACTGCACATATATATAGAAAATATCACAACGTTTAAACGTATGGACTGTCATACACTATCTGGTTGATGCATAAAATAAATGGGGGGATTTGACATTTCAATGACCCTTAAATACTCAACCTCCAATTTCATGACTAAAAGTGTCTAAATGTCGATTCTGATACACTTTTCTTGTTTTTACTTTTTGGCCATGGCTCCCATGATATCATGGGTTTTTAAAAGTGTACCAGAGTCTTCGTGAAATTAGGGATTCAGTGTTTAAGGGGCATTGAAATGTTAAATCCCCAATAAATAACTATATTTTCAATATGTTGAATACAAAGATCATATAAGTTTGGGTGAATTGAATTTTATGCTAATTTATATAATGAGGTATGTGATATGAATAGATTTGATCATGATAGGGAGCCCTTGAGACAAGATAAACTGGATTTAGCTCTGGTCAGTACCATATTGCTGGCGGCAATGGATCATTTCTTTACATTTGCATACGATTTTCTTCATTTTTATAAATCATTTGCAGTCTTATTTCAAAGAAATGCTGTATGCTTTTTTATATGTTTTTGGTAATACCATTCAGTTCTTGGCAGACTAGATCTGCAAACAATCTCTTGTGAGAAGAACGATTCCTACTTGATTGGCAACAATAGACTGCTTTAATTAACGGTTTGATACCATAGGCATGTTTCTTTATCAGGATTTATGACTAGAATTTGGGAGGTTGGGGTTCTGTTTGACATGATGGGACATCTTGTCCCCTGGCATTTGAAATGTTGGGTTTCTTTCATTATAGTTTCAAATTCCAACTACCCAAAAGACCTTTTGAAATTCTTGAAATTTCACTCTCTATACCATTTGTTGGAATTTCAAATCCTCCATAAAAAAAAAGAGGGATTTTGAATTCCACCTGAGGGGACCACTTTTGGAGAATTTGAAATTCTCGTGGACATGAATTCTTTGAATTCTGATAAAAGAAACGGATGGTGGGTGATGTTCCGTTATATACTGGTCTCTTTCAAGGCAATTCTTATCATTAAGTTAATATTTTTTATCCTTACCCGATACACTCTGGTAAGTGGGTGGTGTTCTGTATCAATATATATATATATATATATATATATAAAATAAAACTTAGTCTTTCTCTAAGTTCATAACCTACAATCTCACAAAATCACAATGCCAAAACCAAACCAACCCATAATTCAAGATGATATATCTTTTTTAGAAAATACAAAAAAATAATTAAACCGACAAAAAAACTATATGAATCAAACGAACACAAAGTATAGTAGGACAGTACAAAATTACACCGACGATAAAGATATTAATGCCAATTTAAGTCACAAGTCTACAATTAGAAGTTGCTGATTTGGACTTTTCGATTATTTTTGGAAAAACTTCAAAATAGGGCTCAAGTTTTGGCCAGATCCTAAATCAGGAGAAAAAAAAAAATCATTCTTCGAAATAGGGCTTAAATATGGTTGTGAAAAGTTTTTTTTTTTTTTGGTGTGTGTGTGACCTGATTTAATAATTGGGCAAAACTGGAGCCCTATGTTGAAACTTTCACCCTTTTCTTATCCTTCTGATTTTTTGTAGGGTACCTAATAGATGCGTGCCATGGTGGGGAAATGACAGGTGTTTGGACTTTTTCTTTGTAGACTATATACTATCATCACTTGACATTTTACCAGGGCCTTTTGTGGCCATAGCCATCCAAATTCTCAGCCATCGCTTTCCAAGTTGTTGAAGAAAAGTAGGACAAGTTATTGCACATCATAATCATAATTATAAAAGTCACAGTGACCATTAAGATTAAGGGAATGAATATAATGTTAGTAAACAACTACTTGCGTATTTATGAATAAAAAAGCCAAAGAGAATGAATAAGACTCTAGATGGCAACCTATATGAAACCTACTCCACCTAGTACCAATATAAATTTAAGTATGAGTTTGTCCACCAAAGTAAGGTTTGAGCCCTAATTGGAACAGGGATGAATACATTAGTGCTTTATGATATAAAAAAATTGTGCTTAACGTAAGCCAAAACGAGAGTTAAGGTAATATAATACATATATATATATATAAATATATATATATATATATATATATATATTAGGGCTCAATGATGAATACCATTAGTGCTTTATGATATAAAAAAATTGTGCTTAACATAAGCCAAAACGAGAGTTAAGGTAACACACACACACACACACACACACACACACACACACACACCCATTAGCGTTCTTACAAAACGTAGATTAGATTAGAGTGGCGTAAGAGGGTAGATTAGGACTACCCAAAAAATAAAAAGAGTGATTTTATGATGAGTATGGATAAAACTAAGTTTGGTGCAGGTTAATGAACTCACACCCTGTCTTTGAAGTAGGAGAGAAATTAAGTGTTTTCAAAAGGAAAGTTTATTTCAAAATACTTTAAATAACATCCATTAGTAATTATGCAGTGGAAGAGTAGGATCATGGATGCAGCCAAAATTCAGTGAGTTAAAAGGTGTGATCATCTTGATAATATAAAAAGACTACCAAACCCGCCTCAACAACGGCAAACGAGGAGGAGAATCATAGGGGTGTGATTGTGGATAGCACACCCGCCTCCCACAGCTCCCTCTAGGGTTTGAACCTAGGAGTGGTAGCTCTCCTTACAACTCCTGGCCCCTAGGCAACCAAGTGAAAAAAAAAAAAAAAAGACGCAAACAAGGAGAATAACCCATTTAACCTGAGCTATTGCCATCATTGTCAATACTGGGACAAGTGAGGAGAGCTCACTTAACCTAACATATAGCTATGCTTGTAAAAAAAACTTAGATTTCCATGAAAAAAATATATCTTCTTAGAGGAAAATACACACATACAAATTTGCATCATCTTAAAATAAGGTGTAATTTTTATATGGACAATAAAATAGCTAAACAATGGGACAAGAAATGTATTTATTTCCGTCCACCACTTTCTAAAAGGGCCTATTTCTTTACAAGAGAATTTCAAATTCGAAATTCTCCAAAAGCCGTCCCATGAGGTAGAATTTCTAAATCCTCCTCTTAGATGAACCATTTGAAATCCCAACAAAATATATTGAGACTGAAATTCCAAGAAATTCAAAAGATCATTTTGAGTCCTTTTGGGTAACTGTAATTTGGAATTCTTATAGAAGAAACATGGCATTTCAAATGCCAATGGACAAGCCATCACACCGTATTGAACAATCCCCAGCACACCAAATTCTTGTTAGTAATTATAATAAAGAAACAGTCCCCGATCCCCAAACCCCACCTGGATTGACTGGTCAATTCCTCGCATTCTTCTACTGTTTTACTGTGTTTTGAATCCGACTTGCTTATTATTATATCAACACAAATAAGATGAGATGTGAAATAAAGTAGGATTACATAAGAATGTTTCATGATTTTCAATATTTTCTTAAAATCTTACAAATCTCACAGATCCAAAATGTTACCCCAGCGTGTAACTGGACATCATGACAAAATAGTATGGGTGGTTTTCAGCCTTTCCTACAACAAATAGATATCAGCATCATTGACAATTT
Source organism: Camphora micrantha (assembly GCA_003546025.1). Classification (NCBI taxonomy): domain Eukaryota; kingdom Viridiplantae; phylum Streptophyta; class Magnoliopsida; order Laurales; family Lauraceae; genus Camphora; species Camphora micrantha. The sequence continues at coordinate 32,280,998 of QPKB01000009.1, read as the reverse complement.
TTAATTGAAATTCTTGTATCAGTATCCAACCGAATCTTTGACAAAGAGGAGGTCACATTTATAAATTCATCAATGTCTACCTTTAGATCCAAATGCTCAAGCTAACATTCTTTTTTTCTTGATTGGGAAGCTGCCTAAATGACTAGTTTCTCTCTTTTTTAAAGGCAAGTTGGTAAAAGGTAAAGAAATCCATCAGAAATTCTCAAAACTTGAGGAATTTATATTGCCCCTATACAGGAATTCCTCATTGAGGATTTCTATAGTTGAGAATTTGACATCAGTATCAGTGTCTATGAATGCATAAGTGAAGTACATGTGAAGATCCACACACATTCCAAAAATCTTGAAATTTAATTGATAGCAATTGTTCAGCAATGTCTTTCCAGAGAAGGGGATAAAAGTGAAGTGCATGTGAAGATCCACACACAAACTAAAAAAACAATTTCTCCCCATACATGAAATGGCTATACTGACAACACCATCACCTTAGTAAATGATGCAGAATTGATGCTTCCATATGCATCTCCATCTCTCACCTTTCACAGTTGACCAATTTAATGCTCCCAACCACATGAATCTCTACCTCACACCATTACTATTAATGGCATTTTAAAATGTTGACTATGGTTGACTTAACAAAATACTTAACAAGACATGTGCACATAGATTGCAAAATGAAATGCGCAATCTTTCCTTTTTTTTCTCTTCACCTAGTTTATCTCGTTTTTCTTTCTTTATCTTTCCCCCTCCGCATTGTTTTTTCTGGAATTTGCTCTTCTACTAGCAGAGCCCTCATTCTAAGGGTGATTTCCTGAAGATAAGTCAGTTAAACGGGTAGAGATAGAGGATAAGAGCAGTAGATGAGCAAGATGTTCAATAGCTTGGAAAGTAATGGATGGATCCACTACTACCTCATCCATTGAGAACAATAGCTCAAATAATGGTATATAACAATGAACATAGAGATGATACTAGGAAACAGGAGATGTGCAGGTAGATGAGCCAGAATTACAATAGCTTTGATAGTAGTGGTTAAATCTACTACTACCTTGTCCATTAAGTATAACAGAGCAAATAATGGTATAGCAATGAACATAGAGATGACACCTAAAAATATAGTCTGAATGACCTTGAATATATTAGAAAATATAATCTCCTAACTGGCTAAAATAAACAAAAAAGAATCATTTTGGATCCATGAGAGGAGAGGCATGGGCCTTTGGAGTACTATCTTGGTCAGACAAAAATCTTTGCTAAAGTAAAGCAAAATGCTGTTTTATTCTGTGATTATGACAATATGGTTCAGTTTGCGGTATTCCTTCCACCAGCCCTTCTTAGTTTGATCAGCATTTGGTGGGTCCCTGTTAGCAAACAGGTTGGCTGCTTCCCGCTAAAAGTTCGCCGCTAAAAGTTTTTTTTCTTGTAGTGATGCCCATCGCCGCGCGCCCATACAGTTCATGATGGCAATGGGTTTTATTTTAATGAAAAATGTTAAATTAATAATAAATAAAAAGTTGTCAAACAAAGAAAATCCCTGTTACCATTCAAAAAAAAAAAGAAAGAAAAAAAAAAAAGAAAATCCTCACACCCTAAAAATCCAAAGCCTTCAAAAGAAATATCCAAAGTGGGTAATTGAGGTGGAGTTTCAGAAAGTCAAACCCAAATTCCTTCTTACTCCATGTTGAGCAATGACTCAACTGAAATGGATCTGGCATCCCAAGTAGAACAAGTCTGACTTGGAATGAATCAAGTCGAGTGTAGGTGGAGTCCGATGCATTTTCTAGAATAAAGATGAAGCTCATGTCGGTCAGTACTAGTCTGAGTTGTCTCAGTTTCAGCCAACATTTGATTCCTCAGTTGTAGAAAAAAGTAAAATTGCAATGCACACTAACCACAAACCTCCACCCTGGCCATCACATGGATCCGAATGTGCCCTTCTCAACGATTCAAGATATTTCTAGTGATGAGATGATCAACAAGGCCAGCTCAATCCAATTTTCAGCTTTGGCCAATTTATTCTCCCACTATCTAGATCGATCTGCACCTGCACATATATGGGTAGAGAGATGATTTATAGACTAAAGTGGGATGGTTAGTTTACTCAAAAGTCAAAAGATATAGTTAACTTACAATGAGAACGAATTTTTATCTTGTAGTTGGGAATGGGAAGTGCCCTGGAGACACTATGTGGACAAGCATTTGGTGCCAAGCAATTACATATGATGGGTGTGTATATGCAACGTTCGTGGGTCATCCTGGGTATCACTTGCATATGCATGTTACCCATCTATATTTTTGCAACGCCAATCCTGAAGTTCTTTGGGCAGAATGAGGACATCGCTGAGCTCGCTGGAACCTTTGCTTTGTACATGATCCCTCAGCTATTTGCCTATGGGCTCAACTTCCCCCTACAGAAGTTCCTACAAGCACAGAGTAAGGTGTTGGCCATGGCATGGGTGTCTGGGATAGCCTTGTTGTTACACATCTTCTTTAGTTGGCTCCTTATAACTCAATGGGATCTGGGGTTGTTTGGAGCAGCTGTCTCTCTCAACTTGGCTTGGGTGGTTGTTGTCTTGGGCCAGTTTGCTTATATAGCAATGGGCAACTGCCCTGGTGCATGGACTGGCTTCAGCTGGGGCGCCTTTAAAGACTTGGGTGCCTTCGCTTGGCTCTCTATAGCTTCTGCAATAATGCTGTGGTTAGTGGCACATGTTACATACACGCAAATACAACTTTTCATACATACTTGCATATGGACCTAAGAGTCATAAATTTCTTCAATCCATGCAGCCTTGAATTTTGGTACTTAACGTTCCTCATTGTGTTGGCGGGCCGCCTGAAAAATGCCGAGATAGCCGTGGCCTCCATATCCATCTGGTGAAGTTCAAGCCATTGCATTATTCCATTTCCATGTGTCAGTACATTTTCCCGCTATCTTTTAAATTAATTTTGGTAACACTGTCACCTTCACTAATGGCAGCACCAATCTTAGCGGATGGGAAGTGATGATATTTCTAGGATTCAATGCAGCAATCAGGTGATTACTTAAACTGAATAATTTCTAACTAGTTGAAACATGTGCCCTATTTATTGTAAAGTAACATCTACCAGCATCTGACTATGATCATTGGTTAATATCATATCACTAATTGTTCAGTTCAGTGTATAATTATGGATTAGAAGATCCACTTTGAAGCAAGAGATCCTAAAGTGGTTTAATGGGATGCATGAATTTGTAACAGTGTGAGGATCTCGAATGAACTTGGAGCAGGGAGGCCAAGGGCAGCAAAGTTCTCCATACTGGTAGTGGTACTGTCTTCGGTACTGATTGGACTATTTTTCTTTGTTCTTGTCTTGGCTATGAGGGATGTGTATGCACTACCCTTCACCAACAGCCCTGCAGTTGCACATGCCGTCTCCAAGCTTGCCACCATCTTTTCCTTCACACTTCTCCTCAATAGTGTTCAACCAGTTCTAACAGGTAACAAAATACTATCCACTCTTCTTTCACTGCAAGTTCTTGCAGACTACATTGAGGCTTTGAAGACTCGGGTCGTTACATGCTTCATGCTGTTAAAACTCCACTATCTCTTAACGAATTTCATGATATTTCGTGAATGAAGGTGTGGCTGTAGGAGCTGGATGGCAATGGCTAGTGGCTTATGTTAACATTGGATGTTACTACATATTTGGGCTTCCACTTGGGTTCTTCCTTGGTGACAAATTGAACTTGGGAGTCGAGGTGAGCGGCAAAATGATCGTCTATTTAATTAATCTTTCCTTCCCTAACAACATTTGCCAATAAACATGGGAAGAATAAAAGCTAAGGAATTAAAAATGTGTTGGTAGAAACAGCAAACATCAAGGCCTAAACAACCTGTGATGGAATGTCATCGAATGCAGTGACAGAGAGGAACAGATTCCCCACTAGTCCACTCCTTGCTTACCTCTTTGAATGTTAAAAGATAACTCTAATGCAGAAAGGCGCTTAAATTTGTGCCCCCATCATTTAATGCACTAGCTCCTTTGTTTAAAATGGAAAACGTACATAAAGACTAGATTGTTTTCATGATGCTGATGCGAAAGCATGGGAATTGAATGCAGGGAATATGGGGCGGGATGATCACTGGCATTGCCTTGCAGACTGCCATACTTATAGGCATAACATTAAGCACAAATTGGAACAAAGAGGTCCTCTCTCTCTCTCTCTCTCTCTCACACACACACACACACACACACACACTGACACTGTTTCTCTATGTGCAGGCTATGGAAGCAGCATCCAGGATAAGGAAGTGGGGTGGGTCTGTGGAGCCTCCAATGGATGGTTCCAAGGTTGTGATTCCTTAATATCTATCTTCTGGCATCATCCAGCTCGATAAATTCTGAGAAGACGATAATTGATATTGCTAGACACTTGAGAATAGTGTTCAGTATTAGTCAGTTTCAAAAAACTAGGAAATTTATCCAGGGTCTCAATCTATAAGTATACCACACAAGTTATGTGGTGTTAAGCTTTCCCGAAAACAGAACATGCTTAGGCTTTTCAAAGCTTTGAGTATGGTCTTCAAGGACCATCTTTTCTCTTCTTTTTTTTTTCATTCTCTCGTAGTAATTTAAATAAATGATGGCATTTAATGGTGGAAGAACTTCCAGACCTTTTCCATGCATGAAGTTTTTTAATGTTTTCTTTGCTCATAACCAGCTTTCAATGCCTGTGCTACTTGGTCACTGTACCTCATAAGTCATAAAGGGGTTATCTTTCACTTCTAATTGCCACTAATAAACATAGTGACAGCTGAACCAGTGCAAAGAACAATGATAAGGCGCATTCTCATTATATCAGAGGTCTATGGATCGAGTCTTTAAGGGCCAGCTTAGTGTAGTTTAGTACCTAAAAAGCTGATAAAACCTATGATGCACGGATACGGCATGGATACGACAAGGACACGCCATAGACACGGCAGGGACACGGATTTTACACATAAAAAGTGAAGTATCGGATACGATACGATACGTTGCCCATTTTGAAGTATCTGTGCATCATAGGATAAAACATTACCAAGTTTTTGGCTATTTCGTTAAGTAGTAAGTCTTAAATATCCCATCAGTTGCTTAAACCTCGCCAATATGGCCTCTAGGTCCTAGGATAACATGAACCAACATGTGTGTGGGCAAATGAAATGATGATAGATGAGGACCCCCTGCATCTTAATAGCATCTCATTGACAGACTTGTAGACATTCCTAAAGAGTGTGTTATCTTGAAAATCTCAATTGTAATCTCTAGGGATATCTTTGTTAACCAAATAATTGTTCTTGTTCCTCCTAAAAGTTTTCATTACCATTACATTTGTAGACTCATATGGGGGAACATTTATAATTCGAATTCAGAAAACCTTGTAAAGCAAATACCTACTTTTAAAATAGAGAAGGGCATTTAATTACCTATAAAAGTGGAACTAATAAGAGCCAGATAAATTTTTTTCCGACTCAGAAAACATGACTGACTAGCTTGTAAAGACTATAAATTCCTAGACAGCGTTTGGCCACACATAATATGATTGCATAGAAAATAGAGAGAGAACATGAGCTTCTTATCTAGATTTGGTGACCTTTCCTATCCTGTTCTCTGGACTGAAGTAGAGGCATTGTAGGTAGTTGTCATAGAGGCTCCGATCCTCCTTTGATCCCATCATCATCACTGGACTCAATGTGACTCCAAGACCAGCCACACAAGTAGACCCACCATGAAATCGTTGTCGACGACAAGACAGAGTGGGAGGATTTGATGGAATTTGAAGTAGCAATTTGAACAACTCAATAGCCTCTCCCTCTCTATGTCCAGCAACTGATCTGGAGATTCTGACAGTCCAGGTGAGAACACTTCTATTAGTCAAGATCTCATGTGCATGTGCAGAAAGCTGAATGCTACTTTGTCTTTGAAGATTTTCATCGAACAGTTGGAGCGTAGAGCTAGAAAAGGATTCAAGAGACGAGTTTTGAAAATTAGATTGGCCATATCTCAATGATTTCGGTGTCCAACAAAAAGTTTCTCTCCCAGTCGTTTGATTGGTGGGAGCTTTTCCTTGAGTGATTTCATCGAACAGGTTGCGGGTGTTTCTATAAATGGGATCAATAGAGATGTTAGGAGAATTCAAGAAATGGGCGTTTAATTAAGCGAACAGATTCGAGTGCAGTCTAGCTGATGGGGCCCACTTCAGCCTACATTTTGATTTGAAGGGCATTCCAAGGATTAGACCTGTGGCTCAGATGCCACATACGTTCAACAATCACAAGCAGACATAGAATATGCAGTCTAGCTAATGGGGCCCACTTGGGTGCTAGCCCCATCATCAGATCATCCTATCGCTTGATTTAACAGTACTAAATCTTGAGGGTCTTCTACCAATAGTTTTTTTTTTTTTTTTAAAGATTCAATCCAATGGAAAATAAAGGCTTGATGAAAGTAAATCTTCGCATGTAGCTAGATCACAAGGGGATAAGAGTTAGCAAGCGGCTACATTTATCAAAGGTAGGGTCCATAGAGTTGGGTTGCACATGTAGTCTCGAGGAGAAAATTCTACCTGGGCCACTCTGATAGTACTCTTACCATTCATCCGGAGTAGCAAAACAATCATGTTTTTTTTTTATCAAACGATAGAATCTTACAGTGAAATTAATTCTTATTGTGGTAAAGTTTGGAGATATCTCATCTACTAAGAAGTTGTTTATTTTTAACAATTCGGGTTTTTAATTGGTGGATTTTGTCAAAAAAATTCCTTTTCCAATTCATCTGTTCTTTAAAATATAAAGAATATTTCTTTCTTTTTACTTTGGCAATTACTTTCACCTTAAACTTGCATTAATTTGTTATTTCAGTTATTATAATTTTTTTTTTGTATTTAATTTTATAATTATATATTTAAAATTTGGTCCCTATCTTTATTTTGTTTGTATGCAAATACATGCCCTTGCTTTAAGCAAGGATGATCAAGCCAATTTCTAGATTAGAATGGATATAATTTATTTATTTTTACAAAGCAGGGTTCCTATCTTTTTGGGCCAAAACAATCCCTACGGGTCCAAGAGAGAAAGCCGGGTAGAATTTTCCCGTGGCCCTAGTGTAGTAGTACAGTTTTGAACCCACAACCTTCAAGTGCGAACCATGATCTTAGGCCAACTGAGCTACCTCTCAGGATTGATAAAGCATATGATCGTATATATAGAATTTTTACTTAATTTCGTTGTTAGCAATCTTAATTTTATCACATTGAGCATTTTTAGTTTGGTAATTTTTCTAATTTGGGGATTCTGAAAACTTAAGCAAGTTTTGAAAGCAAATTTTGTGTGCAATTTGGGGGATTTTGCAAGATTTGAAGATTTCTATGTAAAATCCTCCTGTTTTCCACTTTTGGGTTAACAAAGTTTCAATTAATTGGTTAAATTTGGGGTGCCATTTTTATAGTTGGACTTGTCCCTGTCCAAGTTGGGTCGGAGGCAGATATCCTCTGGGTCATGCTCAAGTTGGCCCTCTAACCCAACCAAAGTTGCAGTCCTACTTTTTCTTTCCCTCTCTAAAACAATTCATATCCGGAAGAAAAAGTGTAAATGAGAAAAACAGACAGTCAATAATAGGATTTTTTTTTGGCTGAATCTTGAGCATTTCTTCTTTTTTTTTTTTTTTTTCCCTAGTCAAGGTAATGGCCGGGAGATGTTAAGACCCAAGGATCGATCCCAGGGTGGAGACATTGGTGTGGGCGTGCTATCCACAGCAGCAATTATGCAATTCCCAGTTCCACTTGCATTTTTAGAGGTTTTGGCTGCTAACAATTTTTGAACAAAAGATAATAAAAAAAACTCGGTCTTTTTCTAAAATTATGTAAAACTATAAGTGCCTAGCTGGGCCACTCACAAGAAGCATAAATCGAAAGAGATAAAATGAAGAGAGGAGAAATTTCAAATCATCATCTTTATCCTCTTGACCCACCCTTTGTGATTGAAAAGAATCACAATCCAATCAATTATTAGGCGTGGAATGTAGTAAAGATTTTAATTGTTGTAAAGAACCAATATCAAAAAAAAAAAAAAAAAAAAAAAGAAGAAGAAGAAGAAGAAGAAGAAGAAGAGAGCATTCAAAGAAAATGTTGTGGAACAGCTATAATATTTACTTTAGCAATATGTGATTCCAGTTTATAAATTTGAAGAGATTGCATATTGGACTAAACTATTTTATTCTTGAAAGTGTTTTGAATAGATATTAATTTCTAAATTTCATGAATGAAAACCCCAACACACAAGACATAGGTAACATGTTTAGGGGCATCAGAAAAGTCTCATCATTTACTACATAATGCCAATCACTCAAATTGGAAGGCTCCATCCACCCTAGTTTTTTATTTTATTTTTTTTTTTCCTACATGGGGGATTCAAATTCATGCACTTCACTCACACACACTCTGAACTACAGCTTTGGGACCTAGTTGCTTATTTTTTATATGTATAATGATTATAGAGAAACATCATTATCATCTTAACCTTATTTCATTAACCTGAATATGTTTTAAACTTTAAAATGGTTCTTTCTCTCAATGAGCCCCTTTGAAGTCTATAGAAAACTAATGAGTAGTGCTACTTGGACAAACTTTTTGGATAGAATTTTGGACAAACTCTATGGTATGTCTTGAATATCATAGGGGATATTCAAAGCATACCATAGGGGTTGTCCAAAATTCTGTCCAAAAAGTTTGTCCAAATAGACTTTTTGAAAACTAATTACTAAAACTATGAGATGAGAAAGTAACATTGGATTCTACTGCCCATGTTAAGAGACCATCTGTCACTAAACCTAATTAAAGGTTAACATATAGTATGATATGATTCTGTTGCTGGACTGGCTGGTGTCATCTGGAGAAGCTTTCGAGAAGAATCTAAGCCCAGAAACCTATGCAAAACAGAACATAACACGGCCAAGTTGACAGGCAATCCTCCATTCCTGGCTCCTGCTTCCCATTTACCCAACCAATTTGCTCTCTTCACACGTCCATCATTGACTTTCTTTGCATAAGCATCCAATATTCATCCCCCAAGTGCACCAATATCTCTCTCTCATATGTAATGTCTAATCACATGAGTAAAAAGAGGAGGACTACTTTTTAAAAATGCTAAAAAGCAGATTGACTCAACTTACCTTTGTTCAGTCTTTGGTCAAATTGAGGCAACTAGGATTAGAATCCAAAGATGGGTCTGCTAATTTTGGCATCTTGGTTTTACCTGAATGCCCAGTTATTGAACCCTAGTATTCAAGTTACAAAAATCATTCCAAACTAGTAGCCCAACATTGCACAAAGAAAGTAGGCCTAATTGACATGTTTTAGAACCTTCTCTAACTTGAGACCTAATTTACTAGGGTAGTAGTTTGCTTCATTACAAAAAGAAATGGCTTCAGGAAGTATTATGTCTGATCACACGAGTAAAAGAGGACGGCAATGCCAACACATTTTTTGTTGAGTCGTGTTGACATATTGGTCTCACATACATTCCTAAGGGTCGCCCTAAGTTGAAGTATCAACCTCTACCGGTAGCCTAATATTGCAACAAAAAAAAAAAAAAAAAGGGACCGCAACATTTGAAAAATGCTAAAAATCAAATTGACCCAGTTTACCTTGAGTCTTGGTCAAATTGGGCAAACTAGGGTTGGAATTAAAAAGAAGAAAGGGTCTACAGAACATGTTTTAGAACCTTCTCTCTCTAACTCGAGGCCTAATTTACAGTGGCAGAGGTCTGCTTCATTACAAATACAAAAGGCTTTAGAAAACATTGCCCCAGTCAAAACAACCCACCCCTCCCACACACTCATATATATAATATTGTTGGATTGTTTGGAATCACAACATTTTCTTTCCTCCAACGTCTCCATAAATGCTGATCTGAAAGAAGTCATTCTTTTCTTATGCACGTTGAGATTAGTATTTTAAATCAATCTTCTCTCTCCTCTCTCTCTCTATTTAACCCCTTAATAAACTGAACAAACCAACGCAACCCCATTTCCCTCTCTTTTCTACCCATACAATAATGTCTGGGCCTCAGACATCTGTGCAACTCCCTCTCTTAGACATTTCCCAACCCTTACACCCTTCCACTCTTTCCTCTCTCTATCAGGCCTGTAAAGAATGGGGTTTCTTCCACATCACAAACCATGGCATCTCCATGGACTTCTACAACAAGCTCTACTCTCACTCCCAAAACCTCTTCAGCCTCCCTTCAGATTCCAAAAACAAGCTTGGCCCATCAACTCCTATTAAGACTTACACCCCCCATTTCATTGCATCTCCATTCTTCGAAAGCCTTCGAGTTTCCGGCCCCAATTTCTTCTCCTCTGCTAAGAGCTCAGCTGATATTCTTTTCGATCCACCGAAACCCGAGTTTTGGTAACAAGAACCTCATTCATTAACATCTTTACACTGCTGGTTTTCAACACATTTCTCTTTCAATTAAGTACTAGTTCTTGTTTTCTTGTAGTGACATACTGCGAGATTATGGAAGCAAGATGATGGAGTTGTCAAAGAGAATTGCCATGATTCTCTTGATGTCCTTGGGTGAAGATTTTGATAAGAAGTACTTTGAGACTGAGTTCATCAAGTGTCATGGGTATCTGAGGATAATCAACTACACCCCACCGGAGATCGTCAAAGGTAGAGAGGTCGAAGGGCTTGGGATGCATACTGACATGAGCTGCGTGACAATCCTCTACCAAGATGAGATTGGTGGGCTCCAAGTGAGATCAAAGGAAGGGGAATGGATGGATATAGAGCCATGTGAAGGGACACTGGTGGTGAACATTGGTGATATGTTGCAAGCATGGAGCAATGGAAGGCTGAGATCATCTGAGCATCGCGTTGTATTTAAGCGGCCGGTGAATCGCCTTTCTCTGGCTTTCTTTTGGTGTTTTGAGGATGAGAAGGTGATATTGGCACCTGATGAAGTTGTGGGAGAAGGAAATGAAAGGATATACAGGCCATTTGTGTGCTTGGATTATATAAAATTCAGAGAGAGCTCTGAGAAAGGGAGGTTTGAGAAAGTTGGGTACACTGTCAACCATTTTGCTGCAGTGGGTAGTTCCAACACCATGAATGGCCTGGCTCATGGCTAATATCTTGAGCAAACAGACAGGTACTGGCTCCTCTTTCTTCATTTTTAACTCAACATAATCACTAGCTAGTCATGTTTAGCAAACAAATTTTTGAGAAAAGAGATTTCAGCTTTCCACAAAGAATGGAAAAGCTGAAAGGGGAAGCTATAAAACCCTCAAATCTATAGATTCCCCACCTATTACAAAAAGTATGCTGGGGAATCCTCAGCTATACAAGTCCTCAGTAAGGAAAATCCATATTTGAAAGCAGTTATGATTTGTCGTATTCATGGATTCCTCGGCTATTACCAAACACAACTTTAAGAGCTGCTACTTGAGTCTGGTATCCCATGACCCAACTCCGCCAGAAGTGAAATTGTTTGGGCTTGTTTGCATGCGGGCCGGGCTCAAGCTGATTCTAAGACCTACATGATATTCAAGTTGGGCTTGTGTTTGAACTTCCGAGTATCCAAGACAAACTCATGTATGTGAATATTAGTATATAGATCAAACCTGACCCGACCAAATTCAGCCCAGGACATACTTCGGCTGTGAGTTTAAAATTGGGGTCAGGCACTGGACGGGTCCGGGCCAGTGTAGGTTGAACCACATTTGATTCAAGTTGGGCTTGGGTTGAATCACTACTCAGCCCGACTCGCCAGAGTTACACCCCTAGAAGTACTTGTCCTCGAGCAAATCAGTTGCATTTTTTGTGGTTCAACTAGCATTACTTTATGGTTTGATCATATCTCCTTGATTGAAAATCGCTCTGTTCATTTATCCAAGTTAAATCTGATGGATGGCCTGTGAAGTGTGAATGGAGGATCGTAAATGAAACTCCCTCACTGTTCTAATTTTCCATTTTTCAAGCCACCCATCAAATGGTTTTGCAGATCCTACTGTCCACATGTTCAATAGTACGAGTTGTATCAGATCTTTCCCTTACATTGAAACTTTGATATTAGTCTTTTATGCTCAACTATCTAGCATTGGTTTTGTGCAGGAGCTTGTCCATTCAATTCCTACTGATGTTTGTGGCCTTTGAAAATGTGGTTTTGGTGATGTTATTGCTAGTATGTGAGTATGTATTGTTGGAATAGAGAGAGAGGAAAGTTGAGTTTGTTTATTGATTACTGATTTGTCTCTTGGGAGTGGGTTGTTGAAATTCTTCTACTGCATAGTTCGTAATATAATTGAAGTTCATAAATCAAACTGTGGGAAGTGTTTATGAGTTGCATGATTTCATTTGGCTTGGCTGTCCCTTTCAATGGCCTCTACTGTCTATTACTTGTTATGCTCCAGAAATAGAAGATTGTGACAACACCTTATCAGTCATGCTCAATCTTATTATTGGACTACTCTTGTTTGAAGTAAATTTGAGGATCTATGACTAGAAGAGTAACATTCATTTTGAATGGTTTAGATTATCAATAGATGAGCCCACGGTAAAGTTCCACCCATCCAACCCACGAGAAGCGTATGGGAGACACTCAGGGAATCCATACGCCACACAAAGGGGGTGTTCAAAATCTATTAACTTCAATGTGGCCATTGAAAATTGGCTGCATGCGCCAGCCCACATTAATGTGCTAGTTGCATGTACAAACGTATTTAGTTATGTGTGACCAATATTATACATGTACTAGCGAAATGAGTCTCTGGGAGAAAATATAAAAAACAACTATTCTACACCATGTCGAATTTTCTCCAACAAGACGACATACTGTTCTTATGTGATCCGGCTCACAGAGCGAACGAAGCTAATGGAAAGGTATTTATACGGATATGTATGATCTGATAAAACATCACCTGCTTTTAACCATCGTAATCATTGATCTAATCGCCTTTAAGTTTAAGGCGCCGGGAATCTCCTCCTACATGCAGATGTTTCTGCATGCAGATGTCTACATTCTCATGATCGGTGCCATGAAATTTAGGGGGTCCTTGTTGTTTGATGGAACCTGTGTTTTTAAAGTCCAAATTGGTTAGTAGGAAATCTCATAAGTTTAAGAGCTTTTAACTACACAAGTTTTATTTGAAAGATTCAACTCCGTGGCTCCGAGCTATTTATCCTAACCTCCGATTTTTTGGACTTCAATCTTTTTTTCTTTTTTTTTTTGCTAGATGGGGCGAGTGATACAACACGTGGGACATTCTATTTGTTCAGAAACTGATCCCTAGGCAGCTATATGAGATAAGACACCCTTACCAGTACTGGGGGTCTCTTGTTTCTCTTGGACATCAAAATGTTCAAAAGTATTGTACTTGTAATTGAGATAAGACACCTACTAGCATTGTCTCCATCTTATCATATATGTAGGGTGGAACAAGACTCCCAACCACTTAATTATCCCTTTATTTTGAAGTGTGAAAAAAAAAAAAACCTGAATTGATCAAATTTGGAAATGCTATTTTCAATCCTAACTTATGATCCAAGCTTGGTAGACTGCATTAATAATACAATCCCTTGTAGTTGGCATTCTTACGATTACATTGGGAGTAGAATGCCACATCACTAAGCTTTAGGTTACATGTTTTTTTGTTGGCATTCCTTCTCTTGGACTCTAACTTCGCATACTTGAGAGAGTCTTGGAGGCTGTCCCAACTCCAAAGGTCATCCTTTTGAGACCCTTTGCTTCTTATTACATCTTGCTCCTTTCTTAGTAGTTTCTTAGATATATCTGAAAGTTGGGCTACACCAGAGCCTGGTCAAATCAGACAACACTCCAAATTAACCAGCCCACTTTATGTTGGTTTGGGCTACCCACTTATTGAAAAGCTGCCGGGTTGGATCTAGGCCTAGATTTTGGTATTTGTTTTTGCTACAATTGGTTTTGGTGACTTAGAGGTCTTAATCAATATGTGCCACTGACAAGTCCAGGTCCTTTGATGTAGGGTTGCTCATTGACCAGGTGAGACCATGCCAATATGTATAGGTCCTTGAGCTGGGATTGAAAATTCTAAACTATGGAACAAAGGACAACTCCAGTTGTACTTCTCTTTAAGAAAAGAGAGTTGACATGTTTGCACCAAGTTGATCTTAATTAGCCCATTCAGTGGTGTTCTGTACATTTGAATAATTAAGTTTCTCTTGGCACATTAATCATAGTATGGCAAACGGACTAGGTTTGAACTGGGGACTTGCAATCTTGGAGTCTCAGTTGGGGTCAGTTCTTATAAATATTAGAACCTAGATCATACCCCCTCTGAACTTAACACGGATTCGGAAAAAAAAAAAGAAGTGGGGTGGGTGCAGTGAGGCCTTTTGCACGTCTAAGAGAATTATAAGTGCAAATTTAGTTGATCAGAGAAAAGAGAAAGTGATAGTTAAAATTGTAAACAACCTAATATCACATTGTGATAGATTTTGTATTAGAATAAGAAATGGGGTTGAGCTAGATATCTCAAATAGGATAGCCCAAAATAGGCCAAGCGAAAATAAGCTAAGGAATCGTTATGCGCTAATCAGGAACTATTTTTACTAAAGGGGCCTTTTCATAGGGTTATAATTAGGCGCAATTTGTTAAGGCACAAATGAATAGGAAGAAGTTAAAGTGACTCAAATCAGTGGTAAAACAGAAAAAAGAAAACCCATACATCCTTCTTACCAAACATTCAATGCATACAAAATAGAAGGAAAAAAATGCTAGAAGAGAAGAAAACCCAGAGTAGTGGCTACAAGAGAAAGTTTTGGAATTTGGATGTATATGTAGAATGCAATATTTAGATTCTATAAGACAAATTAAAGGATTAAAAATTATAGGAACAGAGAGAAGAACACCATTAAAGAATTCATGTGAAGTAGTGAGTAAAAGCATGTCATAAGTGACCAAGGAACATGGATTAAAATATGGCCAAGTAACAGCAAATGATGCCATAATTAGGGATTGAGAATTGTCTCGTCTAAGTGAATCTTAGCCTGAGCTTATTACACAATAGGTAGACAGTATTACGTGTTATAGGAGAAGACTTCAGAAATCCCTAGGTAGTCTTAAGTACATGTTATTTGTGTGTAATTTAAGCTAACACTTTCTTCTTATGTCACCTTCTTGTCTCTAGTGTAATAAGGAGTGTTTGAAATTTGATATTTAATCCCATTTCTTAGTTTTCCTCTGCAATAGCTTCCTTTGGATTTGTTTCCTAGCTATTTTACAGTAATGACAAGTTGTCAAACTTAAAAAAAAAAAAAGAGATACCAAAAGCAATGCATGAAATGTGTCATTTTGCAATGTAAAACAGAAGCAAGAAATACAAGTACTTTCTAGGAAAACTTTGTACCACACTTCATGCCCCCTTTTTCCCCAAACACTAAAGATAGGTTGGAAAAAAAGTACAGCTTTCTCTAGAAGGTCATGTACTAATTTGGTCCACATTCTTCTCTCTCTCTCTCTCTCACTAAACACCTACACCCACATGTACACAAATGCATGTTTCCTTGAATCTAAATGACATTGTCAACGTTTAGTTGCTTGAAGACTGCAAAACCAATCATAAGAAAGAACCCAACTCCTGTTGTGTATCCATAACAACCAACTCAAATGTATTCAAACTTAGTGACCACTCCACTTGCAGTTGCAACACCAAGGAAAGATAATAAAGTAATGCAAGTGCATCAGCAACTGGCCATGTATGTTTTGAATCAAGAGCATAAGCTTTGACCATTTGCATTGAGTAGCACCTTTCTCATTTAATGAAGAGATCGTACATTGATACTGAAATGAAATATGCCTACATTGGAGTTGTTATAAGAAAGTGTCAGGCATTGTTTTGGAAAGTCATTAATAAGATGAGCTAGTGTTTTATAAAACAACTTGCTTTGGTTACAAAGATTCCATATATTTCAGTCAATGAACCCCAGATGCAAGAGGGCCTCTATAAAATGGGTCTCTCAGTAATAAATAGCCTTGCAAGTGGTGTTAGTGCTCTCCACATATATGGTAAGGGAATCACATTCCCACCTAACACAAATAAGTGGGGGTGGCAAACAGGTGGCGACTCAGGCAGGTCAAATTGGTTGAGCTTTGGGCCCACTCATGGAACCTGACTTAACCTGTCCCAAATTCCAAAAGGGCCGACCAAATCCAATTCTAACCTTAACCTAAGTTGATATATGTCACACCAACAGTTTCTAGTTACATTTTTCAGATAAATCCAACACAAACCTGACTTGAAATGATCTCAACTTAATCTGAAATCGACCTGAAAATGCAAAATTGAATTTGGGTTATGGTCGGGTCGGTTGATTTGGTTTGGATTGGTTCCAGCTCAAGCTGCACCACTAGTAGCATGCAGTTCCATAGTCGTTGATGTGATCCTTCCATTGATAAGTTGGATTAAATGCTTACCCTATAAATGAACCTGGCCATACCAAGTTCTTTATGTTTTTCAACAATGCATCAATTGAATGGTTAGGATCATTTTGAGAGTTAGAGGTACTTTCCTGTTGGTATATCATTAAGCCTAGACGTTGGGACCCTGCAAGTGCAAATCACTTCAATATTTGCCCAGATAAGTAGATATTGAGGTAGGAGTGTAGGACTAACCCATCCTCCAGCTCATTAAATGGTTATAATCATCAATCAAGTGACCATTGAAAGGTTTGATTAATCTAATGTTTAGATGGCATGAGTAATCTCATGTGTGCTCGCATTATGTTGGTCTAATTGAATAATTGGACCTTTCTTGATGTAATTAATCCAAGCTATCCATATGGATCCCTATTTTTTTGGAAGATTAGGGTTGTTGTCTGATCATTATGGTTCTTTAGTTTACACAACCCAGGTGGAAATCACTTTGATGAATGTCTGGGATTTATGATTTGAAAACAATTAATCACCCCAACCCATTCATTACATTAATTAAGAAATTTCAGTCTTATGAACATATCAATCAAAAATGTAGATCATTTGGTGGTATCCGATCCAATCATATAGCTCTTGATTGGTTGAACAATTATGATTATCTAATTTTGAAGATTCAAAGCACAGACGATGAAGGAGGATATCATTTGATGGATGGCCAAGATTAGGTATCGGATCACTTGTAAAATAAAGATAGTCTACTTTAGTTCTAATTAATCAGAAGACTAGAATCTAGTCCATTGAAGCCATCCATTTTCTTCTCTATTACTTGGATGAATAGGATTTCATTGATCATGATGATTCTTCCTAAAATAGGCAAGCAGGAACTAGAGACCCCTTGATGGACACCCGAAATTGATGATTGAACTCTAATTCACATGGACCACCCAAATAACTCCAATTCTATGAAACCCTGCTAAGAGCCCGATTGTGCGGAATTTAATCAAAGGAATTCTAAGAAACTAATTCCTGAAAGTGGTTAAAATGAAGAAACAAAGATGAAGAACTATCAATGGTAATCCAATAATCTACCCTATAAAAGAAAATGAATTACGGGAAGATGCTAAATGAATACCCAGCCATCACCCTGGTGAGGGTCCCATCTACATCTCCAACTTATATCCTTCATCCCTCACCTTCTTGATATCCCTCATCTCCTTGATAATCCGATCTGTTTGTGCAGGAATCAAATTCCAATCAAACAAACAGGACCAATACAAACAGCACTTTTTCCTATTAACTAGATGAAACAATACAAAACAGTTACAAGGATTCTCATGGAATGATTCTCCATGGAGAGGATGCTTAAAAACTTCACATTAGATATGTGGAATCTTCAATCTATATCTAACCATGTTAGAATAGAAGCAAAATCATCCATAGATCTAGCAGATTAAGAAAGAAGCAAGAATAATATATGCAAATTCTCCAATTTCAAGAACAATCCATTTCCTCTCTCTCTCTCTCTCTCTCTCAAAAAGGGCGAAACTTAAATAAACATCATCCAGTAGCATACAAAAAGCTATAAGAGGAACTAAATGATCCTCATCATTTGAACATCATCCCTCAAGTTCCTGCTGATCGAGGCTTTGGTCCAATCATTCCATCATTCTTTCAAGCAAATGGGAGTGTATCTGTCCTATAAATAGTACATTGTTCTCTCAAGCTAAGAAAGAGTATATATGCTTGGATTGTAAGGATGCTTGAAAGGGCTATAAGAGGAACTAAATGATCCTCATCATTTGAACATCATCCCTCAAGTTCCTGCTGATCGAGTCTTTGGTCCAATCATTCCATCATTCTTTCAAGCAAATGGGAGTGTATCTGTCCTATAAATAGTACATTGTTCTCTCAAGCTAAGAAAGAGTATATATGCTTGGATTGTAAGGATGCTTGAAAGGGCTAGCTCAGGGTCAGGCCCAACACAAGACTGGTTAGGATGCAATCAGGTCCATAACTGGTACCTGTTAAGAGCATAACATATCAGTAATTCGCTTGTTTATATATCTATGTTACAAGCATAATAAATATAACTATAATCCCAATAGATGAATAATCACAACATTTCCCATCAATCTAGGGTAGTATCCAAGGATTTTACCTTTAACATAAATAAATAAAAGTGATAAAGGGGAAAAAAAGGCTTGAGTGCGCAGTTGCTATTCATTTATCGAACAAGTGAGGACTAATTATGTGAATACACAGCAGACCTGTTGGTGGTGACATTCAGAAAATTGGGAATGTGAGCAAACAGGATTTATAATACAATGAACTTGAGGAAAAATGATATGGGAAGGAAATGAGATTCCATAGAAATGCCTCCGGACACCAGAAGAGAGAGGCCCAAAAGATTTGCTTGGACCATTTAATGCCTGGCATCCAAGTGTTGTTGCCAAAGTTCCAAGTTTGCCCTGGAGACGCATCCAAGTTTATCCAAAATCAGCCTTTCTCCCTTTCTTTCTCCTTCCCACTTTCCCCTATTTTTTACTTTTGTTCCTTTTTTTTAAACAAAGCTCCAACGCCCAGGTACAGGTGAGATTTTGTCAAGATTTTGGCAGAGATTTGACCATTAAAATCTCATCAAAACCAGCCCCATTCAGCCTATAAACAATCACATGTTTCAGCCAAAAACATCTCCTGATTTTGGTAAAAATGGGCCTTCAACACATGCCGCCTTGTAAATGCACACTCCCAACCAGCTGAGCTACAACATGGTGCAGTAAATGGAAGCCTTTTTTTTTTATAAAACACTATCCACCTGGGCTCTGGCTTATACTATTTTATGTGGGCTTGGTTCGGGCTCAACACTTATGGCCCAATTCGGGCCATTGCCGAACTTGAGCATGAGGGTTAAAATTCAGGCTGGGCTTGGATATCGTTCAGCCCATCCCATGAACATCCCTAAATTCTGCCCTGAAACTGTCTTTCAATAAACCAATATGCAGTGCCAATAGGATGTCCTAGATTCAGCTTATTAGGTCTGTCTCAGGTTCAGCTTATTAGGCCTGTCCCATTGTTTCAAACTGCACCCCATCAGTCTCCACTATCCATTTACAACACTTATTGCAGCCCCAGATTGCTCCATGGGCCCACTTCAACCCTCCAATTCTGTCCAAGAAACAGTAATCAACCCCACCCTTTTACAGCCCACAAACCCATTTTCAGACTCCAACCAAATTTCCAGTTAATCTTAACATCAGTCCAATAACTTGTACAATAATTAGCCCCATCACAGCATTGTAACAGCACCCAAATCAGCCTGCTTCCCAACCTATGACAATCATTTTAATGGTCCCAGTCAATCACTCTAACAAGCTCTTATCAAGGCCAGTAGACTCCAATGTTGGTATCGATCAGTCAGCCCAGCAAGCCTCAGTCCAACACATTTATTCTCCATGATGCAAGTACTGTAAACAGAACCCAATACCATCCCAAACTATTCCTGCCGTACATCCTTATTATCCTTAAAATCAGTCCATTAAAACCTCTTGTCATTATACTGATTCAAAGCAGTGAGTCATATCATTTAATCTTTCCATGTGCAAAAAATAATAGGCCATTTTAAAGTCCATCGAAGAACAACATGCTCATTCAAAAGATGCCCAATGACCATTAGATTACACATTTACACTAGAAAGAAACAGATCAGAAAATGTTTCCTACAAGACATAATCGAAAAACTACATTTGACAACTAAGATGGATCCGCATCTGTACAGAATGACAAGGGAAAAACGATTTAATCATCCAGGTGAACGAGCAATGCCTGGTGACGAGCTCATAGAACAGTTGGCAGATACTCAACCATGAGTAGCAGAAGCAACAGTAGCAGTAGGAGGAACTAGGAAGAAGAAGTAGAGGAGCAGGAGCAGCAGTAGCAGACTAACAGTGGTAAAAGCAGCAGCAGCAGCAGTCTAGCAGCAGCAGTAGTCAGTCGTACAAGCAACAGAGGCAGTAGCAGCAAAGCCAGCAGCAGCAGGAGTGAGAGTAGTAAGAGTAAGAGTAAGAGTAGTAGTAGTAACCATGGTGGTGGGAGCTGCTGCTGCTGCTGGTGCTAATAGGAATAATAGCAGCAGCGGCGACGGCAGTGGTACAGTGGTGGTGGTGTAGGAGCAGCAGCAGCATCAGTAATAGTGGAAGCAAGAGTAGCAACAGTAGTAATAGTAGTAGCAACAGTGTTGCTTAACTTCTATACAGTAGTTGGCATCACATGAGTTGTTGTAGTTGTTTTAAACTTCCATTGGGTACCATGTTCCCCACTACACAAGCTGTGGTAGCAGGAGTTCCATATCACTTGAGCTGTTTCGTTGTAAAGTCGTCGCTGATACATGGTGCCATTTTTTTCCTAATAGTATTTATGAGCATTAATTTAAAATTTTCATAAAGATATTGATTGAGCTTTTATCAAATCACTTCAATCAGTTCAATAATCAGTCTTCTGATAAATTTTCCTTTTAAAATTGTTAGTGCCTCTCTAACAGCTATTTGCTTCCGCTTCATTTGATTCTTTCACACCTGCCAAGCCAAAATAATGGGCAAATGAGAACTTTAACTACAAAAGAGAGTATATTTAGGAGATATAAATGCGATGGGGTTTGTGAGACAACCAATCCCTTTTTCCCAAAAACCAAATCTCTCTCATGATGAAAACAAACTCATTCTAGCACAAAGATATTTAAGGAATTCAAGTTTCATGGAATATAAGGTGAAGACTACTGACTCTAGGATTTGGAAAGCTATGCACAAAGTCCAGCCATTGATTTTAGATGAGTTGTCATGGGTGGTTGGTACTTGGTAAGGGCAAGAGGATCCAAGTCTTTAAAGACAAATGGGGTCCCAGGGATTTCACCATATAGACTCTATCGGATCTAAAAATACCTTTTGAATCCCTCACATCACTCTTTTAGTGTGCGGGAGTTGGCTACCCTATCATTTCAGGGGCTGAGATGGAATGACCAAAAGTTGGATGTCTTATGGAGCCATAAGGTGGCCAACTTCATCTGTGACATCCCTCTAGGAGGCCAAGATATCCCATGTCGGGGCACGGAACCAGCTGTAAAGTATACCTTGAAGTCCTTATATCAACCAATTGAGCCTATTTCTATCGGACCTCATCCTCCATGGACCTACCTTTGGAAAATTAACATTCCTTCCAAAATTAAGTTCTTTGTGCGGAGGATTCTTTTTGGGCCGCATTAACACAAGAGACTAGTTATCAAAGTTAATTGATGACATCTCAGTGGACTGCATTTGCTGTAGAGCTCACATAGAAACTTTTGATCATCTCTTCAGCACTTGCTCATCTGCAAGATCTGTGTGGAGTCACTTTCCAAACTACCTTATAAGCCTTCTGACTTCACTTCTGTTGGGGAATAGTTTTGGGCAACCTCGGAACCTAGCTCTAGTTTTGGTCTCATTACCTCCTAGTACATCTGGAAATCCAGAAACCATTACCTATTTAGGAACCAACCCTCGTAGGCTTACACCCCACAGCAGTTTTCTCTAAAACCATTAATATGATGCACCAATGGTTTGTTGTTCAGAAACTTAACCAAGTCCTCAATCTGTGGGGAGTTCCGTGGAGGATCGGACTTGTCCCCCAAAGGACTGGGTGAAACTCAATTTCAATGGCTCAGCGATTCCAGAGGCACGGGTAGCAAGTGTTGGCGGCATAACTCACACAGAAACCAGATCAATCATTGCAGGGTTCTTGGGCAAGATATATCTCACTAACCCATTGCATGCAGAGCTTAAGGCCCTACTAGATGGGTTACAATTATGCCTCTCTAGGAACAACAACAATGTTATAATTGAAGGAGACAATCTCAGTGTCCTAGAGTCCCTTCATAATGACGGGGCATTTTCATGGGACTTAATGATCTCCTGGAGGAAATTTTCAAAATATTTAGACCAGATTGGGATGTGGATGGCCCAATTTTGTAGGCAAACTACTAATGCTACTATAGATGCCCTTGTGAAGTGGGCTACCCCAATGTTCACAACAGTTTATAATCTGCCTCCTCATATCCTCAACATTCATTTACAAGATTTGAAGACCGCAGGTGTGATACCTATTAGAGGTCAAACTAAAGTGGAAGGTCGTGAGTCAAGTCTGCACTTCGGGGAATGATGTTTGATATTAGCTCTATAATGTTTTAGGTGCTTGTGTTTTTGGCTATTTTGTGTTCGTGTTGGTGATCTAAAATCCTTTTCCATTAAAAAAAAAAAAAAAAAACTCCATTAGGATCTTTCCTTTGTTGGACACCCACTTGATTGCTTTTATCGAATTGCCTTCAATAATCAGTCTTCCTATGAAATTCCTTTGAAAATTGACAGTGCCTCTCTATTTGCTCTTACTTCCACTTCATTTGATTCTTTTGCACCCGCCAGGCTGAAAAAAGATTCACAAGTCCAAGTCGTAGCAGTGCGCGTCCATCGG
The DNA here is from genome assembly GCA_003546025.1 of Camphora micrantha. Classification (NCBI taxonomy): domain Eukaryota; kingdom Viridiplantae; phylum Streptophyta; class Magnoliopsida; order Laurales; family Lauraceae; genus Camphora; species Camphora micrantha. The sequence goes on along the minus strand of QPKB01000009.1, from coordinate 32,258,070 downwards.
TTGGGGTGGGGAACATTTACCCAGTGGTGGACCCAGGATTTTCGTTTGAGTGGGTCTAAACTTTTGCTAGACCTTTTTTTAACATTAACAGCAGCAAAAGAGAAAATATATTGCATTTAAATAAATATAAAATATTTAATTGCATCAACTAACATACATTTCTCTCATAAAAAATCATCTCAATTCTAAAAAGAATTTTTAGAATTGCCCTCGACAATTCTTCCTGTTGAGAAAGCGTTGGATGATTGTCTCATCGTCAATGCTATTAAATGTCTTTCTCGATATATATACATGCAAACAATCATTCATTCATTCATCTTTCATTCGATTGCACAACCGATTCTTCACAATTTTCATAACAAAAATACTTTCTCAATAATAGCAGTGGAAACCGGTAGGGTTGGCGCTAATTTCAAAAACAAGTAAACGAAAGGATATAGAAACAAATCCCAATTCCTCAAGAAATTAGCACATCAACTAGCAACTATGATGCATGAATACTTCGAAATGGGCAGCATATCGTATTGTATCGTATCCGATACTTCACTTTTTATGTGAAAAATCCATGTCCTTGCCGTGTCTATGGCGTGTCCTAGCCATATCCACGCCATATTTGGGCATCATAGACTAGCAACCATACTACAACAATAATAAAGACACTCTAGAGAACTCCAAAGAATTAATTATCATGATCATGTGAAAATTAGTACCTCCTAGGCTTAATCCCTTCCTTTAGCTCCTAATAGTTCCTCTATCAAACGAATCCAAATGAGATCACCAGTATTTGTAAATGAAAATTGTCTACATAATCATAAACATCATTTTATGGTCCCAGAAAAAAAATTCAAGAAAATGAAGAAGAAATAAGTAGTGAAAACTCAATTTCTATAATTTTGTTGATATCTACTTTCCTTTACAAGAAAAATACTAAAGCTCCATCCTCCACAGAGCGACAATCCATAAGGTTGCTTTATGAAAAAAAAGAGCTTGGATTCCCCTTCTTTCTACAATAGGTTTTGAAATGAGAAATTTTCAATACCTAGACCGAACCCAATGGGTTTTTAGCTACTGTGCTATATGGATTGTGTTTTTTAATAAATGATTTGGTTCTATGTAGTAAAAGCATCGAAACATTTTTCTTTAGAAAATGACCAACTTATGCGGAACTCGATGAGATGCATGACAGTTATTGGAGATAGGGCAATGAAGAGGTAAGTATATTAATCAAAAGTACCAAAAAGTATTACATGGATAAAAAATGATTCTAACCTTGATTTTAGATATTCACTTATTCAGACTTACATTATAGTAGGGTAAGATGACATAATAATTTAGAACATCAACTTTAATATACCTTTATTAAACTAGTCATTCATCACTTCCTTCATTTTTCTATTTGTGACCTACCAATCAGTAAAAACCAAGACCCTCTCTCTCCTCAAGCACCAAGAGGTAAAACGAAGAAAAGTCAAAACACTCTCTCTCCTCTTCACAAATGGACAAAAGTTCTTTTGTAGAAAAGATAAAACCCACCTCTTTCTTGTTTTTATTCTAAGAAACAGACCACGCCCTTGATTCTATCTCTTGCACTGAGTTCTAGAGAATGACGAAATCCACCAAGCACTCTCACCTCTATGCTTGGAGACTGGAAGCATTCCTGAGGCAGGATCTACTCGTGATCCGAGCCTCCCAACAAGAGCACAGTGCCCCTAATCCTAGCACTCTTCTTTGTAGATCGAGAGAACTGAGAGAGATACCCTGCTTTGATCCAATCTGTGTAGCAGACTGATGCATAACCAAGCCCTTCTTTTGTTTACAGTGCAGCAAAAACCAGACTCTCTTTTCTTCAAAGCGTGATTTCAGGGAAAAAAGTTGCATAGGGATCATCTTTGGGACTGTTTAGACATATGTGGGGTGGTTTCTTAGACATACGTGGGGCATGGTTCAGGGCCCCATTCGAATCTCTAGGGATCTCAAGATCGACCGCCCAAGATAATCATATGGTGGGTCCGCCCCTACATTTACGTATCCCAAACCCAACCTGTATTACATACGAATAGGCCCAAGACAAAGCCAGAATGAAGCCCAAGTTGCTAAGCCCAAGCCTGAGCCTGAATTTAATATTTAAGCCAAAGACCAAGACTAGCTTCACCAAAAACCCAACAGAAAATATTGTTTGCTCTGATGCAATCTCTCCATTACATTATGATTGCAAATGAAATCATGAATAAAGACTTTATAGTCATTATTTTTGTTTCTCACACCTATTTTTATTGAGAGTCTCAAGATTACATTTAATGAAGCACTACAAGCAAGGAATTTAGTATCGATTTTGGGGGCCGACGTACCCAAAACTAATACAGTTTGCCAATACCAGGTTGCATTGGCCAAGTCAAACGACTCCCTCAAATTTCTATTCTAAAGCTTAAAACGTCAAAAGCACAAAAATAAGAAAATAGATATATTCTATAAAAGAAGATTAAACAAGTTTTCCTTTTATTTTGTGGATTTCTGAATTTACAAGCATTTGCAAGTAAAACCAACTCAATGAAGTAAGCAATAATGATCAGGACAATTAATCTAGAAAAGTATAACACAGCATAGAAACTAAATATAGTTACTATTAAGTTTATGATCACCATACCTAACTCAAGAGCACGTAGTCGTGCTGGGCAAAAATCATCATCTTCCATCTCTACACCTATGTACTTGTAAATGACAGCTGTAGTATCCATATGGATGTATGGTAAAGTGAAGGTCCGTTCACCTCTGTTTCGTAATTCACCTCCTCTTTGCCAATCACATCCACTTAAAGTACTATATTTGTTGTAGCTCCCTGTGAGGGAGTGCTCTACAATCAAATTGCTGGCTGAAAAGCTTCATGCACCATAAGAGTCATTCAATGACCAACCATCTTCATGAACTCCATACTTGCTACAAGCATCTGCTTCAAAGATCAATAGACCATTAGACCTCAATAACAGCGGCTCCTCAGCTCAAGCATCACCGCCATATCTAGTGATATAGACATTTATGGGCGCAACTCCAGATCCTCAATCAAAAATAGACCAATCTCCCCAAGGGATTGATCAAATCCAAAGATAGACTCAGCCACTAGGGCACACTTAAGACCATAAAACACACCATAATTGAGAGAAAACTCAGAGAAATAAGCATGAGCATTTCCAATGAGAACTCAACTATATATAGAATCATTCATCTCTTACTTGGACTCTACAAGACTTTCCTAAACAATGTTTAAATAAAATAGAAACACATAAATGAAATCCTAATCAAATATTCCTAACTTAAAGACTTCCAAATAAATCAAACTACTTAATAAGAGTCTAAAAAACTTAAATTCCCACACAAGCACTTCACTGTCCTAGGACTGAAAGCAGACTTGGACATGGACTTAGAACCTATAAAATATTTGTTATGTCGGCCTGTGTATGGCTGGAACTGACCCAAGCCAGCATATTGCCATCCCTAGAGACAATAGAACATATCAAAATAAAAACAAAATAACAATAAAAACTAGGACAATAGAACAGTTAAACAAAAACAGGCATTAAAGGTTCATTATCGATGGTTAATGCAGTATTAACTGAAACCATAAGGAATATGGCAGTGAAAACCAACGTAGTTTCCCAGGATGCACAGTTGCGGCCTCGCAGAGTTTATAGAGATGTTGAACTAGGTGAGAAAGTTATTGATTGAAAAAGCTCCTAAGTGATTGATTTACTTTGCTGTCAAACTTCTTTGGTAAGGAAGGTAGGACTATGCCTTGGTAGTGAAAAACATTATGAAAGAAAAAGGGACAGAGGCAACTCTTAGAGCAGGTTCTAATTGATTTTAATGGTGCAATTCATTTTTTAATGGAGGTGATTCACGCCATTGGATGGAAGACACACGCAACGTTGGAAGAAGAAATTGAAAGACTTAAGCTAAAGCTCAACGTTCAAATATTATCTGGGATTTCGGTACTGATGAAGAGGATGAAGAGCTGGAATTGTGTAAAATGAGCAATTGCTTTTAGATTCCTTCGCACACCTATTTGGAACATAAGTCACGAACACATTGTCAAGAAAAGTATTTGAAGACTGCCATCCTAAGACCAAACTCATATCATGTATATGTCACAAGATAGTTCTGAAGCATAATATCAGTAAACATCATTTTGAAGATAGAAACTATCTATGCAGGGATTTTGGTAAGCTTCTAAGAGCAAGTACAAATTGACAATCTTAAGGCATAGAATGGATATCACTTTCTTTAAATAACTTCTGAAATGACCCCTTAAAATGAATGAACAACATTGAATGGTCACATGGATGGTTAAATCTTGATTGGCACCAGATTCACTCATTTGAGTCAACTTGGTGCCAGTGGAAACTTGAACAAGTTTCTTTGAATAATATACTGGTTTCAGTCTCTCAAGGTAACTATACAGTTTCACCACTATCTATTATCTACAACTGGAAATAAGTTTTCTACCAAAAAAAAAGGTGGAAATAAACACAAGAACACAAAGCAATGACACCTCAGGTAATGCAAAACAGCCATCTCCATAAATATACCAAGTGAACAGATGTTTGTATCCCATCTCCGTTCATGTCCTAAATGGATGACATGCCATGAGAGAGAGTCTTCTTTTGGGCCCAGATTAAACTATATTTTGAAGAGAAGGACAAACAGTAATCACAGCACCCTATTTTATGCTCCCTTGTCTACCCATGAACAATTTTTTGTACCACCCAAAATGCAGAGAACAAAAGATACCAAAGCAATAAAGGCATTAGAAGTTTGGGTTATATGCACAAATCCACACTTTACAATAGTTGCATCGCTTGTTCATAGGCATAGCAACAAGAGATTGGATATAACTCAAAGTTCAATACAACAAAAATTATGATTTGAAATCAGCCACTACCAAAGAAATTCACAGCAGCTACAGCAATCTACTCCAAGTAGCATCCTTAGTGGTTACCTAATACACAGACTGCTTCTCCGTCTAATCGGAAACAGGCAATTCACCATCTCCATTCGGATGACGCTCTCTTATAAACTCGTCAAACTGCTCCTGCCTCTGTCTCAATCTCGCGATAATCCTGTCCGCTGCCTCATTAACTTTCCTGGGCAAATACTTCTCCATCCGATCAAACCACTCCCCCAATGTAATGTTCTCCATCTCTTCCTTTTTATCTCCAGCTCCAACATCTTCTCCTCGAGTCTGATTCTCGTCGACAGCTTCACCACTATCCACTTTCTCCGATTCCCTTCTGCTGTCCACCACTAAATTCGACTCCAAAGGCACAGATTTCTCCTCGCAAGCAGCCTTTGCCGTATCAGCTGCTGCTCGTCGCCTTGTACTCCGGGGCACTGGAGGCATCTCCAAGCCGCCGCCTTTCTCTTCGCCCTTGGCCGAGATTGAGGTAGTTTCAGCTCCAACTCTACTCTCTGCCACTAAATTCGACTCCAAAGGCTCAGATTTATCTTCACAAGCAACCTTCGCCGCAGCAACTGCTGCTCGGCGCCTTGTGCCGCGGGGCACTGGAGGTATCTCCAAGCTGCCGCCTTTCTCTTCGCCCTTGGCTGAGATTGAGGTAATTTCAGCTGCAACTCCGACATTTTCTTTCAGAGACGAACCCTCACTCGTCAAATTTGTAGAATTCCCAACACCAGGAGCAGCTCGGCGCCTCGGATTTCTCCGAGGCGGCCTTGCAATCCCCAAATTGACCTTTTCTTCGATTTTAGCTGCAATCGAGTTCGCTTTCGCTCCAATTTCAGAGTCATCATCATCAATGGCAACTACCTCCGAACCTAGATTCGTCTCCACTCGGTCCTTCTTCGGAGCCCTAGCTCGAGCTGCAGCGGCTTGCCGGCGCGTATTGCGCTGCTGAGATGTCGGCGGCGGCGGCGGATCGGTGTTTCGCTGGATTACGATGGTGATGGAGGTGGTGGTCCCGATCTTGATGATGTCGCCGTGGGAGAGATGGGCGGGGGAGTTGGGTAGGAGGGCGGTGTCGTTGAGGACGGTGCCGTTGGAGGTGTCGAGATCTGAGATGGACCAATGGGAGCCGTCGGATTGGATGAGGAGGTGGTTTTGGGAGATTGCAGGGTCTTTGATGGTGAAGGTGTTGCCACGGATGACTCGGCCGATTCTGACGGTGGAGCCATGGGAGCAATCTAGGGTTTCGCCCTTGCGAGGGCCTTTCTCGATGATGAGCTTCAGATTAGGGTTTTTTGGGCCTTCTTCCTCCATGGAGAGAGAGAGAGAGAGAGAGAGAGAGATGGAGATTTTGAAAAGTGTTTTGTGGTTTTTTAGAGGGAAACGGAAGTCTTCTGTGCCTCTGTGGTCCAAATGGGGTCAACTTTTTTTCTAATATTTTCATCACTGTGGACCTGAAAATCAAGATTAGAATGGATAAGATGTGTTCAAATTTCAGCCGTTGATTCATCATAAATTTTTCAGATGTTCATGAAAATATCCCACCTCAAAATCAGTGGCTCTGAACTACTGTGGTCCCTTTTTCATCATCCTCTCCGTTGGGTCGGAATCATGGTTGAATGGTCTATTTACATGCTTATAACAGGTAAAGATTTCTTTTTTTAACGACCAGAGAGTTTCCAATCTTTTGGACTAGACTAATCCACTGCTGTTTTGGACTAGACTAATCCACTGTGTAAATACTCCCGTGGCTCCAAAATGATAGCACTATTTGACTCGAACCTACTATTCTCAAAGAATAAATAAGTTGTCTAAAACACTAACTTCAATATATTTAACTGGTTTGATTGGAACTCTTTTTTACTATTCATAGATATATTAAAGGGAAAACAGCACAATATTAGGGGACTTTAGGCCGCAGGTTCCTCGTCACTTTGCTTATTATAGCCTAAGCTCTACAACATTTTAATCGTACAGGCAGCAGTCTCTAATGAAGTATGACGGCAGCGAAAAAATGACAAAAAGGCCCATCTACTGGTCAACAAAAATGGTCCAAAAAGCTTCAAACCATTTCAAATAAGCAAAATGAGACCAGACTTTTCTGAATCGCAGAAGCTCAAGGCGAAGGTGAAAGATCTAATCGACTGCAACTCCTAAAAGTAAATCTCAGCTCATCGAATACATCCGGCATCTTAATCGTCTTCACTTGGTTTGTAGCTAGTACTTACTCCATTGCTTTCTTTCCTTTCTTATAAGATAATTTCTTCTAAAAAAGACTGAAAACCTAATGTTGATTTCGTTCTTCTCTGATTTTATCTATTCTTTATGCTCAACTCTATGTGGACTTCATGGCTATAATCCAACTTCAATTCAAAAGAAAAAAAAGCAAGTGAGAGTTAGATAAATTTTAGTCGAGAACTCAGAATAGAGCTTTTCAAAACTCAGATAAATTTATCTGAGTTTTTAGATGTTCAGGTATGTTTGCCTGAAAACTCATCAATAAATTTATCTGAGTTTTATTGGAAATTTTCTCTGAGTTTTTGTCAGGTAAGTTAGCCAAAACTCAGATAAATTTATCTGAGTTTTAGCAACATTTATCTAAATTTTCGTCAGGTTTATCAGAGTTTAAGAAATGTTAAAACAAGATCTGTCACCAGACAACGTAAGTGTTTATCTTCTAATGTGAACAGATCTATAAACTCATATATTAAGAAAAACTATGCTTATTCATCGTAGCAACGTCAGAACACACTTTCCTGTAAGAAGAAGATGAAGAAGAAGAGAAAAGGATCCTCATGCACTACAAATGACTTGCTCTAGAGGAGGTTGATACATTCTATGCCGTCTTCCATCAATCGTCAATCCCGATGAATTCAAAATTTGAACTGTTGATTCAAATAGAGATCTTACCACATTTTAATCCGTTAGTAGTCAGTGAAAGACGATGAACTCGAGCTATAATGAGCAGGATTAGATTGCATGACAACTATACAAAGTTGTTAGAAGGGCAAAACGCGAAGACTCATAAAAATTTGGAGTATGACGTGTCACGTAATTTTTCGTCACCGCCGTCAATTTAATCTCATGCGCAAGGACCTTAGGCTTTAAACAATTATGCTCTGTACTGGAGACTTCATAGCCCAATAATCAGGGATCTATCGCTAATTTACCCAATTTATTATTGCTATATAACTGTTCAGAGGGGTATTTTAATACATACATGTACGTATGTATGTATGTATGTATAAACTAAGAATAACAGGCTTGTGAAAATTTTGACCAAGCCCAACCTCCACCTTTTTAGGAAAAGCAAAAGCCCCCATTTTGATGGCAGTTTGAGGGCCGGGTGGACTGGGCCCTCTTTCAGAGACCCAAATTACAGGCTTACTCATTACTAGTGGCGGACCTACACTTAGGCAACCTGGCGCGAGTGGCCCAAGTTGATTCTAAAATTGCCAAAAATTTAAATGGGCCTAACTTGTTCCACATATACCTAATAAACAGTCGCCCCACGTCACAAAATCTTGGTGACCGAGAGTACTAGATCCTATTCGCGTTGTTCTGTTTTGACATTTTCTTTCTATTGGGAGTTCAAAATCTTCTTCGCTCCAATCGAGCTTCTCGTAGTCGGTCCCCTCGTAGTTAGTATATCTCTCACCAAATAGCCTAAATAAAGCAATCTTCATCCCTCCTCTAATCAATCTCCATCCCTCCTCGGATTTAGTATAATTTTAACCATTCAATACCTAAATCTGAGCCTCATGGCCTAATTTTAAATCTTTAATCTCCAAAGCTTAATCCAAACCCTAAGCCCTAAATCATCTAATCTAAGGATATCTATAAGTCCGAAGATGACCAAATCACCATTGGGCACACTTTAATTTTCAATTCACAAATAAATTAGGCCTTAGGTTTAATATATTTAGATAACTTGAGTTATATTTAAGTGGTAATTTTTCGCTATGAACCCATGGCCAACTATAAGAAATTACCTTTAGAGCTAGGTAAGTGCGGGCAACCAACTTTCTTAAATCGAAATAGCACCCCTTTGGAAACCCAAATTAGGTAATTGGGTACTCACCCAAATCACCATTTCAAGGCATCCAAATTCCTAGGATTGAAGAAAATGTTGTCTTAGTTGTTTTGATGATGATAAATTGGTGACGATCACATGAATTTGAAGAGAGGCAGTGAGAAGACCCTTCAGTTAGGCAAGCAATCTGAACATAGAAAAAAGTTTTATCTATTTAAATGCAATACATTTTTTTCGTTTGCTATTTTTAATGTGAAAAAGATTAGCAAACTTGAGCAAAAGTTTAACCCCACCCAAATAAAAATTCTGAGTCTGCCACTGCTCATTACCATATCCACCCAAGCCCTAACTCACTATATTATATTTGCAGCAATTCCACATTGAAACTCCATCTTTATCACCATTGAATTGAATCCAATAAGATACATATAGTTTGGATCCTGTTAATCTTTGAGGCAATTGAATCAAGAATTAAGATTATTTGATGGAGCTATTTTTCACTACTCCACCCCCTTCCTATTGACAGAGTCAAGCATTTAGGTAGGCCACACGAGCCGGACCGCATGTAAAAGGTATGCAATTGGCTCATAGGAGAAATTTCCCCTAGTTTAAGATAAAAAGATTCTCATCATACAGATGATCCCTGCCACATGCTAATGGATACGTGGCATGCGATTTGCATTGACATGTGTCTGATCCACAAATCATTGGCCCATCAATACAGGTATATACATGCGATCCAGATCGACCATCCAAATGGGCCCCACCTCAGATTGACATAACCCAAAAATCACACCCCCTATAAAAATGGGGCCTAAAATAGGTAGTGATTTTTCCTTGTCACTTTGACCAAGTGATTCTGAGGAAGTAGTATTGAAACATTTGGAATTCAACTCTAACTAGTAAAAAGCCCATCCGATCTCTACTCTCCCCCAACCAAATGCATCATAGCCCAACTCCAACGGTGCCTCCATTCCAGCACAACATCACTCGTCTTAAGGACACCCATGTTTCAGAGTCTCTCTTTCTCTCCTTTTGTTTTTCTGTGGCCAGTCTCTCTCATTTTCCAAACATGGTTATTCTGTCACCAATGGTACCAGGAATAAATTGAGAGAGTTACAAACTTTTACAATGGTCTATTTTTACTCAATTCATTGACTTTAGGTGAGGAAAGAATCAGAAAAAAAATAAAATAAAATAAAATAAAATAAAACACATTTTCATTGCTTTGTTGGAGCTTGCTATATCATCTACAATTCAGGTTTGGAGATGTCAAACCTCAGGGAAGACATGGCCAAGCTACCCATTTGTCCGAAACCTAGAAGGATCAGATCTGCGGTTCCGGAGTTTATTGAGCCCCCTGCACGTAACTGCAGGTAAGAATGAGATAATTTTTTCGCATTATGCTTTGTTATGTTATTGTTGTTGTTTTGATGTTTGTTTCTTATCCTTAACTTTTTATTAATATTGAGGTCAACGTCTACCATCGCTCCTGAGTGATCATAATTGTGGTCGAGCTATCGCCCGCACCATAAAACCATTGTTATGTCGTTTCCCATTACTATTTAATTTTGGGATAAGTAGTAGCTTAATGGGGCGTAAGATCCTACAATTAAGGTGGGAGAAAAAAAAGAGTCATTTTTCTTGTAGTTATTTATGTCTGCTATGAAATCCACTTTCATTGAATGGGAAACATAAGTATCACCATTTTGATACTCTGAGCATTTATCCACAGTTCCTTTCGTCTCCAACCTCTGCACTTAATTTCATTATCTTGATACGACTTTAAGAGAATGATAATCACATCTGCACTTTACAAATTTCATTATCTTGATACAACTTTAAGAAAATGATAATCACAATTTGTTTTCTGTATGGACACTTCTTTTAGTGAAACTTAACATTTAATTAAGTTGTTTTTCTATGAACAACAAGAGTGTAATTAATGCCATTGCCCAAAAAAAAAAGGCAATAGTGTAATTAAATGATTATGAAGTTCTAAAAGCAGTATTATGAATAAGTAACTTTCACTTGAAGATAGATTGGTCAATGTATGAAGAGATGGAACACATGCCCAGTAGAAGAACCTGACAGACGCAAAATCAACCAATATCATCAATGTTAATATAATATGTAAAGCAATCCGTGAGAGGTTCTTCTTGGCAGAACATGACCCATGTATCTGTCTGTGTGTGCATAGATATAAATATCTATGAGTGATTACTTAGAGCAGTTTGTAAATGATGTGAGCTTAAACAATACTTAGAGGAGTTTGTAAATGATGTGACCTTAAGGAAAAAAAAAGAAAAAGGAATTAATACAATAACAAAGCCAGAACTACTCAGACGGAGTAGAAGATTTCATTCTTGCATTTGACTCATTATTTGTTACTGTGTATTTAATATCTTGAGCAGCTTTGTCTTTCAATTTTCTTTTGTTGCTAATCAATTCATTTTCTAAACTTGTAACCAGTCACTCTAAAGGGAAAGGGAGCAGGAGCAGTGAAGTTATTGACATGATCTCAAGCAAGGTTAGAGCTGCTAACTATATGGCCTGGTAGTTGTATTCTCCACTCTCTATGTGCTAGGAACAGTCCAGAAACTATTTGAGAATTACTTACGAGAAAGAAGAAGAACTATGCTTAATTACCATTGTAAGCAAATGTTCCTTCAAGCTTAGGGTTCATGATGTTTATTGTTGATGAATGTTATACTTATATAATGTAATAGAAGCGCTTTGTTAAAAAAGATGGAAACAAAACTAAACAAAATGGGAATAGCTGCATATCACCAATTCACTTATCTATTAGGCTCTCATTCATTTAAATGGGTGCAACTCTATCTTTGAACATTAATATGCCTCATCATTAGTGCTGGAGAATATCACTTTGCAGAGTTTATTACAATGTGAGTGATATTAGTAGGTTATCCTCATCCTAAATTAGTTAGTATTTGCTTATAAATGTAGTATTTTCATTTAATGAAAGATGGTGATAATTATGGGACGAAAGTGATTCTCAAAAGTCTTTAATTAGTGGCGGACCCAAGATTTCAATATGAGGGAAGCAGACATTAGTTAATTGAAAAGGTCAGTCGTTATTTTACCATTTGGAGTGAAATGAAAGAGGATTTAGGGTTTTTGACTGGGCGAGGGCTTATTTTGATGGGCATGAGAGCTTTTTCAATAGCCCTTTTAGGGCTTTTTTCTAGGTTTGAAAGGGCGACTGCCCCAAAAGGTTGCACCGGGGTCTGACTCGTGTCATCATCACCATCTTAGCTTTATTCCTTCGTACTAACACTAATCATAAAAGTAAACTAAATACGACCATTTATCCCGTCTTTCTATCTATGGAACATGAAAGTGAGATTTTTCATAAATTAAGATTATGAAATTATATTAAATAATGGAGATTTAAGCAAGAAAATATTCTCTTTGTGAATAATAAAATAGCTTTTTCAGCAGCTTCACATTTGTGCTCCAAGAATTTGATTTTATTTGGTGCAGGCCGACAATGGACAAGAACCATCAAGCAACGGTTGCTCTCCTTCCTATTACTGTGGGTCACCTCCAAGTAGAACAAACAATCCATTGGTCCATGATGTTCAATTCATTCATCAAATGGAGCTTCTTTCACCAATTTACAAGAACCAAGCTATCAGATAGGCTTGGCCTAGGTTCTGCATCTCCTGCATGATTGAGCCTCATAGAGAGAGTATTCATTTAACCATTAGCAGTGATGGTGATCTAAGTTTCATTTCTCATATTATAATCACCAACCCATCTTGTAATACAAGTACTTTTGCTGATTTGTCTAGTTTTGGTCAAGAATGTTATTGTAAATAGGATGCAAATAGTGGAAACACCCATTCTTAGTTCTTGTACATGTATTTAATCAAGATAGTAATTATTCTTAAATGGAACAAGACATTAGTTTATGAAGCAATGCATGAGATGAATTATTGAGAAGAAATTACATTATGCTTGTGGGGGCTTTGCTTTTGAAGGACTTGCCTGGCTGTTAAAGAAAATGGGCTCAGATTTTACATTTGTCAAAATTTTTTTTTTTTACTTATCCATTTTTGTTTGACTTCAAATTAAACTGTTTTAGCCCTGTGAACCTTTCAGTGTTTCATTTCAAAGTTGCCTTTTGAAAAGTAATAAAAGAAAATTTAAATATTAAAAAAGTAATAACAACATATAGAAGAAGAGGAAAGGCAATGCCCACCTAAGTTGCATAAGGAGAACAAACCTTTTTGGAGAAAAAAACATTTGTTTATGCTTATCTAGGTAATAGGTCATTATATCACAGTCTCTAACAATATAACTGCAGAATATTAAGAAAAGCTCTTAATTGATGTCCAATTTGGACATTCTGCTGTGGGCCATGGGATTTTAGTTTGTGGAGAAGAAAGTCCAAATAAATTTCTAACAACAACTACTTTTTAATCATATGAAATTAAATTGCCTTCAATATAATCCTAAGGGGTAACTCAGTTGGTCTAAGACCACGGTTTGCACCCAAAGGTTGTAGGTTCGAAACTGCACTACCACATTAGGGCTACAACGAAGTTTACCCGGCTTCCCTCTGAGCCTTATTAGTCAAAGCCCAAAAGATTAGGAATCCTTTGATAGCAAAAAAAAGAAAACTTCCTTCAATTTTACAAACAAAAGTAACTCTATATTTTAGAAAGATAGTCATTGTTTGTGCACCATAATAGGCCCACCATATTAACATCTTGGATCAATGAGATATAGGCTGCGATTTTACGTGATGTACCAACTCAAAGCCCCTCGTCATAATTGTTGAGTTTATGTGACGTACCACCTCTTTGATGGAGTGTTAATTCCTAATGAACTTATTGATTCCAGGAAGAGGTCAAAAGTCGAGGGTGTTATTTTTAAAATTGATTTGGAGAAAACTTATGATAATGTGGATTGGGATTTTTTCGGCTATTTGTCATAATTGTGGGCTGCGGGAGTGCATTTATTTTATATCTTTCTTTGTTCTAGTTATGGCTTTCCTTCCAAACTATTTAAAACTTCTATAGGTATTTGGCAAGGTGATCCCCTTTCTCTCTTCTTATTTACTATTGTGGCGGAGGCCTTCTCGCGAAGTTAGAGAGTTGAGGGGTCATTAATGGTTTTTGAGGTGAAGACTGGATGATTGGATAGAAGTGGGCCCTTTTTTGGGGATTATTTCATAAGATTTTAGATTGGCTTCTAATATAGGAGTCCGTTGTTAGCAATGGGATTGGGGCAAGGGATAGTTGTACTTTGTTGGGTGTGTCTTTTAGGAGAAATATTCGTTTATTGGAGAGGGGGTCTAATATGACGACCTGTTGAGCCTTCTTTCTAATGTATTTTTTTTATGCCGAGACTCAAAGGATTATAAGATTTTGAAGCCATCCATGATGGGGAACTTTCAACGAAAGTTTTATCCTGTCCTTGAGGGTTACCAACCTTTTTAGAGCTCCTTCCTCTATTGTTTGGTTGGGTATAGTTCCTCACTAGGTGGAAGCCTTCTGCTAGTTAGTTGCTGCAGGCAACAGGCATAGTAAGAAGAAGAGGATGTCATCCAATATCTTCGATGTTTGTGTGATGTGTCGTAAGGAGGAGACAATAAATTGCCTTTTTCTTTGTTGTGAAGCAGTGACAACTATTTGGAGCCACTTCATTGATAGCATAGATTAAAATATTGCCGGTTCATATCGGTACCAAGCCGATATCTCATTGAGATATCGGTCTCGGTAAATATCGCCAAAATCTCGGCCTATATCGGCCGAGATGATCTTCATATCGGCGGAACCGATATCTCGGCCGATATTTTGAAAATATCGGCCGAGATGAGATAAAAATGGTAAAAATCATAATTTTTTCATCTTTTCCCCATCTTCTCCTCTCTTCTCATCTCCTTTATACCTATAGCAGCAACCATACTCCATCACACATCCCTCTTGGATATTTTCAAATCCCACATCTATTTTTTGAAGAAAATTTTATCTAAGGTAAGAGAAAATCAACTTAAAATATTTTATTATGTGTTTTTTTTTTAAATGAAGCATAGAAATTATGCTAGATCTACATACACATGATTTTTAGAAGTTAGATTTACATACTTTCATGCTCGATCTACTCATACACATGATTTTGAACTTTTTTTTCCAATTTTTTTTATTTTCGGATTTTTTTATATTTGAATTATAATATATCATTCTTTGGGGATTTCATAATAAATATGTTCTTTTAATGATTCATGATCATTGTATGGTGTGTAAATGATTGATCTACATACTTTTATGCTAGATCTATATATTTAGAGTTTTCAAAATGATTTTTTTAAATCTTTATTTTTTCTAAAAAAAATTGTTGTTACTTGTTAGAATATTTGTGATACTAAAGGATTATTAATAGTGTGTAATACACTCATACTCACTAATCTCTCTCTAGTCTCTACACTCTACTAGTCCCCTCTTATTTTAGGTAAACCATGAACCTTTTGATGCCCAAGTGCTTTATGATTTATCGATCTCACTATCATATCATGTTTCTGATTTTAATATGTCATCTTCAGGGTCTTGAATTTCACAACTTATTTGATAATTGAGTTAATATTAAATGATGATTGATATGTTATATTTATTTTCTTATATTTTACACTAATAAATTGATCATGAGCATCAATAATGGTTGTATTATATGAAATACTGAAGAAGACAGCGAACCGCGACACAGACAAGACTCATAACTTAAGGTGACCGAGATTTTGATTTATTGTTGTTACTAATGGAAAAAAAATATTGTTTTCCAGCATTTTCTAATATTCTAGATTTTTTGAATATTTTTGCAAATTTTTTTGGATTAAAAAAAAATTCGCACCGCGATGGACCGATATCCGTGACCGATACTGATATCATATCGGTTTTTCGGCCCGGCCGATACCGCGACCAAGATCGAGATTTTAAACCATGATCGATAGATTTGGCCTTGTTTGGTGTAGTCCGACGACAATGGTGGACGTAGTGAAGTATTGGTCGGAAGGGCATTTTGATGGGTTGGGCGTATTCTTCGGTGGATGCTACAGTTTTCTATTCATTGGTCTATTTGGAGAGAAAATAAACGATGGGATCTTCTAAGGTGCTTTTTGTTCTTCAAGTAGAGTTGTTCGATAATGTTATCTTGACTCCTCCAAATTTAATCTCAATGACATTCATTTGAGTTGGGAAGCTTGTATGGGATGTGACTCTACTAACGTAAGGATGCATGTTTTTTTGTCTCTTTCCCTTTCTGGTGTGCTCAAACTTAATGTTGATGGAGTTATGAGAGGGAGGCCGGGGCCAACGAGTATTTGTGGTGTGATCCATAACAACAAAGTTGATGTATGTTTTCTAAGCATTTGGGGGGTATGTGATTCCAATGAACTAGAGGTGTTAGCTATTTCAACAGTCGTTTGTTGTTTTTCAAATTTGTTTCATAGAGTTCTTATAGTGAAGAGCGACTCTTTTAATGTAATTGCTTGGGTGTCGAATAGAAATTATTTCCCTTTGAAATTTAAATTTCACTTTAATAAAATCCGTGGCCTATCTTCTAACTTGGACATCGTTTTTCATCACGAATTTAGATTAACCAACTCTACGGTAGACGCTTTAGCAAAGCAATTGGAGTGGGTAAATCTCTCTTGTACCTTTCTATTTTTCTGCTCCTCTTGTTCTTTCATGGGCAGTTATGTTATCAATGAAATAAATAATTTTTATTTATATCATAAATTTCAAATCAATTGGATTGGTACAAATGGTTAGCCACGTGGTCCCGTATACTAACTCTGGCTTTGACCCAAAGGGGTAGCTCAGTTGATCTAGGACCACGGTTTGCACCTGGAGATTGTAGGTTCGAAACTGCACTATCATACTGGGGCTAAAAGCCTACATAGGAGTTTATCCAGCTTCTCTTTGGGCCCGAAGAAATTAGTTTAGTCTAAAAAATTAGAAACCTCGAGTAAAAAAAAAATAAAAAAAAAATCACTAGGTTTTCTAATAAAAAATCATCACTGGACCTTCAAAATCCACGACACCCCAAAACGGAGAATCCTGAGTCGGCACCAATTACGGCAGTCTTCTACGCAAAAAAAAACTACCTCTAGGAACCCTCCTCTCTTTAAATACACCCCCAACTGGGATATAAAAGCCCATGCCGGACTCTAGACTCTAGTGTCTAAAGATAAACCCCATCTTTCCTCAAGCTCTAAAATCCCCTTTCGCGCTCCGTCGTTTCCCCTCTTCGCTATTTCCCGCTACACCTGGTAAGTTCTTCTTAGTTAAGACTTCTTGTTAGGGTTTATTTTCTCGTTCTTCTTGTTCCTCTTCTATCTAGGGTTTTATAGCCATTCAAGAACTCTCATCTCATCTCATCTCATCTCTCATCCCTTTGTTCTTTGATTTTATCAGTTGAATTCATATATTGAAGTAGCAGCTTCATTGATTTTATGTATTCTTCTTACATCTGATGCAGATTCTCGGTGTTGTTGAGTCGTTACGTCTGTTACGATTCTATGGATTTCGACGAGTATGATTACTTAGAGAAAACAGTAGAGAAACCTGATCTGAAGAAGAAGGATAAGGAATCTGCAAATGGCGATGCCAGTCGGTCGGAGGAGAAGGAACGGAGACGGAGCTCGAAGCACCGGAGTGAGGATTCCGACCGAGATGCGGACCATCATCGCTCGAAGAGATCGAGATCAGAGGACGAGAGGCCTCGCGATCGAGAGAGGGACCGGCATAGAAGCAGCAGAGAGCGGGAGGAGAGGAATGGGATTGAGAAGGATCGGAAGAGGGACCGGGATCATATGGAGAGCGAGCGGGAAAGGTCCCGAAGGAGCAGTAGTCGCACTGAGAGGCACCGCAGCGAACGCGACAAAGATGCGGAGCGGGATAGGGATAGAGAGAAGAGCAGAGATAGGAATAGAGAGAAGAGCAGAGATAGGAATAGAGAGAAGAGCAGAGATATGGAGTTAAGAGAAAGAGAAAGGGAGAGGGAGTTGAAGGACAGAGACCGCGATAGAGATGGAAGGTATATTTTGTGTGCACAAATTGGACTATTTGTGTTCTGATACTGTGGTTCTAATCGTGTTACTTTTGAATTACTAGATATATGAACTGCTTAATACAAAGATGAGACTGCATTTAGATTGATGAATGATTCACTGGTACAGAGATTTGCTACATTTAGGAAGTGATTGGTCAGTGTAATTCTCCTGAGTCCCTTATGTTCCTCATTATGAAATCCCATTTGCTGTGTTCTCACACCTCTTTTAACACGTCGATACCGGGTGGTGTGGACATCCTTGACAGTGTGTTTACATGATGTTACACTTTGTACCATTGCATACACTTCTTTCTATGATTTCTTTTTGCTCATGTCCTTATAGCAGCCAACTGTGAGGCTGATGTTCTTTGCAAACAAGGGCAATTCGATCTTAAGGAATGTTTTTCCCTTCCACTGTTATCTGGATTTGATGATCCCATTGGCCATAAGAAATTGATTTATGATTCTTTTCAACTTATCCTCATTTAAACCCATGTTCCTATCGTATGTCCGACCTTTTTAAGTAATTCATTTCAAGTTTTTATTGGCTTTTTCCTTTTACTTTCAAAAGTTCAGTTCTTTGTGTTGGGGATTTTTCCAGTCTTTTGTGTACATTATCTAGAACCATGTTTTCTATTACTCCACGGTCTAACATGCCAGTTTGAGTACTTCGTTCTTACTCCACAATCTTCTGTCCATATTGTGGGACAGACATTTTCTTTGTGAATCTATTTGTGCTTCCTGCATTCTAGCTTCTTTTCGTTTTATTCTTCTTATTTATTTTGAACTTTTTATTCACATGGTGGGACCATTAACTATCTCCGGCACCTTTGGCTCGAGTTTGATGCAAGCTCCGATATGAACCGATATTTGAATTTCTGATTATTGAACATTGGATTCTGGGAACTAGCAGATATGCTAGAGCAATCTTCAGATGGTCATTCTGGCAACTTAGCCAGGCCCAGTAACTCAGGCCATGGGTCTTAAAGTTCACAGTAAAATTCCTGAAATCTAATTTAGAAGCTTGAATTGGAAAGATAGGCGTTGGTTATGTCGGGAGTCTAGAAGAGGGGTGGTGATGTCATGTTATGTTGGCTTTCTTTTTCTACTCAGTATGGCTTTGATTGCATTAGTAGATTGTGTTGATACAAACATTAGGAAGCAAAATATTTTCACTGAGGTGTCTTTTTATAGTCAGTATGGTTTTTGGTTGCATTAGTAAATTTTGTTCATTTATACATTAGGAGTAAAATATTTTCACCGAGGAGTCGTCTGTTTGCATCCATTTACATATGCGTAACATTTTCTTGTGAGCATTTTTGTTTTTACTCATTTATGCATCACACAAGTTTTGGCGTGAAAATGCTGGGGAAATGGAGCTATTTTTACTTCAAAAATTTCACACCTCTCCAGGTCTGAAACCCATTACACGCCTTTTACTTAAAGAGGCACTGGTACACCTCCCTGCCTTATTTTTCACCTGCAATAAGTCGTGGGATCAAAACTCTACAACACCTTTTATTTTATATCTTTTTGCAGTCTTGCGGGCCCCACATTATAATTTGAACCGTTCAGATTTTTTTTTGTTAAACCTGAAGATGCTCGGTTTCATATCTCAAAGCTTCATAGATTTTGAGAAATGTGAAAATCCAAAAACTGAAAAACACTAATCCTATTGATTTGTATTTTTTCTGCACTTTTGTGGGTCCCCAATTCATGATCTGTACTGTTCATATTCTCATATAGATGGTAAAGTCAAAATGTGAAGTTTCATATCTTTGATACTCCCAGATCTTGAGAAACTTGTAAAAAGAATAAAAACATCTATTCCACTTTTTGGTTATCTGCACTTTTGTGGGTCCCCAATTATTTCCCCAAACCTTTGATATTTTCATAGATCTGATAAATCCCAATGCAGGAAGTTTTATATCTTACATACTCATGGACAAATGCAAAAAAAAAAAGAAAAATAACTTAATCCTACTTTCTAACTATGTCCACTTTTGTTTGCCCCAATTCATGATCTGAACCCTTCATTGTGTTTGAGTCTGAGACCCACCATATCCTTAGTAGAAATGTTTTGGAGTCTTGGAGCCCACTAAATTGTATAAAAAATGTAAGATGTCCTTTCTTGCTCTTTGTCTCCCTTCATATCATTTACTTGTGAAAATAGCGCTTCCAAACGAACATGGTAAATTTTTCCAATGACTAAATTTTACATATGTAAAATTTGCACATGCAGATTTTACACATGTAAATCGTATTTTCATATTCCATGCTTTAAAGACAAATGACCCCTGAGCACATTGTTTAATGTCGTCCAATTTTTTACATCTATAGTCTATGATGCATGGATACTTCAAAATGGGCAACGTATTGTGTCATATCGTATCCAATACTTCACTTTTTATGTGTAAAATCTGTGTCCCTCCCGTGTTTATAGCGTGTCCTTGCCATTTCCATGCCGTATATGTGCATCATAGTCTATAGTACTTCTGAATCTGCATAATGAGTTGCTTGGTTGGAATCTCTCTAATATTGGCATGTTGGCTGCTAAATGTCTCTCATGAATGCAGGCACACATGCTGTGCATGAACTTGCGCGCGCGCGCGCACACAGAGACAAGGGGGCTCAGAGCATCCTTAATCTTTGATATTTTTCTTTCATTGTTCACTGCTGAAAGCCTTGTTGCATATTTCTCCTCTTATTTGTGATTTTTTTGAATGCTTTGTGGAAAACTCAATTCCCGTAGTCACTAGTATTGTTTTCTGATCTGTTATAATTTTTTTTTTATTGTTTTCTAATCTCTCTCTCTCTCTCTCTCTCTCTCTCTCTCTCTCTCTCTCTATTATATATATATATATGTGTGTATATATATAATATCACACACACACACACGGAGAGAGATACAAAGCATCTAGTCCATGCGTGATTTTATTTTCTAGGCATGTTCGCCATGCAATACCAGATGCATATTTTGCGATTTAATTTATTCCACCCCTATGTATGGAATATGTATCATTGTGCGTTTTGCTTGGTTAGAGTATGGGAATCCTGTTTTTTGATGTTCCAAACAGGGCTTGATGATAAATATCATATTAACCTTATGTTACTTTTAGGTCCGAACTATACTATTTGTTTTTTCCCTTGCTGTTGTTCTGAGATGTTCTCCCCTTTCTCAGGGTTGGCCAGTTTTTATTAGGTTTGAAATTGATGCGGGTGCTTGCTTGTCTTGGAATGGCTGTTGGCACGACCTGAAGATACCATTGAAGTTCTAATCTTTACTTATATATTTATCCATGAAATAAGTTCATATTAATTTTACTTTGATCTGTTTCGTGAATTACCTGAAATTGACCTGCTTGAGATTGCGAATTGTAGGTTTACTTTGTTGACATTTTATTGCAAATTCTGCTCCACGTTCACCCTTTCGGTAATGTGATTATCGAATTAAAATGTGAAAAAAAGAAAGAATCTGTTTAGTTTCTTTTGCCTGCATTGGTCGATTCATGTTAACTTCTTGCAGTTCCCTGCAGGAATATAATCCGTGGATCTGACTTTTGTACACATGTTGGAGAAAGAATTTCACTCCCGTTTCAGGATTTATTTTCTGTACCTGGCATTCTGATGACATTCATTCATTGTGTCACTTCAAGGGGCGAGATAAAAAGTTTAAGAAAGTGTAATGGGTTATTTGTACAAACAGAAGTCTAAGAGGTTCTTCACAGCACACATGCTATTTCATAATCTGGCATGGCCCGCCTTGAACATTGCATGCTGTGAAGGTGTGCGAGAAAACTAATCATGTGGCCCACAAGAGATACTTCCCTTTTTTCATTCACGTATGTCCTACTTGAAAAGTGTCATCTACTCATCTCTTTTTTGGGACAATGTCTGGTGGGCTCAACTGTTGAGTGGTACTGACCTTGCATGCTTCCATGCTCTCTGAAGAGCCTCTTAGATCTGCATTTGCATCTATTCTTCTGCATTTCTCATTTTTTCAATGACCAAGTGCTATATGAATGATCTGGTTTTCTTTTGACTATTTATAGCCATACTTCTATTCTTCTGGTGATGTTGTGGCATGCTATCTTATTTTTTACTTTGTACCATGAGCTTAGGTTTCTTCTTCTGTTTTTCTTTTCCATGCAGAAGATATAAAGAAAAGAAGGAGGAAGTTGCAGAGCCAGAGGCCGATCCTGAGCGGGATCAAAGGACTGTATTTGCCTTTCAGGTATCTTTATACACACTCCAATTTCAATTTCAATTTCTTACCCGTCTCTAGTATTTGGTGCTTTGATATTCCTAGAGTTGCGAACTGATACTGAACAAGTTTTCACAGATATGCTTGAAGGCAGATGAAAGAGATGTCTATGAATTTTTCTCAAGGGCTGGGAAGGTTAGTAGAGGGGGTGGAGTTTTGATTTTGTCACTCTGTCAAAGTAGCAATATTTCATGAGACATTATTATTCATGTATCATGGTTCTGTTTAAGTATGCATGCTTAGTTCCCTGATCTTAGTTTGTATTTGACCTTATGCCTTTAAGATATGACATGAATGTCCCTGATATATGCTTGCGTGATAAAAGATGAAAAAAGAATAAAAAATACCTAACCAAAAAACTTCATTGAAGCAGCACTCATTCAATCTTTCATCACCATGGTTTGCTCTGAAAATTGGCCAACTTGAAATTTTCCCCGTTTTCTTGTCTATTCTTCCTTCTCATTAAGTCTATATAATTACAGTTAAGGGTGGTATTAAGTATAAACAAATGTTGATGTATGATGTATGTTTTCTTGTTTCATAAGTGTCAGCGTTAGGGGTGCTCATGGATCAGGCTAAACCTTTTTTATATGGGCTGGGCTCGGGCTAGTCACTTATGGCCTGATTCGGGCTGGGCCTGGATATTGTTCAGCCAGGCCCAACCCAGCCCATGAGCATCCCTACCCAGCATTGCATTAAGTATAACCATTTCAGGTTTAGTTGCTCTAGCTTTTGTGAGTCGAATGATGCACTCAAAACATAACAGGCAATATTATAGGTTGTGCCTTTCATGGTCCAATAATTTATAGAATAAAGTATCTATGCTAAGGGGACATCATTTTATGAGTCAAGTTTTTAAACAATGGTTTTGCATTTTCAATCCATCAACCTGTTAATGTTATTATAATTTTTTCTCCAGGTGCGGGATGTGCGTCTTATTATGGATCGCAACTCAAGACGTTCCAAGGGAGTCGGGTATCTTTCTTTCTTCCTTTTTCTTGTTACTTTATAATCTTTCCCATCCTGGGGACATTTTCTAGAGCAGTCAACATGAATCAAGAGGATATAACTTTGAAATGATGTTTTTTTCCTTTTCTAAAGGAGACTTTTGTTAACTACTTTGTTCTCTTACATTCTGGGGGCTTGTAAGGACTGCTTATTCTAGCAAGATTTTTAAATTATGACCCAGAACCATATTTTAATCCTTTTACATTCATGCTTAGCAGTTCATTGCGTGGGGAAATTAAATCATGGTTTTAAAAATTGGCAAAGTCGACTCGACTTGGCTCATACTGAGCCGAGTCTGGCCCATCGAGCCCTTTGTCTTATTCTTTGCAGAAGGGGAAATTCGATAATTTTTTTTCTCTCTTGACAAGCAGTGGATTGTATGAGGTGTCCTCTGATTTTAAAAGGTTAGAATCACTTTTTTTTTTTTTAAGTTTGTAGCATTCAAGATCGGAGGTAATATTCACTCAGCTCAATAAAAAAGTAAATGTGGCAACTTATTACTAAAATTCAGTCTTAATGATTAAAACTCTTTTCTTAACAACTAAGCATGATAAGATTCTAAGATACGAAGAACTCTATAGAAAGTAAATATGTACCAACCCAAGGTAAATCTCTACAGATTATTCTTGATTTTGCCAAGATAAGTCTCAAGATAAATTTTTAATGATTTGTTTTCTCAATTAGCTGGGTCCGATGAGCCTCCTTTGCTATAGAATTGGGCCAAATATGCCTTGAGCTAGCGTATGGGATTTGACCTATCATCCAAAAGCCCATGTGGGCAGCCACTCTTTGGCTGCATCAAATTAGTACAAAAATTGATAAAAAAAAAAAATGATTATAGAACAAATGATCCAAATGAGTACGAGACTGATAAGAAAACAAATGATTATAGAGCACTTCTTGTACTTTTGAACTTCCGTTGGTCAATTAACAATTTAGATTAATGTAGAAGAAAAATAATCCCAAACTCTCAATTTACTGTTTTTTAGTTTTGAATTTTGAAGGCTATGTTACTAACTTATCTCTCTACAGCTTTAACTTTATTAATAACTTAAAATGGAAATATTCAGGTGGGAACTAGTTCTCACTGTGCGTCTGCGAGAACTATTGGTGGAGCCCACCCAGCAATCCATCCAAACCGTGCAAGGTTTGGCACCCATCGAATGGACTGGACCGTTGGATGGAGGGTTGAATTTTTTTTTTAATATAAAGCCATTAAACTTGTGGGTCATGGGATTGGAGTCAAATTTGATATGTGGGGTGGTCCCACATAGATCTTTCCATCGCCCTTGGCCCCATCCCCAGATGGGACCCACAGTTGGGCCCCACAAAAAGTTCTCACGGTGACTCCGTGAGAACAGTTCTCACCTGAACAAAGCCCATTGATTATTTTTGTTGATGAATAGATGATTAGCCATCAGAACGTTATCTTCAACAATGTGGTGTAATTTTGTTCTGCTTTGGATCAACTACTAAAACATAGTGTGCCTACGGCATTTCAGGTATATTGAGTTCTATGATGCAATGTCTGTTCCAATGGCAATAGCTCTTTCTGGTCAGCCACTTCTTGGCCAGCCTGTTATGGTTAAGCCATCAGAGGCTGAGAAGAACCTTGTTCAATCAAATACAGCAGCTGGAGGGGCAGGTGGTCTTATTGGACCTTATTCTGGGGGAGCTAGAAGGCTATACATTGGGAATTTGCACTCCAATATGACAGAAGACCAACTTCGACAGGTGTGAATATTTTCTCTTGAACTTTGACTGTCGAACCATGGCCATGCTACTTACCTTTATGTTCGTTCGCCTTTTTTTTGCTACTTGATGTCACTTGTATCGTTTCAAAATTCTTCGATTTAGGATGCCTTTTTTTTTATTTACCTTTGACTATTGTTCTTAAGTATGTGTATTTTTCTTTATTTTATTATTATATTTTTAATGCTTCTGCTCCTGCTACCTACTGCTCTGATAACTGAGATATGCACTTGTTTTTATCTGAAGTACATTACTGATAAATAGAGTTGATTCATGAATAAGTGAGGTTTCTGACTTTGGTTACTCAGTGCCATTATTCAAATTTAGGGCATGGTGTAAACCAGTATTGGTCTTGTTCCACCAGGCTATTTGATGAGTGAGTCTAAATTTCAATTTTGTATTTTATTCTAGTGAGGTCAAATGTATAAAGGAAATGGAACGGTACAGCAGCAGATAAAGGTGTTGTGTGTTCCCGCGTTGCAATAAATAAAATATTGTTCTACAATGGAAGCGGGAAGCCACACAGGAGATACCTCTAAAGAGCCTCAATATTCATTTCTTGTTATGGTTAAACGGCAAACCTGCTGTACTGTGACAGATATATGCTCACATTTTTCTGGTCTCTAAGAAGAGAGAAGAAAAAAGAAAAAGAAAACTCATAACATGACAACAATGACTTTTTAGGGAACTGCCTTCTGTTATCAAATGATTCGAAACAGTGTGCTGCTAAAGTATGATTGCATGAAGATGTATGTCCCTTTCCTGTTTCTTTGTGAGGCGTTACTGAAGCATGCCAGTAGAGCCCTCTTGTACTGCATGCTTTGATTAATGAAAGTAGCCATTAAAAAGAAAAAAGAAAAAGAAAAATACAATTCCATGAAGACCAGTTACTACCTCCAGAACTGATTAGACTGCTTAACATGCATGCAACCTTACCCGAATGAATACTATTGGGCTAACCTGCTCACTTTAGTACAAATCAAATTTTGCTTATTCTGTTTCTGTTTCCTAGAGTCCCATTTGTATGATTTTTTTATTTCAAATAATAATAATAATAATAATATTATTATTATTATTAGTCCCTTGAGATCTGATTGTGTGTTTTTTAATGAAAGTAGCTATTCAAAAAAAAAAAATATTAGTCCCTTGAGTGAGGAGGCATTTTATTACCTTAGCTCGGACAAGGGCTGCAACTGGGGTGTGCCTTCTTGTAATGGACCTGCTTGGGATCTGGTCAAGGCGAGGCTTGATTCCTGCAGGCTGGGTCTGAACCTTCTCTTTTACCTGAAGGGACCAATTCAGCTTAAGTCCGGTAGAGGCTTGGTCCCTCTAAAAGACTCCAGGGTCGGCATAACCTAGCACTGATAGTGATTGGTCTCTGGTGCATGTGTATTAAGCAGTATAATCTGGATGCATATTTATGTCAATTGTTGAAATGCTATGTGGTATCTAACATGCTATGATACCCAAATACTTCAATATAGGCAATAGAAGAAGTCGTATCGTATCTGATACTTCCTTTTTTGTGTGTAAAATCTGTGTACCTGCCATATCCATACTTGTATCTGGGGATTGTAGCTTACATGATGACCCCAAAATTCTAGAGATGGGGGCATTCCCTTGCGCTACTTTTCTAATTAGTAAAATAATTGTTTTATTTACCTTCTTTTTTATGTGTAAAATAAAAAACCCTGATATTTCATTATTTGCGCAACCCTCAGGTTTTACAGTTTTTGTGAGAAAACCCATTATTTGACGTGCCATTTAGGACTGAGGCATGTCCTTAAATCATGTGACGGATTGCTTCTTAATTTTGACATGATGAAAATGAATGTCTTTGCCATTAAGGGTCATTTTATCCACCTCTTATTCTTCTAAAACTCAAATTAAAATAAAAACAGGTTTATTTGTGTTTTACTTTGATGAGGCTTACCTCAACTTCTGCCTTTTATGATACTTGTGCTCATTTCATTCTCAATGTATTCTTCTTGAAGAGAGAAATCCACCAATGTGTTTCAAAAAGATTGAGATAAATAATTAAGTTGAAAAAAATTGGAATTCTAAAGTCTTAAGTATCTACGTGTCTATTTTAAATAACCAAAGCAATATCTCAGATGAAAGCTCAAATCCAGAAAATCGAAATATTTGAGCTTTTACTACAGAAAAGATCAGTCTTAAACAGAGGTTGCAATTAAGGTTAGGGTGAAAGTTAGTTCTTGGGTGGTTATGCTTGACATGTATTTTTGGTATTTCTGCTTCCAACTTGTGGAGAATTGGACAGGATATACTAACTTTTTGTATCTTAGCCTCTTTGGCTATTATCATTGCTGTGTTTTCTTGCTTTTTTTCATTCAAAAAAAAAAAAAAAAAAAAAAATTTCTACCACTGGAGGTCTAAACAAATTCCAGAAACCTGATCCTATTATAACCTAGATACCATTCTTATTTTTCTTCAACCCAAATTTGTCTTTGCCATAGAAAGGGATTATTATTTTTGTTTGGTTAGTTAATGGGCTAGTCTAGATTTAGGGATGAATCCTTTACAATTTGGTGTTTGGAACTGTAACTTGGATGTCTTTCAGTTATTAATCTATATTATATATTAAGGATATTGGTATGATGATGACGGTTCAGTTTGATCAACGGTGTTTAAAGTACTAAGAAATTATCTGTTTTCTATTTAAAGAACACCCACTGATTCTCTTTTAGCATCTCTTGAGTATTCTTTTCCTGATATTTTATTGCTCTAATCCAGGTGTTTGAACCATTTGGTACTGTGGAGCTGGTGCAGCTGCCTCCTGATGATGCTGGACATTGCAAAGGGTTTGGTTTTGTCCAAGTGAGTATATTTTCATATTAGAAAGGATAATTTTGTAGGTCTTACTTTATTGGATGATTTTTTGCCCTTTATAGCCTCTTTGTATATTTCCATTTTAGTCAGGGAGCTCGAGGTTTTTTTTTTGTCAGGGATTTTTTTTCTTTTGTAAATTCCACATTTAATAATACTACTATATAAGGGGATCACTTCATGTGGGTGTCGATTGTCCTTTTGCACGAACTCCCTAGTTAGAACCATTCACGGATGTAGTTCTTGTCCCAAGTGTCTGGACTGATGACTTCCTTTTGCCTTCCTCAGTTTGCCCGTCTTGAAGATGCCAGAGCTGCTGTAAGTTTAGATGGACAGATTGACATTGCTGGAAGGACTATAAAAGTGAGCTTCAGATCATTTAGTTCATTCACCTTATATATTTATTGATTGATTTGTTATTTTGTTTTACACAACATTATTTTTTCTCTGCCTTCAGGTTTCAGCTGTTTCTGATCAAGCTGGGATGCAAGATGTTGGCGCCAATGCTGGTGACTTTGATGATGATGATGGCAGAGGCTTGGTTAGTAATGCCTCATTCCTCATATGATTTCTTTCCATAAATGTAGTTGGACTTGGGGCAACACTTATGCTTCGCTGTTCTTGAAAGTTCAACTCAGTTGGTAGCAATACTTGGATTTTTGACTCACTTGGTAGCAATAATGTGTTTGACCTTGGTGCAACCTAACATGGCTAGTACTCCATTTCAAGTTCAAGGTTGCTGCATCCTGGAGCAGTATCCTCACCATATTTCAGCTAGCTGACACCTGCACCCTATTGCATTTTATGATCTTCTGTAGAAAATTGTGCATGCCTTTGCATGTGATTTCATTTTTTTTATTGGTGATGTCCCCATACTCTAGGCTGCAATAGTGAGCAACTTCCACTGTAGCACGGGCTCTTGTCCTTTCCATAATGATTTCATTTTGTATACAGTTACCTATGTTCGTGCCTATGGCCGAAGGTATGCAAAGTGGTATCTTGTGAAATGATTACAGTGTGGAGACAATTGTTGTTAGCAGAAGCATGATACTTGGTGTCATGTTGGTGTGTGTGTGCGACCCTGGTGTAACCTGCAAGATTGTAGTAATTACTACTCCATTTCAAGGTTCCTGCTGCCTGGAGCTGTATGTATCCTAAGTTCCTAACCATGTTTTGACTAGCCAACATATGCCTTCCATCTCATTTTATTTATTTTGAAAAAGGTGACCCTGATATATTAAAATGAGAAGATAGTACAAAAAGGATGATTGAGCACCCATTACAAGAAATGGGCCAGTATATGAGAGAAATATACCTAGTCATATCCTACAAAAGCTACGCTATTAAAGAACTTAAATTTCATAACCGATCTACCTCGTTTGGCTAAATTATCTGCCATCCCGTATTTAATTCCTTTAACTCATTGAAGTAGAACTGCATGTTCCACGACCCTCTTAATGTTCTTGCCCAAGATACTGCATTGATAGTCAATTTCCTCTCTGGTTTGTGTTGACCAGACCATTTCACCCATTTTCCAAGCTTGGTTTCTGTAACATAGGGGGAAAAAATTAAAAAAGAATGTGCTAGTAAGAACAAACTCATGTCAGCCATTTTGCTCTATTTTGGCTGTAGCAGGTAAAAATTATGCGCAAAGAAAAATAAAAAATTTGCATGTCTTTGTTTCATAATTCCTTCTGAACTGAATGTTTTGGCTGAAGCAAAAATATTATTTTCTCTTTGTAAGAAGGAGAAAACAAAATGAAAATTTGCAACTATGGTTTTCCTGCTCTTTGTAATGAAGGACATGGTTGTACTGCCATCTTGTTTGTGTTTCTTTCTTTACTGATAAAAATAGTGTGATTTCTTACTAAGATTGATAGGGAATTGATCTGCTTCTGTTTGCCATTATTGTCATATTCAAATTCCTGCCTTCACCTTGTATCCAGTGTGGCCTGTGATATTTCCAACTGCCAATACTTCAGTATAAAACAAGTCCATTGCTGCAAATGTATAGTCAAACTTATGCCTTCATGTGTTTACATATCCATAGATTATATAAATGAAAATCCTGTCGGTACTGTAAAATCCACATTTGGTTGGAAACCACCTGAAACTTGTTTTAGTTTGCTGAGCTCGATCATCCGATCAAGTAGACTTTTTGCTTGTGGAATGGGAGCAGTTGATATTTGTCTTCTAGTGCCCACTTGTATGTGATGGGTTCAGCAGATAGGGTTGTCAAGTCATTATGATTTTTCTTATGGGAGGGGGATTTTCTCCTATGGGAGTTTGCACGGCTTCTGTGTGGGTTTTTTTGTCACCATATTTAATTCTGGTATGGTCCTGCTTTAAAAATCTCACACAGCCCTTATGTGGAACTCCCACAGGTGAAAAAAATGCTTTGATTCAAAGAAGCTTGTTTTCAATTCCTTAATTTTCAATCTATGCATTTCTTTGCTATGGATCATGCTTCAATTGTTTAATCTGCACTTCTTAAACATCTTTATAGCTTTGAGTGTTTTTGTTAGTTGTCTTGGAGGGTCTCCTTATTTTTTTATTATTGATTTTTCAAAGCAACCACCAGGTTTTGAACCTTGGTCTTCCCCATGAAAGGGGACACGCCTTGCCATTGATCAACTCCTATGTTAGAAGGCTTTTTTTGTTTTTTGTCCAAAACTATGTTCGAAGTTAACAATTGTACTCATTTCTTCCTAAAAAGTTTATAACGCAGTGATTGCTTAAGGTTTAAGTGCCTTTATGTACCATGGTATCATGTGTAAATTCTTTCTTCATGGGTGTAATGTTTTTCACTCATTGTATTTGTAGGCTCTGAATGCTCGATCTAGAGCAGAGCTCATGCAGAAGCTGGACCGAAGTGGTACTACTTTAAGGTTAGTTCTGATATTCTTGTGTAATGCTTGTCTGTTTGCGGCTTTATTTATTTATCTTTTTTCCTCTGTTTTTGTCGATGCAGTATTTCTGGTTCACTTTCGACCCCAGTTGTTAATGGCCCTGCTGCCTCTCTTCCAACAACATCGATTCTTGGTGTTGCTCCAGCCATTACTCCCCTTCTACCTGGGCTTGGGGGACAGGTGCCTACACTTGCAGGACTTCCGGGTGCAGCTGTTACCCTTCCTGTAGCGACAACGGCAGTTGACACCATTGGGGTTCCCAGTGAATGTCTTCTGTTGAAGAATATGTTTGATCCCCAGAATGAGGTTAGTTGGCGCGCTCTCTCTCTCTCTCTCTCTAGAATTTCTCGGGGCGTATCACTTTGTTGTATATTAAGTGAGCATCCTACTTATTATTTTGAATCAATCTGTCATACACAGACTGAACCAGACTTCGAATTGGATATAAAGGATGATGTCCAAGATGAGTGTTCAAAGTTTGGCACAGTGAAGCACATATTTGTTGAGAAGTAAGCAACTCTAAGCTCTTGGGGTTTTCTATTTTTTTTCACCAGCATGCTATTATGTTATTGATTGCTTCCAATATAGACTTTTATATTATTTAGTTGCATTCTTAATAAGATCTGAGTTGTCCCATAGGATAGTCCCTGCTGCGGCGCTGTGATAGATGCATGGCCCCAAAACCACATTGGACCATACTTCAGGCCGGCCAGTGTAACATTTGGATGCTTGAAAAATTCTTGCACTGAAGTTCAAAATTTGATGTACATTTTTTTTTCAAGAAAAATTTGATGTACATTTGGGTCATGTGGGGTGAGTGTACCAACCTGATTTTGATTACTTGATTTTCTGATTGGTGGCCCTCACCTGATCCACGGCTTTAATGTTGCATGTCATAGTTACACATCTAGCTGCATGAAAAAATGATGCATGATAATAGCAAACTTCCACTTATATCTTACACCTCCACTGATGTGTTTTCCAAAATCTTCCTGGTATCTTTTCAGTATTCCAGCTGGAATATATTGATGTTTCTTCAAATGTTATAGCTCTCCATTTGATTGTTTGTTTCAGGAACAGTGCTGGTTTTGTGTATCTACGTTTCGGAAATGTACAATCTGCTGCAAGTGCTCAGCGTGCTCTACATGGTCGGTGGTTTGCTGGGAAGATGATAACTGCAACGTTCATGGTTTGATCTCTTTCCCTTCATCATTTATGGTTCTCTGAGTGATGTATACGGAAGTTGACTCCCAGGTTCATTTTCTTTTTCCTCAATGTATCAACAGCTACCACAAAATTATGAAGCCAAGTTCCCCAGCAGCAAATAAACAAAGTCAATGAAAGCATTTCTTTGGAGAATACACTATTCAACTGTATTATAAGCACTTCCAAGGGAGTAGCACATCCATCCCCCACAGCTCTCATCTCCCAGAATTCTGATTTGTTGAAATTGTGTTTCAGTGGGTGGACTGCGGACATTGATACGTAGTGGTGACAAGGGTGTTGATTGCAGTGAGAAACCCACCAGTTTACGGTATGTCTGTGATAGGATTATGACAACCAAGTGATGTTGGTAGAGTAATTTGTTTTATTATCTTCATTCGACCATCTGCCTAGTGTCAAATCATTAAATATTGGTCAGTAGTCATATTTCAACGCTTTCAATGACTAATTTGTTTTACTATCTTCATTCGACCATCTGCCTTGTGCGCTCATATTTTGGTGAAGTTGGTAGGGTAAGAAGCACCGAGGGTGCTAGTTCCTTTTCTGATTTAAGTGGGGAAACTTTCTCCTTTGGGATGTCCGCATGATGTGCTGGTGAGCACCTTTTAATTCAAGAGGGCCTTATTTTTTAAATTTTATTTTTTGCCCCCAGCCTCTGATGGTCAGATTGTGATGACTGCATGCGGATGTTCCTGCAGGAGAAAATTTTGCATGTACAGTGATTTTGTGATCTTACCTTAGCAGATTCTGCAGGCTATTGATTTTTATGGTTATGAAGTCTGATTAGTGACCTTGTGGTCTATGATGCCCAGATACGGCATGTATACGGGGGATACGCCATGGACACAGCAGGGACACAGATTTTACACATAAAAAGTGAAGTATTGGATATGATACGACACAATATGTTACCCATTTTGAAGTATCTGTGCATCATAGCTTGTGGTATTCATACAGTCAATGGGCAGAGCATGACGTAGAATTATTCAAGTCTGATTATATTGTCAGATTTCTTGCTAGCAGATTTACTTCATGCCAGAGTTGTTTTGGGATCCTTGAGACTTTGATGTATCAAGAATATTCTGGAACCATAGATTTCCATTGAATTACATCTCTGGGTGGATGCATGGAACACTAGATATGGCAATTCCACATCTTTTTTTTTTTTTTTTTTCTAATTTTTGGATTTGGTTTAGGTTGACATTTATGATCTGATTAATAAATGAGTTGGATTTGGATTGAGTTTACTCTTAATTTGATCTACCAATATGACTAATTGCACTATCACCTGTCCACCTAAGGTGAACCTCTGGGGCTGGGTGATCTTTTTACATCCGTACTTGGTTTGGTCAACCAAATTACTGAATGGGTCAGCTCAAGATACAGCCTATTCATGTTTTCTATAGAGCTCAACCTGTCAAGAATAGCTGTGCCTACTCTGAATTGAGTTAAGTTATAAATCTTCATTTAAAGTTTATGTAAAAATAAAGATACATAACTTGTGTCTGACCAAATTATGTCCCACATCCAATTCCTAGTAAGTTTTTGTGTTCCTTGGTAAATCAATTCTTAATAAGTTGTGATTATTTATAGGCAGAGCTAATTGTGTCTTCAGTCAATTGAGATTAGGGTTTGTTCAACTTGTTTGTCAGAAACCATCGACTCGATGGTCCTTGCTAAGTGAGCTTGGCCGAGTCAAGGTTAGTCTAGAAAGGAACTCACAACAAAAACAAGGTCAAAATTCATATTCCATCAGAACATCACTTAAGATCAACTTTCAATACAAACAGTGCATGCAGTCCTACCATTTCACAAGAATGTACCAAATCGCAATCAAGATCAATAGCAAACCAGTTGCTGCGAAGGTCATGTACACCATATGATGGTGATAGGCCATGATCAAGAAATTGGCATGGGTTAGTGATGCCCCAACCACGATCAGCTTTACCATCCATCGAGCAATCGTAACCATCCATTTGGGACATTTGAAGCCATGGCTGTGGCCCACCTGCTTGAGATTTGAGATGGAGCTGAACATGATGTGGCAGCCCGATGTCTGTCTCATACTTTTATACATGCTTGCAACGACTTTACAAAACATTGTCTTATAAACACAAGCATTTCCAATGTCATTTATTTGACTTTAACTAGTAGAATTGGTGACATTAGATATTTAGAAAGGTTACTTATAAGTTACAAGAGAAGTGAAACATGCGAATTACCTCGAGTTAAAATGAATGTAACGTGCCTTTGTGCCATTAATTCCTGAATTAAGAATCGGGATTAAACTATTGGGTGAAGTCAAAGATTTCAGTCTCCAGCTTGAAGTCTTAATCCATGTAGTTAGAAGAGTTTGTAATGAGATTTGACTCTCTGATTTGGTGGTTAAAATCCAATCATAGTTGGAGATGTATAGCAGATTGTTCTGAGTACAAAAAGTGTCAAGGAGATGCGAACACTCAAAGGATCATCCAAAGATCCTTAGCATTCGTAAATGCGAAACTACACTACCACACTGGGGCCATAAATGATCTACCTTGCTCTCTCTGGGCTCCTAGGGATTAGTCCAATCCTTAGAATTGAGACACTCTGTTATAAAAAAAAAGTCCAAGTAGCCGTGAACGTCTGGAATGCAGGAAGGCATCAGGAATGCTGACCCTATCTCGGAGAAGCGCAGATTTTCGAGCGCTGAGTGCATTGCTTGGCCTTTTGCCCTCTCCCTTTCTTCTAAGTCTTCCTTTCTAGGCTTCAATTTGCGGGTTCTAGACAAATATCAGCCCGTTTGTAAAATATTGTCCCGACATCTTAACTATTTTATGATGATATAATGTCATTAGACTAAACATGTTTAGTCAGAAGAAAACTTCAAGTGCTCAAAAGGCACAAGGGAAGGCTTCCTTAAGGCTTGTGGCATTACTATCATGGTCAATGCTAGCTGCTTAAGTGACCTAAGCAGCATATGTAAGTTCTCTTCATCACTGTCATTGGACAATTTTAAAGTGAGACTGATGGGGATGTGTAATGTGTAGGAAATCGTGTAGCCCACATGCCGCAGATCCCACGTCAGATTAAGCAGGGTGTAGGCCAGCAGAGGATACAGTCCCACTTATGGCAAGACTTGATTGTCTCACAAATAAGACTCCTAATAGGATCAGTGGATGCGGGTTTTTTTGCGAAGAAGTCTCCAATAAGTGTGACTCGGACTTGTCTATATAAGATAAGGGAGCCATTGGGTTGGACTCTCTTCATTTCCATAAGTTAAACAAATGCGAAGAGATCTACGGAGCTTCTCAATCGCCAGAACGTACATAGATCTCTAGTCGCTGTCGGAGTCTCCATATCCATATCTATCATAATGTGGACCTTAACTCAGTCACTCTAATATTTACTTGGAGATATTGGCCTCCTACTTTCACTGTTACTGTCATCACTAGGGAAAGTGAGGATGGTTTGCTACAGTAACATTAAGAATAATGCGATAATTTTTTTGGTATCCCAGCTAAGGAGTTTGGGTCCCCAACACACTCGCACATATGAGGAGAAGAACATGCAAACATGCAATCATGGGAAGAGAACTTGCACATACGAGGAGAAGAACATGCAATCATGGGAAGAGAACTCAATCGTATATGCGATAAGAGTCAAACTCACACATGTGAGGAGAAAAAAAGAAAGAATAATGTCAAAATTATATCAGAGTTCCTTAAGAATCTGAATATTATTGAATATTAGGCGAGCATTTCGCACCAGTCACTACTATGGTCTGGATATAAATGAGTTGGGTTCACTTTTGGACTTGGGTCGATGGTGTATCTGGATACAAATTCCAATCTGGCACATGAAAAGGGGACCCTTCAGTAACTGGGACATTAATTGACTTGCTTGATGGAAGCAATAAAGACAGCAACCTACACAAACAGTATTGGGCATGGAGCTGAGTAGACCTAAGCTAAATCCAATTGCCAATAGACCTAAAAAGGGGTCCCAATCCAGAATTTTCAAGTTAGTTAGTTAGTTAGGGTCCATTAACAGTGTTAATGGATGGAGGGGATTATTAAATATAGCTACCTATCTCAACATTGATGTGAGGACATAGACTACTTGTGAAGGTTTGTAAGCCTAACAGGGAATTGCATTGTGCATGAAGTCCCTATAGGTCCCTTCAAAACCAATGTCCGTGGCCACAATTTATTTATCAAGTTGGAACTACTCTACCATGCATTCTTACCACATTCCAGATAGAGTAATGCTACTTGGACAAACTTTTTGGATAGAATTTTGGACAAACCCTATGGTATGCCTTGAATATCATAGGGGAAATTCAAGGCATACCATATGGTTTGTCCAAAATTCTATCCAAAAAATTTGTCCAAGTAGACTTTTTTGTTCCAGATAAGGAGATAAGAAGGCAGTTGCAAAGAAACAAAAGAAAATGGGGAAAGAAGAAAGAGAAGAGAAATTAAATTGTGTCCGTCCCATAAAAAATCCCCACCACTCAAAAGAAGTGCCCTCCCTTTTTCGGGACTTACTCACATTATAATACAACATGAGTTGGTCGGTTCCATTGTAGGATTGATTATATGTCTGATAATGTTGTTAATGCATAAGATCGTACTGATCAGATTATTAATCATATGCTCAAACCTGAAATCAAATACAAGAGTAAATTTTGGAAAACCCCACTTAAGCGTTAATTTTGAACAACTTGGATTTTTAATAGATAGGTCTCACCGAGGAGCTTTCTCTCTTTTAATACTCACACATTCACACACACCATAACTTAATCTTCAGCATTATAAATAGGGATTGCTCATTGGTTATTTATATAGAGAGGAAGGTACCTCACAGCTATGCTACTAGTGAATTGGCAAGTTCTACGCTTTTAGGATACGTTCGTTTGGTGCAGCCACGTTCCTGGAAAAAAAAAAAAGGTGAGGAAAGCTGGCTACTTCTTCATATTAAAAAATTACTTCAGGTTTTTTTTTTTTTTTTTAAAAAATTAAAGAGGATATTATCCTCTTTAATTACTTCATGTTTGATGCAGCAAATTTTCTACGTGGAGAAGCACAAAAATCTCGAGCTACAGTTTTTGTTGTTCTGATGGCCTGGGGAGGGGGTGTAATGAAATTTGTTTTTCAGCAAAGGGGAAAAGTCCATGGAACTAGTTTTCTACACACACTACACAACCGTGTGCCCTTATGAAATGTGAGTTAAGACAATTGTAAAGATTGGAAGTTGAAATTAAAAGTTAGCTTTTCCTGCAGCTTTCCTCTTTCGTGCACATTAAGATAGTAATGGCTAGTGAGTGCCTTCTTTCTGCTAGTTAGAATTAAATTGACCCAGACTCAGAGGTAAGGGTTCATTTGCCTTTTATGCAAGAGATAAGAAAATGAGTTTTCAAATGTTACATGTCAGAAACATATATATTTCCATATCTACTAAAATCACTTTTTTTACTAGTAAATGGTTCATCCAACGATTTTAGAGGAGTTTGGGTTTTTCGGTTTTCGGACATTCTCACAAATTTCTCATAATAAATCTAGATTTAAGATATAGAACTAGACATCTTTATACTTATCACTTGTATGAGAATATCGAATATTTGGATCATGAATTGGAGGCCCACAAAAGTGTAAAAAAATTAAATTGGAATTTTTATATGTATATCACAAATTTCTCAAAATTTATGAAGAGTTATAATGGAAATTAATTGTCTTTAGGTTCATTAATTTAATAAACAAATTGAATCGTTTGGATTACATATACGGAGATCATGGGAATTAAAAAATAGAACTGGTTAATGGGGTTTGATTCTTTGACCAGTTGCATCACAATGATATCACCATGTGAACACTGTATGCTTTTTTCCAAATGGAAGATGTGAATGTAAGTTTCATATCCATTTAGGTGTGAAAATCTTCATGTGCAAATGACCTTATTTGTACGGTA
Source organism: Camphora micrantha (assembly GCA_003546025.1). NCBI lineage: Eukaryota > Viridiplantae > Streptophyta > Magnoliopsida > Laurales > Lauraceae > Camphora > Camphora micrantha. The sequence continues at coordinate 32,220,055 of QPKB01000009.1, read as the reverse complement.
CTTTTTACAACATACGTATATGAGCATAAATAAATGTGATGGTGCATAACCATTGGACAAGTGCATCATTTACACATGTAAACGAGTGTCAACAAATGACCCCTAGGAACTTTCTGGATTACAACAAAATTCCAATCCCAGATCTTGAAGTCAATTGGGCTCAAGTTAATTAAGCTCTCGCCAACACTAGTGTTGGCACCTTAGCATCACCCATATGTTCTAGGATCGATCCCTGAGTCTTCAAGTTTAAAGTCTCAATGTTGACTATTAGTCCAATTTAGCAAAAAAAAAAAAAAAAAGCTTGGGATCTGAATTGGTGTCTGATTAAGATGGGCCTTTCCTCATAACAAAGTGAAGGCACTTTTCCTTAAAAATAAAAAATGCTCAGCTCTGTGGGACCCAATTAGATGTATGAAGAACAGGAGAGAGAGATTGATGAATAGGTTTCGAGATCAGTAAGGGTGTGCACAATATCAGGCCAATCAAAAAAGAAAAAGAAAAAAACTCATAAAAAAAAAGCTAAATTGTTATCCTTCATGTCAATGTAAACTTATTGTGATAAAATCTAAAGGCCATTATTGTCTCTATCAGTCTTAAATAAGGCCAAAGCCAATTCAAGGGCATGTTAAGAAGGTATTAGATTAATTATAGGTGAGTTATTGGGTACTATGAAAATGAGGAGGGGTGAATTTATGAGAATGAGACCTCACATGACTATCACTTGATTATTACTTGGGTATCCAATTTCTATCTCCCTCATAATCTCCATTAAAAGAAAGATTATTTGATGACATTAAAGGATGTTTTTTTTTTATGCTACATTGGAAATTGAATTTACGCACTCTAATCTAATACACTCACATCCCTTACCAGCTAAACTACAACAGGATATAGCGATTTGGGTTGATTTGGATAAATTAGAACGGAGAAATAAGATTCATGTAGCCAAACCAACATCGTTTGGACAATGCTTTAATGGCGATAATGGTTTTGGAATACATGCATCAATACATTTCCTTTAGGGGTCTTTCTTAAATTTAAGGAAATATGGACACCTTTTTTTTATAAAATATCCCAAAGAGAGGATGAAGTTGCTAATATACTCTTGAGGAGGGACATTTATGTAATTTCAGAGCGAGAGATTCCACTTGCCCAAGCCCGGAAAGGCAAACCCGGTCGTGTCGTCTGAATAAATGCGTGCACTGCGAGAGCACCAACTTTGTTTTCATTCCCCTCTCCCTCATTCCATGTGATGGTGTAGCCAAGCAAAATATTGAGACAATCAGTGTGAGTGCAATTGTAAAAGAAGGGAATCCTATATAAAGGAAAATCTGTATTTATTATTTTCCTATTCAGTGTGAAAATAAATTAATATTTTACGAGAGGAAGATTTTAATTTTTTATGAGAAGGGTAGAAATGCAAATTCTTTTATCGTGTGAAAATGTAAATGCATGAAGTGTAGATTTTGTTTCATTGTAGAAATAAGTTCTAAATCAATCAGTGGGGCCTACTTCTTAAGTCTAAATTGATTAAAATAACTCACATCTCATCCTCACGATTTCACTTCTAGTGCAAGCGCCCAAACTATGCTCTTAAAATGTGGGTGGTATTTCATGCAATCATGATGTTTACTTGTCTTTTTGATAAGTGTGGGACTGAAAATAAATAAATAAATAAATAAATAAATATATATATATATATAAATTCTTGCACTCACACATATATCTTTAACCAGTTGATAGCTATACCAAGCGATTTGTGATATTTATTTAGAATTTCCTTCACCGAATACTGGTGCCCATGACAATGTAGGCATCGTGTGCCAAAAATATCTAGTGGGGCATCATAGCTTATGAATATCCTAGTGGGCCATCAAATAGGGACCTCCTGATAGTGGGCCATCAAATAGGGACTTCCTAATAGTTATTGATCCCGGTTTAGTACCCATCTAAAATGGATTAGACCATTGGATCGACTTGCCCTCGTTTTGGACGGTGAAAACTTGTCGGCCATTGATCAAGTGGTTAAGAGAATGATTTAAGACTTCATCACCAAGCATAGGTAGGGTGGGTGAAGAGATCTTTTGATCCCCCAGGTGGACCCCACGAGATTGGTGCTTAGAAGGAGGGGGCACCTTTTTTAAATTAAGATGTTTTCAAAATATTATCAAAACTGAAAATAGGGATACTTGCGAAATAAGTTATTTCTAAGCCTTGATTAGACAAATTAGTGAATAAAAACATAAAAATGACGTGATAGGGTGTTGTGCATTCTTTTGGACGAAATTACATGAAGACGATATTTGTTAAACCAATATTTCTATGCACAAAATGATTTAGTTATAGATAAAACCTCCAAATACATCTATTCTAATACACTTGTAATACAACAACCTGTAAGAACACTTATTTCTAATATGTCACCTTTTCCAGCTCGGGCGGGCTTTTTTCCCTGTTGTGAGGGCTTTCTTCCCGCTTGTGCGGGCCTCTTGCCCACTTGAATGGGTTACCTTTTTGTGTGTATGTGGGCTCTCTTTTGGGTACCAGTCCCTTAGGCTGGATACCCAAAAAAAAAAAAAAAAAAAAAAAAAAAAAAAAAACATCCACAATCATGTAACAACATTCGTCTTACATGTATCAATGATGCTCGACATCCACCTGTTTTATTGTATTTTGTATGATTAAATTTTGTATATTGGATGTTGAGCATCACTATTGTTATGATTTACATTTTTGTGAGGAATTTCTCATTATTTTGCACAATTACTTTTCCAAGTGAAAAAGTGAATTTAATTTTCTGAAATTGTATGGAAAAGTGTTCCAATGAGGGAGAATGTTCTTTTACGAGCAATTGCAAGTGTAGTCCAAAATTATAGAGCCCACTTGGGCCCACCTTTCATCAATAAAGTCTCTTTAATACTCTTTCCACCCATAATTTGGCATCGGACATAATTTTTACGCTCACTGAATATTAATTCACCATCAGATTAAATCTCAGGAAAATCCACGATTAAGATGCATTACAATTAAGGGCTAGGATAATTTAGTGAGGCTTATTTTCTTGACCCCTTTTGTCAAGGAGGAGACATTTTTGTATGCGTAATTTCATTAATAAACTTGCATCTGAGTGGGTCCTATGAGCTGGACTCAAAGGCAATACCAATAAATCTTTCTTGGGAGAGTCATTTTGTAATAAAGAAATTACGGAGGGGGTGGTGGCGGGGGCGGGGGCAAATATCAAACCCACAGAACTTGCTCAAAGTATGAGAGGGTTTTCTGAAAATTTTGGGGGGAATGTGTGGCCTTACATTGAGAGATAATTTTTCATGACCCCAAAAATCTGCCCGCCCACACCACATGTGGTGCAGAAATTTAAACTTTAGAGAAGTGTACCTGAATCAGTCGTCCTCCGGTGTATGCTACTGGATCCTTTATTCCTTTCCGGATCGGATCTATAAAAGCCTTAAGAATCGCGGCGACAAGAAGAAGGCTAGGGCTTAAAAGAGACAAACGTAGCCGAAGAAGAAGAAGAAGCAGAAGAAGAAGAAGAAGAAAGAGAGCAGAGGCGAGAGCTTCATCAAATCTATCACATTCCCATTTCAAAAAGGTCAATCAAAGAAAGTTTGAACAGAAAAAAAAAAAAACCCTAACTTTCTTCGTGTGCTTCTTAGTCTAAATCTGTCTGCAAGATTCAATCTTTGATATGATTTGAGTTTTTCTTTCCCTTTGAAAAGGTTGAGATTTGTATCTTATGTTGATTGCTGCTTTCTTTTTTCAAATCGATCGAATTTCTCTCTTCTAGGGTTTGTGATGTGTTTGTGGATTCATGGGGTTTTTTTTTTTTTTTTTTTGTTGTTGTTGTTGAGATGATTTCTTGTTTTTTTGATTTGAGGGGAGAAAGATGGATCGGTACCAGAGGGTGGAGAAGCCCAAGGAGGAAGCGCCGATTAATGAGAACGAGATCCGGATTACTGCCCAGGGGAGGATGAGGAATTATATCACTTATGCTACTAATCTTCTTCAGGTGAATTCTTGCTCTTTCAACCTCTAGGGCCTGTTTGTTTGCATAAAATACATTGGGGGAATTGAATACATAGGAATTCATCGCGTAAGTGGTTAAAAATGAAGATGAAATGTGGATATGCAAAATGAAAAATCAAATAACCTCTTCTTCTTTAATGGGAATTGAATCGTGGGAAGATGTGTAATGAATACCCAACCATCACCCTAATAATCTAAATCATTACGAAAGTAAGTCAAGGTCCTATCTACATTTCTACCTTTTATCATTCACCCAGCACCTCATATCATTCACATCTCGCCTCTTTTTAAATTGTTTGGTGTAGAGCATTAAATTCCTATGTATTCAATGCATTCAGTTCCTATGTATTCTAAAGCAAACAAATAGGTCCTTACAGTATTCCTCCATTATTCATGTATGGAGGACCTTTTAGTGGTCCCCATTTATTGGTTTACATGCAGGGGACTTATCTATGAGTAATCTAGTTCCTTCACGCCCACCTGCCCCGCTATCCCACTTTGACACTAATATAGATATTATTCGCTGAAGGATTTATTTATTTATTTTAATTATTATAACATGACTTGAAGCCATGACCTTAAAGCTGCAATGGTTATTCATTGCTGGGTTTATGATTCTATCACTGGAAATTTACATGATATGTAGCCATTATAAGTGTTGAGAATGAAAGTTAAGGGCTAGGGTGATTTGATCCAATTTATAAGGAGTGTACCCCTGATCCATGTCGAAACTTATCCTTGGTACTGCTCCTGCTTTAACACTGATCCAAGATATTATTATCCGTTGTAGGATTTTATCATCACGATAAATTTTCATGATATGAAGCCACTAGGCATTGAGGGCGAAAAATCAGGGGTTGGGATGATTTGACCAAACTTATTTCATGCATCCTAAATCCAAGTCAAAACTTATCCCTACTCTTGTGTCCTTGATTGTCATGCATGCAGGTAGGTAGGCCTTGTAGGAATTTTATTTTATTTATTTATTTATTTATTTATTTATTTTTTTGGAGGAAAACTACTTTGGAGATTTCTAGCATTTCTCATTTATGTATATGTGCATGCATTTATGCATGGGAAGATTTGTCATGAACTGGGTTTAAAAAAGATATTTGCAAAGGTTAATGCGGGCTTCCCTTTTTTTGAAAATGACCGTGGGGTCCTCCTTGACTCATTCCAATCACAGGTAGGGCAGGATTGGAATGTCTTACTGTAGATTAGAGATGGGCCAAATATTAGTATGATCTAATGACAGTAGTGTAAGGTTTGATGGCCCCAAAGTTTAATGGTTTTGAGTGTATTTGTAAGCCGTTAAATTTTGGGGCCTTTTGAAAGATGGTTACAATCTTTGGATTGTGTTGATATCTGGCCTAGCTCTAATGCATATTGAGGGCTTCTAGGTGGCCCCCACAGCAAGGTTCAAAAATCGCTTTTTTTTGTGGCCGCTTCATAGCTGAATTCCTGTATGCATGTACCTAGATCCAAAAGCATGGCTGGGCTGAGAGTATGGATAAAACTATTCGCCGTATCAGTCGAGACAGCTCAGCTTTTCTCAATTTATTGGTAGTCACGTGTATCTTATCGTTTTGGCCAAAAATCTGGCGGGTTGACTCTTACACCCAATACAATGCATATTGGCTGTTAAATCAGTTGTATCAGGCAATTTATTGAGCATATTGACTGAGATGCCCCAATATGTATCAAATGACCCCTTTTAAGCTAAAATGCCTCTCTTTCCTACATTCTTTTTAAGAGAAAGATTGTGCCTTTTTGAGAGGAAAAATAAAACATTACAAACATTTTAAGTTGAAGATTGAAGTCAATACACCACCTCTAGCTGAAGGGCTGGACTTTCTTTTAAGATAAGAAAAACCTGACTTTAAGCAAAATCTTTAGGTCCTTTTCATTTGTTTTGACTACGAATGATTTTACAAATTACAATTATTTACAATGCCTGTTTGGAGCATAAATTTTTTTCATATATGCGTAGAGTTTTTCTCATGAATATCTGTGAACTTTTGAAGATTTTTCTGAAAAGCAAAGAAATTTTTTTGTCAAAACTTTTCTCACAAGGACCATTTTGTTATTAATTCTTTCCTATATTTATATGTTCATTAAAGTAATCCATTACATCTAATATAGTTATTAACTAGTTATTAGTGAGCACTAACAGCTAAGTTGTTGGTATTAAGCATCAAATAAATAATGAGTAGTATCTGAGTACTGGTATACTGTATGCTATGTACTCATAGTACATGATTGATGGTGACATGGTGTGATAATACTACATACTATATACTTTGTAAATATTAAATAGTAATCTTTGATTATTAACAGTTTATAAGGTCTTAATATAATTGAGCAACATGAATGCGGATGAACAGATACAAGATTTGTATGATGAGGAAGGGCCTGATACTCCCATATGTTTTAGTTACCTAATGGAGATAAACATTGAACTTGAAACTTTCTAATGTTTTATTTTTTTCCCGATATTTTTGGATTTTTTAATGAATTCATGCACAATCGATTTGCATCGGCCGATATGTATTGTTTTGGATTAGGGCCGACATGCTCTCTGCAACTTCTTTTTTGATCCTTGGCTGGGAGAGATGATTTGATGCCGTGGGTGGGAAGGTTTATGAGTTATTGTTACTATGTATGATAATTTCAATATATCTCCTACAACGATGGGGTGGTTGATTTGGGAATTCTGCTTCTAACTTTGATGTGTTTCTTTCCTTATTTTGAAAATTTGATGAGAATCTCACTATGAATGTGGATATTTGTAGAAATCTCCTGCATACCTGTGGGACCGTGATACTCAAAAACATTAGGCTAAAATCTCATTACAAAGTGCATGCATTCTCACTCATCATCAATTGACTAGGGTGGGATTTAGCTGTAGAGAACATTCTTGCTACTAATAGGACAGCAAGTCTTGAGCTCCTCTTTTTTCTGTTTACATATTGTGATAGCTTTGTTTCTTTGAATTGTTGTTTACATATTGTGATGGCTTTGTTTCTTTTCTTTTTTAAGGAAAAAAAAATTGAATTGTTGTTTACATATTGTGATAGCTTTGATTCTTTCTTTTTATAGGATAAAGGTTCAAATGAAATCATCTTCAAGGCAATGGGAAGGGCCATCAACAAGACTGTGATGATTGTGGAACTAATTAAGGTAGCTTCATTTATTATTATTGTTGTTATTACGAAATTTCAATTCCCAGCAAGCCTAGAAAATTTTAGGGTGTGTTCTCATGTTTCAATAATGCTGGATACAATTTCTGTTGTTTATTATCCGGCCATACTGATTGATGCAGTGATGCTATGCCTGTTACGCAGAGAAGGATTGTCGGTCTTCATCAGAAGACATCAATTGGATCCATTGACATAACTGATACGTGGGAGCCATTAGAAGAAGGCCTTGTAACGTGAGTGGCTTTTGCACTTTACTTTCACATGGTTGCATGCCAAATAGTCAATTGGGGGAAGGTATCACATATGCCTTGCCTTTGTGTGACTGTTGCATGGTTCCTTTATTGGGTTTTGATAAGGTTTTTCTCTATCCTACAGACTGGAAACCACGAGGCATGTCTCAATGATCACTATAACATTGTCCACAAAGGACCTGGATACTTCCTCTGTTGGGTGCGTAAGAACTAGTTGTAGGTTATGTCTGTTCATATTCACTTCTCCAAATGATTTGAGCATGCATCTTCTTTTCATGTGATGATTTCATCTTGTATGATATATAGTCTTACTATTTTCTTTGTATCCTCATATTGATGCAGTTCTACTTAAGTAATTATGAAATACTACTTTCATTTTTTATTCTAGAAAGTTTAGCGAGTCTGTGGTTGCTGTCACTTTATAAGTTATGGCTGCCTGTTTTAATAAGTTTCATTTTTCAGTTTTATCTGTCGTTTACAGTTTTCTGATGCCGCATCATGTTTCTTGGTTGCATTCTCTCTTAGTACTATGTGAAATTGTGAATGACTTGCATGATATCTGAGTGGATTTATCTAGTCTTACTTTTTCATTTTTATGTATTGATTCTTCACGATTTTCTTTGTATCCTATGATTGATGCAGTTCTGCTTAAGTAATTATGAATACCACATTCATTTTTTATTCTAGAAAGTTTAGTGAGTCTCTGGTTGCTACTATTGTTTACGTGAAATGGCTGCCTGTTTTAACAAGTTTCATTTTTCAGTCTAATCTGTCATTTATAGTTTTCTGATGCGGCATCATGTTTCTTGGTTGCATTTTCTCTCTTAGAACTATGTGAATGACTTGTTTGGATTACTTGCTTTTTCATCTTACCGAGGTTGCATGCATGTGTAATACCTGTATTCGCACCTGCAGTTGGACAATGATGACATTTATATTGAAAAGCAACAATTGAAGGGCGATTTTTCTCACCCATGGGAGTCTGCCCAAGGGGGGATGTGAGATTTTCGATCTCCACCAACCAAAAGGCAGGATCCTCCCCCTAAATTAAAGGCACTCATTGATAATCCCTCACACATTCCATGTGGGATTCCTGGGGGAGAAAATCACCAGATTTCAGTCTTTTTATTCATTTATTTTTAACAGTTGTTGAGGCCTTTTATTTTCATCATTTCTTCTTGAAAGAATGCAGATCTTATGAAGCAGGGTTTTGTATTACTGGCAAAGTGGTGCAGGTCGAGCCAGGCCCAAGTCCATTGGACCCAACCCATGAGCTATTTGGTCAACCTGACCCAACCCATTGGATCAGCCCACAAATCCTAATGAGGAGTAACCAACTGATTGTGGGAAGTCATCCTATTTAGGCTTCTTAGTAGTTGCTAGTTTTCTATGGTTTCCTATTTGTTTGACTGTTAATTAGTGAAGTTTCCCTACTTTTTTTTGTTTTTGTTTTTGCCATTCAAAAAAAAAAAAAAAAGTTTCCCTATCTGATTAGGAATCTTTAGAAAGACGAATCTTAGTAGGAAGAGACATCTAATACTATTTTTCTGTAAATATGTAAATCCCCTTCTAGGATAGACGCCTCTTATTATTGAATAGAAGATTTTTGTTTTGGCTTGATTTGTGTTTGGTTGTGTGTTCTTGAGCGCTTCGAATCCATCTGGATTTGGCCAAATTCCCGCTGTGGGTTTGGTCCATTCCCGGACTGCTTCACAAAGTCTTATGTTTTGGTTTTCAGATTGTTTCCTGCATGAGGTTATTTATCCACAGTCTAATATTGTCATTTCTTATGCATCTTTGCCTTTTGCAGGTACCAGTCTCCTTTACCTGCTGAGCATGTGAAACCATGGACGGAACTTGAGTATGAAGCAGGTAAGTGATCAACTTTCAACTAATGAGTTTTGCAATTTATTCACACCGTCGGCAGTTTGCTCCAACTTCCTGGTTACAAACCTTTCTTACGGACTCTATCATGGAAAGATGTACCCCAAAATTCTCTCCATTAGGTGATTCAAATGTTTTTTAATTTTTTCCATCTTTGAATGGGGACCATTGACTTCATTTGTAATGGTGCAGCCAGTGGTGTTTCTAAATATGTCTTGGTTTAGATTACTAAAGTGGGCCTGTCTGTGTATTTGCTTTCTCAAACAAAACATATCAGTTCCACTCGATTGCGCTTCGGATAAAATCTGTTGAGCACTGTGCATGTTATGTCATAAAGAATGTTCATTTCACATTTCTGACATCTTTTTCACAATATAGAGGGCTCACCTAGAGGCCGAAGCAGGGGCCGTGGTGGCAGAGGAGGTAGAGGACGAGTGAGAGGTATGCCTCAATTAAGCTTTAGAAGGCCATTGCAATTTCTAGCCTCCAGAGCCCATGTTCCATCTAGTGCTAACACTCTTTGTGAAAGATTTGATATGGCCTGTGTGTTTTTCAGGAAATGGTAACATTGGCGGTGAATATGGAGATGGAGGACGGGACAGGGGTCGTGGATATGCTCGGGGTCGCGGCCGTGGCAGAGGTCGTGGCTTTCGTGGCCGTGGGAGAGGAGGATACGGTGGTCCAGTTGATGTGCAGCATGATGCAGGTGGTTACAATGATGAAGCACCTTTTCAAGCCCAAGGTAGAGAGCCTCTTTCACTGTGTCTCTTGTAATTGTAACTATTTGTTAGTAGGAAAATTTTTGCAGAATTGTTTGATTTTCTTAGATTATCAACGCTGTCATGTTGAACCTATGGATCAGTGATCCAAACAGCCAATTATGACCTCAGTGGATGAAGCTAACCCCAAATTTCTTTCAGGTTAGCACATCCCCCTCTGATCAGTGCCCTAGTTATAGATGATCATTCATAGAATGCAACAACCATCTAAAAAAGCTGAATGTATATGAAATTACTCTGATTTGAAATATATTTTGGGCACAGTTGCATCGGGGCTTATCGAGATAGTCATTCTGGATCACTAAACCATGCAAGAAATGATCTCTAAACCTTCTTGGATGGAGTCTTTAATCTCTTTAGGTCACGTTAGGCAACCAAATCTTTAGGGAAAAGATTTTTGGTTTCCCTAAAGTATGTTAAATCCATGTTTGACAATTGTAAATTCTCGAGGATTTGAACGAATGAAAATCTCCATTTGTTAGGATTTTCATATCCGACCACCCCCATAAAATTTGAAAATTATCACTTAAGTGGATTTGCACACTGAACCTTATTTTTTTTAATTATATGCATTGATATATACCAATATTAATGTGAAATCCTCAGCTATACAAATCCCTAGCGAGGAATCTTTGTTCTAGTAGTAGTAAAGAATCATCAAATCTATGGATTCCTCGGCTGCCACCAAATATGCTCTTAGTGTAAAAGCTTCTTCATGGTTATGGGTTACCCTTTTTTAATTTCTGTTTTTTTACTAGTCTCAAGTCTGGAGACTAGGACCATGTATCGAGGAAAACATGGTAGTCATCTCTCAACCAAGAGCAGGTGTTGCATTCGATTAGTCAGTTGTTGGAATCTTGGACTGAACCATTTAGTTTTGGGATATCTGAATCCAAGTAGGTTAGGCATATAATGTTCTGGCTATCATTCTTCAATATTGTTCATCTAAAGGTTTACTATTGTTATTCGTTTACGGTTTTTTTGCCAAATTCAGGGCGTGGTCGTGGGAGGGGACAGTACCGTGGAAGGGGTCGTGATATTAGATCGAATGGGCCAGTCCATGTAGCTATTGCCGCGGCGTAACTATCAAATGCAAAATGGATGCCAAGTTTCTGCTTTCTTATTAGCGTGTTGGATGCCTGCTCCTTTTTCACCCTAATTTTATAGTTAATTTTAGGATATAACCCAAATTTGTACAAGCTTGTTATGCCATGGCTTCTTGCATCCCATGGATTATGTTTTTGTAGGTAGGTCCATGTTTCATTTATTTTATTGTCAAAAACTAATTGTAGAATCGACTAACAGAGCAGCACATTCTTTCATTTGTTCTATAATGTTGCGGTGTTGATGACTCGTAATCAAATTTTATGTATCTGCTTGTGTGCCCCTGTCAGTCAAATGAGCTATGCATGCGCTTTGATTTTAGAGGATTTAACTGGTAAAAATACTCAATGCGCACGTGTTACGCAATCAAACACTTGAACAAGTGGGGCACCAATTAGAGCAATTGGGGCCAATTTTTTTTTTTTTTTTTTTTTTATTTGGCATATCGTTGGCATTGACTTTATTTATACTAAAGCAGCAATTTTTTCAAAAAAATTTCTAAGTCAGGGTCGATGGTGACCTTGGTAATGTAAAATAAGGTCGTCACCGACGTAGGTTTTTTATTTTTTTGACCAAAAGTTGTAATTTTTTTCAAGCATTTTCTAGAAAAAATTCTAAGTTAGGGTCGGTGGTGACCATAACAGTCTAAAATAAGTGATACAGCATTGGTGATGATGCTATATAAATTTGAAAAGAAAAAAAAACCCCTAGGGAAAGGGACCAATACATTTATATAAAAAAGGCTTATATGCCCTTCAAATACAATATTTAAGAATTTAAATGCACAAAAAAAAAAAAAAAAAAAAAAAAAAAAAAAAAAAAAAACATTTCAGGCATTCAATTGACATTTAATCAATCAATGAACATACCATATACATTTACTTAAATTGCCTGCACATCTCTTAAGTTTAAAGTCATAAATTGACAATATCCACAACATAATCATACTTCAATTACAAGTTATATTAGGATCAATATCCAAGAACACATATAGCACAATAAATGTAAAGGGAGGTTTACTGCAAGCCAGGCGGCAAGACCGAGATGAGAGGGACGTTAGGATAAAGCACTCAAACATAACTATTTCCGCGAAAAATGACAATTTGAAAAACGTTAGCCATAGATCGAAAGGAAATTCAATTGATTAGTAGTTGTGTGGAAGAGAATATACCAAATCACGTTCGATAGCAACGGAAATGTGATGTTCTTGCTCGCACAAAAGTTGGGTTGGTTGTGTATTTGAGGTACTAGCTTCGTCGCGGGACAATTCGTTCTTGCTTGTATTCTCTTTAGACATCTGCGTACAGCCAAATTATACATGATAGCATTGAATGTAATGAAGACAATTATATATAAAAAATGTTTACAAGACGGAAATAATGAATACTAAAAATCTCATGCTCAAATGGAATATTGAACACTAAAAAATGTACATTTTATAACAATCCAATATTAGAGATAGATTACGCCCACTTGAAGTAAGAGTAAATAGCTTTGTCTAACACCACAATAGTTAAAGTTCATGTAGAGTAAATTATTGATTTTGCAAGGAAGTATATGATATATTATCAATTATTTGCAACCAACTACATTTGTTAATATTGTTAATATTACTTATTAATTGCACTGTATAAAAAAATATACACTAAAAAATTGGTGCATCTCCAATTTTTACTCTCTTTACAATTTTTGTATTATAAATTTAGTTGGTTGCTTACTCGTGCTCGGCACGGATTTCTCTTTGCTAGTAAAGTATGAGACCAACCAATATCATTCTAGTTAAATTACCTTAACATTTTTACTTTATAACCTTCATCTTTATATATGAACCATTCCTTTGATAAATGGTCTGATTAAAAAGAGTTTCTTTATTAATGCCATGGTGGTTTCTTGATAACAGTTTCAGACGTGGTTCAACTAAAATGTGGTTTCATAAAGAAACTAGTGACCATTTTTGGAATACGAAATGGCCTAGTTTTGGGTCACTTGATTAAGACATGTTTTCCATATGGATCTAATGCATTTGGGTTGTATCAATGAGGCAGGTTTTGACAACAGACAAAAAGACTAATCAAATAAAAGGAAACTAATCAAACCATAATCTTAATTTAATTACAGATCTAACTGAACACCAAAAAACAGAATGAATTTGTTATCTTAAAGCTGTGGGACCAAAATCAACTAAATCCATTTCACAAAATAAGAAAAATGAGCAAGGATAACAAATTCATTCTAATTGCCAAAGATGGTAGCTGCTCTGGAACCATCATCCTTCTCAACTCAGAAAACCCCAAATTCGGAATCTTACAAACCCTAGTCCATTCAAACGAACAATCTATAAATCCCATAGCGACGTTGAAGCCCATGTACCGTACACTTTGATATCGTATGCGGGATGGCGGAAGAAGCAAAATGAAGGAAAATACAAAAACATAGAGAAAGACTAAAAAATGGAAAGAGATAGATACTTCTGCAGTCAAGATAGAAAAAATAAATGATGGAAAAACTGATCAGAAGTAAAGAGATGCAGTTGAAGAGGAAGTTTGAAGTCTAGTGCAAGTGAAAATGGCAGCTACCACGGAGGAGCATTCGTCCAAGGTCAGTCTTGGCGGTAGTCTGGGAGAGAGAGGAAAAGAATGAGAAGAAACATCGTTTCAAGCTCTAATAGGATTCGTGAACAGGGTCGGTGTCACATCCCGGTCCCTAATCACCCTGGCCTAGGGTAATCCCCGAGGTGAGACACACGTACTCTCGTGATGCTGTACCTGTCTCTAGCCAAATACAACACACGAAGGAGAGAAAAATAACTTTTCCACACGTGAGTCAAGCTCACTAGAACATATCAATAACATTTAAATTCATTACGGAAGCTGTAATTCATAAACAAATGGATATCATTTCCTATAAAGTCCAATTAACTGTTCAAGTTTAATACAAAAGAATTATACAAGTATATACATCAATTACAAAAGAGGATGTATAAAGGAACCCTAAACAACAATACCAAAAGTATAATAAAAAGACTAACTAAACACTAAGTGTGGCCTACACAAAAAGGGGCTAGCCACACGAACTATCCACAAAAAAATTCACAATATTCCTCCACGCACTCCGAGGAAGAAGAGGTCTATATTGGCCCTAGCTTCGGCCACTCCTCTAGACCTGGAGGCACCTCTTGGGTAACCTCCTTTCCCTTCTTGGCCTTTTCGAGGCTGGAATTTGCACCCGTGACTGTGACACTAAGAGTAGTATCTCAATATGACGATCTAGCAAGTATAGGCAATAATAAGGAAATATGTATTGTATCAAATTGAATTTAAAGACATTTAAATTAATAGATGTCAAAGATGAGTAATCACTAGGCAATTGTGCAAAAATTGAATAAGTTATGTTTGTGAATCGCATAAAGTGAAAACGTACTAACTAGCTACTACCTTAAGCTCATCCTCTCAAAAGAGAGCAAATCTAGTTGGTATGTCACCAGTGGCCCGGCCAGTGGCTAACTGGCTACTCGGTTCTGGAGTTTTGGTACTCTAGATGACTTACTGCAGTAGTCACAAATAACTAAACCTAGTTCAACCCCGTCGGGTATCACAAGGTCGAAGGTAAGTAGTGTCGACTCAATTAAATCAAATAAAAATTGAATTATAATTGGATTTGAGTGAGTTTCTATTTCTCTTATCCATAATCAAATCGATTCATATTCACATATCACAATACTCACTCAATCCATATTTTCAACGAATATTGAATCGGTATACATATTAAAGTTATGAATTGAATATAAACAATTGGACCTCAAAGAGTAGTTATAATGCAACAATTTTAATAAATAGGATTTGATATCAATAATGAAATTGTACTCCAATATGAAATGCAATAATTAAAGGGAATCAAGATATTTTCACTAACCAATACTAAACTATTAAATTTAGTCTTTCACCGTCCAATACAAGGTAACTTTGGAAATTATCAACGTACTACTACCTTATTAGGTATCACTAATTATAAGAAATACGTTGAATTTCAAAACTAACCTTCATGGCATAGTGTTAGACTCATAAATACCAATCAGACCAATTAATGAGGTTAAGGGTTCCATTTTAAGGTCATAAGGGTCTAAAGGATCCTAAATCCTATGGAAGCACGGTTAAGCACCTTAATTACCTAATAATGATGATTAGGGTGAGTTATGATGGATTAAGGGTGATAATTCACCATAAAATTAGGTTAAAAGAAGTCTAGTCTACAGTGTCAGGTTTGCCCGAGCGAACCTATGTTCGCTCGAGCGGACCCCATCCAGAAAGTTGATCGCTCGGGCGACCCTAATCGATAGCCAGAGCGATGGATTCAGAAGGGTGTTCGCTCGAGCGGACCCCAAACAGAGAGTTGGTCGCTCGAGTGATCCTTTTGATCGCTCGAAAGTATGCTTCAGAAGGAGGTTTGTTCGAGTGACTGCTCCAGTTCGCTCGAGCGAATTGTCCAGAATTTCTGGTTTCGAGATTTCTCAATTGTTTCTTCTTCCATTCATTCCCAACTTCCTCCACTGCAGAACCTGCAAAAATGGAGCCTCCTTGCTCCCCTTTACAATATATAACATACAACCCTCCATCTAATCATCAATTAAAATCATAAAACACACTAATCCATTCATTGTAATAAAGTAAAATCTTAGAGAGAGAATTTTCATTGGAATCAATGGAAATGAATCATCACATAAGTCCATATTAAAGCTTATACTTGCCTCAATAAAGAGCTTTCGAAACTTTTCTTTCACAACTTGGCTTAAAAGAATCTCAAAACCCCTAAAATAATCAAATCCTAATCACAATAAACATGGAAAATGGGGATAAATATGAATGCATGAACCATTAAGAGTCTCTTAACTCTAATGAAACTCAAAAATCCAAATCAAAAGTGCTTGAAGCCTACCTCTTACAAGGATTCCGAATTTGGAAGAAATAGGAGAGGGTGGAGGCGTTCTTTGTCGACAATGAAGAGAAGGAGATTAAGAAGATGGAGATGAGTTTCTCTCTTAGCTCCCAAGGCACTTGTATTCACTCTTGAAATGATTGGAGAAGAGAGAAAGAGGAATGGAAGAAGAGAAAAGTAGAGGTAAGAGGAATGGAAAGAGATGAAAAAGGACTGAAAGAGAAAGGGTGTAGTATATAAAGAGATAGGGATGTCTCTTTTGCAAAAAGGTCCACTAAAGTTACGCATTTTCCAATTTGAGTCAAATGAGGGCCCACTCACTCAATGGTTGATTAAATGAGGTAAAATCAAATACGAAAATTGACGCACTCGTCAAAATACATGCAATGATATCAAGATAACGTGCAAATGATGCAAAATTCAAAAATCAATAATTACGAAAAAGCCCTTGACTCTATCCAACTGAGTCAACCCAGTTCTAACTCACCTATCCAAGACTCAAGACTCAATTAACTCAATTTATAGAGGCTAATCACTACTAATTACCATAATTTGCACTAATCAAGGTTAGATCGGGTCGGGGTGTAACAGTCGGCACTGACCTTATTCAGTGTAAATAAGGTCGGCGCCGATAATGTGCCAAATAGGTAAAAATAAAATAAAATTAGGCCCAATTGCTCTAATTGATGCTCCACTTGCTAAAGTGTTTGATTGCGTAATATGTGTAGATAAATTGATTTTTCTGGTTAAATCCTCTTGATTTTAAGAGTCAACTAAAGCTTCTGGGTATACTTCCTTCCCCCTTTTTTGGGTAAAAATCTTTTTGTATTATTAAGAGGGCATTTTTCTTTTAAAGTGTGAGAATTCCTGGGAAGAGAACTGAAGCCATTACTCGATGGTGGAAAAGGTGAACTGAAGCAGGTTTCTCAGATTGAAATTGGCTCTCAAAATTTTATAATCCAATATTCAGATCTAAAATGGACCAGGAGTTTCCGTCGCTGCATTTAATTCAGGGGAGTCCTGCTTTGTGGATGGCGGGGATCATAGCAGGACAACTGTAGGTGAATGAATGTTCCACTGAAATACTTAATCATGGTCTCCCTGTTTCAACATCTTCAAATCTTACATCTGAAACCCGTCTCACTTGTAAATTAGAAAGAAGAAATGCATTTTATCTCCCAACTATGAAAGCAAATCCTTGCCAAATGTGTAACTTGGGTGCGAGTAGCTTCTGTTATACAAGTACCGTGCCTTGTGTTTGGATTAGCTGAGAGATACTTTATTAGTCTCCAGTTTGTTTTGTTCTCTGCAATAACCAATCACATATAAACCTTGGGAGAATTAAAAGGACAATTTTTTAACATCACTGAAAGATTTCAACCAGTGAAATAAAAAACATAAAGGTTACCTATTTCTAAATGGGAACAAGAGAATATATTAAAATATAAGAGGGATGCCAAAATGGGCAGTTGGGTATATACCTTTTATAATGGATCAGCCTAATCTCAATAGATCCCTATTAAAAAAATTTTCCTTTTATAATGGGTATATACCTTTCCCATGAAAACGAGGTAGGGAAGCATTTGACACCATTGAAAGGGCGGCCAAAAAAAAAAAAAAAAAACCAACAGTATGAGAAACAAGAGATGCATTGAATTGTGACCTTGGACTTGCATCATCAATGACTTCAGTAGCAGCTCCTAGCTATTCATTGGGGCTTATCACCATCAGCAATTACTACATTTTCACCATTGGCATATTTTTTTATTGAGACTTATCACCATAAGAAGGGAGGGGAGAAAAAGTGTAAAAGAAAACAAGATGACTTATTACAGCAGCAGACCCCTGTGTTTGACCAACTATCAGCAATGACTGCATTGCTTATCTAATAGCATTGCCTTTTTTCTCTATATATTTGCTTCTTTCCAACTCTCACAGCACATAAACAGGCCTGAAAATGGAAGTTGTTGATGATATAGTAATCGTGGGCGCTGGGATAGCGGGGCTTGCAACAGCATTAGGACTTCACAGGTATGCTAAAATTTATAATCTGCCACCTTGGCTGATTTTGTTAGTAGTGTAAGGTTTATTTTTTTCGGTCATTTGATAGAGTTGAATCATCATATCTGGATCTATACTATAACTGTGTATCAAAGAGACCTACCCCCTGTACTTATAATTATAATGAAAAAAACAACAACTTCAAGTGAGATTAGACCTCTAGAAATCAAGTCTTTCCATTTTTCGAATACCCAGAAAAACTAAGTGGTGGGCCTATGCATGTGTAGACACGTGTGGTTGTTAGGACCAATGGCATATGGACCCATCATGCTAACAATTAGAACTGGATTAGCTAACAAGTAATGCTCTTGAATTGCAACTTTGTAGGATGGGATTGAGAAGCCTTGTTTTGGAATCTTCAGAAAGCTTGAGGATTACAGGCCATGCATTAGGAATTTGGACGAATGCATGGAAGGCATTAGATGCTCTGGGGATCGGCGATAACCTTAGGCAACAACATGTTCAAATTCAAGGGTAAGCAACCAGTCACCGGCGGTCTAGCATTGACAATGTTACTGGTTTTTATAATCTTTTCTATATCCAATAAGCATTAAGTCTTTATAACAAAAAACTGGAAAACACCATGCTTTGATTTTGCAGGGTCGTTTCTGCCTCTATGGCGACCGGACTTACATTATCGGAGATGTCGTTTATGGGACAAGGAAAATGGTGAGTATAACATATATCTTACTCAAAGATGAGTTAATCAAAGGTTAGGAAGTCACCCGTATGGTAAATGGATATAATTAACGTGAGTTGCATCTCAAATGCAGCACACCCTACTGTACATTAGAATGCAGTAAACTTACTGTATCACTGCCCATGTCTGAATTCTAATTATAACTTCATTCATGGGTTTTCGAAATTGGAAACAATACAGTGGAGACCATGAAATTCGGGGTGTGAAGAGGAAGCTACTGATTGAAGTCCTAGAGAATGAGCTCCCAAGAGGCACCATAAGGTTTGGATCAAAGGTGGTTTCAATTGAAGAGAAAGAGACCTTAAAGCTAGTCTATTTAGCAGATGGTTCAGTTCTCAAAACTAAGGTGACACTTCTTTTGAAGCCGGTAGAGTTGTTGCATCCATACTACTGTACACCACTTATTTCCTTCTCATTTGTGGATGTTCAGGTCTTGATAGGGTGTGATGGAGTGAACTCCGTGGTGGCAAAATGGCTGGGCCTCCAAAGACCAGCCTTTGCAGGGCGTTCGGCGATAAGGGGTGCTGCAGAGCTCCCTGAAGGCCATGGTCTCAAGCCCAAGTTGTTTCAGTACTTTGGAGATGGCTTCCGTTCTGGTTTTGTTCCTTGCGACGACAAGACTGTATATTGGTTTTTCACTTATTCTCAACCTTCCTATGGTAAGCCTTTTCACTTTAGTAATTACGGTTTCTGCGTTTTTATTCTTACTCATTTGTATGTTTTCTCTGTATGAGTGCTTTTCGTCTCTAAATGATCAGATACAGTTCATTTCAATCACAGAAACACATGAAACATAAAGTTGTGTCATGAGATGTTTTCTGAACATTTTATACTGCTTCTTGGATAGAGAAAGATGGAGAACATAATGACCCAGCTAAAATGAAGCAGTTTGTGTTGAGCAAGCTACATAAGGCACCTAAAGAAGTAACCGACGTACTCGAAAAGACGGAGCTGGATGCAATCATCTCCTCTCCATTGAGATATAGGCTTCCATGGAATGTATTATGGGGACATACCTGGAAGGGGACCGTTTGCGTGGCCGGTGATGCTTTCCATCCCATGACGCCGGACCTTGGTCAGGGTGGGTGTTCTGCACTGGAAGATGCTGTGACTCTGGCTAGGTGCCTTGGAGAAGCCTTGTTGGGAGAACCTAGAGAAGAAGCTGAATATGACAGGATCAAGAGAGGTGTGGAGAAGTACGCAAAGGAGAGGAGGTGGAGAGGTTGTGAACTCATTGCTACAGCTTATGTGTCTGGTGTTATACAACAGAGTGGCTGGGCGGTGAGAAACCTCTTGGGGAATAAATTTCTTGCAGGATTAATGTCAGAGATATTGCTAAAGAAGGCTGATTTTGATTGTGGCAAACTTTATGGACCTTGATGGTGTGTTGATTTTGGTCATGGTTATTATTAAATATGTATGGGGTTTGTTTGTCTTCTTGGTAAGGTTTTGCCCATTTCATTTACTCAAGTTTTGTTAAACATTATCCAAAATAAAGGGGTTCTCTTTTGCTACAGTGCCATTCTCTTTTGTAAAGGTTTTTGCCATGATACAGGAAGACCCAGAAACTAGCCTGATTGGATTCCTATTTGTATATACTAGTGCCATAATTAAAAAATCATTAAAATTTTTAATTAGAAATATTTATAAATATTTAAATAAATTATAAATTAATATTAATATATAATTTATAATAAAGATGAAAACTCATTAGAAAAATTTTAGCTAGCTGGAAATATTTAGGGAAAGATCAAGTAAATAGTAAAGATTTTAGGACCATGATTTGATTATATTTATGCTTAGTCATAAATTGAGTGTCATTTCAGAATTAAATGAGGATTTTGGGATTAATTGGCTTCCACAATGGGCCCCATAGATTAATTAATCCTACCAAATACCCAAAGAAAAATAAGGAGAAAAATAGTTATAATGAGCCCCACAGATTAAACTTACTGAATATTGAAAGGAAAATGAGGATAAAAAAGTAGCAGAATACAGCCTATGAAAATGACCCCCGCTCTGGTATAAAAAAGCTCTTCATGTGTTGGTATAAAAAAAAAAGTGGCTCCCGCAAATTGTGAGTTTGGAAAGAAAGAAGACTTGGATTTCATAATGGGATTCATAGATTTATTTGGTTAAATTAGTACATATAAATGGTATTAAAAAAATCGTGATATAGATGGAGACTTATGAGAGGAAATTTAGGCCGCAGGAAAATTTTAGGGGAATATCAACTAAATAGTACATATTTTACTACCTTCATTTCATTATATTTGTGCTTAGTCATAAATTGAGTGTCATTTCAGAATTAAATGTGGATTTTAAAATTAATTGATTTCCACAATGAGCCTCACAGATTAATTAATTCTACCAAATATCCAAATAAAAATAAGGGAAAAATGTCCACAATGGGCCCCACATTTCAATTAACTGAATATTAAAAGAAAAATAAGGAGAAAAAAGTAGCAGAATACAGCCTATAAAAGTGACCCACGTAAATTATGAGTTTGGAAAGAAAAATGATTTGGCTTTCATAATGGGACTCATAGACTTATTTGGTTAAATTAGTAAATATAAATGATTATATATTAAGTGTGGATTTTGAAATTAACTGACTTCCACAATGGTCCCCACATATTAACCTTACCAAATACTGAAAGAAAAAATAGGAAAAAAAGTAGCAAAATATTGCCTACGAAATTACCCCAAATTTCTGCAACTTGGATCTGACATGAGGGTTCCAAAAATTGATATGCAACAACATTTAATAGATACATGTTCACCGATCACTAAAATCATAGCCAAAGAGCCTTTATTCTTTTTTTTGCTAGTTTAATAATACGTGGGGCCGATTGAAGGTAACTAAAGACAATTATGCTATGTTTTAGGAAAGGGATACTTATCTTATTTCAAGGATATCTTAGATTTGCATTGAGATATTTTAGGTGATGGAGTATTTTGGAGGATTTGAGTTAGTTTGGTGAGATTAGATTAGAAGGGTAATTCTGAAATGTAGAGCTACAAAAAGTTCGAGGGTGTGCCACGTATCGCTCTCTTGTGAAAAGTGTTGCTGTCTTTATATATATAATGATAAGGCTTTAAAATCAACAGATAGAAATTAAAAGCATTCTAGTTAAATCCAATGATGAGTGTTGAACATTACCAATGGAAAACAATGACTAATGTACGGCTGATAATGGGCCACATTTGGGCCAATCTCAAATAATCATGGGGTTTCGGCGACAAGTGTCTCGACATTTCACTTTATGGTGAAAGATACACTATTTTTTTCATAGAGGCAGAGGTCATTCTTTCAAATCTAAACACTCAAAAAGTCCAAAACGCCCTCCCTGTATATATTTTGTGTGCCCCCAAACTAAAAAGGCTCTAATTGAGCAACTGTCTATAGAAATACGCTTCATCTTCCCAAATCAACGAATTCTAGGAGGAGAGTAGGAAGAGAGAGGGCTAACTAGTTGAACGAAGGAGAAATATTTGCACGGCACATTTCAGAATTCAGCAACCCTACCCTCTAACCTCTGCCCCACACGTCTGATACCATTCACCTACTCTGAAGACAATAGTATTTTCCCCTTGTGTGAACAAGACTGTGGAAGGAGATCTGTCTCCGTATCCGTACCCTCGTAATCCACTTCTGCAATGGATCTTCATCCAAATTATCCCCGTTATACTCTTAGAAGAAAGGTTACCTCTCCCACAAATACGTGAGGGGTACCTCTTAGCATAATATTACGCTACGAAATTGATGTTACTATCCTATGAAACCTGATTTTATGTTAGGGTTTTCATTTGATGCTAATGGAAATCTTGGATGTTACTATTGCATAATATCTTTTTTTTTTTTTTGTTGTCGTTAGGATTGGGATTATATCCTTTGTTGACTATTTTTGGTTAGAACGCGGTTGCTTTTTTTCCATGGAGGTAAACATTACATCCATAGGCTCATAACGTTGTTATGAGATGAGATCTGATTCTTTATTAGGGTTTCTTCCAATTATGATTGGTTGTTTAGTCAACTCTATAAAACTTTACAAATGGCCGTGAAATCATTGATTTTTGTCGCTAGTAGAGATTCTAGATTTGTATGTGGTTGTAAAGCTTATTCTTTACTAGAATTTCAATATATGAGTGCATGTTTAGTAAGTCTGTTTTCAGCCTCTTATCGACTTAAAAGCAAGTAGAAAGCTGTAATAGAGTGTTTGACAACCATTTTGGGGACCTCCAACTTCAAACCTCATTAGGAGGTTAAACAGCCCCAAACTCAATAGGTGGTAATTTAGCATCATCGTTGTTTTCATTTTTTGTTTCAAATCTGATCAACTAAATGAATATTTGAAGCATTGAAAATATTAAGAACCCAAAGAACGGCTTTTGTCGAACATTAAGAACCCAAAAATCTGATGTCAAATTTCATCCGTTGATGCTTCACCAATCTTGAGATATCTGCAAAACAATATGAGCCATTAGATATGGGTTTCTGGATTTTGTGGAACTCGATATGAAGATTTGAACCGTTAATCTTAATCATAAGATTTTGTGGGATCAAATATCACCTCTTGATTCCACGTGGATCATGATAAATTGATAAAAAAATGCTTGACCGTAGATGTATTAAAGCTTAAAAACATATGAGTTTCCAGGTGAGCAACCGAGTCCGGTTTTTTCTTTTATTTTTTTTTTAATTTTGGAACTTTAAATGTAAATCTGAACGGTTGGATAACTTAAAAGGCTCAAACAAGGCCATTGTATCAATTTTGAGCCGTTGATGTTTCACAAATATCGAGATATTTATAAAAAAACAATGAACCATTGGATCTAGATTTTTTAAATTTATGGACTCCTTAATCAATATCCGAACCATTGATCCTTTTTGGAAAGTTAAAAAAGGCTAAAGGACTAAATTTTAGCCCTTGATTTATCGTGATTGTTGTGGGACTTGTAAAAAAAACCGTGAATCATCATATTCATAGAACATCTATTTCAATAAGGGTAATCGCCTTATGAAACGATCTATTTATAAAACATCTATTTTACACAGATCTATTATTCACGGATCTATTTCATATAAATAAGATTTGCCAAACAAAACTTGAGTGGTTGGTGATATGATGGAATTAGAATAAGTACTTCTTTGTCTTTAATTTTTGTAGTTGGTGATTTAGTTAAGTTGATGATGATTTTTCTACTTGGATGGAAACTCTTTTTTATTTTTGAAAATATGAGTTTCTAGATTCTCTTTTCTTCAAGAGTGTTTTCTTTCCTGTTTTTTAATAAAACTTTAGAATGTTTTTCTATTTCACTTTTTCTTGAACCTTAATATGTCAAATGAAATATTAAAAGAATCATAAATTCTAGATCATAAAAATGGGCCAAGTGAGCTAGGAGAGGACAAAAATAAGGATCGAAACGTTCATTTTCCATTTCTTGTCCAGATTTAAGGGGCGTTTGTGTAGAGCCGTGGAAAAGAAAACCCATGGCACCAAAGTCTGACCCTGCAAAGTAGGACTTCTAGATCCCCTCTAGGGTGGGAAAGCATGCCAAAATCTCCGTCTCCGCCCTTATTTTGTTGCTGCACCAAATGCGAATGAGAAATGAGCCGGATCCCCCTATGTTTCTGTGGCTTTAGGCAATCCACAAACGCCCTCCTTAGTATCACATATATTCAGATTTTTTTTCAAGTATCTATTTGCATTCAAAGTAACGATGAAAATGTCCAAATTTAAAACTCTCTCTTAAAATGGCTTGAATAAATGAAAACAGGGTATGGAGTGTCCTGATACTTGGTTCTCTTTGGTTTCAAACATCATATCAAGATGTTATAATCACAATAGAATGTGACCTATAGGCCATGGCTGTAAAGACAATGTTTTTCCCTCATTCCGTTCTGATTAGTGAAGGAAAAGACATTTTCTTAGGATTGGGCTTTCAGATATTGAGGAATTCTTTCTGCATAGATGTTACCTTTTGAGTTCTACATATTTATGATCACTTATTTATGCTTTATTTTCCTTTTGTTTCTATTACATATGATCCACACAATATTTTAGCTTTTTATTATTAATTTCCATATTGATGCTTAGAGCTAAAAGACCAATACCTTTGATGAAAGAATTTAAGGAGATCATACAAGGTGGTCTTCATGAAGGGTTAGTACCATTTATAAGGGACATTCAACACCATATTGTTCTAATTTTAAAGGCTAGTTTGTGTAACCTTTTTACATTTTTGTATAACCTTGAAGGAGAACATGATTCTATGCTGTCAGGTAGAAGAATTAATTCGAAAGGGCTCCTAAGGTCAGAATTGAGAGTTTCTTTGAGGTTTTTTTTTTTTTTTTTTTTTGCAAACGACTTCAATTTTAAAGAGACAGAATGTACTCCTCCAATGACATCTGACGGGTCAGGCCAAAACCATGATGACGGGTCAAGTCCAAGAGATTCAGTTCATGATGTTGGGTCAGGTCTGAATGACCCGGGTCCGTGTCGAGCCCAGGTCCAGATCCACTCGTCATGGGTAGGTCCGGGTCCGAATCCACGAAGTACGAAGTCAGAGCGTCGTTACCTCTAACCTGCTTTTACCAAGTCTTGCGGAGGATATCTTATCTGCCTCGTCACTTGAGGGCGGTTCGGAGACTCCGCCAAAAGGTAGCGTCCGCTGCTGAAGAGTCTCCCCATCTGTTAGGGGACGACTATAAAACAAGAGCCCCACCCACACTGAGGGGCAAGCAAACTGTGGCAATCAACCTTTACCATCATTTTCAAGTATTCTCTGTAATCATCACATATTTGAGAAGTAAAACCATCATTTCAAAGTGGACGTAGGTCACATTGACCGAACCACTATAAACCTCCTCTCTCTCATTCTCTCTCTATTTTTCACATTAATTATTCTAAACTTGACCGGTGGTGCCCGAAACCTATTTTTGGCATCATCAGTTTGGCGCCGTCTGTGGGAACGTCAAAACTCTCACTTCATAATACTACATTTTCGAAAGCTATGGTGACCACCACCAGATCGACAAGGCGACAAGAAAACAATTCCAGGCGAGAGGAAGAGGAAAATCCTCCACCAAATAATCCTCCTCCAAATGCTACCGCTCTAGATCCCACTCCTCAGCAGATGTTGGCGACAATGCAGCAGCTGGTTGCCCAAAACCAGCAGATCCTGCAGCTCATACTCGCGGGGCAGGGAGGAGCAACGCAAGGAGGGCCTCGCCAGGGAGCTCCTCGCAGGGGAGCGCCTCGCCCGGGTGACCATCAGCATGGCGCCCAGGCCTGGGCGCCGCCTCCATGGCGCCCAAGGCCTGGGCGCCCATCACCATGTAGCCCAAGGCCTGGGCGCCCATCCACCGGGCACCGACGCGCAAGGAGTTCCTCGTAACCCCCCTCTCGGAGTGCTGTTGGTCGATCCTCAAGTCGCGCCCATCACGGAGTCCCTCTACCCCAAGGTGGAGCTCATGTTGGAGGACCCCCACCTCCAGGTGGAGCGAATCAAGGCGGTCTTCCACCTCCTCCCTCTGTTTCTAACGGGGAGGAACCTCATTTCCAAGAGGAGGAAGATGAAAATCAAAGCATAGAAGTGGGGAGTCACTTCTATGATCGGTCCAGAGAAGCCCCCAATCACTGGGAAGAAAAAATCAAAGAAATGCAGAATCAACTGGGCGATGTCTTCAACGCCATAAGAGCTCGGGCGCCAGAGACGGTAGATTATCTAGTCGGGCGAACGGATACACCGTTCAAGCCTGACGTGGTGAACTACCCATTCCCTCAAAAATTCAAGATGCCATCCGTAGAGACCTTCGATGGAAGGAAGGATCCGTTGGACCACTTAGAGACGTACAAAAGCAAAATGCAGCTGCATAGTATCCCTGACGAGATAATGTGCAGGGCGTTCCCAACCACATTGAAGGGCTCCGCTCGGCAATGGTTTGCCAACCTCGCCCCAGCCTCCATCGCCACCTTTGGAGAGTTGAGTAAGTCATTCGTCTCGCACTTCATCGGAGGGCGCCGCCACCAAAAGCCTGCCACACACCTGCTCAGCATAAAGCAGGACAAAAATGAGAGCCTCAGGAGCTACCTCACTCGTTTTAACGAGGAGGTACTTCAGGTCGAAGAGCCTGACGACAAGGTGTCAATGACAGCCTTTCTAGGAGGCCTTCGCTCATCGAGCTTCCTCTTCTCGGTGATGAAACGTCCGCCAAAGAATATGCCAGAGCTACTAGCAAAGGCTCAGAAGTATATGAACGCTGAAGACATAACCAGAGCCAGGCGGGGAGAGTCCTCCAGAACAGGGGATAAGAGAAAGGAGGAGCGAGACAGAGATGAAAAGGAGGACATTAGCGACAAGCGAGGCAGGACAGAGAGGGTACCTGTTAGAGACCGACTCGGTCCTCCTCCGCACAGAGACAGACAAGTATTCACTCCTCTCAACACCACTATTGGACACATCTTGTTCCAAATACAAGATGACCCCGCCGTAAAATGGCCCGGGAAAATGAAGTCCCCTCCAAATCGCAGGAACCTGACTAAATACTGTCGCTTTCATCGCGACCATGGCCATGACACTGACGACTGCTTTGAACTCAAGAAGCAGATTGAAGATCTCATTCAGCATGGTTACCTGCGCCAATATGTTGCTGGGAAGAGGGCAAGCCCCACCACCGCCACCACCTCGAAATATCGAGGACCCGCAGCCGATTGGGGAAATCCGAACTATCTCAGGAGGACTAGCATAGTCACTCTCCGCCCTGAAGGCTCATGCCAGAAAGGCAAAACATCCTGATGAAGCACACCCGTCTAAGGCGCCCACGCATGAAGCTAACGAAATCATATCCTTCTCGGATAAAGATTTGGAAAGGATGACTCACCCCTCTTGTATTAATTGAAAAACATCAGGACAAAAGAGTATACATTGGCTTTTCTCTTTCAGAAGTTAAACCTGCCTCTCTGCACTGTTTTTAAACATGTAATCTATCTCCAGCTTAGCGGCTCTCTCGCGGGTCGCCAAAAAAGCTTGGCCTACCTCTGCACTGTTCTCAACAGGCAGTCTATCTCCAGCTTAGCGGCTCTCTCGCGGGTCGCCAAAAAGCTTGGCCTACCTCTGCACTGTTCTCAAACAGGCAGCCTATCTCCAGCTTAGCGGCTCTCTCGCGGGTCGCCAAAAAGCTTGGCCTACCTCTGCACTGTTCTCAAACAGGCAGCCTATCTCCAGCTTAGCGGCTCTCTCGCGGGTCGCAAAAAAAAGCTTGGCCTACCTCTGCACTGTTCTCAAACAGGCAGCCTATCTTTAGCTTAGCGGCCGAAGAGCACAGTTTCAAAAGGATCTTGAAACTCAGGTCATCTGCAACCCGAGGGACTACATTAAATTAGCGTACCCAACTGTCTCATCTGAAACTCTGGCCGCTCAAATAAGCCAACCCAGCATCCACAGGGCAACCAGACCCCCTTAGCTCGCCCAAAGTGGCGACTCTTGATACCTGCACGCCACGGCCAGCCTCCTCCATAGCGCCCAAAGCTCCCTCTCACGGGCCGCTCATGAGCCGCTGTAAGATCAGCCTTCATGATGTACCCTCAGTTTCAAACTTGCCTTCGCAAGCTCAGACGCCTGATGGACACTACTGCCCTTGCCCGGACAGCGGGCGACGCTGCTGGTGTCAGCGCCCAAGCTTCCCTCGCCCACTGCAACAACATCCTGGCTTGGACAGGCGCCCTGGCAGCGGCGCTACCAGCACCTAAGGGGCGCCCCGCTGCAGTGCCCGCACCAACAGCAACAGCGCCCAAGGGGGCGCCCCGCCGTCCGATGTCCAGCAACTCATGCCTGTACCAGTAGCAGCTCAAGGGCGCCCTGGCTAGTGCCCCTGCCCAATTCTCCATGTGCGCAGCGGGGGCCACTAGCGCCATGCCCGCAGCAGCGGGGGCGCCCCCGCCGTCCATCCTTCCCTGCGCAGCAGCGCTTGCTACCTCTCCAAGCTGGGCGCCAGGGGCGCCCGGTCTGCTGCATCACCACGTTGGCGCCAGGGGCGCCCGCCCTCTGCTGCCATCACACCTCGCCTCTCCCTGCCGCTGCAGGGCGCCCACGCCCAAGCCAGGGGCGCCATGCCAGGGCGCCCGCTCTCCGTCGCTGCTGCTCCCCTGGCTGGGCGCCCAAGTCAGGCGCCCATGCCAGGGCGCCCGCTCCTCGTCGCGCTGCTCCCCTGGCTGGGCGCCCAATCAGGGGCGCCCATGCAGGGTGCCCGCTCCTCCGTCGTTGCTGCTCCCTGGCTGGGCGCCCAAGCCAGGGGCGCCCAAGCCAGGGGCGCCCATGCCGGGGCGCCCACTGCCACGGCGCCCGCCACCTCTGCTGCCTCCTACAGACCACCTTGAATTATATCATCTGCTGCAACCCGGAATCTGAGAGCAAGATCTGTCCAAAGCTAGGAGGACTCTTCCTTTTAAAAAAAAAAAAAAAAAAAAAAAAAAGGACAGATACAGAAGGCAAACAAAAATCAAATCTGATCCTTACAAAACCCTAGGTCAAAATTTTGTCGGGGGGCGCTGCCCCCTGGGCCCCGCGAGCTGACCGGTCAGCTCGACCACCGCCGGGGGACACCCCCGGACCCCCTCTGCGAAGAGCATATTATTTCGAAGTGGCAGCATGTTTTTGTGAGATACTAACTTGCAAGTAATAATGTCCTCTCCATAGCCAGGACTCCTCCAAAAAAAAAAAAAAAATGATATTTGAAAATGTCTCGCTTTCAAAAACTTCCTTTGGCGCGAGACATTGAGGGGCAAATGACGGGTCAGGCCCAAACCATGATGACGGGTCAAGTCCAAGAGATTCAGTTCATGATGTTGGGTTAGGTCTGAATGACCCGGGTCCGTGTCGAGCCCAGGTCCAGATCCACTCGTCATGGGTAGGTCCGGGTCCGAATCCACGAAGTACGAAGTCAGAGCGTCGTTACCTCTAACCTGCTTTTTACCAAGTCTTGCGGAGGATATCTTATCTGCCTCGTCACTTGAGGGCGGTTCGGAGACTCCGCCAAAAGGTAGCGTCCGCTGCTGAAGAGTCTCCCCATCTGTTAGGGGACGACTATAAAACAAGAGCCCCACCCACACTGAGGGGCAAGCAAACTGTGGCAATCAACCTTTACCATCATTTTCAAGTATTCTCTGTAATCATCACATATTTGAGAAGTAAAACCATCACTTCAAAGTGGACGTAGGTCACATTGACCGAACCACTATAAACCTCCTCTCTCTCATTCTCTCTCTATTTTTCACATTAATTATTCTAAACTTGACCGGTGGTGCCCGAAACCTATTTTTGGCATCATCAACATCAGCATCTCTGGTTCTTCCATCATTGATGGCTCTCATCTATAGTGTAGTAGGACTCCTAATAGGACCATGATCCTCTTCAAAACCACCAAAGGCAACAGTAGCAACAAGATGCTTCTTTTGCAACTTCTCAGTTAACATCATAGACGAGGCAAGTTTAATGGCAAATGCGTCGGGAGAAATATGGTTTATTGCCAGTGCCAAACAAACCAAGATTAGATATCACGCAGGAGTAGGTTTTGCAACAAGTTATTCAGCAAGTGTTGTAGAGGCAAGATTCTACTCAACTACAAGAGCATAATCCGCAGCTGCAAGCTTTACCTTTGTAGCAAAACTCCTGTAGTAGGTAATGTGCAAGATATTGCAACAAGAAGTTGCAACTACAAGATATCCTACATCCTGGATATGGTATGAATTGATCTTTTGATAGTGGAATTTGTTGTTATCAACTTTTCCAATATTTTTATCATCAGCAATGACAATCAGACATTTATTGTTGCTAATTTGTTGGAGTATTATGCCCTGAAGAAACAACTTTATCGAGAGAGTAACTAGAGGGCAAGTTGCTTTTATTAAGTGGAGGCGACTGATGTAGTACAGGTTCAAAAATCAAGCCAAAAGGATTAAGTGTTAATCTCAAAAATTGAATTTGAGATTGTTTAGGAAGGTCGTCGTCAGATTCTATATTGATTGGGCTCTCTCTCTCTCTCTCTCTCTCTCTCTCTCTCTCGTATTGAAAACTCGAACTCATTCACTCTCACACAAACCAGTATCTCTATCTCTTGTATTGAAAACTCGAACTCACTCACTCTCGCACAAACCAATATCTCTAACTAGCTGACTCTCACATATACTCCCATGCTCATAACCAGTTGAGCCACTGTGAGACTTTCCTTTTTTCTGCAGAAGTGTGCGAGAGACAAGTCCTTGAACATACGTAGTGGATTTGTGTCTGGTCAAGTGGTGACAAAATTGGTCTGGCCAGGTGGGTCAATGAGATAAATGTTCGGGTATACCTACCACTTGTTTATTATCTAAAACGATATTATTAATATTCATGGTTAAGTGAAAGTTTTGGGTTCGAGATTTCTAGATTGGTCTACTCAATAAATCAATCCAATAGTGTGTAAAAAATAATAAACTATACAGCGGAAAATAAATTCGGCACACACCACAAAGATACCGGATTTAGCGTGAAAAACCTTAATCGGGTGAAAAACTATAGATCTGAACTTGATCAACAATTAAATACTATAAATCTCGCAATTACAAGAAACTCAGATTTTCTCCCCGTATATCCCATACTTTAGGACTGAAGTTACTTTGTGTCACTTCACCCTTCAACAACTTCACACCGTTGATTGCAATAGACTCAATCCTATGCTTGACTCCTGTCACAACCCGGGCCCGAGCCGAGCCGTGATTACCCATACTTACTCCCGTAAACCCCGAATTAACCGAAGTTAATCGAGATCCACAAGGGATATCAATCTCAAGTACCTGTCAAATATAAAACTTTTGCGGAAATAATATATATTTGACAATCACAACTTATCATTTACATGTATCCAAAAGAAAGTCCTTATACATGTATTGTTTCAATATACATTTGAGAAAATGCTGCATATACAAAATACTATGCAGACAACCATTAATTACATTCCCAAATATTAATTACATTTCCAAAATGAATCTATAAACATTTGCTCAAAATACTATCCCAAAACATTTATCAAAGGTTCGTTCGCACTCGGATACCCAATCAGATGGTATCCCGCCGGTTCCACTCTATCAGTCTTCCTGGCGGAACCGGAGCGGCTTCCTCCGCTGGCGCCGGGGGCGCTGCGTTGCCGGCAGGGGCAACCTGGCCTGTAATGCCATCAATAACACGAATGAACACGACGGCTCAACAATGTATAAACAGTGCTTGCAATAGTATATCAACACAATTATATTGCAATAATAACATTTTCATTGCTAGAGAAATCTAGACAATTTATCAATAACAGTAAGACAATGACAGTCAGTATACATGTACCAATTGGCAACTACCATAGCATTCTTAAATTGTATTTCATTCAATTCATTACCATCTTCCCTAAAAGGAAGGCTTCAATCAATATCCTAAGATATGATCGGGATTTATTCATTTACCATCTCCCCTCAAAGGGAGGCTTCAATCACTACCCGAAGGTATGATCGGATATATAAGTGGGACTTACCAGTGCCCGGGCCAGGGACACTAGCATCACCACGGAGCTCCGGAACACCCCCAATACCATCTGCTGCAGCAGGATTAGTCATTCATTATCATTGAACTCACTTGGAGTTCTAATACAATCGCTAGGTAGTGCCAGACTCAATAATCAATAACAGTCAGTAAGGAAATCCACTCATGGATCCAATTCAGTTCAATAATTCCTTTCATGACAAAAGAAAGGAATGACAGTAATGTCAATCTCACTAGATTGAACACAATGACACAATGAGGGTAATACTCACCACATATGACTTTACTCAGTCCTATCTCAATTCCAAGCAACCATTCGGGTGTAATCATTGGTTTCCAAATGCACGTGTTATTCTTGATGGACATCACATTTATATATTTAATATGTGCATTTCAAGTCCCCTTAATTAACACCCATGAAGCTTAGGCAATATCCAATTATGGTTCGCTCAATGAACCCCTTTGAAACCTTACTAATTCTCAACAATTTAGTTTAGCCACGATTAGTCTTAAAAACTAATCGGGAGCGCATTTTTATCTAAGAGTCACACTCCAAATTCTCGTAAAAATCCAAAACTTGAAATCCACTGAAATTTTCACTTAATTAATGTCCTAACAGTATCCTGGCGGTTAGCCGCGGTCCAGTTGGCGGTTAGCCGCGGTATAGTTGGCGGCTAGCCGAACCGAGTTCGGTTAGCTTTCCAGAAGCTATGCAAATCCTGACTCAGTCGCGGTCAGCTTGGCGGTTACCTGGCGGCTAGCCGAAATGGAAATTTCGGCTAACCGCGAAACGGCGGTCAGCTCGCGGTCAGATTTCCAGAAGCTGACTATTTTGTGGATTTCTAGCGGTTAGCATGGCGGTTAGCCTCGCGGCTAGCCGCCAGCTCCCAGAAACTCACTTTTCGAGCTTCAGAACTTCTGATCCTTCTTCCTTCTTCTACTTCCTTAACCACATTTCCTACAACCTGCATGGTAAATGGAACCTCCTGTTCCCCCCTCATGCATCATCCATGTACTTTCATCCACAATCACACTTCTAAACATCTATTAATCACATCATTTAAACATTTATAATAAATCCAAGACCAATGTAAAATGCATATAAACCCATGCAAATCTATCATACATCTCTATAAACAATTGCAATGATCAATATGAATTACAAGCAAGGTTTATACTTGCCTTTGGAAGCTATTAACTCAAAAACCCTCTCTTGTCTTGGTTTGGCTTGAGATTAAAATCCCCTTTTCAAACCCTAATCAAGAAAGACACCCAAATGAACTCCCATGAGTCATTGGTGCTAGCAATCACTTCTTAATCTCTAATGGACTTGGGAAAATCACAAAGAAGGTCATTTACTTACTTGTAGCTCCAAAGAAATGGGTTCCCAAGTTTTCTCTCAAGCTCTATACTTCAATAATGGAGGAAACCCTTGAGGAAGAGGATGTAGATGGAGATGAACTCCTCAAAATCCCCTTGAATCACTCTTAACTTCACCCTTGATGGAGAGAAATGGAAGAGGAAGAGGAGAAATGGAGAGCTCCAGGGCTTCTTCTTGCAATGGAATGAGAAATGAAGCCCTCTCTCCCATTTCACTCTAATATAAGCCACTTCACACTAAAACCCCCTCTTCTTTGGCTTATTTTCATTTTGAGTCAAATGACTCCTCACTTGGCCCATTTGATGCCAAATGGAATCGCGTTTATTATGAAAGTTATCGTACTCTTCGAGATACACACGTTGGTATCAAGAATTTCCGTATTTGACGAAATACGCGAAAACCCGTATTTACGAAAAAGTCCTTAGTTTATCTTGTTCGAGCCCAAACTTATTCCAATCAATTCAATTTCTATTCAAATCCATTTCATTAGGCTTAATGTGTCATTAGAGACTGATTTGTCCCTCTTTGGTCATTAACCATAGTTAATCCAATTATCCATACTTAATTAGCATTAATCACGATTAATTAGCCTTAATCGCGATTAGTTCGGGTCGGGGTGTAACAACTCCTCAAATCTTCTACGCAAGAAGATGATCTTCTACAAGGGATGCAAGAGAACCTAGTTTCTCTAAAGAACTTGGCAGCACAACTCGTCAATAAATCTCTAGAGAAGATTTATCTCAATTATATCTCTAATTCAGAACTTGAGAGATGATTTATCTGTCTCTTTGTGTTGTAAAAAACACCCCATATATAGGCCCAAATCCGTGCAAGAGACTCCTAATAATAATACAATTAAAATAAGATTTCTTTTTAAACTCTTAGATAGAGTCCGAATCGGACTGGGCAACATCTGTCACGCTTGCTATAGCGGGTCATGCTTCTGCCTCTGACATCATGACTTTTGGCCTTGCATTGAGGATTTTACAGGAAAAACTACCAACATAGATGTCGCTAGTTGTCACAATAGATTCCATGGGTAAATGTTTTAGCGGCGGTTGAGGATCTTTTAAGACGATCTCGATCGCTGATGAAAATTTTTGTAGGTTGGTGAAATGACGAAGAAGACTTTTAGCCAGGGTTGCCGGCCGCCAGTAAAAATACAAATGGTCGCCGCTACATATTGAGGAAAAAATAAAGAATTATAAAAGAAAACGGGAAATTGCTTTAGCGGCAGTTAGCTAGCCGCCACTAAAAGCAGTGTGTTTTTTTTAATCCAATATATTAAAAAAAAATTAATTGCATTTCTTGTAAATTAACATGTTTCCTGTATAGAAAATTGTTTAAATCAATGCCACCAATGTCTACCAAGAATTACTAAATATATTATTTACAATAAGTTAAATTATAAACTTTGTTCATTACATATAATAGTCATGATACATTCAAAGCTTAGAATTCCACCAAGAGGCAGTCACTATAAGTGACCTATAGCTGCACTTTTGACTGCCCCACTATATGTTGAACGCTAAAAATATATATTCTTACAGCCCCACGATATGTTGAATGCTAAAAATATATTTTCTTACAGCCCCACTATATGTTGAACGCTAAAAACATATTTTCTTACAGTATCATGTATCACATGATGGGTTAGGGACAACAATAAAGAAACACTATGGAGGCACTGAGAGGGTACTGGGGAATGGGGACGCATGAATGCTGGTGTCTCACTGAGCACTTCTTTGTTTCTGATCATCGATATGCCTCTACCCCGAAAGGTTGCAAAATGTAGTGCATTGAATGTCATCTGATTCATTTTCTCCTCTGCTTCACATGTTTTGCATGGACTGCACATGGACTGCACATGGGAATTATTGGTTGCGGGTGGAGGTGCCGGTGCCTACCCATGATAAGAATGACTCATGCAGGACAAGAGAGTGAAAAGAATTGTCATATTTTCTATGTATGGATGGATGGAGCTGTAACACATGACTCATACAGGACAAGGGAATGAAAAGTTCTCTTGTATGTATTATGCATATAAGCGTCTTATAAATGTATTTGGTCCCAATTCATGTGGGGTCCATCTTTCAAACTCAATACCATTCAAAATCAGTGTCTCACCTTGAATTAAACTTGGGGGCCAGGTTTTCCTCTAATCTGAGCTATGCTGAATGTGTCAAATTAATCATGTATAGAACACATGATTTGGCTTTCTCTTATTTATTTTAATCACTTGTTTACTGTTTTAGCCATCATCAATTTGATGGTGAGCATAATGGAAGTTAATTAAGTTCTGTCCAAAGCTGTTAGAAATTGGACTTGGGTTTTGTGTGGTTTGGGTTTCATAAGTTGGTCATATTGATGGATTTATTTGATATAAAGGCTGGCGATATGGATTTGGACGCAGAGACTCCGACGCGTGGCCGGAAATCTACGTGTGTTCCGCCGATTGGGAAGCTTCTCGGATCTCTTCGCCTCTTGTCTCTCCTATGGGATGGAATAATGTTCAACCGTATGGCTCTCTTATCTTATATAGATAAATTCCAAAGAGTCACACTTACTAGATACTTCTTTGTCAAGAAACCCACATCCACTAATCCTATTGGGAGTCTTATTAGTGGGATCAAATCAAGTCTTACATTAAGTGAGATTGTATTCTCTGTTGGCATCAACATCGCTTGATCTGACGTGGGCCCTCATGAGATCATAGATATCAAATGGAAAGAAAAAAAAGGAAGGTGGAATCAATTAAATTTTTAGCTAAGGAGGCAAATATCTCAGTTGAAGATAGGGGCGTTGGGAAAAAAAAAAAAAAATCTTATAGCTTTTCTTTGGAATGATCATAAAAAAGACGTGCTACCTTTGATATATTTATTATTTTTTCTAACATTATTTATTAATTTTTCTTAACATGGCACTTCTTTTTGATAGAAGTGCATGGTACCTTTCATTGCGTACCTAGATCCTCTTATTAGAAAAATCCTTAGTTAAACAAGCTGAACTCTATAGTGGGTCCGTCTTTTGAAAATCTAAGTCCTTTAAAATAAATGCCCTCCTATATAATATACTGTAATGTTTATTCCAGAAAGAGATAGTCCAACCGTAAGATTAGTCATTTCACCAGAGAAAAAAAAAAAAAAAGATTAATGTACCTTCGTAAGATTGTGTAATCATGTTTTTAACCAGATGGATTATCTCGCGGTGGGACGAACTCTTGTTGGAGTAAAATCTAAATGATTCCCAATCCGTTTTAAGGACATTTATTTTGAGCTTCATGGGCCTTATGGTTCCACATGTTCAATTGCACGTTGTGTAATGCCATTCAATTGCACGTTGTGTAATGCGATTAGCTGAAAAGACAAAAGCAGAAAGAGAGAGAGAGCCCAACCAATATATATAAGTTCACAGGCGAGCTTGGTTTTTGAACCCACCTATCTGCTGCTTGAATCTGCTACCAACCTCTGCTCTGCAACTTCCCTCACATTTGGAAAGAAATTCTGTAGACGCGAATATAGTCGAGTCTGGAGGGAGAAAACACAAACATCTAGTAGGTAGCACCCTAGCTAGATTCTGTTCCATTTTTCAATTGTGACACTCTTGTTCTATTCTAAACTTTTTCCTTATAACAAGTTGTTTAATCTGATTTATAATATGTTACAACTGAACCATCAAATTGCACATTCTCCCCTCTCTCTCTCTCTCTCTCTGTCTCTCAACTCTGTACAGCACAAATCTAATTGCAAGTTAATTTGCGGTTTTCCTTATTTTTGCTGCGCCATCGAAGGAGCCTAAGATCCATAAAAGAGCCTGCACATGCAAGAAGATGGCCCACAAATATAGGTAAGGAGTCCCGCACACGCCAAAGAGGGCAGCTTACTTGGAGATTGAGCTCTAGGCAGCTAGCTGGTTGAGTTACGGGCTGCCAACCAACTGAGAAACCGCACGTTCTCTGTTTGATAACTACTTGCATAAATTAGGGAACTATAGTTGATTAGAGCAGTATAAGCTATTAACTTTTATAGCAACTCCAAGGGGTAGCTCAGTCGGCCTAGGACCATGGTTTGTATCCGGAGGTCATAGGTTTGAAACTGCACTACCACACTAGGGCTACAGGGAAGTTTACCGGTTTTTCCTCTGGGCCCGGAGGGATTAGTCCAGTCCAAAGGGTTAGGAACCTTCCGATAGAATTAGAAAAAAAAAAAAAACTATGGCTTTTATATTCTCTGAGATTAACATCTACTTTTTTTTTTTATTTTAAGTTTTGACTCTTCTAATATACTTTTCTGTCAACCAATATTTTAGCCTCTCATTTACACGCCTCAAGACCAAGTAAACCATTACACTCGGGTTCCCCCACCCCCCCCCCCCCCCCCCCCCCAAAGTACATTTTCTTTGACTACTGTGGTTCCCAAATTCATCACCCAAGCCTTTCATCTTCTTTATAGGGCTAAGTGGC
Organism: Camphora micrantha; assembly: GCA_003546025.1. Taxonomy (NCBI): domain Eukaryota; kingdom Viridiplantae; phylum Streptophyta; class Magnoliopsida; order Laurales; family Lauraceae; genus Camphora; species Camphora micrantha. Next base: position 32,181,694 of record QPKB01000009.1, on the reverse strand, counting down.
CTCTAAGGTGTTTAATGTCATACCCTAAATATCAATGGATCTTGACAGAATTGTAAAAATATATTTTTATATATATATATATATATATATATATCCCAACCTTATAGGTCTAATTTTTGCACTTCGATCAGTCGCCCCCAATTCATTATCTGAATTGTTTAGTGTTCTCATATTAATGGTAACTGGTATGCACCAAGATACTTGGTTTCACATCTTAATTCTGTATATATTTTAAGAAATTTACGAAAACATTAAAAAATCCAAACAAATCTAAAGTAGTTGTACATACTCATTTATTTATGTGAATGGCGATCTTGACTCATTTATTTATGTAAATGGTTATCTTGACAAATATGATAATGTGTTTCAAATGTTCAATAACATTTTGTAACTATCCTTCTATAAATAAATATAAAAATATATATATATATATATTTAGATTCCTATTTTGAAGCACTTCTATATTTCATTAGATTAGGACTACTTTTTTTTCCCCTAAAATCTCTCCTCTAATTCTACTAAGATTAATTAGGACTCTCTTTCTATATTTTTGGCAATTATAACCCTATAAAAGGGTCATTAGAGATTGTAGTAGGCATAGAAATTCTTTTTTGGAGGTTTTCGGTTTCTCGAACGATCCCAAAGAGGAGTCGGGTTTCATCGAATGAATGATCCGTACTATCTAACTCTTACACATTTGCACATGTAAAACACATTTTCCTATCCCATGCATAAAAGGCAAACGACCCCTTAATGCCATGTAATAGTGGTTTTGATTTAGAGGGCAGTGTAGAAAAGTGAGAAATAAAAAAAGTAATTTTCCTTTCAAATGTTACATATGTTCTATTTGGAAAATTCATGTTTCATGACATCCAAACAGTCTATAACATAGATTGCCTTTTTTATACGTTTGGTCTTCTCACAACCTGCTCAAAATCGTGAGTAAACACACTTCTGTTTTGTGTTTTTGTGCAGTTTTCTGTTCACCTGAGAATTGAATCAGACATGTTTTCCTTAAAAAGACTCCCAGTATTCGTAAATCCAATCTTCTCTCGCATGCAAATACGCTACAAAGTGGAAGTTGCAGAAGAAATTGTCATCGTTGGTGGTGGAATAGCAGGGCTTGCGACATCATTGGGACTTCACAGGTATTCTTCAACCATCTTTCCATCATCATCATCATATCATTAACAAATCCTAATTTAATCAGTCTCGTCGGTTGAAATTAAAGGATAAATTATTTTCTTTCTTCTAACAAAATCTCTCTGTGATTAAAGGGGAAAATATATTTTACTGTAACTCAATACCAAGTCATCCTTGTTATCATCATCATCAAAGCCTTGTCCAAACTATGTTCTCTATTTTCATCTATTTTGAGTAGAAGGAAATCCTTCGTGATGGATCTGAATACGAAGACTTCAACACGCGGGTCGAAAATCTATGTGTGTTCCGGCGATTGAGAAGCTCCACGGATTTTTTCGCTTCTGTCAAATATATGGGAATGGAGAGTATCCAATCCAAGGACTTCCTTATTTTATATAGACAAGTTCCAAAGAATCACAATTACGGGAGACTTTTTTGCTAGAAAACCCAAATCCATTGATCATATTGGGAGTCTTATTTGTGGGGACATATAAAATTTTACAAGGGATTGTATTCTGTACAGGCCTCTGCCCTACTTAATCTGGCATGAAACCCGCGGCATGCGGGCTACATGATTTCCTACACTCTGATACATTACACTTCTTCATATTTATCCTTAATACTTTTATCATGTCCTCTATGGCCTATCCCTTTCCTTACCGTCTCATTAGCAAGTATTAAAGCAAATCAACACTGAGTAGTGGAAGAGGATTCACTTTGCATGGTCACCACTTTTTGTTGGTTCAGAGTGATGCCTTTCAGGGCAAAATGGGAACGAGAATCAATTATTATATCCTTGACTTCATAAAAAATTCATTCTTTATTGAGAGGAAGGGCACGGCAAGGTCTTGCATAAATGAAAGTCTATAGAATGTAAAATCTGCAGTGTTGGACAAAGGCTCTCTGACACTACAAATTCTGCAATTGGAAGATTTCTGTTTCTGCGGTGCTATGGAAAAATGGTTTTGAAAGTAGGGGTGGAGCCACAATTTTATTAATGGGGAAAATAGTTTATTAACTTTTTACAGTAATTTTCCTTTGGCACCCCCACCAAGACATAAAATAAATAAATAATATTTTGTTTCTTTCTTATTTCTATGCAACTATCATATCTCGAAAAGGTAGAATGCACAGAAAAGCGAATATTTTCCCGTGAAATTAGAGTTATCAAAATGTGTTCTATAACTTTTCACCGTAGCAACAAGGGGTTGCACAGTTGGCAATACCGAATGTGACGTAGCTGTCCCGAGATCGATCTATAGGTCTGCCTCTCTTCCCACATGTGGCTCTCCCTCTCACTTTATGGGCTTCATCTTCCCCACCTGTGCGGGATCTCCTTTCCACAATGTGGGCTTCTTCATCCCACTTATGTGGGCTTTCTCGGGTCCAGCGTCCAAAGCTGATATATATATATATATATATATATATATATATATATATATATATAAACCACCTCCACATGTTAAAAACAAGAAAATCCATATGGGTCCCTCATTAAAAAACCTATCGACTCCATGACTTTATAGGATGGGAGTGAAAAGCCTTGTTTTGGAGTCTTCAGAGAGCCTGAGGGTTACTGGTTTTGCATTCCTGACTTGGATGAATGCATGGAAGGCAATGGATGCTCTGGGCATTGGAGATTCTCTTAGGCAACAACATGTCCAACTTCAAGGGTAAGGAAAATCACTGCTTTTACCTTTGGCCTCTGACCATTACATCTGTTTTCCCTCTGATGAATTTGACTGTGCAGGACTACTTGTGTCTCCGCGACCACTGGACTCACCACCTCTCGTTTGTCATTTTTGGTACCAGGGAAATGGTTAGTGACAAGTAAACTTGTTTTATTTTATTTTATAGTGCATATCCTTTAGAAACATTTTTTTTTTTTTCTATTTTAGATATTGCCCGTACAGCTTTTCTAAGACATTTGTAAGATTAACAAATTCCCACTGAATTGTTTGTGCTTATTCTAGGTTCACAAAATATCACACAATCCACACTATATGATATCTTAGGACCATTTTCTTACATCCATATAATATTGCACATTTGTCCTACGAACAGTTCTACAAGAAATATATGAATTTCAACCGTTTCAGGACAAATGTAAGATCGAAGGAATGCCATATGGTCAAAGTACTAATTTTTTTTAGAGGTTTTTAGTATAGTTAGTAGGTCATGTAAAAGGACTAAAATGTGCAAACTTCTATGGTAATGCAAAATTTTGCGAAATCTTACAATATCACAAAAAAAAAAAAAAAAAAAAAAAAATATCTTGCAATATCATATATTTACTATGCAGACTTTATCATTCTATAGAAAAATCTGAGCCTGAAATGGGTCTCGTCCAGATGGCTTCCACTTGTATTAGTGTGTTTATCAGTTATTAAATGAATTGATTTTGCAACTTGTACCTATGAATGCTGTTAAAAGTTAATAAAGTATGTGCAAATTAGCATAATGCTCCCCAAATGTGCAAAGTTAATAAAGCATGTTCAGTTTGGTTACCTAGAAACTGTTTATACAGTATCCAAACGGGACACAAAGCTCTTCATCTGAAAAAACACTGGTTAATATAGGACTTCAACTTCTACTTTGTGCCCCATATGGATCCTTAATTTGCTCTTCACTTGATTTTCTTGTAAATCCAATTACTTGGGTATCTTTGTACATGTAAATGGCTAAGGAAATGAAGGGAGCAAAATAATTTTGATTTACTGGTAACTTTACATGTGGAAAGAGTTACCTGCACTTGGTTTTGGGAAGATCCAAATGAGACCTTGAGAATCTAATGGTTTCTCCTTTTAAGTAAAAAAAACATTTTATCATATGAAGAGAAGACCAGGCAAGTGGACGGTGGACCATGTTTTTCATGATGAAACTACAATATACATTGAAGTTACTTTCTGTCATTTCAGCTGTGACTATTTAAGTGATTTTGAGACTGTTGGCCTTGGCAGTCACATGGGCTAGAACCCAATTTAATATTTTAATATTGCATCATGTGGACATGAAATCTGATAATATCTTTTGTTCATATCATGTTGTACATATATTTAATAATTAAAAAACTCATAAAACTTTATAAAACATTTAGGTTCTGTTTGCGCGACTTCGTTTTTCGTTGTAAAGGTTGCCCCACAAGCCGCCCGGAAATCCGGGCGACTTCTGCCTTTGTACGGTGTAGCGACGAAACAATAGAGGATCCCGTCATTTTGTATGCATTTTCATCACTAGAGCATATTTGAGATTATCTCCCTAGGTCGGAAACACTAGCCGTGGAAAAGGAAACCCAAGTTTTTACGGCTTCGCACAAACACGCCCTAAAAAAGGAAGGTTTTATTTTTTTCAAATACACCCTCATTTTGTTCATACGAGACCCATTTCCTCTTTGAAATACTCAGACTTGCTCATTGTTTACTTTGCTTCTCTTCTCATCTTTTTTTGTTTAATTACCAAAATTATCGCGGAACCATGATATCTATTTTTATTTTTTATTTTGCTTGAAGACCCATGATCTCTATGCAGTTTTTTCGAAGGAGTGGAAAACCATCGTAGTCTTAAATTAGTCTAATCTATCAACCCAATGGCCATCCCAGCGGTCTTCAATGCACTACGTGTGGATGCTCTGCCAGAGTACATTGCTTCCGTCATCCTCCGTGCCACCAAAGTACACACCTCCACCTCCTAGTACGTAGGTGAGAAGCGATGCCTCCTACCATGGAGGCATCTCATGCTTCTCGATCTCTATGTAGCCTTTTCTTTCGAAAGCTTTCGACGAAATTTTAAAATATATCCCATTTGTGAATCCCATAGTCTACATTCCATGTGCAATTTGCGCTTAGGACTCCCTATGCGCCTTGTGTTAGAGGGTTTTTCTAGGGCTGGTTGGACCCACCCGATCAACTTAACCCTTGATCAATAGCCCGCAAAGACTCACCCCTTAAATTACGGATAATTCAACGATGCAATGATTTCGGCTGGATGTAAAAAAAAAATGGAATCGGTGTAATTAAGGGGGTTCCTGTGTATGCGGTCCACTCAAATGGGTGATCAAGAGGGCCCCACTATGGGCTGAGCGTTGTAACACCAAACAAAAGGTATGCATTAGATAATTTCTTGTATGGCCCCTAGTATCCCTATTACAAACAAGAGTGCTCCATGCATTGAGAGTCTGGAGGATCCTCTTATTCTAGGAATGATGATAAAGTATGTAATGCACTCGATGTGGCGTATCAAAGTCTAAACCCCCAAAATAAGGGCATGTTTGTGCAATGCCAATGATTCCAGATAATACGGAAAAGCCTCCAATTTTATATTTTTCTATTGTTAGGTAAAATACTTTTCTACTCGAAAAAAGGAAAATATTGAGTTATTTTTCTTAAACTCTACAAAAAGGAAAAAAAATTTTCCTTTGAAAAAGAATAGAAATTGTTTTTAGCACCGCCACAGAAAGGAGGCAGCAATGCCAAAACATCGGGAATGTATCCTCTTTTATTAGCTCTCGCCAAATTTAAGTCCAATAGTATTGTGGCCCATTCGCTAGATTGATAACATGTAAATTTCATTTTCTATAATGTTTTATATGCATAGTTTTTAAGATATAATTTGACGGTGGCCTCAACTCCTAAATGGCTGAAATCCAGCAAGAGCCCACACAAGAAAGGAAATTTATTTTGTGTGGTTCAAATTTTATCGAGTGGGCCTCACTGAAGAGAACTGCTAAATTTCATGATATTGGAGGATTCAGGCTTGAGTATTTCTTGAGTTACGCTAGTATCCTCCTAGCTTCCATAGCAATCTCTCTCTACTGTAAAGTAAGAGACGGTAAGTCCTCTACTGCTTTATTTTTGAAAATCACAATACAGGGTATTATCATGGTTTTTGGGCTATTAACTCACTCAATACAAAAGAACTTTGAGATTTAATCATCTACTAGAAATCATGTTCATTATGCATTAGTCTAGGTGTCCAATCTATGGCCAAGAAAAGGACAGGTAAAATAGAAACTTTGCACTTCATTTCTTATTATGCAGTTTGTGGGTTTAGATCCAATGATATCAAAGCCCCTTTGAATTTTTATTTTTTATTTTTGGTAAAATGCCCCTTTGATTTGATTTATTGATTTTTTTTTTTCAATTCAATAGATCCTAAAGTCCAAGCTATGCCATCATTAGGCACAACAAATTCCTATAATAAAAAGCATTACAGAGTGTCAACTTCTGAAGCACTGTAGGATCCAAATCCATTTTAGAGTGGGACACATGGTAGAATTTGTGGGGCCACTAGCATTACTAGATACGAGTGAACCTTAAGAATAAACCATCTAGAAAAAAAAATCACTTGGCCTATAAATCCCTTAGTGGGGCTCACTTATTTAAGTTTTCGCTAAAAATGAAATGCTATGGTCAGCCTATAAATCCATTAGTGGGGCTCACTTATAAAAGTGAATACTATTTTATGAGGGGAAATATTCAAGTGAGAACTAGTTATTATCTATTATATGAGAATTTTTTTGTGGGGCCCAACTAGCAACTCATCCAAACCTAGCAACCGATAGAGAACAACTGATAGTCACTAATCCCAAGGATTGACATACATTCGAATGGATTGAACCGTTGGATCGAGGGTTAAATATTTTTTTGAATATAAAGCCATTAAACTTGTGGGCCACGGATGAAGGGGTTAAAGACATGGATTTGAGGTCAAACTTGATACTTGGGGTGGTCTCACATAGATCTTTCCAACTCCATTGGTCCCGTCCCCAATTGGAGCCCACAATTGGGCCCCACAAAAAAGTTCTAATATAATATGTGAGAACTAGTTCTCACCTTAATATTACCCTTTTATGAGTATCCATCCTTATTTACATTGGATCTGTCATAGATCTCACTATTGTAAGAGTTAACCCCTCCACCATATGTGAAAATCTTTATCTTCTTGTTCTTTAAATAATTTCTAAAGGTCCTATTTATTTGCATGAAATTGAGCTCCAATGAAATCAAACAAAATAGGTTCCACTCAAGAAATATTAAAAAGAAGGCGGGCGGTGGTCCCCAACGGTAGTTCAGTTGTTTAGACTAGTGAGAGTGTGTGAGTTAGAATCCTGATTTTCCTAAGATTTGTTGGATGATGATGGATCTTCCTTTGACCTTTGTCTTTCAAAATTTAGTCAATGTGGTAGAAATGCATTTCTTAGAATTCCAAATAATATCATTCATTTTGAACCGATATGTAAGCATTTGTATTGGACCCAAAACTGAAATTGCCCACTAAGAAGAAAAGTAGTGAAATCACATGTTTTAAACCTAATTAATTTTATGGTGGACCCTACTCCTTATTTAGTAAAATTTGGCTTAACGCCATCAGGCATTTTTATTTCGAGTGATTTGAATTTTACAAATAACATCATCATGACGAGTTTATTTATTTATTTATTTATTTAAGAAAGGGATATTTCATTAAAAAAAGGAAGCCAACAAACAAGCTACAAATGAAAAAAAAAAAAAAAAACCTCGGACACCAACAAGAAAACAAACAGAGGCCTATTCATAGTGAAGCCATATAAAGTTTATCTCAAATTATCCACATTTAGGAAGATAGTGGGCAACCATATTTAAATCTCTTGGAATGATAACTATTTCAAAAGACCTAAAATACTTCAAACACTTCAAAATATATCTCCTACGAGACTCATGATGAGTTTATATGTTGACCGAAGGATTTCTCCGATTCCTGAGATGAAAGAATCCAGACCGTTAAAACCATGAAAATTACCTTACTAAGACTTGCCCATGTTAAATAAAATAAAATGTCAAATTGAATTTTAACTTTGGATTCTCTAAATTGTAACAATGCAGTGGAAACCATGAAGTCCGATGTTTAAGGAGAAGAACATTACTTGAAACGTTGGAGAAGGAGCTTCCACAAGGCACCATCAGGTTTGGGTCGAAGGTGGTATCCATAGAGCAGACCCACAACTTAAAGATGGTGCATTTAGCAGATGGCACTGTAATAAAAACTAAGGTGAAGTCTTCATTTCCCAAAGTCTTTGTGGAGAATTTATCTTAAATTTCTTTAACTAGCCATTCATACCAAAACTTCGAGGTAATTTTTAATATTTCCCCTCGGGTGCAACCCCCACTCCTCAACCTTGTTGATCCTCACGTCAAGGTTGTTTCTAATGTGCTTTTGGGTTCATTTGTGAAAATGTTTAGGTGCTGATAGGGTGTGATGGAGTGAACTCAATGGTGGCCAAATGGTTGGGCCTACAAGAGCCGGTCTTCATGGGCCGCGTCGCTATAAGGGGGTTTGTGGAGAACCCAGATGGTCATGGTTTGGAACCCAAGTTCTTGCAGTTCTTTGGAGATGGCTTCCGTGGTGGTTTCCTGCCATGTGATGACAAGACTGTATATTGGTTTTTCACTCACTCTCCTTCTCACAGTAAGATGATTGTTTTCACTCAATCTAGCTTGATTTTACATTTTTTAGGTGGGCTCGGCTTGGGCCAGGTACTTATGGCCCGAGTCGGGCTTTACCCAGGCTAGGGCCTGTTGTTTTACATTCGGGATGGGCCTGGATATTGCTCAGCCCGGCCCATGAACACTCCTACCTGAAAGGGACTATGTATATGGGTGTGACCGCTTGCGTGCCAGTCACTTGCGCACCCATGCTCAACTTAGTAGGGCATGCACCTGAGCCCACCAATCAATGGGAAGGTGGGGATAAAAAAATGTAGATGGCCCTATGTCTTTGTAAAATCTCAGGCCCCTTAGATCATCTTAATCCCTTGATTTGTGGCCCACAAATTTAATAGTTTTGCATCAAAAGAAAATTTTAACAGTCGATCAAATAGTAAGTACTCCCATTCATCTCAGTGTAAAAAATGGGGCCCCACAAGGCAAGAGCCACTTGGGGATCCAAAAAAAAAAAGGGACCCAAACGTAAGTTAATTAGAGACTGTCCAAAAAAGATTAAAAAAAAAAAAAAAAAACACCCTTATAGGGCATGCATTTTTGTACAGAGTGATCAATCTAATATCATGCATCAGTTCAACTGTCATGATTAAAAAATCTAGGCTACCACTAAGGTTCATGTGATTTGAATGGCTCCTGGACCCCACAAAATTTAAATAGAATCTATCTACATAAATACTCCCATATGATCATATCCCTTGGATCATTCATTCCTATGCATATGTATGTGGGTGCATGTGTTGTTTCTTGTAACATCTATGTTGTTTCTTTGATAGACAAACAAGTGGAAGTAGAAGATGACCCAGCTAAGATGAAGCAATATGTGTTGAGCAAGCTTAAGAGGTTGCCTGCAGAAGTAATTGATGTAGTTGAAAGGACCCAATTGGATACCATCTTCTGCCATCCATTGAAACTAAGATTTCCTGCAAAATTGTTATGGGGAGATATTTGCAAGGGGACTGCTTGTGTGGTTGGTGATGCATTCCATCCTATGACACCTGACCTTGCCCAGGGTGCATGCTCTGCACTGGAAGATAGTGTGACTCTGGTTAGGTGCATTGGAGAGGCCCTACTGAGGAAACCCAAAGAAGAAGATGAAGAATATAATAGGATCAAGAGGGGATTGGAGAAGTATGCAAAGGATAGGAGATGGAGATGTTCTCAACTCATTGCCTCAGCTTATGTGGTTGGTTTTATACAACAGAGTGCTGGAGCAGTGATGAACTACTTCAGAGATGAATGCTTATCAGAATATTTAGCTAAATTGTTCCTGAAGAAAGCTGATTTTGATTGTGGCAAGCTTGACAGCCCTTGATCGTTGCTCTCTATATATGTGTGTACTATTTTTGTTGGACTTTGGCAAGCTGTTGTGCTAAGTTATTGTAATAGCATGATAATAGCATAAACTAGCACAACAATCTGTGCTTAGCATGGTATGTCAATGCATTACAAATTAAATACCTGTATGTTAAAAATGATGTGGAGTACCTCTTTCCAATGGGCAAGTTGCATAAATAAAAATTAGCACAATAACCCGTGCTAAGCACGGATATGTCCATAAATTGGTAACTGAATACCTATACATCCAAAAAATATATATAAAGAAAAATGAATTAATGATCATTGCAAAGATTCAAATTTTCCACCTGGCATGATTTAGGAAATGAGCAGTTTTGAGAAGAGAGAGACAATCACAACAAACTGGTTAGAAATTGAAAGAGAAATGAATTAAACAAAATCCTTCTCTCTTCTTCAATGATTAAAAGAAACTATCATACCTTTGAAGAATAATTAAATATAGACATTTAGTAAACATATTATATGCAAATCCACATTATACACAAAATAAGATTTTAGAAAGAAAATAAAAAAGAAATACCATGACAATAGTAACCAATTCAAGAATCTAAGAGCGGAAGTAGAAAAGGAGCATGAGACATAGGATGCATAGAGAGTAAGAGAATAAGTATAAATGCATATAAGTTGGATAAAAATTGAGGTAAAGAAAAAGTAGTAAGTAGTTTTAAGCGGTTGCTTGAGATAAGAGTGCATAAGTGGGGAGTTACTATTAGAAGTGGGGAGAGAATGTGGAATATTCATTGATTTATAAGTCAAAATTACAACTGATAGTCAAAATTAAAGCCCAAACGTTTGCCTTTAAGAAGGGAGTAGAAGAAATGGGGTGGATCGAAGAGATTTTACCAAAAAAAAGGAAGAAATAAATAGAACTAAACTGAAGAGAAATGGGTGGTTTGATAAAATTAGGATATAAGTAGGCACTTATAAGGAAAGAATGTGAAACAAATAGGGATAATTGTCGGTTAAAATTACACCCACCGGCCAAGTGGTTGATAATTGGCCCACACGAAAGGGAAGAGAGGCCTAGCTAACAACGTCAATGGATGGTTTCTCCCATAGAAAAGTAGGTGAACTCCCTACAAAATCTTTACCAATCTCCCTTGTGTGTCTTATCTCTATGGTTGCATGATTGGAAGCACATAAAAGTGGTAAGAGGGTTCGAGGATTGTGATGAATCCCACCAATTTCTTGGACCTAATTAACCTTCAAACTCAAGAAAGCAAGGCTAACAATTGACTGAGATAGAAATCTTGTTTAGTATTTTATTGCCCCTTCAACGAGAATACATAGCCCTATTTAACCTCCTACTGTAATTGAAGGATAAGGCACAAATAACAGAATTGAAACTACTTTTGGTAAGCTTAATCAGCTACCACTATTGCTCTTAGAATTAAGGCCTAAAAGAAAGGTTTCCAATAGGATGAAACCCCTGCCAACTTGATACCACAATGGTTGACTTCTAGCCACTTGCACCGCACGTATCTCCATCGGCATTATCTCCAATAACTGCATCTTTTTTGCTCCCATCATTATCTCCCATGATTGCTCCATTAATTGATTCATGCATAATACATGCACAATCTGCATTATCTTCCTTATGTGAAATAAGCTTGGCCTCCTTGATACGCAAACGCCTAGTTCGGTTGTATGCATTCTTCAAATTACGACTCTGATCTTCATCATTCCTCCCTCCTTTCAGTTTGTCCTTGTCCTCAAGGACTAAAGAAGGAAACTGTAGTTTCAATAAAGACAAATCCTCCCAAGTGGATTCCTCGGGTGGCAAGGAATCCCATTGAATTAAAACCTCCCATCGAACCCGATTTCCTCTCTTCATCTGACGATACTCAATGGCTCGAGATGGTTGAAGTCTAACATTCCCATCTTGATCAATGGCTGGTATCTGCGTCTCCACAATGCTTGAATTTCCCACTCTCCGCTTAAGCTGTGAAACATGAAACACCGGATGAATGTGAGCAGTAGATGGTAACTCGAGTTTGTAGGCCACATCACCAATACGCTGAAGCACCTTATAGGGTCCATAGAACCGGCTACCCAGCTTGAAAAGAGCCTTCTGCGTAACTGATTTCTGCTTGTGGGGTTGAATCTTGAGGAATACCCAATCACCTATCTCAAATTGCTCTTCTCTATGCCTCTGATCATAGTACAGCTTTGCCCGATTGTTTGCCTTCTCTAAATTACTCTTAAGTTCTCTTAAAAGTTCATCTCTGTTAGATAGCTCCTTGTCAACTTCGGCATTCAGTGACCGACCTTCATTGTAATGGATCAAATTTGGAGGAGGCCGCCCATAAAGATATTCAAATGGAGTTTTCTTGGTTGAGGCATGGTAAGTTGTATTATACCAGTATTCAGCCCAAGCAAGTACATCCTCCCATTTGTGTGGATTCTGAAAAACAAAAGCCCGTAAATATTGTTCAAGAGTTCGATTCGTCACCTCGGTTTGAGGATGGTAAGCGGAGCTCATTGATAGTTTGGAACCCTGTAGCCGAAATAGTTCCTTCCAAAAGTTGCTAGTGAATATACGATCTCGGTCAGTCACGATGGAGCTAGGAATGCCATGTAGTTTAACCACAGTGCCAATGAAAAGGTGAGCCACTGACTTGGCCGTATACGGGTGCACCATTGGGATGAAGTGTGCATACTTTGTTAATCTGTCGACAACCACAAAGATACCATCATACCCATTAGATTGCGGTAATCCCTCTATGAAGTCCATGGAGATGTCCTCCCATACTTGGTTTGGAATTGATAATGGCTGAAGTAGTCCACCAGGGCGACGCGAATCGCTCTTGACCCTTTGACATGTGTCGCATGCAGCGACATATTTCTGGACGTCCCCTTTCATACCAGTCCAACAAAAATTGTTATTAAGTCTTACCCAAGTGCGATGTACGCCGGAATGCCCCCCCATGTTTGAGTCATGAAAATGGTGAAGTAGTTGCTGTCTGATCTCATTATTTTCTGGAACCATTGTGCGACCCTTGTGGATGATGATCCCATCCCTCTCAATAAAATCTGTCATACTTTCGGGTGACTCATGGAGCTTCTCCCAAATGGCCTTATAATACCCACAAGTCTGTCCATGCAGCCGTATCTCTTCCCATATTTGCCAAGTGGGTTCGGTGATAGCAGCGAGAATTGGACCATCCGTCCGTCATGAAAGGGCATCGGCGACCACGTTTTCTTTCCCGGGTCGGTAGTGAATTTCGAATTCAAAACCGAGGAGTTTGGCTATGAATTTCTGCTGCTCCGGAGTGACGATTCGCTGCTCAAGCAAATGTTTGAGGGGTTGCTGATCCGTAAAAATTCTGAATTAGCCAATCAAATACGGTCGCCAAACTCGGATTGCTTCACTTACTGCCAGCATTTCTTTTGAATAGACCGACCAGCCACGCTTCATTGGGCCTAACGTCTTGCTTAGATAAGCCAAGGGCCTACCATCTTGGACTAGAACCGCCCCAATCCCTTCATCACAAGCATCTGTATGTACCTCAAAAACTTCCTTAAAGTTGGGCATTGCAAGAACTGGTGTCCTGGTCATTGCATCCTTGAGCGTTTGAAAAGCCGCAATGCTTGTAGAGGACCAGCTGAATTTTCCCTTCTTCAACATCTCGGTCAGAGGCTTGGCTATGAGCCCATAATGCTCCACAAATTTCCGGTAGTAGCCGGTTAGTCCGAGGAACCCTCGTAGTGCCGAAAGGTTTTTTGGTTGAGGCCAAGATTGCATGGCTTCTATCTTTCTTTGATCCACCTTAACTCCCTCTCGAGATATGATGTGACCAAGATATTCCAGTTCCTCTTGCGCGAAGGCGCATTTGGAAGGCTTAATGAAAAACCTGTGACATACTAGTATCTCAAGCACTACCCGCAGGTGTGTGACATGGTCAGACCAAGTCTTAGAGTAAATCAAAATATCGTCAAAAAATACAAGTACAAACTTTCTCAATTGTGTGGCAAAAATATGATTCATAGCAAACTGGAAAGTAGATGGTGCATTGCAAAGGCCAAAAGGCATTACCAGATACTCGTAGTGGCCATTGTGGGTCCGAAAAGCTGTTTTATGGACGTCCTTCTCATGTACTCGTACTTGTAGTTCATCAAGCATATCATCCACTGTCGGAATAGGAAACCTATCCTTGATGGTTGCTTCGTTTAATGCTCTATAGTCATTACAAAACCTCCAAGATCCATCCTTCTTTTTTACCAACAACACCGGGGATGAAAAAGGGCTATTACTTGGCCGGATGAGCCCCTTTTGCAGCATTTCACGGACTTGCTTCTCGATCTCATCTTTTTGAAAATGAGCGTACCGATAAGGTGGCACATTCACTGGTTTGTCCTCTTCTAGCAATGGTATCTTGTGATCGAAGAATCGTTGTGGAGGAATGGATTTGGATTCCTCTGTTACGGAAATGAATTCTTGAAGTTGTGCTTTAATTTCTGGTGGCCAAGTTGTAACTGCATGTGCATGATCACTGTTCACTGTGCTTACTTCTTGAATGGAGAAGCACTTTCCCCCACTCTTCCATATCTTTTCAATGGACTTTGAGGTTACTGCTTTAAGGTCCTCCTTTGTCGCTGCCGATAATGTGACCCAACTATCACCCCACTGAAATTCCATAGTCATCTTCTTGTAATCGGACACAACACGGCCCGACTCGGAAAGCCACTGTACTCCAAGCACAACGTCCAACCCACTCAATGGTAACACAAATAAATCAACTTGCATCTGTATCTTTTGCAAATAGATTCGTGTATTCAGACAAACCTCTTTGCACACTAGGTGTTCTCCGCTAGCTACTTTGACTTCAAATGGTTCAATCGGACTGATGCCCAATTTTAGGGAGTTGGCAACTTGGCTGTTGACAAAATTGTGTGAGGAACCATTGTCAATCAAGATCGACACAGGCCTATTGTTAACCTGAGCCTGTAATCGCATCGTCCTGGGTCCTGTACGCCAGCTAATGCATGAATCGATATTTGCGGCTCATCAGGATTTGTTGTGGTTTTCTCTTCCTCAGTATCATAGGTTGGCTCCTCCCCTTCACATGCTTCAATCATAAATGATTGTGGGGTTTTGCAGCGGTGGCCGGGGATAAATTTCTCTCTGCAGTTGAAACATAATCCTTTCTCTCCTTTTTGTTGCATTTCTTCCCATGTTAACCTCTTTACTCCAGCTGGTAGGGGTTTGGTTAGTGAACTGGTACCCTTACTAGCCGTGCTGTCATTTGGAAAGGTCGGTGTTCGCCGCTGGTCTTGTCTCCACCTGCGCCGAGGATCAGCCATATGTTCATCCTCCAGCCTTGCTAGCTCAATGGCCTTGCGAACTGTTCGCGGTTTGGCCACTTTGATCTCCTTCGCCAAGTCCGGTTTGAGGCCTCCAATAAAAGCCCCCAAGAGAGCCCTTTCAGGCCAACCATGCACCAGCATAAATAGTCGTTCATATTCCTTTAAATAGCCACGTAAATCACCGGTCTGTTTGATCCGAGATAAGGCTTCGTCATGATCAACGTAGCCTGTGGGACCAAATCTTGCTATCAGTTCCTTCTCAAAATCCTTCCACCTTATAGTTTTCTTCTTCTTACGATAGAGGCGACGGACCCATTGCCACCACTGGTTGGCTTCTCCTTCCAAGAAAAAAGAGGCATATTCCACACGTTCAGTTGTCTTCAGTTTCTGAAAATTGAAAAATTGTTGGGCACGGCTTAACCATGAAATCGGATCTTCTCCTTTGAATGACGGGAAAGTCATTTTGGGCTTGTTCTTTTCTTTATATGGCTTTTTGGACTGTTCCTCTTCACCTTCATCTATGGATGAATCCTCCGTGGAATCTGAATCATTCCCGGTGAAGCTCTGGCTGCTTGATCCAGAGGATTGGCTGTCAGGACTTCGGTCTCTTCTCCCCTTCCTTCCCTTCTTCTTCTTCTCACGCAGCATCTCTGCCATCTGGTCGAACCTCTGTTGCATCTCTATGCCAAGGGTTTGCATGTGAGCTTCCAACGCTTCAATCCTTTCTTTGTGCGACATTCCAAGAATCTGGGATTCGGTAGTGATTCCTCTCAACGAAAGCACCAATGATGAATCCCACCAATTTCTTGGACCTAATTAACCTTCAAACTCAAGAAAGCAAGGCTAACAATTGACTGAGATAGAAATCTCGTTTAGTATTTTATTGCCCCTTCAACGAGAATACATAGCCCTATTTAACCTCCTACTGTAATTGAAGGATAAGGCACAAATAACAGAATTGAAACTACTTTTGGTAAGCTTAATCAGCTACCACTATTGCTCTTAGAATTAAGGCCTAAAAGAAAGGTTTCCAATAGGATGAAACCCCTGCCAACTTGATACCACAATGGTTGACTTCTAGCCACTTGCACCGCACGTATCTCCATCAGCATTATCTCCAATAACTGCATCTTTTTTGCTCCCATCATTATCTCCCATGATTGCTCCATTAATTGATTCATGCATAATACATGCACAATCTGCATTATCTTCCTTATGTGAAATAAGCTTGGCCTCCTTGATACGTAAACGCCTAGCTCGGTTGTATGCATTTTTCAAATTACGACTCTGATCTTCATCAGATTGGCACACCATCTTCTTCGTAAAAAGAAAACCCTATGAAATATTAATATAGGTTTCCAAAACAAAATAAACTTATTATCAAAGCTTAAATCTCAGCCACTAAAAGATAAATGAAATACTATATAAACCAAGACTCTTTATATGTGGATCTGGTGGACTGGTCCAAGTCTTAAGCTTAGGCAACTTCCTCTCGAGTGCACCATGAGCTAACCCAAGTGAACCTAACTCCACACCCGAATAGCAATCCATATAGGAAAATCACAAATCCGATCGAATTAGGTTAAGACATTTTTCAATTGTCATTTGGGTTGAGGTCGGCTAGGGTTTTACCAACATAAATTTTGGGTCGTACTTGGGTTCAATTGATACCCCATCTGTTGAGCCAGATTTGTAGCCCTAGTCCTATTATCATCAGTTCTCTTAGCCAATGTTTAACAGTGGGGAAGTTATTCTAGCGGTCAGTCAACTTTTTTTTTTTTTCATTTTACCAATGTTTGATTAATAATAATGGGTGGAAAAGTGAAGTCCCATCTGCCAAAAAAAAGTCTACATTTGCTTTTTCGGTCATAAAATTTCTTTACTTCATAAATACATATAAACTAATTATTTTTATCAGTTATTAACTTCTCATGTCACTTCAAATTACATTATTCAATTAGAACACATTTAGAATTTCTTAAGATATACTTCTATAGACAATCATTACCTTTCTCCGCAATTTAACGGTTACTTATAATTTGAACTAAGATAAGGGTCCGCAAATAGTACGTACTCACTTTACTCATTTTTCTCAAAGGAGAAATATACTTTCGAATGGAGAAAAACATTTCGGTGGCTGATAAAGTAGAAGTAAAATCTTTTGATAAATAAAACTTTCCCTTTCCACTTGTCGCGACTGACAAAATTGAGTGAAGTTGGAAAAAAAATAAAAAAGACCGTAGAACTACTTTTGCATAGTTTTCACTTAATACTTGAAAGCAAACATTATCATGTTTGAACAATTCACCAATAAAACAATATGAAGGAAATGTTAAATCAATGAGAAAGGTAATGTTTGTACAAAGGAGAAGTATATTTCCCAATAATCTATATTTGTGTTTATTTTCATTGATTAAAGTAATTTGAAGGCAGATGAGAAGTTAATAATTGATAAAGTAACTGATTTGTTTGTATTTTATGAAATAAAACTTTATGGCTTCTAAATCATAATAAAGTAATTTCCCACCATTTTGAAAAACAAACGAGTCCGAATTCCTTGTTTTGTAGAAACTGGGAAATACTATTTCATCCGATCAACATTTACCAACGACATAAAATCTCATGCTAGTGAATACACTCTCTCAATTGATTTCTTAGAATGAAAAACATTAAAAATGATATTTTACACAGATGGCGAATGTGGATCGGATGAAATGGATATGGACTCAAAACAAACATTTCTTCTCCGGGGGCTTTTTCGAAAGGGCCCCTGTATTTTCTTACAAACCACAAATACCACCTCCCATTGGCTTCTATTTCTATTTCAGGGAAGCAGCGACAAAGCACAATCCTTTTCGGCTTTTCCTGCTCCCCAAGCAAGCAAAAGACCAAAGAAGAAAACCAAAATCAACGTTTTTTCAAAACCCTAGCTCAGATCTACAACCCCACTACGCGTCTCAATCTCTACTAGGCAAGTATTTCGAAACCGCTTTTCTCGTTCCTTCGATTTTTCCCCATTTTTTCTGATTTTTTTCCAATTTTTTTGCACAGCACAATGACTCAAGATGTGGAGATGAAAGTGGATGTGGAGATGAAGGAAGTTACTGCAACTCCTTCCAATCCTATTTCTTCCCCAGATCACTCTCTTCTTCAAAGTAAGAAACAGCAAAACCCCAATAAACCCCTTGTTCCTTTGATCCTTCTCTCTCTCTCTCTCTCTTTCTTGTTGAATTCTTAGCTATATGAATCTAATCTTGATTGGGGTGAAATGGGGTGGTCTTAGATTTGAAGGAGATTGTGTCTCTCATTGAGACGGGGACGTACTTGAAGGAGGTGCGCCGCATTGCCCGAGCTGTCCGCCTCACCATTGCTTTGAGGCGGAAGCTGAAGGCATCAGTGCTCGCCTCCTTCCTCGATTTCGCCCTTGTGGAGGGTTCGGAGGCGCATTCGAGGCTGTCGTCTTATATTCCCAAGGTAAATGTTGTGAATTGCCATTATTGATGTGTCAATATGAGCATGATTTATTAAGTTGTACTGGTTTCTGTGGAAGAGAATTTTATGCAAACATGTCATGTGCATTGTTGGAAAACAGGGGTTTCTAGCTTAATATGGTCAGTTTAGCTATTGTCTTGTGGATTGTAGTTGTTTGTCTTGTTAGCTTGGTATGATATAGTGTTCTTGACCCATTTTTCATTGATCGGTTCAATGTACAAAGTATCTTATTGGTGGTTTTTGAAGGATTCTTGGTTGGAGAAGGTCTACTGAAGGTATGGCTAAGATCACCTGATGTGGTGGTATTGAAATTCTAGAAATTCTAAGCAATGCCCATCCATCAAAGGCAATAGAAGTGAAGGATTACAGTTGAACAATAGCAAGCGGCCATTCTTTCCCTTGATAGGAAATTATTACCCACCCATCATCTTAGTAAATTAATTATAGGAAATTGTTGTGCCCATTTACATCACCACCATAGATATATCCCCCCCCCCCCCCACACACACACACACACACACACACCCCTTCACAATCCTTCAGTGGAACTCCCTTTACAAGTTTTTTATTTGAATGTCACAATGGCCATTTGAGAAGTGTTTGCTTGTGTGGGAACATGGCTAGGCAGTGGAAAATTGACATTGGTGTCAATTCATGATGAGTGATTCTAAGTTTCTGGTCTTGTCTCACTATGACTGATTTTAACTTGTACTTTGTAAAACCGTGTTCTAATAACACTGAATCATATTTTACTCTAAATTAATGTACTTCCTGGGTCTTTTTGGCTTAAAGATTTTTATTATGTGGTTACACTGACTACCTATTGTGGAACACTGAGAGAGCCGCCTTGGCTGTTTCTCCCTTGTTTGACCTTAGTGTGGCCTGTGAACATGCAAGTAAAAATTTCTCTTTAAAAGCTTAACTCATGAGTACCTTTTTAAAGGACTTTGGAGAGGTAGTTGGATCTAGAATGTCAAGTTCTCAACCTTTTGCATCCCTATAGACATTAGACACTATCCCTCTGATATTGACAAGTAAAACAAAGTTGGGGTTGATTAAATTTGACCACCATTTACCTGTTATTGAAACAAATACGTGAGTCTTTATCACTTGTGTATAGGTATGAGCATCTGTCATCCACTTAAATTTTGTGAAACTCTAGCACAAATACAGTTTCTTCATAGAAGTGAAAATGACTTAAACCCATTACTTCTTGGTTGTGACATTGAGCGCCTTCCAATTGTGTGACAGCGAAATGCACAACTAATTCTTTTAAGAATAAATTCTGAATTCCTAAAAAAAAAAAGAGACTAAATTCTCAAGATATGACTATCGCAAGGATTGGTACAACAGATGAGTACAAATGTACAGTCATATCAAAATAACTTTCTTTTGATATGCACAAGATGGGGCAATGGGTATGGGCTACAGCCAATGTGTGATTCCTTATAACTTCCATGTTTAGTTGGTCTAGGAGTTGAAACTTAAAAGCCTAGGTCAATTTATGGCTAAAATCCTAGTGATGCAGGATCTTGTGTCCTTATCCTACTAGATAATAGAATGCCTTAAAATTTTGAAGCACCTTAGTTAGCTTTTTTGCTGGGGCTCCAAGCATGTTTAATCTCTCCCTTAGAGGACGAATAATGATTGTCTAAGTGAGAGTTAAATTTCTTGGATAAGAGTGAAGAAGTTAGAAGTTTAAAACTGGGCCATGGTGGGTTTTTTTTTTTGAATGATCCATGGTGGTTGTTGTTATTAAAGCATAGGGTGAACAATTGTGCAACAATCAAGGTAATTGTCCATTAACTTTTTAAAAATTTTTTTGAAGTGATATCATAGAATTTTACTCGAAAATGGGAAAATGGAAGGCATTATATTATATAAGATAGATACATCATAAGAGCGATGCATGAGGGAAGCTCGTTAGGCAAGGCTATGTCACAAGTGTAGTTGTTCTCTTGATGGAGAAATGACTTGTACGAAATTCATTTGGTAGTGCTTCTGGATGTGCATTATAGGATTTTAGTATTTCCTTTTGAAATGTTTTATATCTTATTAGCGTAGCATAACCAGCACTTAATATACATTAGTTAAGAGAGGTTACTAATTCAAGGGGAGCTTACTAGGAAGTGCTTTTTTTTATGAGATACATGTTGTATGCTCATAGTTAACTAATTCGCTCTAGGTCATCACTGTAGCCACCTCATTTTGACATCCTACTGATGCAGTGCAGACAAGGCCCAGGTCCAAGAAGACAACTGAACCAGCCCATTGTCCCAATTGGTCAACCCGATTCATTGGGTTCAGCCAAGGCCCAATTGGATGGAAAGCTACTGTGGACTTCTAATTATATCCCTATTTCTAAATATTATTTGTCTAGGATTAATATTAGCAAGTTTTCTAAGAAAGTTTTGTTGCTTCGGGAATAAAGTCTACTAAACTATATAAGTATGTTCAATGCTTTATTGTAGGCATGCTATTATCAATTAATTTCATCCTATTATCAATTAATTCAATTATCTTTGAGTTTTCTAATGGTGGTTGTTATGGTTGTGATTGCTTTCTTATGTGGAATCCCCTCGTTGGATTCTGTCAACCACACCTGAGGCATTGATCTATTCGATCGTGGATCTAAGGTTGCGCCACCCACCGATCGTGTTTTAAATAACACCAAAGGTAGTGACCCAAATTTGACATATCCAACGTTCATTTTAGGCCAATCCTGGCTTTTGGCAACCATACCGCCATGCATTAAGGAAGCAACCTTGAAAACGAACCTATTTATGGAAAATTTGGGAACTTATTGACATGATGTTAAATCCTATGGTGGCATTATGGCGTCTTTGCCCAAATTTGGGAATTTATAGATATGATGCCAAAACCTATGGCAGTATTCCTGCGTCTTCTTTGCCCAATAGATTTTTACATTATTTTTATAAAGATTTTATAATATGATTTCCCAAGATTAATGACAAAACTACAGACATAAACAGCGGTAAAATTTCAATTAGATCCTTAATTTTGGATGATTTTGAGCTAATCTATGGGATTATATTAATAAGACAAACGAGGAAACAATTGAAGTTTGATACCATGCTATACAACGGTATAGCTAAGATATTAATTGTTTTTGCTTATTAGGCTTATTGTACGGGAAACTCAGGAAATTACCGGTTTGATGCTGTTAATTCTAATGGTAAACCTACATATTGAGTAAACTCTAAGATTTATTACTCTACCTAATCCACGGGTAAAAAATATGGCTTTTCATAGGTATGTCTTGGATCAAATCAGCAGTAAACCTATAGACAATAGATAATGCGGTAGGGGATTATATACTATTTATGAGGACCCCACAAGATTACATGTTTGTTCTAAGATTCTCACCAGGATAAATATCGCTCTACCTAACCCAACCAGAAGATGACCGATTATTGGAACCGAATATTGCAACTATTCTTGGAGAAAAGAGAAAAGGGCCAAAAGTTCGACTAACTTTTGTTATTTTTTTCTAACTTCTTGTTTATTTTAATTAGTTCTTTCAACATGTTGCATAGTAGTCTAATCTCCTTTAAACATGTTATCTATTTGCATTTTCCTTTTCCCTTTAGTTTAATTTAAAGTCTTTAAGGAAAAAGGAGAGCGATAATAATGGACTAAACCTTTGAAAGGGGTCCGTCCATCTATTGCACTAAAATAACCAAACGATGAATTTTTGGGATTTTCTATGCATCCACCCAAGTAGGCCCTTCTAGCCCCTTTATTTCAAAAATCTATAAAAATCCAAATATTAAAAAAAATGATAAAAACATTTATACTTTTTTTTTTTCTACATATTGCATGGTGTGATAAGGCTTTGGGTAGTCTTATTTTTATGAAAAATGCCCCTCTTGATGCTTAAAAAAAATTCATGATTTTGTGTTTTTTTTTTTCAAAATCCACCCTCGTCAAATTCAATTATCAATCTTCTTTGGAACCCTAGTATTTGGTTTTAAGACGTGATTTCGTGACACCCACCCTCTCTAAAATGACATTTCCCTTGTGAAGTGATAGCTTCATGGCCCCCGTTTTTAGACGACCGTGTCAATCATCCCCATGTATTCGATTTAAAAGGACTCTTGGACCCATCAAATTTCGTATTTTGTGCATTCATGTGAGCACAAAATTTTGAACATCATCATAGAATTTTTCATGTAAATGAGCCTGCCTTGTTATTTTCCCAAGGGATTCAAGGTGAGCATCCGGTGAATCGGTTTCAAACCTCCTTACCGAAATAGTGGCGAACACCCTTTTTTTTTAAATGTTTATTTCATTTTATTTTCTTTATTACTAGTTTACCACCACCATCATCATCAAAACCTTGTCCCAATTATGATGGATCGATTATATGAATTCTGTTTCTCCATTTTGATATATTCTAAGCCAAATCCTTAGATAATTTATACTTATTCAAATCTATTTTTACTACCTCCATCCACATCCTCTTTGGTATACCCTGTCCCCTTGGTAGGTCATCAACCTGCATGGCCAAACTTTTACTTACCGGTGACGTTGCTGGCTTGCTTGGACATTCCCAAACTATCTCAAACGAGGTTCTCTAATTTTATCCTCTATTTGATGCTACTCCTAAATGCTCTCAAAAGTACTCATTTCTAATTTTATCTTTTCTAGTTTTACCATACATCTACATCAACATTATCATCTTTGCTACATCCATTTTGTGCATATGTTGCTTCTTGATTGGCCAACATCCTGCTCCATAGGTAATACCCGGTCTAATCACTATCCTGTAAAGCTTTTCCGTCAATCTTATTGACATTTGTCGGTCAAAAAGCACTCTAGAAGCAAGTCTCCACTTTAAACATTCCGCTTTTGTTTTTTCCTTCAATTCTAAATGCATGGAATTAATTACTTTATCTTCGTTTTTATATTTATGATGTATTGACCGTAAATGATCCAAATTGATTCAAATAAGGCCATCATATGTTGTCGGCGGTCCGGTAGCATAGTGTTGAGTGAGCCTCATAATTTCCTTAATCGGATGTGATCAATTGGTGTTATGACAGTAATCCATAATTGGTGATCACATTTTTTACCATTCCTTGGATTAGTCGGGAATCCTTGGAATTGATTGACATTTAACATATCGTGCATTTTAACATGGTGTTTTCTCCCGAACGGGATTGGAAATCACATCCGATAGACTAGTGATCATGGTGGGACTATTATTTTCTCGCCCTAATTCTTTTTTTGTCACATTTTGTTGTGAAAGTGTTTTTAGCCGATTTATCAATGCTCTCTACATTGCAAATGGTTTATTCTCACTTTAAATTGCATGTAATTCATTGCCCTTTTACATTATATTACTTTCTTTTGAATTTGTTTAAAACTTAGATCTCATTTAGGTTTCCCATTTAAATTTAGTGATTTGCTTAGGCTTCTCATTTTAACTTAGAAAATTTTAATTTCCCCGTTGAATTAACTAGAATAGGTCAACCTTGCTGTTTTCATATTATTGTTTTGATTGCACCTTCACACCCACTTAAATAATATATATTTTCAAAAAACACTAGTGAAACAAAAATATCTCTAGTACAGGGAGGCGCCAAGTGATCCTACATTTCGCGTAGTTGATCTGGTATCCCGAATCGTGCTCGGGCCACTTCGTGATAGCTCCTTGAGGCGGAGTCCGATAGACTGGCGATCACAGTGGAAAGTAAGGAGATGGTAGATGAAGGAGATGAGAAAGCAAAAGGAAAATGTGAGATATAGAGGAGACGATTGAGATGAAAGTGCGCCTAAATAGCCGACCCTGCCTCGACGAGTGAGCACAAAGTGGCCCGAGCACGATTCGGGATACCGGTTCAAATATGTGAAATGTAGGATCGCTTGGCGCCTCCTCGTACTCGAGATATTTTTGTTTCAGCGTTTTTTTTTATTTTATATAATATATATATATATATATAGAGGGAGATGCTCCTATGAGAGATGCTCTCACCGTATTATGGGAGATAAGGTGGGGGCCCTCACATCCATATCCAATGCCAACAATTTAAATGTGAGGGTCCCCACCCCTATCTCTCATTCGAAGGTGAGAGACGCTCTCATAGGAGCATATCCCATATATATATTGAGTTAAGGTGCATGCAAAACAATTATAAAAAGGGACGGGCATGTTCTAGTTCAATAGGGAACTTAAATTATTTTTTTTAAGTTAAAAAATGGAGTTACGCAGATTGCTAAAGTTAAAT
The DNA here is from genome assembly GCA_003546025.1 of Camphora micrantha. NCBI lineage: Eukaryota > Viridiplantae > Streptophyta > Magnoliopsida > Laurales > Lauraceae > Camphora > Camphora micrantha. The sequence goes on along the minus strand of QPKB01000009.1, from coordinate 32,156,667 downwards.
GGGAAATTTAAATGAAATTTAAGTTTTAAGAAAATTCAAAAGAAAGAAATATAATGTAAAAGGAAATTAATCACATGCAATATTTTAAAATGAGAATAAACCAATATTTACAATGTGGAGAGCGTTGATAAATGAACTAAGAAAAACCTTTCATAAAAAAATATGACCCACCTTCCGCGCAACATGGTATAAAGTGTGCCATCTTGGACAACCTATCCACCACAACAAAAATAGAATCCACCTTCCGCGCTGTTTTTGGTACGCCCAGGACAAAATACATGCTTAGATCTTGCCAAGGCTAATATGGGATATGAAGGGCCTGATATAATCTAGTGTTCTTCTTTTGACCCTTTGCAAGCTAGCATACTCTTCATAGTTCACAAATTCTGTCACCATCTGTCTTCAGGCAGGGCCAAAAGAAGCGATCTTCGACAATTGCCAATGATTTATCACACCCTAGATGTTCGCTGCATCTGCCTCCATGTAACTCTCGTAGGACATGCTCGCAGATAGATGTAGCTGGTAAGCAAAACTAATTCCCATGAAAGAGATAACCATCATGTAGGGTAAACTTTGGATGTTCCAGAAACTCACCATTGAGAAGATCTTTGTAAATGCATCCAAAGTCATGTTCATTAGGATATTCTCTGCGAATTTCTTTAAAGCCCGGTACTGACGGAAATGGTCATGAGAATGTGAGAACGATGACTTAAGGCATCTGCTACCTTATTTTCCGTGCCAGATTTATAATGCAAGACAGAAGTGAATTCCTGTAGATATGCATTAGGTGAGATTTTTTGAGTGCTCTCTACATGAACGAGTTTCGTGGGAAGTAATGATTATCAATTGTGAAGAACACAATACACTATTTTTTTCTTGGTCTTTTGGGATGACTAGACTGTCTAAGTTCACATTCAACAATGCAATTCCGACGATGTACTTTCTTTTGTGTGGTGGGCGCTAGGAATTGTTTATGATACTAGTTAAAGTGTTTTCTTTAATGTTAAATTTAATGCATTTAGTTCGAGGTGTCCACTCCATATTGGCCTTTCGATGACAGTGACATGAGCTATGCACCCTGATACAACAACAGTAGCATTTTTTTTTTCAGACAGGCAGTCTGCCTAGAAAATTTCTTTTATGGAAATCCAAATTCTTACAGATATAAACAATCATAGTCTATCTGGAACAAATGGAGGTCTCAGGTTCCATACAATGGTGGTCTAAGACTGGCCTTCATTGTCAGAATCAAGAACAGGGATTAAAAAATCAGACTCGGACTCGGCCCTAACTCGCCGTCGTCCTAGGCCGAGTCTGTGTCCGAGTTGGGCAAGTCATTCAACTCTCTCTCTCTCTCCCTTCCTTTCTTTCTTTTTTTCTATTTGTTTTTGTGGAACTGAACAGAGTGAGGCACAGAGGTGAGGAAAAGAAAAGAGAGAGAGAGAGAGAGAGAGAGAGAGAGAGAGAGAGAGAGAGAGAGAGAGAGAGAGAAGTAGAAGAGGAAGATGACAGGGTTAGAGCTTTACAGGCTTTGAAAAGGGTTCATTGTGTTAGGGTTTGAAAATGGGTGGAGGAGAGGTGCAGAAGATTGATGGATTTTGATGAGTGTGGTGTAAAAATGGAGATTTGAAGAGAGAGAGAGAGAGAGAGAGAGAGAGAGAGAGAGAGAGAGAGAGAGAGAGAGAGAGAGACTTGGAAGAAGAGGAGGAGAGAGAAGTAGAAGAGGAAGATGGAGCTTGGGATGGGACTTGGCCGATTCTGACTTGACCTGATTTAGTCATGGCATGTAGTCTAAATTTTTTTTTTTTTTTTGAAAAAATGTAGTCTCAATTTATTCTAGTAACTTCTTTTAATTGTTTATTAGATGTAATGAAGCTTTTGTGTCAAAGTCTCAAAGATTAATCTTTTATCATTCTGGCTGTAGGGAGATGAGACTCAGATGGAAATCGATATTGCAACATCTGTGACCCAAGGTCCTGCCAAGCACTCTTTACCAGAGCTTGAGATTTACTGTTATTTAATTGTGTTAATTTTTCTAATTGACCAAAAAAGATACAATGAGGTGAGTTACAACTTCCTATTTTCCATCAGTTGCTGTTCTAATATACCCTCTGTCCTCTAACAGAAGTGAATCAAATGCTATTCTACTTGAACTTTGTGCTGGTTATCTTTTAGGCTAAAGATTGTTCGTCCGCAAGCATTACTCGTGTGAAGAACCTGAATAGAAGAACTGTTGATGTTTTAGCGTCGAGGCTGTTCTTCTATTACTCGTACAGCTACGAACTTACAGATAGCCTGGCTGAAATTCGAGGGTACGTCATAAGAAAACTACGAATAGTAGCAAATCCATGAAATGACTGCAGCACTCTTATCTAAAATGGCTTAGTGCATATTTTGATGTGCCTTAGATTCCAGTTTCGCTTGCTACTGGGTAGATGCCATTTCAATGATTGATGCTTCTGTGGCAGAGTGGCATTACAAGAAGATTTTTTTTTTTTGGCTGAACCAATTATGGCATTGTTTGATCTTGAAATTGATTGATTAGTGATTCTGTGTGAAGATTCCTTCTCTTGCATACAAACTGCTACACATATACCGTCATGTGTGTTCAATTCTATGATTTCGGCTGATTCGTCCAAATATTCGTCCCAACATTTAGGTTGCCTTTAAAATATAAAAAATGAAAATTGAAGGGCCTAAACATTTTTGTTTTTTAACTTAAAAGTAAAAGTAAAATTACTTTTTTGGCCTTTTGGCTTGGAAAAATTAGTGGGCTCCAATGTGGAGCCACACATATATTAAAATCTAAATAACTATATGGGCCCTATCGCCCTAATCAAATTTTATTCCAATAAAAAAAAAACATTTTATTATGAATAAGCTAGCCAAGTTTCACTCTAATATGAAATAGCCAATCAAAATATAAATTGACATATTGCATTGATTTAGTACAATAAATTAAATGTATCATATATTATTTTTTTCATTTTAATATATATAATATTTTTTTCCTAAATATTTCACTGAAATCTCCGAATTGGCCAAAACATTTCATTTGGAGAGCAAACCGAAATGACGGCCAGACCGAATATCATAACACTGCCTTGCTTGCATGAGGTTTGAGTGTTTTGCAGAAAGGATAGGGTGGATCTCAAATTGTAAATGTTGAATTTTGGCGGACTCATTCCACAATGTATTTGAGAGGTGTTGATGTTTATCAAAAACCACTTCAGGTGCATCACTGTTTCTTCTAATGTTCAGCACCTAGTTTGTCTTCACTATCTTTGAAGACTTATACCATCAATCTATGTGCGGTTTTATAGATATTTGACAATGTTTGCATATTTGATGCAACCCTCTTTAACCTTTGCTTGGACCTAGCACATGATGGAGTTGACATACAAGGCCAAGTTTCCCTATATCTTCTTTATTGCCAATTTACCACATGGATTTGGATTGGCAAAAATTTTAAAACCAGTATCGACTTAATGTGTGATCTCTGCTCAGCCACAAGCCCAAATGATGACGGTGTACCTGGTAATTGTCATCTTTGCCAAAATATTCAAATAGTTTGGTTTGACATAATTCGTATGCAACCCCAAGGACAAGTCATTTACATCTTGCACCTGCAGTAGATGTGTCCAACCGAGATTTCAAAACTCAGACTCGGGGACGACATAGCCAAGATAGACCGAGTCATACCCTGGGGCCCCACAAAACCTTAAAATATATGAAAAAATGATTAAAAAAGTCTTTAAAAAGGAAAATAATTGCTATGAATTTAAGCAGCATGTGTTTTAATTATTTAGAATGAATTAAGTAACATTAGGGTATGATGCCCAGATATGGTTATAGCTACTATTAAAAAATAAAGATATGGTTATAGATGCAAACACAGACTTGAGGATCGGAGATATGACTCGTAGTTTCGAAAATCTAGGACATAGATACGGATGCCACTAACCTAATTGTTTCTTTAGAAAATTTCTGAATTAATGAAATTGTCATTGTTTGCAAGATTTTTTTTTATGTTGAGAAGTAAGAAAATTATGATATGCTGTAAAAAATAATAGACTTGCTGGGCTATGCTCAACTTGTGCTCTAGAAGTATTGATGCAGTGTCAAGTACTATACAAGTGTCATATCGGTCTGACACGGATATGTTGGGCATGTAGAAGTATCTGGGTATCATAGATAATAGGGAGTCGGACGAACATTACCTTCGATCCTTGAAACATAGTAGACAAATTCAGTCATTGAGTCTGTAGCATCTGAAACTATTCGTTTGGTTAGTATACTGAACTGAGCAATCCCCAAACAAATATTAGGTCCAAAATTTGGGATTGTTCAATCAAAACCTGCGTTTCAGCTTCAAGTTCCTCGATCCAAAACAGACCAAGATTCCAAATTTTGGCCAAATTCCATGTAAATGTGTTATATATATATAATATTCTAATTTTATTGACAAAAATGCCCTTCATAGGGAAAAAAGGTCAAGGGCTTTTTGGTTTTTTGGCATCATGAATTGGGAAAGGATTTTAGCTTTCCCAAAATTCCAGATTTATGTAGTTTATATCATTTAGAGTAGTTTACGAGGGCGTTGGCCTACTTTTCCCTTTAAATATATAGTTTTTCTAACCTTTTACAAATTTTCAAGTATAGTCATATCTTTAAACTGCTAATGTTTTTCTGAAACAAAACTCCGAAATGAAACACCAATATGCCGAACTAGCTAAAATGTTTCGATCCATAATCAAACCGAAACTGCCCGAAATGAAATTAACAACTATGTTTTGAAAGCTTGATCTTCTAAAAACTGTAGTTTTGATCTTCCAATATCAGTACGATTGTACCTGAAAAGCCTCGCAACATCTTTGCATGACAAGAAAATAGTGGAAAAATATTAGTTTGACCTTCACCCCAAGGGATTCGGCTGGAGAGACCTGGAGTGACTTAGACTTTGTAGGTGTGGAGACTGGAGTCTGAGTTAACTCAGCCAATTTTGAGACCATGCCTACACCCTGTCATCCTGCACAAATTACATTCGTATATCATCCATTGCTATGATCTTACTATATTGGTTACGTCTAAAAGTTGTTGATTTTCCAGGAATCTCCTTGCCTTGCATCGATTAGCCACACTACGCCATGATGAGTTGGGTCAGGTTTGTAGATTTTAAAGAATGATTGGTTTTATGTTGGTGATTGACAATGTACTTTCTGTGGATAGATCGATAAGATACTTGATATGATGGGGTGATGCAGGAAACACTTCTGAACCTTCTGCTTCGCAACTATCTTCATTACAACTTGTATGATCAGGCAGAGAAGCTGAGGTCAAAGGCACCGCGGTTTGAAGCGCACTCAAACCAGCAGGTAATGTTTTTCATTTTGACATGGGATCAATGTAAAACAATTTTCAATCTATTTTTTCTATACAGGTAACTTGTGATATGGAAAATGTTGTGCCAGCACTTCTATCTGTTGTTCTGTGGTGAAAACTGAGACTTGGATTGATGGAGGTTGGGGATGAATTTGATCCCTGAGGTTGAATCCCAACTCCCAAGCCGAAGCTTGAATGAAATTCAACACCTAAGATAGATCATACAAGCACACATGTCCACGATAGAAAAAAAATCGGAATTTCTATTAATAATGGCACATGTGTATGTATATAAATCAATTATATAGATAGGGTTCCCCTCTCCTGCTGGCCCACTCCATGTAGACCTCATGCAGCCCCCCTTGTGGTGGCCACCTAGGGCTATGCCAATTCATGGGGAAGGTGGGGGTCGAAATATCTCATTGAAGACCTAAATGTGTGTAAAATTTCTGCCCATTAGATCATCCTAACTTCTTGGTTCATGGCTCTCAAGTTTAATGGATTTGAAAGGCACCATTTTTTTAGGATTTCAATCTAATGGTGGGTAATAGTTGGATTAGTGTCAAATTCGGGCTTGTGGCGAGGTTGGTGGTGCAGGTTAGTATGGAGTGAGGGGGTTGGATTGATCATGAGGCTTGCACAAGTGTCTCCACAAGAGGGTGTGTAGGAGAGCAAAACCCATATGCGCGCGCGTGCGTGACGAAAATCTTGGGTGTGCTTATGATGCAGGCCCTAGGGTTAGGGCTTGCGTGGAAGTGCCGAAGCACAATAGGGTGCCGAAGCACGTGTCCGGAGACACTTCAACAAGTCTCCGCAAAGATAAAAACGAGGATGCAACCCAATGGAAAAACCCATTTTCTATTAATCAACTCTTTGAAAATCCGTTCTCTACAATGCATATAAATAAGAAAAGAAACCTTGATGGCTAAGAAACCTAATAACCTAACTTAGGAAATGAAATAAGAATACTAATGAAATTAGAAACTAATACTAATTACAACTCTTAGATAAAATTAGAAAACTAATGATATAATTAGTGAATAAAAACCCTAAATCTAATTGGGCCCTACATATGTGGCCTGAGGTCTATCTGCTTCAGCTTACATGCGGATGTCTCTCATGGACCCTCCTTGCTGACTCCCTTGTGGGCTGGACAACCAGCCCTAGTTTGCATGGCCATCCGTCCATAGTAGTCTCCTAGTTGAATCACTTACAACTCAATTCTCTAAATAAAATATAAGATTTAGATATTAATAAGACTGATGTAAATACGCTTTCTTGTAGGACTCTTTTTTAGGTAAGGACTCTTAATAAATAGCAAGAAAATAAACTAGGCACTACTAGCAAGTGGGGCCCATTTCATAATGGACATGCTCAAGATAAACATTATTAACAATATTAAAAAAAAAGGATAAACATTATTAACATGGGTTTTACCATGTTCATGGACTTGCCCCTTGGGCCTCTTATAGATGGTGGGCCTAAATGGGCTTGGGACCTGATGGGCCTAAGGCTCAACGGACCCTTGGGTCAGGCCTTCTGATCCATGGGCTCAGCAATGGGCATGCCATGCATCACTTGGATGTAGACACATACGTGTCTGGTATTGGGAAAGTCTGACCCCATGTTTGTTTATAAATGCTGATAGAATCCATTAGTTACTTAGAAAATACGCATTAAAAGCTATTCATTTAACATTCCAGTATTTGCATTGTTGGGAACTTGGTGTTGGTGACTGTAGATTTCCCTTTTCCTTTGTTTTAGTTGTTGTTAAAGCATCTCTGATTTTTATTCAACTTAGTGAAAAAGGAATTTGGGCTAGTTGGTTTACTAAAGGCCTCGTCACCATGAAGAGCACTCATGGTACAAACTGCTCTCTCAATAGTTTTGTAGGTACCTGTTCTACCTTGGAAAGATTAGGACAATTCAGTTGGAGTATACCGATGCAAAAGAAAGTCTACTGCAGGCTGCTCGCAAAGCCCCTATCGGAGCCCAGGGCTTCCGTATTCAGTGCAACAAGTGGGCTGTGATAGTTCGATTACTTCTTGGAGAGATCCCAGAGCGGATTGTGTTTATGCAGAAAGGCATGAAAAAGGCGCTTAGACCGTACTTTGAACTTACCAACGTGAGTCTTCTAAAACCTGAAATACTTTGGCACATGATGAGAAACACACAGAAATGTTCATGCATGGCTCCAGGCTTGGTGGTTAGTTATGCTAATATGCTGTGCCTCTTTAGGAGCAACCAAAATTGGGCCCAACACATGCTGACCCAGATAGATTGTACTTAAACTGGTGGGATCCAGCAGAACCATGGTGTATTTATATCTGGATCTGTTTTATATGGCATGGTTCTGGCTCTAAATCCAGTTGGATCTGCACTTGGCATCAACATTTAATTGCAGATCCAGTTGCAGATCTGGATCTGGGAGTAGCAGTGGGGCGCATATGACTAAGAAGATGGATGCTCCTCAAAATAGGTTATGTAGAATGTAAAGTGGGGCTCTTGAAGTAGCAATATGTTTTAAGCTTTGTTGACACCGAAAATTTCAATGGGGCTCTTGAAGTAGCAGTATGTTTCAGCTATGTGGATTGTGGACCCTTGTAATTTTTCTCTTTGAACATATGGCTGTATTTGGTTCCTGAATCAAATCTTCATATCAGGACACTCCCGTATCCTGATTTGGATCTGAATTCCCCCCGGATCCGTAACCGAGTTCCATACTCTTTATTGGGAACTTTGGATATGCGGTAAATCGGACACCCATTAACATCCCAAATTGTGTTGTCTTCTAGTGGGTGATTGTTATCTATGGAGAATATTTGATAGGGATAGGCATTCTTAGCCAGGAGTAGACCTGTAGGGCCAATGAAGTGGCGCTTCAAACACCTGTGTTTATACACCGCATATTTGTTGGTCAACAATCATTTCATTCAACTGATTTCCTTTAATTGTTAAGGGAGATTGCTAGTGTAAACACTTACATTATTTTGTTTTGAAGGGAGCTTGGTAGTTTAAACGCTTAAAGAGTATTTTGTCCTGGTCCAGGCTGTTCGAATAGGAGACTTGGAGCTGTTTCGCACTGTGGCAGAGAAGTTTTCTGATGCCTTCAATGTGGACCGGACACACAATCTTATTGTGAGGCTTCGGCACAATGTCATAAGGACTGGGCTACGTAACATCAGCATTTCTTATTCCCGCATATCACTGGCTGATGTTGCTAAAAAGTTGAGAATGGATTCTGCTAATCCGGTTGCAGATGCTGAGAGCATTGTGGCCAAGGCAATCAGGGATGGAGCTATCGATGCTACATTGGACCATACAAATGGTTGGATGGTCTCCAAAGAGATGGGGGATGTGTACTCAACGAATGAGCCTCAGATTGCATTCAACTCAAGGATTGCCTTTTGCTTGAACATGCACAATGAGGCTGTGAAGGCGCTTCGGTTCCCACCGAATTCCCACAAGAAAGAGGAGAGTGCTGAGAAGCGGCGGGAAAGACAGCAGCAGGAGCAGGAGCTTGCGAAGCACATTGCTGAGGAAGATGATGATGAGTTTTGATGTGGCAATTTGGATTTGTTTGCTCTTCGTGTTGGCAGAGAACCATTTGTTCTTGTACTTTGTTTTACATCCTTGGAAGATGGATTTATGGTGTTTGTATGTTTATTTGGATTGATGGATAGTTCTGCTAGGTCTTGATATTTATTATTATTAATTTTTTTTTGAAGTGTTCTCTTTCCCCCTGGCTTTCCACTTCACTGTAGAATAACTGGTTCTACATTTTGAATTAGTTTTCTCTCTTTTTTCCCTCATTCTTTTGCAGTCATTTCATACTTCCATCTTGACAGGCACATAATAAGGGGTAAACTAGAGTCATTTCAATCTTTCCAAGATATGCACCAGTTGCAGTTTGTGACATATGGGTGATGATCCCCAATCACGCAAATACAGGTACGAAGTCCTCCATTTCTACCATTTTTCTCATAGTCATCGATGCAGGGACCGACCAGAAATCCACGCCTTGCAAGAACATATGTGGTAGATGACAGATTCTGTTTTCAACTGCAACTCGTATTTATTCTCACTAAAAACCATCTCCACCAAGCCATAGGCTTTGTTAAGCCAGTAGTGAACCTGACTTTCTACAAGGCCAGTTATGACCTTGTTGAGAATGGATTTCCGATGAAATCAAACCATATGCATGTATGTACTGCTTATATAACCTCCAACCATCTTCGAATCTCCTTTCGTCGATGACATTCACCAATTCCACGCCCAGTTGAGTAGGCTAAAATCATTTCAGCCATTGAGGAGAAAAAAGGGAAAGGAATTGCATCTTTTCTAAGATGTTGTAGGGGAAATCACCAAGTGGGTTGTGGTAATAATGGGTCAGAGAGTGGTAACAGGAGATGTGGGTGATATTGCAATGGCCATTTTTGAGTAAAGAGGGACAAAGAGGAGGGGAATGGAGCAATGGGATAACTGGGGGTTTTCTGGAGTAACATATGCATAGCTTCATTTCTTTCTTTTGTAGAAGTGGGGGCATTTCTAAGTTTCAGAAAACAAATAGGGAAGGGGTGGGGGTGGGGGTGGGGGTGGGGGTGGTGGGGTTTTGGAAATTGGCCGGCCGGCACGCACCCAATTTGACCAGATGTCTTGAATTGAAATCTACTTGGAAAACTTAAAGTCCCATTTTGAAATGTAGGTGAGGGTGGTGGGGTTTTGGAAATTGGCCGGCCGGCACCCAATTTGACCAGATGTCCTGAATTGAAATCTACTTGGAAAACTTAAGTCTCATTTTTAGATGTAGCTCTAATTTTGCCCGCTCTTGAAATCTTCCATAAAGTTATGCCCCATTTTGTAATATCCCCCCTAATAAAATGACCCCTCTATTTAGTTTATTTCTCCACCATAGACAGCATTGGTGTCACAGACAACATAACAATTTCTTTTAAATCCTGTTTTTCCGATCAATTTAATTTATTTCTCCACCACAGACCGCGGCAGTGTCACGAACATTACCCATTTTATGAATATTATAAACCATAAAAATTGCTTTATAATATTACAAAAGCTTTCGAGAGAGGCTTTAGAATCTAAAAAATTTAAAACATGCCATATAAATACATAATATATGGATTGCAACTTCAGTAGGGCATATATAAAGAGTTGAAACTATTGTCATTCTATAACTTTGACTCGATAATTAGTAAGGATTAAGAGATTGATGAAAATGTCGTGCATAGGATAAAAGTTGGGGGTTGAAGTAGAGATTTACTCATGAAGTGCTTTGCGATTGATGAATGCCAACAAAATTGAAGGAAGGATTTTACAGGATAACGATTAGACTAATTATAACATATGGGGAGAATATAGGTCAATCAAGTAGCAACATATCTAAAAATAAAACTGGGAACATATTCATAAGATAAGAATGTTGAAGTGGATATATAATAAAATTAGGAAGGACAAAATTAGAAATGAACACTTTCGACAGCATTTAGAGGTAGGACCACTAGAGGATAAAATTAGAAAAACTCGTTTGAGATGGTTTGGACATGTCTTAGGCAGGCTGACGAGGACATCATAAGAGAAAGTCTGGCTTTGCAGGTTGATGGCCCACTAAGAAGAATGGATAGGCCAAAAAGGGATGTGGACGGAGATACTAAAATTAGATCTGAAGGAGTGCAACTTTATTGAGCATTTGACTCAAGATAGATTGAAATGGAGAAATATAATTCATTTAGCTTGCCCCAACATAATTGAGCCATGGCTTTGACGACGACGATGATGATAGTTTCAAAATAACATTAAAATTGGAAATCTGCAAGAAAAATGTGAGAAAACCACACTGTTATCAGATTAACATTTAATAAAATCAAGTTTAAACTGAAAATTTTCTACTCTTTGAGCCTTTCATATTAATTTAGTTGCTTCATTTTCCTCATAAAAATGATGAAAAACTGATGCATACTTAAAAAATATCATTGAGTCCATGTGTTTGCAAATGTGTCACTGTTACCAAAAAAAAAAACTAAGGGGCAGACATAATAACAAATAGAATAATAAGGCTTAAAACATGCCTTTGAATAAGAACTGAGAGTCTGAAATAGTAGGGTTTTTATTTTTGGGTGACACTAAAATAGTAGTTTTGAGTGTTCCCCAAGCATTGTATTTCTCACTTTTGATGATTGGTAGGGAAATCATTGAAGTCAGCTCCAAACAGAAAGTCCAGTTTCTTCCTTTTCCTTGGTTGAGGGATCCTCATCCCACACATTACTCTAGGACATGGACCATGCATCTCATCCCATTTCTTATCACAGTGTTGAGTGTTTGAAACTAAAGCTCAATATATGTGTTTATATTATAATAATCGAAAGAAAAAGTTGGTAGGGTTCAAGAAGTTTTTCCTTGTGATGATGCCATTGATTGAAGTGGTGGTCCCCACTAAAAGAGTGAAGGGATAGGATGGACTCCCTGTGATTTTGACATATTGGGTCTTTAGAAAAAAAAAAAAAAAAGAAAATACTTAAAAGAGTAAGAAAAGTTATGCTTATTTTTGAAAATGTACCTTTGATCTTCGTGTTTAACTAATAATGATGTGGATTTTATGATGTTGATTTTATGTATTCAATTCCTCTGCATTTTAATGCAAACAAATAGACCCCAATCATACATAATAGAAATGCCACCTTTTATCTGATGAACATTCATTCATATCCTTTAGATTATTAGGTAGTGGCTAAGTTCGATCATTCTGATTTTCTTTTGAAGGATAGATCCAAAAGTCACCTACCATAGATCCTCTCCAATTAATCAATGACCTTTGGTCATCATAGTCAACTCATTGGGCTTCTATTTATTTCAGCAGTCCATTTCTACAATTGTGTGCATTGCACCTGACACAATTCTCCACATGTGGTGATGCTTGACATTATGGGTCGATTGGACTGAGCCTGAGGCTACAGCCCACTTAGGTGTAGTGCCTAAAAACCAACAGACCATATTTTTGTGCATTGCATGAACCAATATTATAAGGCTACAACATATATCCAGCCGGAGGCTGGACATGAGAGAGAATTTTGATGGACCCAGATGGACACAACCCAGAAAAATCGGGTATGGGCCTGAATTTTATCCTTTATAAACTCAGGTCCAATCTGAGTCCGGGTCTACAGTATGGACCCAGATAAAATTTGTGCTCAACTCTGCATCCATGGGGGAATACTCCACAGACTAAATAGCTGAATATGCAATAATCATATTCATATGGTTTTTTTTTTTTTTTTTTTGGTAAATAACATCCTAAACAACATTGTCAATTTATCGTAGAAAATATTGGACATCATTATCATTAAACATAACGATAATTAACATCTTGTAACAAAACATGGCACTGGTTTGGGTCTAGATCGGGTACATCCGGGTTGAGAAATGCAGCCCTAGTTCGGGTTCCGGTGGGTCTCATAACCTATGCCCATAAGGGTACAGGTATGTATGGCCCAGTTAAGGCCTATATCCAATTCCACTGCAAACACAGCCCATTTCCATCCCTAAGCACAACATAACCCAACTTAGTTTTCACCAGTTCTTCAAAATATGGAGACTCCACTTGAGCCAGAAAGGCACCACTAGGTTTAAATGGGCTACTCATTTACATTTGAGTCACACCTGTTTAGCTTGCCTGGCCCACTAGGTGATCTACCGATTCGAGTCGCTTGCCCGACGACCGAACATATGAGTTGACTCACCCTGACCCAGTGAGTGAAAACTGAGTTTTAAAACTATATGCTCTGTGGCATGTAAATTCTGTTGTAAATGTGTGTGGTTTCAATAATTCAGAAGTTGGCACAGCAGATTTTGCGGCTGTAATGCCAATTATCTTCCCTTGAAAACTGGGTGAATGAGCATCAAACCCATGTGATAGAATGTGGTCTGAACATTAAAATACATCATATTGCAATCTGCATATATGATCAATAAACCAAGAGATTCGATTTCGACCATATAATAGAAAACAGCCATTTCCCATAACCTATATTATCACTGTTGGTGCATTTTTCTAGTTCTCTCTCTTTCTTCTATGAAACAAGCAAAAGCCCATTTCAATTATCAAGTGGTTAGTTTGTCTCCAATCCCATGTGGAGAAACAAGTATATAAACACCATATCATGTGCCTTGCATGTGTCTGCTTCTTGTATTATATACATAGAAATGGTACTTCATAGTCCACCCTAATCATTTGAATCTGTGCACAGTTCAATCTATGAAAGTTTGGTCTTATGTGGAACTCTTTTTTATCATCCAATTGTGGGGTAGTGTACAAGGTACCAAAAAAAAATTAATAATAATAAGTTGAGAAGAGTTGTGATTCCAGACCCGACCCAGAGACCCAACCAGAACATGACCCGCTAATTGTCGGTCCACCCAATTGATAAAAGGGTTGGGTTTGAGTTCGATCTAGACATGATTCTCAAATTGAAACATGGCCCGATGATTTTAGTTTTGGGTTGACATTTCCAACCTGATTAATAAATTGGTTGGGTTCGGGTTTGGCCCCTACCATTACACTCAAAGGCAACCCGACGACTAGACCTGGCTCATTTGCCACTACTATGATGACAAAATCAGCTGAATTCACTTCATAACTAGTGGTACTCATGGGAGGACACCGGGCCGAAGCTACTCTAAGAGCGGCTCATATAGTTCTCGGGTATTACATTATTGGACAGATCAAGCCCAAACCCAGAACAAAGGCCTAAAAAACAGACCCAAATCTAGCCACTTTATGTACAGGTTCAGGTCACTTTTGGGCTGAGCCAACCTATCACCACTCCTCCCCTATTCATGTCATGAGAGTGAGTACAAGGAATCTGGTGAATGCCCACACAAGCTACAATGGAAATCTATGGATGGTAGGAGCAGCCCCAAGCCCAGTTGATTAAATGTGAAATGGAGTCATGTGCAAGACAGTTAGCACCTGGATTGCTGAGATAGAGGGAAAGAGAAGCACATGTAACAAAGTATAAGATACAAGGAACCATTCCACAAAGTTACAAACGTAGCATTTCAAGAAATATGTCTTCAAATAGCAACAAGGAATATATCATAAAAGAAATCCAGGCCATGGTTTTGACACCCTTTTAAGTCTCTATTCTAAGACATGCATGTGAGTATGAGAACGTGGGAATAATTGCGAGGCTCTGAATTTTGGCAGAGAAAAGAGTCGGTTGCATACATTTATATATCCTTTAAAAAAACAGCAAGTTTCTTTGCTTGCAGCAACCCCACATGTTAGCTTGTGAGGTTTGTGCCTAGTTCCTATTTAAAGAGGGGATATGACCTCTTTAGATAGGCATTGAATGTGAACAACTCCTCCAGTCTCTTCTTCTTCAATCCCATCTTCATCTTCTTCCTCTCCTTTTTTTTTTCTTCCTGATAGATATGGCAGCAACTTTTATTGCTTTTGTGTTTTTGTTGGTGTTGGCACTTTGTCTTGAGACCATTGAAGTACATGCCTTTTCTGCATCAGGATGGACCAAGGGTCATGCCACATTTTATGGGGGCGGTGATGCTTCTGGAACCATGGGTATGGTTATGTGGTATTCTCATTTTTTTTTTTTTTTTTAATCCGTTTACGAATCTGTGCGACTTAAGGCTGAATGTAAATGAATAATTGTTGTAGGTGGAGCTTGTGGATATGGTGACTTGTACTCACTGGATACGCTACTAATACCGCAGCTTTGAGTACTGCATTATTCAACGATGGAGCATCATGTGGAGAGTGCTTTCGTATAATTTGCGATTACCAAACAGACTCTAGATGGTGTTTGAAAGGAAAATCTGTGACTATTACTGCTACCAACTTCTGCCCTCCCAATTTCGACCTCCCCAACAACGATGGTGGGTGGTGCAACCCGCCCCTCCAACATTTCGACATGGCACAGCCTGCTTGGGAACAGATAGCAATTTATAGGGGTGGAATAGTCCCAGTGTTGTTTCAAAGGTCAGCCATTTTCCTCTTGTTTTTCTGTCCTATGGTTGTTCTTCTATTGTTTTAAAAGTTTTACATTGGATAGATAGATTTTTTTTTCTTTACTTGTCTCTCGAATGAAATGTATTAAACCAACCCGAGATAGATGAGATAAGGATAAGTTGTTGCTTACAATTATGACAACTGATTTAGAGGCCTCCTTGCAGGGTTCCATGCAACAAGCAAGGCGGAGTTAGGTTCACAGTCAATGGGAGATCCTACTTTGAGCTTGTTCTCATAAGCAATGTTGCAGGCTGTGGGTCAATACAATCAGCATCTATCAAGGGTTCAAATACTGGATGGATTACAATGTCAAGGAATTGGGGTGCCAATTGGCAATCTAACTCTTACCTTAATGGTCAATCACTTTCCTTCAGGATCACCACTACTGATGGAGAGACGCGAGTCTTCCCTAATATAGCACCATCAAACTGGCAATTTGGTCAAACCTTTACAAGTTCGGTACAATTCTGATGGCCTATAAGACTCAAGATTTAGGATTCAGAGTTCAGGATTTTTTTATTAATTAGCAGAGGCGTGCTTATTATTTTATGATAGCTGCCCGCTATGCTTCTATGGTACTAGAAAGAGAGGTAAAGTTGATGATGAAGATTTTCTATCTACCATGATTATGTGGGGATTCAACTTAATAATCATTATCATGGATCCTACCCTAGTATTGTAGCTTGAACATGAAGATGGATGCAAAATATGATCAGCATTTTTTTTGGTATGGAATGTTAATTCAAGTGTTACATGTAAATTAGTGCATGTTAAAAGGATGTATGGTTTGAATGCCACTTTCTTATAATTTTTCCCCCTTCTACCAAGTGTAATCATCTTCCTCAATATTTTCTATTATGAATCAACAATGAAATGATTTGTTCTAGAACTCGCAACTCTTCTATTGCAAGAGGATTTTTTTGCTGTTACTTTTTTTTCTTCTTCTTCTTCTTCCATTTTTGCATATTACAAGCAAAAGATTGCGAAAGAGATGGATCAAAATGTTTATAAAATGGGAATAGAATTTGCCAGGCCATTCTGATTGAACCCAACCACCATATATTAACTCTGGTTCAACAAAAACTGTCCACCTATAAGTGAGTCACATATTAACTCTGGTTCGACCATCTTACAATTAAAAATTGTTCAGCAGACTGATTTTTAAGAACTGACCAAAGAGTAGAATTGTGATGACAAAGTAAATCTAAAACATTAGGTAGTTAATTTTTTTATTTAAAATTAGAAAACCCATCATGTTTTAACTTTTAAGTTTTGTATGATTCCTTGACTTTTAGAGTTTTTTTACAAAATTGTATTAAATAATTATGATGTCATGTGGATTTTATGCAATTTCAGAGTTGTCATGTATAGTAAACACTAAAGTGAAGAACTTAATACTAGAGGGTTTTTTTTATTATTATTATTATTATTATTTTTAAATAATATAATCAGATTACATGCTTTATGCTGTATTTGTGAGAATTTGAGCTTAAAACCTCAATTTCAACTACTTCAACTGTTTCATTGAACATATATTGACAAATTTAAAATTGATAATTAAAAGATTTTTCACTTGATTAGGCAACCAACCAATCATAAATCCTTGCAGTCCTCCTTTTACAAGTGGCAGTATGGACTATATGAATCCAACCTTCCTAGTGGAATGAAAATGGGTTGAGCATTGCAGTGCATTTGGTTTTGTGCATAAAACATTGGAATGACTTAAGCTTCTATGGGTCCTGAGACAAATTTCGATTTGAGTCATATTAACCTCAGATTGATTCATTTATAACATTGCAGCTTTACGAAGGCAGTTGAGTCAATGTTACTGGCCATCTAGCAAGAAAACAAAAGAAGATGACAAATATGGACGCAATGAAGAGTTCAAAATCAAAGCCTCTTAATTAGTGGACCAAACTTCGCTCCAACCAGAATGATATGACCATTGGATTGATCATATGCATGAAATAAAACTACATAATTTATCATGGTCAATCCAACAGTGCATAGTGCTACTTGGGTAATGGTGAAACTACAACAATTACTCAAATATAGGGAGACATGCATATAACTGAGTTATATCGCATAAAGATGGGCCTTACAAAGATCATTTCAGGTGTAAGCTTCCATTTATTGGTTCTGTTCCAAAAACTAGATTTTAGATGAATGGATGTTGTAGACTAATATCAAGTGCACAAGAACAATTACAAATGCATCATAATCATCAGGGCAAAAAAAGGGAAAGATATGCCACAAGTTCAAATAAATCTGATCATTATTCTTGCTATAATGCAGCATTGTTATTTACTTACATCTATATGCATTGGAAGACACCCAGTGACTTTTTTCTGTCAATATTAAATAGAAGACAAAAAAAAAAAAAAAAGAACAAAGAAATAAGGGAGGCCAATTACAGAGATCCAGTGCATCTTCAAACAAAATTAAAAACACCCTCAACAGTATAAACACTCTGGAAGTATCTTTCTGTCATTTCTAGGCCCTATTTGGATCCTTGGAACTCGGCTGCACTCAAGTTTACCTGCAATTCTAATCACCTGCAATCTCTAGGCCCTATTTGGATGTGTGTGTGTGTCCATCCTTTGGCACAAAATAAATAAAAAAGAACTTCCCTTTATTACCACAGCATGTACAAGAAGAGAAAAAAAATATCCTAAAAACACATTGCTCAGCCTTGCCATTAAGCTTTCACCGGCGCACCTCTCCACTCAATATCTACACCCAAACCTCCCAACTGATCAGCCTCCACAGAGCAGCTGTCCCTTCCTAGCATTTCAGCAGCCACTTTCTGGTCTGCATGGCAGCGGAGCCACAGGCATGAAAGCCTCGCAAGAGCAGCTTTTCCAGCAAACTGCACCCTGTAAACCAGGCCCAACTCCGCCCAGATGTCATTGCCGACGATGCCAAACTTGTTGCTTCCATCGTACCCATTAAGGTCAGATTCTGTCACCACCACAACCGAACTGTCGTCAAAAAATGCGAGAGTTTGGGTGGCCACAGAAGCTGGTATTTTAATGACTGGATATCCCAAGTAGCTAGTCCTTCCAATCTTCCTCACAACAAGATGATAGTAGTTTTCAACAGCCTGAAATTTGTAGCCAAGATATTTAGGATATCAGAGGAATTTCAGGATAATCAACTATGGTAGTGGCCTGAAATTTTTTAACAGAAACAGTCAACGCAATTTAGGATTATTCAATAATATAGAAAAAATCTTTAAGTAAAAAATATAAAAGAGATAAGATAGAATCAAATGGTAAGAATTTAAGATCACATAAACTAGCGTTAGTAACATAACACAGTTATTGTTAGCGAGAAAGATACATTGGAGTCTTGGATTTCTGAAAATTCTCGTTTGGGTCCACATACCGAAACGAAACAGCACTGCCCAACTTTTCGTCCAACTTTTTGGTCAATTTCGGCCAATTTCGGGAATTCGAAAAATTCTCCCAAAATGAATTAAAAAAGAACTTTCTGCGATTTTTTTGCTTCTAAAAAGCCCCAACCCTTACCCTAGGCCCTTTTTCAAACAAAAAAAAAAAAAAAGGAGGAAGAAGGAGAATAATTCCACTTAAAATAAATTCCCTAATCAAATTTCACTTAAAACAAATCCTGAATCAAATTTCTACATGTATATGTATATATTTAAATTTCTATTTTATCTGAAACATAAGGCCGAAAATTTTTACCAAAATTTCTAAATCGGCCGAAAATTTTCATTTGGAGACCAAACCGAAATGGTGTCCAAAACGAAATTCACAACTATGACACAAACACATTCCCTCTCCTTACATGCATTTATAAATGTGTATGCATAATAATGTTCATATGATATCCAATGTACACATTTATATCATAGATTATTCTGAATCCTGGAAGTTAGGAAGAATCATACGTTCATATAAGTTAAAAAACAGAATATAAAAAGAAAAGGATGAGATTTGTGGATGGTTAGAGATAAGAACCTTCCACTGTGAAGCAGCTAAAAGCACTCTTGGTCTGATCATTCTCACATACTCAAAGGCTGCACGAGGGGTCATTTGCTTGTGGTGAACCTGTAATAAAACAGTTCAATAACATGCCTGCTCCTCATTTATATCGTCAAATATCTTCTTAAAAAGGCTTCTCATACCAGATAACAGAGAACTATGGTTGTGCTGCGCCCTCGACCAGCTTTACAGTGAACATACGTCGTCTTTCCACAACAGGCGTTCTCTTCATGATGACAACATAAAAACTTTTATTTATGTGCTTTATCAATACCAAAAATCCAAAGAAATGTAGTTTATTTAGTAAAATAAGGGAAAAAGAATGAAGAGAAAAGGGTTTTACCCACACTTAGGGATGTTCATGGGGCAGGATGGGCTGGGCTGAAAAATATCCAGGCCCAGCCCGAAATTTTAACCCTTAGGCCCAAGTGTGGCCCTGTCCTGACTCGGGCCATAAATGCTGAGCTCCAGCCCACATAAAATAGTATTGGCCTGAGCCTTGCCAGATTACAAAACATTAAGGCCCAAGCCCGGTCCATGAACACCCCCAAATGTCATAGCTAGGGGTGTTCATGGACCGGGCCAACCCTAGCTCCGCTCAACCCGGTTTGGTCCGGGCTTGAATTATTTATTTAAGCTCATTTAATAAATGGGCTGAGCTTGGATTCAGTGGTAGATGGCCTAAGCCCAGCCTGGCTATAAAAATAATAGCCAAAGAGTTATGGCACAAGATTCAAAGACATGACATCTCAACAACACAAGCACAACCAAACCAGCTGAGCTATAGTTTAGAATACAACAAAACTGCTCTTTTTTTAAATTATAATGTAAACAGAGTCAGGTTCGGGCTTAATATTCTTCAGGTGGGCTGGGCTCGAGCCAGCTAGTTATGGCCCGAGTCGAGTTTGGGCCGGGCTTGGGGTTATTGTTTAGAAGTTGGGCTGGGCCGGATATTCCTCAGCCCGGCCCAACCAGGCCCACGAACATCCCTAGCTGTAGCTTAGCTGGTTGGATGTGTGTACATGTATAAGACGTCATGTGTTCAAGTCCCATTTTTACTCAAATGCATTGCTTTTGCTTAAACTTTCTCTCACTTGGGCTAGGCGGGGCTTTGGGCTTTCTAACACCAATCCAAGCCCGGCCTGTATGTTAAGCAGGCCTAGATTTTAGGTCCAAGCCCGGCCTGTATGTTCAGCAGGCCTAGATTTTAGGTCCAAGCCCGGCCTTACTACTAAAAGTCTAAAACCTAAGGTTAGCCCAGCTCAAAGCAGGCTGGGGGGCTCGGTTCGGGCTTGGGCCAGCGCAGTCCATGAGCACCCCTACCCACACTAGCCTGATATACACAGATCACTAGTAAGATGCACTGGTAAATGAATTACTGATGGTCTATTTAAAATTTCTAGAATCTAAATATTGATGTTGAAATTGGTCAAGCAGTCACATAATAGAATTAACAACTAGATCTGAAGAAATTTAATTAAATCACCTACTGCAGAACTCAATAGAATATTCTAAATATGAATAAATTAGACACTATTTAGTTAGAAACATCTATGGCATACTTGTTACAGAAACTTATTTAGTTTTTCTCTTTTTTTGTTTTTGGTAAAAAGAAACTTATTTAGTTAAAAACATATACTACATACTTCTAAAGACTTTATTGCAGAAACCAGCAACTCCTTGGGGCCTGTTTGCCACGTATTAAATGCTGTTGGGAGTATAAGATCCTGATAAAGGAATTCCTATTTGTTCAAATATGTGCATATCACGTAAAATGTAGAGCCAAAGCATCTGCACTTCCTAAATGTTTTCACATCTAGATCTTTTAGTAATTTTGCTCCACCGCCACACCAAACAGCAAGCTAACCTGACCTTTTAAGTCCAGTGTTGTCATGCACAACCGTAGAACTACTCAAAAA
Organism: Camphora micrantha; assembly: GCA_003546025.1. NCBI lineage: Eukaryota > Viridiplantae > Streptophyta > Magnoliopsida > Laurales > Lauraceae > Camphora > Camphora micrantha. The sequence goes on along the minus strand of QPKB01000009.1, from coordinate 32,135,323 downwards.
GGTCCTTAGCACCAACAGAGTAGATTAGCAGAAATCTCGGACAGATGTCCATGAAAAGTAGTTTAAGAAGTCAGCTTTGTCCTAGTTTTACCAATGGAACTATATAGATAGAAAAAGGGTAAAAAAGAGTAATATGGTGCAGAGTAAGGATAATCTCAAGCTGAAACAAGATTCCTATGCTATATAACTTTATTCTAAAAAGGAATAGCAAAGGGTTACTTGATGTAGAATGAGCAAGTTCTCAGGCATAAATATATTTAAATGCTCATGCCGAAATCAAGCTCATGCCCATACTCTACCTGGTGTTTTCTTTGTCATTTCAGAACTACTTTGAGATAGTTTTAGTTATAGTAGACTTGCTTTACCAAATTTCTCCTTTAGTTTGTGAAACTTTAATCCCTTCTTTGAAGAGACTCCTGTTTGTTTTTTTTTTTTTTTTCAGTTCAAGCTAGACGCAGATTTCCACCCAAAAAAATAAAATAATCTTGGTGATACTTCCGTTGTTTGTCAAATCATTAAATTAAACCACTTGACAGAGTTATGATCCAGCAGTGTGATCGAAAGACTTCAAAAATTTTGAAGGCTAGTTCATAGAAAAATGAGGGTAATAATAAATAAAACAGAATCACATCAAGTGCAGAACAGTGATTACAGAACTGGTCCCAGCACACAATTTGAGAACACTTACTGTGAATAAATTCTACAGCTTGGTGTATGTCTCCATATGAGGGAGCAAAAAGATAATCTCTCGTAGGGATCACCAAATGATCAATGCCATGAGACTGCATGAAAGGAAGGAATAAGACATTAGTTGACCACAAACAGAAACTGGAAAAGGGTACACACTACATACATTTTTTAAATACAATGTGTAAAAGAAGTGACTGCATAAAATCATATTTTGTCTTCATAAAGATGATGATATAAAATTGATCAGGCCCGGGGGAAAAAAGGTGCAGAAACCCCCACAAGAGTATGTAACAACTACAAGCTAATCTCTACCTCAAACTCTACAGGTATAGGAAGAGAGATGAGTAAAAGATTCCCAAAGGCTCAAACAATATGCATGCACATTTTCATTGGTGAACATTAAGTAAGCAGGTTGAAGTGGAAGCCTCCTCTCACCCATAAACTCAATACTGCCCGATGTTAACCAGTAACACGTTGAATGCAAACCTCATGAGATACACACTACGACACATAATAAAGCAAAACATTAGTATAAGTCTCTTGTATGCGTCCAAGTTAGGTGTTTTCTTTCACCAAAACACTCCATGCTCTTATCTAACTCCTGTATAATTACTACTCTTGCAATCTCTCTGCCTTTCCACTGCATTTCTTTGCTTTCGCTCTAATACTTCACCACCCAAGCATTTCTCTAGCTTACCACAACCACATCATCGCATCTTTCACCTATATCTCTCCCAATTCCATCAATAATGTTCTCTCTGCTGCATACTGGTTTTACCACAGGTAACCCATGAACTACTTTCACCTACATTAAGGCCCCTAATTGGTTCATGGTCACTTCCCTGCCTCTCTCTTTTGCCTGATTTGTAGGGAACAATAAGAATAGGTGCACATGATTCAACCTTCACATAACTTCAAAAATCTAGTGAATCTCTGGCTGGAGGTAGCCCCAACATCTCACCTCTCACTTATGTCTCTGACATATGTTCCTACTCACCTATGTTAAAGGCCCTAATTGATTCATCAGCACTGAACCACCTCTCTCCATTGCCCCGATTTGTGGGAATCAATGAGCTTAGGTTGCACACATCCAAACTTCACCAACAACCTCAAAAACTAGTTCATCTCTGGCTGGAGGCAACTACAACATCATACCTCAATTTGTCTTCCCACACTCCGGGTGTTTCATCACAGGTACCTGATCACCCACATTCACCCATATTGATGCTCCTACAGACTTGTGGAAACCAAAGAGTCCAGGTGGAAAAAGATTCAACCAAAACCACTAGTTTCTTTGGAAAATAAATTCAATTAACCATCTAAATGGGACAAAGCCTGAAGAGTTAAAACAGAAACAGAAGCAACAATGTCCTTTCCGAGTTCTGGGGTCTTTCCATTGACTCCATCTCACACAACTGGAGAGAAGTAGTCAATTCTTAGCTTGGATCCTCTATTTATTTTTTTTTGCTGTCATCTTCTGATGGCATTTTTCCTTTTTGTTGCTCTCCTTTTGGAGTGATGACTTTTTTTTTCTCCTTTTTCTTTTTTTTTTTCTTTTTTTTTTTTGTAAAGCTTTTGTCCAAGTTACCATTCAAAAAAAAAAAAAAAAAATGAAAAGCAGCAGCAGCAGCAAGCCAGCAACAATCAGCCCTATAACAAATATAGCCCAGAAGGAAGGGGACACACGATAGCAGCACAAAGGCCTGACAGCATGAAGCTCCACACACATAAACAAACTGCATGAGCCCACCAAAATACATGTCACATAGGCTAGGAACTAACACCTATAAGCCAGTTGAAGCATCAAAAGCATGGAAGTCAGCCTTCTGTAAGATGTAATCAGCCTGATTAGAAATTTGAATTACCTGCAATGCCTCGGAAGCAAGGATTGTCTAGTCAGTGTTTTGAAAAGCGGACTTGGGGCCAATCTAGACCCCCTCGGCCAAGTCAGACAGAGTCCCCCCGACCAACTCCGCCTCTTTCTCCTCTCCTTCCCCTTTCTCCTCTCTTCATCCACCACCATCTCCTCCTCTCCTCCACCCCACCGAGCTCCACCCATCGATCAAAATAGCAGCTGCTATGCTCCCGAGCGTAGGGGCCCAGACCACTATGCAAAATTGAATTTAGCGCCGCCCTCATTTGTAGCGGCTGCTGCGGTCCGATGTTGATAGCTACTTTTCAAGATTTTTTAAAATACATAATAAGGCTTATTTCTTTCTTTCTTCTCTCCAAATAACATTTTTGTGCAACTCTTCTACTCTTCTATACTTAAAAAGAACACCAAAACACGTAAGATCTCGCTAAATTGAAGTCAATGTAGAAAGTTCCTCTCAAGGGCTCTTCTCCAAGTAATGTCCTAACAGACGCCCCCTTCATTAGAGGTGTTCTTTTCTCTACTCTCAACAAAATTACATTGTTTGTTTTGATAAAACTTAATTAGTTATTTGGTTTGAACTTTAAACTTTTTTTAAGCATTACTTCACAATTTATGTATCCTTTGTTATGTACAATTGTGCTAAATTACTTATTTGAATTATGAATTTAGAAATGCATGATAGATTCTAACTTAGTATAGCTAACTAACATAAATACATGGGAAAAATTAGGTCAATACTCTTAGTATATAATCATTCAACTACATAGAACTTCTATGCACTAAAGAGACCGCTACATACCCATATCTTAGTTATTATAGGAAAAAGGCATTAAGTTCTAATATTTTCCAATATATTGGAATTCTGGGATATTTTTTCAAAATCTTTTGACAGAATTTTCAATTCACATTGCTATGTATCGCCCACTACGTAGCATTTTGGCCACCGGCCACTACGCCTACTGCAACTGCTATTTTGATACTTGGCTCCTCCCCTCTCTTCCTCCAACAGTGTCCCTCCTTTTCCCCACCACCACCACATTCAAGTTTCAACTCCACTTGCCTCATGGTCTCACCATTCACCTCCCTCATGGCCTCACCACGTACCTCTCCTCCATCACCCAACCCCAACGTCCCTCTGCACCCACCATGCTGCACCTGGATTGTCATCTCCTTTCCCTCTCTCCTCCCTACCTCTTCCTTAAACATCATCTCCTCCTCTTCCCACCACCATAGTCACCATCTGCTCCTCTCCCCCCCACTACCACCTCCACCTCCCTCATGGCCTCACCAGCCACCTCCCTCATGACTTCACCACATCCCCACTCCTCCAGTCACCCAAACCCAACCCCAATCCCATGCCCCAAATGAAAATAGGGTTTGCAAACCCATTGGTGCACATCAGCCAAGTCCCAACCGAGTCCCTTCCATGACTAAGTTCGAGTGGACTCGGCCAAGTCAGCTCAAACTTGGAAGAGTTTTAAAACATTGGGTGCAGTTTGAAACAAGAAATTCGAAATACAAACCGTACGCGTGGTGTGTGTAAAATGGGTTTGCAGTGGTTCAACCAAACCACTAGTTTTAGTAATCTGTTTATTGTGTTAGTGTTTCCAAAACCCTTGGACAGTCATAAGATTTAACAGTCGCTTATAAAAATATTCAAATCTTGTAATGCAGCACATGAAGCAAAGCGTATAATTTTCCCATTACCGATAAAAAACAGTAAAGATTTATAGTTTGCAAACCTGAAACAAATTCCTAAAAGCTATGAAAATGATGCAACGCCCAAAACTTTCTTTGTACATATTCTAAGGTAAACAATATGCAGAATCATTTGCAATTCGCAATTCATATAAGGACACATCGTTTGAAGTGCAATTAGAACAAGATAGATGCAAATTGATCGACGCTGGAGTTCAATCATGTTGAGAAGCTAATAGTTAGAAATTTAAGATGCTTACATGATATAGTGATGTAGGGACCAGGGTCTCATATGGCTCATTTAAAGTGATCACTCCATGAACCCCAAGTTGTTTCAAATGAGGAACATCTGTCGGAAATGGGACAGCACCTAGCAGCACAAACTGAATTAGGATGTGTTAGCGCAACATGCAAAATAGATGGACAAAAAAAGACCCACTCCACATGGGATGAAAACATGATATGTAACGAACAAGTCACAGAATTGGGTATGGAACCCATTGATTGAATTTTGAAACATCACAAACAATAAAAATATACCGCACAGGAGTAGCTTTTTTGATGGGGTTAAAAAAATGATAGCTATATGAAGAGAACAAAGAATTTGTATATACAAAATTCAGAAAGAAAGGAAAGCATCAAAACAGAATATTGATTGATACAGCATGATATCAGCTAACAAGCAGAATGGAGCAGAGTCTTACTTATAAGGTCACCCATTCAAGTCACCAAAAATCTTCTTTTTTCATTTCCTCACGCTACATATGTCAAACAAACACGGCATGTTTTCCAGGTATTCCACCCCAACCAAGAAAACCCACCTAGTTTTGCAACAGCATAAACAAAACTTCCAAGCAAGAAAAGACAGCTATAGATGGGAGATAATTCTCATGACTATGAACGTTGAGTAAGGTCCACCCATGTCCATATAGAAAGCATGATTCATTTAGAAAACTAAACAGGGATAACGTCCACCTCGCCCAAATCAAGCATTTTGTCATGTTTGGTTCAAATAACACATAACCAAAGAGGTAGATCAAATTAACAACATGTCAGTAATCCAATTATGTTACATCATTACTAAACTGAGCATATGAGTTCTTCAAATAGCAGGTCTTTCAACTTCTCTAGCCATATAACTGCACTAGAGTAAAAGGAAACCAAAGAGGAAAAACAATAGAATTACTACCTTACATCAGTATACATGAATATACAGCATTTTTACAGATGACCAGATTCAATAAAAACTGCAAGGAAATACACCTTGTCAACTTCATCCCACCAACGAAATTCTGATTGGATCTTGTTCCTGACAACATTATACAGGAGAGTTGGATAGAAAAGAACACGCGCCCCAACTCCTACTAATACCCTTTTTGCATTCAGCAGTCTCACTTCATTGCGATAAACGTGTACAAAGGGTTCTTCTTGTTCTTCTCCCTCCAATCCTCCCTCCTCAAATTCCTCAATGTACATGCCTTTTTCAATTCAATTTACTGATCACAACCAATCTCGAATGCCTCCGAAGGAACAATACTTCAAATGCCCCAAAAATCTTCAAAAGACACGATTTTTAAAACACCCAATCAACGAAATCAGCGATAAATGTCAAAATCAAAGAACAGAAGCATGAATCTCTTCTTTCTCCTCATATCTCGCCCTTTATGCATCTAAAACCCCCCCAATCACCGCAGAAGAACTCGAATTTGTGTCTTCTTCCCTAATTTGCTCCAAATTGGAACCAAAAGGAGAACCGGGAGGGCTCTAATCATCGAATCAAAGCCAAATCGTGGCAGAATCGATAGGAAAACTCCTAATTTTCTCAGGTTCCGAAGATACAGAGACGAGTCCTATAAAACAAAACTTCGACAAATGTGTTACTTCTTCTTCGTCTTCTCTCTCTTTACGCAAGTAATGATTCCGATACCTGGGAGGTTTCTTGCTCCGTGGGTTTCTCTTTTCTCTCCCTCTCAAGAAACTTTGAAAGAGAATTTAGAGGTGGTAAAATATGACCCGACCCGCCAAACTGATTCGACCCGACCCGCGTATTACCCGCTTAACCCGACTCGTTTGATAGGCGGGTCGGTCACGGGTCAAGTATTCATGACCCGCAATTAAGCGGGTCGGATTAGGGTTGACCCGCTTGACCCGCAAAACCTGCATTAATTCTTGTATTTAAGTCTGTTTAAGATTACCAATACTTAATTAGAATGTACGTGGGGGTTGGCAATTGGCATTAACTCTTAACTCTAGGGACTAGGGACTAGGGGCTGTTCCACTACCACATTATGCTTACCATAAGTCATACAATTTAGAATTATTCATCTTACATAGATGGTTTTTTTTAAAATGATTTGTGAACTACGATGTGCTTGTCTTGCATGAGTCATGCTTGTATTGTTATTATTTTCTTTTTCTTGTAAAGAAACTTATCACTCAATTATATAGTATCTTTTCATTTTGATATTTTTTATTTTCATGAAAAAACTATTTTATTTCTAACATTTTTTCTTGTAAAGAAACTTATCACTCACTTATTCAAGTATACGGGTCGACCTGACCTGTATAACCTGCAATGGTTATGCGGGTTTAAGTGGGTCGGGTCGGGTTGACCCGTGGTGGGTGCGGGTTAGGGGTTTCTGACCCGTTTAATAAACGGGTCGGATGCGGGTTAGTCTTGTCTAACCCGTTTAATAAACGGGTCCGACCCGTTTAGCACAACCCGACCCGATTGCCACCTCTAAAAGAGATTACCTTCTTTTGTTTGGATAATTATAAGATACTACACTGGTGCCCAAAGAGTAGGAGCCGAATAATTATATATCCGGGGCCTCCGGAGTGTACTATACAAAAAAATCACCTAACAACATTTGATAACCTTAAACTTTTATAACAACGGAAAAAGGACTTTCAGCCCAAATCATCTTCTTTTTCTTTTTTTTTTTTTTTTTTTATGTCGATATAATCAGTTCCATATTCTGTCATGAATAATATTTGTTGACATTAACAAAACATTCATCCACATTAATATAAAATTGTGTTGACATCAACAAAAAATACCCAGTTATTACAATCAGTAATACTGTGAATTTGTTGATGTCGATAGAAGATTCGTTGACATCAACATAAAATTGTGTTGACGTCAACAAAAATATACCCAATTAACAGCATGAGTGACCCTATGAATTTATTGACGTTGACAGAAGATTCGTCGACATCAATATAAAATTGTATTGACATCAACAAAAATGCACAGTTAGCATCAATGAAAATTGAGTTTCTCGTTGTTTAGGGTTTTATTGACATCGAGCAATCTCTTGCTCACTGTGATTGAGAAAAGGGGTAGGACGTTGATCTCCTTCATCTCTATCTTCTATTCTACTGTTGTTGTTGATTTGGAGGTGAAGAACATTTTTTTTAAGATTATGTTGACATCAGCTAACCAAGGGCAAAAACAGAATGAAATATTGGATTTTGAGCTGGAGGTCCTTGGCCGTCATTATAAAAATTTAGAGTCCTCAGTTGTAATTATCCTATTTAATGGGATTTTTGAAGTAAATGTCCAAAAAAAAATTAACTAATGGACACAAATATATCTTATCTACATATTTAAGCATTAAAAATAGAGAAAAGAATTAATTTTGCAATTTGATCATATAAAATAGACAATAATTAATAAGTCAAAATAATTTTCTTCATTCAAAAGATAAATATCAAGTTTATAGGAAAAGAAAATGAAAAAAAAAAAAAAAAACCAAAATTCTGCACGTTTCGCTCCATATTCAGTTGAACCGTGCCCTCCGATGATGGTCGAATCGCGCTCCGAAAATGATCGAACCGCTCTCATAAGACGGATCCGCTCTGAAAGCGCCGATCCGCGTTTTTGGAGCGAGATCGAGAGGGGATAAAGGAGGTTCCGGGCACTAAAATAGTACCTAAGTTTACAACAGATTTCAAAAAAGGACAAAATTTGAAGCACATTCCAAAATGTGAATTTTTTTAAGTTTTCCAAATAGATTTCAATTCACCTGACCAAATTAGATGCCGAGCGGACGGCCGATTTCCTCTCGTTTATTTTTAAAAACCCCAAACTGCCTTAGTACAAATATCATGAGCAATCACGTATGTATGTTGTGATTCCATATGCTCAGTTTCTATGAAGAGCTGATGCCATGAGCTATCACCATATCCTCAGTTTCTATGAAGAGTTGATGCCCACATTAGTTTCTGCGAGCAATCAATCATGTATGCTGTGATTTCATGATGATGTGATGTTATCATGGAGGGGATGTTCATGTCGACCTTGCCACACTAACTGAGTTCTGGATTCACGAATTGGTTTGACTTGTCAGTAGTTTGGGTCAGCAGGTTATCAGCACTTAGAGATCTGGATGGGTGCAGACAAGGATGCTGCTACACTCATCTAACGCCCAGTCTATCCAAATGTCAACTGTAGCGGTGGCAGGGGTGGGTGTTGAGGGAAATTGGGTGAGGTATGATATTATATTAGGAAATTGGGTGAGGTATGATATTATATTAGGGGTATAAGAGTTCGGTTAACTGTTTATTTTGAAGAAACTGAGGTATGATATTATATTAGGGGTATAAGAGTTCGGTTAACTGTTTGTTTTGAAGAAACTGTTAATATAATCGTATTTTACGGTTTTTGGCTTTTGAAAACCGTAATCGAATCTTGAAAACCATTAAAAACCGAACCAAAATTAACGGTTCGGTTGCGGTTAATTGTCACTTAAAAAAATATTATAAAAATTTTGTCATTTACCAATCAAACTTACTGTAAAAAAAAAAAGTTGAAAAATGGCATAATATGTTACTGTAAAAAAAGAAAAGTAATTTTCATTAAGGCCCTTAAGCTTTTTTCTTATTAACGAAACGGTTTGGTTAACCGTGTGTTTTGGGAACACGGTTAACAGAATCGCGGTTAATGATTCGATTCGGTTAATAACAGTGAGTTGAGACAAAAATCATAATCGAAACATGAAAAATGATTTTTCAATTTCAATAACCTAAATCATATTCCAATGTACGATTCGGTTGGATGGTTTTTCATTTTATTTAATATCTGAACCATTAATGATGTCTTTTGGGAAGTTTCACATCTGGGTACATTAATCTTAATCTTAAAATAAAGGGGGCGTGGAAAAAAAACGTTCCCACTGTGGAATTATCAGCTCTCAATGGTAGGTGTGCAAAGACAAAGGATACTGTGCAAAGTCAACAGATTATTACGAAACGAAGCGACAACTTTTCAAATAATATACGTGAGAGAGATTAATTTGCATGTGGTGGTGGAACTGGACCTTCTGTTCGAATTTTCCGACGAAGCAGAGGAATTGTAGAGTGGAAAGTGAAAATGGCAGGAACGCTGCAACTTCCGACCATTGATTTATCATCTCCAGACCAAATCTCCAACGCCAAATCCATCCGTCAGGTGCTCCTCCTCCTCCTCTTACTAATGTTGAAAAGAAAAACCCTACTTTTCCTCTTTTTCCTCTCTCCTAAACCACTTCTTCTCGTTGAATTTATGAACACCGAAAGGGTATCCAATTCACTTACTGTTTTGGGCACATCTTGCCAGATTTGTGGTTGGTTCTTCATTTGTTCTGATCAAGTTATCTTGTTTTGTATGAATGCTTCTTGTTGTCAAAATTCAATGATTTTAAGGAAATCTCATCATCCCCTTTTTTTCCACAGTTGTTTTGAATTGAATCATCTGTGTTTTTGCACCATCAAGTGATGTGTGATGGTATAGATCTTAGGTTCCTAGTTTGCAGTTATACGAATTCACATTCAAGTTGGGAATTGGTAATTTGAGAGTTTAACTTTGATTTGAAAATTGGATGGGGCAGGTTCATTTGATTTGGTATTTTGTTAGAATGATTTTGAGTTTGAGTTTTACAAGTTTGGTGAATTAATTCGTATTAGTACATGCTATAGATCAGTCTAAAATCCAAATAGCCCCAAATAGCTATAGAATTGTCTAATTGAAGTAGCTCTATTTCAAACAGATTTGAGTTTCCAATTAAACCCTAAAATTGTTCACTTTCTATACCTGTGTTTCTTCTTGTTTCCTGCACTTTTTTTTTTTTTTTTTTTCAATGTACATTTCTTTCATGCTTAATACTTTGTATTGAATTCCTTGGAATTTCTAGTAAAGTAGGTTCTAATGAGGGAATATTAAAAGGCGAGATTTAAGGAGGAGATTAGGTGGAGATGTGGGTGGGACTCCTTGCTTTCCTAAGATTTGATTTGCTAGGGGTGATGGCTGGGTAATCATTTCTTTGATGACCATTTCTAGATCTTCATCTTTACTTCTTCAATTTTTAGCCCTTTTAATTGGCATGCATTGCATAAATTTCCTAGGAATTCAATACTGAGCAAGCAAATTGGCCCTATAGTGAAATGTTGCAGAATGAGTCATTTCAATTAAGAGAAGGACGTGTTGCAAATCTTTATGTAAAGAAGCGACGAAAAATAAATCTCTTGTTCATTCTGGCTCCAATACTTTGTAGAGATTCTTTATATTTATATTATGGATCTGGTTGTTTTGGAACTGTCTATACATTGTAAGTTGGTTTTTTCGTTTCTCTGAGATCAAGGGGACATTTTTGCACTTGAGTTTTCCTTGGAAATGTGTTTCTATGATGATTTCATTTTTCACAGAAAGAGGAAAACTGCAGTTTAGGTTATTTGATGGAATCTTTATTTTTTGATGTCTAGTGGTTGCGTTAGTTTTTTTTTTCTGAAAATGGGTGTCGTAAAAGAACAATTTTATCACATATCAACAACTTTTCTATTCCTAAGCTTAATAGTAAACTGTTCACCAATTTGGAATCACAGGGTGGTTGCTGTGGATAGCACACTGGTTCCCAATAGTCCCACCTAGGGATCGATCCTTGGGTTTCCCATTACTATTAGTAAAAGAAATGTGCATGAACAATGAGCCAACTTAACAACAGGGATATGAAGAGACAATAGAAGCTGGTCATGATCAAAGAACATCGATTACAATTGTGACTCATGAGTGACAGGAGGAGGGGATGTGGAAAGAGTTGTGGAAGTTTGTTTTTAGGGTTGGAAAACTCAACTATGGGAATTCATTTTCTATCTGCAGATCAGAATCGATTTTCCACAAAAAATGCAGAAAATGGCTCTGCCTCAACAAAATAAAATATATAAATACATAAAATAAAAGAGTGAAAAATATCTTGGTGCGAAATAATAGGAAATGTCTCATCTTAGAATCAAGTTTGCTTTTCTGTAAAATACTGACTGGCACAAATGTTTCTTAAAGGCATGTCTGTGCTTTCTTGACCTGTTCTGGCAAGAGGAAAAAGAGATAGAGCTAGGTTTGTGGAGTGGATGGTTGATTTTCTAGATCTCCACCCTCTCCCCATGAAACTATCTGTCAGATTTACTTAATATTAAGCCGTATCCCACTTTATTTCAGCCTTCACCTCTCTTATTTTTATACTAGGTTGGAAAGAAACAAACATGCCATTACCTATGATGCCCTGATACGGTAGGAACACTCCATGGATATGATGGGGACAGATTTTACACAAAAAAAAAAATATTGGATATGATATACGACACGACACATTGCCAATTTTGAAGTATCCGGTCCAGGCATCATGTGCCATAACTGACCAAGGGGATTCCTATTAAAAAACAATTTCTCAGTAAAAAGAAAAAAAGAAAAAGGAAGAATAAGAAGAAACTGTTTTAAGGGGATCATCATCATAACTGTTGAGTGTTGATAAACATTTCAGGCTTGCTTGGACCACGGTTTCTTCTATGTTGTAAATCATGGAGTTGATGATGAGCTTCTAAAGGGTGTGTTTGAGAAGAGTGGGAAGTTCTTCTTGTTGCCTCTACAGGAGAAGATGAAACTTACACGTAGCAAGGATCACAGAGGTTACACGGCCTTGTATTCTGAGACCCTTGATCCTTCAATACAATCAAAAGGTTTGTTTTCTTTCCAGGTTTCATGTAAGTAATCGTTATTTTGTACCATACAACCGTGTTTTAGTCATTTTGCACCTACGGGTCGCGATCGTATTTTGATGCTGTAAACTTTGTGAGTCAGAGGTTATAAATCATTGAAAGCCACAATCAATGAGAAATTCCCATATGACATGACTTACCAGGTCATGTGTTCCATTCTGGTTGGAGTTCAAACTATTCAATGTTCACGTGGATCAGAAGATCCTATGTTGCAACTTGCAAGCCAAACAATTGGTAGGCATTGAATGGAGAAATTAGAAGAAAATGGCCAGGATCCAAATTCAACAGACAAAATCAGATGGTCAGGATTATTAATCAGCTTAGAACAGTTGGAAGGTGCTAATTTCAACCATGAGTTTGTGAGTTCATCTCAGACTGCCTTTCAGGAAAAAAAAAAAAAAAAACTGTATGTCCAATCAGGGTTACTTTGGCTATACTGTCCATATCGAAGATTGCATTTTGAACCGTTCAGATCTGCATACACAAATGTGATGCATATGCTGGATGAGTTGCTACAAAGGAAAAGAAAAGGAAAAAGAAAAAGAAAAAGAAAAACACAAACTGGTTATTCTTCCACACAAACCTACCACAAGATGTTTCCACAATTTTGGTAATATTTAGATACTGTTGGGTAGGACATTTTTGCTGTCTTCGTGGTTCCCCTTACTTCGTACTTACTTTATCATCATCATCATTGAAGCCTTATTTCATCTATTTGGGGATGGCTATACTACTTGTTCACTCAGCCCTACTTACAACCATGTTTCTGTGATTCCACAATCTACATTCCAGCATGTCTTTTCTGACTGCTTCATTGATGCCTTTGTTTGTCTCCCCCTTTCCATTCCCTCTTGAGCTTGTAACATTAAAATACTTTGTACATGGGCTGTTGGGTGTTTTGGAATTTTTTCGATGTGGCCAAACCATTTGAGTTGCACTCAATTTTCTTTTATGGGCAATTGTAGATTTACTCATATGTACTCATTCTTAACTTTTTCTTTTCTTGTAAGTCCAACAATCCTTTTTAGCATACACATATCAGCCAACATATACTTTATACTTTAGCTTCTTTGTTGCCCAATAGTACTGCTAGATATTTAATTATTTTCAATTCTCCTTGGAGCAGAAGGGTATTTCTATTTCTTGTCAGTTCAAAAAGTTGTCCAATTTTGTAAGTTCCTGCGTATGAAGCTTCATGAATTCCTTTTTTTCATTGAGCATGTTGAACCTTTTTACAGTTACTCCTCAGTGCCCTTTCTTTTTTTGATAGGACATTGTCCTTTCTTGTTAGTTTGTATAAACCATGTAATATTGTAGATGACCATTTCAATGTTTGATTCCTAAATTTATCTATTTGGGGAATGATGGTGATTGTGTTGGAATGTATACAGGGGAGACAGTAAGTATAGAAATTTCATCTGTTGCTATTTCATTATGAAATTTAAGAGTGTTGCCAGTTTCTGCTTTTTGTTTAGGACTTGTTTGTGTGAGAAGAGATTCCATGCTGCTTGGATTTTTGTGTCACAGGAAATTGAAATCCTTTTTATTCTAGAAAATTTAGTTCATTTTTTTCCTTTTCTATGAGGAAAATGTGTTTCACCAAACAATGCAATAGTGGGCTGCAAGGAAAATTATAACATTTTTCCTTTCTGTCGCATAATCCTCTCATCGCACAAACACACCCTTGAGAATTTGAACTGTGATATTAGTTTTTAGCTTTCCAGTTACAAGAGCCTAATATAAAAGGGAAAGAGAGAGTGCGGATTTGGTAATCAGTTTTTCTAACTGAAATGCAGGAGATCTACATGAGAGTTTCTACATTGGTCCTGTGGATGATGACTTGAATCAGTGGCCTGCAGAAGGTATCTCTGCTCCCATTGCTTGTGTGAATCCGAGTCTATTTGTCAAAATGCTTTCTTACCTTCAAAATGTCTGACTTAAGATAATGATTTACGCGCCTTTGCCTTCGATGTTGCTTGGCTAGCAAATTCCAGATGCTCTGCCATGTTGGAGACCTACAATGGAATTATATCATAAAAAAATGGTGTAAGTTTGAACGTTCCCTTGTACTCATTTGCATGTTTACTTTCACAGCTTCTATTATTTCTGGGTGGTGCATCTATTATTCAACTTGCAGTGATCAGTATGTGGTGAATGAGTAATTATTTTCTTCTTTCTGCAATCACTGGAAACATGGTGCATTGGTGCTTACTAAACTGATTATTATAGGCTGGTTAGATTTCTTTTAACAATAAAAATGATTTGGTTTGACTTCTTTGATAAAAAAAAAATTACCGAAAGCCTTTTTATTAATTAACTCATAGGGTTTGGGTCTTATGACAGCTCTAAGTTTTGGCCTTTTCTTCCATAGGACTTTGGGGTGGAACTTGATTTCTTTGATTGCTTTGGCTTTGAATTTGGATGAAGATTTCTTTGAGAAAGTGGGTGCAATGCATGCACCCTGGGTATTTATGCGACTTCTACACTACCCAGGTTGATAAATTTTATTATAATATTATAGTTGAATTTTTGAGGTTCCATAATGTCTAAAGGAAGCAATTATCTCTGTATAATATTTTTTCTTAAGTCAAAACAAAAACACATCTGCTGATGATCTGCTTGCTTTTGATTTTATTTTCAGTTGAAACCTCAGATATTATGAATTATGGTGCATCTGCTCATTCAGATTATGGAATGATCACAATTCTGGCTACTGATGGTGTCCCTGGACTTCAGGCATGTTCAATAAAAATAAATAAATGATACTTTACTTTGAAACTGATTCTTTGTTCCTCTAGATGCAAATACTGCTAATATATCTCTTATTTTTGGTATTCTACAGATTTGCAAGGAAAAGGATAAACAACCACGAGTTTGGGAGGATGTGCTCCATGTCAATGGGTAAGTCCATATGAGAAATTATATGATTTTCGATTTGGGTGTAGTTCCTTTGGGCTTCCAATATGTACACAGGCAGGGACCATGGTTCGATGATCCAGACCTTTGATCTCATGAACCTATTGGTAGATTGACTCAATTTCCCAAGAACATCCCTCAAGGTACAATCTTATCCTCTGACTGAAAATCATCAAATGGACTCTTCAGAAGTGAAGAAATGGTCCATAGATGGATTTAGGAATCTGGAGTTCCCCCTTTTGGTTTTTGCAAGGGAGGGATGGAGGAGGATCAGATTTAAGATGTGGAAGCTGAGCCACAAACCATGGTGCCTACAAGGATCCTAATTCCCAACTGCTCATTATGTGGGAATTAATATAGCTGAACCATAGCCCAGAACATTGTTCTGAAAATCAGAATTGTATCGCAAATTGTTCATACCCATGAATTGAATTGAATCGAATCATGAATCACATCACGAATTGTAGATTTTTCATTTATTCATAATCCATCCATTTTCCCATGCATAGCAGTATAAATTCCATGACAAATTAGTCTATTATACAATCATATCAAGAACATCATGACATATTAATATATAATAAATAATAAATAAAATATGTAAATAGTTAAATAAGTTTAAGGTATCAATATTTATTGTTTCTTATCTGTAAATCAAAACATAAAAGTAAAAATAAAATCCAATCCATCAATCTTACACCATAGGATAACTCTTAAAGTTAAGAAAGTGTTCATGAAGGGGGACAAAAAAGAAAAAAGAATAGAAAAAAAGAAGAAAACATAGACAAGCCTTATATGTATAATCGAACGATTTAAGCAAATGGATGTTCTTTATTTATTTCTAAAACCTCTCCAAAGCCACATAAATTCTAAGAGGCTTCATTAACTACTAAATGACCTTTTAAAAGTAAAAAAACGCTAAAATAAAGAAAGAAAAAAGATAAAAGATTATTAATATTATTTTATTGGTTGTAACTTTTCTCACAAAGCTGAATCGCTTGTATCGTAAGATTCAATGAAACGAATATCGAATTGTAAGATTCACATTTGAATCCGAAGATTCTTCTATAAATGAGATTCGTTGCATTGATATGAATTGTTTTCCTTAGGATTCGGGATACAAATCACAAGATTCTGATAGCAATGGCTCAGAACTCATGCTGATTAGACAATCCTGTCTCTCCATTTGGAGGAACTTTTCAGAAAGAAAAAGGTCAACTGAGTCTTTGTTGAACCCATCTTCACTTCAGTTTTCCTGAAAGGTCTTTCAAACAAATGGTTAGGATTGTCCAATCAGTGTGACTTTTGGGCTCCTGCACATCTGAGGTATTTTTGGCGTACTCTGGTTGGTTTTGACATTGTACCATGTGCATAAATGTCAAAATCCAGTTGATGATTAAAAAAAACAAAGATGTTTCCCTTTAGTTATATCTTAAGGTAAATGCCGTGGTCACTCTTGCCTAAGAGGTCTTTATCTTTACAAGAAGTAGAGGAAGAGTTCTGCTGTTGAGTCTGAGTTGTTTTTCTCTTGAGGATGGTTATATGCTTTATTTGGAATTTCATATATGGATAAATACGATTACCTCTAGAAAGTGAGAACCATGAATCCATGATCAAATCTAGCTAATATGCATAAAAAGATACTTGTTTTTCTTTTCATTTGATAATGTGAATGCCATGCACATGTTAGTCCTTAGAATACATAAACACACGCACAGTTTCTATCTTAAAGATGTCCAAATGCTTTGATCTTTTTGGAAGTCTCTCTTGAATTTGCAGTAGATTGACTTGATTGAACCGGGGCATGTGTTAATAACAGTAAGTGAACTCGCATCTACAGGGCTTTCATTGTTAACATTGGTGATATGATGGAGAGGTGGACAAATTGTTTGTTTCGGTAATTTTTCATTCCAACTCCTACCTCTCTCTTTCTCTCATATCTTTTTTTGGAAGGAAAAAGGATGAAGATGGGCATGTAAACAGGTTGGACGCATGGCAGATCCAGATCCAGGGTCCTGGATCTGATCTAAACTAGATCCATATGTCAGACCCGTTTAGATCTACATTTGAGTCTTCACTAGGGCTTGTGTTGAATCCTTTTATATTTATTTGCTTCTTCTTCCATTCTGTAATTGGTTATAGCCATGCCTTGGTTCACCCACAATTTGATGATTAATTGAATCTGGACCTGTAGACCTGAATCCAGGTCCAATTATAAAATGAATGAAGGTAAACACCCATTTACTGGGTTTGATACTTTGGTAATTGGGTAAATAGGGAGCTCCGTTGCCATCCTTTCCTGAATATGTTCTTTTGTCGAATATTCTTTGAGGATTAATACTACTGAAAGCCTACTGTGGAAGCTTCATCAAAAGTTCTTGGTTGGGCACACTTGAATGCTGTTAGCATGATTCAGAGTTCTTTATCATCACCTGCTAAATGGAAATAGCTCAAGGGGGATGATCCTGATAATGGTTTCGCAACCCATTGGGTTGATTAGGAACCCACCGATTTTTTAGTCAGCCTGGTCACAAATTGGGTGCTTTGGTCAGGACTCAGGTTGAACTGGGTATAGGCATTGACTAAAACCCAGTTGGTCCACTTGATAAACTCATGATTAGTCCTTACTCGTCTTGTTCTGACTGAGTCATCCTAAGGAAATTTATTTATAATATTAAAAAGACACAAAAAATCTTTTACTAGTAAAACAATTGAAATTACTATACACTGAATGAGAGCTAAAAACTGTACTTACAATTCAGATAAAACTTGCGTAGATAATTTTCAAAAGTGTACAATTGAATTTTTTCAATATTCTTCTATTTTATTTACCATGTATAGGTCATATTTTATAGAAAATATATAAAACTTATTTAAATGACTCGTTTGGTCGACCTGCCTAGATTTCTAGTTGGCTCGACTTGTTAGTGGAGTTGGGTCCACCCGCTGGGTTGGAAAGCTATTATCCTGATCATCCTGCTTAAATAGGTGGATGCAGACAATCTTTTTATGCTTTTCCTGTGCCCTTGAAGGTCACTGATCAATCATGCTGACATCACGTGGTTAAGCCTAGTGAGGTGCTTCTGGTGGAGTCACTGAAAAATGTGGCTTCTTTGTATATTCCACAATATTATAAATTTCTTGAATGGTATTCTCCTATTTGCTTTTATTCCTAGAATGTGAATTTTATTTTCTTTGTAATTCTTATTTGTTTTCTGTTGCAGGTCGACATTGCATAGAGTTATGACGGCTGGGCAAGAACGATATTCAGTATTCCCTGTTTGCTACTTCGTTGATTTTTCCTACTTGGTTTAAATCTGGATCAAATTGAAAGGAAAAAAAAAAGAGTTTAAACAAATCTGCATCTGAATTATCTTCTAGTGTTCTCATAAAACATAAAAGAAAAATGAAAATTCTCAATCTGATAATATCCATCCATTTGCTTGTAATTGAACTTCAAACCATCTGCTGGCTGACTGACTTGTGATTTGTCAGGTGGCCTTCTTTGTGGACCCAAACCCAGATTGCATTGTTGAATGCTTAGAAAGCTGCTGCAGTGACACCTGCCCTCCAAAGTATATCTTAAGACTTTTCTCTTTTTCTAGTGCTGTTTAAGAAAACATTTTATGTCAGCACAACTGCACTAGTCAACATTTTGTTCACCATAAAGCTTATTTTTCTTATCATGGTGGCAGGTTTCCTCCCATCCGCAGCCAGGACTACTTGGAAGAGCGTTTTAGGATGACATATGCCTTGAAAGGATAATAAAATACGGTAACTGTGACAATTGTTACATTGGTTCTGTTTAACTTGGTGCTTGTAACCTATCACAGGTCTTATTAAGTAGAGGAAAGGATTTCGGAATTCTTTTTTTTTTTTTTTTAATCTTTTAGGTATTGAAGAGAGTAAAGTGCCCTATGGGAGTGTTGGATCTTGATGCAAAGCCTATAGGCTGATACAATCATACCCGTGGCCCACATGTGGACCCAAATAAGTCTATGATTCTGTTTCTTATTTTATTTCTTTAATGAGTTGTAATTAGTATTGGTTTTTCAATTTTATTAGTTTCCTAGTTCCCGTTTGGCATCATTCTGGGAAGTTTTCATTATGAAAATGAATGAAAAAAGACTTGTTTGGAAGGCTTTTTCTCTCCTTTGTACATCTATAGCATCTCTCCCTCTCTTTCACCGTCATATCTCTCTATCTCTAGATTTTCTCTCACAAAATGCTAGCCAAACAAAATTTTCTTCATTCATTCTCAGAATAAAAATTCCCAGAATGATGCCAAACAATAACATGTCCAAATGCCCCAATCTGATTTTATGTTTAAAAAAAAAAATTAATGATCAAAATCTTCTTTCTCTGTAGCACAACACAATGCATTGTGAAAACTCATGTCTTCTATTTTTTAAAATCAATTTACACTCATTATTTTCTTTTTATTATAATTTCTTCCTTTACGTCGACAGAGTTTGATACTTTTATATACTCGATAATTTTTCTATCCATTTCTTTGCTTAAGTTTTTGAAAATATATGCCTTTACTAACAGTTTTTTTATTTCTTGTAATTTGAGACTTCTAAATTATTTTGTTATATATCTACATTTTTAGTGGGGTTGCATTTATATATATCTTTTACAAAAATTATTTCTAAAATTTATTCATTCTCGAATAATTCCTTTTCGCTTAATCAATATGATTATCATGTATATGTCTTGTATGGTTTCTTAGAGTGGCCCACAAAGAAAAATATTCCTGGTTCTGCCCCTATCCTTTGGGTTTGCATCAGATCTTGATGATGCTTCTAGTTGCTATTATTTACTGAAGTGCTAGTGATGTATGGTAAAGCTAAATGTTGCTGGTTAATGTTGTTGGCCTATTTGTTTGCATTAGAATTCATAGGAATTGAATACAGATGATTCATATTATAAATGATTAAAAATGAAGATCAAAGGTGAATTTCTAAAAATGAGAATCAAATCATCTTCCCTTTGGGGAAATAGAATCAAAAGAAGATGAGAAAAATACACAAGACCATCGCCCTAGTAATTCAATACATAGGAAAGTGAAGGTCCTATTTACACATCTACCTTATATCATTCACCCTTCACCTCAAATCCTTCACTCTTCAACTCTTTAATAATCCTTTGGTAGAGTTTATTCACCATGAATTCTTATGTATTCAATTCCTATATATTTTAATATATACAAACAGGCCCTAAATATTATATTCTTTCCATTTGCATGAACAAATCTTTCAATTCTGAAGTGTGTTTCATTTATGTTAAGCGCTACAGCCTGGAATCCCTGGTTATTTTTGTCGAAGGGAGGTGCGGGTTCCTCAAACTGAATATAAACATAAAATGTACAGTTTTTGTATTTTTT
Source organism: Camphora micrantha (assembly GCA_003546025.1). Lineage (NCBI taxonomy): Eukaryota > Viridiplantae > Streptophyta > Magnoliopsida > Laurales > Lauraceae > Camphora > Camphora micrantha. The sequence continues at coordinate 32,114,729 of QPKB01000009.1, read as the reverse complement.
CTTATGCCCCCCCTTTTGGTGCTCACTTGATTTAGGATGAAGGTAGTGTTCGAAGTGATTGATACCAACGCAAGCGAGGTTCTTCTGGCCCTAGATTTGTTTACTAGAATTTGTACTGCTATATCAACACCAATCTGAATATCCTCACACCAAATCTATGCCTTTGATATGCTCTGATGCTAAGTTGATGAAATATATGATTCAGTTTGCATGATAAAACATGAATGTGTTCCATTATTCTGGAAATCTGTTCTGAGATGGGCTACATCCACAAGGTGGATGATAAATTGGGTTTGACTCTTCTGAAATTCATTCTTTTTAGAAAAATATGGAATCTCATAATCTTTAATTTTACTACATGACTACAGCACTTCCATGTGAAAAGTAGAGAACCTCCCCAAAATGAGTTTTCAAACTGGCCTGGATTTTGGCATAGGTCGTCTAGGAACAATGGATAAATAGATTTCACCTCATCCATTTTATCTGCTACTTGGGTTACTGAGTTACGAAAATCAGTAAGGGCTTGTTTGTTTGGATGGTATTTATTAAGTAAGAATTTATGGTCAAATGGGCTCTAATAAAGGATTTATTAAAAGGCAGTGAGGGTGAAGGATATAAAGTGGAGATATAAATAGTACATTGACTTTGCTAAGATTTCAATTACTAGGGTGATGGCTGGTTTTTCATTTTCCAATTTAATGATCATTTTTGGATATTCTCACCTTTGTTTCTTCGGTTTTTAACCACTTTTAGAAATGCATGTCTTAGAATTCCTAAGAATTCAATTACATGAAACCAATGGTGCCAAAAGATTGTTGCGATGAGTGTCCTTCATTGATAATCAAACCAGAGAGTTAGGCATGGAAGCAGCCATGGCCAAAATAGCAGAGCCCCAAGTCTAGAAAAATGTGGGCCGGGCTTAGGCCAAGCTTGGGCTGGTCCACTAGTTCAATGTGAGTGTGAACTTGTACTTGAATTCAATCTGAATTGGGGCTATGCCCTCTACAGTGGAATAAAATTGAGCCTTTGTAGAACCTAAAAAAAATGTAAAGTTCTAGACATTTAAACTCATGACCTATAAGCCTTTTAAACAAGGTCAAACTAACCATCAAACTGCAGAACTATTATATAATTGTTTATTAAAGAAAAATCTCAAAAGTAGCTAGATGGAGCTGCGGGGGACTATCTATGTGGGCCATGGCGCGGGTTATTATGCTAGTTATTGATAGTGGCTATTATTAAAGTTTCAATAATGGATCCCATTGAAACTGCAATGAAAGATTTTATTTTTGTTGGAATGACCCACTCGACAGGCACAATTCAATCCTTTTTTTTCTTTTAGCTGATTGATAATATATCTTACAAAATTCCATAAACGACTAGACCATTGCTAGCTTAGGAATCGGACAGCATGTGGGGCCCACCTGTCCCCTTGTGTGTTGAATTTAAGCCATCTTCAATTATTAAACAGCTCCTGAACCAAATCTGGCTGCAACTTTTAATAGCCATCTTGTTTTTTTTTGTAAGTTGGGGGTACTGATGCTTTAAAGTTGGAGATCTAGGTCACGTTTTACAATCAAATTTTTAGGAAATTTCTTTTTTTGATTTTTTTAAAGTTGTGGTAAATCCTTTGATAATTATAAATTTTTGAGGATGTAGACGAATGAAAATCTTTATTTGTTAAGATTTTCAAATCCGACCACCCCCCATAAGATTTGAAAATCCTCACTTAAGTGGATTTGCACATCGAATCCTATGTTTCTCAGCTATATGCATCGATACACACTGATATTAATGTGAAATCATCAACTATACAAATCCCTAACGAGGAATCTTTATTTTAGTGATAGTGGAGAATCATCAGATCTATGGATTCCTTGCCTGTTAGCAAACATGCTCCTAAGGATTAAATGACGAGGCATGCATGCGATACTTTTTCTAATATCTAGATTTTGGACAACTATCAAGCCCTTGAAAGCTTACCACTCTTCATTGGATGGTTCTTTTTCATTATTCTTTATTGCTCACATTGGTACAACGTAAGGTACCTTTCAGACCCCTAAATCCTTCATTATTTTCGTGCTTTTAGGTGGGCCCCACAGCTGCAGCGATACCCATCAATATTTTTTCTCGACTTGTGTGAGTCCAGCCGTCACCAGGCTTGGATTGGGTGATTGATAGAAAGACCAACCATTGCTGTGGTCCCGCCCGAATAAGAAATGCTTGTAATTTAGTGATAGTTTATCTAAACAATTGCTAGAAAGCCCTCAAATGATAAATTATGCGGCCTTGGGCCTCACATATATGGCGGCCTGTTTCTGGTTTGGAGTGGATATGTGCCTGTGTCACTAAAGTTCGGTCGAATCTGGATAAACCTAAGCCGACAACCATCCCAGTCGAACCCATTAACACCCCTAATCACATCTGAGAAGTGAGATGTGAGTAGCTTTGGATCAGAAAAATACTTGGAACAGACCCACCCAAAATTGATTGATTGGGATGATGATCATGGCAATTATAAAGGAGAGAATCCAAAATGAGAGTTGTTTGGACTTTTGGTAGGCCCCACCAGAGGGTAAGAGCATGCTGGACAGTATAATGATGCAGTCCCATCATAGAAGCATATATTTCTTGATCTTGATCAAGTCCCATCTCTTAATAATATAGTTGTCAGTCAACACAACCTTTTCTTGAAGAAAAAGCTTTCAACACAACCCACTACCACCAACAGGTCCTGTGATTGATAGCTCAATACTAACTAACAAATATTCTCTCTTTTTTCCACTAGAAACTTCATGCAAAATTAACAAATCCAATCACATGACTACCTAATTCTACGTTACAATTTTATGCATTTATGATTACAATGATAAAGGTGTTATACAAGTAACTACAAGGACATAAAATCCATGCAATCTTAATTTTTAGTAATGGGTTTCATAGGAGGTGGGCCATCCACTTTTGGGCTTGCTTTGGGCTGAGTTCTTAGACCAATGGGATCAACTTGGGTTGACTTTCAAAAGCTCATAAGCCAGAAAGAATGGCTCATTGGGGTGGATTTTATAGTCAGGTACTTCAGGTTTCAAATATGGAACTGGGCCCAAGAATATAGTTCACACAATGGACCTAGGGCATCATAGTTTAAGAGGTTTTTCCAACTTGCCCTGACTCAGAGTTGAGTTGGCTCTGGAAGTCGTCGAGTTGGGGCAGCTGAATGAGTTAAGCCAAACCCAGTACATGGCTGGATTCCCCGAGTTTGGTTGGCGTGAGTCGGACGAGTTGATCCAGTTTCTGAGTTGAAGGTTTGCTGACTAGAAAACCAGCATACCCAAATACAAGACTGGCCCAGTTTAACTATTTAACCAGCTTGGAATTGAACCCAGCTAGATTAACAACATACTCAATGCAACTGAGACTGAAATTACAAAATCTAGGTCCAAAGTATGGCCCTGGACTCTTTTTCCTTAATCCCCAAGAGCAAGAGAAAGCTACAATTTCTAAGGAGTCCAGATCAGTGTGATAAAATATTCTGGAAATATGAAATGATATTTCCCCAATAATATTACTATACTTTCAGAACTCATCACAGAATGAACATATCAAGAGTAAATGATAGAAAATCAGAAAAAAAAATGAAGAAAAAAGAAAGAAAAATCTATAAAATGTTTTTCACAACATTTTACATTGTTGTTTTTTTATTTTATTGTCTTTTTAGTATTAAAAATAATTCATTTTTTGACATTTTCCAAGTAATATCTTGAGCAAAACCCCAAGTTTGAAACTACGTATCCTAACATTTTCCTAAAGTCTTCATTTTCTACTCCTATATTTGTGAGAATGGTTGGGATATTGAGCCTGGATCCTTGACAGTTGACACATTTCTCAGTGTAAGTATCCTAGCATTTTTTATAAGGTCGTGTGGCATTTAGGGGGGTCTACAATCCTTAATAGACATTTCATCTAAAGCCGTGAAATGGGCGGTTAACATTGAAACCTCTTCCTTAATCTAACAAATATTCATTTTACGGCTTCAGATCAAATACCTAATAAGTTAAAACTCCTCCTATTGGTTTGGGAGTTTATCTTAAAATCCTAGTTGGATCTGGTAGAGCAAGTGAATGAAAAAAAAAAAAAAAAAAAAGCCCACAAAAACATGCTACATGACCTTATTTATTTATTTACAAAGTTAAGAAGCCACAAAAAGATCCAAGCTTCATATCTAATGGGCCGGGGACTTAAGTAAATGCTTGGAAATTCTAAAAACAAGCTCTTATTATATGACTTAGAGCTTATTTACATATTAGAGCATTTTCTAAACCTCTAACTGTATTTTTTTAATCTACAGAATTTATTTACAAAATAGAAGTTTTGCCTCTAAAAAAAGCGAGAGAGGACATATATATATATATATATATATATATGGGAGAAGCTTCTATGAGAGTATCTCTCACGGTACTATGAGAGTAAAGAGGTACCCATTGAATCCATATCCAATGCCAACAACCTAAATATGAGGGCCCCCACCCCTTACTCTCACAGTTACTCTAGGAGCATTTCTCACTCCCTCACCATAAGATGATGAGAGATTGATGCACATGAATATTTTCATATATATATATATATATATATATATGATGACTTCATAAAACTTCCAAAATGACTTAAATGGTGGGTTCTAGCTACATTGTAATTTTTAAAAGGCGGCCCCGAATTACCAGAATTCCTAAAGGTGGGCCCCAATTACCTAATGAACTAAGAGCTTTTTTTAAAACTGATTTTACCAAATAGATAAATTGTAAATCAGAACTTAAAAATCAGAGCTTTTATTTTAGATGTTAATCTAATTAACTCTTATTAATTAGACTAGAGTCTTCAAACGCCCCTTTATTTTACTCAAAAAAAAAAAAAAAAAAAAACCCTTTAGAGTGACTCGTATTTGGAGCAGCCCTCTCCAAATGGAATCTAACCTTGTTTTAAACCCTAATACTTTCTTACAGTTATTTTAGTAATTTTTGGGCAAAGGTAGAATACAGACTGTTGGTGGGCTGACACAGTTGCACTAGATCAGAGCCCAACTCTCATTTGAGAAGCACATAAAACTGATTCCTAATTTCTTGGCACATATAATCTTGGATTATCTAATAATATAAGGCATGCTTTGAGTTGCTTTTATCTTTTGCCTCTCTAACTCCAATGTATATAGACAAAGTGTGTGGGCTTTCATTTCTTCAACTGGGCCACGAAGATCAGAGAATATAGAGCATTGATATAATGGGTCCCCATCTTGAAAGCCCAATCCAGAGAGAGAGAGGAGAATCCAACCATCCAGCTCTTTGCCTCTCTTCTATTGAATGTGCAAGCAGCAGATGGTTTTGCTGAGATAACTGATACAAATTACATGAATCTTGCTCTCATGCTCATATAGACCCCCTAGATCTTCCCTTAAATGTGCACCCACCATCAGATCTACCAAGATTTTGAATTGAATTGGATTACTTAATCCTATTCAATTGACAATAAGACTCAAACCCTAGAATGATTATACTATGATTAGGTACCAATGCCACCCAAAGCCATAATTTTCTTCGTTAATCATAGATTTGTTGGGTACTAATTATAATGTTGGATTGTTTATCCCATCTCTAAGATTTTGATGCATGACCCATCATTAATTCAATGGGGCTAACCTTAATTATCAACTAGTCCAATAACCCATGCTCAGCACGGTATCTCCCTGCACTGCAAAATAAATAATCATGTATTAAAAAAAATTACCTCTTTCTATAGGACAAGTTGGATAAAATAGAAATAGAGAAATTAGAGCAAAAATGGTACACTTACATAGGAACAACTGAAACACGAGTGGTTTGATGGGAAAATGAGTGGGCAGTTGCATGAGTAGTTCACAGTCGTCAGTCAAAATTATAACCAGACGGTCAGAATTGAAACCAAAACCTCCTAGATTAATATATTATAATGGTTTTGATTGGACTACCTTTGTCAATCAACCTAATGATATTTCCGATGGCCTGTTCTAGTTATATTTGTCATGGGGATTATTAGGTGTCTTAAAAGCTTCTTTTATGGTTCCCAGAGTGCAATGCAAAAATCATGTAGAAATTAAATCCTTTATGCAAAAAGCAGCTAGGCCCAATTCAGTCACCTAACAATGAACGTATGCTTCAAGAACACTACTCCATTATCAATGTTATTGTCACCAAATGTAACATCAGGGAACAGCCGTCTTCCATTCATTCTGTAACCACTGTCTCTCATCCTCTCAAAATCTTCATATAAATACAGCCCTTTGCCCCCTCATTTTCAATCCATGAGTTGAGTGAGAAGAATTGGTAAGAAGAAGAAAAAAATATATATTGATATAGTTACTCAATGGGTGCCATGGGTGGAGTGGTGGTGTTGTGTTCAGTGGTCATCTTCTCCCTTTCTTCTCTATGCCATGGGTTGAGCTTGAACTATTATGACAAGACATGCCCACAAGCTGAAGCCATCATCACTAATGTTGTTAACAAGGCAGTCAAGGCAGACAAGAAGGTTCCTGCAGCTCTGCTCAGAATGCATTTTCATGACTGCTTTATCAGGGTACTCTCTCATATTTCTCTAGAGTCATTAAGTATTATTTTGGAGAAATTATTGCCTTGATAAAATCTCAGGATATTTTCAAAATTGAGACTTTTTTTGGGAGAATGTTCGGATACTATATATATTACTGGTCAAAATGTTTTTTATGTAAATTTTACAACTTTTTTGTGGATGATATCGCTGTCTTCTGGCTTCTTTCCTACAGTTTTTTCTTTAGTTTTTTTTTTCTGATATTCTGAAAAATATTGAAATATTATAAAAAAAAAAATCTTCTAATTATATCATGGTATTTTCAAAATTTTGCCGAAATCTCTCTCTCTCTCTCTCTCAATTTTTTGTGCATGGTGTCAACTATCCATCTTGTGGGAGCATTCTCTCTCTCTCTCTCTCTCTCAATTTTATGTGCATGGTATCAACTATCCATCTTGTGGGGTCATTGGTTGGATGGATGTCACAATTCAATCTGCATGCTTTTGGCATCATGATCTGGATTGAATGAATGGTCTGGATCAATTTATTGAATCCTCATGTGCTAGATTGTAATGTATACCCATTGAAAATTTTAGTTGTAATGGCCATTATGGCATGTTAGATGTAAATAAAATAACAGGGATGAGGATGGAGTTTTACTACAACTTTAGGACTAAACACACAGAAAATCAGTATCCACTTTGGTCAAAAGCTTATGCATCCCCCAGTTGTCTCTGTTCAAGTCAAGTTGAAAAGCCATAGTGTGGAAAAAAAAATCATTAAGCAGGAAAAAAGAACTTACTGGACAAAAAGTAGGAGGAATTTAAGGGCCTTTTTGAAGAGGCCTGCTTTGGCTTGGCTGACTTTGATTCTCTCTTTTTCTATGAAGGGATGTGATGGGTCAGTGCTGCTGAATTCAGTGGGCCAGAACACTGCAGAAAAGGATGGACCTCCCAACATTTCACTCCATGCTTATTATGTCATTGACAGTGCCAAAAAGCAAGTGGAAAAAGTGTGCCCTGGGGTTGTTTCATGTGCAGATGTTCTTGCCCTGGCAGCAAGGGATGTTGTAGTACAGGTGAGTTTTCACAAGAAAAATACTTGCTATTAAATGATGGGTTCCTGCCTTCTTCAATCTGAACCATCAAGAATTTTTTTTTTGAGTGGTTTACATTTAAAGAGGTGAGCCCCACCTGGTCAAACACAGACCATTTTAATTTTGTAAGTAAAATTTGAACACCACTTTGTGTGCCCCCATTAAATAGGCTGGAGGTCCCTACTGGCAAGTATCCAAAGGAAGGTTGGATGGAAGAATTTCAAGGGCAAGTGAAACAAGACAGCTGCCATCTCCTGCCTTCAACTTCTCTCAGTTACTACAAAGCTTCTCTCAAAGAGGCCTATCTGGAGCTGACCTTGTAGCCCTATCAGGTAAATTAAAAAAATATTCCCCAAAGTAGTCTTACTTTAGGTGAAACTGGGCTAGGCCGATTTGCGGGCTTCGCCAGCCCACTTCCTATCGACTTCATTCTTAGCCGAATAGTTCATGGGCTTGATCTTTGAACAGTTTTTAAGACCCAAATCAGTAATTGGGCTGAATACGGGTGTATGCTCGCATAAATATCTTTATGTTAGATGACATTGGGCTGTTTACCGGCTAAAGGTCCGAGCCTATGTCTCTGGGCCTTTGCATAATTGTATCACATGATAGGCTTGCCCAGACTGGCCTTGGCAAGGCCCAATCTAGGTGCTTTGGTAATCTAGTTTATAAACTCAACTTGACTCGCCCCGACTTGGCCTATTTGACTCATCTCCTAGTGCACCGAGTCGAATAAATCTGCCCCAGTCTCGTCAAAAAAATTAGTTGAACTTGCCTGGGTTACTCGACTCAATGTCCCTTCCTGAGTCACTAGTAAAAGTAAAGTAGAGTGAATTCAAACAAGAAATGATAAGGGTTCATCTCAAAAGTACACAATTTCAAAATTTTCTCCGAATTTTTCAAAAAAAGTCAAAAAAGCAACTTTTTTTCTCCACTAAAAGTGAAAAAAAAACTCCACTAGTCTATACAAATAGTCAAAAAAATTCCATGTCAAATAACTAAAAACAAAACACTATAATAACATGCACCTTATATTTTATTCTCCCTTAATTTAATGCTTCACCTCACCATATTTCAATTCACCATACATCTGAACATGCCCTAATGCGTGTTGAGTTTTAGACTTATGTTGCTATTCTGATTCCATGACCTTGACAAATGACCCACATTAATGTCTACCCTCATGCAGGGGGGCACACTCTGGGGTTCTCCCATTGTTCTTCCTTCCAAAACAGAATCCACAACTTCGATGCGACCCACGACGTTGATCCTACGCTGAATCCATCCTTCGCCGAGAGCCTGAAGAACATCTGCCCTGCTGTCAATAAAGCAAAGAATGCAGGATCAAACATGGATACGAGTCCAGCGACTTTCGACAACACATACTACAAGCTGCTCATTCAAAGGAAGAGTTTGTTCTCTTCAGACCAAGCTCTCTTGTCCACTTCTGAGACTAAAAGCCTAGTTTACAAGTTTGCTAGCTCTCACAAAGCTTTTACAGATGCCTTTGCAAAGTCCATGATCAAGATGAGTAGCCTAACAGGTGGTCAGGAAGTGAGGTTGAAGTGTAGTGAGGCAAATTGAAAGCTACACGGTCTCAGATTTTGGTGAATCTCAATCTGAGTGAGCTCATATATTAGTAGATAGTGTGTCAAGGAATAAGTAGAAGTTTTTGGGTGTGTGTCATTCTGATGGATTGTGGCAACATATTTAAGGGGGTCTGTGATATGTATCTGGTACTCAGTGGCTTTGGCTATTAAATATCAAGTTATGATCTAGTGACTTCAGTTCAGTCACTTTTGTTGAAAATTCTCATTGTGGAAATGCCCTCTGAATCTGCAAAGCCAGCATGATAGGTTATATAACTTCACTTAAAATAAAAGGCAATTTACTGTAGATAAACAAATCCAATCTCCTCCCAACACCAGGCTACTTCATTAATTTTATCTTTCTTGGGTTGGTAGTTTTTTCTCTTTCAAATAAAATCCAGGATTTGTGAAATGGGTCACTTGTTATGGTAGATTGAGTATTTCCTGGCTGACCCAGAATGTTGATCTTGTGGCCACAGCAAGGTTGGACCATGACCCAAAACTCCAAGGAATCTCTTGATTGCCAGGTGACAAACGGGGTTGCCAACCGAGTAATTTAGGGTGTTAACCAAAAGATGAACATGATAATCTAGGGCATTAACAAGAAAAAAAAAACACTGAAGTTGAGTTAATTAAACAAATGCTAATGCCTTGGGTTTAACTTAGACCAAGCTAGATCCAAGGACATTTTTATCTTTCACCAATTTTGTCAACCTGCCAAAACTAGCCTTAGTCTGCTTGACAAGATAAATTATTGAGACTATTAGATTAATATAGTGGTTCTTGTAAAAAAAAAATCACAGATGTTTGTTTTTGGCAATTAAAAAGAAATTTAGTCAAAACCCCACCATTTCTTGTCAAGATAAACGGTTGGATCCAATCTCTCTCCTTCACACCAGACTAGCATGAAGCCCCTGTGCATCACACAGGTTAAGACCTGAATAATATATTAAAATTAATATCCCATTCTTATAAATCTATTTATAACAAACTAATTAAAAAAATCCAAATCAACCAAAAAATTATGAAAACCAAACCTTTCATTTGCTTAATCCATGTCAGCATACACAAAATAAAGGATTCATATGCATTTATGCTTATTTTGAATACTAAATAAAAACTTTAAAAATAACCTTAATTAATAGAGTTGGAAGGCATCCCTTTGAATTTGGTTACATCCACACAAATGGGCCCAAGAGACATTTTATTGAAAAGACACATATTTAGCCCAAGGGACACCTTTTATTGAAAATGCACATATTATGTGTTTTTGAAAGAACACATCTACAAATGGGCCCCAATAAGTTGATTGGGCTTTTCCTATGGCTAGAATTGAGGGTTTTTTTCAGGTTTTTTTTTTTTTTTTGTTTGCAACTAACATTCAGTTTTAAAGAGAAAGAATCGGATCAACTTACTTTTAACTAGGAGTGGCCAATGGGTTGGATTGGGTCTAAATGGGTTGGCTCAACCTGTTTTGTCTACAAGTTGAAGCACAACCCTGTTCGACCCGATTTCAGAATGGGTTAATTAGCTCCAACTCGCACTCGATGGGTCAACCTGTTTAGCACGATCTAACCAACCCAACTTGTAGAAGTTTGGCCCAAGCCCAGCCCATTTCATGTATTTAGGATACTTAATTTTGAGTTTGGTCATACAAAAAGAAAGCCCAAAGCACTAAAAGTCTAAACACCAGACCGTTTAAATTAGAGGGTTTAGTGAAATCCATCATCACTTACTTTTAGTGGTCTTGTTATTTGAGAATTCCTTGAAAGTGGTCCAGAACAATATAAACATAAAAACGCTAAATGAGAGATCTATCATTTGTAATCATTTACATATGTAAATGATTCACATGTATAGTGGTCATGTATTATCATGTTTGTTTGTGAATACACATGTAGTGTGAAAATGGAGTTTTAAGTAAAAGTTCATTCTCATGCCAAAATCTTCACACAAAAATGCAAAAGGTGCTAGTATATGTCTTCTTATACAGTGATTGCATTCTCATGGGCCCTATTAACTACCTTTTTTTTTCCCGTAGGCCCCATATTTGTAATACTAATCATTTAGTTTATTTATTGAACTATAAAACCCAAGACTTTGAAGTTGATTATCTTAAATCTTGATAGATTGTAAGTGATTTGTGAAAAAGTCCTAAGCCATAGATCTAATTTTTGCACTTCTTGCCGCCGCCCCCCACCCAATTCATGACTTGAACCATTCAATATTCTTGTATTAATAGTAAATATTACGAAATTTTGTTTCGTATCTTAATTCTTTATGGATTTTGAAATTTTGTTTCATATCTTAATTCTTTATGGATTTTGAAATTTTTTTTATATCTTAATGTTTTATGAATTTTGATATTACGAAATTTTGTTTCACATCCGTAGGAAAAATAAAATAAAATTTCCCAACAAACATTGAAATGTGTTTCACATATGCAACACTTGCATACCTAAAACTCATTTTTCTATCACAAGTGTAAATGCCAAACTAACTCCTAAACACAAAACCTATAAAATAATCAGCTGTTGGGTTTTTGTTTTGCATATGTTTTTTTATTTTATTTAGGGGATTTTACAAAAAAAAAAAGCCTCAAATATCCTTATACCTCCAAAAGTATCCTCAAATACATATAATGCCCAAAAGCATCCTATATAGTGTACTTTGACATTTCCCAAACAAAATCACCCTTCAACCCAATTGTCACAGCATTGAGACTTGATTTCACCCATTGAAGTAGATTTCTTTTTTCAGTTGTCGAAATCGTGACATCATCAACCCTTTGTTGCAACATTGAGACTTGATTTCACCCATTGAAGTAGATTTTATTTTCAGTTATCTAACTCGCGACATCGACACTTGATTTCGCGCATTGAAGTATTTTGAGGAAAGTGTGTTTTTTTTTTTTAATTCTCGAGCTCTCGACATCATCAACCCCTTTGAAGTGACATTGAGACTTGATTTCGTGCATTGAAGTATTTTGAGTTTTTAGGATTTTTTATTTCAATTATCGAACTCGCGACATCATCAACCCTTTTGTTACGATATGGAGACTTGATTTCACACATTGAAGTTTTATTTTGATTTTTTTTTTGTTTCAATTCTCAAACTCGTTAGTTTATTCGGGGTATTATCAATCCCCTTCTCGCGACAACCTAAATGCACCACCATGTGCGAAATACTTTAACGTACAAAATCAAGTCTCGATCTCGTGAGAACGGGATTGATAATGTCTTAAATAAACTAACGAGTTCTAGAATTAAAACAAAAGAAAACTCCTCGAAATACTTCAATGCGCAAAACCAAGTCTTAATGTTGCGACAAAGGGGGTGATGTCGCGAGTTCGAGAATTGAAAAAAAAAAAAAAAATCTACCTCAATGCGTGAAATCAAGTACTGATGTCGCGACAATCAAGTTGAAGGGCAATTTTGTCCAAAAATACCAAAGTATATTTTATAGGATGCTTTTGGAGGTACAAAGATATTTAAAGTTCTTTTTTTTTTTTTTTTGGTAATACCCCCTTTCATTTATTTTTATCTTCTTTACATTTAAACAATAGTAAAAGTTAAAAATAATTTTATCTGCTTTTGAAGGAATTACTGCAGAATTCAGATAGTAAAAACAAAAACTTAATTTGATTTAGTTTCTCTACTTAAAAAGTTAAAACCCTCTCCCCTCAGCCCTTTCTACTAAGCAGAGAAGCATTCTTTCATTCCTTCTCCTTATTCCATTGAAATCAAGAGACAAAAAACCAATCTGTTTTGATTGTTTTGGTTAAGATTTCCCAGAAGATGGAGAAGGTTGAAGAAGCCCCACCACCATTATCTTCATGTTCCACCCTCCAAAATCAACAACCCAACGGTTCATCTCCTCTCTCCAACAAGGAAGGAGGAGGAGGAGAAGACGAAGAACTTCGTCGACTTCTCCTTCCAGACTCTCTCAATCTACCCCACACACCACCTTCTGCAACCGACTCCAACTTCGTCACCTACTTTGCTCCAGGTACAGTTACAAACATACTTTCTTTCATACAAATACATAAATAACTGAAACAAAAGAGACCCATGAATTGGATTCCTTGTTAGATGATTCTTTGCTGTTTTCCTTTGAAATTGGATTCCCAGACTTTCTCAAACCCGGTCACGATCAATATATATACCGCCATGCCAATGGGTAAGATAAAAATCGAATCTTTATGTCTGTTCGCGTGTTGTTTTTTGTCAATTGGATTGAAATCAGAGATTTCTGAACTGGGGTTCCATTTTTTTTTTTTGTTAATGTAGGTTGTGTGTGATTGGATTGGCCCCAACTCATGTTGCCCTGATGGAGAAAGGGGGAGTTACTGCTGTTGATTTTAATGTTGGGAAGTCCGATCGCAGTGAGAACAAGGTTACAGGAAAGCGCAAAAGGGTAAAAGATTTTTCTCTTGTGAATTTCTTTCTCTTGTGAATTTCTGTCTCATATGGTGATAGAAGATGTTATAGATCCATAACTGCCAAGATATGTACTGTTATTTGATTCTAACTGGTGTTGCCACTGTTGTTTAAACATTGGAAATTGAAGTGCCAAATATATTTATTGGGAAAGAATGAAAAGAAAAGGAGAGTAGAAGAAAAGGATGCAGTCTAATAACCGAAAGTGGAAGTTAGTTCTTCTATAGTCGGATTTTCACTGCATGAAGAAAATAATCAGGTTGTTAGTAATTCATAATATGACAACATTATTGGATTTGTTAGGTTAGATGTTATCATTGAAGTTTTTAATGAACTTAAAAGGCAAACAATGTAGTGGTATGGTACAAATGATTGTATCGTATATAAAGATGATAGAAACTGTCTTATTGGTCGACTTTAACACGAAATCTGAATGGTGGTATTCGACCCAAGTACACCAACAAATTGAACCAAGGAGATTTCACAAAAGTTCTCACTCAATTGCACATGTAGAAATTAGAGAAGAAAGACTGTATTTCTTCATTCATTCTTTTCAAATACTACATAGAATGGTTTCCAGAAATAACTATCCAAAAAGTGGTTTCCACTAACTGAAAACTGTCACTCAGTTGCACACACAAAAACTGAAAAAAGAAAGACTGCAATTCTTCATTCATTCTTTTCAAAGACTACATATAGAATTAGGTAGACTATTTTCTGGAAATAACTCCCTAAAAGTGGTTAACTTACTAATTACATATAAGTGGTAGAGAAAGAAGCTTGTTACAGCACCTACACAACTAACACATAAACACATGTTTTGTAAATAAGATAAACACTTAAAGAGAAGGGTTTTGCCTTTAATTTTGAGAGTTGGTTGGAGTTTTGACTGTTCGTTATTCTTTTTTCAAATCTTCTCTCCCCACTTATGCAACTACCTACACTATGGATACCACTCATAACCACTCCCCACCTCTCTTTTTCTACAAAAACTCTGTTCTTATCTGAACTTGACCATTCCCTTTCTACTCCAATTCTCTTCTTTCCTTTCAACACCACTAGCTCTCGATTACATAAACAGGTACTCTAATAACATTTTTGTTCTTTTGTTTTCTTCTAAAATCTATGAATTTGTTTAACGCATGAATATTTCAATTGCAATATTGCTCATATCCATGCTGAGCACGGGTTATTATACTAGTATGTGATTACACTGTAGCTGTACATATGCAATTTTCCCTAATTTTTGACAGACTTCTCAACCGGACAGACCATTCAGTCAATGATATTGCTGTCCCTTATGATTTGCAAATGGCCCAATTATCATTTAGATCAGAGTGAAATTCTCTGTTAGGTCAAGGTCACCTTGTTCACATACTGATCTGACTCAGATTCTATCTTGGAGTTAAGAAGATGAATTCAATCCATAGTTTTCAATTTTATTTTGGAGATGGTTTTGTTTTGCCTCTAAAATGGAATGTTTCTATGTTCCAGCTGTTTCAATGTTACATTTCATCAAAGAGGTGGGAAAACTCTATAAAATCAAAAAAGGGAAAAGATAATGAGTTTAGATTTTCCATTAAATACATTTTGCATACCACTCTGTATTTGTACCTTTCAAATCATCAATCACTATAAGTGTGTTACTTTTTTTTCTTTTTTTTTTACAGTAGAGTAAGGTGTTAATGTATGGAGAAGGCTTTATTTTTTCAAAAATCCTAATCTACATTTTTTATGCCCCCCATATGATTAAGCATAGGAAAGAGGGTGCAATTTGATATTTCTACCCATTTTCCATGCTTAATCTGGTGATACAGTGAGAGAAAGAAATCACCAACTCACTCATGGTTGAGTGGTGTTGGCACCTTGGTGTCACACACATGCTTAGGGATCATCGATCCCTGGGTCTTCAAGTGGGTAGTATCACTCCTGGCCAGTGGGCCTGCCTAGCAAATAAAAAAGAGTACGAGAAAGAAATCATTCTTTAGGAATAGGCCTTTTTTTTTTTCATTTCAGTCCATTTTGTCAATTTCAGGCTGTTTTGGCTGAAACAGGCCAAATTCTAACCAAGATTTTTATGGTTGTATTTCATTTTAGAAACGAAACATTTTGGCCAAAATGTAAAGAAAATGATTACCGTTCTGCAATCTAGTAGTGAATAATTGAAAATTATTATGATCTGAGTGATATTCTAACCAGTAGCAATTGTCAGGGCTTTTCTTGATCCAATGGTCTTTCTTGACAAGAAGTGGGCCCACAGTGCAGTTTTTCTTAGCTAGACGTGAACTTAAAATTTCTGTCACTTGTGTATAATCCTTTATCATGATATCCTATACTACTCTGAGAGGTTCTGTACCTATTTTATTTGAATCAATTTTTTGCCCTCGTAGTTCTGAATTCTGATATGTTGTTCCACAGAGTGTATGTCTTTTTTGAATGGGTAATAGCTACCTCCAGAGATGCTACCACAAAATTGCACGCCATGTATTTTAGCAGAATTTTTATGAAGATAAAATGTGGATCAATTGCTAGACAAAGATGTGCCTAAAATTTTATTCAAGCATTTGACTAATCCGATGAAAGCTTTTATGCAGAATGCACAACATTTGGAACCCAACTCAGCTTTATGCAAAGTGTTTGCAAATGAAAATTTTTATATTGTCAGGTTTGATATTTCCCACATTCTTATTTTTCTCCTTATGTCTCATAATTTAGCAAAATTTTTTTTTTTTTTTATGTTGTCAGGTTTGATGTGTCCCACTATGTTATTTTTCTCCTCATGGCTCATATTTACTTTTATTTTTTCCCCTCATGGCTTACAAATTTACTAAGTTAGATTGGCTGCTTTTGGCAGATGTTGTGTTAAGGGCTCCCTGTTAGAAGTGAATGATAGGCTAATCAAGCAACCTGGATTGCTCAACTCATCCGTGAGTCTAAATTGTTTGTGCATTTTTTCATGTCAAAATTTTTGGATTTCTAATATTCATATCAATTGCTATACTTTAGCTTGCCAAAATTTTTTTTTCCACTTAATCGATCTTGCTTCCAAGTTTCCATGAGATGGTTACTTATGCATGTTGTCGTGCAAAATTGCTGAAAATTATTTACCCTTCTATTTTCAGCCTCTTAGGAGAATTGATTTGTGGTCACAATCTTGAGTTTGAGTGCCGTGTGCCTTTATAATACAATTTGACCCATCTTTTCAACTCCTATTTGAATTTTTAAAGTCAAGTTAAAATGTGAAGAAAATGATCAAAAGAAGAATAGAAGTGTAGTATCTTTCAGAAGATGGAGATAGTTGAGAATCTCTCTCAGGTATTCTACTCTTATAAGCATCCGAGGTCTAATCTTGTGTCTAAAGCATTCATAATATCTGTTGAGAACCTCTCTCAGGTATTCTACTCTTACAAGCATCCAAGGTCTTCGTGTTTTCCTAAAACATTCATAATATCCCTTCGTTTTCTATCTAGAAAGGGTGTTTTCCCTTTGTCATCCTGGTGGGAAAGAAAATCTATTGTCGTTTCTGTCCTATTTTCCATTTAGGAGATGAGATATAGAAAATCTCTCTCCTATAAAGAGAGAACATTGGGTAAAAGGAGGAGATACAGAAGTGCCTTTTTTTTTTTTTCTAATGTTTTATTTATTTCTTTTCCATTTCTGGTAATGGGTGATTCTGTAATCATATAATTGGTTAGGCAAATCTGAAACCAGCATTGTCCTCAATTAAGTCAGTCCAGGATCTCCCCCATAGAGGCAGGAGACCTTAACCATCATGCAAGTTGCATGGTTGGCTAGGATCGTTGGTTCATCTCTTTTACTGTCAAATCGCTCTTCTAGAAGAGAGAAAATATTGTGTAAAGTGAGGAGGTATAGAAGTTTTTTTCTTCTAATTATTTATTTATATATTTATTTTTCTCCTTTTGTTAATGGGTGATTACATAATCACATATTTGGTTAGGCAAGACTGAAACCAGCATAGTCCTCAAGTTAAGTCAGTCCAGGATCTCCCTCATGCTGGCAGGAGACCCTTATCACCTTAACCAGCATGCGAGTTGCATGGTCGACAAAAAAGATGGTTGATTCATCTCTTTTACTGTCAAATTATAGAAACTTTCAATAAATCTTCTTCAAAGCTTCATTCATTACGATCTGTGGTCTAGGAACTGTGACTCCAAAATCAACTTTTCATTGGCATGCTCAACTGAGCATTTTCAAGCTGCACCCATTGGAGTGCGTGCACGGCTGCACGCACGCATGGGGCTAGGTTGCACTGCCCCTCTTACCTTTTGAAGCATTTGAAGGGGAAATGCTTCTCTTTCTGGCAGAATATACCTTTGGCAATGGTGATAATTTTGAAGAGGTTCTCTCTTGGGCATGGTGTAAATAAATTTCTTAAGAAAATAGATCAGTCTGATGCAGCAAATCACAAGGTCCCCTGATGCAATGCCTGGTTCTCACCTTCTAAGGAAAAATCCCTGATGCAATGCACCAAGGGATTCCTAGGAATGACAATTTGCTGTACTACTACAACCATATGATATGTAATGCAAATTGAAAATTTTATAGAAAACCTATATTGTCACACCTTTGGTAAATTAATTACCTTGTGTTGATGATCATTGGAAATTTTTACCTTATTACAAGGTCATGTGATGCTTTTCCTTACAATTGATGTGTGATTCCTTGTTGATATAAAATACAGTTTTGAGTAAGCAATTGCCTTTTTGTGACACAAATTTGTTGCTATGTACACTGCAGGCGGATAGAGAAGGATTTATTGCAATCATCATGCCGAAACCAGCAGATTGGCTCAAGATCAAGAACTCATTGTTAAGCCGGGAAGACTACAAGAAGTTGAGAGGTCTTTGCTAATGAGTTCTGAAGGTATTTCTTATGTGTGTGGTTGTCATTCCTTCAGGACCTGTTTGGACATACCTTCAATTCTCCCATTTGAATGTAGCTGCAAACTGAGTCCCTGGTGCAGCAATGGGTCAGTTGGGTAGTGCATACAGAGTATTAGGTGAAATTCCGGCTACCTTTTTCGGTCCCAAATCAGCAGTGGGATAAGAACATTCACCACTTCCAGTTTTGACTGATCACATCTTGTTCATTATGGAAAGCAGGAACATCAAAACAGAGGTTAAATAATAAATTATTGAATTTGGTTTCATTGCATCTTCATCAAGAAGTCCTTAATACTTATTGCAAGTTAAAGAAAAAAATATCTGCTGTATTTGTTATAAATGTTTTAACTTTTCAAAGAGAGGAATGGACTGATTCCACACCAATGTGTCAAATCCCTACAACTCTTTGGGGAATTAACTTTTGCTTTTAAAAAAACTTTTGAGTTTGCGTGTGCTTAACATTGCATTGCTGTATCAATGCCTGTCTTGCTTTGATATCATATATCACAGGTTTGTGTGTTTTACCCTTTTCTCTTTCCAAGAATAGAAGAATAGTGGTTGTTAGAAATTAACAATTTTTTTCCTTAAAAAAGGATGATTATTGGATATGAAGTACAGTGGTCGGGAAACTCGATAATAGGGTTAGTAACAATGTGCCTATTTAATGAGACAAACTCTAGCATCGAACAACAAAAGAAAATGCTATCAACATTCAACACTACCTATCTTGCTAGTTTTCCTTATATTTGAATTGTAGATGGATTATATTGAGCTATTTTTGCCTTTGTATAGTTTTGCCTTTATTTTGCCATTTATTAGTCATTTACACAGTAGGGTCCAGTTGAATGAAGTCATTGCTCACTTTAATCAACTTACTTCTCCGTCTTCTTAACAATAAACTTTGCACTACATGCTGATGAAAGGATGGCTAAACTGAATTCTTGGAACTTGCTTCGTCACCTGGAACTGCAATACTGTGCTGTGCTATTTCTTTCCAACTTTAGAGTTGAGTTGCCATGAGGTAACCTCAGTGTTTTTTTTGGAAAGGTAGGATGGAATCACTGATCTGCAAGTGCAGAAGTTCTGAACCCTAAGATGGAACGACCTTATGAGGCTTGCAACTTTGAATTGTTATCTAAATCAAACTGTTAAAGGCTCATTTTGGCTGTTTATACAAAGTGCACGTATCCCAGTTTAAACATAAATGAGGGTTCATGCATTTGGATTACCTGAGTTCCCTGTAACTCGAAATTGTTTTACTGAGTGCAGGTAATTAGATCTATAGATGTATGGAGTCCAGGGTAACTAAGTTCCAGAGGATCCAAAGAGAAGAAAGCAGCCGAGTGCGGGGAGGGGGTTGGTTTTGTGGGAGGAAGGGAGGTGGTTGAAGGTTGGTTAAGGTCCTTAGGGTTGCGTTTTTTCTTTTTAGGGTCGGAGACAGAGTGAAGGAATTTACATGATAATAACTAGAAAGCCACAAAATCTAACCCAGTTAAGTTCACTAGGTGAGTTTAAACCCATAACATGGGAGTTTTCATGTCTCTTGCCAAAAAGCCCATTTTGGATCTCCTTAAAGCTTATTCTAGGTACATAGGTTTTTTGTGTAATCGAGGGTTCATGCATTTGAATAACCTTGAGTTACCAATGCTTTAGTTTAGAAGAAACATTTTGATGTTGCTTTGATAACCTTTACATTGCTTAGAGCCCTACTTGAGCAGCAAATAGTTTCCATTTCATTTTATTTTTCCTGGCCAAGGGCCCGGAGTCGAGACCCAGTGTTCTAGACCAGTTGCACAATCTTTATTTAGATTTGTGCTCGAAATGCTGCAGAAATTTGGCTGTGAATGGTTTGATGGTTTCCTTTTTGTGAGGATCGCTTTGATGCATACCAAGTTAGGATTCTTGGTCAGGTTGAAGTCACTTTTACACGGCTACATACTAGCATGATCTTATCATCATAACCCTCTTTCTAATGACTGCAATTGTTTTATGTGTACCTAAACAGCCATTAAACTTGGGGGCCCTTAAATGGATCATCATGATCATTGGATCATGTT
Source organism: Camphora micrantha (assembly GCA_003546025.1). NCBI lineage: Eukaryota > Viridiplantae > Streptophyta > Magnoliopsida > Laurales > Lauraceae > Camphora > Camphora micrantha. Next base: position 32,094,074 of record QPKB01000009.1, on the reverse strand, counting down.
GGTCTTGTATGTGACGGTAAGCACATTAAGTATTTTACAATATGGCTTGGAGCCCAAAAATAAGTATGCTATCAGGTTGGGACCTACAAAAGGGGTTGCATGTTATAAGCTGGCCAACCATTCCCTGCTAATTTTTTTCTCCAAAAATGTCCAAATTCTAACGATTATTTTTTTGGCAAAACAATATTCTAACCACTTGAAAACAAAGGAGGGAACTTTTATTGTAATGAGATGGATACTGTAGTATACTTAATAAGTACTGTTATGCATTGAGCATAACTAACACTAGGAAAATTACAAAGGTGCCAAAAATTAAGAAGAGAGAAGACTTCACAATATTTGAATCACGACTGTTGGTGCTATTGGTGCTCTTCCATTTCCTGTATCACGAGCCTCCTTGCTTTGTTAATGGTAAGAAAGCAAAGATAGACATGCTCTTCTAGCTCTTCCAGCTGCTCTAGAAAGCCAGCATCACTGCTTCTAAGCTCCTTCACTGCTTCTTCAATCAGGTGTATCTTTCCATTCCTTAAGCATATACTCACCACAGCTTTACTATGCTCGATTTCATCGCGCAACCTCATCACAAGTCGACTCATTGTGTCAAAATCCCTGTTGAGAATAAATGCACCCTTTGCAGCCGCATCGAGCTGTGCACCAAGTCGAGTGAGTGGTTTCCCTCTGAGCTGGTGCAACGATTCGAACCTCCATTTCACAAATGGGGTTGAGGAGCACATTGCAACTGGCATCACCAAAAGACCGATGAATGCATGAGTGGTGAGGACTAGTGCTACAATTGCAAGTGTGGCGCATGCAATTACTAAGCTTGTTCCCAAGGTATTCTTGAATAATCCAATCAACTTCGCCCTTTTCATGATCTTTCGATGCGTGCATGTAAGTTGGTCTAGCATTTGCCCATAGAGGTCATGGATTTGCTGGAATTGCATTGGATTGGAGCCTGAGAGGGGGTTCTCAAGACCAACAAATGAAGTGAACTGCGCACATATGAATAGACATTGCTCTTTGGTGTAATTAGCAGTGGTTAGTTTGAGAACCCTTTGGATTATACGATAATTGGCGCGAGTTTGATCGATGCATTGGAGGAGGAAGCCACAGATTCTGCAGGCCTCCACACTGCCTTCAAAGTAGTCAAGGAGGAGGGTATGGAGAGCTGGAGATTCTTGGATCATGTTCAGTACAGCTTCTTGCGTTGGTTCAAGAAGGAAATCAGAGATGTGTGGACAGGTAGGCAAGGGAGATATTGAGAGGCGCCCTTCAATTGTTGTCCTTCTCTGGCCTTGAATTTTGTTCCATATTTCAGTGTAGGATTTAGTCCTGAAGGCCTCCATGTATTCCTCATTCACATTTATACTGTTGTGCATGTCGTCCAGGTGATTCCTTGAAAGTTTACCTATACAACATTCAAGATTTTAGTGTCTTTTAAAAAGATTAAAAAAGAAAGCCCACAAAGAACTACCCAAAGATATACATAAAAAAAAAAACATATACATGATGCATAAAATTTAAAAAATGTGAGAGTATACTCTACTTTCATAAGAGCTTAAAATCAGTTCATACTTCATACACAAGTGTGTGGGTGCAAAGAGAAAAAAAGGAGGGTGTAAAGAGTAATGATCTTCTAGCTGACAGTTTCTGGGAGCTACAGTGAGCTTTACCTGAGAGTTGGGCCTGTTTAGATAAATGAGGAGTGGTGTAAAATGAAGTGGATTTCACAAATGGAGTGGAGTGAAGAGAAATATGTTGAAGTTAAAGTAAAGTACTTCATTTCACTCCATTTGGATGCTTATTTTGAAGTTAAGGTTTGGAATGGAATTCACTTTTACTCAGGGAAATTGAAGTATTTAGAGTTGAAGTGAAATAGAGTATATATAGCTCACAACATCACTTTATCTATCAGGCTGGACTCATCCAAACGGTGAAGAGTTGAAGTTTTAGATCGTTATGGCCCATTTAACTTCACTCTACTCTATTTTTTGCCTATCCAAACGGGACATGTTTTGTGTAGTGTTTGTGTGGCTGGTTTTTTCTAGAAAATGTGAGGATTGTGAAAATGCTCTTCTTACACTGCAGTAAAACTTACGTTTGGTGCGGCCGCTTTTTTTACGAATAAAGGCGGAATAAAAAAGGTTAAGATTTCCCTGATTCCATGGAAAAGCTATTCCTATGAGGGGTAGGAAAAGTTATTGTTTTCCGCAAGAGGAAAAAAGTTTGCAAAAATGGTTTTCTACAAATGTACACAAACGTACCCCAAATGTGAAAAAAGGGAGTCCACAAATAAATGGACTATTTTCTCCCTTTTGCCTTCAAAGAAAATATGTTACACAAACGTGTCCTAAAAAGACTAGATGGGGATGAAAGGGCTTATACATAGATATGGTTAAAATAAAAATGCTTGGTAGAAATTCAAATGTTCTTGAAAAAAAGATGAGGAAGTGATTAAAACATCTCAGTGTAAAATCCAACTACGTGAATTGTTACTCATTCTATTAATCCCATGCACGAGCATCGTTTCTCATGCGATAAAAGTCTGAATATGATTGTGCGTGCTCCCACTTTTGCACCCGCCCATGATGTTCCAAATGGCTCATGCACATGTCTCAACCCAGTTCATACCACATGCTCCCCATGTGCCTCAACCTCCCCTCCAATAAAATGAATTGGCAATCTTCCAAAATTCACTTCGATCTCATCAATGGATTGAATGCAATTTATGCATTGGAGTTAATTAATCATATATTTTTAGATATGATTAACCCAATGATGGTTTTATTTCACTTTTAAACTGAATTCTTTCATGATGCCCCTCCCTCTCCCTCTCTCTCTCTCTCTCTCTGATGCACTGAATCATATGGTGCGATGGGTACAATGAACCCTAGATTGCCCACCTCGGGCCAAGGATGATCATGATGGAGGTGGAGGATGAAAAAATCCCGATGAGATCCATAGGTGTGCAGAATATCAACCTCATTATAAGATCCTCCTAACCCCTTGATCTATGTCGACCATCAAATTTAATTATCTTCAAAGGCATCATTTTTATGGATTTCAGTTCATCATCAGTGAGGGATAGATAGATTAAGTGTCCAATTTGGCCTTGTGGCAATTAGGATTGCAGGTTAGGTGGTCTCAGGGGGCCAACTTGATCATAGTTGGTTCATCTTAGGTAATCTAAATGGCCCTGACGAGTAGCTGTTATGTAGCGAGTAGCTTTTGTGTTCTCTCTCTCTCTCTCTCTCTCTCTCATTGACCCTCATAATTGAATGAAATAAGAGAAGCAGCAAAGCCTCAAAACCACCAATTCCCTGTGAATTCAGTATTGAAACCAATCTAACTTAACATTACACGTTTAAGGACAATGTCCCTAACCAGCTAAAACCAATCTAGCAAAAGTTAACTTACCAAAAAATAAGTGCTAAACTTAATCACAAAATGAATGCTATAAAGCCAACAAACTTTGGGCCCTCTAAGTCTATGGTGATTGTCCTAACATTGAGATGGTTTTGGGTTTATCCCTTACCCACATCATGGCATTCCTGTCTCCTCTAGTGGGTCTTTGAGTAGGAGTGGGGTGCACTTTTAGAAACTAATCCAATTCTTTTTTTCACATACCACCTCGCTCTTAGTATATTTTGGCTAAATATATGTTGGTAGCTATGGATAAAAACATTCTATTTTCATATCACCACAGAACGACATGTGAAGATGCATGTTCATGCCTTGACGCATGCATTAGCCAATACACCAACATGCACCCTATCATTTACATTCTTAGTTCTCATTTTCATATTATTTGGGGGTACTTTCTAGGTTTATTTCTAATTTACGGCATGTTTGTTTGGAGATATTTAAAAATTTATGTATGAGAAATATCTAAACTTTCTAGGTTTATCCTCTAGCTAGACTTAAAAATGTTTTACGCCTCTGAACATTTTGAAAGATATATATATATATATATATATTTGAAACTTTGGATAATTTTGAGGGCCAAAATGGCCAATCTATAAGGCAAAATATTTTAAAAATTATAAATCAAATAGGGAATTTTAAATGTTTGGTGACAACGATGGACTCCTTGCAGAAATTCCTACTAGCAAGAAATCCCAAAAGAAACTCTCTCAAACAAATGCCACCTTACCTAATCACACTTGAGGTCATTAGATTATATGAAAACACTATAACAATAAGTGAGAAAAGAATTTTCAGATTGTTTTTTGATTTGAGAATTATCTCTTTAAGTTGGTTTGGCTTATTTTAAATTGAGAATTATCTCATTGAATTAAACATTTGGTTTAATTAGCTTTATTAAGTACTCTGAGTAAGTAATCAACTTGGCATCAATTGCAAGATCAATGAAGGGTCATGTGGATCAATGATGTGGCAGCCACTGGACCCCCTTTGCTGAATTGGAACATAGATATTCATAAGCCCCATTAAATCATGTACTGTATCATTTACTAACCTCTAATCAGACTCTTTCATGCAATAAATACATTCTATTAGAAAATAGAAGGTTAAGAAAAGTGGATAAGATGGATTTTCAATACTTAGTGATGAAAGTAATATTATTCAATTTATTCCAGGATTTAATGCCAGATTTAATTTGTTCAAAAGATGTTAGACACTTGAACAAAGCAATAAGGGGAAAAGTGATAGATTTTCTTAAAAACAATACAAAAAAACTATGGACTATATTTATTCTATATATGCAACACAAATACAAATAAAATCTCAATATTAAACATCAGTTGCACCCCATAGGGGTGTAACGGTTCGGTTAACCGATTTTTTTGGGAAAACCATTAACCGAACCGTAACCGCGGTTTTCTGTATTTGAAAACCATAACCGTAACCGTGCAGACAAAAACCGTAGAAAACCGAACCGCGGTTAACCGTATAAGACGGTTCGGTTACGGTTAATAACCGTGGAAAAATTTGAATATTAATTTCTCAATTTGCATCTTTTTTTTTGGTTTAATATACAATAACTTCTTAAGTCCAGTCTATTTTGCGAAAATTTTTACTTATGTATTGCGAAAAATTTCATTCAGCCCCCCCTTTTTTTTCCTTTATTTTATTACGGTTCGGTTAACCGTGTGCGGTTAACCAAACTGCATTTTACAGTTCGGTTAACCGCAGTGAATTTTTATAAAAAACCGTAACCGAATCGAACCATGCGGTTTTTGGATTTCATTAACCGTAACCGAACCGTGGAATACGGTTATTAACCGCGATTCGGTTCGATTCGGTTAGACGGTTTCTCGGTTTTTTTTTTACACCCTTAGCACCCCATATCATTATTGGACAAAATAGGTTAATTTCACAACATGGAAATGAGTTTAAGCCACCACTGCCAACAAAAATCTATTACATGCATGTCTCTGAAATTAAGTTGGTAAACAAGATATAGTTAAAAATTCTTTTGTGAAAAAGGTATCAAAAGAAGAGAAATGGTTTATTTTGATTTGGAATATGAACCCCAATAGAGTTTCACCCAAATGAAAGAGGATGACATCCAAACACATGGTAGAAGTGAAATCATTTGCAAACAATCTAATTTCATTTCATACATATGATCAAATTAAGAGCTTAAAAAAAGAAATGCAATATTGGAAGGCTTTATAAGTTACATGCACAACTCACCTTTGGACATCTTCTCCTTCTCCTTCTCCTTTGCCAAACAACATCTCAACAACTTGGGCCACATTCCTTCTTCCTCTTTCAAACAAGAGAACATCTGCAACAAAAACAAGAAAGTAAAATAAAGAAAATTATGTGATTCTTGTAGGAACCCCCACCAACCCAACTCCTTTCTTCTCCTTCTTTCTTGAGATTTGCTCCTTTTTTTCTTGGTTTTCAGAAGGTCCAAAGAGAGCTTTCGCTTCTGCTGCAAAGCAAATGAAATGAAAGGAAGTGGATTTAAAGGACCCTCACCGCCTTTGATGTTTCATACGATTCTCCTACAAAAGCTCTTTCCTTACGCTTTCGAGAAAGCCTATATGTGAAATTATAAGGAAGCAAGAAGCCCATTTTTCGGATTAGTCCTTGGATATACATGAAATTATACTTACACCCGTCCTTTTGTACAGTCAACAGTGGGCTGGCCACAATCTTCTGATTCTCTACCATCTGTCAATAGCCCACAGGCCAGTCTTCTGATCTGGTTGGTTTTGTTTGTGGTAAACTGTTTGATCATAGAAGATGTGGGTTTTGTGCAGTGGGCCATCAATGGTGGGTCAATCACATAAACATAAAAGGGAGCTTTTTCATTGAGACCCCTGGAGTTTGGATTTACTACAAAAAAGTGCTTGATGAATGGGTATTTCTAGGCAAGTCCATTTAGTTTAAAAAAAAAAAAATAAAGATGACTGGGTCCCTCATTTTATAGCTGCACCGTCCCTCAAAAATCTGGTCGAAACCAAAATCAAGCTGAAGCTTGCTTTGATTAAAAATCGAGCCTAGGAAAGCAGGTTTGAGTGACAATGCATATGTAACATGCTAATTAAGTCAACTTAATCTCATATATCTCAGACAAGTCTGTATAATATTTTTGTTTAAGAAGATCTTATATGATAACCATGAAAGTGTCATTTTTAATGAACTACTTTGGGTCACTAGTGACAAAAGGAGAGGCCACTATGACTACAAGGAATAGTAGTGTATGTTATGGATAGCTAGACCTATATATGCCAATCAGGTGATTATTCAAGCCAATACAGGTTTGTCATTAGAAAGATATTAGTTTCTCATGTTAATTTATTTTGTATCAAGTTTATTAATTTTGTTGTGAATCCCAATACTATGTTTTTGAAGCTACAAATGTGTTTGTATAAAAAAAGGTATGTGTGTATCTCATATGTATATGTATGCATGTATACTTAAAAAAAAATGGTTTATTGGGTGTGTTTATATCCAATAATGAATAAACCACTCAATAAATGGATAGTTGATACCGTGCACATTATTATGTGTTTACATCCCTGGTATGAAGTGGCCTAATTAATAAAAAACAAAGCATGTACAACAGACTATTTTAGAATAATTACAGATCCTCTAGAACCTTTTCTAAAATTCAAGACAATGATTGGGCATCCCCTAATAAGCCAGATTGAGGCCGTGGGCATGCAATTTAGTGCACTCCTGCCCTATGACATGCATTTCTTTTTCTGCAAGCCTTTTACTGGTCTTGTGTGAAAAAATGACATGATTTTCTCTCTCCTCATCCCAAATGTATCCATAGCCCACTTCTCCTTCTTTGATCAAGTCTTGATCACAATCTCTTGGTACCTGCTGTTAATTATCTCTTAAAACATATTTTACTAGCTAGTTATATTTATCACATTGAGTTTGATTAAAAGGGTTGTCGCATGGCTTCAATTGGGTCGCAAAATCGAGCACATTGATATTCACCTTACCTTTTATTGGAGGAAGCCCTCTCATACGGGCTAATAATCAATGGTGGATCCAGAATTTTCATTTCATGGTGCAGGCAATGGTCCAGTGAAAAGGTTAAACAATATTAATATATAAACTTTTAAAATATTATCTAAAGAGTTTTACGAATCTCACACGTGTGATCGTACCCACATACGGACACTTGGGTCCGCCACTGCTAATAACAACCCCGTGCAAGATATAAAATTACTCAAATTCATAATCAATTAAATCTCTAACTAAGAGTGGGCCCAAGTGTTGGGATTTGGGGCAGTTGCCTCTGTCGGACCTGAAAAAAGCCCGAAAGGGGTTATGGGGAGATGGACAAATATGCTAGCCCTGTCAAAAATAAGCCCTTGTCCCCTCTCAAAGTAATATTACGGCCATTGTTCACCCTCCTCAAATGAAACTTCAGGTTCACCAATGTCTCTAAACGACCTAATTTAATATCATCTCTAACACATATGACCTCTCCTATATTTAATCTTGACATAGAAAATTACAATTTAACAATAAATATCACAACTCTTATAATTGAGTGACATAATTACAAAGAGTAGCAAATAATGAAGCTTGTTCTTCAATCCAATGTGCTATATATCTTTATCTTTATCATAGTATCGAATAAAATCTCGAGTCTAATCTCTGGGTCTTCCATCTATACAGTTCAGAATTATAACCACAATCATCCTCATTGCCTTATTTCATTAATTAAAATTGGGTTCAAAGTTCCACCACTATATTACATTCTTTCATACATACTTAAAGATGAAAACTAAAAACCTAAGTTGTTTTTAATTTTCAGGTATAAGCAACTCCTAAGTAGTTAGAGTAAAACTTTAATTAGTCTAGCAAGAACTTTCTTCATAGTCAATCAATAGTAAATACAACCCTCCTCTTTTATTCCAAAATCATATGTACAACAAACACAACTCTCCCCCTTCATCTAGGCTTTTGATTGACACATGACACACAGTATAGATGGCAGAAAAGGATCCCCCATCATCTAAAACAATTAGCTCTTGAAATCCTGATAATGTTTTTATTATCCCTGTATTTGGTACATGGAAGATATCTTCTATTTTCAAGCCCTCTGCCATAAATATTTTTCATGCTCTCTCTCTCTCTCTTTTTCATCTGTGGTTTTGCGTGTTTGCTTTGACATGGGGTGATGCCAATGAGAAGTCACCGAAGCCAAAGTAATACCCTGTGCAAGAAACCAAAGAACCATTACAAGGATCGAAGGAAGCCTCTCATGACAAGGTTTGTTTGTGATCAGGATTGTAGACACGTGTGCATGGACGATATCTGACGCTTGAAGTGAGATCTTATAGCATGAAAATCATCTCATCAGGGAAATTAATGCTATTAATGGGGAGATGGCAAGACGTGTACGAATGGGAAAAGAATATAGATTAGAGGCCCCATTCACTATTGCAAACACCACATGGTGGATGATATCTTTCTTCTGTTTTTCTCTGCCTACTCTTTGTTGAAAAACAAGATAGACACGTGGTGTTTTAGATTGGCTCCAGCTCACAGACACGAAACATGTATACATTATTATTAGTTATTAGCTTGGACGTGCATTCTTAGTCAAGATGCATGACGTACGTGTAATGGACCAGACTGTTCATCATGTGGGGCTCTGAACGCATGGGTAATGGGACTGAAAGTGCTGCGAGGGATGTAGATGGATATCTAATTCTCTCATGTTTAAATTTCTTGAGATGTTAAAAATCATATTTTCATCTTTATTTAAACCTCGATAAATTAATGGGTCCAAATCTGAGTTCCATCTTCTCATTAGCAACTCTGGATACGGAACCAAGAAATTAGTTCTAAATCACTTTCGATTACATATTGTCATTAATAGTCTCAGTTCCGGATCCACTAGGGATTTGGACAGAAAGTGACCCATTTACTTTCCTAAGCTCTGATAGCTCTAAGGTAGGGCCCATCATCATGCAATGCCCACATCATACTTTCATTATAAAATCTATAACAAAACTGCCTTTGGGGGCCGTTTAAATTCTAGCAACGGACTCATATGAACATTGATTTTTTTTTAGTAACTCACCTGATCTAGGGGCTAGGACCAACGAGAGAGCTCGTAGAAAGCGGGAAGAATGTTTATAGAAGTGAAAAAAGAGCTCACACAAGCGGGAAGAAGGCCCATAAATGTGGAAAGAAAGCTCACACAAATAGAAAGAGGTGGAGTAACCATGGTTTGAACTTTGGGCAGTCAGGTGAGAACTGCCAAGGTAAGGGGCCATTTTCCTCATATGTACATTGTTATAATATTTTTTCCTAGAGTCCGAATCATAGTTATCAATTTCGTTTCATTTCGGTTATTTCGGCCGAAATTTTTCATTTCAGTCAAGTGGCCGAAATGTGAATTTTCAGCTAAAATGGAATTTTACATAATTAATTTTTTTTTACTTTTTTTACACATATATTTTGTATTTTCTTTTTTTTTTCACAAAATATAATTCCAAAAAAAATTACTATAATGGATTAAATCTATATTTATTTCTTTTTCTATTTTTTTTTCTTATATATGTATATATAATGTTATATTTTTCCCGAAATGTAATTCCGAAAAGTTTCGCCGAAATCCCGAATCGGCTGAAACTTTTCATTTTGCAGGCCAGAGCGAAATGAGGTCCGAAACGATATTAACAACTATGGTCCGAATCCTCCGTCGCATCCATCACAGGGTTTCTCTATAGCAGATGCCTATAGCTCCAATGTGAGGTCAATATGATGATACTCCAGGCCATTTTTCTTGAATCTTATCCCCTCTGGTGGTGTGTCCTCAAGTTTCAGCTTAACATTAGTGTATCCCACTATACGTTTGAGTTCATGATGAAAAATGTGATTGAGTGCCGACATGCATCAATGATGACGTGGCATTACGAATGTTTTCAATCACGCGCTCTATCATGTGGTGGGACCCACTCCTATTAAGCTTGAATATGAAAAAACGCCACCGGAGGAGATGTGATTCAAGATAAACAGATCGAATTATTATCATGTGGGCCCTTCAGTGGAGTACCAGGCATCTCTTACATAGAGAAACCCTATCATAAGAGGCAACTGATGATCCGGATTCATTTTCCTGAAAGTTGGCTTATAAAACTGTGCCCCTGGTATGTTGGATGCGAGTAATGACACTGGGCCCAAAGGGTAAGATGGATACAGCAATGCCATCTAGATTAATATTTTTCCTTCCATTTCCTTAGGCCTATATAAACATTGGATCTCTTTGATTTTGCTAAATATATTGTTCCATCATCTTATTACATGACTTTAGGACAGCCTTTATGAGATCAGAGTCACTATCATGCAGCAGTTTCTGTCTGGAATTGATTCTGTTGTGTCTCAGTCAGGCCATTGAGAGAGGCCATTGAAGGCACTTTTACCTTGAAAGGCACTGTTCATAAGTCCTTCCCACCTGTGCATGCCTGTGATGTACTACTGTTAGCCCCTAAAACGGCTGGGGCGCAGATGGTGCAATGGGATGGGGACTCTTAGGCCTAACCGTTGTATTGACAGTTCATTGGTATATATGGACTGTGATATGGAAGTTAAATGCTGCATATGAATCCCTTGGTGCGGATGGGTAGACGACGGTGCCTACTAATGTTGTGTAGTGATAGACGTGTACGTTTTGTTGTACTGCACGTGGTGTGTGCAGTATTGTGTTGCACATGGAGTGTGCAGACGTCGTACAGTGTTACTATGAACAACGTCAGTCGCGTGCTGTGGTTACTGCAAACGACGATGTGCAGTAGCTGCGGTCGACGTCGTGCGGGTAATGCATGCAGTAGATTTTCACCCCTCGACCAACTTTGTGTTTTCTTGAAACAAATGTATGTCCAATGCATTGAAAACATGGAAGACATGTTGAACAACCATTGAGTGAAAGGATTTGTGCATTGGGATCCGGGAACATGTCAAAAGGTCCATTTCCTCATTTTCGGACGTCTATACCTAGGAGGTGAGAAACAATGGGTGGCACATACCTCTACTATGTAGGAGGTATGCCTGTGGGATGGAAAAATGGACGGTCGACCCTGTTAGCACACGATAAGCATTGAGAAGCATACCAATGGCCTTGGTGGCCTCGGTTGAACATTGGTGGGACTCGGATGTAAAATTGGTGCGTGAGACCCACTTCCTCGCACCTGAGCCCACGTGGTCCGAACGGAAGGAGCCCGAATACATACTGTGACGCCTCCCTTGAGTTGGTGCTGAGGTGTGGTGTTTGTGGGATACTTTGTTGATGTGGCAGCCACGAATGCAGCAGTTGTGCAGTTAGCATGGCAGTTAATGCTTTGGTGTGGCAGCCACATGTGCAGCAGTTGTGCAGTTGCATTGGCTGGCTGGCAGATGACTTGGACCAATGGTTAGAAGACATGTTGTTTCTAACTGCAGACAATAATTGTTCTCTAAGCAGTTGGTCTGTATGGTGTTGACACATTCTAATTGGTCCAAGATAACAACAGTTATCCTTGTTGGCAATCAGTGATTGGTCAGGCTTCCTTAGAAATGTCTACGAGGTTTAAGACATTGCAGACAGAAAAGTAGATCTGAGTTTATCTTGTAATTGTTGTAACAGAGTGTAAACAATTGTAAGAGAGTTGTAATTCCCAATTTTGATTAATAAGAGAAATAGGCTGGTGCCTAATTAATCAATAGCTGTGTGTGTCGCTTGTTGTCCCTTGTGTTCCTGCATTTCTGAGCGTGCTGTGTTGTTGTTGGTAAGCTGACTAAGAGAAATTTTAGTGCAGCGCGGTGTAATTTTAGTGCGAAAAATTTACCCCGTGACAACTACTGTGTATCGATCGGGCCAACTGGCCAGGTGTTACATCATGCTTGAGCGTGCTCGATTGCTGGCACCATCAGGGCACTGCATATGGTGATTTTAAGATGTATGCAACAATGGTGGACATGAAATTAGAATCAGGTGGCTGGGATTACCAATGTGGATAGCAAAAAAATTTTTTTATAACATGTATGGCCTCAATTGTAAGAATTCTGATCATTTAATGAGGGGTTGTTTGGTTTTTGTGAAAATTATCCACATGTGTAAAAGATGCTGAGGCAAATGATACACTTGTGAAAGAAATTTCATTATTCTTCATTTTCATGTGAATCTGAGTACCCTCAGTGGTTCAATAATTTTGACAAATTTATCAAGATCCATGATAAATAAAGACATGGGATTTGACCCCCCCAAGCAATTTAAGGCATTCTAAAGAGGATGAAAGGATTATAACATAAAAATGGGGCCCATAGAAGTCCAAATGACAGACTTAGGGTCTGGACCTTTTTTTTTTTTTTTTCTTTTTTTGCAAATATCTCAATATGCACAATGAATCAACAGATGGAATGTGACTCCCTCCATTTTTGGCCTTATGAAGAATATGTAAAAATTAAAAAGGTCATTTTTGGTCTTATCTACTTTGCCCTTCTCAACTTTCATTTTCCTTAAGTGATGAAATTTTTAGACTACTAAGGGCACTCATGTCATTTATTTTTATTAAGAAGAACTCATCAAACCACTTTTCCCATTCTTTGACCAATCTCCCAAATATGTTTCTAGTTACTTACCTTTCCATCTCTTTCTACAAGACAAATCCAAGTAAATGCCATTCATCTCTTACTATAGCCTTATTTTCATATTCCTTGTTTTTTCTTCTTTTTTTCTTTTTTTGCTTTCTATTGAACCTATAATCCAGAGCCTCTCAAGTTTGGCATACATAATTCGCACCTTTTGATGATCTCTTTTGTTTAAATTGTCATCAAATTTTGGATTTTTTAAATTTTAATTTAAAATCTGAATTAAATTATAGATCTACGTTAATTTCTAAGTAAGAAATTCCATACTGCTTAATTCTTAATTCTTAAGGGTTCTCTGTACACTAATTACATATGCAAAGATTCCATCATCCTTAGTATTTTTGTCCTCTGAACAATGAGCCAAACATCAAGTCTTTTTCATGAATATCAGCCCCATAATGTGGGGTTCAAGAAAATAAGTTAATTTAATTATTTGTAACTATAATCATGTTTTTAAGTAAATATGCATGCAATTTCTAATTCTTCTCTAATCTTCTGTATCAATTACTGAATGTTGTAGGATGCGGAGAGCAATACAAATTCATCATTTTAGTCATCTTTGTGAAGCAACCTAATAACTATTTATTGGTTAAATTGGATTGAACACATGATAACAAAATTTTGATATTACATAAAAAAAATTTAGATCCAAATTTTAGAAACAAATTTTAGAAATGCGCACCATCCCCCCACCCCCCCCCCAAAAAAAAAAAAAAAAAAACAAAAAACACGCGAAAGTACATGTTTATGTAAAAGGTTTTTCTCTCATCAAGAGCTTGTCCTCTTCACTTGTGGAACCCTTATCATTGGACTACTCAATGCTTTTTATACATACGAGAGTACTAGCATAATAGTCCGTGCTTAGTATAGGTATGGTCAGTGTTTATTCATTGTAGAAAGAAAAAAAAAAGTTACATGTTTACTATGAGCTAATAGGATAAAAAACGAAAGGGAATAATTGAAAAGGAAAGGAAATGGAGTTTTGGATAGAAAGGGAGGTATTACAGAAAGGGATGAGTGGAATTTCCAAAAGTGGAAAAGTGAGAGCAGACGTGAGTGGTGGTTTTAAAGATAGTTGATATAAGATTAGTGTCGAGAAAACTGAAAAAAATTTTTAAAAAGAATAACTTATTTTCAAAATCACAACCGACGGTCAAAATCCAATCCAAAACCCCTTTAGCTTAATATAGTATAATTTGATTGGCTTGTACATCTTAATATCAAGCAATTTTAACATAATGTCCAAACAATATTTATGACAAAGTTAACAACCAGTTTTGCCTATATAAAGTGATTTCAATTCTGAGCACATGTTAGAATAATAGGGTCTGTAGTCCAAATGACCGCACACCCATAGTGGGCCCATCTTGGATCGATCACCCAAGCAATTAGGGTTTCCCTCTTTTCTTTTGCTTGTTAAGTTATGGATTTAGAAAATAAGGGGGGCTTCCTATTCAATTGGCTAAGTAAAAGGAAGAAATCCCACTGCAACGTTAAGGGCACATTTATGCAGCCATGTTTTAACAGGAAATGCAAAGAAAAGTAAGCCGCTTTTCCGGAGCAAAAGTCTTCTATGTTGGGTTTGACCGCTTTCCCTTGAAATGACCCAAATTTTCTATAATTCCACGGAAAAGCTTATTTGATGAGGGGGAATAGGAAACTTCTTCCTTTCCTGTGGAGTTTACACAGTCGTACCATGAGTCCCATGATTAGAACGAACTATGATGGAAAACTTTGAATAAACGGGTCTACGGTAATACACTTCACTTTATTGGATTCGCTTGGTTACATCAAACAAGCATCCATAAAGAGAAGTAGAGAGGGTTGTAAATTCATCATGAAGAACAACCTCATGTTGTATAATCAAGACATCTAAGTGATGTAATCAGGTAATTTACATTTAATTGATTTCATATTATCCAGATCTAATCCTATAATGCATGGTTGGTCCTAGTATAATTGATTGTGTTAGATCTAACAATATGTGGCTTCACTAAGTTCTGTCATCTCAAATCAGGACTTCAGTTAATATTTTTCTAAAAAAAATATCAATCTGCTCAACTCCATATAGTGATTTTACGACATAAAGTGATAAAAACTAAAGACCATTACCACTTCTCTTGAAATAAAAGCATTTGTCATATTGTTTAAAATTAATCCAATCTCTGTAATAGCCCCATGGAATTTGCTACATCACTATCTCAAATCATTTCTCAAGTTTATAGATTTTTTTTTTTTTTTTTTTCTCTTTTTGTATGGGGCCGGAACCCAAGAGAGAGCCCGCATACACATGGAAAAACAACTCACTCAAGTGGGAAGGAAGCCCGCACACTCGAAAAGAAAAGCTCACATAAGTGGAAAAGGAACCCGCACAAGCGGAAAGATGAGACGTGACGTATCCAAGGTTCGAACCAGGGACAACCAAGTAAAAACTGTCGCTCCTTATCACTCGGGTAAGGAACCGTTTTACAAATTCATAGTTAAAATATCTCGAGTCTTTCATTTAAATTTTCTAATATAATTCATTGAGAAAAGTTGTTTTTACATTCATTTGGTGCAACTCTAGGTCATGACAACTATAAGAATTCTTATATTAGTCTAGCTGGTTAGGATCATCAACTGACCCACCATTAGTGGGATATCAATGGGTGGGTGAGTTTGGAAAAAACATAAATCTTCATGTAATCTAATTCTTTCACGTACATGAGACTTTTAAATGTTAATCACGCTTTATACTTGTTCAATGATCTATCGGCAATGGACTTTTTCTTTAGAATCCATTTATAGCCAATAACCTTTCGATTCTAGAGAAGATCAACTAGTTGTAAACCTACCTTTATTTATGAAATCAATCTCTTTACTCATACCTTTAAACTGTTTCTCGAACTCTCTTGATTTAAACAACTCAAAAAAGTAACAACAATTTTGTCATTTTCATATTTCATTACCCATCTAGGCGACTTAAATCGATTTGGCATAATGATGGTTTTAGCTTGATGTTTTAATGCCTACTCACTTTAAAAAATATGCACTAATGTGTTTAACTTCAACCCAAGTTGGTGATTCACTAATTATTTAGGGTACATCCAAACGATGCCCAATACAAAACTACCCAGTACAAATGAAGTACCAAATGAAGAAAGAAAATAAGACTTGACATTCAACATACTTAAAGCAAGTCTTGAACCTTGGTACTTCCAATCAGAGGAAAGAATACATTTGACGCAAAACTACCCAGTACATAACTAAGAGCAAGACTTGATCCTTGGTGCATCAAAGTACACATAATACATAACTGCCCAATACATAGCAAAGTACCAAATGAAGAAAAATGTTGGACTTTCTGTTATTTTGGGGTGGACTGCCACATTATCGAAACCCAGTACTCCTCATGAGAGGGAGCAAGAAAAGAAACATAGTTGCGTCCTCTCTCTGTAACAATGAGTTCAAAGAACACAGAAAGATGGAAAACACAAATTAGGCAATGCAAAACAATCAGACTTGGATGAATCTAAGCTGGGGTGCTTGTGTAGATGCTTCCATGTAACACTCTTAGAGCCTAGACTCTGCAGCAATGTCGATGACAAAGCGGTATCTAACATCGTTCTTGGCAAGCCTCTCCAAAGCTTGGTTTATGTAGTTTGGCTTGATAAGCTCAATGTCACTTGTGATGTTGTACTTCCCACACAGATCCATCATCTCCTGTGTCTCTATCATCCCCCCAATCATGCTACCTGTTACTACTCGTTTTCCTGCATAAAAAAATCGATACTCAAAAACTCTGCTGATCTTACTCAAAATATGGTTTTAAAAGTAGTCTTGAGTTGGAGCTGATTTGGCAGAGTAACTCAGCAAATTCACTGCCAACAACTTGAACTTGAGCCCCACTTGAATACACGAGTCCAATAGGATGACATTGTGTCAACTTGGACTGACAGAGGACAGAACCTGGCCTTTAAGGTGCAACTCGGTCTAACCCGATTGGTTCCTATTGGACTTTAGAATGCAACTTGATCAGATGGAGGGTGAGTTGCATTGGACTCAGTTGATACAACTCAACTCGAGGATGACTAAGATGCACCTCAAGTTTGAGTTTTGCAACCTTGTTTAAAATCAAAATTTACTTTGTCAAGTTGATCATTTTGTTTGGCTTACCGAAAATGAGAGGAAAAGATGGGAGATCCACAGGCTTATCGGGTGCACCCACAAACACCAAATTGCCGCCCACTTTAAGCAGGTCCAAAATAGGCCCTAGATTGTGCTTTGCAGAGACAGTGTCCAGTATAAAATCCAAGGTCCTCGCCCCTGCCTGTTATTGTTTTAATATCAGTAACCAAAACATTGTTTTCTATATCCTCAGTACATGTTTTCTCCAGACTTGATCACTGGACCTCTTCCATAGAGTATGCCTTACCACTGCACTATTTGCTGGTTCGACAAATCAAAGACAGACAGTTACCTGCATTTGTCGGGTGTTTGTGCTAACAAGGAAATCATCAGCTCCCAAGCGCTTTCGGGCCTCCATCTCCTTTGAAGGAGAGGTGCTTATGACAGTGACATGGAGTCCGAAAGCCTTCCCAAACTTGACCGCGACATGGCCCAAGCCTCCCAGACCAACCACTCCCAGTTTCTTTCCGGGTTGGAGCATGTTGTGCCGCTTCATTGGTGCGAACACTGTGATCCCAGCACATAACAGCGGCGCAGCAGCATCCAAGGGCAGGCTGTCAGGTATATGAACCACATACCTAAAGGGAACAACAATGACAAATGAGGCCTGCGTTAGTGACAATTGGCTAAGGGTATAAATGGGTCAGGTCCATGGTATAACCAATCGCATATCCATTTACTAGTTGAGTAGGATATGGACTTGGAGTCTTGGACCCTAACCTGATTGAACTTTTAATCAAGAAGATTTTACCTGAACATTATAAAATATATGGATGTATGCTATTTTATATTATTGGATTAGATCAGGTAGGATTTATGTTTACACTTACACAGTAAGAAGAAAGTCAAGCACCTACCTTAATCCAGCCCCTCACATACTCATTATCCTCCCTCTGATCCCCAATTGACACCCATAGAAACTATATGAACAGTTCACTATAAAGAATATTGACACCTTTAATAACAAAATTCTTTAATGCCATATATCTAGGGGGTGATGGGATGGCTAACTTCTAATCTACAATGGAAACACTTCCATCATTGCATTTGCTATAGGAAGGTGCTTGCTAAGCTTAAATTAAGCATAGCATTAACTTAAGTGACAATTTTCTGTTTACGTTTGTGTACATTTATGCCAATTGTGGTAGCTGCTGGACCACCAGATCTATTTATGAGCAGGGATGGAACCAGTGTGATTTGCTATGCCAATTTTGAACCCACAACCTTTCAGTTCTTTGAGATGTCTACTACCATTGTATGCACAGGACATATATAATACATCCTACTAAAATATACATATAGTAGTTATAAACGGGCATGGCAAGCCAGTGGTTAGCCAAAACCCAAAACTGCCTCAAACCCCACTTAGGTCAAAATCTAAAATTTATACTCACTATGAACCTAAAAGAATCATTTATCATATCTGCAACTTAGAGGAGCAGGTCAGTGCAGTCACCCCTTAAACCCCGACCCGCTGACATCTCTATTCATGTGTAGCCAAAGCATCAGATACCCATGACATTGGTGTTTTATCAGAAAGTAATGAGAAATTACCTGCTGTGAGCGACGAGCATTTTAGAGTAACCACCATAAGTAATGCTCCCATCCCAGAAAATCCCATTGTAGGTGAATTGAACCTTGTCGCAGTAGTTCTCCTGCGAGTCCTTGCAGAACTCACAAGAGAGGCAAGAGGCAGCTAGGCAACCCACCCCCACTCGGTCTCCCACCTTGAAATTACTTACATTGCTCCCTGCCTTTGTAATCACACCTGTAATCTCATGTCTGAAACAAAAACAGATAATCACTCATTTCAAATCATTGATTGAACTTCCTCATAACACAATTAATAAAATCATCTATCTCCATGTTTATTGTAAGTGTGTGTGGCTTGGTGCCGTTTCAAGAATCGGACCAGATGGGTCGTTTAAACCGGGTTCAACTGGAACTGGTACCTTCACCTATTTTAGCTAAATAATGATTCCACTTAAAACCGGCAAAAAGCAGGATATTGGTCACCCTTATCTTTTTAGTTGTTTTCAATTAGAAACTTCCATATTGACTTAAGCTTTAATTGCTTATGTGGTTGGACCTTCATAACGCGGATGTCACTGAATTCCTAGAATTCTTTGTTTGATTAGTGACATTTTAAAAACTCAATCTTTTGAAGTATTACTTTTGACCTTTGAAATTCTCCAAATTCGAGCCAATACTAGGTTATATGGGATTGTAATGGGATAACATCATATCAAAGTGGTTTTTTCTTTTGATCTATTCCTTGCCTGCTATCCAATTTAGAGAATTGTTTATTTTTTCTTCATAATTGGTAACGTGACATAAATCCACAACCCCAAGGTTACACTGGAGAGCACCTTCCATTGTGCCACAGGTTCTTTTTCTAGATTTAGACAGTTGATAGCAGGCAAGAAAACAAAAAAGAAAAATCCTGCAATGGGACAATCCTAGCCTGTCCCTCCCGCTTCCAATTTAGTTTTCCTCCCATTTCCTTTGCGGAGTTAGTTTTCTTCCCATTTCATTTCTGTGTGTGTGTGTTGGTGGTGGTGGTGGTGGTGGTGGTGGTGGTAGTGGGTGGCTGGGGGTCGGTGGTGGGGAAAAGTCATACAATTAGGACAGCCAAATCCGTGTGATTTGATTTGCTAAAAATGAAAATGGACCCATTTCACAAAGGGTCCAGAGCTTTCACAACAACATGGTCCAAAATTAAAGTCATTAGTAGAAATAAGAAAGATTACCCAGGCACTAGAGGATACATGGTGATGCCCCAGTCATTCTTTATGTGGTGGAGATCAGTATGGCACATCCCACAGTAGAGGATCTTGATAGTCACATCATCAATTCCATTCTCCCTTCACCCACACATACAACAACAACAACAACAAAAATAGTAACAATTTAAGAAACTTCAAAAAATTAAAATTAAAAATCCACAGATACAAATCCACCCTTTAGAGGATTTTGGCAAGTGTTCAACAATTTTTTTTTTTTTTTCTTTTTTTGGGTTCTCCCATGAATCTACTCTTCATCTTTCCTGAACTGTATCAAACACAAATCATAGATCCCACAACTTACCAAAAACTACACTCCAAATGTCCACACAAACAGTAACATAAATCAGAGCTTTCCAAAGGTGTCACCAAAAAGTGCTGGTCTGAAAAAGGTAAAAGGAGAGTTTCCTGAGATGATTGATTGGAGTTTTAAGTGATTCATACCTTCTTTTGAAAACAAAGGGTGTAACCTTTCCAGAAGAGTCATAGGCTGCCCACCCTGCAACTGTCTGAGTGTGGTTTGGTGTTGTCTGAGACATTTCCTCCAAAACCCACCCCAGGGAACTACAAGATCTAACTCTCCTCTGACTCTGTGAGCAAGTTTGAGGACTAGAGAGTTGTGGGTATTGAGAGGTATATTGTACCTTATATGTATTTATAATGAGTTCCTGTTCCTCTAACCTCAGTAACTCTGTTACATGTTGGGAGGAAAAGGATCCCCTGCTTGCACCAAACAGGAAAGCCCTGTTTGGACCCATAGGAGGGTGCCACATGGGAAGAAGAGTTGGTTTTTCTTATCCGGATCCTTACATGTTTGTTTTATTTGTCTGTCAATTTGTATATTCACATGGCTTCTTATCTTTGTCATAAGTGCCATTGCCATGAGTGTGAGGGTTCCATTTATACTTTATATTGAATGATATTGGTGGATTTGGTATACACAACCGTCCAATATTTATTGCACTTGATCTGTATCAGGATTGGGGGCCTACTGCCCTTTTAAGCTCATAAAGTGGGTCCGGCCCACTCTAGTTTGACCATGGGCTGAATGTAATTTTTCCAATGGGTTGGGTCGAGTCGGGTTAAGCTCGGGTGGGCTTGTAAAGGCCCAATGTGAATCTGTCAAACACTAACCTACTAGAAGGGATTCAAGCCGAGTTTTTTCTTTTTAGAAAGGATTAATTCTGTCATTATCCTATGTGACTAAACCATCAAAAGAATGTATCCCACTATCAATATTTGATAAGTGATTATTGGGTTCGTTTTCGAGTTGAAAGAAGGTTTAGGAAAGATAAAAACTTGTTATGAGGGTACTTTTTTTATTTTTTAAAGTCTTGTTAGGGAGAAGACTTGGCTGAGAGAAATATAGAGAATTTTTGAGACTTTTTTGAAATATGGAGTTTTGACATAGTAGTCCTCCGTAAATTGGTTTTTTCAATTTTAATGACCCAAATTCAAATAATGAAAAAGTCTTTGCGACAACTTTCAAACAAGTTACATATCTCAGATTCAATTTCACATTTCTGCTGGATTTGGCTATTGCCTCCCATATAGCTGTTTTAGCTTTTTCCAAGGAATTTTCTTTCCATTCCTTCTCAACCAACCATGCCTAAATTAGAATATTCTCCGTTGGGAAAGAAATTATTCTGATTTTTCATTAATTAGCATCCTTTTTTTTATCATTTAGTATAATTTATTTTCCTCATAGAAAAGGAAAAACTAACCTAGTTTCTTTGATAGACGGAATTTTGAATTTCTATTTAAAAGGACGGAACGCAAGATGCCTCTTTATTGCGGAAATGGAAATCCCTAGAAAGTGGAATCCTCTTGATGCACGAACACTCCAAATGAGTGGGTTTGGAGAGGTTTTAGGGAAGAAAATTGCAGAAAAATGCTACCCAAACCTACCCTTCAGAATTAATCCATCCATTAGTGTGGGCCTCATCATGTGAACTGAATGTGAATCAAGAAATAACAGACCCCATGTTTATGGGAAGGTGTACATGAAGAAGTTTCACATTTATTTCCTGCTTGACCTCCATGTCCCAGCAACTAGATACTTATCTGAAGAAAGTTCTGCTAAACTGCATGCCCCCAACACCCAACATTGTAATTTACAATGTTTATGTGACCTACCTCGATTTAATGAATAAATGTTGGATAAGATGGCAGAGGAATGCATCATTTGGATTAGAGGTGGGCTCCACAAAACCACCTAAGGGCTCTAAAATTTATCATTGGGTCACTCGGATCAGAGGTGGGCTCCATGGAGCATGATATGATGATTATAAAAATTTGTTCAAGGATTCTAAAAACTTAATGTTGCAAGGTAGCTAAGCTCTATATAGCCTTAAGAGACGTAGTTTTGATCACCAAGCCAGGACCAGGATTTTTATTTGAGTGGGGTGGACGATGGACGATGTCAATAAAAAAAATTTTTTTTCTTTATTTTATCATTTGAGGGGGCGAGGGCCTATTGTGATCCGTCTAGGACCCAATTATTGATTGGATTTAAAAAGACACTTCATGCTTTTTCTGTGGTCTGATGGGGGCGGGTGCCCCCGGAACCCAATATGTAGGTCCATCCAACCAACCTCACAACCTAACTTCAAAATCTTCAACTAAAATTACAAGTAGTTTTAGCAGAAATTTTTTTTTTAATAATAGAGGGTGTCCCAATCCTTTGGGCCGAATTAATTCCTACGGACCTCTAGAAAAAGTCGGGTAAGTATCGTGTGGCCCCATGTCAATTTTAGCATAAAATTCCTCCTAGTGTACGTTTATCAACGAAATTTGATACAGAAAGTTATACTTTTGACCCAAAACTTATTGAAAAAAATAAGGTTGATGAGACAGGTTTCCAATAAAAGGCATGTAGGAGAAGAGAGTTTCTCTCAGCTCAGAACAAAATCAAAGTCAAGCAAGAGATGTGAATCATGTGATTGACTTGGCTTTATAATAAGCTGTCCATATCTTTGGAAAATTCCCAATCAATGCATAAATTGTTTGAAATGGAACATGAAATGATTATTTTGGCCAAACATAATATTTTAACAATCTCTTGGAAACTTCATAGAAACTGTGAAGGGTCTCTCATCGAGACTAACAAGATTCGTACAAGACTCTTATGATGCCCAAGATATATATATACAAATTGCTGGGAAAGTTGTTGATCCCTTGGCTTATTATGTGATGAGTCATCACAAGACTTGTAATTATTCTTTTTCTGTTTAATGTAGTCCTTGACCTTGACCTTGGAATTTTCACCCCATCATGAAAAGATGGACTCCAATTCGACCTGTTCAAGTACTTTTTCCATCTCACATAAGGGTCTAGATGGTCCAAACATGGCCTGCTCCTAGCCTATGTTGGCAAGGATTTTGCCCATGGATAAGGCTCTCACAGGACTTACTGACTTAGGGTACCCTCTTCTAGCCTATATTAGGTTTGATTTTATTCCTAGGAGACTGAACAAAGCAAGTCATCTTCTAGCCAAGTTGAGCTATATTTTGAGTTGGCATGGGGTCCCTTTTAGGTTGAGGGGTGGTGTAGGACTGACTGAGGCTTTCTTTCCCTAGTCTCTCCTTTGTTTCTGTTTCTTTATTGAAAGTCTTCTTGACCCAAAAAAAACACCAATTACGTTATTACTCGAAAGGTGGCAGAAGCTGAAAATCCAGGTATGGGCTCATTTTTAGCCTTTTTGATAATTGATCAGAGTCCATGAACAATCAGGTCTACACTCAAATACTAGGCCCAACCACAGGAATAATGGCCCCAAGTGGTCCAGTCAAATTGGGTGGATGACCTCAGGATCAATGGTCCCCAAAGTGGTACCGTCTAATTGTGTGGATGACCTCATTAATGGTAGTCCTTAGAATGGGATGGAATCTAAGGGCACGTTTGTGAACATACCGTAAGAGGAAAGTCGTGACCCCATTGAAACATGTTTTCTATAGGTGGGTGGGACTCCTATTTCTATGTAAAATCGGAAAAATTGACTATTTTTAGTCATTTAATATGGCAAATTAGGTTGCACCAAATAGAGAGATGTGGCCAAAAGAGGAAATGCCATTCCATTTATGAGGAAACGAGTTTGTACATGAGCCTTAAAGGTCTTATTATTAATTAGAGGCGGGCTCCACATTGGGTACAATGTAATGGTTGTAACCCTATGTTTAAGGGTCACAAGTTTTGATGATTATGTATAATTACTCATAAATCTAGTATAAGCTTTGTAGCCCTTAATCAGATGGTGTAATAATCAGATCATGGCCATTTAAAGCTAACCCAACCCCACTAACCTTGAGAGCAGCTCTGTACCTTAGTGGTCATGAGCGCAGTTCTCACTTGTTCAAACCCTGAGTACGTCACATCTTTCCATATGTGTGGGCTCTCTTTTTAGTTTTGTGGGCCTTCTTCCCACATATATGTGCTCTTTTCTCACATGAGTGGACTGTCATCCCATGATTGCGGACTCTCTCTTTGGTCCTAGTCCCCCTTGCTATGGTTAAAAATGAACCTAGTAACCCTAGTGATTCATATGAGTCTAGGTATGTCTAGCAACCGAGTTTTCCAACTTTATTTTCTACCAAAGAAAAAAAAAGTCTTCTAACTTTAATACAGATACAACTTAGTTGTTAGCTTTTGACCCAACAGTATAAAAGATAATTAAAGTTGATAAGAGAGGTTGGTGAGGAAAGGGATGGAGGTAAGGTAAGGAGAGTTTCTCTCTTAAAAGAAAACCAGAGACATGTAAATGAATTGGGTTTATAATTAAAAAAAAAAAAAAAAAAAAAAAAAAAAAAAGCCCCTTTCTTGGTAAATCTTGCAATCAAGTCTTTAAAATCAAATGTGAAATGAGTGTTTTGGCCCCACATAATATTTTACTAAGAACTAACAACCATTTTAACTACTTTGTTGGAAAAAGGTCTTCTCAAGACTCAAGACTCAAGACTCGAGACTTAAAAAATGAGTCTGTTCAGAAAATTCACATAAACAAACACTTTACACACAAGCAGTGGTTGGAATTCCAGACCCTCCCATATTTTACACCATTCTGACAAGATGTACTCTAAGGCCCTGTTTGGATGCACAAGAAAATAAAAGAAAATAAGATTTTATAGAATATAATCTTTCATTTTTAAAAGAAGAGAATCTTGTGCGTTTGGTAATCCAAGAAAGATTTAAAGAAAAGACTCTTTTCTTTCAAAAAGCTCAATATTTTCTCCTACAGCTCCCCCCTGTAGAAAACATTATGCAAGATGAGAATCTTTCAAAATAACAATTAGAAAGCGGTAGAGTAAAGTAAAGACTTTAATTTACCAAATCCATCGTGATGTGTTTGTTTACATATATGGTAAAGTAAACTAAAAGTAAATGTCACGGCACGGTAAAGTTGGGGTAAAGTAAAGGTGGGATATAATATTTGATTTTTGGTAAAGTAAAGTGGGAAGGAATGGTATAGTAGTTTCTTTTTATTTGACTTTACTTTATCACATTTTATCATAGTTTTATATGGTAAATAAAAAGTGACTTAATTATTTACAGGCGTGGTAAAGTAAAATAAATATTAATGTCATATCTTAGTAAATGTGAGGTAAAGTAAGGTGAGATGAAGTATGTGATAAAGCAAAGTGGAGAGAGAGAGTTGTAAAGTAGTTTTTTGTATTAACTTGATTTTAATATACTTAATCATGGTTTTATATAATAAAAGAAAAGTAACTTAAGGTAAAAACATGGTAGTTGAACTTTACTTTACCACACTATTTTTCATCAAGATCTGGTAAATTATATATAAATTAAAATATTTAATAAAAATTCATTCTAATAATGTAATTTACTTTAATCATAGCACCTACCAAACAACTCAATTTAAAATCTGTAAAATTCTTCAAAAATGACCAAACAGCGAAAATATTATAATATTATAATATTACACTATTCTATTTTATACTATCTTATTCTTGCAATATTTAAATCTATAAATATTTTATTTTGTAAACATCCAAACAGGCCCTAAATGCTGCCTGTGAAGTACTTTTTCCATCTCACACAGATTGCAGATAAGCCAAGATGACCCAAACATCCCCATAGCCTAGCCCATATTGGTATGGTTCGGTAAGTCATTTTGTAAATGAATGAAGGAATTGGTGCAAAGTAGGGTTGTAAACGGGACGGTTTCGGTCCGGGCTCATGGTGGACCCGAAATCGGAATCATTAAGAAGAAGGTGGAACCGAAGCCGAACCCAGAACCGTTTCTGAACCAATTTCTTGGCTCCGGAACCGGAACCAGAACCATATATGGGACGGGACTTGATCCAGGTTCAGGTCTAGGTAGAGAATGATATTAAAAAAATATGATTTTTAGGAAATATTTTAGAAAATTGAGGTGATATGACGGGTATCGGGTCCACGGGTCTGGACCAAAGTGGAACCGGACCCGGACCCATTTACTTATATAGGCCTGAATACGGACCCAGACCCGGTTTTTAACGGGTCAGAACCTCCGGGTAATCAGAGAATCGGGGACCCATTTACATCCCTAGTGCAAAGGGTTGTCAATAGGCTGGGCTGAGTTAATTCAGGCCCTGATTTTGAACTGGTCCAACGAGACCTTACAGAATGGGCCTACTCAATTACCTAAATATTCCAAGGGCCCAACCAGAAAAGTTGACGTATGGACCTCTTTGTTAGCCCATTTGATAATTGAATTGAGTCCATATCCAATCAGGTCCATACTTTTTTTTTTTCTTATAGGAATCAGGTCCATACTTAAGTACTAGTGATCACCAAGTTTATAAATACTAAGAATAACAATGTTTTAGTTAAAAATACTGGGAAACCATCCAATAACAGGGGACTAGCTTTTCTAAAATTAACACTAGAAGAATCTGTACAGCCTCAGCTGTCTCTTTCTCTTTCATAATCCATAGATAGATGAGCTCATTATATGGATCCAAATATAACTGAAAGAACTGATCTTTTCTACTGGATTGAATGAGTCAATTGTTTACTAGCTTTAGATGAAATGAAAATAAAGACACATACTTCACCTTTTAAGTACCACAAAATTGATTCTATCCTCATCAAATAGTATCCAAACAACAAAGATCTGTTGTTTCCCTCCTTATTTAATACTAATGAGTTTATGAAGAAAATGGCTTTATTGAAGAAATTTTGAAGAGGTGGGGATTTAAGGATTTAAGATAGAGATGGCAACGGTTGATTAAAACTCATCCTGACCCACTTCTATTGGGGGCAGATTTGGTAGCGGATCTTTCAAGGTTTAGGATAGGTTTTTTCATATTTTTATGTGAATTGGGATCAGAGCGAGTTTGGGTTTGGATGTGTTTTGAGTAGCCCAACCCCGGTTTTGTACTTTATATATGGTTTTGTAAGTTTTTTATGCAATGCTATTGTAGCAGAATTGTGGGCATGATTATTTTGAGCATTGAGTTTTGTCTTATTTTAAGAAAAGGACACAAGTTTCAGAAACTTTCAATTTAGGGCCTAAGTCTCCCAATAAGTTCTCAATTTAGGACAACCGGTCATTTAAAGGTATTTCTCAATTACTTTTTTCCTCAATTTAAAAAATAAATAAATAATATTACCCTTCATTAAAAAAAATCGTCGTTCACTTCCTTCATCTTCTTCTCCTTCCCTTCACTAGCATCCTCACAATAATCGACAGCAACCAGTGTCCCCACAGCAATCGGTAGCATATAGTAGTTGTCAGAAGCATGCCATTGCTTTAAGTGAAGAGTAATTTGGGTGTTTTTAAAAATAATTGAGAAAATTATTTCTAAAAATATTTTAAATGGTTGAATGTCCTTAATTGAGAACTTTCTGAAGAGTTAGGCCCTATTTGAAAAGTCTTGAAATTAGCGTCATTTTTTAAAGTAAGGTAAAAACGTAAGACCTTATTTGAGATTCTCCCTTTCTATAATATGAAAATGTAACATACAAACCCAAGCCCAACCCAACTAGTTGCCGTCCCTAATTGAAGGTGGACATCTGGATGTTACAATCACATTCTTAAATTTAGTTTAATAAGGTGATAGTTGGATATCATTTTTTATTGGATGAGAGAAATCACTTGATGTCCCTATTAAAATCTTCACATTTATTCCTTCACTTTTTGCACCTCCAGAATAAAGAGGAGAATCTAGTTATGGTCGAGGCCACAAGCTTTAATGTTCTAAACATGATATTGGGGGCACCTCAATTGATGCCAATCAATGCGTAGGAGGATTTGAAGTCCCATTATAAATTAGGGCAGGCCTACATGGGTGTAAGATTGGATGATCCTAACCATCCACTTGACAGCTCTTAAATATTTCCATAAACATTTAAAAATTGGTAAGTGTCTATGTAGGGCCTATCAGTGATCCATAGAGAGACCTTCCAAGTTCTAGCCCTCTACTATTGTAGGGAAATAGATTGTATTTACTCTCCAAGCACATACTAATAGGGTTGTAAATGGGTCCTCAATTCTCCTATTATTCGAAGATTCCGACCTGTTAGGTTTCGGGTCTGGGTCCTTATTTTGGTCCCGATAAGCAAATGGTTCTGGTTCCGGATCCTTTTTTGGAACTGATACCTAAATGGTTCCGGTTCCGGATCCACAGTGGCTCAGACCCGTGGACCCAGGACCCGACCCAATATACACTAACATAAGGTAATTTTAGTATGTGAAAACAAAACACTTCTTACTTTTCTACTTTTCTACATTAGAGTTTCTACTTTTCTACATCTTATACCCGAAACCGGAACCAAACCCGCCTCACAAATGGTTCCGGTTCCGGTTCCGGTTTTGGTTCCCTTTAATATTATCGGTTCCGGAACCAGTTTTCTAGTTCCGAACCGGGTCTGATTCCGGTTCCGGTTCCCCCTCTTAGAAAATGGTTCCGATTCCGGTTCCACCCTGGACCCGGACCGGAACCGACCCGTTTACAACCCTACATACTAATGTTAATTTAATCACAAAGGATAACTCAGTTGACCTAAGATCACGGTTTGCACCCGTAGGTTGTAGGTTCAAAACTACACTATCACATTGGGACTACAGGGGAGTTTACCCAGCTTCCCTCCGGGCCCGTTGGGAACCCTCCGATAACAGAAAAAAAAAAATGCTAATGTTAATTTGGAATGATTTTGTCAATGTAAAATTTATCAAACATTCATCAATAGACGGCTAACGCCTACTTCCCAACTGTCCCACAACCATCTGCACTTAATTAATGTGCCGATGCAAACTCGACCCTAGTTTTTTATGAGCAATTTCGGGTCTTGAGTTGTTTTTGTAGTGTAGATGTGAGATGTGAGACATAGAATTAAATGAATCTTGATTTTCAATATGCCAGGACCCACTGGATTAACAAAGTCCCAGACTAATCAATGTTAGAAGACCTTTTATGCAATGCCGGGCCCTTTTTCTGTTTCTATTGACTAGTGCTTCTGTACCAACAGGACTTGAGTAGTCTATGATCCTACTTAATGTCTGGGACTTGGAGGGGGAATGAATTGGTAAGGTTAAACCCTGTGAATTACATTTTTTTTTTTTTTTTTTGGCATATATGCCCCCCCTAAGATTTTAGTATTTGTAAATAAGCTCCTGCCTTTTCTTTCATGCCTTTCGTGTCCCTAAAATCAATATTTCTAATAAGAATGGGCAGCCACCATGAGATTTGTGTTGGATTTATATATATATATAAATGGCAGCTTTGCCCTTTACAACCATTAAACAAAAATGATTATATTATTATTTACAAAAATATCATTATTTTATCTCAAGTCCCAATGGTTTCTCTCAATAACTCTATCATGCACATGACCAAGGGTGGACCCAGATACAAGGGCCTGAGGACTAAAGCCCCCACCCACATCTGAGAAAAGTTTAAAATTCTTCCCTCCCCCTGCAAATTCAAAAAATTATTATATATATATATATATTTTTTTTTACATTTTCCCTTTCCCCCAATATTTCTTTTACATAGAGCCAAACCCCACCCACCCCCCAACCCAAATTATAAGATTTAATTTATTATTATTATTTTTAACATTTGCCCGTTCTCCCCCCTAATATTTCTTTTACACCCCCTGCACATAAAGCATAATCATGTATTTTGAAACTTTCATCAATCCAACAATGGGTAATGTATAGATCTGGATAATTCATAACTAGTTATAAGTACATGTATTGATTGTCACCATGATCGATTCAGATTTAATGAAATGAGCCCGGTATTGATAAAAAAGAATGACTTTATGTAAGTTTATTCTCTCCCACTAAGTGCAATTGTTAATTTACATGCTTAGAAAAAAACAATTAAGTCAGCTTTTGAAATTATTCATATAAGAATAAAAGAGATGGACAAAAGTGTTATTTCGCTCTAAAAACCTATGGACCTATGGTGGTTGGAAGACTAAGAAAATGCAGGGGCCTATTTGCAAATACTAAAACCTCAACAAATCCTACAGGCCTTTCGGTGGTATATACAAAAAGCTCTTTATTAAATAGAATCACTAGGAAGGTTCCTCGTTGGGACCCATTCAATAAAATATAGATGGTTCAAATCTCGCTTAAGAAAGAGTAATGCCCAGTGAAAAATCTAATGAGTTAGTGAGTGGAATTCACCTGCACAGAATTTGCCAACATGGACATCCAATCCACAAAGCTTACCTACCAATTAAAACCCAAGTCACTAGAAAAAATTACTGCAAGCTTATGAGCATCTCTGTTAATGTTTTTAGGAACAAATTCAAAATTAATTGAATAAAAAGGCTAGCAGCCCCAAAAACTGTCTTGGAGAGCTGAAGTGCTCACCCACGCCTCCTTGCCCCCGTTTAGTAATTTTATATGGAAAATAAAGTGTAGTAAAACATCAAACTAAGAGAGAATAAAATATAATGGGGTTATGATTGTATTTTATTTTTAGTTGTTTGGTATGAAATTTTTTTTACTTTTATTTAGAAAAGTGAAGCTTTTCTTATTTTTTAGTGGAGAAAATAGGTTGCTTTTTTACTTTTTTTTTAAATAATAGAGGGCATTTTGAATTAAAATGCTATTAATGTGAACCGTTGTCTAAAATATGGAGGCTTTATCTGACTTTTACTATTCTAGCAAAGTGCCAAATGGGGTTCAGCTAAGAGGTTCGCTCTTTTCAAAGCTTGATGGTAAAATTGGTTTTGATTCCATCATTTGGTTTAACGGCTCTTTTGTGTCTCGTGCCTTTGTGCCTTTTTTAATGGGTCAAAACTCTCTTCCTCTGTAGAAGCTAAAGCAAGGGCCATTTCATGGGCTTGATTGAAATAAACCCTCTGGCATAAATGCATTGGAATATTGACTCATCCTTGTTGCCACAAATACGACAGTGCATTAGTTTTAAATAGGAAGGATCTTGCATGATAGCACAAGGACCTCCTATTAATGAAGACATTATTAATATTGCCTTTTGTTGTATTAATATTGCTGCTATTACTTTTTAGTGATCATCTTATTATAGGCAAATTTAGTGAATAAATGTCCACTTAAAGAGTAAGCCCAAATTCTTTTATCTGCATTAGTTCACACTTCACAAGAAATGCAGATTTTGACAAATATCATCCACATTTCCTGCATTATTGAAACGGTTTCTGATTTTTGTGATGTCCCAATTCTTAATAGAATCCCAAAGGTCTCTAATAAACAAATTCAGTTGGGAAATAAATGACATGGGTTTCCTACATCCTTCCTCATTCAGAATTCAATTACAATTCCAAAACCAAATCTTCTCTTAATTTTTAATAATCCAAACTAAAAAAAGAAAAAAAAAAAAAGGGAGTTAATAATGAAATGCAGTTGAAATTGATTGCCTGAGTCGAACTCAATTTGTAGATCTTATGACCAACCTTGAATACCAATGGCCCCCACCCAGAACACGATGTTGTTGATGGCTTGCATGAAATATATAGAAACCAATGCCATGGCTCTAAGCACAAGCCCAAGCCCAATGCCATGCCATGCCATGCCTTTCCAAATCAACTCAATAGAATTACACTAAGAAGCATAAATAAATGACATTTTATTTCCCATCATATCCGATGTGAGATTCTAATAACGAAGTCTAAATGGTTCTTTATTATTTTGAGATTCCTAACGGTTATTTCGGCAATATTTTGTCCTTGGCACTTTGGAGTATGATAAACTACACTATCATTTAAAAGTCTCCAACACATTATTACTTTTTAGCCATCAATCCAACAAGAGTTGTGCAGTCAATCATGTGATTTTTTTCATCAATCTAACAGTATGCCTAACTCCTATGAAAATGAGATTCAGCTCTGCCCAAAACTAGAGGAGAGAGAAAGGGATTTATTTAACATTCTAGATTTTTATTATGTGGGAGAATATTTTTATTATGTGGGCCATTTCTATAGTTTGTAAGAAAAATAAAAAATAAAAAACAGAGACCATTTTTCTATTTGAGGCTCACAAATAGGGATGTAAATGGGTACCCGATTCTCCGATTACCCGGAGTTTCTACCCATTAAAAACCAGGTCTGGGTCCTTATTTAGGCCTCGATAAGTAAATGGGTCCGGGTCCAGCTCCACCTTGGTTTGGACTCGTGGACCCAAGACTCGACGTATTACCTCAATTCTCGAAAATATCATCTAAAAATCATGTTTTTTTAATATCATTCTCTACCTAAATCTGGACCCGGATCCAGACTCGTCCCATATATGGTTCTGGTTCCGGTTCTGAAGCCAAAAAATCGGTTCCAAAACTGTTCCAGGTCCGAATCCAATTCCACATTATCCTTAACAGTTCCGGTTCTAGGTTCACCATGGACCCGGACCGATACCGACCCGTTTAAAACCCTACTCACAAGGGTCATTTTTGTATTCCTGTGCCAATGCATGTCGACCCACTGATTTGAAGCCCACGTTTCTATTTAAGTCTCTTACTTCAATTTAGGACCACCTGATGATGGCCTAGCCAGATATTTAGCATGTGATCCACACCTTGTCATGTTTGCCGGCAATTAAGATTGTAGTGGTCGTCATTTATAATTTCAATATCATTCAAAGCATGACGATTTCTCCTATAAGAAGATTCATCTACTGTTGCCAACTCTTACCCTTTATCATCTTCCACCCTTTCAACTTCCCCCAGAGACCCAGACTCCCCTTCTCCCTTCCATGGAATCCCCTGACCATAAACCATTCATCCTCTTAATCATCTTTCTAATGCATCTTTTAATGTCCCACAGCATCGAAGCCGCAGAATACATCGTAGGCGATGAAGATGAGTGGAGAGAAGCAGTAAACTACCAACGATGGTCGGAGAAACACACATTTTATGCCGGAGATGTTCTAGGTTACCGACCAATCTTTTCTTGTTTACCAGCTTGATGTCCTTGTTAATGTTTTAATTGCCTACTTTCTTAGTGTTTGTACCTAACGATACTTCTAACACCATAATGATCATGGTCAAAACCATCATGTAGTAGGAGTGCATAGAAAATTCGGTATCATCGCTAAACCGGACCGAACTGACCGAAATGGGAGGTTCGGATCAGTTTTATAGTAGATAAGTTCGGTCTACAGTTTGAAAATCATAAAAACCATTTAGATAGGTCGGTTATCAATTTAAATCCCGGGTTCACTGCCTAAACCGAACTAACCAGTATATTATGTAATTTAAGTATTCGACTATTTAGATTTTAGATAAAAATTTGTACTCAAATACTTGTTAAAAAGCATGGGAACTTTTAATGATGCATTGATCTATGATATTGCAGTGTGTTGGAATTATAGAACCATCATAGTCAATATGGGTTTTTATCTTTGCCATAAACATTGGAATAAATGCAAAGGATGAGGGTGTCATCATTTTGAAGTATTCAAATTCTTATTTTTTTTTAAAATAAGTAAATAAATATAAACGGTTTGACCAACCGAACCGATCCGATCGGTTTGGTTTGGTCTAAGTCATCTCCATCGGTCGGATCAGATTGGTTAATTAAAAAACCGATAGGTTCGGTTTGGTAGTTGATT
This sequence comes from Camphora micrantha, assembly GCA_003546025.1. NCBI lineage: Eukaryota > Viridiplantae > Streptophyta > Magnoliopsida > Laurales > Lauraceae > Camphora > Camphora micrantha. Next base: position 32,060,009 of record QPKB01000009.1, on the reverse strand, counting down.
TTAGTGTTAAACCGATCCGAACCGCCCATGTGAAATCCCATGCAGGGCCACCTTTCAAAAACTCTAAACGGCTGACATGATACTTTAAGCCATTTCTACTTATAGTCCCAAAATCCGCTTTTGCATTAGCATCTTTAATTGAGAAAAATGTGGTTGCGCTTATAATAAATAATTATTGTCAATAAACTTCAGATTTTCGAACTATTGTATCCATTTCCAATGCCTCAAAACCTTTATGATGCAAAGTTGCTTAATTCGTCACTAAACAAGGTTTTGTTACGATTGAGATATTATTCACTATTGGATTGGACAATCATAATTTAGTTTCTTTAATTTATTTATCGTAAATATTTTTAATAACAGAACAAAATGCTTGACCCACCAAACTATGAACTACAATTTGATTGAGCCGATAATCACTTCTTTATTTTTATTTGAAAACCATGCTTATGTTTCAAATGGATGTGGATGTTGTTGTGCTGCAGTTTTTAACTATGTGCCGGGGCTACACAACACTTATGAGGTGAATGAAGATACATACAGGTCATGTAACACCTCACAGGGTGTTATAGCAACTTACTACAGCGGCCACGACCAAGTCACATTGAATGAGACTGGGGATCATTGGTTCCTCTGCAACATACAAGATCATTGCAAGGGAGGAATGAAATTTGGAGTTAAAGTAGAAGCAATCATGAACACTTCACAGATGACTAGTGGCAGCATGGGGTTTACAACCACTTCCATTGGAGGATGGAGATGGGTTTGGACGTTTGATCTTGTGCCACTTCTGGGTCTGTTCATGCTCAATTATTGATGACTGAATGAAGTCTTTCCTTATTTGATCATTGGTTATGTACTAGTTTAAGTTATTTTTTGAAGTCTCTCCTTATTTGATCATTGGGTATGCACTAATTTTAAGTTGTTTTTTGAGCATTCTCCTCATCAAGTGTGATTAGAGATGTGAATGGATCGAATTCAGTTGGAACCATGGTGGTGTTCTGTGTAGGTTTGGATCATTTGTATATTTTTTTTTTAATGTTTACAATAATATAGTATTATTTATTGAGATTATTAATTTCTTTGTAAAAGAACTCGAGATTCAGTTTTTGGTACCATTTGATGGGAAACATCTATTACAAGGCCTAGCTTTTGTGATCCAAAAGTGCATAATAGCCATGATGGGAAAAAGAATTTGCCCCATGGTGATAAGAAACCCTCTGTCTTGACTGAGGGATTGAGGCTATGAGAAGAAATTTAAATAAACAACGCAAAATAAAAATACTTCATAGGTGAGGCATTTGCAAATTTGAGGATTCCTAACAACCATATATTTGGGGATTCCTCTTTTAGGATTTGCATAGCGAGAGAATTTATATTGATATCAGTGTGTCGATGCGTATAGCTAAGAAAAATTGGTATCAATGCGTAAATCCACAAAACTGATAATTTTCAAATCCTATGGGGGAAGGTCTGACCTAAAAAAAAAAACCCTCAAAAGTGAGAGTTTCTAGTCGCCCAAATACTCAAGCAATTAAAAATCTTCAAGCGCAAACTTTCCAAATCCTCAATAGAAATTGGTAAGGAATCCTTGAGGATTTTGTTGCCAAACACAACCTTATAGAGCTATAGGATCTTCAAATTAGTTAGTTTGATAAGAGCTCAGACCAACTGCATAATAAGGGGTAAGTCATGGGGTAAGTCATTGGACGAGCCAACAAGCCTGCTAATATTGTGGGCCAAGTTCAAAGTAGGCCAATTTGAACTTACTTGCATACGGTACAAGATAAGGCAAGAGTAGTCAACCTAACCTTATATATTAGGTTGCAAGATTGCATGAGTTACTGAATTTGTCAACCAAGGGTAGCCAAAGTTTTGGTCCGAACATGACTCATTTCATCACGTCACTTATGCCAATTTGTATTTACTGGCCGTGGTGAAGGTAACTCACATGATAGGATTTTGATTCAAAGCCATTTTCTCCCCAGAGAGATAAAGAAACCAAAATCTAAAAGAAGTGGAAGCGGTTTAATATTTTTTTAGGATTAGAATGCCCTAGGGAAGTGCCCTAGAGGTTCTAAGCACCTTAAGGGTCATGGGAGACCGAGTCAGGGCTATTGCAAAGCTTCTTCTTCTCCTTATGCGGGTAACTTCTTCTAGTTCCTCTTGCTTTTGTCTTAGAACTTTAATAACTTTTTGCACTTGCTTTTTATCCGAATTCGGATCCTTTTTTTTTTTTTCACTTAAAATGACATATTTATAGGCTTAAAAGAGTTGGTGTTGGTTGGGCAAGAATCCCTATGATTTCTCCCACTTTTTCCAACAAAATATTGTAACTAAAAGATGGGGTCATAGGATCTGCCATGGGAGTCGCGACACTGGCACATTCTGCCAAAATGGGAGTCGTAGGTGGTTACGTATGACCCCAAGACGTTGAACGTGGTCTCCCCACTCCCAACTATCGAGAAATGATTGAAAAACATGGGAGGATCGTGGAGAAACAACCCACATTTGTGCCACATGTTGATTTCTATTTGTAACCGTGTCATGCATCTTCGGCATTTTCATGGACTTGATTTGGTCAAATTCAAGTGCTATGTGTCACTTCTTAATTGAAACATGTGTCATGATGATTTGGAAGCTTGTGCGACCCCATTTCAAGCGAGAAGATGTTGCAAGGGTCGCAAGATGACCCAAAGGTTGCAAAACAGAACTTTCTACCAAGGGGGGTCACAAACCCCTATCATTTAGGGAGTGGGGTTTCACAAACCCCCTTTGCTCCCGCTAAGGGAGGTCGCAAGGTGCCATATCCTATTACCCCTCTACTGTTTTGGTTATAGCTTTCGTTTTAACTCCGTTAATTTGCTCCAAAATTTCAAGGGTAGGTCCTTGATATACCCTTTGATGTTTTGCATTGGATTTGGATCCTTTTGACTGCTTGATCATTAAGAAGTGGGGCCCACCAAAATGTGCATTGTTTACACTCTTTTGGCTTTGAATGATCTCTGATTCGCTTGAGTTTTGTTCTTCAAGCACGTCATTTTGATAGTTCTCCCTTGAACTTTTGAGCGCTTAGCTTCATCATTTGAAGGCCATGAGTGAATTTTGACTCCCGTTTTGACCTTGTGGACTCTGATTTTGCTTCATAGGCCCTATGTATGGTCCAATCTTATGAGTTTTAACTTTTTCATATGCCAACATTAATATTTTTTTAAATATATGTATTAAGGAAGATTTGAACCCATGACATCAAGGAGAATATCACTCTTTACTACTACCTACAGTAATGAAATTTTGCTTACAAACCTTAATTGTAATACATAAGTGAAGACATATGGGGTGGGATGGGTTACACACACCCAAAACTCAAATCCTCCCCAAACCCAACTTGGGTTGGTATATGAAAAACCATACCCGAACAAATCCGACCAACACACTACTACAAGCCTACTCATAATAGGAGTGGGTATTGGCAGGTCCCCATTTAAACCTAACTCATTGCCATCCCTAATTTTTAAAAGTGGCTTTTTTTTTTTTTTTTTTTATAATGGAGTGTGTCCCAGTCCTCCGGGCCATAATAATCCGTACGGGCCCAAGGGAGCTAGGTAAATCCCTTGTGGCCCCAGTGTGGTAGTGAAATTTCAAACCCTCAACCTCCGCGTGCAATCCGTGGTCCTAGGCCAACTGTATAACTGTCGAAAATTAAATAAATAAAGTTGAAAATACATAAATGACCGTCGTAGCCCAAACAATCAATTGGTAAAATGAGCATACTTAATGGGGTGTCCCAAAAGAATCCCAAATATTATTTTGAGATCTTTGTGCCCGGTATTCTAGTTTTACTTATCATCTATTATTTCTCTATGAAGCAAAAGGTGTCATAAAATTAAAAAAGGTGCTACTTTTTTTTTTCTTTTTCGTTTTTTTGGTTGGAAGATTGATATTTATTCAAAAAGAAGTAAAAGTAGATACATCAGAAATGATAATAAAAACTTACCTGTGCTTAAACATGTTTTTGCGGATTGTGAGCTTGGCAATTGATAATCTCGTTGATGGCCACGAACATACCTTTTGTAAAGTATTCTTTTCTTTCCTTGACTTTCTGGAGCGGGGCATAGATTTCCCCAAGGAGACACATTTTGAGATTTTGTAATAGTATTAATAGCTACTTTGGAATCACTAAAAAAAAACTACCTTTCTCCATCCACATTGAAGCGCCAAGTCCAAGGCTTCTTCAATTAGTAAAACTTCAACCTGAAGGATTGTCCCCGTTATTACATTTTGCTAGTTTTGCCATAACTACACCATCATTTCTATAAGCAATGCACCCAATCCCAAGTCTACTAGCTTATTTGCTCACAGCTCCATCACAAAAAATGCAAACATCAATTCGTTTATCATTCTCATTAGACGAGGTATCCACTTGGTCTAGATAGTTATGTTGTACTTCAAGGTTTTCCTCTAAAGAGTTTATATATCTACTCCAAATTTGAAAGCTGAATTTTCTTTACCACATCATCAGCACATGAGATATTATATCTGAAGATTTCTTTCATTTCTTGTTTTCCAAATATGACAAAGTACAAAGCCCATATAGATTATGGCTTGTTTAAATGAGAGTCGTGTAAATATGCAATATAAACTATAAGTATGAAAGATTTATAGATTGGGACTCAAGAAAATTTTGTGAGTCTCCTTAGTGGGGCCTACTGTGAAGATCTAACATGTTTAAATCATCTGGCCACTCTTTTCTTATAAGCCCTTGCAAAATTTTAATCCAATAAAAGATAGTCCACCTCAAATTGATGAACAAAATTCACAAAATTATTCTGATACTTTGTCACGGTCTTTTGTAAGTGATCAATTTGATAGTGGGCCAAAATCCTATTTGAGTGAGTTTTTGCAAGGATTGGGTTATCTTCAAATGACCTAGATTTTTCATTAGTGACTCCATTAAGAACCACTTGAATTTCTCATGAGTCCAAGCCTTAAATAATCTTAGATATTTATGAATAAGGTATGTTTGCCCTTCAAAGTTGCACCTTGAAATTGATAGGCCTGATTTAGGCCTTGAATTTTTAGGGTGACAAATCAATGTTTCTTCATATATTGCCAATTATTTTTTCTTATTTGTTTGAAGAGATTTTTTATTTTTTATTTTATTTTTTTCCAAGTTAATCTCAATAATTTTTTTTTTTGTATTAATTTCTACTAATTAATTTTGATTTTGCTTTAGGTTGTTTTATTTTAGTGGAAGACTTTTTATCTGCACACAAGCACCATGCGCTCCATTCAAGGGGAGGGGTTCCACATTTGAAGATGGTGTGGATGACTACACACATGGGACGCATTGAACAACTTTACCTTAACCCCTCCAACAAGAAATTTCTGGATTGAAAACTGTATATCAAGCCACCATCTTAGTAAGTCAAATAGTAGACATCAATGTGCCCTTCAAACCTCACCACTTTAAAATAATCCTATATTGGTACCCTTTTTATCTTGAATAGCATGAATTCAATTTCATGCAAACAAACAAGCCTTAAGCCAAATTCTTGTTCAATAACAATAATTCTCACCATCACACTAATGATGTGGCAAAACACATGATTTGATTCCTTTTTTTCCCTTATATTAATCACTTGTTTGAGATCATGAATATAATAGAAATCATAACTGATAAAAACAAAACAAAACAATTATATATAGGGTGTTTGTGGGGCCCAATTGTGGGCTCCATTTGGGAATGGGAACAGGGGGATGGAAAGATCTATATGAGACCGCCCCAAGTATCAAGTTTGACCCCAAACCCATGCCCATAACCCCTTCATCCGTGGCCCACAAGTTTAATCGCTTTATATTCAAAAAAATATTTTTACCCTCGATCCAACGGTTCAGTCCATTTAGATATATGTCAATCCTTGGGATCAGTGACTATTAGGGGGTTCCTTATTGGTTGCCAGGTTGGGATAGGTTGCTAGTTGGGCTCAGCAAAAAAGTTCTCATATAATATGTGAAAACTAGTTATAAAGTGGGATATTGATTTTGCGTTCTTTAGATTTCTTCTGTGGGCTGCACTGTGGAAATACAAAGTTGGAGTTGCCCAAGTTCCACCTTCAATAGGATGTATGGACCTTCTTCTTTTTCTTTGGTTCCATGATTCATTTGCTTTCAAATGGATTTCACAAGGAATCAAAGGGATTTTTCAGTTGAAGGGACCACAGAGTTCAGGAATCAGATAAATCCATGCATCCAAACATACCCAAAGGAAATATACAGTTTTATTTGAGTTGTCGATGCTGTAAATGTCAGAGACAAGCGCATCTTTTTATTTCCTTTTTGTACACTGTTGCCGGGCCTTGTTCCTTGTTCTTTTTTTCCCATCCATCTTCATGGAGTTGCAATCTTCCAATCTAGGTGATTTTAGAGGATCCATAGTCCATACCCACATTGGTTGTCTTATTCATTGGTCTAGTTGAGAGACGACAGGCCCTGAATTTGTACCAAGTAGATTTTCTGGCTCCTGACCAGTGCCTTGTAGCTCCACTTTGAGTTATGGACATTTCAAAGTGGGACTCTCTCTCTCTCTCTCTCTCTCTCCAAAGTAACTAGTTTTTACTTGTCCAGAATCAGGTTGAGTTGACTCACTTGTGACTGAATTGAGAGTCCGACCCACAACACATGTTACCAGGAACAGTCAGGAATTCAATTCCATCCAAACCAAACCAATTGGCCCTCAAAAGAAATTTGTACTTCTGCATGATGGGGCCCAAACCTAACCCATAGTAGGCTCGACCATGGGCCACTTTTGGGGCTTATAAAAGGGGAAAAAGTAACAGACGACCAGTCTACAAACATGAGATAATTAAGAGACACTGGACAAAGGCAATCATATAGAGCTTTTTCCCTCAGGATTACTATTCACAAAGCTTCTGATTGAAAGTGCAGAGAATGCTTCCTTTTTTTGGAATAACTTGCAGTAGCCCTCAGTTGGTTACAACCCATATGTGAACCTGATGGGAACAATCCCAACCGTAGACACAAAGTGTACATGAGATATTTTGAAAAAGGCCCTATGTGACGAATGTTACAATTGTAAGAGTGCTCAACAGAAAACATGGCCCCATGGTCTTTCAAAACACCATTGATCGTATGGGCTCAACTGTATTTTGGGCATCCAGAGTCCAGACCATTAATTTTGATTATCCTCAAATGATATGGATGCAAATATCTCACTCATCTGAAAAATCTAGCCCTTTGATCAACAGTCCCCCAGATGGATGGTTGAAGTGGTGAGATGGAACCAATAGAGATGAAATATTGGATGGCTAGGATCTTCCATATCCCAGGATAATGTTGTAAATGATGGCCCTGTAGCACCCCAGAAGTACCACCCATGATTTGAGGATACTGGGATAAATATTGGTCAAAGACTGTAATAATTCCTCAATGAAGAAACATCATTTGAAATTCTGACTGGAGACTTTTTTATGTTTGAAGTTTGAACACAACCAGTGTGTCCACACCACCAATAACAGGACCATATTTGACCAACATATATAGCTCAAAGATAAAAATAGCATAACTTAATACTAAGGAATGCCATACTTGTCTCATTTATATTGTAATATTGAATTTTGTTGAGGGAATATAAGGGTATATATATTCCAAAAGTAACATATATTCAAAAAGCTGTAAAAATAATCCAAAAGCTATATATAATCCAAAAGCTGTAATCTTGAAATTATATTGAAAGAGAAGTTTGTGTGTAACTTTCACCCAAGAGGATGGGCAGTTATGATTGGTGGTGGAGGTGGTGAAGATCATGGTGAGGATTGTGTTGGGAATTGAGGCGGTGCTGATGGTGTTGGTGTTGATGATGATGCTGATGAAGGAGATAATCACTACCACCATTTTCTCCGACACGCCCAGACTCCGGCCACCCTCCGTTTGGATTGCGAGTTAGCTCAAGCAATGAGTCCCTCACTTGATCTGCTTGGACTACTTCATTATCTCTTTTCTGGACGACACACATGCCTTAAGTTAGCTCTAACCATCTTAATGTTCTGTTTCAGAAATCCAATTCATCTATGAAACCAAACGATTGACAATTAGATTTAGAAAATCAAATGCATGTGATACAAGGACTAATAGAAAACATTCATGAATAGGTCAAGCACAGATAGGAATCCTCCACTGAAGTGAATAGAACCTTTGATGCATCTTACCTTTACTTTGAAAACATTCAAAACTAAGGTCCTGAAGGTGGTGACATTGGCATTGGTAACTTCAAGACCTAAAGAATTAATGGCCTCCATCAACCTCACAAATCCGCCTCGCTTTGGCTCCCAGAAGACCTTCAAAAAGAACTCATTCGCGCTGACCTGGCTCACTTCAACTTGCGCCTACATGGGAATTAGTTTAAAAAATAGTTTCTGATTGTCACACCCTCATATCTTATATGAGCTTAACAATTAAACAGTTTTGATCTTGCTCGAAACAAGAAGAGAATTATGGGATATACAACTAAAATTCATTGCATAACAAAATAACTGGGGCGTTGGACAAGACTTCCATAACCAAGATTACCTCCATCTGGTGTGCCTTATCTTCAGTACTCATGGAGTCATGACTTTGTTTAACAAGGTCCCCAGTTTTGTCACTGGACGAGCATCTGGTTCCTTGATCTGCCGTCTTCAGCCGTTTCGGCGATTCCCCATCTCCATGGCCAGCCACATTTTGGTTTGGAACTTCCGATTGAACATTGTCATGGTTGTTACAATTGTCCTTTCGTTCTTCATCCTCCGGCGTCTCCTCCAGCTCATCCTCAAGATCCTTTACCTGCTTCAGCAACTCCTTCACAAGCTCAATTGCATCTCCTAAGATTGATGCTCTATCCATCTGTAAATAGTCAAATACGAAAAGAAATAAATGTATATAGTGAGTGAGAAACAATTGAGAACTTTCCACATTTGGGGTCTAGTAAGAAACAAGTGATAACAACAAATACCTTTGAAATCTTGGGGACTAAAGAACGTAGAAGATAGAGTCTATCATTGAGCTTCTTCCTTCTCTTCCTCTCTGCGTAAAGGTTCTTCGACGCGTTTTTCCTTCCGGACCTCCCCGCCGCCTTGTGACCATCATCATCCTCCATCTGATCGCTACAATCAGAGATTGAATTGCCTCGTCCCATCTCCTGTTTAATTGAATCCTTGTCGTGCCCGAGCTCTTTAGTCACTGAAGATTCAGCGAGCGATGGGTGTAGGTTGGGAGTGGCCATCCCAATTGACCGTTGCATAGCAGACATATCCGGGAATCCATCATCCATGGCTGAATTGAAAGAAGGTGGCTTGTGAATTGAGTCAAGCGATCCCTCGAGAAAGATATCGTTCTTGGGCCTGTCATCAGTAGGCGGTAAAGACGTCCCACTGAAGAAATTCATTGGTGAATTGCAGAGGCGGATTTGGTCGGTGGAGAGATCCCAAGGCAAGCTTGAATTATCATTGGTGGGAGTAATCCATGGCTGAAAATGATTGGTATTGCTCTTTGTTTCATACCCGTTAGAGGGAAAAGGTTCTGGTGGGTGGTTGATGGGGTCATCACCGGTGAACCCATGGTTCAGACATGGTCCATCAAAGCCTGTATCGGCGCTGCCATTGCGTACAAGCATGGCTTCCTGCTCCCATGAGGGGTTACACTGAGCCATGACAAACTCAGTGATGTGTTGCTCTTCTGGTACCTGTAATTTCCTCATTTTCACTTACTACACAACCAGTTTCACGCGCGCGCGCGCGCGCACACACATATACACATCTACATGGGGTGCTTATATGTATCTACACCCCTTATGTTTAAAGCAAGGGGTGTGAGTATTAGCTGTCTTAATTGTCTATTTTGTTTGTTTTAAGGCCAATGGGTCATCATGTAAAGATCATTGAGATATGGAATGATTATAACTAAACAAAACAAAACAAAACAGTGTTGGAAAGGAGAACTAATAAAGAAAGGAGACGGTTACTTTTTTAGCAACAAACAGCTCTACTAGTCCCCCAGGCACTGGAATGAAAACCCTTGTTCCTACTGCTTCCTGCAAAAGGGGGTCCCAAAATATGAGTTACATTTGCCTAGGTTGTTTTGTTTGTGTGTGTGTGTGTGTGTGTGTGAGAGAGAGAGAGAGAGAGAGAGAGAGAGACCACATCTGAAATAATAGAATCTGAGATGTTGGGGAGGTTTATCCATTTGGGGTGGCTTGAAATCAAGGCCTGTGTATGGATCCTGCAACCAAAAATTGTAATCATGAGCTGTTATTGAATAAAAAGAAGCTGATTTTCTTGGCAGCAAACATTGACAGAAACCAGAAAAAACAAACCCTTTCTATTAACCCCCCTCCCAAGGTTACTGATATTTGTAAATAGACCCCATGGTCTCGGTATTTGTAAAGAGCCCCTTAGCATTGGCATTTTGGTACCAATTTTTTTATAACAATAAAATTTTATTTCAACGCAAAGGAAAAATACAAGGATAAACTAAATAATAGATAAACAACAAAAAAACAACGTTAGATATATTAAAAAAAAAAATAGTTTCTTGAGTGAGTCCTTCATTGGCATTTTGGTACCATTCATCTCCAAAATAAGTCAAGTTGACAAAAATGAGAAAAGGTCAGTTAGGGGCTAAAGGATTTTGACACTTTTACCCTGTCTTTATCCATTGAAAAATGTCATCCCCAAAAACCTCACATTCTAAACAACTATGTGGGAGATTATTAATAAAAAAGAGAAGGGTCCGCTCATAATCGATGATCTGATCTATTCTTCCAACCATGAGGTAGGTGGGCCATTGGTGGTCAATATAAATTGTCCATCCTATGCACCTTAATTGGATGACTCTTGTGTATTGAAATCATACATGCTCTTAGATGGTTTTTTTCTATTATTCATTTAGAGGATGCATTTGGTGACTTGAGAGACGTAAATCTTGAGGCTTTGGAAATATGAAGTGCCGGATACTTAAAAGTGTACTCTAAAAGATGGGTAGTATGTGCAGAGATGAGCCAATGGATTCAGTCCAAATCCTTGATGCCATGAGTAAGAGAAGTTCTATGGTGAGGCCCAACTATTAAGGGTCCTTAGATTTGCAATTTTATTAAAAGGTTGTGCCTTTGAGGCACATCTATTAACAAGTAGATATGAAAGGTATTAAAATGCTAAAGCACGGGCCTATATACAAATATTAAAATCACAGGGGCTATTTACAAATATTGGAAACCTTAGGGGCATATAAAAAAAAATGGAGAGACCGAGCTAGTACTTGGTTCTATTGGACCCACTTGGAACATGTCCTGGTCCTGGTACAAAACAAGGCCAGGCAGACATGCCTAACCTCCCTGAAATGGATGTGGACCTTTGATCAATTCCCTTCAACTGTCCTTCTATTGTCATCAAATCAGGCAGTTAGGATTGTCCAATGGGCATGGATTTGGGTCCATATGACATCCTTTATGGGGCTTATTAATGGGTCATCATCAAATATGGAAAAAGGAGAAGAAAGTAGTGCGTTTGAGCTGTACCCAGAATCCAAAGGCATGGAAGATGGCAATTCAGCTAGAAGATCACAAGCTTTTGTTCTGGGGTGCTGAAACATCACATCTCTGCAAGGAACAATGGGAGAGACTGGAAACATATGCTCTTCTTCTTTTGGGGCACTCTCAGCTCCACCACAGCAGCAGCCCATCCAATCAATACACCTAAGATACATACCAATGGTTAATTAGATAGATTGAGAAATCTCATACTATCATGGCTTTTGTTCTAGTATTTGTTTTCGTCTTACTTCTGGTCCTCTCTTAGTTTCCAAAGCACACAGTAATCCCAGCCTTTCATTCCCACAAGTGGTCTCAACCTCTCTATGGATGTTTGTAAAGCATTCATCATATTGTCTTCCAAAAACAAAGAGCAATCTCCTACACAAAGAAGATGGATTATTCTTTATAAGAAAAAAGAAGCAGGAAAGAAAGACAGCCGAATGGTATCCACACCCTTGAATTTTTTATTTTTTTTTGTGGGGTGGGGAGTGGGGGAATTTTTATCCTCAACCCAAGTGTATTGATAGTGTTACAGGGCCCTTAATTAGTCCAGTTTGGTGATCTATAAATTGATATGATAACCCATTGATGATGGGCCATATCCCAAAAACTCTCACCATTGGAACAATCCTAGCCCTCTAAACCACAAGCTACTAATTAACAACCAGCACAAATGACAAGAAAAGCCTAATGATTCAATGGCTATTATTGTCCAATCTAGTTAGGTGCATTTGGTACATGGTCCATCTGTAGTGGGCCTTTCAGATGAACAGTCTAGATCTCTCCACATGTCTTTCTCCGCTTGCCAGAAAAGGCATTGACGCAGAAGAAAGAACAGCTGGGAAAGGGTCTCAGAACTAAAGGGTGTACATGTCAGTACTCTCTGCTGAGCAGGTTTTGGCTTTTGAAGTATAACTGAAACCTGTAGCAAAGGAGGGAATCTGTCAGGGAAATGATAGAGAATCAGCAAAAAGAGATGTAATAATACACTTATCTTTGATCCTGTCATGAGAGGAGATCTGTGAGTGGAATTCCATACCTAGAGTACTCACTTTCTCTCTATATGACTTCTTTGATTGCAGTTAGAAAAGGCTACAAGTTACTCAGCTGATAGCTATTGAAAACTGCAACATCCATTTAGGGACAACAGCAACACATCACACAACCATTTGGGCCAGAACCCATATTACAGAGAGAAGAAAAAAGTTGAATTGCTCAAGTCTTATGAGGAATTGGGTGTTGGAATGCAGAGAAGGACCTAAATGATTATATTTTAGTTTGTATTCTGTTATAAGTAGGTGAAGGGTGGTGAAGGTGTGAGGGGATGTGTGGGTATTGTGAGTAGGGAGGTTTTGCTTTGTTGGCAGTTAAGAGGGAGGATTGTATCAACTTTGATTTAATGGTGCTGATTATGGTGTTTTTTGGGGGGCATGGCCTAACAACTCTCTAGGTTTAGAAGACCCGTTCAGGTAACAAAGATGGTGAGAACTATGTGATCCCAATAAGGATGGGATGTGGAGTGTCCTAATCTTGCTAGCCTTGTCATGATCCAGAACCTATGGGGCCAGTCAGGCCTTAGAAAGACCAGCCATGTAAATTCATTGAGGGGGTCACCTCTGAAATCCAAAATGCTCATTGTCATGATCAGGCCATTGTGTTGGTGTAGGGCCAAAGTTTGCTCTAATTGCGGGGTGGCCAAATGTTGGATTAATCTTATGTAAAAACATATGACCTTCATTCCCTTTTATTTATGAATTTTAATTCACACTTTTCATTCCCTGATCAATCTAATAGTAACCCATCTGCTGGAGTAAAATTTAACTAGCTAGCGTCAAAACATATGGGACCACTGATTCTGAAAAGTTTGGATATGTGAGGACCTAAATTTTTGCCATCTGCCAATTCTAATGCCAAATAAGGGAGGACTATTGCACCATCTGTCACACTTAAGATAAAAGGGATAAGATTTTGATGATGATGATGATGATGATAATGACGGTGGTGGTGGTGATGGTCGAGATTGTGTCTTGGGACCGTGAGTTATGAAACAAAACCCTTAGATTGGTGATCTAGACTATTGGTTTAAAATCTCTAACATCAATCAGATCTGTCCAAAAATATCCATGATATATTAAATTACCATGATTACTGGCCTATAAATAGACAATGAAGAAACTTATAGCCCCTGCTTTACAGTAGTGACAAAAGGATAAAGATTGACTGGTTGGGGTCTTCCAGTCTGATAGAATAAAAATGAAGGTACAAATAACAACAGTTCAAATCGGAGAATGCCATCATAAGATTCACACATGCATGTATTCCTGCTGGCCAAAGCACTATATTTAGGAATGTCAAAAGGTTAGGCCTGGCTCGATCTGGGGTTTGCCCTTAGCCTACCCTCACATATGTAGGGGGGCCGTAAGCCGTGGGCGAGCTTGCACTAGCTAGGTCTTTGCCCTACTCTTAAACGCCAAGGTTAGATGAAAAGATATTTTATTTTATTTTATTAATGCCATCATTGGTTATCAACCTGATGCTAATTAAGTGATGGGATTTGTTGTTAATAATTTCAACATGATATAAAATTATTGGACCTTTGGGACTTAAGACTAGCAACCTGATAAGGTTTATGCAAAATAATGTTTAAATAGTTTTTGAAATGTAAATGGGCAATGGCATTGTTGGAATAAGTTGTAAGAATAACTGGGTCTGTAAAAAAAATACAAAGTATTCTAACTTTGAAAGTAGAAATACCATATTCAAAGCCATGGGTTCTTTGGAGTTATTTGTTTACACACATAAATGTTACACATGTGTGACACTTATCCATGTGGATGTTTCTTTGGGCTCATTTATGTGTGTAAATGATTCACATGTATAATTTTAGTGCGTGAATAATTAACTTTTTTGCATTGAAATTCCCATTCCTCATACCCTAGTAAATTTCGGCTTTCCTTTGGGCCCGGAGGGATTAGTCTAGCCTAATGGGTTGGGAACCCTCCGATAGCAAAAAAACAAAAAAAAGTACCCTAGTAAATTTATTTACATATGCAAGTGATATATATTCATTACACATCCTTGAAGCATCGAAGCAGTGTAGAGCAGGTCCGTCTCTCACTTGTAGGCAGATCTATAACATAACTCTTTCCCCAATCTATGCATTCAAATGGGTGCTTTTGTTTGCATTCCATGCAAACCTTTGGAATCAAATGGTCATATTTATTTGCATGGAATTGGATACATGAGAATTCATTATCAAATGGACTTGTTTATTTGCTTGGAAATATAGCATATTTGTTTGCATGGAATTAGAATACATAGAAAAATCATTGATAGAATGGGCATGTTCGTTCTCATGAAATTGCATTGTGTGCAGAGTAATTGAATCAAATGGGCCTCTTTGTTGCATTGAGTTGAGATACATAGAAATTTGTTGTCAAATGGACACGTTTATTTACATGACTAGAATACATATATTATTGAAAAATATCTAGATTTATTTAATATAATTACAAAATTAGTTAATTTCACACATGTGTGCGCACACTCACACGCACACATGAGATACGTACATAATGGAAGAATGGCATATATACTCACATATATTTATTTGATATTAATTGACAAAGGGCCGTCCCCGGCCGGGCCGAGCTAAGTCTTCCCTAGATCGGCCCTCAAGTAGGCAAGCTTTTCAAAATCGGCCCTCCCTAACCCTTGGGCTTCAAGACAAGAGGAAAAAGCCTTTATTTTTGCGGGCTTTGCCAGGCTGGGCTGGTCGGACCTCCTCGTCAAAGGGCCTAATTGACAGGCCTAACTACAACAAGGCTTAACAATAAATGTGATGAGAAACTTTTAGTATTTGTAGTCTGCTGCAGTTGTCTCTTCTTTGTGAAAGTAATGCCAACTTCATTATTCTGAAAAGATTCACTTTTCCATTTCCTGTACATGAAGTTTCTCACTTAGTAGTGAATTAATAGCATGGAGTTAGCTCCTCTTTTTGCTACATAGTCTGCTTGAGTATGGATGTGGGTTTAGTTCTTATTATGATTTCTGATAAATTTATTTGCTTGTATCCGGGCTGTGGGGTTTAGACTCTTTTTGTTTTTATTTTCTGATGGGGGCATGCTCCATGGATTCTCTTTCAATTAAAAGGGACTCTTGTTGTACATTATGAGTTTTGAGAAATTTTGAAAGCTATCTTACCTTCCAAAACAAAATATTCTCACTTTGTATTAACAAAAGACTAGTGCACATTCAATTAGGCCCATTTGGTCTGTGTTTCTCAATGCTAGTAACATTAACACAGCCTACAGTTCTTGACTTCTTGTTCCTGGATAACCAGAGAATGTCAGGACTATTAGTACTGAGGTGGCTGTAATTGAAATTTATTAAGTTGTGCAGCCCACTACCTTAGAAGGCAGAGTTGAGTCTTAGAACTAAACTCAGAACACATGACTTGCACTGAATCATGAATAAGATCCAAAATCTTTATCAGTGGGTCATCTGATCATTTGTTTTGATGGCTGCAGTTGAGGTATCCAGCATGAATGACTCACATTTGAAAACCCACAACATACTACTATATACTATCTGCATATGGTTAGCAATGTAAATGGTTTTTGATTCTCCGATTACCCAAAGGTTCCGACTTGTTAAAAACTGAGTCTAGGTCCTTATTTAGACCCCGGTAAGTAAATGGGTCTGGGTCCGGTTCCACCTTGGTTTGAACCCGTGGACCTGAGACCCAACATATTACCTAAATTTTCTAAAATCTCTCCTAAAAACCCTGTTTTTCTAATATCATCCTCTACTTAGACCGGACCCGGATCTGGACCCATCCAATATATGGTTCTGGTTTCGGTTATAGACCCAAGAAACCGGTTCCGGGTCTGGATCCGGTTCTACCTTCTCCTTAACGGTTCCAGTTCCAGTTCCAACATGGACCCGGACCGGAACCGACCCGTTTACAACCCTATGCATGGCCTTGTCTATTGTCAGCAGTGATAAGTGGGGAGAAGTCATTGTTACAATTCTCCATCTGATGACTCTTTTAACCGGGGACCATCCACTTTAATTCCCTCAAGATGAATGGTCATGATCAACCCACAATAGCTAGTGAAAGAAGTATAATTTGATATAGACTGACCATCCATTTGCCAGTCTATATTGACACCTCTACCTAACACAAATTTATACTTTCTTCTTATGCATTTACATTTTTCTCTTATTCCCTGTGTATCATTTTCAATGGGGCCTCCCTTTGTTTATTTAAGCTTTCACTCTCATTGACAATGATTAAGTAAGAATCAAAGGCGTGTGATTATTGCTTGTTGGACCGGCTTTTCATTTGCCTCTAACCTAAAATTGTTTATAATTTTTAGTCATTAGTTTGATTTATTTATTTTCATTGAAGGTGAGCCATCCCATTTTCTTAAAAATTAAAAAAAAAAACAAAAAAAAAGGTATATCATCCTGATTCGATGTCTCCGTCTAAAACCTAAGACCTTATGCTCATTGAGAATTTTATTCATTTATTTATATATATGAAAGAGACTAATTTCAATTGAAATCAATCTCTAATTGATTTTGACTCCACACGATAGGTTTTGACCCTTTGCTAATTACTTGATTAATTTCTTGTCATTATAATTGCGAGCCCAGCTAATCATGAAGCAATTATTAGCATGCATTTTCTCTATCCCGTCACACTTAATATAATTTTCGTAAATTAACATCCTTTAATTAAAATCCTCACCTCAAGAATTTATTTATCGCATGTCCAACTTATATTAGATCCCTGCTCTTTTATTTCCTTGATCTCTATAGCCATACAAATCAACGCCATATCCTTAAAATAATTTGCTCCACTTGCTTTCTTCATCTACATATTTCTCTCTTTCGATCTCTCTCTTTTCTTGAGTTTTCTTCCATTTGTGCAGACTTCCTTTCTCAATTGTTATATAAAATTGGCTTAATGAGTTTGTGAGTTTTTATTTAATGGTTGATTCTTTCTTTTTTTCTTTTTTCTCATCCTTGTATAAATTTATTTACTTCTAACAAGGTTCGATCAATTTTTACTGAATCCACAACCATGTCTCTATGGTTTATATCCGGAACAAACACAGGTGAGAACTCATATAGAAGAGAGAAGAGAAATATTTTGAATAATATAAAATTTTCTGAATGCTAAATACAATATCTATTTTATTTTAGATACATACTATATTTATTTATTTTAGACTTATCTTCTTTCCACTA
Organism: Camphora micrantha; assembly: GCA_003546025.1. Lineage (NCBI taxonomy): Eukaryota > Viridiplantae > Streptophyta > Magnoliopsida > Laurales > Lauraceae > Camphora > Camphora micrantha. The sequence goes on along the minus strand of QPKB01000009.1, from coordinate 32,042,167 downwards.
ATATTGCAAAGAAATAGATAAATTTTAATAATTTTCTATTTTTTTATTGCCCGGGCTTAGCAGGGGCCTTTATTTTCAGTAGCTTATTATAATTAGACCACATTAATAAACTACTTTGATTAAGTGGGCATGAGACATGTGTACCTTAGAGGTTGGGGAACGCGGACTAAGTAAAATTTATAAGATTCTCTCATGAAATATTTCATCATCAACAATAATAATATAAAAAAAAAAAACAAATAAGAGCTTATTAGAGGGCCAATTTAATTTTGTCATTTTCAAAAATATAATTTTAACTAGTAAGAAATATTGTCACAATCGGGTGAGTGTCACTTCATAAAGAATACGTGAATTTGAATGTGAAAGGTGGGCCCAATGTACTAAATAAATTATGGTCTACAATTGACTTCCCTTATAGCTATTGAGATGGTATACTTGCTTTAGAATGTGAATTATACTTCCATTTTATCACACATGTATAAATGTATTAAAAGTACATCATATACATGATAAATAACATAAGAGAAAAGCTACCGTACAGCGGCGCAGCATCATAGTATGATACAATGCTCGGGATATGCAAGTAGGTGGGCTCCACATCTTTTCATGATATTTTTATTGCTTCTTTAAAGGTGAGCCCACCCACTTGCATATGCCACGCACTGCATCATACTAAGATGCAGCGCTGCTATATGGTAGCTTTGGCCATAACATAATAATGTTTGTGACTTCCTTCCACATCTTTTCATGATATTTTTATTGCTTCTTTCGTTGCTTCCTTTTAAAAATAAATCGTTTTGTAAGTTATAGTTATCTGATCTGTCTTTTGGAAAAGCTTATTACGTAAACATACAAATAAGAGCTTATGCATGGGAATTTATCTTCTTAAAAGAGTTAGGCCTATTTCTACATCCATAAAACAGGAGGGTGGGGCCCCACCGTAAAATGTGTATTTAAGGTATGCTCTAGCTACTAAAATAATCCAACGAAGGTGGGAGCCACCCATTTTATGATGAAATTTGGTTAACCTTCTCCATAAATTGATGAAATCCTATCCATCTAGTGAAGTAATATTGGTGCCCCATCCATTGATGGAATTACAAAGGGTCCGGTTAGAGAAAATGTTACCCCAAGGGGTAGCTCAGTTAGCCTAAGATTACGGTTTGCATGTGGAGGTTGTAGATTCGAAACTGCACTGCCACACTAGGGCTACAAGGGAGTTTACCCGGCTTTCCTCTGGACCCAAAGGAATTATTCCAACCCAAAGGGTTGGGAACTATGATGCCCAGACACGACATATACGGTAGGGATACGCCGTGGACATGGCAAGGATACAGATTTTACACATAAAAAGTGAAGTATCGGATACAATACGACACAATACGTTGCCCACTTTGAAGTATTCGTGCATCATATGTTGGGAACCCTCCGATAGCAAAAAAAAAGAAGTTAGAGAAAATGTTATCATGATAATCAAGGCGACATTAATCTTATGATTAAAATTTGTACGTTTGTTATCTGCACTGTAAATAGACATGTAAATGGGCTAGGGTGGATGGGCTTAAGCTTGTCCAAACCCATCGTCTTCACTAATTAGTCATAATACTTAGGCCAGAATCTAGTCCATGGGCTTAAAAGTCAGGCCCAGGCCAACCCCGAATGTAAAATATAAGACTTCATGCTAAAATGTTGCAACGGGCCTTTAAGCATAAATTGGTTCAACCTGTCTCATTTAACAATCGACCCAAAAGGTTAGGCAATTTCCAAGCCATGGACATACAACGTAGCCCAAATGTAGCCTAATGCAGGCCAGGCTCAATCAGGTTCTCTATAGCAAGTGGCGGACCCAAGATTTTTATTTGAGAGGTGCGGACCTTAATAGATAGTTTGGTATTACGGGTAAACCTAGGATTTTCATATGGATTTTGAAGACGCATCCACGACTTTCATTGAATTTTTTGAAACACATCGTGATTTAACAGGTGCGACTGCACCCACGTGCTTGTGCCTCGGTCCGTCTCAGTCTATAGCATGCCCATGAGCATCCATAGATTGAATAATGGCATTAAAAGGCTAGGCAGGCCCCATTAGACCAAGCCATTTCATAGAGGTCTTAGTTTGGTTGGACCTATTGGATCTAGATCCTGTATAGTTGTCACAATACAAAAGTCTCTGCCTTTTTTTTTTTTTTTTTTTTTTTTCTGATGGACAAATTCTAGAGTTCATGAGGCATTCCAACCAGAGATCTTTGAATATGCTAAAAGATATATTATCTTGGATATAAGCCCCTAGTGCATTTAAAAATAAAGAGGACACAGAGGTGGCAAGTGATTTCACGCATTCAAGATGGAAGAACAGATGTATCTTTTTATGCATAATGGCATACCTAGAGAGTAATTTACATTCATTTATTTTGATTAATGATTAGTTTTAGATTTCTTAGAATTTACATATAATATGAATATTTCCTTACTTTATAATTAATAATATGGATGTATAAATATTTGGGGTTTTTCGGAAAAAAAATAGTCATAAACCCTAATTATACAAATTGATTCAAAAAGACCCTAAAACATCCAATTAGGGTGTTGTACCAATTTGTCTCAAAATGATACGTTAGCACTCAATGGTAAAAGATTTTCTCCTCTTCTTCTCCGAACGATATTGTTTGCCCTATCTTCGTTTGCTGCTCATCTTCCCTTGCATCCCCTATTTTGCTCTCTATAACTGAAAACCTTTCTTCTCCATTTTTGTTTCTCATTTCCTTTACAAAATCTATAATTTCTTTGTGTATAGCAAATTCATTATCACTCTCAAGGTCATATTCAAGTAGTAGTTGAAAAAGTACCGTTTCCACCATCATTTGCAAAAAGAGATCTTGATTCAAAGTTCTCTCACAGCGACATAGAATTTAGTACTAGATTTATATGTACAACCTACAAGGCGTATAGAATAAATTATTAGTATGCATTTTGATATTTGCGAATTGCGACAGAAGAGGTTCATCTGTCTCTCATCCACAACTGGGATTGAATCTGGAGGCTCTCTCTCTCTTTGCCGTAGTACATCAAACACCAAACTGGGAACTACGAAGAAAAGGATAAAACAGAAATCAAGGAAAAAAGCGAAAAAATCATAATGGTTTTTTTTTTTTTTTAAAAAATGAGCCCCCACGATATCATTCAACGAAAGAAGAAGGGGAAAAATCGAAACGAGATTTTTTTAATGAGCCCTAACAATGTCGTTGCAGGGCAAAAACTCGTCTTTTGGCTACGTATGATACCCTAATCCGATATTGTATTGTCGTTCTTAATCAATTTGTGCAATTAAGGTTTATGACTAGTTTTCGTAAAAAAAAAAAAAAAAAAAAAACCCTCAATAATTCTAGAAAGTATTCAAATTCAAGAATGTTACCAAATGTTGCTGATTTTGTTAATTAAAAATAATTATGGAAAAGTGTTACCAAACAAGTTCATCACAACTCATTCTCATGGGAGAAGATAATCAGCACAAATCAAATTGTGTTAAGCATGATGTTAAACACAATAATTTTTTTTTAATGGTTAAACACAAGAATGTAGCCAACCAGGCACTAAATACGCAATTTCAAAGCCCTTGAAGAGATTTGTTCAAGACCATACAGTAATGAAGAATCCGAAAAACGGATTAGTATATATAATTGCCAAAGTTAAAGAAGATCAAGCTCTAAAAATAGAGGAAAATTGTCTTTCAACCTGTCTTTACCTATACAAATGGTATTTTAGACTCTTAATACATGAGTTTTCTTATTGATTCCAATTTTCATAGAATTTCTACATTTTCCTCATATTTAAGACTCTTAATAGATTTTTGTTCTATTTTGGACTCTAACATACTTTCATTCTATTCTTAGCACTTAGTGCACTTTTATTATTTTGGACTATTAGGTGCGACACACTTCTAAATACAGGTGCACAGTGTGAAGGTAAATATTTTTACTATTATAAATTATATATTTTACGACAAAACTTACAATATATTAACAAGTTTATCTATCATAATTTTAATAACGATGGAACTTACTTTTAGCTATTTTTAATACAAATATACATTCCCGTGCTTTAAGCACAAGCGGTTAAGCTAGTGTAAATAAAACGTAAAATACTATTTAAATTAAATTTTCGACTTAAACTATAGTGATATTAATAATCAACACAATACTGTAAAAGATTCATCCTGAAGTTACCAAATATATCACCAATAATAGTAGCTAGATACTTAGAGATTATGAAAGGAGAGAAATTGAATTTAAAACCCTTTGTTATAATATGTATTAATAAGACTTGAGACAAGAAATCCTGACCTGTAGTTAAATTAATCAAACATGGGTATGTAAAAGTAATGTAATATAATCCTATATAGTTGTTCACATACCATCCCTTAAATGGACAAAATATAACATGAACCAATGATTCAGTCTGAACTTGAGTTGTACTGTTATTAGGTAGGGCATGGGTCAAGATATCCAGACCTATAGTAAAATGAGTCAGACACAAATTAACCCCCTGAACATAAAACAAATAAATATAATTCTAGTGGACTGGTTTTTGTGCTTTAGCTGTATTTTCACACTAATATACATGATGAGTATTGTTTTTACAGAAACCATAATAACTAAATTATAAATGAGGGAGGGACCATATCTAGTAACAGTTAAAAAGAAGGCAAAAGAAAAGTATGATGCTATTTATACATGTTAAGAAAAATGAGTCAAAATACCATAAATGTTGTAAGGTAGGAGTGTTGCCTTCTTCATAAAAGAATTTTGAACTCATTTACTATAAAAAAAAAAAAAAATGGATCTGGCCCATTAGATATATTGAACCTTAAACATAAGTGCATAATTTATTTTAAGAGGTTATTACACTCTTTTCATTACGACAACAAGGAGTTACTTAGTTGGTTGGCAACCACAAGTTGATACAGGAATTCTTCCTTAATTAGTTAAAGTGAAGTGAAATGAAGTGAATGCACACAAGAAATGAGAAGGGGTCATATAGAAAATACATAATTTCAAAATTCCCTCTGAATTAAAAAAAAAAAGGTCAAAAAATAAACCTCATTTCTCCACTAAAAGATTAAAAAAAAAAAAAAACTCTACTTTTCTATACAAAAAGTTAATAAGATTCCATATTAAACAACAAAAAACAAAACATTATCATAACACCTTATATTTTATTCTTTCTTGATTTGATACTTCACCTCACCATACTTCAATTCACCATACATCCAAATAGGCTCTAGTTACTATGCAGAAAAAGGAATACTCAAGACGACCACATTTAAAAAAATGCTCGTACTTTTCAAAATTTATAGGGGCTTTTTAAAATTTTTTTGAAAGCATATGTAAAAAAGTATAAAATCCCCTAAAACTTGATGTTTTTTTTTTTTTTTAATAATTCGGGGGGCATGGCCTAGGCCTCTTGTTCCGCTAGCATTGGCAATCCTGTATGTCACCCGATCTTCAGGTATCCCACTCTTCCCACTTATATAAGTTCTCTTGAGTCGAAGTACCCTAGGCTAGGGTAAAATAAAACATCATCATTATGCTCCATACATTATTATATTATATTATATTATATTATATTAATTACTTTTTTAAAATTCATATCATGAGTATTCTATGTCTAAGTTCATTTTATATTAGCGTAAATTTATTGTGGTTGGAGAAAATCACATTTATGCATGACATATGAATGATGACACAATAATATAAAAATATATATTTCTTTTTTCATGCATTTATAAATACATGTTCAAAGGTTTTTTTTTTAAGAACTAATAAATAAATTCATAAAACCAATAGAGAATTATTGAGATATTGGATGAAAACTAAAAACAAAGCTCATATCCACACTTGATCCATGGATTTCTTGATATTCTTAAGTCATGTTTGGCAACCAAATCTTTAAGGAAAATATTTTCGGTTTCCCTCATATTGTGGTAAATCAATGATTGGCAATTGTAAATTCCCGAAGATTTGGACGAATGAAAATCTTTATTTGTTAGGATTTTCAGATCCAACCACTCCTCCAATAAGATTTGAAATCCTCACTTAAGTAGATTTGCACACACAATCCTATTTTTCTCAGCTATATGCATCAATACACACCAATATCAATGCGAAATCCTCAACTATACAAATCCCCAGCGAGGAATCCTTATTCCAGTGGCAATGAAGAATTATCAAATCTATAGATTCCTCGCCTGTAATCAAACATGCTCTCATCATCCCACATGAATATTGGTTTCACACTCATTAAACTTGTACTCACTTAAAACGCCATTAATCTTAATAAAGGGCATTGATAATGTGTCATGGGATGGGACATCTTTTGAAAAAGATAAAAGAGGTAAATAGGTAAAAAAAAAAAAAAAGAAATAGGGTGGACTTCCAATTTTAGGAAATGTCAAAATCCAAATCTTCAAATTATCGCATAAACCTTTAAATGGAATTTGACATTTTCAAAATAAAATATCCGTTCGAGATACTCTAAAATCTCTTTGATGGCTACAACCATCATTGATATGACGTGGGACCCATGACATGCAGTACTAGGCTAATGCAATTTCCAACAATAGGAAGAGGTCATGGGTAAGGTAACTTCACAAGTAGGCCTAATGCAATGAGGAAGTGAGGGTGTATGATTTGTGTAGGGCATTGGACTATTGTACACTTCCTTGCTCCCAAAACAACATTACTACAGAATAGGAAAAAAACAAACCTGGAAAAAGAGAAAAAACTAATAAAGAAGAAGAAGAAGAAGAAGAAGAAGAAGAAAGAACCAGAAGAGACGCTCTTTCTCGGTCTCACTCTTTTCCGATCGGATTCATCCGATCATCTCATATATATTTGGAAAAAAAAACTCGTTCAATCACTGACGAGAAAACCCTAATTCCTCTCGAAAACCTCAATTTCCCCGCTCCCCTTCTCCAACATTTTCCCAATATCAAAACCCTAATTGTTCATACATACATACATGGCCACCGTCTCAGATTCTTCTTCAGCTCTGGAGGGATTCAACCGCCCTCGGCCTCGTCGATCTCCCAGTTCTCGCAATCAACCATCACCGCTACCTTCCTCGTCATCTCCATGGTCTCAGATTATTCGCGGCGATTCGGATGCTATTCCTGCAGCAATTCAGATTTCTCCGCTGCTGCTGGAAACTAATCATAACAAGGGTGATTCTTCCAGTTATTTGGAGGATGCTGCGATTGAGAATTGCGATGGTAATGGAAATGCTGGTGGTGGGATGAAGAAGCAGGCGTGGAATAAGCCCTCAAATGAGGTGGTTGAGGTGGGTAATGTCATGGGTGCCTCCTCTTGGCCTCCGCTTTCTGAGTCCGCCAGGGCGTCGCCTAAATCGTTGTCTTCTGATTCTTTGAAGGCTCTTGGGGAGGGATCGGTTGCCGCCTCCACCACCTCCTCCTCCCAGGTATGGGTTCTTGTGATTAGGATTTGAATGTTCTCTTGTTTCATAAATTTGGGTTTTTTTTTTTTTTTTATTCATAATACCTATCTTCTCCTCAAAAAGTCCAATTCTTTTTAACCCCAATGATGGATAGTGGCAGTTTTTGAATGGTTCAAGGATTGGCTATTGATGTTGTGTTTGTATTGGTGTTTTCTTGTTTAATGCTTTTGGGTTTGATAATTTGTGTTGTTTTTGGTAGGGGCCTGTAATTCCATCTTCTCCCAAAAATTCAAATTCTATTAATACAAACCATAATTCAAACCCCAACTCCCCCAGCCAGAAACCAGCAAATCGCAGAGGGGGGCACACCAACCATGGCGGGTTTCGATCCCCAACTTCGATGGAGAATACCCAGAGCTCTCTTGAAAGGCCGGATTTTTCTCCACGAGATTTTACACAGAAGAACAATAATTGGGAGATTGGGTCTCAGGGTGGGTTTGGTTTGCACCAACCGCATGCCGGAAGTGATTACCGGCGCAATTCATTCAGAAGGGGGAATGGAGGAGGGCATCACCCTCGTGGTGGTGGTGGTGGTGGTGGTGGGGATGGTAGCTACCAGAACAGTTATGGGAGCCGTCGCAGTAATCAAGATCGCTCGAATTTTGAGTGGAATCCTCATCAGAATTTTAGTGGTAGAGATATCCACATGCGGCATCAGAGGCCCGGATCGAGGGGTTTTGTGAGACAGGCACCGCCTGCACCTCCTCCGTTTATCAGTCCTCTGCCTGTTCGGGCTTATGCGGCTCCTATGGGTTTCCCTGGTAAGTTCAAGTTACTCAAATTGTAGGTGGGTTGGATGTTCGAAAGAAAATGAATGAATGCATATGTAATTGATTTGGGGATACCAATCATTGGAACCACATTAGGTGGATAGTGTGTTCTTCTATCTTCATGACTCAAATTGTCACTAATGCAAGTTATTGGTATTGATTTGGAGTATAGTAACTGGGAACGGTATCACTTTCGATGTTCTTTTGGATATTTGTCCTTTACCAAACATATAGAGGAATGTTTAAGCATTTATTCTGAAAATATATTGGAATGTTTGCACTGTAAGCTAATTCCAAAGAAACTACTCTTATTTATCTTTTAAATTAGTTTGACTCGATGTAGATGATCTTCTTGTTCAGATTTGCGTTCTCCATTATATTATGTTCCGGCCCCGCCTCATGAGTCTATTGGTGGGGTGGTACCTTTTGTTACTCATGCAGCACCTCCCGGGGTGTTCATGTCTGCACCTGATGCTGGTCTGCGTACTCTGCTAGTAAAACAGATAGATTATTATTTCAGGTACCTCAACTTGCCTTGCTGGATTTGGACATTTGCATTTGTCTACTGAGTGGGTTTACATTTTATGCAACTCTGGTTTGTGTTTTGCAGTTCCGATAATTTATGTAGGGATGTCTTCTTGCGGCAGAACATGGATGAGCAGGGATGGGTACCTATCTCTTTAATTGCAAACTTCAATCGAGTGAGTTGTTTCCCATTAGAATGATGCTTTACTCTTTTGCTCAATGGTTATTTTGTGCATTCTCAGCTTTTTCAAGCATTGTTTGTCTTATTCAAATTCTTATCTGGTTTCTGAACAATCTTACATATATTGATTATTAGAGCTTTACTATTTGTTGCTTATCTATGGGAGTCTGCTCATCCTTACACTCAGCAGCACATCCTGATACCCTTCCATGTGACTGTGAACTTGTTGGCGATCATGAGATCCTCAACAACAAGCTGTTGTGATGGAGTCTTCCACACAAGGAATTAATTAGTGATATGTGACCTGGTGAACCATGCGTCATCAGAAATCACTAATAAGAATCAGATACTACACTTGATCGGAGAAAGGTGTAAAACTTATGAGAGTTTATTCTTATTTATATCCTTTTAGTTTTTAGCTTTTAATATGCACAATACTTGTATATATTAAGATGATATAATTTGGTTTATACCTTGTCCCCATATGTTATGTTAGACTTTCGAATGACTAGGGCTACAAGCATTTTTTTTTTCCATTTGCTGAGTATTAGAGAATGATTCAGTACGGACCAGGCCTAAGAAGTCAGCTGGGCCAACCCATTGACCCATAGGTCAACCCGGTCCATTGGGCTTAGTACATAGGCCCAATTTTGACCAAGAGCTACTAAGGAAGCCTATTCTTATCCCATTTCTATTTTTATTTAGAGAATTGTTTCTAATTTTATTGTTTGATTGGGATTAGATGGTTTCCTATTTTATTTAGAAAGTCTTGCTTGCTAAGGGATCAATCCTACTCTTATTTAAGGATGATCAAACCTCATTGTAGTTCATGCTTATTCGAATTAATCAAAGAGTTATTTGAGTTTTCTTCAATTATGGTGTGTTTTATGGTTGTGAGTGTGCCATAGTGCTGGAATCCATCTTTGGATTCGATCAGTCCCTTGGGAGATTGGTCTATTTTCCGGATCAAGGATCTGGGGCTGCGCCAGAGAACCAGTGGGGATACCATTCATAGGTAAATTGTTTTTTTTTTGCAGTGAAATAGAGACCAAAGAAAGTGACGTGACTTTGATTTTTGTCTTTCATAGTATTTCCATCGGATATTTCTTTTCACTTTCCATGTTTTATTTATTTATTTATCTTGTATTTAGTTATGCCAATCCACTAGTTGCTCAGTGTTGAGCCACCTCCCTTCCGCAAAAACAACTGTGGGATCAATCCATGGCTATAGTGCGATGGTAAGGGATCTGGGTGAGTGTTTGTGGGTGTGTCAATATTACTATTAAAAAAAACATCTTGTCTTTAGTTTTCGCATTTTACTCACTCACTAGTTGGGAATTGGGACATCTTTTGGTACTTGGTTTGGTAGTGTGAGAAGCTTGTTGTTAAATTCTGTAATGAATAAATTCTATGTTAGGTTACACATTTTTTGTTCACAGGCAGGTCAAATCATTATTTTGTGCTATTTAAGTAGTGTTGTTTTGCATTTGGAGTGTGGTGTTCACGAACACTAGCTATTCATTATTATGCAAGGTTAAAGCTATTGTATACCAAGTCTGTCTATGATTTGATTAAGCTTTATATCTCTTTATGAGCAAACATCTTGATTGATTATCCATTGGATGTTGATTTTAAGTGGAAATGGATTGCTTTCTTTCTTTTAGGGTTTAAAAGTTAGACACATTGCGCAAGTTCAAATTCTTTATAATGATCAATTATTGTATAAATTCACATTATGTTCTGAAAGTAGGCTTAAAACATGGTTCAAACTTCAAAATAGCTACGCAGCGGTCGCACTATCAACCGTACCGGTTAAGGCCATTACACTATCTTTAAAATAGTAGTGCTGCAGTATAAAACTTAGTAGACCCAACTAAACCATTTTTTTTTAATGGTAATTTAACATTGTTTTTCCTATTTCCCCTCCTCAATGGCCTTTTCTTTTTTTTTTTGATAATGCAGGGTTCCCAGCACTTTGGGCCAGAATAATCCATACGGGCCATACGGGCCCAACACACACACACACGCACGCACGCACGCACGCACGCACGCACGCACGCACACAAAGATTGACTGCTTGACTGCTATACAAGATTCATTATTTTTACCACTTAAAAATTCACACCGCTATGTAGCGTTTTGGCCATTGGCTGCTATGCCTGCCGCAACCACTATTTTGATCCTTGGCTTAAAGTTTAGCAAGTTGCTATTTTATTAAATGTTTGAAATAATGTTGAGTTAGAAGGTGTCATCTATCATGTATGCCAATTTGTGTAAGGCCATTTTCAAACACTGGATTATCCACCCTCTTAAATCTACTCTTTACCATTGAAGTGTCCCATCATGGGTTTTGTATTGCTCTTTTAACAGATCTGAAGCAACAAAGACTATGTAATGTTGGTCATGGCGTTTCCTCTCTCTCTGAGATGTCCTATTCTAGTGTTAGTTGGAAACCCTTAGATGAGTCGTATGTGCCTTACTTCTTTAGGAAGTCATACATTTGCATGATGCTTCTATTTCTCTCTTATGATGCCTTTGATATTCTCCATTGAAAAGATAACTATGATGCAGGGCATCAAATGTGGGACCCAAGTGATGCAAATCCAGCGTAATTTTTTATTTTTATTATTCTCTTATATATAGGATTAGCTTTCCAAATCTATGGGATTTCTTATTTCCTAAGTTGATTTTTAGTTATTTTTCATAGTTTAATTAGGAAATAAGTTGATCGGGTATAACCCTAAGTTTTCCTTTTCTTATTTGTATGGCATTGTAGAGAAGGAATTCTCAGAGTTGAGTTTAATAGGGTTTTTCCTTTGTGGGATTTAATTGTTTGAGAGTTTCTAGTTAAGATATAAAACAACCCTGAAAAATTCTGGAAGCAGAAGATGTTACATAAAAAAATAAAATCGTCCAAAACAGTCACTGGGTGACCCAAAAAATCAGCACTGGATGGCTGATTTCTCACTGATGAGAAAGCAAACTCAAGATCCTTCTACAAGGTTATTTCTGTATGATATTTATGCACCTTGTCACAAATTTTCATCCAGATCTGGCCATTAGTCATCAATTTGGATGGTGGTGGTCTTGCAAAACTGACAATGGAGAAAAGTGACCAAAAACTGACCTGTTGATTCCTAAAAAATGCTGGTAAACATACCAGAAAGCTCAGAAAGATCAGACGATCCAGGAGGAAGTGGACTTCTGGAGATCCAATCTGTGATGATGGGGCCCACAGTATTATTGTATGGTTTGGACAGTCTCAGACTACGTTTTCTGGAAGAAATTATCAATCCGGCAATACTAAATCCAATCAGTAGGTTGGATGTCAGAATCTGGAGCAGGAAATGATATATATGAAATGCACTGAAGGATTCAGAAATCCTTCGTCAAATGAGACTTCTGTAGATGAGATAGGATACAGAAATCCTTATAGCCACTCATTAAATACTATTAAGAGATCTATTCCTTGCTTTGATACCATATCAGATTAAGGTAAAGAGATGAAATGAACAAAAGATTGCAGTGAAAGTTGTTGCCCTCCTTTGAGAATCGACAGTATATATATAATACAAAAGGAATGGATTACAATGACTAATCTTTCCTAGAATAAGGATTACAATAAATCAGCAATCTCTTTAGTTAGAAATTTGACTAGGCTCCAACGTGTGTGGATATGTTTGTTGGATTCTTCAAGATCTATTAAGCTTATAGATGGATGGAGCCAAATGGGCCTGGATCATGACTTGATGGGTCATGGGCCAGAGTCACTTATATTCCTCCTTTTATAGCCACTAGTAACCTAATCTCTTAATCTTATTTTGGGTACACATCAAATCAAAATCTAATCAAGTAAAAATCCTGTGACAAAGCTTACTAATAAAATAATATTTTTATCCCTAACTTTTAGCTATTCCTTATTCAAAATCAAGAGAAAAAGAAAGAGTGAGTTGGCTTCACGCGCTGACTCATGGGATGTCTGGGCTTTTACTATGCTTGGTCCTCCTGCAATAACCTCTTGGGCTTTGGATGGGTTCATGGACTTTTGGTCTATTGATGCACCAGCACCAATAGAATAATGCAAGCAGGCTCGTGGTCCATGTGTGTGACACCCAAGATTATTTAGAATATTATAATTTCTATTATTATTATTTTCTAAATTCAATTCTAATTAGGGAAGTTTCTAAGTTGCTTAAGTTTCCTAGCTTAATTAGTTTTCTCAGGGCCTAAGTTTCTTTTATTATTTATATGGCATTATAGAGATCATAATCTCAGAGTTTGAGTTAGTAGAATGTTCTCTTGTGGGATTTATCGTTGGAGTGTTTTTCATCGTGATTGTTACTGCGGAAACCCGTCATTGTGCTCCAGCACCTTCGATCCAAATCCTAAACCCTAGGATTTGCATCAATTGGTATCCGAGCGAAGATCCACATCACTCCGATCACTCTCCGGCCACGAATCAGAGCATATCCATCCATTCCATCCGTTCCTTTTTCACCCGACAACCATATTCCACCTTCCGTCACTCTCTCCCCCTCTCAACCCTGCCGCTCTTCCCCATTCACCGAATATACTGTTCCAAGATCGAACAGTAGCCCCATCCCTGCTGACATCCAAACCCATCAAATCCAATTCCCCACTGGCCGAAACCTTAATCACAACCCGAAGCTCTTCCCAAAATCTCAAACCGAAGACAACCCCAAACTGAGACCAACTGAACCCAATTACCAACCCTCAGACCCTTCTAATCCCATTGTGTTCCGTCTTCAAACCAATCCCATTGTCACAACCCACAAAAATCCAGTGACCCAAAACCAAACCCTAATCCATCAAATCCACCCCAAACTGAAATCCCAAAAATAAATAAATAAATACAAATTCCAGATCCCAAACCCTATTCCGTGAAGCCAAACCCCTGTGCCAAAACCCAGCCCGAACCAACCCCACCCCTTAATCCCGAAACCCTCACCGTGTCCGCACCCACCCGAAATCTTTCGATCTCCATCTCTTGCAACCTGACAAGACAAAAACTTGTTCAATAACCCCAAGTGCAAGGTTGCGAAGTATTAATAACCCGGTCAGCATGGGGTCGATCTACAAGGAGCTAAAAAGGAAGCAATCAACTTGTATTTGTCTTATGAAAAATCTAACACTAGCCTAAAAGAATCTATATAAATCAATCAACTACTAATCTGAAAATTAAATTAAATTACAGTTCTTTACAACCAATAAAATTGAGTGACTTGCTTGCTATCTCAATTGTGGATAAGTTGACCAAAAACATGTCATGCCTCACCATATCCTCTAAAATCAAATCTATGCATTGAGTTGCACTCGGTCACTCCTTTGTGAGCAGCATCATTTTCAGTATTAAATTAGTTGATTTGCTCAAACACCTGGGCATGTATCTTGGCACATTGAGTAGTGTTGCACCTTCTGCCTAGGCATGATTTTAGTTGGTGTTATATATATATATATATATATATATATATAGACGGATCCCCTCCACAGCTTCATTATATATATATATATATATAGACGGATCCCCTCCACAGCTTCATTATATATATATATATAGAGAGAGAGAGAGAGACGGATCCCCTCCACAGCTTCATTCTTTGTGCATTGCGCGCCGCACGCAGTGTGGCCCACCAAAGGGTAGGAAGGAGGGGATGGAAAGATCTTGATGGGCCCTACTTGTGTAAGACATTTCACATCCATCAGATCACCCTAACCCCTTGACCGTGACCCACATATTCAACTTTTTTATATTGAAAAAAAGTTGTTAGTCGATCCATTAGTCCGGTTCATTTAGATTGGTGCCCAGGGATCTAGTGACTATCCAGAGGAAAGGAAAAGGTGGTGGCGGGGGTATGTGGGGTCCACTCGGATGGATGGTTAGGTGGGACTCACTTGGAGTTGCGCAGGTGCGCAAGCTCTATACGCACCTTGTTGTGGGGCCCACATGGGGATGGGTTTGGGGGGTTTGAATGATATACTTGTGGCCTAGCCATGTACAAAAAATGGACCCCACCTGATCAACCTAACCACTTGATCAATGGCCCCACAAATTCCCACCATTAAAAACTACTGCACAGTTTATCCAATGATCCAATCCATTCGGATGGGTGCAAACCTAGGGGTCGGAGTACTATTAGGGAGTCCCTGTGTGTGGTCCATTCAGATGGACCATCGCACACAGGTGTGCACAAAAAAAAGTGTGCATAGGATAACTGACCTATATATTGATCAAGTGCACTGTGCACATGGTGAATTCCACACGCACCTCATAGTGGGCCCCACCTGATCACCCATCCAATTGGACTGCACCATTGGATCGATTGTGCATGGGTTTTAATGATGAAAAATTGTGGGTCATTGATCAAGGGGTTAGGGTGATCATGTGACCGCCTGTCCTGTACATAGGTAGGTTCCACCCAGATCATCGAGTCTCCCCCGACCCATTCCCTACTGGGGCCCATAGTGAGGTGCACATGGAAAGCTCTATGTGCACCTCGCGCATAGGATAGTTACTGTTTGGTGTGTGTGTGTGTGTGTGTGTGTGTGTGTGTACACACCTCTGTGTTTCCCAACGTCCTTTTCTCAGAGAAAATTCCTGTTCTTACATTCACCACATACAAACTGCCCTTTATTCGTCTTATTCTCAACTTGATGCACATGGCATTTGGTTTACCATTTTCTCATTCTTGTGCTCAGTATTCTAGGCTGGCCACTGGCGATTATTAGTCTTAGGTGAATGATTGTCTTTTGAAAAGTTGAGTGTTGTTAATAGAAATGCCAATGTATATCTTTGGTTGCAGAGGGATCTTTGACCTGCCCCAGGTCATGTGGATATCATGAAATGCACTATTTCAGATTGATGCTGTCCAAGTGAATTATGGGCCTCAAATCCTACAAATGAAGGCCCAAGAATAGGCCCAATGTTGACCTACTCATTGGGCCCAACCCATAGTGGGACAGGCCATTGGGTCAAGCTCATAGATGACTGATCCATTGAACCTAACCCATGAACAAACAGCCAACTACTTTCTTAGTATGTAAATTTCCAGTAAAAGTTCCCTAGATCTAGATTCTTGGTTTTCAAAATCCTAAATATTGTCTCATCTAGCGAGATAATTGGTTGACATGTTATCAAGTATAAACATAGATTGACGTAAGAGAGGAAAGAAAATCCCTTCAGGTATAAAGAGATTGGCATGCAATCAATTTTATGGAAGAAAGAAATCCTATCTAGATCCCTAATAGGTAGGATTTCATCCCCTCTATAAATATCTTGTAATATCTCATTTGTAATTTAATGAAAGTTCTTTCTTTTCCTCTCACTATTGTGAAGCAAGCATTCTACCTTTTGTTTGAAGACTCCTTGGATTACAAATGGTGATGACTCCAAATGCTAGGCATTCATGATGAATGTGTGAAAACTTCACCCATCCTTTTGTCCCGTCATTTTTTTGTATTAGAGTGGTAAGTTCCTTTGGGATTTCTCATCTTCGGTTTCATACCTTTTTTAACAGTTGATCTTCTTTTCAATTCCCTTCAGTTCTCGTTGCTACTTCATTTTTCTGCTATTGTTCACTCTTTTTTTTTTGCTGTTGTAATTATGCCTAAACCATGTTATAGTTAACCTGCATCAAACCCCAACCGGCTTCCCAAAACCCAGAGTCCACCCTCTGCCAAATGGCCTTAAACCAGCCCATTACATTGTGCAATTTTGTCTATCAGGAACAGTGACCCCACCCCCACCCCCCAAGTAGTCCCTCACTTGACCCAAATCTACCTGGACAGAATCTAGACCTGACCCTATTTTGTTGTCACATCTGAATTAAGACTTAGTACAACAGCTGTCTAAGCATAAACATAAACAATCTGGTTGTTGTCCCTCATTCAGAATAGTCCCTTAACCTATCTGCAGCTTTATAATACCACATCAGCCTCCTAGTTGACGTTAAACAATACCTGCACAACCACAAGAACCGTCCAAATCTGTTCCTACCAATACAGCTGCATATAGCAGTCTTTTTGTAACTGTTACAACAACATAATGCAATGTACTCAATCTTGATTCAATCTAATACATGCTACAGCAATCTCTAAATTACAGTCACATCCAAGTGCTCTAGTGTTTCAGTGTCATCCTTTCTATTTCACTTTCCTCTGCCAACTTGTCCCCTTTTTAGCCGTTGTAATTGTACACTTTATAACGGTCCCTAGAGGTTGGTTTTCTGGTTTGTTTCTATAAATTTGTTGATGTTCAAAATCCCCACCTCTAGTCACACTTTTTCAGTCAGTGAATTTTCCAGAAGCACCAAATTTTACTTGAAAGATGGATCGAGACATCTTGGATTGGATCAATGCAATTGAAGACTACTTGTACACTTGTATGGAATTCAGCAAGTCATGATTAAGTAAGATATGCATTGTTTTGAAAATCAAAATTGTATCGCAAATCATTTAAGGGAACGAATCGAATCATATCGTGAATCATAGGATTTTTATTTTTCTTATAAAAATGAGAGCATATTAAAAAATTGAAAAAGGTATTAATTCATATCCGTCCATTTTTCCATCCATAGAACCATAATTACAATTACAAGTAAGACTAAGATACATTCATATGAAGAAAGTAATGACGTACTAATATATCATAAATGATATCTGTGAATAGTTAAATGTCTAAGACTTCAACATTACTAGATCGAGATTTCATTTGTTCATGTAAAAAGAAATGCTAACTCTAATATCCCTTTAAAACAGAGTGTCATTGTTTCTAGCTCTTCTTGATGTGTTTTCTTTTTTTGCTTTGCCATTAGTATATTTCTCTTGTACTTATGTGCTTTTTAATAAAATATCACTATTCAAAAAATTAAATTAAAACGCTAATAGAAATGAAAAGAAAAGAAAAGATGCTGACATTAACCTCTTAGCTATAGCTGTTCTCACTCAGACGAATTGTTTGAATCATAAGATTCAATAAAATAAGTATCAAATCATACTATTCTCACCTGAATCCTAAAATCCACTTATAGATGGGAATTCATTGTATAGATACGAATCCTTTTTCCTTAGGATTCGATACAAATCATAGGATTCGGGATACAAATCATAGGATTTTGATTACAATGACGCTATGTAAAAGGAAACCTTGAAGGAGATTCTCTAATATGGTGGTTCAATGTAGAGGGTTGTTTTAAACTATTCATGAACTCACATTTCAACATGGGATAATTGATGCAATCCAAGGGTTAGGATCGCAAGTGCCGGAACACAATTAGGGTTCCCATATGAACAATCAGACGTAGAATATCACTCTCCAACGATGAACCCACTAGGGAAAATTCTATTAACTCCAAAGTGTGAGATTACCAATCTTTACAATGCCGTATATATAATAAAAGAAATTTAAGGGCTAAGAAAACAATCCTAATCAAAACTAGGAAACAAGAATAAGAATCCTATCTAAATTAGAAAGCCTTCCTAATTACAACTCTTAAAAATAGGAAATAATAAAATAAGAAAAAACTCTAGATTTCCTTAGGTCCCACATGTGGCCCATGATTGTGCCTCATGCCGTATAATAGTGTTGCTGCATCATCCCCCCTAGGTTGGAAAAGAGTTCGACCTAGAACTCGACTTTTCTTGATGTTGCTTTTGTAGACATTGTGCACTTGAAGCGCTTCCTTGGTGATACGAGAGCTTCACCCTTTCTTTGGTGGTGCCGGCTTCATAGGACTAAGAGTGATTGGCTTTTCCATGCATGAATGTGTATGTAGTGTCGCGCATGCCATTAGTTCCATTCTTATCTACATCCATGGACGACCCAACAAGATATCACCGCTATCCATGGGTAGCACATTACACCACACTGTATTTATATAATGTCCACCAATATAAAAAGTAACTGGACATATATATCTCACCTGCACTTCATCACCTGTCAGTAACCACCTAGCAAAATATGGACGATGTTGTTTTCAAACTTTCAGCTGCAATCGATCCATAAGAGCTTGAGAGATAATGTTTTTACAGCTGCCTCCATCAATTACGACCCTGCATGTTTGACCATTGACTGTACCTTTTGAGCGAAAAATATTATTTTGCAACCGCTTCTTTTTAGTAGTAGGCATAGCCTCCTTGAGGACCATGTGAGATTCAAGACCCTCCACAGGCCCCGTTCCCTCCACCTCTGTTTCATTCTCTTTAGGATCATCTGGAGTATCTTTCATATCACTTTTAATTTCAATGAAGTGGATGCGCTTGGGACATTCCATTGCATGGTGCCCTTGTTGTTTACAATGAAAGCAAATGATCCTGTTCTGACCTTCAGGCTTGATTAAAACTTTATCTGATGAACCACTTGGTTTAGATTCTTGTATTGATGAATTCTTTTGTACAGCCCATTTAGATGCATTAAATTTTTTGGCCTGATAATTTGCAATATCCTCAGCCTTGATAGTATGTTGGACGATCTCATCAACATTATCAAAAATTTTAAATGTGAGGATATGTTGCATGTCATGTCTAAGACCTTGAAAGTTGAAAGTATCTGTCAACTAATGCATCATCATCTTCATTCGAGCCACAACGAGCTTGCATGGTAATGAACTCCTCAGAATACTCAACAAATGTCTTAAATCCTTGTTTCAAATCTTGAAAACTTGAACGCAGATCTTTGGAGTAGTTGACCGGAAGGAATTTTTGTTTTAAAAGTTTTTTCATCTCAACCCATTTCAACGGGGTCGATATATTGATTCCTTCTTGTTATAATATATATATATATATATATATATGGGGGACATTCGTGTGCATCCCTCTTTGCACATGAACATTCTTTTTCTGCATATGACCATTTATGGCTTTTCCTCTTTTGCACATGAATATTTTCAATTATTTAAGTGTCTCTCACCCTATGGTGAGGGATGGATGCACATAAATATTCTCCTATATATATTTATTCCTTCTCTTCTTTTACCCACCATATTGCAGAATAATTGCCAATAGAGTGACTTTATGACCATCCGTCATTGGCTTGTTTGCAAAAATATTTTCAACACACTAACCAATTCATGAATTCATCCGGTTTTAATTTTCCATCATATTCTGGAATCACGAGTTTAATTCCTAAATCTCGATCGACATTAACTGCCTATGGATCTCGTTGATTCTGATTATGTCCTCCATCTCGATGCTTATCCTCACCCCGATTATTTTCCAAATTGGCTAATTGAGTTTCCACTCGTGCCAGAGTTTCTTGTATTTGAACCATCGTTGCGGATAGTTGATTAACATTTTTCAATAATTTTGCAACGGTTCCCCTCAAATCCTTATCGTTTGTGGAGGACTTCACTTCTGCCTTCTTCTTATGAACCACCAATTTTTTTTTTTTTAATGCTATCAAGAAAATCTGATTGACCTGAAGTGTAGATCTACTTTCCACGATCGTGTAGGTGAAAATTGATTTCAAATCCGTTGATATCGCGAAAAGAAGATTCACCCGTTGATATGGTCAAAGAGCCCTTTGACTGTGCTTTGCTAACTTTACTCCAATGGGCTTATACTCTATGGGTTGGATCAAACTATATTAGGCCCTCTTGACTTGGACCTAAACTCAGCACGGAGTGAGTTTAAGACTGGCACGTGTGACGCTTCCTTTCCCTCTTGCTTTGATCCGAGCGCCCGAAAGAAGAGAAAAGGGGTTGAAACCCTTCTATGTTGCTCCAATGAAGGGAGAAAAGAGAGCTAGGAGGTGGGGCTTGAAGTTAGGACTATAGCAATGGGATGACGACGACAACACTGGTGCGACGACGACGGTTGTTGTGAAAAGACGCAGCGAGGGATAGCTTTGGCGCCGGGTATGTCCTATTCTCTTCTCTCTCTTGATCTCTGCTCTTTTTTTTTTTGGTGACGAAGTAGGGGAAGATGATGATGGGTGTGGCTAGGAAGGGATTTGTGGTGGGGTGGGAGGTTCGGTAGGTGGGTTTGGTGGAAAGAAGGTGGGCGATGGGGCTGGGGTTCTCTAAGATGGTCCGTATAGGTGATTGGGAGCTTCTAGTCTAGGTGATGGGTTCGGCTGGTTGAAGGGAGGGGTTCTGTGGAAGCGATGAAGGGCTAGGCCTAGGATTGGTAGTTAGGTGGTATATGGGGATTTGGGATTTTCGGTCGAACGGAAGTGGGGAATGGGATTTCAGTTACGAGATGGGTGAATGGAGAGTGGCGAGGGAGGGTTTCTGTGGAAGCAATGAAGGGCTAGGTCCGGGATTGGTAGTCAGGTGGTATATGGGCGTTTGGGATTTTCGGTCGAACGGGAAGTGGGGAATGGGATTTCAGTTACGAGATGGGTGAATGGAGTGGCAATGGAGATGGATTGGGGCTGGTGTTGGTGAAGACGTGAGGGCTCGGCTGGGGGTGGGTTTCTTCGGCTAGGAGATCGGGATAGGGCTTTTAGGAGTTGTGATGGGTTCTGTGGGTGATTCGGGGTTTGCATAAAAGGGACGGTGGGGCATTGGTTGTGGTGGTGTGGATTGGGAGGGATGGGTGTGATGGCGGTGGGGTGTGCTGGGGATGGATGGATGGGGATGGATGATGGATATGCTCCTATCGGTGACCGGAGACGGTTCGGAGCGACATAGATCTTCGCTCTGATACGAATTGATACAATTCTAGGGTTAGGATCACAAGTGCTGGAGCACAATTAGGGTTCTCACATGAACAATCACACGTACAAGATCACTATCAAACGATAAACCCACAAGGAAAAATTCTATATATCAACTCCAAAATATGATATTACCAATCTCTACAATGCTGTATATATAATGAAAGAAACTTATGGGCTAAGAAAACAATCCTAATCAAACTAGGAAACAAGAATAAGAACCCTATCTAAATTAGAAAGCCTTCCTAATTACAACTCTTAAAATTAGAAATTAAGAAAAAACTCTAGATTTCCTTGGGTCCCACATGTGGCCCACGATTGTGCCTCATGCTGTATGGTGGTGCTGCTGCATCAATAATACAAAATCGTTATTGGCTGAGAAGTATTTTCACAATAATGACCCATTTTTCATGCCAAGAAATTCAGATTGGAGCCTGTTAAGAGGCATGTCAGTTTTTAAGTCAGGAAGTTCCATCAGAAAAAAAAAAAAAAAAGGACCACTGTTCCTCAACCAAAAATCTTATACAAATCACAAGATTACCAAGAGAATCGTCATTCCATCCAGATGTCAATAAATGAGAAAAGGACAGGCTCTGATGTCTAATCCACCTGCACTACATAAAATAAAGAGATTGGCATGTAATCAATTCATGAAAGGGAAAGAAAATGTTATCTTTATCCCCAAAATCGGGATTCATCCCCTCTATAAATATCTTTTAATCTCTCATTTACAATCCGATGTAAGCTGTCCATTTTCCTCTCGTTATTGTGAAGCAATTGTTCTCCCATGTGTGATGACTCCTTCGATTGCCAATGGTGACGACTCATTAACTCCTAAGGCCGGGCATCTGTGAACGTATGAAGACTCCATACATCATTGGGCCCCATCACAGATATTTTCATGTGAAATTCTTTGTTATATATTTTGTACTTGGACAGATTACTGAATGGATTTAATGGGATGTTCGTGGCGTGCTTTGAGCAAAATCTTTCGTATTTTTACCAATGACGAGATTGTCATGAACATCTATGTAATACTTCATATAAAAGTTGGAGGAGGTGACGACCCACCACTTTTTGAATGCTGCTCTAATGGATGTTCTTTCCAATTGGCTTGGGAGATCTCCAACCACTTTCTTCAAATTTTCATCTGTTTAAGAGCTTGATCGAAGATTGGATACCCAGAGGCTTTTGCTGAAAAATTCTCCTCCCATTTGGAGGATCTCTGAATTAGAGAAATCCGTTGGAGATGGTTTGGTCACATCCAACTTAGGCCGGCAACGGTGCCGGTAAGAAAAAGTTTGGGTATGCAAGTTGATGGCCCACCGAGGGGAAGGGGTAGGCCGAAGAGGACGTAGATGGAGGTAGTAAAAATAGATTTCAAGAAGCGCAACTTATCTGAAGATTTGGCTCAAGATAGATCAAAATAGAGAAACAGAATTCATGTAGCCAACCCCAACATAGTTGCGACAAGGCTCTGATGATGATAATTTGGAGGATCTCTGAGTGTATTAGCTAGTGGGTCATGCAGGTTGCAGAAATCATTTCGGATTTAAAATTATGAAGCCGGATCTTTAATATTGTCACAGGCATCTGAGTTTCACTTGATA
Source organism: Camphora micrantha (assembly GCA_003546025.1). Lineage (NCBI taxonomy): Eukaryota > Viridiplantae > Streptophyta > Magnoliopsida > Laurales > Lauraceae > Camphora > Camphora micrantha. The sequence goes on along the minus strand of QPKB01000009.1, from coordinate 32,018,897 downwards.
TGATTTGGGAGCAGGAATGATCACTCTTGGAGTTCCTGTGATGATGAGTGCAGCTAAGCAAGAAAACTAATGTTTTTCCCCAGTTTGTGGGTCAAACCCGTTCAACAAATCTGGTGTACTTGGGACAGACTCCAAATTATTTAACTTCCATAAAATTCACTAGTTAAATCTGTTTTTACGGGGCAATAGTACAGGTTCATATTGAATACTGGCATTGAAGGACTACTAATTTTGTTATTCAATGCATCTAGTTAACTTGTCAATCCATGTAATTCTACCTAGCTCGTAGCGATGCACTGTCATTTTCTGATTCTAGTTTTATATTCCTGTCTGGGCAGAGTGGTTGGATTTCCTTTCTCAGCAGTGCTTTTTCAGATGCATTTTTTCAGAGAAGTTGATATATTTTGCAGGTCAAGCAATTGACAATGTATTTCCCCGCTATAGTGGAGGCAGTGCGGTCCTCAACTGTAGTGGAGGTTCAGGTATAGTTTTCTCCATCCATGATATGAGTCTATTTAATTTCTTTTTCTTTATAATGATAAGAAAAGAAAATTCTAGTTCTTATTGATTGTACAATGCTTTATGGTTGTTTGGTTCCACATTTTAATGTTGTATGAATACAATATCAATCCAATTGCAGGGTGACAAAATAAGGAAGCGAAATGACTGGATGAATTGGCTGTTGCCGCCACCTAACCTTTATAGTGCTGTCATGTCTAGCCCCCAGTCCCCCAACTATGATGCACTGGTAACTCAAATGCAGAATGTTGGATTGGAGGGGGCTTCCAGCTTCAATACTATGCGTGGTCCAGTGGATTCACACACTGAAGGCGTCCTCACTAGATCATCATCTGGGCAGCCAAATAAACTACTGCAGGGAACCATAATGTCTGGAATCTCGAATGGAGAGGAGAAAGGGCAAACTAGCATCCAAATGGGCCCAGATCAATCAATCTGAGAAGTATAGAGAGGAGTGATTTGTGCTAAGCACATAATCAGGGGAGGGGATATTGGTTCTTTGGATGAAAGGGGGAGGGGTCTTATGGAGAGGGGCAAGAAAGCGTTTCTTGTCTTTGTGAAAATGGTTTTTGCATGACAAGGGTCACAATTCTTGAATTTTCTCAGGCAAGAAGGGGCAAAAACAGACAAAAATATTAAAAAAATGAAGAAAATAAAACGACAAAAATAGAAAAATAACAGAAAAAAAAAAAAGAGGAAGAAACGGAAAGCCTATTCTATTGAACCATTTTGAGGTATTTGAGATATGTATAGTTGGATTTGGTGTGGATGGGGATGATGCTTTTCATTTTGTTGATTTACCATCACATGCATCCATTGTTTGGGAGGGTTGGGGTGAGCAGTAACTTCATGAGATTTGGTTTGGAGGAAGGAAGGTGGCGGAGGACCTGCTAGACTCGATGGCTATACAATTTCCTGGACCTTTTATCCTTTCTGGTTTTGGTGCATATTTAACATGATATTACATTATAACTATTTTCTTCAGGACTCTGAAGATCTTGCATAAATTGCTCTGACAAGAGTTGTAAACATTTATTTTTATGCTTCTAAATTAGGACTTTAAATTTGTGTGATCGACCCCCAATCAGGTGGGATTGGTGACTGTAGGTGGCACTTTGTGGATGTTCATTTCTATCACTTCTGAATATAGGCAGTTTGGTTCGAGTATCCGTAGGAATTACAGAAACAAGATGGTCCTATATGGCAAGAGATTTGGGGCGGGATGCGGTGGTAACTTCCTTTGAAATGTGATTTGGTGTTTTGGTTGATAGAATTTCTGAGATTCTTCCATTGAATATCCCTTTTTTATTATTATTATTATTATTATTATTAGAGGAATCTATGGGAAAAATCCACATAGGACCCTATAGGACCGACGAGGACCCAGTAGCATGTTGAAGACGGGAGGAGTCCTCAAGTTACTTTTCAGTCTTTCTCTTTGGTTTTTTGTTTTTTTTTTTTTTAATCATTTTGCGATATGATTGATATCGACTATTTTGTAGTGTTTAGCAAATGCGACAGTTATATGTTCGAAAAAAATTTGACGGACAAATTGGCTGATATCGACCATTAAAAGGAAGTAGTAATAATCGATATCAACCATTATGTCATGTTCAACGAATAATACAATTATAGGTTGGAAAAAATCTGATTGACAGATTGTTCGATATTAACCATTAGAGCTAAGTAGTGATGATCGATATTGACAATTAGAGCTAAGAAGAAAAAGTGCTCTGTCTCTCTTCCTTAGGGGTGCGAGAAGAACGGTTCGACAAAATGATTGAAGGAGCACTGAGAGCGAGAGATGAAAGATTTCATATGATTGAAACGAGTTTTTTTTTTTTTTTTTGGTGTGGAGTCTTGGAAGTGGGTTTTGTTGATGGGGATTTATTAAAAAGAAGGAAGATGAGAGGGTTGGCTGGGTGTGGGATGTGATGGCAGTGCAGGTGCGATGGGAGAAGGAAGGAGAAGAAAAGAGGAGGAAAAGAAAGAGAGGAGAAGAAGAGAGGAGGAGATGGCTGTGCTGTGTAGTGGAATGTGCGGGCGTGGATGCAAGCAAGGTGGCGGCAGTGAGGGAAGAGAGGGTGGCAGGAGAGGAAGAAAGAGATGAGGAGGAAGAGAGAAGAAAAAAAGAAAGAAGAAATGGCTGTGCGGTGGGTGCGCAGTGCAGTGAGGGAGGAAGGGAGGAAGAAAGGAAAAAAAAAAGAAAAAAGAAAGAAAGAAGAAGAGGTTGTGCTGTCCAGTGGAGTGCAGTCGTGGATGCAAGGAAGGTGGTAGGGGCTAGGTGCAAGGTGGGTGCAGAGCGTGTGAGAGGGAAGAGATAGTGATCCTCACCTGTAGTGCATGTTCTAACTCGCCTCCAATAATGACCGGAATGAAAAGATCGTCATGAATACTATAGAATGATCGATATCGACCAACCTATAGAAAAGGTCAAAAGAGCCCTTGTGTCTTCAACTTGCTAGTGGGTCCCCGTCAGTCTTATAAGGTCCTATGGGGATTTTTCCCATAGATTCTTCTTCTTCTTATTATTATTATTATCTTGGGCGTTGCCTCATTTTGGGAACAAGGTGACAATATGCTGCTGTGTTGGAAAGAATTCTATTCATAATCCGCAAACTCTTGCCATTTAGTACTGTTCTATTCCATGTCTACTGGGTTCTCTCGAGTGCAAGGGTACCTTGAGAATTTACATCTGGTACTGCATCTATACTGCAGGTACCAGGAATGGTGCATGCCTTGTATTAAAGGAAGCAATGCCAATCCTCTTTGTTGCTGCAAGCCATTATAAAATCCTTTTTACAAATTTCAGATGGGGGCTTTGCAGTATGAAAAGTTAGTGTTGAAGTGTGTTTTAAAAGGCATGTGTATGTGGGGTCATATCTCATTGGCTGGTTGTGAAATTGGTCAGTTCATACTCTAGACTTCACACACTACAAGGGCATGAGTTAGATATCAACAACAGAAGAGAGTGGAAGTTCCAATGTTTAGTTAATGTTCTTTAGAGGATGGTTAGTTTCAAGGTGCATAGACCTTACAGGAGTGGTATTATAGACTTAAATCGAGTTAGTTTTGAGAGATACATGTCTTTTGCTTCCTCATGCAAGTAGTTTTGAGAGATATATGTCTTTTGCTTCCTCATGCAAGTATAATGTACATTACAGTGGTTGTTAAAGTACCTTTTATTCATTTTTTATCTTTTCAATTTGCTGCCCTAATAGCAACTGGATTTACATAATGAAGGGAGAACAAGCATGAATTTCACCCTCGACCTAAGGAAGACTTTGGCAATGTAATATATCAGTTTATTTGACTTGAGATCTTATTGCAAAAGCCATTTTCTTATAATGAATTTTTTTTTTTTTAAATATGAAACATATTTTATACAAGGTTTTTATAGTTAAAGACCTCTAAAATAAATGGCTGTTAAATTAAGGGTTAGGATGATTTGAGAACCCTTATTCATAGGGAGACCTTTCTATGTACACCACTCCATCTTGTTAGTGGGCATCTAGGTAAGCCCCAATAGCTGGCCTGCATCTGAGAAGTGGGTGGGGGCACGCGAATTGGGGAAATATTCATGCACATCGATCCTGCCCTCACCATATTATGGTTAGGGACAACTTAGTTGGGCCAACTTTATGATTCATCCAAACTATCCATACACATGGCATCTCCTAAATTATGCCGAATCTATTGAGTCTCCACTAATCTAAATTGATTGAACCGTTGGATCGATTGTCAAAATTCTTTAATATAAAGTTGTTAAATTTGTAGTCCACGGATGAAAGGGTTAGAGGCATGAGATCGAACCCAAGCTTGAAACTTGATATGTGGGTCCATCAAGTCCATCTAAGATGCCCCTCCCAAATGATTAGTGGGGTTTTAGGTGGGCCCTATCAAGTATGTCCCTTGCCATATTATGAGGGATGGATGCACATGAACGTCCCTCGTGCATACATTTAGTTATTATACCTTTGTATTGTTTTTACATGTAAAGCACTATTAAAACTACTTAAAATTGGAGAATCTCTTAATTTTAATTTTCTAATCCTTTTTATTACAAAAACTAAAAAGGAGTGAAATGAGCCAGGAAAATGCGTTGAGCAATATATGAGTCATGTCATTATGTAACCGTCTTGGCCCTGGCCCTGGCCCTGGCTGTCATGTGATCTGGTACCATACATTTTAATTGATGATGGTGATAGAAGACAAGATAACCAATTTTCAAACAATCTCCATTCCAAAGAAAAAACAAAAACAAAAAACAAGAAGAAATATCACAATGTTTTGTAGAATGGTTTCAAGCTAAGATGAAACCCTAGTCTATTTTTAACCCACAAATATCAAATTCTTAGCATCAGCTATAACAAATGAAAAGACAATAATTGAAAAAATAAAGTTATCCTGAGAGTCAGTGTCATTCTTCTTTACCTCTATGCTTGTGTTTCATCCAAAACTTCCCTCCAATCCAAAATCAGTATCACGAAAACTTTCATCTATTGGATCAGATTATTTAGAAAAGGCATTCCTTGTCACTAATTTCCTCAAAGTTTGACAAATCATCAATCCCAAAACCCACCAACAAAATCAAGTGTGGCTATAATTAAAAAAAGAAAATGTAGGCTCCACTCTCATCTTAGTCATGTATTATAAAACAAACCAAATGATGATAAATAATCTTCCTTTACAATAAATAGAGAGTGATGGATTGGTGGCCACTCACGTCTCAAGGCACACTTTTTATTATATGCCCCATCATCTATATTGTTACTATTATTATTATATGGTTTGTAATCGTATCTTTTTCGTTGGTAGTGCTTGTCCTCTTCTTCACAGTGGGTTGGATGGAGGCATTGGATTTGGACGCCAGACTCCAAGTTCACATTGGAATTTACCATCGACACGTCAATCAAATGGTCAACGGAAATGGTGAAGGAAAAACTGATGCCGATTGTTTACTTGGTAAAATACCAGTTTAATTATAACAGTATTAGATCCTTCTTTAACCTAAGCTTATAATAAATTAAGATTACAATTACATGCCTTATTCTAATATCTTTTCTCTTTCTATTCCTCTTTCTATTTTTCTATGCTCACGTGGATATATCGATATCTAGTGCGATAAGATAACAACATCCAGTGAACCGTATTATAGCTCAGCCGGGGGGTAACGACAATATCAAACCTATTATATCACGCTTAACTCCTTGATCTATAGTCCTCAAGTTTATTGGTTTTGAAATGTATTTGTGTTGTTTTTTTTTTTTTTTTTTTTTTTTTTTTTTTTGGGATCGAGTTTCAATAACTAACATACCATATAGTTTTATCGCGTGACATAAGAAGTGAACAATAGTAATGAAATTATGTCTAAGGTGCTCAGGCACTATTAAATTTCTTCCTTGTTTGCTATCATCATTCTTAGTCTTTTGTGCCTGCGGTTTCTAAGTAAACTCACCCTATTTTTTTTAATATTCATAAGTGGACCCCATCTCATAGTCTCCAGCAATTATTTCCCAACAGTTATTTTCAGTCCAATGCCAAAGAACAATTCTTATTCAGCAGGAAACTCAAGTGTTCAGTCTTTGTTTGCATCTATCTTCTCTCAATATAATGTAATGTGTTACAACTTAATACATGTGTATCACAGTCGCACAGTGTTGATCTTTTTAGTCTTCTTCTCCATACATTATACCACGTTGTCATGGTTACAACTTACAAAAGGGCTCATTCTGCAAAGCATGCCTGGGCACAAGTGGGCACTATCTCTACTGCACCAGCACACCACCCAGCTAATGTGAGGTCTTGTTTTTGGATTTTGAAGTCCTACCACTTTATTACACAGTAGTCTCAACATTGCAATCTGACCAGCCAGGAAGGGAAAGAAGAGAGATAAAAAGAAAGCCCCTTTGTTTTTACACACTTGTGCAGCTTTAGAAGGACACCTACCAACCAAATCAATCACCCATACATGTGATCATTCCCCCCCTAAACTCCTCAAAACTCTAAAATGCCTAGTATGATGAAACTTGCCTTCTGGCACAAACCCATGAAAAGAAGACAATAGCTAGAATGGCTATGGATTAATGTGGTAGGACCTATAGTTAAAAAAAATATAACAAAACCTAAAATTGGAGATGGATACTTCAACTCTCATGACCCCATTTGCAAGGATGTCATTCTTAGAAAGTATCATGTTGGTTGCCTTCCATTTCCATTGACTTCTTTTTTTTCCTACACAATAGGTTCCATAAACATACATACATGCCCTCTTTACCTTCCACTCAAGGAAAGGAAATGCTGGTATATATGATAAAAAGAGGGGACGGAAGGCAAGATTTATTAGCAAGTACATATGCTAAATTTCTACCCAAAGAAAAGTACATATGCTAAATTTCTACCCAAAGAAAAGTACATATGCTAAATAAATTCAAAGGGCAGTCTCTGCTTTCTCTCTTTGTTTTTTTTCGTTTTCTTTTTTCCATGAAGGGTAGGTTACACATGTGGGGACGAGCGTATTGGGGAGCATTTGCTGATGTGGGGCCCACCAGGGTGGCAAATGTGATTTGATGCGCTGCGTACGGTCCTGATAAGGCATGGACCCATGTGTCTGTAGCTACAGACAGCTGACATCTGGCCTTGTGGACTTGACATTGACCTGTGAATGCCTCTCCTTTAATTGTGACATAGAGAGGAGAGAGAGAAAAAGAAGGGAGGGAAGGACTGTAAAAGATTTTGTATGACTTTCGTACTAGGATTTTGCAAAAGAGAAGGTAGAGAAAACTAGTATTATATTGAAGCGAAGGAGCTGCTGGTGGGGTGCAGTGTTTTGTTCAGCGTCTCACAAGGCAACAAAGATAGCAGCAGAAAAAGAAGAGAAACCACGGGCCATTGCACCTCAAGAGCACTCTAGCAGTACTATTTCCGTAGATTCATATCTTTCGAATCGATTCATGCATTGGATCATCGTTTTGTATGCGTGCACTTGAAGCCTCCAGATTAATTGCTTGGTTTTTTTTTTTTTTTTTGGGTAAAAAAGATTAATTGCTTGTTATGGCCGGGTATAACAGGGGCTTAGGAGTGGGATTTGACCAAGGGTGACCGGGGGTCATCTTTAAAATTACGGTTTTAGATTGTGGTATCGCCGGACCAAAATACCGATATGATATCGATATCGTCGCGATGTAAAAATTTCTTTTAATCTAAAAAAATTTGTAAAAATATCCAAAAAATCCATAATATTAAAAAATGCTGAAAAATAATTTTTTTTTCCATTAGTAACAACAATAAATTAAAATATCGGTTACCTTAAGTTATGAGTCTTATTTGTATCGCAGCTCGCCGTCTTCTCCAGTATTTCATATAATACAAGTATACAACCATTATTTTGACTCATGATCAATTTATTAGTGTAAAATATAAGAAAATAGGGATAACATATCAATTATCATTTAATACTAACTCAATCATCAAATAAGTTGTGAAATTCAAGATGAAGATAACATATTCATATCTGACACATGATAATAAGATAGATAAATCATAAAACACTTCGGCATCAAAAGGCTCATGGTTTACCTGAAATTAGGGGGGGACTAGAGAGAGAGATTGATGAGTATGATAAATTGACAGCCTGATTCCAAGTGGAGTGTCGCCCAGGCTCAATATCATCATCATCATCATCATCATTTCCTCAGTATTGATTAAAAAGATATGATCCATACTGTTACGCTGCACTACCATACCTATGACTATATTCAGATTATTTTTAATAAGATGATGAACTATCTTAATCCCCTGTAGATTGAGATGGCTAGTTGTACTCAAATGGAATGAAATAAGTATGAGGTGCATAAAAAGGTCGTTGGGGATATTGTCATGGGGGAAAGCCTCTCTTGCTCAATTAATATTTGTTCGATAGAAAGTAGTGGTGTTGGTGAAGGGGGTACCCATCATATGAATAACCTTCATACTGTCCATACATGGCACCTTATTGGCCAACATAACCCCATGATAACCATGAGTACCTTCCCCCACTCCTTGCCCAATGGCGGCACTACTACTTCCTGCCTCAGCCTGTCCAACATGTCTGACATAGGCACTGAGAGGATCTAACTCGACAGCACCAGGATAATGCTCAACTATATCATAAGTGAGAGGCTTATCATCTCCATAATGACCACCATCCTCGGGAGAGTCAGGTGGAATTCCTGCTGATGATGAAGAAGTAGAAATACTTAACTCACTCTCCTCGTTCACCTCCTTTTCCCTTGGCTCACTTGTATCAGGTGCGTGCTCCTGTTGCATTGTCAAGTTTATTTCTTTTACCCTTCCTGAGGCCCTTATTGGTTCAGGCCTATCCCCAGTCAATTCTTCTATCAACTCCTCAAGCGATGGGTCTTAGTCTAACACCTGTTCTTCTTGTTCCTCCAGCTATTCCCCTAATACAGTATCCTCTTTTGAAAAGATATGGTCCAAATTAATTGTTTAAAACTAATCACGTTGATCCTCATACAATCTTCTCTTTCTATTTCTACTCCGGAGTTTGAGGTTGTAGCGGATGTAGACCAATTTATTTAGCTTTTACATTATTAATCTATTTCTTGGTCTTGTGTAGATAAATAAGAATGTGCTCCAGTTTCTTTCACAATTGGAAGACGATGTAGTTTGACTAAGGATTTTAATAGCAATCATCCTTAGTGAATGGGCACTCTCTCTATAATTCAACCACTATTCAGCTGAAAATAAAAATAGAAATGATATTAGAGTCAATAAAATAATAATAAGTCATTGAATAATTTAGAGATGACATTACAATCAATACCATAATTGGTTTGTGTGATAGCTCTTCGCGTCGTCGTCGTTCCAAAGCTTCCAGCACGTACATTGTATATGTTAATATGAAGACATTAACATAGAAAAATAAATTGAAGAAATTATAATGTTATATACTTTTTCCCTTAATTAGCCTACTTGATTAGTAGCCCAAATTGCTTCATATGTACTCTCTGTCAGTCTTTCAATTACATTTTTTAGTCCCAAACGGATTTCATCAAATATGTGTTCATCCGCAATTTGTGGATTAAAGAAGTATTCTGTAAAAACATTGAATTTTAATCAATGATAAATTAATATAGTAAGGATAATTGAATACAACAATTCAAATATTCAAGGACATAGCCTTCACTTACCAACAGTGTGTAAATCATGTTTCAATTGTCGTCCCCATCGATTGTCGATGATCTTCCAATTTTTTTTGTAATATTTACAACATGCTTGAGTAGCCGACTTTGGTTTCTACCATGGCCTCATGTAAGAAGCCCATTGTTGGCTTATGATCGCCATCAACCAATCAAGGAACCTTTATTAGGGGATCAAAAATATTTAAAACACCCTTCACATGAGGCCAAGATTTGTTGGAAACAATTAATTTAAATACTTCTTTTGTAATGGGACTTGGCCTCTTTACCCATTTTGAATTCATGAACTCTTGTGAATTTATCAATTGTATAGGTCCTTCTTTATACTTGTAAATACTTTCGATAGTAATGAAGTGGGTGGCAAATCTAGTGATGTCAGGCCGCAGTAGTTCATGGTTGCTTAGATACATTTTCATCATGGAAATGAGTCTATATGACTGATAAAGAAAATTGGTAATCTTCTTTATCCTACCAATCACCTTGGTATGACTTTTCCTTTTGCAATATCTTCAAGCATTAGATTTAGGCAATGTGTTGCACGTGGAGACCAAAAAACCCTTGACCTTTGTTTCATAAGCATCATTCCTGCAGCCTTCATATTTGCAGCATTGCCGGTAATAACTTGAACTACACAATCTGTCCAAATTTCTTCAATCACCTCATTCAATACCTAATAATATATTTTGCATCTTGGATGTAATCAGTTAAAGTATCATAAATACAATTAAACAATTATTTTTACAAAAAAACAAAGATTTAATAAAGTCATTTTCAAAGTCCTAAATATAAGTATGTAAATCAATCATTTATACACAATGATCATGAATCATTAAAAGAACGCATCATGATCATGAATCATTAAAAGAACATATTTATGATGAAACTCCAAAAAATGATATATTATAATTCAAATATTAAAAAAATTTGAAAATAAAATAATTAAAAAAAATCCAAAATCATGTGGATGACTATGAGTAGATGTAGATCTATTATCTACATACTATTTATAAGCCTTTGATAGTTAAAGTATCATAAATACACTTGAATAATTAATTTTACAAAAAAAATAAATTTTAATAAAATCATTTTCAAAGTCAGCATGGATGGTGAAAAGCCAGTGAGCACCCCTTTGGCTAGCCAATTCAGACATACCAAGGATCAGTCACCAAAGACCGAACATGAGCGGACATATATGGAGTGTGTTCCATATGCTTCAGATATCGGTAGCCTTATGTATGCTATAGTTTGCACAAGACCAGACATTGCTCATGTAATGAGAGTTATAAGTAGATTTAGAAACAACCCCAAAAAAACGCATTAGGAATCAGTCAAGTGGACTCGAAGAGATGCCATAAATGCAACATTGTGTTTTGGAGGATCAGATATCACATTGCAGGGCTACGTTGATTCAGACTTGGCTGGAGAACTTGACGGAAGCAGAAGCACTACGGGTTGTATCTTCACATTGGGTAGTGCAGCAATCAGTTGGAAGTCACAGTTATAGAATGTGGTTGCACTTTCAACTACAGAAGCAGAGTATGTTGTCGCTATAGAAGCCAGTAAATAGATGATTGGGTTATAGGAGTTAATGAAAGAGTTTGGCAAGAAGCAAGAGAACAACAGGCTTTACAGTGACATTAAGAGTGCCATCCATCTTGTTAAGAATTTAACTTTTCATTCAAGAACCAAACATATTCGTATCAGATATCGCTTCATTCGGTGGCTTTTGGAAGATAAAGTTTTGAAACTTGAGAAGATTTTATCAAGTGAGAATCTTGCAGATATGTTCACGAAGGTGGTCAGTACAGAGAAGATGAAACTGTAACTGGCTTTAGTTGATCTTCAAGTTTGAGGGAGGAAGGCTGAGTTGTTGCGTTGTTCTACTATATGATGATGATGATGTTGATGGAATGCTTGAGCTTGTGGGATCAAGCTCCAAGTGGGAGATTGTTGGGTGGTGTGGATCCTAATAGTATTGTACACCCAGCCATGACTGCGTGGATCTGAATTTTTTGGGGGTACTTTTGGTATTTCTCCCTTTTTGCCATAATTCTATGTATTTGTAGAATTAGAGCTGCATATCTTCATATTGTATTCAAACTCTTTCAGATCATAGTGAACCGTAGTGTCCATGGACGTTACCCTATTCTGGGGTGAACCACGTAAATGTTTGTGTTCAGTGGCGAACCTACGTAGCCCCAAGTCAATTTTTGAATTGCCTTTAGATAAACTATGTATTTAATGGCAGCTCAAGTCAGCGTGGACCTACCGCCCTAGGTCAATTTTTAAATTGCCTTGGATAAACTGTGTATGTAATTGCAGCTCAAGTATCCAGCACTAGTTGCACCACAGTTGACCAAGAGGGTGAATGAACTGCCGTCAAAAGCAAGGTTTGGGCGTGTCAAGGAAGACAAAACTCGTGGGCTGGACCATGGGGCATGAGTCCCACTGATGCTCATGTACGCAGAGGCAGACACCCCACCACTATGACATGGGGAAGGCATTGGCCCCACTTAGAGATGATTGGGTCCTTATAATTGGCTTAGGACCTAGGTGATGAGCACCTGAGGCGACTAGGACAAACCCCAAAAATCGATAATGGTCCCCTGACCATTCCCAAAAGACTGCCCCACCCTCAAAAAATATTTTCTATCTCTATCTCCTTGTTAAAATTACAAATGCTTTGGAGTAAGAATAAAATATGAAAACTTAAAGAACCCGTCAAGCCAATACCGCATTCCAACGTCCTTGCCCCATCAGTATGGAGATCTCCATTTTAGTCGGTCTCACTATTGGATTAATCATTTGAAAAAAAAAAAGAAGAAATAAATATACATAAAATAATACTAATCACATTTTTTTATGAAAAAGTTAATCGAACGGTAGGATTAATTCTGATTCTCGATATTGTATATATTTGAAGACCTTCATGTTGTAGGGCTTGGATTCAAGTAAATGGGCTCTACTGTAATGTTCCGCTCTTTTTGCTCAATATATATCCAAATGCAATGAAAAGCTCAATGTTGCTCAAAACATGAGTAAAATCATATAAAAACGAAGAGGGTGTTTTAGATGCTTTACACGTAGCCCCATTAAAGAGTATAGGCCATTCGATTTCATTCATCAAATCAAAAGGCTTTTCTCGTATAGAATCGTAGAAATTGAGTTTTAACTACTTATTTATTCTTCTTCTTTTAAATGCATTACATTTTTTCTTTCACCATTTGTTGATGTAGAAAAAAGTCTTGCAAAGTCTAAAATATTTTCACCCCACCTGAATAAAAATCTTAGATCCGCCACTGATTGTGTTACCTGTGTGTGCGTGTGATTTTAGATTCGTATTTATTATTTTCTATTTGTGTTTTACATTTCACCCATCCTAGTTAGGTGGTTAAAATCCTAACAAAGTCATGGAGGGTGGAGAGAGGATCCATGAAGGAATGAGAGAAATGAAGAGGAGGAAGAGTTTAGACCTTGAGCTTTGATTGTTTGAAGATGGTTTTTTTTTTTTTTTTTTTTTGTGTTGAAGAGGGAGAAGGCTATAGAAGTCTATGCTCGAAGGGAGAAGGCTATAGAAGTCTATGTTCGCTTGTCTGTGTCTATGTACTCGTATTCCCTTGAATTTGTTTTAAAAAAAATGCAACTCTACTTTTTCATCTCCATGGACAGAATTATGTACAAAGGAGGAGGAAGAATAGAAATAAACATTGAAGGTCGAGCAGCAAGAATTGCCCTTTAGCATGTTTGGTGTAAAAGGAGGAAGAAAAAGAAAACAAGAAGAAACGACTGACGCTCATGTATACAGCATACATCATGTGAGCAATGATACGACTGCTCAGCAAAACAACAGGAAATAAAATTTTAAAAAGAAATACATGAGTTTACTGTAGATTGAATACTAAATCGTTTCAAATACCCAACATGCAATTCATAGTAACTAGGAAGAGAGAGAGAGAGAGAGAGAGAGTTCATTTATTAAGTGAAGCTGAAGCAGCTGAATAGGTGACAAAAAAGTCCTGCTTTAATTGACGGCAGGGCAGAGCAGGGCAGAGAGCACTACACTGTACGCACGTCCATCTCCCCTCCTCTTCCCCTCTCTCTATATATCAAATCCATCACCTCCTCCAGCCCAGCGACGATTTTGCGTCGGCAAAACTGAACAGAAACGGTGAGGAAAAAAAGCAGATGAAATGATGAGAAATGGCCTCATTACGTGTTGGAATATCTTTTTCATTGGGCGTCGGATACTCTAAATTGCCCAAGCACGTGTGTATGTACCATTGTACACAATAGACAGAGGAAGAGCATTCCCAATTGGACAAAAAGGTCATCCCTATCTCTCTCACGTCTTCTCTCTCACACACTACACAGGAAAACTCCACATATTTTCTGGATTGATATGCTTAAGTAGATTCTGAATTTAAACACTTCATCTTCATCAAATTCTCATCCCCTATAGCCTACACAGTCATGTGGTCATCAGGTGAAGAGACCCACCAAAACAACAGCAGCAGCAGCAACGGAGTCTATTCTTCCTCCTCTTCTACATCTTCCTGCCCTTCTCCTTTCTCATCTTCTCCTCACCTCTCAAACTCAAGAAAGAAAACCATGGAAGAAGTTTGGAAAGACATCAGCCTCACCAACCTCCAAGACAAACCAACTAGAGAAGAAGGCCCCAGAAGCAGTAGCTTCAGGAATGTCATCTTACAAGACTTCCTTGCAAGGCCCTTCAAGGAAACTCCTACTAATACAGTCCCAGATATAGGCCTCTTTGGTCCCTCCCCACCTCCTCCCACAGTCCTCAGCTTGAATTCAGGCCCTGATTTCCACTACCTCGATCCCATGGGCTTCAACCAGAACCAAAGAAGTTCCCAGATCAGACCTCTATCTCATCATTGCTTCAATAACTCTAGCTCCTCTAATATCTCATCTTCCATCTTTGATGGGTCTCCCCCAGCCACTCTATTTGATGCGTTTCGATCTGGGTCAGGGCATAAGAGAGTGTCCGACTCAGATAACAACTCCAATGATAGACGCTTCAAGCGCATGATCAAGAACAGAGAGTCAGCTGCTCGATCTAGAGCCAGAAAGCAGGCATGGGTCTTCTTTCTTTTTCTTTCACTCAAATCGGACTTGTTTTTTTTTGTTGTGGATCTCTGTTACATAAGAGTTTGGGTTTTCTTGTTATAGGCATATACTAATGAGCTGGAGCTTGAAGTAGCCCATTTGATGGAAGAGAATGCCAAGCTCAGAAAACAACAGCAACAGGTGATGAAAAATAGGAAAGACCCATTTGCTATTTTAGTATCTAAAGTCTCTGAACTTCAAAGCAAGCAATCTATATGCATATTCATATATGTATATGTTTCTAATTTATGGGCATCTGCCCCGTTTTTGGGACAGAGAACTGACTGTTCTGTTATTGTATTTTTATTTTGTTGTTTTTTCTATAAGCAGTTATGTGCAGCAGCTTCATCTACCCAGTTTCCTGCAAAGCACCGTCTCTGTAGAACATCCACAGCTCCATTTTGAGAAGTGTTTTTGGCAGCTGACCTTTTCTGGGGTTCCCCTCTTTATTTACTTTTCTTCATTGTACAGCGCTAAAACAGTGGAAAAGAGGAAGAAGGAAAGGCAAAAGCCATTGGAGGGACTGGGCTTTCTCATGTGTAAGAAGTGAGCAGTGCCTATCTCACAAGGTGGACTGTTATTTCCATATTCATGTTTCTAGATGTTTGGGCCTTAGTGAAAAACTCTCAAGTCTGTTTCCCTTCCTAAACAAGATTGGAATTTATGGGAAAACCTCTTTTGGATTTTTGCATCATGCATCTGTTTTATATATATATATATATATATATATTTTTTTTCTCTACATAGAAAGGTTACATAGCAACATAAAAAAAAAAAAGGACAAAGCAGGAATAGAAAGAGAGAAAAAAAGAAATTGAGAAAGAACAAATTAACCTAGACAAAAACACCATGAAACTGCAGGCACTCCACTTGGTATCTCTTTTCTATTTGATTCTACAGATGGGTATGAAATTATGAATTGCTTGAGAAGCTTTCACAGAGAGAGAGAGAGAGGGGTTGATGTCACTAATCTTCATCTCCTTATCTCCTTTCTCCATTTTAATTATTGTAGCTTCTGATTGATTCGTTTTCTTGTGGGTCTCTCTCTCTCTCTCTCTCTCTCTCTCTCTCTCTCTACCCTCTTTAAGTTTCCAAGCGAATTTAGTTGCTTTTCATATTGGATTTTGACTATCATGCCACGACTAGATATGTTGTGCCCACGTAGTGCAAGACTTTGCTCTGAAATGTCGGCATTTTGGCCCTTACTTCAGAATTCAGATGCTTTTTGAGTGGTTGTGGTGTGCTTCAGTGGATGAATCATACACTCATACATATTGACTTGGCCCATGTTCTTCTTAGCTTATTATTCAGTATTGGTGGAATTTTATGTCGTAGCATTGCGGAATATGGTTATAGTTCCTTTTTTTATTGGGCTAGAGAATATAGTTATAGTTCATATGAGTCTGAATCCACTTGTATTTGGACTTTTTCAGTTGGGTCTGTCTCATTGGTATATTCTAGATAATTATCAGTTGGTGCTCATTGGTATATTATAGTGATGTGAAACTGATTTTACACCATTATTTTATATTGGTTTCTTATAAGGTGGTGGTGGTTATAATATTGGACACACGCATGTGGTACTTTAATGTTTGGGTATAAATTGGATATATAGTTATTTGGGAGATACTCTTATAAGAGATTTCTCTCATCTTCTGTGAGATTTCCGAGTGGGAGCCCTTATATTTAAGGTATTGGTATTAGTTATGAATATATACAAGTTGAGAAAATTCTCTTATAGGAGCATCTCTTTCTAATTATTGATTCCATGTAAGGCACCTATTTAAATAGTTTGGACCATTGAATGGTTATTCTAGCTTTCCCCGGGGTAGGGAGATAATAAGAAATTGTTCTCCCTATCAAATTAGACTTGATATGAAAATTTTGAATATGTATAATTGCTATGAAGGGCTCTATAAATTTGTAGTGGTTTATGGTTTGATTGAGATGTGATATTTCAAGACAAAATATTTTGGGGGCAATGAAGGGGTGTTGGATTTTTATCTCTCATGCTAGGGAAAGGTAATATGGTTTTGGTGGGTCCCATGTTTGATCCATTGCAATCAAGCATACTAGAAGTACTAGCATTGGTTTCTTTAAAGAAACCTACTAAGATTGTCTCTTACACCATCTGTTTGACACGTGGTTCCTTCTTACTCGTCGTTACGTAACGACAGGAATTTGTGCCGTTAAGTGGGTGGTTTTTCTTCCTTCACAAGTGGAATTTTCGTCCACGACAAAGGGGACCCCTCCGGTTACAAGACGACTTGGACCAAGTCACTAAAGGCTATATAAAGTCACTAAAGCATCATGACAGCCATATTGTGTGTGTAAATGGCTCGGTCCCTACTACAACATTATTTATCTATTTGACTAGGGCATTAGATCTCATGCTGTAAAGAAGAATCCCACAACGTAAAGTAGGAAGAATAGCCCACGTAAACGGGTTGGTTTCGATCCGAGTCTATCAGGTCGGTTTCGTTCTGGATCTATCAGAATCATTTTAAGAAAAAGGTAGAATTGGATTCGGACTTGACACCTTTTAGGAATCGGTTTTTTGGCTCTGAAATCGGAATCATATATAGGACGAGTCTAGATCTAGTCTGGAATTAAATAGAGAATGATATTAAAATATATATATATATATATATATATGATTTTTAGGAGAGAATTTCAAAAATTTAGATAATATGTTGAGTTTTGGGCCTACGGGTTCGAACCAAGGTGGATCTATAGACTCGGACCCGTATCCGTTAACTTATCGGGGTCTAAATAAGGACCTAATTTATGAACCCCATTTTTGTCTTAATAAAAACATTTCGTTTATTTTTAATAATATATTTTCTAAATTATATATATCCTTAGAGAATTGGGGGTGGGGTGGGAAATATTCAATGAAAAAAAAAAAAAAAAAAGTCTTCAAACTTTAAAGCCTTGTGAGGGTGGAAAGGTAGTTAGTGCTAGTTGATATTTGTCGCAAAAGAACATAGACAGTTTGAGGCACATGTGCCCCATAGATTTCGTGGTCACTTCTTTTAAATGATTCCAATGGACCCATCACCCATCGATGGGTCACAGCTTCCAGCCAATTCGCTGGCTAGGCCAAACTGGGGGAATAAAAGATTGCAACCTTACTAACTTTCCATTGGGCCCCATCAATTCCATGTGACGTTTGACACTGGATTTTGACACAACCAAAAGCGACAGCTCGGCTCCTTTTAGCAAAGTCAAGAGTGTGGGGGCCCACTCTCAGAATTCCACCACTCTCAGAATTCCAAATTAACCTTAGATTAAATTGTTGAATCCGGAATCAACGGGAGTATTGGCCTTTAGTGGACCAACCACGCTCTGCCACATTACTGTAAATACCTTAATGACTTGAAACGGTATCCTTTCTAAGGATTTTGACCAGTAGCGGTGAGTGGAGCAAAATTACAGTCTTCAGTGAAACATGATCGGTCCGCTCACCGGGCCCGTTTGGGGGCTTTACTAGTGGAGTAAATGTTATTTTGAGGAAATAATAAATTGAAAGTGAGTTATGATTGTATTTTATTTTTAGTTGTTTGTGATAAAATCTTTTTGACTTTTTTTTTTATTGAAAAATGGAGTTTTTTTGTCTTTTAGTGGAGAAATGAGGTTACGTTTTGACTTTTTTTTGAAAAAATATAGTATGAAATTTAAATTAAAGCGTTTTGCTGGAGATTTTTTTTTATAGAAATTGAGACTTTACCTTACTTCACTCTACTAGTAAAGCCCCCAAACAGGCCCAAGGTCACCATCAAGTAGACTCTCACAGGCTATGGACTCTGATGAGTTAGATGGGGAGCAACTGCATGTGATTATGGTAGGCGTTTGCGGTAAAGTGGCACACCGTGATTGGTTCACGTGATCGTGCACCAACTGTGACAGCAGATTCGGACTCCAATTTTTTTTTTATTATAGTGAATTAAGGCTTTCGATTCGATTTTAACGTGATGTTCTCGTATTTTATTTTAAACTTAAATTAATTTATTGTTAAATCCCTAAGTCCTAAACCCTAATTTAAATAAAAATGTAGTTTGTAAAGATGGAACTCGCTGGAGTTCTTCAAAAGGGCATTGAGTTGAGTACGTCAGGTGTGTTTGGTTCTTGACTTTCAGAATGTCCAAAAACCCTTAAAAAGTCAATTTGATAAATAAACATTTATAAAAGAGTTTTGGATTGGCAAGTGGCCGAGTTGGCTAAACTATTGCTCAACTCAATGGCTTTTGAGTCGAGTGGGTTTGTTCAAGTTAGAACGAGTTGAACCGAGTTTGAGCCAAGCCATTTTTTTTTTTATATCTAAAGTGAAAGCTACCTTCTGTTTTCCCAAATTGCTTACAAGGCGACAGAGAAACTTTGCACCCACCAACAATGGGTAGAATCATTGTCACCAAAAAGACAGTTTAATAAAAAGGAAGCAATTATATGTTGTGCATGGGCTATCTACTACTACAAAAATACAATTGGGGGAATGTACAATGATTTGGACCCTTCAAGGTCATAGATGAACCAGACACTAGTGTTGGCCATCTTAAAGACTCCTCTTAGACACACCTCCAAAATAATCAATTACTTTGCTAACAACCTTGCCTCAAATCATGTATATCTAGGGTTGATGTGCAATTTATATATATATATATAAGCGAACTGAGAAATAAAAGATTGATTTCAAATTGATTTGGATTGTGTGAATTTTGTTTTGACCCCTTTCTTCACGGGATTTATTTCGACTTTCTCCGTTTTTAAATCTTCTTTACTAATGAAACTACTCCCCCTTCATGACTGACTCTTTAATACTAGGACACTCCATTTCTCTATACTCCTTTCATCTTCTCAGTACATTTTCAACATTTTAATGCATCATTTCCTCTCTTTACATCCCCCCTCTATTTTCAAAACCCTTTTTTATAATGTTTCTCACTGTCTAATATTGTGAATTACGTTGCCCATGCTAAGCACGGGGACTTTTCGCTAGTTGTGCATGAATATTAATCAATCCTTGAAAATAAAACCATATTGGATTATATGATTATATCACCTTTTGCCTATAGTGAAGACTTCATCTAAAATGGATGAGCTTGAATCTATAGTTCAGTTCTGCAAAATTGAGCCAACATCACATCATTAATTAGAAGGCCTGAAGCAAGACTCATGAATGGCTTGAGCATGATGGATTTGGGCCTTCTTTAGAAAACTTGTCTCTGCAGCTTTAAACTTATTAGATTGGTCGAGCTCAGACCCGGGTTTATTGTTGATTGGGCCTCGAATAAACATTTAGAGGGTTTACTCTAGACTAGACAAACTTCGTTCAAGACCAGGCCCTGAGTATGTATTCATACCCTTTTCGACTTAACCGGTATGGGCTTAGTTGGGTTCGAAATGAATGTCGAATGCTTAAACTAGGCTTGAATTACATGCCAAAATGGGCCTTAAGTTGATGGGCCTAGCATAGACTAATTTTGGCTTGTTGAAACAAGTCTAGAAGTTGGGCCTAGTCCAGACGTTCATCTGATACAATGTCATGCATCATTGTCCTGAATCCCAAAAGGCCCAATTTTGGTTTGGATTTTGTCTTAGCCTAAGTAGACACTAGCACAATAAGCATGGGTATATCAATAGCATTTCAAATTGAACAACCATAAACTTAAAAATTAAACAAATACTTAAATGCACCCATTGTTTGTATAAGGATTCTAGCCCATATAGTTGTGTTTTGTTGACCATATCTGCTTTAATGCACCCATAATTTTATGCCAAACCATGACATGCATACTATAATCTAGATCACAGAATTTGAAAAAAGCAAATTCTTAAGGCAAGATCTAGGCCATGAAATATACAGGACATGTATGATTATGCATCACAGCAACATGGGTTGCATTTGTAAAAAATGAAAAAAAAAAGAAAGAAAAAAGACGAGAATTTACTTTCTGTGGACATGTGCGGTTTTGCCGAACAATGTGAATCTTGTTGTGTTTTTGTGTGTGATTGCTTGATGGTTTTTTTCGTTTCATCATGGTAGATTTTTCCGCTCTGCAACTCCCTACACGAAGCAGATGTTTACGATAATAGTCATCTAATCTTCTCGCAAGTACCTCCTCTTTGTGGAAGGATGATGGCCTCTTTTTTGCTTACTTGATAAGGCTAACATGAACGTTCTCTACTCCATCAAGTTCATCAATCTAGAGAGAATTCTTTATAAGAAAACTTGTTTGAAGTTGATTATTCCACTCAACTTGAAATTAAAACTTTCTTAAATAAGAAATTCCAAACTGTGATCGATGAATGAAAGGAGATCTATATACAATAGCATGGGACTAACAGAATTACATCTGAGTTTTACAGCCCACACCAGGACGACAATTAAGTAGTTTAGAGAAAGTGGACAATGATCTACAGCTGTAGGTTAAAAGGCAATTTCTATGACAAAATCGTATACTGAATCATTGATAGCACTGCATGGTTCATTCATTTTCAACCGTATGCATGACTGTCACCACCTCATAAAAAGTTCTTGAGAACACAACATCCATATATAAGACCCCCCTGTAAATTAATAGTACGTACCAATTACACAAAAACCTAGCAACCCAACTATCATCTTCCCCCATACCCGACCTCCACAAAGATTAAAAGTACTGCATGTTAGAAAATAAATGAACAGAAGTTGGATCTACCTAGACTTACATAATCAACACATATTATACATCAAACATAAATCGTACCTGTCGCCATGGAGATGTGCGAGATGGATGGTCTAGATCTCTGATCGGGTGCTCAGACGGCCCGGATGATCTTTAGGAATTTTCCCCTCTATGCCTCTCTTGTAAACCTCTCGATGGCGCTCGGTTTGGTTGATGATGGTGGCTAGAGGAGGGACCGAAGCTCTCTTTAAATAATACCTTATGGGAATCTAACCATCATAGTAAATTCCTAATTTTATAAATTAATAATTTGACCTTATTAATAGGAATCCTTATTGGGTCTAAATACAATGAACTAATGATTTTGTAATAAAAATAAAACAAACAAATTGTTGTAGGGCCACCTCGTGAGATTTGTTAACATTCTCCCACTTGGGCCAAAACAACAAACTTTTTTTTTTTTGTTAGAAAAAAAATTATTTAAAATAAAATGACTCTTCCTTGGTTTGACTTTTTTTTTTTTTTTTTAATATAAAACTTGACGAGTGCACTCTTTTATAAAAACATACTCATACTATCCATTTAGTCAAACTTTATACTTATCAAATGAGATAGCTATACAACAATCAGGGTGTTCACTACATCATTGTTGAATGTAGGACCTAACCATGGTCACAGTATAATAATCCCATTTTTCTAAGTCATTAAACATAGTTTCCTGTACAAATAGATGTACTGTATTAAATTGAATGTGCATAATTTAGTAGGTAAATGAAACAAGAAACGTTATTATTAATAAATGTCCACACAAACTTTAATGCATTAAAGAGAATTGACTAGGCCCATATGGACTACATAATCTTTATGCACACTTGGTCCCAATGCCTTTGTCAACGGATTCGCCAGCATCAATCTCGTATTGATGCTCTCTATGGACACATAACGCTTCTTAGCTCTCTCCCTTACAAAGAGATACTTGATCTCTATATGCTTGGAACCGCATGAACATTTATTGTTCTTGGAGAAGCGAATTGCAGATGTGTTATCACAATAAATCTTCAATTGTCTGAAAATGATGTCTACCACTTGAAGTCCCTAAATGAAGTTTCTCAGTCACAATGCTTGTGATGTGGCGTCATAGCATGGCACGAAGTTTGTATGCATGGTGGAGCTTGTAACAAGGGACTGTTTTGCACTCCTCCATGAGACTACCCCTCCTTCCAGCAGAAAAATATAATCAGAAATAGACTTTCTACTCTCGAGATAGCCTGCAAAAGCAAAGTCTGTATAACCGATTAACTCAAGGTTATTGGTCCGTCTGTGTGTAAGCATGAAATCCTTTGTACCCTGCAAATACCTCATAACTTTCTTGGTAGCCTTCCAATGAGTTATTTCTAGATCACTTTGATATCTGCCAAACATGCCAACAGCAACACTAATATCTGGACGAGTGCAAGTTTGCGCATAAATTAAACTCCCTACAACCGAAGCGTAAGAAATACATTTCATCTGATCGCGCTCGAGTTCATTGTGAGGACACTGTTGTTTGCTGAATTTTTCGCCTTTGAAGACGGGGGCGTCAGTTGGAGCACTGTCTTGCATCCGGAGCCTCTCAAGAATCTTATCTATATATGCTCTTTAAGATAATCCTAAAATTCGTCGTTTTTGGTCTCAATATACTTCAATGCTAATGACAAAAGATGCTTCACCCAAATCCTTCATTTCAAAGTGTTTAGTCAAGAACTGTTTAGTCTCTCGAAGAAGACCAATGTTGTTGCTAGCCAATAAGATGTCATCTACATGAAGCACTAAGAAAATGAAGTTTCTCCCACTAGTCTTCAAGTATATACACTGATCAACAATATTTTTTGTGAAACCGAAAGAAGTGATCACTGCATCAAACTTCAGATACCACTACCGTGAAGCTTGCTTCAAACCATAAATGAACATCTTTAATCTGCATACCATGTCTACATTATCTGCATTTATGAACCCTTCAGGTCGAGTCATATAAACTTATTCTTCTAAATCTCTATTAAGAAATGCAGTCTTTACGTCCATCTGGTGAAGTTCTAAGTCAAAGTGTGCTTCCAATGCCATGATGATTCTGAAAGAATCGTTCTTTGAAACAGGTGAGAAGGTTTCCTTATAATCCACTCCTTTTCGCTGTGTAAAACCCTTCGCTACTAGCCTTGCCTTGTAGAGTTCTATCTTACACTTTGAATCTCGTTTTGTCTTGTACACCCATCTACAACTTATTGGCTTGACGCTCTGTGGCAGCAGTACAAGGTCCCAAACATTATTCTTCTTCATGGATTCTAGTTCATCAAGCGTTGCATTTTGCCACTGTGTTGCATCGACACTCAGTGTGGCTTGTAGAAAAGATGATGGGTCTTCCTTAACTTCAATGTCAAAGTCAGACTCTTGAAGATACACCATATAATCATCTGATATGGCACTTCTTTTTGTTCTTTAAGACCTCCTAAGTGGCTGTGGTGGAGCTTGCTCAACGTGCATGGGTTCAACTACAACATTCTCTGTTGGTTCATCCTGTGTAAGTGTTTGCGGACTTATAAGCTCTTGAGTTTGTGGTATGACCACATCTGGATCAACATGTGTAGGCAATTGACGGCTTAGGTTGTTTGTGTCCAATGGAATAAGGATGGAGTCTTGGACTTCTTCAAATACTATATTTCTGTTTCCAGTGCTCCTACTGGTCTCACCGTCCTCTAAGAACTTTGCATGAGAAGTTTTAACGGTCTTCAAATGATATGAGGGACATTAAAATCTGTAACCCTTTGATCTTTCTGGATATCCAATAAAGAAACAACTCACAGTCCTTGGATCAAGCTTTTTTCATTCGGATTATAAACCTTTGCTTTTGCTGCACAATCCCGCACATGCAAATGCTTTATACTAGGTTTTCTTCCAGTCCAAAGTTCAAAAGGAGTCTTAAGAATGGCTTTACTTGGCACTCGATTCAAAATATAGGTTGTTGTTTTCATGGCTTCAGCCCAGAGATTCCCAGGTATTGTGGAGAAACTCATCATGCTTCTCACCATGTCCAGTAATGCACAATTTCTTTTCTCGGCTACACCGTTTTGTGTTGGAGTGCCAGGTGCGGTGTATTGAGGTGTAATACCTTCTCTTTCAAGGATCTTAGCAAAAGGGCCAGGTACTTTACCAAATCCATCATATTGACCATAATATTCTCCTCTGCGATCTGATCTGACAACCTTGATAGATTTTCCCAACTCTATAATCTACTAACACACTCATGGTTGAGTGATGATGGCACCTTAGTAACACACATGTTTAGGGATCCATCTTTAGGACTTCAAGTTTGAAGCATCACTAGTCGGACTTAGCAAAAAAATAATAAAATACTACAATCTTAAGTGGCCCTTAATCAAATTGATTACTTTTTAAAAAATTAGTTTTCACTTAATTTTTTATTTTAATCACATATATTGAGAGAGAGAGAGAGAGAGAGAGAGCGTGTGCGCTAAATTGATAAATGAGACTTGATATATAAATAAGATCTAAATTCACACTTGATCAATTTCATGGTGGGCTCAATAATGATTATGTTAAGGAGTGGGCTCCACCCGAGCAAAAGTACTGAAAAGTATTTATGATGCCTCTACTTAAGTGTCGAGGTTTTGGTATGAATGGCTAGTTCAGGAAATTTAAGATGATATCAAAGTCAATCGGTCACGAGTTCGAATTCAAGCCAACCGTTATCCCAAGAGAAATGACTCCGCTCAAAAAAAAAAAAAAATGCCGCCGAAAGTGTTGAGAAGTGGGCTCCTTTATGGGGATCCGCATAAGAATCACAGATTCAAACACTCGACCTCCTGCTTTGATACTATGTACCAACCCAAAAGCTTAAGCTGATAGATGGAAGGCCCAAACAGGTATATGAAGCATTATCAAATCCATTACTTGGGTGATGTGGGACAAGTTTCTCAACACTCTCCCTCGCGTGCAAGCCCAATAGATTTCATGGACGGACTTCCCACAAGGGTCACACAAGAATGACATGAAATGGCTTTGATATCATCTTAAATTTCCTAACCTAACCATTCTTACCAAAACCTCGAGTTGTTAGTAGAGGCAGCATAAATACTTTTCAACACCCCCCCCCAGGTTGAACCCAGTCGGTTAACTTTTGGCGGCACACAAATTTTTTTTGTGCCGAGTCATTCCTCATAGGACTCGAACTTACGACCAGTTTGCTCCGATGCCATCTTAAATTTCCTGAGCTAGCCATTTATACCAAAACCTCGAAACTTTAATAGAGGTGGCATAAATACTTTTCAATACTCCCCCTCGGGTGGAGCCCATTCCGCAACAGATTAGAGTAAGATCTAGCCTTAGAGCAAATGGAGTGGAGAGCCAGGGTTTTTGAGCACTTTAGATTTTAGGGGTGGCCAAAGGGGTTTCACTGATGGATTCATATAGCTTGTGGCCCTGGTCCAGAGGATCCAAAGAACAATCATTTATGAAACTAACTCATTTGCTTTGGCCCCCTCGAGAATCACCAGGAAACTAACTGATGGCATCAAATCAACCTTCGATACAGACCCTTCATCTGCCGGTGGCTTTGATGTTCTCTGAAACAATGATGAGTTCTAATTCCAGATGTTCTCATCTTTTAAAATTCTATGTCCTTTTTTTCTTTTTCTTTTTTTTCTTTTCTGTTTTTTTTTTTGTGAAGAGGACTTTTATTCAAAAGAACAGAAAAACAAAGTTCTAAGGATTCAACAACTTATATATACAGCCAAATTGAAAAGATAATTCACAGCCTCAAAGCACAAGGATTTTGAAAACTCCCTTTTCTACCAAATTAAACGCACGAAAGATCGCACACGCTTCAGCTTCTTTGGATGAGAGTCTCGTAGCATTGAGAGCACATGCACCACAAAGAATGCTATTATTATACAGCATCAAACTACCAAAAGCAGCTTTTTCATTGGATGCGTTAAAAGCGACACCTGAGAAGATATGAGTGATATTCTTTCTAATCTTCAACCAACACCATAGGTCATAGGTGATGGGAAGGTTCCATAGAAACAGAAACCATATTCAGAACATTAGGGAGGCAGAACATACACTCTGCTAGCTTAGTAGTCTGATAAGGATTTAGATATATTCCTTTGATCATATATATAATCATTTCAGGCTTCCAAATAGCCCAGCATAAACCCAACACCCAGATTTAGTTGAGGAATCATTAAGAGGAGAGTGAATTGGTTGAACAGATTCAAAACTAATCCATCAGTCAACAATATTCTTGGAAGATAGGAAAGCATCCAAAGCCCCAAACCAAATCGAACAATGGAGGAAGGCATGTTCAATATCTCATATGTTGCATCACATACTTTTTTTTTTTTTTTTTTAACTGTAACGAAAGATTTCATTCAAAGAAAAAAGTACAAAGAATAAAAGACCAAAGAAAGAGAGAGAGTGAAAGTGCAGGAGAAATGCACCACCTCCAACCCTACTAACAAAAGCACACCACCTAAAGAAGCAACCTAACAACCAATTACATAAAAACACCCACCCAAGGAAGCAACCTATCAACCAATTACATAATCACACCCACCCATGTTGCATCACATACATGGTAAGCTATAAAACTATCTGGTATAAATAAGCTAAGCAAAGATCTTACCGGAGTGGCTTTCATTGAGGATTTTCACCCAAGGTAGGAAAACTCTGCAACTTGCCGTTTGAGTATGTCCAATCACCCTATTTTGATGAAGGACCTAGTCAAATATAGACCGTGAATTGGTCAAGTCACCTCATTTTAGTAAATTGTTCACGTTATGAACCATTGGATAGTTAGAATGATTTTATGCAACTGATGTTTTTTTTAATAATAATGCTCGATGTTATGAGTTAGCAATTTAAAAGTTTTAATTGGGACGTGACTTGAAACTTATATTTGATCTTTTACATTCGATATTTGGATTAAAGAATTATGTAATATGCAAGACTTTTTCTTCTATTTTCTTTATTATAATATTTTTCTTAAATATATAAATTTATGAATTTGAAATGATTATCATGAATGCATGTAAATAAATGTATATTTATATTTTACATGTGTCCAATCCATTTTAAAACATTTTTAACATTATTATTATTATTTTAAATGACTCTCTCGAGTCAACATGTTGATTCCTTCCGAGTCAAAATCCTTTGCATTGGACCAGTCAGGTCCGAGTCACAAATTTTTCAACCTTGTTTTCACCTAAAAAGGAAGATTTGTTGGGAAAGAGGGAGTTTCATAAAGCTCTCCATTTTATAGCCAAATTACTATTATCAGCGTTTTTATCCATAATCAAACTATAAGCAGATTTTGAGGTAACTTGATCACTTTTATAGTAAACATCCAAATCCAAATCCTCTTATCCTCCCTAATAAAACTAGAAATAGAAATTCTGAAAATGTTTTTGACAGACTTACTAATGATATTCCCAGTTTTTTGCTTGTCCCACTCTCTATTTGAATTCAGAAGATCCATGACTCACAAATAAGTTTTAGCTGTGGATTGTTCCTAACCATTCTCTCTGTTAATGTGTTTCTATCCCAGCCTATAAAAACTACTTTGGGTGGATAAACCAGTTTTGACAATTCCAGAAACTGAGTAATTATGAACTTCTAATCTTGTATATATAGTTCCATTGACATCATTTCGAAGAAATGCTCATCCAGCAGCAGTTTGAATTTTTAGAGAGGAAGAGCATAGGGAATAATCTAAGGGCATGTTTGTGCACATGCTTCAGAAAACAGGTTCCGCCAAAAAAAGTTTTTACCAACAGCCGCCGTCGGAATTTATTTTCCAAAATTTATGCACTTTCCTGTAAAGAAAAGCGCGGCACCAAACATGGATTTTACTGTAGCACTGAATCTAATTTCCGGAAAACCATGCCTTAAGGTTACTCATGTGCAACCCACATTAAATTGACACTAGTCAATCTTCCATCTCTCTATGAGTCAAGTTTTACTCCAATCAGAATTGGCCCGCCACCAGATTGATTACCTAGGGGCCCTCAAATCTGGCAATGGACCCAATTACAATGAAATTGAAGTGAAATTTGGCCAGTGTCAAGATGGAAACCTTGAGTTTGGGCAGTTTCGGTTGAAGGTAGGCAACCTCTGGGAGACCACAGACAGAGTCCTCTGTGACCCGACTGCGGAGAATCCCTCCAGCAGATACTGATTGAAAGTTCATGAATCATGATCCATCTCGAACAACAATAAGTGGTTTCTCAGGCTGGAGCACAGATGCAACAATCTCAATCTTGGCCTGAATGGAATGGACCCTTTCACTAGCCCAATAGCTCATGACCTGACCTATACAAGGGAAGTCTAAGTTGTAGAGTTCACATGTAATTACAACTTGGGTCAATGTGTCACGACGATGACCCGAACCCAAACCCGAACCCAAACCCAATACGTGGTGATAGATACATAACTGTGGACCTCAGTGCAGTCCTGATTGGCATTATATCTTCATGGGTTGGGTTCTTGGTGTATTTGTGTAGATCTTAAGTCCAGTTCTATCAATAATTTTAGCTTTTCTAGTCAACGAGACTTGGTCCAAGCCCAATTCAACAAGTTCTGGGGCGAGTTCAGATATGCACAAAACTACAGACTGAAGACTCAATACCCGAGGGTCCATATCTGTGGAAAGTGAATTCTAACTCTATTGTCTTTTGCCCAATGTGACCCATACCTGGACTTTTTTGGTTGGATCCTTCCATCTTCAAGATGGCAAGTCCAAACCCATTTAAGAAAATATGAAACCTGCCATAGTCAACAGAAAATCTGAAAAACATTGTGTTGGATAGATCCAGATTTGCTGATTCCTCTCTAAGCAGCAGAAACATTGATGCATATCATGTCCTGAAGCTGCTTCTAGCAGGAGACCCTTAACCCTACAATCAACAGCCAGAAAAGTAAAAATGGATGGATACAATACCTTCCATTGGTCTCTACATTGATCAACTTCTAAGAAAGGAGCTGACACAAAAATGGACACCAAAACAAAGACCCAACAAAATCAAAGTGAAAAAGAAATCACTTGAACAGTTCCTTCCATGATCTCTTGAAAACCCCATATCTATACATCCCCCAAATTGCCTTTCCATAGTAAAGTTTCAAAACTCTGTTCAAAATCCAGCCACATGAAATGAAGAAAACCATATCACCATCTCCTCAGTGAGCTCCTCCCTTCTGTGCAAGATCTCAACGTCGACACAAAACCGACAGAGGGGGCATGTTTTCCGGCAAAAATTCAACCACCTATCAACACACACGGTATGAAACAAGTGGCGACATGGCAGCCTTCGCGTCTCTTCTCCATCCCTCAACCTTGAGAGACATACACAACAATCACCATTGCAACTTCCTTCAGGACCAGCGCTCAGCTGCCCTTCCGACGGAGAAATGGGTGCACCAGAGTCATCTATAAAACCAGATTTGATCACTAGATGAGCTTCCTTGGGGCCTCCTCTCTCTAGACCAAGAATCTGGAAGATAAAGGTGACCAAGTTCTTCATGACACAGTAAGAATGGAAATGATTGCTTGTTTTTTTTCCCTCCTAATTGGGAATCTCTTTAATGTTGTATTATGATGAGTCTTGGGTCTTTGATCAGTTGTTTTGCTTGGTTTGTAAGTTTGGTTGGGATTGGGAGAGACGATTTTGAGTGCTCAACAAAGGAAGTTACACCAACACATGACAATGCCTTTGACATCTCACTTAGAAAATAAGAGGGATATTTTCATGTGCCCATATTATTGTCTTTCATGGATTCTACATTCAAATAGATGAAAAGTACTTACTTTTAACTTCTCGTTGAATATCACTTTGAATATTTATCATTGCCTTAGAATACACACATGCATGGGTTGGTCAGTCAGGAGATGCAGATGTGGTGGGTTCAGGTATGGGCCCATGGTGGACCCAGAACACAAATCTGAAGAGTTTAAAGATCAGTGCCATGGAACAGACCTGAACCCAGTTTAGTTCAATACCCAGTGTCTGGACCCACTAGGACTTTGACCTGAATCAGAGGTCCATTGGCAGCCTTAGTTAAGTCCAAGCCGTGATAAATTGCAAGGTCCACAGTAGTCGCTGCAGAGGCCAAACAACTGGATGATAGAATGATCCTGACCTCTGAATTATGAAGGGCATTGGAGTTTAAGCATTTCCTACAGTACTGTCCGTGCAATATCCTAAAGCCGTGCGATATCACACGTATCGCCCTATGCGATATCCTAGGGCAGTGCAATATCACACCATTTTTGTACGAACGGCTCTGTGGAAAATACTTAAACTTCACCTGTTCTGGCGCAAATGTAAGATTTAAATTGTACAGGTAATATCCCTAATAAATATATACCTGTTGAATTTGATCTATTTACCCTTTTTCTTCTTTTAATCATGGTGCAAAGACCTTGGATTGTGGAATTACAAGATAATGTTCATTGAGGCTTAATATTTAGATTTGGGTCTAGGTCCATGTAATTTTTGACCCATGGGCCAGGACCATATATAGAATTTCTATATATTATATTCACTGACCTGCCACCTCATTGGGTCTTGGGACGCCTACCCAAACCCAAACCCAAGTCTGACTACATTTTTTTGTGTTTTTACGAATTTGAATATAGCTATTTCCAACTTGTCACCCCTGCTTTGCAACTGGCACATGTCGAAAAATAACACATGGCTGAAGAAAACCAAAATTAGGCCATCAAAACATCACAAAAATCATCTTGAGATAAGGGACAATATCGGTAAGGAATCATAGCAATTCATTGACCATTACTCTTTGGATTGAGGTCCATGTATGTCGTGCATATAGCGGCGTTATGCACGACCATTGATCATCAGACTGTGTTTTTTGAGTACCAATGAAATCCTCAAGATAGAAGCCAAAGGAACTCTTTCATCAGATTACAATATATCTATAACAACAATCTTGGTTACTTGAAACTATGTAAAGGAAAATGGTCCTGAAAAAAGAGAGCACCCAACAGAAATCGAAATCGTCAAGCTCTACAAGGCTTGAACTCTCACATATACCCATCCTTTGAGCAGACCTACAGTCAAAATATATTGGATACAGATTCTCAAGGCAAGTGTCAAGGATCAGTCAGGGAATATAAGGTCATAATGAGTAACATCTCAAGGTTACTAAAATAAATAAATAAAATCAAAGACAGTTACATTTTCTAATCCTCTTAGAAATCACCAACTACCAAGCCTAGGGGAAAAAGTTGTACTACATACAATCTACTATTGATCCCAACACAGTTCTCTGTAGCAAACTATGCTTTTCTAGACCCATCACTCCATCATGGAAGACAAAGAAGCACCAATTTATTCATAAATATCCACAACAGGTGAAATGCTGAAGAGTCACGATATTAATACAAAAATACAATCAGAATCTTGTAGTGAGAAAGAACTGTCACACCCACCATCAACCACCATTTGACCAGTCAAGCAAAATTGAAAGCAAAGCAATGGTATATCTAGGGCCCCAATGGGAAGAGAGGTTTGTTGTATGTTGACAATCAAGTAATGACAAAGTCAGATCCACTGCCTCTTTCTTCTGTGTGTCCAATATATGAATTTGGCTTGGAGTAAAAATCCAAGAGTTAACAGGAGAGCCAACACGAGATCCACACTTTGCATTCTTCATCGCCTACCCAAAGGCCGCTACTTA
The DNA here is from genome assembly GCA_003546025.1 of Camphora micrantha. Taxonomy (NCBI): domain Eukaryota; kingdom Viridiplantae; phylum Streptophyta; class Magnoliopsida; order Laurales; family Lauraceae; genus Camphora; species Camphora micrantha. The sequence goes on along the minus strand of QPKB01000009.1, from coordinate 31,986,637 downwards.
AACAATCGCTTTATTTTTCAATACATACAACACAATCAAAGATATAGTGTTGAAACACTAGACTTCCTAATCTCAAATAAAAAATTTGTTGACTCCAACTGATCAATAGCTCCTAACCGACCAAAAACTTATCAAATGCAATAACATTCCACTGGAGACCGTTTACAACCTCAGAAGTTGCAAACCTTGGATGAAGGACCCACCTAGATGCATGCAAATCAAGGAGGGAGGATGGTAGGTCTTGTTAAAACTAAACCATTAAGCCGTGATGAGACCTGCCAATGCCACCTAGCCCTAGTGATTTGCATGCACCTAGGTGGGACCCACATCCCAACTTTGAAGCTCTCTCAGCTACGGATGGGTGTGGCCCCCTATGATCAATAGGTGGGGGCCACTTGGGGCCCTCTAATGATCAATCCAATCTTGTATGGATCTCATGGATTTTACACCAATTCAAATGAGACTGATTGTTGGATTGAAAGGAAAACAAAATAATGATGCACTTTAAAACCATTAAAGTTGAGGGACACGGATCAAGGGGCTAGGATGATCTAACGGACTTGGAATTTTATATGTGATGGTTCCATCTGGATCTTTTGATCCCCACCACCCATGATTGGCAGGGCCATAGGTGGGGCAGCCCCATAGTTTGGCTTGCATAGTCTCCTGTGTGAGGCAAACGCACACGAGCTGGGCACATATATAATTTTTTTACTAAAACCATCTTCACATTAATTTCGTGGGAACGAGTTCGTGTGTGTACACAAATTTTCAAGGGCAGCCAGACCGTTACTAGATTAGATGGTAAGGACTTCTCAAACCCTAACCTCCCATGATTTCCAAGCTTCCAGGAGGGGCCCATATGATGGACCATTACTAACCTAGGAACGGTTCAGCTATTCTTAAAAATGATTGTATATATGGCAAATTCTCCACACAACCCGCCTTTTTTGCCCCATCTTGGGTTTCATATAAGGGCCCACCTTTGATAAATCTAAACTCTTCACACACACCAACCCCCTTTAAATTGGCACTAATCCTAATTTCACACTTTTGCATACATTAATCACCATTGGATTTTATCACAACAAATTTGCACGATATTTAGCCATTAATCTTTTGAGGACGTAAAACTAATGGCTATGATCATTTGATCAACTTGATATCTTGTATTCTCCTAATCCATGTCTTCCATTGTTGTGCCCCATTGAAAGTGGGAATGAGGCATTCTCATCTCAACCCTGGTGCATTTTTTTCTAATAAGCGCTCCCTTCCTATGTGAGCCCAACCAAGACATATCCAATTCACGAAGGTAGGTTGTATTTGGAGGAGACATTGAGGATAAAGGGTGGGCCACATATAACTTTGATAAAAAAATCCCAACCAATGTTAAAGCCAAAATTTTCATGGTTTTCTAAGTGCATTTGTTTTTTTGTGATTGATTCATATGGTGATTAATGTTTGATTCAATGTCAAGATTTTAAGTGCCAATTCATAAGGGGTAGGTGAGAGTGAATAGCTTGAATTTGTCGAAGGTGGCCCCACTATACAGAATATGGAATGGTGGAGAAGGGGCTGAAACAGGAAAGGGTTAATTGAAGAAAAATACATATATTTTTGTGTGTACACATGGCTTGCTCCCACTTTTAAAAGTGAACTATCGACATTTTGAGAATTCAAACATTGGACCCAACATTCATGAATATAATCACTCATATCACACATCCATGAATATCATCATCATCAGGAAAGCCTTATCCCATCAATTTGGGTTAGCTACGAGAGTTCAACTCAATTTCAACAAAAAATGGCTCCACAAAACCTAAGACAACAAAACCTAAGCCTAAACACCAGGAACCGAGTAGAAAGCTCTCTATCTCTTTAAGTGCATGAAAACAAAAATGAAAAAAAAAAAATCTCATTCTAGAAATGATATATGCTAAATGACAGCTTCTGACTAGAAATAGATGTACCTACAAATCTACACCACTACAAAACTCATTTGCTAAGGGTCTCATTTTTAAGTTATTGTTCTTCTAATCTGACCCTATTCAACACCAAGCTCCAAGTTACTCCACATAATGTCATGTTAGGCACCATAAAATATCTCAATTTGATCAGGATGAAAATCACCATTGGATTGATCAATCCAAAGGCATGGTGCACTCTGATTGGAATGAAATGACTACAATGAACAAGTTTGAACAGTTTAACACCATCTTTAAACACAAGTATTGGGCTATGCACATGTAAGCGCACGCGCCAGCGCACAATTTCTAGTTTCATGTAGAGGAACTTATAGGGGACCTCATTTGCGCTTTATTTATTTATTTTCAATGGTACCACTAACACACATTCTACCCAAGCCCCTAACCATCAGCGCTACAGCCAGGGTTTGAACCCTGGTCATTTAAGTGGATAGGGAGGTTCCTCACCGCTGAGGTAACAATGGATTTGCTCATGTGTACTCAACGAGTGACTGATAACAAGATTTTCATAAAGCAAACATGAAAAACCAAGATTCTGTTTTTCCATTCCAACCTGTCTTTATAGCCAAATCCTTGGATTATATAAATATATATGTATATATATTTATATATATATAGAGAGAGAGAACAGTCATCTACGCACTGCACACCTATGCACAACACATCTGGACCATCCTATAGGCAGGACCCACCTTTGAATACGCATGATGGGCGATCCAGATGCATGGTGTGCAGGTGCACAATGCGCAGGAGAAAATTTTCATGCATATATATATATATATATATAAAGTGGTAAAATACTCAGCTCTAGAAGTGGATGCATGGCAAATTGCTTTACAGTGCATTCAAAATTCACATGCAAGTAGAAATCTATCGAACATGCGCTTAAAGGATATGAATTATGAGAGGGGTGTGTGTGTGTGTGTGTGAGGTGTAGATATGTATGAAAATGGTTTATAAACATGCACAACAGTAGGTCGTCCTCTTCAATTAAAATGCATGCACGTTACATTTTCTTATGGTCTGCGCATTAAGTCATTCAGAGGCCAGAAATAAGAAAAAAAGGAAGAAAACCATCCTTCTGCATGCAGTCGAACACTAGTAGGTAGAGAATGAAAACGAGAGAGACTAAAAAACTTCAAAGCCAGAGGAACAACAAGTGAATGAAAAAAATGGAGAATGAGATAAAATGTCTCTCAGATTGCTTCCACACAAAAAATGTTGTGCTTCTGTGACTTGTAATTAGAAAATGATCCCACATATCACCATCACCATTATCATCATCATCATCATCAAAGCAGTGTCCCAATTATGTGGATCCAAGACCTTGTGATCCCATTCCCACATATAAACTAGAAATTATGTGAATTCTAAAAGAACGCCACTTTTCTCATCATTTCATTAATTATTCCGACTGTTGATACAACTAATCACACAAAGATGCTGGCCATATGGGAGAAAGACATGCACAGGTACCAGATGGTGCATCCCACCAGAACAAGGGTCATGTGCTGCCATTATTTATTTATTTTATTTATTTTTTGCGTCAGCCTGCCCAAAAATGAGATGTTCATTCTTACCACTCTTAACAAGAGAAACCTACATCGAGAAGGAAGCCATAAAATCTCACACTCAAGTGATATATGAAAAACATTGTAACCCTGTTAAGTAAATTTTAGCTTAAGCAAAGAGAAACACTGCCTGTAGAAAAATTCAACAATTTCAATGAATGTCAAACCATCGGGCTATTATACTCTTTTTTTCTTTTGTCATTCATAACCATTACCATTTAATGTGGGTTACCTCCCATATGTCCATTGTTCACAGCAGATGAATCAGCATCAGTATCATGTTTTGATGCATCATCTGTCTTAAGCAGCTTGCCATCCTTGGGCACCAAGCAAGGGATTCCATCAACTATCTACAAAATAAAATGATTAAAGTATAAACGAGTGACTACAAAGTACAACAGAATTCATTTGCAGAATAGACAATTCTTTAGCAATGACAGTTGGCAATGTACTTGAAAAGGCGTAGAAGCTGCAAAATTGATTTGAAAACGGATTATTCTATTTGCTAATTCAGCTTAAGTTCATTTTCAAATCCAATTAGTTCCTATTGGCTTTACAATGTTTATCATAAATAATTAGAAATATTATCATGCACCATCTACAATCATAACCATCAAGCGCATTATTTTTATACCTTACATAGGACCTATATTTTATGTATATAGAAGACTGGAAAAATGCACCGGCACTAATGAGAAAAAGTCTTTCTATGCAAGTTGATGGCCTACCAAGGAAAAGAGGTAGGACAAAGAGGACATGAATGGAAGTAGTAAGGTTAGATATGAAGAACTGCAACCTATCGACGTTTGACCCGAGATAGATTAGAATGGAGATATATAATTCATGTAGCCGATCACAACATAGTTGGGACAAGACGATGAAGAGATTGGAAAAATCATGTCAGAAGAATTAAGTGTTGCAACTTGCAAGTACAAAGAGAAGACCAACAAAGACTTGGAAATTGGGACAAAGCAATCACATTGGACGCCCTCAGAATGTTTTTTTTTTTTTTCCTACTAAAGTGGCCCCCTGAAGGAAATTTGTCTCCCTCTGCCCTTGGTCACAATTCCCAACGCAACTTACAGGTTAGAGTAACGGAGAATATAGACCTTAATAGGGGAAAATAAAACTCATAAAGCCAAATCCCAGATCATAGATGGGATAGCCTATGATGTCGATAGGGCCCATATTATGTTCTTTCTATAACTGGTGCCTATATTATGTTCTATGAGTTGTATAAATTGCATAGTTTCTTGGATATGGTTAGAGCAATAATACATGGTCAGTTGGTCACATTGAAGGAACAACAGCAAACATATTAAAAAAAAAAAATTTACTCATAAAAATAAAAAAAAAAATAAAAAAAAAACACGGCAAACATATAAAAAGTTCACATGGCATGTATATATCCAGAGTGACCATACATGGTCCCAAAGTGTATAAGGAACAGCCAAAACCTCAAGCAGATAAGATGAATACTCACCATCCAATTGGCAGCCACCAAATGGATGGATAATGAGAAAATGGTTACCAGACCAAATTCAACATCCAAAGATCATCTAGTCATTTTGATCTTTTGCAATTATCACCTGCATCCCTATCATGAAGACTCTCAGGACGGACATACATGCATCCGTTTGCATGGCTGAGTAGCTCCATTATATTATGCCATGAGGGTAGTAGTAAATTCAAGCTTTATCTTTGACACAGCCAAGGGAGGGGAAAGCTGAACAATGGCTTAACCTCTGAAGCCAAAGCCTCAATAACACACAAGCATGACCATGGATCCAGCACCACTAGCCTTCAAACATTAAAACAAAGAAAACTAAATTCACTCAAATCGTCAATTTCCTTATCATTCATTATATCGAAAACTACAAGGGACATTCCTTAGCTTGCATTTCAAACTTATCAATTATTTGGTTGATTTTCTTCAAAATTTTAGGAATTGACATGTATAGAAGAATGCCATTGATACTTCTGATAGCTAGGATCCTCACCAAAACTCCATCAGACCTTTGCATCTACAAGTGATCTTGATTGAACTATTGGGTCTATACACCTTCCAGGCTTGTTTGCCAAATCATATCCATTTAGAAGCACAAACAAAGAAGGCTCTATAGAAGGCCCACCTTGCAAGGCCCATGACCAAGAGGCCCAAAGCTCCAACATGGAAACACCCACGTGTGGGATTTCTTAGATTTGGTCAACATTATACAGTTGTATAACAGCAATCACAATTATATTCTTTCATTTCTTACTTGTATACACGTGTAATTAGAAATCAATCATAGGCTGTAATTAGTGATACTTTCTGTATAAGAGCAACAGTCGATCCTCTCTTTGGGATACGACAGATTTCACAATTTCTCTCTCTTTTGCTCTTCTTCTTCTTTCAATACAAGGATCTGTTGATCCTTACAATCCAATTGCTATCTCTCAAGTTGCTAACCAACACAGCCAAAATGCCTAGGCATTAAAAGTGCGGCAAACTAAGTACTTAAACACCCCCCCCCCCCCCAACCCCTCGGGCCGGACACCACCTAGACTTGAAGCACACGACCGTGCAAGATGCGACATGGGGCCTCTTTGCCCTGCGCACACAAGAAGTGGCATTGGGCCTTTTTTGGACATGAACAGATTCGAACCCGGAACGTGTTGGCTCTAATACCATCTTAAGTTGCTAACCAATACACCCAAAATGCCTAGGCGTTAAGGGTGCGGCAAGCTAACTACTCAACACCATCCACCATATATCCTCAAAACAAAGTCAATAAGGGGAAATACAACCGTTGGATCTTGTATAGAAACCGTCGAGGCAATGAAGCAATTATCAGATTATCCAAGCTCAGCTTCTAGAATCAGAAGCTCGCGAAACTAGTCAGCTAGATGGTCATACTTTCAATCTTCTCATCCAATTCTTCATTTTCTGTCACTCTTGACATAATGTGTCATAGCTTTTGGCTTTTTTGGTCTAGCCAAAAACCATTGTGGTTCATCTTCTCCCTTTTGCTTCTTCAGTTCTTGCACTTGACCCATGCTTGGAGCCTTTTTTGCACTTTCTTTCAGCACTGGACTAACATATTCAACTTGAGGCATTTCTTGGCATTTTGCCTTCAGTAGGACATACCAAGGATTCTCGTGAAGTCTCACTCCCCAGCCTGAAGATTGGAGTTCCTGCCAATGTTCAAATTGACACTTCGTGGCGGAGAGAATGGATCTCTACCATGTATGTATATGTCATCCATAAGGAATTTTATGTCGCTCCATGTTGATACAAATGATTGTGAGGGTTGAATGTCGATACAATTGATAATCAACTTCTTCCCACCATGCTTTGTGCATCTCCTTGACTTTCTAATATATGCCCCTTAAAATAATCTTTGAGTACTCTAATCCAATTCAAGAAGATGTTCGGATCTCTCTTTCTATAAAAATATGGAACTTCTGGAGCTTTCTAATTAAACATGTTTGACATTTTAACTTAATGAACAATGACTGAAGATTAGCAACGGAAAGAATTAATACTATATGGAACGACAATATGGACTGTCTGGGTGCAGGAACAGCATAAACAGGGTTCTAAAAGGGACTGCAAAGGCGAGTGGCAGCTGTAGGAGATTGGATAAGGGACTAATTTTGGGTGATATGGATCAAATTGGGGAGTGACAGGTGTTGTAACAGATTGCAGACTACTGTTGCAATTAGCAATCAGGTTATGCACATGTTACAAATGGCATATGGACTTGATTGGACCCACAAATTAGGGTGGTTTTGGGATTTTGGGGTTAGAGGTGCCAAGGCTGTGCTAGTAATTTGACAGAGATCAGTTTCAGGGACAATTTAGGAAGGAGTTTGCAGGGATGAAGTGGTCAACAGCTGGGATTGAGTTTGGGACATGTTCTGGAAGGGCTTAATAGGGTTGCATGGGGCTGAATTGAGGCCCTCAGTGATAGATTTGAAAATTTCCTAGCATTGTGAGAATTGGGCAGAAATGGGTAAAAACAGAAATCAAATTGAAAGACTAGGACAACTTTACTGCACATTGATTCAAAACTTGAACTTTCAAAAGGATGTTCGCTTTGATACCAATTAACGCAACCAAGGAAAGGGGAAGAATGACCAACAGGTCAACCTTTGAAGTCGAAACCTCAATATCGCACAAGCATGATGATGGGTTCAGCACCACTAGTCTTCCAACATCAAACCTAGGAAAAATCATTCAAATCATCATTTCAATATCATTTATTATCTGCACAACTACAAGAATACATGAATATATACTCTAATGGATATTTCTTATCTTGCATTTCAAGGTTATCAATTATTTAGATAGATTTTCTTCTACTAAATTTAGGAATGACACCTTACATCTATTATTAGAGATGATATTTATATATGTATTAATTCATAATAATATGAATGCTTATTATTCCGCTTATCCAACTTAGCACATGCATATCGGCAACATGTGACTTGTCTTATCATTTCTTGGGACCGGAAGTCTATTTTCTACCTTGAATTTCTAGAAAGAATAAAATGCAAATGAACTTGAACCTCACTTTGTCTCTTTCTACCATGAACTATTATAACATCAAGAACTCAACCCCAAATTCTGCATATAACCGCTTAATTTAGTTGCACATCCAATTTAATTAACAATATCGTACAAGAGCTGAGATGTATCACAAGCTACAAATGCATAAACATTTCCTTCCAGATCAATCTGACAACACCCTAGGTGTTTCTTCTCAGTTCTCCATCTATCTTCCCTTCCTCACTGCCCTAGTCAATGGCTCAATGCCAGCCCACTCCACCAATTTGGTTAAGCATAGAAGACAACTTAAAGAAGAAAATGCCCACTATCGCCGAGTTTCAAACCCAGAAGTTTCTCACAGCTACTGCATTAATCTCCAATTTTACATGTACTTTACAGCCACCCAACCCCCAAACAATGGAGCTTGATTCTATCCTCGTGCTTCTTATTAAATCCAACAGGTAATCAAGATAAGCTGTACTGCCCAGAAGATCAAATATGCAGATGTAGTGCTTGATTTCAGGAAAGATTAAGTAGTCACAGTGAAGCTTGAAAAATCTTCCATGGCCCTCTTCAAGCAGTCCTACATCAGTGTGACCACTATAAACACTAACGAGGGTAAACGAAGCTGGGTTGATCTTTTCCATCCTGCTAGAGATGGCAATTCATCTTCATCATATCCACAAAACAGAAACAAGCCCTTCGATTATCGAGTTCTAGTAAAAGAGGTTCTCTCACAGTTTAAAGAACACTACCAACAACCCTTTCCACCCAACCCCAAAAACATGCATACATATCAATCAATTAAGTCCATTATAGACATCAAGGATGAAGCATTCACATCTTTAAATATGTATCTCAATTTTTTTTTAATCGAGACCTCCTGGTTGCCATAAGCAAAGATCACGGTCACCATGGTTACTTCAACAGAACTGAACACCACAATCTTCAATTGATTCTCTAAATCACCTAAACCCAAGATCATGGTTGTTCACAACAACAAATCCTTTGAAGACATCCTACAAGGGTTTTTTCAAGAAGGGGTGGGATGATGGGGATCCTATCCATGTAAACATATCTCTAGCTCTTATCTCTTTTTCTCTGAGTTATCTTACTAGTTCCTTCGTATCTCATTTATTGCTTTAGGTAGTTTCCTCTTTTATCTTAACAGCTTCAGGCAGTTTTCTTATTTTCTCAGTTAGTATAGACTTTTATCTAGCTGTAATTAGTAGCCTCTGTGAGGCTGCTTCTTCTTAGTAGAATAGTACAGAAAATTCATATTTACTCTCTCTCTCTCTCTCTCTCTCTCTCTCTCTCTCTCTCTCTCTCTCATTTCTTTTCCTTAACGATAAATCAAGGTTCATACTACATGGCATTCTGATCACAGTACTACTTTCCAGCGTCTTTTTCAACAAGTCTGTGAGCAGAATTGTCAACCTCAAAATCTTGGCTGTCCACTTAATGATATCTACTCTGTGATAAGAGCTTGTGGCACGGGAAGGTGCTCACTATTGCAACCTTGAGGTTGTGGTTCATGTCATATTACCAATCCAAAAACACAAACAAATAAATATCTCCTTCGGGCAATTCATTAAACACTCTACGTGATTCAATCATCCTATCCTAATTAGAGAAATAATTGATCAATGCAGTCCAACGATACTTCTGATATTCAATCCACTCCCTACACCCCACACACCACCAACCCAAACCCAACCATGAACAGCTTCACCTAATTCTAGGGTCAGTACCTGCACTTATGCTTTGGGATTGAACCTGATATCTCAGACATTTTCATGCAAAACCCAATGTCATGAATTGGGTATGAAAAGTAAACATACCCTCAAATCACTGCATTACATAAATAAATGTTGAGAGCTTCCACGCAGCTGAAAACCAGAACTGCCTAACCCATTCAACGAAATGCCAATCACAAACCAGCAATGCTTCTGTTTATTAAAAAAATAACAGCTTTTGGTGGTCATTGATCTTGACCCTGGTATTAAAAACTGAGAATTCATTGCGACCTCTTGACAACAGAATTTAGAGAGGTTTTGGGGCTTTTTTGTGGGTTTGTAACACCTGATTTGGGTGGTAAAAAAAAGGGGGTCAGAGCTTTTGTGGATGGAGAGAAGAGATTACCGGATAAGAAGCTCCAAGAGCGTCGCTGATGACAGAATCGGTTTCTGGACTCAGCCTGCACTAGGAGAAAGAAGAAAGTGAAAAAAAAATGGAAGGTTGGGTTCTAGAGAGAGAGAGAGAGAGACCTTAAGGGCTGCTTGGAGAGTGGGCAGGCTAAAAAGTCTGAGAGAGCCTTGCTGATGCCCATTTCCTTGAGAAGGACTCTGCTTCCTCTCACCATTTGGAGCTTGTTCTTGTTTGATGGATGGTGCACTGATTACTGATTATGCAACTAGAGTATACTCTTTTTCTTTTCTTTTTAATTCCTACCAGTTTGGATAATTTTTTTTAACCCCACCTATAGGGGGCTGGGACCTAGGGGCAAGGTAGTAGGCCTGAGGTGAGGTTAGGGATTTAAATGGCTCTCCGATTCTTCAATTATCCGAAGGTTCAGATCCGTTAATAACCAGGTTTGGATTCGGTTATTTAGGCCTTCATAAGTAAATGGGTTCAGATTCGGTTTCACCTTGATTCGGACTCGTGGACCTGAGACCCGATATATTATCTCAATTTTAAAAATCCTTCCTTAAAAACTATATTTTTTAATATCATTTTCTACCTAAACTCAGACCCGGATCCAGACCAGTCCCTTATATAGTTTTGGTTCACGTTCCGAAGTCAAGAAATCAGTATTGAAACAGTTACGGGTCCGTATCCGGCTCCGCCTTCTCCTTAACAGTTCCGATTCCGGGTCCACTATGAACCCGGACCGGAACCAACCCGTTTACAACCCTAAGTAGGGTGATGGAGCTCAAGGGTGAGAAAAGAAGACATATTACCTTAATGGTAAGAGTCCACAGTTCTCATATCACTGCTCAGTCAAGAAAACAAGGAACCTTTGGAGATTTTTCCTCTTCAGTTACTCTAATAGATTATTCTCTTGACGACATGAATGAGAGATTATTGAAGCTTACCAACTTACCACTTCCATCCCATTCCGGAGTAGGCTGGAGCATAGCCATATTGTCCACTAAACTAGCACCTCTATACTCCTAGCTCCCTCAATACACTTTTGTGTTGACAATTCACGTTGGAATAGGGTTGCCCTGACTTTCATAGGTCATTGGTTTCAACCCTCATAATGAGAACTGAGGTCGTTACAAAGGAAAACAGACCTGGATGGGACGTGTGCAACCGAGATCCAAATTTGCTTTGGAGTCAAAATTCTGAAATCTACACCGCCACTGCTTATCTTGACCAACTCACTGCGAAACTCAATATTAATAGGAGTAGGTGGTAGATTCTGTTTAAACTCGATCCATTGCCATCCACGATATAAAATATTGAGCGGATTTATTCAATCCAACAAGACGACTCCTTTTGGAGACTCTATTTAAGAGAGACGGCAATCTTAATTGAATTATTGAATTTAGATCTTGAGAGATATTAATCCAACAAGATGACTCCTTGGAGAATCTATTTAAGAGAGATGACAACCTTAATTGATTTATTGAGAGACATCATTTTCCATCATAACTATCTAAAAGCCGCAAAACTTCTAGTCAACAACAACCTAATGACACCAATTTGAACTAGCACTCATATGCATTAGGGTCACATTTCTTGGTATCCTAGGCTAAGGACCTAAGAGAGCACCCTTGCAAGAGAAAGAGATGAACAAGGAGAGGTCACACACATAATAAGAATAGATTATATCCAATAATTAATCTCTAGTTAGCTAGGCAAGAGGCAGTGTTACCAATCAATTGAGCAACCCCTCTTTCTCAATCCCAATGAATCCAATCAATTGAACAACCCCTCTTTCTCGATCCTGACGATCACAAGTAAAAAAAAAAATTTGTGATCGTCAGGATCAAGAAAGAGGGCATTGTAAAAAAAAAATTTAGGAATCCTCTAGAACAATTTTTTTCCAAAGCGTTCCTTTGCAACCAATCCCATATATTCACATATATCTCCTCTAATTACATTTACACTGATTCAGATTTGACTCTAGTCAGAGCATTAGTCACAGTTGAATTTTACAAAAGAAATGTCTGCCTGATACATGGCCAATTAACTTGGAGGTACCAAAATTAATAGTCAGGATCATTTGATTGACCTCTTATTTTATGCGTGCGCAATTCTTTCTATTGTCCTGCTCTTTTAGATGTCTAGTGCAACAAGTGAGCGCTATATAAAGCCGATAATTTTAAGAAACAATTATTGGGTCACTTGCCCCATTGATATTGTATGATATTAAGCTCATATATAAGTTTTCTTGGGCTTAACTAGCACAAAATTAAGGTGAGAATGTTTGGTTGTATCCAAGCAGAGGAGACAGGGAACCATAACCAAAGGAGTTCGTAGTTGTTAGATTGGCGGATTATCTTTCAATCTCTGACTTAGAAATATATATACGTCCTATTTAATGTCCACTAGATTATTTCAATGGTTTGAATAACACCAAGATGTGGACCCAACCTGTATAGACCAGCAAAATTTTCAAAACTTGCATGTTCAAAGACTTTCCATTGTCGAGTTCGGATCCTCTGAAATTTCTTGGAGAGGACAGCAGAGGAATTAGAGGAAGGTCCTCTAGCCATAAAAATAAAAAAAAAAAAGAAAAAAGAAAGAAGAAGAAGGTCCATGGAATTAATTAGGATTGCAAACAAGTATCCGATTCTCCGATTACGCGGAAATTCCGAGTTGCAAAAAACTAGGTTTGGAACCTATTTTAAGTTCCGATTCATAAACAGGTCCGAAACCCAATTTAGGTTCCGAATCATAAACGGGTACGGTTCCAAATCTATAAAGGTTCCGACCCATGGACTCGAGGCCCGGCATGAGTCTTTGATATGGCAAATTGCACCTTAAAATCATTTTTTTTTTTTTTTACATTTATATATATAATATTGGAGGTAATAGACTTCATGCACTATTATAATTCGAATGATATGCTTATTTTAAGAAAAAAAAATGAAGAATAAAGAGAAATTATAATTGATTTTAGAATTAGATTTCAGTCTTTTAAGTGAACCCGGTCTCAGAATCGGATCTGAGTTTTCCTATTGGAACCGAGTCTGGAACCAACAAAACAGGTTCCGAGTCAAAATTGGATCCGAAATCGGAATTGTTATTTAGAAATAGGTTCGAGACGGGGTCCACTATGATTCCGATCCGGAACTGTCTTGTTTGCAACCCATAAGCTTAATGTGGACGAGTGGGACCACTATCTTAGTGGGCGTTTGTGTACAGAGTACATGATGTACCCCACTAGAAGAATCCATTGATGGTGATGGGGTCCCCCATATAAGAATGTGCAGGTTTCATTGATTGAGCATGCAACCAATCAAGAATATCATTCAAACGAAATCTAAAAGCAAGCAACAAATATAGATAATTAAGAAAGAAAATTTGGCCTTTAATTCGTTTATTTATTTTGTGGCCTTGTATATTCTTTTGTCATTTGGTAAAGCATGTTTTATTTAAAAGAAGAAAAAAAATTAGATTTTCTCAATATAGAAGATTTCTATTTGTTATGCAAAGCGTTATGAATGGAGGATTCCTTTCTCCGGTGGATATAAAAAATTGCTTTACAAATCCTCTCTTGAAAAATTTTGTATGAATACTCTCTAGAGCTTGCAATTTATTCAGGCTTCCTACAACAATTTTCTTCTATTAATTTTTTTGGAAAGAAGGAAAATTTTTCACAAGGAGAAGATGGTGAAACTGAAGGACGACTTTGTTCTAATGAAGAATAAATCTAAATACTTCAAAAAATTGAGGAAAAAAAAATCAAAAAGATACTTTTAAATGACCAATTGTCCTTCACTGGAAATCTTAAACAATGATTTGAAAAGTTTTAAAACTTGTATCATTTTTAAAAATAAGACAAGAAACAATGCCAAATAAGTTTTGAAAAGTTTTACATAGTCTATTCTCAGCAAACTAATATGACATGACAATGCTAAATAAGTTCGCCAAACAAGTTCTACATGGATTAATCTCAACACAACTCGATCTCAACACAAACTAATCTCAGCACAGGATTAAGAACAATACGATAACAATGCCAAACATGCCTTTAAACCCTTAATAGCTTTAGTTAAAAACTATCACTAACGTAGAAAACACTTTCTATTCAGTCGAGGAGGAGTTCTGCTTTGGGCTTTCTATCACTTAATTTAAGCGCGTGCCAAATAGTAGACGGGCTCAGATTATATATCCAAGGCTCCAAGCCAAGCCTGAGCCCATGAGAGTGAAACATCAAATCTTTAGAATTTGCAAGGGTTTTACACCAAAAGCCTGGTGTATATTTCAAAAACGTGGAACAAAATACACCCGCAGAGAATAGAAAAGTAAAAGTTCGAGAAGAAGCTGCCATACGCATTACGCAGCCACGGCCCGTTCTGCATCTCCTTCTTATTAGGCTTTCCTCCGCCATTTACACTACAGAAACATACATGGCAAGAGCTCAAGGCCTCGCTTCCTACTTCATTCGACGGTCTCTCCTTCCCTCCCAATCACCATCTTCTTCTCTCCCACGCACAAGCACCGCCATCCTCCAACACTACACCTCTTTCAGCAGCACTTCTTCTTCTTCTTCTTCCTGCAATGGCTCTCGGTTCTTATCTCCCATTTGTCATCTACCCTTCTCCTCCAGACCTCTCTCTCTGGCCCTTGCAGGAGCCGTCTCCTTTTCATTCGCTGCTTCATCTTTCTCCACAGAAGCCGCTCTCGCCAAGGAGCCCCTCTCCGCCGACCGTCTCCCCCGCAACGTCGTCCTCTACCAGTATGAAGCCTGCCCATTCTGCAACAAGGTCAAAGGTATCATGTTTCTTCTTTCTTTTCTTCTTCTTTTTTTATATGATCATGCTATTTATTGTTTTTTATTGGAATTTAGATGCACCCATTTGTGTACTTTGAAGAATAGATGATCATTTCTTTTTTCATACCCCAAAATATGTGGAGGGTTGGTGTTACATGAGGAGTGGGATGTGAAAAATTAAATCTTTGGACCTATTTCTTGAGTTTTAGTTCTTTGTGAACGTGAAAGTAGCTCTCTAACTAGCCCAAATTGGTGGGGAAAAGGTTTCAAGAGATGATCATGGATTATGAATCTTATGATTATGAAGAAGGTTTCATTGGGGATGTTTGGATGTGGGGTTCCTTGGAAGCTTTTTTTTTTTTTATAATCTTCTTTGGTTCAGATTAGATTTAGGCGCGCGTGGGTAGGTTGGCTAATGGTATGGCGGATGCACTAGCAAAGCAAGAGGTTTATAGGCCTTTTCCTGTGGATGCTCCTATTTTGTAATTTTGTGTGTTGTAGGCTTGTAGCTTTAGCTTTGGTTATAATATTCTTGTAGAAGGACTATTTTCCCTTTCTCTGTCTGAGTTCTAGCTTGTAACTCCCTTTTTATTAACATGGGATTATTAGGTATATTTGCTCAGCTATTTTTCTAATCAATACCTGCATTATTCATCAGACATGACTTCAGTCTCACTGCGTTATAGGTGAGATTAACAAAGAAATGGCCAAAAACCTATCAGTCTCACTCATCGTATTATCATTTCAAATAAAATTAAGAGAAGATTACATCAGAAATGGTAATGGCTTGTAACCTTGAATGGAGTCCTGATGTCTGTAGAATTCTAGAGGATTTCTACCTTTTTCGAGGACAGTATGATTCCAAAGAAAGGTGCCAAATGAGAACTCCATTGTTTGATCACACCTTACAAAAACCTTCAAATCCACATGTCCAAAGAATAAAAACGTAGGTTTCCATACAAACAAATGAGCCATGATTCCATGAATGACTTCAGGAATCACAGTAACCATGAGAAACAGATCCAAATGAGGACATTTTACAATTCTATTAATTTATTAATCGTCCTTTTCTGTTTTCTTTTTATCTTAAGCACAGCAGCTTGTGAGTGAAAGAAGAGAGCAATTTTATGACATATGGGAAATCATAAAGCCCCTTAAAATCTTCCAATAGTTGCTGCCAAACTGACTATTTCATCTTTGAATCCTGGTCTCTGGTGGCATCTAATGTCAGCCTTTGGATTAATCTAAGACTCAAAGCATAATTGTTCCTTTTGGTATGGGTTCAGTTTTGGTTTGGGTTTAGGGAACTTTTGCCAGTTGGCTTTGGTTAGGGGGAAACAAAGAATCCCAAAAACTTTTCACGCTCTGCTTGTCTTCTTTTGCATCCGTCCAACATGTCAGGGAAAATAAACCCCCATCCACAACAACAAACCAGGACCTACTTTTGTGTGTTTCTCGTAAACGAAAAATGGACGCTCATTTCCATCCATTTCATATACTGTACTTCTGCCTCTTTTCACATTGTCTAGGCACTTCAGACCAAAAAGTCTATTTCTTACTGGGTTCATTCCGAGGTTATCCCAAACTGATGTTTTTATCTAAATGTGGTTTGAAAAGGATGTGGGATGAATGATTCCCAAACAATCTGAAACTGTTTTGAACCTGTTATAAGAGATATAGAGGTGAGATGTAGAGATGCCAAACGCCACCTTATTTTATTCTATTTAGAGTTATTTTTATTTTACTTATAGTTTTTCTTTAATTAGTGGATGTTTTAATCCTTATCGTTGATGTGTCTGGACGATGAAGATTAGTTCTAGGGTAGTTTTGTCTCTAACTCTCTATTTAAAGCTTTGTAACCCCGTTTGGCTTCTCGGACTTGATTAACGAAAAGAAAATTTCCTGAGCGCTTTTGCTCTCTTATACTCTCTCCTGTGATGGAAGAACTTTGCCTCCAGTGATTGGAGTTCGGTGTGAGGCCAATATTTAGGTGTGAAGCCTGGCTTATCCCCCATCTTAGATCTTCACCCTTGCTCGCCTACATCTTGATCCACCGTCCGCATCAATTGGTATCAAAGCCGAAGATCGATCCAACCAGATTCGATAATCGGCACACGGTCTTGTTTCCCCTCCACCGGATTCCACACCCATCCTTCACAGACGACAGTCCCACGCTCAAATCAAGCCCACTGAGGCACTGACTGCCATCCATCACCAAACACCATCACCGAGCACAAAACCCCTATGTCTGAACAACCCATCACCATCATCCACCAACCCTACCCTCTACCGATCCTCACTCCAATCCCCAAAACCCTAATCGATCCCTCTGATTGATCCCAAACCCCTGTAGCAATCCCAAAACCTACATGTCGCACCATCAAAATCCCAAATCACCATACCCTTTTGTAGTCTCTTTAATTTAAATCGTAAATCCTCATACCTTCTCTACTAAGTTTTCCCATTGATCAGAAAAATGTGAGGATTAGGAGAATAATAGTTCCTTAAGACCTGGTATGATGGTATTTCATTAGGGCAAATTACTAGCCTTTTTTTTTTTTTTTATAACAAGCAAATTACCAGCCTTCTCTTAAATTGTTTGTGATATTTTATTGAAGATACCACTGTTGGGCCTTAATTGTCTCTACACTCCCCCTCAAATTTATGCATAGTGGAGAGGTGCATCAATTTGGAAGCCAGAAAATCCTGGTGAGCTTTGGTGAATAGGTCTGCCAATTGATATTGAGAAGAGACATGTGGGAGATTAATGTTTTGGACATGATATGTTGCCTGATAAAGTGACAATCCACTTCTATGTGATTTGTCCTTCCATGAAACACTGGATTATTGACAATTTGGATGGCACTAGTGTCATCAGCAAAGAGAGGCTTAGGTCTGAGAGAGAAGACTCCAACGTCGAGTAGAAGATGACGAAGCTGAATAACCTCATTGGAAGCGGAAGACAAAGCCCAATATTTAGCTTCAGCAGAAGATTTTGAAATAGTTCTTTGCCTTATACATTTCCAAGAAAGAGCCGATGTACAGAGTTTGTCCATTGGTTTTAGGGGGTAGATAGGCCAAGTGAACCTATGACATATGTGGACAGAGTTTGTCCATTGGAGGCCATAATCTGTTCATGTCCTGCATAAGGTGTAAGGTCTTGTAAGGAGTGTGAAACAGAGCTCGTATGATTGGAGGCCCCAAAATCAATAAACCAACAGGGAGAGGAAAAAGGTAAAGTAGAGAAGGATGTGTGAAATTAGCTAACTTGTGTGATACCCATTGATGAGAAGGCAGAGGTGATAGAACATAGAATCATTGACTGAGCTCTGAATTACATCACGATCGTTCCAGTAGAAGAGGTAGCCTCATCAGTGACCGAGTGCATTTGTGCTTGAAGTGCAGTCTGATTCTATTTCTGTGGTTGTTCATTCTTCCGTGGAGGTCGTCGGATACAATAAAAAATAACATGCCCATTACGCCAATAGTAATTGCAGAAGTTCTTATTTTTACAGGTAAGAGCAACTAGCTGGTATCCCTTGCTCCCACAGCATTGTACTTTTGCCCCACAAGGTGTAAGAAGAGCAGCTTCATTAGAAGTTGGAGTGGCTAACACTTTTGGTTCTTTTAAAAGACCACGTTGGGACAGTAGCCAAGTTTCTTCACTGAGCACCTTCTGAATATAGGTATCTAAATCTGGAGATACCTCTCTGTTCATTAAAAGCAGATCAAATAGATTCAAACTCAGGACGAAGGTTCATTAGAAACTAACTTATATGAGATTCTTCTGGTATCTTGATGACCTGATACTTGGATTCCTTGGGTACGGAATCTAGAGTCATAGTCTTTTTCATTCTAGAACGCAAGAAAACCATTAAAATAGTCTTGTTCTATTTTATCTCTCCAACTGTACTTTGCCAACTCAGTATCAACATAAAATTTCCTGGCTTTGTTGACTTAATGATAAATTTTCCATTTGTGAGACCACATGTTGGAGGCTTCAGAAAAGGCTTGCAGTTATAAACTAATGGAAGGATCAATGGAGCTAAGGATCCATGTTACCACTTTGGAATTGTTTTGATTCCAAGTTTCCTGGTTTTGTCAGTCTCTTGTTCCATCCAGATAACCTCCAAGACATTTTCCGGTGACCAAGTGTTTTAAATGCAATGACCAACCAGAGTAATTTTTCCCATTGAGCTCAACAGGGATGATCTCATTGTTGTCCATGATGGCCATTAAGACTCACTCACAGTTGTGAATAAAATCAGAAGCACCAAATTCCAGGAAAAAAGAACCAAACAAAATATGTGAAAAAATGGGCTGGACGACCCATAGATTCGGCACTAGAATGCAGATTGCTCACTGCAGAAAAATCTAATGCACAATCTACCTTCCACGTTATGTGCCTACTGTATTTATGCAACTCGTGAAGTTTGAATCCAATCTGACCGTTGATCGCAAAATTAGACAGTGGTGATGAAAGCTACTTCATGAATGTGATGATGGAATAAAAAGGGTAGAAACTGACCTTTTGATGCCCAGAAAACTCTGGAAAAAATAACAGAAGACTTAGAAAATTCAGGCGACCCTACGGTAAGAGAACTACTGAGGATCCAATTAACAATGGTGACACCCACAGTATGATTGCACGATATGGACCGTCTTGAGACTGTGTTTGCTGGAAAAGATGACTGAATCAGAGGTAATAGATGATTGGATATCTGAATCTGAAGCAGCACTGCAGAAGATGCTGCTGATGAGAGACAACGAATAATTCAGAAATCCCTTCTTGCGATGATATGATCTGCTGTCGATGAAGTAGGAATGCAAAAAATCCTTTCAAAGGCACTAAAAACACTACCCAGAGATTATCCCTACTCTTATACCGTATCAGATGTATCAAATCTAGGCCACTAGAGTAGGAAGAGAAATAACCAGGGAAATTGAAGAATACAGTCGACTATGTTTATATATAGGGCTTCTTTGAAATCCCGCTGACCATAGTTATCAGAATCCTATGATTTGTGTCCCAATTCCCGATTTGCATCCCGAATCTTAAGGAAAATGATTCGTATCTATGAAATGAATCCCATTTACAAATGAATCTTAGGATTTAGGTGTTAATCCTACGATTCGATACTCGTTTCATTGAATCTTACGATTCAAGCGATTTAGTTAAGTAGAAATAGCTACAGCCAATAAGTTAATATTAATAATCTTTTACCTTTTTCTTTCCTTATTATTTCTATCTTTTAGCGCTTTTATTTTTAAAAGGTTATTTAGTAGTTAACGAAACATTCTAAGAATTTTTTGCAGCTTTGATAAGGTTTTAAAGATAATTAAAAAACATGCATTTAGCTAAAGCATTCGACTGTACGTATGGTGCTTGTTTATATCTTCTTCTTTTTTTAATCTATTTTTGTTTTTTTCTTCATGAACACTTTCTTACTATCTTGCTGTGTAAGATTGATGGTTTGGATTTTATGTTTATTTTAATATATTGATTTAAAGATAATAAAATATATATTGATACTTTAAACTTATGCAACTATTTACACATCATTTATTTCATATATATATATATTAATATATGTCATGATGTTCTTGATATGATTGTATGATAGACTTGTTATTATATTTATACTGTATAGTCTTTGACTGAGCAATGAAAAGTCACCTTTAAAAAAAGAAAAGAAAATGGATGGTTATGAATAATTACTCTTTTTTTAATTTTTAATTATTTTTCTTTTTTGTTAGAAAAATAAAAAATCCTACGATTCACGATGCGATTTGCGATTTGATTCGATTCATGGGTATGAATGATTTGCAATACGATTCCGATTTTGAAGACTATGCCGCTAACCATAATTAAGAGATTATAGAGATTTACAGCATACCATTTGATCCTATGTATGACATGGTCGATCTTATCCTTTTGTACACCAAGTGACCCACGTGTGTTATTTCACACATGATATTGGTCCCGTTGGGCCTTGCTTGTGATGGGCTTGACCGTTGCCACATAATGCAACCCTCTTTTTCCAGTTCTCAACTACACCCGAGAGAGAAGTGTATCTGGAGTTAGAGGTGTCAAGGCACGCCTTAACCTAGCACGGGCTGTGCTGGCATGGCACGTCCCATTAGTTGTGACGTGCCGTGCCGGCACGCCTGACACATAGCACGGCCCGTTGGCACGGCACAACTCGTGCCGCCTGAATCATGCCTGGGCCGTGCCATTCGTGCCAAGTCTTCGTGCTTGGCTTTCATGCTGGGCTTCAAATGTGTTGTGCTTCCATTTTAAGATTTTAGGCTAAAAAAAAAATTAAAAGATACACACAAAGAAGAGTATGACACATAGATTTCAGTGGTTTAGTCAAACTTGACCTACACCACTTATAAGAGTGTCACGACCCGGGCCCGAGATCCGGCAAACCCAAGCCGTGATCACCATACTTACTCCCGTAAACCCCGAATTAACCTAAGTTAAAACGAGGTCCACAAGGGATATCATACTCAAAGTACCTGCCAAATACAAAACTTTTGCGGAAACAATATATATTTGACAATAACAACTTATCATTTACATGTATACAAAAGAAAGTTCTTATACATGTATCGTTTTCAATATACATTTGTCAACCGCTGCATATTCAAAAAAATACTATGCAGACAACCATTATTTACATTCCAAAATGTTAATTACATTCCCAAAAAGAATTATAAACAGTCCTCAAAACATTTCTCAAAACGTTTATCAAAAGTTCCAATCGCACTCGGATACCCAATTAGATGGTATCCCGCGGTTCCATTCTATCAATCCTCTTAGAGGAACCGGAGCGGTCTTCTCCGCTGGCGCTGGGGGCGTTGCAACACTGGCAGGGGCAATCGGGCCTGTAATGCCATCAAGAACACTAATGAACATGACGGTTCAACAATGTATAAACAATTTTTGCAATAATGTATTAACACATTCATATTGCATTAATAACAGTTTCAATGCTAGAGAAATCTAGACAATTCTACAATAACAATAAGAGACACAATGTCAGCCGATATACATGTACGAAATGGCCACTACTATAGCATTCATTGCATTACATTTCATTTCATTTCATTACCATCTACCCTCAAAGGAAGGATTTATTTTCATTTACTATCTCCCCTCAAAGGGAGGATTCATTTTCCAATGGAAGGCATCAATCAATACCCGAAGATACGATCGGAATTGGTGGGACTTACTAGTGTCCGGGCCAGGGACAACTAGCATCACCACGGAGCTCCGGAACACCCCAATATCCATCTGCTGCAGCAGGATTAGTCATTCACTATTCATTGAACTCAGTTAGAGTTCTAATACAATCGCTAGGTAGTGCCAGACTCAATGATCATAACATTCAGTAAGAAATCCTTTTATGGATCCAATTCTACTCAATGATTCCTTTCATGATAAGGAAATGAATAACAATAATGTCAATCTCATTAGATTGAATTACAATGACACAATGAGAGTATTATTAACCACATATAGTTTTACTCAATTTTATTTCAATCCTATCTCAATCCTAAACAACCATTCGGGTGTAACCGTTGGTTTTCAATGCACGTGTTATTCACGATGGACATCACATTTGTACATTTAATATGTGCATTTCTAGTCCCCGTAATTATCACCCATGGAGCTTAGGCCATTATCGATTATGGTTCGTTCAAGAAACCCTTTTGAAATATTACTAGTTCTCAATAATCTTGTTTAATCCATGATTAGTCTTAAAGACTAACCGGGGAAGCATTTATGCTTACGAGTCGTACTCTAAATTCTCGTAAAAATCCAAAACTCAAAATCCACTGGGCCAGTATCAGGTTTGCTCGAGCGGACCCAGACAGAACGTCATTCGCTCGAGCGGACCCACACAGAACTATGTTCGCTCGAGCGGACTAAATGTTCGCTCGAGCGAACTCTTCAGAACTTCATTTCGTTCAGACAGAACCTAGGTCGCTCGAGCGAACCCCTAGTTCGCTCGAGCGAACTGTCCAGAATTTCAATCCGAATTCTGTTCAGTTCTTTCTTCTTCTACCTCTTTCTCCATTACACTTCCACAACCTGCATAAAACCATTGGAACCTCCTGTTCCCTCCTCATATATCATTCATTCACCATTCCATACTTCTAATCATTCATTAAACCATCATTAAATCCATAATAATTCCATAATCTAATGGAAAAGTGCATAATACCCATGAAAATACCATGCATTTCTATCATGATTAACACTAATTACAAGCAAGGTTTATACTTGCCTCTCTTGAGCTAATGGACTCAAAGCCCTCTTTTGCCTAGCTTGGCTTGAGATTAAACCCCCAAATTTCAAACCCTAATCCATAAAACATCCAAATGAACTCCCATGAGTCATTTGTGCTAAAAATCACTACAAGACTATCAATAGAACTTGGAAATCACAAGGGAGATCCATTACTTACTTGTAGCTCAAAGGGGAAAGGTTCTTGAGGTTTCTCTTAAGCTCCACACTTCAACAATGGAGATTTTGCTTGGGGAAGAAGATGAAGTTGAAGAGGAACTCCTCAAAATCCCTCAAATCACTCTTAGCTTCACTCTTAATGGAGAGAAAATGGAAGAGAAAAGAGGAAAATGGCTCTAGGGTCCTCCTTGAGTCTCAAGAGATGAAAATGAACTCATCTCCCCCATTTCATTCTAATAGATGCATCTTCACACTAAAACCCCCTCTTTTCTTAAGCTTATTTACATTTAGAGTCATTTGACTCCTCACTTGGTCCATTTGAGGTCAAATGGAATCGTGTTTATTACGAAAGTTAACGTACTCATCGAGATACACATGTTGGTATCAAGAATTTCCGTATTTGACAAAATACGCGAAAACCCGTATTTAAGAAAAAGTCTTTAGTTTACCTTGTTTGAGTCTAAACTCATTTTAATCAATTCAATTCTATTCAAATCCATTTCATTAGGCTTAATGTATCATTTGAGACTGATTTATCTATCTTTGGTCATCAATCTTGATTAACCAAATTATTCATGCTTAATTAACATTAATCTCAATTAATTAATCTTAATCACGATTAGTTCGGGTCGGGGTGTAACAAAGAGAACCATTTGGATCTTTTCTATTGAAGGTTTTTCCGCAGGATTACCTTCAAAATCTTTACAATTTTTGTAGATAATAAAAAAAAATAAAAAAGTAAAAGACTACATTGGAGGGGTAAAACCATCAAAATACACAAAATATGACTGATTTGCATAGTCTGCCGTGTCGTGCCACCTGGCAAGCCGTGCCTTAGTCGTGCCAACGGGCCTGGGACTCAGGTCCAACACGGCCTATGCCCGCATGCCGTGCCGTGTCGAGCCTGGGTACGTTGACTGCTGGCACAACCCATTTGACATCTCTATCCGGAGTCATTGATCCACTTGACTTGATGAAAACTACTGAAGTTTGAATAGAATCCCAAAATTTATGAGTGACCATTATAGAATTGGGGAGCCTCTCTCTTATAATGATTTTTTTGTTGATAACCACACAAATATATTAAAGGAGAAGAAAAAGAGTACAAAAGCCCCAACACCTCTCTCTTATAAGGATTAGAAAGGTTAAAAATTCATTAACTTACATGTCATTCACAAGGAAATTGCTAGCATGTTCACTTGCATGATTATCATGTTTGTTTGCATGAGGAGAGGAGTGAAGTAAAATAAAAGGGTCAAATCAAGAGAAAAAGAAAGAGGAGAGGGTTGAGAGTAAAATGACTAAAGGTTACTCCTCCCCAAGTTATAGATTTTTGTCATTTAGTGCCTTCTAAGAGTAGTTTTTTGTCATTTAATGTCTCTTACTCTCAACCCCCTCCTCTTTCTATTTCTCTTGATTTGACCCTTTTATTTTACTCCACTCCTCCCCTCATGCAAACAAACATGAATTATGGAGGGTATCGCATGTTATACGTATGCAACTGATTTCTCAAACAAACAATTTTTTGTTTTTTAAATAACTCTTCAGTGCATCTGACTTTTTAAACATCTGTTTTCTCTTCTTTTACTTTTTTTTTTTCTTTTTTTTGTTTTGCTAAGTTGGGCTATTGGTTATTAGTGATACTTTAAACTTGGAGACCCAAGGATCGATCCTTGGGCATGTGAGTGATGCGAAGGTGCCAACACCACTCAACCACAAGTGTGTTGGCCTTATTTTAGTGTCTTTTTTTTTTTTTTTTTTTCACTAATGCTTTTGTATGGCCTTTTGGGGTTTGCTACCCTCTTCCTTCATGACCAATTTGATGCTTAAACTAACACTAGATGTTGGAGTGACCCAGGAAATATAAATTATACCCTTCCTACCTCGGTATCAAGATTCCAAGATTACAAGTCTAAATGTACTGGTTAACTTAGATGCCTGGCGGAGGGAGGTGGTTGTAGTTTTGGCCTGGATGGGTTTTGAATCCACAAGTTCTTTTCTTTAATTAGTTCTCCTTAATAAGTTCTTCTCTAAATTCAGGTGGCAAGATGGCACACATAGTGTTTTAAGTTTTAACCCAATTACAAAATTTATAGTTGATTGCATTTACTTGAGAATTCACTAACATTTGCGAAGGGAAAAAACATGGAAAGGGCTATTTGGTTAGGCACTAAAGGAACTGTCATTTTTCCCTTTATTTCTTATTGTGTTAGATTACAACTTTACTAGTGATGTTGACTTACCAATCTCTTGGTGCTTGGTTTCAATTTTTTTTCCCAGCATTCCTTGACTATCATGATATACCATACAAAGTTGTGGAGGTCAACCCCCTCAGCAAAAAGGAAATCAAGTGGTCTGATTATAAGAAGGTCCCGATACTGACAGTCGAGGGTGAACAGCTGGTCGATTCATCAGGTTTCATAATCAAAATTTTCTAAAATAGAAACTGGATGCATTATTGTAATTTCTTTTTAATATAATTATGGTTGGGCTTTTGTTAAATAATTGTCGTTTTCTAATTTATGTTGTTTCTTTTTGCTAAAAAATATAATCATGTGCTTACTGCAGAAATAATTGAAAAGCTGAGCCGCAGGGTCCATCCTAAGGAACCAGTTTTTGCTGATGATGAAGAGAAGAAGTGGCGTAGGTAAAGTTTCTTTGTAACAATTTTTTTTTCTCATTCCTTTCCTTTTTTTCTTTTTCATGGTTGCACTTCTAAGAAGAATTTCTCTATTCACGATTCAGTGCAAGGTCTTAATGTGAAGTTGCAGTTTAGTACATTGCATAGACGAGTCATGAGTGACTCCTTTTCATTTCACCTTTTGAAATTAGTTGATCTTATGACCTGAGTCCTTTTAATGTAGGCTTCCCTTATTGCCTTGTTTGCAATGCACATGGCTAGGTAACTTCCATTCACAGAGAGCTAGATCGTTGCAAGCACAGGATACTGACTGGAGGGGCAGCTTACAAATAACTAGAAGAATCTAGGTAGAACTGACATGCTAGGTTGTCTGGCAAAGTATTTAGCATATATTGGCTTGAATCCACTATGTCAAAGAGTGCAGTTCCAATCACCGTAGCACAATTTGTCCAAAACAACCCAAAAGATTGCAAATTCACAGCAAAAGAGAAGGAAAAGCAACTCAAATCACATTTAGATATCCCTTACCTGGGATACACACACCCTAACGAAGATACAAAAAAGCACACTAAGGGGTGTGATGTCCAGCTCTATTTTTTGAAAAATTCACCAAAAGTTGTTTCTCTCTTCATTAAATTGGTGTTTATATGATGAAGATTATCTTAACCACAAATTACTATGGAAGACTTAGTCCAAGCCTTCTAAAATTGATAAGGGTTGTTTGCATTTTACGTATTGGATAGGAAAATGGGTTTTACATATATATATATATATATATATATATATATATATGTTACATATGCAAATGTTATATATGCAAATTTTATACTTGTGAAACACATCACCTTGTTTTGTCAAAATCACCATTTTCACATGAGTACATCCAATTGTTTTAGATGTGTTTGGATGTTTTTTCACAAATTTCTCAAAATCCATTAAGATTTAAGAAATGAAACTAAATGTCTCGATGCTTATCATCATCCTGAGAATATTGAATGGTTTTTTGGATTATGAATTGGAGCTTGGAGGCCCACAAAGTGCAGACAATTAGATCTATAAAGTAAAGATTTTTTGAACGTTTTTCACAAATTACTAAAATTTTATAAATATTTAAGAGAATCAGAAATTGAACGGTTGTGGCCCAGGATGGACTGGAATGGAGAAACAGTATTCATGTAACCAACCCCAACATAGTTGGGACAAGGCTTTGATGATGAGGATGGAACAAAATTGAACGGTTTGGATTACAAATATGGGCCCACAGGAATGAAAAAAATAATAAAAGTGGTTGATGGGATTTAATCCCGTGAGCAATTGCATAACCAAATTACAAACAAAATGTGTGAAGCATGTAGTGGGGCCTTTTTGCAAGTGGGGAGATGTGAAAGAGTTTCACACCTATTTAGGTGTGAAAATGGCCTTATTTACACACCATTTTCACACTTCATTATGCGTTGCCGTCACATGCGTAAATGAGTGCAAGCAATGGTGATGATGCATGATCATTATGCATGTCTTATCATGTACATATGTAAATGAGTGCAAACAAAACTACTCCTAAAGTTTTTCGAAGAGGAAACTAATTGAAGGAATGAGATCTTTCTGAAAGAGGGAACCTTATAAGAGAAAAAGTAGGAAAGAAGTAAAGAGATCTTAGAAGGAAGGACAAAAAAATACATAGATAGATTTTAGAAAGTGGACAAGAATTTTTATTTTTTTAATTTCTGAATGATAAAAGTAGCAAAAAAGGAAGAGGGCTGCTTCATATAGGTTAACAACCAGAGTAATTTTTTTTTATCATAACTCCAACATGATTTGCAACATGATAAAAGTAGGAAAAGAATAAAGAGAGATCTTTTTAAGGGAGAAAAATAGATAGGAGAAATAGAAAGTGGAAAAGAATAAAAGAGGGATCTTTTATAGATACTAAAGAAAGACCAAAATTCCCTAAATTGGTCACTAAACTACATCTTATCATAAATGAGTTCAAAGTTAAAACATTTTCAAATGAAGTTGGAATCATACAAACTAGGGCTTTTGCAAACGCTAACTCAATAAGCCATCTAATGGACGAAATTTCATGTAGTTCATTACCTCATCTGGTGCATGAAATATATGATCATATTGAAAACATGAAAATATAGCATGGTTGGGTCCTGCTGTGGTTCTGGTGGATTGGGCTCGCATTTGGTCTTCCATCTTTTTGGGCTGCATGATGTTATTTCAAAGAATTTAGCCCTAGGATTGAGTGGAGAAGTAAACTTATAACGCCTACATTGGATAGATGGGAAAAAGCTTTGATGATGATGATGATGGTGATGACGACCTCGATTATTTATCCCATTCCCATCACATTCTTATTTTTGGCTTTGTCCTTAACTTTGTTGAATTGTGCTCAGTTACTGACACTTGCTTATGCATTAGTAGAATTTTAAGCTCCCAATCACCATCTTCATCAAAGCCTTGTCCCAACTATTTCGGAAGCAAAGCTCCCAATAAGTGATATTTTATTAGTTTGATTGCGATTGTGATGATTTGGGTTCAAATAATATTGAGATATTTTGAAAATTGGAAAAGTTATTTCTATGTATCCTTCCCATCTTAGGCATATATACTTCCTTGGAGTAAAAAGGTGGATTTATAATAAAAAGGGGGATTCATAATGCATCATGTCAATATGCAGGTGGGTTGATGATCACTTGGTGCATGTCTTATCACCAAACATATACCGGAGTGCTTCTGAGGCTCTTGAGTCCTTTGACTATATCACAAGCAATGGTAAGATATTCTAGCAGTCATATTTCAGAACTACCGGTCAAGTATTCGATGTTGGAACATCTTATTAATAGTCTACAATACATTGCATGTGTTAAACTTAAATGTATTATGTTCTGTGTCCTCCTGCTGCTGTTTGTTATATGGTTTGTTGAGGGACAAGACATCTAAAGAGGCTTTTTGGGTTTTTTTTTTTTCCCAAGGAGCAGCTTCTTAGAAGCTATGTTATTTAGTTAAGTGGCACCAACGATATGGATGAACTTTTATTGAAAGTCATCTCAGGCTAGAGATACAACTCATCCATCTAACACCACCTCTAGCTCATCTTCTAAGAAGTAAAAAGATCTTCAAGAATTTGTTGGTTGCCTCTTGACTTTCATCTTCCAGAATGTAGCTTCTTGACAACACACCAATGGGCCTTTATGAATCTTTCAAATATCTAGAAAAAATTACTTCTGTAGTTGAGTGAAGGAATTTTTAATAGAATACAGGACCATTTTTCTCTCTTTCACCAGTCTTCTTTTGATTGTGGCCTCCGTTGCCAAACCTGTGTGTGTGTTGTGTGTGTGTGTGTGTAGGTCTACACAAAGGAGTAAATATACAAGACTATATACATTGGCATAGTGACTGTAGTAATTTGCACCCATAGAAAGGAGGAAGAATTAAACTGTGACCTTCTCCCATCCAAAGCCAAGAAGAATACTAGAACTTTAGGTGGGTGGATACTAGAACTTTAAGAGATTACATATTTGTTCAGCCAAGTAGTTTGTGGTAAAAGTACCAAGTGCAGTGTACAAATATAGATCTTCAGCCCCGTTATTTTTAGATTAGAAGGATATTCATTTTCCATTTGTTCTTCTAATTAATTAATTTATCCTTTTTAGTTCTTTTGTACTTAGCCAAGAAGGAATGGTGATTGGTGGGACTCCAGCCAGCTTTAGTGGAAGAGAAACCCCAACCGTTATGAAGAAATCAAGCCCCTGCAGTAAGGAATGCGCGGGTCGGGGGGTGGGGGTGGATTGTGGTTCTTTCCATCGAGCCCATTTTTCCTTTCGCTGTCCTCTCTTCCCACCTTCACTTACTTCGTTCATTACACTTCATCTTTTTATAGCATTAAAAAGTATTCAGTGCCCAACTGCTCTTTAATTCATTTAAAATGGTATTTATTGCTCAACTTTCTTGCTTCACTTACTGGAGTTATTTACCCTCTTCACTTGATTTATTTCAAATTGAGGAGGAGACTTTAGTATGCATATTTCCTTTTATCGTCCATAACCGTTCTTGTTAACTGTTTTTTTTTATAAACCCTAGACAACAAACAAGGAAAGAAAAGGAGAGATAATAAAAGGGAAGTATGCCTCTTACATTGGGTTAAACATCAGTGAGATAATAGGTGAAGGTGGAAGAAAACAGGGGAAAAAGCTTGAAGGAACCGATCTTCAAAGCTTGAAATCACCAAAAAGGGCATTTGCAGATGAATAAGGGAATAAGCATTTGCAGAGTGCTCAGCATAAGAAAAGAGAGGGCAACAAGTTGCTTTTACCACACGATATGGGAAAAGGCATTTGCAGACTGCTCAGAGCATAAAAAGGCAGGGAAACAAGTTTCTTTTTGTACAGGACAGGACTGGTGAGTGCACCACTTGGAAATGGAGACACGTGACCAAAGGGCAATTCGGGGACACACACACACACAAACAAAAAAAAAAGAAGAAAAGAGGGTGAGTTTGTTCAACAAGCCCCCTTTCGGTAGTAAGTCCATATTAGGTAGACTTTGGAGCTTTCAGAGTATTTGAGGATTTTTTTTTTCGTAAATGTCCCTTAATTCAACCAATGGCATTATATTATGAAAATAAATAAGAGTTTTTTTTTTTTTTTTTACAAAAGGCCCTTGTATTTTCTGACAACCTCAGAAAGGCTCCGTATTTTGTGTTTTTACTAAACCCACTGGTCTGACCTGGAGATGAAGATTAGTTTGTTTTTATGGGCAAAGGACAAAAATGCCCTTTGTTTAAGCTAAGAAAATCTCACTGACTCAAGTTTGTCGGGGCCCACCTGGATTCATGATGATTGAAGGAGTCATGGTGATGGAAAATCTTGGGTGTAGATTAAGAAAATATGCAATATTAAGCTGATCAAATGATCTCAATCATTAGTTTTAAGTCCTCAAATTTTAATGGTTGTACATTGTGTAAGCTACTTGTGATAAAATCCAGTGGCAAATAATGTCAAATAATGTGAAATGAGATCGGTTCCAATTGAAGGGTCCTGGTGTGTGTGAATGGGTTGTGGATTGATCAATGGCGGACCTCTATGAAAGCTCAAAAGGGAGTGTTTATGAAAAGGGGTGATACAGTAAAATCATCATTTGTACAGTAAAATCATCATTTGAGTCACTTGAGTTTTTCTCAAGAATAAATGGGTCAAAAATAAAAAAAATTGGAGAGCATAGTATCTGTTTTAATAGTTTGGCTTTTTTTTTTTTTTTTGGTTTGTTGGTGCCATATCTCGAACCCATGACCTAATGGTCTAAACCATAGGTTCCAACCCATGACCTAATAGTTTGACTTTAGTCAAGGGAGGTTTTAGTGAAAACACAAAATATAAGGGCCTCTTTGAGGTTATGTGAAAATGAAAGGGCCTTTGTAAAAGATTTTTGTAAATAAAGAGGGCACAAAAACCACTCAATACACAAGGATATGTGGTTCACTCAAGCGAGCTACATCCATGGGTAGTCTGATGCAGCAGCAATACCGTATCAATCCGGCAAAGTATGTGGGCCACATGTGGGACCCATGAAATTCTGATTTTTATATTATTAGTAGTTTTGATTTTAGCAAAGATTGTAATTAGAATTAGTTTCTAACTTAGATAGAATTCTTATTTTGTTTCCTAGTTTAATTAGGATTGCTTTCCTAGTCCTTAAGACTCTTTTATTATAAATAAAGCATTGTAGAGATCGATGATCTCAGATTTGGAGATTAATAGAATTCCCTGTGTGGGTTTGATCGTTGGAGAGTGTCTTCATCGTGTGATTGTTCCCTCGGAACCCTAATTGTGCCCTTGCACTTGCGATCCTAACCCTAGGATTGCATCACAATCTGTGCAAATTATTTCCACTGCCAAAAGGAGGAGTATAAAGAGCTACAAGGTTACCTTAAAATAATCCAGCTAAACCATCAAGATGCAAGACCTTGCCCTAGAACCTGCTAAAAAAAAAAAACCTGAAAGAAATTTAGGAAACACCTAATCAAGCCCTAAATGGGCTTCAGTATGAGTGACATGCCAGGATGTGTAGAGCACCAAGAAAACCGCTCCTCTTCCTCCAATGAGCCAATCACAAAGAGAATGTCCCTTTTAGAAAACCTAACGAGAGAACACTCTTCTCGAAGTGTTGTAGAGAAGAACCTAGAGAAACCTTTTTAAAAAAAATTGACCTTTCATATCTTCTTAAGTGGGTTTAAACGATGTACATGAAATGGTACCAAATTACAAGAATGCTGCCAGCTTCAAGCCTGCAATTTGGTGATATTACCATCATTGTTCAATGATCTCCGTGATTGTAAAATCTATGTTCTTAAAACAAAGAGAAGCAGAACTCCATTCCAATTCTTCAACTGAAATCATCTTTGTCAACATATTTGCAACATTTTCCTTGGTTCCTGCTTAATCTTTACTTCAAATCACCTTCTTCAATGACTCGGCTAATATAGTGATAGTTGACCAACGTGCTTTGAACTTATGTGAACGGAATTCTTTGCAAGACTAATGGCATCCATGTTATCACAAATAACTTTATGGGTTTGGAGTTAATACCCATTTCATCAAACCTTGAAGCCAAACCACCCCCTCGCAAGCCTTTGTTACTGCCATGTTACTCTGCTTCTATATTAGATAAAGCAACAGCTAGTTCAACTTTGACATCCAACTCATAGGATCTTTGGCATATATTGAAAAACATAAACCGAGACCAACCTTCTTTATGATGATCGCGACCATAGCTCGCATTAACAATTACGTGCATAGATTCTTTACCCCTGCTAAATGTGATGGAGTTGATCACGAGTGCCTCTCAAATAAAGAAGAACCCATCTTGTCACTTCCTAGTGAGCTCTTCCCAGCTTAGACATATACCGGCTCAAAAACCCATCATATGTGCAACATCTAGCCTAGTGCATACTATGGCAAACATCAAGGTTTCAATGCAACTTGCTTGTGGAACTCTTGCCATGAAATTCTTTTCATCTTCCCTTTTGGACAATCTTCAGAAGACAACTGGAAACGAGGAGCGAAAGGAGTTTTTATCGGTTTTTCCTCGCTTATATGAAACCCTTTTAGTGCCTTCCTCACAAAGCTTCTTTGCAAGAGTGACAGGGTCCCATTTCTCCAATCTCTTTGAATTTTTATTCCAAGAATTTACTTAGCAGGACCAAGATCCTTCATTTCAAATCTTTCACTAAAATATCTTGAGTTCATCTATCACAACCTTTAAAACTAGAAGCATGTCATCCACAAATAAGTTTAAGAAAACAAAATGTTTATCGTCAAAGAATTTCATGTAAACACAACAATCATACTTCTTTCATATCCAAGACTGTCATGAATAATTTAGAAGGTCTCTATCATTGTCACAATGCTTGGTTTAGGCTATAAAATGATATATTCATTGTTTCTCCCCTAAGACTTTTAGAACAAACCCTTGCAGTTGCTGGATGTATATTTCTTCTTCAAGGTCTCCATGCAGGAGCCCCATCTTAATATCCATTTGCTGAATCTGTAAATCAAACACTGCAACAAGACTAAGCATGGATTGGACTGTAACTATTTTTACTATTGAGCAAATATTTCTAGGGAAATCAATCCCTTCTTGCAAAGCCCTTGGCCACTGGCCTTGCCCAATGATGTTCAACTTTGTCATTGGCCCTTTGTGTTTATCAACTCATTTGCATCCAGTTGCTTTTCGACCTTTAGGCAATTCCACCACATCCCATCTTATTCTTTTGAACAGCATGCATTCCTTCTTATTGCCATTTTCCAATTACTTGCATCATTCCCTTCAATGACTTCCCTGAATAAATTTGGTTTTTCGGTCATGGCTGTTAAAGCTCTAAGACTTTCTTGATCTGCATAATCCTCAGATCTTTGTGGTTGATAATTTACCCTTGTAGACTGCCTTTACATTGATGTTATAGCTTCTTCAATTTCAACTGCTTGATCATTTTATTTTTCTGGTTCAAGATCGTCATGACCAAAATCAATGGGAACATTTTCTGGAGAAACACTTCAACTACTCCTTAATCATTGTTTTCATTCATTGCTTTTAACAACAACGAAAATTCATTAAAGTGCACATAATGAATAGTTATGAAATTCTTGGTATTTGGATCCCATAGTCTTTCACCCGTTTTTTCCCATATCCAAAAAAAGTGCATTTCTTTGATTTGGTTCTAATTTGTTTCATTGACAGCTAGGAATTAAAGCATATGCATCATAACCCAAACCAAACCAAACCAAACAAAACCAAGCCTTTTCCCACTAGGTGGGGTCGGTTATATGGATTTAACGACGCCAATGAAATCTGATTAGGGCCATATCCTCCAATCAAATATGCTTTAAAGCATATGCATTATAACCAATATAATTTTGGATTTGAACAAGAATCAAAATAGCGGTTGCGACGGGCGTAGTGGCTAATATGTAGCAGTATTGGTGATATGTAGCGGTGTGAATAAAAAAAGTTGTCAAATGTTTTTGAAAAAATATCCAAAAAATCCAAAATATTGGAAAATGTTAGAATTTGATGCTTTTTTTCCTCTATCATAGCTAAGATAGAGGGGTGCAACGGTCCCTTCAATGCATAGAAATTCTGAATCACTGAATGATTATTACAAAAACAATATTGAACTAATGTTTTTCATGTATTCATGTTGGTTAGCCATACTAACTAACTATCATGCATTTCTAGATTCATAATTCAAATAAGCAATTAAGTACAGCTGTATATAACAATTAATAACTATCATGCTCAAATAAAGTTTAAAGTTCAAACCAAATAACAAATTACTTTTCATCAAAACAAACAATGTGGTGTTGTTGAGTGTCGAGAAAAGAATACCTCTGCCAAAGGGGTTGTCTAATAGGATGTATACCTACTACCTAGAGAAGAACTCTCTGTATCGACTGTAATTCTGCAAGATATTGTGTTTTTTGGTGTTCTTTTAAGTATAAAAGGGTAAAAGAGTTGTGTAGAAATGTTATTTGGAGAGAAGAAGAAAAAAAATAAGTCTTATTAAACACTTTATTTTATTTTGAAAAGTAGGAATCTGTCTCACACTGTAGCGGCCCCGTAGCGGATGCTATGGATGTGAGTGGCGTTAAATTCCATTTAGCGTAGCGGTCTTCATTGCTACGCCCAATGTAGCGTAGTGGCCGCTATTCCGATCCATGGATCTGAATATTCACAAGGGACCAGTGCCATACCTCGTTGGGAGTCTTCCTTTCTAATTCCATGGATGGAAAATGGTTCACAAGATAGCATTCTGTTGAAACATCCTCGGCCAACAACTCTTCCTCCAATCCAGCATTGCTTAATATGCATCAAGCTCCATCAATGTCCAGTTCATGCGTTCTGAAACACCATTTTGTTGAGGAGTGTACACTGTATTGTAATGCTGAACTATTCCTTGAAATTTGCAGTCTCTCGAAGTGTATTCTGCCCCATTATCTGATATCTCTAAGAGTTTGATGCGTCTACCTGTGGTTTTCTCCAAATCAGCCTTCAAATGCGTGGTGACCTTCAAAGGTAGGCTATGATGTTCCTACCTTTGGATTTGAGAATGACAGCCCAAACATTCCTTGAGAAATCATCATTGACGGAAAATATGAGGCAACCCGTAATAGTTCACAATTTGATTAATATGCATTCGAGTTTGCAATTCGTAATTTGAGACTTACGTTGAGTAGGAA
This sequence comes from Camphora micrantha, assembly GCA_003546025.1. NCBI lineage: Eukaryota > Viridiplantae > Streptophyta > Magnoliopsida > Laurales > Lauraceae > Camphora > Camphora micrantha. The sequence goes on along the minus strand of QPKB01000009.1, from coordinate 31,950,735 downwards.
GTTTGACAGAGTAAGTTCATTTGATTCACTTTTTAATTCGTTAGATTCGAAGTTCGAGTTCGTGAAGTTAGATGAACTAATTCGTTTGCGTCCATGCTTTTAAGTGCATCACTAAGGCCCACATATAAATCCCAAACCACTCAGAATCATTGTTCTTTACATTTACACTAGGAGGAATTTTTCCTCATTGGAGTTGGGCCCACAGTAAGATTAATTACATCTAAAACATGGTTACAATAAAAAGCACGAGTAAATTCCATGATTTTCTGATGATAAATCATAAGGTGGGGCTAACTCAGATTAGAGTTAGATGTGGATTAACACATACATAGAGCACACTGCTTTTGAGTGGCTGTATTTTTACGTTGTCACCATTTAGAGGACTATGAGAGAGTAGTTCGATAATAGTTCGTGGATATTATTGTGAATAGTTTGAATAGAACTATTTGGAGTTTGAAGCACTTTTGAACGACCTAGGTAAGTATGAGTCACCCCATAAGATGCAGCTGGCATTGGAGCACATATACATGTGAATGCAATCAAGAATGCCTTGTACGGCTACCAGCATTGAAACTCCACCTACGATGCTTTCCATTGACAGAATGCTCACAAAATTGCATTTCTGAAAAACTGATATTTGGATTAAGCTTCTTTTTCAGCAAAATTTCCATACCTTTTTCTACCCTAGGAGCGAGATGATGATGACTGTTATTTCTGCTTATGGGCCACAATGGTGATAATGTTTTGGTTTTAGATAAGTAAATTGCAGTGGAAGAATATGATAGAACCTTAAATCGTTATTAAATCGTTATTAAGGTTTTTCAGATGTAGATAGAACCTTAAAATGCAATAAAATGGTGGAAAAAATGGAGTTTTAGTTCAGACCATCACTCTCAGTACTGTTTAGTGGTCGCAATCTAAACTGTTATATAAGTCTGTTTTCTTTTTTCTCTTCTTTTCTTTTCTTTTTTTTTTTTGCCCTTTTTAAAACAATGGTTTCTTCTGAAAGTTGCTACTATGTTTTATATCCGTATGGATAACTGCTGGTCTTAGTTAAACTAGCTGGTTAGCGTTTCATCTGCATGAATATTTAGCCAATATATTGCTTAATTTCTTACATGGAACTCTTGATAAGTGCAGGCAATTTCAGCTTTACAGAGAAGCTGACAGTTAAATATGCTGGGGCAGCGGCAATGTATTTCGTATCCAAGAAACTGAAGAAGAAACATAACATAACTGATGAACGTGCAGCTTTATACGAAGCTGCAGAGACATGGGTTGAAGCTCTCAACGGCAGGAATTTTCTTGGTATGGTCATGTCATTGTAGTTTATCCATGAAGTATGAGATCTTCCAATCTCCTTTGGTTGCAAATAGCATATATATTTTTCATTCCATATCTACAGGGGGTTCTAAGCCTAATTTAGCAGACCTTGCGGTCTTCGGCGTCCTAAGGCCAATCAGATACTTGAGGGCTGGTAGAGATATGGTGGACAACACACACATTGGCGAGTGGTACTCACGAATGGAAACAGCAGTTGGAGAGTCTTCAAGAATCAATGCTTAAAAAAAGGCAAGGCAAGCAAGCTGATGCATTCTCTCTTAAATCAGGGGTTTTATTTTTCCATCAAGGGGAACAAAAGATAGAAACACAGTGGTAGTGCTGAGCAATTTTTTGACAATAAATTTTACTTTTTTAGTTATAGTTTGAAATTTGTATTGTCACAGGACTGGAGAAACACGACGATATCGCCAAATATTATTTTACAAGGTCCTATATGGAAGAGGAAACTTTACATGATTAGTATCATGTACCAAGGTTATGTAAGGTGACATTAGTTTTCAACAAAATAAAGTTAAGAAAAACTTTGGAAGACGCTGAAAAAAAAAAGAAAGTTTGGAAAGTCAATAATGGTTTTGATAGTGTGACAAATCTTTAGAAGAGGGAAGTGTTTGGCAAGCTTTACACTCACTAATGCCCCCACAGATTTGTAAGATTTTTACATTATTGAAAGGACTAAGTCTGAACTTTGCTAGGCCAATATGCGTGGCCAAACTTTCAGACTGCGCATAAGAGAATTAAGGGATTCATCTATGAAACTAGGTCAACCCGCTGATGGATGAGTGGCAAGGCATCTTGGTTTCCATATGCCCTTTTGTTGCTTTGTTGGTCGGGAGCTTGTGTAGTAGGGGTGTGAGTGGAGTATTTTCTGTTCCCGGTTGTTCCTGTTGTCGCTTTGTTGGTCATGAAATTGAGTCCAGATCTCCTTTGTCTTTGAGACATCCTATCAACATTTGCTATACGTGAAAAATCTCCTCTTCTTTTTTTCATTCCAAGAAAGCAATTGAGAGAGTGCTGACATGAGATTTTATATAGTTGGCGAATGTTGATAGGATGAAATAGTCTCCCTGTTTCAATGAAACTAGCGAAGAGAAACCCATGCTGAGCACGGGCAAGCAACCAACTACATTTGCAATATGAGATTTGTAGAGAGTAAAAATTGGAGATGCACCAATTATTTTAGTGCATATTTCTTTTATGATGCAGTCAATAAGCAAAATCAATAATATTAACAGCTGTAGTTGGTTGCAAATAACTGATGGTACTAACAAATATTAACAAACTTATGTAAAGTAACATACGTGTTACGCTACAGCCTACCCTTGCTCCAAATATGTCATTCTTTCCTTGTCTCAAATATTTTAAATATATTGCATTTCAAACCATACATGAGGACCTGCATAATAAAAGAAAACCATTGGTGTATCATTACAAGACTAAACATCTAAACATGGTATATAATCGATGAATTTAACATCTATTTTAGTTTTGAAAAAGATGATGGCAAAATAAATAAATGAGGACAACCATGGAGGGAACAAAATTATTGCTTTGATGATGAGAAGATTAGATGAGTATAAGCAAATGAATCAAGACCCTTGGACTTGCAATTATAGAGTTTCTTATTTAGTTTTCTGCACTTCAGAAGTACCATAAATTACATCATCCGGCAATGTAAAGCATGTTACAATAAAAAGAAAAACGGAATTAGTCTAAGAAATTTAATGAATTTCCATTACAACTACGTAAATCATAGTTCCAACATACATACCTAGTCACCAGAGCAAAAAAGTGATTGTTAAACTTGATCTTTTTCTCTGTCTCTTTAATGTACGTGAAAAGATCGAGTTTAACAATCACTTTTTTGCTAGGCATGCAGATTTGAAATAATTATGAAAGCCTTTTCAATAATGATAATGATGTCAAAAAGCAAGTGTTTATCTATTTTTCAGAAAATATCAAAATGACTAAACGCAACTTTCTTTTATCAGATACGACAAAGCATTTTTGTCCAACTATAAATTTTTAGTGCAACACATCTTCCTTTGGTTTATTGCATTAGATAATTTTGTGGTCACAATGGCAGATGCCGAATCAATTGGGAATAAGATGTCACTTCTTTTCAGCACTACAAAAGTACTATAATGTACATCATTAAGCTATGCAAAGCAATTGAAGCCAATTGGGACTGATTTCTCAATTGGAAATAGTCCCTTTTATATATAAGAATAGAAATTTTGTGGAAAAGTACCCTATGTACTCAATTAGACACTAAAATGTTGATATTTATCAATTCAATAGTTCAGCCATACCCATGGTTTATGAAATGGGCAGTTATTTTCAATCATTCTATGAATTATTATTTTAACATTTAGCCTTTTACATATTGTATCATTTGATCTCAAACAGCCCAATTATCATCAAGATTAGAAGGGGCACAGTGGAAAAGACGACATAAAGATATACAGATAAAACAAAGAACAAAATAGATATAAAGACATACACAGACAGACAAACCCTCAAACATATATTACATAATTCAAAAGCTTCCAAAATTGCCAATTTTAAAAAATTTATAAATCCCAAACCTTAAAAGAATTAAGGAACCTACGTGGATACCTTTGTTTCTACCTCGTGGACTCGCCTGTTTGGATAATCTCAAACTCAGGTAGAGTCAATGTTGCACTAGAACCAAAAATCTTCAAATATTTTTTGTTTGGATAACTAATTGAATGCCAATACTGAAGAGAAAAAAAAAAAAAAAAAACTCTTTCAGGACAATTGAGTAATTGTACAGAAAAGCAGAATTTCACTAATTTCTAGGATTCTAAATACTCAGGGGATCTAAAAAGAGTTCCTGAGAATTCTCTACCAACCCCAAACAATTGAATTCTAAAAGCAAGAACTTAATTTAAAGATTTATGGGTCTCCATAGTTCTAAGCGGAGCATAGAACTTAATTGTTACTACTGATTTTCATATTGTGGATCGAAGTTCTTCATAAAGAACCCCACAAAATGATATAAAAAATGAAAATAGTGATTTAAACACAAACAATCAAAGATAGCTGAACTTTTTTATTTCATTTTTAAAGATAAGTTGGCCTTTCATTTTCTCTAAAGATCAAAATTTACATAAGGATAGCTTCCAAATCGAAAGTATCCAATCGGCATACCCCATTCAAACAAGATTACAAAAAATAGCCCACAGCCTGGTCACAGGAAAACAATAAAAGAAAAGCCCACATCCCGCGCATAGGAAATCAAAATATGATAAGCCCACATCTTGGGACTGGACTCTATTGATCCCCAATCATTTTCAGTTATGTTGAGGTGAAGTGAGGTGGGATCAAAGTGACCCTTTTGATTTGCTTACTAAGAGTTATAGCATGTAGAGAAATAGTGTTATAAAATACCCTAGAAAAATGCCTGCGTCTGGATGTAAACAAAAACAGTGAGCCAAGAACTGAAATGCTAAAATCAGAGACTCCTTAATAATCACCACCACTGATTACCCAGATTGTGAATCGAATATAAAAAACGAAATAAGAGATTTGGTCATTGAAGTACAAAATCAAAGAAAGTATATGAGATCTCCAATGTAAATAGAAGCAATGAGATGGGAAAATAAAGAAGAAAAAAAGTTGAGGGGAACTACCTTGTGACGGAAATAACAACATTTAGATTAGCCATAATTAATCTAATCAGGCAAGTGGTGAGTGGAGAAAAGAGAGAACAACCACTACAAAGAAGGGTCCTGTGTTGCTAGGATGATGACGAAGTCGAAGCCGTGGCCAAGGAGCACCCACACACAAATTCTCTGATGTAGTTGTTGGGATCGATAATAATGATCGTGATGTTGTTAGGATTCCTAGAACAGAAGAAGGAAGAATACGACACAGATTTGGTTGAGATTGTGATTAGGATTTAGCGTTTTGGAGAAGATAGGTTTGGTTGTAGGAGAAAATAAAGGGTTTGGACATCCAGAGGGAGAGGCTTAGAGAGATGAGGAAAGGAAGAAAAGAGGACGGTGAGAGAAGAGGAATGGGCTTGGTTGCATTTAGGGGTGGGAAATGCACACATAGAGAAGAGGAAAGGGTTTGGTTACAATCAATTCAATTGGCAATTAGTAAAACAGAAAACCAATGATACACCCAAACAATATTAGTAAGGCTAATATAATTAGTAAGAGGATTAATTACTGATATTAATAGAGGTCAACATCAAAGAAAGGTCAAAATAAATTCTAAAATTTACAATGAAATTGGCAATTGAAGCAGTTCGCTTCATATATAATAATAGGGGATCTGGACGCTAAGAAATTGTGCACATAATGTTGACGCACTCAGGGTTCAAACCTCGGGCAACCAGGTAAGAACTGACGCTCCTTACCACTTGGGTAAGGAGCCGTTCTTGGAGTATTCTTGGTGTTGAAGAAGAGGTTTTGACTTTTGCATGCATGGTTTGTTCACTTGTGCACTGAGCCTTGTCCATTATGTTGGAGTCGGCTACATGAATTTTATTTTTTCATTTTGATTTATACTGAGTCAAATTCATAAGTAAGTTACATGCCTTTAAATTAATTTTTAATACCTCCGGCCATATTTTCTTTGGCCTACCCTTTTTCTTTGGTGGGCCATCAACTTGAATAATGACTAAACTCTTCCTTACCGGCACCATTGTCGGCTTGCGTTGGACTTGCTAAAACAATTTCAAATGAGTTTCTCTAATTTAATCCCCTATTGATACTACCCCTAAATGCTCTTAGAAGTGCTCATTTTTAATTTTATTTTTTCAGTTTTACTATACATCCACCTCAACATTCTAATCTCTGCTACATTCGTTTTGTGCATATGTTGTCTTTTGATTGGCTAACATTCCGCTTCATAAGTCATAGTTAGTCTAGTATTTGTCCTTTCAAATCTTTCCTTCAATCTTGTTGTTCGTGCGCCGATTACAAAGTACTACAGAAGCAAGTCTCTACTTCAATCAACTCACTTTATCATGTGTTTGACATTTTCATCAATTTCCCCATCCTTATTAATTATTGAATGAAGGTTATGTAATGAGAATTATTTGTAGTATCTCTCAGCATTCAATTCTCACATCAGTTTAAACTCTTTGTATATGCCAATTGAAGTTGCAATCCATATATATATATATATATATTTTTACGACTTACTTTAAAACCTTTAGATTCTAAAGCTTTTTGTCATCTCTCAAGTTTGGTATTAACACCATTTCTTGATTCACTATCCAACACTATATCTTCTGCAAACAACATACATAAAGGTACCTCCTTTTGAAAATGAGCATTTAACTCATCCATTATCAGTGCAAAGAGATAATGACTTAGGATAAAAGTCCAAACCTACAAACCTGAAAAAAAAATTCTCTCCACATTACAGTAGACTTGTGAGACTTCCAAATTCTAGACCAGAAATCAAGGATAACTCTTTTTTTTTTTTTTTTCTTTTTTGTTTTTCTTTTGTGGGTTGGGGTGTGGGGATCTACTTTTTAGGGTATTGTTGGTAGCATTGCTAGCAACTGCTCTCCACATCCCCAATATTTTCAATATATCAGTAACAAATTTTGTGCAAATTGGTTGTTCTTACCCTCATTTTGAGGGCTTTGGGGTGGTCCTGGTTTGATACTTTGGCCTGAACCTCTGATCACATTTGGTGGTCCTGGAAAAAGTGTTAGAAAAGCTATTTTTGATGGGTGCAACTCAAAAGTAGGGATGGATGGGATGGGGTTGGGTTCGGTTGGGATCTAGTGAGATTTATACCAATTTCTCTTTGGTTGGATCTTTGGGGTAATCAGGCAGGGTCCACTAACATCGTTTCGGGATGGATATAATGGTCCATACCTAATCTTCTGGTCCCCTCGCCATTCTTAAATGACACATTTTTATTTTTTTTTTTTGCTATCGGAGGGTTCCCAATTCTTTGGGCTGGACTAATCCCTTTGGGCCTAGAGGGAAGCCGGTAAATTCCCCTGTAGCCTCAGTGTGGTAGTGCAGTTTCGAACCTACAACCTCCGAATACAAACCGTAGTCCTAGGCCAACTGAGCTACCCCTTGGGGCTATTCTTAAATGGAACATATAGCACTGAGTGAGTGAGAGAGAGAGAGAGAGAGAGAGAGAGAGAGAGAGAGAGTTTTGTCTTTGTGTGATGGTGACTGTTTTAAAATATCAGAAAAATTGTGATAATGTTAGAAAAAAAGGATGGTAAAGTTTGTAAAACTTTTATAGAGAATTTTGTGTCCGTCATTAATTTACTTTTTTTTTTTTATTAATCAATTAAGTTTTTATTATTTTTTGTGATGGTTTCATGTAATATTTGTTGAAAGAGGTTCTTCCCCTTAGTGGGGGCTCCAGCATAGCACTTACAGGGAACTTGGAATGGCGGGATTCAAAATCCAGCATAAAACTCTTGTTGAAAATCTAAAATTTGAAAATATCCCTTTTTCTTACTTGAAGATAGTCACTCTTCATGTGTTAAAAGCACACATATATTGCTTTTCCATTCATGTATGGATTTATATTCCCATCTTTCTCATTATAATGTGATGTAATTGTAAGTAAACAACCACCGATTGCCTTTTTTTTTTTTTTTTTATAACTTGAGAAAGCTTTTATTCATTTGTTTATTTTTTCAATCTCAACATCTGATGCATGCTAAATGGAATTATGTTGGCTCACCTCCCTTAGTTTCATCCGCTACATGTAGATATAATAAGGGTTTGCATGTGCCCTTAGGGATTAGTTCTCGGCTGTTTAGAATTGAGTATCCCTCGGACTCATGGCCAAAGACTCCTGAACTAGCCCGGGGGGAGATACCATGGGTTATCAAAAAGAAAAATGAAAAAAACGGAATTATGTTAAATTGACACTATGGAATGGGACCTAACCAGTGGTGCCATGTAGCACACACTCTTGTGGGCCCCCTTGTTGTTGTATTATTACTTATGCAAGCGGTGGAAGCCACTTTCATGCCATCCAATTCTGTGACCTGAATATCTCATGGGCTTGTTACAATCTGAAATTGTTAAGAGTCATGAATGCAGGCAGTTGGTAGAGTCATGGAAAAGGAGTCCCTGATGTGTGCAGTAATGAGAACGAGGTGTAGCTGGGCTCCCCTTTCTCATCCTACAATATTGTGTAGGGTTTGAATGTTGGCTTGTTTCCTGCAATAATGCAGGCTATCATCTAAAAGCGGTTCCAGTAATAACAAAAAAAAACACACACAAAGCATGCAGTAATGTGTGGATGACGATTCATTTGAAAAATTGACATCAATGCACCAAGTAATATTCTGATAGACACTCATCTTCTTGTACTAAGTTCATATATGTATCAGTATCATCAGTTTAGTATAATCAGCTTCTTGTCACCTACCCTCTTGTGAACGGTGTGTGATTTTCAATCTATGCTGTCAAAAGTGGGATCCCTGACCGAATTCCCACACAGCTAGTGGGTGAAAATGAATGATTTGGGGTTTTGCCCAAACAGTAACAACCTTTAGCCATGGATAACTCTGCATTGTGATCAAAGTTGAGTCATCTCCTACTCGTTCTCGTTATTGATTTTACCTCATGAGAAATTACCAAGACGCCCAAAAATATGCAATTTAGCAATTTTTTAAATTTGCGATATCGTATAAAGTGGCTCTTCTTCTTCTTTTTTTTTTTCTCCATTTTCTCTTATTGTAACTTCTTTGTCCCACCATTTAGCATGTGAAACTAAACGCCTAAAGTTTTTTATATATATTTTTTTGGTAAATAAGATGAATGGTTCATATCATGAATTTGTGATCCCTCCCTCTCCCAGCGCCCGCCTCCACCCTCTCTCTCTCCCTCTACTTCTCCTTGATCATCGTCCCTCTTTAATTCGGTCACTCAGGGCCAAACAAATGAGTATATTGTTTGGCTCCTGAATGGCTAAAGGGCCAAACAAGATGATATTGTTGGGAGACGGCAATACAAATGTGTTGTTTGAATCACATATTAGAGACCTGATTTGGGATCTTAAACCCTACATTAGAGTTTTCAACCCTTCAATATCTCCAATCTATTTCCCTTCACACTTGGAGAGTCCATTCTAGAAATTACACATAAAACAAAATTCAATTTTGTCCTTTATCCAATGAATTAGCCAACACTCATAAATTCTTACAATCACCATCACTATTGTAATTAGTATAAGTTTTTCAGGGTCATTATGTTGGATGTTTTTGGTAACTAATATTGTTGGTCCCTTTCATGTCCATATGGATAATGTCTCCCTTCCTTTTCAAGAAATCGAGATGTCAGACGTAGGGACGATTTTGTTTGGCATCAAACCATCAATTGTGCGTCATGCGTAGCCTTTTCTTTGTAACTAACATGAATTCTCTGTTTTTACTTAGAACTCATTTGAAAATCAAGTACATGATCATGATCATGATCTCGATCTCGATCTCGATCTCACTCTCACACTCACTCTCACTCTCACTCTCACTCAAATTAATTGGTGCAGTTATGACCGGGAATGCGATGTACTTTTTGAAAGTTTTCAAAGTAATTAAGGGGTGATATTTCATCTTGAGGATGGACCCGGATTCCCATTGTCATTGCGTACTGAGAGGCTATGGGCCCGTTTGACACTTTATTAGTTTAGTAAAAATTAAGCAAAGCCTCCATGTTTAAGATAAGGGATCACATCAAAAGTATATATATATATATATATATATATATATTTTTTAAATTTTCTCTTTCATTTTATAAATAATGGTAAAAAAAAAAAAAAACAACCTCCTTTCTCCAATAAAAAAACAAAAAATCTCCACTTTTTTTTTCATACAAAAAATCAAAAAGATTTCATACCAAACAATCAATTGTTTGGAAAGTGCCCCGTATTGATTTACATGTAAATTAAGGGTTCGTTGCATTCTCCCCACCCTAGCAATGGTGCCCATTGCTATTTGGTTTCTTTTAGAAACAAGCAAGTACATGGTAGGTCATTTCCCTCATCTTTCTCTATTTCTCTCTTTTTATGTTTTTCAGCTTCGTTCGATCTTTAGCATATTCTTTCTCAAGTGCGATGTCCATTGGCCTCCTCTTTTTTCTTCAAAGATTTTAACTTTTTTTTGTAGTAGATTATCATATTTCAAATAAAGGTACATTTCAACCCATTCCATTTGTCTTTTACCTACAATGGTTGAAACCGTTCGCGAGCTTGTCATATTATTAATGGGCTGAAACCAATACTCATATTGATTAGGTAATAAAAATATGGGGTGCAATAAAGTTTTGTTGGTTTATTTTATTTTTCTTTTAAGTTTGCACATAATTTTGTAATTAATGCATTTTTCATTTTAAAATTAAATACAAGATGTGGGTTATGTCTTTTGAGGATATGATAATTAACTGCCGATTGAGTTTGGATGGGTCATTTAATAAATTTGGTATATAGAATTTTTAAGGATAATTTTAATAGTATGCTTCCTTCCTTCGTTTTTTATTTATTTTATTCCCACTACTAATAACTCAAGGAAGCCCGAAGTTATTTTCAATACATTATGATATCGTTTATACTAGCAAAATATGCCCGTGCTTATAGGCAAGAAATCAATGACATTTGTACGGTCAATCAGTTGATAACATTTGCATCATGTATAATATTAAAATTGAACATTTTTTTTGTGTAAATAGTGTTACACAAATGTGAACACAAAAATATTAATTAGTTTCCGGAAGTTAGAAAGTACAATAAATCATCTTATACCTTTGAATCTCTAATATTAAATTAGAAGTTAGAAAATATAAATCAATCTTTCCACTCAAAATAATTAGTCGGAGTTAGTGGAGGTGAAATAAAGACTAAAGAACTTAATGTGCTGACGTGGCTTATGAGTCAAAATAAATTAGTGAAGGTCAAAATCAACGAAAAGTCTATCGGTCCCAAACCCGGGACCGATAGCAGGACTCCAAAATCAATTGAGGCTGATTTCTCAATTGGATTCAGCCGCTTTCATATATAATATAATAATAAGATTTTTGGGCTAATTTAGAGGGTTGGACTGGGCCCAAGCTCACTTAGGTTGTGCACCAATTGGGTCACCCAAGAGTGACCTCCAAACTAGTGGGGCCATATTTCAAAAAGTAGGCCATGTGGGGTCGACAAAATAAATTCGTCCAATAGTTCTGCATGTCCTAAATCATAGTAGTTTCCATGTCCTCCACTTGATTTATTTCCTTTCTACTCCTAATTAGTACATCGTGATATTTTTTATGTTAGGGAAGTATTGCGAAATGAGTTGGGTGAGGATTTCATTGTTTTCTGGAAAATCCTAAAATTAAAAGACAATATCATGTATAGTCTATTGTGCTCGTTGGGTTCTCTCTCTACATTATCATATATAGTGTTTATATTTATGCAAGTTGTTATTTATTTTTTTTCTCTTTGTATGTTTTTCATTTAGCTTGTGAGAATTTTAATTGCTCTTTGCCCCTTTTAGAAGAAATTTCTGGCTCCGTCTCTTGTCGCAACGCAGCAACTACATTCACAAATGGTCAATATTACTTGTACAGATTTTTTAAGCTAAGATTTGGAGAATTCAATGAGGTAAAATGACAATCTAGAAGGCTGAAATTTTGGTATTTCACTAATCAAATAGGAAATCCCAATTGATGGGAGACAACAATTGATATATCTAAAAAAAAAACATATATATATGAAATTCTCGTAGGGGCTCACTTAACTTTCACGCTTAAGAAATGGAAATGGGATTTACTTACTTACGATTTGTTCATGTGAATTCTACATATGTAATTTTTACATCTGAAACACATTACCATGTTTATGCATGAGTAAACGTTAAACTGTTCTGATTACATGCCGGAATTTTCATTATATCAAAAACTATAAATATTTAAGACATAAAATAAAATCAAAGGACGTGTTTGGATGTGTGGTGAATTGAAGTAAAGTCACGAGGTAAAGCCTCCATTATTCAGACAACATAAGACAAATGGTCATATCAAAAGTTCACAAATTCAAAATCCCCTCTTTCTATTTTTTTTTTTTTTTTAAAGAGTAAAAAAACAACTTCCTTTATCCACTAAATAACAAAAAAAAAAAAAAATCCTCTTTTTTCACAAAAGGTAAAAAACATTTCCTATCAAGCACTAAAAACAAAAGACCATCTTAACCCCTTATATTTTATTCTCTGTTGATTTGATGCTTCACCTCACTTTACTTCAATTCACCATACATCCAAACACGCCAGAATTTGATGGGTCAATAAAAAATTCCGTAATAGTTCAAATTAAAATTTTGGGCTCAAAGGATTTGCGAAAGATAAAAGATGGTGTTGGATATTAAAATCATGACCTCTAAAAAACTATTGGCAGTTTTCTAACCAGAAAGATACATGACACTTTCACAGTTTTCAAATGCATAAATTCCCATATAAAAATGATTTCATTTATACATCATTTTCATACCTCATTCATGCATATGGGATGTATACATGAACACAAATAAAGATAACGACATGTAATTGTTATGCATGTGCACCATTTAGATATCAAAATGGGTGCAGCCAAATGACCTTTTAAGAACTTCCTCATAAAAAATCTGCGAGCTTTAGGCCTGCCAAAGGGTTGGGCCCAGGGTTGTGTTTACCCTACCCTCAATATATTCAAGGCCCGGCTTGGGGAACCTCGAGGGCCAGGGCTGGGTCAGTGGCGGTCCCAAGGCCCGAAAATACGAATACCAAAACAGAAACTTAATTTTTTAAGGGCTTTTTGAGAACTGGGTCGGCCAACTGGGTAGGGCCTCCCTTCAAAGGGTTGTACAAAGGAAGCATTACAGTCTTGCAGGTTGTAAAGTTATGTTTGGCCACATCCATCGTATTCTTGGCTGTTGCGGCACTAAATAGGGGGACCTCCAATCCATCTTGTTTTTTATCCTGGTTGTTGAGGCCCTAAATAGGTGGGCCTCCCTCCGTGGACTCCAGTACGGTCTTGTCAATATATATCGTGTGGACCACATAGGGTTGTACAAAACTGATAGTACGGTTGTTGTTCCATGGTCTTTTCACCTTTCCATATGGACCCCTCTTTTTGTTGTTTCTTCTTATTTGCAATTTAACAGGCACAGTGACGTGTTCCAGATGAATCAACAGAATGGGCCATCTAGACTGGCCCACCAAATGAACGGTGTCTGTCAGCATTAACCAACCATGGAACTAACTTTGATCTAGGCGACAAGTCAAGAATACTAGGCTTAGGCTTGCTGAATCATGAAAGATTTTGAGCCACAAGATGATAAGTGAGGTCTAATGATTGTCACATGGGGTGCCGGACACCTTGTATAAAATGCAAGCAGCAGGGCTACCTACAAGAGTGCAACATTGCACTGAGTTAGCCAGGGGACCTTGATTCTCTGGATCATTCAGATGGCTCTGGTTCAGATCAGTGAGACGCCAAGATGGAAGAAGCTGTTGGGATTTGTTGGGCCTGGTTTTCTGGTTTCTGTGGCTTATCTTGACCCAGGAAACTGTATTCTCTCATCTCTGGCTCCTCGTATCTCTTTTCATTAGTTTTAATATAGTGTCATGCAAATCAATCTGCATTTAATGGATTGTTGCCTTTTAGGGTACAAACTATGGTGTAATCATACCTGTAGTTGGAGCGATGGAATTTGGAATTCTCTCAATGCTTGTCACCCAGCTTAAATTCCAAATGCTCCAGTCCACTCTAGTATTTAAAAATGCTTGAATTTTAAGATTTCGAAAGGCTTTTCACGTGCGTTCTATCTAAAACTCTAATTTCAAATAAATTAAGCATTTGGAATGCTTAAGGGACAAGATCCGGATCCAATATCAGAAAACCCCCAACAGGCACAATTCTCGGTCAGAAATACGTACAATAATGTTTGATTTATTGAGAGTGGCCTAACATATATAGGTTTAAGTAAGTATTTGAGTAGATAGCTATGTACCAATTCAAAAAAAAAAAAAAAAAAAAGTAGCAGCTAGCTATGTAAGAACGCATGAAATTTTGAAGTAGAGGGTGATGTTTTATATTACATCTATAATTCCACTCACCCAAGCAACTCAGCAGGCCATGAGTCAAGTAACTCAGCCAAGTGTGGCCGAGTCTGTTTATATGTTAAGAGTCAATCGACTATGCGGCTCAAGCAGAGTCAAACGAAGTCAAGTCTAGTTTTTTGACCGATGTATAGTAGCACAGACTTACATGTTCTTTATTGTTTTATCTGGTGATTGCAATGAAGTGGAGACGGATCTGCAAGCAGGCGCTAACAACAGATACCAGGTGAATGAAAACTCTTTCTCTATCTATCTACCTGTCTGTCTGTCTGTCTGTCTGTGTATCTATCTTTATATAAACACATCTCAAATTCATTTCATGTCTTGTAATGTGGAAGCAGCTGCTGTGGATCATTCTTGTTGGGTTGAGCTTTGCTTTGATCATCCAGTCCCGCTCTGCCAATCTGGGGGTGGCTACAGGTTACTTCATATGGCCTATAAATACATGTTTTACAAGTATATCTATTCAGTTACATGATATATTACGATATAAAAATAGATAGATGTATGCTTACATTCATTTTTACTTTTATATATATCTGTATTATGAGTTGTAATATATAGCTAGGTTTTATTGTCACCTAACAATCTGGCACCAACCCTCCTTTTCTTTGATGAATTTGAGACCGACACACAATAATAGATGCCTTATGAGGAGTAACTGTAATACACAGATGGAGGTGGTCTTATATGACCCTGCCAAACTATTTGCACAAAATAACATGGAAAGAGGACGATACTGGTGAAGGGATCTCCTTCAAACTGTTTGCAAGTGAAAGCTTCATGTGCACAAGCATCAGTTGTGAACTATGGTGGACCCATGCAGTGGCGGCTCCAGGAACTCAACTCAGTAGGGTCAACAAAAAACTTATCTTTCACAAATCGAATAAATTTATTTTTTCCTTTATCAACATTTGTCTTCTACTTTCGATAATTCGACAAATATAGTATAAAATTCTCAAATAATTTATTTTCGATAACCCACAAAGATAATATTAAATTCTAAAAAAAAATTGTAATATATTGTTACTAATAGTTCTTAATCCAAAAGGAAAATCTAAGGGCCCGTTTGGATGCACAAGAAAATACTTGAATTTAATATTTTATAGAATATAATCTTTTATTTTTTAACGAACAAAAAATCTTATGTGTTTGGTAACTCAAGAAAAATTTGAAGAAAAGATTCTTTTCTTTCAAAAAGCTCAATATTTTCTCCTTCAGCTTCCCCTTGTAGAAAACTTTCTACAAGATAAGAATCTTTTAAAATGACTATTACAAAGTGGTAGAGTAGAGTAAAGTAAAGACTTTAGTTCACCAAATCCATCATAATGTTTATGTTTACACATATGGTAAAGTAAAGTAAAAGTAAATCTCACAGGATGGTAAATGTTTGGTAAAGTAAAGGCGAGATAAAGTGCATGGTGATGTAAAGTGGGAGGGAATGGTAAAGTAGTTTCTTTTCTTTACTTTACTTTATTACATTTTATCGTAGTTTTATATGGTAAAGAAAAAATGACTTGTTTACGGGTGTGGTAAAGTAAAATAAAGATTAATTGATGTCATATCATGGTAAAAAGGTGAGGTAAAGTAAGGTCAGATGAAGTATGTGATAAAGCAAACCGGGAGAGAGAGAGAGAGAGTTATAAAGTAGTTATTTTTTTATTAACTTTACTTTACTATACTTTACCATGGTTTTCTGTGATAAAAGAAAGTAACTGATAGTAAAATGTGAAAGTTAAACTTTACTTTACTACATCACTTTTTTATCAAGACGTGGTAAATTACATAGAAATTAAAATATTTAATAAATTTTTTTCTTATAATGTTATTTACTTTAATCATAACACCTTCTAAACTGCTCAATTTGAAATCTGTAATATTCTTAAAAAATTACCAAATAGTAAAAATATTATATTATTATAATATTGCATTATTGTATTCTATACTATTTTATTCTTGCAGTATTTAAATCTATAAATATTTTATTCTGTAGACATCCAAACGGGCCATAAATACATAAACTCCTACAGCTGCCCTCAACAGGTTTTCATGTATTGAAATCATTGCATAATGACCTCATTATCAACACTAGCAACCACATACTTTTCAATATACGTAACTAAACAGTCATTCATCCATTGATCTCTCATTCGGTCATGCAACCTGTTATTTACGTACTTCATTGCTGAAAAAGCTATTTCTACCGTCGCAGTCGCTATTTATAAAGTCAACGCGAATTTTAGAAGCAAATAAACTAATTGATATACGATATCCTTCTTTGTCTCCACTAATTTTCTAGCAATGCCACCAATTCCTTTAAGTTCTAAAAACTCATTGCTAGAGCGGATATCAATAATGTGGGCCCATTAATTTGTTTTATATTTTGGTAGACAGTTGGCCCATTAACTTAGGCGATGGGTATTTTAAAGTAACTTTTGTTCATTATCACAGCAACAAAGAAAATGTGTACAGTTAGCTAATGTGGGGGTGAAACTCTTAAATTGAGTGGTGTCAAACTCAAAAGTTTATGTGGGGTCAAACTCAACATCTCAATTCATGACATAAAAAATTTTATTTTTTAAATATTTTTTCAGATCTCAGTGGGATCAATTGACCCCACTGTGATCAATGTGGCGCCGCCCATGGACCCAGGATTTTTATTTGGGTGGGCCTAACTTTTTGTTAGCATAATCATAAACATTGTGTTATAGTCTAGGAAAAAACCTTCCAACGAAGAAGAAGAAGAAGAACATAATTTTTTTGCTACCTATTAAAGCTCAATTTCTATAATTTTGTTGTTACCTACTTTTCTTTATAAGAAAAGGAAAAAAAAAAAAAAAAAAGTAAGAAAGAGGCAAACTCCTATGTAGAAGATAATTTGAAGGATTGAAAATGACAATACCCTGACACAACCACCATGGATTATGGAATGGAAGGAAACTCTAGTTCAATCAAAATGCTCACCCATTCTCACCATATCAAGGAAACCTACATATCACACAACACATACAACGCAAACGAGAATTCCGGATGTTCATGACACTTTAATAATCTACAAATCACTCTTCTATAAAAAAAAGACATACCATTCTCCCTTTAAATATTAATCTCTCATTTTCGAATCCCCCAATTTCCATCTCTTTCTATATTATCCATTCTCTTTTTAAAATAACCTCATCTTTTTCAACACTCAATTCCCATTTCCCCATCCCCTCCCTTAAATTAGTGGTCCAAAGTCGCACTTCTGGACCACACCCGCAAGCATTATGTCATGTTATTTGTGGTTCTCCCTTTGTTGAGGGAGAAGGGAAGGGAGAAATTGAGAACACAAGTAAAATTAGTTGATTGCATTCTACTTAAATTGATCTCACCGATCTTCCTCAATATCTATACCACTATGTAGATCTCGTCACCACGAGTACGCAGGTGATAACAGATCTCAAATCTGAGTTGGTATGGCTTTGCTATCGCAGAAACGAATCCTAGCCCTCTGATTGGTCAAACTGCACTTTGATCAGATTATGTTGATGATATCAGCTGATGTTAGCACTTCTCGCTGACTTGACTTACTTCTGCAAATGGGCCACGTCCGCCAACAACTTGAGACCGACCTGCACCTAGCCAACCTGTGGTCAGACTCGTCCCAGGCGCTAGTTGGTTCGGTTTACATGATTGAAAACCCAGGAATGGATGTTAATGGGTGTTTGATTCTCTGATTATCCGGAGGTTTCAACCCGTTAAAAACTGGATATGAGTCCTTATTTAGGCCCCGATAAGTAAATGGGTCCGGGTCCGGTTCCATCTTAGTTTGGCCTCGTGGACCCGATACCCGAAATATTACCTCAGTTTTCGAAAATCTCCCCTAAAAACCATTTTTTTTTTTTAAATATCATTCTCTACCTATACCTGGACCCGTATCCAGACCCGTCTCATATATAGTTCTAGTTCCGATTCTGGAGTCAAGAAACCGGTTTCGAAACGGTCCCGGATCCGGATCTGATTCTACTTTCTCCTTAATGGTTCCGGTTCTGAGTCCACCATAGATCCGGACCGGAACCGACCAGTTTACAATCCTATGAAAACCAGGTCTGACACAGTTACGCATTTGAATTATATTGCAAGGAGAGTACGGCTGTGGTATGAAAAAAAAATAAAAAATCGAAGCTAGGTAGTTGTTTGTAAACTTCAGGAAATGCAGGTTGTTACATGTAAGTTTCTGAAAACACCAAATGGAATTCAATAAAATGCAACCCCACACACACACTCACAAAGAAACAGGCAAAAAAACAACACCACAACAACAATAACAAGAAGCTTCTGTGATGAGAGGATTAAAGTTAGGGGACTGAGGTTAATGGGTGACAATTATGTTGTTGTTGTCAGATGGATTAGAGTTGCCACAGAACTTCCCAAGATTAGAAGATCCGAAGATCTTTGAATCTGGATAACCTGAGGCATTCTATTTCTGACCCATTTAATCAACCCATGTTTTTTTTCTTTTTTTCTTTTTTTCTTCTTCCTATTTTTTGTTTACATCGTTCCTGATTCATTAGGATCCAAGAGGATGAAACATGGATGTTGTGTATAATACAGGGAAGCATCTCTCTGAGCATTGTAAGGCTGAGTACCCCAAGCTGGTGAATTACTGCCTGTGGATCTTAGCAGAAGTTTCTGTGATTGCTGCCGACATTCCAGAAGGTTGAATAGGAAAGCATGAAAAACTCAACATTGAGGACTCAATTCATTTGTTCAAATTTGAATGGTGGACAGTTTTCTACACTCATCTTACTTTAGACCTTATTCATTTTCATCTAGATGGCTTATTCAATACAGGGGTCTAATTGGATGAAAATAGTCTGCACTTCAAATATGATGACTGGGATGGAGTTATTCTCAATTTTTTCCACCTTGTTTTCTCAACAAAATAGACCCTTACGGCTGTTTTCCTACTCTATATTGAATCCCTAGGAATTCTTAGTGAAGGGGTTTTATAGGAGTTTAAAGAGGCAAGGAGTGATATGTCTAATGTGGATATCGCAGATGTGACCATCACTTCTATAGGATTTAATTTTACTAGGGTGACGAGTGGTAATCATTTCCCAGTGAACATGAGATTCTCTTATAACCCTTTCAAATCTTCACCATTAATTTGTAGCTTAAAAGTGAAGGACTAAATAGAAGATCGCAAAGGGCCATCATATGATACCGCATTGATGGGATATGATTATTTACCCATCACCCTAGTAAATTAAATCTCTAGAAAAGTGATGCCCTTCCCACTTCTATATCTTAAATCCTTCAATCTTTTAACACTCTTTTGATGAATCTCTTTATCATGAACCCTTGGAATCCAGTATGAAATAGGCAACTGGGATTTATACGCACACTTTTTGATGCATACACTTGCAAATGATACTATGTTCAAGTTTATGCATCCAAAGAGTAATGCATGTCTTTTTTTTTTTTTCTAGAACACTTCATTTCTCCAACTAATCTGTATTTAAATCTTGATAGTGATAGGAACAGCCTTTGCCCTGAACATACTCTTTGGCTTACCCATATGGGCTGGAGTATTGTTGGCTGGATTGAACACACTTCTCCTCCTTGCACTACAGAGATATGGCGTGAGTAAATTATCTTTTCTACAGGGACTGTTGTGTAGTATATCTTCTACCAAAATCATAACATATTAGTTCTGGAATTCAAATTTGTAGATAAGAAAGCTGGAGGTGGCTATAACTGTTCTTCTGTTGATCATGGGAGGTTGCTTCTTCGCAGAGATGGCCCACGCCAAGCCCAATGCTACCGAGGTCCTGATGGGGATGTTTGTTCCCAAACTGAAGAGTGATCGAGCCACCAGGGACGCCATTGCGCTCTTGGGTGCTCTCATCATGCCGTAATTCTCATCCACCACCTTCCTCCACTCTTTTATTAAGTTTATCACAGATCACATCATGTGATCAATGTAAGATAATTGCCTGTGAACAGATGCATGCCTGCTTGTTAGGGAGCCCCACTGTCTCACTATTTGATCACCACTTAATGGTGATCATCCTTCTACATTATGGTAACCAAAAGTATACATACTCATTTATGCATAATTTTTTACTAATCATACTTCATCATTCTCGTCTTTGCCTTATCCTATCAATTTGGGTTCTGTTGAATGCATACTGTTCATATAAAAAAGCTACTATATTGAGTTTCCTCCTCTTATGGTAGTATAATTGTGTGTAAATGAAATTACTAACCACTTTATCTTGGATTTACAGGCACAATCTCTTCCTTCACTCTGCATTGGTCATGTCTAGAAAAATACCACAATCCGTCCACGGAATTAATGTGCGCAAATAAAATCACTCCCTATCAGTAACTTAGAAATTTAACCTACTATTGCTAATACATCCTTGGTTTTCTTAGAGCGCGTGCAGATACTTCTTAATCGAAAGCGGGGTGGCGCTGTTAATCGCCTTCCTCATCAATGTGTCTGTCGTCTCTGTTAGTGGCAGTGTCTGCTCTGATCACGATCTCTCATCTTCAAACAAAGCTCTTTGCAAGGACATCACACTCAATTCTGCAGCATTCTTGCTCAAGGTCTCTTACATTTATTTCCTTCTATATTTCAAACATGGATGGCATCATGTACTTGTAACTCACACCACTGTCCCTATCCAGCTGAGCTACAGTCGGAGACTAAAGGTCTCTCACATTTAACTCTATAAAGTGAATGCTAACTACAACCAATTTGAAAGCAACATGTGATAGATGTGCAGACAACTAACTATACATGCCATAGTGTATAGAATAATTCATTCTTGGACTACATGAAGAATTACCCCTTTTCGTAATACTACGCTGTTTGGTTCACGGTCGGGCTACATGAAGAGTCATCCCTTGTCATACTCATGGTGGTCTTCACATGTATAGTTATCTGTGCAAAATGTATACACAACCACAAGTTCGTGGCTCTAGCATGGATAAATGCCTGTCGCAAGAGGTTATGCCCCAGCTGAATCCACACAACTCGGTTTACCTATAACTTTTAACTACCTATAATTGGTGATGGCAAAGACCAAAATAACTGTGACTTCTGTAACTATGGCTATACAAATGCAAGCCATGTTACCTGCACTCTGTTTACAAAGATCAAAACGGGCACTTAGGATTGTCCAAATTGGATTATTAATAACTCCATGTGCCCTTAAACTAATCTCAATTGTGCCATTTGAATTTTAATTTGTCACTCTTGAGAAACTTACAATGACAAACTTGCAGAATGTATTAGGAAAATGGAGTTCAACAGTATACGCGATCTCGTTGCTGGCATCAGGGCAGAGCTCTACAGTCACCGGAACCTATGCTGGCCAGTATATCATGCAAGTAATTTGAAAGATAGTTCATAAATTCCATAGGCAATTACTAAACTAAAACACGATGTGAAGAAGTTGCTTATGTTTGCAGGGTTTTTTGGATCTGAAAATGCGGCCTTGGTTGAGAAACCTACTTACTCGCTGTATAGCCATCACACCAAGCTTAGTAGTTTCCATAATCGGTGGCTCCACGGGAGCCGGGAGGCTTATTATTATCGCTTCGGTACTTCAAATTTGTATTAGTTCGTATAATCATGCATCTAGCTGGATATATTCATAAATACATGTACATATGTACATAAAGTAACTTCTTGGTGCAGATGATCTTATCATTCCAACTCCCATTTGCATTGATTCCTCTGCTCAAGTTCACCAGCAGCAAGGCCAAAATGGGCCTGCATAGGAACTCATTGCTGGTAAGAACATTTTACACTACTTCCCCTATTGCATTATTAGTTGCCTAAAATTAGCTAAGATTAATGAAGCATGGTCTGAAGACAGTTACAGATGTTATAACAGTTATCTCAATGAGGGTTACCTGGATTTGTGGATCACAAATCACAGTTTCTGCCTTGTGGATCACAGTATGCCTCTTGTCTAGGGGTAGGGTTAGATAATTTACATTTTTGGATCTCTCATGTAGATTTAGCCATTCTTTATTAATTTACATGTGGAGCTGAGTTCTATGTCTAGGATTTCAAGCCATTGATAGGATGGGTCTAAATTTTGAATAGTCATTGCAGACAATGCTCATGGACTTGAATATAGGACTGATATCGTCATCGTCGGTATCATCATCATGGCCATACCTCAATAATTTGTGGTCGGCTAAAAGAGTTCTACTCTTAATTATGAACACTTGTGAACAATATTAGAGTAAAGAACATAGTCCTTGTAAATAAATATAAATTTTAGCATGTGACTTGATTATCTGATAGATTCATTCCTTTATAAATCTTCTTTAACTAGGTCACAGCAGCTTCCTGGGTCTTGGGTCTGTTTATGATTGGAATTAACATGTATTTCTTAAGCACGAGCTTGTTGGGCTGGTTGACGCATAACCATTTGCCCAGGGCCACTTCAGTTCTTGCAGCAGCCATTGTCATCCCCGGCATGATAATCTACATAGGAATGTTGGTTTACTTGACATTTAAGAAGGAGACTGCTGTAACATCCTCACCACCTCTTGCAATGAACGTAGTGAGGTCTGACCAGGCTCAATTGCGGACAGAACCCAACATTGACAGTCCAACAGATCCAGAACTACAGGTAGAGGTTGTATGCAGCGATGCCCAAGCCTCTAGCCTCAAGAGAATACATGACATGCCATTAAACTAATAAGAGTTAAGCATTTATGCTTATTTTCCCTACCATTCTACAACAAATCTACATGAATTATGTGCAGAATATGATATTGTTTTCACTGCAACTTTGAAGAAAATCATATGATATTATCGGATCTGAGTGGATTGTCATTTGAGTGTTGTGTGAACTCATATACATATATATATATAGGTATGAGGTTTGTTATTCTTGTACATATGTTTGCTACTCAAATTGATTATGAGTCCATTCTCAATGCCTATTGAAGTCTGCTATGGGTAAATATTGAAAATCTATCTTAATCCATATATATCTTTTATTTGTGCCTGCTTTTAGTACAACAACAATAGAACACTAGCATAACCACCCGTGCTCAGCACGGTACATCCATGTATTATAAATTAAATATTTGTATATTAAAAAGGTTACGTGGATTTCCTCTTTCCATCCATTAAGTTGAAAAAAAAAAAACTTGGGGAGAAAGGGTGTAAAAGAGATGAGCAGAGCAAGAGTCTTAAAAAAAGAGGAAAAAGTAGAACTAAAGTAGAGAGTAGTGGGTGGTTTGATGAAATAAGAATATGAGTGGGTAGTTATGGGGACAAAAGTTGAAACATTTAGCAAAGAGGGATAATTGTCGGTCAAAATCGTAACTGACAGTCAAAATCCAATCTAAAAACACTTTAAGCTTAATATAGTATAATGAGAAATCCAATATAGTATATTGGAGATAGGGATGCAACTCGGGTGTATCGGGCTCAGTATCAACATGAATTGTATGAAGGTAAGCCGGAACCCAAATTCTAAAAAACTAAGATCAAGCCAAGCATGGGTGATAGAATAAGTACATGCATTAAGATATAGCATAATATTTATGTATTTTGTGTTCATAATATGTTTTTATTTATTTTTTTATTGATAATGGAACTTCTATTAAAGGAAAAAAAAAAAGAGCATACATGAGAAAAGAAGAAAAAAGAGGAAAGGTACAAAAGCATTATACCAAACCCCTCACCAAAAGGGGGAAAAAAGCAAAACAAACAACACTACAAAACATCAAAAACCAAGCCCTCTACAGAAGGACCAAAAAAAAAAAAAGGAAAAACCACCACACAAATCATCAAATACCAACAAAAGTTTTGTCTCCACACCTTGCTTTGCTAATAAATCTGCCATGTCACTGGCCAAGCAGTTTAATGCTTGAACACTACCCGCATCGAAGAGGACAAAACTCTAATCTCCTTAAGAATGTAGAGAAACTTTGTTAAAAGCCTTACCATTATAGGAGACTTTAAGAAATAGAATTGGGAAAGTCACTTTCTACAATCAAGTTATCACTAAAAGTCCCACATTATATTCTCAAAGCCCCTAAAATGGCAAGCACCTCCACCTTGTTAAAGTCTTTAATTCCAATGGCTTGCAAAACAAAACCAACACTTCACCATCAAAGTTATATAGCACCCATCCAATCCCCACTATCCCCGGTTTGCCTGGTTTGCCTCTTGCTGCCCCATCTACATTAAACTTAAGAGTACCTCCCAAAGGCAGGCACCATTTAACAAGATTGATGGAATTGGAAGACCCACACGCCATACAAGCCTCCCAATTAATAAGAGTATTTTCGATGTTACGAAAATTAAGCTCCTGTCTCCCTATAGCCCATTTTTCCGGATTTTAACAAGAGCGCTGCCTACAAATCTTGCAAAAAAGAAGCCATATTACGAAAAATCCTCCCAATTATCAAAAAAAAAGTATTGATTTCTTATCATAATATATGTGTGTGTGTGTAATTTGGGTGCCTAGGCCCAAGCCCAAGTCCAGCCTTCAAAATCCAGGCCTGATGCCTACCATGAAAATTGGGTTTTCATGTACATATATGCTCAGACTTGGTGCAGCCTAAAGTTTCACTCCTAATTGTTAGTACCTTCGCCTCCATCTTAAGGGAAGCCCAACCCATAACTTATCTATGGTAACATTGGACCTGAGCAGGCCCTATCCCAGTCCATTGAGAGCTGGGCCAGGCACATTTCCAGCCCTAGAAGAAGAGAGACTGACTCCCACATTTTTTCTTTCTTTTCCCGGACATTTATGGACCATGAGTCCCAAAGGCCCCTATCCCTAGTGTGCAGGGTAATTGGTAGGTAAACCTTGCCTCCAACAACCAATGAAATTACTTATCTATGTTCAAATTCAATTAGACCAAATGCAAAGTATCAAGAGCAGGCCCCTCTACATTGCTCATGGCGACCCTTAGGGGCTGTTTGGGAACTTCACTAGTAAAGCGAAGGCTTTACTTCACTTCATTCTACATGTGAAGCTCCCAAACAGACCCTTATATAGGATGCCCATAGAAGAAAATCGCACCACAGTCTTTCTCTCTTCACTCACTCTTCACCGCAGCTGGAATAACACTTGATAAACCGTGGCTTTTAGCAATGTCCAAACCATCTCATGTTTTAGATATATAAATAGCTAAACCTCCAAACCCATTTTTGTATCTAGTGGGATTAGTGGGCCCTGCAAACAGGTCACGCGAGTACGTGACATTTCTTTTAACTTTCTATTGGAACTACTACTAGCTTTTAGTTTTATGCCCTAATTCTTTTTTCTATCGTGTTTTTTTTTTTTTTTTTTTTCTTCGTATCATTACCCTCTTAATTAGTATTTTGTATTATAATCTATGTAGCAATATGTGTCCAACATAGTAATTAGTGTTTTTCCACAATGTACATTGTGCACTATTATCAATTTAGACTACTTGTAGCATTAAATAGTTTTTGATTTCGACCTGATTCTCCATACTCTTAAAATGGTAAAACCTACATTTCTTGTGGTAAGTCTTTAGTTTACTTACTCTCAAGCCATGACTAAAGAAGCCCCCCTTTGAGCTTCATGTTAATGAATTACTAGTATTCTTCTTTTATAATCACCAGCACGTCTTCTATAAAAACTTCCCCCATGTTAGAGATGATCTAAAATATAACATACATAAGGCAAAAATTTATCCCTATCTGAATCACAATATGGGCCCTCTCTCTTCTCCATGTAAATTCTATAATCAAGTAAAAAATAGAAAAATGGGTGAAAAGATTTGATGTTATAGTTTCAAGGAATTAAGGCAGCTTAACACTAGCAAAGACTTGAGATTGATTGATAAGTTTATAAATGTAATGTCAAGGATGCAGATACAATTATACAAATGAGGGTAAAGGATCCAGACAAGACAACACTCAAATATTCCTTATTTGTATCCCCATCCTTATCTTTATCTTTATAAGCAAAATGACAATGTCATTGATCAGAAACATTCACTTCAACAGGTATGAATGGAAAAGTGGAATGCATTTATAAAACTGATGGAAATTCTCAGAGATCTATCATAAAATATAAATTGATAAATTTAGTAAGTCTTGGCGTAATATTAAAAAAGAATTGTAATAATTGAAAATATTAAAAAGTCCCTACATAGTTAACACATTATTATGATTGGTATTAAGTGAAGAGGTTAAATGGCTTGAATACACCTTCTCTCCCTGAAATCTTAAAATGTAGTCCCAAAATAATTGGACTTTTCATTTTTCACCAACTCCAAATGCACCCTATAAGTAAGATCATCCATTCTCTATTAAAAAAAAAAAATGAGAAAGAAAGAAAGAAAACCCTATTAGCATTGCCAATCCATTTCTGTCCATTCTCCACCTCAACCCTATTAGCATTGCCAATCCATCTCTGTCCATTCTCCACCTCCTATCAACCTGAATTCGGCCATTTTTCCTGAAAATTTGAAGAACCCTTCAAAATAGTTTTTGGATTTTCACAAATTTGATTGCTCTACACTCTGAGTTTGGCCACCTTTTTCTTTTTCATATTAAAATAGGCCCCACAGGGTGTGTTCCAACTTCTTTCATTAGCTCCAATCGAAATTGGCCCTGCCAAAACTATTTTCTCTACTGTTATTTAGATTTGTGCCTTTATAATTTATATCCACTCCAAAATACGTTAAAACTACCTACATTCTACCTTATTATAAGAAAGATGTGGAAACAAATTAAAGAGGGAGTGAGAGGGGGCAAGGAGGGAGGGAGGGAGGGAGGGAGGGAAGAAAGGGGAAATAAGAAGATACAAGATCAGCCAAAAACCCTTAGGGTAGAGTAACAAAAGTTCTAAGATGGACGGAAGCCCAGAGTTGAGGAGGATGGATGCAGTTTGAGAAAATGGGCAAGAATTAATGGTGTTTACTCTTTTTTCCTTTTATTCTTGTATGTGAAGGTGTAATTAGATTTGCTTGAACAAAAACATTGGACATTTTCTACTCCTTAAGGCACCGCTGGACTAATCATCATCTCGTAAAATTTTTCCTTTGATCTTGTTGGGACGCGCTAATCACAAAGTACTCCAAATTTACTTGTTAAACAAACCTCTGTAATAAGAGGGAGAAACCACGGAGTCACCAATTAAATCCACTACGAGAATTGTTGTTACAAGCTTCTTCTTAAACTAATGACTTGAGGATCACCTTCTCATATACAAAGTCCCCTTTCACTCTCTTCATGGAAGAGAAGAAAGCAAAAATCTCTTACTTTATCACTCTAAAATAAGAGGAACTCGCCTTTGTAAAGATTTTAGGTTGGCTAATTCATTGGGTAATGGACAAAACCGAGATTCTTTAAACTTGTATTTTATTTAGAAAATGACTGCTCAAGGAAGTAGAAAAAAATTTCGGACTCTATCAATTGACAGAGGTCGCTCGAACGAGCCTCCATTCGCTCGAGCGAACCCTTCACATTGTTTCTTCGCTCGACCCATCTCCCAGCTCGCTCGAGCAATCAAGGTTCTGGAATGAAAATTTGAAGACAGAAAGTAGTTCGTTCGAGTGAACCATATAACCGCTCGAGCGAACCTCTCACAGAACGATGATCGCTCGACCGCCCGTTTACTTCGCTCAACCCAAGAAGGTTCTGCACTGAACGTTTGCAAACAGAAAGCAGTTCGCTCGAGCGAACCTGGGCGCAAAATTGGAAATTTGCCCGGAACTCTCTTCTGATTTGCCTCAATATGCAATTACTAATTCTAATCAAATTTGTAACCCTTGAGGCACGAATCTAGGCCTATGTAAAGCCTTTATCTCTCTATTCAACAGCACCTCTCCAACAAAGAAAATTCATAAGAGAGAACTTGAGAGATTCATCTTTCCCCAAGGCTATCATCTGGTGTGCTGAAGTTTCAAGCTTTGGTTTCATGCTCCATTCTTCTTCTCTGAAATAGAGACGTCTTGAAGAGACATTCAAGGTGGTTGGTTCAAGAGCAGTGAAGGTGCACGGCGAGCAGTCGGCAGGATCAAAGCAGTCCTTGGGTTGAGTTAACAACTGAGAAAGGGTTATAAGTGTCTCTTATAATTTTCGTTTCAAATAGTGCTTGATTGTCTGTTGGCTTAGACGATAAGGTTCGTGGTTTTTCCCGAGCAGGATTTTCCACATAAAAATCCTGCGTCCTTCTCTCTTTGTGGTTTGATTGCTTTTAATTTGGATTAAGATTAATTATTAGTTTAATCACTTGTGGATTGATATTCAATAAAGATCAGGTTATTGAGACCTCTGCCTATGTTAAGGTAGAAATATCAAATTTTCAACCTTGGTGTTGTAGGATTTGGTTACCACTCTTATTGCTTGTCTTGAATTAAATGAGTAATCAAAGAGAATATGCCTTTTAACTTTCTCTTCACTCACACATATGGGTCACACATGTCAACTTCAGTTATATTAGCCAAGACAATCTTGAACGGTCAAGCATGTCCCACTTATCTTATCATGCTTCCAATTAGATTGGCTTGGCTAACAAGTCAAATCTAATGTGGGCCTTCACATGAGGATGGGCCGATGAGACCCAACAAAAACTAACCAAATCACTAATACTACACCAAAGTTCTCATCCAACTCGCATTTTAGAATTATAACTGTACACCAAAGGTATATTTATCTTCCTTGTTTCTGCTAGATAGGAACAAAAAATCATCTACTTTTACATGGTCCTTATTTTCCAATGTTTGGTGTGGTACAATTCCCTCAAACAAAAGTAACAAAAAGCAATTGTTTTTCTCATTGGCACAGAAAAGCTTTTCCTGGACAGAGAGGTTGAACTTGGATTCCCATGGAAGAAAAAAAGTGAAAGTCCTCTTTGCAGTGTTACACAAACATGTCCTAACAGCCTATTGATACGGAACGAAAATAGATGGGGAAAATTGTTTGAATGTATGTTAATTTGAATTAGGGACAATTTCCTTATCTTTTTCTCTGCTTCCAAATGAGCCCTCCAAGAGAAGTATAAGATAAACAGGTACATAGACAATAAAATATAGGTCAATTTTATTGATTCAACCAGATCTGATCAGTTCAGATGCTCTTGAAATTGTAATACTAATCTTCATACCCATGCAAACATCATATAAACAACTACATACACATCATACACGCATGTTGCATACACTAATCTTGACTCTCAAATATAAAAAGTGTTTTAGCATGGTATTTTATAGTGGTACACATGTACCCATACATTATTAAGCAATAAACATCGAGCAACACAAACGTTTTAAGGTATCATGAGCTACCCCAGTAGAATATATATGCTCTAGGCGATATCACGCATACAGCGACAGAAACTGTGGCTCCACTTCAAGCCCCACTTCATTTAGATGCTGCTCACATCCTAATCCTAATCCTAATTCCACTGCCCTTCCCTCTCACTTCCCTATGGACTATCGCTGGACCCAATTAGCTCATGTACTATAGTCATGGTCGGATTTGAGATCTAATCTTTCTATGCTATAAATTTTATGAGAGTGAAGTAAAGTAAAGTAGATTTCATATAAGGAGTGAAGTGGAGCATAAGTGGATTGAAGTTAAGGTAGAGTACTTCACTTCATTTTGTTTGAATGCTTGGTGTGAAATTAAGGTTTCGAATATAGTAATGAAACTGTTTAGGGTTTAAGTGAAATGGATGTACATGTGGCTAATAACAATACTTCATTTGTTACTCATCCAACGAAAGTAGAGTTGAGATTTTAAACGGTTGGGGCTCATTTAACTTTACTTTACTACATTTTTTTGTCTATCAAAATAGGTAGGGACCCAATCTTGGATACCGTGCAGGAGCAGATGTTATGTTTCAGGATAATGTTTCTTGTCGCAAGAGTGGATATTATCTCCGGTCTCTTGTGAGTCCTAGCCCCTTGGCTACCAAAATCTCTGAGAGGCCTATGTCTTGATAATCATAGATCTTTAAAATCTGAAATTTGGGGACCTCCTATTCAGACAAATCACTTTACAACGTCCCCCAACCAATCCTCCTAGGTGGATCTCACTGGGCTGGGATGTTACTCATGATCTTTATCAGCGACGCATCCAAGAAGATGACATACAAGTATAAACTAAAACTACAAATGCAGTATCGGCCTGACTACGCCATGTATACATTCACTTTCCAAAAAGGCTTTGCCCCATCGACAAGGGCATCTTACTTCACCATGATAGGAAAAGTCACTAACACATATAAATGAGGTCAGAATCAAATCAAACTACCACATTTATGGCACCAATGATACAGGCTAAAGAATAGAAGAAGACAAAAAACACAAGGCCACACCTTCATGCACCTCAACCATCCCAATTTCCATCAAGGGGTCAAAAAGTCCAAAAGAGCATCTCAATGCTTATATAAGTGGATCTGGTTCATGTATATCCTATAACAGCATACATAAATTGAGGTAAGATGTTTAAAGAGAACTTCTCGGAAACTAGGACAAGTCAAAAGGTGTTTTGTTAGTTTTCTTAAAGAAGAACAAGAAGGTGGCGCTTTCTGACATAAGCTATGGCATTAAACTATGGAATGGGCTTAGTATACAACCATCTGTCCCAGAACAAGGCAAGGATTCTAAAACACTTCACATGGGTTTTATGAGTTCCATAAAAGAGATCCATTTCACATGGCAGATTATGTACTGGATGTTGCACCAACCAACTCAATCCTGTATATATATGCTTCGTAAAGAGAGAACACCTCACCTGTCAATCTCCTCCTCATATGCTCCAATATTGAAAAAGTATCAAGCTCCTTTGCATCAATGCACTTCATTTTGTCTCTACTGTCGTCTCTCTCTCTCTCTCTCTCTCTCTCTCTCTCTCTGTGTGTGTGCGTGTGTTGAGGATTGGTTGAGGACTTTGAAGATCAAAGTTTATAGTAAATGGAGGTTCCCATGTTGGTTTTTCACTAGGTAGAAGTAGAAATCTGTAGCACTGCTTCCAATTGCATATTGCATATTATCAAGGCCAACCCAAGCTATGCAATTTGTGGGGCATGTTGTGGATGGTACATATGACTCAAGTTATGTTGTCTGTGAATTACAAAGTCGAATGAAATCTATGATGATTTTAACAATTATCAATCGTATCGTCTAAGACGTTGAATCTAGCTAACTACTACGTAATCATGTCTATTGGATGTCGCCCGCTATTTAATGGAATGCAATCAAGTTGTTTGATTTGGATCCAACACTACTCGATCTGTTTGTCAAGCAGAAATTAAGCAATAATATGATTTATCTATGGTCTACAATTGCAACCAGAAATGAGGAGAAACTACTTTTGCTTTATAGGCTAAGATCGTGACCCAAACTTTTGATTAATAAGAAAGTGATAGGACTAGTCATGTCCAATCCTAATAGTGGACAATATAATGTTTATGATTCAGTGATATGTATTCCTCAAATTTCTCAGTGGCAGATCCACTGAATCTACGCCCCCTTTTTCACGAATATAGGAAATGAGCAACATAGACATATCACATTCCAACTTCAAAAAATGGGCCTTACCTATAGAACCTATGTGCCTAGACCTTGAAAATTGATTGACACTCTAAATTAGATTGGAAAGGCAAACGGGTTAGATAAACCAAAGGTAGGCTCATATGTGACAAAAAAGTAGGCAGGTTGGTTAGATCGTCAATCAATTATTATTTCTCTACTAGAAATACTAGCAAGAGGCTAAAGGGATTGCCCGAGTGGTTGGGTTACTTGGGTATTCCATTTCTCAGATCATGGGTGCTCCAAAAAAAGAAAAGAATGATCATCTAGTCAAATTGAGTTCAATCCAACCTCCATGACAATCTGGCATGATATATATAAACTTTGAGGCCCTAAATTCATGGATTAGGATAATCTAACCTACCCTATTAACTTGGGGCTTTTATGGGAGGAGAGAGAGAGGGAGAGAGAAATAAAACCAATCCTTTTGAAAGGTCTCTGATACCATACATGATCATCTAGCCAACCTTACAAACACTCCCACTAAAAAGGGCTCATTTCTTTACGTGAAGTTTTGGAATTTCTGAAATTCAAGTCTATAAATGTTTGGAAATTCCGATCACTGTTGAATTTTATTGACGTGCTTGAGTTTCTTGTTTCATTCATGAAAGAATTTCTGCCTAAAAACTTCATACATCCTAAATCAACAAAATTCTTTGTTTCTTAGCTACTAGAATTTCCAAATGGATCAACACCTTTGTATGCATCTTGGTATGTGGGTCCAAACTTTTATAAATTAGCACTCTATTTTTAGAACTTATGTGGACCCACTATTAGAAACCGCGTTATGTGGTTCCCACCTTTTAAAAATTATGTGGGTCCACCTTTAGAATTGTACACGTGGGACCCACCTTTAGAAACTGTGGTAGGTACTTGGGCCCACCTTGAGAATCGTAGTACGCAAGACCACCGAGAATTATCGTATGCGGGCCAACCTTTTAGCAAGTACAACTAAGGGGACTACCTTTAGAAATTACAATGCAGTCCTATTAGAAAGTGCAGCGTATAGGCCCACATTTAGAAGTAGCTGCCCACATTTAGAAGTAGCGATTGCTGAAGATTCAATAGAAGTTGGGGTTGGCAAACACGTCAGGCCAGAGCAAAAACAATCCAACGGCTATAAATCAGACCGTTGAACGTTTACTTTCACTGGGATTCCATCTCCAACGACTATTTCTATCAAAAAAATTCAACTGCAGGTATATATATTCATTGCCATTATTTTGTTCAAAACAAAGATTTGGCCTTTACTTTATGGTATGTCAAATTTGGCACACCATCACAACTATCAAATGCCATGTAGGATTAGACAATTCTATTGGAGACAAGATCACATGTCTTTTATAGTCGTTGGGGACTGACATGGCTAAAAGACGTCTCTGTTGGAGTTGCTCTTATATTTTATTCAGATGGTTTAGGTTGGTCAAATACGGATTAGATTAAGGTCAAGTTAGCACCTCGGGTTTAGTTTTACCACTAATAGGAAGGCTGTCTGAGTTCCAAAATTCTAAAAACCTCAAATGGATGCTAGTTTTTGAGAATTATTAATAGCAGGCATTTAGGAATTTTAATTTTAAAAATTTTAAAATTCTAATAAAAGAATAAATAATTTTCTATTAGGAATTCTCCTAGGCTAAGAAGCGGGTAGTTAGTTAGATCCAAGAAATGGATTGAACTTTTCAAATCTGATTTTTTTAATCTCTCTCTCTCTCTCTCTCTCTCTCTCTCTCTCTCCTTAAGTCAATAATTATAGTTGTTAATTTGTGATCCATCCACTTGCAAATGATAAGATCTCCTTATAATCTTTGCATTCAGAATTTGTGGTCCATCCACCGGCAAATGATAAGATCTCCTCATAATCTTGGCAGTCAAAATCACATCTCTCTCTCAAAAATAGTAGTCAATTTTGTTTCGGTCATCATTTCAGTCTCACATCTTGAGATTTTTTGGTATTTCGGAAATTCGGCAAGACTTTTCGGAGTAAGTCTTTGGAATAATAAAAAAATTAAGAATATATATACATATATATAACAGAAAAATTAAAAGAATATAAATTATGCAAGTTTTTTCATATGAATTTTGAAAAAAAAATGTAAAAAAAAGTGAAAATTGTGCTACAAACTGAAATGGACCGGAATGTACTGAAATTCAAACTGATTTTTTTTTTTTTTTTTTTTGCTCAATTCTGTTTCGGCTGAAGGACCAGAACGAATCCATTTCAGCCGAAAAAAATGGAATTGACTATTACGCTCTCTCATCTAGATGTAATATTTGCGAGCCGCCGCCATCTTTTTGAACATGTTCTCTACCATTCCTCCTCCTTACCTGCTTCAATCATTTTTTTTCTACCGGCTAATTTCTCATATTTTCTTTGTCTATTAGTTATATAACAAAACAAGCACGAGGGGTTGTTTAGTTGGTTGACAATTCTCTTCTCACTTATCAAGGGATCAAATCTTAGATTGACCGGAGCTTTCCCAGTGCAGGAGTGATATAAAGAATTTTACAATTGGAATTGCCTTACCTAAATTTGACACTCATGAGAAGTTAGATTCAAGGACTTTGAGGCTTTGGAATTAAATAAATAAATAAAAACCTAACTTATAGGTGGGTTCCTCAATTTTTTTTAACGGTCATAAAGACATATTAGACCCATCCCCACCCAAGATTTTCATGCTTTCAACTAGGCCTCGCCTAGGTGGCACATGCAATCGGTGTAAGATTCCAATCAATGCAAGTAGATGTGCATAATTGAGAAAAATTGGTATCAATAAATGACTCCAAAAAACTGAGAATTATAAAATTTATATAACAGGGTCAGACATGAAATCCTCGAAAAGGGGGATTTCCATTAGAGAATTACTACTGCAAGCATGTTTTTGTGACTTTGTGAACAAATCGTGAGAAATCTTCAAGAATTTGATTGCTAATTTGAGAAGGCTCGTTTTTTGCATGAGTTTTATCACAAAGAGAACTTTCCATCGATGCTACTACATTTGTAGGTAGAAAAGCATCCCAAGTGGGCAGGCAACACAAGCCGGACCACCAGTTAAGGACATAGGCTCACAAAAAGAAAAAATTTATCACATTGTGGCCTCTCTAGTTTTACCGTTGCCTCTTTCAAGAAATCTTACAGCAACATCCCTTTCAAGAGGTGAGCCCTTCTAGGTCGGCCTCCTATAGAGTTTAGCTTCTCCTAACTCTCGAGAAGAGTGATCCGGACTGAGAATGAAATGGAAAAGAAGCCACAGGTATTATTCACTAGTAAAAACAAGTCTGTCTGCTTCAGTGTTCTGACTCTAATAAATAAATCGACTCCCAAAGGTGCGACCGTGGCGGAGATCGAGAGTGACAGATGGGCATAGAATAGATCAAAGCAGTAAATCGAGTCCATCACAACTCTATCAAGAGCTATAAAAAAAATAAGAAACCACAAAGAGGTTGGAAGAAAGGTCAGAAGAAAAGGTGAGAAACTGCAGATCTTCCATCAACTACGAGGCCTTTGGACTTGTACCCATCTCTTTTACATAATCTACACAAATCCATACATCTAAAAGATTAGAAGACAAATGGATGATGACATGAATGGCTCCTTTTAAGGGTCATGGTGTTTGTGGGTCGGCCACATGATCACACCCACACCATTCATTGCTTATGGACCACCCAACCAATGTCAGTCTCTTTGACACTGTTAGCTGTATGTACAGCACATGGGCACCCATTCGTCTCCCACTCTCTCTCTCTCAGAGTCTCGAGGAGAACCCACAGACCACAACTGATGCATTTGAGGACGAACCTTTCCAGTCCGTACGCTGAGAGATCTTGGGAACTGTAACAACCGTATGATAAAAGCAATAGAAAAGGCTATGTTCCTCTACGTCTATTCTCTGTCCTGTAGCTCTAAGAAGAGAAACAAATTGCAAAAGGACTGGAAGGGAAAGGTTTGTCAATTCAGCAGTGTGAACTGTGACTGCATATATATCTCCTTTCCTTTCTCTTCCTTTTTTGTGCTTTTTTCCATGTAGAGATGATGGAAACAGGTAAAAGCAAACAACCCAATTTCACTGGATTTGGATTTGATTCTCCTTGAATCATCAAATCGTCCACTTGCAGTGTTTTTAGCAAAATATATCAGTGAGGCTGTACGAAACGATATCTTTCACCCATTATGGCAATTCATTAGAAAAAGGTCCTTTTATTTAGGCCTCTTTTTATGTTTTCATGCATGGGCTTATCTAAGATTAAGTAAGTTTCCTTGCATGTGATTGTGACACCGCCTGCTACTTTGATTTGGTTTTTTATTTGCGTTGATTTAGACAATATCTAATTTCTAAAATCTTGTGCTGTATACGACTATTAAATTCCGAGGGCCTCAAATTGAGGGCTATAATCCTTTTCTTTAGTCACTCACACTTAGAATCAGATTGGTGGAGGAATTAATGGGATGAAACCTAATAAAGTTATTGGATTTTGATATATTATTCCTCTTTAAATTTCATTTTCTCTAACTTCATGACCAAAATTTAAATATCAGTATTTTTTTCAACTTTTCAGCTAAAGGCCGTCCATGATATCTTGAAAAAAGTGTAAGTGATAAATTTGATGATATTATGGGACTATCCTATAATGTTACGGCTTTTATGTACCATCTTAAGAAAAAAGAAGCTTTCAAATGATAGAACTTAAGAAATAGTTATCCGATGTGTGTTGACTTATCACAAAGTATCAATTATCATATTATGTAAAAAAGGGGATTTGCGTAATGGTTGTTAAAATTAGAGTGTATGATACTGAAACTGATGATGGAACTATCTCATGATATTATGGATATTGTGCAAGAAAGTTAAAAAGGTTTAATCTTGACCGGAGTCAAGCGACTCTGATGACATTTTCTAAATTTTAATTATAAAATTAGAAAAGTTGAATTTAAAGAGGATTAATATATCAAAATTCCAAAAGTTAAACTCTGTACCTTTCAGGAAAGTTGAGCTCGTAAGTAGAAATTGGATACTTTTCAAAAAATCAATTCTAAGATGTTAAGGTATTTACATCAAACCAATTCTACGAATGGCACAAAGAATATTAGAAAGGAGCTTCTCGAGATTTCATTGTCAATTAATGGAATTACAAATTGATAACTCCCTCCTCCATTCCACCTTCTTGGGCCATACATAAGGTGGTGATTAAAATGTGCGATTACATATAACATTACTCCCTTTTAAGATGCATATAACATTAATTCTTTTTTAAGAAATTATTATTATTATTATTATTTGTTCTTATACATGCTCACAAACTCACAAACACTATATAAAGTCCCTCCACTTACAGTATAGCCACTAGCCAGATACCAATCTAGGATGCTAGATGCCTACCAGTAAACTATAAGTGGATTGGCATTATTTCTTTTTTATTGCCGTATTTAATATAATTTTCTTAAGGATAATATTTAATTTTATGCATTTGGTGTGCATGTCCTATCGTGCATACTTGTTGCTGGGGCCCACCTAGGGCCCTACAGATCATGGGACATGGGGGGATGAAAAGATCCAATTAAGGTGGACCCAGATATGAAAAATGAGTTCAATTTAGTGCCTCAAATTCCTTGATCCATGGCCCACAAGTTAAACAACTCTATATAAAAAAAATATAACCCATAATTCAAGAGTCTAGTCCATTTAGATGGATCATAAGGTGGGCCCTACCTTGTTATCGTCGCGGCGAGAGGAGTTATCAAAGGAGGATAATTTGTCTTTCCATAAAGTGCTTGCTTTTATCATTAATTAATAATAAAATAAAGTTTGAGCCCATAACCTCAAAATTGCATTTGGGACCGCATTCCATTGTAAAGGCTCATTTATGAATAATTGTTGCCCCGAGTTTCAATCTTATCATCCTTATGAATAGAGTTAAAATCAAATTCAATTAAAAGAAGAGAGAGGATAACTGCTGTGGAATTTGGGTTTTGATCAAGGTGAATTGCAAAGTTGTACACACTTTGACTTACAGAATTGAAGCCTATGGAGGGGGAAGGAAGCAGTATTTCTCATTTCTGCCTCATCCTAAATCTCAATTCCATAGTCAAATTGATACCCACCCCTACTCTTTCCTCCATCAAGAAAAAATGTATTTTAGAATTCCTACATCCGGGCGTTTTTAAAAGCTGGCCATCTTACATAAAGAAAAGATCCTACCCCCCCCATTCATGATAATGGGGATTAGCCGTTATCAATTTAAACCTTCTAACACATTTCTAGGGAATTGGTATCGACCTCTATCATCAAACGATTGATTGAATTGTGATAACAGCTTTATTAAGAAGTCCAATAAGCAAAGATTATAGGATGGATAGGATGTGAATATGAATTGGCACCCGTATCAATCTGATCAAATGAACCTCATTTCTAATTTTAAGTCCTCAAGTGCAACTATATATCAGATAAACATCAGTAGTAAGTATGTCTTTTTGATAAGATTTTATGGGTCATAAGTGAAAAGAAGAACAGAAAAGAAAGTTGATTTTTTTTTTTTAGCAACCATTGTCCATGCCATACGGTTTTATCCTTCTTACTCTCATGATTAATCTTTAAACGGGTGCAATTAATCAAATACTGCCATTGGTGCGATGAACCCATGCCAATGACATTCAAATTTAATTGTTTTAGAGGGATTTTTTTTTATTTATTTCAATCCAATGGTGACCAATTAAATTAGTGTCAAATTTGAGCCCATGTCAATTCATGAGAGTCACATGTGAGTCGATGAGTGGATCATAGGTGAGCCATTTCACACCTTGATTGCCTCCATTGCACATTCAGCTGATCAAACTCATTTGCCAAATAAGAAAAAACAATAATCAAACTAGGTAATTTACACTTTTTAACAAAAAAGAATTTTACGAAAACAAAAAAACCTCCTTAGATCATGTGAGAACGAGATAAATGCCCTAAAGTTTTAATATTGACGGCAAAGGCCATCACTATTTTTTTTTTTAATAGTTTTACCCCGAAAGGAAAAAAGATTTGTTTTCCTTTTCTTGGGTGGAAATAAAATCCTAAAAAAATAAAATCTTAACCTGTTTTTTCCTCAAATTTCTCTTTTTGGTTCTGCTGAATTTTTCCAAAAGACTCTCGTGTATCTCCTGAGTCCTGACCCGATAGTTTTGTCACAAAATCTGCACGTACGTCCCGCGCACCACTCCATTTTTCTGCCCTTGACTACGACGTCTATCGAGAGAGAGAGAGAGAGAGAGAGAGAGAGATTGAGGCAGCAGAGAGAGACAGAGTGGCTGTAACGTGCTTCTCAAGACTATCCCGAATCATACTCCTCGGCTTGGAACCACAAAAAAAAAAAAGATAACAGCAAACAGTTCCCAAAAAAGCAGGTCAATCGTTTCCATCCAATCGTTTCCATTCATAATCCAATTCAATGACTTTTATCGAAAAGAACTCTTCTTTCTTTCCATCAGTACAACTGGGCCCCACACCATCAGGATCAGAAATCTCCGGTGCTCCTGCCTCTAGTTTTAAATTTAGATAATAATAACCACACACAGCCACTCACATGACTTTTTATGTATGTACATGTATGTATATATATATAAATTAGAACGTCTTTATGGTGATCGGTTTCAACGTACACACATGTTATATGTAGTTTTCTCGCCTTCTTCTTCTCCACCCAAGTGCTATTCTTTTGTTCTGGGGCAGAGAAACTTGGGTTCTGAAAAGAGATTTCATGATAAAAATCTCCTGAGAGAGAGAGAGAGAGAGAGAGAGAGAGAGAGAGTTGGATTTGAAGCAAAGAACCTGTTTATTTCAACTGCTGCAATATTCATTTCATGGAATTTGGTGGAGGATTTTGCAATCCTTGTCAATATATTTTACAACGTCCAATACTTCAACAGCAAAGAAATCAGACCCATGTCATCAATATAGATCCTTTGGTTTCAGCACAGTTAGAAAAGGAGAGGCAAGATATAGATCAATATATAACATTACAGGTAAATCTCACCACCTAGTTCCACATCTGAGAAAAAAAAAAAGAAAAAAAACCAACCATCCATATTGATTCTCATTAAATTTTTCTTTTTCTTTCCTCTTTATTTGACTGCTCTTATCTATAAAGAACAAGAGATGTTGCTTATGTTTTTCAAACTTTTCACTTTTTTTACTATATAGAATGAGAGATTGAGTCTCTTTTTACAAGAACAGAGGAAGCAGCAGATGACATCTTTCTTAAAAGGAATGGAAATAAAAGCTCTATTCTTAGAGAGACAGAAAGAAGAAGAGATTGCAAAAGAGAGTAGAAAGACCGCGCAATTAGAAGACTTATTGAGGAGAGTAGAGATAGAGAAGCAGACATATCAGAGAACAGCTATAGAGAAGGAGGCCATGGCTATGGCCTTGAATAAGACACTGGAGCGGATAAGAGGAGAGATGGTGTGCTCTTCTTCTGCAGAAGACGCGGAGTCATGCTGCGATCTCCCTGATAAATTCAATGAAGGAATAGGGAAGATGACATGCAAGGCCTGCAATTCTGGAGAGTCGCGGTTTATAATCCTCCCATGTAAGCATCTATGCTTGTGTGAAATGTGTGATGCTCTGCTCCATTCATGTCCGGTCTGTAGATCTGTAAAACAGGAAAGCATGGAGGTCTACATGGTGTAAGTAGAAGTAGAAGAGAGAGAGAGAAATCTTTATTGCAATGAACATATTTTTAGAAAAAAAAAAGTTTATTCTTTTATTTTCTATTGTTCAATATTATTAATCCAAGAGGAAAGTTGATTATATGGGTCCTAACTTGCATGGGCTCAACTTATTGAAACATTGTAATAATACGTTGGATTTGGGTTTGAACTCAGGTTGGGAGCTGGGTTGGTGGGTTGAATATCAAGAATAGGTTAAAACCAAACCCACCCATTTGCTAAAAGGGGTTAGAAATGTCAACTCTAATGCCATCCAAAAAAAAAAGTCAGTAGGTGGGTGTGGGTCAGGTTGGTTGATTTTTCATTTCTTTTTTATATATTTATTTTTTGGGTTTTAGATTTGATGAATCATTTTTTTTTTTTCTCCACTTTATTAAACTTGCATGGGCCCAGTTCTAATAAATTTGAAATCCCTTTATTATATGCCAACTCCTCCTTCCATGAATTGACATTCATTTAAAATTTACTTAAAGCTGAGGTGCACTCCATTGGGAAAATGATCAATTGTGAAACTGCCATTTTCAATTACTGGAGTTTGATCAAGAATTTTACTTGTGATCAGTTTAACTTGGGGATTCTATCAAACCAAACTGGATTTTTTTTTAAATATATATGTGGGTTTTTTTTTTTTTTTAAAGAGTATCTGCAAAGTATATAGCTTGTTCAATATGCCTTTTGATGAATGGACACTCATTCATAATTTAGGCCTATTAAACCACACTCTTGTTGTTAGGTTGATCAAATGGTGAAACACAATTATAAGTTAGGAGGCTTTGGCTTCAATTTTGACAATCAGTTATAATTTTGACAATAGTAACTACTCATGCACGTATCTGGTCATTTTTTCATTAAACTACTTTTTGAATTGTTTATATGTAATTATACCATTTTTCTCCAATTTTTTTATTTCTATTTTATCCAACTTGTTCTATAAAAAGAAATAACAGAATTTAATATGTAATTATATATTTTGCAGGGAGGTATCGAGATGAGCACGGGTTATTAGGCTAATTTATTTTTATTAGAGTTAAACATGTATTTTACCTACATTCCATGTATGTTTGTACTGTACTGAGTCCAATAGTAAGTGATTGTTTTATGATGTCATGTGTTAGCAATTTACATTCATGAATAGGCACCTTAATTTTGAAAGAGCAATGCATGCCTTCTAGCCCCCAATCTACACAGGCTCTAGATTTTAAAATATTCCCATATATTGAACTGTGGAACATAGAAAAGGTTATTGAATTCTTTTCACTATTCTCTGGCCAGTGGCATGCCGGCCTCTTTTTAACTTTTAGCACTGGAGTGGTACCAAGGCTGTACTTTGCATAATACAAAGGCAGCAGTAAAATTGATTGTGCGCAGAGGTTTGCCTTTTTTATTCCTTTCCCAGTTCTACTTTTACCCATCAAGACAGAGTACTATTTTGTTCTGAGAGCAGGGTCCTGTTATTTGTTTAGTTTTATCAGAATCTGAGGTCTCTCTTGCTGTTCATATATGATCAGAATTACAGTAGCTAAAAATTTTGCATTGAAGTTCTACTTCATGTGTGTTGTTTGATGGCCAGTAAAAGGTAGTTTTTTTTTTCCCCTTGTTGCTTGTTTGGATTTTGTATTTCTTCTAACTAGTTTCATTTTTCTTTAATTTTTAATGAGAGGGAACCTGGGTTCTTTTATTTTCTTATTTAAACTCCATCTTTGACCTTTTGGTGATGTATCTTTTTTTGCATGTTTTGTTTCAGATGTCCCATGATTCTAGCTAGGTTTCTTTCACATTTCTCTTTATTAAATAGAGATGGGCAATATTTTTCCCTACATAAGGGACTTGAACCCAGGAATACACACATGTGGTGCACCTATCCAAACCTATTGACCATCACCCTAGGATGGGATGGCATTGATCAATTTAGTACTCTTTTTTTCTATTCCTTTATTATAACAGCCGTGCTACTCACCCCGGGGCAAACCCCAGGATGGAGCACGACTCCCCATGGGGAGCCGTTGGATCCCATGGGCGCTGGGATCCCACGGCTCCTCCAGGGGAGTTGTGCTCCACCCCGGGGTTTGCCTTGGGGTGAGTAGACTTTTTGTTATTATAAGGGACTGGAGGTCATCCATCCATGCACACTATACGTGTTCTAAAAAAAGGAAAAAAACTAGTTGGGGGTGTTCACGGGCTAGGCCGGGATGAGGCATATTCAGGACCGTCTTAGACTTAGAAACACTAGCCCACTAGCCCAAGCTTGTCAGGCCGAGCTCGCCCATTTAATCAATTGGGTCGGGCCGAACCTCTTCTTTATCAATTTTGTGGGCATTTGAGCAATTGTTTGGATTGATTAAATTAAATTACATGCATTCCTTACACTTGGTGGGTTGATTCGGGCTTGGGGCTTTTCATTGCTTAATTCAAGCCTGGCCTAATCATTAAATTGACCCTAATTACATATCAAGCCCATTCCAAAGTGGGCTGGGCCCAAATAGGACTCAGGTCAACCCGCCCCATGAGCACCCCTACTACCCAACAAAACAATAGTTAGTAACCCATAGTTTTGATATGTTTGGTCAGGCTTATTAAAAGTTATATGTGTTTTTTTTTTTTAATTATTTCTTAAAGGGAGATGTTCCTATGAGAGATATTTTCTGACGTTAAATGAGAGATCGGGAAGGTGAGAGATATCTTTTATAGGAGCATCTCCTTTTTTAAAAAAAAAAAAGAAAAAGCTTATTTCATTAAAGCGGTTTTTTTCAGAAGAAAAAGTTGTTTCATTGGCGGGATTTTATGTATACTTCTCCAAAAGTCCAACCAAATACACCCTTTAAAATTTTTTAAGCTCACTCTTTGTGAGTTTGAGGCCAGTTTTATAAGATGAATTAGTGGGTCCATCTGTAGCCCTCAAACCGCCCGCCTCCTTTTATTTTTTCTTTTTTGACCTATTTAAATTGGGAATTTTCTCACCATCTCATAATATACCAAATCTACAAAAAGAGATGATAGCTACGGCTCTTTTGAAAATTACATATATAGTAAATTGAAGAAAATAGTCAAATCAAGAGATAAAAAAAGAAGAGGAGCTAAAAAAAAGTATTAAATGATAAAAAGCTCCTCTTCTTTTTACCAAAAAAAGACAAAAAAACTACTCTCTCATCATATAAAATGATAAAATGCTTTAAGTTTGAGAAGAGTAGCTTTTTAAAGTATTGTCATCTTGCACTATCACTTTTAACTCTCTCAAATTTTCTTTTCTCTTGATTTAACCATTTACTTTACTATACAAGTAATTTTATCGAACAACCGCAAAAGCAAAACATTTTTGCTTCCTTTTCTATATATGTAGTGTTACACAAATGTTCCCAAGGGTCTTTTTTTGTTGTAAATCTTACTTCTTGATCCTACAAATCCTTCGGGCACAGACACCTCTCAAATCTATCACTCAAAATCATGATGCAAGGGTTGTTGAAACAATCGTGGGCTATAAACTAGAAGAACCAAATCGTCCGAAAGACGATTCTCAATCTCAAATGCAGTGAGTATACCAGAAGGATTACTTAAAACAAATATGCGCTGGCAACTAATAGACCCAAATCATTGAGACCCCATTCATTGGGAAACAAATTTCAACTCAGATTAAGGTTTTTTTTTAATTTTAATAACGAAGGGCGTCCCAGCCCTTTGGGTCGGACTAATCC
Organism: Camphora micrantha; assembly: GCA_003546025.1. Classification (NCBI taxonomy): domain Eukaryota; kingdom Viridiplantae; phylum Streptophyta; class Magnoliopsida; order Laurales; family Lauraceae; genus Camphora; species Camphora micrantha. The sequence continues at coordinate 31,906,355 of QPKB01000009.1, read as the reverse complement.
CTACTGGCCTAGAGGGATCTGGGTAAATCCCCTCTAGCCTAGTGTGGTAGCGCAGTTTTGAACCCTCAACTTCCATGAGCAAACTGTGATCATACGCTAACTAGGCTAACCCTCAAGGTTATTAAATGAGTATGCTAAAAGTCATTGCTGAAACAACAAAGAGGCAAAAACTAGTGAACCCAATTGAAGTGGATCAACAAGAAGCTACATAAAAGATGATTTATGGGCCAAAAGGTTAGTAAATCCAAGTAGAGTAGATTGACGAGAGGCAATTTATGGGCTGGAAATTAGTAAATTCAAGTTGAATCGATCGACCAAATGCAAGATATGAGATAATTTATAGCTGGAAATTAATAAATCCAAGTTAAATGAATCAATCAAAAGCCATATATATGATGGGCCAAAATACTAGTAAGTCCATTGGGGAGATGAACCAAAATGAAAAGAATTAACTAGAAACAACATTTACAAACATTTCATGGGCTAACAATTGGTAAATCCAAGTTAATTGATCTGACAACATGCCATGCTAGAAACATTAATTCATGGGCTGAAAACTAGTGAATTCACAAGGAATGGATCAACCAAAGGCCACATATGAGGCAGCTATGGGCTAAAAGTTTATAAATCCATATGAAATAGATCAACCAAGGGCCACATACAAGATACAACTACAGATACAATTATGTGCTGAAAAGTAGTAAGCCCAAATCATCGATGAAATCAGTCTCATTTTTTATTTTTATTTTTATATTTATAACGGACGGTGTCCATCCCTTCGGGGCAGAATAATCCCTACGGGCCCGGGGGAGCCGGGTAAATCCCCTGTAGCCTAAGTGTGGTAGTACAGTTTCGAATCCTCAACCTCCGAGTGCAAACTGTGGTCCTAGGCCAACTGAGCTACCCTCAAGATTAAATGAATCTCAGATGAAGGGATCAACTGGACGCACATTTGAAGCATTTTACGGGTTGGAAATTGGTAAAATTCAAGTTATTTGGATTTAACTAAATACTAATCTTGAAACATTTATAGGCTGAAAGTTAGTGAATCAATCCAAATGGACCAACCAAAAGCCACTTGTAAAACAGGGCTGAAAAGGTGGTAAATGAAAGTCAAATGTGTCAACCAAGGCCACACAGTAGATAGTTTATGGGCCAAAGAAAGTGGATAAACTAAATACCACATGCATAACAATTATGGGTCAAACAAATCTAACAAACACAAGCAAAGTGGGCCCACTAGAAGTCACATATGATACAATTGTGGGCTTAATATTAGTAAGCCCAAATCATTAAGGATCTAACAAGTGTGTGTGTATATGACCAAAGAGAACTAGTGTTCCACCTGGTGTGCAGGAGGAACATATTTTGATCTAGGGAACAAAAAATTCCTCTCGTAGCTGAAAAATCAATAATACAATTGTGCATGCATTGGGAAAAAGAAATGAAAATGGAAAAGTCCCATAAAGGGCAAGTTCATACCATGAAAGCGATTTACATTATAAAAGAAGATTTAAGTCAAGAAAGACATAATTATGTCATAAAAGATCATTTTTTATGTCATGAAAGACAAATAAAATGAATTTCATTTCTTTCCGACACAAGCAAAATAAAATAAATCTACGTAGTTTTTAAGTGTCTCGGGGATAAATGTATAGATTGGAAGATGCAAGTCGTCAATTTTGACTCCTTCGACATTCCTCCGATGGCTGCATGTTCCTTTGACATGGCTTGCAATGGTCATTTATTGCATAAACACGGTTAAAAGCATGCTAAAAATAAAGAGATATGTTTTATGGTCACGGGGACCTTATAGAAAAGAGATAATTAGCGAAAGGTCCCGCATATAGGACTTGTAAGGCCTCCAGTCTACCAACTTTTCCTCTAAGGCCTGTAGTCCATGCAGCTTGGACATATTTCGGTGAGAGGTCCCTAGACACGTCACTTCATGGAGAAAGGTCCCTGGACACACCACCTCATACATTTTAATGACTGATTTGCCCTTTTAACTGATTAGGCATAAAATTTTAAAATTTTAAATCTTCCATTCTCCCTCTTCTTCTTCTTGTAACTAGACTTCTGCATGTGGATCTTCGTTGCAGGAACATGAGAGACTGAGGTTTTGATCTCGAGAGGACCACACTGATCGGATTTGTGTAGAAATTTGAAGTTGCAGACGCTCCGCAGACAAGTCTAGGATCGGTTTTAAAGGATGCACAGTACCGGAGACTCGTATCAGAGGGTTGATCGGAGAAGATGAAGAGAGACGAAGATCGATAGATCTGTTGGAGGGTCACGGTTCTCTCGTCAAGAAAAAGAAGATCCTCGTGTTGCAGAGAAACAGTGAAGAAGGGGCGGCTCTGTTGGGGTCCTGTTGCAGCGTCCAAACGCAACAAGAAGAAGGAAGAATCGCCTGGTGATCGCCGCTATCCGCTGCCATCGCTTGGGAAGAAGAATCAGGACGTGCCCTCGCCGGAGTTTTCTTTTGTCACAGAGAAAAGGTTACAGAAGAAGAAGCAGATAGTGTTTTGGGATTTGTGTCTGGCTGGGCCCCACATCGCCGTGAATAGCTTTGAATAGTAAACAGATCGCCGAGATCGCCGTTGTGCGTCGCTAGAGAAGGAAGTTCGCCGCCACTACTGCTGCGCCGCGTCGTTGCCGTGGAAGAAGAAGCAAACCGGGAAAGGTTTCTGGTTCTAGATGTTGCAGAGAATGTGAAGAGGTAGCCCAGGTTCTATTTGGGGAAGAAGACAGCGATTTGGGCTGGGTTTGGTTCCGAGTTGGTCCAGGTCAGGTCAAGCCTGACCTGTTTCAGAAGTCAAATTTGTCTGAGTTCTGTATTTTTTGTTAAATTTATTTGAGTTTTGGACAAATCTATCTAAGTTTTTGGCTATTTATCTAAGTTCTGGAATAAATTTATCTGATTTCTGGACAAATTTATTTGAATTTTGTACAAATCTATTTGAGTTTTTGGCTTTTTATCTGACTTCTGGAACCAATTTATCTGAGTTCTGAATAAATCTATCCGAGTTTTTGGCTATTTATCTAAGTTCTGGAACAAATCTATCTGAGTTTTTGACAAAAAAGACTTGAGTTTTTTGCCACGTTATTCGCTAATTTGGAAAATTATGTTATCTTAGTTTTGGTAAATGTATTTGCATTTTTTTAATTTTATTTGCATTTTTTTATTTTATTTACGTCTTTTGAAATTTATTTGAGTCTCTTGAAATTTATTTATATTTTTTTGAAATTTATTTGGATCTTTTGAAATTTATTTTGGATCTTTTGAAATTGATTTTCATCTTTTGAAATTTATTCGTATTTTTGAATTTTAGTTGTGTCTTTTTAAATTTATCTGTGTTCTTTTGAAATTTATTGCTTTTTTTAAATTTATTTGCGTATTTTGAAATTTATTTGCGTTATTTTGAAATTTATTTGTGTGTTTTTAAAATTTATTTGAGAATCTCAATAATGAGATTCCATTAATCGTGGCCCATTGAATGATAGTTGACTATTATTAAGGGGATATCCCATTAATCATGAGATATGATTTAAAGAAAGGGTAAATTAGACATATCAGGTTTGAGAATCTGTTAGAGGACTTTTGGTTGCATGACTTTTTTTTGTGGACTGTTTGTAACAAAGTCATACTTTGAGGGACCTCTTACCGAATCCCCCTATAGAAAATGAGTATATGAGAAAATTTTGAGGCCCACAACTAAAAGATGTTGTTTTAGCAACCAGGAACAAAATTGAATTCGAACAATCTCTAAATGACTTGAAACTAAGGGGAAATCCTCACATAGGTTAAATAAGGCTAACCAAGCGTCAAGTGGACCATAATTAATGGGCTTTTGGGCCAAATAGGATAGAACACCTTGACTAGGCGAAAAGGCAAAAAAAGGGCTCGAACTAACATCCAAATAACCCGAAGTTGATAGGTCAAAATAGTGAATTTTTGGGGTAAGTGGGTTAAATCCTTATTATTTATTGTTAAAATAACCAATGTCAATTTTTGTAACACAAAGAACCAACGATCATAAAATAATGTCACCAAAAATTGATAGAGCATTAGATAAGAGAGTCTTGGGCTTGATTACTCATTTTGGAGGGATTTGGAGTTGATTTAAAATCAGATGAGAGATCTCGGATCTCCCATATGCTTTTAAAAGTGAATAGACCATGATTGATAGTTTCTGGTCCAATTGACTTCTTTTTCCTTTTGACTTAGGGGTCGTTTGTTTGCACCAATTTACATATGTAAATGGAGAACATGTGTAATATACGGATCTGTCATGTTTGTTTACAATTATTTACCCATTCCGTGTGTAAATTAAATGTGTAAATGATGTGAAAATATGCTCATTTGAACACCTACTGAGGTGAGGAAATAAAGAATACCAAAATGCGTGGGATTTCAAAGAACACCGGACATCCTGCGTCTCTTTTCGCCGCCCTGCATCTTTCCCTGTTTGAACAAACCCACGGTAAGCTTCTTATTTGTCTAAAATCTCTTGTTGGCTTCTTCTACGAATTTTGAGTCTCCACATGCATAGCAAAGAATAGATGTCATCTTAGATATTGAAATAGAAAATGGAATGATAGAAACTAAAAAAAAAATCCCACACTACGAATACACAAATCATTAGAAAGCCAGCTCCCTTTCAATCTTTTATACAAGATTTCAACAACAAAATAAAAAAGTTAGGAAAGATGGGTAAATAGGTTGTAGTTAGGGAAAATTATCATACAGACGCTCTAAAACCTCACATTTACTCAAGACAAGATGAAAAATTACAAATTACAAAAAAAAAAAAAAAGATCGTACATGAAAGTACACCCAAAGTTGGACCATTTTACCCTTTATCTTGGGATATCCTAATCGTGTAGGATATCCCATTTTTCGATATCCCACGCTATTAGGATATTGCAACGTTGGATATCCTACATGTAGATATCTCAGAAAAATTTTCACCGTTCGCCCTTTCTACCTAGGTAAAACAAGATGCAGGTAACTCAAAATTTGCACCATTCGCCCTAACAAGATGAAAACTCCATTTTACTATGATCATCTTCCTTCTTCGATCCTCCCATGGTTTTTCCTCTTTGTTTTTCTCATTGTCTTGCTATGGATACTGCAAGAACACAGCCTTCCACTCCATTTTCCTTCGTCAGTAGCTGCAATGTGGTGGATCTTCAACTATCTAGGGTTTTACTGCGAGAAATATACTCAATCGTTAGAAGTTTAAGGTATGGGGAAGAAGTATTCTTTTTTCCTTTATCTCTCTATTTGTTTCAGTCTTTTTCTGGATTAGAGCTTGTTTTGAGGCTGGGCATTTGGGTTTTTATTGTTATTTGGAGGTTGCATCTGTGATGTTGCTACGAATCTTATATTTCTGCCACTCTTTTGAGTATTGGAGATCCATTGTCAAAAAAATTGGTATTGGTGCTGGTGTATGCTTATTTTACCATTTTTCCATGAAAAACTTCGTTGCTCTCCATGTTTTACTTTCAGGCTTAAAAGGTTGAATACTTACAAAATGGTATATCAGCGGATTAAAAATTTTCAAGTACTACAGGGTAGTTTGAATGCTACTTGATTCAAAATTAATCCAATAAATTAGTAAACATCTCCTGGTAAACTTCATAGCACATGTTAAGAGACGACATATGATGAAAGAACAAAATGAGTAGATCTCTACTTTATATTTTTTACAGCCTTTATCGGGATGCATGCCCTTCCATTTCCAAATTATCACTCCCACAGCAGAGTGGTCAATGCTTCAACCATTGAAATTATGTACAATGTAATAACAGCAAACAGAGATCCAACTATTTGTTATTATAAGTACATGAAAATGAGTGTCATAACACTACTATTCTGATGTCTGAGTTGATTATGATAGATTTTTTTTTTTTAATGTTAGATTGACTGTTAAATTGCATTCTATTTTTACTCAATTGTTATCTCCACCTGATTAGAGTAATGCTTGGCAGATGGAACCATTTCAACCCGGTCCGATTGGGCAATACAATATATAATGATCTTATATATGCAGGGTACCAGAATTAGATAAAATTTGTTCAAGGGTTTCTGTTGAGAGTTTGTATCAGTGCCTGCATAAACATTGGATCGATACTAATGTATGTCGCAATTATGTATGGTAATATTGTATTCGATATTTATTTTTTCATGTAAATGAATATATTGTGTCAGATGGGTTGATTATGGTGCATGTGTCTTAGATAATGGATTGCTGGTTTGAAATTCTTGAGGCCAATGTCTCAACATCACATTTCTTTCCATCTGGTCTGGCGGTAGGGAAGTTTCTTTTTTTGTCCTTGATGACTTATAGTATTATGATGTGGGTCGTAGTAACAGTTTGTTTCTTTACCATGCAGCATTGGGAGCAAAAAAATTTGACAGATTATTATTGTATTGCATTTGGGAAAGAGGGACTCAGAGAGTATAGTGAATATAAAATGTTGTTTTTTCCAATATGGCATCAATCACATTTTTTCCTCCTAGTTGGATATCCAAAAAGAGAAAAATGAGAGTTTTATAACAGTTTGGATAGCGATGCTGACTCGAAATATACTCGCCACTTTGTAAGTGTTTCTCTACTTAAATATATTTATTATATATTTTAGAGTATCACGTCAGTGTGCATTGACATATGTAATTTCATGTGTACATGTTTTATTCATTAGCGGTTGTTTCTCCCAACTTGGTTAGGACAATCCTACACACTGGCCAATTATACCTCATGCATGTCCTAAACAAGATAATACGCGAGTTTAAGTTGCAAATGTTGATTCCTTTGGATTATTAGATAAAAGGATGCATGTTCTCATATGCGAAAATTTGTGCAGGGATGATTGTGGAGTATTTGTGATTTCATATGCTGAGCATCTATTACTTGGTCAACCCATGTAGTTCACACAGAGTGACATGTGGTTTTACAGACAAAAGATCGTACATGACATATATTATAAGCAATGAAAAAAATAGTGGTTTCCTCGAATGTACGACAGATGATGAAAGGTAGCCATGCTGAGAGAGTAGTCAAGGGTTGTATGGAGTTTTTGTATATGATAGGTTCTGTATGATATGTGATGTCCAGTTCAATTTTGTTATCTCAGACAATGTCATTTTTTGGGTCAATCATTATTTTGTTTATCCTGCAACAATGTAAATAACAGTATATAGGTTTTTAGTATACATGTTTATTAGATTTTTTTTGCTCCATTTTGTTTTTCTTTAGTTCAATTTTGTTTTTCTTTAATCAATATTGGCATATCTGGTAGGTGACTGAGGTAGGTAACTGATATGTATTGGTCAGTAGTATATCCACTGATATCTTGAAATTATGGGTCCAACCGGGGTGATAAATATGACAAAAGAGAATTTTTTTTATAATATCATAATAATTTAATGAAAAGAATCTTACCATGATATTGTAAAGTAATGAATTAGAATTATCAGAAAAAAAGAATAATAATATAATGTCTGATTTTAGTGGATGAATAATTTCTGGTTTGTTTATTTTTATTTTATAATTTGAAATAATTTTAATTTCAACAATAGAAAATTTAAGAGAAAAATCTATTATAGAGTATCAGCCATCACTTGCCTCTGCCCTGAAGTCTTAGGATATTGTTCTCGCTGTAGCCAAACCTTTTATCGCCATATCGATATATCGAAAATGACTCAAGTCAGAGGGTGGTCTCGCTATAGCGATATTTTTTCTCACTATAGCGAAAATAATTCTAGTTTTTTTGTCTCAGAAGATAGAGCGATGAAACTCATATCAGGGGTTGTAACCAGGGGCAGGTCTCGTTTCTCGCTATAGCGAGCTATGGCTCGTTATAGCGAGAATAGGTCTTACTATAGCGAGACCCTCGCTATAGCGAGCGAGCCCGCGGCACACCTCGCTATAGTGAGCCCCCCTATTTCTTCATGGTATTTTCGTAAAAGCCAGCAGGGGTATTTTCGTGAATTGTTTTCCCTTCTCTGCACTAAATCTTCTCACCCACCGCACTGGAGTCTCCTACCCGCTCTTGCCCACCGCAGTGAATTTTCATACCCACTCCTTCTCTCGTCACTCCTCATCACTTAGTTTATATATGAGAGTAGGTAACGGTCCGATATCCTACGAGCATAGGATATCGAACTGTGCGATATCCTACAAGACTAGGATATCGAACAGTGCGATATCCTAATGGCTTTGGATATCACAGGAAAAAGGGTAAAATTGTCCAACTTTTGATGTCCTTTCATGTACGATCTGCTGATGGGTAATTTGTAGTTTTTCATCTTGTCTTGGGTAATTGTGGGATTTAGGAACGTCCGTAAGGTAATTTTCCCTTGTAGTTATTAAGATGTAGAGCATCAATCTAGATTCTCCCTCTGTAACAAATAAAACGACCCACAAACTGTATTGATCATATAAACATCCAAGAACAAACAAACAGAATTTTTTTTTTTCTTTTTTCTTTCTTTTATTTTGAAACACAATTCTTCAGAATTTTAATATAACCACAAACCCACTCTCCCCAAGATCACAGAAGATGTAAGAAGAAAACATAGCTGAAAAAAGTTTCAAGTTTCTTATGACTCTGTTTCTAACCAGTGCTAATTTCTTATATGCATTTCTGAGTTCCATTGCCGAGCACTCTTCCAACCCCAAGACGACATAGAAACCAGTGCTCTTATCATTTCCGAAAGCTATTGCAAAACCAAATGAAGAAAAAAAGATGTACAAAACCAATCCTACAAACACCTTGAAATGTTGAATAATTATGCGGACTGAATTGAAATCCTCAGATGATAAAGAAAAGAAGCTCAAGGGGCACAAGGGGAAATAGGGGAGAGAAATAAATGAGTGTATTGATGGCACCAATGTGTATAAAAGAGGGCTGAATTGAAATAATGTTTCAGTAGTACCCACAACACCATACAATTGAAATGAAAGACTTTCAAATCTGAACCTCTGCATTCCCCTTCCATCCTTAGGAAAATCATCCAGGCCGTCCACGAATGGTGAATAGCCCAACGATCAGAACATCAGACTCTTGCCACCGGCCAAGTGGTAAATTGAACATTAATGGGTCCTTTGTTCACGCCACTAGTACGGCCGGCATCGAGGGGATTCTTCACAACGAGCATGGCAGCTTATCCAGGCTTTTGCCAGTGCTATTTTTGCCCATTCCTCGCTAGAAGCAGAGCTAAAAGCATTCCTCAAGGGCATACAAATATGTGTTGCCCAGGGTATTACCGACGTAATCATCGAAGGGGACTCCTTCACTATATGGAATTCTCTAAATTCGTCGGAAGGATACCCTTGGCAATTAATGAATATTTGGAGGAAACTGCAAGCAACCCTTGTTAACTTGCCTCGGTGGAAGGCTACGCTCATTCGCAAATCAGCTAACATGGTGGCGGATGGTCTTGCCAAACTAGGTCCATCAATGGAAATGGTGTTCAATTCCTCCTTACCAACCCATTTATGGAACATTTACTCACTTGAGCCGTGCATGCTCAGGAAGTTCAGAGAGGGAGTCATGCACCACAACTTCAGGAGCAACACCTTTTGGCGTAGTATGAAGAATGAAGACAATCCTCTATCTTTTGGTTATTTTGCTTGCTTTGCTGCTAATTGTCTTTTGGTATCAAATTGTAAGATCTCTTGACAGTTCAGTTTCATCCCTGTATCAAAGTCCCTTTTAATACAAAGCTTCCATTTCAGCAAAAAAATAAAAATAAATGATGTTTTGGTAGTACACACTGCAATCTTCCAACATGTGTTTATTTATTTATTATTATTTTTTGAATGGTAACTTTTGTGTTTATTTATTTGATTTGTTAATCTAGCGTAAGAGTTTTTTCATATGATCATGAGTGGGAAAGAGTTGGAACCGTTTTAGTATTCAATGCACTGTTTTAAGCATTTGTATTACCATTCAATATATAGGGTACAGAAGATGCCCATAGTTACAAACATATCTCTGGCAGATTTAAAATATGAATTTAAACTATCCTTAACCAATGTGATTCAGTTGATTAGCTGATCTTATCCTTGTGGTTAAATGGGACCAAGAGAATGAGTGGGACCAGGTCTACCAACAGGCCCCCGCAAGCTAAGCAGTCGTGCCACAATGCGAAGCTTGTTCATTAGCAGTTGAAATCTTGGAGTACTAAGTCCTTTTGTAAAGATGTCTGCAAGTTGATCAATGGTGCCCACGAAGCGGACTTGAATATCTCCGTGAATAACTTTTTCTCGAATGAAATGGTAATCGACTTCCACATGTTTTGTGCGTCCATGATAAACTGGATTGGACGCAAGAGCAATGGCACTGATGTTATCACAATAAATAACATGAGGGATTTTAAAGAAAATTCCAAGATCTTTCATCACCATGCGTATCCAAAATAACTCTGCAGCAGTAAGTGCAAGAGAGAGATACTCAGACTCAGTACTTGAGTAGGACATAGAGACTTGTTTCTTTGCATTTCATGAAATGAGGTTCGAGCCAAGGAAGACTGCATATCCAGATGTAGATCACCCATCATCAAGATCACCGGCCCAGTCTGCATCTGAGTAGGCAGTAAAATTAAGCGGGCCTTTACGAAAGTGCAGACCATGAGTGATAGTTCCTTTTAGAAATCGAAGGATAAGTTTAATTACAGTCCAATGGTGGGTCCATGGGTCATGCATGAACTGACAAACTTGATTGACTGCAATATGTCAGGTCTAATTAATGTGACATATTGAAGAGCCCCAACAACACTTCTATATTCTTAAGGATTTGTGATTGGATCACCATCCATTTTGGAAAGTTTGGAGCCAGACTGAACAGGGGACTTGGTGGGTTTGGCATCATGCATCTGTGTTTTGTGTAAAAGATCCAAAACATATTTTGTCTGGGTCAAATACAAATCATTGTCAATGCGCCTAGCCTCTATCCCTAGAAAATAATGAAGTGGGCCCAAGTCTTTCATAGCAAATAGGCGGCCTAGGTCCTACATTAATTTAGGGAAAGCAAGATGGTGATTGCTTGTGATAATAATATCTTCCACGTAGATGAGTAAAATGGTGAATTCTTTACCAAAATGTCTCACAAAGAGAGACGTGTCTGCATTAGAACCAACAAACTCAAGACTCTGAAGGTAGTTCGTGAGACGGAGATACCAGGCCCGTGGAGCTTGTTTCAAGCCATAAATGGCTTTATTTAATTTGCACACATGGGTTGGTTTACTTGGATCCACAAAACCTTGTGGTTGAGCCATATAGACTTCTTCTGTCAAGACCCCATGAAGGAAAGCGTTATGAACGTTAAGTCGACGAATTGGCCACCCGAGTTGGACAGCAAGAGATAAAACCAAGCGTACCATAGTGTGTTTGACCACCGGACTAAACATGTCCCCGTAGTCAATACCTAGTTGTTGATGAAAACCTTTGGCAACTAAGCGTGCTTTGTATCTTTCAATGGACCCATCATATTTTTGTTTTAATTTGCACACCCATTTACACCCTACAATGTTCATGCTTGGTTTGACAGGTACTAACGTCCATGTCCCTTGCCGTTGCAACGCATCAAACTCAAGGGCCATTGCTGCCCTCCACTCTTCACATTTAATGGCCTAAGTATAGCAAGTCGGCTCACTAGGAGCTAGCTTAGCCTGTAAAGCAATAGGCAATGGATATCAAGTTACCGTTAGAGTCTTGGGTTTATAGATGCCGTCCATTGAGCGAGTCCGCATAGAATGTTTTCTTTGGTGTGCAGCTGCCCCATTTTCAATTTCCATGAAATCTGACCCACGAGATAGTTGTTGTGTTTGAGGGGCATAAGCATCTTGATATGGAATTGAGACAAGTGGTTTATCATGGCGGACGACGTGGATGGTGGAGTCACTTCGGGCACTTGTAGAAAACCGTCGTCGCAACGTGGTTGATGGTGATGGTGACTCATAGACATGAGCAGGTTCTGTCGGTGCCACAAATGGCTACTGTGGTAGTGTGGGCAATTGTGCAGTTGGTGAAGATGCAACATGTAGCACAGGTGTATTCCTTGGTATGGCTGGACTTGTAGCAGGGGCTGGTATGACGATGGTGTTAGGTTCACAGGACCTGACATGTGTAGAGGCCATACTTGGCACCATAGCATAGCCGTTGCCACTGGTGCTGAGTGGCGTTGTGACACTAGTGCTGATGGGATTATTTAAATTTATTTGTGACCGGGTAGCAGTAGGTATCCCATAGTGACCCAAGACCACTTGATTATTTGAAGGTGGGTCTCTTTGCTGTATGAGAGAACCGGGGGGCACAGTGAAGGGGTATACTTTTTCATCAAATACTACATGACGAGACTTGTAAATTCTTTTGCCTACTGGGTCGTATCCCTTGTGACTCCGTCCATAACCAATGAAAATACATGGAATAGTGCGTAATGATAATTTATTATTGTTATAGGGTCTAACATAGGGAACACAGGCACAACCAAAGATACGAAAAATTGTATAGTCTGGTTTCATGTGAAATAAGACTTCATATGGTGAGAGGCCATTAACAACACGAGTAGGCATTCGATTAATGAGAAACACAGCAGTGTCAAAGGCCACATCCCAATAGGACAAGGGAACACCAGATTGAGCCAAGAGTGCTAACCCAGTTTCAACAATATGGCGATGTTTACGTTCCGCCAACCCATTTTGTTCAGGTGTGTGTGGGCAAGAGATATGGTGGGAAATACCATGTTGAGATAAAAAGTATTTAAATCTATGACTAGGAAATTCCCCACCACCATCGGATTGAAGAGATTTAATTTTTCTATCAAACATATTTTCAACAAGTGCCTTAAAGCTCACAAAGACATCAAAAACTTGGGATTTAAACTGGAGGGGAAATATCCAACAATACCTACTATAATCATCAATAAAAATGACATAAAAACGACAACCACTAATGACAGAGGTGGGAGAATAACCCCAAACATCTGTGTGAATTAACTGAAGTGGAAATGTAGAAATAGAAGAAGAAAGCTGAAATGGTAACCTTGAACTTTTCCCTTGCTGACATGCAGTGCATATAAAAGGAAGTTTGGATGATCCACTGATTGAAAGAGATGGAGCAAGCCTTTGGAGTACTTGAGAAGAGGGATGCCCCAACCAGTGATGCCAAATGGAGCTAAAGACACGAGTGCTACTGAAGGCAGACGGAGATGCAGACAAGTGATTTGGAAGGTCCAAAGAGAGATGCAGTGGGTATAGACCATTACTGATTCGGCCTTGGTAAATGATCTTCCCCGATGTGTTTTCCTTAACATAAAAACCAGAGGAAGTGAATACAAAGGAACAATCATTGTCTTTTGTGAAATGCGAAATAGACAAAAGATTGTGTGAAATAGTGGGGACATGAAGAATATTCTGAAGAAAAACATTATGACCATTAGATGAACAAGTAGTGGAACCAATGTTAGAGATAGATAGCCCCTTACCGTTGCCCACAATAAGATTGTCCGTACCAACATAATCTGTATGAACTGCTAAATTGCCCAAATCTGATGTCACATGGTTCGTAGCACCTGTGTCTGTGAACCAGGTGGTGTCACCCTCCTTTGCGGCCACCATAGCTTGAAGCTTCTCAGGAGGCTAACGTCCTTGACAAGAGAGATCTAACCGGTGGAAGCAATCAAGGGCCGAGTGTCCCACTCGATTATAGATTTGACATGAAGCAGTTGATGTAGATTTGTTGCTTTGAGTGTGAGTAGAGTGATTGGATGAACCACTTCGAGCATAGTGACGGCCACGACCATGACCACGAGAAGTAAATCGTCCACGAGAGCCCGAACGACCTAGTGTATTAGTGGATGTGAACAATGCAGTAGCCGGTTGCTCAATAGTAGGAGAGGAATTATGTAACTCCAACCTCAATTCAAAAGTTAGTAATTGGCCAAATAATTCCTCAAAAGTAATCGGTGTATCACGATTCGCAATTGAAGTATGAACGAAGTCATATTCGGGGCTCAACCCATTAAGAATTTGACTACAAAGATCATATTCTGTAACTGGTTGAGCAACGGCCTTAAGAGCATCTGCTATGCTCTTCATTTTATCCAAGTAATCAGTCACGGACATAGCTCCCTTTTTGAGATTCTGAAACTATTGCTTCAATTGCAACACACGTGCACGTGACTGAATCAAATGCAATTTCTCCAGTCGTTGCCACACCTCACGAGCATACTGAAGACCAACAACCCTCTGAAGAACATGGGTCGTGAGAGTTGCATTGATCTACAAAAAAACAAGTGAATCTTGTTCAACCCAAAGTTTAAATGCTGGGTGTACTGTTGTGGTTATCTTATTATCCTTATCACGCAGAAACTGTTTTGGGCATTCAGCTGAACCATCAACATACTTTAATAATTTGTTTGTGCGAAGAATAGGGATAAATGGACTTTTCCAAAGTAAGTAGTTATCACGGTCCAACTTGATAGAAATCAAATTAGCAATGTTTGAAATACTAATCGTTCCCGACGAGAGATGAGATGGAGAACCCATACCAGCCATGGTTGATAAAAGAGACAAAACCAGATACAAAGTGCAAAGATCTGACGGAGGACCAAGCACCAGATTCCAATCTTTGAGATTGGAAGTAGCCAAGACGCTGCACTGCCAAGGTAGATGGAATAATTTGCGTTAGGAAAAAAACACCCATGAATGCTCTGATACCATGAAACCGTTTTAGTATTCAATGCACAGTTTTAAGCATTTGTATTACCATTCAATATATAGGGTATAGAAGATGCCAATAGTTACAAACATATCTCTGGCAAACTTAAAATATGAATTAAACTATCCTTAGCCAATGTGATTCAGTTAATTAGCTGATCTTATTCTTGTGCTTGAGTGGGCTGATCTTATCCTTGTGGTTGAATGGGACCAAGAGAACGAGGGGGAATAAGTCTGCCAATAAGAGTAACTACATGGGCAATTACGAATTCATGAACGTCAAGCTATATAAAGTTATATCTTTTTTCTTAAAAATCTTGTTACTTTTTAGAAATAGATAATGAAATAGTTGAAGACCATGTTCAATCCATCCAAGTTGAGGCATCAATTAGAATGAAGCGTGGTAGAAGAGAAAAGAAGAATATTTCATGGACGGACTACTCTAATGATTAGAGCAAGTAAAACTTGGGGAAAAAGACGAATGTTCGTATAGGGTGGAAAGAGAATGGGCGAAAAATGATGGAAAAATTTGAAGATGACTTTGATAAATGTAAACTTAAAAATCGCCTTAGAACATTAAAAACCAATTACAAACGTATTAAGACTTTGATTGTACTAAGTGGATTTGGATGGGATAATAAGGAGAAAAGTATTGCCGCAAAAGACCAAATCTGGGATGACTATTATTATAATAAAATTTAATTCAATCATTAATAAGTATTAATTACAAGACCATCTAATACATTTACAAGTGTCATTGAAACAAACATGATATAATAAATCACATGTGTAAATGATGTAAAAATAATATTTTTAAATAAACGTCGTAGTAAAAATAAATGCTCATAAAATGCACTTATAAATCTTACGTATTTAAAATTTAAATATTCATCATTAAAATGTGTATAATTACTTAAGGCAAAGCCCCCTTAGTAAAAAATGGAATAAAACCAAAAGTTCCAATTCCAATTCTAGCGACCGAAACACCACTCGAAGCTGCCGCAACACGTCGCTTTATCTCGAAGCAGGAATCCATTTTCAGTGCTATATCTATAAATCATCCTCTATCCTCCTCACATCTCCACACAAGAGAGAAAGAACAACAAGAAGAAGAAGAACAATGCAACCAGGCAGCGATTTCAGCTCCACATACTACTATTACAATCCTCCCCCACCTCACCTCCAAAACCCTAACCCTAACCCTAACCCCAACCCCAACCCCAACCCTAACGATCTCCTTCCCCAAACCTACGCCTCTGCTCCTCCCTTCTCCAACTACCCCATTTCCTCCTCCTCCACCTCCGACTACCCACCACCCACCTACTCCTCCCCCTACCCTCCCTTTCCACAAAATCCCGATCCTGTCCCCAACATCCCTCAAAACCCAACTGCTCCTTCCTTCCACCAACACCCCTCACCCTACTCTTCCGTCCCATTTTATCCCTACGATCACCATCCTACGGCCACAAATTATTCCCCAACTCCTTCTTCCCTCCCTCCAATTCAAACCCCAAACCCCATTCCTGATCTCAATTCGCCCTTCTCGGCGCTGTCCCTGTCCCATCCTCCCTCCTCCTACGCCCCGCCTCTCTATGAGAACCCATATGATGGTGGGTTGAAGCTCGAACGGGGCGGAGGCAGCCGCCCCGGCGGGTATCTCGATGAGAATTCTGGTGGGTATGGGCTCGGTCGGGCGGGGACGAGGCGGTATGATCAGATGGGGGATCGCGGGGTTGGATTGGAAGAAGGGGTTTTTGCGTATGATGGAGGGAAGGCTGAGCCTTATGGTGCGCGGGGCACTGGGGGGTTTAAGTCTTTATCGTCTTCGTCTCCGGCATTTGATGATTATGGGAGGTCAATCAGCTTTGGTAAGGAGCAGACGGGGTCTGGGAAGATTGTGAAGGCTGTGCCCAAGGCGGAGACGCACCAGGACGTGAAAGGCGGGGTGCAGAAGTTCAGAGTTAAGCTACTGCCTGAGGGAGGGGGCCAGTCTACCATGGATGTGCTTTGCCAGGTTCAATAGTGGGAACCCTGCAAATGTTTCTTCTTCTGTTCATTATTATTACAACAAATTATTTTTGATTTGTCTGTTGACATAATCATGCGCATTAATGTTTCCATATTCGAGGGTTAAAATTACTATATTCTGCTTGCTGGATTAACTGCACAAGTTGTTAATTTGAAAGTACTCAAAATTTGACACTGCGTGGGTTCCTTATGTTAGTTGTAATTTAAAAGCACTAGAATTCTTAGAGCCATACCATACCATTCCTTTTTTTTTTTTTTTTTCAAACGTGAATTGCGGTTTAAAACATTACAGGAGTGATGCTGCAATTGAGGCGTTTCCTATCTGATTTGAATTGTATTTAGATAGGTTCAGGATTACAAGTGACTGCAATTCATTACAGAAGATTGTGAACACACTTAGCACCTTAAAAGATTCATCCATAGCATGAAATTCTTGCTTCCCTTAAAATGGTAACTCATGACAGAGCAATAATCTTTTGCGATATTGAAGTTGAGTTGTAAGTTTGTTGAGTTTGTGGGTGAACTTTTTCGTGAGTGGTGAAAGAGCATTGTTCTGCCTTTTTAAATAAATGAACAATGGAGATTTTCAAAATTGTGCAAGCAATTGAGCTATCAGACGTATGAACTGTATAATGGAATTAATGAAATTTCTGGTAAGAGTAATAGAGCAAAGCTTGCAATACAAGTCAAATGATTCAAAATTCAATTTTGGATTTATTCTAAGTAGATCTACTATAGAAGCCTTTTGTGCCCTATTGAAATAAACATGGAAAAGGTTAGACAAGAGAGTAAAAAACAAATCATATGGTTTTTATAAATTTAGAGAAAATTTAAAATTGAAGAGACGAGGAGATTAAGGAGGATGTTGAACATGGGATAAGAGTTGGATGGTTGAAGTGGAGACTCTCTTCTAGAGTGGTTTGTGATTGGTGTAAACCAACAGGATTGAAGCGAAAACTTTACAAACCAACGATTAGACCAGCCATGACCCATGGAGCAGAGTGTTGGCTAATCAGGAAACGCCACATGCATAAAATGAGTGTAAAAATGTTTAGATGGATGTCTCGTAAAACTAGGAAGGATAGAATAAGAAATGAGGCATTTTGGAGCATTTAGAGGTAGCATTAATAGATGATAAATTAAGAGATACTTGTTTGAGATGGTTTGGATATGTTCATTGTAGGACAACGACGATGCCTATAAGGAATAGTTTCTCTAAGTAGGTTGGTGGCCCCTCAAGGAAAAGGGGTTGGCCGAAGAGGACATGGATTGGAGTAGTAATGATAGATTTAAAGAAGTGCAATCTATTTGAAGAAAAATGCATTTAAATTTAGAGAAGATTGGCAAGAGGGTGCCAAGGTCGCCAAGAACTCGTTTGGAATTGGAATTGATGGAGGGATGATGAAGATGCACAATCCCCAACCGATTGGGAGCTTTCGGTTTGGCTTAGAGAAGAAGAAACATGAGGAGGAAGAAAGAAGAGGGAAAATGAGTGGTGGATGGCTTATATAGACCTTGGTCTTGAGATATTTACAAGTTTTCCATCCACCAGCTTGTGGTTGAGATTTCGGGCTTCCAAGGGCTTTCTGACCATTGAAACAATTCGCACCCTCAACAAATGTTTCACTAAATAAAATTAGGTACCCAATGAGCCTAGGGTTGCCTATTTCTAAAATTCCGAAATTTACCTTCATAGTGACCGAAATCACAAACTAGTCGTCCAAGACACTAAACTAGGGCTAATCTCTCCCAAATCGAACAAGTCAACTAATTAATCTTCAAACCCATTTACTTGGGCACTAAACATACTTAATTAATCTTAAACATAATTAATTAAGATCGGGGTCTTACATCCTTCCTCCGTAGGACATTGGTCCTTCAAATGAAATCAACGTACCTCGGGTAGTAGGCGCAGGCATTGCCTTTGCACTTTATCCTGTAGCTCCCAAGTAGCTTCTTTGGGTCCATGATGTTCTCATTATGCTTTTACCCACTGTATGGTCTTTGTTCTTAGCACGTGCTCTTTAGTGTTGACAATCCGTATTGGCCTTTCTACATAAGCTGCATCTTCCTGAATCTCTAACTACTACTCATAATTAGCACATGTGATGGATCTGTGATGTGCTTTTTAAGCATCTATACAAGGAAAACCTTGTGTACTCCAAACAACTCTTGTGGCTGGGCTAACCGGTAAGCTACATCTCTGGTTCGACCAAGAATCTTAGAAGGCCCAACAAATCTCTTTGCTAACTCACCTTTCTCTCCGAACCTTAGAGTACCTCTGATAGGTGGGATTTTCAAAGACACTTGAATTTCTAGATCTCTCCTTCCGTTGTCCGCGTAACTCTTCTATCTGCTCCGTGCTATCTTCAGCCCATCCTGAATTTGCTTCACCTTGTCACTTTTTTCGTTGACTATAGATGGTCAATGAAAACTCCAAAGCTCAACTTCTGTCTAGCAAACTGGAGTTCTACATCTTCTGTGATATAATGCTTCGTATGATGCCATATCGATATTGGAGTGATCGCTGTTATTGTAAGCAAATTCGCATAAGGGCAAATCATCATCCCATTCTTTATTAAAATCCGGTATACATGCCCTTAGCATTTCCTCCACGGTCAGACTAGTTCTTTTCGTTTGTTCGTCTGTTTGAGGATGATAAGTTGTACTAAAGCTCTACTTTGTTCCCAAATCTTCTTGCAAACTTGTCCAAGACCTAGAGATGAATTTGCCATCTCTCTCGGACATTATTGAAGCCGGTGCTCCATGAAGTCGTATAACCTCCGAAATATACAACTTTACTAGTTTTTCCATTTTGGTGTCGACTTTCATAGGTATGAAGTGCATGGATTTTGTCAATCTGTCCACGATCACCCATATGGCATCGTGACCTTAGTCTGCAAGAGTCTTGAGGTGAAGTGCATGGTGACATGGTCCCATTTCCATTCTGGGATTTCTAATGGTCGAAGTAGATTGGGAGGCTTTTGATATTCTGCCTTAATCTGCTGGCATACCAAACATTGAGAGACAAAACCTTTGATCTATTGCTTCATATTGTTTTACGAGTATTGGTTCCTTAAGTTCTGGTACATTTTGGTATTGCCCAGGTGAATCGAATATCTCGTATGGTGTGCTTTTGTCATGATCTCATTCTTCAGATCGTCCACATTTGGAACGCACAATCGCTCACGGAAGTAGAGACTGTTGTTAATGACCTTGAAATCTAGTCTCTTTGCGATGTTATAAAAAATCCTATAAACTCAGGATCTCATCGCTGGTTACCTTTAATCTTTGAATAATTTCCGGCTCAAATGACATATTGGTAAGAAGTGATCCGTCACCTTGTGGCCGGAAATTTATGTCCATGCTTCGAAATTTCTCAACCCAATACCATTATGCAATCATGCAGTTAAGCTGTCGTTGATTTTTTGTTCAATGCATCAGCTACGACATTAGTTTTCCCTAGATGGCACTTAATCGGAAAGTCATAATCCTTATGTAGACACGTTGAGAATTTAACTCAGCATTTGAATCAAATCGAACCTGAAGATCAATTTGTTTGATGAGATCAATTTGTTTGATGAGCATTTGAATTCTGTTTCTCCATTTGTTTTTTGCCATATCTATTGTACGCATTTCTCAGAAATCATGTTGTAGTTGTGACAAAACTTTCGTGTTGGTTGTCAGCCTACCTGATGCAATCCTCGGCCTTCATCCGGGTTTGGGATCAGCTGTTGCAGTGTACCGGTGGAGTTTAGTTTGTACCTAGAAAATGAGAAATTAAAAAGCATTGAATTCGATTCCTATCAATAATAAACGGGTGCATAAAATTTGAAACTTTATAACATTTGTCACATTTTTACTAATTTTTTTTATAAAATCTTTAACTAATAAATAAAATATAAAATTCTGTCACTTATTATGATCAAGCAAGCAGTGGCTAAATTTGAAATATAAAAGTTAATCAGTTTTAAGTTTTTATCGTAAACAATAGCTTCCAAAATGAGGGAAATGGAATTCTACAATATAGATTGTCTAACTAAAAATAAAATTGGTACGTATCATCTTCAACTTGTACCAAAATAGTCCAAGTAAATTCGACAAACATGAAGGAGGACATTTATTTAAAATTTAGATTTTAATGAGTGGGTCCTCTGGACTCTGGAGCATCACCGAACTTTCTTTAATTCCAAGAAGTGGAGGATTTATACTCTTCTTAACTGCTGGTTTGTAGGAGTGAGAATTTATTGCTTTCTAACTTCTTTGAACTTTCGTGAAAGGAGCCTTGGAAGTGATTTGTTATTCTCTTAAATAATTAATTGTATTTTATGACCAAGGTCATATTATATAAGAAGTGCCATAAATTTGTTGGGGTCAAACAAAATCACATTTATGCATGACTTATGCATGATGGTCGTCTTAAATTTGTTGTGGTAGGACAAAATCATATATATGCATGATGGCGCAAGACTATGTAGACTACATCTTTTGTTCTCTCTTATATTCATAAATGCATATTCAAGGATGATTGAATTAGTGAGATATCAAATAAATTCATAAATTTATTAGAGAATTATTGAAATATTGGAAGAAAACTAAAAAAAAAAATGTATGATATATTTTTCATGGTAACATTGGCATTGGTGCATATTCAATTTATCAATAATGTTTATCAGATGATTGTATTAATCTTACTTTTAATGGTATTAATGCTGCTTAAGATGGATTATGAATAACTCTTATTTTCCATTCTTTTAATCAGTATTTTTTTCATTACTTCTTTTTCACAGTTTAAGGTCATTAAGTTGTGACTGCATGTTAGTGTAAGATCAGATGCCCAATTATTTTGTTGATTACTTGATTATTTTTTTAATATGATGTTGAACTCGAGCTTTGTTTCTTCTCTTTTCCAGATTGGTTTAGATGGAATTCGTATGCTTGACCCGAACACAAGTAGAACATTAAGAATATATCCACTTGAGACCATAACGAGATGGGAAGTAAGTTTCTTTGCCTCATTTGGGCCTGTTTTTTCACAGAATTCCTAATGGGAATTTGTGATTTTGGGAATTCGTCAACATGATATGATGGCCTGACACCTAGGCATTTGAAAATGCAATGTTTCTTAGCTAAAATTCTAAAATTTCAAATCTCAGCCACCTGAAAAGTCTCAAATAGCCTTTTGAATTCTAAGAATTCCAACCTCATATTTGCAAATCCTCCATTGAAGTGGAAGATTTAGGAATTCCAACTATGGGACTGCTCTCGGAAAACTCAAAAACTCTCCAAACATGAATTCTGCTAAAGAAACAGGCCCTTTAGGGCATGTTTGTTTGCATGAGGGCTGAAATAAAATAAAATCAAGAGAAAAAGTGAAAAGGGTTGAAAGTAAAGGCAGAAAATGATAAAAAGCTACCCTAAAAAGGCACTAAATGAAAAAAGGTACTCTTAAAAGCACTAAATGACAAAAAATGGGACGAGTAATTTTTTGTCTTGAAGTGCCTTTTCTCTCAAATCTTCCTTTCTCTTTCTTTTGATTTGACCCTTCATTTTATTTTACTTCACTCATGCAAACAAACATGCCTTTAAATTTGTTTTGGGTTCTTTATTTTCATCTTCTTGAGATTGAAATTGTTGCCTCAATTTGTTTGAGCTTGGTGTATTCTCAATTAGGTAACCGACTCATCTGTCTATACTTTTTGGGCTAAAAGCCCTGTTGACATTGAACCGAGGCGCATAAGGCTGCAATCAAATAGCTACACAACTAATACTATCCTCGACACAGTTGCAGCAGCATCTGTTCAGGTTAGTAATCTCTCCCAGATGATTCTTTAGTTAATATGAGGGTTTAACCTTATTTACTTTCTAACTATAAAATCTGTTGTCACCTGCATCATCGTGTTGCTTCTGTCTTGCTAATATGTTGGAATAGGAGAAGACCTGTGAATTTTTCCTTTGGGTGGGTGAGGGATAATCGCGTTGAAAAAAATTACAATATAATATTAACATTTCTGAAATTGAACATCTAATGACTAGCATAAAAAGTAGGCTTTGATTTGGGCACCCTTATATTTTTGATCATGTAATGTACTGTCAGATTCAAATGGATTCAGTCCAAGATCCAAATGCTCACTGACAGCCCCAATGCCCGCCAATTCAGCAGGAAATTACAATCAGAAGAAACCCAATAATCTTCTTGTATAAACTTGGGTAACTCTGCCACCGATCACATGCACTGTTAAATGATTGAAACCAAGTATCGGGCTGTATTTCTTGGATATAAGATTCTTTTTCCTTTTCCTTTAATTTTTATTTTTCGGATATGCTGTTGGTGATTCTTCATTATAATCTTTATTTTTTTTAAACCTCAGCTAAAGGAAATGGGTGGAAATAGAATCAAAGGGCCTTCTGATTCTAGCAAGCTAGCTGACCAACCAACAGAAAAAAGGAAAGGCCTTGCCGATTGGATGAACTTTATAAAGCCTGGAAATGAGGAGAAAGATCATTGGGTAAACTTCATATAAAAACTCCTCGATTTTTTGTATACAACAATGCATTCAAGTCTTATATTTCTCTTATTTCTTTTCTATTATCCCTTTTTGCTTACATTATCCTAGTTTACCTAATGTAGACAGTTGGTCTACATTATTTCCAATCCATGACTACCGTGAACTAAAATATTTTCAGAATTTTTGGTGTCTTTTTACTTATCTTGGTTTTTCTGTTTGTTCATTTCATAAATTTCAGTTAATTATGGTCCGATCTTGGGCTATTAAATTTAAAAAAAAAAATGGTTTTAGTTTTAAACGATTTATGTAGTGAGTAGGAGGCTTGTAAGTGAAGCATTGAGTGGATCCCTCATCCATCAAACATGTTTAATGCATTCACCTGCTAGAACTCCATGCGGGTAAGTCTTCAATAATCTGGATCATCTATGCACTCATTGAAGGGAAAGAGATCCAAATGAGGAAATGATGCAGGCCTGAAGGAAATAGGACCAGAAAAACCATGCTCATGGCCCAAACAGGACATCCAAAAGGATTTGCTTCCATCTCACACGTTTTTAGCACTAGTAGATAACTTCTTTTTCCTTCAGTTTCTCTTGTTCTTTGTTTAACTAGTTTAATTGTGGTAGTTTTGTTCATGCTATTTTATAGGCTAGGATGGGATATTCATTTTTAGGAAAGGAATCTATAAAAAGGCTATAAATCATTAAACAGGTGTTTATGCGGATTAAGGATGATTTGAATAAAAAAAAAAAAGAGCTTGTTTGGAAGAGTTCTGCAGAACTCGTTCTTGTTTCATTTTTGATGGAACTCTGTGTGAGTTCACGCACCTGTATTCTAAGAAATCTGTCCATTTCTAGGACGATCGACACTCTTAGATGATGTGCCCTGGTCAACAAAGGAACACTACTAAAGCAATGATTGATCTCCAACACAGGCGTTTGGGACTTGGATCCTATTGGATCTACCAAGAAGCTCTACATTTTCTTGTTTCTACATGAGTTTCCGACGCCTTGATGTGAAAAATCCTTGGCTGTGTGAATACAAAAAGGTTAGTTTGTTCTTTTTTTCCCTTCTTTAAATTGGACGTTAGGAATATTGTCAAGGACATCTTGCTGTAGAATATAATCAACCCAAGCCGCATTAAATTGGTCGAGCTTGGATAGGGTCCGACTCGTCCTGCATCAAGATGATGGATATTGTATTCTGAAGATTGTGAAACTCGTGTTCCCCTTTCCTTTAGTTTTTTTCCCTTCCCCACACCCCCACCCCCTCGCCCTCCTTTTTTTTTTTTTTTGAATTGATGTTTAGATTTTCTTTAAATTTGGGTGAAACTTGGAGTGGGTCCAACTCGTCCTGCATCAGGATGATAGATAATTGTACTCTAAAGATTGTGAAACTTGTGTTCCCCTTTCCTTTAGTTTCTTTTTCCTTTTTTCCCCTTGAATTGATGTTTAGTTTTCCCTTTTGATATATCGTCCTCGCTTCTAGCTATGAAATCATGGTTTTCGGCGAAGAACTTGTTGTGGAAATACACCAATTACCTTCTTTCTTACCTCGTTTCAGATAATCAATATCTGATCACTCTCGCTTGAAGAATGATCTTTTTGTTTTTTGTTTTTGATCGGAAAATAGTAGAATTATATTTAGAGAGGATGATAAAGTTCATACAAAGAGATCCTATTGAAAGCACATTGGCGAAGGTATAAAAGTAATATCCCAGACCCTAACAAAAGAAAATTACAAAGAAGCAAAGAAATCTACAATTGTAGATCTATTGATGTAGTCGAGCAAGCAAATCCAATCGTTTATGAACTCAACCCAAAATCCTTTATCAACCATCGACCAATGCAAGACAAGAAGAGAACTAGATGTTTGGTTACTGATGGTCTCGAAAATCCATTGCAATGATCTTCGACCTATGAACATATCCTTTGATTTGACGGTAGAAGTGTTCTTGGAGGTACACGTGAACTGTTGGGGACGTCACATGTGGAATTTGCACCATCAAATCACAATCTTTGCCTAGCCGTTCTTTATCTCCCGATTTCCATTGTTGATCCCCAAAGACAAAATCAATTTGAGAATTTATGTGGGGAACATCAACAACTTGCTCTTCATCACTTGGTGTTTGCACTTAGGGATTATTAGCACTCATAGGAGAAATTTCAAGGCCAACGGTAGAGGTGGAATCTTTTGTGTATAGCTCTGGTTGATCGGTGTACATATCCGCTGGCACTGGTTCCTCAACACGCTCTGTTATGTGTGATGACTTCTCTTCTTGAAGCATAATTTCCATTAGATGGGACCGTTTAAGCATCCGCTCCACACGAATTGCTTCCCATTATGCCTCATGAATGTTTCAACTATCATTCATTTTCTCCCCTATTTCTGGTCTCAAGCGTTTGATGAAACTAATCAAGTCATGTTCCTCATCATCTTCTAAACCACACTTGTCTTGGAGCCATGCAAACATGTCACTATAGTCAAGAACAGATAATTCTCTGTTTCAAATCGAGAAATTGCTGAAAATAAGCTTCATTCTCACAATACCATATGCCATATTGATGCGCATATGACTCTTTGGAGTGCATTGTGGAATTTACTAATATGGAATTTCATATTGGATGTCTCAATGGACTGACCTTTTCTATAGATCTTCTCTCCACGATCACGCTGGTGAAAACAGATACGAAATCTGACGGTGGATGACGCGGATATTGCAGAAAGAAGTTTCAGCCGCTGATCAGGTCAATCTACTTTGGGCTGGTCAAACCTGCTAATTGGGCTAAAGCCAGGCCACGTGCCACAGGATTTGCACGTGGTTCTTTTAGTGCTGCGTCAGGAGTCGTGTCGAGGGAGAGGAAAAAGGAGTTGTGGGCATGTGGCCCTTTCATTTTGATGGGAGACAGCAGGGGATGTGGAGATGGGAGATTTCCGTAGTTAGTTGCCGGTGGAGTAGGCGACGGCGGCGATGGTGTTGCTGCTGCAGCGGTGGCGGTGGCGATGGAGATGTCGAACGGGCTGGCGCTGGTGAACAGTATGCCTCTTCTTCTTCTTCTTACTTTTTCTTTCTACTCTTTCTTTCTTTTTCTGCTCCTCTACCTATTCTCCCTTTTTTTTTTTCCCCTCTTCTTTTGGGTTGGGAGGAGATGGATTGGGGCTGGGTTCTGCGGAAGGCTCGTGGGCTGTTGGAGGGCTCAGTTAGGGTGGCGGGGCTCAGAAGGGGTTTTGTGTATGGGCGATTTGAGGGTTTTTTTTTTTTTTTTTTTTTTTGTAGAGTTGAGTTCTGTGATGGATGGGTGGTCTCGGATGGCAGGGACTTGCTTTCAGATGAGGGATTTAGGGCTCCATTGGGTTGGCAGATGGGTGTTTTTGCTGGAGGAGGTCTCGATTGGGGCTGATTGGGTTTTGGTTTACGGGTAAGGATTTTTGGCAGTGGAGAGGTGGTGGAAAGGTTCTGGGTTTTATTGAATGGAATGGAGATGAGATTTGGGATTGACATGGAAGGATGGTGAGGGATAGATGGTAATCACGTTGACCGTTTGAAGGGATCATTCGGCTCTGATACCAATCGATGCAGGCTCTATGGTTAGAGCTTACATGAAAGTGCTTAAAGCACAATGAGTGTCGAAGCACGTGTCCGAAGACACAATAAATCTCTGTAGAGACGGTAAACGAGGACGCACCTCAATGGGAAAATCCAATTTCATTAATCAACTCTTTGAATAATTCTTCAGTACAATGCCATATAAATAAGAAAGATAACTTAGGGCCTAAGACATCTAATTAATCTAGGAAACTAAATAAAAAGTAAACCTAATCCTAATTACAATATCTAAAGAAACTAATGACATAAAAACTAATTCCTAAATCTACGTGGGCCCTAAATAGGTGGCCATGAGGTTATGCTGCATCAGCAATGCTTATGTAGGAGGAAACTAACCCTAGATCTAATCTCAACCATTAAAAGTAACCATTGGCTCAAATTAAAACAACATATCTGAATTACAAAAATAACCCAAAACATAAAAGAAATTAAATAAAAGTCATAAAATAGTCCTAAAGTGGGGTGTCTCCTATAATGGGCTGGCCGTTCCCCTAAATTGGGCCCAATGGACTTGGTCGACCCATGGATAATGTGTTTGTCTTGTGTCACCTTGATTCCTCCATGCTCTCTTGAATGATGCCATCTCCGATGTTTCATCCAACCACCAATGTGGCTGTCATGTGGATTCTCGAGAACTTGATCATCACTTGCCTGAGCATCATGAATATTCCCTTTAAGATAAACTAACGACTTAGAAGGAATCTTCAAAATTCTACGAGTTTCAATAATTTTCTCCTGAACTCTACTGATATAAGAATTACTTGCTGCAGTAAATGCCTGTGAGTTCCACGAAGGAAAAGCATAGCATCATTCCAAAAAGTTTGAGACCACTTCCAGCTGCCCATTAGCCCGAACATTCTATCCTCATGAACTTAGTCTGCGCACTTCTCTTGGTTGAGGGCTGGGATTGACTCAAATGTAACAAACTGTTACAAATCTGCTTGCAACTTCGTCTTTGATCACAACTCCATGAACAAGAAAGCCCACCATCTTTTGACTAAGAGACAAGAATCTCCCATGTAAATACTTTTTCTCTTAGGTCGCCACACATAAATGTTATCAAAGTTGAGCATGATGTTCCAGAGATCCAAGGGACTCTTTTTTAGTAAGCTGGACTAGATAAGTCAGATGGTGGAATAGCGGCCTTGAACTGACTTGTCACATTAATGGATAGGAGAGAGCATTTCTAATTAAGCTTATGATGCAGGACTGACCCATGGTCCCCATGGGGTCGCGCCAATGGGCCCAGCCCATCCATCTCGACTAGTTCATTGGGCCTAGCCCACCTACCCGGCCATCAGTTTATAATTATTTTATATTATTTAGGGTTATTTTGATGGTTTATGTCTTTTAGTTTATTTGAATTCATATGTTTTAATCCTGGCCATCGATGTATTGGATGGTCCAGATTATTTTTAGGTTTTCTCATTTTCCTAGAATAAGCATTGTAAAGCGTTTTGGCTCCTTAGTTAATGGTTAATGAAATTTTCTTCGAGTGATTTTGGGGCTGCCGAAGTTATCTCTTCTTCCTTGCCCGCGATGGGGAGTTTGGCGTGTGGCCAATTTTCAGGTGAAAGCCCGATCTATCCCTTCCACAATCCATCTCTAGTCTTTCCATCTCTACCCGCACCCATACCCTGTTTCGCAACAATTGGTATCAGAGACGAAGATCGATCCACTCGGTTTCGATCATCAGCAATCCATCATCCCCTGTTTCGACCATCGGCAATCCATCATCCCCCGCCGAACATCACCATCACCATTCCACAGTCTCACAACCCAGATCTGGCATAACCAGAACCATTGCCCCCCAACCCGTCCACCCGAAAACCCTTCCCTGTCGAGACCCAACCAGCGAACTGTCTCTGTCATAAACCCTAAAACTAGATTCTCCAAATCCCCTTTGACCGATACCAAACCCAATGCCCAAACACCCTTTTCTCCACATTCCCAGTAACTGAACACCACCAGAACCGTAAAATCCCAATCATCAACAAAGCCCCACCATCCACACATAAAATTCCCAAATCCGAACCCATCCATTCCGGACCAAACCCAGTCCTAACCCCACACCCATCTTCCCAACTTCAGTATAAAAAAAAGAAAATTAAAAAGAAGGGGAGACCAGAGACCAACAGAGACAGAAAAACAGAAGAAAGAGAAGATGGCAGCAGTAAAAAAAAGAAGAAAAAAGAGCGTACCTGGCACTTCGGTTCGCCAGCACCACCTCCCTTGGCCCTCCCACATCACCATCGTCTTCCATCTTCAAACAGCAACGAGAGCAAGAGGATCTTCATCGCTAGAGCAGCCATTGCAAGAGGACCCTTTTCTCCATTCATTTGTATATTCCAAGTCCCAAGAGCAGGATTCTCTTTTGCATGTGGTCCCCTTCCAGTAACGTGTGCTGGGGCAATTCGTGATTTCGGGCCAAGTTGTAGTTCGGGCCAGATTTGTCCCAAAGAGACCAGATCAGCATATCAAATCTAATCCACAGCAGGCCACATCATAATCCAGTCAAGTCTGACCAAGCCGGTGGGCTCGAGCTCAGGTCAACCTGACCCATATCAGCCTGCATCATGTCAGAACTCTTCAGAGAGTAGAGCAGTGGCAACAAAGTGTGAGAGTGGGCCTCATATTCAGGCAAGTTTCAACTGTTGATCTTCAATCAATGACATCTTCTCCATCCGGACTCCGATCGACGATCCATCTTCACTGTGAACTCCGATCAGTGGGATCTACACATCTGGTCAGTCTAATTTTAATTTTGAAGAGCACTAAAATTTTCAGTCTTTGCATCAAGTTAATATGGAATTGTCAGCCAATATGGAATTGCAACTTCTTGAAATCAACAGAGGGCTTAAAGAAACCAACAAAGAGCTTAAAGAAATAAAAAAGGGGTTAAAAGTACGACATGCAATCAAATATGGGGAAAGGTATTATGCAAATAAAGACTTCTTTGAGTAGTGTATTGATTTGACACAGGGAAGATTGTCCATCAATGAATATGCCGATGAATTTGAGAGGCTACATCATTTATGTGAATTGGGAGAAACACTTGATTTCAATCACTTTCTCAACAATTTGCGACCGAGCATATTGAAGAATATGAAAAAAGGAATGCAAAGATATACATGGAGCATTTTGGGAATCGATCCATGTTGAGTGCTTAATAAAACGCTATCGCCTCTGAAAAGCTAAGATGCAAGAAGAGAAGTCTTTGCAAACCACATAAGCCCATGTTGTGGAACCAATTGTGGAACATGTTAGGGCTGATATCATGGAGCAAAAGTAGGAAATAAATGATTTCACACTAAATCCAGAGGAAGTAACAAACAAAACTCCTCCAAATAATTATACTTCAGACGAATTGGAAGAAAATGAACCTGAGTCTCATCCTTCTAGCAAAGCTGATCAAAAGATGCAAGCAGGTGAAGCGAAAATGGAAGAGAAGAGCATTGAATAGTTGGAAGCAGTTAGCAAGCCAACTACCCAACTGATGGATTTAAATGTGGTATCACCTTCGGAAAAGCCAATAAGGTTTTTTGAAGAGAAAGATGTTGTTCAAGAAGTTAATGAAGGAGATCAAGTCATTGAGGTACCACATACTGATTTCGTCTTCGGAGATCGACCATTACTAGTAGAAGATTTAGAGCAGAATAGCAGATGATACTCCAAAATTTGAAGCATCTAATGGTTAGATCTCATATCCAAACAAATTCTCGTTTTCAGAACCAACAATACCTCCCTTCTCCATTGCCTTTTTTTTTTGAACGGTATTTTCTCCATTGCTATAAAAATCAAAATTGTATTGCAAATCATTCAAGTGGATCAATCAAATCGTATAGTGAATCATAGGATTTTTTTATTTTCTTATAAAAATGAAAAATAAAAAATTAAATCAGAAAGGAAAAAGAGTTCAACACTGATTATGGATGAGTTAACTTATCATATTCAAGAGGTACCTTGCTTGGTATATGTTGTTTATAGATGATATAGTATTGGTGGATGAATCACGAGAAGGTGTGAATCCAAAAATTTGAGAGATGGTGGGAGGCTTTAGTTCCAATGGCTTTAAAATAAGTCGTACAAAGACAAAATATGTCGATTGCAACTTCAGTGGGTGTGTATAAAGAGCTAAAACTACTACGAGAATTGAAGCTCAAGAGATACCTAAAAGAGATTCATTCCGATACCTTGGCTCAATATTTAATAAGGATGGAAAGATTGGGAAAGATGTTGGACATAGGATAAAATGCGGGATGATTGAAGTGGAGACTTGCTTTTGGAGTATATTGTGATCGGCGCATACCAACAAAATTGAAGGAAAAATTTTATGGGATGATGATTAGACCAGTTATGACATATGGAGTAGAATGTTGGCCAATCAAGAAGCAACACATGCACAAAATCAGTGTAGTGAAGAAGAGAATGCTAAGGTGGATGTGTGGTAAAACCAGGATTGATAGACTAAAAAAAATTACCACTTTTGAGAGCATTTAGGGGTAGCATCAATAGGTGATAAAATAAGATAAACCTTTTTGAGATGGTTTGGACACGTCCAACGCAGGCATGGAATGATGTCGGTGAGGAAACGTTTTTCTATGTAGGTTGATGGCCCATTAGGGAGCAAGGGTAGCCCGAAGAGGACATGGATGGAAGCCATAACAATAAATCTGAAGAAGTGCATCTTATTTGAGGATTAGGCTTAGGATCGATTGGAATGGAGAAACATATTTTATGTAGCCAACCCCAACATAGTTG
The DNA here is from genome assembly GCA_003546025.1 of Camphora micrantha. Lineage (NCBI taxonomy): Eukaryota > Viridiplantae > Streptophyta > Magnoliopsida > Laurales > Lauraceae > Camphora > Camphora micrantha. The sequence goes on along the minus strand of QPKB01000009.1, from coordinate 31,874,719 downwards.
GGACAAGGCTTTGATGATGATGAAGAAGAAAAAGACTAGTTATTCATAATCCATCCATTTTTTCATCTATAGCAGCATAAATACAATAATAATATAAAAAAAAAAGACTGGCACAATCATATAAGTAACATCAATAAATTATTGATATATCATAAATGATGTGTAAAATTAGTTAAAGATGTTTAAAATATCAATGTTACTAGGAAAGAAAAAAATAACTTGCAATAGTTCTTGTTCTCTTTAAATAAAAAAAATAAAATAAAATCAAAATCATTAATCTTACATGTTAAGATGTCTCCTAAAGTTAAAAAAGTGTGCATGAAGAAGAAGACGACTGGTATGCACCAAGCAACTTAGAAATAAGCTACTAGTATGCACACAATTAAAACTCGCAAGCGCACAAGATCACTATGTAGTGCAGTGAATTGTAAGTACGAGGTCGATCCCACGAAGACTTGTGATAAAACAATGTCAAAAATAACTAAAAATCAGAATATTAAAAGAAACAATTAAATGATGAAAGATTGAATTAAACTACTAAAAACAGTAAATTATACTATCAAAAGCTAAATGGAAATTAATCTAAAACACACAACTGAAATTAGAATTGAAAACAATGATAATGAATGAACTAGGGTTTCATCTACTCCCCTAACCAATCCTATGCATGCCCCTTATTATCTTTTAATCAAAAATCAGATTTTATTAGTGACATCTATCAACCTAGACCATGGCATATGTGTCTAGATTATTATTCCCCTAAACCTAATTCATGAGTGGCATACTACATGAATTGCTCATTATGATGCAAAAACTAAGCATGGCATATGTCCTAGTCAAAACAAACATAATGCATAAAATAATGGGAAAGATAAATGCATGAGTCTAAGCATGGCATATACTTAGATTATTCATGGTTCTAAACCCTAGATGCTTATCATCAAGATCAATCAAAATTAAGTTAGCTACTCTTAAAATTAATTGAACGTCACATGGTTGGCATGGCATATACACAACTCATCAATTAAAAACATGGTTTAGAATCTCAACTAATAAAACTGAAATATGAATTAAAAGACGCCAAAAGAGACTACATAGAACTAGGCTAGGGTTTCAATTACACCCTAGCCCTAAAAAGTTTAGCTACTCATGTTTGGAATTGAAAACAAAATAGAAAATAGAGCCATAAGAAGAACTCTGAATATTGAAGAAGAAGAATAATTCTGCCAGCAGCTTTTTCTCCTTTTCCTCGCTCCAAAAGCTCTCCAAAAGATGCTCCAAAGGTGCTCCCAATAGTGCTGTATGGCTGCTAGGGTTTGTGGATGATAATGGCTGGTTTTTAGGTGGTTTGTGTGATGTTTTATGGCTGGGTATATTGCTGGACGTGCACTGTTCATATGGTACTTATAAGTCTTGAAAACAGCCCTCTTAGTGTTTAGTTTCCTTGTAGAAACAGGTCTCCAACTTTCCTTAAAATTCTGCTTCCTAATTAGATTGAATTAGGAGTCTTCTTTCTTGTTTAAGCAACACTTTCTAATTCTGATCTTACTTGTATCTTCTTGACAATTCCTCACATGGACCCACAAATCTGAATTTAGTTGCAAGGAATTAAATCTGAACTTTTATCATAAAAGTGGGCCCTATTTGGTGCGTGCAACATAAGTGTGGGACCCCTCTTTTAGGACTTCTATCTTGGCTTGAACTCTTGCTCTAAATTTTCCTTCTTTCTCTCCTTGTTTTTCTCCATTCTTGAACTCCTCTTTTAACTTGAATAGGACTTCCTAAATTTTGGAATTCTTCTATTTGCAATGGATGTGGACCCACCATGGGCCTACTTGATGATTCATGCCCATCTCTTCATTAATTCTTCTCTTTTTGCTCCTTTTGACCTTAACATAAAAATTAACAAAAACTATGTAAAATCAAATAAAATAACTCTAACTAGCACAAGATGAATCAAATATTAGGGCTGAGACGACGACTCCTAAAGTTAAAAAAGTGTGCATGAAGAATATAGGACAAACCCTGTATGTACAGTTGGACGCTTTAGTTGAATGCATGTTCCTTATTCATTTCTAGAACCTCCCCATAATTGTAAGTTAAATCACTTGAATCATAAGAATCAAAGAAATTCGTATCAAATTGTAAGATTCACACACGAATCTTAAGATTCACTAGGAAATGGGATTTGTTAGATAGATATGAATAATTTTCCATAGAATTCGATACAAATTGTAGGATTTTGACAATAATGATTATCTCCTCAAGCAACTGCATTTTTTCTTCATTTCTCCCATAAATTTTGCCAAAAGCAAGTGCATACTGTTCTCTTCATCCTGAATTAATGCAGTCAAGGTTAGCCAAATCCGATTGATAGTGAACAGAAAACCTCAAATCATAAAATTAACAACAAATTCTATGTACCACAATGAAAAACAGTAGATTTTGCTTACCTATCAACGCTCCAATCCGTTGTTCATCTTTTATTTGTTGGGAGTTTGTTCCAAGGAGAAGGGAAGAGAAAAGTGCATAATTGGCTGTTTTTATTGATAATAATGGAAAGATAAACTGTATTGAACATCTCCCTTACATGCTTTTAAATAAATACCAACACACTTAATCCCTATATCCTATGATTCAATCACAACTATCCATCAATCCTTAAAGAAAGCATCCTAATTATATTCAGTTAAAGGAACAACTGACATAAAAAGGACATCTGCAAGTTTTCTTATGCGTGAGACATTCCAACTTGTCTTTTTATCTCACGAGATTTTATCACTAACAAATCCTAAATCAAGAAGTCTTGTAGCAGTGAAAAAAACCATCCGGAAGTTCCAAATACCAGATATGCACGCTTCTTTGGGCGACATGCTATCTTGCATCAGTGGACTCCACTGGTGGGGCCGGCTACCCGCTGAAGCTATAACTCAGGCACTGGCAGACTACCTGTCTTCTGTCTCTTGTGGATAGGACTTGGGCAGTTGGTTCAAACCCACTGACAGGCAGTCCCTATTTCGAGGGCTATTTGGCCTTTCTAAGTTTAAATGGGCTTCATTGGATGATTCAAATGGGTCCTATAAATTCTTAGCCGCTTCCAATTAAATCGGAACATCTATAATTAATTTTGGGGTTTATTTTGGACCCATTTTGACCATCAAAATTATGTCTCAATCCAACTCCGTTGATCGGGCCTTTAGAAAAACGGATTAAAGTGCCATTTGATCGATTCAATTTTTCTAAGTATAATGAGGCCTGTTCTAAAGTATGAGTTCCTAAAATTTGGCCATACACTCTTGCTTCATGAAAAAGTTACTTTTCTACTTGGAGTTGCCATCACATATGCTTCACCTTTTCGGTATACTTCCCGTGAAATAATATTTAATGCTGTGACTAAAATACAATTTTAGCATAGCTGAAAGATCTTCTATGCTGTCACAAACTCTTTTGACTAAAAAACTTCCTCTCATGCGTGGTATAACTGAAATCTTGAATTTCTTGATTGCTTCTATCTCATGACTAGCAGAATGTTGCTGGTTTGTATAATTTGAACATCGTATGTTTTTTTCCTCCAGGTTCCAGATGAAGCAGCGACCAAATGTACAGCATGTGGAACTGATTTTGGCGCTTTTGTCCGCAGGGTCAGTCTTTATTTTGTCTTTTTCCAACTGCTCTGATCAGCTGATTCTTTATCAATTTCTTGTATGTTGCTGCAACATATGTTGAGATTTTGGTTGCAATTGCATTGTGTTTAGCATCACTGCCGGAATTGTGGAGATATATTCTGTGACAAGTGTACCCAAGGTAGAATTGCTCTAACTACTGATGAGCAAGCTCAACCAGTTCGGGTTTGCGACAGGTGCTTGGTATGCTTCATAATCCTTGAACTCGTTATCCATGTAGCTAAATGTTTTGAAAATTGTTGGATATTTTCCTTGATTTTCTTTGTGATTATCATTATAATACCAAACACAAGGGCTTTTCACTAGGGTGAAAGTTTCTTAATGATTTTATGTAAATATGTTGCCACTCACTCGGTTTTTGCAGGTTTTCATTTTTGTTCTACAAATATTGACTTGTAGCCTCCTGATGGGTGGGACTACTTAAGACTTTTAGTTGAATGCAGCTCGTACTTTGTTTTTTCCTCATGTATGTGGGCGTGGGCGATGGTGGTGGCGTGTGGGATCTATCATCCTTGAATCGAGTCTACTTGAGTGAGTCGCACGAGACTTGGATAGTTGGATGACTGGGGGCCCCACCCCTCCCAAGTCCCACCCAACCAAATAAAAAAATAAAAAAAGGTCCAATAACCTTTATAAAACATACCAAGAGTTCTCATAAAAAAGGAAAATTATGTTCTATGAATCTAAAATAATGACTTGTTATGTTTTTTTTTATGAATAATGTATGTAAGACTTTTAAGTAGATATAGGCACCCACATTTATGTTTCACTCAGTCGGATGATTGGTGCCTCCCATAGTTTTGAAAAATTGGAATCGTATTGCAAACTGTTCATACCCATGAATTGAGTAGTGAATCGTAGGATTTTTTATTTTTTTAATAAAAATAAAAATAATAAAAAATTACAATAAAAAATAATTAAGTAGTTATTCATAACAATCCCTTTTCCCATTTATAGCAGTATAAATACAATGACAAATAAGTCTTTCATACAATTATATCAAGAACATCATGACATATATCAATATATAATAATTGATATATGTAAATAGTTAAATAAGCTTAAGGTATGAATATATATATATATATATATATATTTTGTTCTCTTTAAATTAAAATATAAAAGTAAAGGTAAAATCCAAATCATCAATCTTACACAATAGGATATATCTTGAAGTTAAGAAAGTGTTCATAAAAAAAAAAAAAAGATTTAATAAAAAAAGATATAGACAAGCACCATACGTACAATCGAACGCTTTAATTAAATGCGTGTTCTTTTTTAATCTCTAAAATCTCTCCAATGCCGCAAAAACTCTTATTAAGAGGTTTTATTAGCTACTAAATAACCTTTTAAAAGTAAAAACGCTAAAAGAAAGAAAGAAAGACAAAAGTTAAAAGATTGTTAATGTCAACTTATCAATTGTAGCTATTCTCACTCAGCTGACTCACTTGAATCGTAAGAATCGATGAAACGAGTATCGAACTGTAAGATTCACACATGAATCCTAAGATTCATCTGTAAATGGGATTCATTGGATAGATATACGAATCATTTTCCTTAGGATTTGGGATACAAATCATAGGGTTCTGATAACTATACTGCCTCCTACCTCTTAGTGCTTTGATGTTTTAGAAATGTGGTTTTGATCGTCTAGAATCAATGCGAATGTTGCTAAGAGTCCCCCAAAGCTTCTCCCGATAGAAAATTAGGTAACAAGGCCAAAGAAACATGGGGAGTTTTGGGTTTTTTGGGGGCTGACTTGCCCACCATGGAGACAGTGTATTTTTTAAAACCATGATGTAGCGGGCTATTTTCTCTTCTGAGCATGATGCTCAGTTAATATTCTTTCGTGATTCAGGGCCTTGAGAACTTAATGAAATGAAAATTACTAAAAACTCTGTGTTTATGATAATAGTGAATGATCAGACAACTGGACAAGTTCTCATCGTCTACACAAGATAGTTTTGGAACAGTGATTAACTTCTGCGGGTTTCTCCAAGAAAGTTTTTTGCTAAATACCCATAGTGTAGATGGGTGAGCTCTCTCTCTCTCTCTCATATGCAACATGATAAGACATTAGTACCCTTCCCTCCTCTTTCACAGTACCCCCACCCCCCCCTCCCACTCTTCTTCCTTTCTCTCCCTCTCCTTCGCTTCGTTGAATAAGTCTTTAAGTTCTTCAAATGAATCCCACTCTTCATATATGGTAATAAATTTCTTTGTCGGATAAATCTCTCAACTTCTTCAATTGAAGTTTTCTCGTCTTCAATTCTGCATCTCTCTCCTTGTCCCAAGCCTTGATTTTTCCTTCAACATTCTGAGGTTTCTGGAAAATTTAACATCTGCCCAACCATGCACCTGGAAATGTGGTCCACCACACCTTTACCATCTCTTGGAATCCTGGATAGCTTAACCGAGTGAGGAATCTAAGGGGTTTCATACCCTATTTCACTTCGAATTTATGAAAACGGGTGAGTGATTGGGAAAAGTTTAACCTGACTTGCGTATCTGTGCTGGGCTTGCCATATCTTTGAAGAATATAAACTTTTTAACCCACACAAACTTTTGTTCCAGGTAATGGTCGTACGACTCGTACCTCCCGCTGCTCTTTCTGAAGGTACAGCTCCGTATTGTCCTTTATAACCCCTTGAGATACCTCTGTCATTTGATTCTTGAATCAACGTTAAATCAATTCTTCTCTCTACTAATTTCAAGTGCAGCCCTCTTTTCTTTCCTTCTAGTTCGTTCCATGTAGTCATTTTCATTGATCAACTGCGATTTTCCTTTCCAATGTCTTGACAATTTCTCAGCTTCATTTCTGCTTCTTTTAACAAATTGTGTTTCACATGATAGTTGTACCTCCTGCTGCTGCTCCTGAAATGTGCACCCTCACCCATTAGATCCCCATATCTCCCTTAGAACACCCAATTTTCTTTATTGAATCCATTTTAAATCAATTCTTTCCTCTGCATAATTTTTTAAATTGCAGCCCTCTTTTCTTTTCTCCCCGTTCCTTACATTCCATGCAATTGTTTTCATTGATCAATGACCGTTTTGAAGCAGCGCGGGAAAGGAGGAGGATAGCCAACGGGCTAAACTCCAAGCCAAAGGCTTAGAGATAGGGATCTATGGGATCCAAAACTATCTGGTCTCACACCACGGACACAACCAAAGAGAAATCCTCGAAGGAAGAAATTTTATTAATCAATGGATTGTCCCTAAAGAGGGATTACAATCCTTTATATAGATTCATGCCCTAGTCTATTCTTAGAAACAAATCAAATTAAATTAAATTCTAATGCAGACTTTCTAATTAAATTCATAAATATCTGTAACCAAGAACTATTACTAAAATTAAATGGAAACTTGGGTTGCATGGTTGCACAGTTATGGAAGTCTTCTGTTTATGGGCTATTAGTGGACTTGGGCCCAATGGATTGGTCAATCATGGATCTAGCCTGCATTAGTTATTGAAGCAGCGCGGGAAAGGAGGATAGCCAACGGGCTAAACTCCTAGCCAAAGGCTTAGGGATAGGGATCCATGGGATCTAAAACTATCTGGTCTCACACCACAGACACAACCAAAGAGAAATCCTCAAAGGAAGAAATTTTATTAATCAATGCATTGTCTCTAAAGAGGGATTACAATCCTTTATATAGATTCATGCCCTAAATTAATATTTATACAGAGACAAATCAAATTAAAATAAATTCTAATGCTTACTTTCTGATTAAATTCATAAATATCTCTAACCAAGAACTATTACTAAAATTAAATAGAAACTTGGGTTGCACCGTTGCACAGTTATGGAAGTCTTCTCTTTATGGGCTGTTAGTGGACTTGGGCCCAATGGATAGGCCTGATCATGGATCTGGCCTGCATCACATTTTCCTTTCCTTGCCAATATATTGACAATCTAATTCCTTCAATGACGCATTCTTTTTCCTTTATTTGCCTGTTCAGTCCTCACTTGTTCTCTATACTGCATTTAAGTCCCTGCTGTTTAACTTGTAAAAAATTTCGTATGTTCTCACCTATGAATGAATGAAACTACTAATTGTAGTCCGAAGTCATTCATATTGGATGCCTCTTGCTTTGACACCTCTTAGTTACCTATCTGCAATGCTTGGGTTTGAATGCTCTCCCAAATTACATTTCTACGAAACTTGTGCCATCCTCCAATTTTTTGTCCGAAATTGACCCAAACCCAGAACCTAACAAAACTCTAAACTAATATTTAGTTAAAAGTTATAATTTAGTCCCCTAATCAAGCCTCAATTTCCAAATTCAAGAATTAGTGAATTACTCAAAACTCTGCCTGCAAACGCTTCTAAACCTGACGGAATGAAACAAGTGCAAGAAACCATTGAAAACTTGTCTAAAATTGTCTCTTGCATGGCTCTCTTGATGGAAACTAGGTGAAGATGATGCAGGATAGACCCATGGTTGACCAGCTAATGGGCCCAGCCCATCCATCTAGACTAAGTCTTTTGGGCCCAGCCCACTCGGCTGGTCGACCCATGGGGACCATCAGTCTGTCCTGCATCAAAAGGACAAACATCCCAGGATGGAATCTGAATTAACTTATGTGCAGTGCTATAGACCCGGATCACAATCTGACACTCAGGACCATACTTTGGTATTAGCTTGAGTTTGGTGTGGGTATAGACCCTCATAATCTTCCGATCCAATATTGGGCTTAAGATGACGCCGCAAAATGCTAGTTTACCATCTCTAAAGATAAAAACAGAAATTCATAGGCATGAAGGCTGATATTTTGGAATTCCAAGGGAACCATGATTATAATGACTTAATTGGATTAGAAAGTTGATGGTAAAGTTCCCGACAACAAGAAAGTTAAACTGATGCCAGAAATATTCTGGATTAACCTTAGCATGGTGGAAGTATGTACGCACTAGTCATTTCTACTGGGAAAAGGGAAACAATTCAGGATTGGGAAAAGACAAAGGGGAACATGTCAGAAGTTCTTGCCATTGCATTACACATGGGACTGTTATAATAGTTGTCTGTATCTGCGACAAGAGAACAATTGGTGAGTGATTACTTCCAAGGAATTCTATTATTTTATGCTATGGGCTTGATTTCATGGCTGCAGAGTAGATCTCCTTGCATGTCAACCGAGGATCAAAATAGTGGTTGCAGTGTGTATGGCTGCTGTGGCCAAAAAGCTACGTAGCGGGCGATACGGAGCAGTGTAGCAGCGTGAAATTTCTAAGTGGTCAAACCAATTTAAGTCTTGTGTAACAGTCAATCTTGTGTTTTTTTAGTGACTTGGAACCATATAAGCGTAAAAACAACTTTAGGAAAGGCTATTAAGGAGGAGAAATAAGAAAAACAATGTTTTAAATTAAAATTGCTTGGCTCTGTAGCGCTGCTATTTCAAAATAGTAGCGGCCTCAACCGCTAAAGCGGATAATGCGGCCGCTATGTAGAACCTTGATGTCAACGGGGGCGCATTACAAAATGAGTTGGTTTTTGGGAAATTTGAAGACTTGATGATGCATACTCTACACCAAAAGTGGAGTACCAAGTTGGGTAGTATTATTGACCATCTTTTTATCCGATGGGACGATATAATCCACCAGCATGACAACCTCCAGGACCACCAATGGGACGGGCGCTCGACATCATCAAGAACGCGTTGCTAATCGTCCAAACCTTATCTTGAGAACCTATGGGAAGAGATGCTTTACAAACTGAGATGGTGGGCAAGGTCCTACTTGCCATCACTTTCTGCAAGTGGGGCATCTATCCTTCCAATGCTGGAACAACCCAATGTAGCAAATGCAAAGCATGGTAGTAGTTATGATTGTGGAGAGCAGATAAAGGGGCTGCAGTTATTTCAAATTCAGTTATATATTAAATCACCTATTGCCTAGATCCATAGTCGTTATTCCTCTGTTAATGATGCATCAGCCTAATGGTCTATGATACCCGGATACGGCATTTCACCCATGGTATCTGTGTTGACACTGGTACGATATGGATCCGGGTACGGGATACGGCAATATATGTTACGGATACAGTGCGAAATTTCCGGATACGGTAGGGCTGAAAGAAAAATCTGCTACACTTCATGGATTAAACAAGAAGAAGAAAGGGGGAAAGGAGAAGGGATTAGGGAAATCCACAACAATACATCATCATCACAAAAGAAACAAAGGGGAAAAAAGTAGCAGAAGATGACATGCCTGAATTCTCGTCGTTTGAGGTCGTGCAAGCGATGAATGTCGAGGCCTTCGTTCTGGATGTCGGCAACTTTCCGGTCAGATCTATTGCCGCCAGTTGTCGGCCTCGATGAGGTTGCGGCACTCGAAGGTGAGGAAAGGGTGGCGCTACCTCCACCTCCTCCTCCTTTCCCTCCTCTCTCCTTCTTGGCCCTTCTTGTTGTACAAAGAAAAAAGGCCGCTAATGCCCTATTTCGAAAGGCAACCCTTTTGAAGTGAGTGGGTTGGGGTTCATGGCACAACCGTGGGTTCCACCTAATTAAAGAAAAAAGGATCATTGATCAAATGTCCATGTCCTTTTATTATTATTTTCTTTTTTTTTTGAAAAGCACAACCCTTTTATTATTAAAGGGTTATGTTGTCATGGCCCCCACTTTGGGCCCACCTAAATTAAAAATGCACACCATTCACCTATATATTAAAACATCAAATTTCTATTTTTTGGTGAAAAAATTGTCAAATTTCACTCTAATAGATGGGGAACAATCCAAACCTTAGCCAAATCTCACTTTTAAAAAAGTTAATATGGGGCATATCTAAATTCCATCCTAATAAGAGTAAGGCCCTAGCCAAATCTCACTCTAATTTGAAATAGGACCTTAGCAAAATTTCACTCTAATAAAAAATGGGCACTAGCCAAATTCACTTTAATAGGCTATGGGGTTTTAATAGCCAAATTCACTTTCCAGCAAGCCCACCTCGTTGAAAAACTATAAAATAAATATCCCACCTACTTAAAATAAATCCCTATCCTAAAACCATATATATATATATATATATATGCCGTATCCGTATCCTAAAATTTTGAAGTTGCTGTATCGCACCCTCGTTCCTCGTATTTGTACCTGTACCCGTACTTGTGTCCGTATCTGGGCATCATAGCTAATGATTGTTGCAGTTGGCTTTGCTTGTTTTCATGGAGTTCATGGAGTGCAACACTAATGCCTCTGGTAGCTCTCATGTTTTTGCATGTTTATTTTGACATTCTTTATCCTTGAATGAACACCTCATGTCAGAGCTATTCCACATTGACATCATCACTCAACATTTGTGTTTGATCATTACCAAATTGCAATTAGCACTTGCTATCAGTATTCCTTATTTATGCTTAAGACTGACTAATCAATAAACTCAGCAATATATTTTTCAAACCAGAAAACTATAAGAATTTTTTTCTTGTACTTATGTAGGCTGAAGTTTCTCATAGATTGAGCATTGCAAAGGAATCACTCGGCAAATCTGCTGTGCAACAAAGTCATGAGGATCTTGCCAAGAAGCTTCAGGTGATGTTTTGAGACCTAAGTATTTGGTGCCATGTGCCTTGTGGTGTGTTGCTTATACCCATGATAACATCTATTTGTACTTTAGGTCAGTACCTCATTTTAGAAGCCTGTGCTATTTCTTATGTCCCATCTTTAGGATTCTGGGAAAATGCTACAGATGCCAGTGATCAAGTGAGATTATGAGATGTCACCTTGTGGGCCAACCTGGATGCCTTGATAATACAGGGAGGTGGGTGTATATTTAAGTTGGGATGGGCACTATGTCTATGAGGGTGATCTTTGATCCATCTCTGTGCAAGTGGTCCCCTACCATCTCCTGCGCAACAATTATCATAGGTGACAGTACTGCGGGGCTTACATGGGTGATCCTTTCTTTTTTTTTTTTGGGTTTTTTTTTTTTTTTTTTGGGGGGGGGGGGGGGGGGGGGGGGGGGTGTTAATGAAAAATGGGTGGCACAAATAAACAGATTTTGATTAGGTTTCGAATGATAGATACCAAGGGGTGATTGAGATCGTTGTGCATTGATGACTGGCATTTTTAGAATAGGATACGTGTATTTATATTGATTTTTACTAATGTATCGCAACTTTTGTTTCTGATTTGGAAATTGAGGAAAGGAGAAATGTGTCATCAACTTCTAACCAACCAAGAACTTTGTACCCAGTGAAGTGGAAATGTGAATTTTCTCACCCTACATGGTGGGCTCATGTCAAGATGATGCTTGCTGTGTAACTTACAAACTGCAAATCATGAATTTTGTTCTGACCATACTGTTCATCTTTTTTTACACTGAGCGCATCGTATGATCCATTTTTCTCTATGCCTTCACACAGGAAATCATCTCCTGTGAATACTATCACTGAATGAAACTTTAAATCAGGAAAAGAAATGACTTAACTTCATAAATGGCCTGGTTTAACTTAATATTTTATTCTTATGAACAGGATAAAGAAATGATCTGGTCCTGATAACACCTCATTTGACATGTGGGGCTCTCTCTGAAATCCAGCCCATCCTTTGTGCAAAACCTCAATGTCCAAGCTTAAGTTTCCCTCCAGTTGAAGTAATATATGTGATTGGATTCATCCATCTTGGGATCATGAATAGGTGGGATCCACGTGTCAAATATGGTGCTTACTAGTTACTACAAAGCCATGGGTACAGTTTTTTTTTTTACTGGTGTCAGGACAGGATTGGTTCTCAGCAGAAAATGTTACTCAAGATAATAGTAGTTTGAATTAGGCTAAAAGATGACCTCAATTAGACATAGATCACGACAATGTGGCCAGCTATTCAAATGCAATGAAATGCTCGAGTTTTGTACTTGTGACCCTACTCAAGTTTTGTACTTGTGACCCTAGAATGGATATGTGTGCATTCGCATGTTTCACATAAACTGCCACACCAAGCCAGTCTGATCAATTGAACATATACAAACTAAACCCTTGAGCAAATTGTAACATGAAGAAAAATTGCCACGATCTAATTTAGATGTTTCATTTTTGTGTGTTCCAACAGGAGGAAATGGACAGAAATCGTAAGGGATCATCAGGTATGATTGTGGTTTGATTTTCAGCGTGTCTAAAATATTAGCTTTCTATAGGCAATCCCATATGGGAAGTGCTCTTTCATGCTACTCGTCAAATATTGAGCTTTGTGGAAGATTTATTCATCCCTTCCATTAAAAATGATACTAAAATCTTCATTTGGTTTCCTGCCGGGCTATTACAGCTGAACAGTTTTAGGATTCTTGACCTGTGGGCATAGATAGTGGTTCCACCGTTCCAGGCTTTGAGTATGTTCTAGTCCTTTTGGTGGATTCTCTCTATTGGATAGATAACATCCCAAAGACGTCACTTAACAGAACAAATCCTAGATGGTCAAGAGATGCAGGAACAGTCTCCTCCAATGGTGAAAATCACCGGATATTGAATGCTTATTTGGGTTATTTTTCACTTCTTCATGATGAAGTGTCTTTATCTGATAAATTCTGATCATGGTTCTTGCACGAACTCAAGATTAGAGAACATTATTTATCTACTCTTGACAGGAACCCATGGTTCAATAGCATGCATGTGCATAGCCCACTTGAAATCTCTCCCTTCATCAATCTGAATGGGACACGCCCCAGTAGAACATTTTTCCTGTGATCAATCTGAATGGGGGACACCCAACCATATGCATACTCCCCTTCCTCCCATGCACACACAACCAATGTCACCGATCCCATGTTTTTTACATTGATTTGAATGGGGCTTGAGATTTTGCACGTAGGTGGGTCATTCCCAAATCTTTCGATCCCCACCTTTCCATGAATTGACGGGGCCTCAGGTGGGCCCCACAAGGTTTTGCACAAATTCCTTAGATGAGCATGTGCGAACCTGATATGTCCTATATCATCATCATCATCAAAGGATTGTCCAACTATGTTAAGGTCGGCTTCTTAGTCTTCATGTTTGAGTTGTGACAAAAGTTGTATTGGTTGTCAACCTACTTAATTCAATCCCCTACTTTATTTGGACTCGGGATCGATAGTAGAAAGAAGCAAAGATATCAGGAGATGCTCGTATGAGAGCATCTCTCACCTTACCATGAGAGATAAGGTGGGGGCCCTCACATCCATATCCAATGCCAACAACTTAAATGTGAGGGCCCCCACTTTATCTCTCATAGTAAGGTGAGAGATGCTCTCATAGGAGTATCTCCCATATCTATATAGGAGGATATTCCTGTGCATCCTTCCCTTACCATATGGTGAGGGACAAACTTAGGGGGCCCCACGTAGGGCCCCACTGATCATGGGACTTGGGGGGGATGGAAAGAGACATCTTAGATGAACGCGTATATCAAGTCTGGGGTCAATGCCTCTATCTCATTCATTCGTTGCCCACAAATTTAACGACTATATATTAAAGAAAAAAATTTGACCTTCCATCCGACAGTCCAATCAATTTGGATAGGTGAAAACTTAATGGATCTAGTGTACTTAAGGAGGTTTTATGTATGTAGATGGTTTGGATGTATCATAAAGTCGGCCCCACTATGTTGTCCCTCACCACAATATGGTGAGGGATGGATGCACATGAATATATATATATATATATATATATATATAGGGGGATATATTCATGGGCATGAATACATAGGGGGATATTCCTATATATATATATATATATTCGGATATGTTTATCGTTGACAACACGTGTCATACTTTCATTGGCTAAAAAATGCCCGGGGAGTTTTGTAGCATAACTATATGTTTTGTAGTGTAACGATATATATATATATATATATATATATATCACATTTTGCTGAGAGTTACCTCTGACAGATTGTATAATAGGTGGCAAAGGCCCTATGAAAAATCCAACCCTTTCACAATCACTGACCCTCCAAACTTAGTACCTTAGTTTGAGAATTTCTTTTTTATGACCTCCATATGATTTCCATCCAAACTAAAATGCTTTGGCCACTTTGAAATTTCAGCGAAATATTTTGTAATAACGTTCCAAAATAATTATACATAAATAAGATATATAGGAAAATATTCACGTGCTCATTGTGCACCTTGCACCTTGACCATGCTTCACATGTATTCAAAGGTGGGTACCACCTCTGGGATGATCTGGATGTGCGGTGTGCGGGCAGGTGAATGTTTTCCAATATATGAAAATATATATGTGAAAAAAATATAAAACAACATTAAAAATTTAATGCATTTAATTTATCTTACTAAATCAATGATTCAATATGTTATTTTTCCATGCCAAGTGAATCATTTTCACTGCTTTAGATTTTCTTCTAGTGGGTATGTAAGAGGGTACGAGTAAAAAAAAAGAAAGAAAAAAAAGACAAAAAGAAGAAAAAGTAAAAAGATTCCTAATACTCAAGGTTTGGACACAAAAATAATGTAGTAATAAAGGCCACCTATTAAAAATGTAAATTGCTCAAAGTAAGTGTCCTCATAAATATCCCCTGGACAAATTTCACTCTAGCAAGAGACATGCCCATTATCAAATTGATCAGATATACTAATGGGTATTTGATCAATCTAACAGTGATCTCATCTCAACTAAAGTGAAAATTGCTGAGGATGCAGACATGGATGATGCATTTAGGTTGTGATCTAATTTTTGACAGGTGGGTGAGCCATAAGTCATTTGATCCGTCGTTGTATGAAGTATACCTTGAAACGGTATTTTGCCCCCTCATTGAGAAAAAATAGGAAGAGGGAAGAAAAGAGAGAAACATGGAAATGAGAGGAAGGGGAAGAAGAGAGCAGAGAGGAAAAGAATAAGAAGGAAGCTCTGGCAAGCGGCCATGCGGCCCATGCCTCCTCTCAGCCTCCCTCATTTCTTCCGAGTTGCAGGTCCTGATCTCTCTCTCTCTCTCTCTCTCTCTAAGGTCGAAATCTTGGATTTAGGTCATTTCGTTTGAAATCCAGGGCTTTGGATTGAAATTCTCAAAGAAAAAAAGTGGGGGTTACTCACCATTGAATTTTCATGAAAAATGTAACTTAAGAAATTGTTAAAACTTTAAGACTCTTAAATCAGTGGTTGTAATCTATGATACCCAGATACGGCAGGGATACAAATTTTACATAAAAGAAGTGTAGTATTGGATATGATACGATACGTTGCCCATTTTGAAGTATTTGTACATCATAGGACCTGATTGGGATATTTTTTGCCCAAGATCATACCGGCAACGAGACATTTCCATTATAGACTATCCTCCAGTCCCTTGATAAGGGGCTTAGTAACACCTATTTTGAAGTATCCATGCATCATAGGACCGGATTGGGATATTTTTTGCTCAAGATCATACTGACAATGAGACCTTTCCATTAGACTATTGTCCCATGATAGGGGCTTAGATTGTTACTTCTTACACAATCCATGAGTTACCCCTTAGGAGAGCACGAGTCTTGTGTGGATGTCTTGCACGGGACACTGTCCGGGACAACTTGTGCATCCCACCTGGGGCCCCACCAATTATGGCTGAGGTGGGGATCAAAAGATTTGGATGGGACCACCTAGTTTTCACGTGTGGATGTCTTTCATGGACCCATCATTTAAATGAAAAGGTGTTCCACTTCTTTGTCATCACTTGAAACGTATTGGATGAAGCGTTTTCATTGTTTTTTTTTTTTTTGATAACAAAGCGTTTTCATTTTTAACACCCAAAATGTGGGTACTTTTCTTTTCAAATTTGTACATATCCCTCCTATATTAAATGATCCATAGCATGTGGAATTGTGGATGCTTTCTATTGAATGAGAAATGAGCCATTCTTTAAACAAAAAACATTTGGGCCTTTTCTAGAGTGCCTATATATCTTATAAACTTTTGCTTGTGTTGTGGATTCACATAAATGATTGTCAGGTGTTCAAATTACTCTCTTGCAGGTTCCAAGTCATCCGATGGGTCTAGTAGGCGGATGAAAGAAGTTGCCTGTCCAACATGTACCGTCCATTTGCAAGTATGAAACGTTGCACCATTTGCATTTGATAGATTCTAATGTATGACCTTGTGTTTTTTTCACAGATGTTTTATATATTCATGCTGTTGGTTTTACAGGTTCAAGTTCCTACCTCAGGATCTGAAACGATTGAGTGCGGTGTTTGCCAGCATCCCTTTCTTGTTAGTGCACATTGATTGTATTCAAATCTCCCATATAGATTGTAAACTGGAAGTTGATTTGTTCACTCTTGGGCTTGTGATTAATAAGCTTTTGGTTTTTGGTTTGTGCATATGATACTGTAGTATATTCCATACTAATTAGGCTGTCATTCCTGTACATGAGATTTGCTCGGGAGTCCATTAATATATAATGTGGTGGTTAGTTAAATCATTTTTCTTTTGAGATGAGTAAGGGACTTAGATTGCCTGGGTTTAATTTTGTCATTTTACAAGGCTAGAAACGAAAATGGAAAATGTGACGCTACTGCAACCAAAAGGAGAAAAGCCTTGCTTGAAGTTGGCCTGTCAATTCGGTTGTGGTAAACTGCTGCAGCCAAAAGGAGCAAAGCCATGTTGGAAGTAGTCTTATCAATTCAGCCACTCGGGAAGGGGCTTGGCAAGAAATGGAAAATGAAATGTGGAGAACTACTGCAGCCAAAAGGAGCAAAGCTATGTTTGAAGTGAGCCTGTCAATTCACAAACCCAGAAACTGAAAAAAAGGAAAAAATATTTTAAGTTGGTCCATTTCATCTTTATTTTATTATTTAAGTCATATATTATACCTAATGTATAAGTAGTAAGTGTTGCACAGTTGCTTCCGATTCGTTTCTTCTACTTTTATTGCTTCTTAATTAACTTTTTTATATTATTTTTATTTATTCTTGCTAATGTAAAATGGGGTTTACTTCTTTTATTAATTATGACATTTTTTCCTTTATGAAGTGACCATGGACGTCAGCCAATAGGTAATTTGTATGTGCATGACATTTTGAGGATATGGAGTGATTTAAATATCCTTTTAATTATATAATTGAAGATTTTACGGGAAAAATCCATTAGATGTCCCGTGCACGAAAAAGGGTCCAAAAGAACTTCAGACAGATGGCTCTCTCTTCATTTGTTTTTCTTCTCTCTTTTTTGCCTTTTGGCTTGAACGTTGATATCAATGATAAAATGTACATTCATTACAGTATTATTCTCGACATTTATTACAATATTATTTTCAGTTGAGTATGGATATAGATGCTCAACACATTTTTAAGGCTCAATCAATGCTCATTATAGTATTATTTTTAGTTGAGTGTCAATATCAACAATCAATATAGGTTTGCACACTGTCTTCTTTCTATCTCTTCTCTCCTCTTTCTCCATCTCTCTACTCTTTCTCACCTAATTCACCACCTAATTCACCGTCTCCAACACTCCCTATCGTTTCATTTGATATCTTTATTCCACTCAAACTAGTACCTATATCTTCTTCCTCTAACCCAATAATCCATATTTAATGTCTTTATTGTCATTCCATCTTGCATCATCGGTTGAGAACGAAGTGCCACAGGAGAAGCTCTTGTAGTACTTGGATTTGGTGGAAATGCACCCAGTGATGGAGATTTTGCTGAAGTTAATATATATATATATATATATATATAGAGTAAGGCTCTTCTAAGCTTAAGTTTAGGATAAGGTAAGCTCCAGTGTGTGGTGGGGCTCACTTGAGGGTCCATATGGGGATGGGGGGGATTTCAAGGACTCCCTGGGATCTTCATTTTTGTAAAAAATCAGCCCCAACCGTAATTTCTATCATCTCCATATGGGCTCAAAAGTTTAATGGTCAACAGTTCATTTGAATCGATACATAGTCGATCCAACGGTCCAGTAAATTCGGATCTAACCGAAAGTTGGTGGACATATGCACTTTAGGAGGGTCATGTGTTTGGTCCATTTGGATGGACCAAAGGTGAGCCCCCACAAGCATGAGCTTATGAAATTTCATTTTATGCTTGAGCTTAGGAGAGCCTTGCTCATATATATATATATATATATATATATGGGGAAGTTTGAAGTGCATCTATCTCTCACCATAAGGTGAGGGACACTTCCATAATTACGAATTTTCAAGTACAAAAGTTACTTTTCAAGTACATAGGGTGAGGTACACTTCCTTGTCTTCATGTGCAAAAAGGAAAGTATCTCTCACCCTATGGTGAGGGATAGATGCACTTGAAACTTTCCATATATATATATATATATAACTGATGCACCGTGCCACTGCCAGTCCTATATCTTTTAGGGCCTTTTTCGTTCACTAGATATTTAAGGAGTTTTTTCGTGTAAAATCCTCTTGATAATTGTAACTTCCAATTTTTTAACGTCTAAACTAATATTAATTTTTTTAAATTTATTTATTTTTGTGACCGAATACAGCAACACCTAATCAGACTATGTTAAATTAAAAATAACGCGGACGGGAATGTAAACGCTTTAACTTTATCAAAGATGGGACTACGAGAATGATTATGTGAAAATTTGTGTGTAAAGTGTGGGATAGAACAAACTTTTTAACCCTCTTCCTTTTTGACAAAATAAATAAAAAGAACCCAAGTCACCAAATCACACTTGACTTCGTCCGATAAAAAAAAGATTTTGGAAATAGCTTTTGTACTCAAACATTTTCTTAGTGGTCCCTTCATGATAGAAGTTGGACAAGATAATGCTTTGTCGACACTTAGATACATGGTGATAATGTATAAAAATAATAATAATGGCCTTTTTTATTTTAAGGCCTTGAGCCCGGCCTTGGCCCTGACCTTCAAGGGTAGGATAAGGGCCTAGGTAATACAGGCCTTCTGAGAGTTTTGGCTCGCCCAGGCTTGACCATCCATATATTGAAGGTAGGGTAAGGACAACTCCTACCCAACCATTTGACAGCCATAAATGTTGAAGGAACTATGAACAAGACTTTGGTAGAACGGCTCCTTACCTGTGTGGTAAGGAGCTTTAGATCTTACCTGGTTGCCCGAGGTTCGAATCTCGAGTGCGTCACCTCTTCCTGCTTTACGTGGGCTCCTATCCCACTTGTGTGGGCTTTCTTTCCGTTTGTGGGGGCCTCCTTTTCACTTGAGTTGGCTACCTTTCCATGTGTATGCAGGCTCTCTATTGGTCATAACCCCCTTCGCTGGGATAACCAAAAAGAAGAAGAAAAATGCAATACTTCAACCTCCGACCCAATCCTTTGACAGCCGTCAATTACAAATGTGTATTGGTACAATAAATAATCAGTTTCATAAATCAAATAGGTCCAATAAAGATAGAAATTCCAAATAACACAAATGTTTATCGGCTGTGGCAATGATTTGGATCAGCATGCATCACTGGCCTCTCTCTCTCTCTCTCTCTCTCTCTGTGTGTGCTAGGTTCGTCAGTAGTGAGACTTTCAACGTAAAGACACAGGGAGCCATCCCCGCGGTCTTATGTGTGTGTGAAACCAAGTGCCAACAACACTCAATCATGAATGTGTTGGGCGATTCACGTGACGTGAATTTATCTTGATTGAAAAGATAAAAGTAGTAGTATGCAAGTATCAACCTAATTCGACCACACAAAGATATGTATTGTCTGTATAAGCAAAATAGATGTGGATTAGATTCCACACACAAATTTTGAATTGATTTCTTGCTTGACATAAAGAAAAAAAACCAAAATGTATCTGCAGATATTGAGAGTCATTTCATTGGCGATTTTTAGCTGCACATGAAAAAACTCAATGAGGCACTACATTTTTATAAGAGATTTCAAATTCAAACCAAGTATTCTCTCGAATCCGAACTAGTCTTCTAATCTTTAACACTCTTACTGTCCCTACAATCTCCAATAGATCATGTTGGTAATACAAAGAATCCTTTGATATTTCAAACTAAACCGTAAATATGTAATCCTAACCGTCTCTACAATCTCTAATTGATCATGTTGATAACACAAAGAATCCCTTAATCTCTGAAAATAACTTGCAAACGTACATTTGGAAAAAAGAGAGAATATAATGCTTTGCTAGTGATTACCCTGTCTGTAAGGCATTCATTCTATGGATTGATGAAGATGATGAGATTGTGAGGTCTAAATGATGCATGGATGAGGGATGATGCCTTAGAGACAGGATCATGGCCGATCTGATCGCAAAATCACTACCAGGCCATAGCTTTGATATCAGGAAGAATTTCAACATGAGATAATGTAAGGATTTTAGGTTGGCTAATTCGTTGGGTAATGGACAAAACCGGGATTCTTTAAACTTGTATTTTGTTTAGGAGAGGACTGCTCAAGGAAATAAAAAGAAATTCTGGACTCTATCAATTGATAGAGATCGCTCGAGCGAACCTCCATTCGCTCGAGCGAACCCTTCACATGGTTTCGTCGCTCGACCCTTCTCCCAGCTCGCTCAAGCCATCAAGATTCTGGAATGAAAATTCGAAGACAGAAAGTGGTTCGCTCGACCGCTCGAGCGAACCCTTTACAGAACGATGATCGCTTGACCGCCTGTTTACTTCGCTCAACCCAAGAAGATTCTGCTCTGAACGTCTGCAAACAGAGAGCAGTTCGCTCGAGTGACCTCCCTGCTCGCTCGAGCGAACCTGGACGCAAAATTGGAAACTTGCCCGGAACTGTGTTCTAATTATTTCAAACTTACTTTTCTTAGTCCTACTTGCTCTACAAGTATTGAGGCACGAATCAAAGCCTATATATTGCCTTCCTCTCTCAACTCTAGACCAACACTCTCCCATCCCAAAGCCTAGAGATCTATTGAGAGATTATTTTCCTCTCCAAAGCTTCAAGTTGCTGTGCTGAAGTTCAAGTCTTTGGAGGTTCTTTCTGCTACTTTTATGTAGTGGATTCATCTTGAAGAGGTATTCAAGGTCGTTGGTTCAAGCACAGTGAAGGTGCACGACAAGCAGTCGGCAAGACCAAAGCAGTCCTTAGGTTGAATTAACAAGTGGAAAATGGTTGTAAGTGTCTTTGTAACTTTCAATTCATATAGTGCTTGGTTGTCTGTTGGCCTAGACGATAAGGCCTGTGGTTTTTCCCGACTAAGGTTTTCCACGTAAACATCCTGCGTCCTTCTCGCTTTGTGGTTTGATTGCTTTTAATTTGGAATTAGGATTAATTATTAGTTTAATCACTTGTAAATTGATATTCAATAAAGATCAGGTTATTGGGACCTCTGCCTGCATTAAGGTAGATAAATATATTTTTAGATAAAATGACCATAGCATTATCATTAGAAAGAATCCCAATTTCTATATATGAAACACGAGGAGCAACTTAAAATTAAAATTTCTCTCATAATATATCTATCTTATTTCAACATACCAAAAAAATATATAAGTACCAAACATCTTTTAAGCACACGACAAAAAGAAAATCTTGCTATTTGAGAAAACTTATTGAAAAAAGAAGCAAAATCGAATGAACTTATAGGAAAGTCGTTCTCATTTGCATGATAACAAGATAAAATAGAGAGGAGGTTTATCTCGCTTTCCCTTTGATAAGATTGGAGTTGCATGGAGAATGGAAATGAGAGAGAAAGTACACATAATTCCACTATGTCATTACAAGAGAATATCTTAGCCATCCAAAGATATGGGCCTTGTTTTCATCAATACCGACAGTGGCCTTATTTCTTCCACCGCTAATGTGCAGGCCGCTGAGTAGAAAGTTGTAGCTATGCTGTTTATGAAAGGAACTTGTCATATAATGAAAATCTTTCTTTAGACCAGACCATATGCTTGTTTATGTGCAGTCTACTTCTAGGGGAGACATTTGGGGTCACCTTTGATCAGTGTACTTCTTCGTACTCCCTACCCATATCCAATTTTATACTTCTCTAACTATTGCAATCTTTGCTCACCGTTGAACTTCCAAAAAGAAAAAAAAAAATTTAGAAGACAACTTTGAAGATATTGGATCAAGGGTTTTAAAGAGAGAAGTGTCAAACTGGTCATGATCTAGTTAGAATCATGAAGAGGTGTAAAACTGGATTTCTAGGAATTCTAGTAATTGTATTTCTTAAACTGTTTAAAATGAAATAACAAAGGCGAGGATCCATAAATCGGCATAAAAAGAAAGTTTCCCATTTGATGGAAAAATGAACACCCAGCCATCACGAAATAAATTACCTAGGAAATTAACAGTCCCATCTACATCTAGTCATTATATCCTTTATACCCCCTTCCGTTTTTTAATTATTTGCTATAACACATTTACCATGGATTCCTAGAAATTCAATTCCATGCAAACAAACAGGTGCTAGGATTCAATTTACTTGGGTGATTGGTTGAAACTCATTTCCTATTGAAAGGAGAGATTATTTGATGCCATGTTATGATCACCTCACCCTGAATTGATCAGTTTTCGCCTCTCAGATAGGAAGGTAATGCTTTGAAATCCTAGGAATTCAATTCTTGTTAAACAAAAGGGTCCTCACAAGGACTTGATATGGGAAAGGGTTTTTGGTTTGTTTTTATGTTTTTAGAGTAGAAATCCAGGTTGAAGGAAGTTGATCATGGATTCTCAATAAGCTTACAATTGATTCTTTCTGGATTGAAGCCCGAGTTGTTTGTTAATGGGGACACGGACTGTAAATTCGTTGGCGATATGTCTACGCTGGTGCAAATCCAGCTCGACCCAAGAGTTCATTGATCCATGGGGATGATGTAACGAATCCGTCCTAGGCTCGGGTTATAGTCATTATGCTCGAGCTAGGCTCTTGTCAAGAGAATGGGCTAAAATTCATAATTGGGTTCCCACTAGGTTGAGGGAACATATAGTAGGTTTGGGCCTAGATTGGTCAAAACTACCTAACCCAACCGCAATTGTAGCCCTAAATCCCTACAGGTCATACACCATCATCGTAACTATCAAACTCTGTACACTTATGTGCTTAAGGGCTTGTTTGTTCGCCATAGGATAGAATTGAATATGAGTAAAACAAGGTTGCAACGGTTGGAATTCTTACTTCAAAGTGTGTTTGGATGGAGCACAAGGGACAAGTGAAATAAAGCTGTCGGGTGACGTGGAACTCCCCTTTACTCTACTCAGCCCATCAAAATCTCATTCCAGTCAACCTGAATAACTTGCTTACTTTACCCACCTTCTTTCTTTCCCATGAAAGTTGCTACCCCTCACTTTCATCTTACTTTATTGCAACAAACCATACTCATATAAAGTAATTCAATACTTATTTTCTTTCAACCCACTCCACTTTAATTTTATTCTAAATATGAGATTTCCTCCACTCTTACTCTATCCCTCTTGGAAACAAATAGGCCCTATGTAACTTGAAATGGAAACCCCAGACATTTGTCATGTTTTAACTTTTTAATGGGAGAACTTGTGCAGTCGAGACACAATAGAGAATTCTAGAGTCTGGATCCTGGGAGTGCTCTCCCACATGCTTCTTGTGAGTGGGATGTGTGGAGCTACATTTCGGGGCCCACCCACTTATAATCTGAACACTTAAAATTGAATGTCATCTCTTCTTGTGGCATATTCCTCAAATCTTACTTCAATTGGAGTTGGTACCACCGTAAGATGGAATGCATGACTGAATCTGAATGTTGGTTTGTTACTTTCATCCATGGACCCCCTTACCCCTTTGTGAAGCACAAATTTTGGGAGAACATAAAAGAAGTTGGTAATCAATCAAACTAAGGGGCCCTGGGTGATAGTAGAAGACTTCAATGAGATTTTGGAAAGCCATGAAGAATGGGGTGGAAAAAAAAATTTAATCCTCATAGAGATAGAAGCACTTTGGAATTTATGGAAAATATGCGAATACTAGCCACTGGCTCAATTGGCCCTGCCTTTACATGATCTAATAAGAGAAACGGCCTTGCACATGTCAAGGAAAAGCTTGACAAGGCCAGTGGTAATATAGAATGATGAAAACCCAAGTCACCCTAACTGCCTAGACCTTTTAGATTCCATAGCACGTGGCTAAGGGAGAAAAGGTGCAAGGAAATCTTCCTCAATAGATGGTCAACACTCAAATATTTCAATGAAAAAGCACAGATATTACTTTAAACCTATTGGGTAAAGACCTTACTAGATGGAATAAAATCAGCTTCTGAAAAGTAGAGGAGGTGATTGTTGAAACTAGGAATGAATTAAAGAGAATCAGGAAAAAAAGGAGTTAACCCTACCTCTGTGGAAGCTAAAATCGAACTGAATAGGAAATTTGATGGATACTTATGTAGGGAAGAAGCGCTATAGAGATTCAGAGGACCTTGGTTAAGAGAAGGGGATATGAACACTATACTCTTCCACTCTAGTACAATCAACGGGAGGAGGAATAATAACATTGAGAAAATAAAAAATAAAGATGAGAAATGGCTTGAGAGCAGTGAAATAGGGGAAACTTTTAATAGTTTGAAACAAATTATGACCTCTTGTGGCCCAAGAAACCTTTACAACATTAAAACCCTAATCAAGCCTATGGTTTCTAATGATGGCCATACCTTCAAAGGAGGATATTACGGGTGCGGTGTTCTGCCCAGGCCTAAACGGTTATCCGGCTAAACTTTACCAACACATGTGGGATTCAATTGGATAGGACATCATTGCTATTGAGCAAGAAGTTTTCAGAAACAAACTCTCCCAGGAAAATAAACAAAACCTTTATAGTCTACAACCGATGAAAAAAAACCCCTCAGGCCCCAATATGTGAACGATTTTAGACTCATTGGTTTGTGGAATGTTATCCACAAAATTATCTCTAAGGTGGTAGCAAACAAACTTAAAAAGTTGCACAAGAAAATTGTTGGCCCCTACCAGAGCCCCTTTGTGGAAGGCAGAGCCATCACACATAATTATATTGTTACCCATGAGGTGTCCACTCTTTCAAAGAGAACGAGAAGGAGAAAAATATGGGGACAAAATAACACATGGCTAATGCTTATGACTGTATGGAGTGGGACTTCCTGGGAATAGTTCTAGTGGCCTTGGGTTTACATGATGAATTTATCAATGTGATATTAGAATTTGTATCCCCCGTCTCCTTCTCTATCTCGCTCAATAGGTCCCTATTTGGGCTGGTCAACCCATCAAGAGGCTTGAGGCAAGGAGATGCCCTCTCTCCCTATCTATTTATTTTGGGCGTTGAAGTTCTCTTCTGAATGTTGTTGAAAGAGGAAGACGAAGGGAATATCCATGGAACTAAGGTCTATAGATCCGTGCCTAGCATCTCCCACTCTTTTTTTTGGCAGATGATATCCCACTTTTTCACAAAGCTATGATTAGGAAAGTCAAAGTCATAAAAGATACTCTTGATGACTCCTGCTTCTTATTCGGATAGCTTGTCAATTTTGATAAATCCATTGCTTATACTATAGTAAAAGCACATGAGAAAAAGAGAACTTGTTAAGATCCTAGGTTTGAAACTCATGGTGGACAATGAGAGGTATTTAGGAAACCCTCTCATCAGGAAAAGAAATAAAACACTAACTTTCAATCCCTAGTTGCTAAGATTAAGAGTTATGTCTTGGCAAGCTCCCTTATTTTCACAAGCAGGGAGAATTACCTTAATAAAATTAGTTGCATATGCTATTCCAATTTATAATATGTTCGTTCTCCAACTCTCATAAAAAAAGGAAAAACAACATAATACCTACATGTACTTTGGTCATTTTGCAGATTACCCTCTGTATTTTAGTATTTTGTACTAAATTTACTTGTATTTTAAATCACAATGCAAATAGAGACGGTCGTGATGGAAAATAAGGAATGACGAATTTACCCCTCCATATATTATGTCTCTTGGCTTTTTTTGTTCATTTTTCCATCTTTCACTTACAACTAGGGTTCTTCTTCGCCACCCACTATCATCACCAAGGAAAGCCCAAATGTGCTCCACAACCATGTTTTGGAGATCGACACCGGCACTGATCATCACCAAGAACCCCATTTCCCCATCTGGGTTCCCTCCCATCTACTTTGTGCTAGTTGTTTTCCCTTTTTTTTTCTTTCCTTTTGCTTTCTTTTTTTCACTTTCCCCCCGTAGAAATTTCTTCTTACATTTGTTTGTTGTTTTTCTTTAGCTAATAGCCTAAAACCCATTTGGATATAAGGGTATCAATTAGCCTCTGATAGGATGGAGGCACTTAGCATCATTAACACAAGTATTGTTAATCACTCAGCATCAGCAATGTATGTTAATTGATACCCGGAAATGGATGTTAATCGGCTGGGTACAAGTAGCTAATAGCCAAAATCCACCACCACATTGCAAAATAGATCCCGATTTTCACCTTCTGCACCACAGCCGATCGTGCGTTCTCATCAGGGACCTGGATGTTAATTGGTTCAGATCGATCTACTTCATAGGCCTCATGTCACGACTCGGGCCCGAGATCCGGTAACCCTAAGTCGTGAACTCATACTTACTCCCGTAAACTCTGAATTAACAGAAGTTAAAACAAAATCCACGAGGGATAACATTCTCAATATACCTGTCAAATATACAACTTTTGCTGAAACATTTATATTTGACAATATCAATTTACGATTTACATGTATACAAAATAAAGTCCTTATACATGTATCAATTCCGACTTTCGTTCATCAAACACTGCATATTCAAAACACTATGTAGATGACAATTAATTACATTTCAAAATGAATCTATAAATAGTTCCTCAAAACATTTCTCAAAATGTTCCAATTCCATTTCGCACTCGGCTACCCATTTCAGATGGTATCCCGTCTATTCCATTCGATCAATCCTCCTAGAGGAACTGGAGCAGTCTCCTCCGCTGTCGCCGAGGGTGCTACTAGACCGACATGGGCAATCGGGCCTGTAATGCCATCAATAACACTAAATGAACACTACGGTTCAACAACGTGTAAACAATTCTCGCAATAGCATGTTAATACATTCATATTGAGTTCATTCAACCTGTTTAATAACAATTCCAATTCTAGAGAAGTCTAGACAGTTTCTACAATAACAATAGGTAGACATAAAGTCAATCAATAAACATGTACAAGACGGTTACTACCATGGCATTCATTGCATTTCATTTACCATCTTCCCTCAAAGGAAGGATTCATTTCATTGTATTTCATTTTAATTACCATCTCCTCTCAAAGGGAGGATTCATCTTCCAATGAAAAGCATCAATCAATACCCAAAGATACGATCGGAATGGTGGGACTTACTAGTGTCCGGGCCAGGGACAACTAGCATCACCACGGAGCTCCGGAACGCCCAAAATCCATCTGCTGCAGCAGAATTAGTCATTCATTAATTTATTGAACTCATTTAGAGCTCTAATACTATAGCTAGGTAGTGCCAGACTCAAGGGTCAATCGTAAGCAATCTTTTTATGGATTTAATTCAATTCAATGATTCCTTTCATGACAAAGGAAGGTGATAACAATAATACTAATGTCATTAGATTGGAACATAATGATATGGAACAAGATACAGTGAGAGAATTTACTAATCATCTATATCTCTACTTAATCTTATCTCAAATTTAAACAACTATTTGGGTGTAACCATTGATTACCAAATGCACGTGTTATTATCGATGGACATCACATATGTATATTTGATATGTGCATTCTAGCCCCGTAATTATCACTCATGGATGCTTAGTCTCAATACCAATTAAAGAGTACTTACACTAACAAGTGGTACTCCATATCCACATAAAAATCCAAAACCCAAAATCCATTGGATTGGCCCAAATCTTCACTAACTATTATTATTGAGCCAGCATTAGGTTCGCTCGAGCGAATTACTGTTCGCTCGAGCGGACTAAGATAAAATGTTGTTCGCTCGAACAGACCAAAACAGAACTATGTTCGCTCAAGCGCACTCACTGTTCGCTCGAGTGAACTCTTCAGAATTTCTGTCCGTCCAAACAGAACCTTGTTTGCTCGAGCGAACCCTTCAGAATTTCATTCCGAAAATCTGATATTGTCTCCCTTCTTCTACTCTCTTTCTCCATTACATCTCTACAACCTGCAAAGCAAATGGGAACCTCCTGTTCCCCCTCATTCATCATCCATTCACAAGCAATACTTCCAATCATCCATTAATCACTCATT
Source organism: Camphora micrantha (assembly GCA_003546025.1). Taxonomy (NCBI): domain Eukaryota; kingdom Viridiplantae; phylum Streptophyta; class Magnoliopsida; order Laurales; family Lauraceae; genus Camphora; species Camphora micrantha. The sequence goes on along the minus strand of QPKB01000009.1, from coordinate 31,845,937 downwards.
AAGCATCCATAAATAAATCCAAAACTCAATGGAAAATGCATAAAGCCCATGGAAACTCTATGAGCTTCTACAATGGTTAACATTAGTCACAAGTAAATGCTTATACTTGCCTCTCTTGAAGTTATTTGATAATAAGCCCTCTTTACCTTAACTTGGTTTAACACAAATGTCTCCTTTTCAAACCCTAATCCGTAAAAACAACCAAAAACACAACTCATAAGTTTTCTATGCTAGAAACCATGCCTAATCACTCACTGTAACTTGGAAATTCATAAAAAGTTTCAAGTACTCACTTGTAGCTCAAAGGAAAGGGTTTTTGAGATCTTCTTCAAGCTCGTCACTTCAAAAATGGAGGAATGGCTTGGGGGAAGAAGATGAAGATGAAGATAAACTCCTCAAAAGTCCCTTGAATCTCTCCTAACTTCACTATTAATGAAGAAAATGGAAGAAGAAGAGAGAAAGATGGAGAGTTGCCTAGGGTTCCTTGAGGTAAAATGAAGAATGAACTCATTTCATTCTAATATAAGGGACTCTTAACACTAAAACCCCCTCTCAATAAGCCTAATTACATTTTGAGTCAAATAAAGCTTCACTTGGTCCATTTGAGGTAAAATGGAATCGCGTCTATTATGAAAGTCAACATACTATTTGAGATACATACGTTGGTATCAAGAATTTCCGTATTCGACGAAATACATGAAACCCGTATTTACGAAAAAGCCCTTAGCCTACCTTGTTTGAGTCTAAACTCATTTTAACCAATTCAATTTCATTCAAATCCATTGCATTATGCTTAATGCATCATTTGAGAATAATTTGTCCCTTCTTTGGTCATTAACCTGGATTAACGCAATTATCCATGCTTAATTAGCATTAATATCAATTAATTAGCCTTAATCATAATTAGTTCGGGTCAGGGTGTAACACCTCGCATTCAAAATTCGGCTTTCTAGGTCTCGTTCTCAATCCTTCCAAAGATCCGAAACCTTCCATGGAGGAAAGATGAAAATTAAGGCTTTTGAGTAGATAGAGATAATTTATGCCCTTTTGTTGTAGTTAAGGAAGGCAGCAATAGCAGTCACAGCTGCTTTGGAGGTTGCAATTTTTGATGTAAAACATTGGAAACAGCAAGAGTTGCTGTGGATTGCTTTGCAAAGCAAAACATCTTTTATCTACCCGCACCATTTCTTCCTTTTTATTTTCTTTCTATTTGGTTTCCTTTGCCTTCTTATCTTTCTATCTTCTTATTCTTTTCTAAAATAGGTTATAGTTGTTTTCATGTCATTTCAAGTTCCTTCTCTGTACACAAAGCAATGAGAGGAGGTGTTGATATTCTACTTTTCTTCTTTAAAAAATTCAATGTCTTTTATTATTTTTCGTGTTATGTACTCGATGGGTTAGGTTCAGGGGCAAATAAGTCTATTTGGGCGAGTCATTTGCCGCCAGTATGCACCAGACACCATTTTTTCGATTTACGTCGTTAATAGTAACAAAATCTGTGAGTTTTGCATGTTAATTAGAACTACATGTAGGTTTAGTACAAAATACTGAGGTGCAGGGGGTACTCTGCAAAATGATCAAAGTCTAGGTAAGTATTCTGCTGTTTTCCCTAAAAAAAATAAAAATACAATTGATCTAGTAGACAAAATGCTTCGATTTTTTTTTTTTGGAAACTCCTAAGAGAAAAGAAATATCGAAACAATTAAGTCGAAAGAAGTTTGCAAGCCCATCAAAGATGGAGGGTTGGGGATCCGTGATACAAATGACAACAATTTAGCTCTTTTGGCTAAAACATGTTGGAGATGTCTTGCTAATGAAGAACAACTAAGTTCCAAGATCTTAAATGTGAAATACTTGTTTATCCAAAAAAGGAGGAAAAAGAGTGAAATGAAGGCTCTGGTGAAGAAACTTATTTTATTTCATCCTTTGAACATTACAGAGAGATGTGGAAATGACTCGCATGAATGTTCGTTCGCGTAGGAAGAGTCATCTCTCCACTTTTGTTTATATAGGTCTATTTGCTTTACCTTCTGAGTGCACGTAGTTTACAATTTTTTTATACAACCCCCTCGTCAGACTTAATAGTCAAAATAATGGAAATCTGAATTGAAGGGATAGAAGAGAAGTCTATTGTCTTCAAGAATTCTTTGGAGATGGAATTGAAGAAGTCTGCAATTTATCTTCTTCTGTCAGCCTTTGTAGTTCATCACCACTGTTTAAGAAGAAGGATTATTGAGAGAAGTTTGTTTCAAAATAGCATAGACAATCTCCGTCCTTCCTCCATGGTGATAGGAACAAAGGTTGGCTTTTAGAAGCTATCACCTAGGTCCAAGGAGAAGCGTTCACCATTGTCTGATTCTCACCTTATTGATGGAGAATGAGAGAGTTTTGACAGAGTTTCTGGGCTTCTTTCCGCTGTATCTAACTTCCTTTGCCGCCATCCCAAGTCTTCAATTTATAGCCTTTGAAGAGCCATAACTATTGTGCATTATGGAGGAGTAGAGGTGGTTTGGAAACTGCCATTAATGGGCGTGCAACTGTTCATTCTTTTTTAGGTGCAGTAGCCATTGGAAGAAGTAACTGGCCATGGATCGTAGGAACTGGTGGGCTATAGGTAGCTGGGAAAGAAGAAGTGCAACGGCCAGTGTTTGGAACCTTGCAGTGTCCAGCGGCCAACCTTGTAGCATCCAGCAGTCACCTTTTGAATGAAGGTCGCCCTTCATTATAATGGGCGGCCAGTATATTGAAGACTGTAGCAGGCGGTAGTGTTTTGTAAACAGTAGCTATTGGGGAATTCCCTTGCTATAACAGTCTAGACCCTAGCGGTCATCAATGTCATCGCCTTTTTATGGAAAAATGAGTATTTTGCTTTGGGAATGTTATGTATGGGCAGATGAAGTTTTGTGTGTCAACAATATTGCCCCAATAAACCTTTATGGAATGCCAACTTTAAAAAAGGGGAACTCATACTTTTGAAAATGGTTCGTAGAAGGAACTACTTTATCAAGGATAAGGTTGGATGAATTATCGGGAATGGAGATCAAATCTCTGTTTGGATGTGCAATTGGATTTCTTCTGAAGGAGGACTTAGAAAACCTCCTTTTGACATTGTTATTCAAGACATTGTGGTTAAAGATATTTGGAATTTGGATAAAAGACCGAACGAGCAGTTAATTAGAAATATCTCCAACTAACTCCATTGATGTCGATAATATACTCAAAGCTTATATTCCTCGTAGTAGTAAAGATGACTAGAAAATCTGATCCTTTGAAAAAGGGGACGAATTAACTTCTTGATCTGCCTATGAAGTCATTCATGATAAAAGTAGACGGATTTCTAGCAACCCTATCAACTAGAAATCGTATTCGCGCCTCATCTTCCTCAAAGAGTTCTTTTCTTCGGTCGGAAGTGCCTTTATAATGCAGTCTAAGCATGTAAAATGCTTCACAAATAAGCTATTTCGAGAGATGCCCGATGTCCTATTTGTGATGGCTCGAAAGAACACACCTAGCATGCTCTCTTTATGTGTGACCATGAGAAGGCCACTTGGTTTGACTCCAATCTAGGAATCTTTTCTCATTCCATTGCTCCCATTAGAATTATGGATTGATGGATCGCTTTTTTTAGATTTTTGCAACTCAGAGGCCACACCAATCCACACTCAAACTAAAGCCTGGGCCCTGGCTCTAAGGTGAGCGTTGTGGAAAAGTAGAAATGAATGTATTTTTAGGGGGAAAAAAACATCTGCCTCTCCTCACTATCAACACCGCTACAAGGATAGTTGATAACTCTAAGGGTTAATCTGAGAAGACCCATCAAAATCCTATTGCCGTTGGCAAAGATTTTAGCTTGAGGACTCCCACAAGAACTTTTCTCTTCTCAGATGCTTCTTTTAGGGCCATGGATGGAAAAGCAAGCTTTGGCTCTGCGATTTGATTTGATGGTTCTTGGGTTTGTGTAGGTTCGCTTGATGGATCCAAAGTTTATTTTTCAAAAGAAGTTAGGCAAGTGCTGTCGTATCCGCATTGATGGAAGCTAGATCACATGGCTTTTGCAAGATCCACCTCTTCTCCGATGCTCCAAAAGTAATTTGAGCGATCAATGGGTAATTTGGGTGGTCTATTCAACCTATTTTAATGGATATTTATGAGTTGTCAACTGATTTTGATATTGTTTTTTTCGCTTCTATCCCTCGAAGCCTTAATGGCGTTGCTCATGATCTTGCTAAGAGCTCTTATGGGAAAGGCTTTTTGGTGGGAGGGAAGAGGTCTTGATATTATGGCTGGGAGGTTGTCCTTTTTTGCGGTGCCCTTTTATGGGCCGGTTGTTCAATTACTCACCGCTCTACCACAAAGTGTTGCATTTACTTACGTTCAAATTGTATCTCCTGGACAACCAAGAACCAAACGAGAGTTACAATGTCAAGTGCTAAAAGCTGAATATCATGCCCCTCCATCTACAATAGCAGGATTACTTTGGATTATATGTACTCTTCATGATGTTTGGTTTTACCTATATCGACTACCAATTCTTCCATGTGATGATCTAAGTCCGCTCTGCATTTCGGTTAATCTAGCATTTAATGCTTGCACAAAGCATATTGAAATAGACCATCACCTTTGTTCAGGAAAACGGTGGCCATAGGAAAGTTTGTTTCTTCAGCAGATCAAATAGCTGACATTTTTACAAAAAACATTGGCAAAAAAAAAAAAAGTCCATCAACTTTTGCTTGCTAACCTTGTAGTATTGGCTCCACCACACTCCAGCTTGAGAGGGAGTGGTAAGGACTACAAGTAGCTCCAGTGTCCAACTCAGTCCACACATGGCTCACTCCAGCCTATTGGATGGGCTGATCCAATTAAGCAAAAGCCGCCCACATGGACTGACCCTTATCTAGAGAAATAGCCAGCACAATGCCTCGGACGATCTTTGTCCTGTGTTGCCATTCTTTCAATAACAACATTTGGAGACTTCCACCATAACATTTTTGTTAAGATCACAACATATGCAATATGAATACACAAGTAAACATAGAAGTCATACACCTACAGAGAAAGGTGAACGGCATTCATCTTCCCCATTCATCTTATCCTTCTCATAAAATTTCCTATCGTTCTGGGCCCTTCCAGTAGCCTATACTTCTTGATGTTCAGCATACTAAACTGTTGTTTGCATCACCATTTTCATATCATTTCATGTGTGACTCATTTGCCATGTTTGTTTTAACTAGATGTGTAAATACACAAGAATTGAGAAATTAATGTAGGAAGGCAGGAAGAGGAAGAAAAGATCTATCTTAGTTTTGCAGTGGGCTCTAGGACCCAGAACATTTTTAGAAAGGAAATATTTGGTCCATATATTGAACGGTTTAGGTCATAAACTTAAGGTGCTTGCAAGAAAAAAAAAAAAAAAAAATAGAAATTTGGTTAAATGTGTATGCCTTTTTCACATGTTTTTTTACATTTGAAAGGATCTAATGAAACTTCATAACCTTAGGTTTACCAGTTTTAATTATGAGAATGTTGTACATATTAAATTTGTGTGAATGTAGAAAAATCACAAAAGGAATTCATGAGGATTTAAGATATGAAACTTTACACCTTGGATTTTATCGATTTTCATGAGAATATTAAACAGTTCGAATTACAAACTTGGGAGCCACAAGAGTGCAAGCAGAATCAGAATAATGATGGACAAATTCATAGACCCCAACTCTTAAATTAAATTAGACTAGCAAGATCCATTTAATAAAGTTGATCAAAATGTATGTCCTCTATGTACCTGTTGGGGTGGTGAAAACAACAACCTAGTTAAAAAGGATGTTGACCTTTGGGCCTTTTATTGCATGGTTATAGTTACATTAATTCAACCAACTAGTTTTGTTTTGGTATGCCAACCAACTCATTGTTGGTAGATGCAGTTGAATTTACTTGGCTCGTTTACTTCTGAATGGGAGTGAGATCCATGTAGGTTAGGGAGGGGTCATGTGGGCCCACCTCCTGATTCATAATTGTTGTAGCTGCAGCGGATTGCTAAATTTAATACAACTACCTGCAGTTGTGTATTCATTATGCCCTTCCAAGAACGGCTAATAGACGATTCTCCCTAGTACCTTTAAGACTCCCATCTTTTCTGATTTTATGCAGTGCTCACCTGTGATCCACCCAACCCCATAAACCCTGGAGCCTACTACTCATTTAAAATGACACTGCTCCTTATTTGACACTGATCTAACTTTTTGGGCTGTAATTAGGATTCATTTAAATGTTGAGGCACTGAAATTTGAGGGCTACAATTGTTGATCAGTCTATATCAGGCCCACCTTCAATCCTATCATCTCCCATCCCCTTTGATACTATGCATCTAGGTGGGCCCCACACATTAGGGTGCATTACTGACAGTCTCTGGGTAATAAAAGCAGGATTAAGAAAGCAGTTGGATGATCTGAATGATAGTGAGAGGGTGCCATTTTGGGGATGTCTCTTTTTAGAGTAGAAGATCATTTGGCAGCTCAACCATATCAAACCGTAGGTTCATGTGGTGAGAATCTATCCACTCAATTAAAGGTTAGGAGAGACTGGCCTGGCCTGGCCAGCGGTTTCAATTGACAAGTACAGTGCAAGAGCAGTTGTGGGGGTCGCTGCAAGGGACCACTCGGTAGGGAGGCACCAATAAATGAGTATGAGAGAGTGGAGGGAAATGAACATTAACACACACACACACCCAATCAGTTCCTGAATTTCACTCAGATGAGTGATAATTGGAGAGACTTTTAATGATGGCCGTTGGATATAGCCCTCAGCCAGAGGCCCTGTTGCTCGAACTCAAATTTGTGAGGCTCCTCAGTGGAGTCCACTTATGGAAAGAAGAAACTGTTTCGGTCTATCCGAGTGCCACCTATATAAATTGTGATGTCAGCTAATTTCACACTCACAATTGCTTTCTTAGAATGAAAAAAAAAAAAAAAGCAAAGATGACATTTTATATATGTGGCACTCGGGGGATAGGCCCAAACATTATTTCTCTAGCTATTTCGTTAAAATAGGGGATCTGGACTCACTTATAAGAGGCGTGGAATGCAGGAATTTAGTGTCCCAAATGGTTTTAGACTAAAGATTAATAAACCAAAAAAGCTACTGCAAAATCCTCACTTTTCCAAGTTGACCCCCACTCGTCAAATTTAAAAACCAATAATTTTTTGGATTTATTTGTTGATACCAACTTTTCTCAAATATCTGCATCAATACAAACTGGTAAAACATGCCCACGCTTAGCACGAGAAATATAATTTAGAATATTAAAAAAAAATAGTTTTAAATAATATTCTGTCTAAATAATATTGAGTTAGTAAAAACTGTAATAAAAAATAAAACCTATAATAATAATAGAAAAACATAGTTGGTTAATTTAAAAATGAGATCACTTTAATTTGTTTGAAATTAGTTGATTATTTTACTTCAAATATTCTTTTTCAATCAAAAGAATAAATCCGCAATATAAAAATATAATTGATAAAAATACCATAAAATCACAACATGAAAAGAAAAGTCCATAGAAAATCCAACAATAAGAACAACTTAAAAGAAACAAATAAACCTATGGAGACCAAATGCCTAAAAACTAAAAATTTAAACAACAGAATAAATAAAAAACCATAAATCCATGAAAATCTATCACCACATAAACTAAAAAAGAACCCATCAAAATTGGAAAAAAAAAGGACTAAGATAAAAAAAAAAAAAAAAAAGAAGAAGAAGAAGAACAAAGAATCATTAAATACCAGAAAATAATAAAAAAGGGAATGCATAGAAATAAGAAGTGTAATTTAGAAGAAACAAAAAACCCACGAGAAATTATTAAAAAAAAAAAAGAAAACTGAAACTGAAAAAGAAAAGATTAAAAACCATCAAAATTGATAATGACAATGATAATGTGCGGTTGCTCAATTGGTTGGCAACCTTACATGTCATCTAGCTACGAACCTCGAGACAGATCAGATTTTCATATGGCATTAGATAAGAAAATCTAAATATGCATTAATTGATTAGAGATCACGGAAGATTGGACTCTTCAAAAGGGAGCTCCTTTTAGATTGGGCTCTTTATTTAAATGGCTAAAATCGAGAATTTCTTTAGAATCCCTAAAATATCTTATTCAAATTAAAAAACGAAACAAAAATTAAGATCCAATTTCTCAATCAATTTCAAAATTAGAGCTCAATTGAGAAATTAAATCCTATCCCTTTCATATATAATAATTGAAATCAATGTATAATCCTTAACTATATAAATCCTCAGTGAGAAATCTTTATTCAAGGGCAGTAAGGAACATATTCTTTATGGATTCCTCACCTATTGTCAAACATGTTGAAATGTCATTGTTCAAATAAGTGGCCTCCACTAAAGAGCTTTATGATCGATATCTCTTGATTCAGGATCCTATGAGGCTTTAACTTAAAGAAACCCCAAGTTAAAATTAGTGAAACTCTATAGTGGGGCCCATCTAGTGAAAGTGCAAGCCATCAAGATAAAGTCCCTCCCTGTGTATGGGTATCTTCGATTTTACTCTAATAGGAGTTGATCCTATTATAAGATTGGCCGATTGATAAAAACAAAATGCGATAATGAATAAGCCATCACCTTTTATTATCAATACACCAATCTTATAGTGGGAATCAACTCTTAATTAAGTAAAATTTGAAGATACTGCATTCACTAGGAGGGATTATATTTTTCTTGTTAGGATTTTCAATAGTGGGTCCATTGTGGAGTTTCCCTCTTTTACCTCAGAATCTTTCAAAATCAAGGCTACTGGGGTCCGGAGTCATGATTTAAAGTTCAAATCCATCTGTTCTGTTTTGACAAGGTGAGTTGTCGTTGTATCATGATCCTATCGACATCTCTATTCTCCAGTTGCGATCATTTATAAGTATACCAGCGTTATTTTAACACTCAAACTATCCACCTGAAATGTCCACTGATATATCTGCCATAGAATTGAGTTAGAGGATTGACCTTATGCTGATGCTTAGTTCACATGATAGTTTCTGGCTCTTATTGACTGTATATTGGGCCAGAATATCATGAGATCTCATGTATTGTTGACTTTGTCAACAGTCAGTACCGTTTTCTTGATCTAAGCCAGCCATATCATATGACTCTATATAGTTAGTTAGCGGCCCAAATCTTACTTGATCAAAGTAATATTTACCTTCAGATAGAATAAGATGTGAAAAACAAGATTAATCTCTTATCGGAGTCTTCTTTTTATATACATCGATCTAGCGGTGTATATTGCTTGAGTTGAAGTGAAATTAGCAGAGTGGATATTTAGCTCAAACTAATTCATCTATGGGTTTTTTTTTTTTTTTTTTGGGGCTGGCTGCTGGCCCCCCTGGCCCTCCGGTGAGGGAACCCTTGGGTGAGGAAAGTAAACATCGGGTGAGGTGGGGGAAACCTCTGGTGAGGGGAGATGACCTCTGGTGAGGTAGCATAGTCTCGGGTGAGGAAATGTGCCTACCTAGGGTTGCGGGCAAGTAAGAACCGACACATCTTACTATTAAGGTAAGAAGCCATTCTTAACTAAGGGAAATAGTTCTCACTTATTTTATGAAAACTTTTTTGCGGGTCCAACTAGCAAACCATTCAAACCTAGCAACCAATAGAGAACCCTCTGATAGTCACTAATTCTAAGGATTGACACACATCCGAATGGACTAAACCTTTGGATCGATGATTGAATATTTTTTTGAATATGAAGCCATTAAACTTATGGGCCACGGATGAAGGGGTTATGAGTTTGGGGTCAAACTTGATATTTGGAATGATCTCACATAGATCTTTCCATCCCCCCTGGTCCCATCCCCAAATGAGGCCCACAATTGGGCCCCACAAAAAAAAAAGTTTTCACCTGAATATTACCGTTTAACTAATTTAACTAATTCATGTTATATGTTAAGAGTCCGGTGAAGTCAAATATGACATTTATCTTGAATTATAAAAGACGCTTGTAATAAAGCGTTAAAAGGCTATGAGAGCATAACATGGATCAGAGTAATCTGGTAAGGCAAGAAGCAGTAGGTAATTCAGTGGTAAAGGGCATCTCACTCTCACCCAAGTGCGAATCATGAACACCGACACAGAATTATACCACGGACACATTCAGACATTGGCGGACCCAGGATTTTGACTTGGTGGGGGCTTAAGATAGTCACTTGAGGGCTGGGCTTAAGGGCCCTTAGGGCTCTTTTGGGCTTTTTTCCAATTTGGAGGGGGCTTCAGCCCCCAGCCCAGTGTATGTAGGTCCGCCACTGCATTCAGAAGTGGGTGATTGTGAGTATACTAATTTAGTATTAGTATTCCATCATGAGCAGCATGAATTCAGTTGTCTCCACAAGAAGTCATGAGAATGGATATGTTGTCACAAGTTTCCTCCCCTTGTTTCGTACTAGGTCGACAACGACATTTATTTTTCGGTTGGGAATATGTATCTTACCTTCTTGAGATTGTGTTTGATCCTTACCTGTTTTCCCTGCAGCTAAACAGCTAGCGCTGTCTGTTTATTCGGTGCATCCTTTTTGGAGTGATGACCCAAACTGTTTCAAGTGTTTGAGGGAAATTTCCATACCCTCGTGGATGTAGCTTACTCTCTAGAGATTTTCACTGATATGTTTTTAAATATTTCTATATGTTCCTTTTCTACTTCTTCAATGTTCTAGGGTCGAAATCAAGAAATATTTATTGTTTTCTCAATGTTTCCTGACGTTTTCAATAAAACCTTCTCACCCGCAAAAGCACTCTTTCACTATTTGTTACGGTGAGAATAACTTCTCTTGATGCATCTAAAAGATGGATGATAAGTTCATGTAGTTCATAGGACGTACACCAGATAAAAGGAGATCCTATTGATTAGGTTATATAATTTTTGGGGTACCTCAGTCAAGGGGGTTGGGACCCAAAAGAGCCCATAAAATGGGAAGAGGAAGCTCACACGGTGGGAAGGAGAGCCCACACACTTGGAAAAAGTGGCACACCCAAGGATCAAATATTCAACTTCTTGGGCATCTGTGTGAGATGTTGGTTTGCCTACTAACCGAGCAACCCCTTTGATCTCATTGATTAGTTATCTAATAAAAAGCAAACAAAATGACATTATAGATCGACTATAAAATTTGAAATGTCTCAAGTAACTAATGCCATTTTCTTTTGAGATGGCATTGGATCTAAGATCACATTATTCATTCCATCTTATTTAAGCTAAATAGCTAAACAAATGACCTTGTGATTTTTTTATTTAAATAATATATAAGTAAGATTTAACTAATTCAAATAAATATTTAAGTTCTTTAGACTAAGGGGTAAAAGTAGTAACTAGGCTGCCAGCCCCCACTCCCACCACCACCACCAAAAAAAAAAAAAAAAAAAGCAGCTTTATGGTTCAGTGAGATTGTCCTCCTCTTTTAATGTGTTTACTTCAAATTTTACCTGATAGGAGTTGTTTCCATTGTAAGATGGAACATTTGTTAAGGGGTGACAGTTTATTTTGAGCAATTTGGATTTCATTAGCTTGCCTGATTATAAATCTCCACACCTCTCACAGGAGCATGAGTGTGAGAATTAAAGGTCCTAATTAAGTCCAAACTTGCATTATCATAGCATTTATACCTTCAGTGAATAGCATTAAATGCTGCCATCTAAACCATCCATGCCTGTCATGGGACATTTTGTCTTATTAAACAATCACATGCAACCAATCAACTTATTTTAATTTATCAACAGTGGATGGATTAATGATTTACATGTGACCAGTCCAGCATGGTTCCTACTTTGATTAAGAATGAGACACCTCATTCCTAAAATAAGGAGAAAAATATTATTTTGACTAGCACTTCATCATCATCTCATTTCTCATCATGTCATCATCTCATTTCATCTCATCATCATCATTCATCTCATTTTTGTTTTTCATCCACATACTAATGCATCAACATCGTAGTATGCACATATGCTAAAGCACTATCGGATAGTGGCATAGCCATCCCGCACTCTCAATATTGGACCAAGTTGGCAGTAGAGAAGATTAGGGATGGCAATGGAGCAGAATTGGTACAGATTGGGTACGTAAATATAAATTCACTCCGTCTTAAATTTATTTCATCCAAACTTAACCTGCTATATGACGGGTCATGGGTATGTGATACCATTGACTTAATAATTTCAAAATATAAAAAAAGGGGTTTTTCGCCGTAGGTCCCTCATCATTTGCTTTTATAGCCTAAAGTCCACAACATTTTATCATACCGGCAGCAGTCCTCTAATGAAAAAGACTCAGTGAAAAAGACAAAAAGACCCTTCTACACGTCAGCAAAAATGGTCTGCTGAAAACCGCTTCAAACCATTTCAAAGAAGCAAAAACGAGACTCTTTTGAATTGCAAAAGCAAAAGGCGAAGATGAAAGAAACTGCAAAACCTAGAAGCAAACTCAACTCATAAAATATATCCATCATCTGAATCGTCTTCACTTGGTTATAAAAAGTACTTTTTCCATTCCTAAAAAGAAGATGTATAAGATAATTTCTTCTAAAAAAAACTAAAAAGCTAATTTGATTTCATTCTTCTCTGATTTTATCTATTCTTTATACTCAACTTTATGTGGACAATGGCTATAACAAACCTCAATTCAAAAGAAAAAAAGCAAGTGGGAGTTAGATAAATTTGTTCGAAACTCAGAATAGTTGTTCAAAACTCAGATAAATTTATCTTAGTTTTGCCAGAAGTTTAGGTAAGTTTGCCGAAAACTCAGATAAATTTATCTGAGTTTTGGAAATTTATCTGAGTTTTCGTCAGGTAAGTTTTCCAAAACTCAGATAAATTTATCTGAGTTTTCGTCATGTTCATCAGAGTTTTTGTTAAATTTATCTGTCACCAGGCAACCTAACATGTATCTTCTAATGTGAATCAGATCTATAAACTCATATTAAGAAAAATTGTGCTTTGTAGCAACATCAGAACAAGAAGAAGAAGAAGAAGAAGAAGAAAATGGATCCTCACGCACTACAAACGACTTGCTCTAGAAACTGATACATTATATGCCAACTTCTATCAATCGTCAATCCCTCCAATTCAAAATTTGAAATTTGATCCAAAACTTATCTTACGACATTTAAATCCGTTAGTAGTCAGGGAAAGACAATGAACTCGAGCTATAAACCAGGATTAGATTGCATGACAACTATACAAACAGTTAGAAGGGCAAATCAATCATAAAAAAGTATGACGTGTCACGCGAGGGACCACCGCCCAAATTAATCTCATGCGCAAGGACCTTAGGCCTTAAACAATTATGCTCTGTACTGGAGACTTCATAGCCCAATAATCAGGGATCTATCGCTAATTTACCGATAAAAAAACTACTAATGAACGATAATGTCGTATCATGCTCTATTCACAACATTAACGTATCTACATACTTTCAAAGTGAATCTTGGAAAATGATGGTATATAACAGTAGCATGTCAAAAAACAACATTTACCAAATGAATCTAGATAATTTTCTTTTGGGAAAAAGAACTTTACAAAATTGCCTAGTTTTCTTCACAAACAAAAGATACAAATGTCGATTGTCAATAGTTGGCACCTAATGATCCCCTTTCCATTACATCTTACTTATAATCTTTTTTTCCCTTCGTTTTTGTGATGAGTTCTATTTAGTCATTTTGACATCTAACCAATGGTGTTTTTAGATTAACTTAAAAATATTATTTATTTATTTTTTTATATCCTTTAGCCTTGGCCGGCCCTTGCTTGACCTTGGCCCTTGAGGGTAGAGTAAGCGCCTATGGGTATCGTAAACCCCTCTTAGGGAGCTAGACCCGCAAATATGAGGTTAGGATAAGGATTACACTAGACTAGTCCTTTGACAATCCTACGGCTGATAGAGCATCTCAAATTTATGTTTTCCCCAATCGGTACTAAATCCGCTCCATTGCCATCCCTAATCTTCTCTACTACAGCTTGGTCAAGCATGAGAGGGCGAGAGGGATGAGACACTATCCGTTAGTGCTTTAGCATATGTGCATACTACGATATATGTTGATGTATTAGCATATGGATAAAGGCATGTACAAATAAATTATATATTAATATACTATTATTATAAAATAAAATGGACCGGTAAGGGCCATGCTAGGCTAGTCAAGGCTTTGGTCGTTTCAAATTGGGTCCTACACTATCCTTGATCTTTAGGACCAGAAGAATAGCCCTTGCCTTTATGGGCCGAGCCAGGTCCCCTCATGAAAGATTGAGATCGACGACCCTAGTTAGCCATAGAGTTCTTGATATTTTCAGAGAGTACAATTTTCCTCCAAAATCGGTTTGCCTGTCAAGGATTTGGACATGTATACTTTCAAGACTCACCCATAATTTTGAATTAGTTTACTCACCCATGATGTGATACAAAACATCATCTAGAAGATTATTAAAATTCCCTCAAACCCAAAACCTCGTGCTGCCTAACCTAGACGACCGATCAACCCATGATTACCTAGGAATACAAGACATAATTACCAAACAAATGAGACCTACCCTTAGAATAATAGGATTCCTTGAATGTTCTAAATTCATCACTCATTGCCAACCAGTTAAATCGGCTTTCTCATTGTCAACCAGTTTTATGATATTCAAATGAGATTTTTAACCTATGATGTTTAGATACGGCAGGGACACACTATAGAGACCGTAGGGACACGGATTTGACACATAAAAACTGAAGTATCAGATACGATACGACACGACACGATACGTTACCCATTTTGAAGTATCCATGCATCATAATTTTTTTACATAGAAGACTCGAATCGAGCGAAGTATGACCACCTATTCCGATACAGGTCATGTCACGGGTGCTCTTCTCAGTATGCACTTTGATTAAATTTCACAGTTGGAAGAGATATTTACCATTCAATTGATTCATGTAAAAGGAGGATTTAAATTAATATTTTTGATCTCATTTTCACCTATCGATTAATTTAATGGTGAATATTTACTCCGCTTTCAGAGAAACTCAGGCAACTACCTATTCATTGAGTGTTGTGTGTGATACGGATGGCTTATATCAAGAAAATGATTCCACATGAGTAATTAATGGTAATGCCAGGATCAGCAAATATGATAGTTGTCATAACCCGGGCCCGAGATCTGATAACCCCGAGGTGTGAACCCATACTTACTCCCGTAAACTCCAAATTAACCAAAGTTAAAACGGAATCCACAAGGGATAACATTCTCAATTTACCTGTCAAATACATAATTTTTGCGGAAACATTTATATTTGACAATATCAATTTACGATTACGTGTATACAAAAATAAAGTCCTTATACATGTATCATTTCCATCATTTACTTGTCAACACTACATAATCAAAATACAATGCAGATGACAGTTAATTACGTTCCAAAATAAATATACAAAATAACTTCTCAAAACGTTTCTCAAAATGTGCTAATTCCTTTACGCACTCGGATACCTATAGCAAATGGTATCCCGTCCATTCCATTCATTCAATCATCTTGGAGGAACCAGAGCGGTCTCCTCCGCTGCCGCCGGGGTCGCTACGGGACCGGCAAGGGCAATCGGGCCTGTAATGCCATCAATAACACTAGTGAACACGACGGTTCAACAATACACAAACAGATCTTGTAATAGCACATGTTAATACATATACTGAACTCATTCAATCTATTTAATAACAATTCCAATTCTAGACAATTCTAGATAATTCCTGCAATGACAATAGGTGAATAAAGTCAATTAATGGACATGTATAAGATGGTCACTACCATAGCATTCGTTTCATTGTATTTTATTTCATTTCATTTACATTATTCCCACAAAGGAAGGATTCATCTTCCAAATGGAAGACATCAATTAATACCCATAAATATGATTGGAATGGTGAGACTTACCAGTGTCCGGACCAGAGACAACTAGCATCACCACGGAGTTTCGAAACGCCCCAAATCCATCTACTGTAGTAGGAATAGTCATTTGTTTCATTGATTAACTCATTGAACTCATTTAGAGTTCTAATACAATAATTAGGTAGTGTCAAACTCAAGAGTTAATACTTTCCAATAAGCAATTCATTTTTGGATTCAATTCAATTCAATAATTCCCTTCATAACAAGAGAAGGGTGATGCCAATTTCATTAGATTGGAACACAACGATACAGAATACGATACAATGAGGGAATTACTAATCATTTATGGTTTTACTCAATTCTATCTCAAATCTAAACAACCATTTAGGTGTAACCATGGGTTTCAAAATGCACGCGTTATTCTCGATGGGCATTATATTTATATATTTAATATGTGCATTATTATAGTCCCCGTAATTATCACCCATGGAAGCGTAGTCTTAAAATTAATTAAAGGAGCACTTATACTCACAAGTAGTACTCCAAAATTTCACTTACAATTAATGTCTTGACGTGTATCGGGTTCGTTCGAACGGACTTCAAATTCGTTCGAGCGGACCAAACAAAAAGGGGTTCGCTCGAACGGACTTATTGTTCGCTCGAGCGGACCTAAACAGAACGATGTTTGCTCGAGTGGACTTACTGTTCGCTCGAGCGAACCCATCAGAATTTCAGTTCAAAATTTCTGATCTTCTCTTCCTTCTTCTACTCTCATTTCTCCATTACATTTTCACAACCTGTATTAAGCATTGGAACCTGATGTTCCTTCCTCATGCATCATTCATCCACAAAACATTAATTCTAATCATCCATTAACCACTTCATTAAATTCATAAAGAAATCTTAAAACTCAATGGAAAATGCACAAAATACATGGAAACTCTATGAATTTCTATAATGATTAACACTAATCACAAGCAAATGTTTATACTTGCTTTGTTGAGGGTTAATTAACTCAAAGCCCTTTTATTTAGCTTGCTTTTGAGATGAAAATCCCCAATATCAAACCCTAATTCCATGAAAAATATAAAAATACTACTTATAAGCTATTTGTGCTGCACACTACTTCCGTCTACTCAATAGAACTCGGAAATCTTAAGATAAGACCAATTACTTACTTGTGGCTCCAAGCAAAGAGATCTTGAGATCTTTCTCAAGCTCTACACTTCAAGAATGGGGGAAAATGACTTGAGGAAGAAGATGAAGATGAAACTACACTTCTCAAAAACCACTTGAATCATTCTTAGCCTCTCTCTTAGTGAAGGATAGTGGAAGAGAAAAGAGAGAGATGAAGATGAGCCTAGGGTTTCTTGAGGTGAAATGAATGAATGTGCTCCATCTCATTCTAATATATGGTTCTCTCACACCATAACCCCTTCTCATTAAGTCTTATTACATATTGAGTAAAATGAAGTCTCATTTGATTCATTTGAGGTCAAACGGAATCGCGTCTATTATAAAAGTTAACGTACTACTCGAAATACACACGTTGGTATCAAGAATTTCCGTATTTGACGAAATACGTGAAAATCCGTATTTACGAAAAAGTCCTTAGCCTACCTTGTTTGAGTCTAAATTAATTTTAACCAACTCAATTTCATTCAATTTCATTCCATTATGCTTAATGCATCATTTGAGACTAATTTATCTCTCTTTGGTTATTAACCTTAATTAACCCAATTATCTATGTTTGCTTAGCATTAATTCCAATTAATTAATTTTAATCATGATTAGTTTGGGTCGGGGTGTAACAATAGTTTATGGCTACGACCTGCTGTCATGTGATATGTTTATACAGTCCAAGTTCCACTCAGTGTCCTGGCTCAGTATTTGCATGATGCATGTACTAACATTGTTTGAAACCTGCATGTCAGGATACCCACATCCATCCACACAGGGTTTTGTACGTGTGGTGGGGTGGTTTCTCCTTTCATTGCTATTGTGCTTTTGTTGTCGTTTGTGCTTCTCTTTTCAATAAACTCATCTTTTTTTACCAACAAAGATACTGTTTTGGTTTCTTTGCTCGAGTATAAGATGCATTTCAGATGTGTCGTATAAGCTCCTTCTATGAAAGGTGGAATCCTGTTTTTGACATTCGACCCATAGGTCTAGCTATGTTCTCTGATTAGTCTGATGCTTACATAAATTAGACTGAAGTAAAAATTTGGCATAATGAAAGTTCAGGTTAGACTGGGAGTTTCATGGTTAGATCTCAAAACATTGGACCAATGATGGATTGATGGTGGTGGAATTGAGAGGATCTTTCAAAGAATCTAGACTTTCAACCCTTTTCTTCTCAAAATGAAAGTATGTAACTAAGATTCTTTTACTTTTCGAAATCATGCAGCTACAAGAAAATTTCACTTTTAGTGGCAAAAAATGACACTTGTAGCAGCTGTTTTTATTTCCGCTGCTAATACAGTGGCTATTGCCTATTAAGGCGTAGTCTAAGCATTAGCGGTGGAAAAAAAAAAAAAAAAATTCGGCTAAAAGTGTTTCTTTCTGCTGCTAGAAGTCACTTTTTTATATTGAGTCTTTGGTGGATGTCCATCAGTTGACTGTTAAGCAAGTTCAGCTGATGGTAAGCTACAATGTAGGGAGAGAGAGAGAGAGAGAGAGAGAGAGAGAGAGAGAGAGAGCTTTTTTTCCAGGTCAACAATCAAGTGGATTCATGTAACTTATGTAACACTCAGTGGCAACCACCCCCACACCGCGCACGCGCGCGCGCCATAAATAGGGCATGGGTGGGATAGAGAAGCCAATGAATAGTCTATATGAAGTGACCACAAAATTTATAAATACTTGACTGTAAAAACCCAACTTTAGATTAAACAATTACACCCCTTTTGTGGGGTCCATCTGAATGGATTCCAATCCCAATCATATGATTCTAAAACTAGATTTTATATTTTAGATCATGAAGGTTTTATGGTTTTATAACAAAAGCTTTTATTGAGATTTCATCAATATGTAGGTTTTTGTTTTTCTTATAAGGGGATTTAACATTTCAATGTGCGCCCCTTAGACACTCAATGCTCAATTGCATGACTAAAAGTCTTTAAATGTCGACTCTGGTTCACTTTTTTTTTCTTTTTTTTTACGTTTTTTTGACCTTAATTCCATGATATCTTAGGTTTTTAAGGGTCTTAAAAACTAATAATACTATGAGATCCAAATAGCTTTTCAACTTTAAACATTTAGATCCATAATATCATGGGTTTTTAAACTCCCATGATATTATGGGATAGAAGGAAAAAAAAAAATGCACTAGAGTCAAACGACTCTGGTGACATTTATAGAAATTTAGTTATAAAATTGAGGATTAAATGTCTAGAGGAACATTGAAATGTCAAATATCCATCTGATAATTAATAATAATCCGACATTATAGTTTACTAGAAAAAGGCCAAGATATTGTAAGATCTAAAATTTTCCATGGAAGATAAAGTAACATGGGAGTTGTAGTTAAGGATCACGTGAGTAAAGTAGAGGCAACACACCTAACTCGACAACCGTATCTCGATTAGAGGAGGAAAGAAATGCTTCTCAATTCCTTTAAATAGGGAAAGGTCCA
This sequence comes from Camphora micrantha, assembly GCA_003546025.1. Classification (NCBI taxonomy): domain Eukaryota; kingdom Viridiplantae; phylum Streptophyta; class Magnoliopsida; order Laurales; family Lauraceae; genus Camphora; species Camphora micrantha. The sequence continues at coordinate 31,826,384 of QPKB01000009.1, read as the reverse complement.
TGTTTTTAGGATACTCATATCTAGCTCACGTACTAAGAGGAGAAGAAGAAGATGACATTAAAGCTCTTCTTCTTCTGTTTTGCACCATCTTTCACTTCATCATCCATTCTCTCTCTCCTCCTTTTCTTCCTTTTGGTTCATATAGGTTTCTATGGTCAGACCATTGATGCTAAGAAACCTCCCGTGCCGGCCTTGATAGTCTTTGGAGACTCCATTGTCGACCCAGGCAACAACAACAAGCTCGGCACTCTTGTAAAGTGCAATTTTCCTCCTTATGGCAAGGACTTTACACAACACATACCAACTGGAAGGTTCTGCAATGGAAAGATCCCCTCCGACTTACTTGGTAGAGTAAAAACTCCTTTGACCCCATCTCACAAACAAGCATCTCTCTCTCTCTCTCTCTCTCTCTCTCTCTCTCTCACCAGCTTTGCATGGTTAGTGGGCGCCCAAATGCAACCCGTGTTTGTGTTTAATGAGAAAGTTTAGCATTCTTGGGATTTTCTTCTTTGGGAAGGAGGAATCGAAACACTCCCTACGACTGTGATGAAAAAAGAGTCGATTAAATCAAGTACGGAATAATGAGCTTAAGAGAAAATTATAATAATTTTTCTTTTTATGATGAAATCCTCTCATAACACAAACGGACGTAATTGATGAAAACGCATTGATGATTTTCATGCGCATGCGACTTGTAAAAGACTTGTACAATGAATTGAATGTGGGTCACATCCCAATTATACCATACACCAATAGTTCTAGTAGGAATGGTCAAGCCCAACAGGCGGTTCTGTGACCCATTTTTGCCATTTGAGTTTGATGAATAGTTGGACTGATAGGGATTTCCTTAACATTAGTTTTTGGCTCAAGTCGTAAAGCACCTGAGAAATAAAAAGGGTCTTCTTGGCAGCTCCATCTCAATCACTTTGGCCATCAGTTTGATTGCAATAGATTGGATAGTTAGAAATATTGACCAATGAGATTGAGTTCCGGAAAATGCCTTATCTACATCGCATCCTTGACTTGATGGAGCCAATGACCCCACCTTCATACAATTTTGCTCTTCCTTTGTTGCTTGTCCAAAAGTTTTGCAGTTATAGATTGTGATAATCTTGTAAATTTCTTTGCTATCTGTCCCCTAAAACCTGAATAAATATGTAAACATTGGAGCAAGATATAGTGAGCGAGTCCGGATCCTCTTGGTACGGAACTCACTTATTACTAAGTCGTCTACCTTTAGGGCCAGTTTGGTAACACTACTAATTGAGTCAAGTGAAGTAAAGTTGATTTTGAAGAAAGAATAAAATATGAGTGTGTTATGATGGTATTTTGTTTTTAATTATTTGTTACGAAATCTTTTTGACTTTTTGTATGGAAAAGTGGAGTTTTTTTTATATTTTAGTGGATAAAGGTAATTGTTTTTTGACTTTTTGCATGAAAAAGATGGGGAGGAGTTTTGAATAAAGTGCATTTAATGTGATATATTGTCTGAAAAATGGAGGCTTTACTTGACTTTTATTGTATTATTAGTAAAGTACCAAACGCTCCCTTAAGATTCACACCCATCAAAATTATATATTGTCTCACCTTATTTTATCTCTTAACTAATAGTTGCTTAAATCAAATTTATGCTGTCAATTAGATTGATATCATGTAAAATAAAAGATTATTTTTTCTCGATCAACTAGTTGGTGGGCATAAATCTAAAATTAAAGTGAGATTTTCTCTAAGTCATTGTATGAGGTGGGCTACTGGTTTTATTAGTAAGAAGTTCTAAAGGTGGATTACACTGATGGACAAACATACATATATACATACATATATATATATACACACACGTAAGGAGATGCTCCAATAAGAGATATCTCTCACCTTAAATGAGAGATTTGGTGGAGGCCCTCACATCCATATCAAATACCAACAACATAAATGTGTTGGCCCCCACCCATATCTCTGATATAAGGTGAGAGATATCTCTCATAGAGGTATCTCTCCAACCATAGGATCATCTCTCTCTCTCTCTCTATATATATATATTTAGGTGGCCATGATACTTTTAAAATTTCCCTCTAATATGAATAGGATTTAATGTCAGATTGTGAGCAGATGTTTAAAAATCGAGATAGAGTGGATTTGCTTACAATTATTATGACTAAGATCTTTGGTTTAATCTTTTGTTTCAAACATCATGCACAGCTGCAAGCTTGGGAATAAAGGAGTTGGTGCCTGCTTATCTGGACCCGAATCTGACACCGGAAGACCTCCTCACTGGAGTAAGTTTTGCCTCTGGAGGGACAGGATATGACAATCTCACAGCTAGGATTGTGGTATGCTTATTTACTCTCTCTCTCTCTCTCTCTCTCTCTCTCTCTCTCTCTCCACTGTCAAGATTTTCTTCTCTATGTCCTTTCTCTTAAAGATTTTATTTTCTGATGTTTCATTTTATGTATTAATGCAGTCTGTTCTATCACTGTCGGATCAGTTGGAGTTGTTCAAAGAATACATAGGAAAGTTGAAGTCCATTGCAGGAGAAGAGAGAGCAGCTATCATTGTTTCAGAAAGTCTATACGTATCGATCTTAGGGACAGACGATATCGCCAACACATACTTCGGTACTCCGTTTAGAAGGCCGCAGTACGATGTCTCTTCTTACACGGATTTGGTTGCTAACTCAGCATCTGATTTCTATGAGGTAAATTAACGATCTTTAAAAACAACTTAGTGATGGGTTGAATGCACCCCGAATAAATTTTGGTGATCTTCACCGCGTGCCCATCATAACATGACCCTCCAAAGTGGACAATTTGGACCACTTGTTTTAACAGTCTGATTTTGTAGGTGCAGGGGGTCATTTGATTTTTACATATGTGAATGCCATAAATGCATATATTATATATGAATATAAAACACATTACCGTGTTTGTCAAAATCACTATTTTCAAATAAGTGAATAAGTTCATATAACAGTTTCAAGAGTAAATGATTTTTTTTTAATTCACAAATTTCATAAAATACATGGAGAATTAAAATAAAGCATTTTTACCACTTAATTGTTTTAATCCATATAAAAATAAATAAATGGTTTAAATAATGAATTGGCGGTCCCAAGAATTCCAGAAAATTAGAGCCATCAGTTTGGACGCTTTCAAAAGTTTCTTAAAAGCAAGAAAGAATTACGATAAGAAACTTGCCCTCTCAGTCATTTTTATATATATAAAGAAGATGAATGATTTGGATCGTGAATTAGGGGCTCATAGGAATGAAAACTAAATGTTTTCTTATGGGCCCCATGGGAGAAAAGAATTCACTTGAATCCATCCATACCAGCTTCTTTTCATTCGAGAATTGTAAAGTACTTTGGCATCCACACCTTTGCAGGTGAGAAGATGAAGTTGTGTAAATATAGCTTCATTTTCACACCACATGCGTAATTAAATGCAGACAAACGTGATCCTTAATCCAACAAATCAATGCATGTGAATCATTTATATATATATATATATACACACACATATATAAGTGAAAAATAATGACTTCTAAGTACATCCATTGTCTAACAAGTATGATAGGTGGATTCTAAAACATAATACCTTAAAAGTGTACAGTTTGGTTTGTGACTGATACTTAGTCTCCTATGGGGGCATGTTACAATGGTCTGAAAGCGTTGAAGGATGAGCGGGTCCGTTCCTCTCGGGCCAACTTCAACCTTGAGGTTGCAGGTCTCAGTGTTGTTTTTGGTAGTAATAATAATAATAATAATAATAATAATAATAATAATTAAAAAAGTATAAAAGTCTTTTATGTTTCTTTCAATGAAGTCCTCTCCATAAGGGAAATTTTAAATTTTACAAAAATACCCCTACAACAGGTTTTTATCTTTTCTCAACCTTCTTTTTTCATCAAAAGTCACCACCTTTCTTCTCTCTCCTTCTTCCTCAAAAGCCCCACATATTGGGCCATTCCTTAAATTACATATAATTCTTGCTCTTTTTTCAAGCAATCTATCAAAGCCAAATGCTAAATTACATGCATTTCCCTACATGGAAAGGTTGGCATATTTCTCGAAGAATTTCTTGGTGCTAACACCTATATATGATTAGGTTGTTTGGTTGGACTTGATTATCCATACATAAAAGGTAGCTAAAGTGGGCTCCACTTTATTGTTTAGATTGGACTTTACCACTTCTCATAAATTATTTATTAAAGAATTTTGAAAAGTGGCATAACGGTGTTTTCGCAATTTATTAAATTATTAATAGAGAGGGCTTGTTTGAAAGAAATATGGAATGCTACTTATACTCTTTTGGAATATCCAAATATTCATATAATCTTTTTAAAATGAGGTAAAAGTCCTATACTTTTTTTAAATTTCTTATAATAATAATAATAATAATAATAATAAAAGTAAAATTGCGTGATCAAGGAGATGTGTTGGAGTTTTCTTTCTTTGTTTCCTCTCTCTCCCCCTTTTCTCATGACCCTTTTAATGCTTCCAGTTTTGCGCTGTCTCGTTCGATTGCACGGATTACAGGATTACTGATTGTATGTAGGTGTGTATATAAATATATCATCAATAAAGGGGCACTGTTTCTATCTACATGTATTGATGATACTGATAGAGGCATTTGAAGAAGGCCCACAAGTAGTTATGTGATAGGTCATTGTCCGTTCTCAAATAGATTCTTCAAAGGCTAGTACTTAGGGCACAGTTTGTACAGGTTTCAAAAGAGGAGGACAAGGGGCCTCATCCAAAAATTTCCCATCCCTTGGTGTGACATGTTTTTTTTGAGGCAAAGTGTTTTTTTATGGGGAGATAGGAATTTCTTGCTATTTCTTAAAAACAATTTTTTTTTTTTTTTTTTTGATTGGAGATTTTTTTTTCCTTGGACATTACACGAGTGCTAGAGACTTCACTTAGCCCATTAATGCAATTATGGAGCTCACCTTCAAAATTCTAGTCACTCTAAATTAATGCCTCATCTTGTTTGATCACTCACATAATTTTACTTTCATAAAGGTTATAGGATAATTTTCTCCTGCGGATGTTCTTACATACGGATTATGGTTACAGCCTTGAAATTTGGGAGAGTTCTGATTTACTCATGTATTGATAGCTTCCCCGCCTCTTTCATGTCAGGACAGGGATGCACGCTTTAGGATACCTTTACGTAGGATAATATCTTCCAAGAAATTTATAGGAGCGATGACATTACTTTGATAGTAGTGAGATTATAGTATATTAAAGGGAAGGGTTTTGGTTTTAAGTTTTATTGTCGGTCATGATTTTGATAGTTAGTCATTCTTTTCTCAAATCTTTTTAGTTTTCTCCGATCCCATTTCTACTTCTACTTTTTTCATTTCTACAATAGCTCCCTTTCAATGCAAACTATACAATTTCCTTTCTACTCCAATTCTCATCATTTCTTTCTATACCATTAGCTCTTAGATTACATAAAAAGGTACTCTAATAATCTATTCTTCTTTTGCTTTCTTTTAAAAATTTATGATTTTTTTAATAGATGAATATTTAAGTTGCACTGTTTGTCTATACGTACCTATGCTGAGCACGGGTTATTATATTAGTTACCTTTTAACCAGAACATCGTGCATGGGACTGTTTTGAGGGGTTTCAATTTTAAAAGTGCCCCCACAATGATGGATTTATAACAAAGGGTCAGATTGTTCTATTTCGCTCGATAAAATCTGATTTTATTTTATATTTGCAAAAACTAGCAAGCATTTATCTGCAATTTATGTGGCTTGGTAAGTAAATCTGAGTTAGAATTTGGAGGTGAAGGATTTCCCTAAATAAAGAAACAAAAATTACGTTGTTGACTATTTTACCCTTGCACTTAATTATTTGTTGATTTTGGTAGGAGTTGTATAATTTGGGGGCAAGGAAGATTGGGGTGGTGGGGCTGCCTCCCGTAGGATGTGTTCCCTCACAAAGAACTCTTGCAGGAGGCATCACTAGAGACTGTGTTGAACACTACAACCAAGTTGCAAGATTGGTTAATTCCAAGATATCCAATAAGTTAGAAATGCTTTCAACCAAGTTTTCAGACCCCAAGATCCTCTATATTGATATCTACACTACTTTGGATGATATAATTCGGCGCCCCTTCAATTATGGTAATTTAATCTCCCACATCATCATCATCATCATCATCATCATCATCATCATCATCATCATCATTTGCATCTACATTTCCTTTCTATCTTGATTATAAAAAATAAAAAAAAAACCTCAGGATTGCCAACAATTGGATTTATAAGTTGGAAAGTTTTCAAATTACATCATTAGCAACTAACTGCTATAATTTTTTTTTTTCCCCATCATTGCTAACTCAAAATGTGATCTGATCTGTTGGTTTGATTTAGAGGATGAATCGATGATATTCTAACATAGGAAGTCATAGATCTATTTTAATAGATGGGAGCCGACGTAGGTTGGCCCATTTATTATTGCGCTACAGCCGAGAAGCCTCAAAGTAAGGTCCCAGACTCAAGCCCATTTAAAAATACACAGATGCCTGTGTAAAAATAATGGGCAAGTTCTAACCCTTAATCATATGTAGACTGGACCTTTTTTAAAAATTTCCCAGAAAACTAGGCCCGGGTGCAAGCAACATATGTAGTCCAATTAATCCAGCCCAATATGGACCAGGGAACAGTTGTGGGCTTGGGCTGGGGACTGGAAAGAAAGCCCTGCTAAACCAAGGACAACATTTTTCCAGATTATCATAACATCACTAGGTGTAGGCCTGTAAATTATCAGTGGGAACAACATACTAAATTCAGTCAGTAGGATGAATCTGTTGGTGGGACAAAGTCCAACTGGAATGAAAATGTCCCAAGGCTCATTAATCATGAACAATTTGAATTTTTCAATGGTCGCCACTGTGGGATATTTTTCAGTCCTGCCATGGATTTCTCCCACATCAGAGGATCAAGACTCTCTTTTATAGGGGTAAGAATATGGCTTTCATTGCATCCATGTAGACTCTGAAACTTCCCAAGCTCGAATCCAACAAAAGGAGATATGGATGTCCAATGGGCTTGATAAGACCCTGAAGCAAATTATGGTCTGAATAATTTATTGGGCTAGACCTGATCCCTATGATCCACAGCCACCAGGTTCAACCAACACATATTCTACTAGTATTTACGGTATGTTCGTGCATGAGCTGCAGAAGAGGAAACCACCTTTACTCTTCCGCGGCACTAAAGTACAATCTGGGTTATAGTACTTGATTAAAATCTAAAAACTACTTAACTTCTTTAAGCGAAATGGATAAAGAAAAAAAAAATCAAACTTCTTATATAGTCAAGACAATTTCCATCAAATCCATATACCTAATCAAGATATTCATCTTTTTTTTAAGCTATGGTATAAAGGAGCAATAGATCTGGAATCCACGTATGCACATATATTTTTAGTATAGTTTTTTTAAACCCATCCAAGGAGGCTGAGACCCAAGAGAGAGCCTGTACACACGCGGGAAGACAGGCCGCACAAGTGGGAAAAGCAGGCATACCCACAGTTCGAACCCTAGACAGCCAGTAGGTGAGAACTGCCGCGAGGTAAGTGGCCATTCTCAAAAATGGCCTTCTTTTGGTTCAAGTCTAGGTCCTGTTTTTTCGTATTTGACGTTAAGGTCCAAATACACTATGGGCCTAACTCGAGCCAGATCCTTCTCATCCCAATTCGGAAGCAATTATAGGAAAATAGGATAACTTTCATGCAGATAATTAATGCACAGTGATAGAACTAATTTTTTATACTAATGCGAATCTAAATTGAATTAGATAATGGACCAGTTGAATTAGATAAGCTCAACAATTGTAATGGGTCTTTTAACAGTAAAAAGCCCAATCATAGACATATGGCCACATCATGCTACCAATAGAACCATCCTAACTATCATCATCATCATCATCATCATTATTCAATCACCAGTTTGCTGATTTGTACTAATTTTTTGATATTTCTAGGATTTGAAGTGTCGAATAGAGGATGCTGTGGGACAGGAAACATTGAGGTGTCCATACTGTGCAACCCTGCCACTCCACCATGTCCAGATGTTTCAAAGTACGTATTCTGGGACAGTTATCATCCTACAGAGAAAGCTTATAAGGCCCTAATCGGCCCTGTCATTAGGGACTACCTCCCCAGACTAGTGTGAGGAGCAAATGCCTGCTACCTAAATCTCATATTACATACAACTCAAGGTTAATAAGTTTTCTACAGCTGCATGATAGATCATGCTATTATAAACGTTCCCTTATGCTTATAATTCTTGCTAATTATCAAATGTAACATAAAATATCAGATTAAGAAGGTGGTTTGTGGAATATATATTCTTGTATCTGACTTAATGGGCTTATTTGTATGGAAGAAAAAATGGATTTAATGGGGTCTATCAGATGTGGAGAATAGGTGGAAAAAATTGTCCACATTCCAAATGGTGTAAACGGATTTTTTTTCTTTTTTTTTACGAGAAGACTTCGAGAAAATATTATTACTACAAACTCATAGAGTCGACTATTACATTTTGCATAATCAGCTCAGGCATAGAAAACCACCAAACTTGCATGTCATCAAAAAACTGGGCATGTCTAGCTAACTTTTGAGCTACTTCATAGTTGTTGAAATGTTGTAAAAGAAGTTTGATCTTGAAAGTTTTGGAGGGCTACCAGAATGGATTACTAGTTCTAATCTAACCAATCAATGCCGTAAAAATAAACCAATCAAACAATATAGAACTAGCTATCTACCAAGCAATCACCACAAGAACGCAGACATAGTATTTAACGTGGAAACCCTATCCAGGGAGAAAAATCACAAACCAGAAATCAAGATTCACGAACAGTTACAAGATATACTCACAAGCTCCTTTACCTCAGTCTATACCTCGACCTAAGGACTGTAGTTATTCTTACAAAGAATCCACTAACACAACATCCACCACACCCCGTTCTCCTTACTTGATCTCCTCGCATCTCGCCAGTCAAAATGAACTATCTTCTACAAGCAAGGTAGAAATAGCAACAACCTTTTAGAGCAGCCCTTCAAAATAATCTCTCAATGGCTGTAGAGAATAATTTCTCTCTAAGCTATCTCTTACTCAGAATAATGAGAGTTGTGTCTTCTAGGGTTGAGAGTGACACTATATTTATAGTTCCAAATTCGTGCCTTAGACTTAGTGCACAAGTAAGACTCAAATTGAGAAACTTAGCCTCAAAGGGAAACTAATTCGGATCAGAATAGTAGACTTTCCCGTTTTCTGTGCACCTGTCCGATCGATCAAACAGTACATCCGATCGATCGGACAGCCCAAATAACTGGACGCATATTCAGTCCAATCGATTGGACTGAGGCTCCGATCAATCGGGCCTAGGGGATTTCGCCCGGTCTTTTCTTTTCTTCTATTCTTCGCTTCAGCTCTTTTGGCGACACATCCAAAGTCTATTCTAAAATAAATTAGAAACTATAATTCAATGGGTCCAGAGTTTTGTCCAATCCATGAATTAGCCAACACAAAAATACTAACAAATTTCATTGAATAAAGAGCCTTGTCTCGAAAGATTATGGGAAGATGAATCAAGTCCCTCAACCGTCCACTAGGAGTCTCCTTCAAGAATGATATCACACACACTGATTGTAAGAACCATCTGAAGACCTCGCAATGCCGTAACCGTCTCAATATCATCAGCCTCTCCCAACCAAGTTTCTATTTTGCTCAAAGCTACGATAACATTTCCCTTCTCATCTCGCAGAATAACTCCTACACTCACTTTCTACACATCTTCAAATATGGCACCATCAACATTCAATTTGACAACACCCGTTGGTGGAGGATGCCAACGTAAAGCTTTCACTTTCTTAAGACTATTCCTAGATATCTAGACCCTCTCGAAATCTTGAATAAAGGCAATTGCCCCATCTACAACCATATCTGTGAACTTTCTATTGTAGATAAAATAATTTCTTCGATTCCATATCCCGCATGCCAATGTGAAGAAAAACTCCATATGCACACTTGGGGTTTTATCAGCCAACTCCCAAGCCAAAGTACCAAAGTTATTCGGCATAGTGGATCCAAAGTCGCCGACGGGTGATCATTCTTTCTAAACTGGACGTGCCTAGGAAATAAGCATAAAGCATGCATGGAGTCCTCCATCTCCGCTCTACACAATTCAGAGGTGCTATATTGTAAAATCTTTTTCTTCTCAAGGTTTTTTCTTGTAGGCAAAATTTCTTTGCATCCTCTCCAGGCAAAGGTTTTGATTTTATTTAGAGCCTTCATAATCCATAGCCTCAGTTAAAACTTTCTCCGTGCACTCAAGTCTGAGCTTTCTCCCCAACTATGATGGTTTCTGGCCCTTAAAGCCACAAAGTAAGCGCTGTTAACTTTGAACTCACCAGATTTATATTCAGTCCAAACAATCTTATCATTTGGGAGCGGAGCACTCAAAGGAGTTTCTAGGATTTCGTCGGCCTGATGAGGGAAAAAGTTTGATAGGACTTTACTAACGTCCCATCTCCTTGTATCGGGATCTATTAGCTCATCCACAGTAGCTTCTTCAGAGAATATTAGAAGTAGTAAGTTTATATGTGCTGGGAGTGGGCAACCATTTATCATATCATACCTTAATAAGCTAACCATTCCCCACCTTTCAGGTGCACCCTTCCTGTAAAAATATCCCTGACTTCCATAAATCCTTTCAAGGCATAAGAGGGTCTTCTTCCAATAGATGCCCGCAAGAAGGAAACATTAGGAAAATATCTCTCATCGAATACTTTCTGTTTCTTCGCTGAAAATTGAATAAAAGCGAGTATAGAATATTGATTTTATTCAGTTTCAATGAATTATAAGAAGACACAAAAGTGATTTGCACGTTTGTTTGACTATGCATTGAAAAGTCACCATCGTTTTTATCTTACATGGGTTCTACTTGTCTCACCTTCTGAGTGTATGTTGCTTACAAAAATTTTATACAACCCCCTCGTCAGATTTCAGAGATCGAATACAAAAAAAAAAAAAAAAAAAGTGTAAAATACAAAGGTTAAAGATAGAAGAAAGACGAAAGGAGAGATGCTGCCTTCGAGAATCGCACTGGCCTAGCTGAAATAAGGTAATCGAACACTGTAGTCTCCTTCATTAGTCTTTGTAATTTATCACCACTTAATGGAAGAATAAGTAATGTTCGCATCAGAACAACAGAGACATCACCGTTATTCCTCTCTCGTATGAAGAAAACAAAGAAAGATTTCGAAGGACCGATGAAAAGCTTGGGATTGCTGCTGGCTAGTCATTACCTTGTAAAGGAGGTAGGTTGAATCCTTCTGGACAAGATGCAACAGAGTTTCTAGGCCTTTAGCGTGAATGCCTTCAGTCCCCCTAGAAAACTGCTTTTAATCCCCCTTTTATAGCCATTTTGAAGACTATAACTATTGGAGATCGTTTGGGGGGAGGGGGGAGTAGTTTCAGGAAGTGGACTAAATGGGGTGTAGTTGCCATTTATGTGCGTCAAGCAGCCATCAAGCTTGGTCAAAAGAGGAGATCATAGACGCTAACCATTCATCGGCCATTGGAGTACTCCTTAATGCCCAGCAATTATTGAAGTGCATGAATTGCGCCGCCCAGCGGCTAGTCAGATGCGTCCAGCGGTTACTCAGACGTGGCATTTGCTAGTTGCTTGAGGGATGCGGCAGCAGCCATTGAAGAGCGTTCAACAGTTGGATTCTTTGATGAGCACTTAGTGGCTAGTGTGTTGACTAGTTATTGAGAGCATATATATAATGTTGGCTGTGGTAGGGTTTATAGTGGCCGTTAATTTCCTGTGTTGAAGAGGCCATTGATGGTGCATAATCATTGGCCATTGTAGTGTGTCCAATGGTAACCAATGACAGGCATAGTTATTAGTTTCGTTTCGTTTCGGCCGAAATGGTCGAGATTTTTCATTTTGGTCAAGTGACTTTTCGGTTTGAATTACGGTCAATCTCGGCCGAAATTCGGGATTTCGGCCAATTTCGGCTGAAATTTGGGATTTCGGCCGATTTCGGTTGAAATGTGACTTTTCAGCCGAAATGAAATTTTACATAATTAATTTTATTTTTTTTTACTTTGTTTGCACATATATTTTGTATTTCTTATATTTTCACAAAATATAATTCCAAAAAAAATCACTATAATGGATTAAATCTATATTTATTACTTTTCATATTTTTTTTACTTATATATGTATATATATTATATTATATTTTTCTCGAAATGTAATTCCGAAAAGTTTTGCCGAAATCCTGAATCGGCCGAAACAATATTAACAACTATGGTGACAGGTCTTCCATTTTCTCGGCAGTCAACAGTCAAGTTCCAGTGCATGAGTCGAACATGCTCAGCGGTCAATGAAAAATGAGCGTTTTGCCTTAAAAAGATTAGAAAATTAGTATTTGAAAATTTACATGTCAACACTTTATAAAAGAGAGAATCTTGATTGTACATTAGCCTCCGTCCTTGTTTCACTAGTGCTCCTAAATCCCATTTCCCCCACATGTTTTGATTTACAAAGCTTTCTCCCAACTAATCCAATGAATCTTCTGCTCCTCATTGTGTTGTTCCCACCAAAACCTAGCCATGATCCCTTCTAAGCCTCTACAAAGAGGAGATGGCAGTTTGAAGCAGCTCATTGCATAGGTGGGGATAGCTTGACCAACTGCCTTTATCAAAATTTCCCTACCCGCCTTGGAGAGTATGTTTTCTTCCACCCCTTAAGCTTACACCACACTCTGTTCTTTGTTAGTTTGTATGGCTCAATAGAAGCTAATAAATCTGGTAAACCGGGCCCATGCAGTGTCCATGTTCTACTGTGATTAGAAGTAGGCTTGTTATAGGTCTACTGTGATTAAGAAGTAGTGTTTGGGTGTAAAAGGGTTTTGAAGCTGATATTATAAATAGAGACTAAGGGTCTCTAGGATGTAACAACCTTTTCTGATTACATAGTGATTGTCCCGTCTTCCCGTGGATGTAGGCTAAAAGCCGAACCATGTAAATCTCTGTGTTCTTCTTATGCGTAAATGATCTCTTCTCGTAAGCCTTAGATCACAACAAACTAGTATCAGAGCCGGAGTTGTGGTTGCGCGTGATCGGAAGAGATTCGACGGATCGGATCTCAGAGGGCTGGAGTTGTGGCTGCGCGATCGACGAATTAGATCTCAAAATTGAGATAGTGTTTTCCGGATCGTGCGGATTGAGAAAATCAAAACAGTGGGTCGTTGCTTGAGATCGGAGCCGGAAAGAATCCATCAAGGGTTATTCTTCGATCTGGTGCGCATCAGAGTTCCGGGGAAGCAGACCGGAATTGTAGAAGGCTGACCTTGATTGCACGGTGTCTGGACGCTGCTGCTGCGCCGGAGAAGAAAGATCGAAGCCACCGTTGGCCGCTACCTCTTCAGATCTCAGATCGCCGAAACCGGAGAGAAAGAACAGCGATTTGGGTTTCGCTGGGTCCCACGCCGCCGTCGCCGTTGCTGTCGCGCCGTGTCGCCGGAGAAGAAAGGTCGCCGCCGCTTGCCGTCCCGTCGTCCATGGCCGAGGAAGTGGAAGAACAAGAGTTGCAGAAGTTCTGGTTTGAAACAGAACGTTGAAGAAGAAGAGGAGTTGGGCCTGGGCTCGCAGGAGGTCCAAGTTGGTCCAAGTCAAGTTCGACCTGACTTGTTTCGGAAGCCTAGTAGCCAGGCAATCTGGGTTTGGGTCAAGTCCAGTTTAACCTGACCCGTTCAACAAAGCCCGCAGAGAAAGGCGCTGGTACAGCGCTGACATCAGCAGATTCGTAGGGTCAAAGGCAGGTTTGACCAGATCAAAGGCTAAAATTTGCTTTCGCGATATCTTGACGATCCGGAGTCTGATTGGAGATCAGTTTGTACCTACGGACTCATTGCGAGCAGATCTACGTGGTTGTGGAAGAAGATTGGCTATTTACCTGTCAACGAAGGAGATTGACTGATTGGAGTGCAGAAACTTGTTTCTGCTATATTTTAGCCATCAAGAATATGATTTTAGATCCGTTTCTTCCAGCGTGCTCGTGGTGACTAGATCTACACAAGTACTGTGAAAGATTCGCACAATGGCTATGAAGTTTGAAATTGAGAAATTCAATGGAGGCAACGATTTCGGTCTTTAGCGTCTGAAGATGCATGCTTTGCAGGTTCAGAATGGGCTGCATAAAGCTTTGAAAGGGAAGAATGCTTTGCCTGAAAAATTGTCAGATGAAGAGAAGGATGATTTGTTGGAAAAGGCGTACAGTCAGATTCTGCTGTTTTTTAGCGATGGTGTACTGGGAAAAGTTGCTCAAGAAAGAACTGTTGCTAGCATGTGGCAGAAGTTGGAGAACTTGTACATCACGAAGTCTCTTACGAATCGCTTGTACCTGAAGAAGCGGTTGTTCACGTTACAAATGCAGGAAGGTACGTCTATTTTAACTCACCTTAATTCTTTCACAAAAGCTATCATGGATCTGGAAAATATCAATGTTGAAATTGATGATGTGGACCAAGCTATCATGTTGTTGTGCTCGTTACCAACCTCATATGAGCATTTTGTTGATACCATGATGTATGGTAGAAATACTCTGACAAAGAGGATGTAGAGGCAGCCTTGAACTCTAAGGAGTTGAAGAAAAAGGTTGCGACTAACAATGATGGTTCGGGTGAGGGTTTGGTAGTACAAGGAAGAATAAAAAACTCCAGTAGTAAGGAAAAACATAGGTCCAACATGAAAAACATTAAATGTTATTATTGCCATAAAAAAGGGCACATCAGGAAAAACTGTCCCGAAAGGCAAAAGAAAGGGAAAGAAATAATTGAAGATTCGTCATCGGATGATTCAGTCAGTATCGCAGATGGAAGATCAGATTATGTTTCCGATAATGCACTTTCTGTGATTGAAAATGGAATTCATCGTCAGGATGAATGGATTCTTGATTCGGGTTGTTCCTACCACATGTGTCCCAATAGGGACTGGTTTACCACTTATAGAGAAATCGATGGTGGTAGCATTTTGTTGGGCAACAATATTGCATGTAAGACAGTTGGAATTGGAACAGTGAAAATCAAGATGCATGATGGAATCATCAGAACGTTGGCAGAGGTTCGGCATGTTCCTGATCTGGAAAAGAATCTTGTTTCTCTTGGTGCCTTGGACTCCGACGGTTGTAAGTTCTCAGCTGAAGGTGGAGTTTTGAAGGTTGTGAAGGGTGCTCTGGTTCTTATGAGAGGCAATAGAGTTGGAAACTTGTATGTTTTGTCCGGAAATACTGTTATAGGTGGAGCTGCAGTGTCTTCCTCAGATGACCATGAATCTGTCTCAACGCGCTTATGGCACTTGCGCCTGGGTCACATGAGTGAGAAGGAATTGACAATACTGAGCAATCGGAATTTGCTATGTGGCACGAAGACAGGCAAGTTGGATATCTATGAGAGATGCATCTTCGGAAAGCATCGAAAGGTCAGTTTCGAGACAGGTATTCATCGCACGAAAGGTATCCTTGATTATGTTCATTCAGATGTATGAGGACTTTCTAAGGTTTACTCCAAGGGCAGGTCCCGGTTTATGTTGACTTGTATTGATGATTATTCAAGGAAAGTTTGGGTTTATACTCTGAAGACAAAGGATCAGACCTTTGTTACATTCAAGCGATGGAAGGAGATGGTTGAGAAACAGACTGGCAGAAAGGTGAAGAAGTTGAGGACGGGTAATGGCAAGGAGTACAGAACGACAGAGTTTGAGAACTATTGCAAAGATCATGGCATAGTTCGGCATTACACCACTACAGAAACTCCAGAGCACAATGGAGTTGCAAAGAGGATGAACAGAACGATCTTGGAAAGAGCTCGTTGTATGTTGTTTACTGTAGGATTGTCCAAGGACTTTTGGGCCGAGGCAGTAAGTGTTGCAGGCTACTTGATAAATAGGTCTCCACACACAAAGATTGGTTGCAAAACACATGAAGAAATGTGGTCAGGTAATCCAGCTGATTATTCTAACTTGAGGATATTCGGTTGTCCGGCTTATGCTCGCGTGAAAACCGATAAGTCAAAACCAAGGGCTGTAAAGTGCATCTTGGTGGGATATGCTTCTGGGGTGAAAGGATACAGGTTGTGGTGTACCGATCAGGATTTACCTAGAATTATCATCAGCAGGGATGTTACATTCATAAGGATGCTTTACTCGAAGCGAGAAAGCAGGTGGAGGAGACAAAAGTAGGTAGCAGCAGTGACATTGTTCAGGTGGAGTCAGACATCCTAGTGAGGAAGGAGAGTGCATCCGGCTCCTCCCGGGATACAGGGGATAGTCAGGCTGCGCAGCAGATGCAGCGGATAAAGCCGCAGATGCTGCAGACAGGTAGACCGCAGAGAGAAAGGAAACCGCCGGTTAGATACAGTTTCGAGGATATGACGACGTACGCGTCGACATCAGACAGTGGCCATGATGATATGGTTGCATACGCATTGACGAATGAGTCTCTTGAATTAATAGAAGGGCTGAAAAGTAGTCAACAGGCAGCAACTATGACTGAAGAGATAGAGTCTCTTGATGAGGAAGATCAGGCCATCGGATGCAAGCGGTTCTACGAGGAAGACGAATGAGCTTCTAGTGCAGGTAGAGTACAGTTTAATGTTCCTGATGATGTATGCAGTTTGAAAAAATCATTGTACGGGTCGAAGCAAGCTTCTGGACAATGGTGCAAGCGATTTGGTGCATTCATGAAGGAATGAGTTAAATTCAAGTTCAAGCATTACTTGGACTTGATTGGTGTGCTCGGTACCTGAGTGCCCTCAGGGGCATGTGGAGACGGTGAGACATGTTTTGTGCATGAGGATCAGCTTCAATGTTCGCCAAGGTGGAGATTTGTTAGTTTGTATGGCTCAATAGAAGCTAATAAATCTGGTAAACCGGGCCCATGCAGTGTCCATGTTCTACTGTGATTAGAAGTAGGCTTGTTATAGGTCTACTGTGATTAAGAAGTAGTGTTTGGATGTAAAAGGGTTTTGGAGCTGATATTATAAATAGAGACTAAGGGTCTCTAGGATGTAACAACCTCTTCTGATTACATAGTGATTATCCCGTCTTCTCGTGGACGTAGGTTAAAAACCGAACCACGTAAATCTCTGTGTTCTTTTTATGCGTAAATGATCTCTTCTCGTAAGCTTTAAATCACAACATTCTTTATCTCAAGAAAGTCTGCTTCTTGGATCTTCCAATCAAGGAGGGAAGCCCAAGATATTTCTCGTGTTGTTTCCAATGTGAACAAGTCTAAAAAAAGAAGGAAGAAGAGCCCAAGTCCAAGTCCATATGGGGCATTGGGTCAGGTAATTTCCAATGTGCATCTCAACTCCACCAGGGCCATTTTCCATGGTTAAAGGCAAAAAGGAAGAAAGAGCCCAAGTCCAAGTCCAGGTGGGGCATTGGAAAATAAAAATGGACTCTTACTAAACTCGACTACATTCTTTACACAAGGAAAAAAAAAAAAAAAAAAAGGACTCGAACTAAACTTAATTGCATTCGGTCAGAGGTTTTTTCTTAGTGCACATTATCTCCTAGGGATAGGGTTTGGACAAGAGCCCAAGTCCAAGTCCAAGTAAAGTCCATCTTAAAAAATAATAATAAGTACGCCGCCCACAGGCGGCACGACGTGCCGTGCCCTGTGCCGTGCTGGGCTGACCCTCATGGGAATGGGCACGGCACAGCACAGGCACGGCCCAGATTTACATAACCCGCACTTCTCAGATTTACATGCCTACCTCAAACCTAATCATTCATATATAGACTTGTTGGGGGCACCATTTTTTCTCTCATGCCACCTCCTTTTCCCTACTTCTAACAAGTATAGGTCCTCATCAAAATTGTAGCATCACGCGCCCTTTGTCACACCTAACATGCATTTGAATAAATGAAGTTCGCCTTTCACAGCATTTTAAAATAAAAAACCATCTGCCATACTTGTAAAAAAATAAAACCAGCTATTTCTTTAGCCCAGCAGAAAGGGATCAGCTCACATATCGTCGCATCCATCGAACCTGGAATGTCCCTGCCCAAGGGGAACAAGCTTTGGCGTGCCTGAGTGAGATGCTCATAGAATCCAAACGGTCTTTTTTTTTTTTTTTTGGAAAATCAGCTCGCATATTATGATATGGGTCATCTCTGAAATTGACACATCAGGCAATGTATCAAACAAAATGAAACTGATAATTTATTTGATCTCATTTTTTTTAGCATACCTTTGTTAATGTTCTATTTAAGGTGGTTTCAACGTAAATTAAATTTAACAATGTACCATATAGCTGAAGAAACCAGATGTTTGAAAGAGTTAAAATCATTGTACTATGAACTTAGAAAATGGGAGTTTATATGAGATTGCAAAAGCTGAATACTTCTCATTAATGAAACAATTGTATAAATACAAAACTAAGAATGGTTGAAGATCCTACAAACTAGGAAGGTTACAAACAGAATCCTTTATCTATGGATGACAGTTAAATACAAATGCATTTGAATAATACAAGTTGATAAGAAAGACTAAGTTAAGTAACTGATTATCTCTATTATGCCCCCTCAAGATGGAGCTCGGGAGAGAAGTCCAATCTTGCGTTTAAGTTGAAGAAAACGTTGACGTGGAAGAGGCTTGGTAAGAGCATCTGCTAGCTGATCTTCAGAAGAGACATGAGCTACACGAAGAGCTCCATTTTGAACTTGATCCCGGATAAAATGAAAGTCTATGGCAACATGCTTCATGCGGGAATGAAAAATTGGATTGGAACAGAGCTGAGTTGCCCCTATATTATCACAGTAAATGACAGGGCAGTAGGGAAGCGAAATACCAAGATCAGTCAAGAGATAACAAATGAAATTAAGTTCAGCAGCTGTATTTGCAACTGAGCGATACTCTGCCTCAGTAGAGGATCTAGCAACAGTCCGTAGCTTTTTAGAACTCCAGGAGATCGGATTTGCACCAAGATAAACAACGTAAGCAGTGGTTGAGCAAAAAGTGTCCTTGTCCCCTACCCAATCAGCGTCAGAATAGGCTTGTAAACTGAGAGAATTGTCTGAGAACGCATGCAAACTGAGAGCAGAGTCTTTGTAGAGTTGTAAACCATCATCAACAGTGCCAACAAGATAACGGAGAAGCCGTTTAACAAAGGACCAGTGTTCAGTTGTTGGGCAGTGCATAAATTGGGACAATTTGTTGACAGCAAAGGCGATGTCTGGTCTTGTTATTAGCAAATATTGGAGGCTCCCAACTACCTGGCGATACTCAGTTGGATCAGAAAGAGAAGAACCTGAGGTTAGCATGAGAGTTGGACTGGTTGGAATGGGAGTGAGAACAGTCTTCGCGTCTTGCATCTTGGTTTGAGTGAGGAGATCCATAATATATCGCCTTTGTGAGAGTAACAAGCCATGTTTGTTTGGGACAACTTCCACACCCAGAAAGTAAGTGAGGAAACCAAGGTCTTTGATGGAAAATCGCTGAGCAAGAATGTCAATGAAGTGATTAACTTTGGTATCATTGTCTCCTGTGATAATTAAATCATCAACATAAACAAGGAGATACATAGTGTGGCCACCAGCATGAAAGACAAAGAGTGATGTATCAGCATATGAATTCTGAAAACCAAACTGTAGAAGGAATGTTCTGAGCGCATGGTACCATGCCCGAGGGGCTTGTTTGAGGCCATATATGGCTTTGTGAAGTTTGCAGACATAAGAGGGGTTGTCATTATCAACAAATCCCGGTGGTTGTGACATGTAGACATTCTCTGATAGATGTCCTTGAAGAAAGGCATTGTTTACATCAAGTTGCCGTAAAGTCCAACCACGGCTGACTGCTATACTGAGAACAATGCGGACAGTAGTCGGTTTTACAACAGGACTGAATGTGTCTTGGTAGTCTATTCCAGGACGTTGGTGGAAGCCTTTTGCAACCAAGCGGGCCTTGAACCTTTCAACAGAACCATCAGATTTGCGTTTAATTCTAAAAACCCACTTACAGCCAACCAGATTTTGACTGCAATCCGGTGGAACTAGAGCCCATGTGCCATTCTTAACTAAAGCATCATACTCTTCAGACATGGCTCGACGCCATTTATGATCATTGAGGGCTTGGGTCAATGTTGTTGGTTCATGATCATCACCTTTGGTTAATTGAGTGTGAAGATTCATTTTGGTGATAGGTTTGTGAATATTGTTTTTGGCTCTAGTAGTCATGGTGTGGGTTGGTTGTGGCTGAGGTACGGGTGGGCATATATATGGTGATGAGCATTGGGAATTGGTGGTATTTGAAGATACAGGTGATGGAGGTGAAGGAGATGAGGCGGCCAGGTCTGGTGGTGGTGAAGCGGTACTGGGGGATTGTTGTTGGGCGTCCACGGCAGATGATGGATTGAGTGGCGGTACCAAAGGTAAGGTGGGAAGTCGAAGTGGTGGGGGAATCCAAGTAGCAATGGAATCTGATGAAGGACAAGAGGAAGGAGCAGAGAGATGACTGAAGGGAAAGACAGAATCAACAAACCTAACATGCCTAGAGACATATATTTTGGAAGTGGATGGATCAAGGCAGTAGTAGGCACTCTGAGTTAAAGAATAGCCAAGGAAGACACATGGTTTGGATCGAGTGTCTAGTTTGTTGGTTGTATATGGTCTAAGCCAGGGATAGCATAAACAGCCAAAAATTTTGAGTTTTGAGTAATTAGGAGCTGTTGTAAAAAAATTTTCATAAGGAGAAAAAAAATTCAGTGTGGGTGTGGGCATACGATTTATGAGATAAACTGCTGTGGCGAAGGCATAAGTCCAATAACTTAAAGGAAGAGATGCATGAGAGAGTAATGCTAATCCAGTTTCTACAATATGAAGATGTCTACGTTCAGAAAAGCCATTGTGTTCAGGTGTGTGAGGTGGTGTGGTGAGATGAGAAATACCATTTGTTGAAAGAAAATGGGCAAGGGCAATATATTCACCACCATTGTCAGTATAGAGTGTTTTGATGGTTTTATCAAAGTGTTTTTCAACAATGGCTTTAAATCGAATAAAAATATCTTTGACTTCTGACTTTTGTTTAAGAGGATAGAACCAAATATATCTAGTGAAATGATCCACAAAAATGACATAATATTTAAATCCATTATTTGATATAAGTGGAGATGTCCAAACATCAGAAAAGATAGTTTCAAGTGGTTGAGAAGAGACAAGTGTGGATTGAGAGAATGACAATTTGTGGCTTTTATTACTCAGACAAGCATTACATGAAAAATTATTGGATAATGAAGAAGATAAATCGAGTTTATTTTGAGAAACAATCTGTTTCAGAAGATGGAAAGCTGGGTGTCCTAATCTTTGATGCCACTCGGATAAAGTTGTTTTGATGCTGGAAAAGGCAAGCAAGGGTGGAGATACCGGCCACTCATAAACACCATCTTTAGTGTTGCCCTTCAGAAGTGGTGCCCCCGTGTGAATGTCCTTCACAAGAAAAGCAGTTGGTAAGAATTCAATGGAGACATTATTTGAGGTACAGAATTGAGAAATGGAAATGAGATTCTTTTTCATAGCAGGAACACAAAGAACATTGTTCAATTGAAAAGTGTTATGAGTTGTGTGGAGAGAGGAAGAACCGGTATGAGTAATGGAGAGACCCGAGCCATCACCGATCATAATGTCATCGGAGCCATTGTATGGAGCATGCATGGAGAGATTGTGTAGATCAGCTGTAACATGGTGAGATGCTCCACTGTCCAGAAGCCAAGATGTGTGGTTGGGAGTATGGGATGCATAATGGGCCCTTGGTTGCCATGAGGTGGCGGAGGGAGTGTTCAAAGCAGGAGAAGGACTGTTGGATGTATTGATTGGGACTAGCCGAAAGGAGGGACACCGTTTTGCTGTATGGCCTTGTATCCTGCAAATTTGGCAATAACCCAAGTATGGCCGGGATGGGCGATTACCTTGAGGTGTGGGTTGGCCGCTGGTTTGTGCAGGAGGATACCTGTATTGGTGGCTATTGGAGGGGCGCCATGTATGAGTGTTGGTGCCTGAAGATGCAGAAGAGCTCGAAGGGGCCGGGTACTTGCTCGTGGGATTAGCAGTGGCAGGAAACTGAAGGGGGTCTGGTTTTGGGGTGATCACCGAGGCTTCAAAATTGAGCAACTTCTCATGTAGTTCCTCAAAGGTGATAGGCATGTCTCTAGCTTGGACAGCACGTGTGAGTTCTCTATATTCATCACCAAGGCCATCAAGTATCTTGTCAGTAAGATCTTCGGCATCTAGTGGTGCTCCAAGAAGGGCAAGTTCATCAGCCATTGCCTTAATGGATTGCAGAAATGTTGTGACATTATCAGAACCTTTGGTGATCATCTTGAGTTTGTTTTTGGCCTGTTTGATGCGGCCACGAGAAGGCGTGGCGTAGGTGGTGGCCAGGATAGTCCATGCGTCGCGGGCTGTCTTGGCTTGTGCAATAAATGGTATGATGGTATGGGAGATGGAGCCAATGATTGCATTCAAGATCAATTGGTCTTGTCGGATCCAGAGGGTGTGAGCAGGGTTGGGTTTGGTTGTGTCACCTTGTGTGAGAGAGGCTGAGGGACATGGCTTGGAGCCATCGATATATCCTAAGAGATCATAGCCAATGAATAGAGTATGGAATTGTAGTTTCCATGAGAGGTAGTTGATGGAGGTGAGTTTGAGAGGGGTTTGGGCAGCAACATTAATGCTGATAAGGGTGTTGTGGGAGTCATTTGTGTTGAGAATGGAGGGGGATGGGGTAGCCATGGTGAGTAAAGAGAGAAGGGATTTGAGAGAAAAAAATTGGAATTCGTTACCTCCGTTGCTCTGATACCATATGAGATTGCAAAAGCTGAATACTTCTCATTAATGAAACAATTGTATAAATACAAAACTAAGAATGGTTGAAGATCCTACAAACTAGGAAGGTTACAAACAGAATCCTTTATCTATGGATGACAGTTAAATACAAATGCATTTGAATAATACAAGTTCATAAGAAAGACTAAGTTAAGTAACTGATTATCTCTATTAGTTTAATTTGACCCCCCGATCACCCCTACTGTAGAAAATGAAAATTTTCCCCTAGCCAAGCATCAAAGTTTTCGCCTAGCAGGATCCTTATACTGCAAATGCATTGTGTAAAAAGACAAAAACGCCCAAATTATTTTGATCTTGCAAAGAAACGTTTGCGGTATCACAATATAATGAAATTTCTTCACAAATTTTGCAAAGTTTACTTATATACATGGCGTAGCTTATGTTTGATCTTATCATATTGGCCAATCCTTACTGCGTGCAAAGATAATCCTTGAGGATCGCATCAAAGGTATAATTACATCTCAATTTTTAGCAAAGGATTCCATATACAATCATCCTATTCTGGTTTTTTTTGGGTATGGCCTAATCTTATGCTTTTGCTATGTTTAGCTATGTTTCCTTTCTTGTTGTTTAGCTCTGTTGCTTTTTTGTTGTAGCCTTCTTGGCCTTGGGGGCTTCTTGCCCTTTGTATCTTCTCCCTCTTTCTTAAATCTTAATACAATTTACCAATTAGCAAAATATCATATTGGCCAATGATTGGTCTAAATAGATTTGTTTAGAATTTCAAACACTCAGGAAATGGACGACAAATATGGCCCAGGTTAGTTGAAAGTTGCGACATTTACTAACAGATGATAAGTATGACTTGCTTATAATGAATGGATGATATATGACCCACTTATGATTAGTGTCACTAAAAAAAAAAGAAAAAAATCATACCCAGCAGTTTTTATGTGGGTGAAGAATATTGCCCACTTATGTTTGGTTTCACTATAAAAAGAAAACATGCAAACAATATAAAAATCCATCTGAAACTTTAAGCAGTCACCTATTTGTATATATGTGTGTGTGTATATATATATATATATATGAGTAAATTTACAAAGTCATGGAAAGTAATTTTGGGGATATTGCAATAACTTGGGCTTTAGTTTTTTTTTAGAAAGTGTATTTGCAATAGGGAGTACTGCTAGGGATTGTTTTCATGTTTGGTTAGGTGACAGGCATATTCAATCTTAGGGGTGACCATATGGTTACAAAAGAAAAGAAGAAGAAAACCAAAAAAAAAAAGGAGAAAAAAAGGGAGTATAAAATGGGTACATTTCAGGCCACATATTTTTACAGATAAACAAGCCTTTTTCTGGTATGCCTCTATTCTTTAGGCATTTCTTTTACAAAGAATGACTAGCTGCTGTTTAGGTTTTTTTTTTCTATTCCCCTCTAATCTCCTCTGCTTTTGGATGACTCTAATTATTTTTTTTCTTTTCTCTGTTGTTGAGGTCATCTGCTGTATAGGTGTTCCTTTTGTTTCTTTTGTTGGGGCTTTAACCTCTCTTTTCTTTTCCTTTCTCTAATACAATTTGTCTTTTAGAAAAAAAAAAAAAAAAGAGGAAAGATCATATCATATTAAAAGGGTCATCTCCAATTATGGGAAGTGGCTTCTCACATGTGACTCCCACCATGTGCAGACGGATTAAGTGTGGGAAGGAACGAATGATTAGAGGGGTAAAAACTTTAACGCCATTCAAGTTAAAGAGAAATGGATATTCTTGAGTGAGTGGTCTTCATCCACTTATATATTAGGACCACAATCAATAGGCAATTCATTATATGCCCACCTACTTAATTCATGAAAAGCACAGAAAGATTGGATGGGATATGAAAAGAAATGAAACGTGGGGGCAGGAGCCCTCTACTTTCAAACTCAATAGGACCATTTTTTGGTGACGACACTCAATGGAGCATAGTTACTGTGGATCTTTATTTACTTTTTTATTCATTAGGTCTAGGTCTGTGGATATTTATTTCTTAGATATATCAATATATACATGTTCAAATTATGAACTAAAAACTCAGCCAAGATATATTAGAATTGTGAAAATAATGGTATATGAATCGGTGGGTGTCTTTGATAAATAATCCCATAAACATTTTATCCAACTGGCATGTTTTTTTTTTTTTTCTCTCTTTTTAGAAAGAAGATTCAATTAAAGAGAGAGGAAAACAAAAGTAGATAAGGAAAACAACAAATGATGAAAAGAAAAATCAGCATAACCAAAGCCAAAAGGATAGTCGAAGCCCTTTCCCAACTTATATCATGCCTAACAAAGCAACAAAATTTTGCAAGCTTATGAGCCTGCCCGTTTAGGAACCTACAAATATAATTAAAGTCTAAAAAATGGAATATAGTAGCCAAGGCTATAGTGTCAAAAATAATGAGATTTAACGACCAATCTAGATCTCCCTTTATAGAGTTTGCACAACTTCTTTAGCATCAACACGAACTCTAACAAAAATATTTCTCCTTGCTTTTCCTAATGCGGCTAAGAACGCCCTTGTTTTAGCCTCTTTTGAAAATACAACTTTAAAACATTCGATAGCACCCATCCACAACAACACCATCTAACATCATGACAAGACCAAAAGAGGTCAAATGTCTTGCATGCTCTCTTCACATACTTAATTAGACTCCCACACCACACTTGTACAATATAGAGTTTCCAGTCCTTATTGACCTAGCAGTAGAGCTTCCCTGTATGGAAGGCAGGGATGAAAAATGCACCCACGCAGGACTACGGCAGGGGTTAGAAAAAAAAACAGAGACAAGACCACATATTTTTAACTGGATCTATGTCAAATATGAATAATAAGAATAATGTGCCTCATAATTTCGTAAAAAACTATATTCTTTAGTTCTTAAAACATTTTAAAATTTTAAAATTTATTGTAAAAGAATAAAAATTATGTACATATAACCGTGTGTTGTAGTTTAATTTTTGCCCGACAGATAGGGGTCGATTACCAATAATTGAACCTATCTGTCCATATAAATCCATGTCACCCCTTCTCAACTTTATGAGAGAAACAGAATTAAGGATTGTGAAATTTGGTCAAGTTCACCTTCTTATCCTACATCTTTTTTTTTAATAGGGGATTTAACGGGAAAAACCCTCCTATACAAGCATTTCTTTAATTTAGCCTCAATAAAAATGGGTAGACAGAATGAGCCCTAAATGTACATTTCTCTTTCTTTTTTTGTCTTTTAGCGCTATAGTCGATATCGACCATCCTTGCATATCTACTAAAGACTGAAACCCCTTTATTCGTCATCCGTCTTCTTCCTCTTTTTCCCATTTTTCACTTTCTATTCTCTATTGTCGTTGTCTACACCCTCCTCATCCCCATTCAGTGTTGGTTGGAATTCAATGGAGACATTCTTTTCACAAATAAGTTAAAAGAAGTCAAATCTTGAATTTTTCAGATTCGAAGAAGAAGATGATTGCTTTTGAAAATGGAGATTGGGTTACAGGAGAAGAGCTGTTGTTTTGGAAGGGGCGTGAAGAAGATGTGATTGGAATTGCGACATGGGGTTTTCGGGGGTGAATAGAAGTCGAAAAGAGGGGATTTTGTTGGGTTTGAATCGAACAAGGGTAAAAGGTAAGGAATTGTACAGGCATTACTTAGAAAGTTGAGATTTTGGGAGATGGGTTTTCATCTTTTGGGCTGTAGCTGAGTTTGGGCTACTAATATTTTAAGCTGACAGCATTTTTCATGGATATAGTTATGGAGAATGAAAGACTCTTATTTTCTTTCATAGTCTCATGGAGATGCGGTTTTCTCATTGCAAAGAGATGTAAGGAATCAAGTGGAAAGAGGAATGGAATGCAAGTTCAGAGTCCTTAAACCAATCATTTAACTATATCCATATCCATATCAAGCTGGAGGATTTTTTAAAATAAAGCCCTTGAGAGAGAGAAGTAAGAAACTTAGAAAAGACCTAGAAGAGAAATACAGTGGAATCTTGTAAGAAATTTGGAGAAGCAATGAGCCACAAATCTGTATTGTGGTAGTTTCCATGAAGGTGTTCGATGAAATGACAAAGAGAAAGGATAATAAAATTTCACGCTTATTTCTCTTATTTTTCTCATGGGAAAGAAGTGTGCTGCTGTTGTGGGTTTGTCCGTACTTGATTTTGCTCACTTGGAGATATTGGAGGAGAGGAATTAGAGAACATGGGTGGGGTTTTCATTTCTTCATTTTTGTAATTTCGAAACATATTTCTTGTATATATTTTTTGAAGTGTAAGGTCAAGACACAATGAACTTGTAATGTTGTGAATTGTTTCCCCTATCTGAGATGTTTGAAATGTGTTTGAAATGTCTGAACTCTTGAGCTTTTGAAATGTCTAAGTGAAGAGTCGAAACCTCCCCACCAAAACTCTCTACTATGACATCCAATGATGAAATTGGTATTGGTTGAATTGGTGGAAGCATTTTTTGGAAGGGTGATGCAAGAGTCAATGTGAACTCCTTTTTTGTTAGTGTTAATATTTGGTGTTAATGTGATAGAAGATGCAGCCATTCTGGATAGTGTACCATCTACTGAAGCATTTTTTTGGAAGGGGGATGCAAGAGTCAATGTGAACTCATTTTTTGTTGGTATTAATATTTGGTGTTAATGTGATAGAAGATGCAGCCATTATGGACAATGTACAATCTACTGAAGCATTTTTTGGAAGAGGGATGCAAGAGTTAATGTGAACTCCTCTTTGGTTGGTGTTAGTATTTGGTGTTAATGTGATTGAAGATGTAGTCGTCTGGACAATGTAATCTCCACATGGAAGAGATTTTTCGGAAGGGGGATGCACGTGTTAATGTCATCATGTCCATTTTTATTGGTGTTAATATTTGTTGTTAATGTGATTGATAGAAGATGTAGTCGTGATGGGCTTGCACATTTTGTTGAAGCATTTTTTGGAAGGGCACAAGTGTTAAACACACTTTTCCCTTTTGTAAAAATCACCATTTTTTGGATGTTGTTGAGAACTTATCTATAATAATATAATGGTTGTTTGTATTGTCCCGTTAATGATTTTTTATTTTTTCCACTTTTGTTATTGAAAATGATTAGCAAACCCCATCTAGAACTACACTTAGTAAGTTATAGTATTATAACATAGTCGATATCGACTATGACTGTGTTTTTTATATTTCAGCTAAATAGTCGATATCGACTATGACAATAGTCGATATCGACTGTGACTGTGTTTTTTATGTTTCAATTAAATAGTCGATATCGACAGTGACAATAGTCGATATCGACTATGACTGTGTTTTTTATGTTTCAGTTAAATAGTCGATATCGACTATAACTGTGTTTTTTAGGCTTCAGCTAAATAGTCGATATCGACTATTAGTCATGTTAAATAAACCAGAGAATGATACATTTCATTGTACTAGACGTTGTTTTGAATACATTGGTACATTCTATTCACACATTCAATTAACAACCATACATTAACAAACCATTCAATTTCAAATAATGGTATATGAAGTTCCACAACATAAATCCAACTGCCCAAAACCATAAAAGTTCCACAACCACTGTCCACTAGTTCTACAATTTAAATTACGAAGTAAAGAAAGTAAGTATCTATGTTTGGCCTCTCCTTCTACTGCCCAAAAAAACCTTCACAAAACTTCTTCTAACCAACTAAGAAAATTCTATCAAACTAGTAGGTTCAACAACTCAGGAAGATTCAACCTACTAGCATTCACTTGTCAACTTCTTTTGAATAACTCAATGGCAATTTTGCTATGGAAGTAAGGGATGTCAAACTGTGTAAATGTGATAGGACGATAGTGAACACAATGCTCCGCCAATGCCACAGTGAAAACTTCGCAGTCATTACAATTGCCTTAACGAGGAATGTCTTCCTTGAACAGGATAGTCCATAAAAATGGATTCGTCCAGTGCTTTATTTAAATCGTTGCTGGATACTATGGTACAAATACTGGCTAGTTCATCCTCTCTACATGAAAGAAATGTTTGTTAATAAAACACAATGCTACAGATATTAATGAAGATGGGTATTGCATGAAAGTAATGGGGAAAACCTTAGTATAGAGTTTTGGTGGGGAATGTTTCATCCGACTCATTTCTCAACTTCCACCAATTTAGCCAATACCAATTTCATCCTTGAACGTCATAGTTGAGAGTTTTGGTGGGGAAGGTTTCAGTCATTCACTCAGACATTTCAAAAGTTCAAGAGCTCGGACATCTCAAACACATTTCAAATATCTCAAATAGAGGGAAACCAGTCACAACATTACAAGTTCATTGTGTCTTGACCTTACATTTCAAAATATATATACATGAAATCTGTTTAAATATTACAAAAATCAAGGAATGAAAACCCCACCCATGTTCTCTAATTCATCTCCTCCAATCTCTCCTAGTTAGCAAAATCAAGGAATGACAAACCCCACAACAACAGCATACTAATTTCTCATGAGAAAAATAAGAGAAAGGAGCGTGAAATTTCATTATCCTTTCTCTTCATCATTTCATCGAACACCTTCATGGAAACTACCCCAATACAGATTTGTAACTCATTGCTTCTCCAAATTTCTTACAAGATTCCATTGTATTTCTCCTATAGGTCTTCTCCAAATTTCGTACTTCTATCTCTCAAGGGCTTTATTTTGAAAACCGCTCCAGCTTGATATTGATATAGTTAAATGATCGGTTTAAGGGCTTCGAACTTGCATTCCATTCCTCTTTCCACTTGATTCCTTACATCTTTTTGCAATGGAAAAAACGCATCTCTATGAGCCTCTGAAAGAAAACAAGAGCCTAAATACTAGTAGCTCAAACTCAGCTACAGCCCAAAAGATGAAAACCCATCTCCCAAAATCCCAACTTTCTAAGTAACGTCTATAAAAATCATTACCTTTTACCCTTCTTCGATTCAAACCCAACAAAATCTCCCATTTTCGACTTCCATTCACCCCCCAAAACCCCATGTCGCAATTCTGATCCCATCTTCATCAACGCCCCTTCCAAAACAGCAGCTCTTCTCCTGCAGCCCAATCTCTGTTTTCAAAAGCAATCATCTTCTTCTTCGAATCTGAAAAATTCAAGATTTGGCTTCTTTTAACTCATTTGTGAAAAGAATGTCCCCATTAAGTTCCAACCAACACTGAATGGGGATGAGGGGGTGTAGACAACGACAATGGAAAATAGAAAGGGGCAAAGGGGGAAAAGAGGAGGAAGACGAATGACGAATAAAGGGGTTTCGGTCTTTAGTATATATGCAGGGATGGTCGATATCGACTATAGCGCTAAAAGACAAAAAAAGAAAGAGAAATGTACATTTATGGCTCATTCTGTCTGCTCATTTTTATTGGGGCCAAAATAAAGAAATGCCTGTGTAGGAGGGTTTTTCCTGTTAAATCCCCTTTTTAATATATAACTAGAAGCCGTCCCAAAGGGCTCCTGTAGCATTTTAAGTGAACGCGTCTTGCCATTCCATACTAGGTTTTGGGCAGTACTCCCACAATCATGGGTGAGTTTGGTATTATTTTTTTGTTTCTATCGGAGGGTTCCCAACCCTTTGAGCGGGACTAATCTCCCCGAGCCCAGAGAGAAGCTTAGTAAACACCCCTATGGCCCCTAAGTGGTAGCAATAGTAGACTCAACCTTCAATTCATGAAGAAGGGGAAACCGGGGGTCGATACCGAGACCTCTAGCTTCGGAAGAGGGAGGAACCGTGATCCTGACCACTCAGCCAACTTTTTGAGGTTATGAGTTTGGTAGCACTAGTGGACTCAACTTTTGATTTTTGAAAAAAGGAGAACGGGGGGTTAATATCAAAACGTCTAGCTTCGGAAGAGGGAGAAACCGTGGTCTTGACCACTCAGCCAACCCCTTGTGGTTATGAGTTTGGTATTGAGTTGGTGAGGTTCTGATTGGATATGGGTTTTTAAACTTTGACCTTACTCAAATCCCGACTGCATTTGGGTTTTGGGTGTGCTTGTTCTGCCGCGATCCATTTGCCTTTAACTTTTATATTGGTTAGTAAATATTGTAATAAAAGATCACAGTATCACTAATAGGCAGTGTTCAATATTCTTTTTAATTCCTTGGGATAGATATGGGGAAGAGGAATTGCTATTGGGATTGAGTTTGGATTAGCTGAACTCAAGCCCGGGCTGACTCATTGCCATCCCTAAGTTGCTCGCTCCTTCCTAGTTAGCATGGACTTGACATGAGCGCAACATGTAAGGTGCTGAATTTGGATAGCATTTTTTAGCCCGTTTCTTTATCAAATATCTAAGAATTTATGTCCGGGAGAATTTCAAATTATTCAAAAGTTGTCCCCTTCTAAGTGGAACTCCAAATTCTACTTTTCAATGGATGATTTGAAATTCCAACAAATGATATATAGTGTGGAATTTCAAGAATTTCAAAAAATCTTTTAGGTGACTGGAATTTGAAACTCTAATGAAAGAAACAACATTTTAAATGTCAGGATACAAAATGTCACATCATGTCAAAAAACCACAAGCCTCTTAAATTTTAATCATAAATTTCTGTAAAAAAACAGTAATACGAACAATGAGCCTGTTTTTTCTTGATTGATAGTTAAATATGTTGTGTCACCATATATTCTAATAAAATTTTGACTTTTACAATTGTCAGCAAAGACAAATTCATGAAAATAATCAAAATCTAAACAATAGGTTTCAATTATTTATTTATTCATTCATTTTTGTATGTATCTACTTGTTAGTGGTCCATACCATGTGCAATGTTATCTATCTGCCTACTCAATACTACACATGTGGACTCTAAATAAAAACAGCTAATGACCATCACTTATTGATGTAGACATATCGTGCTAGTTAATGTAGATTGGACAGCTTGGACATCTCAGCATCCAAATGACCTACGGACTCCATCACTTTCAAACAACTGTAACTCTCCAAGCAAATACTTTTTCCGGTCCCACATTCCATATGATGATCGAGACCTCTGAATCAGGGGGTCCCAGTGTCGATGGGATATGCATTATGTATGATGATGACCTGCCAAAGATCTCATTAATTAGATACTTTCAAGTTTCAACGTCCAGCCATGCTTAATTAGTATGATATTACTCCATTCACTTTTGAAGAAGAAGCCTATTTTCATTGCATCTGTTTCTTTTTCAAAATATTCGAAGGAGAATAAACTTGAAAAAGCACCTTTGACGTCCACTAACTATAAGATATATCCATAATTTTGATGCAACAGAATTAGTATTTCCGTGGGAATATTAAAAAAAAATTTAAACCTTTTTTCAACAAGCGACGACGTCGTCATTTAATTCGTCAGATTTGCCTCTTCTCCGACCTTTTTCATCTACGATTGCTGATTTTCTGTACCAAAGTGAATCAGAACAGAACTCTCCCCCAACATTGAATATTCCTTGTGGAGGTTGTTGATCTCTATTAACGAGGTAGGCATAGCACAGTTTTACCTTCTTTCATTCGTTATCTACCATAAAGCTTAAATTTCATATTTTACTTTTCGAGAAAAGTTCATTAGGATTTTGATATATAGTTTATTCATTTCATTATCTTTGTTGTATGATTATTTTTTGGGTGGCTAAATCATCAAAGTAAAGACCTTTTGAGGAAGGAGGAAATGAAACCACCAGAAAAAGGGAGAAAATGATGGGAGGAAAAAGGGAAAAATGGGGAAAATGGGGTTTCGAGCGATTTGTATGAGTTTGAATGCGACGACGTAGTCATATGTTTAAATCTTTAATAAAAAAATAAAAAAATAAAAGTGGTCACAGGAAACCACTTTCGTGCCATATTGACTAGTGGCATGGTTTTCGGTTAGTGGCCATCTATGGTCATTTTTTTAATAATTTTCTTATCAAGATATTATCATTAGAATAGAGCCCAGATTTAAGTTTTTTATTTGGTCCAAATTAGATCTTTGACAGCAGCAATGGCAACATGTCGAGTTAAATGGGTGGTCCACATCGAACAATTCCTTGGGTTTGATAGTGATTTTTTATTCGAATTCAATCAATTCCTTGTGACCAAAATAATCGGATATCTTCTAACAAATCTTAATATGAAAACTTATGAGGTGCAATGGATACAGTACGTATATCTCAAAATATTGAATGTATATTAATGTTTTTATTAAAATGTTTTAAAATGAAAAGTCCTACTATTAAAATCAGACCATGCTTGTCAAATCTTTGGCTGAAAGTCAAAATTGACAAAAACTGGTCAAATTGAAAGGAACGACCTCTTTTATAAGCATTTTTCTAGTATAAAGCCGAAGGATCCATTGACAAGAAAAGTTTAAACTTGTAGTTAAGGGGTAATCATGATGTGAGGAAACTCTCCTATAATGAGATTCTTTTACTGCATGATCTTTTCTATCGTGTTACATTTAGCCTTGCTTTGCTTCAAATGAATCTAAAGACTGCTTTTCTAAATGGTGGTTTAGATGAGAAAATATGCATGAAACAACTAATTGGATATATTAGGAAGTCTAATGAGATTTGTAATCTCAGCCAACGTTGGAAAACTTATGACTCAAGCTTGACTTGTCCTGCTCTAAAATATTGACTCAGAGAGAGTCAAGCTTGACGACTCAATAGGGTCATGTCTTTTCTAAAAACATTTAAAATATATCAAATACTTAAGAAATATGTATATACATGTATTAATAATAATAAATTTAAATTAGAAAGTTTATTACATTTCAATCAATTATTTTGAAATTGCTATCTCCAAACCTCAAGCATTAATTACTTATATTTGACTCGGCCGACTTTACCCTTTATTTGACTTCACCTTTCTTCAAAACAAGGTTACTCAATAGAGTTCAAAGTCAACTCGCCGAGTTTTCAGACATTGATCTCATCAAGTCTATTTTTGCCCTAAAATAGTAAAAAAGGAATTGGAGTTACATGAAGTAGTTTATAAGCATGGATTTGTCCTGCTTTTTTCATTCTTTCTTTATTTATATTAAAGTTTTTTTTTTTTTTTTAAACTAGATTAAGTCTTGTGTTGGTAAGAAGTAGGGATGTCAAATGGGTCGGGCCATGCCGAACCAGTCAACAGCACGGCCCACAGGGCACAACCCGTGACATGGGCCGTGTTGGGCCGAGGAGCCTGGGCCCATTGGCCAGTTTGGCACGGCCTGCCAGGCCCACCAAAAAATGGCTATTTTTTTTATAAAAAAAATCTTCATTTTAACCCCCAAATAGCCATAAAACGGTCATACAAGGGGTATTTTGTGTCCTTTTCAATTTTACAAAGTCTATAAATACTCTAACCCTCCAATTCTTTTTCATTTAATCAAAGTTTTATTTACCAAAAAAAAATACAATGGATGTCAATCATTATATAACAAGTGGGCCCATTGTGACAAAATCACGGTGAAAATTGGGTCCAAATAGAACACAAACTTCTTCTGTGTATTTTTTTATTTTAGCACCTATCAAATATCACTAGATGGTTTTGTTTGGCCAGGTAAACTTGGAAAATTGGTTGAGAACTTAGATCTAATTGAAACCAAACCTAAATTTATTGACCCAGATTACATCCCTTTCTAATATTCTTCTCTAGCTAAGTCAATAGTTATAAACTTATAATAGTAATCCAATATATATATATATATATAATGTTACTTTTACTTTTATTATGATTATATTATCTCATTAAAACATAATCAGCTCTAAGTATAGTTTGGTCTCTTCACTTATACCTCAAACCATGGATCTCGTCTTGGACTCACAGGTGTCTCTTTGGAATGTATCCAATCAGATATTAGGTCACAACCAACCAATATATACATTCCTAACCATAATAAATATAAATTTAGGTGAGAGAATAAGGCTTTTTAAAAGGATTTTTTGTTGAATTAATATTAATTATTTGAACATGAGTAGGCCGAGTTTGACCGAACCACTTAAATATCTTTGTCATTCTCCATGCTTGTGTTTTAATTTTTAATTTTAATACTAAAAAGACAAAAAAAATTAATCGAGAAAAAAATAAAAGAGTCACGCAGAATATGCCCGGCATGGAGGGCCGGCAGTGCCCGTTTGAATGCCTAGTAAGTTGTGATGTGAGAGACCATATGCTTAATTGGGTCACATGGCCGTGCCGGCCGGCCCGACCGACATGCCTAACCATGTGCTTAATTTGACAACCGTCTCTGCATTAGAGGAAAGAAGTGGGTCACATAAACATTTACTTCCTTTCAACCTCTATCTTCTTTCTTATTGAACACCGCCTTCCTCTCCCTTCCTCTTGCTACCCAATAAATAGCCAACCAAAGCAGTGAAGCTCACGTACGTTCCCTGAGGAAGAAAGAAAAGGAAATAAGAAAATGACAATGAAGATCTCCTCTTCTTCTTCTTCTATGCTATCTCTCCTCCTAGTATTCCTATTTGTTCGTTTAAGTTTCCCTGCTCAAGCTCAGACCCTCACTGCTAAGAAACCTCCCGTGCCGGCTCTGATAGCGTTCGGAGACTCGACTTTGGATTCAGGCAACAACAACAAGCTGCTTACTCTCCTTAAGTGCAATTTCCCTCCTTATGGCCAGGATTTTATAGATCGCATACCGACAGGAAGGTTCTGCAATGGAAAGGTCCCCACGGATTTCTTTGGTAAAGAAACAATCTATAACCCAACTCCTCAAAAAAAAAAAAAAAAAAAGCTACCTAGCTAGCTAGCTTCATCAGACTATATACATCTGATACAATTTGCATGCAATTTCTTTTTGTTTTTATTTTTTTTTATTAAATTTTTTTAGAGTTTTTATGCGGTTTTTTTCTCTTATTTATTTATTTATATTCTGTAAGGCTATCAAAAGAAGATTTAAAAATAAAATAAAAAATAGAGTCAAGTAAAGTCACTTTGGTGACATTTTAAAGCCTTCTGTCATCGACCCATGTATAATTTGTCTGTCATATCCTGATCGATGTTACCAAGGAACATGACACCTCAGTGGGGCCACACCTGGCCCACTTGTGATATCTCCTCCCCCTCATGATAAAGCCATTGGACAAGACTCACCTATTCTTTTGAGCATGACCCACTTATGATCTGAGTTATACCCCTCACACTATACCCTATAAATTGCCATAATCTCAAATTTGAGACTCATCCAACATCACTCACCATAATATATGACCCCCTTTAGTACCACTGAACCATCAGTGTCGATCGGATCCATTTATCGTTTCTAACCATCATGTCTTAACAAAATAAAAAAACCATCCTGTCTATCACTATCACACTCACTAATATCCCATCTAACCCAACAGCACTTCATCATGTCCACTTATTATCTTAGAAGTATGGTTGGAAATTTTAGGACCAATGAAACTAAGTTCCTACGGATATACTGCATATGTGATGGTCTTCCACCTTTTTCCCACCTTCATCCATGACCCCCTTACTTGGCCAGTTGGCCGAGGCATGACAAATTGACACCAAAAACCTTCTTATGATCATATTAAATAAGTTTTTCTGTTCAGATTTCTATAAGAACTAGTTCAAAAGATAAATGTATTATTTGTATAAGTGTATAATCCCAGTATAGTACAAATTCATTAAGAAAATTCGTACATTCGTCCATTTTGGAAGAGATCATGCACGTAAATTTCTTTTTGAAAAAAAGTGGTATGGGGATGCCTAAATACTTGTATTATACACAAATTAACTCTACTTGTATATGCATATGCATAATACCTTGTGGAAATTAAAAAAAGAAATACCTTCCCTAGGAAAAATACCTTCCAAAAACATACTATATTTGCATATGCATGTGCACATATTCATAGAAGAATGTAAGATTAAATTTATATCCTTAAGTCCGTATTTAATCATATATTCTCCTTTTTTTCACAAATGACACAGTTGCTAGTTTGGGAATAAAAGAGTTGTTGCCGGCTTCTCTTGACCCCAAACTGAAACCCGAAGACCTCCTCACTGGTGTAAATTTTGGGTCTGGTGCGTCAGGTTATGATCCACTAACGGGGAAGACAGCGGTATGCTTATTTCTCTCTCCTTTCTTTTCATCTTAGAACTCAGTCAAATCAAGGACGAGGGTTGGCAACCCTGATCACATGCCGCCCACGGATCAGTACCTCGGTGTGCCACTCTCTTCACTTTTGCGGGTTTTTTTTTCCCACGTGCATGTGGGTGTTCGTTCTTACAATGTGGGCTTTCTCTTCCCACTTGTATGGGCTCTCTCATGTCGAACAACTTGGGTCTAGCTAAACTTGAACATCAATGGTTAGACTTGGATAAGTTTGGATCGGGCTTGAGCTAAGAATTTAAAGTCCACATGTAATTCGAATCGGGTTGGGTTTGGGCTTTAGGTAGATGAATTTGACACAGATCGACCCAATTCATCGCGATTGATATTAGTATTTACATGAGCTTATAGAAATTTGGTGACTCGAGTCACAGCTGTTACAAAACTATGGGCTTTTAAACTCTCTCTGGAATCAATCCAATAATACTATAAACATTAAATTTAAACCAGTAGAGCAGATAAATGGTACCTGATTGTGCCATCTTGAGACTCTGATCCAACAGAAGGTTGGTCTTCAATGGGGAATCACAACTCTCTTGCGCTTTTGTCTTTCTTCTCTAGTAAATGATGGTTGCAGAGAAACTATCGTAGCCAAGATCAGAGTTACCCTGGTTGCCTTTTATTTGCCCTAAATCTCTCCTTCCATCAAGAAAGAATAAATACCTTTTAATAAATTAACATAGATGTTGGTTATAAAAGGAAAATAAAAACAGTAAAAAAAATCATTAAAGAAATCCTTCAATGTGGGATAATTACCGATTATTTTGGATAGTCATGTGGGCCACATCATTCAGTCTGACAACAGCAACCCGACTCAACCCGAATTACAATCAAGCGGAGATTTTATAATTTGTATCGAGTAAGTTACAGTGTCACCCAAATTGGTTTGGTTTTGGGGCTAACTTTCACGTAATTTTGGATGGGCCTAAAATCTGAGTTGCACTTGCGTCCTTAAAATCTGATACATTACTATTGAGCATGTTTCTTTATTAGGATTCTTGACAGGACTTCTAGATGTTGGGGTTTTTGAAATATGATGTCCCCTAGCATTTGTAAATCCCATGTTTTTTGCCTAGTGTTAAGCAATTCTAGCCAAATTAAGAGCATATTTGGTAACATGTGAGGAATCCATAGATCGGATGATTCTTCACCATCATTGAAACAATGATTCCTCACTAGGGATTTGTAGAGTTGATGATTTTTCATCGATATTGGTGTGTATCGATGCATATAGCTGAAAAAAATAAAATTCAGTGTGCAAATCCACTTAAATGAGGATTTTCAAATCTTATGGGGGTGGTCGGATATGAAAATCCTAACAACTAAAGATTTACATTTGTCCAAATCCTCAGGATTTTACAATTGTTAAATATGGATTTACCATAACTTTAAGGAAACCGAAAATCTTTTTTCCAAAGATTTGGTTGCCAAATGTGACCAAGATGTTTCAAATGACTTTTGGGAATTCAGGAATGCGACTCTCTTTTCATTTTGGTAGAAATCATGGATGCTCAAGTCCAAGGGAGCATCCAGGAATTCCCTTATGTCTGGGAATTCAGAAATTCTTCTAGAAAAGAAATAGGCCCACGTTTAGGTCGTGACTACTTCATAAGATTTCAATATAAAACATGAAGGGTTGTTTGTTTCACGTAATTGGATTCTTTAGGCATTCTATAACTTGGTAATTGCATGGGGGACATTCAGATTCTCTAAAATATTCTATTTTTTTTTATTTAAAGCTTATTTACATATTAGCGCATCTGGTAAATTTTTAATTGTATTTTCTATTTTTATAGATTAGTCACAAATTAGAACTTTTTATTCTAAAAAAATATATGCTAAAGGGGTCTTTTTCTTTCTCCGTTTGATTGCATTATAGAATTCCTAGGAATTCAATACATAGGGTAGTTAAAGTTGAAGATTACAGATGAATTTTTCAAATGAACATCAAATAACATTTTCTTTTAGGTAATAGAAGATGAATTTTCCAAATGAATATCAAATAACATTTTCTTTTAGGGAATAGAATTTAAAAAAAAAAAAAAAAGATGATACTTGATGCTCGTTTTTTAAATTCACCTTTGACCTTCATTTTTAACCATTCTATGTGTTCAATTGCGATGCTATGTATTTTAATGTAAACAAATAGGGCCTCATTAAAATTTAGGGTGGGGCAATATAAAATTTACGTGTCTTTGCATGATGACCTCATAAATTTTTTGAAATGATGTTAATGATAGGTTTCATATTGTAATTTCTAGAAGGGGGGCCCTAGTCATTACAATTCCTAAAGGTGGGCCCTAATTACCATATGAAATAATATCCTTTTATAATTTTATCAAATAGGTTAATTTTCAATTAAAGCTTCTATTTTAGACCTTCCTTAATTAGCTCTTATTAGGACTAGAGTTTCCAAATGGTCCCAAAGTATTTAAAAATGAAGAATCAATGGTAAATTATATAAAAAAACATGACCATCAAATAACTTCCATTTTAAAGAAAATTGAATAAAGGTAAGGTAGAAAATGAATACGAAGCCATCATTCTGGTAATTCAAATTCTAGGAAACTCAGAGGCGCCCATCTACAATAACGCGTTGTATTATTTACCTGTAACTTTTTTAGTAATCTTGAGCTCATTTGACGATGAATTCTTATATATTTGATTTCTATATATTCCTGCCAAACAAAGAGGCCCCAAATGTCCTTTTTATTATTTTACTTATATCCAGCACATTCTATCTCGACAAAATTTGTTGGATACTTCCTTTCTCTTTAAATTTTCTCGTCTGATATTTGTTTCATGTATTGATGCAGTCTGTTCTATCATTGCCGGATCAAATAAAGATGTTCAAAGACTACATAGAGAATTTGAAAGGCATAGCAGGAGAAGAGAGAGCTGCAGCCATTATTTCTGATAGTATATACATATCCGACGTAGGAATCGATGACATTATCAACAATTATTTTGCTCTTCCCATCAGAAGGAAGCAGTTCGACATTTCTTCCTATACAGATTTCATAGTTAACTTGGCTTCTGAGTTTTATCAGGTGAATATATCCAATCCCTTGATCTATTTTATTACTTGATATTTATGATCTTCACTGTCAACAATAAAACCAGCCTGCAAAATGAAAGCTTGGGTCATTTTATTTTATTTATGAACTACATCCCAAGAATTGGGTGATCAAGGACATCCTCTGTCTTCCTTCTTGTAGGCCACTTTTGCAGCTTTTTTTTTTTCTTGTCACAACCAATTATTTTCAGTTGTAGGAATCATTAATGACACCCATGCTTTTCTATCTAATCTTCTTAAAATAGAATACCTGGCAAAGTTTATGAGCTCGCTGGCACAATCACTGTAAGAGTCCACCTACAAAAATGCAGCGGTTTATTGGCTGTTGCTTTTCTTCTCCTCCTCCTTCGTATTTATTTATTTATTTATTTATGATGATGAGGGTTTTCCAGTGGTTTATAACCCGACGACGACAGGATTATTCTAAGAAATTGATAAAAGGATAGAAAAAAAAAGGGGAATGCAATTGAATTAAACTATTAACAAATGAAGTGCAAAGTTTCTGTTTTAATTGACCATCCATTTCATGCCGTAGGTATTGTCCTTTTTTTGCCTTTTGGTAAAGAGGGTATTTAAGATTCATTAGACCAAAGGTTTTAGGATCGGTTCAATGTACTTTTATTTTTTTTCTGGTAGAAACAGATGTTGGTACAATGTATTAATAACGTACTTTTATAATATGATAGCATGTTTGAAGGCCAAAAAAGTAGTTAGTATATTGCAAATTGTTTGATCTTGGAAGGTTTAAGTAGGGGTACCATCAATGAAATTGATTTTTTTTTTTTCAGTACGAACCATCAATGAAATTGTTACTTATAGTGCAATCCTGTCAATTCAGAAAGTTGTGTTTTTTATTCTTCTTGTTTTTTATTACTATTCATGAAAGTCCAAACAAGGTGGTTCTTTCCCAAGAATAAAACCAAATAGAAGCATAAACCCTAGTAGCCCTCACATGAAGTCTAATAATGCTTTTCTTAATTTTCACCCAATAGCAAAGAAATTTATGATACTATTGGAGTTGGTGTGTAAAATGGAGTCAAGCGGTTGATGATTTCTTCTACTATTTACATTCTCACTGCTCTACATGAATAATCAATTGGCTACCATCCATTCTGCCAAAATATTTGAACCACTTGTGATTTGGGGTATTTGCCGAAAGTGCCAATGCGTACTAAATCTTGTTTGTTACATTCCAAAGGACACAGTTGCAAAAATAACTTGGTTAACCCAAGATGGGGTTCTTCTATGATTTAGAAGTGAAGGAACTCAATCATTAAGCTTAATATTTTCTTTATTTTGGTAGGAATTGTATAGTTTGGGGGCTCGGAAGATCGGCATTGTGGGGCTTCCTCCTGGTGGTTGTTTTCCCTCACAAAGAACTATTGCAGGAGGCATCACGAGAGAGTGTGTTGAACTCTATAACCAAGCAATAAGGATGTTCAATTCCAAGCTATCCAAGAAGGTTGAGATGCTTGGAGCCAGCCTTTCGAACTCAAAGATCATCTTCATCGAGGTCTATAATGTTTTTGATGATATTATCCGGCGCCCCTCTAATTATGGTAATTTAGTACACCACACCAATTGTTGCAACATCATCATCATCATCTTCATCTTGTACTTAAGAAATCGTGAAGCCCGCATATCATCATCATCATCATCATCTTGTAAGAAATCATGCAGTCCGCATGCCATAGGTCTCAGGTCAAATCAAGTACGGCAAAGGGTTAATAGAGAATAAGAGTCCCACTTAGAATAGGACTTGTTTTGTACCCACTTAAGACTCCCAACCATGGGATTAGATGATGGGGTTTTTTTATCAAAGAAGTCATCCGAAATTAGGACTCTTTGGACTTGTCTATAGAAGGATAAGGGAGCCTTAGGGTCGGATACTCTCCATTCCTAGAGGTAGTGGCGGGGCCACAATTTCCACTTAGGTGGAGCGGATGATGGTCTTTGAAAAATCCAATCATTCATATGCTCAATCGGACGATGGGTCCTACTCCTATTGTTATAAAAATTTTGCATATATCCATTGAGGGTATGGGGTTGTCTTTAACCATGCAAATTATCTAAGCGGGCCCCACGATGGAGTCACAGGCCTATTCATTCATTCCTAACACGCAGTGAATCGCGTCTCAATCATGCACTCAATCAAAAGGCGGGACCCGCCTCTATAGAAATGAGATCCTACGACATATCATGTAATAAGTTTCAATATTGATTCCCAGGGACCTGTGATTTCACATATAGCTAAACTCGATTGCCACCTAATAAAAACTCAGTTCTCTCATCACTCTCATCATATCCTCTCCCGATCTCTCTTCTTCCTCTCACTCATCTCATTTATGGTCTTAATTACCACATGTGGACCCTACATGCACATGACAAGGTGCCCCTTTTTCATTGTTTTTTTACTTCTCCTTTCTTCTTGCTTCTTCCTTTCTTTTTTGTTCTTCCTCCCTCTCTCTCCTCTCTTGTCTTCTCCTTTCTTCTTCTTCTTCTTCTTCTTATTCTCTCTCTCTCTCTCTCTCTCTCTCTCTCTCTCTCAAGGGTGGGGCGGATCCATTTTGTAGTGGGGCGTGAGCATACAGCCAATAGCTCATCAAGGGAGTTTTCCAAACCCGACGGGTTCAACCATACCCACATCCATAACCTAGTTCTGCCCTCGCCTGTAAGTAAGATATATGCGAAGAGATTCGCGGAACTTCCCAATCGCAAAATGCACATAGATCTCTGACCATGTGTTGGGTCCCCACATCCAAATCCATTATTTTTAACCATATTAACGTGAAATGGAAAATTCACATGTAAGTGCTTGTACTTTCAAACAATTATAAAACCTATTATAC
Source organism: Camphora micrantha (assembly GCA_003546025.1). Classification (NCBI taxonomy): domain Eukaryota; kingdom Viridiplantae; phylum Streptophyta; class Magnoliopsida; order Laurales; family Lauraceae; genus Camphora; species Camphora micrantha. The sequence continues at coordinate 31,783,464 of QPKB01000009.1, read as the reverse complement.
TTTGTCCAAGAATCAAAGGGTAGCTTTTATTGGTTGAAGGCCACTTTTGTATGATAAGAGGATTTCTGCTATGCAGAGTTCCATTTCCCTAGAAAAGAATCCCCCTTTCTGAAGCTCCTCCAATAATAAAATCAAAGAAAAGGAAAACAAAAGATTCATATATACAACAAAAAAATCAGTTCATATTTACCTTCACAAGAAAATGATGCACCAAACAACAAAATAAGCAAGATGAGCTGAAGGTAATAGAGATTTTTCCTCTTGACCTCAAATCCCTCTACTTTTTTTCCATAGAAAAATCCCTCTTGTGATACAACCAGGCCATAACGCCCAAAGTGATGAGACCACATTCAAGTTTTTGCAAGTATAAAACACTAATTAAAGGAATAACCATCATCATAACTACTATATTTATCATCTAAATCCTTTCTCTTGGAAACAACTTTTTCAATGCAAGTTTTGAGCTCTTGAGGTGTTTTTATGTTGTAGGATTTGAAGTAATAGACAGAGGGTGCTGTGGCACTGGAAAAATTGAAGTGGCAGAACTATGCAACCCCTCGACTCCAGTGTGTGAAGATGTTACCAAATATGTGTTTTGGGACAGTTTCCATCCCACAGAGAAAACTTACAAGATCTTGGCAGACTATATTATAAAGAACTACTTGCCCAAACTGCTGTGAGGAGCAAATTAAGTGGCCTTGCTACCATAATTTCACATTACTTGCTTGCTGCATTGTAATATTAACTATGATAGTTGCACGGTTGATTATGTTATTATCAACATTTCCTATGCTTGATTCCACGCAACTATCAAATTTCGAATAAAAGGTCACTTTTATAAGCTTCTTTGTGCCACATGATTTTATGGCCCTATTGGTATATTAAGGACAAGAAACAATTTATTGTATTTTATTTTTTTATAAGAAAATTAGCTAGATGCTTCGAACTGAGTCTGGAGCTACTATATATGGTCACTACCTGTGCCTAAGTTCGAGCAATTAGTGTTGAAGTTCACAATTCGTCGTTCAGGACTTTATCCTAGAAAGTTTTTGATTGGCTCATTTCATTCAATTCTCGTTTCGATTCTTTGAGTTTGATATGGTCGTCGATGGTTTAATTCATATGAGTCTGCCTATAAGTTCATCAATGTGGCCCAAATCTAAAATTTAGTCTGCCAATAATAAATTAGCTTCCGTAAATTAACTAATTAGGTCAAATTTCACTCATATCAGAGTTTGGCCACGTCCGTCAGCCCATCACATAAAAAATATGTGATTAAAATAAAATCCAATGTAAAATTTCATGTTTAGGTGATCAATCTAAAGATCGGGCCAACTCCAACTAGAGTAGATCTAAATTAGAATTATGACATGGTAGTGTTTTGCTTTCGAGTGGCTTGGGTTTCATAGATGGTCGGAGAATTTTATAAATTTGACTCTCAAGTTAGAGAATTTTATTAGAACAGTTCACAATTTAAATTGCAAGATTTTTGGAACGCACTGTTCCAAATTTGAGTGCTTTATTAGTCTACTAGGTAATTATTATCATGGCTGTAATAACTTTTAGATAGTCAAGAAAGGTCCATGTGACACAACGTTGGAGTCTACTGGCCCTATAAAATAGCAAGACCCTGAGGATTCAACTCTACCTTCAAACTAGGCATGAAAAATTTGGGCAGGACGTGTATATCTTCAGGCCCAGCCGTGCCGGCCCGTGACAGTGCCGTGCCGTACCCAGGCACCAGGGGCTCAGCCCAGCATGGCCCAGGGCACGGACTTATATGGGTCGTGTTAGGTCGTGCCCCCCTCTTTTTTTTTAAGTTAAAAAAAAAAACTAAAATAGAAAAAAATCTACTTGAAATAAATAACACTCTCATATAACACATTTATTGAAAAGGGACATCAAATAGATTAAGTTACAAAATTAAAAAAAAAAAAACTGGTTTGAACTTTGAACAATACGATTAAATTCAAGCTTTATAAGAAATGAAAAAAATAATGAATTACTACTTTGAATACTGTGATACATTCTAAAAAAAAACATTAAGTAATAATTACAAATTTATGACAAATGGAAAGGAAGTATATTTTGAAAAAAAAAAAAAAAAGTTACAACATGAGAAACTATGTTAATTTCATAGAAAGTATAAGTTGATAAAGTAACGCGGAGCTCGTCTTCTATCTCGTATCATCATGGGGTGTTGTGTTCTGTCATTTGCAAGCACATGCAAATCTTTATAGTTTCTTCTAAAAGCATCATCAGTATGGGGGTCAATAAGGTGTCCACTTGCACTAAATGTTTGCTCTAATGCAACTGTAGATGCTAGAATTGTTAGTGTATCACGGACTATGGCGGAAAACACATGAAACTTAATTGCATATGTTTTTCACCGGGCCAAAAGGTCAAAATCATCTTCATCATTCGGGACTTGAATCGGAATCTTTTGAATGTACATTGTTAATTCATTAAGGTGATCCCCAGAAAAAAGATGAGCAACTTTCTAGAGTGCTCCTCATAATACCCCAAATGACCTTCTTTTTCCCTTTATGTGTTTGGAGAGGGCCCATAGAGATAGAGGCATATTCTGAAAAAAGTGTGATTCTAGGGTGTTTCATCTCTACCCATTTGGGTAGTATATTACGAAAAAAGTGTTTCTAAAGAAGTTTTAATTGTAGACATATCATTTACATTAATTCAATTCATATTGTTATTTATTTCATTAATTAAAATTTCTACACCAAGTAATTTCTACCTAGGATCTAATGCAGCAGTTATACAAAATTTTAAAAGAGAAACTTTTCGATATTGTGAAAACTTTGACTCCATTTTTTCACACATCACCTGGAAAAACTGTAAATCTCTATATTTTTTAAAAGCAATACTTATTTCATAAAAATGGATTAAACCTTGAGTTGATGTGGGATAATATACCCTAGAAAAAAATAAGGTTTGCATCATTAAAAACTTTCAAAAAATCTCTTATTATCTCAAAAAGTTTCCAATCAGTTATAAAATAATTTTGATGTGCTAAATATAGTTGACAAAACTGATTTAGTGCAATTTTATAAGTTCAGGCTTGTTTTAACATTTTATAAGTAAAATTCTACCTGTGCTTTACATCTTGTTGTATTTTTATTTTATTTTTTTGTCATAGATTCAAATCGTCACGTATCTCCTTCTACCATTGTTTTCTTGTGGGAGATGAAAAAAACTAACCTACAATGAATCTAATCATTTCTGTTGTATTATTAATAACTTTTATCCCTTCTTGTACGATACGATTTAGATGTGGCATGCACATCTATTGTGAAAGATAGCTCTATGTAAATTAAGTTAAAGCGTAGATTTTACTAACTCTACTGCGACATTGTTGGAGCTTTACATTATCTAAAGTTATTGTAATTTTTTTATTTTTAATATTATACTCTCTAATCTTTTCAAGGATGGTGGATCATATCCTAGCACCAGTATGTGGGAACTCTTGTAAATAAAACACGATAATTCTCTACTGCATAATCCAATCACTATCAATATAATGTGATGTGATTGAAATATACCCCACATTTTGTTTAGAGGTCCATAAATATGAAGTTAATGCCACTTTTTTATGTATGTTTTGAAAAGTGGCTTTTAAATTCACTTTTTTCTTTCAAAAAAGTTTTTATTGCAATTTTTTTTTAAAGAGAAAAGTGGCACAAGTGTGTGGGAACTCTTATAAATAAAACACGATAATTCTCTACTGCATAATCCAATCATTATCAATATAATGTGATGTGATTGAAATATACCCCACATTTTATTTAGAGGTCCATAAGTACAAAGTTAATGCCACTTTTCTAAGTATGTTTTGAAAACTGGCTTTTAAATTCACTTTTTCTTTCAAAAAAGTTTTTATTGTATCATTTTTTGTTGTGACTCTAGAAATCTTCTGCCATGAAGGGACAAAGGCATGCCTCAAAAACCTTTCAAATGTTTGATCTTCCGCAAGAACAAATGGTAATTGGCGAACTATTATAGATTTTTGGTATCTAGCATTATTAAGTTCATGGTTAAAAACTCTTAAACCGCCACTTGAAGCAGTTTGAGAAAGTTGGGTTTGGACGGTCCCGCCCCCGGCTCTTAATGAGTTCACAAAAGTTATACTTTTATAATATTATTTCATGAGTTTTCAAAGATAAATGTACTCAAAACACTGCTTTTAACATAAAAATCATAATTTTCTTCCACATCATGCTTTCCTCATATTTTTCCATTATAGATGACCCATTTATATGCATTTATATGAGTTTCAATGGCTTTCATTCCAAGTTTTTTCCAAAATCAATAATATTTTTTTTTTCTAGATTCAAAATCATGTTAAATAAAGTCCTAGACAACGGAAGGGCTTCTTTGAGGGGAATTTCAAGATGTAAGGGCCGCAGGGGCTTCCAAATCCAAGCTCAATGGAGAATCACTACTCCAAAAAGGTGGTGAAGGGTTATTCTCCACAAAAGGGATTCTCCAACCGTGGTTTTATCCTTGCAGTGACTTATGAATCGATGGTCATCTCCCATATGCTTGTAAATAGTCTTTTTTTCCTGCTTGGTAAGGGGGAAAATAACACTAAACCAACATAAAATAACATTTAGCTCAAAACAGGCTTTTCCACAAGCACAAAACACGATACATGTCTACTGGATCCCCTATATTGTACTGAGCATTTATTTCAGCCTCGCAATAAATGGGCTCGTCCAAACAGTTGACCTGTCCCGGCAAATTAAATATGGCTTCTGCAATGGCAAGCGCTGTACGCTGCAATGTAAACCATTCAAAAGCCATGGACAGTTAAGTTTTACCCCTCTGCTTTCTTCTCACAAAAGTACAGGGAGAAGTTAACACAACTGAGCCTGTAAACAGTTTCAGTTTGGGTCACGTCAATGCAGTACCCAAATCAAGATTCGACCAAAATGGAGTTGTGTGTCGGCCATTGGGTAAGATTGTTAAGTGAAGTCTCAATATACTAATTTACCAATGAAATTGTTAATCTCCTTCATGCATGCATATATTGGCTTGTTTATCATTCAGTAGTCATATAGGTTGCTTCCACAAGTCTCACTATTGGTGACTCCAAGCCGCTATAGGACAATCATGAATGTATAGGCACCATAAAAAATAAAAAATAAATAAAAAAGAAAAGTTTTACTTCAATAGGAGGACATCATTAGACTAATCACATCCAAAATACATTATCTCCAATGGGATGAATTGCATTTTTAACACATGATGAATCTAATGATATGGTGCTTTTTTATTGGAGTAAAATTAAGATGTGTGTGTCGATGTGCGCGCGCACCATAAAAGCCCTGTTAGCACATTTAAACTTGGATCGGATTTTAGCATAAGCTTGATTTTATATAAGAAGAGTTTGAAAATCATAAAAATCCCTTTTCTAATATGTATATGTCATATGTTATATGTATGCAGTGAGTGTGTAAATATGTATATAGGTGTGTTTATGTGTGTGTAATGAATATAAAATTCTAACAAACATAATAAAACTCTTCCACACAAACTTTGTGCCATGGTGGTAGGAACATCCACTCCAATGGATGGCACAAAGAATCTATTCATCTTATTGGAAGACTTCAGCGTATTTTTATTTTTTTTATTTAATCATTCTCTTCACTTCACTATATACTTCACTATACTAAAGTAACTTATCCAAACAGCCCCTTAAAAGAACGTAACAGGAATCGAATGGGCTTTAAGACCATAACCCAGATCTCAACTTGGCTAGGGCCAGAGTCAAATGAAGCTACTAGAGAACCATCATCTTAGGATTGAATGTTTCAGAAGCTTTCTTAAAAATGCATCAAATTTATGCTATTAGATCGCAGTTTCGTGGATATCTTTCAGGAAAATTAAGACAAAGGTACCTTTACTTCTTTCTTTTTTTTTTACCCTCCTTTTCTTTGCCTGTTTGTGAGTTAATGGGGTCACCTGGTAGGTCTGCTCCATTCAACTTTGTTACTGAAGTATGCTGCTTGATGCTATGTATGGCTAGTCTTCTTACCTGTCTAAGTAGCTTAGTACGGTAGTGTAGTTCTCTTCTGCTCCAGTAGTTTTTGGAGCTTTCCTATTTTGTAGTTAATGAAAATCTAACTTTGGAAAGAAAAAAAATTAATTAGATCAAACTACATACGAACTGACCATTCATCAACTTCTTGATGAGATAATTCTTTCATCAGAGTTTGAGAAAAAGTCCCAACATTCCACTTGACCACAGCTTGCATGGCTTGAGGATATAGTTCATTAATTCATGGTCACAAGAGAATTTTATCCGGCTTTCTCTCCTAAATTCGTAGGAATTATTATAGCCTTTTAGTACCTCTGTTATAAAATAAAAAAAAAAAAAAAAAATTTTCATGAATGGAGGTAAGAACAATATTCTGAAAACACTGTGGACTGGATCATAGAGTCCTGCGTGGACTGAATGCCGGCCCAACTTCCAAGCCATTTGCTCCATGTGATAATCAGGGGATACCCAATTGAAAAGCAAAGGGATCCCTGGAAATGCAGTTGGGTGGAGTTTACTGCTGTACCCACTCTCCATGCAATTTGTAATTTCAATGGTCTTGCCAGTGTAACCAGGGCCATTTATCAGAAAAGTTGAAGACGGATTTCCTTGTGCCTGTAGCCCAACAGCTGTATCATAAAAACAGAGTTTCTTAATAGATTAGATACCTTAATTCCTAGGGGTTTTGGCTATTGCACATGTAATAGGAAAGTGGGCTTTACAATGTAAATATTACATATGCAAGTGTTACACACGTAAAAGATTATCATGTTTGTCTAAATCACGAGATTCAGATAAGTAAAAGAGTACATCCAATGGTTTTAAATGAATTTAGATTTTTTAGACTTTTTCACAAACTTTTCAAGATCCACGAAGAATTTAGATATAGAACTAAGTTTTTAGATATTTACCAAAAACATCAGAAGGTTCGGATCATGGATTGAGAGCCCACATAAGCACACAGAAATATAAATCTATAAGTTGGGACTTTTTCACGAATTACTTCAAATCTATTTACATTTAACATAATTATTTTCAAGGTATTGGGGTTTATTGCTTCAATAAATAGATTAAAAGGTTTGGATAGGGCCTTGACTAAATCCTCTGTTGGTCTGTGGTTGGCTTTTTGGTTTTGTATTCCTCTATTTTTACTTTTCATATTGATACTCTGTGTCTTACCAATAAAAAAGGGCATATTCACAATCCATCTTGTATTCAACTGTCATATTATTAAATAGTGTAGGTAAAAATTGATAGCTTGAAGTTTCGGATCTTGAAATGGTAGTTGAATGGTTGGGTTCAGTGATATTTGAATTAAGTGCATTGATATGTCATTCATGAGATTTGGTTTTGCAAGTAGGAGTAGTTGGTGCATCTGGGGCATGGCCCACCGGCTCAGCAACCAAGATAAATGCAGCACTCCTCATGAGTACAGAGAAAAATGGATCCACAGATACTTGGATGGAACCATTTCAAAAAATAATTTGGATTCAATTCGGATTTAGGTCTACCACATGACCTAATTAAAATTTGGGACTGGTTGAAAGTCAAATGTTCCTTACCTGAGGGCTAAAATACCTAATGCCATCATTGTATATTATATTTTCATAAATTAGTTATATAATCACTAGTTGAATCTCAATTGGGCCTTATATAAGTATCTAATCTAATTATCTAATATAATATAACTAATTTATATTATAAGTGGGCTATGAATTATGATGGTATTTTGTTATTAGTTGTTTGGTATGGAATCTTTTTTATTTTTTGTATAGAAAAGTAGAGATTTTTTTTTATGTTGCTTTTTTACTCTATTTTTTAATGAGGAAATTTTGAAAAAGTATACTTTTGATGTGACTCATTGTCTTAAAAATAAAAGCTTTACTTGACTTGTACCGGTACTCCATGTACCGGACTCAAATTTGATCTATTTTCACCTCTATAAATATCCATTAACTATAAATATTAGCTGAACAAGTAAAATTTGTTTGTGAAAACCTTCTTTTAACATGCATTGGAAAAAGAGAACCGCCCTTCCCTCATTGATAGGAGGGGGTCGTTCTCACTAAGCTGCCCAGAGTTCTTCTTTTGCCCGAGGGCTCTCTCACCTCTCGCCTGAGGGTGGGGTATCAGCAGTGGCGGACCTACACTTAAAGAACCAGGGGTTGATTTTGAATTTGCCAATAGTTTAACTGGGTCTTACCTATCCCACCTATATCTCGCCCTATGTCTAAACATTGTGATCGCCCCATATTATAAAACCTTAGTGACAAATCATATTCGTATATATTTCTCTTTCGACATCTTCTTTTTACTGAGGATTAAAGGATTAAAGAAAATGTTACCTTAGATATTTTGATGATGATAAATTGATGATCACCTGAATTTGAGAGAGGCAGTGGAAGTGCCTTTCAATTAGACAAGATATGAGCATGGAAAAAGGTCTTGTGTCTATTTAAATGTCATATTTTTTTATTTTTTTTGATATTTTTAATGTGAAAAAGCTAGTAAAGTTGGGCAAAAATCTTTGCCAACTCAAACAAAATTCTTGGGTCCACCATTGGGACTCAGCCCCTACTGTAGCTGGATAATGAATATTAAAAAAAAAAAGGGCTTTTGGAAGAAGCCATTCCATTTTCCCTCACCAGGACTCGGCAATCAAATAAGATTTATTATAGAAGCCCTGCTACATGGACTGAATTTTGGGATCGATCTTTGGACCAGTCCCAAAGTTTTCATCCACATGGGCCGAATTTTGTGACCGATCCTTGGACTGGTCCCAAAGTTCTCATCCAAAGTTCTTATAAACATGGACCGAATTTTGGGACCGATCCTTAGACCAGTCCCAAAGTTCTCATCCAATTTTAAGACCGGTCCGAGGATCGGTCCCAAAATTTTATCCGTGTATACTTTTTCTTACTGCGGCAGAGATATGTATTAATGTGGATTTGGTACCTTCGAACTATTCCAGTGTGAACGGATTGAAATTTGAATGCACTCTTTTGAGGCTGACAGGTTTTGTTTGTTTTTTGTTGGGCCATGTCCCTCTTTATGGTAGATTTTGCTTTTTGAGAATCCCATCTTTCCATGAAAGGATGAAAACGATCCTGTCGTTTGGAAATGGATCCAAACATGGAAATTCCGTTTGTACCAATCACAGGTCCCACATGGATAAAATCAGCTACATCTCATCTCTTGCGGTGAATAAAAAAATTCTCTTCCCCCATCTGGCATAACCCTGTCTGTACCAGTGGGTCGATTAATGCATTAAAATTAAACGCCTGAAATTCTTGGTATTCAATTAATAATATTAGGTATAGGTAGGTGCTTTACTTCTGGCTATAGGATCTTTACTAGGGCAGGGCTACAAATTACAATGCACCACCGCAGTAAGGCTTTTCAATTCATGGTGGGGTCTACCTTTTCAAAACCTCAGCCGGTCATCAATCCTAGGACACATGATACTCATTAAATTTAAAGAAATAAAAAAAAAAAGAATGGTGGGTCGATTGTTAGATTGATCACCTCCTCCGTTTCTATCCCAATCAAAGAAAAGTAAGGCAAGTGGGTCAATTATTAGATTGATCATACATAAACGGCCCCTCCGTTTCTATTCCAATCAAAGAAATAAAAGTAAGGCAAGTTCATCAGGTGATTCGTTAAGAGTCTCATCTAATGATGGCCATCTAATATATTTGAATAAAAATTTATATGTTGATCATTACAAAAGGACTAAGGGCTGATGACCGGCTTAGATTTTAAAAAGATGTGCTCACCATGCACTGAAGATGAGGCATTGCACCATATTAAGACCCTGCCCTATTTCTTCTTGAGATAAATACTATAAGTGGGGCAAAGTTAATTTCCAAGATGGTTTGGTAATTGTTCTAGGACAACAAACCCCAATAACATAAAGGGGGTTGAAAGGGTCCACTTTCACATTTACTTAATTCTAATCAAACTTGTAACACCTCTCATGTTGTGAGGGGTTTGACTGGCTCAAACAAAATCAGAACTTCCTTCCTTTTCTCACATCATTAGGGCTTCCTCTCAAGAGTTTAAAACCGATGAGTGGGACACTTTATACTATATATCAAGTAGCGTTCCTTAAATGAGACTTGGTTTGATAATTATTAAAAAAAAAAAAAATCTTGAACCATTATAGATTTTATAAGGGCCTACTAATAAATTTATAATATTACTTTCATCATAACAATTAAACTTAATTATGAGTAGGTTCCTTTTATAAAATTCTATATGCATTGGTGGACTTAGGCCCCACAATAAATTTATAGTATTGCTTCATGGAACATTGAAATTTTACTAGTAGGTCCGGTCCCTCTTATAAAATTTTCGGTGCCAAAGAAACATTGATAGGATTAAGTTTGATTGAAGTAAAATTTGGCCCCACAATGGATATAATGGATTCTTGAGGGGGCCACATGAGTGAATGAGAATCAATATTCGAAGAAGAAGAAGGAGGGCCTGCTTGGAATATAAAAAGAATATGAACATATCCATGTGAATGCAAATACATGTAAATAATGAAGTGGCAAAATAGCTTAGGCATTAAATGGTTTAAATGGCCATTTAAACCATTCTAAAGATCCATCTTTAAAACTATCTCCATATATTTTTAAAAGAAAATTGTCAAAAACTCCCCTATCTCAAAATTAAACGGAGTTTCTGCCCTTATGTAATAATCAATGATTTGTTAGTATTTTAAGATATCCACCTTTGTAGGAGAATATTTAGGAGAGAGAATATGATATATATATCACTGATGACACGTGTCACACTTTTATTGGCTAAAAGAGGGGCCTTTTTTTTAGGGGAGTATTGTAGCGTAACTCATTTTTAAACTTTCCTTTATCCAACCACTTTTTATCATCGCCCTAAAATCTCTCATTTATGGTCAACTAAAGCAACCTAAATTCAATCCTAGATTTTTTTTCTCCTTTTCTTTCAGCAATCTAAAATTAATCCTAGGTTTTCTCCTTTTCTTATTTGTCTCACTAATCTTTATTTTGCAGATTTGTCACATGGATGGTTCAATTTGCCGGCTGAGTTTGGCTTAGAACACTCATATTCAATCTAGTCAGCCACATAATTGTTTCTAGATAAAGGTCCTATTATACATAGAAATGAGGTCACTTCTCTAGCCTTTTTTAATTGTAGTGGTGTCCTCAATTTGTTCTTCTGCATTTTGTAATTTTTCTTAATGTTATAGATATTCTCTAGCTAAGGAGAACACCTTTATCTAAAGGTCAGAACTCTTCCTTTTTGTTTATCTATGTGAGTAGATTATGGCTTGTTAACATTAGTGTTTCAATCTAAGGTTTTTAAATAAATCTTTCTTTATAAACAATACTTCAAAGAAAATACTAAATTTGAATAGGGGATTTTACGAAAAAAATTAACCTTAGATGTGGACTATATAAAAAAGGCCCTCTTAGTTTTCCTCGTATGGAAGTAGTCCCCTAGGAACACTTCTATTTCCTTTTTTTTTTTTTTTTTGTGAAATGAGATTTTTCCCTTACCTTCCTCCTCCTCTCTTCTCTAAACCAAATGTAGTTTGTAAGTCAAACTAAGTTGTTTTCTTTTACATTTTCTTGATAAAACTAAATGTAGATAATGGTAACAATGTGGTTTATGATAGTGGCTAAGTGGCATTTAAACTTTAGAATATTTGGTATAACTCAAATGACAAGTTACAGGACTCTCATTACAATGGAGTGCCACACATCGATTATTTCTCATATATAGTAGACACATTTAGTTAGATTCTCTCTTGAAGAATAGAGGCTCATCTCAAGTTGGAGGGAGATGCAAAGTGTAGCTTCCCAATTAAAATATTTATTTTTAGCATAGCCCCCAAGAGAGCGATGAATTAAGTAATATACTCCATAGCTAGTTTGACTTTACAAAGCCCATTGGGTTTAAAAAAGAAAGGAAGAGGAAGATAAGGTGAAAACTAGAGTTTTTCGTATTTTAAACGACTCAACAGACACTGATTTCATTTCACAAAAAATAAAAATGGAAGTGGTTCCATTGCAAGGAAAACTAAGATGATCTTTTTGTTGTAGTCCGCATCTAAGATAATTTTTCTGATAAAATCCACTTAAATATATTATTATTATTATTATTTTGGCCGGGGCTCAGCATGTGACTTTATTGCTACTTATTATGATAGTACAAAGGAGCAAACCAAACGGCAACTACAGTAACAAAAATCTTACCAAAAAAAAAAAAAAAAACAGACTCTCACCAGAAAGAAAAAAAAGAAAAGAAAAGAGAGAAAAACAGTGTCACAAAAGAAGGGAATCCGGATAAAAAGGGCTTTTTTACCTGTTTGTAGATGGGTAACATAAAAATGCTGGGTGGGTTTTATGTTTCATGGATATCAACCAGTAACATAATTATTGATTGGGTGGTAGTTGCAGGGCTCTTCAATACATGTATATACATATCATCAGAGATCTTCAATCAAGAAAGGAGAGAAAGAAAAAGAGAAAAATGGAGCTCGGCTCTTTCTTTAGACCTGCTGCAGTTGTTCTATCTCTTGTTCTTGTTCAGTTGTTAGAAGCCCAAGCACTGAATCAAAACAGGAGTAGAGTAGTGCCTGCACTGCTGGTGTTTGGAGACTCTCTTGTGGATCCTGGCAACAACAACGTGCTCCCCACAGTCGCTAGGAGCAACTTCCCTCCCTATGGCAGGGACTTTGTGGGCCACAAAGCAACTGGAAGGTTCAGCAATGGAAAGATCGCCACAGACGTAATAGGTAGAGTTAATCTCGATCATTCATGTCAAATCATCATCAGAAGTATCAAATGTATAAACTGCCTTTCATTTTCATTTTTTTTTTTTTTTTTTTTCAGTTGTGTATGAAACATATAAGTGGGGTTGGGTAACCAAGGTCACATGCGGAAAAGGAAGAATATGGCATATGTAAATGATAACATGTAGATGTATAGAAAGGGTGGAACTCTGTCCAATCAGAAGAATCCATGTCCTCTAATGACCCATCAGTGGAATCCAATAAGTTGGGTTCGCACTTTCTCAGGTGAAAAAGTATGGAAAGTGAAAATAATTTTTCATTATAATGCAGCACAGACGTGCTCTTAAGATTCAAATCACTTAAAATCATTGTTCAAAATATAGTTAAACTTCACTCCAACAGGAGTTGAGCTTATGTCAAACTAAGCACCACAATACAAAGGGACTCCTGTATGAATGAGACTTGGCCCAAAGACAATATAGTAAATAAACTAATCTTAATAACAGGTTTGAATTTCAAAGTTGGACTCTGTTGATGGATTAATATCTAGGACCCAAAGAAGGGTCCAGATTCATCCAATACAGAATCTACTTTGGATTTACTTGACAAGGTTACATTGTTCAATCTATTTGGACCAATCTACAGGGATATTTCTATTTAGTTGTGTGGATTTCTTTGAATGAAGTTTCACCCTTTCATGTGGAGTTAAACTTCACCAACCTCACATCCACAAGATCATTTACACATCCCACTCTCTTTCCATGAGGTCCTGAATCCTGATTGACCCGCTTTGCTTGCTTGTACAGCAATAATGAGTTCATGATATACCAATATTTGACCACCTTTGTTGCACTGTGTTTTAGGGCCTGTTTATAAAAAACTGAGTTTTCATGTTACACAAATACTTTTTTTACACGTGTGAAAAAAGTGGTTTCCTTCCAAGGGAATTGGTTTTCTGCACAGACATGTTCATTCAAAAAAATTATGTTTTCATTGGAAAAAACACACTTTCTTTTTTATTGGTAACAGTAAAGTATATTAAAGACTTAAAAAAAAGGTACAATAAAGAAGATAAAAGAAAAAAAGCTACATAGGTATTAAAGCTAAATCCCACATAAAATAATAAATTACAAAGGAGCAAGCAAAACTACCTCTCTTTCTACTTTCAATTTAGCCAAAGCATCCGCTAATACTTATAAAATAAAAACATACTCATGATTGAGTGGTATTGGCACCTCAGCATCACTCAGGTGCCCAAGGATCAATAATGTGTCTCCAAATATCACTCCTAACCATTTTCCCAAGTTAGGAAAAAAAAAAAGCATGTGGAATATCTTTGTGCTACTGTGGAATCCTGGCCATTGCCCAAGCATGGCTTTATTTGGTCAACTCTTATTTGGCCAATTTTGGTTAGATTTAATAGGACAATGCTAGTATCACTTCCCATAAAATTAGGAGAAATTCAACTCTCCATAAATATTTAGTAAGTTTGTCCTTATTTTCAACGTACATATCAATTTAATGGAGTTAAAACTTCACCCACCGCGTATCTACACACTAACATTTACTTTTGAGCATATCAGTTTGACTACAGTCGATATGGATTTTAATAAGTGGGCCCCGTGAAAAAAGAAAAATAGAAGGTTCAGATCCCCTATTTCCCCTTCCCGTCTTGCAGGTGTCAGGTGGGGCCCTCCTTTCTTATTTCAAACCTCTTAAACGCTTTCCCTCTATGTAACGTCAAATCTCTACTGATAAAGTTGGTTGCGTGTTAAACAAGATTCCCCAACCTGAACTTGGATCATTATAATTTGAGTACAAGTGAGTCATTTTAGGCCAGTTTAGATGCACGGTGAATTGAAGTAAAGTGAAGTAAATCATCAAATTAAGAGATAATAAAATATAAAGAGTTACTATGGTGTTTTATTTTTAGTTGTTTGATAGGGAATTTTTTTAACTTCTTTTTTTAAATAGATTTTTTTTCTTATAATTTAGTGGAAAAATGAGGTTGTCTTTTTACTTTTTTTCTTTTTTAAAGAATGAGAAAATTTTAAATTTATGTACTTTTAATATGATCCCTTGTCTTTTCTTGTTTGGATAATGAAGGCTTTTCGTCACTTTAGCTTTACTATTAAATTACCAAACACACAGAGACTAGTAAATTACCAAACACACAGAGTTAAAGTTATTTTATTGTGCATTATGAACATTTACAAGTAAGGATGATGCTCCTATGAGAGCATCTCTCACCTTACTATGACAGATAGGGTGGGGGCCCTCACATTGAAGTTGGATGTGAGGGCCCCCACACTATCTCTCATAGTAAGGGAGTATCTCCCTACAAGGTTTAGAGAAATGAGATTAGAGGGCAACAAATTTATGAGGATCCAAAGAAAGCTATATGATTCTTATTTAGTCACATACTTGTGAATCCATGGTGAGCTTCGAACCACTGTGGCATTCTGAGAACTGCAATCTGGGTCACATAAATCCAGATTGGGGGTCGATTCTCCATGAATCACAATGTGATCAGATGATCTATATGATTCCAGCCAAGTTTGTCAGGTTCATTGCACTCGTCTGAATTTTGAAACTCAGGAAGGAAATCAAGTAAGGTATGGTCTGGATTCGAGTTTCTAGTACTCAATGTCCTCTGGAGATGGGTTAACCCAAAAAATACAAAGTCCCTCAACAAATGCCTAAATGTCTTAGACCCGCTAAATGAATATCCTTCACATTTACCTTTACCTAAATAGGATCCACCATAAACGACCCCACTTATCCAACCCCATCCTTTGTTTTCATATACATGGGACCCGTCACATCTAACCCATTCACCCTTGTATAGAACCCACTGTTGATATGTTCTAATAATGGGTATCATGTGGGTCCATTGTCATTACAGTATTTATGTGATCCCGGCCGCAATGATTATATGGTTTAGGTGGGACCAACTTAAGAATTGATTTGACTTTCCTCAAAAGAGACATTTTGGTAATTTAGGAATCACTAGTAGCTGCATGATGAGAGTGCTTAACCAGATGATTCTTTCTAATATTTTCCTAGCAGTTTCTGAACTGGGAATAAAGGAGTATTTGCCAGCTTATCTTGATCCAGAGCTGAAACCCCAAGACCTCCTCACAGGTGTTAGCTTCGGTTCTGCAGGCACAGGATATGATACTCTCACAGCCACCACATTTGTATCTTCCTTTCCTTTCTCTCATATGCTTCATTTCTTGTACTTTTTCACTTTGAAAAAAATGACTCCCCGAGCAGCCAGATTGAATCAGAACTGCTACATATTATGGTCAGGTTCAACCAGAACCACTTGCCCTTGGTTAAACAGTGTGAGCCATCTGGTTCAACATGACACCGTTTGAACCAATCAACAGTGAAATTGGCTGGAAATATATATATATATATATATATTTATAAGCCAAGTCCAACCATAGGCTTCATTGGAATGACCATTGGTTCAACCAGGTTCAACCTCACCATAGCCTATATGGGTTCAATCGATGGAGGGTTCGGTTTTTAATTAAAACATTGTGTACTATAACTGCTATATAGTACTTCAATTCTCTAAAGTAGTAAAGGTGTTATTTCAGTCAGTCCTATCGATCTGGGATCAGTTGGAGCTGTTCATGGAGTACAAGGAGAAATTGAAAGCAATAGCTGGAGAAGGAAGAGCTGCACGCATAATTTCTGAAAGTTTATATATAGTTTGTGCGGGCAACAACGATGTGGTCATCACTTACTTTGGTCCTACCAGTCCCTACAGAAAGATGCAGTATGATTTCTCTTCCTATGCAAGTTTCTTGGTCCAAACAGCTTCTAGTTTCCTTGAGGTAAGTTTATTTTTAATCCTTTATTTTATGAGATGATGATCTTTAGAGAACTTTTTTGTGGCCTACTGGGCCCACCTTTGATCAAGTATATACTACATACCCTTCAATCACCAGAAATTTCTGAAAACCTCCATGTGTTTTGAAATATGTTAACGCTTTTATTTATACTCGGCCCCCATATAAAAATGTTTTATTTTTAGTAGCCCAACTAAGGAGTTGGGACTAGAGTTGCTAACAGGTATCCGATTCTCCGATTACTCGAAAGTTCCGGCCCGCAAAAAACCGGGCTTGGAACTTATTTTAGGTTCCAATTCATAAACAGGTCCGGATTCGAAATCCAATTTAGGTTCCAATTGATAAACAGATCCAGTTCCGAGTCCATCTAGGTGCCAACCCATGGACCCGGTAACCGGCATATGAGCCTTTGATATTGCAAATTGTACCTTAAGATCAACTGTTTTCTGAACATTTTTATATATAATACTGGAGGTAGTAAACTTAATGTAGTGTTATAAGTTGAATGACATGCTTATTTTAAGAAAAATGAAGAATAAAGAGAAATTAGAATCTATTTTGGAGGTATATTCCAGCCGTCTAGGTGGATCCAATTCTGGAACCGGATCCAGATTTTCCTATCAGAATCGAGTTTGGAACCAACAAACCAGGTTCCAAGTCAAAACGGGTTTGAAACCAACTGCATCCCCTTTCCGCTGAAATGGTGTTTGCACAAATAGACTCTTAAACTCAATCCATAACCTTCCTCATGGCCTCACCTCCATCCACTCACCCTTTCACTCTCCCCTCAATGTGAAAAATAGAGTGTTTAAACCCTTTAATGGGTTCTTATCCCATGCGTTTCTTTACTTATATCCACAGGAAAATAATGTAAAGCTTTTTTTACTTTTTATTAGAGCTTGCAAGCCAATAAAGTGAAGTTCTGCACTTTCTAGAGAACTCTCTACAAGATACAATATTGTTATAAAGCTTCTCATCTACTCCCCTTGTCTTGGTCTTCTTGAAGAAATTCTTGTTGTCTTCTCTCGTTCTCTACAATCTCTATAATAAAATCCTCTTTCTTATCCCTACTAGTCTTTTCCTAAAAGGAATAAGCTCCACATCCTAATATTAGAGTTAGTCCAATGCATCATTACAAAAAGTCTAAAAAGAGTAAAAATAGAATAAAGAAACGTCAAAGGGAGAAGAGAAAATGAAAAGACTAGGCTTCATACTTGTTATGCACACATGTTGAAATTTTTTGCAGGCTACCAGAATGGATTACTAGTTCTAATTTAAATAATCAATGTTGCAAAAATAACCAATCAAACAATATAAAACTAGTTATCTACCAATCACACACTACAAGAAGGAAGACACAATATTTAGCGTGGAAACCTAATCCAGGGAGAAAAACCACGAGCCAGAAATCAAGAGTTCATGAACAATTACAAGATATACTCATAATCTCCTTTACCTCGGTCTGTACCTCGACCTAAGGACTGTAGTTGTTCTTGCAAAGAATCTACTAACTTGACATCCACCGTGCCTTATTCTCCTTACTTGATCTCCTCGCACCTTGCTAGGCAAGATGTTGCCAGTCAAGATGAACTATCTTCTACAAGAAAGCAGAAGCAACAATAACCTTCTAGAGTAGCCTTTCATAACGATCTCTCAATGGCTTTAGAGAATAATCTCTCTCTTAAGATATCTCTGACTCGGATTAATAATAGTGGTCACTTTAGGGTTGAGAGCAACACCCTAAAAATAGCCCCAAATTCGTGCCTTAAACTTAGAGTACAAGTAGAATTCAAATTGGGAAACAAAGTCTCAAAATGAAACAATTTTGTATCAAAATAGGAGACTTTCCCGAAATTCTAAACACCTGTCCGATCAATCGAACAGTGCATCTGATCAATCAGACCACCCAAACAACTGGGCGCGATTACAATCCGATCGATTGGATAGAGGCTCTGATCGATCGAGCCTTGGGAGGTTCGCCCAATCTTCTTTTTTTTTCTATTCTTTGCTTCAGCTCTTCCAGCGACACAACCATAATCCATCCTAAGATAAAATAGAAAATACAACTCAATGGACCCAGAGTTTTGTCCAACCCATAAATTAGCCAACATAAATGTACGGACACACGTCTAACACTAAATTTTTATTTTATTTTATTTATTTTGTAACATGGGAACCCGCCGACCTCCCTTCGCTTGAACATTGGTAAACTCACGGATATATAGAACTACCCACTAGCCTTATATATCAGGAAAGACCTTAAAGGGATTAGAAGGCAGGACTTTCTGATTAACATAGTTTGAAGTAATGATATAAAATTCATTTCTTATATGTCATTATGCAGCTTCAATAGAGCCAAAGATAGTGATTCATCTTGCATAACATATAGATAACTCATCATGTCTACTTAAAAGTCACTTGCAACATATGCTCTACTCCACATTCTTATATATGCTCTCCCACCCAAAAATGGTACTTTTTATTAACTCTAGAAAGTGATGATTTTTTTGTCTATTCTTACTCTACCTTCAGTAAAAATAATCATTTTCCACCTGAATTAGTCTTTCAAAATTGACATTTCAAAACTGGTTTGTTCTATTTTCTTCAAGCATCCGGACTAGTGATTTTAAGACATCTTTCTCAATTATCATATTTTGTAGGGTAAAGACAAATATTTTGCTCTGGAAATTGATGTTTCCAAAGATAATGATTTCATTGATTGATCTTAGGTTCTCAATCTAATGATTTTGATGCATTTCTAGTCTTAAAATGCTGGTCTAATCTTCTTAAAACATGCAAAAACTTGTTCTAATCTCAGGTGTCATTGATGCCCAAAATGGGAGATTGTTAATGCGCGAATTCACTGATTATAACGACCTCTCTAAAGAATTCCTAGCACTCCTAGTCACAAAATATTCCCATAACATTTTAAGTGTTGAAAACTGACCACACCATGACCTTTATCAAATCTACTTTCTTTGCTAGGAATTGTATCATTTGGGGGCTAGAAGGATCGGTGTTTTGGGGCTTCCTCCTCTAGGTTGTCTACCATCGCAGAGGACTATGGCAGGAGGGAAGCAAAGAGAGTGTGTGGCTTCTTTCAATGAAGCATCAAAAGAGTACAATTCCAAGTTATATAAAGAGTTGAAAATGCTTGGTACAAAACTTCCTGGCACAAAGATGGTCTATATTGATTTCTACACTCCTGCATATGAGATATTTCATGACCCCATAAAATATGGTAACTTCTCTACATCACCATTGTCATCTTTGGAAATTTTAGTATAGTAAAATGTCATTAGTTCATAGTTCACACTACTCTCTCAATATTAGAAACAAAGGTTGATGGCACATATTCTTTCATCAAGAACCGCATCCAATCCCTTTCTCAATGTTGCAGCTGATTTTATATGGTTATCTCATTTTGATTTATCTAATTTGACTCTAAATTCCAATCTTCTTTTATAGGATTTGAGCAGGCGAGTACAGGGTGTTGTGGTACTGGAATATTTGAGTATGCCATATTATGCAACGATTTGAGCCCGCATACTTGCACAGATACTTCGAAGTATGTCTTCTTTGATAGTTACCACCCCACACAAAGAGTATATGAAATCTTCCTTCCTAAAGCCTTTCAGGAATACCTCCCTCACTTGATCTGAGAAGCACCTTACTCATAAACCTACACACCGTTCCATATTTTCTCACCTACCACTTTTATTTGTTAGGTCCTACACATAAAATTTTGTTCGTAATGTCTGGTAAGCTTGATATGACTAGCTTCTCCCTTGTAGCTTAGATCAATTGTAATTTCACCCTCTCATTAGGAAGTGAAAGGGGTGGATGATGATTATTGTCTACAAGTAACAAATAGTAAACATTTATCCTTTTTCCTATTGTATTATGAGCCATCTATGAGTTTTCTAGCTTTCATAAATAATGTTCTATTCTTGAAAAACGTCGGTAATTTGCAGTGTTTAGGAGGTACATTAATTGTAACCTGAACAAGCACCTATGCCACATTGAGAATGAACAAAAACCAACTCTGCTCTTATACTAATTGAAGTGAATCACTGGTCAATGCAATGATCTGTTGGAAAGAAAGATGTTCCTTTGTTTTGATTCGGTAAATACACACTTATTCAAGTCATTTGATTGATGGGCCACATAAATTGCCCTGTAAATGGCACTTAGCAGATGCTTCCAAGGCTCCCACTTAATATTATATCTTGGTTGGACGATTAGAATCATAGATGTAATGCTTAGATAATTTTCTGCACAAAAATCAACTGAGAAAGGTAGTGGGTTATGACGAAACTATGATCACAGACTTGAAAGATTGAAAATACTCAAAGTGTATTATCCCTTTTTTCTCCTTTGGAGATCTTATGTCAATATATAGATATTACAATGTCTTAATCAAGGCTCCAAGTTAAGAAACTAACTAATTACAATCAATTTCTATTCTAAGTTAGGAAACCAAAACCTTAATAGAATATGTACAGCTGAATGATATATTGACTAAATCCACCACATGTGATATGTGTTAGACTGGATCTTGTTATGGGCCATAGGCCTATAGGTGGAAAATTGATTCTCAACATAAGCTAGAATTTTTTTTTAAAAACATCAGATTTGGAATGCAGAAAGTAAACCCATGTGAACCGACTGAAATCATCAATAAAACTCACAAAGTATTTATAGTGAGCATGAGAAAGAGCTGGAGCAATTCCCCATACATAACTATAAACTAAATCAAAACACTGAGTGGTGTGTGAAGTGGAATTAGGAAACGAAAGAGTTTTGCTCTTTTTCATTTTACAAGTAGCACAATCAAAAGGCACACAAGAAGATAAACAAATAGATTTATTTAATAAACCAAAATTTAACATAAGGGGCAAAGCCTTGGAATTAGGGTGTCCGAGTCCATTATGCCACAAACGACAGTTAGCTCTAATAGAAAAATAAAATACATTATTGTCAAATTGATTCCTAAAAATTTTAGAAAAATCCAGCAGAAACAAGCGTCCACACTTAGGCCCCCTCGCGATTTCCTTCTCGGACATCTGGTCCTATACAACACAACCAGAAAAAGAAAAAGAAAAAGAGATGTTACAATTATTTTCAACAAGTTGCCCGACTGACAATAGGTTTGAAGTTAAATTAGGACAAAGGTAAACATTTTTCAATGAGATGGAATCAGGGATATCTCCGAGAGCAGTAATGAAAACATGGCTGCCTTCAGCAATTTGTATTTGAAGATTGCCATTGTATCTGGTCACATTGGAAAGAGGAGTACGGGAATACGTCATATGATTAGACTCCCCAGAATCAAGGAACCAAGTAGAAGATGAAGGTGAGTTACCTGAGAGACCAAAGGCAGAGATGGCATTGACAATCATTTGTTGAACCAATTCAGGAGTGAAAGATGATGAGGGCCCAGGCTATGAGGGTGCAGATGTAGGATTGGGAATACGTCATATGATTAGACGCCCCGGAATCAAGGAACCAAGTAGAAGATGAAAGTGAGTTACCTGAGTGACCAAAGGTAGAGAGGGCATTGACAATCATTTGTTGAACCAATTCAGGAGTGAGAGCTGATGAGGGCCCAGGCTGTGAGGGTGCAAATGTAGGATCAGGCATAACCGAGGAAGCAACATAAGCATTCAGAGTCTGAGACTGTGGAGTGTGATACTACGAAGTCGGATACTATGGAATCTGATACTATGTCGATGGACATGGTGGGCGGCGGCGACATTCAGAAATGATATGTCCCGACTTTTTACAGTAACTACAAACCTTCTGTTTACATTAAGATGCAAGATGCCCAAATTTTTGACAACTGCAGCATTGTGTTTTGCTCAAGTCTCAAGGTGGAGGCTGAGAAGCCTTATTTGGTGAGAACGCGACTGAATAGTCTCAGGCTTTTGTTGAGCAATATGAGCCGAGGTCGTAAGGCGTTGTTCTTCGCATAAGAGTTCATTTAAGTAAACATCCAATGAAGGTAAAGGCGTCCGATTCATCAAGGCTTATCGGACACTTTCATATTTATTCCGCAGTTTCATCAAAAGCTGATCTCGCTGACTAGAGGCCTGAAGGTCTTGGATCACTGTCAAAACATTGTCAGCCACATCCGCATACTTAATACTATCGCATACCGACCACAATGTACAAAATCCTGAATAGTAGTCTTGTACCGACAAGGTCCCTCGTGCATATTTAGCAATCGCACATTCAAGATGAAATTGACGGGCAGAGTTATCTTGATGGTATACTTTCTTTAAATACCCCTACATGATTTTAGAGGTTGAATAAGGCTTGGGATTCATTATCAAATGAGGCTCGATGGATCCCAGAATCCAGGATTTGATTTTGGCATCTTTAGTATGCCAAGAAATCTTATTCTCATCATCAGTGGGTTTAGGGTCAGTGCCAGAAACAAATCCTCATAATTTCTTAGCTTCTAGATATATTTGAAATTGGAAAGACCAGGCAGGGTAATTCTTTCTCGTAAATTTGATCAAAGTGACCTCAGATTTTTCCATCTCAATTGTATACTGGCAAACGGAGTGAAATAGTGAAAGAAAATAATCAAAATCCAGCAACAGTTTGTATGAAATATTGTTCCTGAGTGCAGGAGGCAAGATCTAACCAATTAGACCAATCAAAGAAGAGATGGTGCTGGACAAAACAAAAAAATTTGGAAAAACCCTTTAAATGGAGCCCTAGATCCCTTACGTGGACCCCACAGATGGTGCTGGACACTGATAAGGTTCCCGATCTATGAAATCACATAATTTTCGCACCTACTAGAACAAGTTTGAACCTATTCCGCTGAAAATCCAAACTTTTGTACGGTCTTGATCAAAACTCGGGTAAGTTTTTGAAAAATCACGAGAATGACCAAAAAGCTTGCCTGACAGTGTCAAAAAATTCTGATAAAATCACCAAAATACTCAGAAGACCTAGACGACCTTGGCTGGAATGATCCTTGATGGTGCTATGATGATTGCAGGTGGGCCATAGTAGATCTGAGCCTATTTGTAGATCCTGAATGGATGACGATCCCTTGAAAACAGATCCTCTACCTGTTTTTCTTCACGAGAGAGAGAGAGAGAGAGAGAGAGAGAGAGAGAGAGAGAGAGATTTCTCTCTGATTAACTTTTTGAATGATTTCTAAGACTAAAGATGATCGCAGCTCCAAGTGCAGAGTTTCAATTGCAGTAATAATTGGTGAGACTAGGTCGATCCACAGAGAGCTTTAGAAATAAGGCTTTCCAACTTTGTCACCTACACTAAATAAAATATAATTTTAGCCTAAAATCTAGAAAAGTATATTCATCATTCCTACTTTAAATTAAATTAAATACATTTTCAAAAATAAAAATTCCTAAATCTAAAAACCTAATCTAAAATGAATCACAAGTTGCTACAAAAGAACACACAAATTAGAACATCAAATTAGAAACTTACCAAAAATAAAACTAAGAAGCTAAATTAAAAAAAATAAACCTAAGTTAGAAACCAAATCAATCAAAACATGCTCAACAAAGATTAGTAACAAATCAAGTCACTCAAAAAGAAAACAACATACTTTCTAAAATTAGCATGAAAACCTTACTAAATTAGTTTCCTAAATTAGGAACTAGGTTAGTCAATTAGGGTTCATATATTTCTTAAGTTAGTGAATTGATTTAATCAACTCCCTAAAGTTAAGGACTTTCCAAATAAATAAAGATTTTCAAATCATAACAAATTTAGAAAGCATTAAGTCAATCATACCTTATGTTAGAATTTTTAAATCTTAAGAAACTTCCAAAGTTAAAATTTTCAAATTAGCAAAAATTAAAAAGATCTATTATTTATGGAAATTATCTAAATAATCTAAAACACAAAATTAGAAACTAATCATAAAGTTAGAAAGTTAGTACTGCAATGTATGCCATGAGATGTTAGAAAATTCTAAGTCAAGAAAACTAGTATGCAGGGCTGTTTTTATACATGATTTTTCCTAATCTAATGCAACCTAAAACTGAGTTTAATGGCTGGATTTTGAACTACAATGATGCATAAATCAAATAAAAAAACAAAAGTGGAAAACGATTTAAAAACGAATGAGATATGAATGTATGAACATGACCTAAAACAAAAACTATGCAGAAATTATGTACACAAGTGCATCCGACTAGCCATGTTTGAGTCACTGGTTCACCATATTTCCAAAATTATTTTTGCTTGAAATCCTGGGGTTTGAAAATACACTGATCAAACTTTAATTTCCCCAAGTTTCAACAAAATAATAATGTGTTTTGATCAGGTTTCCAATCACTAACTTTTTACACAAAATATGTCCTAAAATTCTTGTAACAATGTGTTGAATTGTGCACTTTATATTGGGATCCGAATTTTCAAAAATTATTTGGCTGAGACTATTGACTCAAATCTCTGATTTTTCCTACTTATTCAATTTAAGACTCCGATTCCAACAACTTAAACATATCTAAACTCCACCAATATGAATATGCATGCAATGCTAATTAGTTCCAACTATAAACTATGCATAAAAATTCACATAAACATATAAGAAGCATAAGAAGAAAAGAAAACAACAAGTGCTTGAATTTAAATGTGTAGTGTAAAAGAAAATAAATGTGTGGATTGCATAAAATTAAATGTGTGGCATTAACAAGAAATTAAATGTGTGGATTTTTCAAACAAAAGTAAATGTGTGGGAATTGCAATAAATAAATGTGTGATAAGTGTGCTCTTTTTTTTTTATCCTCAAATCGGGTTCATAATTACTTATTTTATGCCCTTAGGATCTTGGGTTGTCAATCCAAGAACAACAACAAGGAAAACACAATTCAAGCATTAATCACCTAAGAAAAAGAATAATTAAAAAAATCATACTTTTACTAATATGCAATGTTTTTACATAAAATATGAAGAAATAAAATTCCAAAAAAAAAAAAAAAAACAACTACATACTAGGATGAAAGGAACCTCTCTAGTTGAAGCTTCAAGTTAGGATAAGCCTTCTTAAAGAGAGATGAGCTATGGTAGAGAAAGGAGATGGGTAGAATGGTGGAGGAATTATACTAGTGAGGGGGTTTTTTCCTTCATGAAAAGGAGTGGACGTCCAAGGCTTCTTTAAATAGGGTATGAGCTGCCCTATTCTTTCTCCCTAGTCCATACTTTGTTGTAGGAATCTTATTCACTTAGTAAGTCTTCTCCTTTCTTTTTTCCATTCTATTTTCTTGCACTTGTCATATTTTCTTCTTTAGCAAATATTTCCTTGACTTGACATTTATGAGAGATACATGAGGTGGCAAACTTAAAGTTGGAATAAAGAGAAACTTGAATGCCCAATATGTGTAGATTCTTTCCACTTTTGTCTCTTTGGAAATCTTCTTTCTTGATTTGGCCCTTCATGGATTTTCTTTGATTATCTTAGATTATCTTCAAAAATGAATTTGGGATTTTGTGCAAAGAAAGCGGACCCCCCTCTTGGACACCCCACATGTGTGACCTACACATGTGCATGTGTGGGACCCTTTTTCTCATTTCCTGCAAGCCAAAAAAATATGAATTTTAAGTGAAATGATTACCCTAAATTCATGAATGCATGACTACGGGCCCATCTCTCATGAAATGATGAGTGAAAACACATTTGAAAAATAAAATTATAAAAATGGCAGGTTTCATGATTTGATGCAAAAATGCTGATTTTTTAACAAATTATGCATGAATGCACTAAAATGAATTAAAAATACATAAAATCATGATATGACACTAAATGAAGCTCTTTTGGCTTGATAAGTCCTTAAACTTACCAAAAATAACCATAAAAATGTGCATTTTTAAGGACTTATCAGAAGACTAGAACTCTGCTCTGATAACATAACAAAACTATGATCACAAAACTTGAAAGATTGAAAATACTCAAAGTGTATTATCCCTTCGATCTCCTTTGGAGATCGTATGTCAATATATAGGTATTACAATGCCTTAATCAAGGCTCCAAGTTAAGAAACTAATTAATTACATTCAATTTTTATTGTAAGTTAGGAAACCAAAATCTTAATAGAATATGTACAGCTGAATGATACATTGACGAAATCCACCCATGTGTGATATGTGCTAGACTGGATCCTGTTATGGGCCCTGGGCCTGTGTAATAGGTTAACTGTCCAAGTTCTATCACATTCTTCTCCTGTTGTGTCCTCCAAACTCTATGCATCACCAAAATTGCCCAATTCTCATATAACCTAGTCCATATACACCCCCTACTCATCACCTCTTCAATGCTTCTTCAATAGAACCCACCTTACTATGAACTCAAAGGAATTCATTACGTGGTAGGAAAATGAGCACTAAATCTTCTGTGCGGGACATTTTCATAATACCGAGATTATCCTAATTTCGATAAAAGTATCAGCTGGATGTATCTTGGTCTCGGTAAGATTGTTCTAGTTTCGGCAGTTGTGCCAACTAGGCGTGATGTACCTCGGTAACCGTGCCAAGCCACACTCAAGTCTATGCCATGACATCAGTACCATCTCCAGTTCGATTAACCGAGATGAGTAATGAGAGTCTGTCGGTTCCAGTCATAAGGCCACGTTGCAGAACGAGCTGACAGATAGAATGAACATCTGATAAAGATAAAAAGTTGTCCTTATCCGACGGTTGTGTCTACAATCCTTAAAAGAGTGGGATCCTCATCAAGTTATGACCTGATGGAACAGTGCTTCCAACTACCTCCACGGAATTAAGGTATGGTCCGATGGAACCCTACCTCCACCAACCTCCAAGGAGTCAGGGTATGGTCTGATAAGACTCTACCTCCAACTACCAGTAAGGTCCGATGGGACTTCCTCCTATATATATGCAATGAGCAAGTGCAGAAGAGGTATGCTCATACGTAAACACACATTCCTACTCTCTTCTCTTATCCCCCTCACTCATCTCCTGTTCAGTGACTGCACTAACTTAGACATCGAAGTGTCTTTGACTGACTGCAGTCAGAGTCTCTAACCTTTGTTTCTCCTTCTCTTTCAGGTTTCAGGCATTACCATGCTTCCCAAAGCAGTTCTTTTAAATCCGTAATATTTAGGCACTTACATCTTCTATAATACATTCATACTTATCATCTTTGTCATAGTTGATGTTGTTGATTTCATGCTTAAATTGACCCATTCATCACAAATGTTTCCAGTAATTTACCTTATGACCAGCCTGCTAAACACAACATCACCACTTGCCTCGCTCAAACAGGTTGTAATTTCCAAGATTTGGATCACATAGAAGTCCTAGGTTTGGTTTGCATCAAAATTCACCCAATTTGGCATTATAGATTTTATTATCAACATAATGGTTTCAAAATGGGAGCTGATGGCATACAATGGAAGAATCAACAGCTTCTCTGCTACTGTGCACCATTGAGAAACAGAGTTGAATAGAAGAAAACCCATTCTGAAAACAAATGGTCCCAGAAAAAGAAAAGTGAAATGCCTACACCTTAATACAATTATAGAGGCATAAGAAAGATACAGAAAGTTAAACTAAGCAGCTAGATCCATTGTTTCAGAAACATAGAACTAGAGAAATAGCCCCTCAGCATCACCATAACCTTCCCTTCAAAAAGTAATAATAAAACTGTGTTAAGGAGTAGACCTCTTATTTAAAGACCTCAAGCAAGCTAATGCTCAAAGCTGGTCGTTCCTTAAAAAAGACGAAAAAACGCTATACATAGAATAGACTCAAGAGGTTGAATCCTAAACCCTAAAAAATAAGCCCTGTCCATCAGAATAACTCCCAGACAACATCAAGTCTGAGACAAAATAATGAAAATGCAGACATCTCAGTCCTCTAGATATTACTAATAAGAAAGAAAATAGTGGATTTACATATATGAGGAGAAAGAGCTTGAAGAAGGGATCAAAGGAGCTTGTTCTGTGCCACTGCTTGACATAACTCATCTTCTGAGAAGAGAACCCTAGAAGGAGCCAGAGAGTTGCAAGTAGGGTTCAGCAAGCGAGGTGGCATCATACGCCCTGTAGCAAAATGCAGATTCATGAAAGAGATCCGCTGCAATCTGCTGCATCTCTTTAGTATTAATACGCAAAGCAAGGCGGCGGCCTTGTTTAGGTGCTTTTGGAGTACAAGGGACTGAAGCCCACATACCCTTTCCATCTCCACTGCTGCAAAAATTTGAAAGTGGTAAAGGATTGGCTAAAAGGTGCAGTATGAGTTATAATCTATGTGGATCAGAAACTTTTTATTTTTACCTTACTGAATGCCCATGTTCATTGAGAAGTATCTTCTTAGCTCTCAACATCTCTTGCCGAGACCGATTCGGAGTTATGTAATTGAAGTGCCACTCCTTAGCAAGCAAGACCTGTACCAAAGTTTTAGACATTGTCAACCACCATGTAATCACAAACTACTAAAAAAAAATGGGGAAATTATGGGATCTTGATGCATCCAGATACGTCCCAAACTCCCAATATGCAGTATATAAGTAGGACCGATGGTTCTGCACTCTGAACCATCCTAACAGACCTCAGAATTAATAGGCAACGTCACAAAGATCTCACACACAGGAAAGGGCATAACCATCCAATGTCTGGTATACAAATACAAATATGCAACTAGAAAAAAAGAAGGCAAGATTGAGGGAAGAAAAGGCCAGACACTGGAAGAATATCTAGACTACAAATGGGCAGCATTCTTCAACAAAGCTAAGCCAGCCTACCAGATCAATAGTGCAGATCCATACCATGGGTCGCACAAGTATGGGACTGACACATCACATTATTTATGTTATACTGCATCAAGAAGCTGCATTAAGTCTAGAAATAGATGTGCAGCCAAAGAAGATGGGACCACTTACAGCACTAGTAATTCTCTTAGAAACAAGAATAACTGCTTTGAGTTGGTCATGTTGTAAGTGACACAGGATCTTAACCTTCAAAAGTCACAAAATGTTGTAAGTTCTACTAATACTGTTGTCTTAACTATAAAAATTAAAATTTTCTAGCAAAGTAATGAAATGCAGTAAATGCTTAGTGTAATGAATACCAGTATGTCCATAGGGAGAGATTCGAGCCTCGAGTCAAACTCCCAATCTGCAGTTACAGGGGTTCTTGGTGTTCCAGACAAGTTCTTGGGCTTAACAACATCCATTGGATCTACCATTGGTCTACACCTGGTTATTTTGGATGACAAAACTGATGGACTGTGCTTGGCAACTTTAATTGTAAGTGATAAATCTTCTTTCAAGTTATCAGTATCAAACATCCAGACCCTTTTCTTGCTGATGTCTGCACATGATTTGATTGTGGTCCTGCTATAGCGAAGCTGCGCAAGTGCACCCGGCCTTAAATACATGTTTTTTATATTTCTTGATTGTCTCTTCTGTTTGAACGACATGGGTCTCTTAGGAGAGAATTTTCCCATAAAGCTAGATGTTTTCTATCTTCTTTTCTGGCACTCTTCAGTATCTTGCTTCACTTCCTTTTTCCTACAACACTTTCATTTTCCAGAAGAAAATACAATTGATTCAGAATCATCACTGGATAACAAATGTTAGTTAAAAATGTAGCCAGATCTGAGGACGAAATATTAAAAAAAACACTCTAATCCACTATAGACTATAGTCATGTGGGGTAACCCCAAATTTCAAAAATATTTTTTTTCAACTGCAATTGGGGAAAAATAGTTTGTAACAAAGAGAAGAAAATTTTGCTGTGTTCTTTTTTTTTGGCAGATAGTTACATAACACCAAACAGTGTCAAGTTCATATTACTGTATCACTAGATTAAGCTAGGCATAACTGGCATTAACCAAATAGCAATGTTTCAATTACATGAACAATAAACTGGTGGTCTATGCTAGGGACAAATGAGCTGTGACCTGGTAAATCCTGATCTTATCCTTGTGGGGTGAAATCCCTCTTTAAGGCGGTGTACATGAATTTACCAACAGAAAAAAAAGGATGGTGTCCATGAAAGTGTCGTAGCTCTTATATCATTCCATTTTATTTTGGATTTTCTGTTCTCATATTTTGTGACTTTTGGAGCTGCCATCTTCTACCTATTTATCAACATGAACTTCAGATTCAATATTTAAAGGTGCATTTGGAAGACCCAACAAAGGAAGATTGCAGGTACTTTCTCCACCCAAATCAATATCTAATGCATTTCAGGCAAGGAATGGCAATCATGGGAGATTGGGTTTTTGAGGAAATGATGGAAAACCATAACCTTCCCAATACTGTTCTGGTTTTCCACGCTGACCCAAACACTTGGGTGAGTAGATTGTATGGAAATAGGAGTAAATCAACCCGATTTCCTAAAATAGGTGAATAGAAAAACCACCAACATTTTTCTATGGATTATGGTTTCCTTGAAAATCTAGTTCATATCTACACATGCATAAAACAAAGAAAACTCCCAAGCAACTTGTAGAAGATTTGTGATTAAAAAGAAGGTATCATAGAATGATGAATTACCCAAAAAGGAACTCATAATACTTACATGATAATCCAGCTCTGCTATAATATCACATTCTCCTCTGCACCAAAAGGAAGAATAGGAAAATCATCATTTGCCCAGAAAGAAATCTCACTTGGATTGATTACACAACAAGAACAGGAACCCAACTGATAAAAATGAAGCCTTTATGAACATAAACTCAAATGAAAAAAAATTAATACCTTGAAGGGAAAAGGAGCCCCAACATACTCCAAGTCTCCAACCCAGAAGTGACAGAGAGAGTGGGGGTGGGGGTGAAAAAGGAGGGAAAGAGATGGGTAGTCCTTTGAATTTCTAGCATCTGCCCGCCAAATTTTCAAGAGAAATGACCCGTGCTGACGTCAGCAATGTGCTCTCTAAACCCTAAAATTTATTCTACATGAGGGGCTCTTTTAAGACGCACCCTAACCCTAATTTTAGGGTCTGTTTGTGCAGACACCATTTCAGTGGAAATGGGGTGCGGACTAGGCGCCGAGAAACTCCTTATTTGGTGCAGCAAAGAAAAGTCAGGATTTTTCACTATTTTTCGCTATGTTTTCTCGTTAGAGGGGGGTAGTTTTCTTATCTACTCTGTTGAAAGCCTAGAGCCGCAAAAGATTTACTCTTCCATGGCTCTACACAAATAGACCTTTAAATGAATATCAAATCTCACTCGAAGATTATTCAACTGTGAAATTTACAGCTACAAAATATTTTACATGTGATTCATCCAAGGATTTATAGTGATTCCATTTCTATAGATCAGAGGGTCCTTGATCTTGTGGTACAAGGGATCTGATATAGGATTGGTGGGCCTCAAATGTGTTGAATCAGTTGGATGCTTGCTATCAGTGAGTGCCAAATTAACAAACAGTGTTTTTTTTTTTATTTTGGTAAATATATACCAAACAGGTTGTCAAATGTAAAGGCACATTTGTGGGGCCGGTTTAGTGGAGATAATGCAAAGATTTAGAGTTCCAAGCTACATTAAATATCAAGTTTGGTCGAGTGGGTTTTCTCCGTGATGGACGTACCATAGAATTAACTGAGTTTTCCACAATTACGCAAAAAATTGCTTCCTATTGGAGTGGTCGGACTCGCTTTCTTGAGTTTCCCTTGCCTAACCTACCAGCCTTGACCACCCAACAGCAATACAAAATTTCTAGGGGATAAAAAAGGAAAATTCATCTTTGAAATTGGCAGTGGCTCGTGTTTAAATTGGAAGTACCCAGACTTGCCGCTATTAGAGGCAGATTTAATAGTGAGATGTGCAAATTCACTAATATGATGAACTTGCGGGTGAAATATTTTGATTTTGGTTATTTTTTATTAACACTTTGATGGTTTAAGGTGTTTGCATCATTCAGGTGACAAAATATTCATGTTTTTTTTTTTTTTTTTAACTGAAATAGCTTATTGAAATAGAATTTCTATTTCACACAAAGACCTACATTCTGAATTTTCTTAAAAAAAACACACAAAAATAAAATGAACTGTAGTAATGGAAACATGATTAATGGCAAACGCGTTTTGGGCAGTTAAATCATAAAAGGGTTTTCTATAACTATTGATTGAAAGTGAATTTATTACAAATAGCAAGAAAGACAGTGGGTTAATGCAAAAGATTCTATAATAGTAAAAAAAAAAAGGAAAAAAACAAAATTATTCATTCCGTTGCCGGGACTTGAACCCGGGTCTCCCGGGTGAGAGCCGGGTATCCTGACCAACTAGACTACAACGGATTTGTGATGCAAGGGTTTTTTATTATACTATACCATTATTTAGATCACCCAATCTGCATCAACATCTTTGGTGGATGATATGGTGGAAACATCAGTGCAGAATGTGTGATTTTGGGTAGCTAAAACAAGCGTGGGATTTTGATGGATGGTCAGATATAAGTGTTCTTTTTCAAAAGGGAATGATCTAGGGGAGTTAGGATCATTTCAATCCATGGCCATCACTTTCAATGGATGACCATTAAACATGCCACATCAGCAGTGGTGATATGATAGTTAAAATTATTATTTGTGTTTTTGAAATTGGTCGAAAAGGTGCTTTTATGCATGTGACATTTCAGCTCAAATGAGAGAATTTCTGTTGTCAACTTTGGCAATCAAGTCTTCAAGGATTCTTCATCAGTTTTGTAGTCATGATAAACTCATATTTGGCAGATTTGGGCCACTGGAAACTCTCATCTTTTTAAGACTTCAAGTTCGACCATTGGATTTGGAAACCATCATTTTTGCTGACTTACCCATTGATAACAATCTTTCTCACCAATACACATCAATACACACGGATGTTGACATGAAATCCTCTGATATACAATCCTCAATTAGGAATCCTTGTTCCAAGAGAAGTGAGAGATCTTCAAATATACAATTCCTTACAAATTCCACACTTATAGTCAAATGCATCGTATGGGCTTACTTAAATGTGAATTAAGTTGGTATAATTGTATAGAAGTCCTTTCACGAAAATGTAAAAAAGCGCAGACCTAAATCCAACCTTCTAGGATTTTGGTTAGAGGAGGAAATATTGGAATTCACATCCATGATTTCTTTCAAATATATGCGCTCTCTTCCTCCTCTCCTCATTATGCGCCATAGGGATGCTTATTTTGGAATGGTTTCAGTCCGTTCCAAAAAAATAGGAACACCGTTTTGTGAAATGGTTTAAAACCGTTCTTGATGCCATTAGAAACCGTTCAAAACCGTTTGTAATGGCGATTTTTTGCGTAGTGAATATGATTGTATATATGACTCTATCGCGTCCACTTGAGCTAAATAAGTACTTTTTAGTGGGAATTTATTACATTCCTCCACTATAGCCTTTTTATGTGATTTCGATAGGGTAATTGTATTGGTATAGGAAGGAGTTGTAGCCCCTAAAGTATCCTATATAGGTTTTTGGTAGACAACTCCTTTCCTACCATGGAGTCCTAATTAAATTAGGATTTAGATTCCATTAGTATAGAAAACTCTATTAGGTTACCAACTTTCCTTAAACACCGAAGATATACCCATAAGGAGACTTGCTAGTATATGAATTCTTATAATTCCATGAGGATATTTTTATAAAGATATCTCCATAAGCGAGTTGGTCATCTAAAATAGGGGACCCGCACATGTAGGTGTGGCAATTGAGCCACACTTAAGCCCAATAATTCTAAGGAGACACCTAATTTATTGGAAAATCCATAGTGGGGCCCATCTTGCAAACCCCTATCTTCATGGAGGGATATTTGGCTCATGACTGTTATGTGCTTTTTTGCTTTTGCATGTGACTGTTATGTGACTGTTTGGCTAATGATTTAGAAGAAAGTAAAGCGTATGATGATGATGTTGTTGGAGTTTTACATGAAATGCTCATTTGAGGCATGTGAAAGTTGTCCTGTCTAATTGTTGTTTGACTTGGACTCCTTACTTTAGTAGTTAGGACCAGTGACTTTTTGATCCCATTACAGGGAAAATGGCATCAAATACTATTTCCATTAATGAGTGAGACACACTAATCATTTCTAAAAATAGAGCATCTTGACAACAGGGCTGGTAGAAATCACCAACATTTTTTTTGGTTATGTGAAGGTTAATCTAAGCTCAGAGTATTATCAGGCCCAGATTAATTTAACCCATTGGTCGTAAAGCTCGGACCGGAGTCTAGACTATCTTGGGCTAGTCCAGATCTTTAGGAATAGAAAAGGCCCAGGACCAGGCCTTGCAACCTGTGGCTGTGGGTAATAAACTATTCAGGTTCGAGTCCAAATTACTGGCCTAATACCACACCCTGAATCCTACCCAGTACAGACTCTCACACTGGCTGGGCCTGGCTCATGGGCACTGCTAGCTGGTAGTTTCTTGAAATGAAGTTTCCAAAATTCTCATGTTTCCAATTTATGAAGAATGATTATATCAGAGAAGACTGGATCCCTAGTTCATGGACTGACCAACTTACCATGCAGCCCCAAACATATTTCAAATGAGAAAATGTTCTTATGCTGAATTCTGCAGAGAATTCTCAATATGACAACTTATGTTGGGCCAGTTCGCTTGAATCAAATCATTCTCATCATATGTCCTCTTGAGATTTTTTCACTCGTCCAAGTTTCAATCCATTGGAAATAATGTAGACCATTGAATTGATGAATGTGTAAATCAATTGTATTTTTATTTATTTATTTATTTATTGGTAAGCAGGAATTGCATTGCTAAGAAAACAAAAACAAGCGACAGAAAACAGTCAGACCGGCTAAGCCAAACAACCGAAGACAAAGCTGGACAATGAGTTGTCTGTACAAATTTCTAGGGATGAGCGTGAAATTGAAGAAATGATTTTTTTTTATTTTTTATTGCTCTTTGGGCAACCGGGTGACATGCGGGGTTACCAACCAAGTGACCAACCCCTTGTTGCCTCCATTTTACTAGTCTAAAAGTTCTTTTAACCATCTGTTTTCAATAATTTAAGACATTTCCAGCATTGCCATCAGTAGTGGATCCCACCATAACCATCCATGCCATTTCAATAGAGGATGGAAATGGGTTGGGTTTGGTACTGGTCTGGCTAAAATCAGGACGCACCCTGACTCACATTTGTCCCACCCTGTACCCAACGCCACCCAAAGTTTAGCAGGTTGGGTCAAATTTCACCACCCTATACAACCTCCAAACTCATCACTCTAGCTTGGTCAAATGTCCTCTCCTATTGTGCTACACACACTCTATATATCATAATCGATTAAAAAAAATTATGTAAATTAGTTATAAATAAAATAGGGGCAGAACACAATAGCAAAAACCCAAACACAATACAAACTCAACTCAGTTCAAAATCTTGTAAACTCTTACCCACCTGGAATTCAATAAATCACAAGTAAATACTTCCCTAATAAGGGCTTGGAGGGAATGGGATGGTCCACCTGTGACCTATTTTGGCCTAGCCATTCCCATCTCTAGTGCCATTCCATGTCAGCAGGGCACTTACATCTGGTTAACATCATCAAAATATGTACTCCCCATTCATGCTATCACTGAAATCTTTGAAAGAACAACAAACTTTTAGTAAAAGACTTCCTCTGCACTAAAGGCCTGGTCCTTTTATACTAGCAAGATTTGCTGTTTTTTTCCAATCACTCCATATATCCTTTAAAAATGCAGATGACTTTAGCATAATTATCTCTCTATTGGAGGTTTAAATAAGAGATCTTGTACCAAGTTTCTCCATGTGACACCTTATTCCTTACATTTCCCAACCATGATCCATGATTCCAACATCCATTTTGTTTCTCAGCTCCTCCTTTATTACCTACACAAGCCTTGTTTGTTTGTGCTTAAAAAATAATCAGTGGAGTCCAACCTATACGTCAACGCATCAGAGCCAACCATTTTATTAATTAAGAGATGATCAAATCACATGCAAGTCAATCCAATTGGAATACCTTCTTCTTTTTTTTTAAATTGCAGCTTTGTTTTAGAATAAGAGTTTAGGGAGCCTTAATCAGATGGTTACACAGATCATGAGATCGTTCTCACATGAATTGCATCATAAATCTTAAGATGGTTAATCTCGCTATAAACCTTACCTAATATAATTCTTGTCACGTGAACATCAAATAACTTAATCACATCATAAATCTTAAATGGTTAATCGCATTATAAATCTGATCTAATATAATTAATAACTCTAGTCACATCGTAATACCAATTCATCAATCTAAATCTAAACTCAATAAAGGCGAGGTCTGGGGATTAGAGATTCAAAAGGTAATAATTTGGCTTTCCGAACTAAAACATTCTGGAGTTATTTATCTAATGACAATCTTTTGTGCTCAAGAATTTTTAAAGCCAAATATCGCTTTAATAAGGGAAGAGGGTTGTAAAAGCGGGTATTCATGGTTTTGGAAGGGGTTTGTAAAGGACTTGAAATTCATTAATTCTAATATAGAGTGGATTGTTGGTAATGGGGAGATAATCTTTATTTTGAATGGTAAATGGATTCCATTTGCAAGAGGACTTGGGAAATCAATCAGATCACCTTTATCCACCCATTATATTATATTAAAGCCAAGCCCTCTAGAGCTAATTTTGACTGTAACCATTGATCTTGATCCACAATTATATACCTTCTATGTAACCAACCTATATTATCCCCTCACTTTCACATGCAACCGCTCTACTTCTTCCCAATTCTCATTCTTCTCTTTTTAACTACTTCATTTTCATTCCAAATCTCATATGCACTTACTCTATATGAATACTCGTCTTTCCTTTCCACCCGACTTCTCTTACTCCACTTCTACACCACACTCGCAGATTTAAAATAAATAAAAAAAAGGTGCCGTCATAATCCTCTTTTTTGTTGTTTTCTATTGGCAAGTGTTTGAGGATGATTCTCTGTGATTTGAAGTTTATTTTAATTGATTTTTATATATATTGCAGTAAATTTTATTGGTAAGTAAGCATGGGTTAGTGTGCTAGTATATTTTATAGTTAACGACCTCTTCACTTCTAATAAGAAATGGGATGTAGGAAAAATTAAGAATGATTTTAGTAATAGTAAGGATGTGGAGGAAATGTTTCTGATGGCCTACTCCCATCAATGTAAATTAAGGCAGTCGAAACGACAAGACACAAGATAATAAAACCATGAGATTGGTTGCTAAGCCAGATTTATTTATGTTATAAGATGACAACATGTTGGCAGGACTTCCCCAGATTGCACCTTACTGTTGGGAGATTTAGTTTGTCCTCGTCGTTTGAACTTAAAAAACTCACAATTTTAGCATAAATAAGTGTTTGTCAGATAATTAGAGTATCCAGTTACATTTAGTTCTTTGTGCCTTCTTCATCCATTATTATCTGGTTTGTTTTGCTAAACAAACACAATTAAGGGATTTCACAATTAAGGTGGCATTTTTTAAGATAGTAGAAGAAGAAGACGACGACTGAATTACACCATCCAAAATGTCCTCATGAGAAAGCACGACAACTGAAAAAATGCCACCCTAATAGTGAAATCCCTAAATTGTGGAATGGCTAGGTGCCTAGGTCATCTCATACATATTAGTGGTTTAGATTAATCATAGGTTGGCTAAGGTGGGACACAGGCCAAACCCTTTCATTCAGCCAAAGTCACATGCTTGTATATCTTCCCCTTTGCTTGGATGGGTTTTGAGCCTTTGGCAACTTGTAATTAATCTAATCTATACTTAGAATAATGACAATGTCTTTAAAATGAGAAAGGAAAACCAACGCCTACATTCACGTTCTTCCTTTTTGTTTAGTAGTACGTCGTTGCTATATATATGTTGCCTTGTCCGCAATCAAGCGACTACAAAATATTGTTAGCATTCGCCAACTAGCACCTGTCGCTTGTGTTGAGAAAAGTAGAAACATAGATGATGTGCAATGCATTATACAAGTTGTGTATGATAATGAAGCTTTATGGAACAATAATAATATTATTATTATTTTGGAATTTAAAATAATAAGGTGGTTCTTAATATATAGTTGTTGTAGTGGTCCACTTGTTGAACAATCGTGATAATGATTCCATTGTTGGGATCTATTCCTTTTGAACTGGAACTTGAGGATATATTAGTGGAGGGGGGTGGGATTCATTTGTTTTTCTGTAACTGAATTCCCAATAAATTCATACAAAAGAAAACTAAAAATGTGAGAAGTGAAGATTATTTAAGGTAAAGATGTAGGTACATGGTGCTCTCGACATTCATAAGATTCTTTTTATTTCTCATATCAAGGATTGCTTAGTCATTTTCTATCAAATGGAAATTATTTTATGGCCATTGGTGGATCTTAGGTACCTTTCATAATTTAGTTTCTTTAAATTTAATTAATTTAATAAGATTATTAGAAGGTAAAGTACAACCAAATAGCTAGGCTTTTTATGAATTAACATTAGCGAGACTATTATTTAAAGCACATGATAAAAAAGTGATTTTGAGTGACTCGAATTGGAGTTGTGTTTAGGGATGCAAACACATTGATTTCGGCTCGGAACTGAATCCAAACTCGGTTCCAATTAGAGGACTTGGATTCGATTCTAAAACCACTTCCGACTAGAGGATTGAAATTTGATTCCAAAAATTTTTTTGACTTCTTTTTCTATTTTTCGCCTAACATAAGAAAATCATTCCACTTATAACAGCGCATCATGTCTACTATCTACACAATAAAGGCTTTTTGACATCTCTTATCTGTATGAAACAGAGTTGTAAGATATAGATTTGTTTGTTAGGACAAAAGAGTTGTTTGAAATGGATGTCTAATAATCCAATGGTTTCGGAGTTTTTTTAATTTTCTCGAGATCCATAATGGATTGTTTTCATTATTCCAAAGAGGATTAATAGTTCGGATCTTGATTGTGTGGCCCACAAAAGTAAAAAAGAAAAAGACTTAAGGTTCTTAACTTTCTTATAAATATCTC
The DNA here is from genome assembly GCA_003546025.1 of Camphora micrantha. Taxonomy (NCBI): domain Eukaryota; kingdom Viridiplantae; phylum Streptophyta; class Magnoliopsida; order Laurales; family Lauraceae; genus Camphora; species Camphora micrantha. Next base: position 31,743,810 of record QPKB01000009.1, on the reverse strand, counting down.
AAGATTATGGACAGATCCACGGATTAGATTTAAAATCATAGATGTGTTTGATCTTGAAAACATTTCTTATGGTTCGAATCGTCATTGAGTGACCTGAAATTGGGAAAAAAAACTACGGAACCAAAAATTCATGTGGAAACTGCTCCTTTGGACCTGAGCCTATCAAATGGGTGACATATTTCAAGATCTGTGATGAATCAGAGGCTGAGACTTTTACACATAGCCATTTTAAATATTCCAAAGAAGATCAACGGATCGAATCTTGATTGTGTGGCCCACAGAAGTTAAAAAGGACAGATCAACGGTTCTTCGCTTTTTACAAATATCTTGAGATTTGGGACATTTCAACACCTGAAATTTGAAACTGTAGTCGTGTTTGATCTTGAAAACATTTCCAACGGTTTGGATCGCCATTTAGGGTCCCACAATTGAAAAAATAAAATGAAAAAGGAGCTGCCTAAAAAGACCATTTATTTCACTAGAGCAATGCACATCTGCACGCTTCAGACAATTTCATCTGTTTGAAATGGACGTGATTCCTGAGCTGTCTCAAACAGATTGCCTCTTTATGTGGTTTGAACTAGTCGTGGGAAAAACAGTTCACAAACAATGAGAAAAAAAAATGTAAAAAGTAGAGTACGAAACACCACCAATATATAAAAATGCCCAACAAAAGTTGATTTGAACTACATACTGTAATATTAAATACTCGTATGCCAAAGTCCCGCACCAAATCCCGTATCAATCCGGGTTCGGAATCATTTATAAATCAAAACTTAGAATAAGTTCTAATTCCAATTTTCTATGGGTTAAAACATTTAATTGGCGAATGTAATACCCCATTTGAATTTCTAGGTGTTTCTCATGTAAGTTGACAAAATGATTTGGATCCATGTTCTCAGGGAACTCTTTTTTGCTAGGGTCAGGGTCAAATGTGTGATGCATTCATATTCCTCGGATAATTTTAATAAGTAGGCCCCATCAAATGGATAGCTCGTGATTTCCGGCATCAAAATTCAGCTCAGCGCATGAAAGACGGCACATATGGAGAGACCTTACGAGAGAAGGGAGACAGACAGACAGACAGCAAAAGATGATAACGTGTCGGTCCGTGATTGGATACCGTCTTGATGAGGGCGACTAATTTATAGTGATAGACACGTGACCAACTCCAATGGGAGCAAGAGTGCTTGCTGTCATTGTCCTATACACAGTTATAGTGGGGCCCACAGGACAGTTGCTAGAAATGGGATCTTGGACGGCTCAGATGCACAGTGATGTAGATGGGCTGGGCCCTTTGAAGACCTTTTTCTCCACCTACATTACCCTCACTAAAAACAGTGGCAGTGGTCAGTGTGGATAACAGAGACACTTACCATGTATCAGCATATGATATCCATGGCCTCAGGAGGAAATGTTTTTTGGCATTAAGTTCAAGGTAACAACTTAACCTCAATAACTCTATAAATTACCAAAATGCCATTTGCTTAGTGGCCTGTTTAAACAGGGGATTTTGACCATATACTTGCTTGTTTAATTTTAAATAATTTCATGGAGGTGTGCTGTATTTGTTGTACGTAGGAAAAATAACCGGAATACCCCTCATTGTATGATGTTTGCAATATATTTGATTAGCCTTTGTCTTTTCTTTACTATATATAGTACCTATTTCGTATTTCTCTACTCCTCTTCGCCAACTATATTTTCTCTTTTATAATCTCTCAAGGTGATGGATTCTTTCTTCTTTTTTTCTCTCTCTTGTTTTTTTATTTTTATTTTTACTAGGGATGAAAAGTTAAAACCTATGAAACATGATATAATGTATTTTTTTTTTCTTGTCCTATTTCTGGAATAAGATTAACTTAAATGGTAGTGTCTTTTGACGTGGGATTTTCTAAAAAGTAAACATTGTTGTTTGGATTTCTTTTCTTTTTTTCTTTTTTGAAGTTTGGGCTTGAGGGCTCATTGTTTTTCAAGCAATTCAAGTTTTAGGGCTTCATTTTCCACACATTTTAATATGTTACGATGGAAGGTGGATGTGGTGGACCATGTAGGGCGATCTTGGTCGTTAATCTGATGATGGAAGATGGTTGTGGTATTGGGTAGTTGGTTGAAATTGACTCTATAAAATTACAAATCTATGATTTTTAAATTAAGATTTATAGCTTGATCGAATAAAAGTTCGATAAAAAGGGAACTCAACATAGAGAGATTTTATCCACTAGATTGGAGGCTCAAATCGATGACTACAAAAGTATTATAACTAAAAATAACATGGGAAAGGAAAAACGACTCTACTAAAGAATTTGGCATAATAGGGTTGGACCCATTTTAAACAACATCATCCACTAATATGAACACAAATAAAACATGCTTAAAAATCAAATAAAAATGCAAAAAATTACTCCAAGAGTTAATTGACTTATTGTCCTAGCCCAAGTCCTCAATTGGACATGGGTCAAAATATAGTACATTTATTACCTTTAACACATGCTCGGTAAAATCTGATCACGCCATGGATTAATGTTCAAACCAAACCTATTTTAGTCATTTGATGGGACCAAACTATTTCCTTTTACACATTTGCTTAGGAATCATCTTTGATTGGTGATCCACACGATCACTTTGGACAAGTCTTTGATATATAACTACCAATGACCATTTCCTTTGTAAGTCTTATAAACACCATGAATCAAATCCCATTCGGGCCCACTTAAAACCATCAAAAGTCTCCCAATAAGAGGTTTCTATTTCAGAAATCATATATACTGTGCAACATCCCATAGTGATGGGCATTTCGATCATTTTTCGTGTAGACAACAAGTGTAGCACACCTATGGAGAATTATTTAAGATTTGACAAGATAGAAGTGCATATCTAAATTTAAAGGCAAGTATACAATCAAAAGCCCCAGTGCAACATAGTTAATTTCATTGTCTCAGAGAGTCGCTTTTAAACATTTTGTAGAACACCACGACACCAAAGAGGAATATATAGCCATAAAAATGGGAGGCAGCATGGTGGAGCAAGGTGCTCTCTGTCTTTCTTCCTTGATCCATGTCAGCATATGCATTTCATCTTAAAAATTAAATGATTCGTATGAGTATCATTCTCCATCAACCACTGTTACAATCAAGGTATAGTTTCTCAGATCATTTAATAAATTGGGAACAACTTTGTGAGAAAGATGCATAGACGCAGAGCTAATGGGATTGGGAGTTTCGCCAATGAAGAGACGTACTCGTTGAGAGGAGGGGTTACTCATGCCAGTCGTTTTGTTTTTAGATGAAATGGATTAGAGTTAGAAAAAGGATGTGGGCTCCATGTACTGATGTGGATCAAGGAAAGAGAGATTTGGTTTGTTTTCTTTCCAACCATTTTTCTGCATTAAAAAAAAAAGAATTATTTTGTTTCATCTTGAGCTTTGAGTCAATTGATGCTCCCAGAAATATTTATTTGAAAATTTGATTTTTATGAGGGACACATAACATTAGAATAATTTAATAAGTTTGGGCTCATTGGATGGTGGTTTTAATTTTAGGGAACTTTTGTTCTTTGTCCAAGCCAATCTGATGTCATTAGACCCCTTTTCCGACTAATTTGGAAACCTGGAGAAACACATTGTTTTGTAATTTTTTAAACTCATGTATACTCTCTTTTATTCACAGGGAACGTCCACATCAACGCTCATCCAGATTTAGGGCTCAGTTAAGCATCGATAAGATACTCATGGCTTGTTCCTCATTTTCCTTCTTCCTCTTCTCCCTCCCTTTTCTCCATCTCACCAATTGTTACACCTCGACCCGAACTAATCGTGATTAAGACTAATTAATTGAGATTAATGTTAATTAAGCATGGATAATTGGGTTAATCAAGGTTAATGACCAAAGATGGACAAATTAGTCTCAAATGGTGCATTAAGTATAATGAAATGAATTTGAATGGAATTGAGTTGTTTAAAGTGAGTTTAGACTCAAATAAGGTAGGCTAAGGATTTTTCCGTAAATATGGATTTTCACGTATTTCGTCAAATATAGAAACTCTTGATACCAACGTGTGTATCTCGAAGAGTACGTTAACTTTCATAATAAACGCGATTCCATTTGACCTCAAATGGACCAAGTGAAGCTTCATTTGACTCAAAATGTAAATAGGCTAAATGAGAGGGGGTTTTGGTGTTTAAGAGCCTTATATTAGAGTGAAATGAATCATTCTTCATTTCCACCTCAAGAAACCTTAGGCAACTTCTCCATTCCTCTTTTCTCTTCCATTTTCTTCATCAAGAGTGAGATTAGGGGTGATTGAAGTGGTCTTTGAAGAGAGAGGCTTCATCTTCATCTTCTTCCCCAAGTCATTTTCCTCCATTGTTGAAGAGAAAATCTTGAGAGAGATCTCAAGAACCCTTTTCCTTTGAGCAACAAGTGAGTACATAGAACTTTTAGTGAATTTTCAAGTTACAATGAGTGATTAGGCATAGTTTCTAGAATAGATAGCTTATGGTTGTGTTTTTGGATGTTTTTATGGATTAGGGTTTGAAAAGAAGACATTTGTGTTAAACCAAACTAAGGCAAAGAGGGCTTTTTGTCAAATAGCTTCAAGAGAGGCAAGTATAAACATCTCTTGTGATTAGTGTTAATCATTGTAGAAGCTCGTAGAGTTTCCATGCGTTTTGTGCATTTTCCATTGATTTTTGGGATTTGTTATGGATTTAATGATATGTTTAATGGATGATTAGAAGAGATGTTTGTGAATGAATGTTGTATGAGGAGGGAACAGGAGGTTCCAATGATCATTGCAGGTTGTGGAAATGTGATGGAGAAAGGAGAGTAGAAGAAGAGAGGGAGTATCAGATTTTTTGAATGAAATTCTGAAGGTTCGTTCGAGCGAACAATATGTCCGCTCGAGCGAGCAAGGTTCTGTTTGCACTGACAGAAATTCTGAAGAGTTCGTTCGAGCGAACATTAAGTGCGCTTGAGCGAACATAGTTCTGTATTGGTCCGCTCGAGCGAACAGTGATTTCACTCGAGCGAACAACATTCTGTCTTGGTCCTTTCGAGCAAATAGAAATTCGCTCGAACGAACCTGATACTGGTCAAGGTATTAACTGTGAGCGAAATTTGGGCAATGGATTTTGGATTTTGGATTTTTACGAGAATTTGGAGTACTTTTTGTGAATATAAATGCTTCCCCAATTAGTTTTAAGACTAATCATGGATTAAATTGAATTATTGAGAATTAGTGATGTTTTAAGAAGGGTTCCTTGAACGAACCATATTGATCAATAATTGCCTAAGTTCCATGGGTGATAATTACGGGGACTAATAATGCACATATTAAATGTATAAATGTGATGTCCATAAAAAATAACACGTGCATTTGGAAACCAATGGTTACACCCGAATGGTTGTTTAGGATTGAGTAGAACCGTAGGTTGTTAATGATTCTCTCATTGTGTTATTATAATCCAATCTAATGAGATTGGTATTATTGTTATTCCCTTCCTTTGTCATAAAAAGAATTATTGAATTGACTTGAATCCATAGAATAATTGTTTACTGTTGACCGTTGAGTCTGACACTACCTAGCTATTGTATTAGAGTTCTAAATGAGTTCAATAAATTCATGAATGACTAATCCTGCTGCAGTAGCTGGATTTTGAAGTGTTCCGAAGCTCTGTGATGATACTAGTTATTTTTGGCCCGAACACTAGTAAGTCCCATCAATTCCAATCGTATCTTTGGATACTGATCGATGCCTTCCATTGGAAGATGAATCCTCCCTTTGAGGGGAGATGGTAAATAAAATGAATCATTTCTTTGAGGGAAGATGGTAAATGAAATGAAGTACAATACAATGAATGCTATGGTAATGGTCATCTTATACATGTTTATTGATTGACTTTATGTCTACCTATTGCTATTGTAGAAATTGTCTAGACTTCTCTAAAATTGGAATTGTTATTAAACAAATCGAATGAACTCAATATAAATGTGTTAATATGTTATTGCAAGATTTGTTTATACATTGTTGAACCGTTGTGTTCATTAATGTTATTGATGGCATTACAGGCCAGATTGCCCCTGCCGGTCCAACAACGCCCCCGGCGGCAGCGGAGGAGATCGCTCCGGTTCCTCTAGGAGGACTGATTGAATGGAATAGACGGGATACCATCTGAAATGGGTATCTGAGTGCGAAATGGAAATTGGAACGTGTTGATAAATGTTTTGAGGAACTGTTTATAGATTCATTTTGAAATGTAATTAATTGTCATCTGCATAATGTTTTGAATATGCAGTGTTTGATAAATGTATATTTGAAATGATACATGTATAAGGACTTTGTTTTTGTATACATGTAAATCGTAAATTGAAATTGTCAAATATAAATGTTTTCGTAAAAGTTTTGTATTTGACAGGTATATTGAAAATGTTATCCCTTGTGGATTCCGTTTTACCTTCAATTAATTCGGAGTTAATGGGGTAAGTATGAGCTCACGGCTCGGGGTTACCGGATCTCGGGCCCGAGTCGTGACACCAGTCCATATCTCGCCTGACCCATCATCCTCAACACCTTCATCCTCAACGTAGTCAAACATCATTTTCTCTTGTTTAATCCTATGTCTATATTCCACTTAAACTAATGTCTACATCTTCTCATCTCGTTCATCATCTAAGAACCCTTGTCCAATCAACTCCAGATTAGTGAATTGGGCTTTCATGGCAGCAACCATGGCCACCACTGCGTCAGCCATGTCGTCGTGGATTGAGATTCAAAACACACATAAGGATCTATAGCGTGGGGACAGCCTGTCCTTTCATGTAAATTTTGAGGGGCGAGTGTGAGAAGCAACGGGTGATGAAATGAGAGTTTTGCCGGTCTGATTGAAGAGAAAAAGAGAAGGGAAGGAGGAAAGAAGGAATTCGGTGAAGAAGAACTAGGAATTCGGTGAAGAAGATCTACCTAGTGTGGTGGGGTTGCTGCAACGAAAGAGAAGAAAGAGAGAGGTACTCTTTGAGGAAGAAGTGTCGATATCGATGCTGGAATTCACCCTAAAAAAGAACACAAGATACGGGGCCACTGTTGTTCACAAACATCTACCGGAGCCTTTTTCGTTCTAAAATCCTCTTGAAAGTTTTAATTTTCTATCAAGGGTCCTCTTGTATGAAGGGATGTGGAAAAATGGAACCCAAAAACTGACTCCTCATCTGTTACTTTCATGAAGATTTGCCTATGCACAAGGGTGCCCTAGCACTCTAGCAGTGCCATCCGTTTCCAAATTTTGTTGCAAATGGGCACGCCGCCAAGGTGCCTTGCGTCGATCCATGCGTCCATTGTTTAAAGTGCCAGGGCATTGGGACTTGGAAGTTGGGAGTCTCGACCGCAAGTATCGTGTCTTCTTTGATATAACTAGACGGTGGGATCCAACTTGGGGTGGTTGAAATAGGAAACACATCCTGTTCTCTACTGATGCCTTCTGCAGTGTGGCCTCACTATCTGTGGATGCTGGAATTGGGTCAATGAGACACATACATAAAAAGCCAAAGACCAAAAAGTTAGGATATTAAACTTTTAAGATTTGTTCTTTTGGTAGCATGGCACATCATACCCACAGCTATGAATCATTCAAATGTGGAACCCACCTGTAAATCTAGTACATATTTTTTTTAAAGTAAAGTTGTATGTATGTTTCCATTTTTTTCAAAGTTTGGAAATACTTGTCTGAAGGTCAAGAAGATCTGAACATATTAAATCTCTAGTTTTATTTAAAGGCCCTGTGTGTAAGACTCATTTGACTCCTGTTTACTCTGGTTGAGTAAGTACTACATAAAACATTCTCCTTGTTTACATAAAATACATAGAAAAGTTTATTAGATAACCGATGTTGGATATTTACCTTTGATTTTTTTATTTTTTAACCACTTATTAGGATATGAATTCCTATGTATTCAATACAAACAAGTTAGCCATAAAATTAAATAAGTCACACCTAGTCGAGGCATTTCACCTTACATAGCTGCTTAGATATTGATTATGGGGGATGTAGTTAATACCATGTCCCTGTACCATTGGTCCAACGACTTATTAAAAAAAAAATGCCGGATCAAGTCTATATTTCAGTTACTCGGGCTCATTTGACACTTTACTATATTAGTATAAGTCAAGTAAAGCCTTCATTTTTCAGACAATTCTTAGATAATATAAGTATTAAGTATTTTTAGACACCTGACTCAAGATGATTCAATCCGGTATTTTTAGGTAATATAAGTATTAGGGCAATTTTCACCGATGAGACTCCCACACGGCTGCTGTGAAAAGTTTTTGGTGGGAGTCTTTATGCAATGTTTTCTTGCTTTTGGGGATGGTCACAGTGTCACACACCATCCTTATATGAGAGTCCTGAAGGTGAGACTTTTCCATAAGAATTGAACACAAGGGGTCTTCCTTGTCTTATGACCAGTATTATAATCTTTCACTAAATTAGAGCTCAGGTCATTTTCATAACCATGAAAAATATGAAGGTGCAGGTCCTCTGCCACAACTATTACAAGCTTCCAATGTAACAGGTCTACAAAAGTTCACCACTGACCCACATATGATAGTCCGGACCGTCCAAGATAAATGAGGCCCCCTCTTTTAATGCATTCTCAAATCTCAATTCAATAGGAATGGGTCCATTCGTAAGATCGAACACATTATTGAAAACTGGTTGGACTACGCAGCTAATGTTAGCATTAATTATGTTTTAGTAATGTGCTCAATCGAGAGGTGGGATCCACTCCTATTGAACTGAAATATGAGAATATGTTACAAGAGGGGATGACATTCATCTTGAACGGTCCTAATTATCATTATGTGGCCCCTTGATGGAGTCTTGGACACCTATTACCCTAGAAGGGTGAAATAGTTGTGATAGAGTATCCAAACTCTAAAATAAAATGTCAATTAAACAATGAAGACATGAAAACGAAGAAACGACAAGGACACTTATGGCATGTTTGGTAAGCATCGTCATTCAGGAGTCCTCTTTGATTTTTCTCTATGCAAAAGAAAACCCATGTTTGTTAAAAACCAATATCACGGATTTTAGATTTCCAAAATCTCAAAATTGATGACTTCTAGTTTCCACACGCCCCATCAGATCTCATAAAGAATCATAACTGAGAAAAGGTGGAGCTATAGTGAGTTTTACTTCTTTTTTTTCTTTTTTTTGGGCTCTAGTTTTCTGAAGACTTTGATTCTTGTGGGTTCCTAAATTACGAACCCAGCTATTCATCTTCTTCAGAAGTCTAAAAAGAGCTAGGGAACAAATATCAGCCATTGAATCATAATGAAGTCGGAGATATCATTGAAGGTCTAAAGCTTCAATGATACAAACAAAAAATAATGTCCAGGGTTTAAAGCTTTCCAAAGTAATAACCCACAAGTATTTACCAGAGGAAAAAAAAAAAAATCCTACAAGTTGGGTCAGCTCCTCTAACAAAAAGCCCTCCATCTGGGGAAAAAGATAGGCAAGGCTTCATGCTAGAAAGCCCACAAATATGAAAACTTGATTCATCATATATCAATTTCCTTTTTTAAGTTCTTTGGATTCCTATGGGTAATCCTATATCATGATCCATTTCTCTGTCCCAAATGGAGTATCATATGCACTTTATTGCTCTTCACCAAATAAAGGCACCTAGCTTTAATGGTTTTCAAGAGGTGGGAATTACCCACAGAGGGGAAGGTAGTCGAGTGTCATTATTTTTCACTAAGAACAAAGAATGAGGATGAGTTCTGTTAATTTATAAGTGTACACCGCACGATCAAATGGTGACTCTTATTCTTGAAAATCTTAATATTAAAAAATAAAAATCAATATGAACCCAGTAGAAATTGCTAAAAAATCATACACATTAAATTTGGTATTTGCCAGACATGGGAATCGATGGTTCATGATTCATTCCATTTAGAAATCTCTTACTTCATTACCAAAAATGGCCAGAAGTAAATATACTCGAATCACGAGGCCTTTTCTCAATCTACCCCTCGCCAATTTTTCCTCTCTTCCCAAGCATCCTCTCAGTGTCCACCCAGAGCCAGAGCCAACGCCAGTCCGTGCGAGAGACACATCCGCCCCTCTCTCTCCCTCTCTGCACCACCACAGCAGAAGAAGGAAAAAAAAAGGTAAAGAAAAAGAGAAACCCCACCCCACAACAAAATGCCTTCTCTCCTACTGCATTCAGCAACTCCCACGAACCTTTTCGCCAAAAGCAATGCCTCTGAATCACTGAAATCATACCTATCCTCCTCTTTTTCCACTCACTGACCAAACAAAAACCACCTTCTTCTTCTTCTTCTCTCTCTCACTCACAACACAAGAGATTGAGAGAAAAAGAGAGAGAAGCACCAGAAGATGCAGAAGCTTCTGCAACACCTGACCAATACCTCCATCGCACTCGCACATCTTTCCATGGACGATTCCAGTGCTTTCTTGCGTACGGAGCTTTGAAATCTCGGTATTTTCTCTTTCCTCCTCTTCATCATACGAAATGAAAGTGAAAGGAGCGCAATGCGAGTCTTTCCAGCTTTCTCTTCTATGATTTCGCTGCAGGAGCTGTGAATCCTGTAATCTGTTCTGTTCTCTCTTTTCAAGATCTGAAGAGCTCGAGAAACTCTCTTTCTCTGCGAAAGTTGTGAGCTTTTTCGCTCATTTTTCGTTTGCAGCGGTGTTTTATGGTTGCATGGGAAATTTCGGGCTCGGATTTCAAATCGAGAAAGATTTTTGACTTCTTATCTGCTTTTGCATGAGATGTTTGCAAAAGAGCTGTTGATCTTCCTGGAATTCAGTGATTTCAGGAACCAAACGCTCAATCTGTGAAGAGATTGTGATTTTTTCGATCTTTTTTTGTTGTTTTGCAGCGGATTTCTTTAGTTCCTCTGACAAATCCTCGGAATCGGTCCTTTTGCAGGGATTTCAGCAGAAAATCTGGTCAGGAGGGAAGGTTTGATGAAGACGAGGCTGTCTAGCAATCTTTGAATCCTTGACCATAAGGATAGAAAGAAGATTTGGTGAATTTGGATCTATTTAAGCTATGATCATTATGATGTGTGTATGAGATTTAGGATTTGGAGTGAGGAAGAGAGGAGGAGGAGGAGGAGGAGGAGGAGGAGGAGGAGATGGCGTCGAATTGGGATCATCTGGGAGAAATTGCAAATGTGGCGCAACTCACTGGCTTGGATGCGGTTCGGCTGATTGCGATGATCGCGAAGGCGGCGAGCACGGCTCGCATGCACAAGAAGAACTGCAGGCAGTTTGCTCAGCATCTGAAGCTGATAGGGAACTTGTTGGAACAGCTCAAGATATCTGAGCTGAAGAAGTATCCTGAGACGCGGGAGCCGTTGGAGCAGCTGGAAGATGCCTTGAGGAGGTCCTTCATACTGGTCAACAGCTGCCAGGACCGGAGCTATCTCTATCTGTTGGCCATGGGATGGAACATTGTTTATCAGTTCAGGAGGGCGCAGGGAGAGATCGATCGCTATTTGCGAATTGTTCCCCTTATCACCCTTGTGGACAATGCGAGATTTAAGGTATATTTCTGATCCTCTCTCCTTTTTCTCTTGTGACTTGTCTAATTTTCTTCAGTGATGTATTTTGTAAGCAGAGGTTAAGGGGGGTTTCGCTTTGGTGGGTGGTGGTATGTAATCTGGAAGATTCAGACATTCAGCACCTTTTGTCTTAGGGTAGGGCCTCATTTGTTTGATGGTTATTGAATTCCTAGGAATTCTGAGAAGTGCTTGCTTATGAGAGGGGCTAAAATTGAAGGAGTAAAGGTGAAAATCTACATAGCACCATCAAATAGTTTCTCCCTTTTGGTAGGCAATGAAAGATCCTACCGACCCATCACCCTAGTGGCTAAAATCATATCAATGTGAGAATCCAATCTACATCTTGATCTTTTATCCTTCTAACACGTCTTTGTTACTCCTTCATTGGGTCCTTCTTTACTAACTAAGAATTCAATACAAAGTAGTCCAACGGACACTTTGTAGTAAATAAAATACTATCAATGTGAGAAACTCCAATATCCAGAAATTAAGATCAACCAGCAACAAAACCAACCCAGTTTTTTTTTTTTTTTTTTCCTTGTGTGAGTTGCCTTCTTCCTCCTCCTTTTTCCCCTTGTGTCGGTCTTCATAGAACACTTTTAATTCCTTTCTTCCCTTTTGTTGGTCTTAATAGTACCCTTTTAATGAGCGTGTATTTTGATGTACCCCATATTGCACATGGAGGAGAGATTTTGGAACAGCCAATGGTTGTATATTTAGTGTACTTGTTGCTGTGGGGTAAATGGGAAGAGTTATGCTACATGGACAAACTTTTTGTCCAGAATCGTGGACAAACTCCTAAGTTTCCCTTGAATATCATATTAATATTCAAGGGAAACTTAGGAGTTTGTCCACGATTCTGGACAAAAAGTTTGTCCATGTATACTTTTTGAAATGAGAATACCATTAGGTTGGATTCCATCATCTACCTTATATTATGCCAATGGGAACAACATTAGGCTGAATCCATCAGTATACCTTATATTGTGATTGTTACAGATTCTACTTGAAATTTAATAAGGATTGATTGGGTCATTTTGGTGTAGAAGCATCTTGTTTTCCAAACTTTTGGATGGCAACCTTTAGTTTTGACAATTGGTACTGAATTGATTAACTGTGTGAAGCACTGCTTGCTCACTCCATTGTTACTCATGTAAAAGGAGGCATCAAGGGTCTGGAATCTACTTTCTGTTAGTGTTAGGTTACCTGCTAGAAGGAAAAAACTGAATAGGGATGGATGGATGAGAATGATACTCAGATTATATGCTTAATTTACAAAAATTATAGATTTCATATGATACATGATGGTCACTTAAAAAGACTTTTATGGTTACTTATTGCTACTATCCGATGGTGTTATTGTGTCAGGCCTGTTGTTTTCTGTGCTCCTAGCAATCATCACATTGTATTAATGTTTGAATTGGAAAACAATAGTTTTATTGAGATTCTGTTTTTCATGGATGGTGGAATGGAGTATAAAATCCGAGAGTTGGAACTGAATCAGATCAACTGGAACCCATAAAGGGAAGAGGTTTTTATTTGAGTGGATTTGATCTTACATAGACCTGGCCTAATGGAGTTAAGGAATGGTGCTTGTGTCTACTGCAATTGGACTCGAATGAATTAACAGACTGCCACTTATGCCTTTTGCAATGGGTGTATAATTATCTGCCTACTGCGTGCCAGTTATTTTCTGACATTGAGATCTTGCACAGACAATATAACTAGAAATGGCTCTGCCGTATGTTTATCATACAAGAATGACTTCATATATATGCAGTTCTGCAAGTGATATTTCTGGAATACATCCTGGGTTTAGCATTGCAATGTTTTATATTAAAAATGTTAATATTCTTCAGACTTGGGACAAAAGATCCATTGTCCAAGCTTGCTCACAGGGAAGTGACTTCAGGTGTCAGGTAATAGTGGTGACTGGAAATCACTTCTTGTGAATTGATTTTTATTTTTATTTTTATAAATTGGCTCAATGTTAAATGAGAAGGCCATGCATTAAGGGCCAATCAATTTGTAAGACATGTTCGAAAGAAACCAATTTACCTGTTTTGCTTGTTGTCCATTTGTTTTTTTAGACACATCCAGTTCTTTGATTGATATCCCCTAGCTTATTTGCTATGAACACCAAAGTACACAAAAGAGAAAAGGGACAGCAGAAAGGCTTTACTTTGGTTGTGCAGTCACTTCTTCTGGTTCTATTATCAGAATAGCCATTTTGGTGGTAAATGTTGTTTGCCTTTAGTTATAATTATGCTGGATAACCAAGAGCATTCAATCTACTTCGTCTTTTAGTTGCCTTGCGGTAAAATCTATTTGTATCTTACTCTTTTTCTTTTTTATTTTCAATTTTTCAGGAACGGTTGGAATATATAGAAAGAGATCAACGTGAGTATACTTTGGATGATGAGGACAGGAAGGTGCAAGATGTAATTTTAAAGCCTGATCCCTCGAAAAATGATACGATGGTTCTAAAAAAGAGTATATCATGTTCCTATCCAAACTTGCCCTTTGATGAAGCCCTCCAAAAAGAAAATGAGAAGCTCCAGGTAGAACTACAAATTTCACAAGCTAACATGGACGTCGGCCAATGTGAAGTGATACAACATTTGATTGACGTCACCGAAACTGTAGCTAGTTCTCTACCAGAGAAAAGCTCAAACCTCAAAAACTCAAAGAAGTTAGAGCCCAATTATTCAGATACCACTAATGGACACTCCGCTGATGACAACTATGTGAGGCATTCCAGCGACACTAATTCATCTTTAAGGTTTGTTTCTGTGTTCTTTGAATAAACAATATGAAACATTGGCACTCATTCAGCTTTAAGGTTGGTTTTTTGTGTTCTTTGAATAAACAATGTGAAACGTTCTTGTTTTTGTTTTAATGAAAGTAGCCATTCAAAAAAAAAAAAAAAAAAAACTTTCTTGTTAATTTATTATACCATCATTTTGAATGTACATAGTAGACCTTGTTATGCACTTCTTTTCATAGGTAGACACTAGAGGATGTGGAATGCCACTTCATTCTTATGTTAGTACTTGTTAGTACAATTATTCTACCAGCATGATTTTGAAAGCAGTTGACAAGATTAGAAAGTTTCCAAGGGGGAAAGAACATAGAAAACAACAATGCACAAAGAAAAATGTGTCTGGAAGTAGGAATGTAATATAAATCAATCATCTGTAACATTTTCCCAAAAGTGCAGTTCAGTTTTAGGACTACTATTGTTCAAAAAGACTCAAAATTCGGTTGAGTGCCTGACTGGCACATGTGGAAGCACATCTGGTGGAGAAATTACCCTAGGACAACTAGGAATGTGAAACAAAAGAGTGCTCAAAATCTTAGCATCCCTTTTGTAAAAATGTCCCATCCCCTGATACCATACTGATATGAACTAGTATGATTTTCTCTAAAATAATAACATGATAAGCATATCTATTACTAATCAATTATCCAGATCAAAGCATATCTTAATTATGTTCTACATGTTGGATACTATATCATTTGTCTGAAACCTTTTAAATTTCGTACAGGACAACATCGGTTTCTTCAGGACATGATCTGATATCAAGTAGAGGATCTCACCAACATGAAGAGTGGCATTCAGATTTGCTTGGTTGCTGTTCAGAACCAACTTTATGTATGTTCCCATCCATCTCCCTAGTTTAAGATCTCAGAGTTTGGAGTTAGGACAGCAAATGTTCGGAAGATGCCTACAACCAATATATAATTCCAAAGTATTGGAGTTGTCATGAAGTCAATTCACGGTTTGCCTATTTGAAGCTATGTGTGGGTCAAGTCGGGTACCAATAGGCCGAACCAAACTAAACCTAAACTAAACCTCTTAATTGATTGGATTGGAAACCTAAGACCGTACTCAACCCACATAAGCCATTTGAAAAAAAAAAAATTTTGTATTAATAAATGGTAACATCTTTACATCAAACTTGTTAAAGGCATTTTCATTTTTTGCTTGTTTATCATTTACATTCAACCATTTTCTTGAGTTGGTTTAACAGTCTCAATACTTTTGTTCTCTTAAATCTCCTTTTTTTCATACATATGTTAAACTATTCCTAAGGGCCCCTTTGGCAATTTACTATTAAAGTAAAAGTAATGTAAAGCATCAAATCAAGAAAGAATAAAATATAAGGAGTTAATGATGGTATTTTATTTTTAATGGATTGGTAGGGAATCTTTTTTACTTTTTACGTAAAAAGTCGGTGTTTTTTTGTCATTTAGCGGAGAAAGAAGATTACTTTTTGACTTTTTTTTTTTTTTTTTTTTTAAAGAGGAGGGAATTTTGAAGGCTTGTACTTTTGATGTGACCCATTGTCTGAAAAATGAAGGCTTTACGTTACTTTTACTAACCTAGTAAAATGAAGTAAATTGCCCTATTGGTCCCATCTATAATCTATTATATGAAATGAATGTGGATATATCTTTGATGTCTTCGTTGTAGGTCTGAGTACAGTTTTTTGTGAGATTTCTGATGCTTGCCAGACACCCATTTGTGACTGATGAGCCAGCTATCTAAAATCAATCATCATCATCAAAGCCTCATTCCAACTATGTTGGGGAGCTATCTAAAATCTTCTTCTTCTTCTTCTTCTTCTTCTTCTTCTTTTTTTTGGTGGTCTTGGAAGATGTTTAAAGTACATATTCATGTTGCACTGTCAATATTTTTAGATCGAAATTTCAGTCATATACTGTTTTTCTTCTTTTTACAGGTTTGAAGACTTTCTTCTATCCTTGTGGGACATTTTCTAAGATAGCTACAGTGGCCAATAACAGGCATATTAGTAAGTTTATAAGATGTCCCTTATAATCTTGATATTTGTCATTACGGGCATTAACTAATACTTGAAAGCAGCGCTTGTGTAGAAGGCATCATGATCTTTCTTTTGTGAATGGACACCATGGTTACAATATGTCCTTTCATGGTCTCATAGGGGTTATGATGTCAATGCTCTGAAGGAATAAAATAACAGATGTTAATGCTCTAAAATATAAGCATATTATGCATCTTTCTGCCAGGATAGAAATATGGTGTCCAAGCTCATGTTGGATTTTGGTAGATTGAACTAAATTCCTCATTTTAATAAGGATTTTTCTTCTTAGAAAAAGAATATTTTCTAAAGGAATAAATAACAGACGTCAAGCTCTATAAGCATGCTATGCATATTTCTGCCGAGAAATAGTTTGTTCAAGCTCCTGTTGGATTTTGGTATATTTAAATTAAATTCTCTCATCTAGAAAATTCTTTTTCTTATGAGGAAAAAGAATATTTTGTTGAACCTTGAATCACTATAAATATTACTGAGATGATGATGTAACCACATTCTTGTTGCCCATGGATGACTGCTTGTCCTAATTTTCAAGATCCCCCCAAATGGCATCATGGTGATATTTACATTGAATTGCCAAATTAAACTATTTCATGTGCTAATGTCATTTTGCATTGAATGTCATCAAGTGTAGCATTTAGGTCCTGGCCGAAGTAATTTCAGATTACTCTCATATTCTGTGTGTTGGGGGTTAAAACTAGACGACTCAGGCAGGCAAGACAAAATAGTTCTAAAATAATATCTGGTTTGCATATTGCTTGCATATTTTTTAAGACTTAACCATAAGCATTGCTTCTAAATAATCGGATTTTGTGGACTTAGAGATTTTAAAGGTTTTAAAGTCTATTCTAGTGAAAGGGGGCATCTATGCATGGTGTGAAAACCTCATATGGGTGTTGATATGTTTTGATAAGATGCTCAAACATATTTTATGACAAGAGTGATCTACCTTATTTAAGCTTGTTGGGTAAGTTTCTATCCCTGTAATTTAGGAAAAGCCTACGGCGGGGTACCTGGAGATTTAATTTGGTGGGTTTTAAATAAAAGGAATGTTCCAAGAGGTTATATTGAAATTATTAAAGACATGTATGAAGGAGCAGTAACGAGTGTGAGAACTACTTGTGGAGAGATAGGGGAGTTTCCAGTGACCATAGGTTTGCATCAAGGGTCGGCCCTAAGCCCTTATCTCTTTGCACTGATTATGGATGAGTTAAATGCTCATATTCAAGAAGAGGTACCTTTTTTTCTATAAGAAGAAGAGGTACATTGGTGCATGAGATTTGAAGATGATATTGTATTGGTAGATGAATCAAGAGATGGTGCGAATACAAAACTCGAGAGATGGCGGGAAGCTTTAGAATCTACGGGCTTTAAAATAAGTCATATAAAGAAAGAATATATGGTTTGTAACTTCAATAGGCATATAGAAAGAGCTGCAACTTTTGTAAGGATTGAAGACCATGAGATACCACAAAGTGATTCTTTCCGCTGCCTTGGCTCTATAATTAGTAATGATGGGGAGATTGATGAAGATGTCGAACATAAGATAAAAGTGAGATGGTTGAAGTTAAAACTTGCTTTTGGAGTTCTTTTTGACCGACGAATACCAACAAGATTGAAGGGGAAATTTTACAGGACAACGATTAGACCAGCTAAGATTTATTGAGCAGAATGTTGGCCAATGAAGAAGCAGCATATGCACAAAATGGAAGTAGCATAGATGAGAACGTTGAGGCGGATGTGTAGTAAAACTAGGAAGGATAAAATTAAAAAAATGAGCGTTTTCGAGAGCATTTAAGGGTATCAATAATAGGGGATAAAATTAAAGAAATCCGTTTGAGATGGTTTGGATATGTCCAACGTAGGCCAGTAACTGCGCCGATAAGAAAAAGTTTGGCCATGATGGTTGATGGCCCACCAAGGGGAAGGGGTAGGCCGAAGAGAACGTGGATGGAGGTGGTAAAAATGGATACGAGGAAGTGTAACTTATTTGAGAATTTGGCTAAAGATAGATTCGGAATGGAGAAACATAATTCGTGTAGCCGACCCCAACATTGTTGGGACAAGGCTTTGATGATGATGATGATAAGATTAATCAATAATTATGTTCATTTTGATTTTTTTCCCCTATGTTATTTTGGGATGTCTAAATGCATTTTTCTGATGGGCTCAACCTCTTCTGTTTCTAATGTTCGTTATCCATGAAAGTGAATTTTATATTAAAGGAATTGTAGGATCTTGGTTCACTGGGCATGCACATTTTTGTGATGGCCAAGGCCGCAGTCTATGCTTGCGCTGTTTTGTTTTATCCTCTTTCTTTTTTCTTCTAGAAATTCAGGGACACATGCTCCGTTTTTGCATCTAAGATGGTTCCGCTATCTTTTCCTGATCTATTTAATAGCAACAGGAATACATAATTTGCAGTGTACATGTTTCTTATAGGTGTTTCAGAACATAGATGGAATTAAGGAACTGTTATTATTTGATATGTGAGCATTTGAAACTATCCTAATTGAATCTAGTGGATATAATTTGCCATCAGCATCAGCGGAGGTATGCAATGAACTGATGGCGTATTCTTTGATACTGGCATGCTGTTGCTATACTTGCTGCATCAGAAGGAAACTCCGCAGGATGCTTAACATCACGGTAAATCACTGTCCTCCATGTCTTGTTGTTGCTCAATAGACCAGTGCTTTTAGTGGACATAATAACCTTTCAAATAGGGAGTTCTGATTGCTCTGCTACATGCTGACAGTGCTATGCCATCCAATATTTTTCTGAAGCTGTTCAACTCAATTTACTATTTGCTAATAATTTCTGTCTTTTACTGTTATGTTCATAGGGAGGGTTGTGTGATGACTTCCTCTCGCATTTGCTGTGTTGCTGTTGTGCCCTTGTGCAAGAATGGCGAGAAGTAGAGATCCGTGGGGTTCATGGTATGGGATTTCTACCACAAATCTATATTTAATTTATTGTTCATTCTAATGAGCCAAAGTTGCAAGTGATATTTGGTAGGTTTTATTGGTACTTGGTCCATAAGTGCTAAGAAATAATCTTATGCTGCCATTAGTATATTGCACTGAAGGCAAACAAAGCCGCTCATATTAAACACTCTGCCCTCTATAGGAAATGGACCAGAACTTCAGGTGGGTAAACCTTGGACCATTTCCTAAGCAGGAGGTGTGATATGACTATCTTGGATCACACAGATTAGGTGTAAGGTGCCATCAGCACCCTACTGGTGGCAGCATAGGATCATTCTCTGAAGTGTTTGGGTGGCATTGAAAATAGATAGCCAAATTAAATGGGATACCGTGTTTCTAGTTCTACCACAAATCATTACCATTTACATACTTATCGAGGGAGCTGGAGTGTGAAGGAAGAACAGTTTCGCATGTTATGTGAATTTGTTTCCCCGTACGCCAGTCCCCAAGTGCATTACTGGACGGATAACCATCCAAATATCTAAACCAACTGGGAATTGAGGTACATTTATTATAATACTAACATTAATGACTCGATCGTTGCATCAACTGTCAACGTTGCATTTTTGGACCCAGCACCTGCTTGCAAAAGAAGGTTAATAATTTAATTCTACAATATTACAGGCCCTGAGAAAACAAAAACAAGCCCTCCGCCATCTCAATATATGGAATCATGATTGATAATGCCAAACACAGGGATAATTAGGCTTGGGTGTTCTGTGTTTTCCATAAAAGAATTGAATTTCAGTCAAGTGAAGACCCACAAAGGTACTGGTTGCTCAAGTAATTTGATGTTGTACTTGCATTTTTCTTTCTCTTAATCTTTGTACAAGCTCAGTTGTATACTTGAGACCTTATCATGTATCATAGGTTAAGTTAATTCTTTTTTAAAAGAATGTGTTGTAGGCTTATTCATTTATGAATTAGGAATGGTCTCACTGATTATTGTAAGCTATACTTGCCTGTATATCGTCTACGGTAATGGGACCGCACTGGAAGGATGATACCAAAAAAAAGAAACCAGTCAGGGCCTGCAACTGGATGGTTAAATGGAGATTCCAGTGGTCTGTATTTAGCATAATTATGTCAAACGGTCGATTGTCTATGATCACCTGATGTAGGGCCTTATAGTGTGACCCGTTCTGTGGGCATGGCCTATGAGATGATCAAGTGAGATGCATGTCTATGTAGGGCCTTATTGTGTGACCCGTCCTGTGGGTGTGGCCCTTGATATCATCAAGTGAGATGCATCAGGGGGCCTATATCAAATCGATTTTGTAGAACTAATTTTCCATTCAAGGGCCTTTTATCAAAACCAAGTAGGGCATATCAAATCACAACAAACATCCGGGGCTATTTAGAAAAACCCCTAAATTATATCACAATCTAATTCCTCTAATCATACATAGCCAGAATCGTCTGATTGGTCTCTCTGCACTAAATGGGTCTCACATGTAGACTACTATGCAGAAAAACCAAGTCCAATTGACCACTCGGTGCTGATGCAGAGAGAATGACAAAAGTCCTATCCATTACCCTGTTTGGTCAAAGCGAGGAAGAATTATGTATGTAAGAACTAATAATAGAAAAGAATATACTCACAATTGGTTGGATTGCAGAGCCAAACGTGTACCCCAGATAATACCTCATACTAAATGTGCATTAAACTCAATTAATCCCAATTTGAGTCCTTTGGATGAATTGTAAACACTTTTTAAACATTTGTCATAAATCTAGAGGACCATGCAATCATCATCTGTCATCTTTGAGCCATATTCCATCAATGTGAGATAGGATGGGCTGAATATTTTGAGGGAATCTTAGACTCTACAAGTGCCCTAGGATCTGATTTTCATCTCATAGGTGGTGTTGATATTTTAAATTTTTTTGGGAGAAGGTTCATTTAACAAAGGATGGTGTTAAAATAATAATTTTACCCTTGTAGTAATCAGATATCTTATGCTTTTAGGATATCGCATAATATTCATGGTAGGATATCATAATATTCACCTTTTTACCTAAATCAAGAAATTATGTTCTTTTGTATTTTTGAGCAAGTAGGATTTTGTGTGATTTCTTACTAGCATAGGATATTCCATCGTACCAAGGTAAAATTGTCAGTTTTGAATTGTCCAAATCATTCTCAAGTATTATTTAAATGTAAATGCTTATGAGGTAAAACTCAAGTACAATAGACACCAGTATCAAAATCCTTATTTACAAGAATCCTAAGCTCATGTTGCGAATGTCAAAACCTTTGGGGAAAAAAAAAGAAGTAAAAAAAAAAAAAAAAAAAAAAAAAAAAAAACCGATCATGTCCAACCTAACATAGGATGAATGTTGACAAACGTTAACTTTCTATACACATTGGACCCCACAAGCCAACAATCCAGATTAGCAGTGATCCGCACGTGCACACTCAAAATTGTCAATGTTGAATAAGATGTGACACCTATAAAGTAGGACCTTGCATTCAATGGTACAACATTAAGGCATGGGACCCACAATTGATGGGAGGAGGATGCCTTTGAATTGTCATCCTTCTAGTAAAAGATTCTATCCCATCTTCAAGGCCAGAGAAGTCAGGATCTTAGTAGAAAGGATCTAAGTTTTTGGAGCTTTCAAAAGTCAAATATGCATCTGACCATAGATCCTAAAGCCAAAAACCACTTTATTCCTGCCATATAATTTTTATTTTTTTTTTCAAAGAATGGCCAAAACATTTATGATTAATTGGTATTGACACTTCGGTATCACATACAAAAGATATATATATGTTGTATCTTTGATTCTTTAGATAGATAGTATCACTCTTAGCCAATCAACTAATTTAGTAAAAAAAAAAATTCTGAAAGGATGCTTTTTCCACATTAGAGCAATTTGAAAGAATGAAAATGCTTCGAGTAAAAACACACAAGAAGAACCTTTAAAAAAGTCAAAATCACACAAGAATAGAAAAAAGAAATGAGAACTTTTGAAAAGAATTATTTTTACCATAATCTATTTTTATTTAATTACTTTATATCATTTAAAATTAAATTGTTTTTCAACAGTAGCCAAAGAAAACTCCAAAATTGAAAATATCCTCGGACGTTTTCTTGGGACAATAATTTTTCAAGAACCATATTTGAGACATGATATATTTCACTAATGTATTAAGATAAGTATGGTGGGTTTTATTAAATGATGGTATCATTCCATTATAATTTGTGTTCCACTTTCATTCCTACGTGATGATCAGGAGGACAAGAGAGTTCATATATATATAGATCAAGTAAAACACATGTTGAGGCCAAAGTTGCCTATATCTTACCCATTAAAAATTAAGATTGGTTCATGTGGGTTCAAATCTCATCTAATCATTAATATAAGTTCTAATTTGAACAATATTCTTTCTAATTGGGAAGCTTATATGGAGTGTGGTCCTATTAAAGAGACGAGATTTGTCATTCGGGGGGCCGCTTATAATGAAGAGTGATTCTTCTAATGCAACTGCTTGGGTCTCTAAGCAAAAGGCACCCATGAAAACTTCAACTCCACTTCAATTTTCTTGGATAAGACGTTAACTCCACTTCAATTTCCTTGGATAGGAATGATTATGCAATTGGATTGTCCTATTTTTTAGAGTTTGAGTGTGTTGCATTTCTCTTGTACCTTTCCCTCCAGCTTTCTTGTGTTCTTTTTTCGTTACCATTCTCAAAAAGAAAAAAAAAGAAAAAAAAGAAAAAAAATTCCAAATTTTAGAGGTCCATGACATCCATCATATTAAGTTCAATATATTCCACATATCGGAAAGGATAAGAGTATGACAGGTCCAAATTGACCATGTACGCTAGTGGACCCCACAGGCTGATCCTTCCTGACAATTGATAAATAAACGTCCGTTTCTCAGATATGAATGAGGGGAGTTTATTGGGCATTGGGGCCCATCTAAAATGAAACCATGAGGATTTAAGCTGTAAAAATCCGGAGTTAAACCATGAAAGGTTACCCCTCAACAACTTCATTTTTATCCCAAATTTAATATAAGTATTCCTTTTTCTTTCAACCAAACTTCTCTTGACTCCCTTTATAACTCTTTAATTAAAAAAAAAAGATATAAGGTCATAATTATCTATTCTATATATTTATTTTTGGCAAGTGTTTGAGGATGATTCTATAATCACGGGTTAATGTGTTAGATTGATTAAGAAAAAAAACATAGGATTAACCTAAAATTCCAGGATTACCCCTACTTCCCACATACCTAAAAGTCATCTGGCATGAACGGTTAAGATCTAATTACGCGGGCTCCTTCTAGCAGGATCCGGATTCCTTACGCTCACCGTTTTTAGGAAGTAGCGGAACGGTACACTTCCTTCTGTTCAAGGAAATGGCAAAAGACGGTGAACGGTTCGCTAGGAAAAGACGAAACTACCCTTCAGATTTCTTATAAATACCACTGTCCAGAGAAATCCAAACCTCATTAGCTTCTCCTCCTTTTTCAATCTCTCTCTCGCGCTCTCTCTCTCTGCAACTTTGTAGTACTCCTTCAATGGCTTCCACTAAGAAGATTACTCTGAAGAGTTCGGACCACGAGATATTCGATGTAGATAAGGCGGTCGCTCTGCAGTCAGGGACTATTAAGCACATGATCGAGGACGATTGCGCCGACAATGGAATCCCTCTCCCCAACGTCACTGGGAAGATCCTCGCTATGGTCATTGAGTTCTGCAAAAAGCACGTAGAGATGCCCAATGATGCCGATGATCGATCCACCGAGGATGACCTCAAGAAGTGGGACGCTGAGTTCGTCAAGGTCGATCAGGACGTTCTCTTTGATCTTATTCTGGTAATGAATGAATCCCCCGTCAACCCCCCTTCTCCTTTTTTTTTTTTTTTCATTGTATATCCATCTGGTCTTTGGTTTATGATTCTGGGGTGGTGTTGGTTTGATTGAATTTTGGGGGCTTTTGGTGCATTGGCGTTGGCTGTTTTGTGTTTCTTGGTTTGTGATGATGATGGGTTTTAGTTAGATTTTGGAACTAGATTGGGTTTTTTTTTTAAAGGGTTTGTACCTAATCTTTGATTTCTTTTTCTGGGGTGTTCTTGGTTTGGTTCATTTGTTATTATACCCTTCTCCTTTTTTTTTTTTCATTGTATATCCATCTGGTCTTTGGTTTATGATTCTGGGGTGGTGTTGGTTTGATTGAATTTTGGGGGCTTTTGGTGCATTGGCGTTGGCTGTTTTGTGTTTCTTGGTTTGTGATGATGATGGGTTTTAGTTAGATTTTGGAACTAGATTGGGTTTTTTTTTTAAAGGGTTTGTACCTAATCTTTGATTTCTTTTACTGGGGTGTTCTTGGTTTGGTTCATTTGTTATTATAATTGTATTTAGGGTTTTTGTGTTAACGATGTGAGTTTGTGTTTGTGAAATTATACTGGGTTTTTGAGTTTTTAGAGTTTTGTACCTAATCTCTTAATGTGGATTCACAGTTGCTGTCTTGTGTTTCTTGATTGTTGATAATATTGGGTTTTTTTTTTTTCTTAGGGTTTGTACCTAATCTTTGATTTCTATTCCTGGGGTGATCTTGGTTTAGTTGATTTGTTATTGGAATTGGATTTAGGGTTTTGGTAGATTGACGGTGGTGAGTTTTTTGTTTGTGGAATTAGACTAGGTTTTTACTTTGCAAAATTCTATATCTACCCACCCATTTTGTTGAGCACATCCACGTTCCTTCTTCAAAAGTGTGTCCTCAGGAAAATTGGGGGTGCATATAGGCTTTTCCTTTTACTTTTTAGGGTTTTTGTACCTCTAATCTCTTAATGGTGGGTCCACGTAATGTAGTGTTGACAAGTGTTTAATTGGTTGGGTTCTAATTTTTCTGTTGTTTTTTCTAGGTTTTCTTGATGGGTATTGGTAGTGGAATGGAACTTAGATTTTTTGTGGGAATATTTGTGTTTCTTTGTTGATGATGATCATGCGTTTTTGTTGAAATCAGATTTGGAGATTTCTTTTTTCTTTTTTTTTTTTTTTTTTTTTTTTTTTTTTTTTTTTTGTGGTTTTAAGGTTTGTTCTTAATCTCTAATGTACACTGCCATCTTTAGTTTCTGTTTGTAGTTCTCTTGATTGTTTTGTAATGGGAATGGAATTTAGGGTTGTGTTGGATCTTGGTGGTGAGTTCTGTGTTACTTGATTATTGATTGATTGTTTTACTGTTTTATTTATCTATGTTTTTTGATTGGTAATCTATTAAATTCAATGTTTTTGCGTGTTTGGCAATTAACTAGTTAACTTAAAGTAAAGTGAATCAAGACAAGAAATGACAAAGGGGTCCTATCAAAAGTATATAATTTTAAATTTCTCTCCTAATTTTTTTTTAAAATAAAAAGTCAAAAAGACAACCTCCTTTCTCCACTAAAAAAAATAAAAATCCACTTTTTTATGCAAAAAGTCAAAAAGATTATATACCAAACAACTAAAAACAAAACATCATCGTAACCCCTTATATTTTATTCTCTCTTGATTTGATGCTTCATTTCACCATATTTCAATTCACCATACATCCAAATACGGGCATACGATTGGTGATCAGTCCTGGACATAATATGATAGTTTGGATTTTACTCTCTTTTTATCATTTTTAAGAAGTAAAGAGGAGAAAAAGATCACACCCCTATCTTTTTTTCTAGTAAAGTTTGTTGATATCTTAAACATATTGGGCTATTACTGATATTTTACTATGGATGTATTAGAAAGAGCTACTTATTCTTTTTATTTGTCAATAATTTTAGTGTTAATTTTACTTTTTGATAAAAAAAAAAGTAAATAAATGAAGATCCCGCGATTCGCTCAATGATTTATGGATCTATTTTGTTTGGTCCCTTGGATAATTTGCAATACAATTTTGATTTTCTAAGCAATGACTGCTCATCCCAAATCCATCTTTGTATGTGATTGTTTTATTATATGGTCATTTTAAATTGTCTGACAAGTACTGGTTTAAAATGTTCATCAAGGCTGGTACTAAATTTTATATTTGAGGTCCCATTTATAGGTAAAGTTTCATGACTTAAGAATCCTATGGTACAATATTTGTTTTATCCAATCCCATGATTCAGGTGCTTCACCTAGCAATTGTTAAATCACTAATTTTACTCTCTCTCTCTCTCTCTCTCTCTCTCTATCTCTCTCTCTCTCTGTAACTTATTAGGTGTTTCATCCATGGGATACTTCCATGGATGAAGATGGATTGATTTTGAATTTGTGTTGTGTATTAATTGCAATTTAATTTTGTTGGTGTTGTTTTTCAGGCTGCCAACTATCTGAACATCAAGAGCTTGCTGGATTTGACATGCCAGACAGTGGCAGACATGATGAAAGGCAAGACCCCAGAAGAAATTCGCAAAACATTCAACATTGTAAACGATTACACCCCGGAAGAAGAGGAAGAGGTGCGGAGGGAAAACCAATGGGCCTTCGAGTGATCCAAGCTTTATGTGGAAAATGGAATACACCATCTATAGGTGTCTAATAGGTTTCTTAGTAGTTTAGTAATATGGTAGTAGTACTATTAGGTTGATGATTCTAATATTAGTAAGTGTAAATGGGTTGGTGCAGCAGACATTGAATACAAAGTTGCCAACCTCTTTGAGACTCTTGACACACAGATGATATCTTTATTTTAGTAGTTAATTCGTTTTATTATTATTATTATATATATTTTTTGAAGTAGTAGTTGTTTCGTTAACATTAGAAAGTGTAAATGGGTTGGTGCAGTGGAAATTGGACAGACATTGAATTTTAAATCTCTGGGACCGGATGTTATTTTTATATAAGTGGTCAACTTAAAAAAAAAAAAAAATACTGGGTCACATGAAACATGAGATAAAAATGATTGTTGACCGATTGATGGATGTGGTTATAATATATAGGAATTGAATACATTGTAAATTCATACCACGAGTGGTTAAAGGTGAATTTTAAAAAAGTAGCATCAAGTACTCTCTCTTTCTTTTGTAGGAATAGGATCTAAATATATAGAAGACGGGAAATGAATAAACCCATCTTTGCATCTTTGCTTCAATTTCTCAAAAGAAGAAAAGTTTGTTAATACTTTTTTTTTTTTTTTATGTTCTTTAGTTGTATCAATCTTAAATATTCAATTCCTATGTAAAACAGATAGCCCCAAATTTTATCTTTTTTAATCCACATTGGGCCCCATAAGCCAACAATGCAGATTCCATCAAAGTTGTTCAACGTTGAACAAGTTGATGCGACACCTGGAGAGGAGGGCCCTTGCGTTCATATTACATGATGGGTCCCACAATAGATGGAAGGATGCGTTCAAAAGTTTCTCGACTTATCCATCTTTCTGTCCCAAAGAAGTCACGATCTTAAGAAAAAGGAAACAGAGAGAGGTTAAGAGCGGGCTAGAGTCAAATGTGGTATTGATACTTGGATAAAGCGAAAAACCAATATATTCAGGCCCCAACATCACTGTCCCAACCAGAATGGAAGGTTTGTTATTTTTTTATAAGAATAACAAATTTGCCCTACATCACTGCACTCGCAATAACTCTCAAGCACATGATTAGACTTCATGTATTAAATTATAGTTAATAAATAGATGTTATAATTATACTCAAGAGGATTTTACTAGAAAAATCTCGTAAGACTCGTTATAAGTAAAAAACACCATCAATATTTTATAAAGACTGTAGTGGTCTCAGGGCTCTATTTGTTTTTTTTTTTCTTTTTTGAGTGGCTGCTCTTTTTACTTTAAAAAGTCTCAAAACCCTTTTCCCCATTCTTCTTCCATCTCCAATCTCTTGAAACGAATCGTCTAATTGCCAAGGAGACTGAGACGATCCAAAGGGAATAGATCATTGAAACCGCCATCATTCAAAATGCTGTTTTTCAGAAGGAAATTCAGATTCTGAAACTCAAAAAAGACGTCTCCTCAATGAGAAACTCGCCCAAATCGCTACTCGTTGTCATTGGCATCGGCGTCGCTTTTTCCGAATATGACTCTCAATCTCTTCTACTGAAGAGGAATAAGAATCAAATCTCAAGTCTCTTCTATTGAAGAGGAAGAAGAACTAAATCTCTTCTACTGAATCCGTTGGATAGGTCCCGGATCTCCACGGCCCATTTTCCCCACGACCGTTGTTGAAGTCCGCGAAACTTCTTTCCACCCAAAGAAGTTGTAGGTCTCGACTCCACCGCCGCCTTCACCACCTTGTTGTCCTCACACTTGTCATTGCCCTCTACAAGCTCCCTCCTTTCACCCCATCTGACCCCAACAAGCACATCTTCCCCACCTACTACGGCAATGCCGCTGCCCTCTTCGTTTAGATGGGCACCTACCGTGGCGGCCCCTTCGCCTTCGCCGTCCTCGGTTTCACCCAAATTAGTGCTGTGAATGGAGATATCCTTACCTCTGTTAGTACTGTGAGCGAGGATATCCCCGCCCACCAGAGTATTGTGTGTGTTGTCTCTCAAAATTGTATCAGTTGAGCCGGGGATATCCCTGCCCAAATTAGTGCTATGAACGTGGTTGCAGAGAGATCCGTTCGGATAAAAAAAAAAAGGCAAATGGGAAAAGGAAGTTTGACATTCTTTATGTTGTAATGAACGATGAACGGAGATATCCCCACTCATTTACTTAGAATGAATTGCGATATTCCCGCTCAATACCAAAAGCAAATAAAAAAACTAGTGAGAGGACCAAACTGGTCTATTTAAGACATTGATTGTTTTTTTGCTTTTCAGAAGTCTAAGGGGATTTTTCTGGTTAAATCCTCTATAAGCAATTATAAATATATTTATTGATTGTCATTATGATCAATTTGGATTTTAATGAAACGGACTCTCTATTGATAAAATTAAGCTAATAACTTACGGTAGTTGCAAGGTTGTTGATTTTGGGGACATGGAATGTATATTAAAAAAATGGAGCTGTAGTACTAAAAGCTAAAACCACAAGGGCCTACTTATAAATCCTAGAAAACTTAGGAATTATATACAAAATACTCTATCAAAAATTTAAAAGAATATATTTGCCATATTGGTGCAATTTGATTCTAACTAAACGTAAAATAAAAAAATTAAAAAAAAAATGATAGTCAATATTATCTACTTTTGTGAGATTATATCGATCTATTTCAGTCATACAGATATTAATTGATAAATACTACAGAGACTGAAAAACTAATAGTGTCGGCTAATATGTCTACTAGGGATCATTCCCTGGCAGGGTGGGTTACCGTTTCCTCTCGTGGCCACTGGGCTACCTTTGGGAAAAAAAATTTATCCTCCCTCAAAAATGGTTTTGTAATGTCAATGATTAAGAACACCCAATAAATATGCAACACCTAGATATTATATCCGTGCCACTTGTCATCACCATTTTATTGGCGGACATAGCCAATAATATTGCAGAGTTTAGTTGAGATCAAATTTTGTTTTACCAATATGATAAATACGTCAAATTTTCTACCATAGGAGTATGCAGAAAGAAGGGAGAGTGTCGTATTTTCAATTCTTACCGATTACAAAAGCGGGAGGCTGTATAAGAAAATTACCTTGATGAATATAAAATAGATTTATGGTAATTTTGAAATAGAAAAGCGCATTCCTTTTTACCTTATTCATGTGATTTTTATGC
This sequence comes from Camphora micrantha, assembly GCA_003546025.1. Taxonomy (NCBI): domain Eukaryota; kingdom Viridiplantae; phylum Streptophyta; class Magnoliopsida; order Laurales; family Lauraceae; genus Camphora; species Camphora micrantha. Next base: position 31,713,723 of record QPKB01000009.1, on the reverse strand, counting down.
ACAAAAGAGAAAAAATACTTGAGAAAAATGATTGAGGGCCCAAAGACTTCATAATGATAGCAGAAGGCCTCCCCGCCATATTTTTTTTTTTTTAGTTTTTAACATATTTGCACCCATTCCGTAATATCACAGAATGTTGAGTTATTTCATGACATTGCGAAGTGTCTTTTTTCATGAAACTTTAATGTCGGATTATCACAGAATTCCATAGTATTAGAGATCGTCTAATTCCGTAATATTGTGGAATGGAGGCCCACCGTCGTTGTTTTAAAGTTTTTGAATCCTTTGTCATTTTTTAAAATTTAAATAGGATCTCTTTTTTGTAAAAAATCTCTTGTTTAATTATATTGTTAGAGGATAAATGTTGTATTATTTTCCAAAGGTTTTATTTTTAATTTATTCATATTCAACTATAGTTTCTTAAAAACTAGATTAAAAATCTCTCAATATCCCAATGTGAAAGGGAAAAAAGCTTTCATAGTAGAAAACTGCCTATTCTCACATTTTTACTATAAGGATTGGAGCTCAAGAAGTATTTTCTTGGTATTATACATTTAGTCTTATCTATTTCTTAAAATTCTTTTATGGTTAATATTTACTGTTTAATATATTTTTATACTAATAACTTGAGAAAACTTGAAACTGTAAAGATCTCCATCATTAATTTGATAATATTTTTTGTATGTGATGATTAGCATAAACTACATGCTATCGAATTGATTAGTTGAGACCACAAAATAAAGCACGAATTGATTTGATAAGATATTTATTGTGGATTCACTTGTCTGACTCCATTTTTTTTTTTCTTTTTTCATTTATATGAATTGAAAGGACACATTTTCATGTAGAGGATTTTACTGGGAAAATCCTCTTAGACTTTGTGAAGACCAAAAAGGCCCCTAAAGACCAATATAAACTAAAAAGGCCCTCCCAACACTTTTTTGGTTTTTTTTTTTTTTTTTTTTGGCTGAGCGTCCATCACTTCTTCTTCCTCCTCTTTCTCCTCTGTTTTCTTTGTCTAAGAGAGAAGATTTTACTAGAAAAAAATACATTTACCAATCCTGCATCCACATGGTGTATCCAGCGTTCAGATTTAATGGTGAAGCCCGTGTAATTTCTTGCCATATACATACCTTCCCCAAAACTCCATCGCATTAGCCATTCCACATGAGAAAACTCACTTGCCCCTTTGAATTAAGCAACAAAACCCCAACTCTTTTTGTTTAAGTTTAAGTGGGTTGAGTTTTAAGAAAAAGAGATGATGGTTGTGATTCATGGTTGTGATGGGGCTAGATGGAAGGAGAGATGATGACGTGGTATTTGGTTTTGGATTGGCTAGTTTTGATGGGCAGTGGTGGCTGCATAGTGTTGTTGGTGTTGTGATGGATTGGTTCTAGTAGAGATGAAGATGGAGAGAGAACATTCGGATTTAGTTGGAGTGGATTCGGATAGGTGGGTAGAAAGAAGATGAAAAAGAAGAAGATAAAGGTGAGCAACGATGTTCTTGCTCAACAAAACAAGTAATTTGTAATATCGCCGCTTGGCAAAATAATAAAAAGGTTATGAGCAGCAAACCTGTATCTTCTTCTTCTTCGCCTTCTTCCCACCCACCTATCCAAACCCACTTCAACTGAATCTAAACATTGTCCCTCTCCTTCACCATTCTTCTCCAACGCCATAGCCCACTTGTCTATCATCAAACCAAACTCCAATTTTATCTCTTCTCACCTCCCACGTACATTCAAACCCCTTCACCATATAATCCTCCAAACCAAACAGCCCTCATGTCTCCTCTCAACCCATCTTCTATACTCAACCAGATTGAAGAAAACATCATCTTTCTGTCCTCAAAATCCTTCAAACAAACACTACGCAACCAAGCTACTAGACCAGCCCTTTCATCATCACCACAACCACGAATCACAATCATAATCTCATTAATGAAATCCCTTTTTCTTGATTCAGCAATCACTTGTGAAATAGAACAATGGGGTTGTTGGAGGAGAAGCGAGGAACAAGAAGAAATGGAAAGGAGGGAAAATGGGGTTAGTGCTAGCAGAGGGGTGGAGATATCCCCGCTCGGGGCCATTTTGGTCGATATGCCTTTTTGGTCAATATTGGAATTTGAAGACCTTTTTGCTATTCACAAAGACTAAGGGGATTTCTTTGGTAAGATCCTTAAGAATCTCATCTAAAAATATCCTTCTAAAATAATAAGCTTCTTTACACATAGTTAAGATTACCCAATCAATATTAATATTCTTTTAATGTACACATCATAACAAACTCATTTACTCTTGAGATATTTCTTTTAAGAGGATTTTACTCGAAATATCCCAAGATTCAGTCATTTATAGTGAAGGGTCATCGCAAATTGTGTAGCACTAACGAGGTCCTCTCGCCAATTTTTTATATTTTTTTATACTTTCTTCTTAACGATGATAGCGTCACCATGGTCGACGCATGGGCGACGTTAGCGTCGCTCATCAGAGCATCTCCTAATGTCTTCTTTTTTTTCTCCTCCTATTTCTCCATGGTGTTGGCTGCAAACTACCTTCAAAAGTCCAAGTGAACAGTGTCACATTACTGTACACATGGTACCATTTTTAAGACCAAGGGACCGGTGGCATTGTAACGAGTGCATATCCATGAAAAAGATTGTGGAGATAGGAACGTTTCCTCCAAAGTGGGTGTGTGGGGATTTTCCTAATCTTGGTAAAAGCACCAGCTAATCATGTCTTGGCTTCGGTAGCTGTACCAACTAGACATATGTTGAGCTCGGATAATTGCATCTCAACAATAGCGTAAGAGCAGATATTTCGCAGAACTGAGATCGTGCTAGCTTTGGTAAAGAGTACCAGCTGGGCACATCTTGGTCTCGGCCTTATACATCTCGATAGTGGTGCCAGATCGTATACCAAGATCATCCTAGTCTCGGTAAGAGTATCAGCTATGTATACCTTGATCTCGACTCGGCAACAGTGCCAGGATACGTCCTTGTAAAAGTACTTGATCACGGTAAAAGTACCTAATCTCGATAAAAGTTCCAGACGTCAGGACAGCCACGTTGCAGAGCGTACTGACAGATAGGAAGGGTGCCAGATAGAGATAAGGAGTTGTCCTTATCAACGGTCACATCCGCAATCATGCGAAAAATTAAGGCATGGTCCGATGGGACAGTACCTCCACCTACCCCCACTCAAGGTATGGTCCGATGAGACTTCACATCCAAAAGTCAGCTCTCGACTTATATATATACATGGAGTAAACCAAGTACGAAAACAAGACCACAGGCTTTCACACTTACACTTTTCCTTCTTCCTCCATCCTTTGCTGAGTTTTTGAACTAACTTAGGCATCAGAGGGCCTTGCGCTGACAGCAGCCAGGGTCTCTGATTCTTTGTTTCTCCTCCTCTTCCAGGTTTTCAAGCAGCTAATCCTTCCTAAGAAGTTTGATATTCATCTAAGTAAGTCCGTATTAATTTAAACACTTACAATTGGTGCCGTCTGTGGAGAAGCGATTGAATCATATTCATAAACGCCAAGCCTCCAAAAGTTAAGAAGTGAGGAGAATCTCCAAAGACAGCGCAGTTGCTGCCACCACTAGTGTTGCCAGCACAATTGCCGCCGATGCTCCCAGTGCAATTGCCGCCGGTACTCCCAGCGCAGTTGCCGCCAATCCCTCACCAAAGGAGATCCGAAGGAAGATCTGGTGCAGCAAGCAGGGAAGGACCTGTCACTTAGTCGGGTTCATCATCGAAGGGGGTGACAACACCTCCCCGACAAGATAACCTTCTGATGGCACCTTCCTTGCAGAATGCTCCTTAACCAGAGCCTCCCCGACGAGATAAAACTCCAATGCTAGCTAGATCTCGTCAATCCCATCATCATATTGATGAGGATGACGATGATAACTCTCTCCTCGTGGATATCAGGGCCTAAAACCTTGTTATCCAAGAGCAAGATGAGACGATTTGTCGGCTCCGGTAGCAACTCCAAAAAAGAGTGAAGACCCCGGTTCCACCCCCTAGACGCAACTGAGCTCCTTCTGCCGAAAAGGATTTGAGGCAAATCCTAACTATCAAAAGGGGTGACCGAGCGTACAATGAAGGCTCGAGTAGCGGCCCCTTGGAAGACGACTCAAAGAGGTCGAGACAGAGACCGGAGGTCAACGACGACTTAAGGGAATTGCTTGACCGACTAGTTAGGCAAAATGTCCAACGGAACATGGAGGTGGTCGGCTTCACCCGAAATCGACTAAATGCCTTCGATGCTAAAGACCTCGGCACATCTCCCTTCTCTCAGGAGATAATGGACTTTTCTCTCCTTGAAAAGTTTAGGTCCCAAGGGTCGTCCTTTATGATGGGACCTCGGACCCTGCTACACAACTCCGGCATTTTACATAGAGGATGTCAGTATGGGGCGATCTCGGCCACCTAAACTGCAGAGTCTTCTTTTCCAGTTTAGGAGACCTCCCCCTGAAATGGTTTTACGCACTTCCAGAGGGATCAATTTCGAATTGGCGGCAGCTCCGAAATTCTTTCTTGGAAAAGTTCCAAGCTCATAGGGTCACCCCAAAGACAGACGATGACTTGATGGCTATCAAAATGAGGGGAACCGAGAACATCACACAATTTTCCAAAAGATTCTGGACCGTTTATAGCCAAGTTGAAAATGCCACAGATACAGTGGCAATCAAGTCCTTCAAACAGGCTCTGTTGCCAGGCAACGAGCTTTGAAGGGACTTGATTCGGATCCCTGTGGTCACGGTGAAAGCACTGATGGCCCAGGTGAACTAGTTCATTGAACAAAAAGAAGATGAGGCCCGAGCTCGAGAAAGTTTTGGCTTCTGGCAAGAAAACAGAGCCTCCAAGAGAGACAAGAAATCATCTCGGAGGGAGGAGGCGTACCGAAATGAGGCGTCACCAAGCTCAGCAGTGAACTCGGTCTCCACCTCGGGGTTCGGAAAGAAGTCCAGCCCAGCTACGGCCTCCTATAAAGCTGAGAGCACGTTCTTCACGGAGCCAATCCACAAGCTCCTCGGGAAGGTCAAGTCTCAGTCATTCTTTAAATGGCCGCAACCAATGAAGGGTGATCCATTCACCCGAGATCAAAATAAGTTTTGTGCTTATCACAAGCAAAATGGGCACAGAACTAAGAATTGCAAAGCCTTCAAGTCCTACCTCGAGAAGCTCGTTACAGATGGGCACTTGAAGGATTACATTAATGAAAAAGGCAATCCGGCTCGTCAATGCCGAGATGAAGATCAGGATAGTGATGAGCCGAAGGGCGTCATTCCATGAAGCTGAAAAATCCCAAGCTCCTAAACTTCATGTTACAGAACAAGGAAGTGAACTCAGTACTCGTCACATAACAGCAATGAAAGCCCAAATTCTTGTAAGTTTCACGGTGGAGCTTGTTTCCATTAGTTCGGCACCGAGACAGCTCGAAACCGAACTGGGGGGTAATGAGCATGACCGTGGAATTACCGAAACCAAAGGAGAACAACCTCGGAAGCAGTTCCTTAGTCTATCACCAAAGGCCTTCGTCAACGGATCCTCAAAATAGGTGACTCCGATCTCCAAAAGGTACCAGCATAGTCCTCCAATCTCCAGAAGGGGTTCCCAATTTGTGACGAGCCAATCAAACGGAGACTACCAAGCTCAGACGAAAGGATGATGACCTACCTAACTCAAGCAAAGCAAATCAGTCTTGATAGCAGGCTGGTTCATAAAATCTGGCTGAAAGCAACTCGGTTTTTGTAACTTGGCACCGAATTAGCACAGCCCAATCAAGGTGATCTTAGTCGCCAGACAATCAACATACGGACTTGAGGACATGGATGGTAAAGAGTTACCACGGCCATGGAGTGCGATGCACCTCAATCTTTCAATTCTCGCTAAGTTGCAGAACTCGGTAACAACCTACCTAACTGCTACGGAGCATTAGGGAAATGAAAAAAGACCTTAAACAGTTAAGGCGCACCAAGTTACGGAACTCGGTGGTCATCTCGGTGTGGAGTAGTGAATTCGGTTATGGAACCAACTATGCAAAACGCCAAGTTACAGAACTCGGCGACTACTTCGGCAATATAAGTTTGGTTACATAACCAAATATACGCCACACCAAGTTATAGAACTCGGTGACCACCTCAGTGTTGTAAGTTCGGTTATGGAACCAACTATACAAAAACACCAGGTCACAGGACTCGGTGGCCACCCCGATGAAGTAAGTTCCGATTATCAAACCGAACTCGATTACTTGAGCAAATGTTCTGGTTGTTGAACCGAACTCAAACATGTATAGAACTCGGTTATGGAACTGAGATCAAGCATGTGTAATTCTCAAAGAAATGTTTGATTGCAAGCATAGAAAAAAGAAAAATGCAATTGTATTCATAGATTCAAAAAGTACAATGTTCATTATTACATCAAAATTATCTTAAAAAAGAAACCACAAAAAAGGTCTTCAATCTGCGGCCTCGACGGTAGCATTGGCCTCGGATTCGGGAGCTTCGATCACAGGGGCTTCGGTTGTAGCAACTTTAGAGGGGGCCTCAGATTCAATAAATGGAGCGGGGGCAACATAGCCCGATCCAGGATCAGAGCTTAGGAACTTGGGTGGATCCTTGTAGACTGGGTGGTCCTCGAGGACCCCGACTTTCTTTAATGCAGCCCGACACCCGAGTTCCACACTCAGAGATTCACTTTGTCAACCTTCTCCTTGTACAGTCTCATCGCCTCCGCCACCCCTTCATTAAGGGTAACCTCGAATTCAACCTGGACTTTTACTTCAAGCTCGGTACTTTGCTTCTCCAAAGTGGCTTCGAGCTCAGCCTTCTCCTTCTTCAAGGTCGCTTCAATTTCGGCCTCCTGCCTCTTCTGAACTTTGGCCTTAGCCTTCAATCTCTCGATCTCGGCCTTTGCCACATCGAGCTCGGCAATAAGGCCGATGTTCCTGTCCGCTTCTTCCTGCAGCTTCTGGTTGTTGGCACCTAGGCAGTTTTGAGCTTTTTCTTCTCTGCTTCCAACCTCGGGACCTTGGAGACGTTCTGGTGAGACATCTCCATGACGACTTGGACCTTCTGAACGATTTGTAGAATAAATAAGTGTCAAATCGAATACTTAGTAAAACTTATGGACGAATAAAGCTTACCGAGAGGGTTGATTGCAATGACGACACCATCAGCATCATGTCGTCCGCTTCCCTGTGCCTCTTCATATCACTCGGCAAAGCGTATGCACCAGTAAGCGCGACAACGACAAGGGGATTATTGGACACGCGGTCATCCACCATCAATGGCCTACCAGGCCCGAGCTGAAGCCTCGGTCTCCACGGATCTGGCCCAGTAGCCTGCAATGCCGAGATTGGGCCAGGATCCTGCCCAGCTGGATCTTTGATCCTCGGCCTCTTCTCCCGCTGAACCTCCTCCCTTGTAATTTCGGCAAGGCATTGCTGAACTCATGTACTTGAAGAAGTAACAGGAGTAGAAGTTGAGGCCCCAACGGCACGCGAGGACGCAGAGACAGGAGTGGAATCAGGAGCAGCGCCAGGGAGTGTGGAGGCAAGAGGGGCTCAGCCTCCAAATATCCTAGCCCCCAGGTCTGAGACCATAATCGGAGGTCGGCGCTGTGACATTGCTTCTCTTTCTTCCAAGCTAGAAGGAGGGCTAGAAGACTGGACCACTTGCTGCGATCTACCTGACCTCGCGGAACTCTCAACCTCCATGGCAGCGATGCTGGTTTCGGCAGGCTCACCGCTCTCCGAATCGGACCCTGAAGTAGCGGCTTCGGCGCCAAAAGCGACTCGATGCTCGACATCGATCGGGGCTAGAACCGGTTTTTCCCTTTCCACTTCAGCAGCAACTTCGAGCTCTTCCCTGGCCTGAGGCAGATCAATCCTCCTCTTAATGAAGGAGTGGTACCTTGGCTCATAATGCAACAGTGCAAAAGCGGCTTGGTAGTTATGACCTCGGTAGCTATATATCGCCCGAAACCACTCGTTGTTCCGCATCCAGCCAACTCATTTGGCTTCCCTTCTTCTCTGGTGAACGTCTACACGAAAAACAGAAAAGGTTAGTTCAACAGAACAAGAAAATAGAATCATAGAAAAAGCTTGAAAAGCTAAGAAGCTCGGTGATTACTTGGGGGGCTCCCGAGGTTACGGGGAACCTTGTCGATTCTCGCCACTTCGGGCATATGATGAATCTCGTTTGATGTACTAGTTAGGCATCAGAGGGCCTTGTGCTGACAGCAGCCAGGGTCTCTGATTCTTTATTTTTCCTCCTCTTCAAGGTTTTCAGGCAACTAATCCTTCCCAAGAAATTTAATTTCATCTAAGTAAGTTCGTATTAATTTAGGCACTTACAGTGGGTATGGCCCATATAAGGCAATTAAGAGATATGTTTGAGATCATTCAAATGTGGCATTACCTGTAAAGTTGCAGACCCAAGAATCTAAGTAAGTCCGTATTAATTTAGGCACTTACAGTGGGTATGGCCCATATAAGGCAATTGAGAGATATGTCTGAGATCATTCAAATGTGGCATTACCTATAAAGTTGCAGAGCCAAGAAAAAGAAAGCATGACTACCATTTGACCTCATTAAGCAATGTATACAATAAATGGTAGAGCCATCTAATACAGTTGGCTAAGAATCAATAGATGGGGATGTTGCAGAAAAACTATCGTATTCATCACAGGCCACTAGTGTGTCTTCCCACTATGACAGGTAAAAGGGTAGGAGAGGATGAGGTTAGGATGGTTTGAACACCACCCAAAATGAGGAGAGGACACAATTATGATAGAAGTTGCTCCCATTCGATTTCAGAGACATCGATCGGTTTTTTTTAATCCCACTTTATGGGTCTCCATCCCCACCATTCGACTGGATGCGGGTCAAGTAGGAGTCTTCCGTGTGGGCAAGATGGAGAAATAGGAGGAGGAGAGGAAAAAGAAGACATTAGGAGATGCTTTAACAAGTGACGCTAGTGTCGCCCATGGTGACGTTATTGTCGCTCAGACAAAAGTATAAAAAAATATAAAAAATTGGCGAGAGGACCTCGTTAGTGCTACACAATTTGCAAGGACATTTCACGATAAATGGCTGAATTTTGGGATTTTTCGAGTAAAATCTTCTTCTTTTAAATAACTCATGGACTCTGAAATTCCCTTGAGTATATATATTTTGCAAGTTTAGGCAGAAGAACTTATATACATAGTGGAATGAAAATGCTCTTTCTTTTATATATGTATGGGAAAGGGCTCCCACATGGGGAACCTCAAGTCCATTGTATTTAAATGGAACTAGGCTGCTATGATGAATCTCGTTTGATGTACTAGTTTGAAAATATGAAAAACGTGATTTTTCCTATATCAAAAGAGAGAATCTATAATATATATTTTTTATTATTATTCTTCTCACATGGAAAAATGAGATCTCCATTATAGGGAAAAAATGATTTTTGATATGACAAAAGTTATTTTTTATATGGGAAAGTGAAAGCTTTGGCTTTCCTGCATGGAAAACTTTTAAACTAAAAACAATTCCCTCCTTTAGGGGGTATTTGGAAAATATATGTTTTTAAAGAATTTGCTATATTATCTTCTTGTTTGGAATGTGATATACACACCTAAAAACTAGGTGTTTGAATAACTTAAAAGATAGATTTCAATATCACACTTTCTTACAAAAACTTTTATACTAAAATATTAAAGTATATGATGTATAAAATAAATCTTTGGGTAAGAAAACTATCCAAAACAAGGGCTAAAGTTTTGCAAATATGAGTGGCCTTACAAAAACATTTATATTAAACGAATACACGGTATATGCTGTATAAAATGAATCTTTGGGTAAGAAAACTATACAAAACAAGGGTTAAAGTTTTGCAAATACGAGTGGAGTTCATGAGCAACTACTACCATGGTGGCATGATACGTTTTTTAACATTGATGTTTTACTATAATTTTTAACATTGATGGTTTTAATAGGAATCCTACTATGACTACCAATATTAAATGGACCCTTTACTATTTTTTTTTTTTTGGATAATTAGCCAAAGGTCCAGCATCATGGTCTTGTAAAGCCTCTAGTCCACTAACTTTTTCTCTATGGCCTGTAGTCCATACAGTTGGACATATTTTGGCGAGAGTTCCACATCAGAAATCTCCATGACTGATTTGCCCTTTCAACTGATTAGGCATAAAATTTTAATTTCTCAAAATTTTCAAATATTTTGTTCCTCCTCTTTCAAAGATCGTCCAATTGGTGCTGAGAAGACGTCGCACAGGTTCTCCTTTGGAAAAGTAGTCAGAGCGTTTTGATTTGATCGAGGTGGGCCACATAGAGCAGAAATCGGACTTTTGGTTCGTATTGTTGTCGATGTTACAAACCGGAGGAGATCCGGACTGCTCCACCCGTTGCCCGAGGAGATGACCACCGCTGCAGAGATTGGGCTGGACTCCATTGCAGAAACGAAAAAGGGTTGCCGCTAGAATCCATAGTCGCGCCCTTTGCCATCTCTCCGCGCCACCTTGCCTTAGCCGGAGAGGAAGAAGAAGCACGAGGATCTGGACTTCTACGTTCTGTTGTTGTTTGAAGAAGCTTGAAAAACCCAAAACCTTTGCAGAAACCAAAACTATCGCAAAATAGAGGATTATGGGATTTCTTTGCACTTACCGAGGAAGATCCTTAGTTGCATAAATCAACCGCTGTCGTCGTAGAAGGAGCTTCTCGTTGTCCTGTATAGAAGTTGTTGAGCCATCGCCGGAGAAGGAAGGCAGCAGGGCTGTTATCTCCACCCGCTGCTGGAGGAGAGGACCACCGCTGCAGAGGTTGGGCTAGACTCCATTTCAGAAACAAAAAGAGGGTTGTCGTTGGAATCCATAGCCGCGCCCTTCACCATCGCTCCGCGCCACCTTGCCTTGGTTGGAGAGGAAAAAAAAGCACGAGGATCTGGACTTCTGCATTCTGTTTTTGTTTGAAAAAGCTTGCAAAACCCAGAATCTCTGCAGAAATCAAAACCATTGCAAAATAGAGGATTCCGGGATTTCCTTGCACTTGCTGAGGAAGATCATTAGTTGCATAGATCAACTGTCATCATCGGAAAAGGAGCTTCTCATTGTCCTGCATAAAAGTTGCATAGAAATTGCTTAGCCATCGCCAGAGAAGGAAGGCAGCAAGGTTGTTTTATCGTTTTTGGCAAATCTATCTTAGTTTTTATGAAATTTATCTGAGTTTTTGGGAAATTTATTTAAGGTTTTGTCAAATTTATCTGAATTTTTGACAAATTTATGAGTTTCTATCAAATTTATCTGAGTTTTTGATTTTTTGTTAAATTTATTTAAGTTTTGCCCAAATTTATCTGAGTTCTGAAAAAAATTTATCTGAGTTATAGACAAATCTATCTAAGCTTTTGGCTATTTATCTGAGTTTTGAACAAATTTATCTAAGTTTTTGGCAAATTTATTTGAGTTTTTAAAAAATATAGCTGAATTTCTGACAAATTTATCTCCAGTTTGAAAATTTTAACTGATTTTTTGAACCAATCTTTCTGTTTTTTTGGCAAATTTATTTGTACTTTTTTTTAGATCTATTTGTGTTTTTGAATTTTATTTATATCTTTTGAAATTTATTTGTAGTTTTTGAAATAAATTTAATTGAGTTTTGACAGAAATACTTGATTTTTTGGAAAAAAATTTTGAAATTTGGAAAATTGGTTTATCTTAGTTTTGACAAATTTATTTGTATTTTTTTAAATTTATTTACGTCTTTTGGAATTTACTTGCATCTTTTTAAATTTATTTACATTTTTGAAATTTATTTGGATCTTTTGAAATTTATTTGGATATTTAGAAATTGATTTTCATCTTTTGAAATTTATTTTTGTCTTTTTAAATTTCTTTGCGTTCTTTTGAAATTTATTGTGTTTTTTAAATTATTGCGTCTTTTGAAATTTATTTGCATTCTTTTGAATTTATTTTTATGTTTCAAAATTTGTTTTTTTTTTTTTTTAGAATTTATTTGAAAATCTCATTAATGAGACTTCATTAATCGTGACCAATTAAATAGTAGTTGACCATTATTAATGGCATATCACACTAATCATGGGTTATGATTTTGAAGAAAGGGTAAATTAGACATTTTAAGTTTTTCAAATTTGGAAAAGGGACCTATCAAACTATGAAAAAAGATTGTGTATCTAAGGCCATAATGTAAAATGTTCAATGACTCGTCGCCGAATGCCCCTTATAAATTTTATGCAGGCCCAAAAGCCCTGTCTAATTATATTGTTTTCTTGTTGATTACTAATATTGGTGGGTCCTACAAATGTCACGTTAGATGACTTCTATCATGATTACCAATATTTAGTGGGTCTTATACTACCGATATTAGGTAGGTCTCATACTAATTGTCAATATTTTGATTATGTGATTAATTATTAGTTTGTCATCATTAAATGAGTCTCATTATTTAATGGCCCTCTAGTGATTTGAATCTCATCATTTAATGGGTCCCACTTTGATTTTCCATAAATAACCCCAAGTGGTAACTTAGTTGGCCTAGGACCACGGTTTGCACCCCGGAGATTATGAGTTCGAAACTGCACTACCACACTGGGGCTACAGGGGAATTTACCCGATTTTCCTCTGGGCCCGGAGGGATTAGTCTAGCCTAAAGGGTTGGGAACCCTATGATAGCCAAAAAAAAAAAAAAATAATCCACAAATGGATTCCTCAATGGTGTCTAACACTTGATAGAGCCCTACATTATAATCACTTTTGAATGGATTATATTGTGATTACCAGTAATTGACGAATCCAAATTGGTTAAACAACAATGCTGGTGGTTTTTAATATTTAGTCTAGTGATTTTCTAATTATATGGGCCCTACCGTGGTTACTGTTATTAAATCACTCTAGTGTGAGTACTGGTTAATGGGTTTATTAGGTTAATCATCCCTATTTCTTTCTTCATTTATTGTTTTGTTGCATCATTTAGTAAAAGTCTTATAAACTGCCAAACACCTTATGGTATATTGAAATTTATAAAAATTCCCAACACCACAAGCGGCACAACATTATAAGATAACACTATTTTATTATGTGATAATGAAATCTTACAATATTCAAATATGATAATATTATATTGTGTCTTTAACCAAACACTTTCGTAATGGTCCCATTATATTCTTCTCAAAGTATATGTAGGCCATTGGATCCCACAACATATTGGGTACCCTCAAGGGTGGGTTTATGAGGGTGGAACCCCAAAGTGGGGCCTGCCCACTTAAATTGAAAACATGAGGATTTAACCATTAAAAAACCTAAGTTAAAGAGTGGACCCATAGGTGGGCCAACTACCAAACCGTTCAAAATAAATGCGTTATAAGTATATGAAGTTCTCCTGATAGTTTACATTAATCAGAGCTTCTTCCATTGTTCAATTGGCTATATGATAAAAATCGATGGATTTTATCGGAAAAAGATCCTTCAAACTTTGTGGAGACAAAAAAAAGGTCCTCAACGCTTTTTATGCAGCGAATTGGTCCTAGAGGCCCTTTTCGGGATTTTTCTTCTTTTTTCTGTATCAAGCAACGATATTACTGCTCACATGCATACTATTGTTACTCATTGCATCACCTTCTTCTCCACACCCTTCACTCATTTAACTGAGTAAGGACCCACATTGTTTTCTTAAATCATCTCCAAACCTACAAATCAAATAAACAAACAAACTTGGCCAACCTACTTGCAACTTGGTCATCATTCCCAAACGCTCACCTGCAAACACCGACCAGCATTTATCATCTTCCAACCCCCTTTGGTTTCTGCAAATCTAAAATAGTGCTCCAATTTTGACTTTGAAGACTTTGAAAGCCTTAGCTCTTATCGAGACTTTGAAAGTTTGCAAAGAGCTTGTAACGCCCCAATTCCGAACACCGAGAAAACCGTCAAGGTACCCGAATTTGGCGCGCTACTTCCCAAAGAATCCGAGAACTTTTTAGATCGTAGGTCCGCAGTGAGGTCCAATTTAAAACTTTTTGACAGAAATAATATAATCAATGTTTAAAATTTACGGAAATGTAAAGAGTAAAGCGGAAGCATAAGGTATCATATAGATATATCAAGTGTAGCAGGGCTGAAGTCCGGCCTAAATCTCAAAGTATAATTAAGAACATGTTTAAAAACATATCAGACTAACTCCCTGCTTACCACAAAAAAGACACTCAAACCCAAAAAAAAAGATAACACTCAAACCCCCGGTACAGGTGCTCCATCCTCCAGCTCGACCCCCTGGTCAGCTGGTCCCCATCCATAGTCTCCGGCTATGGGCGCCTCAACGAGCGCGTTGTCCTCATAATTGGGGTCAACACCTAAGCACCAAGAATGGGTCAGATCCAAGGATCTGGCAAGTTACAGTATACAAATAACATAGGATGTATGCATCAAAAGAGTAGAGACAGTAATAAGATCAATAAGAATATCCAAGGTACAAATGCTAGGCAATTGAGCAGGATAAACACTTAGAATCAGGAAAATAAGATAAGCCAATCTATCTACACAACGTGGCCCATTCACACAAGCTGGATACCGCGGGATATTATGCAGTGGCCCTCACATACTGAACACAGTCGCGGTGGGGAAATCTCACTAGTGTTGGGGATAACTAACCCCGCAAATCACTCATCGATCTCAAACACTCATCACTCAAGAAACCGAACCCGGTATCACACCGTCCGTCTAAAACATAGCTCATCATGATAGTCCCCTCAACACTCATAAATAGCTCCTACCAATGATGATCAGTCAACAGACTGAACTTAAAACAGCTGAATGAATGTTTGTACCAACTCAGGAAATCAAGGTACAGATCTGTGTCTGTCTAGGCTTGCTTTGCCCAAGCAAGGTTCTAACAAATCCCTAAGAGGTCCAAGTATTAATCATTGGGTCCATATTAAGGCCCACGAAACCATGGCCTTAGTCTAAATAATCCATGAGAGATCACCAATCTCAATCCAATATCAAACAATCCATACTCATCCGAAATGAGTTACATGTCTAATCACAATCACCTCTCTATCTAGGGTTCACACATACAACATAGGCCGTATGAGGGCCTGCCTAGACATAGACACGGGTTAAATGCCTCCAAATTATATCACCAGGTCACCTCTAATAAGTCATAGGTTCAGGTCTTTTTTTTTTTTATTTAATTAACAAGTATAAAACAATGACAAGGACATAAGAGTGACATTAATGTAATAAGTGGAATAAACTCCAAGTAATTGAATCAAAGGGAACATCAATGGTCCAATCCTAAGTAATGACCCACATTTAGGTCCAGGTCCATCTCAGTTAATTGGATCCCTAAATGAAGTTTCAGATGCTAAGTATACTGTATTTGGTGCTCCTGAAGTTACGGGCATCTTTGACAATAATTAAGGATCGAATCGACATCAAATCTAAATTCCTAGACCTTACTTAGTGGCCCCACGAGTCAAAGTTGAGCCACACCATTGACTCGTGCTTGGCACATTAATGGAAGTTCATTTGGATGGCCAATGGGTCCTACCCAAAATAATTACCCACTATAAATAATCCAAGAATCTAATCTGGGTTCATAAAAAATAACCAGGGCTTTATTCTAATTTCTAGAAACTAATGGGGCTAAGTAATTATTTTAAAAGTAGAATGTTGATTCCCTTTCCAAAATAATTCAAGAATCTAATTTGGGTCCAATAATGGCTAATGGTCCATTTTCTAAATCCTAGAAACTCAAAGGGGCAAGGTAAATAATTTAACAAACTTAAGGCACATGGGTTGCATCAACCCATGTCATCACCACTCTTTTCCCTCCTCATTTATGTATCCCTAAATAAATCAGGTCAAGGCCACAACAGAACCCATGAGAAAGAGTAAAATACACAAGGTAGGTGGCTAAAGTTTCCCATACACCCTCTGACCCCAGGGCCACTCATTCCCTAAAGTTTTGTCACATGGGTGCCCACACTTTCTCATGCTCTCACAAACCACCAGACCACTCAACCCATCTCTTCATTATCACTCCAACCAGCTCTGCAATAGAACGTTTCCAACAACACAGGCTCCTCACCTGGGATATGACACAACAGAGATCGTAGGCCCCATTGAACCAGGCCTAGATCAGACTTCACCATTAAGGTCGCGCAGGGCCCTACTACGAGATGTATGGTCCAGATTGCAATCATTTACTCAGTGGGGCCTGCCATGGTCTGATGTTAAAAACAGAAAAACCCACTTTGTGAAGGACACCAATAAAGTATAAACCTTAGATGTGGGGCCAGATGGGATCCAATCCCCATGGGTCCACTACCATAAGGTTCGCCCCTGGGTCCACTATTAGATGTGGGGACCCGATCTACCATTGGGTCATCTACTGGGTCCCGTAACCATCTAATACCAAAACTGAATTTTCCCTAAAACACGTCCTCTCTGATCAAGCTAATGGATAGTGGGCCAGGGGTGTCCACTCCCTATGGGACCAACCCCTTTAGGGTCGCCCGTGAGTTCCCCTTTGGATCCACGGATAGGATTGGCCATCGGGTAGCCCACCTAGGTCCCAGTCTCAACGCAAAAGATCAAGCCCTCACTGTTCCGTTTGCAAAAACATGATACAATAGCCCCTCTTACTGCCATGGGTTGGATTAGAGTGAAATCCCACTCCTATTTACCTATCACAATTAACATGGATCCATCAACCTCCCAAATGAGTATAAATCCATCCATTAATGGCCATAATCTAAAGAAACAAGCTCATGAGTAAATCTAAACATTTCTAACATAATGTGAATGAATTTTTCAAAATAAAAAACAGTAAACATGCATTCTATACTAATTATGTACATTGTACTTGCCTCAAATCCTGATTGCAAGGGAAAATAGCAATAAGACTCAATCCAACTATCCAAATCAAATCCAATATACCAAACCTAGCACCCATTCCACAAGAGAACCAAGGTTTAGAAGGAATCTAGAGAAAAAAGAGGGAATTCTAAAGAATTATATGGATATTGAGTTAAGGAAGAAGGCTCACCTTGAGTTGTAAAAGAAGAAGAGATTAGTAAGAGAAAGTCCTTAGGAGATTGTAGTAACAATAGGTAGGAGGTGATTCCCTTCTTCTTCTTGAAATTAGGGTTTTGGGAAATTATGGTTTTAGCTAGGGTTTTGTGAAATGAGAGCTAAATGAGGGATAAATGAGAGTGAATTTAAGGTTCATTTCCCAATGCAATAGTTTAGTTTATATGGGCTAGGGTTTTTAGGACAATTACCAAAAAGGGCCTTTTTGTTTGCATAGGAATGTAGATAAGGACATGGGTATTTAGGTCCTTTGGTAGAAGTTCTAGAATATTCTCAAGTGTGGAAAGCCCCCCTTATAAAAACCTATTTACTAGTAAGGGCCTCAATTCCTAAAACCCTACAAAAATTATAAAAAGACATCATATAGGTCTATAAAATACACAATAGATCTAAATCCTATAAAATAGGCTAAAACTTAAGAAAACATTTATCTACCCTTGTTAACCCCTATTAATTAGTACAATTATGCTATATTACTGTAATTAATAGTATTCAAATTCAAAATGAGGGCCTACCAAGGGTGGGGCTTCATAGAGCTCGATTCAATCCAGTCAGATTTTCTCAAATTACTTATGAATTCAATGAGAAGGTGGTAAAATTTGTAAAAATTTTACAAAATTTCTTTTCTCTTCCTATCAAATTCGATGAGAGTTTTTGTTTCAATTCGAGAGATTCATCTTTGAGAAAGAGTTTGAACAATCAGAAGCTCGGCTAGCGAATCAATCTCGTCAAAGCTTGACAGTGGCCTCAACTGCGAGTGTAAAAGGAAATGACACAAGCAGCGTTATACACGATCAGCAATATCACTCAGCAAAATAAAAAAAAAAAAATAAAATAAAATAACAGGATGGCTTTTATGGCCTATATTGAAGTTTAACGGCATTTTTGTTCTTCGACCACTTTAAGGAGAATTTTTTTTTTTTTTTTTTTTATAAAATGCCCTCAATCTCATTCATATTCATTATCATGTTTTCATCAAGCAGTGATTCCGACCACCAGTAAAAAAATATTTCCCATTAAAATCAAAATTCCAGAACCCTATATACATGGAGGGAACTTTACTTTGAACAGTTCAGATCTATATAGATGTGGGCCCCACCGTACAGTTCAACTTCTTAAATTAATCTCTATACTTACACAGAATTAATATCTTTCGGATCAATTAAGCAGCAGGTATACTTTCCTTTTCTGCATGGAAAATGTAAAAAGATTAAACTACCCTTATCACATTTAGAGTCGTAGTAGATGGACACTGCTCTTTGTTTGGGGATTGCTACTGGCACACAGTTTTTTACTTTTCTCACACAAATTCTCTTTACACACATTCCTATAATTTAAAAATTACATTAGTTCTTTTCACACACACCAAAATTTCATAAACTACCCATCCCTCCATTTCCCCCTTTCTTCCCACACACAAATCAGATTTTTCTTCCTTATTTCTTATTTACCATTTTTTCCATCTTAGATTACCTTTTCTTTCCATGAAAACTTGTTATGGGGATAGATTCTCATTCGGTATAAGTTTTTACAAACAATGTTAGTTTTTTTTAAAGCATTTGAGTTGCATTTTATCCATTATCGCAAGGGTTTTTAACCCAGAAATCGTGACTTTGTTCAGTCTCTGAGTGACTGAACATATTCAAGGTATTCGGTCCTGATGAGTGTCCGAACAAAAGAATAGTGTTCAGACACTCAAGTCAAATATCACTGTTCGGTTTAAAAGGTCCGAACAGATGGCATATATTTGAAACTATAGGTCTGAACATATGCATTATGTTCGGAACTATACATCCGAACATATGCCAACTGTTCGGCCCTGAAAGACCGTACATTTCGGGAACCTGCAAACTCGTTTCAGGCGACAAAAATGGAGGAATGTAAGTGAAGATGAGTTGCCCAAGGTAGATGGAAGAAGTGGAGAGTGAGATGGGTGAGAGAAGAAGATAAAGTTGTGTATGAAAAGAGAAAGGATTTTGAGTAATGGATATTTTGGTCATTTCATGAATAAGGAAAAATATAATTAAAAAAAGGATAAATTTCTTGTGGTTGGAAAGAAAAATTTTGTATACCAGCGGAAGTCTTCTTTTGCAACGAAAAGGACGAAACTACCCCTTACTTGTTTTATAAATACCACCTTGATTGATTTACTGTTCGTCTCCCAAATCCCAATCTCTCTCGCTCTCTCTATCCAGTTTAGGGTTTCTGACTTTTTTTCTTCTTCCTCTTCTTCTCTCGATCTCTCTCTCTTTCACTCCTTTCATGGCTTCGACGAAGAAGATTACTCTGAAGAGCTCGGATGGCGAGACATTCGACGTCGATGAGGCGGTCGCTCTGCAGTCGCAGACCATTAAGCACATGATCGAAGACGATTGCGCCGACAATGGAATCCCTCTCCCCAACGTCACCGGAAAGATCCTCGCCAAGGTCATCGAGTACTGCAAGAAGCACGTAGAGATGCCCAAGGATGCCGATGAGCGAGCCACGGAGGACGAGCTCAAGGCCTTGGATACAGAGTTCGTCAAGGTCGATCAGGCCGTGCTTTTTGATCTCATCCTGGTAATGGATCTCCTTTTTTTTTTTTTTTAATTTGGTTTATGATTATGGGGTGGTGTTAAGTTTGATTGAATTTGGGGGTTTTTGGGGGCATTGCTTGTGTTTCTTGATTTGTGATGATGATGGGTCTTTGTTGAAACTTGAAACAAGATTGGGTTTTTTTTTTTTTTTCTTCTTTAAAGGGTTTGTACCTAATCTTTGATTTCTTTTTTTGCGGGGTTCTTGGTTTGGTTGATTTGTTATTATAATTGAATTTAGGGTTTCGGTGGATTGACGTTGGCTATTTTTGTGTTTGACGATGGTGAGTTTTTGTTTGTGGAATCAGACTGGGTTTTTGCCTTTTAGGGTTTACACCTAATCTCTTACTGTGGGTCTACGGAAAGAAGCGTTGGGTAGACGTGTTTTTGATAGTGGGATGGAACTTTGATTTTTGGTAGCTGTTGGTGGAAATTAGATTTGAATTTCTTTTTTCTAGTGTTTGTTCACATTTCTGTTAGATTTTTTCTAGGAAGGGTTGTTAAGTCTGTGATCTTTGATTCTGTTTCTAATTTTTCTCTACTGTTTTTGTTGTTGGAGAGGAATTTAGGGTTTTGGTGGATGTTGGTGGGCAGTTCTTGTTTGGGGTTGGCAGTTCTTGTTTGGGGTTGTCTTAGCTTTTTCTTAATGTATATATCATTTGCGTAATTTGGGCAGTTTACTTAGATATTATTACGTCTTTGGCATGCATTCCTTGCAGAGTTATTACGCAGGGTTTTGTTGGTGATGTTTCACAGATACAATGAGCTCCCTATCAATTTGAAATTTTGAACCGATCTTTTGTGGTGGCAATGTGAGAAAGGTGCACTTAAATCAATTACATGTAAATTGAGGCCTACTTGTGTGGATGATCTGAGCTCTCTGTAAGTGGTAGTTGCTGTGTTCTTTGCCTTAACAGCTATAGGTACACGGTGTTGCAGGTAATTGGATTTGCACTGCACTTAGTGCGGGCAACTGAGTTCTGAGCATCCAAACAGAACCCTAGTGATTATATATTCACTGTGTGTGTTATTGGAGGTGTAAAGATCCTAGGATTTACAATCCATACAAATTCCTAAGGAATAAAGATTTGTAACATGACTAGTCCCATTTACAGGTGAATTTCTAGGATTTAGGTAAGAATCATTTGTGCGCACACACACACACACATAAATTGATCAAATCACATGTTTCAGGTGCTTCACCTAGGTGGGAGTACCGATATCTCAATGACTATTATAGTCGTTTTTGACTTTTTTTTTTTTTTGGGAGGTTATCTAGATTGAGGAAACCTCTTAAGATAAGAATTTGTGGGATTTAGGAAGATTTTATAGAGAAAAGGTAATAGGCATGCAACTTGAGTGTTCATCAATGAGTTTCATCCAACACCTGACATTTACCTTTGCTCTCTTCTGTTTTCTCATCACTTCTTAGCCCTGCTCCCTAATCATGTATGAATATGTTTTTTTACCTCTTTTCTTTCATTTTTTTTATTTGGTAACATGACTTGGACCCATAACCTCAATGTTTTGATCGTGAGCACCTTCCATTGGTTCAGGAGCTCTGGTCCATCATCTTCATAATATGGTGATTTGGGATTTTTTTTTTAAATTTTAAGAGCACAAAAGGATTACTGTTGGTTTATTTTGTTCGTGTAACATTGATGTCTTTAACATATTGGACTGTCATTGAAATATCATTAATTTTATGTTGATGCACGCCAATGTTCTTTATATGATTTTATCAGTCTTTCTTGCCTCTTTGATGATAATACTATGTATGTTAGATGGATTGATTATGAATGGCTACTTATTCTTCTTATTTGCACATTTTCTTAGTGTTTATTTTACTTTTTTTACAAAAAACTAAAAAACCCTACTATTTGCTCAATGATTTATGGACCTATTATGTCTGATCCCTTAGATAATTTGCAATACAATTTTGATTTCCAGAACAATGATTAGACTCATTCTCGCAAATCCTGACTTGTATGTGATTGTTTTATTATATTCTCATTTTGAATTGTTTGTAACTGAGAACTACTGGTTAAATATTCTTCAAGGATAGTGCTCTTTTTATTTTTGAGGTTCCATTTCTAGGTAAATTTATGATTTAGATTAGAGTGCTACATTTCAATATTTGTTTTATTGAATCCCATCTTTCAGGTGCTTCACCCAGACAGGAATAGAAATAACTAACTGACTTTTTTCAGTCATATATTTTTTACTTTATTGGTGTTTCTACCTTTTGAGTTTACCTGTGATTGAGGGACTCTTTAAGATAAATAATTTATGGGTTTTAGAAAGAATTTAGAGGGTAACAAGTAATAGGCATGCAACTGGAGTGTTCATGCATGAGTTTCTTTGTACATTCGGTTTTTTTTTTTTTTTTTATATATATATATATTTATTTTATTTTATTTTATCACATCACCTAGTTTTTTCTTTTTCATTTTTTTCCGTTGATTTGTGACTTGACTTTAACCCATAACCTTTAAGGTTGCGATAGTGAGCACCTTCCATTGGTTCATGGTCTTGCCAATCACATATGTTATATTGATGATTTGGGTATCCTTTTTTTTTTTTTTTTAATAGATTTAAACAGTACAAAATGATTTCAACTGGTTTAATTTTTTCTGGTAGCGCTGATATCTTAAACATATATTGGTACATATCATTTATATTATATTGATATAGATAGATGTTGATTTTAAGATAAAAAAACTTGTGGGTTTTAGGAAGATGCAACTGGAGTGTTCATTCATGCATGAGTTTCTTTATACATTCAATTTTTTTTTCACATCACCTTGTTTTTTTTTCTGTTTCATTTTTTCCCCGTTGATTGTTAACATGACTTGAACCCATAATCTTAAGGTTGCGATAGTGAGCACCTTTCGTTGGTTCATGGTCTTGTCAATCATGTATGTTATATTGATGATATGAGTATCTTTTTTTTTTTTTTTTTTTAGATTTAAACAGTACAAAAAATTGCAACTGGTTAATTTTTTCTAGTAGCGCTGATATCTTAAGCATATATTGGTACATATCATTTATATTATATGGATGTAGGGAGATGTCAATTTCTTTTATGATTCTATTAGTCTTTTTTGTAACTTTATTTATACTACTATGGATGGATTATGAATAGCTACTTTTTTCTTATATGTAAATATTTTTAATATTATTTTACTTTCAGACAAAGTTCAAAAATCCTACAATTCCCTCCAATGATTTATGATTCTATTTTATTTGAACCTTAAACAACTTGCAATAGAATTTGGTTTTCAGAAAAATGATTTTACTTGCCACAAATGCTTCTTTGTATGCAATAATTTTATTGTATTTTCATTTTAAATTGTAACAGAGAAGTACTGGTTGAACATTCTTGATGGTACTATTATTTGTATATTTGAGGTCTGGCAGTAATTGCTTTAATACGTCCCAACTAGCAATAGAATTTGTACATTTATATGTTGAAGGGTAAATTAAAAAAAAAAAAAAAAAAACTTATACAGTGCACGTGCAGACTTGCTAGTGAATACCAAAGCCTTGTCTTACGGTTAATCAAAATGGTACTATTTGTATATTTGAGGTCTGGCAGTAAATGCTTCAAGTGCCAACTAGCAATAGAATTTGTGCATTTATTTGTCGAAGGATAAATTGAAAAAACCCATGAAGTACACTTGCTAGTTAATATCAAAGCCTTGTCTTAGAATTTTGATTAACAAATGATACAGGCTTAGGGTTCAGGGTGTGTTTGTTAAATGGGAGGTATCTGTGGTAGAGACAAAAATTTGTATAGATTTTCCATGTAACTCCTTTTTATATTGTTTGGTGCGGCATGTTTTTCTTGAGGAAAGGGAAAACAATGAACTGATTTTCCTCTATTTAGAGGATTTTTGACTTGATATGTGAGGACTGCTAGATTCATCTCCCGCAGAAATGGAAATCCACGGAGAGCAAAATCCTATCTCTGTACAAACGCACCCATGGATATATTAAAAATGAAACCAATGTCTGATTTTGTACTGCTTTTGTTTTGATTGGCTGCCATGGATAATGCTGAGAATTCCATTTGCTAACAAATTTATCTACATTAAACTAATTGTGTAAACTTGATTTCTTGCTGCTCTGCTAGTTTTGATTGGCCTCCATGGTTGACACTGTTTTGAATTCCATATACTAACAGATTTATCTACATTAAACTAATTGTGTAAACTTGAAATGCAGAGCATCATTACATGCTTTATTTTTATACAGAAAAAGAGAAAGAACTAGTAGTGAGTGAGTTTACTATTATGGGGAGAGAGAACATTAGGGGAAATAGGAAACACTTGGGAACATAATTCTCTTTGATGGAATTACTTGAAAGAAGGTGAAAATCCCTCACCAGGACAAGAGATTATGGAATGTCCTGGTATGGTGGTTTAGCTCATCAGTATATTTCTCTTGTACTATCTTGGCTTTTCAATGTAACCTTGTTACCATTCAAAAGTAAAAAAAGAAGATTACGGAATCTAAGAACTAGGAAGCATGTATGGGAACAAAAGGTCAC
Organism: Camphora micrantha; assembly: GCA_003546025.1. Lineage (NCBI taxonomy): Eukaryota > Viridiplantae > Streptophyta > Magnoliopsida > Laurales > Lauraceae > Camphora > Camphora micrantha. The sequence continues at coordinate 31,689,478 of QPKB01000009.1, read as the reverse complement.
AAATGGGGGGTTATTATAAAGAGTATAATATCATAGAGGGACAATTTTCTCCTATGCACTGCACATTGGTCCTATGCACTGTGCACGGCACATTGGTGCCGTTTGTCATGCCGGACTGGGTGAAATTCATAAGGAGTTCACCTTTGGTGACCCGCAGATCCCTGCAAATGAAAGATGGGAGGGTGGTCTCTAATTGAAAGATTAGAATCCTTTGTATCTGAAGTGGGAATCGAACCTTTTGCTAGTGCTTCTACTAAAAATGGCATAGCTGCATGGGAGAAGTTATAATTATGGTTTTCTTAAGTAGGGATGGACTAATATTACTTTCTAGGGGAATTTTCCCCTGTTTTAGATTGTAGCAGTAAAATAACAGTAGTGTTTTATTTTTTTTGCTTCATATTAATTTTTTAAAACAGTTTTCCGTATTAATTGCTTTATTTTTGGTATAATGTTTTCAGGCGGCGAACTATCTGAACATCAAGAGCTTGCTCGATTTGACATGCCAAACAGTGGCAGACATGATAAAAGGCAAGACCCCAGAAGAAATTCGCAAAACATTCAACATTAAAAACGATTTCACCCCGGAAGAAGAGGAAGAGGTGCGGAGGGAAAACCAGTGGGCCTTTGAATGATCGAGCTTATGTGGAATTTGTGGTGACCCGTTTAAATGAGCACACTGTTGGCAGGTCTCTTCAAAAAAAAAACAAAAAGAAAGAAAGAAAAAGAAACTTCGAAAAAATGAGCACACTGTTTGACAGGTTTCTTATTTGGTAATGGTAGTAGTAGTTGTTAAGTTGCTAGTAAGTGTATATAGGTTGGTGCATTGGAAATGGGTGCAGACATTGACTACTCTACCAACCTTGTTCTGTTTTTATCGAATTCAGTTCATTTCTTGTTATGTCTGTATTGAACCTCTTTTAAATCTTGAATTTACTTGATATCTTGTTATTTCAGTATTGAACCTCTTTTAAATTCTTTGACTCCGAAAGAGATTGACTCGTGTTTATATTTGTTGTTTTAGTCGTGGGTTTGGATGTTAATGGTTATTTTGGAAGATTTTCTTCACCAGTGAATGTTTTGTGGTGTTAGAGACTATTGTTTGCACACTTCTTAACAGGCCTGCTCCTTTGCATCAAGAAGCATGTCAAATCACTTCTGGCTTAAGGCATGTTAGAGTGGATACTTTTCATCTCCCTTTTGCGTTTACTCATCGAACTCATAGCCAGTAGTTCACATATAGTTCATGCAATGCCACCCACCTCCCCTTCGGGGGAACCGGTCTCAGATAGATACACCAATTAAATGAAGCTAATACTGATAGATAACAAAGGAATTTTCTGGCATTGTAGTGGGGAGCTAAAACAGCTACAACTGTCCTCCAATTAAAAAGATTATGTCGTGAATTCTAGCCAATTTTTTTTTGTTCCTACTTGAGACCAAGTCTTATGAATGATATGAGATCAAATCCGTAGCCAAGAAAACCAATTTCCCAATGTAGCCAACTATAGGTAGAGGCCTTGCTTTATTCTGGAATGAACATTTTTGGGAATAAATGTGTTAGAGAAGGATAAATGGTGGACCTTGGCTCTGTAGGTCCTTCTTTTACTTGGACCAATAAAAGTAAAGGCCTTGCTCATATTATAGAGAGGTTACACAAAAGCTACAGGGAACATGGACTGACAAAGAAAATTCCCGGAAGCCCTATTTGCAGTTCTAACTGCTGGAGGATCGGACCACTCTCCTATCTTTTTTATTGATGAGCCTAATAAAACTATAGTCTCAATACCCTTGAGGGATGAGCAATGCAAAATTGTCATTTAGCAAAAAAAAAATAAATAATAATAATAAAAAATTGTCATTTAGAAAAGTTTGCCTAGGTATAAAAAAATCAATATAGAAAATATAAATGAAACCCTTCATGGTCTTGGGAAAGATCTATTATATTGGAACAAGCACAATCTTGGAAATGTGGAGGCTATGATAAGGGACACTAGAGCCAAATTGGAAGATATTAGATCCAAAGGCCCTAATAGAGATGACATTGATTTAGAGTTAGACCTTTGTAGAAAACTAGGTAAATATTTAAATAGGGAGGAAGAATTATGGAGGCATAAATCTAGGGAATTATTGCAGAAAAAAGAAATTCTGTATCTATGCATGGGCCCACTTCTTAGATCCAATTTGCTAAACGCAATTCACTCAATCTGATTCAGCAATCGAAGAAATTTTAATCCCGTCACAATTGAATCGACTACTAGATTAATCCTACTTTTACAACTTAATTTGGTGTGTCAGTAAAACACTTAATCCATCTGATGGCAGGCCCTGCACACATGGAGGCAGCATGAGCCAAAAGGTCTTTATCAACCAGCTTAGCTTTAAAAAAAAAAACAAAAAAGTAGGCCCTATACAATCGAAGATCAAGTCTTAGCTAACAAACGAGTGGATCCTGCTACCCAATTGAGTTTCTGTTATGGTAATCGATTGTATGGTGGGACCCACTCCATCTTAGCTAAAAGCCTATGATGTTTTGATTGGGGGGCATGACATTCAGCTTGAATGTTCTGAGTTATTTCTATGTGTGCCCCAAGATGGAGTTAGAAATAATTGTATTAGTTAGAGGATAAAATTAAAAAAATCCCCTGTTACTCTCCTTGTTGTGGGGCCAACCCATCTAAAACAGATAGGCCCCAAATTTATTTATTTATTTATTTTAAATCCAAATTGGCTGGCCCCCACAAGCCAACAATGCAGATTCCATCAAAGTTGTTCAACGTTGAACAAGATGCGACACCTGGAAAGGAGGGCCCTTGCGTTCAATGATTCAAACATCAATACATGAGACCCACAATGGATGGAAGGATGCCTTTAAAAGTTTCTTTCTGGGCCAAAGAAGTCACGCGATCTTAAGAAAAAAGAAAAGGGAAGAGGTTAAGAGCTGGCTAAAGTCAAATATGGTATTGATCCTAATTCCTAAAGCAGAAAACCAATATATTCTGTCCCAACCAGAATGAAAGGTTTGTCTCTTATTTTTTATAAGAATAACAAATTTGCCCTACATCATTACACTCTCAATAACTATCAAGAACATGATTAGACTTCATGTATTTTGAAACATTCATGAATCGAATTATAGTTAATAAATAGATGTTATAGTTATAATCAATTATAAATACATGTGTTGATTGTCATTATAATTAATTTGAATTTTAATGAAACGGACTCCCTGTTGATAAAAATAGACTAATAACTTACTATAGTTGCAAGGTTGTTGATTTTGGGGACATGGAATGTATGAAAATAAAATGGAGATGTAGTACTAAAGCTAAAACCACAAGGGCCTACTTATAAGTCCTATAAAACTTAGGAAGTATATATCAAAAATTAAAAAGAATATCTTTGCCATATTGGTGCAATTTGATTCTAACTAAAAGTAAAAAATAAATAAATAAATGACAGTCAATATCATCTACTTGTGTGGGATTATATCCATCTATTTTAGTCATACAAATATTAATTGATAAATACTATTGAGACTGCAAAACTTATAGTGTCAGCTAATATGTCTGCTAGGGATCGTTCCCTGGCATGGTGGGTTACCGTTTCCTCTCCTGGCCACTGGGCCACCTCGGAGACAAAAGAATCATCCTCCATCAAAAATGGTTTTGCAATATCAATGATTAAGAACACCCAACAAAAATGCAACACCTAGATATTATATTCTTGCTTCTTGTCATCACCATTTTATTGGCATGCGTAGCCAATAATATTGCAGACTTTAGTTGAGATCAAATTTTTTTTTACCAATATGATAAATATGTCAAATTTTCAGCCATAGGAGTATGCAGAAAGAAGGGAGAGTGTGGTATTTTCAATTGTTATTGATTACAAAAGCGGGAGGCCGTATAAGAAAATTTCCCTGATGAATATAAAATAGATTTATGATAATTTTGAAATAGAAAATCGCATTCCTTTCTACCTTATTCATGTGATTTTTATAGACAAAAGAGAAAAAACCCACGGGGAAAATGATTGAGGGCTCATAGACTTCATAATGATAGCAAAAGGCCTCCCCGCAAATTTTTTTTTATTTTTTAACAAATTTGCGCCCATTCCATAATATCACAGAATGTTAGGTTATTTCATGACATTGTGAAATGTCTTTTTTCATGAAACTTTACTGTCGGGTTATCACGGATTTCCATGTTATCAGAGATTGTCTAATTCTGTAATATTGTGGAATGGAGGCCCACTGTCGTTGTTTTCAAGTGTTTGAATCCTTTGTCATTTTTTAAAATTTAAATAGGATCTCTTTTGGTAAAAATCTCTTATTTAATTATATTGTTATAGGATAAATGTTGTTGTATGTTGTATTATTTCCCAATGGTTTTTTTTAATTTATTCATATTCAACTGCAGTTCCTTAAAAACTAGATTAAAAATCTCTCAATAACCCAACGTGAAGGGAAAAAAACTTTTATAGTAGAAAACTGCCTATTTTCACATTTTTACTATAAGGATTGGAGCTCAAAAAATATTTCCTTGCTACTATACATTTAGTTTTATCAATTTATTAAAATTCTTTTATGGTTAATATTTACTTTTTAATACATTTTTATACTAATAACTTGAGAAAAATTGAAACTGTAAAAATCTCCATCATTAATTTGATAATATTTCTTGTATGTGATGATTAGCAAAAACTACATGCTATATCGAATTGATTAGTTGAGGTTATAAAATAGAACACGAATTGATTTGATAAGATATTTATTGTGGATTCACCAGTTAGACTCCAATTTTTTTTTTTTTTTCTCATTTATATGAATTCAAAGGACACATTTTCATGTAGAGGATTTTACTGGGAAAACCCTCCTAGGCTTTATGAAGACCAAAAAGGCCCCCAAAGACCAATATAGACTAAAGAGGCCCTCCCAACACTTTTTTTTGTATTGTTTTTTGGGCTGAGTGGCCATCGTTTCTTCTTCCTCCTCTTTTTCCGCTGTTTTCTTTGTCTTAGAGAGAAGATTTTGCAGGAACACAAAAGAAAAAAAAAATGATCCGACATCCCCATGGGGTATATCCAACGTTCAGATTCAATGGCGAAGCCCATGTAATCTCTTGCCATATACATACTTCCCCAAAACTCCATCTCTTCAAGCCATTCCACAGTAGAAAACTCACTTGCCCCTTTGAATTAAGCAACAAAACGCCAACTCTTTTTGTTTGAGTTTAAGTGGGTTGAGTTTTAAGAAAGAGAGATGATGGTTATGATTCATGGCTGTGATGGGGTTAGATGGAAGGAGAGATGATGACATGTGGTATTTGGTTTTGGATTGGCTAGTTTTGATGGGCAGTGGTGGCTGCATAGTGTTGTTAGTGCTGTGATGGACTGATTCTAGTAGAGATGAAGATGGAGGGAAAACATTCAGATTTAGTTGGAGTGGATTCACATAGGTGGGTAGAAAGAAGATGACGAAGAAGAAGATAAAGGTGAGCAGTGATGTTCCTGCTCAATAAAATAAGTGATTTGCGATATCGCCGCTCAGCAAAATAATAAAAGGGATCTGAGCGGCAAACTGGTATCTTCTTCTTCGTCGCCTTCTTCCTACCCACCTATTCGAACCCACTCCAACCGAATTTTAACCTTGTCCCTCTCCTTCACCATCCTTCTCCAACGCCATAGCTCACTTGTCCATAGGGTTGTAAACGGGTCGGTTCCGGTTCGGGTCCAGGGTGGAACCGGAACCGGAACCGTTTTCTAAGAGGAGGAACCGGAACCGGAACCGGACCCGGACCCGGTTCGGGTCCAGAAAACTGGTTCCGGAACCGGAACCAATAATATTAAAGGGAACCGGAACCGGAACCATTTGTGAAGCGGGTCTGGTTCCGGTTCCAAGTATGAGATGTTAGAAAAGTAGAAACCTTAATATAGAAAAGTAGAAAAGTAAGAAGGGTTTGGTTTTCACATACTAAAGTTACCTTATATTAGTGTATATTGGGTCGGGTCCCGGGTCCTCGGGTCTGAGCTACTGTGGATCCGGAACCGGAACCGTTTAGGTATCGGTTCCAAAAAACGGATCCGGAACCGGAACCATTTGCTTATCGGGACCAAAATAAGGATCCAGATCCGAAACCTAACGGGTCGGAACCTTCGGGTAATCGGAGAATCGGGTACCCATTTACAACCCTACTTGTCCATCATCAAACCAAACTCCACGAATCACAATCATAATCTCATTAATGAAACCCTTTTTCTTGATTCAGCAATCACTTGTGAAATAGAACGATGTGATTGTTGGAGGAAAAGTGAGGAACAAGAAGAAATAGTAAAGAGCGAAAATGGGGAAAATGGGGTTGGTGCTGGCAAAGGAGTGGAGCTATTCCCGCTCGGGGCCTTTTTGGTCGGTATTGGTATTTGAAGACCTTTTTGCTATTCACAAAGACTAAGGGGATTTTTTTGGTAAGATCCTCTTTCATATAAAGAGAATCTCATCTAAAAATACCTTTTAAAATAAGAAGCTTCTTTACACATAGATTAGATTGCCCAATCAATATTAGTACTCTTTTAATGTACACATCATAATGAGCTCATTTATTCTTGGGATATTTCTTTTAAATAACTCATGGTGATGGACTCTGAAATCCTTTGAGTATATACATTTTGCAAGTATAGGCGGAAGAACTTATACACAGTGGAATGAAAATGCTCTTTCTTTTATATATGTATGGGAAAGGGCTCCCACATGGGGAACCTCAAGTCCATTGTATTTAAATGGAATTAGGCTACTATGATGAATCTCATTTGATGTACAAGTTGAAGAGAGAGAGAGAGAGAGAGAGAGAGAGAGAGAGAGAGAGAATCTTTAATATGTTTTTTGATTATTATTTTTCTCACATGGAAAAATGATTTCTCCGATATAGGGAAAAATGGATTTTTGATATGACAAAAGTTATTTTGATATGGGAAAGTGAAAGCTCAGGCTTTCCCACATGGAAAACTTTTAAACAGAAAACAATACCCTCCTTTAGGGGGTATTTGGAAAATATATGTTTTTAAAGATTTTGTTATATTATCTTCTTGTTTGGAATATAATCTACACACCTAAAAACTAGGTGTTTGGATAACTTAAAAAATAACCTACAATATCACACTTTTTTACAAAAACTTTTATACTAAAATATTAAAGTATATGCTGTATAAAATAAATCTTTGGGTAAGAAAACTATCCAAAACAAAGGCTAAAGTTTTTGCAAATATGAGTGGTCTTATAAAAACCTTTATATTAAACGAATAAAGTATATGCTGTATAAAATGAATCTTTGGGTAAGAAAACTATATAAAACAAGGGTTAAAGTTTTTGCAAATACGAGTGGAAGTTCATGAGCAACTACTACCATGGTGGCACGGTACATTTTTTAACATTAATGTTTCACTATAATTTTTAACGATGATGGTTTTAATAGGAGTCCTACTATGACTCTTAATATTAGATGGACCCTTCATTGTTTATAAATTTTACGCGAGCCCCATAGCCATGTCTAATTATATTGTTCCCTTGTTGATTACTAATATTGGTGGGTCCTACAAATGTTACATTAGATGACTTCTATCATGATTACCAATATTTAGCGGGTCTCATACTACCAATATTAGGTGAGTCTCATACTAATTATCAATATTTTGATTATGTGATTAATTATTAGTTTGTCATCATTAAATGAGTCTCATTATTTAATGGCCCTCTAGTGAGTTGAATCTCATCATTTAATGGGTCTCCCACTTTAATTTTCCATAAATGGATTCCTCAATGGTGTCTAACACTCGATAGCGCCCTATATTATAATCACCATCGAATGTATTGCATTGTGGTTACCAGCAATTGGCGGATCCAAATTGGTTAAACAACATTGCTCATGGTTTTTAACATTTAGTCTAGTGATTTTCTAATTATATGGGCCCTACCATAGTTACTAATATTAAATCACTCTAGTGTGAGTACTGGTTAATGGGTTCACTAGGTCAATCATCCCTATTTCTTTCTTCATTTATTGTTTCATTGCATCATTTAGTGAAAATCTTATAAATTGCCAAACACTTTAAAGGTATATCGAAATTTATAAAAATTCCCAACACCATAAGCGGCACAACGTTATAATATAAAAATATTTTATTATGTGACAATGAAATCTTACAATATTCAAATATGATAATATTATATTGTGACTTTATCCAAACACCTTCGTAAAGGTCTCATTATATTCTTCTCAAACTATATGTAGGCCGTTGGAACCTACAACTTACCTTCCTGGAAAATAAACGTCTAGCCTAAAGGTATATTGGGTACCCTCATGGGTGGGTTTATGAGGGTGGAACCCCAAAGTGTGGCCTTCCCACCTAAACTAAAAACATGAGGATTTAACCATTAAAAAACCTAAGTTAAAGAGTGGAACCCCATAGGCGGGCCAACTACCATACCGTTCAAAATAAATGCATTATAGGTTTGCATGTCACATGAGACGGGCCGGCCTGGTTCGGCACGTCCCGGCTCACCAGTCAACAGCACGGCCCACAGGGCATGGCCCGTGACATGGGCCGTGCTGGGTCGATGCGCCTAGGCCCGTTGGCCCAGCCCGCCAGGCATGCCTGGCATGTGGGCTTCCCTCTGCGGCTCGCTAGGATGGCCCGCCAACCCGCCCAACGGTCGGCCCGCTAGGCTCGCCCCAATAACCAAAAACTGCTAGTTTTTTTTTAAAAAGTCCATTTTACACCACCACCCCCCCCCCCCCCCCCCCCCCCCCCCCCCCCCCCACCACAATAGCTATAAAACGGTCATATAAGGGGTATTTTGTGTCATTTTACATTGTACTAAGTTGTGTCATTTTCCATTGTACTAAGTCTATAAAGACCTTAACCCTCCTATTCTCATTTCTCACCAATTTACACACTCATTCCTTACTAATTTACACAACTCCCTCACTCTTTATACATTCTCTAGCTCTCTCTCAAAGCATTCAACTCTTTCACTCTCTCTAAGAAGTTTTTGGAGGGCCAAAGATCAAGTAATCAAGAGACAAGATTAAAGGGGCTTTCAAAGATTTAGAGGTTTTTATATTATTTAAATTTGAGATTCCATATATATAAGTTTATATTATATTATATTAACTCTCATTTTCTCCCATTTCTTATATAATTATCACAAAAGAAGGGTATTAGCCTATTACTGTTATTATTCACAAATTTTATTTTTTGAAATATGGCTAGAAGATTTCTCACAGAATCTTCTTACGTTAATTTAGGGGTAAAATAAGATTTTATTGAATTACAAGATGAAGTAGGTGATTTACCACCTCCCTTTCCTTAGAGTTCTCGTAAACCAACCAAGAGGAATAGAACTTCAGTAGTTTGGGAGATATTTACAAGGTTTGATGTTATTGAAAATGGAAAGAAAGTTGAAAAGGCAAAATAGAAATTTTATAATAAGATTTATGGTGCCAAGTCAAAATTGGATACCGGCCATTTGACAAGACATAGGAAAAAATGTTTATCCTTACATAAGCCAGCGGATGTAGGGATAGGGAGGCCTGGTTCACAGACCCAAATTTCTACTACTGGTGGTGGTAGTAGTAGTAGCAGTTTGAGTCTTTTTTCTTTTAAGGCACAAAGTGTTAGATAAAATCTTGTAAAAATGATTGTGTTATCCGAATTACCATTTTTTTTTGTTGAAAATTAGTATTTTGAAGAATAGGTCTAAAAATATTGTCAACCACAATTTCACAGTATTTCAAGAAATACAGCTAGAAATGATGCTATTTGACTCTGGCAGGAATAGAAAACAAATATAAAAGATTACCTTGCAGAAATTCCCAATAGAATAGCCATAACCACAGATATGTGGACTTCTAAAGGGGGTGATAGTTTTCTTTGTATTACTGCACATAATATAGATGCAAAATGGATTATTAATAAACGTATAATTAGTTTTAACTGTCCTGAATGACCACACAATGGCACTAGAATAAGTACATTTATTTTGGAAAAACCATATAAATATAATATTAAGGAAATTTTTTTATCTATAACATTAGATAATGCAAGTAATAATACATTGGCTATTGAATTAATGAGAATGCAGATGCCACTTGCAACTTTGATAGATAGCTCTATCTTCCAAAATAGATGTGTATGTCACATCTTAAATCTCATTGCAAAGGTTGGTTTAAAGTATATTGTAAGTTATACAGATGCTATTAAAGAAATTGCTAAATTTATTTTCTCCTCTGCACAGAGAAGACAATTGTATGCCCAAATATTTGCGAGGCAAGGCGTATCAGTTATTAAAATGCCTAAAGAGGTAGAACATAGATGGAAGGTTGGTTTAAAGTATATTGTAAGTTACACAGATGCTATTAAAGACATTAATGCTAGATTTATTTTCTCCTTTGCACAGAGAAGACAATTATATGCCCAAATATTTGAGAGGCAAGGCGTATCGGCTATTAAAATGCCTAAAGAGGTAGAACATAGATGAAATGCTATGTATAATTTGTTAAATAAGGCACTTGACCAAAAAACTATTTTGAATGAATTTTGCGCTTTTCATGTACAAGAGTTGATGATTAGTGATGAACATTGGGAGTTATGTGCCCATATAAAATATTTATTAGAAGCTTTTTATACTTCAATAATATTTTTTTCCGGAATATATTATCCCACATCTAATGAAGCTTTAATGAAGCTTTTTAAAATTACTTTACAATTCAATAGATTTAGACATCATGTTTTACTGAGTAGCATTATTAGAAACATAGAAGAAAATTTTAATAAATATTGAAAAGAGACTCTAATGATATTTTCTTTAGCTGTTGTATTTGATCTTAGGTTAAAATTAAGTGATGTACAATTTTTTATTGATGGTATAAATAAAAATATGAATTATATAGATTTAAATATTTTTTCAAATATAAGGGCAAATTTACAAGCACTTTTTCAATTTTATTGTGAGCAAATGGGTACAACTGGACTTAGTATGGGCCATTCAGAAGTCCAGCAAACATGTATTGGTGAGTGGATTGTTTGGTATTCTTCCCTGTCTATGGGCATGGCATCCAACTCAAGCTCAAATAACACTGTGACGGAGTTATCATCATATGCTGACGTTGGTGTAATACGGGTGCAGGATGCATCTAGTTTTGACCTTTTAGTCTGGTGGAAGCAACAAGAAAGCGTTTATCCGGTATTGGTGGCCATGACTCGTGATCTATTGACTATTCCAATGCCTTCTGTAGCATCAAAACATGCTTTTAGTGCAGGTTGACGTATGGTGAATGACAGAAGAACAAATCTATTTGAAGAAACAGTGGAGTGTTGTGTTTGCCTACGAGACGGGTATTTGGCAGATAAGAGGAAGCAAGAGTCGACATCAATGGAAGATTATGATCCACCAGAATACATTAGTGGACTACGCATCTGATTTTTTACTTTTTCCTTCATTGTACTTTGTAAATATATAAGTTTTTCATTCTTTTTTTATTTTTATTTTCTATAAAAGATTATAAAAAAATTGTAAGGTTTTGAAGGTAATCCTATTTAGAAACCTTCGAGAAGTTAAGATCCAAATGATTCTCTCTTCTTAGTGGAGTTGGTTGAGTTTGACCGAACCACTTAAATATCTTTATCATTCTCCGTGCTTGTATTCTAATTTTTATTTTTAATACTAATAAGAAAAAAAAAGGGAAAAAATGTGAAGGAGGCCCGCCAGCCAGGCACGGTCCTGCCCGCTCTAGCCCGGTCTATGGCGGGCCGTGCCAAGTTTTTTCCCTGGTGGGTTGGGCCGGCACGTGGCACGGGCGGGCCGAGGTTGGAGCTGGCCGTGCCGGGCCTTGCCTAGTTATAGGTATATGAAGTTACCCTGATAGTTTACATTAATCATAGCTTCTTCCACCGTTTGATTGGTTGTATGATAAAAATTGAGGGATTTAACTGGAAAAAGATCCTTTAAACCCAGTAGAGATCAAAAAGGTCTTCAAAGCTTTTTATGCGTTGGACTGGCCCTAGAGGCCTTTTTCGGGATTTTTTTTCTTTTTTCTGTAGCAAGTAACAATATTGTTGCTCACCTGTATACTATTATACATATTAAACCAGCAACCTCTTCATGAGAGAGCAACATATTGCATTCTCTTTTGGGGTTTTGCAATGACATGTGGCATACTATCTCATCCCTTTTAAAACCTTTCTTGGCAATTTAAATCAATTTGGAAACTCTAATTTAAATTATTCTTATCTCTTAAATCTCTCTTAAAACTCTTTCTAAAATCTCTTAGAATTTCAAAATTATATCCCACTAATTGCTAACTAAAATGGTGTGGTGGCTTCTCTTTTAACTAAAATAAATCTAAATTTACTAATAGATGTTAAATTAAATGCATTTTATGGTTTATTAAGATTTACCATAGAAATCCGTAATAGATTTTAAATAATTTACACTCATGTACTTTCTTTTTAGTAAATCTCTAATAATGATAAAAAGTATATTTTTTAATATATATTTTTTCCTTTCCAATGATATTTCAAATAATATTATAAGTTATACTTTACTCATGTACTCTCTTTTTAGTAAATCTCTAATAATGATAAAAAGTATATTTTTTAATATATATTTTTTCTTTTCCAATGATATTTCAAATAATATTATAAGTTATACTTTTCTTTTTTTTGCTATATCGTTATCATCATCAACGAGATACTATAGTTCTTAGGCATATATATGTGACTATTATTATTATAGCTTGGGTTATAAGACTATATCATTATGGGCACACCTAATCGGTCCAAGTTTTTTTTTTTTTTTGTACGGGCTGACATTGCTTTTGTATTGGAATATAAGGGTTTTTTTTTTTTTTTTTTGCCTGTGTTGGGCACGGGCCTCTCACACTAGTTGCTACACATTGCATCACGACCCACATTATTTTTTTTAATCATCTCAAAACCTGCAAATCAAATAAACAAACAAACTTGGCCAACCCACTTGCAACCTAGTCAACACTACCAAATGCCCACCTGCAAACACCGACTAGCATTTATCATCTTCTAATTCCTTCTAGTTCCTGCAAATCTAAAATAGTGCTCCAATTTTGACTTTTAAAGACTTTGAAAGCCTTAGCCCTTATCGAGACTTTGAAAGATTTATAAAGAGCTTGATTTAATCCAGTCAGATTTTCTTAAGTTACTTATGAATGAGAAGCTGGTAAAACTTGTAAAGAATTTGAAAAATTTTATATGCATCCTTATTTTTGGGAAGCACACCTGTTTTTAGAAGAAAAAAAATTACACATAAAAAATATATACGGGCGTGCTAAAAAAAAAATTACACATTAAAAAGGAATATAGACGTGCTAAAAAAAAATACAAATGAAAAACAAATAAGAGTGTTCCCAGTAGTAAAAAGGGTGCACTGCATATAGGATTTCCCAAACATTTTACACAATTTCTTCAATCAAGAGATTCATTGATGTGATCTTTGATATAAAAAAATATCGCAAGAACAAAGATTATTGATTTTCTTCTCCTCTCCCAAGTCCCAATCTCTCTCTCTCCCTCTCTCTGCAATTTAGGGTCTCTGACTTTTTTCTTCTTCCTCTTCTTCTCTCGATCTCTCTCTCTATCACTCCTTTCATGGCTTCGACGAAGAAGATTACTCTGAAGAGCTCGGATGGCGAGACATTCGACGTCGATCAGGCGGTCGCTCTGCAGTCGCAAACCATTAAACACGTGATAGAAGATGTTTGCGCCGACAATGGAATCCCTCTCCCCAACGTCACCGGAAAGATCCTCGCCAAGGTCATCGAGTACTGCAAGAAGCACGTAGAGATGCCCAAGGATGCCGATGATCGTGCCACGGAGGACGAGCTCAAGGCCTGGGATACAGAGTTCGTCAAGGTCGATCAGGCCGTGCTTTTTTATCTCATCCTGGTAATGGATCTCCTTTTTTTTTTTATTTTTTTATTTGGTTTATGATTATGGGGTGGTGTTACGTTTGATTGAATTTGGGGGTTTTTGGGGGCATTGCTTGTGTTTCTTGATCTGTGATGATGATGGGTCTTTGTTGAAACTTGAAACAAGATTGGGTTTTTTTTTTTAAAGGGTTTGTACCTAATCTTTGATTTCTTTTTCTGGGGTGTTCTTGGTTTGGTTGATTTGTTTTTATAATTGAATTTAGGGTTTCGGTGGATTGACGTTGGCTGTTTTTGTGTTTGACGATGGTGAGTTTTTGTTTGTGGAATCAGACTGAGGTTTTGCTTTTAGGGTTTGCATCTAATCTCTTAATGTGGGTCTATGGAAAGAAGCGTTGGGTAGATGGGTTTTTGGTAGTGGGATGGAACTTTGACTTTTGGTAGCTGTTAGTTGGCATATTTGTTGATCATGGTCTTTTGCTTTTGCTGAAATTAGATTTGAAATTCTTTTTTCTAGTGTTTGTTCTTGATCTCTTAATGTAGGAATTAATTAGGCACATTTCTGTTAGATTTTTTCTAGGAAGGGTTGTTAAGTCTGTGATCTTTGATTCTGTTTCTCATTTTTCTCTACTGGTTTTGTTGTTGGAGTGGAACTTAGGGTTTTGGTGGATGTTGGTGGGCAGTTCTTGATTAATTGACGATGGGAGATTGGGGTTGTCTTAGGGTTTTTTTTTAATGTATGTATCATTTGTGTTATTTGGGTAGTTTACTCAGATGTTATTACGTGGTAGTTGCTGTGTTCTTTGCCTTAGCCAACTATAGGTACATGGTGTTGCAGGTAATTGGATTTGCACTTCACTTAGTGCGGGCAACTGAGTTCTGAGCATCCAAACAGAGCCCTAGTGATTGTATATTCACTGTGCGTGTTATTGGAGGTGTAAAGATCCCAGGATTTAATAAAGATTTGTAACATGACAAGTCCCATTTACAGATGAATTTTTAGGATTTAGGTAAGAATCATGCGCACGCACGCACACACACTTATATTGATCGATTCGCATGATTCAGGTGCTTCACCTAGGTAGGAGTACCGATATCTCAATTGACCTTTTTTTTTTTGGTGGTTATCTAGATTGTGGAAACCTCTTAAGATAAGAATTTGTGGGATTTAGGAAGATTTTATAGAGAAAAGTTAATAGGCATGCAACTTGAGTGTTCATCAATGAGTTTCATCCAACACCCGACATTTACCTTTTCTCTCTTATGTTTTCACATCACTTCTTAGACCAGCTTCCTAATCATGCATGAATATGTTTATTCCCTCTTTTCTTTCATTTTTTTATTTGGTAACATGACTTGGACCCATAACCTCAATGTTTTGATCGTGAGCACCTTCCATTGGTCCAGGAGCTCCGGTCCATCGTCTTCATAATATGGTGATTTGGGATTTTTTTTTTAAATTTAAAGAGCACAAAAAGATTACTATTGGTTTATTTTGTTTGGGTAACATTGATGTCTTTAACATATTGGACTGTTACTGAAATATCATTAATATTATGTCGATGCACGTCAATGTTCTTTATATGATTTTATCAGTCTTTCTTGCCACTTTGATGATACTACTATGTATGTTAGATGGATTGATTATGAATGGCTACTTATTCTTCCTATTTGCACATTTTCTTAGTATTTATTTTACTTTTTTAGAAAAAACTAAAAAACCCTACTATTTGCTCAGTGATTTATGGACCTATTATGTCTGATCCCTTAGATAATTTGCAATACAATTTTGATTTCCAGAACAATGATTACACTCATTCTTGCAAATCCTGATTTGTATGTTATTGTTTTATTATATTCTCATTGTAAATTGTTTGTAACTGAGAACTGCTGGTTAAATATTCTTCAAGGATGGTGCTTTTTTTATTTTTGAGGTTCCATTTCTAGGTAAATTTATGATTTAGATAAGAGTGCTACAGTTCAATTTTTGTTTTATTGAATCCCATCATTCAGGTGCTTCACCCAGACGGGAATAGAAATAGCTAACTGACTATTTCAGTCATATATTTTTTTACTTTATTGGTGTTTCTACCTTTTGACTTTACCTGTGATTGAGGGACCTTTTAAGATAAAGAATTTGTGGGTTTTAGAAAGAATTTAGAGAGTAACAAGTAATAGGCATGCAACTGGAGTGTTCATGCATGAGTTTCTTTATACATTCGTTTTTTTTCTTTCCTTTTTTATCACATCACCTTCTTTTTTCTTTTTCATTTTTTTCCATTGATTGGTGACTTGACTTTAGCCCATAACCTTAAGGTTGCGATAGTGAGCACCTTCCATTGGTTCATGGTCTTGTCAGTCACGTATGTTATATTGATGATTTGGGTACAAAATGATTTCAACTGGTTTAATTTCTTCTGGTAGCGCTGATATCTTAAGCATATATATATCATTTATATTATATTGATATAGATAGATGTGGGTTTTAAGATAAAAAATTTGTGGGTTTTAGGAAGAATTTAGAGAGTAACAAGCATGGATAAAAAAATCGGCCGATACCGGTCCGATATCTCATCGAGATATCGGACTGGCAAAATATCGGCAAAATCTCGGAATTAGCGATATCTCGGCCGATATTTTCAAAATATCGGCCGAGATGCTTTAAAACCCTTTTTTTTTCTTTTTTTTCCCCCATCTTCATCTTCTTCTCCTCTCTTCTCATCTTCTTACTACCTATACCAGCAGCCCCTCTCCTTCACACATCCCCCTTGCATTTTTGAAATTCCACTTCTATTTTTGAAGAAAAAATTATCTAAGGTAAGAGAAAATCAAGTTAAAGTATTTTTTTTATGTTATTTTTTTTTTTTAGATGAAATTTTAGATCATTTGGGTATGTTACTTTTGTAGTTATGTTGTTTCTTCATTTAGAAGTTAGATCTTCATGCTTTCATGCTAGATCTACTCATACACATGATTTTGAACTTTTTTTTTTCATTTTTTTTGTTTATTTTCGGATTTTTTAATATTTGAATTATAATACATAACTTTTTGGGGATTTCATCATAAATATGTTCTTTTAATGATTCATGGTCATTATATGATGTGTAAATGATTGATCTACATACTTTCATGTTAGATCTATAGATTTAGGATTTTGAAAATGATTTTATTAAAAAAAAAAATTCTAAAAATAATTGTTGTTAGTTGTTACTTGTTACTTTGTTAGCATATATGTGATTCCAAAGGCTTAATGGCTTATTAATAGTGTGTAGATGATAGATCTACATCTACTCATAGTCATAAACATGATTTAAATTTTTATTTTAATTATTTTATTTTCAGATTTTTTAATATTTGAATTATAATATATCATTTTTTTGGCATTTCATCATAAATATGTTCTTTTAATTATTCATGATCATTGTATGGTGTATAAATGATTGATCTACATACTTGTATGTTAGATCTATATATTTAGGATTTTGAAAATGATTTTATTAATTTTTTTTTCCTAAAAATAATTGTTGTTACTTGTTAGCATATTTGTGATACTAACCAAAGGCTTAATGATTTATTAATAGTGTGTAGATGATAGATCTACATCTACTCATAGTCATAAACATGATTTAAATTTTTATTTTAATTATTTTATTTTCGGATTTTTTAATATTTGAATTATAATATATCATTTTTTGGGCATTTCATCATAAATATGTTCTTTTAATTATTCATGATCATTGTATGGTGTATAAATGATTGATTTACATACTTGTATGTTAGATCTATACATTTAGGATTTTGAAAATGATTTTATTAATTTTTTTTCCTAAAAACAATTGTTGTTACTTGTTAGCATATTTGTTATACTAACCAAAGGCTTAATGACTTATTAATAGTGTGTAGATAATAGATCTACATCTACTCATAGTCATAAACATGATTTAAATTTTTATTTTAATTATTTTATTTTCGGATTTTTTAATATTTGAATTATAATATATCATTTTTTGGAGCTTTCATCATAAATATATTCTTTTAATGATTCATGATCATTGTATGGTGTGTAAATGATTGATTTACATACTTTTATGCTAGATCTATATATTTAGGATTTTGAAAATGATTTTATTAAATCTTTTTTTTTCCTAAAAATAATTGTTGTTAGAGTATTAGTGTATTACATGAATTTCTTATTTTATAGGAACAAGATGGTGCGTGATATAGATCCAGTATGGAGCCACGGTGAAGCAGTTGGAAGCAGAAGTAAAGTACAATGTAATTATTGTGGAAAAGTGCTCAATGGCGGGATTACTCGATTGAAACAACATTTGGCACATGTATCAGGACAGGTAATAAAATGTCATAAAGTGCCACCAAATGTAACTGCTGAAATGAAGGAGCTCCTCAATGCATCTGCAAAAAAGAAAGTTGTACAACAAAAAAGAAGAACTGAAGAACTTGATGCTTGTAGAGAAGAAGTATTTGGTTCCTCTGATGATGACGATGAAGATCCGGAAATGAGGAGGGCTAGGAGAGAAAGTGTGAGGTCACTTCAGGAGGAGGAAGAGAGGCGAAGAATGCAATATGAAGCAGCCTCTAGAGGTAGCCAATATGAGCATGGTGGTGGGTCATCCGGACCTGAGGGAGCGAGCTTGCGTCGGGCATTTAGTCAAAAACAACCCCGTCAGGATCCAGACATTGAGGAGATATCAAGACCTCCTACACATGCACCTCAACATGTGGGGCCAACTGACCCATTTGCTTATAGAAAACCAACATCAAAACAGCCCAGCATTATGAAAGCATTAAAGGGCAAGTTTGGTAAAGCAAGAGAACATCTAGTGAGAGCCACTGGGAAGTTTTTTTTAGATGGAGGCATTCCTCCCAACAAGGCATCTTCTCCTTATTTCACCACCATGTTAGATGCAGCTGCAGAACATGGTCCAGGTATAAAGGCACCCACCCCTTATGAGATTGGGCATGTTTGTGTTGAAAAAGAGTATGAGTTGCAGGCTTGGGTGCAAACTTTCAAATGGGCATAAAAGGAAAGAGGTTGCACAGTAATGTGCGATGGGTGGACGACCATTACACATCGTCATCTCTTGAATTTTCTTGTCTACTCGTCTATGGGCACTGTGTTTATGAAATCAGTTGATGCAACTGATTATATTCAAGATGCAAAATATATTAATAAGTTATTGAATGAAGTGATTGAAGAAATTGGGGTAGATTGTGTAGTTCAGGTTGTTACCGACAATGCTGCAAACATGAAGGCTGCAGGAATGATGCTTATGAAACAAAGGCCAAGGATTTTGTGGTCTCCATGTGCAGCACATTGCCTGGATTTAATGCTTGAAGATATTGCAAAAGGAAAAGTCATGCAGCAAGTGATTGGTAAGATAAAGAAGATCACCAATTTTTTTTATCAATCATATAGACTCATTTCCATGATGAAAACGTATACAGACAACCATGAATTACTACGGCCTGGCATCACTAGATTTGCCACCCACTTCATTGCTATCGAAAGTGTTTACAAGTATAGAGAAGGACTTCTTCGATTGATAAAATCACATGAGTTCATAAACTCAAAATGGGGAAAGAGGCCAAGTCCCATTACTCTTGAAGTATGTAAAATAATTGAGTCCAACAAGTTTTGGCCTCATGTGAAGGGTGTATTGATTGTGATGTCGTCTCTATATTATTCAGAGACTTATTATAATTTTATTGACTCTAATATCATTTCTATTTTTTTTCAGCTGAATGGTGGTTGAATTATGGAGAGAGTGCTCCTGCACTAAGGACAATTGCTATTAAAGTCCTTAGTCAAACTACATCGTCTTCCAATTGTGAAAGAAACTGGAGCACATTCTCATTTATCCACACTAGACCAAGAAATAGATTGACAATGCAGAAGCTAAATAAATTGGTCTACATCCACTACAACCTCAAGCTCCGGAGCAGAAATAGAAGGAGAAGACAGTTTGAGGATCATCGGGAATATTTCTGTCCAATTAATTTGGACTATATTTTTTCAGAAGAGGATACTGTGTTAGGTCAATGGCTGGAGGAACAAGAAGAACCAGTGTTAGATCAAGACCCAGAGTTTGAGGAGTTGATGGAGGAATTGACTGGGGATAGGCCTGAGCCAGTGAGGGCTGCAGAAAGGATACAAGAAATAAATTTGACAATGCAGCAGGGGCGCGCACCTGATACGAGTGAGCCAAGGGGAAAGGAGGTGGACGAGGAGAGTGAGTCAAGTATTTCTACTTCTTCATCATCAGCAGGAATTCCACCTGACTCTCCCGGGGATGAGGGTCATTATAGAGATGATGAGCATATCACTTATGAAACAGTTGAACATTTTCCTGATGCTACCGAGTTAGATCCTCGTCGTGGCTATGTCAGACATGTTGGACAGACTGGGGCAGGGGGTAGTAGTAGCGGCGCTGCTACTCATGGTCATCATGGGAGTTATGTTGGCCAATGTGCCATGTATGGACAGCATGGGGGTTATGTTGGCCAACAAGGTGCCATGTATGGACAGCATGGGGGTTATGTTGGCCAACAAGGTTCCATGTATGGACAGCATGGGGGTTATTCATATGACCCTAATTGGGTACCCCCTTCACCAACACCGATTATTTCTATTGAAGAGATGTTAATTGAGCAAGGGAGGCTTGCCCCACCAATTTCCCAACGACCTCTTCATGCCCCTCATCTCTATTTCATGCCATATGACTACAACCAGTCATCTCAATCCACGGGGGATCAAGATAGTTCATCATCTTATCAAGAACAATCTGAATATGGTTATGGGTATGGTAGTGCTGCACAACAGTATGGAGCATATCATTTTAGCCAATACCGAAGAAATGATGACGATGATATCGAGCCAGGCCGACACTCCACTTGGAATTAAGTTTTCAATCTGTAAATGTAATACACTCATAGTCTCATACAGTCATACTCACCAATCTCTCTATAGTCTCTACTCTCTACTAGTCTCCTCTAAGTTCAGGTAAACCATGAATCTTTGATGCCTAACTGCTTTATGATTTATCGATCTTACTATCATGTTTCTGATTTTAATGTCATCTTCATGGTCTTGAATTTCACAACTTTTTTTATTATTGAGTTAGTATTAAATGATGATTGATATGTTATATTTATTTTCTTATATTTTACACTAATAAATTGATCATGATCATCAATAATGGCTGCATTATATGAAATACTGGAAAAGACAGCGAACTGCGACACAGACAGGACTTATAACTTAAGGTGACCGAGATTTTGATTTATTGCTATTACTAATGGAAAAAAATATTGTTTTCCAGCATTTTCTAATATTCTGGATATTTTTGGATATTTTTGCGAATTTTTTTGGATTAAAAAACAAATTCGCACCGCGATGACCGCGACGGACCGATATCCGCGACCGATACCGATATCATATCGGTTTTTCGGCCCGGCCGATACCGCGACCGAGACCGAGATTTTAAACCATGGTAACAAGTAATAGGCATGCAACTGGAGTGTTCATGCATGAGCTTCTTCATACTTTAATTTTTTTTTTTTTTTTTTTCACATCACCTTTTTTTTTTTTTTTTTTTCATTTTTTCCCCGTTGATTGTTAACATGACTTGAACCCATAACCTTAAGGTTGCCATAGTGAGCACCTTTCGTTGGTTCATGGTCTTGTCAATCATGTATGTTATACTGATGATATGAGTATCTATTTTTTTTCTTTTTTTTATAGATTTAAACAGTGCAAAAAAATTACAACTGGTTAATTTTTTCTAGTAGCGCTGATATCTTAAACATATATTGGTACATATCATTTATATTATATTGATTTAGATAGATGTCAATTTCTTTTATGATTCTATTAGTCTTTTTTGTCACTTTATTTATACTGCTATGGATGGATTATGAGTAGCTACTATTTTCTTGTATGTAAATATTTTTAATATTTATTTTACTTTCACACAAAATTAAAAATCCTACAATTCCCTCCAATGATTTATGATTCTATTTTTTCTGAACCTTAAACAATTTGCAATAGAATTTGGTTTTCGGAAAAATGATTATACTTGTCACAAATGCTCGTTGTGTGCGATAAATTTATTGTATTTTCATTTTAAATTGTAACAGAGAAGTACTGGTTAAACATTCTTGATGGTACTGTTATTTGTATATTTGAGGTCTGGCAGTAATTGCTTTAAGTCCCAACTTGCAATAGAATTTGTGCATTTATGTGTTAAAGGGTAAATTAAAAAAAAAAAAAAAAAAACTTATACAGTGCAAGTGCAGACGTGCTAGGTATTCCTTGTCCTACGGTTAATCAAAATGGTACTATTTGTATATTTGAGGTCTGGCAGTAAATGCTTCAAGTGCCAACTAGCAATAGAATTTGTTTATTTATTTGTCGAAGGATAAATTGAAAAAACCCATGAAGTACACTTGCTAGTTAATATCAAAGCCTTGTCTTAGAATTTTGATTAACAAATGGTAGAGGCTTAGGGTTCAGGGTGTGTTTGTTAAATGGGAGGTATCTGTGGTAGAGACTAAAATTTGTATATATTTTCCATGTAGCTCCTTTTTATATTTGTTTGCTGCGGCATGTTTTTCTTGAGGAAAGGGAAAACAATGAACTGATTTTCCTCGATATAGAGGATTTTTGACTTGATATGTGAGGCGTAGGACTGCAAGATTCGTCTCTCACAGAAATGGAAATCCACGGAAAGCAAAATCCTAACTCTGTACAAACTACAAACGCACGCATGGATATATAAAAAATGAAACCAATGTATGATTTCATACTGCTCTGCTAGTTTTGATTGGCGCCACCATGGTTGACACTGTTTTGAATTCCATATACTAACAGATTTATCTACATTAAACTAACTGTGTAAACTTGAAATGCAGGGCATCATTACATGCTTTATTTTTATACAGAAAAAGAGAAAGAACTAGTAGTGAGTGAGTTTACTATTATGGGGAGAGAGAACATTAGGGGAAATAGGAAACAATTGGGAATGTAATTCTCTTTGATGGAATTACTACTTGAAAGAAGGTGAAAATCCCTAACCAGGACATATAGAAGAGATTATGGAATGTCCTGGTATGTTTGTTTAGCTCATCAGTATATGTCTTGCTTTTTCAATGTGACCTTGTCACAATTCAAAAGAAAAAAAAGAAGAATATGGAATCTAAGAACTAGGAAGCATGTATGGAAACAGAAGGTCACAAATGGGGGGTTATTATAAAGAACATAATATCATAGAGGGACAATTTTCTCCTATGCTCTGTGCACTGCACATTGGTCGTATGCACTGTGCACTGCACATTGGTGCCATTTGTCATGCGGGTCTGGGTGAAATTCATAGGGAGTCCTCCTTTGGTGGCCCGCATATCACTGCAAATAAAAGATGGGAGGGTGGTCTCTTATTGAAAGATCAGAATCCTTTGTATTTGAAGTGGGAATCGAACCTTTGCCAGTGCTTCTACTAAAAATGGCATAGCTGCATGGGAGAAGTTATAATTATGGTTTTCTTAAGTAGGGATGGACTAATGTTGCTTTCTAGGGGAATTTTCCCCTGTTTATTGTAGCAGTAAAATAACAGTAGTGTTTAATTTTTTGTGCTCCATATTAATTTTTTAAATAAGTTTTCCATATTAATTGCTTTATTTTTGGTATAATGTTTTCAGGCGGCGAACTATCTGAACATCAAGAGCTTGCTCAGTTTGACATGCCAAACGGTGGCAGACATGATAAAAGGCAAGACCCCAGAAGAAATTCGCAGAACATTCAACATTAAAGATGAGTTCACCCCGGAAGAAGAGGAAGAGGTGCGGAGGGAAAACCAGTGGGCCTTTGAAAGAAACATTAAAAATGCTGAAGAAGAGGTAGAGGTGCGGAGGGAAAACCAGTGGGCCTCTGAGTGGGCCTTTGCGGAAGAGGAAGAGGTGCTTTGGCAGTGGGCGTTTGAGTGATCCAGCTTATGTGGAATATGTGGAGACCCGTTTAAATGAGCTCACTGTTGACAGGTCTCTTCATAAAAAAAAAAAAAAAAAAAAAAAAAAAAAAAAGAACTATTCAAAAAAATTAGCACACTTCTGACAGGTTTCTTATTTAGTAATGGTAGTAGTAGTTGTAAAGTTGCTTGTAAGTGTAGTATGTTGGTGCATTGGAAATGGGTGCAGACATTGACTACTCTACCATCCTCCTGTTTTTATTGATTTCAGTTCATTTCTTGTTATGTCTGCATTGAACCTCTATTAAATCTTGAATTTACTTAATATCTTGTCATTTCAGTATTGAACCTCTTTTAAATTCTTTTGACTCCGAGGAGATTGACCCGTGTTTTAGATATCATTTGTTGTTATAGTTGCGGGTTTGGATGTTAATGGTTATTTAGGAAGATTTTCTTCCCCAGTGAATGTTTTGTGGTGTTAGAGACTATTGTTTGCAGACTTGTTAACAGGGTTGAATGCAAAGATCTCATTCTGTTAGGCCTGCTCCTTTGCATCAAGAAGCATGTCAAATCACTTCTGGTTTAAGGCATATTAGAGTGGATACTTTTCATCTCCCTTTTGTGTTTTCTGATCCAACTCATAGTTTGTAGCAAATACTTTGACCTTATTTTATGGAGTAATTATGTAATTGTACCTTCATTGCAGACTCTATTAGTTAATTTATCAAAATAAAATATTCCCAGTAGTTCACATATAGTTCATGCAATGGTACCCACCTCCCCTTTGGTCGAAACGGTCTCAGATAGATACACCAATTAAAAGAAGATAGATAACAAAGGAATTTTCTGGAATTGTAGGGGGGAGCTAAAACAGCTACAACTGTCATCCAATTAAAAAGATTATGTCTTGAATTCTAGCCAAATTTTTTGTTCCTACTTGAGACCAAGTCTAATGAATGATGAGATCAAATCCGTAGCCAAGAAAAGCAAATTCCCCAATGTAGCCGACTATAGCTAGAGGCCTTGCTTTTTTCTGGAATGAACAATTGGGAATAAATGTGTTAGAGAAGGATAAATGGTGGACCTTCTTTTACTTGGACCAATAAACTCTTAAGGCCTTGCTCATATTAATTATTAAGGAGAGGTTAGACAAAGCTACAGGGAACGTGGACCGACAGAAAATTTCCGGAAGCCCTATTTGCAGTTCTAACTGCTGGAGGATCGGATCACTCTCCTATCTTTTTTATTGATGAGCCTAATAAAACTATAGTCTCAATACCCTTGAGGGATGAGCAATGCAAAATTGTCATTTAGCAAAAAATAATAATAATAATAATAAATTGTCATTTAGAAAAGTTTGCCTAGGTATAAAAAAAGTCAACATAGAAAATATAAATGAAACCCTTCATGGTCTTGGGAAAGATCTATTATATTGGAACAAGCACAATCTTGGGAATGTGGAGGCTATGATAAGGGACACTAGAGCCAAATTGGAAGATATTAGATCCAAAGGCCCTAATAGAGATGACATTGATTTAGAGTTAGAGCTTTGTAGAAAACTAGGTAAATATTTAAATAGGGAGGAAGAATTATGGAGGCATAAATCTAGGGAATTATGGCAGAAAAAAGGGAACAAAAATACTAACTATTTTCATGCTAGCACCATTAAAGGGATGAAAGTTAATAGGATACTTCAAATAAAAAATAAGCTTTGCAATTGGATAGAGGGGAGAGAACTGACAATGAATTTAGGGTCTATTTTAAAGACCTTATGGGGACCTGTGGAAGTTGGGATTTGAGTGGTATCAAAGATTTGTTTAGCCCTGTTGCGAGTTTAAAGGAAAACATTACTTTAACTAAAACTCATCTGCTTCCAAGATTAAGGAAGCTGTTTTCCAAATTGGACCCCTAAACTGCTTGGGTCTGGACGGATTCCCTGCCATTTTCTATCAACATATTGGGGAGTCCATTGGCCATGATATTACCTCCATGGTGCACGATTTCTTTGTGAATGGAACCCCACTAGACAAAAATAACAAGAATCACATTGCCCTCATTCCAAAGAAGAAAAACCCACAAAGAGTGATTGTAGACTCATCAACTTGTGTAATGTTAGCTGTAAAATAATTTCTAAAGTCCTGGCTAGAGCTATCAAAGAAATTCTAGGGAATATTGTTTAATTTATGGATAACTGGTCAATCTTGAGAAATCGGTGTCCTATTTTAGTAAGGGTGCTTGTCCTCAAAGGCGTAGGGCATTAACCTCCGTTCTGGGTTTGGAAAGGCTTAGTAGAAGCTATTAATATCATTAATAAGAACATTGGTTGGGTTATTGTTAATGGGAAAAGTATTTTTGCTGTGTAAAATTAAATGGATTCCTTGTGAAGAAGGGCTGAGGAGTCTTTTCTCTGATATACGGCTCCTAGATCTTGTTATTAAGGATCTTTGGATAGATTATAGATGGGACATTAATCTAATTAAACGTACTTTCAATGATGTTAGAGATGTGAAGGACATCATGAAAACCCATATTCCTTATTCCCAACCACGTGACAGGAAGGTTTGGATTTTTTCCAAGAACGGTGAATTATCCACTAAATCATCTTATTAGACTCTAATGTGGTTGCAAACCGTTTGGTTAAATTGAACTTGGCTTCTAATCTGAATTCTTTTTGGGTTGGGGAGTTCCAAGGGTGGCTTGAGGGCTTCTTGGTTCCTTTGTGGGGTGCATGTTGTATTTCTTCTTCCATTTTTTAATGAATTCTTTTTCCATAAAAAATTTTCTTGTGTATGATTGATCTCTTCTATATAAAAAAAAATTGCTGATATTGTACAGCGAGATCGCACGCTTTGCTCCCACATTTTCCTTGTTCTTTTTTTCTTACGATATATTCATATCAAGTCACTGCTTCGATTGAAGTGGCTATGCCTTCCATCAATTGAAGTAACTAACACAAAAGGCACTCTTTCTGCTAGATGATTGCTTTGATAGCTTACCTTTCTTAGTCAAGTCCCATCACTTTGAAATATAAGCCATTTGGAGATCTTACAATAGCTATTATATATATTGTTGGGTGATCTACACAAATATTGGTAACTGTTCTCTACATTGCAATTGATGTATAGTTTAGATTGGAGACCAAACCTTACTAAAACTGTGGCGCATTGGAATTTGGAACCCAACCCATTAGGACAGCTATTTTGTATTAGAAAAGGGCAAAAAGAAAACGGTAAGATTTCTATTTCAGTTACATGACTCCCAACTCCAATTGTAATTTGTGTTGTTTATTTTGCCATATCTGCTTTCAAACTCTCTGTTGCAAAACTTGAATCTTGTTATTTAATGCTCTTTGAAATCTCTTTTGCAAAGAGAAGTTCCTTTTTTGCGTGGAATATTCTAACTTGTATTGATTATATGGTCGATCCGGATCGCACCATGACTCCATGTTTAGTTTCTAAGCTTTAATTGCGGCAAGTACATGCAGTTGTTTTAACTCTTTAACTACTAAAGCATAGAATAGAAACCTTCGTAAGTACATGCACTTCAGAAAAGATCAATGCAAGTATTAAAGTGACCCACCAGAAAGTTAGAATAAGTAGTTTCTTGACTGGTGGAATTATTGTAGGGGAGATCACTGGTGTGATGATTGGAAAACCACTGTAGGTAAATGTAGCTGACTGTGCCAATCAAAACTAGCACAATTCTCTTCTTTTACACTACTTCCATTGTAGGGGTGCACATGGGCGGTTCATATCAATTTAGAAGGGAAACCATCAACTAAATCTAACTCATTGGTTTTCTATTTTCCCAAACCGAACCGAACCGCCCATGTGCTCAAACTAAAAGGAATCAGTTCAGTTCAGTTCAGTTACGAATTTTTTGTTTTATTTTTTATTTTTCACAAAACATTGGCAGTTCAATTGGTGAAAGGTGTTGGACTTTAAGTAACGGAGTGAAGGTTTGAGTCTTTTTCAAGTAATCTTTCATATTCCTTCATATATTTTATAAAAAAAAATTATTTATATAATTGGTTTGGTTAGGTTTGGTTTAGTTTGAGCGGTTTAACCGCACCTTTAAACCGAAAACCAAATGAAATCGAACGATTTGAAGGAAATCCGAATCGTGACCGAACCGATCTACTACAAAACCGATTCGCCCTGTTCGGATCGGTTCGGATCGGATTAACGATTTTTTTGTGCACTCCTATTCCATTGGATAGCACACCCTATATGTCTGAAAATAAGAAATTTCTCCGGACTCATTAATGGTACCCTCAATCACATTAGATTTATAATGTAACATTGTTTTTAAAAATGTGATGCGAATCTAGGGGAAGGGGTGTCATGGGCCGGATTGAGCTGGGGTGAGCAACATCCAGGCCTTGCCCGATGTTTGAGCAACAGGCCCAAGCCAAGCCCCACCCCGACTTGGGCCATAAGGGCCTGGCCCGAGCTTGGTTTTTAGGGATAAAAAGGCTTTCCACTAATTGATATGAGTTCATCTCAGCTGGTTGTGACCTTTATGCCCTGTAATTGTTTTTGCTTAAATTGTATTCAAGCAGGTGGGAATATGTTGTGATAACATTTCATGATGAATAAAAGAAATTCTCATCTACGCATGGGCCCACTTCTTAGATCTAATTTGCTAAAAGCAATTCACTCAATCTGATTCAGAAATCAAAGAAGTTTTAATCCCGTCACAATTGAATCGACCAATAGATTGATCCTACACGGGCATCATCCGAACCGTTTAAGATGAATGTCATCTCCTCCAATCATATATTTTCAAGTTTCAGCTAAAAACGAGTAGGTCCCGCTACCCAATTAAGTATATGTTTTGGTAATCGATTGGATGGTGGGACCCACTCCATTTTAGCTAAAAGAGGGCATTGAGTTCGAATGTTCTTAATTATCTCTGCGTGAGCCCCAAGATAGAGTTAAAAACAATCATATTGGATAGGCCCGTGCATGCAGAGGATAAAATTTAAACATCATCTCTTACTCACTCTCCTTGTTGTGAGTTCGAAACTGCACTACTAAACTAGAGCCACATGGGGATTTTACCCGGCTTTCTCGAGCGAACTGTCCAGAATTCCTGAATGCAGGGTTTTCATCTATTTCTTCTCCTTCCAAAACCCATCTCCCTTTCACTATAAGACTTGCATAATAGAGCCTCCATGCTCTCCTTTACAATATATAATCTCTTCCTATTCATTTCATCAACCACAACTATATAAACAATCTAATCTATGTATTTGATTAAGAAATAGAATCATTGAAATAAGAGGTTCATTTGAGTCAAATGGAATTAACAATATGTAGATCCAAATTCATGCTTATACTTGCCTCAATAAAGAACTTTCCAAAGCTTCTACACACTCTTGGTTCAAAAGGGACCAAAACCCCCAAATATTAAACCCTAATCACAAGAATACATGGAAAAAGGAATGAAAATGCATGCTTGGTCCAAATATGAGTCTTTTGACTCTTTCCAACTCAAAAACCTAAATAAAAGGGCTTGATGCCTACCTCTTATCAAGGACTCCGAATTTGGAAGAAATAGGAAATGGTGGAGAGAACTTCTAGCCCTTAAGGAAGAAAGGAAGATGAAGAAGATGAAGATGATGAAGGTGGGTTTCTTCCTAGCTCCCAGGCATTCACCACAAGTACTTGATGGTTGAGGAAGAGAGTAGGAGAGAAGAGTAGAGAAGAAGAGAATGTGAAAGGAGTGAAAGAAGGGTGAGTTTGTTGATAAAGGGATAAGGATAACCTTTTTGCAAATAAGCCCACTAAGAATAGCATATTTCAAATTTAAGTCAAATGAGGGTCCATTAATTCAATGGTTGGCCAAATAAGGTGGAGTCTAATACAAAATTTGACGTACTAGTCGAAATACACGCAATGACGCCACTATGACGTGCAATGATGCAAACTGTAAAAATTCATAATTACGAAAAAGCCCTTGGCTCTACCCAACCGAGTCAAATCGGTTTCCACTCACCTTTCTAAGGTTCAAGACTCAACTAACTTAGTCTATGAAGACTATTAAACACTAATTACTATAATTAGCAAGTAAAGATAATTAATTTAGCAAAAACACATTTAATTAGTACTAATCAGAGTTAAATCAGGTTGGGGTGTAACATTTCTCCCCCTCTTGGATTCGTTTGGTCCTCCGAACGATCATACCTGGGCGAAGAGTTCAGGATAATGTCGTGCCACTTTCTCCTCAAGCTCCCACGTGGCTTCTTCAGGTCCATGATGATCCCAGAGTAGCTTTACCAAACGAATAGTCCTTGTCCGCAGTACTTGTTCTTTCTCGTCAATGATCCGGAGCGGACGCTCGACATATGTGGAATCTGGCTTGATCTGGATCTCTTCGTATTGAATGACGTGAGTTGGATCCCGAATGTACTTACAAATCATGGACACATGAAATACATTGTGTACTCCTACGAATTCAGGTGGAAGCTTCAATCTGTAGGCCACATCTCATATTCGGCTTTTGATCTCGAATGGTCCCACATATCTAGGTGAGAGTTTTCCTTTTTGCCCAAACCGAATAGTACCTTTCATTGGAGATGTCTTCAAAAATACCCAATCTCCAACCTGGAACTTGAGTTTTCTTCTTCTGTTATCTACGTAGCTCTTTTGTCTAGACTGTGTAGTCTTCAATCTTTCTCTGACTTGAAGGACTTTCTCGGCTATATCTGCAATAATGGTAGGTCCGTGGAAATTCCTCGTGCCAACTTTTTCCCGACAAACCAGGGTTCTACAACTCCGTCCGTAAAGAGCTTCAAAAGGTGGCATTCCAATAGTTGAATGAAAACTGTTGTTATATGCAAATTCGCATAAGGCCAAATGCTCATCCCACTCACCACCGAAATCAAGGACACTGGCTCGAAGCATATCTTATAGAGTCTGTATGGTTCGTTTAGACTGCCCTTCGGTCTGCGGATGGTAGGCGGTGCTGAAGTTGAGTTTGGTGCCCATGGATTGTTGAAAAGACTGCCAAACTGAAGAGATGAATCTCGTATCTCTGTCGGAGACTATTGAGACTGGCGTATCATGTAATCGGACTATCTCCCTCACAAAAAGCTTTGTCATCCGACTATCACCCAAATCACATTGTTCTTCCGACTAGTTAACGGTAGACCTGAAACAAAGTCCATCGTTATATGCTCCAATTTCCACTAAGGAATAGACAAGGGGTGCAAAAGACCCGGAGGCTTCCTATGCTCAAACTTTACACTCTGACAGCCATAGATGAAAATATCGGCCGATACGAAGCGTATCGGCCGATATATCGGCCGTATCGGCCAAGGCCGATACGATAATTTGAATTTATCGGCGATACATACCGTATCGCACCCGTATCGGCCGATACGGGACCGTATTGGCCGATACGGGCCGATACGGTATGTATCGGCCCATACACGTGGGGGGGGGGGGTTATAAAACCCCCCCTTTGGGACTTTTTAGGGTTTTTTACCCTTCCCTTTCTTCTCTTCCCCTCTATAGTTTCCATTTTCACTTCCTTGTGGTCCCAAATGTCTCCCAAATCCCTCTCTTCAAGATATTTTGCCACCAAATCACCAACAAACCATTATTGAAAGAGATCTAGAGATTCAAAAGTCAAAACAAGATTCTTCATTAAGGTATATGTGGTTTATTTTTTCAACTTTTGACATGATCATTTCATTTATCACTCTCTAACTACTATGAATCACAACATAATGGCATCATTGTGTTGTTTTATTGTAGATTCATGCTTCCTTTTGATCTTACATGCATATCTTTTGTTTTTTTTTTTATATATTGTTATTTTTATTTTCGGATTTATGTTATTTAAAAAAAAAAAAAACATTATCACTTATGGAAAACTCATGAAACAACTTGAAAATAGCTTCATATTGTTAGATCTATGTTTCTCATAGATGAAATCAACACATTTTGAATTTTTATTGCTTTTTCTCTATTTTTTATTTTCGGATTTATTTATTTTTTGAAAAAAAAAATGTGAATATTCATGGACAACCCATGAAACCACTTGGAAATTGCTTGTAAATGATAGATCTATGTTTCCCATAGATCAATCCATCACATTTTGAATTGTTATTGCTTTTTCTCTATTTTTTATTTTCGGATTTATTTATTTTTTGAAAAAAAAAAATGTGAATATTCATGGACAACCCATGAAACCACTTGGAAATTGCTTGTAAATGATAGATCTATGTTTCCCATAGATCAATCCATCACATTTTGAATTTTTATTGCTTTTTCTCTATTTTTTATTTTCGGATTTATTTATTTTTTTGAAAAAAAAAATGTGAATATTCATGGACAACCCATGAAACCACTTGGAAATTGCTTGTAAATGATAGATCTATGTTTCCCATAGATCAATCCATCACATTTTGAATTTTTATTGCTTTTTCTCTATTTTTTATTTTCGGATTTATTTATTTTTTGAAAAAAAAAATGTGAATATTCATGGACAACCCATGAAACCACTTGGAAATTGCTTGTAAATGATAGATCTATGTTTCCCATAGATCAATCCATCACATTTTGAATTTTTATTGCTTTTTCTCTATTTTTTTATTTTCGGATTTATTTATTTTTTGAAAAAAAAAATGTGAATATTCATGGACAACCCATGAAACCACTTGGAAATTGCTTGTAAATGATAGATCTATGTTTCCCATAGATCAATCCATCACATTTTGAATTGTTATTGCTTTTTCTCTATTTTTTATTTTCGGATTTATTTATTTTTTGAAAAAAAAAATGTGAATATTCATGGACAACCCATGAAACCACTTGGAAATTGCTTGGAAATTGCTTGTAAATGATAGATCTATGTTTCCCATAGATCAATCCATCACATTTTGAATGTTTATTGATTTTTATTTATTTTTTTATTTTCGGATTTATTTATTTTTTAAAATAAAAATAATTTTTAATATTTGAATACCAATCAAATGTCTTGAAAATGGTTCCTATATTTGTGATATAAGTTTCCTCTAACATGTTTCTTTGTTTTTTTTAATTTTTAACATACTAGTATACTACTTGTTTATATTTATAGGCAGAGCCAGGTATTAAATTTCGGTCCATCTGTCTGCCATTTGATAAGTGAAAATGCCTCGTGATGTTGATCCCGCATGGAGCTTTGGTGAGGCAGTTGAGAATAATAGGTTGAAAATCAAATGCAAGTTCTGTGGAAGAGTGACCCATGGGGGCATTACAAGATTCAAACACCACTTGGGCCACATATCTGGCAATGTTGCTGGCTGTACCGAAGTACCGAGGGAAGTAAGGGAACAAATGAAAGCTTTGGTTGGCCAAAACAAAGCTAGAAAAGTAGAGATAAAAGAAAAGAGGCGGCAAGATGTTGATGCTGCCCGTTATGATGTATTTGGGGATGAATATTTTGATGAGGAGGAAGATGCACAGATGGAGGCTGCACGCCAAGAGTCTTTGATGAGTCAACAAGAAGAATATGAACGTCGTGCATTTGCTGGAAGCAAATATTATGATGCAGGGGGCTCATCATCTGCTGTGCCAAGCAGGGGCAAGGGCTTTGCGGGGTCCATACGTAGGGCATTTAGCACCCGGGAACGGGATGCTGATGTAGAAATTATCTCTACAAGAAGAGCAGTTCCTCCCCCTGTTGATCCTCTAGCACATAGAAAAGAGGGAGTTAAACAACCAAAAATATCAAGTGTTATGAAAGGGGTAATGAAGGCTGCAAGAGATAGATTGGCCAAAGCTACAGCAAAATGGCTAATTCACAAGAACATACCACCTACAGCAATAGATTCCCCATACTTCCAGACTATTCTTGATGTTGCCGCCGAAGCTGGGCGGGGTATACAGGCGCCCTCCGTATATGATGTGGGCACTAAATATCTTGAAGAAGAATTTAAAGAAATAAAGGCTTGGGTGGAAAAATTTAGACCCATGTGGCAACAAAATGGTGTTACCATCATGTGTGACGGGTGGACCAGCGGCACCCAAACACAATTAATAAACTTTTTGGTGTATTCAGTCGCTGGGACCGTCTTTGTGAAGTCCATTGATGCATCTGAACATAGACGGACAGCCGCATATATATATACTCTTATGGATAAAGTTGTAGAGAGTGTGGGAGAGGAGTATATTGTACAGATTGTTACAGATAATGGCGCCAATTTCAAGGCAGCAGGTTTGAAATTAATGGAGAAGAGGACCCATTTATTCTGGACCCCATGTGCAGCACACTGCGTAGATCTCATCTTGGAAGAGATTGGAAGGAAGACAAAAGTGTCTTCATTGATCAAGGCATGCAGAGGAATTACAAGATTTATATATGATCATTCATGGGTGTTAAGCTTGATGAAAAGATATACAAATAACCATGCCTTGCTGCGTCCAGGATTAACAAGGTTTGCAACCCATTTTCTGGCTATGGAAAGCCTTGTAAAGTTTAGAACGGAGCTCATTCAGATGTTTGCATCAGAAGAATGGCTTCGTTCGAGATGGGGCAATGCAACCCATGGTCCGGAGTTTGAAGTCCCAAACCTGATGAGGGACAATAAATTTTGGAAGAAAGTGAAGAAGATATTAAAGGTTTTTGAGCCTTTAGTTAAAGTGTTGCGGCTTGTAGATGGTGATGACAAGCCGACAATGGGCTTTATATATGAAGCAATGGATCGGGCAAAGCAATCCATCATGGAAAATGTTAGATATCACGAAAAATATATAAAGATTATTGACGCCCGTTGGAACGATCAGTTGCACCATCCATTGCATGCCGCAGGTAATTAATATATATCTTTGAATTTGATACTTTTTTGTTTTCCTAACTAATGTATTTATTATCTTGCTTGCTCACAGTACATTCTACATATTTATAATGTAGGTTATTTTTTGAATCCCGAATTCTATTACCGCAATGTCGAACAACACACCGAAGCAATAGATACGGACTTGCGGGTAGGATTACGGGAGGTGTTGAAGAAATTGTTAGGTCGAGATGATCAAGTTGAGGCCATTCAAGAGGTGAGTGGGTGGTTACTTAAGAGAATTTAATTATGTTGTAGGGGTTTACTGACTTGTATCTAATTTTCACATTGTAGATATCTATCTATACACAAAGGAGAGGAACCTTTGCTGACCCTCTTGTGATACGATCGATTGGAAAGATGTCACCTGGTATGACTATGAACAAAAGACATATCCACATTGCAGATATCTTGTGATACGATCTAATTTTCTTTATTTATTTTTTGCATTTCAGCTGATTGGTGGATGAATTATGGGGAGAGTGCTCCACATCTAAGGAGTGCGGCTATTCGCATCCTTAGTCAAACTACAACATCTTCCAACTGTGAAAGAAATTGGAGCACTTTCTCTTTGATCCACACGAAGGTCAGGAATCGGCTTACCATGCAGAAACTCAACAAGCTTGTGTATTGTCATTACAATCTGAAGTTGAAACACAGAATTAGGGAGAGAAGGGTAAGGGATAGTCCTGATTATTGTCCCATTAATTTGGATCACATATTTAGAGAGGACGATCCCTTACTCCCATGGTTAGCCGAGATAGAGGATCCACTGCTAGATTCAGATCCGGAGTTTCAGGAAACGGTTCAAGAGTTGATAGGTGAGGACATGGGTGAGGCACCTGCAGCTACAGAAGGTCAGCCACCTCAGGGAGAAGGTACCAGTAGTAGGACTAGGAGGAGTGGGAAAGAACCTGCTTCTGAGAAAGCTAGTTCTACCACAGTCTCTTCAAGTAGCCATGGTGGAGGAGATGGAGGAGGAGACAGTGGGACAGGTGGTACTAGTGAATACTATCAACATGATGAAGACGATGACATTCCTGTAGAGGAAGTACATGAGTTACCTCCATCTGGAAGATTTGATCCAAGCCGTGGTTATCAACGGCGCCGAAGAGATTCACCACCTGGGGCTGGAGGTAGTACTCAGCAAGGAAATATGGGTGGAGATTTTGGAGGACAACAAGCGGCATCATGGACTGATTCATGGAACCCTAGTTACGGTGGACAAGGACCCTCACACTCACAGTATTTTGACTTTTTTCCATATGGTCAAGTACAACAAGGAGAAGAACAGTCTTCAACTTCGGGGTCCTACTCATATGGTGACTATGGTGAAACACAATATGGTAGATATCCACCTGGACCACCTCCACCTCCTCCAAGTTCCTATGATGTGGGTGCGGCTGGCTTCTTTGGATTTGTGGATCCCAATACTCATCAATATCAAATTCAATATGGTGCCAATACAAATGATAACACTGATGGGAATGAGGATAACCATAGCCCCTTGAATCTTGGTAGACATTCCTTTTGGTGGTGATCAAGGTATTTCTAATTCCTATTTCTTTCACTAACTCTCTACTCTCTTTGTCATTTCTAAATTGGTGTGGAATGTTGATTGTTGATCACTTTATAGTTCATTCACTTGATTGAATTTAAACCTTGAATGCTGAAGGTAGTGAAGTATTGATATTTGATTGTTCAATGTTCAGTTGTTCACTAATGAGTATTGAGTAATGAGTAATGACCTAACTCTTAAGAATTTCTTATGCCTTTATTTCATGTTCTAATTTTTTTTAATGAGCTTTTCATTACTTTTTAAGTTAACATGACTAAGAAACATGAATACATGTGAAAAAACTAATCATTACTATTATTTTCTATTTATACAGCGATACAGGACCTCATATATTGAGGGCACCGATACGCCCCCTTTTCTTACTTACTTTTGCAAAAGAACCACATTTTCTTTCATTTTACAATTTTCTGGATTTTCTGGAATTTTTTCAGATTTTTTTGGCGATTTTTTAAAATCGCACCGCTACGCCGATACGTATCCCCGATACGCTACGTATCGCCCGCTTCGTATCGGTTTGGCGGCGGGCCGCTACGCCCGCCGATACCGATATTTTCATCTATGCTGACAGGTGTAACACTTTGATACAAACTCTGCGATTTTCCTCTTCATATTATTCCACCAGAAGTGTTTCTTGAGATCTCTGTACATCTTGGTACTTCCAAGGTGCATCGCTTATCTCGCATTGTGTGCTTCTGTCAAAATTGGGCCTATCAACTGCTCAATCTTTGGTACACACAATCGATTCCTAAAATACAAGACTCTTTCTACCAACTGGAAATCAGGATTCTCGACAATATGATCTCTTAGTTTAGCCAAATTAGGGTCTTCAAACTGTTCATTTTTAATTCAACTCATCAATTATGGTTCGTATTGTCAATCGGGTACTTTGTCCGATCGATCGGACAGAGAACATGTCTCAGTTAGCTGCAGATGGACACTGTCCGATCGATTGGGCACTCTGCCCGATTGATCAGACTGGGCCATTAACTGGATGTTGTTCAGGTCCGGTTCGGTACACTGTAAACAATGGTTTTCTAGATTATGCTTCCTTTTATGATCTGATCATGTGTGGGCTCCATTGACCTTCCATTTGGACCGTTTGGGATAACTAGACATGAGTCAAGGGAGAGTCAAGGGAAGGGCTTAACCTTGACCCGTGTAGCCACCTAAGTAGGGTCTTGGGTTATAAAACGGAACCCAGTTCAATGGTTATGGATGTCTTATAATGCTAAATACCTACAGGAGCACCAATGATACTTATAAGCATCTAGGACTCCGTGATCACTGTCTTAGGTGAAGTGAGACCCTGGACCTAATAGAGGGACAATGATTATTGACGGATTTGTGACATGTGGTACTTATGTTGATGCAAATGGACACTGAGGCTGGCTGGTAGGTCCGGACCTTGGATGTAAGCCTCGAGAGGTATTATAAATCAAGGCATTGCACTTAGGCTTTGATCCATAATCATGGTCCGTATTGGATAAGATGTCAAGACATGGCACTTGAAGTCCTGACCTATAATATTGGGGACTTAATGGTATATATCGATGGACGGACTGTACAAATAGATAATGTTAATTAAGCATATCGAGAAGTGGAGTTACAAGGGTATGTGTTACTAACTATTGAGAATCATGATGACGGATTAGTATACTCGAACTCCGTGCCTCATACCCTTGACTAATATCATCTCATATCAAGGATAATAAGGCTATCCAGTTCGGAGTACCCCCACCTAGTGATCTGTAGGATTTGTGGATGTATGAGTGGTCTGCTGAGGGATATGACGCCGTCATGGACATTGATATTGAGAGATTGAATGTTGAGTGATTGAGTGGTTAACACAATAGGTACCGGTGTTGGGGGTATTGAGACCGCCGGTGCTCGAATCGGGTGTGGATAGATGTTGATGTTGATCTAGCACGTAAGACCAATGGCTGGGACTTGGTCGTGGCTATGAATGAGTGTTGAGGTAGATCTAGCATGTAATTAGTTCTAAATTTTACTCACTGGATCCGGTTTATTCTCTAATCGAGTTCGGGGGACGTGACAGTTGGGACTTGGCTGTGGCTACGGACATTGATGGACTCTTGTACACTCCTATTCGATGTGACGACAATGATAGGTGGCTATGACCCCATGGTTGTTGTCCATCGACAGTTGTTGGGACGACAACAATGGGCTGGCTCTAACCTCCCACGTCCCTTGTACTTAAACTATGAATGTACCTTTATGTGCTCTTGTGGATGTATATTGGATGTATGATCATTATGTATTGTGGATGCCGTTTTTATTGTCTTTAAATATCGACATTGTTATGGTTGGATCTAGATGTGATGGTTACAGATATGATAAGGTTACTTCTGTTACCGGTGACTCTGATGTGATTGTATGGTTTATATGATGTCTTGATGATGGCTTCTCTTATTTACTTAATATGTTGTATTAAACATCTGTTATATTCCTATTTGATTATCGTTCATGCACTACACTCCACACTGTTTCTGTTGCCCTCTGATATTCTATATTATTATCGAGGTACTAATTACGCAGGTACAACTGGGATCAGTTATGATCTTCTTCCCTATCTATTAATATAATGTATTTCCATCTAAACATGCATATTTGTCTGGCTCATCGAGCATGACCCAATCCTTGGTGTTTTCAGGTATCTTCTCTTCCGCTTTATTTGATTGGTAGAATTGCTTAGCGGCTGATCCGTTGCCGCAGGGTTCAGAGAATGATGCAGTTGGTGCATCGAGAGGCGTCTATCACATAGATATCTATTCTTTCCTTTTCTTGTAGCTGGCCGTGTTGGCTTAGGATTGAATAGTTAGTTTAATTACATAAAGTACTTTATAATCTCTTAAAGTGAAATAATATTTTAGGGCTCTGTCCATTTACTTGCTCATATGAGATTCATACTTGATTATATCATTGGATTTTCCCGCATCTCTTGGGTACTTTCTCGTAGCGTCCCGAGATTTGAGGCGCTCGGATCTTAGGGCGTTACATCAATAGGGCCCATATCTCAATAGTTGTGAAACCTTATCACTCCATCTATATTTTCCTAACTTTTCTCTTGATCATCTCTATTCCTAAAATCTTTACGATTTGGGTAATCATCCTGTGGATAGGATTGAATAACTGATTTCAATTTTTTATAATTAAAAAAACTACTCCATGGCTCTTTTAAATATTTCATCCATTAGTCCAAAAATCTATCAAGAACCGTTAGATTGATCTCTAGAATTTTATGGCCCAATAATGGACGGACGTTTGTTATGCTGATGCAAGCTGTGAGACCATGATTTTGTGTTGTCTGCTCTTACAAGAAGGAACGGAGCTACCAAAATAAGAAGCTTGGATTGGATATCAAGCTGAGGAGCCCACCAAGTAATGTCGCCAAATTAGTAACCTTCCACACTCTCAAAGGTGCAATTCAGGTTAATATTTATATACAATCCAAACCGTTTAAGTTATGTACTCCACTCTCAATCGAGAATGGCATGAAAAAGGAGGGGAGTGGATGGGCCGGTGGGGGCTGGAATTTATCTAAAGCTAAGCCCGGTTAATTTAGTTTGTGGGGGCCTAATATTCATCCTACGACAGTTCATAAGCCTGAAACTGAGGTCTTGGTCTAGCCCATTTACCAACTAGATACCCTCTTTTGTATTAAGATGTTGGGTGATGCCAAACAACCCCCACGCCACCCACACCAACGCACACGCAAAGCTACACTAATTAATACAAAATCAAATAAATGTTGCCACTACATATTTCGAACAAAATATAAGTAGAAATTAAGGGTCAAAGAAGTCTAATCAAATCATCGCAACTAATTATTATGTACAAATCAAAATTCAATCCAAGTTGGATACAATACAACTGAGATTGCACGTAAGATCTCAAATAATGTTTGGGGGCTTTGATAGTTTCTTTTTTCTAAGACGTGAAAATCATATTATTATCTATTGTATAGGGCATTTTCATTCCTTCGAATTTTTTGGATTTTGTTTTTCAAAGATATTATAATCACATTTTGTGAATTTCATTGGGGTTTTTTTATACATTATTTTTTTTCCAAGGAGAGTAAGATCTTATTTTTATTAATTTGTTAGGGTTTTTTTCCCAATCCACTTGCATATGGCATTTCTTTATGTTTCTATGGATGCTCTTTTAAAAAATAAAGATATTATTTTTAGTGGATTTTATAACCCATCATAATATAATTCCATTCATCTATTCTTTATAATATATTATTTTAGATTTATTTTTCATTAATTATATTTTAAAACTCTTAAACTTTTATA
The DNA here is from genome assembly GCA_003546025.1 of Camphora micrantha. Lineage (NCBI taxonomy): Eukaryota > Viridiplantae > Streptophyta > Magnoliopsida > Laurales > Lauraceae > Camphora > Camphora micrantha. Next base: position 31,648,823 of record QPKB01000009.1, on the reverse strand, counting down.
TATCTTCAATTTTGGCCCCGTCTGCTAGTTTTTACTTCAAATCAAAGACAAATCAATGTATTTAATTTGGAAAATCTAACTTTTAAAATTCCTTTTTTAATCATAAAAATTCAAAACCCAAGACTTCCTTCATCTCATAAAAGGATAAAAATAATTTAAATACGGGAGATGCTCCTATGAGAGATATCTCTCACCTTATATGATAGATAGGAGTTGGGGCCCTTACATTTAAATTGTTGGAATTAGATATGGATGTGAGGGCCCACACCTTATCTCTTATAACAAGGTGAGAGCATCTTTGATAGAAGCATATCTCTTTAAATACTACCCTTCAAAGTAAGCATAAACCATCAAAAGATCCAAATCCTAACCATGGCCTATCAAAGCTAAGCATGAATAGTCAAAAATTAATTTTCACTTTTAGAATTAAAAAAATGGAGATTTATCTAGGGCACGAAGACAAGGCTATTAATAATTAAGCGTAAAATCATGAAACATAAATTAGAATTGCTAAATAAATAAAAAGAAGTTACTTATCTTCATCCATCGCTCTAATAAAGAGAATTAGCTCGCCATTGCAAAGATTGATTCTTGATTTGTCATTAAAAATTGCATCTTTACAACTCCTCCTTCAAAATTAATCTTTGGACGTGGCCCAAGGCTACCAAAATAAAAATAAAACTAATGGAAATGGAAAAAAAAAAGGAAGAGAGAACGAGGAGAGAGGACGTCCAAGGGAGGGTTTTTCATATGCTTCCTTTTGGTTCATTTTATAACTCCGGTTATCTTCCAAAGATACATTGAATCTGGACACATCCGCTGCAGATTTGGTTTATCTTCTTTAATAAGGTATATCTCTTATCCTTTTTTAATTTGAATGAGGTGGAAGCTTTTAAAAACCTCTGGATGGCTTGGCTGATCTTTAGATGAAGTCCCACAAGAGATGTGCAGCAATGGATTATCAACGGTGTGGATTTAATTACAATCTGGTCTAAAAATGAAAATAAAAATTTTTGGGCCTAGAACTTTGTTAATTTAGCTCTGATTTGCACATTCTTGGGCTCCACAAATATATACTTTGAATAAGCTTTCCAAAGGTAGGTAAATTTCAACGATTCGACGGTCGGATTGAAAGTTATGACCATTTGAAGATGAGTTATCATGAGAAAAGAGATTAATTTTTGAAATTTGATTTGCAATTGACTCTATCTCTGCACAACTTTCATTTTCGAAAGGAGATTAGATGTTGAATGATTCAAGTTCTTCTTCTTTTATTCCAATTAGAATTGTACTCTTTGAATTATCCATTAATAATTTTAAATCTGCAACTACTACTGTCCATGCAATGTGGGAGATTTCATCTGCTTTAATAGTGAGATCTATGAGAAGTCTTCTACTATAATTCTGACTCTTCAACTGACATGATGAGTGGACCCCCTTTGATTAATTTTTGTGTGTGTGGGGTCTACTTGTTTAATTCTTCAATTTACTTCTTTTCAAGCTTCAATTCAGCAATGCAAGGCCCGAGATGACAATCTGTGCTTGAGAGTAGGTCCCGTGAAAGAGGTATTTAATTCTCATTTTCTGCACATTCTAATTCAACACATCAAATACTGAAAAGCCCATATTGAAGCGAGACCCATCGTGACAGGGTTCTACTCTAACTGGGACTCATTCGGAGAAAAATTGCAAAGCATTTTAAGTTAATGCAGAAAATGTATGAAAAATATGAAAATTCTAGTTTTTAGGTGAAAATGCATGAAATGATGGAATTAGATGAATAATGATGCAATTCACCTAATTAAAACCCTAATTCATCCTAAAATGATGCGAAAATATGCAAATTCATGAACTCAACATTCATCTTTGAGAAGGAGTCTAAACAATCGGAAGTCCGTCGAACAAATCAATCTCGTCAAAGCTTGGCAGCGACCTCAAATGCAAGTCTAAAAGAAAATGACATAAGCAGCAATATCACTCAGTAAAACAACAAAAAAATAAAAATAAAATAACGGGAAGGGCCTTATGGTCTATATTAAAGTTTAAGGGCTTTTTTGGTCTTCACCCACTTTAAGGGGATTTTTTTGGATAAAATTCCCCTCAATCTCATTCATATTCATTATCATGTTTTCATCAAACAAGTTAATCCAACCACCCATAAAAAAATATTTCCCATTAAAATTAAAATTCCATGACCCTATTTACATAGAGGCAACTTACTTTGAGCAGTTTAGATATATGTAGATGTGGGCCCCATTGTGGAGTTCAACTTCTTAAAATAATCTCTATACTTACATCAGAATTAATGTCTCTCATATCAATTAAGGCAGGTACACTTTCCTTTTCTACAAGGAAAATGCAAAAAGACGAAACTACCCTTACCGCATTTAGAGTCGGAGTGCTGCTATCTGCACACTAGGATTTGCCCATTACACACTACATCTCTTTACATAGTGATTTTCAGTGAAGAATATTTCATCTTTTTCTCTTTACACTCTTAATTTTCCCTAAAACACCCATTGCTGGACTTCAAGAAATTTCTCCCTACACTCTGCTTCTTCCCTCCCATTTCACTTTGTAAACCGACGTTTCACCCATTGTTGCACTCGAAGAAATTTCACCCGTTTCGCTATACCCTCCACGTTGAAAGCGATCTCGACGAGCTCCCCCAACCGGACGTTTCCGTCGCACCTCGTCCTTTTCAGCCATCTCTCTGTGCTCTCTGTGCTATCTTCTTCAAAATGCATTACTCTGAATCGATAACTTTGAAATCTCTGTGAGTGATTTCGCTAGCTTGTGCTTGGTTAGAAATGCTTTTAGTGTTCTTTTAAGATTAAGTATTTGGTTTATTCAGGGTTTTTTTTTCCTCCCTCATGCACCTCTCTCTCCCCCATTTCCAACCATTATCATCGTTTTTGTATCAGTAAGATGACATTGTTCGGCACTATGGGTCCAAAAAAGACTAATCTTATCGGCCTCGATGTACCGTAAAGGCCTTATTCTCTCGGCACTGTATTTCCGAGTAATAAATTCTTTACGACATCATAAGTCTGAGCAGATTGTAATTTGACGACACTACATGACCGAAAGGGTGACATTTTCACGGTCAGGTAATGCCGAAACTATATTCTCCGCATGGTTATTTAGGGCCGAGTGTTGTGACTCAGTGCTGAATAGTGAAACTGTCTAATTTCCAAGTATTGATTTAGGACTGGTTTTCTTTTGTTTTTTTTTCAAATATGGATGTGCCCAGTACCTCTAGGATTCGACCCACAACGTTGAACAGGAGACTCCGTCAGAGGTTTGTTACTGATGTGGCCGAGGATGATGAAGAAGTAGTTGAAGAACAACCCGAAGCCCAAGAGCAAACCAAAGTCCACGAACAGGCAGAAGAAATACGTCAACGAACTTCAACTAATGCTCGTGATAGGACTGGAGAAATTCCCAGGGGGCCTATAAGTTTGAGCCTGCTACCCAGTTTCCGGATGTATATTGCTGTAAGTATTTGGCAGTAGCAGGTTTGTGATTAGTATTGGTAAACGTGTTTTAAATATTTATTATCTTCACTAATTTGTTTTTTTAATACGTTTTGCAAGAGAGACCACCACTTAAATGCCTAAGCTATGCCCAGAAAATCAGTGAATGGGCATGGAATTCAGAAGGAAGGCAGAATACTGTTTTTAGTGGACTCATTGGCTGTTCAAGGTTGGCTCCACTGGTGGCGACATCTTATCATTCCATCAACAAGAACATGGTGTTAGCCTTTGTGGAAAGATGGCAGCCTGAGACAAACACATTCCACATGCCTTTCAGTGAAATGACGATTACCCTTGATGACGTGAGCACCATTCTAGGGATCCCGATGACAGGAAAATCTGTATCAGTGGAGCAACTGTCATTTGAGCGAGCAATGACACTTGTACAGCATGGTCTTGGGGTCACATCCCAACAGGCACACGAAGAGTTAGTAGGTGTGTGGGGCTCGTTGGTTAGACAGGAGTGGCTCAGGGACCTATTTGGTGACGTGATCGATGCGGATCCAGAAGAGCACATTAGGCATGTCGCTAGAGCATACCTATTGTATATCTTGGGCTATACACTCTTTATAGACCAGAGTGACACTAGGGTCCCAGTGATCTATCTAAGGTTGCTAATGAACTTCGATGAGACACGCACATATGCTTGGGGAGCTACTGCGATTGCATACCTATACCGACAGTTGGGGTTTGCTACCCGGAGTGGAGTCAGGCAGATTGCTGAATATCTGATTCTTCTAGAGGCATGGATTTACGAGCATTTCCCCAGGTGTAGGCCAAACCCCAACCGCACATACACAGAAAATTTACCGCGGGTGCATCGCTGGGTGCCACGAAGAGAGTCTGGGGACCAAATGTCCAGCCTGCAGTCATTACGAGAGGCACTTGACGATCTTGGTGCCCATGAGGTAAGGTCTTAAAATTTATAAAAAACTATATTGAGTAAATAAGTTCTGCATCTTTTTACTAATGCATTTGTTTATTAATGTTGTAGATGGTGTGGGACCCCTATCGAGAGCACAGGGCAGATCACCCCTTTCACGAGGTTGCTTATTATACCGGCTGTCTTAAGTGTATGAACATTGTTGAACCATATCATCCTGATCGGGTGCTTAGACAGTTTGGTAGGGTCCAACGCATTCCCTCCACTCCACTAGCTCCACAACGCGCCGCTAAGGGTGCGACTGCAAATCAGTATTGGATCGCATACCATTACTTGGACCAAATATGGGAGATGTGGCATAATCACCTGCTATCTCCAATGGAGCGTGGTGTGCTTGTGGCGCATCCATGGGACTGCGCACCTAATTATATGGAATGGTTCCTCCGAGTGTCGCACTCAATCATTCAGAACCCTGCACATCGCTCCACGTTTAATCTGCGTGTTCAAGATTCTCAAGGCAGCTCTTATATAGACCCACGATTGGTATGATGTCTGAGAACTTAACTATTATATTACTTATGTCTAATCAACTGAAAAAACTGACTAATTTGTGTATTGTGTGATTAATGAACAGCGCATCGTGAAAGCTCATAGTATTATTCAGCCGATTCTAAGGAGAGGGCATAGTCTGAGTGTCCGAGATCCTGATGCCTTGTATGTGGCCCTACAGGACGTCAACAGGGTGTTAGATGGAGCTGATCCGGAAGATCTTGTTCATAGACCGCCACGAAGCGATACACGCACTTATAGCCGCAGAGGGAGACGTGGGGTCTAGGATGTGGACTTAGCAAATATTGTACTGATTTTGAAATATTGTAAACTGATATTATGCAGTTTTTTGGGTATCAATGATGGTACATGTTATTTTTTCGATATACTTTGGCCTCTTTAAGGATCTCTTTTTGTTATGCAATTTGTGGTATACTTTGGAATTTGAAAATTGTATTTAGCTTATTTGCATGGCATCTAGATGAAAAGTATGATGTAGGGTTGTATACTGATATTGTCCAATTTCATACCTTTGGTTATGCAAACATTGAATATATGCTCGGCGTATCAGGTTTGACATTATTTTAATTGCTCAGTGTATCAGTGCCGACATTATTTAAATTGTTCGGCGTTTCAGGGTCGTGCGAATGATTTCCATTCGGTCCTGAAAGTTCGATAATTAAAAATTTTCTTGGTTATGCAGGGCCGTGAAAACTCATAATTTCTGGAATATCAGGACCGTTCAGGACTAGGAATTAGCAAATTCAGCTTAAATGATGTGCCATATATGGAGGTTTCTTTTATAAATAAAAGAGTGAAAAAAGTTACAACAAGGCTTAATTTCATCTAAGAATTAAAAAATTGTTTCCTTGTACATCTTTATAAAATAAAACAATCATTCCAACTCGATGGTTTCGCATGTGACAACTGATGGACTGATAATTTCTCTAAAATGTTGGATCCGAGATTGATAAGTTGTTACCCAACCATTTGCAAAACGGTGATGGTGTCGAATCCAATTAGTAGCAACGGGTGGAATTGGATGAACTTATATGAGGAAAAACTACACCGGAGACGGAGTTCAAGTGAGTCACATTAGCATTTCAGGCAAAATAACATAGGTACATCTATGCATTTACTATTATTACCTGAACAAAGTGGTTTTGATTGACAAAACCGATTGCGATCTCCCGCCTAACAACAGTAGTAATAGGCACAAATCGAAGAGGAAGAAAAGTCAAGTATTATTCAACTGACAGGTGGTATAGGACAACGTTATAATGTGATGCAATTAGATGTCCCATGTCCGGCATCGTCATCCACCGATCATAAGGAGGACAGTCCCCTTGGTACGATATGATGTGGAGAAGTTTATCAACCCTTTTGTGTGATCCATATAATTGTCTGTAGTGTTCAACATGAGTCAACAACTCTCTAGAAAGATCTTTTCGTACCTGTTGCCACGAATCCTCACCAAGTCCCATCAACCCTGCAATGGCTCTAAAGCCATAATTGTCATCTGCAGTGACATCATTCACATGATGAATATAAGGCATTAAACCATCTGGGAGTGTGTTAATATAAGAAACTAGCTTTAAATTTCGGGTGCGATTGACCTTTTGCTTAGGCATCAGTATCTTCAAGGGCATCAAGGAGGCTCCACTACTAACAATAGTCTCTTCGATCTTCAAGACAGGAGAGTAACTATCCTGAGCTGATTCGACTAATTCAAAGGAAGAAGGTTCACGTTTAGTAGATTTATGATCTTTCAATTTTGGGCGCCCCCTAACTTTAGTTTTCACGTGTGGCTTGATCAATGAGGTGGTCTTGGGCTTTGCTAGCTCCCTAAGCTTATTCAAGATCTATAACTTCTTACTCAAATCATAGCTTCTAAACTATTCGACAATTAAATCTATCTCTGGCATGCAATCCAAATTGGCACTAGAGTCCTGGGCAAAAGCAGTAGATAGAAAGTCAAGCTTGTGCCAATGCATATGCGTGTAATCTAGAGGAATAGGGCGCCCAGCACTTATGTATTCTGCAATCTCATGAGCACAAGGTAAACCATGTGTGTGTCGAAGTACACAGCTACAAGCATCTCGATCAATACCAACTGACAAGGCTCGTTTTGTCTCAGCCAAGATTTTCTCTAATGCACTTATAGAAATATTCCCACGAAGTTCCTTGAATTCGGACGGCTTGAAATTGTATTGCACAACCGTCTTACTTTTTTCAAATGATGCCTTTATATTTGTATGTTGCAGCAATAGTAGGTTGTGAATCTTCGTCCAAGAGTCTTCAAAAGTCTCTTGGCTTGATCCAACCTGCCGCTTCAACTGTGCATGTGAACTCTTAACCCTGTTTGTTGTAGTGTTCCCAAAATGCATGACCTTGTCCGTCTAGGCAGCCACAAATCTGTCCTTGTACGCATCTAACCAAGACGCTCTAACAGACTGAAGTGGTGCCGGATAGGTGATGAACTCCTTTAGGAATGAGTTGAATTGCAGATTGTAATGTTCCTCTATGGACGAGGAAACCAACAAGTTCCAGCTCATTATAAAGTGGTCCCACTTTTCTTTTGTCTCAAACAACTTCTTGCATTTTGCCAAAATATTTCTGTTGATTTGCCATTTGCATAAAAGATGTTTGGCGCTGGGAAAAACAATAGAAATGGCGTTCATTAAAGCCATCTCTCTGTCAGTGACAGTAACACTAGGAAGAACACCCTCGCCAATAACTTTGGGCAAAATACCCAATGCCCATGAGTAGCAGTCTTCAAGTTCATTCTGGAGATATACAATGCATATCGAAAAAGTTTTCTCTGTGGATGTAACCCCAACAATATCCAATAAGGGCATTCGATACCGATTGGTCTTGTAGGTACAGTCTATTATCAACACATGAGGAAATGCACGCAATAAGTCTATGTTGGTAGGGTGTGTGAAGAACAAGTCAAAGGCAGTATCTATTTCAGAACAATTCCTATGCCACTCAATGTACTTATGCTCCGCCAATAATTTTAACAGTTGCTGCATCTGACTCCGTCCAACCCTCTCCGCAACTTTATGCCTATGTCGTGCATTGTAAATGGTCTTCACTGTGCTTATATTTAAATCATTTTTATGTTTCAGTGTCACCAAGATATCCTTTGGCCAAACCATATTCTTGGACATGTCTACCAGCAATGAAGTTTCCTCCTCTGTTAATCTCCCTGCAAATGTGTGCCCTTTTAGAAAGTCTGCAGTTGGATGATTATGCACACCACACACTACATGCAACATCCATTCATCATTTGAGCCAACCACTTTGCCTTGTAACGTGAATGGGCATCCACATTTTTTCGAACCAGTCAGCTTCAAATTCTTCCCAACGGTCCCATCTTTAGTTATCCTCATGTCTCTATAAGACCCACTTCTCTCACACCCAAGGGTCAGCCTTGGTTTTTTATTTCTCCTGTTGGGCGTTGTTGATGTCTTAATCACAACAATGAAACCATTTCTCCTCCCAACATCATAAGCCCAATTAATTGGGGCTTCTCGGCTTGTGAATATATGTACATAACCAAACAAAATTATATTGAACCAAGTGACTACAAAATTTAAATATCGAATGATTCATCTACATTTATTACCTCTTGGTGATAAACTCATTACTATAATCAACCACACATTCCGAGCCAACCATGTTGCATTCAGTAGGCGCATGAAACTGCTATAGAACTAATTTTGTTAGAGTATGTAAATGAAACAACTGCACAACTCTGAAATTCCGGACATAATTAAATTGTTTGGACCAAAACCATCGCAGAGTAAGATTATGTTAAGTCAAGAATGTCCTCAACTAATTGTTTTGTACGACATTGTAGTGCCGTTCAATTATCAATTGATCGGCACTACAATTCCGCTCAAAAGAGATCCGGTCGGATGCAGGGCCGAACGGTTCGTATCAGACTAAAAATCAAATTGTGATGAATTTGCTTACCTCAACACTAGAATGATCGGGAGCCATCATCTGCTTGTCCTTTCGCTCGTCCATTGCTTAAGCATGCTAGTTAAGTGGGCATCAACTTTGAATGAAATCAAGATAAAAATCGTTACAGTCAAATAGAGAATGAGGTGAAGTATTAAACCGGGAGAAAAGATGAAAGTGAGGGGAAGTAGAGAGGAGTGAATGCAGAAAGTAGAGAAATTGAAGTAAAGAGGAAGTAGAGAGGAGTGAATGCTGTGTATAAATCAAAGTAGAGAGGAAGTAGAAATTCCCTTTTTTTCATTTGGGAGGAAAACGAATAGTGTAGAAAGATTGTGGGAGGGGTGAACTGCAGTAATTTTGGTAAGTTTGTTTTTAGAGAAAACTACCGGAAAAAGCCTCTAAGGACCCCTATGGATGGCTGATGACCCGGTATAATAATGGAGACCGGAGAGGTCCCCTGGGCCCATTATAATTTTTTTATTTGTTTAATGAAATGGTCGATATTGACCATTTAGGCAATTTTATAAAGTAATACAACCCTATTTCTCCCTCATTCCGCAGTCACTCTCTTTCCCTTTTCCCTTTGTCTGTCGCAATCGACATTTTTTCCCTGTAGTTCTTGTCCTAGCCAGTGGTCCCAAGAAGCTTTTGGCGCCTTCCCTCCTTTTCCATTTCAAATCGTGATCTTCACATGGAGGTGCGTTTTTTACTGTTTCTTTTGCTTTTACCCTAATTAACAATTGATTTCGATGGGTTTTTGAAAAAGGAGGGCACTGCATTCACGGAAGCATCCTTCATCATGGTAATAGATCAAACCCCTTTCCATGGCTGCGGCATGTTTTGCTTGGGTTCTTCAACAGAAGCCATATTTTGACACCGAAACTAAACAGTTGCAGGTTCTTTGTGAACCCATCTATTGCAGAGGCATCCCTTCCATGCCCCACAATGGATATCGACGATTTTTTAAATCCATTTTGATGGGTAGAAAATGGATTATCATTAATCCTAAAAGTAGGACACTGCATTTATGGAACCATCATTCATCGTGTTAAAATATCAAACCAAGTTCCATGTTTGCAGCATCTGTTGCTTGGGTTGTTCAACAGAAGCCATCCATTTTTTGGATTTAAACATTTGCTTGGTTGTTTTGAACTAAACAGTTGCAGAAGAATCTTTTCCGTGCTTGATAATGGAAATCAAATTTGTCATCCAATTTTTATAAACCGATAAGCATTAACAAATGGAGAGAAAGTCAGTTGAAATACATCTTGTTTTTTAGTATTTTTTGTCCCTAAAAATAGGTTATACAAAGTGTCCCTCGGGAATTTAAATTTAGGTGTGCTTCAGGTACTTTTTTTGAACTAAGCCAAACACTATCTTTTTAGGTCCCTAAGGTCACATTTGGCAATTAAATCTTTGGGGAATTTTTATCTGTTTCCCATTAAGTTGAATTGAACAAATAAAGTGATACATGGTTGGAGAGCCATCTTTTAGATGGAAAGTTATCCCCCCCCCCTACAACAGAACATGTACAAGGGACTAAGACAATGAGTCTTTTCTTCATTGAAAGTACTCTTATTGAGAGCAAGTATGCCCCTAACTTGTTCCCCATGGCAAGAAGGTGAGGGAAGAAGGGTTCATTACAGTACATTACATTTGGGTTGGAAACTGATTAATTGTCTGGTTTATGTCCTATATCACATCCATAAAGTGGCCGTTTTATTCTACACAACCTTGCTTACTCACAATAAATCAGAAGTGCCCAGCTAAAGTCATGCATCTATTACACTATGCTTTGGAACAGGTAGACTTTTCAAAGTATAACTGCTTAAATAGTTAACTACATATGAGAAACTTTCCATGATAGAAAATTTGAACAACCATTGCAGTTTATGGCGGCCAATTTATTATGTTGCATTCCACAAAGTTTCTGACTTTTTTGGCACAAACACATTTAAAAACATCTTGCATATGTGGTAAACTGTTGTATTTGGATCACATCATTTATAATCGAGAACCGAAGGACGTGTATTAATCTTGTCCTTTTTCCCTAGCACTCATACGGCATCATACATAATTTGTTCCAAAATGATGATTGCTTACATATATAATAATGAGCGACGAAACATATTGCCTATTTCCTAACCGTATTTTCCACTTTGCAGACGAATGAAGAACAAGGCACCGGAGCTCCAACAACTCTCCTTTATAACCAACGGTATCATATATCGGAGGGTATCCGCCAAGGAGAGGTAATCTTTATAGATAAGGATACTTCATGGCGAATGCCAATGTACGCCAATCATATCTTTGAACACAAAAGCTGCAAACTGATTGTCATTTCTCAATGCATGACTACATGTGCTCATGGTTATATATGCATTCAATGTTTGAGTATTAAGTGTAGGTTGATCACTATCTTTAGAGGGTAAATTGTCACATAAGACTCATGTGATGATAATGTCACATCAACAGCAATCAAAAACTCTTGACACGAAAAAAAAAATGCATGCTTAAGAAGAAGTACATTATATGTGAAGAACAAGAACATGGATGTTGCTAGTTTAATTGTTAACATAGTTTCTTATCAAACATAAAACTTTGTTAAGTGAATTTGACACTAATGACAAGCATTATAAAGTCGTTGGCTCTGAGTTTTCTGGGTTAAATTAGGGATATACTCCACCACCTTTTTAACACTTTCCTCATGAATAAATTGAGGGCTGAAATGAGTCAAAACGACTAGCAGATTGAGCCCATTCCATTCTACACTTCAAATCAATAATTGTTATCAGCATATAACAATTAAGATAAACATGTTTTAAGCTTTAAATAAGACCAACGCATAGTATCACCAAATTAATAGGTCAGTGAATTTATCAATTGATGCATTGGAACTTCTGGACTACTGATCTCAAACTGATGTCATGCCTATGCTATTTGAACGGTCTTTATCCTTCTTATGAAAGATATATTCTAACAAGCACTTTTCTTAATATTTTGATATGTAGGAGACCGGTCGCCTTCGGTGCACTTTTCTTATTTATCTGTGCTGCCATATATGCAGAATATTGAGATTCCAGTTAAATGGTCGATATCGGCTAGCAGGGTTTTTTAGCTTCCAGTTTGACTATGCAGGGTTTTTTTAGCTTCTAGTTAAATGGTTGATATCGACTATGCAAGGTATTTTTACCTTCCAGTTAAGTAGTCGATATCGACCAATTAACTGGATGTTCATTTCCTGCAGAGCAGTGGTTATCGTATGTAAATAGTCGATATCGACTATTAAATTATCATTCAAGTTGTCGATATCGATAATTTTTTTTATTCTAATTAAATGGTCGGCATAGTTTTTGATATCCACTCACACACAGCCATTTTCTATACGTTGTAAAGTGGGCAGCGAATGAATATCAACAGAAGCCTCGTAATATATATAGTTGACTTTGACAGAGAAAGGGAATTAAGAGAAGATCATGTTTCATTTCATTTCAATAATCACATATAACAGCAAAAAGTTTTACTCCTTGATATTAATGACCATGTGGCATCCTTGTTCAACTAGTATAAGCTGACACCGAATAGACAAAAAAATAGTTGACCGTTTACAAATTGGTCTACAAGCGTAACTTATAATACTACATCCAAAAAGGATATATATACATCACCAACACATATACAAATATGAAGGCCTCAAAATGAAATCAAAAGAAACGAAGGGCTCCTTCACCCAAACATTCAAGTGAGGGATGGAGGATTGCGACAGCTTCCACGGTTATATCCCCTTCCTCTACAGTTCGAGCAGGTTACAACCTTCCGCTGACGGAAACTGTCTTCGGTTCGAAGCCTCTTCTTACGAAGACGTCCTGACTGTTTGGTAGCTATAGGTGGAAGGACCCTCGTATCTGATGTATGCTCCCACTGCTTGTTGTCTCGAGTGGCATGTATAAGTTCACTGTACGTGGAACGATACACTAATGACAGATACCAATGCTCGCAGAAATCATACGGATCATAATTTCTGACTTTCATTGATGCCAGTGCATGACAACGAGGGATGCCCAATACCTCCCATTTCCGACACGTGCATGTTCTTCGTTCGAGATCTACCACGTCGACATATTCCGCAGATTGAACCTGAAATTCAACAATGCCAGCCACTCGAACATGAACTCGGCGAGCTTCCTCCATTTCTTGGCTCAGCATCTTCTCTGCATACGTAGTAAGACGAGTGGCCACCGTTTGGGACAATAGCTGACGCTTTTGAAAGAACTCCATTAATTTGGCACGAATCTCTTCTACTTGTTTAGTAATATGCAGGACTCTTATGTCTCTTAATAGACTATTAGTGCACTCAGCTGCATTGCTAGTTAGCATTTCATATCGACAGCCTTGTACGTATGCGTTCGCCTAGCGCTCCCGGCCAATCGCATCGACATAGTTGAACGCGTCTTGGCCGACTGCACGTATATCCATCATGTAAGCCTCGTACTCACAGGGCCTATATGACTTTGCTGCACGCCAAAATTTAAGCACAATAGCCCCATCACTGGAAGCTACCTTTATGTTTTCTGCAATGTGGCGGCAACAATAACAATGCATTGCTGCAGGTATGGTGTTTTTGAGCGCTGAGACAAGACCCTTTTGACAGTTCGAAACAATAGTCAGATTAGAGGGCTTTCCCAAAGAAATGAATACGTTTGCGAGGAACCATTCCCAACTGTCACGGCGTTCCACTTCCGCAAAGGCAAAGTCAATGGGGAGGAGCTTGTGGTTGGCATCGTGTCATGGCTACAAGCAAAACACCTGGATACTTGCCTCGGAGATGTGTCCCGTCTACAGCAATCACTCGCCTCAAGGAGCACGTGAACGATCTTAAACATGGTCCAAATGCCCAAAAAAATCTTCTAAAACTGTCATGCACTGTGTCTATGTTTGTTACGATCCCAAGGTTAGCCATTTGCAATTCAATACAATAGAGAGGCAATATCTTAAATGAATCTTCGTATGACCCCCGGACTACATGCAGTGCCATTTCCTTTGCAATAAGTGTCTTTCTATAGCTAATAGTTGATCCAAATTCCATCTGGTAGTCGTTCATTATATCCTTGGGTTTTAATTCTGGATTTTGCTTGACTCTCTCCATGATGAACTCTGTAATGAGTGCCGACGTTGCCTGTCGATGCGCGATACCCATCATTGGTTTCGAGCATCGATGGATTGGATTGTATGTTTGGACCTTGAACTGCGGCCCCGACTCGACGATAGAAGCATGAATTTGCCAAGGACATTTCTGATCTTTGCAACGTGCCGTGACCTTGGTCAAGTTGGTCTTCAGGTGCTTGAGCGTGAAGTTCCCGTAAATCGCAAACTTAGCAAGAGTGTTTCAAAAGTTCTGTCGATCAGGAAATTTGCGACCAAGCCACATTTCCCTTGCCGAGTTGGAACTGATATGTGTGTTCACCTCCTCAGGCACCATATTGTCATCTAGATATAAATGTAGGGCTTCATTGGAGGCATTTGCCGTTTTGGATTGATTCGCTGTGTCAGTGTTGACTTCGCTCTTGAACTTTGGCATCCCACGGATGTGTTTGTTGGGGCTCTGTTTCTCTATTTTTATATTACCATGATAATATACACCAACGTCCATACTTTCAACGGTTTCTTCTTGTCTGACAGACTGATGTGTACTCAAATCGTTAGGTGCAGTTTGAAAACACATGTCGTCCATATCATCAACAAATTCATCTTGTCCGACTGGCTGATGTGGACTCAAATCATTATATATAGTTTGAAAATGCATGTCTTCATCCTCATGCAGATCAACTGTAGGCAGTTCATGAGATTGCAATGGCTCCGTGACCCTTTTTCCTTTTAAAACTCTTGACACGTTCCTCGTTTTTTTCAGACAAGTGCGATCTTTATCATTCCCTTGAAACCTACAACAAGTAATTGAAAATATAAGCAAGAGTGGGAACAAAATAGTATTTGTTAACTAACAAGCGTAGTGGTAGAATCAATACACATACCTTCGTTGTTCGCGTCCTTTATGTTGCCCATCATTTTGGCGGTTGAACACGTATAGATATATGCCATTTAAATCATTCCCTGATGCTTTCAAATTCTCCTTACATCATTATCATCGTCGATGCTAGCCAATGAAAATGCCCGTCCGTTGTGATGGAGGTACTGTAAGTTTAAATTCTGGATTGATAGCCCACAATTGGCTGCTTCATTTGCTTCATTAACCAGTGACGCGTATGTTATGTCCATCGGTAAATATCTCATCTTCTGCTTTCCTCCATTGTACACCGGATGAATTATATCGAATTCGAAGTTGCCATCGTAGTGGAATATGAACAACACCTCACTATCTGACATCTTATCACTAAATAACAAAAAAAAAAAAAAAAACATTTTAGGTCGCGAGGAAGATGTGCTTAAATTAAGATAAAAACCTAGATAGCAATGTGATATAGTGGTACAAATAATGAAAGATTAAAATTATAGTCTTTGTTTCTATACCATTCATAGGAATGAGAAACAAAATAGAATATAAGCTTCCTTAGATGGAGAAGAATAGCTATATTTTGGAATCCATCGACTATAATGAATGAATTTGGCCTGAATGGACTACTTTTTTGTAGCAAACTTTCTTTATCACATGTTTACTCAGAATAGCTATATTTTGTAACAAACTATAATGTAGCACTTATAAATTGCAGAATATAGAAAAAAAAAGCCTTTTTAAGAGACTACACACAAAAACAATGATCATTACTAATTTATTCCATGACGTCTTGGGGACCATAATCATGTCGCTTAAAGGGGGACTTATAGACAGAATGCATACCAAATTTTCCAACTGTTACATTTTCTTAAGGCAAAAAAGGGACTGTATTTCAATTCTCTAGGGTTTCTCAAATTAAAAACCGAAAAAAATAGATAGATTATCAATTTTCAGGGGGATCATTCAGTAAACGAAGGTGTTTAATGTGTGTACCAACCTGTTAATGGAGAAAAACCGAGTTTCTCATGGACTCTGAGTGTTTGCTGAAAGGAAAGATCGCAGGTAGTAGTTTCCCCGTCGAGTTCGACTTGATATAGCATCATGTAAAATATATAAGTGATATCCAATATTGGTCGATATCAACCATGTCACAAGAAGACAAAAATATATATATATAAAGCCCCCATAGGACTCCTCCCGTGTGGAAGGTGAAAATCAAAATATGCATTCTCACAACGTGGGGGGTCCTCGGGGGATTTTTCGGGTAGTTTCCTTTTGTTTTTAACTGGGCATTTTATTCTCATTTTACTGCAGTCTGGTGTACAGATAGCAGCACTCAGAGGCGTAGTTGAAGTACGACACTACACTTTCTTTTGCAACGAAAATAACGAAACTACCCCTTGTTTCTGACTTTCTTCTTCCTCTTCTTCTCTCTCTTTCACTCCTTTCATGGCTCCGACGAAGAGGATTACTCTGAAGAGCTCGGATGGCAAGACATTCAAAGTCGATGAGGCGGTCGCTCTGCAGTCGCAAACCATTAAGAACATCATGGAAGACATTTGCGCCGACAATGAAATCCCTCTCCCCAACGTCACCGGAAAGATCCTCTCCAAGGTCATTGATTTCTGCGAGCTCACGGACTGGAATCCAGAGTCCAGGGCCTGGCATAAAGTGTTCGTCAAGGTCGATCAGGCCGTGCTCTTTGATCTCATCCAGGTAATGGATCTCCTTTTTATTTGGTTTATGATTATGGGGTGGTGTTAGGTTTGATTGAATTTGGGGATTTTTGTGGCGTTGCTTGTGTTTCTTGATTTGTGATGATATGGGTCTTTGTTGAAATTTGAAACAAGATTTGGTTTTTCTAAAGGGTTTGTACCTAATCTTTGATTTCTTTATCTGGGGTGTTCTTGGTTTGGTTGATTTGTTATTATAATTGAATTTAGGGATTCGGTGGATTGACGTTGGCTGTTTTTGTGTTTGACGATGGTGAGTTTTTGTTTGTGGAATCAGACTGGGTTTTTGCTTTTTAGGGTTTGCACCTAATCTCTTAATGTGGGTCTACGGAAAGAAGCGTTGGGTAGATCGGTTTTTGGTAGTGGGATGGAACTTTGACTTTTGGTAGCTGGTGGTGGGCATATTTGTTGATCATGGTCTTTTGCTTTTGCTGAAATTAGATTTGAAATTCCTTTTTCTAGTGTTTGTTCTTGATCTCTTAATGTAGGACTTAATTAGGCACATTTCTGTTAGTTTTTTTCAGGAAGGGTTGTAAAGTCTGTGATTTTTTATTCTTTTTCTAATTTTTCTCTACTGGTTTTGTTGTTGGAGTGGAATTTAGGGTTTTGGTGGATGTTGGTGGGCAGTTCTTGATTAATTGATGATGGGAGATTGGAGTTGTCTTAGGTTTTTTTTAATGTATATATCATTTGTGTTATTTGGGTAGTTTACTTAGATATTATTACGTCTTTGTTCTTACGTGGTAGTTGCTGTGTTCTTTGCCTTAGCCAACTATAGGTACACGGTGTTGCAGGTAATTGGATTTGCACTTCACTTAATGCGGGCAACTGAGTTCTGAGTATCCAAACAGAGCCCTAGTGATTGTATATTCACTGTGCGTGTGATTGGAGGTGTAAAGATCCTAGGATTTAATAAGGATTTGTAACATGACAAGTCCCATTTATAGATGAATTTTTAGGTTTTAGGTAAGAATCATGCGCGCGCACGCGCACACACTTATATTGATTGAATCTCATGATTCAGGTGCTTCACCTAGGTAGGAGTACCGATATCTCAATTGACTTTTTTTTTTTTTTTTTTGGAGGTTATCTAGATTGAGGAAACCTCTTAAGATAAGAATTTGTGGGATTTAGGAAGTTTTTATAGAGAAAAGTTAATAGGCATGCAACTTGAGTGTTCGTCAATGAGTTTCATCCAACACTTGACATTTACCTTTTCTCTCTTATGTTTTCACATCACTTCTTCGACCAGCTTCCTAATCATGCATGAATATGTTTATTCCCTCTTTTCTTTCATTTTTTTATTTGGTAACATGACTTGGACCCATAACCTCAATGTTTTGATCGTGAGCACCGTCCATTGGTTCAGGAGCTCCGGTCCATCATCTTCATAATATGGTGATTTGGGATTTTTTTTATTAAATTTTAGGAGCACAAAAAGATTACTATTGGTTTATTTTGTTCGGGTAACATTGATGTCTTTAACATATTGGACTGTTACTGAAATATCATTAATATTATGTCGATGCACGTCAATGTTCTTTATATGATTTTATCAGTCTTTCTTGCCACTTTGATGATACTACTATGTATGTTAGATGGATTGATTATGAATGGCTACTTATTCTTCCTATTTGCACATTTTCTTAGTATTTATTTTATTTTTTTACAAAAAACTAAAAAACCCTACTATTTGCTCAGTGATTTATGGACCTATTATGTCTGATCCCTTAGATAATTTGCAATACAATTTTGATTTCCAGAACAATGATTACACTCATTCTCGCAAATCCTGATTTGTATGTTATTGTTTTATTATATTCTCATTTTATATTGTTTGTAACTGAGAACTGCTGGTTAAATATTCTTCAAGGATGGTGCTTTTTTTTATTTTTGAGGTTCCATTTCTAGGTAAATTTATGATTTAGATAAGAGTGCTGCAGTTCAATTTTTGTTTTATTGAATCCCATCATTCAGGTGCTTCACCCATACAGTAATAGAAATAGCTAACTGACTATTTCAGTCATATATTTTTTTACTTTATTGGTGTTTCTACCTTTTGACTTTACCTGTGATTGAGGGACCTTTTAAGATAAAGAATTTGTGGGTTTTAGAAAGAATTTAGAGAGTAACAAGTAATAGGCATGCAACTGGAGCGTTCATGCATGAGTTTCTTTATACATTCGTTTTTTTTCTTTCCTTTTTTATCACATCACCTTGTTTTTTTCTTTTTCATTTTTTTCCGTTGATTGGTGACTTGATGTTAACCCATAACCTTAAGGTTGCGATAGTGAGCACCTTCTGCTGGTACATGGTCTTGTCAGTCACGTATGTTAAGTTGATGATTTGGGTATCATTTTTTTTTTTTATTTTTTTTTAATAAGTTTAAACAGTACAAAACGATTTCAACTGGTTTAATTTCTTCTGGTAGCGCTGATATCTTAAACATATATATATGTCATTTATATTATATTGATATAGATAGATGTGGGTTTTAAGATAAAAAATTTGTGGGTTTTAGGAAGAATTTAGAGAGTAACAAGTAATAGGCATGCAACTGGAGTGTTCATGCATGAGTTTCTTCATACTTTCATTTTTTTTTTTCACATCACCTTGTTTTTTTTTCTTTTTCATTTTTTCCCCGTTGATTGTTAACATGACTTGAACCCATAACCTTAAGGTTGCCATAGTGAGCACCTTTCGTTGGTTCATGGTCTTGTCAATCATGTATGTTATACTGATGATATGAGTATCTTTTTTTTTTTTTTTTTTTTTTTCTTTTTTTTTTTATAGATTTAAACAGTGCAAAAAAAATTACAACTGGTTAATTTTTTCTAGTAGCGCTGATATCTTAAACATATATTGGTACATATCATTTATATTATATTGATTTAGATAGATGTCAATTTCTTTTATGATTCTATTGGTCTTTTTTGCCACTTTATTTATACTGCTATGGATGGATTATGAATAGCTACGTTTTTCTTGTATGTAAATATTTTTAATATTTATTTTACTTTCACACAAAATTGAAAATCCTACAATTCCCTCCAATGATTTATGATTCTATTTTTTCTGAACCTTAAACAATTTGCAATAGAATTTGGTTTTCGGAAAAATGATTATACTTGTCACAAATGCTTCATTGTATGCGATAAATTTATTGTATTTTCATTTTAAATTGTAACAGAGAAGTACTGGTTAAACATTCTTGATGGTACTGTTATTTGTATATTTGAGGTCTGGCAGTAAGTGCTTTAAGTCCCAACTTGCAATAGAATTTGTGCATTTATGTGTTGAAGGGTAAATTGAAAAAAAAAAAAAAAAAAAAAAAAAAAAAAAAAAAACTTATACAGTGCACGTGCAGACGTGCTAGGTATTCCTTGTCCTACGGTTAATCAAAATGGTACTATTTGTATATTTGAGGTCTGGCAGTAAATGCTTCAAGTGCCAACTAACAATAGAATTTGTTTATTTATTTGTCGAAGGATAAATTTAAAAAACCCATGAAGTACACTTGCTAGTGAATATCAAAGCCTTGTCTTAGAATTTTGATTAACAAATGGTAGAGGCTTAGGGTTCAGGGTGTGTTTGTTAAATGGGAGGTATCTGTGGTAGAGGCGAAAATTTGTATAGATTTTTCATGTAGCTCCTTTTTATATTTGTTTGCTGCGGCACGTTTTTCTTGAGGAAAGGGAAAACAATGAACTGATTTTCCTCGATATAGAGGATTTTTGACTTGATATGTGAGGCGTAGGACTGCAAGATTCGTCTCTCGCAGAAATGGAAATCTACGGAGAGCAAAATCCTAACTCTGTACAAACTACAAACGCACGCATGGATATATAAAAAATGAAACCAATGTATGATTTCATACTGCTCTGCTAGTTTTGATTGGCTGCCATGGATAATACTGAGAATTCCATTTGCTAACAAATTTATGTACATTAAACTAATTGTGTAAACTTGATTTCTTGCTGCTCTGCTAGTTTTGATTGGCGCCTCCGTGGTTGACACTGTTTTGAATTCCATATACTAACAGATTTATCTACATTAAACTAACTGTGTAAACTTGAAATGCAGAGCATCATTACATGCTTTATTTTTATACAGAAAAAGAGAAAGAACTAGTAGTGAGTGAGTTTACTATTATGGGGAGAGAGAACATTAGGGGAAATAGGAAACACTTGGGAACGTAATTCTCTTTGATGGAATTGCTAGTTGAAAGAAGGTGAAAATCCCTAGCCAGGACATATAGAAGAGATTATGGAATGTCCTGGTATGTTTGTTTAGCTCATCAGTATATTTCTTGCTTTTTCATTGTAACCTTGGTACAGTTCAAAAGAAAATAAAAAAGATTATGGAATCTAAGAACTAGGAAGCATGTATGGGAACAAAAGGTCACAAATGGGGGGTTATTATAAAGAATATAATATCATAGAGGGACAATTTTCTCCTATGCACTCTGCACTGCACATTGGTCATATGCACTGTGCACTGCACATTGGTGCCGTTTGTCATGCGGGACTGGGTGAAATTCATAGGGAGTCCACCTTTGGTGACCCGCAGATCACTGCAAATGAAAGATTGGAGGGTGGTCTCTTATTGAAAGATCATAATCCTTTGTATTTGAAGTGGGAATCGAACCTTTGCTAATGGCATAGCTGCATGGGAGAATTTATAATTATGGTTTTCTTAAGTAGGGATGGACTAATGTTGCTTTCTAGGGGAATTTTCCCCTGTTTTAGATTGTAGCAGTAAAATAACAGTAGTGTTTTATTTATTTTTTGCTCCATATTAATTTTTTTTAAAAGTTTTCCATATTAATTGCTTTATTTTTGGTATAATGTTTTCAGGCGGCGAACTATCTGAACATCAATAGCTTGCTCGATTTGACATGCCAAACAGCGGCAGACATGATAAAAGGCAAGACCCCAGAAGAAATTAAAAAGTTTTTCAACATTGAAAACAATTTCACCCCGGAAGAAGAGGAAGAGGTGCGGAGGGAAAACCAGTGGGCCTTTGAGTGATTGAGCTGATGTGGAATTTGTGGTGACCCGTTTAAATGCGCACACTGTTGGCAGGTCTGCAAAAAAAAAAAAAAAAAGCACACTGTTGACAGGTTTCTTATTTAGTAATGGTAGTAGTAGTTAAGTTGCTAGTAAGTGTAGTATATAGGTTGGTGCATTGGAAATGGGTGCAGACATTGACTACTCTACTCTTTTAAATCTTGAATTTACTTAATATCTTGTTATTTCAGTATTGAACCTCTTTTAAAGTCTTTGACTCCGAGGAGATTGACTGGTGTTTCAGATGTCATTTGTTGTTTTAGTTGTGGGTTTGGATGTTAATGGTTATTTTGGAAGATTTTCTTCACCAATGAATGTTTTGTGGTGTTAGAGACTATTGTTTGCACACTTCTTAACAGGCCTGCTCCTTTGCATCAAGAAGCATGTCAATTCACTTCTGGTTTAAGGCAATATTAGAGTGGATACTTTTCATCTCCCTTTTGCGTTTTCTCATCAAACTCATAGTTAGTAGCAAATACTTTCGCCTTATTTTATGGAGTAATTCTGTAATTGTACCTTAATTACTGACCATATCAGTTAATTTATCAAAATAAAATATTCCCAGTAGTTCACATATAGTTCATGCAATGCAACCCACCTCCCCTTGGGGGGAAATGGTCTCAGATAGATACACCAATTAAAAGAAGCTAATACTGATAGATAACAAAGGAATTTTCTGGAATTGTAGGGGGGAGCTAAAACAGCTACAACTGTCCTCCAATTAAAAAGATTATGTCGTGAATTCTAGCCAAATTTTTTGTTCCTGCTTGAGACCAAGTCTAATGAATGATGAGATCAAATCCGTAGCCAAGAAAAGCAAATTCCCCAATGTAGCCAACTATAGCTAGAGGCCTTGCTATAGGTCCTTCTGGAATGAACATTTTTGGGAATAAATGTGTTAGAGAAGGATAAATGGTGGACCTTGGCTCTGTAGGTCCTTCTTTTACTTGGACCAATAAACATAAAGGCCTTGCTCATATTAATTATAAAGGAGAGGTTAGACAAAGCTACAGGGAACATGGACTGACAGAGAAAATTTCCGGAAGCCCTATTTGCATTTCTAACTGCTGGAGGATCGGATCACTCTCCTATCTTTTTTTATTGATGAGCCTAATAAAACTATAGTCTCAATACCCTTGAGGGATGAGCAATGCAAAATTGTCATTTAGCAAAAAAAAATTGTCATTTAGAAAAGTTTGCCTAGGTTTAAAAAAATCAACATAGAAAATATTAATGAAACCCTTCATTGTCTTGGGAAAGATCTATTATATTGGAACGAGCGCAATCTTGGAAATGTGGAGGCTATGATAAGGGACACTAGAGCCAAATTGGAAGATATTAGATCGAAAGGCCCTAATAGAGATGACATTGATTTAGAGTTAGACCTTAGTAGAAAACTAGAAAAATATTTAAATAGGGAGGAAGAATTATGGAGGCATAAATCTAGGGAATTATGGCTGAAAAAATGGAACAAAAACACTAACTATTTTCATGCTAGCACCATTAATAGGATGGAAGTTAATTAAAATAAAAAATAAGCTTTGCAATTGGATAGAGGGGAGAGAAGAGATTGACAATGAATTTAGGGTCTATTTTAAAGACCTTATGGGGGCCTGTGGAAGTTGGGATTTGAGAGGTATCAAAGATTTGTTTAGCCCTGTTGTGAGTTTAAAGGAAAACATTACTTTAACTAAAGCTCTCTCTGCTTCGAAGATTAAGAAAGCTGTTTTCCAAATTGAACCCCTAGACTGCTTGGGTCTGGACGGATTCCCTGCCATTTTCTATCAACATATTGGGGAGTCCATTGGCCATGATATTACCTCCATGGTGCATGATTTCTTTGTGAATGGAACCCCACTAGACAATATTAACAAAAATCACATTACCCTCATTCCTAAGAAGAAAAACCCACAAAGAGTGATTGTAGACTCATCAACTTGTGTAATGTTAGCTGTAAAATAATTTCTAAAGTCCTGGCTAGAGCTATCAAAGAAATTCTAGGGAATATTGTTTAATTTATGGATAACTGGTCAATCTTGAGAAATCGGTGGCCTATTTTAGTGAGGGTGCTTGCTTGTCCTCAAAGGCGTAGGGCATTTACCTCCCTTCTGGGTTGGGAAAGGCTTAGTAGAAGCTATTAATATCATTAATAAGAACATTGGTTGGGTTATTGCTAATGGGAAAAGTATTTTTGCTGTGTAAAATTTAATGGATTCCTTGTGAGGAAGGGCTGAGGAGTCTTTTCTCTGATATACGCCTCCTAGATCTTGTTATTAAGGATCTTTGGATAGATTATAGATGGGACATTAATCTATATAAATGTACTTTCAATGATGTTAGAGATGCGAAGGACATCATGAAAATCCATATTCCTTATTCCCAACCACCTGACAGGAAGGTTTGGATTTTTTCCAAGAACAGCGAATTATCCACTAAATCATCTTATTAGACTCTAATGTGGTTGCCCACCGTTTGGTTAAATTGAACTTGGCTTCTAATTTTGATTCTTTTTGGGTTGGGGAGTTCCCAGGGTGGCTAGAGGGCTTCTTGGTTCCTTTGTAGGGTGCATGTTGTGCTTCTTCTTCTATATTTTTTAATGAATTCTTTTTCTACAAAAAAAATCTCTTATGCGTGATTGATCTCTTCTAAAAAAAAAATTTTTGCTGATATTTTACAGCTAGATCGCACTTTTTGCTCCCACATTTTCCTTGTTCTTTTTTTCTTACGAGAAATTCATATCAAGTCACTGCTTCGATTGAAGTGTCTCAATGCTATGCCTTCCATCAATTGAAGTAATTGATACAGACAACACTCTTTCTGCTAGATGATTACTTTGATAGCTTACCTTTCTTAGTCAAGTCCATCACTTTCAAATATAAGCCATTTAGAGATTTTACAATAGCTATTATATATATTGTTGGGTGATCTACACAAATATTGGTAACTGTTCTCTTCACTGCAATTGATGGATAGTTTAGATTGGAGACCAAACCTTACTAAAACTGTGGGGCATTGGAATTTGGAACCCAACCCATTAGGACAGCTATTTTGTATTAGGAAAGGGGTAAAAGAAAACGGTAGGATTTCTATTTCAGTTACATGACTCCCAACTCAAAATGTAATTTGTGTTGTTTCTTTTGCCATATCTGCTTTCAAACTCTCTGTTGCAGAACTTGAATCTTGTTATTTAATGCTCTTTGAAATCTCTTTTGCAAAGAGAAGTGCCTTTTTAGCATGTAGTATACTAACTTGTGTTGATTATATGGTTGATCCGGATCGCACCATGACTCCACGTTTAGTTTCTAAGCTTTAATTGAGGCAAGTACATGCAGTTGTTTTAACTCTTTAACTACTAAAGCATAGAATAGAAACCTTCATAATGCAGAGATGCAGTTCAGAAAAGATCAATGCGAGTTTTAAAGTGACCCACCAGAAAGTTAGAATAAGCATTTTCTTGACTGGTGGAATTAATGTAGGGGAGATCACTGGTGAAATGATTCTGTAGGTAAATGTAGCTGACTGTGCCAATCAAAACCAGCACAGTTCTCTCCTTTTTCGCTACTTTCGTCGTAGGGGTACACATGGGCGGTTCGAATCAATTTAGAGGGGAAACTATCAATCAAGTTGAACCTATCGGTTTTCTATTTTCCCAAATCAAACCGAACCGCCCATGTGCTCAAATCAAACCGAACCAAAAGGAATAGGTTTCGGTTACGGTTTTTTTGTTTTATTTTTTATTTTTTTAAAAAACTGGCAGTTCAATTAGTGAGAGGCATTGGATTTCTAGTAACGGAGTGAAGGTTCGAGTCTTTTTTAAGTAATTTTTCATTTTTCTTTATATATTTTATAAGAAATATATATTTATATAATTGGTTCGGC
Source organism: Camphora micrantha (assembly GCA_003546025.1). Taxonomy (NCBI): domain Eukaryota; kingdom Viridiplantae; phylum Streptophyta; class Magnoliopsida; order Laurales; family Lauraceae; genus Camphora; species Camphora micrantha. Next base: position 31,623,195 of record QPKB01000009.1, on the reverse strand, counting down.
TCGGTTCGATTTGAACGGTTTAACCACACCTTCAAACCGAACTGAGCCGAACAGTTTGAAGGAAATGCAAACCGTGACCGAACCGATCTACTACAAAACTGATATGCCCGGTTCGGATCGGATTAGCGATCTAAGCAAGTTTTTGTACACTCCTATTCCATCGGATACCCACACCTGTATGTTTGAAAATACAAAGTTACGAAGTGTCTCCGGACTCATTAATGGTACCCTCAATCACTTTAGATTTATAATTTAACATTGTTTTAAAAAATGTGATGCGAATATAGGGGAAGGGGTGTCATGGGCCGGATTGAGCTGGGGGGAGCAACATCCAGGCCCTGCCCGATGTTTAAGCAACAGGCCCAAGCTAAGACCCAGCTTGACTCAGGCCATAAGGGCCTGGCCCGAGCTCGGTTTTTAGGGATAAAAAGGCTTTCCACCAATTGATATGAGCTCAGCTCAGCTGGTTGTGACCTATATGCCCTGTAATTGTTTTTGCCTAAATTGTATTCAAGCAGGTGGGAATATGTTGTGATGACATTTCATGGTGAATAGAAGAAACTCTCATCCATCCATGGGCCCACTTCTTCGATCTAATTTGCTAAAAGCAATTCACTCAAACTGATGCAGCAATCAAAGAAATTTTAATCCCGTCACAATTGAATCGACCACTAGATTGATCCTACATAGGCATTATTTGAACCATATAAGGTGAATGTCATCTCCTCCAATCATATATTTTCAAGTTACAGCAAAAAACAAGTAGGTCTTGCTACGCAATTAAGTTTCTGTCATGGTAATCGATTGGATGGTGGGGCCCACTCCATTTTAGCTAAAAGTTAAGAATGTTTTGATTGGAGGGGATGACATTTAGCTTGAATGTTCTTAATTATCTCTACGTGAGGCCTAAGATGAAATTAAAAAACAATTGTGTTAGATAGGTTTGTGCAGTGGACAAAATTAAAACATCCTCTCTTACTCACTCTCCTTGTTGTGGGTTTGAAACTGTACTACCACACTAGGGCCACAGGGGGATTTTACCCGGCTTTCTCTTTTGGGCCCGTAGGGATTATTTTGGTCCAAAGGGCTAAGACACCCTTTGGGTTGTAAATGGGTTGGTTTTAGTCCAGGTCCTTGGTGGACCCAATTCGGAACTGGAACTGTTAAGAAGAAGGTGAAATCGGATTAAGACTCGGAAACGCTTTGGAACCGGTTTCTTAGCTCCGGAATTAGAACCATATATGGGACGGGTCTGGATCTGAGTCCTAGTTTAGATAGAGAATGATATTAAAATAACATGATTTTTAGAAGATATTTTCTAAAATTGAGGTAAGATGTCGGGTCTCGAGTCCACGGGTCCGAACTAAGGTGGAACCGGACCCCGACTCCGACCAATTAACTTATCGGGGCCTAAATAAGGACCCAGACCTGGTTTTTAACGAGTCAGAACCTCCAAGTAATCGGAGAATCAGGTACCCATTTACATCCCTAGACATCTTGCATTATCAAAAAAAAAAAATCTCCTTACTATGGGGCCCACCTATTGAAAACTTGACCTTCAAATATTAGATTGAGCATGTAAGTTACAGAAGATGATAAGATTCTAAAACCGCGTGATAACGGCGTTAGGTACTTGAAACCTCCCAGCTCCCGCCCTTTATAAAGATACGTGTCCCGTCCCTCTCCTTCACTCACATTCAAACTTTCGCAGTTCCTTTCCAGCTCTTAAACCCAACGATAGGTTTCTTGCTTTCGAAGCTCTTGTTTCTTCCAGTCTTTTTTCTCAAACGAACAGGAATAAAACCCTAGATTCAGTCTTTTGTTCTAGTGTCTGCACCATTCTTGGGTAGATTCTTTCGTTCGATTTGGGGAATTTTCCAGGTTTGTGGGGGATTTCGTAGTGTAATTGAAGGCTGTTGTTGCTGTTGTTGTTCTTGACCGATTGCAGTGATGTCTCGTTGCTTTCCATATCCGCCTCCTGGGTATGAAGCGAGGGAGAGACCCGAGCTGGAACTGGTTTGTTGAGCTTATCTCTCTTCTGTTTATTTATTCATTGTTGTTGAATGAAATGCCTTTTTCTAATGAATGGGTTTTCATTGTTCTTGTTATAAATGTAATCAATGATTGGAATGAAGGGGGTTTTCATTTTCTTTGAATCAATTCTTAAGAAACAGAATCGATGTACTCTGTGTGTATTGTTGTTGTTGTTGTTGTTAAAGATTGTATGTGAGATGCAAACGTATGCGATGAGGTTTGTATCGGTGGAGATGGGTATGGGCGCTGTTCTCTCTTTTGTAGATTTTTATATATGAGATGCATGTGTATACAATGAGGTCTAAATTGGTGGTGATGGGTTTGGCTGCTGATCTCTCTTCCTTCTTTCTTGTCCTTCATTTTCGTTTTGGATGCAAGAAAAGTGTTATAAAAATGAAAAATAATATCCATCGGTGAAGATCTACTGGGCGAGTGCTATTTTTCTGATCTAAAGAACATACCAGGGACTAGTTGGAGAATAGAGGTTGTGTGTCATCCTAGTTTAGGAAAAAATTAGTGCTGATTTGGGTACCCCTTTTAAAAGAATAGGTTTTTAGCAAAGATGCATAGGGCATAGCAAAGATTCCATGTTGTTGTTAAGATGAGATTTCTTCTTGACAATCTTGAAGAGGTCTTTCCAAGAAATGTTTGTCAAATTGAAGGACAACTTTCCAAAATCTCCCTTCTTTGTTTGCTCTTTGTAGCACTATGGAATCTCTCTCCTACAAAAATAAAATAAAATACTATCCCATCTTAATAGGGACACAGGGTATACAATAGATTGTCAATTGTCCGATTGCAGGCCATCATTCCTGGAAAGCTGCCCCACACAGTACCCCCGCCTTAAATCTGAATGCTTACCTAATAAGTTCTATCACTAGCTGCAAACCCCATTGTTATGTGGTTGGAGGCTAAAACAAATGATTGTTGCATCAGTTAAATCTTATTGGAGTAGCTGAGTCCCCAAAATCTGCACCGTCTACTTGAGGGAATTCCCAAGTGGTTAGACCAAACATTCTGATTCAATGTTATTGTTTTGTATTCATGGTTTCCATCAGAATTCCATTGTTCACAAGTAAACAGCCAAAACTTGTTTGATATTAGGCATACAGAAATGCTAGCAAATTCAGCACATCTGTGTAGTTATATAGCATTATTGGAGCTAGAGTAGAATGAAGCTTAATAAATGAGAGGATCAACAAGGATTCAGTGTGGTGAGGTTGAGGATAATTTGACCAAATCAATTGAGTGTTAATCTCGGCTTTCAAAATATTAAGATCTACCGTAATGGGACACTAGAGTTTCTAGAAATGGGCGATTGTTTTTATACAGTCAGTTTCTAGAAATGGCTTATTTTGCAAGTCTAGCAATACTTTCCAACTAGTCTTCCTACTTTGACTATGCCTAGTTTTAAACCCTTGATGCATGCCAGAAGCCTCTGCGGATGCAAAAATTTCTATTAACTTTCATGAACTACTGTTTTTGGACACATTTTGAATGGCTTGAATATTTTTTAAATGAGATCACTTTCATTTGTCTATTCTGTGAAGTTGAATTTGCTTCTGTGCAATATGCATTTATGATTGCTTATTTTCAAGAGCATATTATTGTTGCTTTGTGTTTCTTTTGGCTGATTGTACACTTTTATTTCCTCTGAGATGGCTTTTGATTTGGTATTTTAAATTAGAAGTTTTCCACTCCAATTCTAGCACATTATGTAACCATTTTAATCTTGTTATGGAAAACAAGTTCTTTAGAAGGGTCATATATGGTTTGTTTTGGTCGTTTGATTGTTGAGATATTTTCTTTTGATTTTGAGTGGCTCATTTTATTTTCAAGTTAATCTTGTCAATTGATTCGGTACTTAGTGGTCGTTTCTTACCATTGACGACTCTCCATGAATAGATAGGTCTAGCTGCTTAGCATGTATAGAAATGGGACAATGGTGCTAATATCAAACTTAGGAATTGAGCTCATTTATTTGAAATTCTCTTTCATCTATTACCAGTTTGATGCATCTAGATGTATGATGTCAGCTCACAAATTTTTCCTATTGTAACTTCCAAAGTTTTGATTTCATTGTTTATGGTGGACCTCATCTATGTTGGTCGTCATTTGCTTTGCTCTTTTTCCTCTCTTCTGAAATTTGACACGCTCCCTGGTTCTTTTTAGCTCCAGAGAGAAAGGGAGAAGGCCAAGGAGAGGAAACAAAGGAAAAAAGAAAGGAGAGAGAGGAAAGAGAAATCCAGGGACTGGGGGAAACTGAAAGAGAAAAAACACAGCACTGAAGATAGGGGCAAAGATAGGCAGCGCAAGGCAGATCAGACAAGAGGAGAAGACAAAAAGAGAAAACTTAAAGAAGTAGAACAGGTGGAGAAGAGTAACATCACAGAAGAACATGGTCAGCCTGCCAGTACTATGGATTTTTGTGGTTCTTCTGACAGGACACAGAGCAGTGCCAAGAGGAGGAATCATGACATTGGTGCCTATGCTGGCGATAACCAAGGTTCTACTTACAAATGCAACGCATTAAAAAGTGGTAATCTCAGAATGGAAGCTCAGCGTGGAGACCTATTGGATAACTGGAAGCCTCTAGAGCTGCAGATTGAGAACCCTGACTTTGACTGTGAGGATTGGCTGCTAGAGAAGAAACAGCAAGGAGAGCAAGGCTGGAAAAACTGCACAGTTGTTGATAACTCTAGTTTTTGGACTTCTTGTTATTTTCCTGTGACTGAGATGTCAGCATTACCATACGTTGTCCCATACTAAAGGAAGTCATCTGGTTATTACGGGCACAATACACACGGCAATGGAAAAACAAGAGCCCTGTTGCTGGTTCCATGGTGGTTCAAGTTCATGTTTTGGTTACTATTCTTTTTTTCCATTGGTTAGAAGTTAAGGTCATTTGGATGTGTAGAAGAGAGTGGTTGGATAAAGTTTTCACAGTTGTTTATAATTCCTTTCATATATAGATGTAACCCATTGTCAGTATAATGTAAGTGCTGGTATAATTGTTTGATGCGTATCCTCCTGGGAAAGTAGAAAAAGACTGAATCTTAATATGCTGCTCTAGCGGTAATACTCATGATTTCCAAAGATGCAGATTGCTGGTTTGAAGCATGGTAAAGAAAGAGTGAAATCTGCATTCTGGCACCTGGTTTGGATAGAACTGCACTCATAATTGACATGAAGATGATGTCATTCTGGCTGTGAATCATGTCAGTCTGTTTACACTAAATAAAAGGGGGATCATAATGATCTAATGGTCCACTTTGACAATGATGAGAGGTGGTGCCACATGCAAATTTCACTCACTTGAATCTGAACTTACAAGATATTTTATATTACCATGACAGTCGAAGTTAAAAATGGTTTTAATAGAGAGATGAGTTAATTACGTTATGATACATTTTCCCAAACTTGATACAATTTGGGGCCTTTGGCCAACACCTTGATATAGATTTATTAACTGAAAATTACATGGTCTTTCATGTTTAATCACAAATGGGATCTAATTAATTGAGGTGAATGTATCTCATAATTGATGGTTTGTTCATCAGTCTTCATCATAGAAGAAAAAATGCATTTATCTTCATTTGCAATGTGTGATCTATAGTTGCGTAGTCATGCAAAAGAGAGCAGAAATGATCTATTCATATATTTTTATTTTATTGAGAAAGTACCTCAATTTGCAATGTAAGAGGTCCATTTAAATGATAGGTCCTAAATATTTGGTGGTTAGTTGCTATACTTCCTACCCAAGTATTAGATATATTATATGTTATAGGCTGACATTAGTTGATCTGTGACAATACTAAAATGAACAATTCCTGAAAGAGGAGGGGAAAAACAAAAGGCTTGACTTGGGCTAGACCTATTTGGACTGCATCCGGTCCCAATAATGGTTGAAGGGCCCAGATCTGGGTTGGGTCCAACGTGGACCCTAGAAGCTAGATTCAATAAGAAGTATAGGAGGTCTGAGCCTGCCCAGTGGATGCACCAATCTAATTAAGACCCAAACACAAAAAAGGCAGAGCCCATTGAAGGTCTACTTTCAGTGAAAAAAAAAAACCTCTTCTTTTACTATTGAAATGAACTTAAAAAAAGTATATACATTCATTAAGATCTATGTATAACTATAGTCTAAATGAGGCTGGAACCCAAAGCCCAAGTCTGGCCCCTATAAAGCATGTGGACCCCAAATTTGCATCCATGCCCTGCTCATTGGACAGTCCAAATCCTTAGGTTTCAGATTTGGACTTGGGTGGATTCAGGCCAGACCTGGGTCCATCAACAGCCTATTTTCCAAGGGACTACATCCTTTATAAACTATACAGAACTATTACATGTTCCATCTGTCAAAACAGGAAACATTTTTTTCAAAACTAGTCAAATGAAAAGCTAATCGAAGATTGATGAACCGCTAAGTCGGCCTCTCAAGTAGTCTTCCAAGGAATGATGGTGGTTTTGTTCTATGCTACTGAGTGATGTTGCATCGTCGTCTGCCTCCAGCAGTGTAAGGTCTATATGATGGGACGGAAAGCTTCGAACTGGATATGCTTCCTCGTCTTGGAGATCTGTTTCCTTAGGAACATTAACTTCAGATTTCGCCCACTCCACAGCATCTTCAACTCCTTGTAGAAGCTCCAGTATCTGCATCACCAAGAAAACATGGAAAAATAAGAACTTGGCAAATGAAACCATGCCAAGTAAACAACATGTGCCACTTGATAAGCTGATGACAGTTTCAGCTATCAATTCTACCGTGTAAGATTCCATGTCCCATGAAATATGAGAGCTAATGAGCATAAACAACAGCTGTGAGAATATCCAAAACTCCGTTTTTTAGCACATTCTAGAATGAAGTTAAAGAGATTACCTGGCTCATTTCGGGGCGGTGCTGGGCTGTCTTTGTAATGCAAAGGGTTGCAGCCAAAACCATTTGCCGCATTTGATTCTCATCATATTCTCTGCCTAGTTTGGGATCCAAAAGCTCTGTAGCATACCCTGTCTCTAGCTTTGGTGTTGCCTTAACAGAAAAGGATGATATGTGTAACTAACCTCTACTAATAATAAGTACATTTGGACGTGATCTGGAAGGTGCACCATTTGAATATTTTTGGTGGAACAGATGGTTATCTTTGCTGTATGTTTGAAGCGAAGTGGAAAATGGAAACCACATTGGCTGGGATAATGCTTCTTCTTTTCCCATTTTAATTCAGAAAAACATTGTACCACCTAACATGATTTCCAATTTCCATGCTGCCCCAACACAGACATCAATGATAATTTAAAACCAGTCGTGACTTAGTTAACGTCCATTTGCACCCTAGTATTGAGTAGTATTGATGTGTTCAGTCATTAAAAAGGGGAAGGTCCTTACCCACATAACCAAGCTCTCTTGGCCTTTGGGATTCTCAGTGTTGATTGGTTTTCTACCAGATAACAGTTCGAGGAGGACCACGCCAAAGGAGTAGACGTCTATCTTGACACTAACTTTCCCGTACATGAAATACTCAGGAGCAAGGTACCTATACCAGTTATCCAGCTTAGCAATCAATGCGAAGGAAATTCTGTGTATTACTATGCAAATGGATTTTATGAGAGAAGGTGACACACCCAAAAGTCCCAACAACATCACTGTATGTAACACATGCTGAACTTGTTGGCGCCCATAAAGCGAGTCCAAAATCAGATAACTGTTGCAAATTCAACAAACATTAGAACAGCAGGCTACAGTTAGATGTAAAGATGAATGTCGCAAGGTTCCTACCACCTGAAATATCTTGCAAATATGCATGCTGAATCTTTGCAGTATATATACTTGTGATCTTGGATAGCTAATATAGCAGATATCATAAATTTCTATATTAGGCTTATCAAAGCACCCTTATACAATAAATCCCTTCAAAATTTACCTGTGGTTCAAATTCATTTGAGAGAAGAATATTTGAAGACTTGACATCTCTATGAATGATGGGCCTTGAGCAGCTGCTGTGTAGGAAAGTTAGTGCCTCCGCCACTCCAACAGCAACCTTAAATCTCACATCCCATGGCAGTACAGTTTTATCTCCCTTGCCTGGATTGCATATCAAAACCACGATAAATTACTGAAAATAAAAGGTAAAAAAGGGAGGACAAAGGACAAGAGACGTTAGCAACAGCTTACCATGGAGATTTTCTTCTAGACTCCCTCTCGATAAGAATTTGTAAATGGAGATAAGATCATTGTTCTCAACACAGACACCGATCAAGTGTGTAATGTGTTTATGCTTTAAACTAGTGAGGATTTCCACTTCTAAAAGGAAATCTTTCCATGATTTTTTGGAAGACTTTGATCTCTTTATTGCCACTGGCTGGCCATTAGGAAGACACCCCTTGTATACCTGGCTGCAACCTCCCTTACCTATCAAATTTTCTGTTTGAAAAAGATAGAAATGAATCTCAATTTGAGAATTATAAGGAAAAATATCAGAAAATCAAGAATATTGGGTAAGGGTGTGTATGTACTATGAATTCACCTCAGACTGCAAATTTTCAATAAGTTGTCAGAACAGATGGTGATCCATTCTGCTATGCATTTTGGGGTAAGATGGAAATATATTGAACATTAGGTCGGATGATGGGTTTTTTTCGTTCTTTCTTTCTTTTTCTTTTTTAATAATTTTTTCGCCTTACCTCAAACTCCGGAAATCATTATCAGTAAAATCTCATTATTGAGTTGGGCAGAACTGAGGAGTTGTAAAACTGGTAATTATCCCAACATGATTTATTTCCATGATGCCACAAATGCATAGTTCTGCCAAAATATTCAAATCTAGTTGTTTTGGGTGACACACCTAAATTCGAATAAATTATTGACCTGGTGAGAATTGAGTCATTGAACTCTGAATCTCTTTATGACTGAAAACTCTGCACTTGGTGGAATTTGTTGAGAAAAGCATTTCCAGCTCCCTAGGTAACTCAAACCATGCAGATAAAGAGCTTCTAGCACTCTTTTCACCAACACTTTCATGGTATTCTCCTCTGTAAGGTTCTAAACCAATCTGCAATTGGGGACTGAACGACGAAGACCTGTTGGGTAGTCTCATTACCCATTGGACCACCGATATTTTACGAGCTTCGGTGCCTTTGAAAACTTCTGGATTTGCTGATACTGCTTTTCGGAGAAGGGGCCAGCCAGGCGTAGAGTCTGGAAGCTTTCTAATAAGAAGAGAAATCGAAGAAGAAACTTCATCTATCTGCTCTTGAGCATGGTGATAATTTCCATCCTCAATTTCTTCCACTGATTCTAAGTCAATGCTGCTCTTACATGCAGATGAAGATAAACTTCCTGTTTCAGTGTCATCAGTTTTCGTAATATCGTCCTTTTCTGTTGGTGGCAAGTCCAGTTCTAATGTGACTTGTTTCAAGTCCTGACCACTGTCTTTTGAGTCCTGATCTGTTTGGGGTGCAAGATTCTCAACCTCTGCTGCCCTTGACAATTCAATATTAGGAATTTCTTTGTGACTTGGATTCAGAACCATGGAATCATCCCCAATAGTCAGAGTTAATGAACTGCAAATGCTTGGCCTGGGATCTCCTGTTCGACCTTTACAACAAAACCAAAGACAACAATCAATTAAACTAAAAATTCAATAGAATGGTACAAATAATAAGTTGTTGAAAACAACTCACAAATTTAAATTATTTAAGCGAAAATGTTTTAGGTATGGGATAGCAATATTTTCAAAGACACAATAAAAGGTAAGGGCAATTCTTGAGACATCATGAAAGGGTGGTGACCTGTGGATTCGAACCTGACAATTGTTTTGTGGAGTTCTTCTGAAATACAATCTTTCCTTTGTGAATTGCCAGTACAGAAGTGGTTGCAGGTAACCTCTTGGCACAATATCTAGCCAATGAGAGTGGGCACCTGAATGATATTACTGTTAAAAAGGTAATCAGAAAAGAATGCCAAAAACCGAATGCACTTAAATTAGATTGCTGTAACACCTACCCGAGAGCATTGGATTTGCGTATTCCTACGATTATAGCTGTGGCATGACAGAGCTTCATCTCTCTTACGAGAACTTTCCGAATTGAGTTTCCCTGTGAGATCTGTCCTACCAGACTGATCTGACTTCCAAGAACAAGAAAACCGATCATGAATCAGACACAGAAGCCTGATTTCCATGAACCAATGAATTTCATGACAAATCAATTGAGTAATTCATCTTGTTTTGTATGATTAATCCATTTTTGACGTGTTCCGAAGAGGTAATCCTTTACAACAAAAACATTTATGCAAAAATTCATAGAGACCAAATGGTTCAACAGCAAATTTGGATCTACCCAAGATCACAATCAATTTATTAGTTTTTTGACAAAACAGATAGTTCTCTACAGGTATGGTTTTCTTTCTTCATAGCTTCATGTTATGAAGTTGGGCAGTGGAAACTGGTGTCATAGAGTTTATACTCCTACCACATTTCGACGGCAAATATTGGTTTGAGGATAGGAAGTTCAGAAGAAAAAAAAGGTATCCCATTAAAAGCAATTTCATGTCCCAACTCCCAAATGCAAAGCGAAATGGAAAGTCATCCTACCAAGACTAATTTCCTACTCTAATTAAGAAAAACAAAGGGTAACAGTGCGGCGAAGAACAAAAAAATGCAGCAAACATAAGAGTAACTATATACCTTCTTCACATTACAGAAGCCTTCATATACTGCTAAATAATCATCCAATGTGGAGAGGATGGCAGAGGAGTTCTCTTTATCAAGATCTGAAAGAGAAGCAATTAGAAACCGATACAATCATATCAATTCCATTTACTGTGCTCATAAACACCACAAAAGAAAATTGCTAACAAGGTAACTTTTACCTGAATATTGACGAACATGAAGAGCAACTACCCGATCTCCCGGTTCAGCAACTTTAGCGAGTGCCCAATTAAGCAACTCCCGGCTATTTCCATTGATTTTGATCCCAACCAACACGCTCTTTCGCTCATCCTTATTCTCCCCAACTCTCTCCTCAACAGTCATTCTTAGTTCTACCACTCTAAAACTTTTGCAGAACACCTTAAAAACCAGCTCAATTGAAACCCTGAATCTAAGAAACAATCATTTCAAGCTCCATGATACAACAGTCTTATATCACTTGTCTCCATCAATCTACAGAAACTCACAAGAATGAATGGAAAAAAAAAAAAAAAAGCCCTCAAATGCCACAACTTAATCAACTCATAAAATTAAAATCAGCCTCTTGATAGAAGAACTGTAATAACCAATATAATACAGCTTCAGAACTTCAAACAAATCACAAACCCATCTCGGTTTGCTAATCACCAACAGATATAAGAACCCCCCCAATCTCAAAATCTTCTAAAATGATCCCAAAAAACTCAACTTTCTTTGTCCCATTCCTTCAGAGAAACAAAACCCCAAACCCCAACTCACCAAAAGAAAATCCCCCAGTCTCTACAGTGCAAACCAATCAATGCTCCTTCCCTCGATCAGATCAAATAAGGAAAGATAGACCCATCTCACTTAAATATAGTGATAATAAATAAGAGGTAAAGAGAATCTTCCACTTTCCAACACAATCTATGAATCAATTAATTACACCCCACAAACCCATCTCATGTCTAAAGCCAGAGACCCCATTTCTTGAAAAAAAGAAACAAAAGTACAATGCCCATCAACAGAAATCTACCTAAACCCTGTTTTTTTCTTCACCCATTTGATCTCCACATGTTTTAAAATGGAATTGCCGCCAGGTATCATCTGCCACACCTACTAATTGAGATTAAAAAGGATAAACAACTATAATTAATTAAAGCATGGTGTTTTGATGACGAAGAGGCTTAGTTAGGTCCAAGATCAAATCAGGAAGAAGGTTGGAAGATGATGAAACAAAAGAGAGCCTGTGAGAAATCAGGACAAACGGCAAAACACAAGAAGTAGAGGGAAAAAAAGTAAAAAACAAAAGGAAGTATGAGAGTTACTGGCTACTTTCGCGGGAAACCGGAGATAACCGGTCGCCACATCAACCGACACATGGCTTGTGGATTTGAAACCGGCTATTGCGAAGGACATCCAACGTCCTGTTAACGGAAAAAACTTCTGAAGGATTTAAAAGCACCGTTGGGGTGGTGCCACCTGCCAAGACCTTCACTAATATAAATAGGATTAGAAGATTTGGGCTAAATTCCCTTTTTTTTTTTTTTTTTTTTCAAGTTAAGTCCCCGCTCCATCGCCATCGCTAACGAGGGAAATCCACCACCACAAGATTTGTGCTAAATTCCTTTATCACCATCCATTTTGGGGGCTCTGATAGGATCACTAGGATCAACAATCAAGATGATGGAAGGGTACTATGAAGAGCAGAGCTGGACCTAAGTCTATATACCTTGATCCCACTTTTCATAATTAGAGTATTTCGAATCTTGTATTAAAATATAAATCTAAAGAATTCACATATCAAAATCCATTGTTAGATTAATCACATTTTAAATACATAATTGATTATATTTAAAATACATGATTAATTTTAATGAAAGAAATTATTGCTAATTTTAAGTAGGATCAAACCCTTATTAGTTGAGTTCTCATTGATAAGAGGGCATGTGATATCAATTTTAGAGGTGGACCATTTCACTAATTCTAGAAAGCATGAGATCTTGGAGCTCAAAATGAACTTCCTTTATCTTCATTTAATGCTTTAATAAAAGTCTTTTGTACTGCTTTGATGTCTTGTTTATATGAAAAAGGAAATGCATATCAATCTCAAGCTTAAAGTAGCATTCAAAGGCTTTAGTATGGATTAGTGAGGGTTTTGTTTTTATTTATATGTCGTACGTACTCACATATCGATAAACTCACGCTATCCAAGTCTCTATCCAATAGACTAAGATTTATCCCTGCTTGTATCTGTGGATATGGAGAAGCCTTGTCACTTAAACTACAAAGGAACGTTTGGTAACAAAATTTGCGGTGAAAAGATTTTCTCTCTCCACTATTGTATGTTATATATAAGTCTGGTAGCCGCAAATCATCGCTGGTTTTTTGCTCCTAAAATCTGCGATTGATATGATTTTGGGATCCAATCTCCGCCTATCGAATATGCAATTCTTGCATGCAAATGGGGCGGGTATAAAAGCCAAAATCCCACCCCCACTTCCTACAGTTTCGACCTCGCCCGCAAACTCACATATTGCTATGGTATATTTAATGTTTGAAGTGATAAATGGATCAAAGTACAAATGAAAAGATCAGATGAAAATTCTTAAAATTTATTAAAATTTAATATCAGGATTCTAGTTTGAAATAATTTTAAGCTACATAAGTGATAACACATTTTATAGCACTTAAAAATTCATAAAAAAATTCAGAAAGGAGAAGACCTATGAGTATAAACACTTTGAAGGAAGATATACTGCTGTTACTATTAAAATAACTTTAGAAAAAATTGACTATAGGGTTGAAATAGGTGGGTTGTCTATTATCCACGGATTTTGGTATTCAACACTAAATATGGATTGATGAAATCATCGGTGTTTCCACACTTACAATCAAACGTGGAATGCAATGAATCATTAGCTATGTAAGGCCTTGTCAATAAATTTACTTCTCCCTTAGAAGAGATGAATCCTAAATCCTGCATATTCCTCTCCTGTTACCAAACATGCCCCAAGTGAACTACGGATTTGTGTAGAATTGATCATCCTTATTATCATTTAAGTACCTGAAGTTTAATGTTCATTTCTCTTTAAAATTTAAGACAGTCATCAGCTGATATTTTATCCTCCCCCAAAATCCTTAATATTCTTCTTAGACAAGGGCCAAAATTATCCTTTTCTATTTATGAAATGGTAATCCAATCCTTAAAGTCAACCATTATTTGACTCTCTGTTTTTTGGGCAGAATCTTTGAGGTTTTTTTTTTTTTTTTTTTTTTTTTTTTTTTTTTTTAATATTGTTGGGTGCTAGACAGAGACAACTTATCTTTGTGTCCTTCTCAGTCTCTTTAGAACGCATGGACTCGCATATCACGCCCACACTCATCGTATGGTAATCAAGTGGGCCACGTGTACTTCTTGATAGGGACTGTGGAGTGGACCACATTTCGTCAACTTGCATCAACAGTTCGGATCCGGATCCCCTGTTTCGTCCAAGCAGGAGAGCCCTCTTTGGACGAATCAGGAGGTGACACACACGGGATAGGAAAAAAGAGAACTCACTTTTCTATTTCATCCGCCCCCCTTCCGCCTCCGCATGTGGCGACCCTTGATTCGTCCAAACACAGCTCCTCTATTTGGATGAAAGAGGGAATCCATTTCCCTAACCGTAGTTAAAAATATGTGGCCCACCAAATGAGGCCATCAAATTTTACTAGGTGGAGACGTTTCAGTTTTCACAAGAAAAAGAAGGCAGGCAGCTGAATCTTGGAGTGACCTATGTGTTATTATGGGTGTACGGCGAAACCGTGAAATTTGAGTAACTACTTTAAAAATACCTTAATAATTTTATTTTGTTATTTGATTTTTTAACTTGATCCTTGCCCGCACCACCTAAATAATAATCTTGGGTCCGCCGTATATTGGTGGACAATTGAAACCGGCCAAACAACCTCACACGTGTACTGTATCTATGATTTTATTATGATGATAAATTAGGTAAACTTAGCACTTATAGCGCCTGCCTTCCATGTGTGTGGAGAGAGATGCAGAAGCCCTAACAGAAGTAAAATTGACTGGAAGAACAGATCGATTTTATCCCGGATTTTTTTTTCCTCCATCTAATGCTTAGACAGACAGTTTCTAAGCATTAACGGCAGTTTTAGTGGTGGAAAAAATTTTTACCAATAAAAGTCACCTTTTTTAGTGATATAATATATGAAGTGTCCTGTAAATTCCCTTTGATTCACTTGCTTTCTGTTCCTTGAGTTTGAAAAATGATCCAAAACCACTTGAGTAGCTTTTTCTTGTACTTTTTTAAATGCTTGGCTTCATCATTTGATTGTCAAAGTGAATTTTGACCCCTTAATTTGGCTTTGTAAATAAACGTTGTTTATGACCTAGTTTTTTGACACTTAACTTTTTAATGTACCAACAACTATATGTTGACTTAAGGTAGGTTAAGCTTTAAAGACTCCAGTAACTTTTAAATCTTGATCCATCTATTCATTTTTTTCCCAATGTTTGCAAATATATTGATATGATAAAAAAAAATTAAGGGCCTATTTGCAATCATTTTGGAATCATTTTGCAAATATATTAGTATTAAGTAAAGTGCCAAACTAGAGTATGGAAGAGAGGAAAGTGAGAACATAAGGTCACCAATATATATATATAAAAGAAAGATCCGTTAAAATAGACTCTAAGTAAAATTGAAAATACACTATAAAATATAATAATAAAATAGAAAACCTAACTCAGTAAGGAAAGCAATCCCTAATCTGCCCAACCCCTTTGTATGTGTACTATCACTGATGACTTCAACATCCTTATCCTACTTTGAATCTAAAATTAGGGAATGAGATGATCTCATTAAATTGGCAGTTTGCCTACCCTATATCCCTCTTTATCTATTTAAAACATTTTATTGCCGGGCAATTAGATGAGTCGTATACAAACTAAAGCATGTTTTTTGAAAGCATAGATGAGTTATAGGTATAATATTCTTAGACAACTCGTTGGACCCACTTAGATGCATTCTTATAATTGGGGATAGGATGGATGGATGGAAAAGTCTATTCATAGATAAGAATCATGCAAAAAATCAGCTCTATCAAATTTTCCTAGCCCTTGACTTAACTGAGTTAACAATTGATGGTCTGTTAACCATTGATTAATGTAAAAAGGGCTGCACTAATCAAAAGGTTGTCCTAATGGGGCAACTTAGAGCGTAGGGGAAGATTCTCCTTAATGATAGAGCTTTGGGAGAAGAAAAGCAAACTATCAATGGTGGAGAAGGCGCTTCTTTTTATGATAGGACACAAACCTCTCATCCTTTTCTAAAAACAATCGGTCTTACTTTTCTAAGAACAACCGGCATTGACAAGATTGACTCGTTGGGCCTGTTTATTTACCTGAAGTTAGCACAAGAACTTGAGATTTTTTTTTTTTTTTTTTTTTGACATAATGTAATTGCTTGTCTATTAACATCTAAAATGTTATGTTTCTTTCATCAGAATTTCGAGTTTCAACCACTTGAAAGGTCTCAAATGACATTTTGAGATTTTTGGAATTCCACGTTTTATGCTTTCTGCGAACATGAATTTTTTAAATTATGATAAATAAAGACACAAGCCCATTGATTGATAGAGTCAAGACATCTCATTTTCACAAATACAATAATATGAGGTCTATCCCTCTGATCTCGCTACCTTGCCAGTGAGATAATAGAAGAGGGAGGAAAAGCAATGGCGGGTATCTAACTAAGGTCCACATTCAATTGGACATGTAAGTAAAGCCATTTCAAATACCAAATCCTCTAAAGCTCCATGTGAAGAGGAGGCAGTAATGGCCTAGAAAATGACCAGACCATGACATCTTTTTTATAAAGTGGGACACACTACGAACTGAATTAATTATTCATAGCCCCCACAAGCTCTACTGCAAAAAGGATGCATTTAAAACTGAGAGTAACTAGTGACCCTTTCATATCTGTTGAAATCAAGGCCTCCAAAAGAGACCACATACATTGTGATTTATCATTTTCTTTTTTGGCTACAGGGCACCTTATGGTTTGGATCTGGGTGTCCTCACTTGAAATGGAAAAGATATGGGTGCTTTAGCAAAAGAGAAGGTCCCAAGAATATTTGCATCAAGTCGATTGTTAAATCTTTAATCCTTGCTAGTGGTAGTGGGTTAGTTTCTAAGTCCCTTTCGTTACACGTCAAAGCCAACGTGAGGATTAGACACCGACACAATGGAAGAATAGCAGAAAACGAGGGTCTTCAATGATTTCCTTGCTAAAAGAAGCCACGTGTTCCATAATTTGTTTTGGTTGGAATATGAAGTTTCTTATATAAATAAATGCCCACTCTTTTGGCCCTTTGTTTTTATTAGTAGAATTTCTTTCAGAAATTTATCATGTCTAAAATTTTTTAGACATGGTGTAACAGGCTGTTTCTTGAAGTTTTAAAATTATTTTTTTTTTTTAGCATTTCTGAATTTGAGCCAAATGAAATGTCTATTTTGACCTTTGAGAATCCAAAAGTTTTACTTCCTATCCATTTTGGTGGAATTCGTCGATGCTCAAATCCAAAGGGGCATCCAGGAATTCCAGCAAAGAAACATGGCCAAAATTAGGCGGTTTTTTTTTTTTTAGGGCTTGTTTGGACGGAAGGTAGATTAAAGTGAGGTGAAGTATCAAATCAAGAAAATAAATATATAAAGGGGTTATGATGGTCTTATTTTTAGTGGCTTGACAAAGAATTTTTTTTAAATTTTTTATATAAAAAGAGGATTTTTTTTTTGTCATTTAATGGAGAAAGGAGGTTGTTTTGTGACATTATTTAAAAAAAAAAAAAAAAAAGGAGGAAACCTCACCTCAATTCAATTCACCATTCATTCAAACACCTTATTAAGGTTCATAGGATTTAGAAATAAGCCCTCTCTTGCTTTTGTATTTAGTTATAACTCCCTGCTTTGGCATTTAAATACCTTTCAATCTCAAAATCAATAGTTTTACCAAAATGAAGAATCATTGTTAGATTTTAGAGTAATTTTGACATTTTTACACATTTCTAAATATTTTTTATGCATAGTTTTAAAAATGCATCATGAGAATCCTTCTCCTTTTCATGACTTTTTTTCACCTTTCTTGTTCTCTTCCTGGCTTTCTTCTTTCTTAACTCAGACAACCCTCTTGATTTTACAATGCATAAGTTCCATACATTTAGTGGTTGGCGATGTCTTTCTTCTTCATTTTAATCTCATTATAAGAGACTCATGACTTAGGTGGAAAATGGACCCTTTTTTTAATGTTTGAATGGTGTAACTCATTAATTGCATGGTTACTTGTGAAGACAAGGATACTTAACTATTTTTTTTATTGATATGGATTAGTTATTCCAAGGATGAATCTGTTCTATGTTATGGATTAAAAAATGCATTTTAAGTAGAAATAGCAATGGGTCGGGTTTAAATAGAGATCCGTCCTGATTTGATTCTATAGGTGAGTCTAATAGTGGATTGATCAGGTTCAGGTGGGAATGAATTTCTCAACAAATTCATAAGAAGTGATCCGATTTTCTTCATCGGGCCCGAATGGAGGCTAAAGATCTTGAGCAACCGAACCATCAGAACAACTTGAAACTACATTTTGACTCTTGGCAGACTCAGACTCGGGTTTTCATTGCACACGACAAGCCTTACCTCATTTTCCTTCCATTTGTATATTAGTCAATAATTTTTTGTACACAAAACCACATCAATATTAGTGCTCATGAGGAGTGACAACCTTATGAAAGTAATAGGTTTATTTATTATTATTATTATTTTTAATAACGCAGGGTTTCTAGCCCTTTGTGCTAGAATAATCCTTACGGGCTCAGAAAAGAAAGTTGGATAAAATTCCCCTGTGGCCCCAGTGTAATAAGTCTGAAAAAAACATCAGCCAAACAAAAAATATGCCAGAGAAGACTACCCACATCAAAGAAGACGGAGCTTCAAATCAACTTATTATACATTAGTTGGTGCAATGTAGCAGCTCGTGATGGATGAAAAGATCTCAAATGAACCTAAATCAAGGTCTGAAAGCACAGCTCATTGGGCCCATTGGATAGTTCGAATCCAAATTATAGAACATGGCTCAGGGAAATTAAATCTCACCTGGTTTTATCGACACCCTTGTACCATCTGCACCCAATTTGATGCTATTTAATAAGACCCAGCTGATTGTAACAACTCATCCACTGTGGCATCCACATCAATGGAGGAGTCCAAATGGTAAGTGAGTATAGCCACATAACCAGTGTGTGCATTGCTAAAGCAAGACTGGTCCAGGGGTTCAATGATGGAGACAACAACCCTGTGCTTATCATAATTTAATCTAGTCAGGGTTGATTATGGTCCTAGCCAGCCCAAGCATTGCACGAGCTAGGTCCACCTTGTTCTGGATTTGGGTCTATTTTAGTTCCACGGGCAAACCGGGCCTTAATGTTTTGTACTCATTATCAAATGTTATTTGATGCTCATTTTTAGAAATTTAGCTTTAATTTTTATTTTTAATCACCCTATATTCAATTCTTATGGATTCTAACGAAGACAGACATGCGTAAAGATTTACGAAGCTTCTACATGATCAAAAAGTAAAATACTCCATTGGGCAAATCCCTTTTTTTTTTTGGGTAGCCTACCTGGACTGTGGGTAACTTTTTTACATTGTTGCATTGTTGAGGGGCTTTTTGCAAATTGTGAGTATCATGCCATTATTAGTGGATAGCACATCAATGTAATCACATGGATTCCATGTGTTATTGTGGTATTTAATATGGTTCCACTCCAGCCAAGAGCAACAGACTTTCTCTGGAGTCAAGATGGTTAGGTAGATAATGATGTTGACTACACCTTTCTCAGCCTTTTGGCTAAGATAATGATGTTGACTAATGTATTCTTTCTTTCAACTGCAGGAGCCACTCACATACCTAATACACTTTATTTACACTCAGCCTAAAACTAAATCTCCAACAGTACATTCACTAGTTCACTACACGTACTGTTTTAAATCTGGGCCAAATGTTCACACCAATACAAGTTGAACATACTATTGAAATACTTTATTTTTCATTCTCTCTCTCTCTCTCTCTCTCTCTCTCTCACACACACACACACACACACAATTTAAACATCTATTTTATGCCTAATGATTGATGGACTCTACTCCAATTGAAGTGAAATTGGATTACCGCTTAGCCAATATAAATGATAAGATTGTAGATGGGAGTTAACTCATGATGAGAATTCTCTCAGGCTTGCCCTCGGAGAATGTTTATTGGAACTCTGAGGCTTTATAAATCCAAGATATTTTTCTGCCTCCGTCCATTTACACCTCCCTGCAAATTTTGGTGTATTAAAATGTTAACCAATAAAGACTGGAGGTCATCTCCTTGTGATAACATAATTGTATAATAAATACAACTAAGAAATCCAAAAAATAAAAAAGAGAGAAAAAAATGTTGAAAACTTAGGGAAATCTTAAAAATCTAGAAGAACTAATAAAGATTGGACCCAAGTGCCATTTGTTTGATCTTTGATTATTTTCAATTGAAAATGCTTGGGTCGTCGTGGTCATCGTCATCATCATCATCAAAGCCTTATCTCAGTCCCAACTATATTTGAGTCAGCTATATGAATTATGTTTCTTTATTCCGATTGTAACCGTGGAAGTTTAGGGATGGCCAAGCTTGGGGGCACACCTAGCCCACCACACAATTGATCTAACCCATTCCTATGGGTTAGGGCTTTTTTTGCTGCCCCCACACAATTTCACGTCCAACCCATTTAATATTGGTTTGAAGTTGGGGATTAGGTCATACTTACAGAGTTTGAGCTCTTGCCAAGATGGATGTAAAAAATTCGCCCCATGTAAAAATATTGACCAAATGATCATTTAGAAAGAGTAATCAAATCATGATAATCCAATCTCAAAGTGATGAAAGAATCAACTGTGCATCAAATGGAAGGTTTGGTGGGCCCGAAAAGATCATGATTTATTGAAAAAAAAAAGTTCTTTCATAATCAAAATTGATGGCATTTTTCTTAATCCGATGGTGAAGGTTAAGAGTTATCACCTAAATATTTGTATATCCCTTTATGCTATCGTCATTGAGCTGGGCTGGATTATCAATCATAAATAGGCCCAGACCCGTTTAACCATAAGGCCACCAACGAGGCCCGTATCCATCCATGGGCCTATAACACCACCAAAACCCCACCCGACGAGATTGGGCCTGGCCCATCCCAGCCCATAAGCACTCGTGCATGAAGTCCATGCGCGATAAGGCCACCAACAACGCCCGGATCCATCCGTGGGCCTATAACACCACCAAAACCCAGCCCGACGAGATTGGGCCTGGCCCAGCCCAGTCCATAAGCACTCGCGCATGAAGTCCATGCATTGTGAATTTGATGAGAGTTAGCCCTGCGCCCAGCCCATTTGCAAAATCTATTTGCTTTTGTGCTTTGTATATATGTCAGGCTGGGTCAACTCATTAAGCGCGCGCATAATCCCAAGTTGATCAGGCGAGAAAAATTGGGTATGTGACCAGCCCATAGGCCTAAAAGCACAGCCTAGGCCATGAGCACAACAGTGATCTCCCACCATAGGAAAAGATGACAATGGTCAAGTTGCAATTTCATTTGTCACAAATAAAATTCAGCGTAGCCAATTGACAACCAAGACCTGTTGAATCTGAAATTTATGAGGTTTTGTAGCCCAAAACAGTGGGAACTAGTGAACCGTGGTTCAGAAACTCGAATCGACTCGCCTTGACTTGACCCAGAGGCATTCAGTTGTTGAATGAGTGGCCCTAGTGCGGCAAAGTAGTGAAGGTGAGATGATCTAGTTTGGGTCATCTGATCATCTATTTTCACGGACACAGCTGAGATGGCTAGTTTTGACCATCATTGTAACTTGTCTAATGTGTCTGAAATTTATGAGCACACTAATTAGCAGCCATTTCAATTGTGGATTGAAAGTGGGTCAAAATTGATTGCTACTTTAAAGGCATTTTGACGGTGGGCCATCCACTTTAATGGCCACTAAATTGATAATCAAAAGACTTCTCCTGTGCTGAAAAAAGGAGACTAGACTCTTGAATGAGAATGCATTGTCAATTTGGTTGAATGAGAATGCACACAGAGAGAGCGAGAGAGTCTCCTATGCGCAGAGAGAGAGAGCAAAGGAGAGCAGCAGACTCATGTATGAGATGAGAAAGTGTATGGTATAGTGAGTCAAGTCAGTCCCACATCGAATAGAAAGGGAAGGAGGTAGTCTGGAAGGAGGGTATAAGAAGTGGAGAAATTGAACGAGAAATCATACTTACCTGGACGGGGTCTATGGGTGATCACGAAGGCTCATGGCCTAGGTCAGTGGCCTCCATTGCACTTAGGAGGGGCACTGTCTTACCATCTCCCCAAGTGGGAGAGTGGATGTCATAATTTGTGGCAGAGGGGGCCTGCGTTCGCGCGGCCCCTACCAATATTAATTTTCAAGTCTTTTTAAAAGATTATATACATTTAAGCTGTTTATTTGTGGGTTTGAGCCCCTAATTACAAATTTAGGGCGTCAGACCTCTAGGTTAACGTTCATTGAGAAGATCGTTTTTTTTTAAAGCGCCTTTTCGTTACACTTGAGACCTAAGACCTAAATCAGCGTTTGGAAAACTGTTTTTTTTTTCTAATGTTTTTATTTTTTTCAAAAACTGCAATAATTTACCTTTTTTTCAAAATCATGTCGTGATTAGTGGGACATGTCATTAATAATGTCCAACTACAAAATAATGATTAATGAAATCTCATTAATGAGATTTTCAAATAAATTTTTAAAAATACAATAATTTTAAAAACGTGCAAATAAATTTCAAAAAATACAAATAAATTTCAAATAAAATTAAAAAAAATATAAGTAAATTTCAAAAGATACAAATAAATTTTAAATGACATAAATAAAATTTCAAAAAACACAATAATTTTAAAAACTGCAATAAATTTTAAAAAAACACAAAGAAATTTAAAAAGATGTAAATAAATCTCAAAAGGTCCATATAAATTTTAAAAAATAGAAATAAATTTTAAAAGATCCAAATAAAATTAAAAAAAGGTAAATAAATTTCAAAGGACGTAAATAAATTTCAAAAAACGTAAATAAAATTAAAAAATGTAAATAAAATTTAAAAAGCACAAATACATTTACCAAAACCACGATAAACCAATTTTTCAAATTTCAGAAAATTTTGCCAAAAACTCAAGCATTTGTCCAAAAAATTTAATTAAATTTATTTTTAAAAAAAGTAAATAAATTTAAAAAGAAGCAAATAAACTGCAAAAGAAACAAATAAAATAAAAAAATGTAAATAGATTTCAAAAAATGTAAATAAAATTTGCAAAAAACTCAAATAGATTTGTAAAAAAGCTTAGAAAAATTTGCCAAAAACACTTAAAAGATTTTTCAAAAAACTCATTTAAAATTTTAAAAATGGAAATAGATTTACTCAGATAGATTTACCAAAAACTTTGATAAATTTATTAGAAACTAAAATAAATTTGTTAAGAACTCAGATATATTTGTCAAAAATTCAAATAAATTTTTTAAAATCAACGTCCGGTGATGGGAACAGTCAACCTCTGACAATGAATGGCGACAAACAGCGGCGGGAGCGGCTGCAAATCAAAACCCTAATGAATCTCACCTCCACCGCCACAAATTCACAAAAACCAATGAAGAAGAAGAAGAAAAAATTTGCAGAAAAACCCCAGCATTCATCTTCTTCCTCCTAAAAACCCCTCAAAAGCAGAAGAAGAAAAAAGAGAAGTTGCAGAGAGAGAGAGCTGGGTAGTGGCGGAAAAACCAGGTTAGATCTCTTTCCATCGCTCCTCCTCCTCCTCTCCCCGCCCCCAAATAAAAAAGGCCCCTCCGAATTCCTCTGCCCCATCTCCAACTCTCTCATGGCGGATCTTGTCATCGTCTCCTCCGGCCACTCGTTTGACCGCCCCTCTGACGAGGCCCGCAAAACCCTGGTCTTCTCTCTGCCACGTTCCAATGGCTCCCGCCCCGATCTCTCCTCCCTCATCCCCAATCTCGCCCTCAGATCGGCCATCCTCCGATGGAACCGAAGACAGAGGAGATAATAGACAAACAGAGGATTCATATTTTCCCGACCGGAGAAGGACCCCGGACTCGCTGCCTGAGAAGATCGTCTCATTTTTCGAGGATCCCTGTGCAGTTGAACGATGAAGACAGCGTGTGCAGAACTCGAAATTGCAGGAAGACTGTTGCAGGTCTGTTCCCAGAATACAGAGGATCCGAATTCATCTGTCACCGAAGAAATCCGAACTGCTCTGCCCGTCGCCAAAGTCCAGGTAGCGATTCCTCTTTAAGAACCTGAAATGACCTCTCACCATTCAGATGGTGCAGCTGTAGCCCATGATCTTTTTGCAACTCTAGGTGGTGCAAATAGAAAATGAGAGAGAAGGAATGAGGGACCATGAAAGATTTAAATTTTTAAAATTCAGAATTTCAAATAATTGAAAGGGCAAATCAGTTATGAAAATTGTACCCAGGACCTCTCGTCGAAATGTGTCTGCTATATGGGATGAAAAGTTGATAGACTGAAGGCCTTATAAGACCTCTATTAAGGATCTTTCGCTCTTTTACTATAAAATGATTTGATGGGGTTATTTTGCAAACCAATACCCCTATCAGCAGAGGCGGACCCAAGTGCATTCACATAGGAGTGGTCGCACCCGTTGGACATCATTCCGCTTCTAAATCCATAATTAAAATCCTAGCCTGGTTTTGAAATTCACATAAAAATCTTGCATCCACCCCCAAAAATCCATATGAAAATCCTGGATTTATTTTCAAAACCCAATTGTATGTTTGGGTCCACACCATTTAAATGAGATCCTAGGTCCACCACTGCCTATCAAACCCAAGTTGAGCCCCACTGGCCTCACTGGCCAGTCGGCAAATCTTACCTGAATAAAGCTTGCTCTCTCCCTACTCCTATGTCCCTAAACGAGCCGAATAGGCCACACTGCATCATAGATTTAGCCCAACTCAAGCTTACAAAAGAATTAAGAGAGAACAAAATGCGCTCAAAGCTCAAGCAAGCTGAACTGAGTCAAGAAAATGTTTGAAAGCTACCTTTAGCTCATTGGCAACACCATCCACCATCCACCCAACGCAAGCTGTGCTACTCATGTGGGGTTTTGTTGAGGGAAAAAGTATTGTCTTTATCATAGAAAAAAAGTTACAACATCTTCATACAGGGACATCGATTTGAATCCCAATTCCACCGCAACATGACATTAATAAGAATCTTCTTGACAAATCAAGTTGGATACAAGATTAATAGGCAACAAAGAGCAAAACAGAAAGGCAGCAAGAATATGAAAGAAATGGATAAGAACCATCCTATCACATGATAGATGACACTGTAAGAGATGATTGATATCAAAAGAAGAAAAAATAATGGGAGAAAGGCCGAAATTCGGATAACTGTCATTTATGACTTCACTGTTTATTGTTAATAAACAGAAATGAAAAACCAACCAGACCAACCTCAATGAAGGATATAGAAACAACAGCAGAGCAAGTTCAAAATGATGTAACACAAAATCCATTAATCCAAAAGAACCATGAGAGCAACAACAGTTTCCACACTAGTACACTCCCAAATAGTAGCAACAAAGAATGTACTAAACTACTAGTGCTAGAAAGTTAGCAAGAACCCTCCCAAATAAGAACTTGACACTATCCATGGATAGATCATGCAGTTACAAAGGCTCTGAAATTGCAACCTGCCAAATTGGAACTGATAAATACATGGCTAAACCATTTAGTTATTAAGGTTGCCCCCTTAACCAACCTCTTTACCTTGAAAAAGAGCAAGAGAATAATAATAAACCTAGAAAAATGGAAGTTCATTTATAACCACAAACCTATAATATCAAATAAATCATTTCTTTCTTTGGTAAATCCACCAAGATTCAATTACCTTGACCAGTTCCAAACACCTTGAATCATTCTCAGACAATGGTTCATCTATGAACCATTCCTCATCCACTACTCCTAATGGATTTCAAAGATCCAAGTCCTTTCTTTCTTTGGGCCAGCCACCAACCTAGGTAAGTCTACGAGTTCAATTTGATTATTCCTTTTTCTCTTCACTAGTACCGAACTCTAGATTACCAAAATAGTCTCATGACTCAACGAATCAAATAAATTCTTGATATAATTGCAAAGGAGCAAGTGATCCTCTATCATTACTCGGTTGCTCCCTAAATGTGATGGTGTAGTTCTCCAACGCTATTCCAATACAAATGAACAATCTGGTAGTTACAATACAAATATGAATAATCCACTGTGGAAAAAAGTTTCTAATGGGACCTTTCTCATATCTACAGAATCTATCCACAAAAAAATGTGCATGTTACTATGCAACAAGTCAATTACAGATACACCACAAGATGGAGAACATGAAACAAATCACTTTATGCTTTCAAAACTCCACGTACTTGTCAGTTGACCATACACCAAGGCCTGCTTCATTGAAAGAAAATAGACTTACAAGGACACTGGAATATTTTTACTCTATTCTTTGATTACAAAATATAACAACCCTTTTTCTTAGTCTTCTTTTGCTTTGGTGGCATGAGCACCACTTTAATAGCTGCATCGAAGACTGCTTTCACATTCTGTAACACAATTTCAACTAATATTTCAGGTCCTCATCAATGAAGTTATGGAGCTCCAAAAGGAGTGCTTCTATGGGAAAACAACTTACTTGCTGCGTCTTTGAGCTACATTCAATGTATGCAGGAGCCTCTATCTGCCTCTTCAGGTCTTCTCCCTTTGCAATAAAAAAAAATCAAGTTAAAAGATGCAGCAAACACACGGAAATAAAGGCAAACTAAATAATGTTGGATCCAAATTTTTTCTGGCTAAGAAAATAAGGGTCAAAATGTGGATGTCAATATATTGGATATGAGTGGATCCAAGTTGACCATGTCCAACCCATTTATAGCCATAAGAAGTGGCTGTTGCGCCAACGAAATAAGCCATACCTGAGCAGCAGTGATGGGCACTGCACCAGGGTGATCTATAAAGAACTGTTGATCATCCCGTAGATCTGTGTACGATGAAGGGATAATTCATTAGTGACAGGAGGTGAAAGAATAGTTAAAAGGGGTTTAAAAATATGATTGAACCAGATGCTTAGATGTGAATACTGAAATCTCATGTCGCAATTTAGGTCTTAAAGAGTTCTTCCGAAATAAATACACACAGACAAAAGAAACAACCTAAAACCTGGAAATATTAGGATACAGATGACGCAAATCAACGCCAAGTGTTCTTAAGTGGAAAATTTCGTTACGAGTGGCTCAGAAGTAGGGTTTCAAATGGGAATCCAATTCTCCGATTATTCGGAGGTTCTGACCTGTAAAAAACCGGGTTTTGAACCTATACTTTAGGTTCCAATTCATAAACGGGTCCGGGTTCGGAACCCAATTGAGATTCCTATTGATAAATGGGTCCGATTCTAAGTCCATATAGGTTCTGAATCATGTACTCGGAACCCGGCATACAAGTCTTTAATGTTGCAAATTGTAGCTCAAAATCAACTTTTATTTGCTATTTTTATGTTTAATCCTGAAGGTAGTAGACGCGATGCATTGTTATAAGTTGAATGATATCCTTATTTTATATAGAAGGACAAAAAAAGAAAACAAAAAGGTTTTAGAACTATATCACGATCCTCTAGTTGGACACAGTTCCGGAATCGGATCCGAGTCCTCCTCCTATCGTAACCAGGTCTGGAACCAACAAACTTGGTTCCGAGTCGGAATTGAAACCGTTATTTAAAAACGGGTTTGGGAATGGGTCCAGTATGTTTCTGACCCAGAACCATCCCGATCGCATCCCTCTTCGGAAGTTTCGAACTTCTGAATCCTTCAATTTGGCCACTTAGCATGTCCATTATAAAGTTAAGAGTGAGATTGAAAGCTCTTTATATGCATTTAAAGCGGACTAGATATCAGGCTAAAGGGCCCTTATTCCCCTCACTCTACCCTTTTAGAGGAGTAATTGGGGGGAAAATGTAAAAAAAAAAAAAAAAAGGTAAGGGAGCAATCGTTCCCACCTTTGTCGATTCTGGCTAAGACGGCCTAATTCCGGATGGAGCCATCGGAATGGACCAAAATGAGCAGAAATGATTAGAATGGCATAGAATTGGGCCGAAAAACTCTCTCTAGGCCAATTCCAAAACATTCCAGCCAGAACGGAAGGGTATTTATTATTTACAATTATGAGCTGAACACCAAAAAATAAAATAAAATGAAAAGGGCTCAATGGCTATTTGTGAACCATTAATCAGGCCCTAGTGTTTCGAATTTCAAAATGGATGAACTTGTTTACATAGTCATCTTAGTTGTGGTACCCATCTCAAGAAGGTAAACATAAACTAGTCAAATAGCAAAGAATAATGCTTGCATGACATGAATCAAATAAGATAAGAAAAGCTCTAACCAAGTTTTGTCCCAACGAGAATGATAGGAACACCAGGAGCGTAATGCTTCAGTTCAGGAATCCACTGGGAAATCGACAGGGAAAAAAAAAAAAAAAAAAAGGAGGACATCAAGTCAGCAACAAATAAAGGTAAACAGGCAACAGGACTCTGCTTCAGTGGGACCCACACTGGATAATGACCTTTTACGCAAGAAGTATGTTATTTACGCATATACCATTTGTCCAATTATGAATTGGCTTGCAGCCAAACTGTACCAAATATCATTTTACCAAAGATATTCGACTCTCACCTTCTTAGCAACATTTTCGTAACTAGCCTTACTGATGAGAGAGAAAGCCAGCAAAAAAACATCTGCCCCACGATAGCTCAAAGGCCTTAATCTATTGTAATCTTCCTGACCTGCTCTTCCATCATAAAAGAAAATAAAACCCATCAACTTGCACCATGCAGATTAACAAGAAATGGAAACACATCCTCGTAACTTTTCACTGTTCTATTTTTTTTTTTCCTGAAAGATTAAGTATAATGACTTTACCTGCTGTATCCCACAAACCTAAGTTCACAGTGTTCCCATCAACCACCACATTCGCACTGAAATTGTCGAAAACTGTTGGGACGTAATCCTGTTTTCCATCATGATAGATCAAATAAAATTATAAGATGCATCATCCACAATATCTTCTTTTTTTTTTCCAAAGAAAGAAAACACTTGGAAAACATAATTTTGTTAAGGGCTTATTTGCAACACCAAGGATTCCTCCTAAGCCTAGATTCTCTACAGTAGCTGCTTTTTGGAGTTTGGTGCTTGGTGCTGCGCTTTTCCATGCGGAAAGGGGAAAAAATTTACCTATTTTTCCTCTCTAGGCCCACGTTAGGATTTTTATTTCAACCCATTTCCCAAATCTGCTAAAACCCTTAAAATTTGAGTTTTTGGTAGCTGATCATTTCTGCAATCTAATAAAGGAACTTACACATGCCCATTTTAATAAATCCTACCAAATACCAAAAAACCTTCATTTTCCCTCCCCAAATTGAATGAGATCCTTCTAAATAGAATTCTTTTCCAGAAACACTTCCAGATAACCTAATCAAGCCCCTTAAATGGGACATTCCCTCCACCAAACCCTTTCTAAATCAACTTAAGAAAGAATTATCTCTGCAGCCTGGTTCTGCAATCTCAAATAATCAATTAAAGATGAACACTCAAGATGATATTCATAATAAATTCGCCAGAGACAATGAAAAAAATCAATATAATGAAAAGGGAAAGGATTTGTCTCCCATACACATTTCCCAAAGCTACAGGAAGCCCAAACTATGGTTTTCCTTGCTTCTTCCTTACCTTCTATTGCACAACAATCCCAAAACAAAAAATCAATAACCCATAACGCCAAAAAAACGAATTTTTATCTCAACACTACAATCAAAACCAAGCAAGAAAGCTACAAACATAAAAAAGAACAAGACCCCAAATCCCAAATTGGGGGAAAAAGACACCACTCCTTTGTAATCAAATAGAAACCAGGGAAAGAAGAAAACCAAGAAATTGAAACATACCGTAGGGAAAGAGTTGCTGGTGTATGAAATCAGCATGCAGGTTTTACCAACGGCTCCGTCTCCGACCGTCACACACTTTACAAACCTAGACGCGCTCATTTCCAGCACAGATGTTCTTCTTTACAAATAGAAACAAAAAAGACCCTTCCTTTCTCCTCCTCCTTCAACCACACATCTGCCCAACAAGAACACCTCAAACAAGACTCCCCATTCAAAAGGTACCCCACAATTCCAAAACCCCGGACGGTTTGAATCCAACAAATTCCAACCCAAGAGAGAGATTGTTACGGTTCTCACGGGAAATGGACAACATTGTCGACAATTCCCTTGACCCGTTCAAATAAGTTCAGTTGCCTCCTGCATCGGGAGAGGCTGTTGAGTATAAACTTCATCCCACTAGTGAGTGGAGATGTCAAATGTGCCGCATGGCACGGCCCACCAGGGCGGAGGGAACGGGCACTGCCGGCCTGTTTCGGCATGGCCCTCTGTGGGCCGACCCATCCATAAGGGTCGGTCCGCCTAGCCTGTCCAACAGCAAAAATGGCTAGTTTTTTTTTTTTTTGAATTGTCCCCCCCCCCCCCCCCCCCCCCCCAACTCTTAGGGTCAGCCCGCCTAGCCTGCCCAACGGAAAAAAAGGCTAGTTTTTTATTTTAAATTGTCTATAGATATATGCAAAAATATTTAGCCTTACATAAGTTGACGAATGCAGGGTCAGGGGGGCTTGGTTCACAGACCCAAATTTCTACCACTGGTGGTAGTAGCAGCAGCAGCAGCAGTTTGAGTCTTTTTTCTTTTAATATACGAAGTGCTAAAAAAAATCTTGATAAAGTGATTGTGTTATCCGAATTACCATTTTCTTTTATTGAAAATGAGTTTTTTGAAGAATGGGTCCAGAAATACTGTCAATCACAATTTCACGGTATTTCAAGAAATACAGCTAGAAATGATGCTATTAGACTCTGCTAGGAAGAGAAAACAAATATTAAAAATTACCTTACACAAATTCCTGGTAGAATAGTTATAACTACAGATATGTGGACTTCTAAAAGGGGGTGATAGTTATCTTCGTATTACTGCACATAACATAGATACAAAATGAATTATCAATAAACGAATAATTAGTTTTAACTATCTTGAATGGCCACACAATGGCACTAAAATAAGTACATTTATTTTGGAAAGCTAGATGAATATAATATTAAGGAAAAAGTTATATTTATAACTTTAGATAATGCCAGTAATAATACAGTGGCTATTGAACTAATGAGATTGAAGATGCCACTTGCAACTTTGATACATAACTCTATCTTCCAAAATTGATGTGTATGTCACATCTTAAATTTCATTGTAAATGTTGGTTTAAAGTATATTGTAAGTTACACAGATGCTATTAAAGACATTGCTAAATTTATTTTTTGCTCCACACAAGAAGACAATTGTATGTACAAATATGTGCGACGCAAGGCGTATCAGCTATAAAAATATCTAAAGAGATAGAACATATATGAAATTTTATGTATGATTTGTTAAACAAGGCAATTGACCGGAAAACAATTTTGAATGAATTTTGTGCTTTTCATGCACAAGATTTATTGATGAGTGATGAATATTGGGAGTTGTGCGCCAATATAAGAGATTTATTAGAAGCTTTTTATACTTCAATATGATTATTTTTTTCGGGGTATATTATCCCACATCTAATGAAGCTTTAGTGAAGCTTTTTCAAATTACTTTACAACTCAATAGATTTAGAGATTTTACTAAATAACACTATTAAAAACATGAAAGGAAAATTTAATAAATATTGGAAAGAGGCTCCAATGACATGTTCTTTAGCTGCTGTATTTGATCATATGTTAAAATTAAGTGGTGTACAGTTTTTTTATTGATGGAATAAATAAAAATATAAATTATCAAGATTTAAATATTTTTTTCAAATATAAGGGCAAAATCACAACCATTTTTTCAATTTTATTGTGAGCAAATAGGTACAACTGGGGTTAGTATGACCCCTTCAGAAGTTTAACAAACAGGTGAAGCTATGTGGGATACGTGGTATTCATCCCTGTCCACAGGCATGGCATCCAGCCCAAGCTCAAGTAACACAGTGATAGAGTAATCATAGTATCTTGACGTTGGTGTAATACGGGTGCATGATGCATCTAGTTTTGACATTTTAGCCTGGTAGAAGCAATAAGAAAGCATTTATCTGGTGTTGACCGCTATGGCTCATGATCTATTGACTATTCTAATGTCTTCTGTAGCATCAGAACAGGCTGTTAGTGCAGGTGGATGTGTGGTTGATGATAAAAGAACAAGTCTAATTGAAGAAACGGTGGAGTATTGTGTTTGTCTACAAGACTGGTATTTGGTAGATAAGTGGAAGCAAACTGTCAAGATTATGATCCAGCAGAATACATTCGCGGACTGCACATCTGATTTTTTACTTTTTCCTTCATTATAATTTGTAACTATACAAGTTTTTCATTCTTTTTTATTTTTATTCTCTAAAAAGATTATAAGGTTTTGAAGGTAATCCTATTTACGAACCTTCCAGAAGTTAAGATCCAAATGGTTCTCTTCTCAGTGGAGTAGGTCGAGTTTGACCGAACTACATAAATATCTTTGTCATTCTCCGTGCTTGTGTTCTAATTTTTAATTTTAATACCGAAAAGTCGAAAAGAATTAATTGGAAAAAAAAAAGTTAAAGAGGGACGCCGAGCACTCCCGGCATGGAGGCACGACACGGCCCAGCCCTTTACGGGCCGTGCCGAGCCTACTAATGAGGAACATAGTTAGGAATTGGTTGAGTCTTGAGTCTTTAAATTGCATAACCTATGTAGATAAGGCATACTAAGTATTATGAATTAGAATTTTATTTGAATTAGTGGTTTTTTTTGCATCAACTCTTATCGTTTGGTATTAGAGCTCTTAGATATCACGACAATGGCAACACACCACCACCAGGCTTTGGAACCCCAACTGATGAGCTCAGAAAAGAACTTGAAACCAATACGAGAGAGGTTGCCGATTTAAGCACTAGAATGACAGAAATCACATAAGCTGTTCTTTCAATTCTGACCAAGGTCAACAATTTTTTTCAACAATCCATGTCATCAACACCAAATCAACCTACTTTCACAGGTTACATAGGGTGGTCTATACGGCTGGACTTCCCTACCTTTGACGGCACCGACCCGGAGGGATGGATTTTTAGAGGACAACAATTCCAAGGTCTCATGGTGTTGGTGGATTTGGTTGCAACTCACCTTCTTGGAGAAGCTATTCCACGGTAACAGTGGTTGGTATGGGAAGGCCTACTTGGAGCGCATTCACCAGAGCCCTGTATTCTCGTTTTGGGTTGCCAGAAGATGATGATCCGGAAATCTCACTAGCTAAACTACGCCAAACCATTATTGTTAGAGACTATCAGGCTAAATTCGAACGGCTTGCAAATCGAAGTCTCTTGGCCTAAGTCCTTTCTCATCTGCTGTTTTATTTATGGCCAGCATGAGGATATCCGAGTTGGTGTGAAGTTGTTGAGTCCTCACACATTGCTACAAGCATACACCCATAGCCAAACAAAAAGAGGAAACCACCAGTGCTATTGCCTCTGCTGTTTCAAAAAGACAAACCAACAGGTTGCCCTTCAACCAACCCTCATATCCTCCAACACCTCCACCACCACTTCCAACCATGGTTCAAAATAACGGCCGTTACCGTTACATAACGGCCGTTATGTAACGGTAACGGCCGCGACCGCGACGATATTTTGCTCATAACGCTAACGATAGCGTTATGGGCAAAATATCGCCAAAATAACGCCCGTTATGGCCGTTATTTTGAAAATATCGGCCGACAGTTTTTTTTTTTTTTTTTTTTTTTAGTTGTATTTTCACTCATTTTTCATTTTTTTTTTCTTCTCCAAACCGAGCCTAAGCTTTCCTCTCACTATATGTGACCTCTCCGAGCTCCAAAACTCAAGACTCTATCAAGAATTTGGTGGATTTCTCCGCCGGAAAGAATAAAGAAGTCGAGAGATATTATTTGGCAAGATTTTTGTGCCTTTTAAGTTTTTTTTTTTTCAAGATTGGACCTCAAAATAGCTTAGAAATGCTTGAGGATTGTTAGATCTAGAGTCTTGGAGCACTATATTGTAGATTTTAGCACTTTTGTATTTTTTTTTCAAATTTTTTTATTTAAATCCAAATTTTTTTTGTTTGAAAGTTTGTATAAAATATATCTATCTAAGTCTTTTATTAAGTTAAATACTTTTATTGTCCTAAAAATCAAGCCAAGGTAAGTTACTATTGTCCAAACTCCACTACTTTAGGTTAGCAAGTTAATTCATTTTGATGTGGTAAAATGTTACTTTAAACTTGAAACTTGAAGGCGAGTACACCTTGATGATTGAGTTATTGAGTTGAGTATTGCACATGGACTAACTCTATTAGTATTATTGCTAGATTATAGATTTTAAATGTTTAACATTATTAGTTTATCCAAAATTATGGTTACATTATGTAAAATTTATGACATTTCAGCTTATTTCAGTATATACAGCGATACAGCTATGATATAGGATGTTATAACTTGAGGGGACCGTTATTTTGCTTTAAAGTGTACACTAATGAAAATAAACATTGTTTTCTATCATTTTATAATATTTTGAATTTTTTGGATATTTTTTCTGATTTTTTTTTGGTCAAATAAAAATTCGCTCAGCGATGGACCGCGACGACCGCGAACCGCGACGCGATGACCGCGAACCGCGATAAACGCGAACCGCGACGCGATGACCGCGAACCGCGATTTTAAACCATGCTTCCAACCCACGCCCCCCCTTCCAAATGGACTACCCCTAATCCTTCCATTTTTGTTAACATTCCACCGGGAGTCCGGCGTCTTAGCGTTGGGAACAGCAAGAAAGACGTGCTAAAAAACCTTCGTTTCAATTGTGATAAACAATACTGACCAGGTCACCAATGTAAAAGGCCCCCAACTATTGCTCTTAGAAGCTGATGACAATGCTGTCCCCATTGAGAAATCTGAAAATGATAATGATGAGGAGCCACCTGTGGAAATCTCCCTCCATGCCTTGTGCAGTACCACTCGTCTAGAAACTATGTGTCTCTTGGGGCATATCAAACGACACTCCTTGTTGGTGATGGTGGATTCGGGCGCCACCCATAACTTCCTTCATCTTAAAATTGCCAAACATTGTGGGCTACAGGTAACACAATCTGAGCCAATATCCGTTACAGTAGCCAATGGTTATAAGGAGAAAAGCCCTAGTCGTTGTAATCACGTCTTATTAGCACTACAAGGACATGTTTTTTTATCCAAATTTTCATCTATTGCCAATTTGTGGTTATGATGATGTGCTTGGTGCCGAGTGGCTACAGTCACTTGGAGTTATCTCTTGGGACTTCAACCATATGACAATGAAGTTCCACCAAGGCATGCAACAAAAAATTTTGACTAGACTACACTCTTTTGTTGCTATAGTGAAGGACTCAAGTGAGTTTTACCAACTTATATTACAACAACGGCTTGGATTCTATATCCACCTCATGCACTTACAGCCTACCTTGCCTACAATGTAAGATTCAGCGGTATCTTTATATCTTCTGCAGTATTTGTCCATATTTGCGCAACCCCATGGGTTACCTCCAGCGAGATGTGAAGACCACCATATACCATTAATGCCAGGCAGCACACCACCAAATGTACGGCCATACTGATACCCACATTTCCAAAAAAACTGAAATTGAAAAACTAGTTCAGGAAATGCATGACTCTGGTATTGGACGGCCTAGCACAAGCCCATTTTCATCTCCGATTCTCTTAGTAAAAAAAAGATGGCAATTGGCATATGTGCGACAATTACCGTGCTCTTAATAAAATTACGGTGAAGGATAGATATCCAATCTTAGTTATTGATGAACTGCTAGATGAATTACATGGTGCTATGCTGTTCTCAAAGCTTGATTTGCGATCTGGTTACCACCAGATAAAAGTGACTGAAGCTGACTTACCGAAAATTGCTTTCCACACTCATGATGGCCATTATGAGTTTCTTGTCATGCCTTTTGGCCTCTCCAATGCACCATCATCATTTCAAGGCTTAATGAACGAGGTTTTCCGACCCGTCCTTCACAAGTTTGTTTTGGTCTTTTTTGACGATATCCTCGTCTACAACAACACTATAAAGGAACATTTGGATCATCTCGACAGGTATTTCAGTCGTCACACAAACATCACTTATTTGTCAAGAAAGAAAAAATGTTGTTTTGCACAACCCTTCGTGGAGTACCTTGGTAAAATTATTTCAGCCAAAGGAGTGCAGGTGGACCCCTCTAAAACTAAGGCCATGCAGCATTGGCCTAAACCATCTACCCTCAAGGCACTACGGGATTTTTTAGGACTCACAAGGTACTATTGAAAATTCATCAAGGATTATGGCAAGATCGTTACACTATTAGCTCAAATGCTATGCAAATTAAGATGCCTTCAGCTATTCACCCGAGGCAGAATTGACTTTTGAAACCCTCAAAGAAGCTCTATCCACTACGCCTGCACTAGCATTGCCCGATTTCTCTAAAGGGTTAATCATTGAATGTGATGCATCAGGTGCTGGCATTAGGGCGGTACTTACACAAGGGGGGCAACCATTGGCTTACCTTAGTAAAGCCTTGGCTGAAATGCACCTGAAACTTTCAATTTATGATAAGGGAATGCTTGCAATTATATTTGCCATATCAAAATGACGTCCTTATCCATTAGGTAGACACTTTAAAGTCCTCACTGACCATCGCACATTGAAATATTTCATGGATGAAAGATTAACCACCATGGAACAACAAAAATGGCTCACAAAACTCCTTGGATATGATTACGAAATTCTTTACTGCGAAGGAAAGGACAACAGTGCTGCAGATGCTCTTTCCTGCATACAACAACAATCTGAGTTGACGGCCCTTTCTACTCCACTTTTCACCTCTATGTAAGATATTCTTAACGAATGTTCCAAATATGACCGCCTTAACAAAATTTCCCAACAACTACTGCTGGATCCCTCTTCAATTCCACATTACTCTATACAGAATGGCATCCTTCGTTACAAGGGAAGGATAATACTTCC
This sequence comes from Camphora micrantha, assembly GCA_003546025.1. Lineage (NCBI taxonomy): Eukaryota > Viridiplantae > Streptophyta > Magnoliopsida > Laurales > Lauraceae > Camphora > Camphora micrantha. The sequence goes on along the minus strand of QPKB01000009.1, from coordinate 31,586,213 downwards.
ATCATCCAGCCCATGGTGCATCAAAATCCTCCTTAACTTTCATCATAGTCCACTTGGGGGGCATTTTGGGTTCCTTCCAACTTACTAACAAATTTCACGAAATTTTTATTGGAAGGGAATTAAGAAAGCAACCAAGAAGTATGTGGCTGAATGTGATACTTGCCAACGCATGAAGGCTGAAACAATGGCGCTTCTGGATTATTGCAACCCTTGTCTATCCCTGCTGAAGTTTGGGTTGACTTATCAATGGACTTTATCGATGGTCTTCCGCCTTCAAATCGTATGTCTTCTATCATAGTGGTGGTCGATCGATTCAGTAAGTACGCACATTTCTTACAATTAGCTCATCCTTATACAGTATCAAGTGTGGCTGAAATATTTGTTCGTGACATTATCAAATTGCATGGCATGCCAAGATCAATTGTTAGTAACCGAGACCCGATTTTCATAAGTCAGTTTTGGGAGGTTTTCTTTAAAATGCAAGGCACAAAGTTATGCAGAAGCTCAACCTATCATCCACAGTCAAATGGTCAAACCGAAGTTGTCAACCGCTCTGTTGAACAGTATTTGCGATGTTTTGCTAGCCATCGTCCCCACCAATGGACTAAGTGGTTGCCTTGGGCCAAATATTTTGGTACAATACCTCCTACCATAGCTCACTTAAAATGTCCCCCTTTCAAGTAGGCTATGGCCGTGCTCCGCCAACAATTGATAAAATATATTCCTTGTATAATAAATGTTCACATGGTTGGTACTATGCTTCAAAATCGGGACCAACTCCTAAAAATATTACGGGGAAACCTCCTTACCGCTCAAAATCGAATAAAAATGCAAGTTGACAAGCATCGTACAGAACGCGCATTTGATGTGGGTGATTGGGTATTTCTAAACTCCAGCTGTACCGTCAAGGCTCTTTGTGAAAGAATAAGACTTACAAGCTTTCCCCACGTTTTAATGGCCCATTCCAAGCCATTGCTTGCATTGGACAAGTCACTTACAAGCTTGAGCTACTTGTTGAATCAAGAATCCACCAGATTTTTCAAATATTCTCACTTAAAAGAAAGGTGGGCAATTTAGTCAGTACAAGCCAAACCATCCCTTCCATTGCTTGTATGGATAATCGCCTTTGCCAACTAGCAAAAATCTTGGACCGTGGCCTATTCAAACACCGCAACCAGGCCATCACTAAGCTCCTCATTCTGTGGAAAGGCCAGTCTAAACAGGAAGCAACTTGGGAAGTCTACGATGAGTTCATTGCCCGTTTTCCAAACTTCACGACTTAAGGACAAGTCGAGTAAACAGCAGGGGTGTAATGTTACGGTTCTTTTGAAATATGGACAACCATTGTCAATAATTCCCTTGGACCCGTTCAAATAAGTTGAGTCACCTCTTGTATCGTGAGAAGTTGTTGAGTTAATAAACTTCATCCTACTAGTGAGGAACAGAGTTAAGAATTGGTTGAGTCTTGAGTCTTTAAATTGCATAACTTATGCAGATAAGAGGCAGACTAAGTATTATGAAATAAAATTTTATTTGAATTAGTTTTTTTTTTTTTCATAAACTCTTATCAGAGATGGAATTTCATGAAATGTGAGTTGCACAGACGATCTATCAAGTAGTTTTTAAATGCTCCTCTTTTATGTGGTTTTGTTTTGTTTTGGAGAGAGAGAGAGAGAGAGAGAGAGAGAGAGAGAAGCATGCATGGCATTAGGGCTGTCAATCCGGCCCTTCGACGAGGGGGCCCGGCCCGGCTCGGCTCGCAAAAACCCTCAAAGTGAGGGCTTTTCTTTTTGTCATAAAGCCCGAGGGTAGGGTAGGGCCAAATTTTGAAAAGCCCGCAACCTTGAGGGCCGAACTAGGGCTTGACTTAGCTAGTCCGAGGGGGCTCGGCCCGGCCCTTTGTCTATTAATATATAAAAATAATAATATGTATAATATAGAATATAAATATATATAGAGAATTTTAAAAAATATATAAAGAACTTCTCTAATTAGTAATTAATGATAGAGACTTAATATTTTGTCAAACAATAATAACCAAGGCTTAGAAAGAATTTTAATGGATATCCCCATAGATCACAATATTGCCACCTATATTTAATTCTATATTATCATTTGAATGATATATTTGATTCTATGTTTGCTCAACACGGACATATTCTTTAATATTGAAAAGGGAATTCAAGTTGACATTCATCGTATTGATTTTCACCAATGTAAACTATTGAAGGTTGAGAGTTTAGATAGATGATCATTAACATTATCATTAGGTGAGGTTGAGTTTCAACCACTAACTATTAATCGATGCCAATTTCTTTCATACCCTTACTTTTATGACTATTGTTGTTTCATTCATATGGACCCCACATCCGGAGTTAAAAGTTTGTGACTCGTGAATCAAATCATCTTTGTCATTCATCTTCGGTATTCAAAGTATAATTCTTTTGTTACAAAATCTAAGGGTGATTTTTCGAAGAAGTACAAGTTAGGGTTAATGCTAACTCAAGAGTGGTCTAATGTTTATTTAAACACATAGACAAATAATTTATTTGGAATAAGTCTAATGCCTATTTGAAGTAAATCTAATTGAATCAGACAGGACTTGCCAAACATGTTCTCATGGTTCACATTATTGCTTTATAAAAATATATATATCACATGAACTAGTAAAAAAGGCAACAACTATCAAAACTTCAACTACGACAATCTTAATAATAGCCTGAAAACAAACAAAACCGAGCACATTATTTAAACTATATAACTATTGCTAGTGTATTAAGGTATTTAAAAGTGTATTTCCTAGTTTCATGTCACAATACTATCACATTACCTTATTTCATTTAATCATAACTAATATCTTTATAAAATGATGAAGTAACTTGTTTTGTGCATTCTTTTAGAAGTGTTACAAAATGATTGACTCTTACATTGCCCCTCGAATAAAGGTGGGTTAGCATTATGGTAAACCAAACCAAACCAAACAAAGCCTTTTGCCACTAAGTGGGGTCGTCTATATGGATTTGATGATGCCAATTAAATCTGTTTAGGGCCATGTCCTCCGTTAGATTCATATAGGCAAGGTCATGTTTAATAGTTTTTTTCCAACTTCTCTGAGTCTTCCTCTCACTCTCCTACTCATGACAATCTCCATGCTTTCACACCTTTTAACAGGTGCCTCCGTTGGACGCCTTCTAACATGGCCGAACCATCTTAGTCGATTTTCTCTCATTTTATCTCCAATCGGTGCTATTCCTACTTTGCCCCTAATCTCCTCATTCCTAATCCTATCTGTCCTTGTGATATCGCACATCCATCTTAGTATTCTCATATCCACAACTTCCATTTTCTTAACATGATTATGCTTTACTGCCCAACACTCTGATCCATATAACAACGCTGGGTGTACCGCCACCTTATAATATTTTCCTTTAACCTTGAGGGGGATTTTCCGATCACACAAGACTCCCGAAGCACTCCTCCATTTGGTTCACTCGGCCTGAATCCTGTGGCTTACATTAATATCAATCCCTCCATCCTGTTGCACCATAGATCCAAGGTATCTAAAACTTTCTTTCTCTACAATCTTTTATGTGCTCAAACTTACTTCTCTGTTACCAGGTGTCCTACTTTGACTAAATTTGCATTCCATATATTCCGTCTTGTATCGACTTAGCTTAAACCCTTTAGTCTTGAAAGTTTTCTGCCACAATTCTAGCTTAGCATTCACTCCTTCTCTCGTCTCATCCACTAAAACAATGTCATCTGCAAATAGCATACACCACGGCACCTCATCCTGGATATGTCTTGTAATCTCATCCATAACTAGGGCAAACAAGTACGGGCTTAACACTGAGCCTTGGTGTAGACCGATCGTGATAGGAAACTCTTTAGTCTCTCCGCCAGTCGTTCTTATAGATGTCATGACTCTATCATACATATCCTTTATCGCCTCAATATATGCGACACACACTCTTTTCTTTTCCAATACTCTCCATAAAATCTCCCTGGGAACCCGGTCATGGGGTTAGCATTATGGTATAGAAGAATAATTATATATGATAATATTAAAAAAAATAATCATTTCTTTCTGCCCTAGCCCGGCCTTGACCCTTGAGGGTAGGATAAGGGCTTCGATATTGTAGGCCCGCCATAGGCTCCAAGGGCTTTGACTTGACCTAAACCCGACCCGAATATTTGAGGGTAGGGTAAGGGCTTACCCCGGTCTGGCCCAAGCTTGGCCCTTTAACAGCCCTACATGGCATAGATAAGTAGCCATGCATACATACACATACATATATTGGACAGGGCGGGGTGGGAGAGAAGGCGTTGGAAGCAGTCTCTCTCGTCTCAGTCCGACCGCTATATCTTGCCTAGATCACATACTTCTCGACCCCAAGAAAGAACATGCTCGTTTTCTCTTTTTGTTAATGTTTCTCCCTTCTCTTTGAGTAGTCCGCGGTTACCATTGTTTGCTGAGCGTGGAGTTATGCAATGTTACCTTGGTAGTTTCATTGATCTATTACTCTGCATGGACTAAAATCTCTGAAAAAATTATATTTAACAAGTTGGCAAATCATCATGTGTAATTCACCTCTTAAATTCGGTGAGAACTTTCACTGTTTCTATCTTATGATCCGATCCATCTAAATCGTTCACACAAAATAAACCCATCTTCCCACTTTGGTCACCTGACTCTAGAGTTTGCATTACCGAATGAACTTGACTGTTGGATTGATGCTCAATTTTCTTTTCTAATGTAAAGATGTTAAACTCGTGAGCCAATAAATAAAGGGGTTACATGCATGAAATTGACCCCCTTTTGATAGCTGGGCTCCAGTAGGCCTCAAAGCCACCGTGCGTACCGTATGGTCAAGGCAAAGTGGCATTCTTAAATCAAGGCATACCGTATGGTAAATCCATGGGCTGTATATTTTGATCACACAGTTAATATACCCTAAAGGGTCTAGAATCTTTATTACCTTGAACCAGTCAAATTAGGCTAGTGAGCAGGAAGGTTCAATTCCAGTTCCATTTAGTTTGCTGAGGCCCCAATCATTCTATTATATACAGGTTTCGTGTTTTACGCAAGAGTCTGCAAAGATAATTGGATTTCCTCTGGCAAGCAAGGTTCCTCTGCTTCTTATAGTGGATATGTGTGTGTCAACTGATAAGGAAAGACTAAAGTCAGGCCAAAGGCCTCTACCTCATGGCAAGCCCATTATGGAAACCCAAAGCTCACAATCTCAGTGTATGGCTCATAATCAAGAATCCAAGAAGCCCAGTACAATTTAAAGAGAATAAGGAAATCCCATGAGGTTAGAAAACCCAAACCTCTTGAGAGTAGGAAATCCAAACCTGTTGACAATTGGAAACCCAAACCTGTTAAGACTAGGAAATCCAAAATCCTATATATGTGTACTCTTTGCAATCTTTTTTAAACCCTTCCCTCTAATTCTTTTATGATATTCTTCCATATGAAATGAAGGAACAATTCGGCGAAAAATAGACAGATTTCCTCCTCATTTGTTACAGTGAGTCCAAATGGAGAACAAGCAAGAAGAGGATCCTCCCAAGGGATGTTTGGCAACACATTTTAGAAAAATCATCTGCCTAGTAGGGTTAGTTTTACTCATTGGTGTGGGGTCGGCATTAATATCACCAAAGAGCAATCTCTACTGTGATGGAGCATATCTTGCATTTGGACTGGTCATTCTTATGGCTGGATGTGTCTCCTTATTTATCTACTGCACAATATTGCTTCTTGTAGCACGGTTAAAGAATGACCCCGAGCCCAATAGCCCTGAAACTTAGATTAGTGTGTATGGGGGTGTAGATTCATGGCATGCTACTGTGGATGCCTGTCTTTTTATTTTTATTAGTTGTCTTTCATTTTTCTTGTTTGCCATTGGGATCTACTGGTCATCAAGTAGTGCAGAGACACAGAGTGTCTTGATCAGTGTTTTTCCACCCTTCTTATTGTATGTATTCCATGTTCGAAATGCTAAGAAAAAAAAAATACTAAATTTAGCAATTGTTTTGTCATTAGTAGAACAAATGATCTTATGCTACAGTCAGTTGATGGCAGCATTTTAACCCATCATGTGAGACCTGCCTTTGATTGATGTAAGTCTCTGGAATTTCAACTCAACCAGAGTAATATGCACCAATAGACCAATCATATGCAGAAAATACAGTTATGTATTTCACACATATCAACTTGTAGTTGCATATCATAACAAGGCATGTCATATGAGTGGTACTACACAAAGGTGGTTTGCCCTATCTTTTAAGTGGTTTATATTAAGAAAAAGAAGTGGTTGGACATTCATGGGTTGTTGCGAACATTTAGAAATGTTTATTGACGGGAGTTGTGTGTTTTGTGGGTCACTAAATCCCCCTGTATTGAACAACCCGTGAATTGTAAATTAGAAAGGATCTTGGAATTACTGGGCTTATGTGTGGCCCAATGATGACACACCCATGTGGGTCCCCCTCTTTTGTTGACCAACTAACTAAAGGATTCTTATATTGGTAAGCCTCGTTATTATAAGACTTCTTATAGAGAAATCTTTGGTGTTTAAAAAACAGTTGTTATACTAATAAAGTTTCCTATGCCGAGAGATCTCTAAATCCTCTCTTAATTAGGGGCGTTTCGCTGGAGGTCTATCAACTTTGGTTTCTATTGCAAACTGTCCACGTTTTTTTTCCATATCCTTTTCAAGTTTTACATAGTTAAAAAGTTCCGAATGCCCATGTTAATACACTCTGTGCGATATACAAAAAGGGAAAACTGGTTTTGCTAAGACTTTCATTTGGAGAAAGGAAAAAAAAACGGGGGACAACCTGTCAATTTCGTGAAGATGATTTGACTGCACAAATTAAGGATTATGATAGATAAGAAAAAGAAAGGGGAAAAACTAATTTAAAGGAAATCATCCAAAAAATCTGCAAATAGGACTAAGCAAAACTTAGATAAATTTATCTGAGAATGATAACTCATCCAAAAAATCTGAATGTGGGATTGAGCAAAAACTCAGATAAATTTGTCTAAGGTTTTCCAAAAGTTCTGATAAATTTATTTAAGTTTGAAACAAAATTTTTTGAAAAAAATCAAAATAAACTTATGTATTTTTTCGAAGAAACTCACAATAAAACAAAAGGAAGGAGATAGATTGGTCAGAACAATTTAAATTTTATTAACTCGACTAATTATACTATGACCTAAATGATTGAATGATCCATTCCTAGACTTATTAATTAAAGGTTTCGGTTTGAGTTTGAGTTTAAATGTTTGTTTTTTCTTTTTTTTCAAGCAAGAAAAAGGAGTTGCCCATTTTGGTTGAGTTCCCTTTGTCATCTGACGCGCATTTTAATTTTTATTCTTGTACGAGCAGGTTTCTTTGTATATGGGTGGGGTATAATAAGTTCCAACTGCTTTGGCTGGGTGGATAAAAATAAGGAAAGAAAGACCAAATGGGTTTTGATTCTGATTGATTGAGCAAAGTCCTCAACCTGAATCGACCCTCCCTGCCCATTCCCCCACGTTTCAACCTCGACCACAAAATCACACACATCGAATGGGAGAAGACTGGCAGATGCATTCAACACCTCTCGCATCTTCTGCTTCGTGTAGAATATAGATGAATAGGCTTTGGCTTTTCGATAAAGTCATCCCAACATTAAAAGTGGTCGGTGGAAAATGGCCTTGTTCTGCGTTTCGAGGTAGACATGAACAGACAGCCTCCTTTCTTCTGAAGATTTCTATAATAATATCCAAAAGATTATAGCTGTCCGTACTCCACACAGTGTTTCCAAAACTTTGAATCTTTGCAAAAAGGAGAAAATTAGTATTTCATTGTCACCTTGGTAAACTCAATTGATTCTTTTTCCAATATCATTTTTAAAATGGATTGATAATATATAAAATACTAGATTTTATAATGTATAATTTATCCGTATTGGATGAACACATCTATAAAATATAAGGAAATGATTTATAAAGTTAATTAAGTGAAAATCCCCAAAGAAGAAGGGCATAAAATATAAAGAGCAATTTTGTTGGAAACTTGGGGTAATGCATGCATTATACTATAGGGATTTGGGTCCTATATTCAATTATCCATCCCCAAAAAAGATTTAATACACAACTGAATGAGATCTTCCTAGAAGAAGAAGTTGTTTGGATCAAAAAATACATGTCCATGCTCATTGGGGGGCTTTGGCAATGGCATGTGCTTTTCTTTTTCGAAATTATCATGCTCTTGTTGCAAATCTTATATTTTGAAGATTCGGGGCATTTATCAATAGTTATAATAGTATCATTTTTCTTTTTCTTTTTTTATAAGCAATTATACATTTTATTGATTTGAAAATTTATCAATAGTTATAATAGTATCATTTTTCTTTTTCTTTTTTTATAAGAAATTATACATTTTATTGCTTAAATTTCAAATCAAGATCATGGGAAATGGGATAACAAAAAGTTGTCGGTGTTGGGTAGTATATCAAAAAGGTTATTGAGAAATAAAAGATTCTAAAATAACAGTGACATTATGTTTTTTTTACCAAGACAAATGATGAGTATTTTTATTGTTTTCCAAGAGGCCCCTCTTTTACTCACAAGATATTATTCATCTATATGTCAGTGTCTTGACCTACCCCATCACTATAAATTTGGCTCAACTTAACCTACATTATTGAGACAAAGCTTTTTATTTAAAGTATTTTTTTTATTGTGCCACTTTACTTCTCTCTTCAGAAGGTCACATGGTAATTTTTAGTCTTTTGTCCTTAAGATTAACACAAAAGAAATCTAGTTAGTAATTGAAATTCTTTATTAGTCATGTTAGCAAGTTTAAGTGTAAAAGAAAATGCTTGAAATATAAATATAACATAGTATTGTTACAATGATTTGGATATTAATGGAAAAGAAGAAAGGATCATGAAAGAAGCTACTTAAAAAAAAAAAAAAAACATAAAAAAGTAAGAAAAAACTAGCAGCGTTTAACTTTTTTTTTTTCTCATAATATTGCAATATTATTTTAAATATTGCAGTAAAACTGAATCTGGTGATAAATTCAATTTTAAAAAGAAATGATATTGATAAGGATTTAAAAAATAAAAAATAAAATTTTCCGAACATTACTAACAATAGATTCAGATTTATTTTTTTGGAAAAAATAGATTCAGATTATGGGCAATTTCTGCAATGGAGCTGGTGGTGGTCGTGGGACAGATTCCAAGATATACAAAGAAGATGATAGACTTCAATATTTTGGCACTTTCCTCTACTCTTTGATTGTCGCCGGCTTTCAAGCAGCTTTCAAAGCTTTTGAGATTGATGATCATATCTAAGGTGGAGCATTCATCATATCACATGGTCCCACTATATGCAATGTTATTTTAATTTGTAATTATAAAGTAAAGATGGACCAGTCTATCCACACTTAAATTGTTTGAGTGACTAGGAAGTTCAGTAATGACCAAAAGGTCCTCACTTTGAACCTTCTAGAGCTTTACCTAATACACAATAATAGTGGGTGGTGTTGTGTATCTAAGATTTTACCAATGATCAACTATAAGGGGATTGTGGGTTCCTAATCATAAAAAAAGAAAAAAAAAAATGGAACAACCTCTAATTCATACATGGGGATTTTATAAAAAAAATAAAATAATCACTTTATGTGGCTAATACACCGAACATGTTACTTTGGCTAAAGTTGTACCAAACAGGGAATTCGTACCAAAAAAAAAAAAAGAAAACTTTTTTTACCTTCTTTTTTCAGTGGTCGCTATCGACCTTCATTTTCTGTTTTGAGAGTCGACAGTGACCCTCGCTATAACAAGTGAGGGTCACAGTCGACCCTGAGCAGGCATAAACTCCTCATCATCTTCCTTCCTCTTCTCTTCTCCAAACCTAATCCAATGTTGCTTAATATGATGATACATAATCAAATAAAATAATATAATATAATTAGTATGGGTCCAGCTAGTCTAGACTCTATATCTAGTAGGGTAGATCCAGTTGGGCTCGGGTACTTTAAACTAGGCCTGTGTTTTGAGTCCAGGTTCAGGTTCAGGTCTGGGTCTACACTGTTTGCAGACATCCACTCAAATTCTACACTAATGAAATACCATCCATCCAATCTGTCAAAAGATCTCCATTTCATATCCTTTTTTTTTTTTTTTTCAACTCATCTGTTGTGAGCAGCCAACAAGCATGTTTGCATCAATGATTAAGACTTAAGATGATAAAAAATGGTGGGGTCTACCTGATGAATGGTCCCAGAGAAAATGACCATTTCAAGTGATGCTTGGCCCAGTAATTGATTCAAAGATGTTAGATTTGCATATTCTCTTGGACTAGTGACACCAAGACATACCCAATCACATGGCTAATTAAACCGATTTATGTGCTGGTGATGTTTTGTCCAATGCAATTATTTTTGTAATTAGTTACCACTAATAAGGAAAAGATGCCAAAACATGTTTTAGACTCTTCCTCCCTGTGTAAGAGATGTGTGAAAACCTCCTCGAAATCTAATGATAAACTTCTCTATCATTGGATCGAATTTAGGGAAGAGAGGAAGAATGAAGAAGAAGAAGAGTTTATGCTTGTTCAGAGTCGATAGCAACCCTCACTTGTGATAGTGAGGGTCACCGTTGACCCTCAACACAAAAACTGAAGGTCAATAACGACAATAGAAAAAAAAAATGGTAAAAAAAAGAGAGTTGATTTTCAAGTACAGATTCCTTATTTGGTGTAATTTTTACTAAAATTCTCTGTAGATGCGCTGGCCAAATAAAGTGATTTTTTTTTATAAAATCCCCATTCATACATTGTTTTATCTTCATGGCAAAGCTACAGGAACAGGAGTCTGACTGTGGCTGCATTCTAAATAACTTTCTGTCGCCGGCCCACGTTTTCCATGTCCCTCTGCGCTTGCCCTTAATAATTTAAAGCCGGAGAAGTAGGTGTCCCTCTGGAGCACTGAAAACAGTTTTTAAAGTTTGAATTGTATGGCCCCTATTGGCTGAAACAAAAGGAATACGTCCGCAGGACTGACATGACACGTACATGCAACAATTGGGTCCCATCACAGCCTACCGTGAGGCCCATGGATTCAATAAATGAGTCACGACCCCCTGTCCTTTCTATCTCATGTAACATTTGTCTAGAATTCGATCCCAGGCCCATGTAATGATAATCTTCACCGTGAATGTGATCTTCTCCAGTGAGATATTGTAACATTTGTCTAGAATTACATCCTCATGCCCATGTAATAACAATTTTTCCCGTTCAAGATGAATGTGATCTTCCCTAATAAAATATTTATAAATTTTACTTCAATAAAATGGATCCTATTCTTAAATTGAGCACACGACGTCGGATAATGGGATTATGACACATGACCAATAATGCATAAAATTGTGCTAATCTCATTCTTAGCCATGTGCTCAATTTAGTAGTGGGATACACTTCTATTGAAGTGAAATTTAAGATACTGCACTCATGAGGATAACATTTCGTTTGGCCATCAAAATTATTATCATGTGGAATGGTGCAGTCGGAATTATTACCATGTGGTATGGTGGAGTTCTAGATATTTATTATATTGGAATATTTTTTTTTTCCCATTTTCTCTCATAAATATAATTATGAACTCACATGCACAAACACTATATCAAGGACATCACAGGAAGGAGATTTCTTGTCACTGAACCATCAATGAGTTGACACATATAACTAACCAGTAAGAAAAGTTTGTGCACAAGCATAAACTAATTAATATGATAGATCTGCTTTTACAAAATAAAAATATGATAGACCAGCATTTCTCCTATAATGAGAGTATGCCTTACCACTGCCTAGTGTGTGGGTTCATTTTTCATGCAAGTTTTCTTCTTTTCCTAGGAAGATGATTGTATTAAACCCAAATTAAAGACGGGTTCAAAGCAATACAAAACGTCAAAAATGTTCTAAAGATTGAAACTGACTTCTTACTACGGTCTTGCGCAGTGATCTTTTCCGATTCTTCAAGCAAGCATTTCACAGGTGTACAATCTCACATGGATTTCGTCTCAAATGTTTTGGTAATGTGTTCGCTTTCTATTGGCAATAACAAGATCTCTTTAATGCCAGGCTGCAGGGATCTGGACTCCCAGCTAAAATTTATTGTTTATCTAATTTACAATGCCAAGAGTCTTTAAAATATCGACAGTTTTAAAGCAGTTCATAAGTTAGGCTTACTCCTTGAAAAAAAATGTTAACCTGATACTATAAAAAGTAAAAACAATCTCTAAGTTTGTGGATGACTTTCAAATGGAACCTTGCAATTAGCTTTTCTAATGCAAGCTAAATAAAGTCACACCGACCCACCAATAAGAAGTTGAATATCAGCAAAACGCTTGAGATGAAATTCTTAAAAGGCTGTACATGTGCAAAAAGCTTATGTGAGGAGATTTCTTTGATGCTAGGCAACGGGTGATCCTAACTCCAAGCTGACTATCTTTATTTATGTAAACTTATACGACATAAAGAGGCATATAAAAGAATGAACATTTTAGCATACTTTGTAAGCTTAGCCTAATTACAGAAAAAAGTTCCATGAACCAATAATCTTAATAATGATATGTAAGAATTTAGGCAACTCAAACAAGTCCTTGTTGTTAACTTACTCTAATGGCGTCACAAAATACTTAAATGGTGCCACACCAACTCATTATCTCCAACCTTTTCCATTTCCTCCAACTTACTCATTTTGTGCTTCACAAAACCTCTCAACATTTGTCAAGTCATCTTCAAGCTTTCCTCTTCATCGTCGTCTGCCTATCATATTGGACCAAAGGAGGAGCTTTGGTCAAATCTTCTGTTCTCTCATCTCCTTCTCCTCTTCCTAATCTTCTTGACCCGGTGTTGATAGAATAGAATGTAGGTAGTTCTAAACTATGTTTTGGGTGGATTTGTTTAGAGGGCTCTTTTACTGTTTTTTTTTTTTTTTTTTTTTTTTTTTTTTTTTTTTTTTTTTGTTAACCCAACTACGTGGGTTGGGACCCAAAAATAGCAAATTTCAAGTGGAAAAGGAGCCCGTATACGTAGGAAGAAAGCCCACACAAGTAGGAACGGATCCTGCACACGCAGGAAGAAGTGACAAATCTAGGGTTCGATCCCTCAACAACTAGATGAGAACTGACACTCCTTACCATTCAGGTAAGGAGTCGTTCTTGGATTTGTCAAGAGTTACCAGTCAATTTGGCTTACAAGATTTGAGACGTTAACTACCATTTTCCATAGGTCTGGTATAAGGAATGATGGGAGTCTTTTAATGGATTATGGTGATCGAAAGTGGAGAGCATTCTCTGGGGACATTTATTCTAGGAGTTTTGACATATTAGTCCTCCTTATATTAAGATTTTTCAATTTAATAACCAAAATTCAAATAATGTCACTAAAGTCGCTCACTTAACTTTGGTTAATATCTTTTTAACGAACTTTTTGCCTTAATCCCACGATATTATGTGAATAGTATATGTCACAGAAACTCATAAATCCCATGATATCTTGAGACTATCCCATGATATATCTCATGGCTTTTGCGTCTCAGGGAAAACCTTTCCAAATGAAAAAACTTAAGAAATGGTGATTAGAAGTGTATTTATTTTTAACAAAATATTATTTTTCCTGTTCTATACAAAATAAATTTATTTGTTAGTTGTAGAAAATTTAAGGTACAAAAATTGATAAATCCTATAATAGCATGAGACTATCCCATGATATCATGGGATATGGTGCAAAGAAGTTTAAAAAAATGACGTTGACTAGTGTCAAATGACTCAGCTGATATTACCCAAATTTGGGTCATGAAATTGAGAAATTTGAGTTTAAAGAGGACTAATATATTAAAATCCCTTCATTGTAAAATGATCTTGGATCGGCCAAATCTGAAAACTTTCTTTTGAAGTGGTTTTCATTTGAAATGGGAGTTAATAATATGGATCATTTGATGCAAGGAATTGACCCCATATAGATGACTGATGCTAATGGACGATTTGATGGAGAATGGAACATCGAGATTAGCCGAATTGAAATTAGTGAAAATCCATAGTCTTAATTGTTTAAAAGATTTCAAATTTAAAATTCATAAAGAGGAAAAATGTATTTAAGTCATTTTTCATGTTCAACTAACACACATTATTTCGCGAAGTTAACATCAAGAACCTGCTCAACATCATCTAAAAAGCCTAAGGACATTTCTGACATCAACAACTGATTAAGTTCGCCAATATTCTTAAATTATTTGAAAACTTAGGAACTACTTTAGAATTTTCAGTTAAATAATTAAGATTCCCAACCATCCGACATGCATATCTCGTATTTAGTTTATAAATCCCACCATCGATCTCTTGGTAATAATATCTAAACAATGCCCAAGCCATGGAAAACATCCAAACCACCCCTCTTTCTTTTTTATTCCCACCACCCAAAAAAAAAACTCCCATCCCTTTCAACCTCCATATGAATTACAAAAAAGAGGGGAAAGAAACTAGCCCATGAATAAAGCTCCAATGGCACTAACTAAAAAGATGTGAGAACAATGATGATCGCAAAACCCTTGTAACTTTATTACAACAGTATAATATCCATACAACATACAGCGAGGTGGCACAAGAGACACAAAGCTATATACCACATACAAAGACTAGGAATACATAACAAAGCATAAAGACTTAGATCAGATTTATCAAATTTGTAACATTCTGATACAAACAGAAGCCAAACAAACCAGACTTTCTCTGTTCACCTTTTTTTGAAAAAACACAAGGTGAACACAAGAACCCTAACTTCCCCACCCATATGGCATCATCATCATCATCATCTTCTTCTTCTTCTTCTTCATTACACCACCACTCCAGCACCACATAAACCAAAACCATCTTCACAAAAACAAGAAGGTTAAGGTGTAACAACCCGGAACGAAGAACTGGACATCGAAGATAAGATGATCATAATAAAAAAGGACTACCATCATCTTATCATTCTATCACCACACAAACGCAAAACCGATATTCACTAAACTAAAATGATCAAAGTGTGAAAGAACCCATATCTGGATTGAGCCATGCCCAATGCTAAAACTGGGTGTTCACTGGAGGCGAAGAAGGCGCCGGAGGTCATCTGTTGCACCGTTGTCAGCCCCTCCTGCTTCTGCATTGCACCTGCTTTTTGGCCGGAGGGAGAATTTCGGCAAAGGAAGGCTACTTGGAGGAGGAGAGAGAGAGAAGATCGAACCGGAGAACTCCTCCAATTCGTCTGAGGATGCAGTTTTCAATGAAGAAGATTTCATTACTTTGGGAACTTTTGTGGGAAGATCACTTGGGTCTGGTCCAAATCGATCTTCCGGCTTCGTCGTCTTCCTCGATCGGTTATAAGACTCTTTCTTTAGATTGAAAGAAACTGATTTGGCTTTCTTGGGCTCTTGAACCTGATCTTTTGTACCTTTATTAATTTTCCGGTTAGTTGCCGGAGGTGGTGGAGATGGGAGAGCTTGAATTTTCGCAGAAGGGAGGGGAAGGAGGGGTGGTTGCTTCTGTGGTTTGGGACCAGAAGAAGGGAAAGAAGAGAAGGAAGAAAAAGAAGAAGAAAAAGAAGGATTGAGAGATGAAAATGAAGAGGAAAGAGAAGGTGGGACTCCAAAGAGGCTCCCATGGACATTGAGAAGACTTCCATTAGCAAGATTTCCTGAGACTTGACCATAAACAAACCCATTAACAAGACTCATGTGATTCCTGCTTCTATTGTAAGAAGAGAAGGATTGATCAGGCAAGAAAACAGCCTCCATTTCCAACCAAAAAAGATTGAAAAGAAAATTCTCAAAAATCTTGAAAGATCCAAGAAAATTAAGATAGATGACTAGTCTTGTAGTGATTAGAAAATATAAAACAACATGAACATGAATTGTACAAAATTTTCTCTAGAATACAACAGATACCAAGAGATATCAAGATAAATAAAAATCTCAATCTGGGTGTAATTCAGTGAAAGATAACATGCAAAAAGAGGAAAGGAGGAAATGATCCAAAGATCTATTGCAGAGGGTCTCTCTTTGTTTTTCCCTCTGGTGTCCTATCTCTGCAAGTCTGTAAATGGAATCACAGAGGGTCCCTTTTATAGAGAAACTTCAAACGGCTTATGATTTTTTTTATTTTATTTGAAAAGTTGTTTTTTTTATAATGAATTTCATCCTAATTTACCGACAACCACGATGCTACTGCGAAAACTATAGGGCGGCAACCGCCAATTCGACATGAGCCGTTGGATTGCGGGGACAAAATACCGTTAGCGTGACGTGGATCACTGATATTTTCGGTTTTACGGGGTTTTCCTCTCCTCATAGGGTTCCTCGATGGTGGACTGGCAGAAAGCGACGTGATGAATATGAGCCGAACACGTGGTGGATCTAATGGTTCGGGTGGAAAAGGCGGGGACTGTGTTGTTGGCCGTGGCAGTTGTTGTTTCCTCACGAGAGGGGAATGATATAAATCCATTCATAGTTATACTAGCCCGGGCCTGGGTTAGGGTTTATGTGAAAAGAAAATAAAAAAATCATCTAATCGTACTAAACTGCGATTAATAATCGTATTTCACGATTCAATTATGATTATTGAAATAAAAAAATCATGTATCACGGTTCGATTACGATTTTTATTTCAACTCACAGTTATTAACCGAACTAAATCATTATCCGCGGTTCGGTTAACCGTGTTCCCAAAACACACGGTTAACCGAACCGTTTCACTAATAAAAAAAAAAAAACCAAGGGCCTTAGTGAAAATTATTATTATTATTTTTTTACAATAACATATTATGCCATTCTCCAACTATGGTTTTTTTTTTTTTTTTTTTTTTTTTTTTTTTTTTTTGTTGCACAATAAGTTTGATTGGTAAAAATGGCAAAATTTTGACAAATTTTTTTAAGTGACAATTAACCGTAACCGAATGCCATTCTCCAACTATTTTTTTTTTTTTTTTTTTTTTTGCATAATAAGTTTGATTGGTAAAAATGACATTTTTGACAAAAAATTTTAAGTGACAATTAACCGTAATCGAACCGTTAACCGCGGTTCGGTTTTTAACAGTTTTTCATGGTTCAATTACGGTTTTCAAAAGCTAAAAACCAAGAAACACGGTTTGATTAACGATTTTTCCAAAATGAACTGTTGACTGGACCGTGGACCGTTACACCCCTTGGGTTTATGATGATAATTAGAGTACTAGACTGACTAGTCTCCACGGCTCCAGCTGTATACTCTTCAAAGTCAAGCCCGGTATAAAAGAGTGGGCCTGCTACTCTCTCTCTCACATATGTGATGATCTAATAAGGGTATACATGTATTTACTGCTAACCCAATATGCTTGTTTTTTTTTTTTTTTTCTCTTCATTGAGATTTTGAGGTATTTACTACTAAGACAACCCAATGGCCTTTAGAATTTTTATAATTTAAAAAGTCTAAAGAATTTGAAAATCTCCAAATGTTGTCCTCTACAAGGAATTCCAAATCCTCATCGCCCATCCAACATTTGAAAATTTTGAATTATAAAAATTCTAAAGGCTAAAAGTGACTTTTAGTTGGGTTGATGTTCATAATTTTAAAAATGGAATACTGCATTCGAAATGTTAACGAGACAGCTATCCCGTTGTTGTTAGAAATTCCCAACATAACAAATTCTTGTTAGAAATACCTCAAAAGAACACATGCCCTTCAGGGATGGTTGGGACGAGCACTCACAAAAAGGACTGAATAAAGGAGAAATTTTCCCTCAAAATAAGCTCCAATTTGATCAATCTTAAGGTGAGACTAAATTCTATTGGGATAAAGTTTGAGAAACTTCAATCTATAGCATGGACCGTTCATTTTGAGAAGCTTAGGAAGCAAGGGTTAGGGAGATACTGAGGATCCCAACTCCTCTTGGGAATCAAGGGTTGCGTCAATCTAATCTACCCCCCCAAGTTTGACACTCATCCAACTTTTCCTCACTGTTGGATTGAAATCATGATAAAATAATGCCTCTAAACCATTAAATTTTAGGGTCATGGATCAAAAGGTTTGAATGATCTTATGGACTCAAGATTTTGTACATAGGTGGGCTCATATGGATCTTTCCATCTAATGGACTTCCATGATCATTATGCATCGCAGTAGGCCCAACTAGAAAGGGCGTTTTCTCTTAAAAAATACCCCGGCTAGAGAGATATATTCTCAAAAACTCCACTATATATCGCAAAAGGGGAAACGCAACCACTACTCCATTCTGGCCCCACTTACAGAACCATACTTAGGTTACCGGTGGACCGAATCCTTACACAGCTAGCGTAGGAATGAAATGTTGGTGAAGTCCTTAGCGGATTCAACAAAATCCAAGGCCAAGGGATTAATAGATCATTAATATGAGACAGAGACAGGAAAGTTTGGAGTAGCATATTATTTAATGTTAGTTTATGGTGGGGCAATAGTTATTATCAGTTTAAGATTTCAAGAGTGGGCCCCACTTGACTTAGAGAATAGTCCGGACTGTCTTTTGCAGGATTTACTCTTATTACTAGTTGCTATCTCAATAACTTTTATTAGTTCACAAGCTTTCTTTTAAAGTTTTGTAAGAATGTTCAGCGGATGTTTTGGAGAAAATAGGAGAGAACGCATATGTTTTGGACTTGACAGTCCCGTGGTTTAGCATAGACATGGGATGGGCCCATTAGTCACACAGTCAGATGATTAAGACCACACATCCTGTTGTGTTGTCCATTGTCAAACGTCACTTAGTTTGAACTTTGAATACTCTTAGCTCAGCAAGTTGGAGATATTTAAAAAAAAAAAAAAAAAAAAAGTTGATCACGAGGTATAATTTGCAATATCAAAGGCTCATATGCCGGATCCACAGGTTGGAACCTATATGGAACCGGAATCGGATCGATTTATCAATCGGAACCTAAATTGGGTTACGGACCTGGACCCATTTTTGGATGGGAACTTAAAATCGGTTGTAGACCCAGTTTTTTGCGGGTCGAAACCTTCGGATAATCGGAGAATCAGATACTAGTTTGCAACTGTACTTATTAACTGCTTTCTGAAATGAATAAAAGAAAAGAAGATGTTCCTTTTTACAAAAAACAAGTTATTTTTTGAAACAACAAACCCACATCACTCTTTTCCCCTCTCCTCATCGTTCGTCTTCTCCAAAAGGCATGAGCGGGAGCGCCTCTTTTCCGCTCTCCCCCAAACTAAAAAAAAAAAACCCTACATCAAAAGGCTTTTTTTTTTGCTATCGGATGTTTCCCAACCCTTTGGGCTGGACTAATCCCTCCGGGCCCAGAGGGAAACTGGGTAAATACTCCTATGACCCGGAGGTGGTAGCACTAGTAGTGGACTCATCCTTCGATTCCTAAAGAAGGGGGAATAGAGGTCGATACAAAGACCTCAAGCTCTAAAAGAGGGATGAACCGTGATCCTGACCACTCAGCCAACCCCTTGGGGTTCATCGAAAAGCCCTTCTCCAAAAGGCTCTTGCCAAATCTTACACAATAAAAATTGATCCACCGTGAGATTGATCACTTGAATGGGAGATCGTAGGCCACTAATGTTTAGGGTCCCTTTTATTTCTCCAAAAGTGTGCCTATGCATGTGTTGCCTTTGCTCCCACCTTATTGGAGAAGGCATTTATGGCCACCAAGTATCAATCAGGACTTACCAAACTCTAGTAAACATTAAGAGTTTTTTGTATATGCCCCCTAAGCTTTATAAAATTTGTAAATAGGCCCATGCGGTTTTAGTATTTGCATATACCCCCTACCTTTTCAATTCAATACCTTCCATATCCCCAAATTTACCAGTCATAGCGACCACAACAAGATTTGTGTTGAATTTTTATAAAAATGACAACTTTGCCCTTAAGTTCAATTAAAAAAATTAAAGTATGTCGTTATTTATAAAAATACCATTATTTTATTCCAAGTCCCAATAGTCTCTCAAATTCGCCCATGCACATGACACCTAATCATGTATTTGAGACTTTCATTAATCTAATTGGGGGTTGTGTGCGAATTGGGTCATCTATAACCAATTATAAATACAAGTGTTAGTTTTCTTTGTGATCGATTTAGATTTGATGAAATGGGTCCCGTATTGATAAAAATGGATTTATGTAGGGTTAGTCTCTCTCATTGAATGTACAATAGTAATTGTTAATATTAAATGGTTTAATGAAAAACAAACTCAAGCTTTTGAAAATATGCTTATATGAATAAAGAGACGGGCAAAAATGTCATTTTACTCTAATGAACTTATGGTGATTGTAAGGCTACTAATTTTGGGACATGAAAGGTATTAAAATGAGAAGGCAGGGGGTATATATAAATATTGAAGCCATATGGGCTTATTTACAAATCCTATAAACCTTAGGGGGTATATACAAAAAAACTCAAATATTAATTCACCTAAAAGAGTCAGACCATTTTAGTTTTAGCTATAACAGACTTAGTTGTCAATTCCGTTTCAATCATTATTTCGGTATGGCATCTAAGATGGAATATTTAGGTATTTCGGAAATTCGACAAAACTTTTTGGAGTAACTTTTTCGGAATTATAAAAAATTAAAAATATATATACATATATATACATATATAAATAGAAAATTTAAAAATAAAATATAAATTCATGCATGTTACTATAAATTCATGAACCTTGATATAAATATTGAGAAAAGAATTTTAAAAAAGTGAAAATTGTGTTACAAACTGAAATGGACCGAAATAGACAATCGAAATAGACCGGAATTCAAACCGAAATATCTTTTGCTCAATTCCGTTTCGGCCAAAGACTAGAACGAAAAATCCTTGCCATTCCGGCCAAAACGAAACAGAATTGACAAGTATGATAACAGATCCTCAATCAATTTTTGTTACCATCAGTTCAATTGACTGATCCTAATTATTTATGTCACAAGTCAGAGATTTGTTAAGGAGCCCAATAATAGATTCTCAAATATCTAAATCATCAGCATTCCAAACCAAATAATGAATTTCAAATAAATTAATAAGAGTCTTTTTTTGCCAAAGGTAAATTTGTATTGAAAAGAGAAAAAGGCAAAAGCCCCTAGAGAAGGAGAAAAAAAATATATAGCAGGGGACAAGCCCAGAAATAGAATAGGGCACCTCTAAAGGAGAGGACCAGCTACCAACACCTGCAAAAAAGGAGGGGATCCCTTCTACATCACAGCCAAAAAGAAAAATAAAAAGAACACCGCCACCAAAAGAGAGCTCCAACAACAGCACCCAAAACAGCAACTGCAGAGACAAGAACTGCAGCAACAACAAAACAAAACTGCATCAACAGCAAACATCAAAGAGTAGCTGCCGCTACAGAAAGCCAATTTGCAGGGAGAAGGAGCAGCTTGGAGGGGAGGGAGAGAAGTGGGGAAATCTAATGACCCCATCCTAAGGCCTTCAAGATTGGATGATAGTGAGGGGCTGCACCTAAAGATAAGCAGAACATTCCATTACAGCAATCTGTGAACACCTTCTGAGCTTTCACCAAGGAAGGCTTTTTACTAGGGTGCTTGGCTTCATTTCTTAAGAACCATAGGGTATAGATGGCTTGGAAGAAAATAGCGGCTGCAGACTTTCTTCCATTGGCATCTACATCCTTGATTAAAATTGTCCATACAGAAGTGGGCGATCGTGGAAGAGGAAGAGTTGAGTTCACAAGATTGAGAAGCCATGACCATAGCTGCTGAGCTATAACACAGGAGAAGAAAATTTGCAAATCTGATTATCTATTGCTGTGGCAAGAGTAACACCTTGAAGCCATATAAATCCCTTTGAGCATTGCCCAAGAATCAGTTGGCATTTTCCTGAGGAGAAGGCACCAACTGAAGCAGGATAGTCTAGGATTTATGAACTTATTCCAAACTAGTCCATGCCAATGAACTGCTTCTCTTTTGGTC
The DNA here is from genome assembly GCA_003546025.1 of Camphora micrantha. Taxonomy (NCBI): domain Eukaryota; kingdom Viridiplantae; phylum Streptophyta; class Magnoliopsida; order Laurales; family Lauraceae; genus Camphora; species Camphora micrantha. The sequence goes on along the minus strand of QPKB01000009.1, from coordinate 31,564,216 downwards.
CTCAATGATTCCCAAGCTAATTTAAGAGTGAGGACCCCAGATGCAGAGCCTTTCCAAAGAATTTTATTCGGGTAGAGGGGCTTGGAGATCAATTTGATTCGTATGCTAAAGGAGAACGCACATAACCTCTTTCGGTACGGTAGCTGGGATGATCCGGGCATCGCCATGAATTAGGTCTGCCACCTTATCATTGACTGAGAATTGGAGGAGGGGGAACTTTGAGCAATGGGGTCTTGATATATCCAGTTGTCAAGCCATAGCAAGATTTTGTGGCAACTGACCAGCCCATCTTCATCATACAAGCCTCATTGAACTCCTTCACCCTACGCAGACCCAGGCCTCCCTCAGCTTTTAGCACACAAACCCCATCCAATTTCACCAAGTTACTCCTCTTTTTATCGGAGCTATAAGACCACAGAAAATTCCTCATTAGCATTTCAATCTGCAGACAGGTTCTAGTTGGGATAGGTATGTGTCACGACCCGGGCCCGAGACTCGGCAAACCCGAGCCGCGAACGCCATACTTAATCCCGTAAACCCCGAATTAACCGAAGTTAAAACGAGATCTACAAGGGATATCAATCTCAAGTACCTGTCAAATATAAAACTTTTGCGGAAACAATATATATTTGACAATAACAACTTAACATTTACATGTATACAAAAGAAAGTTCTTATACATGTATCGTTTTCAATATACATTTAACGAATGCTCCATATACAAAATACTATGCAGATGACCATTAGTTACATTTCCAAAATGTTAATTACATTCTCAAATTCGCACTCGAATACCAAATCAGATGGTATCCCACCGATTCCACTCTATCAAACCTCCTGGAGGAACCGGAGCGGTCTCCTCCGCTGGCGCCGGGGGCGCTGCAATGCCGGCAGGGGCAATCGGGCCTATAATGCCATCAATAACACTAATGAACACGACGGTTCAACAATGTATAAACAATTCTTGTGATAATGTATTAACACATTCATATTGCATTAATAACAATTTCAATGCTAGAGAAATCTAGACAATTCTACAATAACAATAATAGACAATGACAGTCAGTATACATGTACGAATTGACAACTACCATAGCACTCATTGCATTACATTTCATTCATTTCATTTCCATCTTCCCTCAAAGAAAGGATTATCATTTACCATCTCCCCTCAAAGGGAGGACTCATCTTCCAATGGAAGGCATCAATCAATATCCGAAGATACGATGTCCGGGCCAGGGACAACTAGCATCACCACAGAGCTCCGGAACACCCCAATATCGATCTGCTGCAGCAGGATTAGTCATTCATTATTCATTTAACTCACTTGGAGTTTTAATACAATCGCTAGGTAGTGCCAGACTCAATGATCAATACATTCAGTGAGAAATCTTTTTTTTTTTTTTTGATCCAATTAAACTCAATGATTTCTTTCATGACAAAATAAAGGAATGACAATAATATCAATCTCGTTAGATTGATCACAATGACACAATGAGAGTAATACTAACCACATATGGTTTTACTCAATCCTATTCCAATCCTATCTCAATCCTAAACAACCATTCGAGTGTAACCGTTGGGTTCCAAATACACGTGTTATTCACGATGGAGATCACATTTGTACATTTAATGTGTGCATTTCTAGTCCCCGTAATTAACACCCATGGAGCTTAGACCTTTATCAATTAATATGGTTCGTTCAAGGAACCCTTTTGAAATACTACTAGTTCTCAATAATCTTGTTTAATCCATGATTAGTCTTAAAAACTAATCGGGAACGTATTTGTACTTAAGAGTCATACTCCAAATTCTAGTAAAAATCCAAAACTCGAAATTCATTGGACTCTAACTTTTCACTAACTAACATCACTGGGCCAGTAACAGGTTCGCTCGAGCGGACCCAGGCAGAACATCGGTCGCTCGAGCGGACCCACCGTTCGCTCGAGCGGACTCACACAGAACCATGTTCGCTCGAGCGGACTAAATGTTCGCTCGAGCGAACTCTTCAGAACCTCATTTCGCTCAGACAGAAACTAGGTCGCTCGAGCGAACCCCCAGTTCGCTCGAGCGAACTGTCCAGAATTTCACTCCGAATTCTGTTCAGTTCTTTCTTCTTCTCCTCTCCTTTCTTAATCACATTTCTATAACCTGCAAGGTAAAATGGAACCTCCTGTTCCCCCTCATACCTCATCCATTCACATTCATTCATAATCACATTCTAATCATTCCTTAACCACTTCATTAAGCATTCATAATAAATCCCAAAATTCATGTAAAAATGCATATAATCTATGCAAACTCTAGGAACAATTATAATGATCAATATTAATTACAAGCAAGGTTTATACTTGCCTCTTTGGAAGCTATTGACTCAAAGCCCACTTTTTCCTAGCTTGGTTTAATACAAATGTTCCCTTTTTTTTTTCAAACCCTAATCCATAAAAACAAACAAATGGACTCCCATGAGTCATTTGTGCTAGAAACCATTACAAAATCACTAATAGAACTTGGAAACTATAAGGGAGATCCATAACTTACTTGTAACTCAAAGGGGAAAGGGTCCTTGCAATCTCTCACAAGCTCCACACTCAACAATGGTGGATTTGCTTAGGGAAGAAGATGAAGTTGGAGATGAACTCCTCAAAATCCACTTCAATCACTCTTAGCTTCACTCTTGATGGAGAGAAATGGAAGAGAAAGGGAGAAAATGGAGAGCTCTAGGGTTTCTCTTGGAATGGAATGAGAAATGAACTCATTCCATTCATTTCACTCTAATATAAGCTCTCATACACTAAAACCCCCTCTCATTTCATCTATTTTCATTTTGAGTCAAATGAGGCTCCACTTGGCCCATTTGAGGTCAAATGGAATCACGTTTATTATGAAAGTTGACGTACTCTTCGAGATACGCACGTTGGTATCAAGAATTTCCGCATTTGACGAAATACGCGAAAACCCGTATTTACGAAAAAGTCCTTGGCTTACCTTGTTTGAGTCTAAACTCATCTTAATCCATTCAATTTCATTCAAATCCATTTCATTAGGCTTAATGTGTCATTTGAGACTGATTTGTCCCTCTTTGGTTATTAACCCTGGTTAATCCAATTATCCATACTTAATTAGCATTAATCTCAATTAATTAGCCTTAATTACGATTAGTTCGGGTCGGGGTGTAACAGTATGACAAGGGAGATGTGAAGGGGAATGGAGGAGAGCACGTGCTTGACCAATATCAGCTTGCCAACAAAGGAAAGTCATTTGGCTTTCCAACCATCCAGCCTTGCTCTGATAGAAACCAAAAGCTTATTGAAATGGTAGTGTTTGGAGGTTCCAAAGAAGATAGGAAAATGATGAGGATGATGAAGATCAACTACGACCAAGTAGAAAAATGACAGGCATAGTTATGCTGGTGCCAATTTGGGGAGGAAGCATGTTTGGTTCTGTTCCAAAATGGTGTTGCAACTGGTCCGGGGAAAAAAGTGCCTCTTGGAAAGGAAAAGAGGCACTCCAGCCTCTTCGAGAACACAAACGATGAGGAGAGGGAAAAGAGACATAGGGCTTGTTATTTCAAAAAGCAATATATATTTGTAATAAAGACCCTCTCCTTTTGTTTTATTCATTTCAGGAAAGCAGCTGAGAGGTTTATAGATGGCATGACAATTTTAAAACGAGGTGCCCAAGGATAAGGTGGAACAACGTTCCCCGGTTTCAACGAAACATGGGATCCAGACTCTTAAAGAATATACCGGCATACGATCCAAAACGGTTAGAGGTGAATCCGTTAAGTCAGATAGACATGTATTGGTGTATTGATTTTCCAAATCGATATAAATTGGCTATATTGTTTTTTGGTACGAGCCAAGGTGGCTGTGCCCTTGAAAGACCTAATGACATGGGAGTGAACCCCCAACACACTGTAGGGAGATGATCACATGCACACAGTGGAGAGGAACCAGGGACAAAATAATGGGCAATTGGGGGATTGAGAACGGACTCCCAACCACTAGGCTATCATATTATAATGGTTCTTTATATTGTTGTGATCTTAAAGAGGAATAAGAATGGAAACTCTTAATCTGCATTTTGAGAGAATCACCCCCCCCCCCCCCCCCGGCCATTTTGTATGTGATGGTCCTTACACTACTATAAGATTTTAGGTTTTATTTATTTATTTATTTATTTTTCTTGAAGGTAAAGTATATTAAAAGAGAAAGGAGAATACGGGCATTAAGCCTCAAACACAATCAGTAAACCAAAATACAAAAGGGCAGTCTTTAGTGTTTGTTAATCATAAAGACTATAAATTGTGTTACTTCTATGAATTTTTTTCTTCTTTTTTGTACTTAGTTGACTGCAATCTTTGAGAGACTTTAGTTATGGGAAAAGAAGCCTGCTTGCACAAGAAAAGAAGCACCAACCACGGAAAAGATTCATGCTCCCATAAGAAGATGAACCTAGGGATATAACCCTAGGCAGATAAATGAAAAATGAAATACCCAACCAACTAGATAACCCCTTATTATCGTGCCTATTGGTTGTATAGCCCATTTTGCCCGGAAAAGGCTTTCACATTATAAGTCATGTGCTCCAATCTAAGTATGGGAGAGAATGGGATTCAACATGAATTGTTTGAATTAACATCATGTGGGCTCCATGGCAGAGTTATATGCATTTATCACAGGGAAAGCATGTAACATATATGTGACATGGGATCAGGACTCAAAATTGTAGATGTATAGGCTGATATTTAAAACAATGAGGCGTTTTCCTGTATTTGAACTGAAGGCCAAAGAATTACCCAGACATAAATTAAAGACTCCTGACGAGCAGCCCAACGTAGCTAAAAAAGAATTTAATGACTTGGGTCCAAACCTAGATTAGGCCCAAATACTTATTAATTAATTGCATTGTATTACTAAAAAATTAATGGCATTGTAGAATGGTGAAAGTGTTGGATGGATGATCAATGATTAGCCAATTCACCTTACATGAAAAATCCAGATTCTTGGGCTGGGCATTTACCATTTGGTGGGTCTTGGAAACTAGAAATGGCTTAGTGTTCAAGAAATCGAGGTTTAATTCCCAAGGACTCATTAAAATAGCCAAGTTTATGTTACTCCCTTACGGCAGTTTGGACCCGTATGATAAGTCCATAAAACTATATTTCATTCATGTTATATCATTTAATTTTAGGGAAAAGAGCATAATATCTACCTTGACTTTGGTCATTTTGCAGAGCACCCCCTGCACTTTGGTATTTTGTACTAAACATACATGTAGTTCTAATTAACATGTAAAACTCACGGATTCTGTTAGTATTAACGGCGTAGGTCATATAAATGGTGTATTGTCCATTGTGGCGGCAAATTACTTGCTGAAAAAGACTTATTTGCCCTTGGGGAGAAAAAAATCACAAGCCTGCTTTTTTTTCTTTCTTTCTTTTTCATTTCCTCTTTCCAAATTTCTGACCAAATCGATGTGCAACTCTATCTCCAGCTAGATTCAGAAAATATCAGGCCTGCGCTCCGTTGTGCGCTTCCATCTCCAGCCATCTCCTCTCATCTGAAGTAAAAAACAAAATAAATCTGCAAAGAAAGAGGAAGAATAATATTGGATCGATTCAAGTGCTTACAGTCTGTAGATGGAGCTGGTGCTTCTCTGCCTTTGCAAGTTATCAGTGGTGACTGTGAAATTGTACATCTTCAATTTGCAGATGACATGATTGTTTTGCGGGACTGAGGAAGGCACGTGTTAAAGTTTTATTGAGAAGTTCTGAAGCAGTGTTTAGCTTTGAAGTTAATCTTTGGATCTTTTCCCATCAAGCATCTTGGGCTGCTGTGGGGAGCTAAGCTGGGGTCCATGGCTATTTGGGATGTTGTCATCATGAAGTTTGAGAAGAAGTTATTAGCTTGGGACATGTATTATTTATCTTTTGGTGGTTGCAATATGTTGATTAAGCAATGCTGGCCAATTTGCCCCTGTATATATGATTCTCTTCAAGATGCCAGTTGGGGTTACTGATAAGAGTTGCAAGCATCCATGGAAAGTTTTTATGGGAAAGATGTAGAGGATAAAAGGCCCCATTTGAAGAAATGTGAAAATGTGGTCAAGCCAAATGAGAAAGGAGAATGGGGGGTTTGGAGAATGGAAGATATTTTGCAACTTGACGGTCGCGAGCTAGCGGTGGAGATCGCGGATGAAGGAATCGGCCTTCTCCGCGACGAGGGACATGTTGCCGGAGCACCGTTCGAATTCTTCGTTCGAGAGGAAGAGCAGCATCGAGCCCTAAAAACAAAATAAAAACAATGAAAGAGGGAAGACTGTGGAGAGAGAATGAAAGGAGATGATGAATAAGATGGAGATTGAAAGGAGAAGAGAGAGAAAGAGAGATGGGAATGGGGCTTAGGTGGTTGAGAAGCTTGAATGACGTGGGGCGATCTGGAAGACAGAAGGCCAGAGCTTGCTATTCGAATAGCCAAAGCTTCTATGAAGTAAGCTGCCACACGGTGAATTGGGGCTCCTTCAGGAGAGGCAATCTTACCCAACCTAGAATTTGGGTCTATTAGGTTAGGTTGGTGGGAGGGACAATGACCTGTGATTGATTTAGGATTTCGGTGGGGTGATGAGAAATGGTGTGGGTTTGGGATTTTATGGGATTGTAGGAATTTCTTTTTGAAGAAGATTGGCTGTAGGGGTTGGAAAAGAATTAATCTGGATATGCAGATGTGCAGACAAGAGAGGGAGAAGAGTCGATTTGGTGAACGCCAAGACACATCTTATATATGAAGGGGTAAATTCGTCATTTCTTACTTTCCGTCATAGCCGTTTGTATTTACATTGTGGTTAGAACTACATGTGGGTTTAGTACAAAATACAAAAGCACCGGGGGTGCTATGCAAAATGACCAAAGTACAAGTAGGTATTCTGCTATTTTATGGACTAATGTAGGAGAATTTCATCCAATTGCATCAAATTTCATAAAAACATGCATTTAGGCATCTAAGGTTGAATTCAAGTCAAAATCATTGAAAATTCATAGAATTACGTGATTTCTTGAAATTATTTTCTTTTTGAATTATCCTACCATCACATTGATTTTCTCAAAATTGACACATAAATATGCATGATCGATTTCTTTGCATCACTACATAGTTCGCGGAATTTCGGTCAATTTTTCTTTGATTTGTGAGATTACATTGGACAAGATTTCAAGATTCCTAAGGTTGTTTTGATCTATTGCATGTTTGCCCCTTCTCATCTAACCTTTTTCCTTTCATAAAAGGAAAGAGTTTAAAAGGTTTTGAGATCAATTTTGTATTGTGGTTGCTTCCACAAGGCAACTCCAAGTTGTAAGGAGAGTTTTCCTATCCACCAGGGATATCTTCATTGCTGATTTCTCTTCTCCGAATACTCTCTCCTGGTTGGATTCACTTTCTGGCAATCTATTTCTCAAGGCAGCTTGTCACTTGTTGCAAAGCCGTGCTTCAGATCTCCCTTGGACAGGTCTCATTTGGAATAAGTTAATAAACTCAAGGCTGGCCTGCTTCTCCCGGCGTCGTCTTCAAAGAAAAACTCAAATGGCAAAGAAGAGAGGATGCTCCCTGCCTTCCAGATGCTACACCTATCATCTTGGTGAGGAGTCTGACTTGCACCTTTTCTTCTCCTTTGGTATAGCAAATGCCTTCTGTTAGGAATTTTGTGTATTGCAATTTGATGAATGCATTATCATTTTAATCATCATTCGAATTTTCACAGATGCATTGATTTAGAAAATGTTGAAATCTTGATTTACTCATGCATTGTTTTAAATCTTGTAAATCATATGTTTCATGCATGTTTTGATTGGATGCATTTTAATTTGAAAAAGAAGTTTTATGAATCAAGCTAGCATATGTTTTAAATCTTTCAAATCTTTTAGGCTTTTATGTTTCATGATTTTAAAAGCACTTAAATTGAATTAAAATCATGTTTCCAAGCTTGATTTTATGGCCCAAAAGTCCCCTCAAAGAAAATCTTTGAAATATGCAATTTATGGGAATTTTGGTCCCTGGACCCGGTCGACCGAGCCCATGGACCCGGTCGACCGAGCCACACTGTGCGGTCGACCGGGAAAGAGCCGTTGCAGTTTTTTCTCAAACGGTCAGATTTATGACCGTTGAGCCCGGGTCGACCGTGCCTTGTACCAGGTCGACCGGGGACACGTCAAAAGTCACTTTTTGACTATAAATTGAGGTTCATTCCCATGAGAAAAGGGTTGAACATTTTAGTCTTCTTTGAGGTGTTTGGAGACAAAAGAAAGGAGATGAACTAAGAGAGATCAAAGGGTCTAAAGTAAAGCTAAAGCTTGGATTAATGAAGTTAAATCTCTAAGTAAGTTTTACTTTTCATCATCATATGTTTCATGCCTTGTTTAAATTATTGGTAAATTAATTTTAGCATGTTAACTATGATGTGTTGAATCCATCACTTCTCTTAATCTTTGATTTAAGTTGGATTGGATTCTTCACCCTTGATTTCAAACCAAGTTTGTTTTTAAAACTTTATAAAACATGTTTTGTTAAATCCTTTGATTTCTTTTATAACATGTTTCATTTACTTGGTTGAATCACATTGTTGTTTTCATTCATTTAAACTTTAGTTAAACTTTTGTTTTTGAAAACAACATTGCACATGCATCACATGTTTGGACATAATTAACTTCATACAACTTGTGAACTTTTGATTTTCATATCATCAACAAGTTAGTATTTATACATGTGATTTGCATTTCACTTCAATCAATTCTTTGTGTGCTTTAAACTTTAAAATGCATTAAGCATACATTAATTGAACCTTCATTTTAAACTTGATTGAAGTTTTCACACACACACTTCATGAGCATTCATCTTAGCATTTCATAGAGTGTTGTGTGAGTTGAATTAAACTTTCATATCCGCCTAATTAAGAGGCATTGTAATTGAGCTTAATTGTATTCTCTTAGAGTGTTTTGTGAAGACACTACCTTGAGAGAAAATCTCATTATTGTAAAGGTTATTGCTTAGCCTAAGAAAAGCATTGTGTAAAGGTTATTGCTTAGCCTAGAAAAGCATCGTGTATAGGTTGTTGTTTAGCCTAGAAAAACAACATTGTAAAGGTTATTGCTTAGCCTCTTGAAAAGCATAAATAGTGAAAATCCGGTGGGGTGTTGGATCAAAAGCCGGTAGTGGATGTAGGCATTGAGGCCGAACCACTATAAATCCTTGTGTAGTGGTGTTTACTTTATGGTGATTGTTTTGTTTAAGCTTCCGCATATTGTATGTTTAATCATCACATGTGACTAGTTGATTGTTAAGAACTTAAAATTGGTCATGATTAGTCATTAAGTGTAGATCACCCTATTCACCCCCCCCCCCCCCCTCTAGGGTTAGGATCCCGGACTTTCACCTTCTAGTCTTAGCTTCTGGTTTCCTGTGGCAACCTCTCCCATGCTCCAACCTTAACTGCTGCAATTTGGGAAGTCATATCAGCTATTGGAGATGTCTCTAGAAGAAAATGGGCAGCTGTCATCTTCTTCCATGCCATTTCTATCCTTTGGCTTCTTCAAAATGATTCTAAACATAACAACAGGAAGCCTTCTCTAGAGCGAACAAAGGTAATTTTTGAGGATCGAATGAGAGGTATGAGCATATCCTTATTTGATGTGAAGGTCTCTATTTACCCTTATCCTATTTTGGTTTTCTTAGGCATGTTCTAACCTTCTGTATTTGCTCTGTTTTTATTCTGTTCTTACTGTGTAACCTGTATGCTCTAGGGACTTTAAGCCTTTGTTTCTCTTTTCTTCCTCTCTTAATTCAATTTTACCTTCAAGCAAAAAAAAAAAAAAGTTGTAAGGAGAATTTTAACAAGCAAATCATTCATTTTCTCTCCTCTTTTCTTCAAAATGAAGTTATCTATAAGAAGCATGCCTCCTTCACAACATTATCAGATAGTTGAGGTTGGGTATCTTGGCTATCCATCCTTATATTCAAATAGGAGTTGATCCAACCATATTTAACAATACATTTAAAATACGATGTGCTCAATCTTATAGTGTGACTAACTCCTATTTTATTTAAATACAGGGGAAGTCCAATTAAAAACATACCATTTGTTCTAACTAGCATGGATATTATACATTGGCTCTTCACCATTCTATGGCAGGGATTAATTGCAATTGGTATCATGCTCTCAATAACCCATGCCTACCACGGGCATCGCGGCCAATCAAACGAACACAATTGGCCAGTCAATAGGTTTCCAACCATCCATGTCTACTATAAGCATCGTGGCCCATTAAATAGTTACAAGTAACCAATCAACATATTTCCATTAATTAATTATGAGAAGATTGGCTAACATGTGATCAATTCGATATAGTTCATCCTTTGATTAGAGTGAAATACAACTCTAAGTCCTAAAAGAAAGTGTAAGTGATTATTTTGATCGGTGTGAATTCATTAAAATGAGCCCTATAATTTTTGTACATTAATTGTTCCCAAAGTTTTGAGAAATTGTATCTTAAAAATATTGAAGTATTTTTAAATTTAGGGTTTTTATTTAAATATTAGTAAGAATTTCTCAAATGATAAGTTAATATATTTTTAAATGATAAGTTAGAAAATCAACAAATATACAAATATTATTGATCCCTGTTGAAAAAAGTCATGCTCTGCCACAGTTAGTCGACTATAGCTTACCCCTTAGAAGAAAATCCTGACTTCATCAGTGTTACAACATACCTAAGGATTGAACTTTGGGTAGCTGGGTGAGAGATGAAGTTGCTAACCAGCTAAGCAACCATTGTTTCTCAAATGAAGGGTGTGTTTGGATGTAGAGAAAGGAAAGAGAAAATGTGGTTAACAATATCTATGACATCCCAATTGGATGATGAGGGGTTGCTAGTTGGTTGGGAACTCCACCATCCAGGGATCAAACCTTGGATCTTACCCTCTCTTTTTTTTTTTTTGTAAACAAAATCTCATTAAATGAAAAAATCACAAACCAACAAAAAAAAAAAAAATCCAACTACAAAAGACAAAGCCTTAACACCCTGCCCTAAGAATCAAAGAATCCCTTTCCCAAGTTACATCTTGTCTAGTAGAAAAAACAGGACTTAGCAAGCATATGCGCTTGCACATTTAGAGCTCTGAGAATATAGTCAAATTCTACACAACGAAATAAAGTAGCCAAGGCTTTAATATCTAAAATAATGGGGTTGATGGACCTATCTTGATCTCTCTTTAAAGCTTTCACCACTTCTTTACTATCCATCAACATACAAACCCTATCAAAATCATTAGCAATTGCCTTTTCTAATGCAGTTAATACTGCCCTTGCTTCCGCCTCTTTTGAGGAGGCAAGGAGCACTACTAGAAAATCGGCCTTTGGCGCATGAGAAAGCGTGCAACCGCCAGTGGCTTGTGGCGGTCGCTAAAGCCCTCCTTTAATATCACCCGAGCCCCTCATTTTTTTCCTCCTTCCCACTCCTTTTTCCTCTCCCGCGCCCAATCCCTGCCCCTCCCGCGCCAAACGCTACTCTCCCGCGACACCTGCCACGCCACCGCCGGTGCCGCCGCAGGTTCTCCGTCTCCGTCTCCCTCTTCTTTTTTTCCCTCTCCCGCCTCCAAAATCCCTATTTTCCTCTCATTCTCGCTCTCTCCGTTCTCTCTCTCTCGCTCTCTGGATCTGCTCTTTCTCTCTCTCTCTCGATCTGCTCTGCTCTCTCTCTCTCTCTCTCGCTCGCTCTCTTTCCCTCTCCCGCCGTCGCCCCCTTCTCTCTGGTATGCTCTCTCCTCTACTTCTCTATTTATTTATTTTTAGTTTGGGCAAAAAGAAAAAAAAAGGTATGCCCCAGCGATTCCTCATCTCTATTCTTTCATTTTTCATTTTTTTTTTCTCCCTCAGGTTTGCAATCCATCTCTCTGCGCTCTCGCTCTGTCGATTTGCTCACGATTTCTGCAGCCATCTAAGGTATGATTTTTTTTTTTTAAATTTATGTAAATGTAGATTGTAAATGTGTTTTCATGCTTGCAGATTTGTTAGTTATTATTTTTTGTGATGGTGGTGGTGTGGCAGTGGCAATGGACAGATGGAGGGCATTTTTTTTTATTTTTAAAGGTTTTAGCTGTTTTGCAAGGATTTTTCTTTTACTTGGCTTGAAATGTTGAATGGAGTGAATGTCAGGATTCTCTCTGTTCTATTAAACAGTGATATTAATCACTTTGATTTGGTTTCTACTACGTCTTGATTCGACCAAAAAATGGCATTTGCTGATTTCAAACCCATTCTATAGAATTGGTAAGCGCCTTGAATTATGCTCATTAAAGAATAAGATCAATGCCCATGGTAAGTTTCCAATCGAGTATCACTCTTAACTGGGTGCCTGCCAATTTATATGTGAGTTGTTTGATATAGTTGATTGCATTCGCATTATAAGTGAACCTTTTGTGGCAAATTACATGTGATTGCATGCAGTCAGAAACAATGAACTTGTATTAATTGGTTGTAATTTCCTTTGTGGGCTGCATCATTTGTGAATCAAACTTGTTCAATTAACCTTTCTAGCTCCCTGTTAATTTGCTGCAGACATGTTTTCATGCATTCAATCACACACTGAATCTCACATTGAAATCTTCCCTTGTATTTAACGAACTTCTTTTTTTGTATCATTTTTTCGTCATCAGAATTCATGATTGAGTTGTGACAAATTTTATGCTGGATATCCAAACTGGCTCAAGGATTGACATGCCTGGGCACTTTGAATTAAGCAAACAGTCCCTCAAGGTTTTGCATTGTTGTGATTTCATTAACACCAAAATTAGTATATCCACTATCCAAGGCCGTTTTGGTCTTCCTATGCTTTCATTAAAGATCAATGTTATGAAAACACAATAGGAGTTGAAATACTTGATGAAGGTTTCAAGTCCAAGTTTTATAATGGTCAAGAACATCTTGAACATGACCTTGCATGGATGGGTTTTCTTTCCATTAAACGTTTTAATATGTCCTAAGGAGATAGACCAATGGCCCAACCATAGGTTAACATGAGACCGACCTCAACAAACACATTTGGCAGTAGCAATGCAAAGATAAAAAAGTTTTGACACTGGGTCAAACCAATCATCTTTTATCTCTTCAAACCAATCATTCCTGACTTGCAGGAGCTGACGGAACGAGATTCCGATTCACAGATTGCTAGTAAAGCTGAAACGTAGGTTTAAATTTCAAAATTTGAATTTTAATACTTAATTTTCTTTTATATATTTGTTGTAAATTGCCAATTTTTATAATTAACTATTAATATTTATTTCTCTTTTTTCTTCAGGTTTGAGAGCATCGTATCCATGACGGCACCCTACACGGACAATTTGATTTCTTTTTTCTTTTATTTTTATTGCTGGAATTGTAATGGATATAATTTGTTGAAACTTTTGTAATGTTTTGAACATTATTAATATAAGATTTTGTTTTGTTATTAGTAGTTGTAATGGATGGTAGTAGTTGTTATTAGTATTTGTAATGGATGGTAGTAGTTGCATATGATTTATTCAGGTACAGATTCAGGTACAGGAATAAAATTGAGAAATTTGAAAAATAATGGAAAAAAAAATTTACTGACCATTAGCGGCCGCCAATGTTAGTATTAGCGACCGCTAGTGGCGGTCGCTAATAGTATTAAAAAAATTAGAAAATTATAAAAAATAATTAAAATTGAGCTTTTGCGGCCGCCAATCCTAGTATTAGCGACCGCCATGGCGGTCGCTAATAGTATTAAAAAAATTAGAAAATTATAAAAAATAATTAAAATTGAGCTTTTGCGGCCACCAATTCTAGTATTAGCGACCGCCATACTTTTAGCGACGAATTTTCCGCGACGAGGTCTGCGCGGTCGCAGTGCGGTCGCTAGAGAGCGCAGTGCGGTCGCTAGAGACTATTAGCGACCGCCAATAGACTTTTAGCGATGGCTTTTGGCGGTCGCTAAAAGTCAATTTTCTAGTAGTGGAGGGTGAATGAGTCTTCCCTCCCCATGAGTATTGGTGTCTTCTCCTTCTTTGTACAAGTGCTCTCTCTTGTGTGTACAGGTGCTCTAATGGGACACCACCCCTCGACTAGGGTACCAAAAACCAATCCCGATTGATGCTTAATTTTATGAGCTATTAGCCACCACTGCCCTATTATTCTGCTTAGCTGCTTAGTATCCCATTAATTCTATAAAAAAACTGACTTTTAAAGAATTTTTGAAAACCCCTTGATATTGAAACTAATTTTAGAAAACACTCTTTACAGACTCAGAATACTATATTTTCTCTCATCTTTTTAAGTAGTTTTTCTTTGTTTTTGTTATTCTAGCTAAGGGGTTGGGTCTCAGAGAGACCTACACATATAAAGTAATAGGAACTCACACATGCAAGGAGGACTAATTCACACATGTGAAGTAATAGCTAGGGACTCCCACATGCTAGGGAGGGGGGTGGCCAGGTTCGAAACATGGTTGCCCCTGTAAGAATAGCCACATCTTATCACTGAGATAAGACGCCATTCTCTCATCTTTTTAAGTAGTTAAAGAAAAGATGCTCCTAATTTTAGAACCAGAACTCTGCCCTAATCAAGTTACTTGACCCTTCTATGTCAATTTATTATGTTGATGTTTTTAGCTTTTACTTCTATCTTGTTGGGTTAAATTAAACCATGGTTGAGTTGGCCAAAATAGATTCAAATATTCATTCAGTTGGTTTAATCTGAGTTAAAGAAAGAGGCATTTTGATGTTTTAATAAATTAACACAGTTTGTATAAATGGTAATCTCTAAATTCATCTGTGAAGAATGTTTTCTAAAATTGATGTTAAAGTGAAGGGAGCCGGGTTTAATAACAAATGTCAGATTGTTTTTACATTTATCTTAACCTTGATGGGCTTTGAGAAAATTCCATATATAATCTAATCCAAATGACCCTTGTTTAGTTTTATTAGCCCTTTCTATGCCATATCCACTTAGATAATGCACTTCCCAAATTATATTTTGAAAAAGAGAATATCTGAAATCAACATCACCATACGTTGTACCATATTGATAATCTTTTTATGTTTTTTTTTTTTTTTCTGGGAAAGCTCTGCCCAAGTTATCTATTGAATGAAAAATAAAAATAGAACAATTTGAGCAGGTTCTAGATAAGAAAATGACTTCGATGTATAGGGAGCCCATAGTTTTGGATAGAAATCTATCACTGAAGTAGAGAGAGAGAGAGAGAGAGATATTTAAGGAACCCTATGTAGGAAAAGAGTTTGGGGGTCTTCCTCCTCCACATCATAATCCATTAACTTTTCGGAAATGGGATCTTGTCCCTTTCTTGCCATCTATTAGTCTATTAGAGAAAGCCATCTTTTTCAGTTGGAGGATAAATAATGCTTGGCTTGATAATTTGACCAGTTTGGTTGGGGTATTCAACTTATGTAAGAAGAGGCCATAATAGCAGTCCAGCCTATATTGAATCTAGAGCCTGAAAAATCAATGGCCGGCTGAACCAAATAGTTTTAGTAAGATTTCTTTTCTGTTTTTTCTTGTTTTTTTAGGCCCTTTTATAGATTGATAATAAAATAAAGTGAGAGTTAACTCGACGGCCCAATTGTGTGCAAGCTGAATAAAATATGTAGTAGAAACAAACAACAAATGGCAAAAGCATACACCACAAGGACATCGGATATAATGTGGAAAATTCTAACCGGGTGAAACCACGGATCTCAACAATCAAGGACTATGAATCTCGCAATTACAGTACACTCACAGATTCCTCTCCAGATATCACGTCTTAACGACTTCACACCATTGATTGCAACATATTCAAACACGCGCTTGACTACTCAAATCTTCTACTAAAGAAGATTATCTTCTATTAGGGAGGTAGAAGAAGTTGCTCTCTAGATGCTCTCTTCAGCGTAAGTATTCAATAAAAACTCCAAAGAAGTATTTTCTCAATTAGGTCTTCCAAATCAGAATAATGAGAGATGCGTTGTCTCTATAGGGTAGGTTATGAGTCCTTTAAATAGCCTTGGGGGCATGCTTAAGGTTGCATAACTTGGTTAGGACTACAACAAGTAGTTTGGACACAATGAGAAATAATAGTTTTAATTTTTGCAGGGCACTGTCGCCTCATCCGCTCGAGCGGGTTATGACGCGCTTAGTGAGCCAACATTGTGTCTGGCATCTGGCTGCATACTGACAACATCCACTCGAGCGGGCAAAGGGGAGCTTGAGCAGGCATTTATTCTGGTTAATCCGGAAATTTGACACTTCTATTTATTTTCGACTTTCTTCTTCTAAAACTATCACTTCTTTTTCTCCCTTTAATGTACTTCTAATTCTGTCTGATTTCTCAGTTTTAATTCTACCAAACTTTTTTTTTTTAATCATTCCAATCTTCTATCTTCAGTGAAGCACAATCACACTTCAACTCTAAGAAATAAGAACTAAAATTCAATGGACCCAAAGTTTTGTCCAACCTATAAATTAGTCAATACTCAAAAACCTAACATGAAGGCAATTACTCAATCATAACCACTTCGATACAATTAGTCTCCTTCATCCAACCATTTAACTTGCATATATGTAGCTGAAGTGGGCCCCACAGGATTGTTTCGTCGAACTGGCTTACGTAACAGATTGTATTATATCGAGGGCCTTCCACTTTCCAGATATTTTTTTTTTCCTCAATATTTCCTCCTAAGTGGGGTCATTGTATCAACACATGAGACCACTGAACCAAGGGCTCGTAGGCCTCAGACATTGGATCTTATAATTCTTTTTTTGATGTTTTTTTCCCTTTTAAATCATTCTTGTATATTTCTCCTATTATTAGAAGTCCCTAATAAATATATCTTTAAAAGTCACTTAACTATAAGAATAATTCTGATGAGGTCCCTTGACTGTCAGCAGGCTTTCATCCCAACTTAAAAGCATGTAAATTTCCTTTATACCCTTTTCTGTATTTTTCTCTTTTATGTGCACTATTACTTTTTCTCCACATGTGGGCCTCTGTCATATGTGCTTTAGATGGACTGCATTGATGGATTCATGGTGAGCTCCAATCCTTCCAAGCATTCTGACAAGGTTAATTCACAGACCAACTCATTAAAGACAAAACCAACATGATCATTTTGAACAATTTTGATGGCTTTGGCCCACATTTACAGTGTTTAGTCATATTTATATTTTGTTTAAAACTATGAATAACATATATAGGCTCTATCTGACATTAAAAAATTTTTCCATTTTAGTTACATAGGGGACTCTAAACACTCTCACGCATGCATCTATGTCCCAACCGATTGAGCGACTGCTGGGGATAGATATTAAATTATTTATTACTTAGAGTTGATATTTTCTAAAAAAAAAAGTTGGATATGTTAGATTAAAGATGATGTAATCTTTTTTTATTTTTTCAAACTCAAATTCGAACCAAAAAAATAAAATAAAAAGTTCAATCCTAACCCTTAATTACCAGATTGGGTTTTAGTCAAATGGTGGTGAGGACAAAAACTCCCCTCCCTCCCTCCAGTGTACCATTGAGGAAGGGATCATGTCATGAATTTTCTCAAAGAAAAGAGACCACTTTGGAAATTTTCATTCATTAATCAGTGACCTTAAACATATAAAGATAAAGCACAGAGGCGGTTCTATTAAAAGAATGAAAGGTCCTTTTCCTGCTTAGAGGTAGGTAGATTTGTCTTCTTTTTCTTTTTCAATTGTCACTCTTCCCCTTTCTTTTACGAGGCGCCCCCCCACCCCCCACCCTCTCTCTCTCTCTCTCTCTCTCTCTCTCTCTCTCGTTATTGGTTGACATGGGTTGGGTGTATCAATCACCGACCAAGGCAACATCTTTATGAAAATGCAAGTCCACCACATCACGTATGTCGAAATCATTTCATATGGGCAACAACTTTTAAAGCAAAGGCAGATTTGCTTCCCATATAAAATAAGAAAGCAAGTTATCATTAAACTATACTTTGGTGTATTTTCTACTCACAAGAAAAGAGCAAGTGGGTGATATTATATGGTTAGAGTATTTCTTCCATTTATTTTTCTTGCCTTCCCTCTCTTTTTCAACGTTCTAGTCGCAATCTGCATGCATATATTGCCCAATTTAGATTATAATTTTTGTAGTTGGTACCATCAGCTTCTGCACATGGTTATAAAGATCCTGTAATATTACCTACCATTGCCAACCAGAGAATTCAAGATATCAAAGAGATCCTGTGATCTGGTGGTCCATACTCTGCTGTTGTAGCTGAATACTTTTTAAATTTATTGTTCGTTCGTTCGTTCTTTCTTTCTTTCTTTCTATGGGATTGTCACATCACCAATTCCTTGATCTATTGGTTAAAAGTATATCGAAGTAGAAAAAATTAACAGTATACTTGAAGCTAATGGCTGAGGCATTGAGCTTACGGATTTACTATTCTATAGGACTCTTAAACAACAAATCAAGTAGTGCGATTTAAGTGAGATACCCAATTTTTTTCCACTATATATGACCAATCTGCATAACCCAAATATGACCTTTAATTTAATTTTTGGTTCAGTCATCCTTAAAAATTGTAGGTTGGGTGCGGGTTGAGATATCAAAACTTGATTAATAAATTGGTCAAGCTGGGGCTGCGCGTCTACATATTACCCATAGTTCTAAACACAGCCCCACCAATTGCAGCCCCTAGTATCAACTGATATGATCAGCCTCTCCTTGTTAATTACTTCATCTATGAATAATTATTTGACTAACAAAGCATGCCCGCCATAAGCCCGGACCCGAAATCAAAACACATCCAATTTGTGGCTATTATATGAGATTTTAATTAATGAAAAAATAAATATAAAATAAATAAATATATCATTTATTACGGTTCAAAGCATCGCCCAGCCCGACATTTATACAAAATAAATATTATTTTTTATATAAATGAGTATGAAACTTCAATTCTTATGTAAATTAGCATCAATGTTTATGTATTTATTTTAATAATTTCAACTTAATTTCAAGTTGAAAACCCTAAAAGCCCATAAAGTCTCTTTATATAAGTAAATTTAAAAATAAAAGATTATGATGGGCATGTGGGCCAGCTCGTGGGTGGCACTGTCTGGCCTAATCGGGATACGGCACGACACGGCTAAGCTGATTTAAAAGTGGGCCATGTTTCTTTGACAAAAGTTCAAATCTTATCTTTATTTAAGATTTACTGGAGGTCTTTATATCTTCATGGTAAGAATCCCTTTTGTTTTTATATTTTCTTAAAAATAATGTTGAAACATTTCACTTTCCATGGAATGGGCCAAAATCCCATTTGGACGCCGGGCGCCAATACATTGGATAATTTTGGACTTGAGTAGTTTGGATTTCATAGTTACATATTAGGGATGAATAAAAAAGGTAGAAAGAAAAGGTCATCGATCAAGATTTGACATTTATTTCTTTTCAAATTGGGAACTTGGGTTCCTTGCAAAGTTATAATATAACTTCTTGTTGTGAAATAGTATGTATATTACATATCACTCGATACAAAATCTTTTAGTTACTATATGCAACTTTCATAATCAATTGCAAGGCAACCTAAAAGAAAATATATATATATTATGAATTATATTTAAATGAATCTCTTTATAAGAAAAAACCTAACAGATAAAATATATCTCTATTTTTTAGAAAGAAGATAAAATAAAGTCAATATTAAAACCGAAATCAAACAATCAATTGCAAAATTGCATGTGGCCATGTCTTTAGAAATTAGAATATGAGGCTCACTTTAAAAAAAAATTATTGTATGTGGAGCCCATATGTATAAATCACTATCAAGAATCCACTTTTAAAAATCACAAACATTAAGGATTTTCTAACCATAATAGATATATTAAAATTCTAAATCCACCTTAAGGATTTTCTAACCATAATAGATATATTAAAATTCTAAATCCACATAAAGAAGACTCATTTTAACTTAGTTAGATAGAGTTATTGAGCAAGGCGGATTTTTTTATCTGGACTCTTTAATCACCTATCCATAATAGATATATATTAAAATCTGAAATTCACATAAAGAAGCTTAACAAAAGTGTACTCTTGATGTAAATCTTAAAATCTCTCCAATAAAAATTGAAATTGAAATTAGAGTTTCAATTTTGCTATTGAAATCGAAATTGATCTCCAATTTCTCAATCAATTGCGAAATTGGACTCTAATTTTGCAATCGATTAGCAAATCAAACTTCAATTTTGAAATCGATGCCTATGTCTATAATATATTATAATGAACACATTAGGGATGGACCTAGCCTAAGATTTTTTTTCCTTGATCATCAAACTATTATTAAGCCTATTTTTTTTACATTTGGGAGCAATGTCATTTCAAATTGTCCAGTGTGTTTTAACATCAGTTTTATTTGTTAGCCACGCGATCAAAAATTGATTATGAACTGTTAAATAACTCTTTTTTTATTTTTTGTCGCAAACTTTTTACTAATTCTTTATCATCAACTTTTATTGCCTTATCCAAACATAGTTTTGGACATTGCATCACCCAACACCAAAGCAATCATTAAAGAGGATTCCATCATTCACCTGGAACCAAGCTATCATCAAACAGGAATACTGAGGAGAGTTCTAGTTTGGTAAACAGAGAGGATTCCTACCATTTATATTATGTGTGATCTAGCAGTTATAAGTTTTTTTGTTACATATTTCTCTTAATCCAATAAAAATCAAGACCTAAGCTTTCACTTTGTCACCTCTTTTGGCTCTTTAGAGAGTTTGAATGGTTCAGATCATGCAAATGGGAGCCACAAAAATAAAATGATTTTAGTTTTGGGGTCTGGACTTTTTCACAAATATCTCAAAATCCATGAGGGATCTATGATTGAAATTTAAGCTCCTAACTATATTTGGCCTTCTAAAGATGATGCACAGTTTGGATCCTGATTTTAGGGCCCACAAGTACCAAAAAATTGAAAAAAAAAAAAAAAAAAGGGCCACAAGAAAATCCCATTTTTTACAATGTGGTAGATCAAAGATATGGATTTCTTGCTATTTTCTCATGACCCATGATGAATGACGCTTTCAAATTTGACCTCATAGCCATTTTTTGCCTACTTAAGAGAATTAATAATTCAAATTTTGCAAAAGGGGCCCATAAATGTCCAAAAATAGTGATCCAATCGCCTGAACCTTTTACAAATATCTCAGAATCTATTAGGAATCAAGTACTGGTATTTGATCACCCAACCATTTGAGAGTTTTAAACATGCTTATCAATTTGTATCTTGATTAAGGACCCATAAAAGATCAAAATATCAGGAAAAACCAGTGACCCTATACCTATTGTCCATAACACTGTAGCTCTGTGTTTCGTTGCATGCATGGAGGTCTAGTCGGCAAAAAAATCAAAAGGACTTTACTATGGTTTTTCTTTGGTTACCAAACGTGGATATTCTTCGGGAACAAGAACAACTGTGAGAGAATATCCTTAGCAATGACCGTTGCCAAACGTGCTTGCCTTTCCATTTAGAGGGAGTTATTTCACAATATTTGGATTCTTTTTCTAAAAATGAAACTTAAACTCTTCGCTCAAAAAAGTAAAATAACAAAATATAACATGAAGGTGGTGAAAATTAGTTCGAACAATTTTCTTTTTCCCTAGATTGAGTGGGTGGAACAGTACATGTGGGATAACTTTACTCGCCCAGGAAACAATTCTTGGGTGGCTATGTGAGATTAGACGCCCCATTTCAATGGGTTGCCTCGTGATTCCAACTAAAGGTAGATGACTAGTGGAATCAAATGATGAAAACATAGTGCTGCTTTCACATTGAAAAGGGTAATCACTCACCAGACAGCGCAGCAGCCTCCAGACACAAGATTCCTCCTTTTTTTTCTTCTAGCAACAAGAGAATGTAAGCTTTTGTAAGAATTAAAGTTGCCATTGCTATAGAATCTTGGGAGGGTTCAAAGGAGAATGTAAGCTTTTCTAAGAACTAAAGTTTCCACCTTTTTATATAAATTATCTTAATGCAATTGGTCTCTGCCAAATAGAAAGTAAATTAAGGGGATGAAATTTAGTTCCATGTTTTGGGTTAGATGCATGTGTCCCAAATTCGGCTCTCTTGATAGTGGTTTTACTCTAGGTCTTATAGCCAACCAAAGTGTGTCAGTCACCTCAAAAACACCAAGGACCCTAAATTTACATAGAAATGAATTCCTTGGAGTTCTAAGAAATGTGCTCAAGTGTCTAAAAATTGAAGAATGTAAAGATCCATAAATATCCATCAAATTATCTCCCCTTCTATGAACACTGAATGAAGTGAAGAAGTAAAATGAATACCAGGCCATATCACCCTAGTGAATCAAATTTAAGAAAAGCGATGTCTCATATACATCTCAACCTATATCCTCCGGTCCTCGCCCAATTTAAAATCCTTTGTCAGAAACCATTTTTACCATGGCTTTCAAATAATTGTATCCCATGCAAACGAATAGTCCCCAATGAAATACAACAATCAGCAGGATAATAAAAATTTGTGGGTCTTTGTTCAATTGAGGCTAATTTTTTCTCTTTTCTTCCCCTGTCATTCTATTACTTGTGTTTAGATTGTTTCCAATGGTGCTTCTATTAACCAATTTAGTAAACCATCGTGGTGATTTAACCAAATCTCAAACGATGTAGGTGTGGCCACAATCAATAAACACCTTGATCGTATGCAAGGTTGGACAACTCGTGACTTGGACTTGACTTATCATATGCAAAAATAAATAAAATAAATAAAATAAATAAATAAATAAGTTTTACTCGGATAGTCTCAATGCGAAAACTTGAGAGAGTCATGCTTTTTTAATAATATCAAAAATATTTAAAGATAAACCAAGTACTTATAAAATATAAGTATACATTTATTTACGTGCATTCATGATTATAATCAATTCAAATTAATGAGTTTATACATGAGAGAAAAATATTATAATAAAAAATAAAGAATATTACATATTACATAATTTGTTAGTCTAAATATCGAACATAAAAGATTAAATATAAACTCCAATTACATTTTATGAAATATTTTTAAAAAGAAAAAAAAAAAGGTCAAAACACATGTTTATCTGACTGTAAGAAGAGCCCATTGCAATTAAGTAATATTTGAACAGAGCTAAGACAATTAATTAGAAATGGGCCTTCACGGTGGATTTATGATACTCCGAGCCCTCCTCTTAGATGGTTCAGATTAAATTTAATGTATCCCCTTATGCTTGTCCTTTGAGGATCTGGAACTGATTTAAAAGCTTCCTAAAGGGGAACTAGACACAAAAACTCCATATCGAATTCGAGGGGCCACTGTCAAATGGGTGGGGTGGGGTTAGGTTATGTTCAATAGCCAATTATAGATGTGCAGGTAGCAATTCATGACCCAACCTACGAATCTGACCAAACCTGACCTAATAATTCACAATGTGGCTGACATTTCTTACCCGATTAATGAATGTGCTAGGTTTGGGTTTAGTACTTTCTTACTAATTTAACCCCAACCGGAACCTAACCCAATGCATCATCATCATTAAAATCGTTGGCCAACCATATGAATTCCATTGCAAATTAATTGGAATTACTAAATAATGTAAATCTAGCACATATACATCGTAGCAAATAGGGAAAACCACAAGTGTTCAAGTGCACGGGATAGTATCACTGCACTCCCGGGATAGTATCACTGCACTCCCATAATTTATTGAGTTGTGGTGGAGAAGATGACACTTAATATTTCAACCGTAGAAGTAGGGTTATAAACAGGTCGGTTCCGGTCGGGATCCATGGTGGACTCAAAACTGGAACCATTAAAGAGAAGGTGGAACCGGATCCGGACCCAGGCCCAGACCCGGAACCGTTTCGGAATCAGTTTCTTGGCTCTGGAACCTGAACCAAAACCATATATGGGACGGTTCTAGATCCGAATCCATGTCCGGATCTAGGTAGAGAATGATATTAAAAAAATACGATTTTTAGGAGAGATTTTCGAAAATTGAGGTAATATGTCGGGTCTTGGGTCCACCGGTCCGAAACGAAGGTGAAACCGGATCCATTTACCTATTGGGGCCTAAATAACGACCCAAACCCAGTTTTTAACTGGTCAAAATCTCTGAGTAATCGGAGAATAGGAGACCCATTTACATCCATACGTAGAAGTGATCATTTGCGCACCTAGGTCTCTACCGAGACCACGATAACCGCCCTTGCACATAGTGCTCATCAGCACGCTTAGGTCTCTGATGAGGCCATAATAACCGCCCACTATATGAATTCAATTTCACCATTTCGGTCTTTCTTGAATCAAGAATAGCTCCTTACCCGAGTGATAAGGAGAGTCGGTTCTTACCTGGATACCCAGGGTTCGAACCCAGGGTACGTCACCTCTTCCTGCTTGTGAGGGCTTCTTTTCCACTTGTGTGGGCTTTTTTTCTGCTCGTGCGGGCCTCCTTCCCACTTGAGTGGGCTACCTGTCTATGTGTATGCGGGCTTCTCTCTTAGGTCCCAGCCCACTTGGCTGGGGTAAAAAAAAAAAAAAAAATGTCTTTCCTGAATCAACCCAGTACGTTGTTACTATTTGAATCCCAACATGAACCCAATCCAACCCAGACACTGCGCCCCTGGTCAATAGTCCGGGCTTTAGTCAGGTAAAAGTCAGCTGAGTCCTAGCCCAGTGTGTTAACAAAGGTTCTGATTGCTACATATGAGCAAATGATGTAGTTATTATAATCTCCATATACATAACCAATCATCTCGATCCATATAATCAAATCAATCACTTCATGCCCACAAAGGAACAGCTTAGATGTAATCTTTAAAGAGAATTGGAATTTTAATATTGGTAGGGGCCGCGCGAACGCAGGCCCCCTCTGCCACAAATTATGACGTCCACTCTCCCACTTGGGGAGATGGTAAGCCAGTGCCCCTCCTAAGTGCAATGGAGGCCACTGACCTAGGCCATGGGCCTTCGTGATCACCCATAGACCCCGTCCAGGTAAGTATGAGTTCTTGTTCAATTTCTCCAATATAATTTCTTGTTCAATTTCTCCACTTCTTATACCCTCCTTCTCTCTCTATTCGATGTGGGACTGACTGCCTATACTATACACTTTCTCATTTACGAGTATGCTGCTGCTCTCCATTGCTCTCACGCCAACCTGCTTGTGATAAAGATGGAAACTCATTAGAGAAATTTTAGGCAACTGAAAAATTTTAGAGGAATATTAATAAATAGTAAAGTTTTTATGACCTTGATTTGATTATATTTATTCTTAGTCATAAATTGAGTGTTATTTTATAATTAAATATGGATTTTGAAATTAATTGGCTTCCACAATGGGCCTCATAGATTAATCCTACCAAATATTGAAAGAAAAATAAAGAGCAATGGTCCCTACAAATTAATCTTACAGAATATTGAAAGGAAAATAAGGACGAAAAAAGTAGCAGAACACAGCCGATGAAAGTGGCCCCTATAAATTGTGAGTTTGGAAAGAAAAAAGATATGGTTTTCATAATGGGACCCATAGATTCATTTGGTTAAATTAGTAAATATAAATGATAAAAAAAATTATGCTAAAGTGCAAACTCATAAGAGAAATTCTAGGCAGTTGAAAATTTTAGGGGAAGATCAAGTAAATAGTAAAGATTTTTGGATCTTGATTTGATTATATTTGTGCTTAGGCATATATTAAGTGTTATTTCAAAATTAAGTGTGGATTTTGAAATTAATCTTACCAAATACCGACAGAAATGGTAGCAAAATACCGCTATTAAAGTGCCCCAATTTTTTGGGAGGACTAAAGAGAAGTTATTATCGTATGCTTTGTCTTAGGGATGAATAATAAGGAAAGGGATAAGTATTTTGAAATTTGAAAATCGAAGAACAACTTTAGAAAATAGTTATCTTTTCATTGTTTTGAGAGTATTTGCGGAAAGTTTCTTAGAATGCCACGTGGTGCACTATCAAAGGAGAGTGGGGGTTAAGAGGTTCGTAAAATAGAAGAATCATTAAAGCCACAAAATCCAAGAGAACCAAACAACATATACATAAAAATAAAGAAACAGCAACCACAACCCACAACAAAGAGGTCCCGAAAAGCCCCAATTCTAACAAAATTATGAGCTACTCAATTAAGCTCTCTAGGATTGTAGCAAGATTAATATAAAAAAAATAAGAATAAGAAATCAAAGTACCAATCCTTGTTTATGGACTCAACACACCAATCCTTCTTTATGGCCCATTGTTTTTAATCTTATTCTAGATCAGAGAGGACCACCCTTGTAAATAGTGGGTTTTTTTTTGTCCGGGACGGGTATGAATTTATGGCTCAAACTTGGATTAGTTTGGGGAAGGTTCAGGTTCTGGCAGTTGGGAGGGGCAATAGATTTACATTAAATCTAAGTTGTTCCTTTGTTGCTCTGATGGGTACTTTTTTTCTCAGGAATCTTTCACTATGATGAATGGGTCTTGATGGGATTTTTTTTTTTATCAGGAATTTTTCACCATGATGAATACTTGTACTCTTTGTGGAGTTTCTTGGGACGTCCCAGCTCAGCTCGATTGGGGTGGGGGCTAGGCCAACCCCCAACCATTCAGGCCCAACACAGAACGGCTGAGATTGGGGTGAGAGCAATGGAGAGCAGCAGACTCTTGAATGAGAAAGTGTACATATAGTATAGGCAGTCAGTCCCACATCGAATAGAAAGAAGGCGTATAGTTTAGGGAGTCAGTCCCACATCCACATCGAATAGAAAGAAAGTGTATAGTATAGGCAGTCAGTCCCACATCGAATAGAAAGGGAAGGAGGGTATAAGAAGTGGAGAAATTGAACAAGAAATCATACTTACCTGGACGGGGTCTATGGGTGATCAAGAAGGCTCATGGCCTAGGTCAGTGGCCTCCATTGCACTTAGGAGGGGCACTGTCTTACCATCTCCCCAAGTGGGAGAGTGGACGTCATAATTTGTGGCAGAGGGGGCCTGCGTTCGCGCGGCCCCTACCAATATTAAAATTCCGAATTCTTTTTTAGTGGCCCTGATGTTATAGGTTTTTGACCCAAGATTAATACTTTATGGAGGGGATTGATAGGCCTGTCAATGGCCCTGTTGTTATATAGGTTTTTGACCCAAGATTAGTACTTTATGGAGGTAATTGATAGGCCTGTGGGCTTGGGTTGTCCAATTTCGTTCCAATAGGGTCCGAGCTTTGATAGGGTCGGGCCTGGGCTTAGCCCAATCTTCAGATTTAACATGGCGGTTTCAGATTTAACATGGCGGTTTCAGATTTAACATGGCGGTTTTTGGCCAGTGATAGTAGAAAATCATAAAATCAATAAAAATGAATGAATGTCCTATAAGTTATATGGGTCAAGTAATGTAGGAACGGTTAAAACCCTTTCTTTTTTTTTTTTTTTTTTTTGCCCGGTAAAAGTAGAAAATCAAAAAATCAATAGAAATGAATGAGAATGAGTATCATATATGAGTTAAGTTAAAGTAATGTAGGATCGGTTAAAAACTTTATTTTTTTTTTTTACCGGTGAAAGTAGAAAATCAATAAAATCAATAAAATGAATGAGAATTAATATCATATATGGGTCAAGTAATATGAAGAAGAAATCAATAGAAGTTATTTTTCTTTTAATATGTCTAAAACATCAGTTAGTGAATTCCTATCATTGTCTAAATCACCATCACTAGTTGGGTCATGACTAAACCAATCTTGGGCACAAACTAATGCTTCTACCGTATTTGGTTTCAAAGGAGACCTATGTGGGTCAAGTATCCTCCCTCCGGTGCTAAATGACGACTTTGAAGCAACGGTAGAAACTGGAATAGCTAAAATATCATGAGCCATTCGAGATAAAATATGATACTTAGTTGAATTCAATTTCCACCATTGTAAAATGTAAATAATTATTATTAAATGACTTTGTAGTGAGCCGGGCCGGGCTTGAACGGGCTGGGTTTTTTCTGCCCAGTCTCAATTCCATTTTGGCCGGGCTTTAAAATGTATTGTTCAAGCCCAGCCCATTGGGCTCAAATTTTTTTAAAAGCCCAGTATTTTCGAGCTTTGGACGGGCCGGGCCGGGATTTTTACCCTTTTCAACGCGTCTCATTAACAAGCTTAATGATTGGTCATATATCTTTTCCACCACAACTTTATAAAGTATGGGAGTGCAGTGATACTATCCCATGGTACTTGAATACATGTGGTTTTACTATCCCCTTGGTACTTGAACACGTGTGGTTTTCCCTATTTGCTACGATGTATATGTGCTACATTTACATTATTTAGTGATTCCAGTTAATAAAACTATGCTTGCACATATATTTTCTTGTTTATTGTCCAACTACTTCTATTGTTATATTTTATCTACTTATGCATCTTTACATATGTTCTATTTACCCGTCTATTTATCGGGCTTTGTGACCCTAGTGACCCACACTTAGTGCTATAGGTGACGAATTTGATTCCTTTGAACCGAAAGTTGAGGTGACATAGGAGGACCAACAGGGCTATCATGAGTGGAGTGCTTATGACGTAGTGTGAACGCCACAGGAATGCAATTGTGAGCCGCATGGTCTTTTGATTATCTTCTTTTGTAATCGGTTGTAGGCCCTACTGTGGCCAATGTAATAAAAGTATTTCACTTTTGTAATTGTTCTCAACTTTAATGTTTTATTAATGAATCTTGAGATTAGTCATGCCTTATGTTTTGTTGATATAATAGTGTTGGGAATTATATTGATAGTTTGCTTATTCTTCTGTTGCAAATATTTTTGACTAGTGCTGACATTTGTTGAGTTCTCACAGGCACGGAAATTCTGGTGCGTTCGTTAGGGGAAAATTTTAAATTGGTTACTTCCCGCATGCGCACGTCACAACCCCGAAGTCATGGTTTAACAATTTGGGTGTATGATATGACATCTAGCCTGTCACATGAAGGATATTCACCCGAAGCCTTGTGTTGCCTGAATTTTGGAGGTTATTTCTTTTACTGAACAGATTACCCCATCTTGAATTAGAAGTTCATTACTCTATCTTGAATTAGAAGAAATAAGGGGAGCCTTAATGAGGATTTATTAATTGTGTTTTTTTTTCTTTTTTTTGTTTTTTGTCACCTAAAATCAAATTAGGCTCCGAGTCATAATTGGACCCAAAACCGACCTGAACCGTTATTTGGAAACGGGCCTAGGTCTTGGCCCAATATGGTTCCAACCTGGAACCATCCCGTTTGCAACCCTACAGTCCTATTCAAGGATTTGTTTCTTTACTAGAATTCCTGATAAGAAATTACCATGTTCGGGTTATTTTCTACATGATGTGACATCTTATTTCTAGCATTTGCAAATGACATATTTCTTCACAGGCATTTCAAAACTCTAGCACCCTAAAATGTTTCAAATGGCCTTTGAAATTCCAGAAATTTTAGTCCCTTTGCTTTGTGGTGGAATTTCTCGATGTTCAAGTATAATGGAGCATTCAGGAATCCCACCATGTCTAAAAAGAATTTTGAAATTCTCCAGACAAAATTTTCATGAATTCTAATATAGAAATAGGCCCTTAGTCAAACCTGCAACCTAAATAATAATAATAAATAATAAAAAAAACCAATGTGCAGGCTTGACTAAGAGCTTAAAATGGCTGATGAGTGCTAAATATTGCATATTTTACCCCTCATTAGTCCAAATTTTATCATCATCTCATATGCATATCATTTGCTTTACACGGAGATTTTATCCTTCTATCACATTAATGGATTATTGGATTATCATGCATAAATTTGATTATTTATAACGCATTTTTATGTAATTTCTCTTGTGTAGGCGGACCCCGTGACTACCCCAACCTTCTGAATAGTGTCTCAAGGCATCAAAAAGAGATTTCAATATAGAAATTACATGAAGAAATATTAGGAAGACTTGAAGAATTTCAAAATACGAAGAGAAGACTTTAAGGATAAAAGAAGTCATTTTCTAACACAAATGATTGGTTGGTTGGTGTATTGGTTAGAACTTGGGATGGTATGAAATAGGTTATGAGTTCAAATTCCAACAACTGTGCCAATCAAATGTATTAAATGTTTTTGCAATTTTATTTTTACTTTTAGATTGTAATTAGGAATTTGTTTGTATTAATTTAGAGAGAGTGTAATTGAAGATCATTAATGAAAATTTGGAACTCTTTTTCTTGATGTTTAGTGGTTAAAGCTCTTGAATTAGCTCTCCTTCAATCTTGTGCCTTGATTGATTAGTAGATTTTAGATATAATTGTGCTAATCTCTCTCATTTCTCATGCTTAATCTCTACACTTGATGCTTTTATAATCTCAATTGATAATTTGTAGTTTTATTAGGTTCTCTCACATAGCATGCTCTACAGCCCTTATCTTTGATATTTTATAACTTGATTTTGATGATTAATTGTTAGGATAATTAGGTTATGATCTAGAATCTTGGCTTTTTTATTTTTTTACTTTAATCTTCATTGTTGGATCATCCAATCCAATTAGGCAAGAGATTACTAATTGGATTGTAGATTTGAGAGTTGAATTAGAATATGCATTGATTGGATTAATTACATACTTACTGGATTTTGGATTTTCTAATATCTTATTTTTTGTTATTGTTAATTTAAATCTTTGTTTGATTTGTTATTTTCACGTCTAGATTTTTTTTAACTCCTACATATTTCACACTACATCTTCACCTTAAATCTTCCATTTCCGCCACCATTCAAGTTTAGTGTTGTTTGCTAGATTAATTTAGATCTTATTAGATTCATATTTTAAATTGTTAATTAGTTGTTTACATTGCATAGTTTATTATTTTTATTTTTTTCACTTCATTTGTCTATATGAGCTATTTCTTAGTTCAACTCTCATTTAATTGGATTCATTGCTTGTTCTATCCTCTCTCCGTGAGATAGATAATCCGGACTCTTTAGTCCTTTACTACTTGACGACACCATAGTCTTGCGGTTAAGCGTTGCACATATAAGTGTTGATTAATGACTATTGGCTATAAGCTTAACAAATGTAAATGAGCTTGAGACTTGCTCATACAAGTCCAGCCCTTTGCTGCCCCATAATCTTAAATGTCAGATTTTGAGTCTTCATAATCTTAGCTGTATTCCATCAATTTTGGTTGACTTAATTAGTTCTATTACAAAAAGCAAGAGCAAACAATAATTAAGCTTATGTTAAAGGAGTCCGAATCATCCACACTTTATTTGTGGGGCTAATTGTCCTTACCAGATATCCATATATAAAGAGATTCTAGCCAGCTCATGAGAACCCCCATTACCAGCCCAGGACTGACCCAAGCCCGGCCATATGAGGATGGATTCGGACTGTGTTATGGGCTTATAATCTATTGGTCATAAACTCCTGGGCCCTTCATCTGGTCGAGAAGGGAGAAAGCCCAGGGAACTCAACCGTGACTCTTCTATTACATTACATTACGGAGAAGCCCATTCTCATCATGATCGATCCACATCCTACCATAGTGCCCGGAGAACCACACTTGCTTAGCTTACTAAGCTAAGCGCGAAGGAATTTCTCTAAGATTGCACGAGCTAGCCATAAGGTAGCATAGCTTGCTTCTAGAATCTTCTATAGTGATCCACTGGAATTGGCCTCGGGTGAGGCCTCTCTGCAGGATTTGCCACTGTTCTGACTTAAGCCTAGCCACCAGGATGCCCAAGATGCCATAATAAAACTGATCGGGTCTCAACATTTATATGCATAAAGAACTGGATTTAAAAGCATCACCAGCCAACATATGCAAGATAAAGAAGTATGTATTTTGCAAATGATTGTGCCCCACTAGGATGTTATATTGATATGATGCACCCAGGCGTAAATATTAGGCCCAATAACTTTATGTGGTGGGCTTGCAAAAGTATTAGCCTACTCCAGCCAGGCCCACAGGAGCCCTTTGTGGATGTTTGCAGACTCTTCAAAAGATGGTGACCCTAGGAACAATGACATTGACTGCTGTTAGTTTCCTGACTGCATATCCTCTAACAGTCCAACTATACGGGATTCAAATATCATTTTTACACAATGTTGGAGTAAATTTCACGGCACATCTGCATCTCAACAACTGTTTCCATATGATGTAGGACCCCATACCATCCATGGATGCATATGGCTCCTTCACAGGCACCACAAACAGAAGCTAAACACAAACCACTCAAATTGTGGGTCCCATTTTTAGATATTAAAAATGATCACAACCGTCAGATACAGATCAGATATGGATGGTTAATAAGAAGTCGTCGTCATCTCAAGTCAGCCAACTCACTCTGTCCTGATCCATAACATTTTGAGGCTGTGATACACCTGTATTGGAGACCTTGATTTGGGCGGGTTGGATTGAGAGTTACACGCCCATGAATCGTCAAACTCTGCCAGCATATAGATGTTCATGTTACACATCTCCAACACCTCCTCTCCAAGGGCAGATATTTGCCACACTGATGAACGAACAGGATAACAACCTACCTCCACCAACTTCTGAGGAAGAAAACAAAAACAGCATCAATATGTTCAAAAAGCAACTTTGTCCCCCACCTCCAACTGTGCCCCAGCTGGTTTGAGATATGAGTTTATATTTGTATTTTGCCTAAGTTTGTTTCATGTAAGTAAATTCTTTGAACATCCAACACTTTGTCTTTGAGTAAGTGGATAGAATGAAGAATCAAAGAGGCCACACTGCATTAGTAGAAAATCTGCAGAAGAATGGAACTATTCCCTTGGATTTCATGGCATGGTGGTGGAAACTGCTGGATACTCTGCTTGTTCAGAATGTTCACTGGTGTATGAGTTATAACCGTCTATCATGCTGTAATTTTGCTCTATTTTGTCAGGGTAACTTGTAAAGTTCATAATCGTATCTTTTGTATATTTTGTTTTTAATTATAAATGGATGTATCTTCGAAAAAAAAATGAAGAATCAAATGTGAATATCCAAAAAATAACGATTGGAGAACCTTCCTTCCAATGAAAATTGAATAAAGGGAATATGGAAAATGAATGCCCAACAATGAATTAGGAGTCATTGTAATATTGCCTCTACAAAATTGGATTTCGAAGGTCAGGTACTTTTGGACTTGGTTTCCCCTATTGTTTCTCCAGGGAGACTTGTGTCGTACCAAACAAAGACGCATGGTATAGAAGAGAAAAGGGAGTTCTACTGTTGCAAAAACTCTTCTACACAAATATGCCCTAAATATTTCACCCCTTACCTCTTTTATAATCTTTGTGGAGGTGTTAGCTATTTTTTACGGTCTTAGATTGTTTTGCAAGGAGATATGTCAGGTGCTCTTGTTGTGAAAGTGATTCTTCTAATGTAATCACTTGGGTGTCTAACCGAAAGGGGTTCTCTTGGAAATCTTAATTACATTTCAATGAAATTAGGAAGCTATCGGCCACTCTAAATGTCTCATCTCGTCATGAGGTTAGATCAGCCAACTAGATTGCGGATGCATTAGACATGCAAGGGGTTGAGAGGTTATCTCAATGGGTGGGTGTACGTGATTATGTAATTGGGCTAGGGATGATATAACACTCTTGTATCATCTCCCTATCTTTTCTCTCTTTTAATTTTTTTCAGCTTTGTATTTGTTGCTTCTTTTTAATGAAGTTTTGTTACCATTTAAATAATAATAATAATCCTTTGGTGGAGTTCATTTGACCATAGATTCCTATATATTCTATGCAATAAAGCAGCCATAAACCATAATCATCATTGAGGCAACCTGAAAGTTTAGGGTACGAGATCTCTAGATAAGTCCACTCAATAAATCAGCCCAAAAGTGTGCAAAAATAAATAACTAAGCAGTGAAAAATAAACTCAACAATCACACACCACAAAGACACCAGATTTAGCGTGGAAAACCCTAACCGGGTGAAAAATCACGGATTCGAACTGGATCAATAATCAAACACTATGAATTTCATAATTACAAGAAACTTAGATTTCCTCCCCATATATCCCCTACATAAGGACTGAAGTTATCTT
The DNA here is from genome assembly GCA_003546025.1 of Camphora micrantha. NCBI lineage: Eukaryota > Viridiplantae > Streptophyta > Magnoliopsida > Laurales > Lauraceae > Camphora > Camphora micrantha. The sequence goes on along the minus strand of QPKB01000009.1, from coordinate 31,530,118 downwards.
GTGTCGCTTCACGCTTTAACAACTTCACACCGTTGATTGCAACAGACTCAATCCAGCGCTTAACTCCTCGAATCTTCTACGCAAGAAAATGGTCTTCTACAAGGAATGCAGAAGAAACTAGCTCTCTAGAGTACTTGGTAGTACAACTCTTCAATAAATCTCTAGAAAAAATTTCTCTCATTTAGATCTCTAATTCAGGACTTGAGAGATGATCTGTGTATCTTTGGGTGGTAAGAGACACCCAATATATAGCCTCAAATCCGAACATAAGACTCCTAATCATAATCCACTTAGGAAAACAAGTCTTCTCAAACTCTCACTCATGAGTCCAGATCCAACTGGGCTCTCAGCTTCACCCTCGCTATAGCGAGGTGTGCTTCTGTCTCCTTTTTGGCTTGACAACTTTTGCCTTACACAACCTTATACCATCTACATGGGTCCGCTTTGGGTGTTTTACCTTTCAACTCAATTGTAATTACATTTGCTATAATTTCACAAATAATTTTAACTTTCCCCACTGCTTTATTTGAAGTCTTCACTGATTTTTTTTACTTTCCATAGTTCTGCTTATTAGCATAACTATAGATAATAATTGAAGTGATAATTATTATTGAACTGAATTATTGACTTATTCTAGTTGACCCATTCTTGTATATCTTTATCTTATCAGCTGTACCAATGTGCATCTCAAATTCCTACAATGAAGGGAATATAGTTTGTAAAGAGCTCATTTAAGTGGGTTATCCCATTAATGATAAACACAACACACTTTCTCCATATTCAGTTTAAGATGAATGTAAACGATTAGCTCTCCCATGTTGGTTTTCTAGAGCTGATCAGCTGTTGGTTTTGTTTTAATTTGTGCTTTGCTTGAATAAAACTGTTTTTTTACCAAAAATAATAAAAATAAAAGAAGAAAACTCACCTATGCTGAATTAGATCTAATTATTCATGTGTGAGAGTGCATGAGCTGTGATTTGCATGATTTACTTTTTGAATAGAATATGTCTGCTAATTAACTTTTATGAGCTGGATTTCTTTTATTTAATTTTGGTGGGGGAGGGAGGAAATGTTGGCCCTATAATATAGACATATATTTAAAGAGTAATTTCTATTTTAATTTCTTATATTTTTAATTTACACAAGTCAACAATTGAGAGGATTTTGAGTAATTGATATCTACATCAAGTCAGTTATTTTGGATTTTGGCATGTATGATATGATTATGTACAGCTGTGGGCCAGGATCTGACGTCTTGACCCAGGTACGGGCCCAGGCCCGGCCCACTTGCACATTTAGGTACAAGTCGGAGTCTGATATTAGAAACTTTTTATTTCAGAATCTTACAATAACAATTGCCAATAGAAGGTTTTATATAAACTTTCAACTATTTTTAGATTCTTTTCAATGCCCTGTGCCAAGTGCTCTACAAAATGGGTAAAAAGAAATATAATACATCCCTATAAAATATAAGCGAGCTTTACAGATGAGTGCTACTTAAACTTGATCTCCCACTGGTTAATGATCATAAAAGTGTGCAGAACTGGCCACACTGTTTTTTCCTTTTTTGACAATCTTACCCCATGAGTCCTACCATTATAAGCAGTGTCGAACCCAATTGTTACCATGTGCGGTGGTGGTCACACCCACATGATTCTAGAAATCTGTTAGATAAAATATTAAAACATTTTATTTTATTTTTTAGCTTCTTCACTTGATTATATACAGCACCACTCAAATGGAAATCTTTTGACAATAGGGAAGTAATCTAATCATTTGCATTGCCAGCAATATTCTTATAATCTTGAAATCTCCTTCTAATATGTATATCTTGCTTGATAAAAAAGGCATGGGAGGTGGAAAGAGGGGGAAAGAAGAAACAAACATAAAAGGAAAGAGATAATCACTTTTTCATGTTAATCTCCCCAAGGTAGAGATAAAAATCTGGGCGGGTCGCCTATGCCCAGCACGGCCTAGCACGGAAAATAATGTGCCTTGGCCGTTGACTTGGTGAACGGGCCGGCACGGCATGGCCCAATTTCCCCACCTGATCCGTGCTGGGCCAGGGGTCCTTGGGCCTTAGCACGGCACGACACGGCTCATTTATATAAAACTAAAATTTTCTTATATAAACAAAATATAAAAGTTAAAATGATTAAAATTTTAATATTTATTTATAAATCAGATCAATGTTTGTGCATTTATTTTAATAGTTTCAACTTTATTTCTAGTTAAGAACCCCTAAAAGTCTATAAAGTCTCTTTGAATTCATAGAAGAAAATTAAAAAAAAAAAAACAGAAGAAGCATGTGGGCTGGCCCATAGACAGCACGGCCCAGCACGGCATGGATAAATCCATGCCTTGGGTTGTGCTGGGCTAAGCCCCAGCTGCCTCGGCACGGCACGACCCGTGAAATTTCATAGGTTGTGCTGTGCCCGCCCTTAGTTGAGCCATGCCGGCCCAGTTTTCATGCCTATCCCAAGATGGGAAGAGAGAGAGGAAAAAGAAAAGGATTAGAGAAAAACTTCTCATTGCAGATCAGGGGTAGGACCGTCAACAAATATAGTCAATGCACTCTGGTGACATTATTTATTTATTTATTTTTTCATTAGATCCGAGAAATCAAGTTTAGGATTTATTCATTTTTAAAATTTTCTAAAATATATATAAAGTAGTTATAAACATGACAACTCAAGCCTGGCTAAGATGAAAAGATTTTAAACTACAAATACGTACCACTACCAAACACCCCTCTAATAAGACTAATAAGGGCAGAGCATAATCAATTTGAACAATACATTGTCATTAAACTTTGACAACAAAAAATTAACAGTTAAGATCATTTGATGATACCGATATGCCAAACTTGGGATGGCAATAGGTTGGGTCAAACACGTGACTTGCTTCGACCTTGGGCCTCTCCTAAGACGGGCAGGTTTGATAGTAGTTTTTCAAGTTCAGGGTGGATATTGATATATGAGTTTCAACTTGAGTTAGGATTGGGTTTCTCCCTAATTATTCTTGACTAATTCATATATTTGTTATTAGATTTTGTTATACAACGCCTTTGTATCACAATTGACCGTGGCCACTTGAATACAAGAAATATGTAGCATTGGTCTCTTTTACCTGTTTGGTAAATTTACTTTATTAGTGAAGTGAGGTAAATGGTCATTTCAAGAGACATTAAAAGAAAATGAGCAAAATAAAAGATTATCATATTTCTAAAAACACCTCTAATTTTACCAAAAAAAGTCAAAATTTTATTTTTCCATGCCACTAAATAACAAAAAAAAAAAAACATCTTATTCTAAACAAAAGATTAAAAAAGCTACATTTTCATTTCACTAAATCACAAAAAAACTATCACTTTTTATTTAACCCATTTTCTTTTCTTGTTTTCTAATTTGAGGAATTGATTGGGTCAAGTTCAAATACCACGTGTTGCTCATTAAATGGGACACGCGTCATGATTACTTAGAAGCTTGCGGGACACATTTGGAGTGGAAAATGTCCAAGTTGTGGATTGGGAGCTTCTATGGGCACCGGGGGTTCAAACACCTCTATGGGCGGGGAGAAGAAAAGGAATGGATAGAGGGAGATGAAGAGAAAATAAAAGGAAAGGGACGAAGAAAGAGGGAGAGGGGAGGGAGGCCGGTCCGCCGTTCTCCCTCCTCGCCAGAGATTGGGACTGTGGGAGGGAAGAGAGGGAGGGAGACTGAGGGGAGAGGGTGGAAGGAGAGAGAGGGAGGAGGGGGAAGGAGTAGTTTAGAATTTATTTTTTTTCTTATGCGGAGGAAAAAGAAAAAATTGTGGTGCCAATAGAAGCTCCCTTGTGGATTTTTCAAGGGGGTTGTAGCTTTCAGGCTTACTTCCACGCGGTTGCAAGACCAAGACATTCTACCAAGTGGGGTCACAAGACCCCTTGATTCTGCCATGGGGGCCCTGCCACCCTGGGGCCCAATTTATTTTCTTTTGTTTCTCTCTCCCGTGTGGCTGGGACTAGGAAAGTCAATCCAGAAAGCCAGTAGGCTACAACACCTCATCCTTACATGATTGACCAAATCTAGCTGCCCTACGGACCACATTAATTAAAGCTCTAGGACAATAAATGAAATTAACTTTGTCAAAAAGATTAGTGTATCCAAAATAAAGGAGTTGATAGGCCGATCCTCATTTCTATTGATGGCATTGCTCACCTCGACCGGCATCCCCAAAAAAATAAACTTTAGAAAACCCTACATCGCTGACCTAATTCCACGTAATGAATATCACCCTCACTTCTGCTTCTTTGGATGAGAACATCTACTGTCCCCTTAAAAGGCTTCTTTACCGATAAAAGATTCATCAAAATACATAGCATTTTAGAGAAAGGTACATAAGCAAAACAAAAAGATCTCATCACATTTAAAAATCAGTTTTAGAGGGTTGAAAGGACGGGGTTGAGGCTAAACTCTGATTGCTACAATCTGTAATGGCTCATGCTTTTGAGATTTATTATTTCTTAAGAGGATTCAACCATAACCCATTGTAAATGAAGTTATTTCTGGCCCTCTAAATCGCTCACTATAAGGCCCAAACCCAAGCTTTGACATCAGTGTAATTAATAGGTGGATCAGATCGAGTGGGTTAGGTTCAAACAACCCTTTTCTCACCAATCTATAATGCTATCATCAGGGATGATGTGGGGACAATAATCAGATGTGCGATAGTGAACCAAACCACTGTAGCATTCTCAATTGACTCCTCTCTACTTTCACATATTGAACACGAAAGCGTATACATTCCTTACCTCTGCATTAAGAAGAGTTCTTGCCAGAATAACCTTCCGTGGATTTGGTAGTAACCTGGCCACTTTGAGAAAAAAGCCAGATCCTATTATCATCATGCCTATTGCAAGGAATGTAAATCCTAGAAGGGCTAGTTTTGTACTTTACTAACGTAGTAAAAGTCAAGTAAAGCATTTCTTTTTCAGACAAGATGTCACATTAAAATCATTTTAATTCAAAACTCTCTTCATCTTTTTTTTTTTAAGTCAAAAAGCAATTACCTTTATCCGCTAAAATACAAAAAAAAAAATAAAAAATAAAAAATAAAAAATAAACCTCTACTTTTCCATACAAATAGGTAATAAAGATTAGATAACAAATAACTAAAAATAAAATACCATCATAACCCACTTATATTTTATTCTTTCTTCAAAATCAACTTTACTTCACTTCACTCTGTTAGTAGAGTTGCCAAACTGGCCCTTAGTAACTTAGAGAATAACTCTTTAATATTCACATATCTCTGGGTTTTTAACTTTTTCTTTTTTCTCTCCAGTATAAACTCACACCCCTCACTTACACGCTCTATCAAGTCCCTAACCATTAATGTTGCAACCGAAGATTGAATCCTATTGTGGAGAGGGAGGTACCTTTCCATCGAGCTAACGATAATGAGCAAATGAATGGCTAGGTTATTACCGTCTAAAATCTCTAATTCCCAAACCTTAGATCCATCTTTTCCATATTAGAGCGATCTCCATAAAACTTAAAGTTAGCATGTGGAAGAAAAGGAGAGGATATATACATCAACCTAACCCCATAAAGTCACTATTGCCGACTTCTTCGGTTCAACCCTTCGCTATTGCCGACTTCTTCGGTTCAGCCCTGTTTAACGGCTGGATATCGGCATACATACCTACCGAAGGGCCAACAAACCTGAAATAGGGTACATAAGGTCAACTCATCAATCATCTAACAGCCGTATACCACCCACTTTGAGATTTGAATTTACGACGTCGAAGGGTGATGTTTTCTGAAATCTCCACGGTATCTCTACAAAGAGCCCCCTACTTGTCCCGGGTTCGGTCCTCTACAAATGCTTATTGGGATAACACACATTTATGGCTAACACACTTATAGTTGAGTGGTATTAGCATCTTAGTTTCACATATGTTCAATGATAGATTCTTGGGTCCTCAAGTACAAATATCACTCTCAGATCGGTGACCCCATATAAAAAAGAAATGACATTTATGAAATTTTACACAATTTTAACGTGCTAAGTTTTAGAAATATTAAGAAAACCATGTGAGATGCTAATTTTCAGAAAAATCCTCATGACATACCTCCTTGAACATACCACTCATAAATATTTATCCAAGCATATAAAATAAATTACCTAGACTCTTTTGGGCTCATTAGCTCATCATCCACCACCCAAGTGATCAAGGCCTCTACTCACCCACCCATAAATTGTAGTGACCCTAATTGGACTCTAATTGATATCATACTCCTCTTTAATTGAGTTTTTTTTTTTTTTTTTTGGTACCTCAGCAAGGGTGCTGAGTCCTAGGAGAGAGCCCGCACACATGAGAAAAGTGGCATATCCAAGGTTCAAATTCTGGATAGTCAGGTGAGATTTACTGCTCCTTATTATTTGTGTAAAGATAAGTTCTCCCTATTGGATTGAGTTATTATTGCTTTTAGAACTATTTGCTCAGTGTTGATTCTATGATTTTATTACTTCATCTAGATCAGGTGGATTAGCCATGGTAGGATGAGATTTTCCTACTAACCATGGCCCATGATCAAAGGATGAGGTTTTTGCTCAGTACGACCTACAGCTTAGAAAACAAGAAGGTTAAGCAAAGATTCAGTCCCAAACTCATCATGAAGAAATCGAATTAATTAAACTTTAAGAAATTTTGGGGATCTCAAATGTCACTCCACGTGGCCACCAACAATTTTAACGATGTGATCACCATAAAGAAATCATGGGATGCACGTTTCAATGATAATGACAACAAAGACAGTAGTTATAATAAGAGAAACAAATTAATTGTTGTGCTTGGACAAATGGCGAAAGTTGACTGGAAATGAGAAATAATCAAGTCCAAATCTTGGACTAGGATTATAGTGTAGCCACATTGTGGGTCCCATGTAGCCACCTTTATGCATTTGGATGGTTAGATGAAGAAGTGTTCTAAGTAGATAATGTGGATGGATAAAAATTACCTCTTTTTATATTGTATAAGTTGCAATCATATCACGAGAGCCATTCAAACTTAGACACTAAAACAATTTAGTGCAAGATATCTTGATTATTCAATGGCTGAAGTCACTAAATCTAGTGGGAATCTTGCATTGGCCCATATTAATAATATTGGCCAGTACCTATCAGCCTTTTGATAAATCAATATGGAACTTGGAGTAGATTAATATCTGTATTGGTGTTGCAATGCCACATGTATTCAATAGATTTGGTTTTGAATATTGGCTGTTATATATTTGTTGAGTTTTTTTTAGAAAGGCCCTTATATTTTTACAAAACCTCAAAAATATCCCTCTACTTTGTCTTTTTACTTACTTAAAGAACCCTCGACTAATAATCAAGTTTGAGCAAAACCAACGGCTGTTTCCACTCTCACCCTTATCTTTCTATTTAACCATTTTATCTTTGGCTTTTATTGTAAATTTAAAATGACACATTTGACCCGTTTTTCACTCTCTCTTGTCCGTATTCTATGTTGTTTTCATCGAAGAGGCATGGGAAGATTTTTATTAAGTCCTAAACTATGAGGCTCTATTCTAGAAAAATCCTGAATTAAAAAGACCGAAACTTTGTAGCGGGGGCTATCTGTTGAAATCTGAACCATTCAAAATAAACGCTCTCTAAATAGATCTTCAGATCTTACATCAATTTGAATTTGTTCCGCCATTAGATTGAGTGTTTGATTAAAAATAGTGATTAACATAATAAAAAAGTGATTAATACAATCTTATACATATTCATTATCAAGTTCTCATCAAACGGTCAATTTAACAGTCAAACACACTTGGGTTGACGTAAAATTTGAGTGCAATCCGTATATCATGGAGAGATTTATTTTGAATTGTTTAGATTTCAGGAGATGTGGTTCACCACAGAGTCCCACTCTTTTGACTCGGAACTTCTCTAGGTTAGAATCTTAAATGATCTAGTTTTTTTTTTTTTTTTTGGTTTGTTTATTTGAGCTTTGACGTGGACAGATTGAACACATAGTTGGACTAAACTGGGCACCCTGAGAGGTCTAACCAAATTTGAATGTACCACTGATTTAGATGGTCCATTGATTGTGCATAGTCAGTAATAGCAAGGTGCAAGTTGAGAGAGGAGGACTTTTTTTTTTTTTTATTTTTATTAAGAGAAGTATTGTGTTGGAGCCAATCTAAACCAATTCAACTTGACTCAAACCATAATCCAACCGAATCTGAACATGATTGGGATTTCAAATTGAAATTTGAAATTCAATACCTATGTAACGGTGAACGTCTAGTAGTCCAGAATGGAAGGGGGAAAAGAACTCAAGCAATCATGAAGAAAAGAGAAATTTTTAGTGCATTTGTCAAGTGATTGAGTGCTCTACAGATTTTCCATTCTTCACATGGATTGTGCAAAGAGAAGCCCATTCTTGGATTTTTGTTTGATTGTGGGCTGATTTTACCGTCGGTCATCCACCATTCATGTGGATCTTGCTACATAATTAGTACAATACATATCCTTACTTCTTTTCACCAGGTTGTATGTATCAATTGATGCAACCATGCATGGACCACAATAAAGCAGATAATCTAAGATGGCAATATGCAATTAGGTGTGGACCACAACAAAGCAGATCATCTAAGGTAAAAAATCTGGTCATTCCGTTCATCGGGTGGGGTAATATCCAATCTACCAATGGGTGTTGATTAGGGAGAAAAGGGCCCAAGTTTAAATTGTACGTTTCTCTACACATCCTCCATTGAGTAATTCTTTTGAAGAAATGAGAAAAGCGTAAAAGTGTCATTTCAAGTTTTCAATAAACATAAAAAATTTACTAAAAAAATCACCTTAGATAGTCACTAACCAAAAAAAGGGCCACATAGTTTTTATGAAACAGAATCGGTTTTCCCGCCAAAATTTTCCTTTCTTTCATCTTTTTTTAACGAGCGTCGACATCGTCACTCATTTCAATGGGACCTAGCATTTCAAGATTCTACGGAGCGACAACGTCGTTGCTCATTCTAATCTTAAACGAGATTTCATAAACTGCTGGGCGACGACGTCGATGCTAATTTAAATTGTAAAGTTTGGTAGCATATTCTGTTAGGCGACAACGTCGACACTAATCTTAGTTTGGAAAAAAATTAATTAGATTCACTATGATATGCACACGCACTACATGATCTAAAGAAACCAACATACATCACCTACATGCTTCATTGCAAGCACATTTACAAAACATTAAATAGAAATTAAAAAACTTCATATTCAAACAACTTCCCTACCACCACCATGTACTAATCAATCTCTAACAAGTCTCTAACCTTTTCAAAAACTCTTGGCTGGTTTAACCAATTTTCATGCTTTAGTCATTAAGTCTTTTTGTCAAACAATTGGGATGTACCCAAAGGATACTTCTTCCCACGCTCATGGCTGGCAGAATAAGGCTCTTATACCATGTTTGTAACATCCCTTTTGGAACAGCACCTTTGTGTCTCCCAACCAATTAAAAACAACATATAATAACACAACCAAATCCACTTAGTAGAAAACCAACAGAACAGACCCTTTTTGGCAGTTTGCCACCAAATTAGATAGATCAAATGTCCAATGCAAGCTCTACGACAACAAGTGCTCGGGTAGGATAAATCAAAAATGAGATTGAAATTCCACTTGGCCTGTTTGGTTGGAAATAACATCGCCATATGCCCGAATTTCGCATTGTTGAAGCTCATTCAAGACAACAAGGAGGCAATCAAAAGGAAACTAAGCAGGGTTGAAACTCGACAAAAATAGTGACAACTAATGCAAGAAATATAAGATAAATGATATTTGGATGAATGCCGAGAGAACACAATGGTCGACCTATCAATAATAGCGTAGAACACCAAATTTCAGGATAGTAAAGAAGTGTAGGCATTGTACCCGGAATACCTTCAAGAAGAATATCTCCACGTCAATCTAAAAGAGGTTGGAAAATGACCTCTTGGACCACATTGCAGGCCGTTGAGGAAGAATGAAGCAATAAAATCGCTAAGTAGGAGAAAACAATGGGGAGGAAGAAATGAAAAATAGGGTTTTGGAGATTTGTAGTATTTATACGAGCGACGAAGTCGTCGTTCAATGAAAACTTTAATAAAAAAAAATACAAAGTCGTCCTAGGGGACCACTTCCTTGTCATATGAACTAATGGTGTCATTTTTGGTTAGTGGACATTTAAGGCGATTTTTCAGGTAAACTCCTCTAAATATAAAGTATAAAATAGTCATATAGAAGGATAAAGGGGCGAGTGGAAACGTAGTTCTTTTGCTTGAGCGTCACTGTTAATCAAGGGTTATTTAAGTAAAAATACAAAGTAGAGGGGTGTTTTTGAGGTTTTGGGAAAATATGGGGGCTTTTTTTTTTGTAAAAAAAAACTCAAATTTACATTGGAAGGTACCTATCAGCTAGGCTTTGAAGAAATTAATATTACACAGTACATTTTTAATGAGTAAACTGATACGCAGTATATTAACATCTATATTGGTGTTGGGATGCAACCATTTCAGGCCGATATAAATTATTGTTTTTTTTTTTTTTTTTTTTTTTTAACATGTTAAAATGAAACCACATAGATCCATGATAACAATGCCATAATGTATGATTTTTAATATGGGTGATATGGGCCCAATAATAACTCTTGAACCATCCATGTGGCAGGAAAGGATACTCGGCATTTAGAGAATTTCCTGAATCCATCCATATAAATCTAATATGGGGCTACATCTGAAAAATCTACACCACTAAAAAGGTACCATCACTTTTATATTATCTTCCTGACTCATGCATAACAAATCAAGAAGAGAAATAAGGACTTTCGGATGATGCATATGTAAGTTGGACTGATAATCTGTTTCCACAAGGTTTCTATTTAATGGAAACTTGTGAGGCCTCTGAGTGCCTGTTTCTTTTAAAGAATTTATGTCTATAGAATTTTCTGTTTCTTTTAAAGAATTCATGTCTATGGAATTTGTAGTTCCCCAAAAGCTGTTCGTTAGGGTGAAATTATTGAATCCTTCCTTTTTTTTTTTTTTTTCTTTTTTATTTATTTATTTATTTATTTATTTATTTATGTTTGCTGTGGAGCATCTAAAAATGTGAAGGAAATTTTGGGAATTCCAGAGGCTAACATTGATTTTTTCCATAGGATAACAATGACTTGGTAGTTGAAATTTAGAATTCTAGCAAAAAAAACATATAATTTGGAAATGTTAAGGGGCTAGATTACATTATTGCCCAAAATCCTAAACATCACAATTTTTTGTAAGGAATTCCGCTAAAATAAGGGGATTTAATTAAGTGGGGGTCAACTTATGAAAAGTTGAATTGATCAAAATAAATGCTTCCTCGTTCATGACTGGTCATCATATTTCACCCTGATAAAAGCAACGTCAATTATCAAATTGATCACTATAAGCTATTTTTGTTTTTTCATGATATTTTATTAGGTGTTTTTATTAATGATTAACATGAATGGGAGTTGTATTTTTATTTTTCATAATATTTTATTATGTGTTTTATAAAGGGATTTTAACTATACGGCTACCCTTACACCTAACGTTTACCCCTGGAAGGTTGGAGTTTATATCTTTCCATAGAGCTTTTGTACAATAAAGGTGCAATGTCCTATGGGTGTAGGATATCGCGAGATGTGTGATATCATACGTTCTTAGGATATCTTATAGTGTAATATATGAGATATCACATATTTTTAAAATATTGCACGAATAGCTCTATGGAAATTTGTTAAATTTCAACAATCGACAAACGAATGTCAGGTCTTAGGATAATTGTACAGGAAAATCCCCTTTTATAAATGATTGATGTCACTGGGGCTTAACTGTTATTTGTCCTGGGTCTGTAAACATGATATTTTGTGGACTTTAACAGAAAAGTCATTTCAACTCCATTTATTTAAAAAAAATCTCATTAAATAAACAGTGCTTCACCAGAATTTAGAGAAGCCGAGCATATTATAAAATCGTTTCCTTTTTGCTTTAGGGCCTATTTGTTTTTATAAAACACATGAGAATTTCATACACATAAATTTATGGTATAATGAGCTCCACCTGAAGATAAATAAAGGGGTGAAAGATGAAAGATATGAGGTATGTAGACGAGACCTCAACTTTCCTAGTGATCAGGGGCGGAACTTGGGGGAGGGTTGCAATGATAGGGACCAATCTCCCTTTAAGTTTTGAAATAGCCCTTTATAAAAATGGAAATCTCAAGCCATTTTTAGCAATGCCAACACCTATATACATTTGCTATGTATAAACAAATTTAGCAAAGCCATTTGTTCCGCCCTTGCTAGTCATTTTTGGATATTAACATTTGCTTCTTCGTTTTTAACCACTTATAGAACTACACTACATTTTTTTTTTAAAGAATACAATACTTGATAGTTGATATTCAATTACATGAAGAATATATAAGAATTGAATACTTAGAAATTCATGTTAAAACTTATTAAAAATTGAAGATATAAGGTGAATATATAAAAACACTCATCAAATAATCTCCGCTTTACTAGAAAGTAATCAGGGAAGATGAAAAATCACCCAGCAACACCCAGGTAATTCAGTATTTTAGAGAAAGTCAAGGTTGTATCTATATTTATACCTCATATCCTTCACCTCCCACCTCATTTTATTCACCCTACACATTATTAATGGAGCTCATTTAAAAATAAAATCTATGTATTCAATTCTTGCCTGTTCTAATAAAAACAAATAATAGGTGTGTCACTCTTTCCACTTGTGTGAGCCCTCTTAGGTCTCAGAGGCTTAAAAACAACCTTTACAAGGCTCACTTGGGCCTACTTTTCTCCTGTCACACTTTTATCTCTAAGATCTAGTATGATGCCCAGTTTTATGCTTATCAAATCTTTATTCACCGTGATTTAAATCTCAAAAACAAAATAAAAAAAAGATAAAAAAATCATAATTTAAATAATAATAATAAAAATTTAAACCTATTAAATTAAAGATTAAGATAATCTGATTAAGCTTTCACGAGCTTATCCAAAAAGATAACCCAATGTGAAATCCGACCAGAGCCGGTGAGTCCAAAATAGAGAAAATCCGAACCCTGAAAAATCTACAAACAGACAACTCCTTCCGTCAACAACAGCTTCGCTGTGCTGATCTGTTTTGACTATTTTGGGAATACCAACGCATCAGAAACACACAAATATAGTAATACGCTGTATCTTATTCTTAACCATCCTCCAAGGGAAGGTGTCAACTACAAGAAGAGTAGTTTTGGGAACAAATGCAAAAACCCATAACCAAGAAGCATTTGATGCTCACAGTCCAAGCATATAAAGCTTTAGAAACTAATTAAATAAGAAAACCAGGAGATGGAATAGAGGCTTCGGAGAATACAAAGGGATTCCATCAGATCAATTCATCTACTTTTTCTTTCAGAGTCACATTCCCCTTGTTACTGTAACTGTAGCAAACGATTCCAGCCCCACCCCACATGCGTTACAGACTGTCCTAGCTCCTGTAATTAAATTCCTTGCTTTATGGGATAAGAAAACGATTCTGAGAGTTAATGCTCCTCATGGATTTCTGGTAGAGATAACGCTGATCCACCCAGGAAGAAAAGGGTTCTGTTTCCTTGTGATTTTACATCTGGGTTTTCTGTTTTGAAGCAAAAGGAGGAGATTTGGGAGCTGTTTGGATTCTTTGATGGGTTTGGGAGAGTGGGGAGTTTGAGAAACGAAAAGGGTCTTACTCTCTTGTGGTTCTGTAACTGGGTTTTTCGTTTTGAAGCAGAAAGAGTTGGCAGTTTGGTGGTTTTGAGGGAGAGAGAGGAGAGGGTGCTTTGACTATTTGGTGGGCCAAAAGGAGAAGATAATGGGAAAGGAAGACAAGGATTTTGTTTTCTGGTGATTGATTGGTTTGCTTTTCTGATTTGTAAGAAAAGAGGAATCTGAGATTTTGAAAGATTGGTGATGGGTCTTTTGAGTTCTTTGTTGGGCTTTTGTGGATTTGGAGTGGGGATCTTCATTGGGATTGTTATAGGGTATTTTCTCTTCATCTACTTTCAACCCAATGATGTGAAGGTGAGTGATCTGCATTTTTCCTAAATCTTGGTTATTCTGAATATTCTTTCAGTTATTTTTGCTTTGATTTTGATTCAGATGATAGGAATAGATCTTTCTTTATATTCCATATTAGTTTGTGGGTAATCAGAATTATCCACTGCTGAAAGAAAGTATTAGATCTTTAATCAAGAAATGGGGATTTGAATAACTGGGAAATGTTATGATGGCATGATAGCTGGTTTTTACAGAGAAGACCAGAGATTTGATGGTGTTGTGAATTGCATTGACCGTGTATTGCGTAACATGCTGTGTGTGTTTAAATACCAAATGCTTTCAAATCACAGTAGAATCATTGGTTAGTATATTGAGAGGATAACAGCATTCTCAGCTAAATGAATTTTATTCCTTTTTGGGGCTCAGGTTATCTGCTTGTTCATTTCCTTGCTTTTGATTAAATTTGGTGAGAGCCCTCTGATTTGTAAGGTGGATTTTGTCAAGTTATTTGATATATGAACCAGTATAAATCATATAATAGCTCTGGGTCCTTTCTTCCATTTGAATGAGTACTGATTAATCTCAGCTTTGTCCGAGTTTTAATTCTATGATTTCAGAGATTGCAGTTGAACTAAAACCCTCCCAGAACCTTCCCAGATATATTGACAGTACTGGTTAAGGGCTTAGTTTCCCTTGGGTTTTGTTTTAGAGTGGCTTAGCTCCACCTTGGTTGTGTTTCTTAGTAGGAGATGCCCAAGTGAGGTGGAGATTCCTCCTGCTATCTGCTATTCTTTGTACTTTTTACATCCCCCTTTGGAAATATATACACTTACTTTTCTGAAAAAGAAAAAAAAATACCAGATATGAATGTCTTAAGAGGGTGATTTCCCTTTTACACGCACATTTGAAACACAATACCATGTATTTCAAAATCACCATTTTCACATGGGTAAATGAGTACATCCAATGGTTTTGGATTTATTTGGATTTTTGTGACGTTTTTCACAAATTTCTCAAAATTCATTAAGAATTAACATATGATACTAAACCTCCTACCATTTACCATTAATACAAGAGTATAGAACGGTTTAGATCTTGAATAGGGCCCCACAGAAGTGCAGAAACTTAGATATATTGGTTGGGACTTTTTTGTACTAATTCCTCAAAATATATGAAGATTTAAGATAATCAGCTTCAATATCTTGAGGTCTATTAGTTCAATAAACAAAGTGAACGGATTTGATTACAAATATGGGGCCCATAAGAATGAGAAAATTAAATGTAGTTGATGGGCCCCACAAGAATGCAATTCACCATGTAGGAAGTGTACTGACACCTTTTTGCGTGCATGAGGGGGTGTGAATCACTTTGACACCTATTACGGTGTGACAAATTTTGGTGTGTAAATGACCTCATTTTCACACCATTTTCACACATCATTTACGTATCATATGCCTAAAATAATGCAAACAAACATGATGTTCAAACAAATGACCCCTTAAATTATTTTTGGGTAAGTGTAAAGCTCCAGGCCATTGCAGAGTGGAAAAAAGATAATCTAAAAGGGAAAAAAGAGAATTTTCCATGAGAAGAAATGCAAAAGCAACAGGGGATAAAAAAAACAATTTCTGGTTGTCTTGAACCATCAATCCAGCTCTGAGACGTGTAATTGGAGGGATTTCATGTAGGAATTGACTTTGGGTACATACAAATTACGAGTGCAGTATTTTGGATTTAAGTTTATGACTGTAGATCCTAGTTGTCCTGGATCTGACTTAAATGGGTCTAAACCTGTGGACCCAGCCCTAAAAACTAGGTCCATACCTGATTTTGTTTTGATCAAGTACATTGGGTAAATGGAGGTCCAGTGAAACTTACTCTCAAAGTATTCTAAAAAAAAAAGAGATCTAAGAAAAACAACTTTAATGTTACATGTAGGGCTTACCTTGGCTGACTTGGCCTTGAAAACTCGATATTTTTAAAGGCCCATTAAAACTGGCACAATCAGCTCAGAACCATGCCCAACTCGACTGCTTGCATAGACCATGGTTACATGTCATTGATACAGTTTTATTTTTTCAATATGTAGTGTAACTTGGTTTTGATTTATGTTGATGTGTAGCATAATTACATAACTATATTATTTTAATGTACTTTTGTGCATTAGACTTATAAAATTTGTAGTATCTCTTCCCTGTGGTACTTTGGCCTTTTTCCTATAATTCATCATTGTATTGATACTCGCACAAGCAGTTATTTACAGATGCGCTTGGCAGAACACACCCCCCTCTTTTTTTTTTATTTATTACACAGGCTTATATGGTTGGCTGAACTTTTGCAATTAAAGATGAACCTTTTCTATTAACTAGAGCTTCTCCAGAAACAGAAGGAATGACCGCCTTACATGTTGAATGAAATTAATTATAATAGAAAACCCAAGAACAATTTAGTTATGCAGCACTCAGAGGTTTCCATTCTTTACTATGTCAGGATCCCACTGTTCGGCCACTTGTTGAACAAGACTCAAAGTCTTTGCAGCACATGCTTCCTGAAATACCTCTATGGGTGAAAAATCCAGACTATGATCGAGTATGTATGTTAGTGTTTGTGCTCGTTTCCTTTTGGATTGACGTTGTCTTATGAATCTGATGGATGGGAATTTCCATTTCCTTCATCCAAATTGTGCATGCTGAAGTCTCTAATATTACTCCTTTGATATTGTTTTACTTTCTTTAAGGTTGATTGGCTCAACAAATTCCTAGAAAGCATGTGGCCTTATCTGGACAAGGTGTGAATATTTGAGCTGATTTAAATAAATTGTTTCATGACATGATTCTTGAGTTGATTCATAATTTCATTTTTATGATAACTCGTTCCTTACTCAGGCGATCTGCAAGTTATCTAAGGAAATTGCAAAGCCAATTATAGCTCAAAATATGGAGAAGTTTAAAATTGATTCAGTTGAATTTGAAGCTCTTACCTTAGGTACCCTGCCACCAACATTTCAAGGTTAGTTGGCCATTAAATCCATCAACATTGCATTTTCTGTTTGTAATATCTCTCTCTCTCTCTCTCTATATATATATATATATGTGTGTGTGTGTGTGTGTGTGTGCGCGCGCGCGCACCTAGGACTGTAGTCATGCTACTTTTCACCAAGTCTTCTTTCAGCTTATGCAAAGAAGATACTCTGTAGCATTCAAAGTTTGAAAAGTGGTTACATAGTCTAATCAACAGCTTGAAAAAACTTTATGCGTTGGCTATATGTATCATGTATCGTCATATTGCTTTTAATCTACATGAAGTTATTACATATAGTGAAGTACAAAATTTCAAAATTATTGAAATATAGTTAAAGAGTACTCGAATTTGTAATCTTAGTAAATGTTAAACAAAAAAGCATACATCAAACTAGATAAGCGATTGAAAATTAAGATTAATAGGGGCATTAGATTAGTTATTACTTTGTATACTTGCAGAGTATGAGAATTAGTATTTGTATGAATCTGAAAACTCATAGACACATACATAGTTGTTAGAATCGTACAATCAGTATCCCCAATCCTACTATTTGTATCAAATCCTACGAAAAAGATAAGCAATTGAAAATTAAGATTAATAGGGTAATTACTCATTAGTCAGTACTTTTTTTACTTGCAGAGTATGAGATTTAGTACTTGTACCAGTCTGAAAACTCATAGACACATACATAGTTGTTAGAATCCTACAATCAGTATCCCAAATCCTACTATTTGTATCAAATCCTAGAAAAAAAAAAAAAAAGAAAAATAAATGCATCTGTATAATGAATCACATTCGCTGAAGTCAAGTGTGAATCTTACTATTTGATACTCGTTTTAATGAATCTCACAATTCAAGCAATTTGTTTAGGTGGAAATAGCCACGGCCTTATGGATAATATTAATAATTGTTTACTTTTTTATTGGTGTTTCTATTTTTTAAGAGGTTATCTAGTTCTTAAAGAAACCTCTTAAGATTTTTTGGGATGTTGGAGAGGTTTCAAACATAAATAAGGAATAAACATGTGATAGGAACTTTCAAATGTACTTGAGGGTTTTGTCCTATATTTTTATTTTTATTTTTTTTCTTGACAAATACTTAAGGGTTTCTTCTTCTTCTTTTTTTTGGTTTAGAAGTGAGGGAATATGTTGATGCAAGTCGAAAGGTAAATTAGTGCAGTGTAGACTGTGTAGAACATTACCTAGTTTCTAGAATAGTGCATATGACATACATAGTTGTGATTGCATACTAATTTTATGTTGATTGAGGATTTTCGGGTTTGTGTTCACAAGAACAATTAGATTTTGCTTCCCTTAACTGATTTAATTAGGTATCTTGACACGACCCGAGCCCGAGATTAAGATCAAATCCGAGTTAATCCCGAGTCGCGCCCATACTTTCTCCCGTGAACTTCGAATCAAACGGAATTCACAAGAGATATCAAATATATATTTATGCGGAAACATATACAAATATACAATGTTCATTGTACAATACAAAATTCCATTTATATTGTGTAAAACATCCAATTGCATATTTAAATACAATACAAGGATGATAAGTATAAAATGTTCAAAAACCAATTCCCTTTCCAAAAGTTTTCTTTTTTTGTTATCGTTTTCAATATCATACGCATATGATATCGCATCATCTCCACTCTGCTAGTCTTCCTGGAGGAACCAGAGCCATCTCCTCCGCTGGCACTGCGGCCTCGGTAGGACCGGCATGGGCGGCTGGGCCTGTAATGCCATCAATAACACTGTGAATACGATGATTCAGCAATGTATAAACAGATCTATGATCACATATGCTCAATTACATATTTAATTTGTCTAAATTCAATGTTAGACAATACAATTAAAATCCAGATTCAATAAGAGTCTTTATTCAAATTTGGCAACTACAATAACATTTTATTTCAAATCACATCTTCCCTAAAAGGAAGGAATCATCTTCCGTAAACGGAAGGAATCATTATAAATATTAAATATTGTGGGATTTATTAGTGCCTGGGCCAGGGACTACTGACATTGCCACGGAGCTCCAGAACACTCCCAAATCATCTACTGCAGTAGGAATAGCTCTAATGAGCATTAACAAAATCACTATGTAGTGACAGACTCAAGAATTAATACAATTTAACATATTTATTCCGTTTCAATTTCAAAGTAATGGATTCAATTCAATAAACAATCCTTTTCGGATTCAATTCCATTTATAATCCATTTCGGACACAATTCAATTCATATTAAATCTAATTAATTAATACCAACCATTCATGTGTAATTCTCAGTTATTTAATGTGCGTGTTATTCTCGATGGATACCACAATTTATATAAATTATATATTAAAGTCCCCTTAATTAATACCTATGGAGGTATAAACAATATTAACAGCCTTGACATAATCAATAGGCTCTTTACTAGAAAATTCAGAAATTAATCTGAAATTTCCACAATTTCGGTTACTGTTTCGGTTACCTGTCGGCTAACCGACATCTGAAATGCGGTTAACCGAATTTATCTCGGTTACTCACGGTGAGCTTTTTAGAAGCTCACTTTCCCTGACAATTTCCACTTATTCGGTCACTAGTTCGGTCACCCTGTCAGCTGATCGAAAACCATGATATGGCTGACCGAAATTAAATTCGGTCACCTACAGTTACAAATCCAGAGACTTATTCGGTTTTGGCTACCTATTCGGCTAGTCGAACTTTAGAATTCGGCTAACTGACCAATTTCGGTCACCTCACAGTCAGCTTTCCAGAAGCTGGAAAGCTGACCGTTTTAACAAAACTGACACAGGTGCAGTCGGTCACCTGTTCGGCTAACCGAACAGTGTACAGAGCTTCAGAAATTCTGAAACTAAGCTCTTTGAGAGCTTCCAACACTTCTATGAACTCTAATTCATCGTCAACCTATATAACACATATTATAGGACCTCCTGTCCCCTCCTCAAACATCAATTCATATTACACAACTCCTTTCCATCATTCATTCATTCACATAACCATATACACAATTCAATTCTAAGTAAAATAGAGCTGAAATCTTAACTCTACCATACAATCTAGCAAGTAATCATAAATCAATGGTTTATACTTGCCTTTACTTTGAATTTGACACAAAAACCCCCTCTCTCTCTCCAAGCTTGATACCAGAGAAAAGCAACTTCAAATTAAACCAAGCAAGTTGAAGAAGATGATGATGAGGAAGATGAAAGAGATGAAGTCATCAAGTTTTTCCTCCAAAGACCTCTTGTGTGCTTTGAACAATTGATGAAGAAAATGGAAGAAACGAAGAACTTTAGGGCTGTAGTTTCTTTTGGAATCATCAAGGGAATGATCGTTTGGGTTCATTTGAACCTATATACAATGCAATTTTGCATTTAAACCCCCACTCTTAAGCTTACTTCCATTTTGAGTCAAACCAAAACTCATTTCATTCATTTGAGGTCAAATGAAATCGAGTATATTATGAAAGTTAATGTACTCGTTGAGATACACATGATGGTACCAAGTTTTACCGTATTCGACAAAATACGCGAAAATCCGTATTTACAGAAAAGTCCTTAATTTCATTACTTTGAGTCTAACACCAACTCAATTAACTTAGTCTCTCCTAAATTCATTTCATTAAGTTCAATTCATTCACTTGTGACTAATTTGATCCATTTTAGTCATTAATCATCAGTAACAATTAAACACGATTAATCCACACTAATATCAATTAATTAGTGTTAATCATGATTAATTCGGGACGAGGTGTAACATATCTAGATGTAAATAATCTATGCTCCTCCTTTATCCTTTATTTTTTAAGTCTCTTTCCTTCTCCTTTCTATGAAAAGTGCGTCTTTCCTTGCCCTCATGCTCGAAGAAGCAATGTATTCGGTTTCATCTTTCTTTCTTCCATTCTTTGTTTCATATGGAATCATCTTTAGCCTAGATCATTACATCATCCCTCTAGCTTTTGGCTAGTTTTGTTTTCTGATATCCTGTTGAATATTCCTTTGCAAAGATTTCTGAATGGTGAAGTTGTGCATATTTCTTTATTTAAATTCTAGTGGGCACTTCTTTTTTTTTTTTTGTAGTTGGTTGTGATTTTCTGTGTTTAATGACAAACTTCTTGTTCCTCTGTGTCCGTTGTTGATTGATATATTTTATACATACATCATCATCATCATCATCATCATCATCATCATATATATATATATATATATATTCTTTGTACAATTTATGGTTTGCCACTCATAGCTCTTGTTTAATTTTTGGCAGGAATGAAGGTCTACGTAACTGATGAAAAGGAGTTAATTATGGAACCATACTTAAAATGGGCTGGAAATCCAAATGTCATTGTTGTGGTTAAAGCATTTGGGATGAAAGCAACTGTTCAGGTAATTGACTTGTTCTGTGTTTTATTTTCATTTCATTTCATTTCACTTCAGTTCGTAATCTGGGTGTCTGCTGCCTCTGGAAACTGATGAATTACTGTAGTTTGCGAATTTGATCTTTCTTTCTAAAGTTCCTTGTGTCTATACAAATACAACTTGAATCTTCAACCTGAACATTTTAATAACTTTTTTCTGTTAATTTCAGCTTGTGGATTTGCAAGTCTTTGCTGCGCCTCGTATAACCCTAAAGCCGCTGGTCCCAAGTTTCCCGTGCTTTGCAAAAATACTGGTATCACTCATGGAAAAGGTGTGCAAGAATGAGCAAATATATTATTGTGAGTTACATCATTTGTCTCTTTTTGGGCTTCTCCTTTTTTCCTAACTAGAGTTCTTTTGTTTTTTAGCCACATGTTGATTTTGGATTAAAAGTTCTGGGAGCAGATGTTATGTCAATTCCTGGTCTGTACAGACTTGTTCAGGCATGATACTTTCTCTTCTTCTATGTTTTAATATACGCTCATTCTGAACCATTCTCTAGCTTTATCAGTTGTCCCTAAATCTTAACTTGTCTATTTGATAATGGTTGATTATATGACATTATTAGGAAACTTTTGTATATAAATATATTGCCACCCACTCTCCTGCAGACGTCTGCAAGGAGATTCATCATGCAGGCTCCCTTTTGGGGCCCACCTGGGGCCACCTATGATCCATCCAACACCCTCACACCCACTATCCCTTGTGAATTGGCACAAGCTCAAATTTGATACTCATCCAACTTGTACTTGCTATTGGATAAAACCCTAAAAATGAGGTCTTCTCCATTAAACTTGACACTAATGGATCAAGGTGTTAGGATGTAGGATGATCTAATGGACTTTAAAAAGTTCATATTTTTAATATAGGCAGGTCCCATCTAGATCTTTTGATCCCCACCTTCCCCATGATGATTGTGGCACCACGTTAGCTCCACAAGGGAGTCTGCAAGGTGAATCCATGTAGACTTCTGCATGAGAGGGTGACCCTTTATATATATATATATATATATATATATGGGAGATGCTCGTGTGAGAGTAACTCTCACGATACTATGAGGGTAGGCGTGATGTGAGGGCCCCCACCCTTACTCTCACAGTACCGTGGGAGTTACTCTCACAAGAGCATCTCCCTACACACACACACAACAACAACTACATATAGGAATTCTACAAAATGACCTTTTAAAAAAGGCATCTCTTGCCGGTCTAAAATCCAATGAGAAACAACCGTCTAGGGACAACTGTAAAAGGGTGCCTCCTATTTACAGCCCCATTCAAAATTATTTTGTTTTCCCTCTTTTTAGGAGATTCTTTTTAAATGGAGGGAGAAAAACATAGGAGAAGAAGTAGGTCGTTCTGTTATAAAAAAAAGTGGGCCGTTCTTCATTTACCTCTCCTTTTACCCTTCTTTATTTTATATAGTGGGGCACGCCTTTGGGTAAATCCAAGACCTTCACAATACTTAACCAATGGATTAGCATTATTCCCATTGATATCAATCTGATGATTAATTGGTGTTGGATCTTTAACATGCATCCACCAATGAATTTTAGCTGTGAATTTTCTGAGAGGGGGCCCACTTACGGACTTACAGTGTTGCAATGAAAGTACTTCTATAATTTAATCAGCAGGCCTACTCATAAAAATCACTTAACCCCATGGAGCAGCATTTTTCCCAATTTGACATCAATCAAATGCGTAACTAGATTTGATTCAATTAGAAAAATAAGAGGGCCCCACTGATGGATTTAATTTATCCGACGAATGAATTTTAGCAGTTTAAACTTTATATAAGGGGCCCATTGATGGGTTTGTAATGTTGCCATGCAACCTTTTTTTCTGTCTTAAGGCCCTTTTCATTCATTTCATAGAGCATATTCCATTGAGGCAAGTATGATAACCTCATTCAATCGTCACCACTAATCTTCTTTTTTTTTTTTTTTTTTCTTTTTTCTTTTTTTTAAGTGAGGCCCATGATTGAATAAATAGATCATGATTTGTCACGTGTCTTATATGTTATGGGATGAATTTGATAACTATCAAATCACTGTCATTGATTCATAAAAAAAAGGGGAGCCTATTGAGGATTAGGAAAATTAGAAATGTATGAACTGTCGTTGGGGTCTTTGTATTTAGGTGTTGCTTTCAAAGAAGAGAAGAAATAGAAAAAAGAAGAAAGACTTTGTTTTTCGAGAGAAAGTAGGCATTTAAATGCTTTGACTTTTCTTCCTAAAACTTAGCGCAGAGAATACTATGTTAGCCAACTAGAAAAGGGATGTTTCTTTGCAGCAAAACACCCGGGTGTTTTGTAGCATGCCTCAAGGCTCTCAAAGTCACACTTGGGAGCAAGTAGTCCCCCTTTGAATCGAGTCGGATTGATTCACACTTTGGGCCCTTGAATGGCTCTCTAAATGTCCGAAATTGCAGATCTCATTCTCATTTCACTAGATCCTCCCTCTTTGCAAGCTTCTTCTGATTTCTTGGGTCAGGGTTTTGTTTTTCTTTCTTTTGTTGATGGAGGGAAAGATGAATGTGGAGAAGTTTCAGTCTCTAAGGTGTGTCAACTTTACATCAAAGGTTACAGTGAACAGAAGAAGAAAGATTGATTAGGAGTGGGACTTGGTGTTCCTAATCTGAACTTGATTTGGGACAGACTTGGTTAAAGTGAAGGAGGACTGGGACTTCGGATCGGAACGAAAGGCGACTTGGTTGAGTTGACTTGGCTGAGTCCTAAATCCATGATTCATGGTCGGTTTGAATTTTTAATGCAAGAAAGTGGGTAGGCACTAAGCAGGCTTGTAGTTACTGGATGGGTAAACAGATAAAAGAAAAACCTCATTTGCATTATATCTTTATGTTATAATATTATGGATAAGTGTTAAATGGATCTAAAGATCAAGAAGAAACCGACTTGATCTTCTAGTAACACTAGGAAAACACCTTAGATTCATTGAAATCTCTAACTTCATTTTGCTCACAGAAGACTAGCATCACCTCCCATTTACTATCATGAAGATCTCCGTCAATACCTGTCGGACCTGATATACCTCCTGCCTCTCCATCAACATTAAATCTTAGCATATCATTAGGAGGAATATACCTCTTGCCTCTCCATCATTAAATTTTAGCATGTTATTAGGAGGGATCTAAGAATCCACCTCCTTTGAGAGATCTCAATTCATACAAGTTTCCCAATTATGTAGAATCTCAGCAAGACTCAACTTCTTACAGTCCTTGTCATTTCACATTTTGCTATTCTCTAAAGAACTGTTGATTAGAGGACATTTATAAGGAATGCTAATGCTTTAAAAACCCCTTCCTTTCTTTCCGTATTTATCATAGAATAGCAAAAAAAAATCAGCCTCAGGAGCATCAATCCATAACCACGAAAAGGGGCCACTCTACAAGCATCTTACAGATCTACTTAAAAGGGTTTTGGGTTGCAATATGAGAGACTGTATTTTTCAAGAGGTGGCACCAAATAGAGAAGGAAATATTGCAGTGCATGAATAAATGACTTTCTCCTTTTGGCATAAAAAGCAATAATAAGTAATAGCGCCTGAGTTTATACCCTTCTAAGATTTTCCACCACAGCTACTTTATGTGCTACTGCCAACCGATGGACCGCCTCCAAACCAGGACCCAGTCATATATGCAACCAGGGAAATTGAGATCCTGCAGATGGAACCGGGTGTTAGATAAAATGACTCCGTTGAGGTCAAAGAGGTACATGGGTTCCAGATATGAACGTCAACCTCATCCTGCAAATAGAAATGTTAGAAGCAGAGTCAAAATGGACATATACGAAAGACTCCGTAAACTGATGTACGCCTCCCCCTAAATGACACATCCCAGGACACATTGTTTCATGTGGACACATAACACTTGCAGCCTGAGAAACAAAAAAAACGAAGGTCCTGTACCCACCCAATCATCAACTTTAAAATGGCCTCTATTTCCGTAACCAGCTTAAAAAAAATAAAGTTCTATTGTACGAGTCCCCCACCCCCACCCCCACCCCCACCACCTTGCCTAAGAAAACTGTTATTTCTGTGATGCTGTGTATTTCTGTAATGATTATATGCACTAAATGCTTTTCTATAATGATTTCTGACTTTCTGTAGGATTTGATTGACTAGGGTGATGGGTTGGCAATCATTTTCCACCAAAGCGGAGATTATTTGCTGGAATTTGTGAAACTTTACATTTTGTTTCTTTTCTTTTTTTTCTTCTTCTTTTTAGCCACTTTGATAGGCATACATTTCTTATAACTCCTAAAAAATCAATTCCATGCAACAAACAGGCCCTCAGTAGTTTGAAGATAAATAATGATCATTTCATTTAAGAATTACTAGCTATCTCTATTATAAGAAGTTTGTCTGTATGATGCTCGTGTGAGTAAGATTTTCTTTGTTTCCTCATACAACTTGTTTCTGCAGGAGATTATCAAAGATCAGGTTGCAAACATGTATCTGTGGCCCCGAACTTTGGAAATACCTGTCATGGACCCCACAAAGTAAATTTATGCTTTACATTCCGAAGTTGTGTTATATTTTCTCTATTGATTTGGCAATTGAAAATGACTAAGTGAAATGCTCTATGAATTTGCCAGAGCGGAGAAGAGGC
Organism: Camphora micrantha; assembly: GCA_003546025.1. Taxonomy (NCBI): domain Eukaryota; kingdom Viridiplantae; phylum Streptophyta; class Magnoliopsida; order Laurales; family Lauraceae; genus Camphora; species Camphora micrantha. The sequence goes on along the minus strand of QPKB01000009.1, from coordinate 31,503,942 downwards.
CTGTTGGAATTCTACATGTTAAGGTTCTTAGAGCATCTAATTTAAAGAAGAAGGATCTTTTGGGAAAATCAGACCCGTATGTAAAACTAAAGCTCACAGAAGATAAGCTTCAATCAAAGAAGACAAAAGTGAAGCACAGCAATCTAAACCCGGAATGGAATGAGGAGTTTAATATGGTTATCAAAGATCCAGAATCTCAAGCCTTGGAATTTAATGTCTATGATTGGGAACAGGCATGAGTTTGCTTTTTATCTTTTCTCTCTTTTTTTTTTTTAATTTTTATTTTTAATTTTTCCTCCTTGTGGTCCATGGCAGAATTTCTACACAGGCTTTCTACCATAACTCAGCATATAAATGTTTATACGGTCAAAATTCCAGCAATACTATCTAATCCCTCACTGCTTGTTGGACCCTCTCTAGGGTGACCCAAGCCATTGATATATGATCTACCATTCATTGCAAAGCTATGATGCACGGATACTTCAAAATAGACTACGTATCGTATCAGATACGTCACTTTTTACGTGGAAAATCCGTGTCCTTGTGGTGTCCATGCCGTATCTGGGCATCATAGTTGTAAAGATACCCTCTTATTACCCACCAACCTGATAGCTCTCCTTCATATTACCCACCACATAATGATTTCTCCTTCATTCAATGGATGGTTGATCAAGGTAAATAACATTTTATTGTACCAATGGTTTGTACATTTTGTTAATATTAGACTTCCACTTGATGGGCCCATCTTGGGTGGGCCTTGCTTGATATCTTTATAATGAAATGTCATAGATGTCTTATTGGTGGCCAAATGGGGAACTGTATCCAGTGATGCATATTTAATATTATGATACATCTGCAACAGTTTCTGCCTTCTGGTGATGTTAATTCAGTTATATTTCCTTATCTCCAGGTCGGTAAACATGAAAAAATGGGTATGAATGTCATTCCTCTGAAAGAACTTACCCCTGATGAACCAAAAATGCTAACACTTAATCTGCTTAAAAATATGGATCCTAACGACCCTCAAAATGAGAAGTCACGTGGACAGCTTACTATCGAGTTGACATATAAGCCTTTTAAAGAGGATGATTTAACGAAAGATTCAACTGAAAATGGATATGTAGTAGAAACTGCTCCCGCAAATGCTCCTGAAGGTGGTGGAATGCTAGTGGTTACAGTTCATGAGGCTCAGGATGTCGAAGGAAAGCACCACACAAATCCGTATGTACGGGTACTTTTCAGAGGCGAGGAAAGGAAAACCAAGGTATCACCATAAGTTAGGGTATTAAGTGTGGCAATTGGTTTTGGATGGTTATTCACTCAACAACACATTTGGAGTAGCATGGAAATCAGAAATCACATTTGGCAGGATAGTGTTCTTCTGAGATTTCCAATACTGATTTGAGGCAAAAAATACTTTGCTAATAGCACTTATGTGATTTCCAATTTTCACTTTTCAAATGTGCCTACAGAAAAAATAACCTTTTGTCCTTTTTGCTAACCATTCAAACAGCTTATGCCTGGGGCACATTTGGGGGTACATCCAAATGTGCCCCAATTTTTAGAATTGATGCATACATTTGTTGCTTGACGTTTTATTTTAAGGATCTTGACTTGGTGCAGCATGTAAAGAAAAATAGAGATCCAAGATGGGAACATGAGTTTGAGTATATGTTGGAGGAACCACCTATTCATGATAAGATGCATATAGAGGTCATTAGTAAACCACCGCGGATTGGCCTGCACTCAAAGGTATTTATCAAATCACTTTTCATCAAGCAAATAGTACAGTTCCATTGGTCTGATGACCTGTTCCGATAGTATATTCTTCTGTTTGACTCGTAATAATATAACATGTGCAGAACGTAATTTTCATTGGTTCACATCTAACCTTAATTTTTACCCTTTTTTCCTGTTCCTCTTGCTTCATCAGCTCACATCCATTTACATTGAATCCCAACACTGATTTTGGTCAAAAAGTCAGAAAATCTACAACATGACACACACAAACTTAATGGTAGCAGCTATTTGCTTAAATGATTAAAGCTCTGTTCAGAAAAATAGCAGAGAATTGAAATGAACCACAATCTTCTTCGCAGTTTTTCTCCTGCAAAATGCGAACTTCTAAGATTCGACTCCCAAACTTCATTTTTCCCAGAAGTTCTATTTTGCAGGAGAAAACTCACAAAATAAGAAACTTTCCACCTCCATAATGAATCATCTCTTCATAAAAAAAGGTTGTTCCAGTAACTATTATGTTTCTCCTTTCTATTTTTGGTAAACAGAGAAAACTGACTGGACTATAGTAAAAATCCTGAGGGCAACCCAAAAAAATGTTTGGGTATTCCTTGAATAATTCTTAATCCGGCCCAAAACTAATGTCTGGCCGAGTCCTATTGGGAAAAGACCAAAACTAGTATTTTTTTTTTCTTTCTTCCTGTTATCTTCTTGTGAGATAACGTAATGCTGGAGGCTTTTGTCGCCCGTTTGCATCTTGGAAGATCAAACTACATTGTCTTGAAGATTTAATAATGTTCATCCGACTGAATTAAATCCAAATATAACCACCTATTATTACTTAAAATTAAAACAGTTGTGGCTTATATTCATAAGACCTCTTTTTTTGTCTCTCTTTTAAGCCTTTTAATCGTGTTTTCTTTTTTTTTTTTTTTTTTCTGTTTTTCTTTGTGGGGTTCAAGGTGTGTATTGAGACACTTCCGGATAATCCAGCTGACAAGCCATCCCATGAGCCCAACTACAACTCAAACAAACAAGATAAAGTCAAAGATACAATCTCAACAATACCAAGCATTGAGGAGAAATAATAGCATCTGAAGTCTATCACATTATAACAAACATACTGTAACAGTCTTATAAGTAGTCAATGCCCTCTCAGTGAATATTAATGTGAATACGGTTCAAATTCTCTATTTTACAAATCATTTTATGGTATCAGAGCTTGTTGACTCACGTCCATAATCATGTCTTCCTCTGCCTCTTCAACTAATGCATCTTCCAACTCATCCTCTCCTACTTTTCCTTCCAATCATCAACCTTCTGTAAAATTATCCAAAGAGAATTATCTCTCTTGGAAAACTGCTATTCTGCCCTATCTTTGTGGTCATCGATTTCTTGGCTATGTTGAAGGTCACATTACTACACTGGCTCAAACCATTCCCACCTCCACCTCTAATCCTACACCTAAACCAAATCCTGCTTATTTATGATCAATGGCTTGAACAAGATCAAATCATTCTCAGTATCCTCATCTCTGCTCTCTCTGAATCACTTATTCCTCATGTTGTTGGTCTTGAAACATCTCGTGATCTCTGGGTCACTCTTGAAAATATGTTCTTGGCTCAATCTCAAGCCCATATCATCCAACTCCGTCGACAATTAACCTCACTCAAGAAAGGTGCTCTCTCAATTCAAGATTACTTCCAAAAGGCCAAAACCTTGGCTGACACTCTCACTGCAATTGGGCACACTGTTGAAACTTCTGATGTTGTTGCTTATATTCTTGCTGGACTACCCTCTGAGTATGACTCTCTTGTTGCTGCTGTCACCACTTGCATTGAGACTGTCACTCTTGATGCTCTTTATGGCTTCCTTTTGAGTCATGAATTACGACTCGGAACAACAAAATGCAATTGCTGAGCTAGGCCAACCAACAACAAATTTGGCCAATCCGACAACTTCCAGCTCTGGTGTGATAATATTGGAGCTACATATCTCACAGCAAATCCACTATTTCATTCCCGAACCAATCACATCTCCATTGATTATCATTTTGTGCAAGATCAGGTCGTAAGCTCTCTCAGTAAGGCATATCTCCTCCAAAGACCAACTTGCTGATACGTTTACAAAACCACTTCCTGCTGCCAAATTTCAATTCCTGCGTGACAACCTCAATGTCCGTGAGCTACCCTTGAGGTTGAGGGGGCGTATTGAGACACTTCCGGATTATCCAGGTGACAAGCCATCCCATGAGCCCAACTACAACTCAAACAAACAAGATAAAGTCAAAGATACAATCTCAACAATACCAAGCATTGACGAGAAATAATAGCATCTGAAGTATATCACATTATAACAAACATACTGTAACAGTCTTATAAATAGTCAATGCTGTCTCAGTGAATATTAATGTGAATACAGTTCAAATTCTCTGTTTTACAAATCATTTTAAGGTGCAACCCAGTCCAACTTCGGCTTGGCAGAGTAGACAGACTCATGGGTGACTGAGTCGCGCCTGGGTCAAAAAAAATAAAAATAAAAATAAAAAAACGTTGGACTGCCTAGGCATTCCATTCTCCCATTCCCAGTGATTGGTGGTGACCCAAGTGGATGTTATTTATTTTTATTTTTATCATTTGCGGCGATTATATTTACTGCTATGTTTTCTGGTAAATTTTGTCAACGAACAGGAACTTCTGGGTTATGTTGATGTCACTCTTGGGGATGTTGTCCGTAATAAACGGATCAATGAGAAGTACCATCTCATCGACTCAAAGAACGGAAGGCTACAAGTTGAATTCCAATGGAGAACATAAAGCGTAAGTCAATTGCTGCAATCTTAAATGAACTGTGGCCGGACAGGGTTTTCCCCATTTTCTGGTTTTAGTCAAATTGCTTGTTGTAAAATTCACAATAATTTTGAAATAAACCAATGTATATATACATTTGTCATTTCTCAAGCTTGATTCAATTGCTGCAATCTTAAATGAACTGTGGGTGGCGGGACAGGGTTTTCCCCATTTTCTGGTTTTATTCAAATTGCTTGTTGTAAAATTCACAATAATTTCGAAATAAACCAATGTATATATACATTAGTCATTTCTCAAGCTTGATTCTTTTTGCTCATAATACTGATGCTTTCAAACTTCTCTGAAAAGCCTTCTTTTATTGACATTGTTTTTTGTTCAAGTTGCATCATTCTTTTCACATTCATTTATACTTTACATTCATGGAAATTCATCTCCTGCACATGGTTGGCATGGGAACCGAAGAAATTGCATTTAAGCCTTAATGTAGGCTAAGGTCCCAAATCAGAATTCTTTATGGGTTCCAATACCAATTGATAAATCTAGCCAATTAACCTAAGTCCAATAAAAAGCAATCAACAACAAAAGAAAGGAGGCACACGATTTTTAACACGATTTTTAACATGAAAAACTCTACTCGGGAAAAACCACGGGCGATAAAGACCATCGGAAAAGCCAAGCATTATATAAAGAAAGTTACAAGGACTCACGTAACCTTTTCCAGTTGCAACTCAACCTAAGGACTGCGAATCTTCTTCTTCAATGATCAGCCCAAATACTGTAATGTAGGCTAAGGTCCCAAATCAGAATTCTTTATAGATTCCAATACCAATTGATAAATCTAGCCAATTAACCTAAGTTCAATAAAAAGCAATCAACCACAAAAGAAAGGAGGCACACGATTTTTAACATGTAAAACTCTACTCGGGAAAAACCACGTGCAGTAGAGATCATCAGAAAAGCCAAGCACTATATAAAGAAAGTTACAAGGACTCACATAACCTTTTTCAGTTGCAACTCAACCTAAGGACTGCGAATCTTCTTCTTCAATAATCAGCCCAAATACCCTTGCCGTAGAACTCTAAAAAATCTCTCAAAGTGATTCACAATCTTTTGATAAGAGAGAAGTTCGTTCTAGGGTACCAATAAAATGAATATATAGCCCAAGGTTCGTGTAGATGACTTTTGGAATTAGATTAGATCCAATATTGACAGCATCTACAGCACAGAGGCCGAGGAACAATCAAAAGAAGAGAACTCATGATCTAGAATAAGAAAAAGTTTGAAACAAATCAGCGCAAAAGAGTCCGGATCTGGCTGGAAATCCATCTTGCTATAGCGAGCGTGCTTTCTGCCGCTGGACCCGGTACAAGCTCGCTACAGCGAATCTGTTCGCTGGAAAATGGCTTGAGGTGCGAATAGTTCATGCTGGACTCTTCAACAGTTCTTTTATGCAACCAGGAGTCTTCATCCTTCAGCTTCTATGGCCAGGATGCTTCTTTCTCTGTCATCAGAGTCCTCTTTCTGAAAGAAAAGAAAATCCAACTCAATTAGGACTTGAGTTTTGTTGAACTTAAGAGAATTAGCCAACTACAATTCTAACAAGAATCGTGCGTCAGGAGCGTCAAAATAGGTGGGGCCCAACCATAATTCCAGTTGGGATAACTGGGAACATATCCTTTGCTCTCTTTGTATGTGAACTTTGCGCAGGAGAATATTTTCCTACATTCATATGTTTGGCAATATATATTGGACTTGTACTTTTAGTGGCTAGATCTGAAAGCCCCATTGTATCTAATGGGCCAATGTACTCACAAACTCTGCATCCTGTTGTAGGTGGGGTTAGTCTACAGGTTAAGGCCAATAAGTATCTTACCCATTTTTTTGAAATGTGTCAAGCAACCTTAACCTGCACTTGATGCGGGTTCTAAAGGCCTGTTTGTTTGCATAAGAATACATAGGATTAATACTGAAAGTGATTAAAAATGTGACCAAAGGTGAAGTTTCAAAAATGAGAATTAAATAGTAATTTCTTTTTATGGAAATAGAAAAGAAAGAAGATGGGAAATGAATGGTTATTCATTTCCCATCTTCCTTTGATTTTATTTCCATGCAAGGAAGGGTTTTTTGATACTTATTTTTAAGAATTGAGAGTGATGGTCTTCATTTTTAATTACTCATGGCGTACATCCTTTGTATTCGATTTCTATGCATTTTTAAGGCAAACATACAGGCCTAGAAATGTTGATGTAATGCGGATTGAAAATCCATCTATCTGATAATGCCCAAAAATCCTAAAACACAACACAGGTGTAAGTAAGGGAAGATGAGGCACTCAAAAATCAACTAAAACTAAAACTCAACTGCAATTAAATTGATGCGGTTCCTCAATCTGATGGAGAAGCAATCAACCCAAGGGAGGGAAGTGATAACATATAAGTTTTTCCCAGTTCCTCAATCTGCAGGTCGTTGGACGTCCAGAACTCCTGACTCTTGAGATAAAACCAGCTGTGGGGCCATATGGTCCACCATCATGAGAGATGGACCCCACCATAAATAAGGGAACCATCATGGGAGTTCCTTGCGTTTGGGTCCATTATGGCCCACTTGACTGAGGCCCCAGCAAACAACAAATGTGTTGGATTTTACCTCAATCTGATCTTGTTTTAATATACAATCCAGCCCTTGTGGGCACTCCTGTTGCCTTCATTATGAAAGATAAACATCTTTAACTTCAAGGGGTAGTTCAGTTGGCCTAGGACCACAGTTTGCATCCAGAGATTGTAGGTTTGAAACTGTAATACCACATTGGGGCTACAAGAGAATTTACCCGGCTTCCCTCTAAGCCGGGAGAGATTAGTCCAGCCCAAAGGGTTGAGAATCCTCCGATAGAAAAAATAAATAAATAAATAAAAAGAGATAAACATCTCCCGTCCTTTCTTTCATGGGTTCGAATTAGAAGTATAAGTAGAGATGAGATGGGAAGATAAATGGTTTATGAGAAGGTTCTAATATGAGTTCTGAGAGAAATGGGTTGTGTGGGTTCGAGAAGGTTCAGATACGGGTCTGACTGAGGTAAAATTGGATTCTATATTAGCTTCTGAAATAAGTTCTCTCTTCTAAGAGAGATGGTTTATGATCAGTGGCGATCCCAGGGTTTTTTTTTTAAGGGGTGTGGATTTTAATAAGTAGTTTGGATCGAGGATTTTCACGTGGATTTTGAGGGCAGATCCACTGTTTCCTTTTTTTTGGATTTTTGAAAGTGGACCCAGGATTTTCAGAGAGGTTTGGAAAGCGTACTTCCGTTTGGCGGGTGTGACGGCACCCAGGGTCTGCCCCTTATTATGAGAAGAAAATAGGTCGACGTCTTGACCTATCAATTGGGTTGTGCAGGTCAATCACAGCCTGAACGGTTAGACAAGAGTCATTTTTTTGCGGAGTTAGGGTCAAAGGGAGTCCCCTGGGTGTCTATAGTTTGCCTTTCATATAATATGATATAATATTTGCATTATCTTTTGAGACACGTTTGTATAGTATCTACGAATTTTTTTTTTCTAAGGACTCTTAAATTTTCAAAAAAAAAAAAAAAAAAAAAAAGGGAAATATCCTACCCCTTTTTCCACTAGGAAATGCTTTTCTGCGTAATCCTACCCCCTTTTCCCACTAGGAAAACTGATATTTTCTGCGAGAAAAAAGCATTTGCTGCAAATGATGAAAAATTCTCTCTGCAGCACTTTCAAAAAATAATTCCTTTCAAAAACACTTTTCCTCACCTTTTTTTTTTTTAACAGAATCTTAGCTGCGCGTATGTGCCCCCTCTTAAACAAAGTAGAAAACTCTATATCTCCCCAGCCCCCCTTAAACAAAGTAGAAAACTCTATATCTCCCCTTCCATATGCAAAATGTAGTCTATTTTTTTCACGTACACCAAGTTTTTGTTCTAAATCTTTTAATTCTTTATAGCATTATTATTGCTGGTAATGGTATGATGATCCTCTGGTTGTTGCACCTCTTGATAAGCCCCTACAACTTGGGTTGGCGGAGATTTAATAACACCAATAATAATTGGTGTTCGGATATTTTAGTATTGACTAGGTTAACCTCGAGGGGTAACTCAATTGGCTTAGGACCACGGTTTGCACCCGGAGGTTGTGGGTTCGAAATTGTACTACCACATTGGGGCCATAGGGGAATTTTATCCGGCTTTCTCTCCTGGGCCCATAGGGATTATTCTGGCCCAAAGGGCTGGAAACCCTACGTTATAAAAAAAAAATAGTATTGACCAGGTTACAAGAAACATGCGTTTGACTATTATTATGATACTAGCAAAAAGCCCCATGCGATACACGGTTCAATCTCATTCAAGTTGAGAAATAATTTAAATTTAATATCTAAATTACATATTAATTAACTAATGATACATCCATTTGTTAAATATCAAAATATAAATTCTTATTATCACATAATTAACTAAAAAGAACATGAGAAGATATGGATTATTCGAATTTTCAGATTTTCACGAAATCTGAAAATTCATTTTTCAAATTTTCACTAATTTTGGAGTTAGTGTGACCATTGAGTTAATCGTATGTGATAGTTTGATCAAGACAATAATATTTCCAACAAGTCACTTTCAGTTTTGAGGAATGATTGCTGATAGACTTGATAATCCTCAACTGATAACATGATTGTCTAAGCAAGAAATATGAGCACATAAGTTTGTGGACTAATTTTGGTTGCATTTTTAAAATATTTGCAATGTGCGAACCTATGATAAATTAACCTGCTTATAGCATGTGCCTCTTGATGAACTCGGCCCGATTAGAGGGTAAACCAACATTGAAAGATCACACCTGAAAATGTGATTTACCATATATTGGAGCTAATCAAGGAATTTAAGTTTGATCAACCCAGTGGACTGAAGTGTACTTATTATGGTCCATGTAATATATGTCATGGTTTCTAACAATCAGTACAAGTAATATATGCTACTCTCATCGGTTCCGAGGAATAGTATCACAAACTTATAATAAGATCGTATACACATGAAATATGAGTATAAATGTGTGCGAACCAATTTTGGCTCCATTTTAAAAATTTATGCAATGAGCCAGCCTGTGATAAATTGACCTCCTTATAGTTGCCTCTCCATGAACTCATTCCATTCAGAGAGTAAAACACCTTTTTTAGTAACAAAAAAAAAAAAGTCACTTTTGTAGTCTCAGTACCCATATAGATGCTTGGGAAATTCTATAGAGAGTTGCTATTGGCACAAAAAATAAATCTTTTCCCACATAAATTTTATCTACACACATCACAATAATTTAAAAATTATATTATTTTTTTCCACACTCAGCAAAAATCCCCATTTTACCCCTCTCCATTTCCCTCTTTCTTCCCACACACACATCGTCTTCCTTTCTCTTCACCCACAAATCAACCGATCTCTCGAAACATTCTCCGACGTCTCTTTCTCTCCGGCGTTCCTCCGGCGTACCTTCGGCGTTCACAGTCCTCTACACCATCTGCTCTTCCAAAGGTAAATCACCATCTCCACCATTGTCATTTTATTTTTCTTCACCATTTATTCCTTACCATTTTATCCATCTTAGATCACCTTTTTTTTTTTTTTTTTTTTCCATAAAAAACTTGTTATGGGGATAGATTCTCATTCAATGTAAGATTTTACAAACAGTGGTAAAGTTTTTTCATGCATTTGGGTTGTTTTCCATCCATCATCGCAATTTTTTTTTTTGTCCAGAAATCGTGACTTGTTCGGACCTGAATATCCGAACAAGCTACTTATGTTCGAAAGTTCATGTCTGAACAAATTCCTTACATTCGGACCTTAACATCCGAACAATATTATTTTGTTCGGATATGAACTTCCGAACATAAGTGGCTTGTTCGGATATTCAGGTCCGAACAGTCTACTGCAAAAACCATTCATGTTATTATACTACAATGTTTTGTATTTTTATTTCAGATATGGACCGACTGAACTCTTCTAGGGTGCGACCTACCGCTTCAAACAAAAGGCGTTGCCACCGAGTGGAAGAGGTTGTAAAAGAACCTCTTCTTAGTAAGGAGGACGTTGAAGAACAACCTGAGATGGAAATGGAACCAGGTCCGGGGCCACAAGATAGGTCCTTATTGACCAGCTTTGATACTCATATAGCTGGGTATGTTTGGAGTGGACAGGTGTGTTTTGTTTGTTCCATATCAAGATTAATTGATTGATTTAGTTGTGAATTTTTTCAATAATGCATCAATTGTTGAATGTAGGATCGAGGAGCACTGAAGTGTCTAAGTCATGGTCAGAAAGTTCCATTGTGGCAATGGCAATTGAATGGGTCTGATAGGTTTAGGCAGTGGATTTCTAGGTCCAGATTGGAGCCCTTAGTGACTGCATCATACCGTTCCGTCAATAAGATTATTGTATCGAGTTTTGTGGAAAGGTGGCAACCTGAGACTAATACTTTTCACATGCCATTTGGTGAGATGACCATCACTTTAGATGATGTTGCATCCATCATAGGCATCCCAGTGACGGGGCGGACTGTCTCGTATAATGATAGAATGGCATATGAGGAAGCTCAATCACTCATTGTTGATGCACTAGGAGTGGAACCCATAGAGGCACATGATGAGTTGATCCAGGTGCGGGGCCAATCTGTCAGATTGGAGTGGTTACGAGGAAGGTTTGACGGAATGTCTGACGATGATGGGGAGGAGATGGTTGACTGTGTAATCAGAACTTATCTTCTGTACCAGTTGGGATGTACGTTGTTCACAGACAAGAGTGGCACACGGGTGCTGATCATATTTCTTACACATCTGGTGAATTTGGATAACGTACATTCATATGCATGGGGTGCTGCTGCACCAGCATACCTCTACAGGTAGTTGGGGTTAACAACCCGGCATGAAGTTAAATAAATGGCCGGTTACCTGACTCCGTTGGAAGCTTGGGTGTACGAGCACTTCGAATGTTTGGCTCTAACTCCAAACATTTACTATCAGCCCGATCAGCCCCGGGTCCATCGATGGGTCCCTCATAGGGAGTCTGCTCCTTTATAAGCAATACAAGAGAGAGTTGATTCCATGAGCACTGACTTGGTAATCACACATATTTTCATACTCATTTTCTATCACATAAAGTTATTATGTATTCTTATATCTGATGGTTGGATTCACTATTTTCAGTTTACTTGGGACCCATATCGTGATATTAGGCACTATCACCCTTTCAATGAGGTTGCATACTACTGTGGATGCATCAAATGCATGGATGTTGTTGAGCCTTATCATCCGGATAGGGTGCTCAGATAGTTTGGGAAAGTATAAACTATTCTTCCACCGCCATTAGCCCCCCATTCGCTCTATGTGAGGTCCGATTGCCCGTGACTACCATATCGCATATCAATACATCAATCAAGTTTGGGAGGGATGACCTAATCACCTACTGTCTTCATTGAACCGCAGTCAACCAGTGAGGCGTCTTGCAGATTGCGTGCCTAGGTATATGGATTGGTATAAACGAGTATCGTGGAGGATATTACAAAACCCAAACCATCACTCTAATTTTGTGTCCCGTCCCGAAGAAACTCAGTCTAGCAGTATGGTGGACTATGAGCAGCATAATTCGGATGCATTATTCATTCTTGCTGAAGTGATGCGAAGGGGTGAAGACCATTGGGTTGAAGACTCACGGGAACTATATACCCATGTGGATCAGGTATCCCACGTGGTACGGGGAATGTCAATTGCCGATGCTCAACTAACCATTCGACATCCCCACATGAGTTCACAAAGCTACAACCGCAGCGGGTCAACAAAGGGAATGAACACCTGACGAAATTTGAAGAAGTTTGACTAACAAGAATGAAAAAATAGTATTTCTTTTTATTTTTATAGTTTAATGATTGTTCTAAGACTTGGATCCTCTTTTAAGTAGTTTTCACTTTTTAAAGTGTTTCTCCTTTTTTTAGTTAGTTTATATGCATTTTGGTTATGTTTTGATTATATATTCGGAATATGTTTGAATTATTACAGATAAATAGAGAATTTCAATAGTGGATATGAAATGCTTCAAAAGGGACTAACTGAACATCTATTCGGAAACACAATGCTGAACAATTGTATTTTGTTCGGCTCTGTGTGTCCGAACATAACCCTTTTGTTCGGAAACACAGTGCCGAACAATTGTCTTTTGTTCGAAACTGTGTTTCCGAACAGTTTCTGTAATTCTCATCGCTTTAAAAAACTTTAATACAAATCAAAACCACTTCCTCTCTCCTACTTTTAAAATTGCTACATACTTTAATAAAAATCAAAGCATTCATTAAATACAATAAAAGAACTACTAAAACAAATTCCAAACTCCATCAAATATTTACAAATACTTGTTACATTCAACATAAATTGCCGATGACCAGGTAGTTCTATTCAATCTAATTCAATTGTCCCACATGTTGATACGTTTGGAGTTACGAGCTCTTTGAATTGTAAAATTCGATCCCTGTATGGAGTCTTCGAACCATCGGCACAAGAATGATGAAATTGTCTCCACTTATTTGCAATAGGCGAAATTGGATGACCAGGCACTAAGAATAACTGAACGAAATGATTCCGATTAACAAAACCTATTGTTCACTCGTTCCGAAAAGGAGTCGGCACTGGCACAGACCGCAATGGGAGGAAAGTCAGGCACTATTCTATGCTCAAGTGGTATAACACCAAATTATTACAAGACGCTATGAGGTGCCCCATGTCAGGCATAGTCATCCAATAGTCTACCGATGGGTTGTCATCATAGTATGATAATACTTCAACCAATTCATCAACTCTGTTCTCCACCACATATAATTGTTTATAGTGGTCTACATGTGCAAGCAACTTTTGTAATAAATCTCTCCTAATTTGTCTCCATTCATCCTCGGCTAGGCCAACCAATCCGGCGATGGCTCTGAAGCCACGTTGCCATCAGTTACGACTTCCTTTACATGTTTAATACAAGGTCTCAACCCCAAGGGAAATGAGAGAACATAATTATTGATGTTCCTTGACCTCGTACGAATCGCAATAATCTTTTCTCTTTTCTTTGGTTTGCATTATGGCCGTCCTTTATCTTTAACTTCTGTCATTGCAATTGATTTAGGAGAGTAGCTATCTTGTGCAGCTGGTACCAACTCAAATGCGCTTGGATCTCGTCGAGTTGAGGTATCAACTTTCATACTTGGTCTACCTCTTGTTCTTGATTTTACTTCAGGTTCTATCAAATGAGTACTGTCTGATTTTGATAGTTCTCATATCTTCTTTAGAAGTTGCAATTTTCTCGTGGAATCATACTCATTGAACCATTTTTCAAGTAACTCCAAATCTGCCTTACAATCTAAGCTCATAGAAGAACTTGTTGATGGGGTAGTAGGCAACATATCAAGTTTACACCAATGCGGATGTATGCAACTTAGAGGAATAGACCGCCCTTGACTTATATATTCTGCAATCTCATGCGCATAGGGTAATCCATGTGTGCGTCGAATAACACAACCACAAACACTAGCGTCAATTCCAACTAGGTTTGCTCTCTTGATTTCTGTTAAGATTTTTTCAAGTGCATTCTTAGAGACATTACCACGAAGCTTTTTGTATTCGGCTGGCTTGAAACTATGTTGCACAATTGTCTTACTCTTCTCAAACGAAGCTTTGACACCGGTATGCTACAACTCAAGCAAACTGTGGATTTTACTCCAAACAGTTCAAAATTTCCTTGACTTGATCCTAGTTGCCTCTTAAGCTGTGCATGTGAACTCTCAGCCCTGTATAGGATTGTTAAGAGGTGAGGCAAAGTAATTAATAGGCATAAATCAAATAATTAATATCTATTTAAAAGTACCTGTTCGAGATAGTATTCCCAAAATGGACACAATTGTCTGTCCATGTGGAAACAAATCTCTCCGTGTAAGGATCTAACCAACTGCCCTTCACGTAATTGAGTGCATCAGGATACGTACTAAATTCTTGATTTAGCTTACGTAGTTGTTTACCAAACTCCTCTTCTGTTGATGAAGACACTAACATATTCCAGCTCATAATAAACCTGTCCCATTTCTCTTTCGTTTCAAACAACTTTTTGCATCTCGCCAATACGTTTCTATTAATATGCCATTTGCATAATAAATGAGTAGCACTCGGGAATACTCTGTTAACGGTGTTCATGAGTGACAGTTCTCTGTCCATCACAATGACATCGGGAAGAAAACCATCACCAATAATATAACGCAATACACCCAATGCCCATGCATAATTTTCTTCACGTTCCGCATGAAGGTATGCAAAGCATACATAAAAATTCATGTCTGTGGATGTGACTCCAACAACCTCCAATAGAGGCATGCGATAACGATTGGTCTTGTAAGTACAGTCCATTATCAAAACATGTGGAAATGCACGTAATAAATATAAACTGCTTGGGTGTGTCCAAATCAAATCAGTAACAGTTTCGCTATCCTCACAAGTCTTATGCCATTCAATATTATTATGCTCTGCCAACTTCCCAAGCAGTTGTTGCATCTGACTTCTTCCACCCCGCTCATTAACTTTATATCTGTAGCGTGCATTGTATATTGTCTTCATTGTGGTTACATTTAATTCACTTCTTTTTTTCAATGTAACCAAAATTTCTTTTGGTCTGACCATGCTCTTGGACATATCAATCAGCAACTGAGTTTCCTCCATTGATAATCTGCCTGCAAATAAATGCCCCTCTAAATGTTCTGCTGTCGAATGATTATGCACACCACATATGACTTCCAACATCCAATCATCATTTGAGTCTAACTTTATGCCCTTTAATGCGAAAGGGCATCCACATTTTTTTGAATCGATTTGTTTGATCCTTTTTCTCTTTTGGCCCTCTTCATGCTTATATTGTCCACTTCTCTCGCATGCAAGGAGTACTCTAGCTTTGATACCTATCCGAGCAGCATTTGAAACATTTATCACAACGACAAACCCGTTTTTCCTTCCTACACCACGAGCCCAACTGATCAACAAATCGCGACTGTGAAATATCTACAATAAACAAATTTAATACAAATTTAGTAACAAATAATTGTAATTTAAGTAATAAATTCACAATTGGACATACCTCTTGAGTTATAAACTCACTGGTATAATCCATGACAAAGTCTGATCCAATCTGAATTTCCTGGGTAGAGACCTGTAAAAGTATAAAATCAAATATCACTGTTCGGTATGAAATATCCAAACATATGGTTTGTGTTCGGACCTAAAAGTCCGAACCTATTATTTATGTTCGGACTTTTAGGTCCGGACATTCCCCATATGTTCGGATCTACAGTTCTGATCATATGGTTTATGTTCGGACCTGAAAGACTGTACATATCGAGAACCTGCAACTCAATCCGAGCGAGAAATTTTTTCAAAAAAGAGGCATAAATACAAAAAAAAAAAAAAAGAAAAAGAAAAAGAAAAAAACACAAACAAACAAAGGAACTGACCTTTCCACTACTGCTTTGATTTAAAGGCACAATTTGATTATTGTTTTCTTCTTTCATTGCACTAGAAAGTAGAAGAATGTGAGTGAAGATGAGTAGACAAGTGGTGGAGGAAGTGGAAGTGAGAAGTGGAAAGTGAGATGACTTGACTAGGAGAAGAAAATTGAGGAATGTGAGTGAAGATGTGTTGCCTAAGGAAGATGGAGGAAATAGAGAGTGAGAAGTGAAAAATGAGATGGGTGAGAGAAGAAGAAGAAGAGATTGTGTGTGAAAAGAAAATGGGTTTTGAGTTTTGGTGGGATTATGTCCATTTTGGTCATTTCAAAAAGGGGTATGAATGTAATAAAAAAAATTTCCTTGTGTTTGAAAAGAAAATTTTTGTGTGCCAATAGCAAGTCTCATTCTATATTCACCCCTATTTTTGCTGTGCATACCCACCTTTAAAAGAAAAAAAATTATACATGA
Source organism: Camphora micrantha (assembly GCA_003546025.1). NCBI lineage: Eukaryota > Viridiplantae > Streptophyta > Magnoliopsida > Laurales > Lauraceae > Camphora > Camphora micrantha. The sequence goes on along the minus strand of QPKB01000009.1, from coordinate 31,487,411 downwards.
AGAATGAATGTGGGTGTGCTCAGCAAAAAGGGTGGGTGCATATAGAATTTCCCTAGATGCTATCATGAATGAGTTCTACCCAAAACGTCCCACACAAATTCACTATATTAAATCTAGGGCTTTATTAAAGTGATTTTGAGAGCAGAAGAACTTTTGGCTTGATATCTACCGGTAGCTAACCGACCATTTCCCCTCCCATGTGATCAAACCAAAGTAAGATCATCTTAATGTCCTCTCTCTCTCTCTTCATCCAAGGTAATTATACAAACTACAAGGGCATGTTCACCAATAACTGAAAAATATATTATATGATCCATTAAAAAAAATTAGATCACATAAAATCATTTTCAAACATTTACTGACATCAAATTGGTTTAGATAGAGCATAAGATTTTAAAAAGAGAATAAAAGAAGAAAAGATTATGAGAGTACCTATTTTCTCAATCCAAGAGTCCTTAGAATATAATATAAATGGGTGAGGAGAAGTGGGCTAGAAAGAAAATAGCAGAATAAGATTTGAAATAGAAATGTAGTTACACGGAATGAAAAGTAGGAAGAAGATTTAAGTGGTTACAATTACACGTTGGGGGGGGGGGGGGGGGGGGAGTTAATTGGTTAATTGTAGAACATGGGTATAACTTCCGGTCAAAATCGGAAGTTATAGTCAAAATTAACTTCAAAACCCTCCGTTTTAATATATTATAATTGGACACATACTTTTGAAAAAGTTGTTTGAGATTTTGTTGCGCATTTTGTTTGATTACTTGAAATGGATAGATGATTTCTTGTTAAAAGCCATTAAGTTTTAAGGCTATTAAATAATCTGATGGAAATGATTTATTTTTCATGAATGGGTCCCACATTTCAAATATTTGAAGATTGATACAATCGAGAGGAATGTAGAGGGTATATACTCACAAAACCTCGGATATTTGAAGATTGATACGATCGAGAGGAATGTAGAGGGCATATACTGACAAAACCTTGGATGAATTCTAATCCCCTACTTAGTTGCAAAAAAATAGATATCAATAAAGAAAACAACCCTACATATTCAGTAGAGATGGCCATTGGCAAATGACCCAAATTTGTGCAAACTGGAAACCTAACCAACTATAAATTCCTTTACCAAAAAATAAATAAAAAAATCAACTGTAAATTCTTTTAAGGCCTGATCATACAAATTAAAAATACTCCTAAATTACCCCCACTATTTGTGAATTATGATACACAATCAGCATCCCAACTTCAATCAAATTATGCATCCATGAATCACCATGGACCGAAATTTGATTTTAGTTATAGTAATCACCATTAAAATTGGATCACAATTTATGGAAGTGATTAATGGGATTCGGTCATCTACACACGGCAGCCGTGTGAATTTTTTTTTTCTTTTTTATCATCCTTGTATGTTAGTTGGGATTGAAAATTTCGCACCGCCCTTTCTGCAGTACTACTTATTTGTAGGTGAAAAATCCAAGGGGGTACGATTATCATAACTAGACATTTTTCTCCATGTCTCTAGTTGTTGGCAATATTCCACTCCCTGTGCATGGTGTTAGCGAGTGTTCACCATAAAGAGTGAGTTGGTGGGTTCACCATGGGTTGGTGGGTTCACCATTATTTGGGATTCGGTCATCTACACACTGCAGCCGTGTGGATTTTTTTTTATCATCCTTATATGTTAGTTGGGATTGAAAATTTCGCACCGCCCTTTCTGCAGTAGTACTTATTTGTAGGTGAAAAATCCAAGGGGGTACGATTATCATAACTAGACATTTTTCTCCATGTCTCTAGTTGTTGGCAATATTCCACTCCCTGTGCATGGTGTTAGCGAGTGTTCACCATAAAGAGTGAGTTGGTGGGTTCACCATGGGTTGGTGGGTTCACCATTATTTGGATCAACTGGGGATTCAGTCATCAACGCACGGGTGAAAATCCAAGGGGTACGATTATCATAACTAGACATTTTTCTCCATGTCTCTAGTTGTTGGCAATATTCCACTCCCTGTGCATGGTGTTAGCGAGTGTTCACCATAAAGAGTGAGTTGGTGGGTTCACCATTATTTGGATCAACTGGGGATTCAGTCATCAACGCACGGGTGAAAATCCAAGGGGTACGATTATCATAACTAAACATTTTTCTCCACATCTCTAGTTGTTGGCAATATTCCACTCCCTGTGCATGGTGTTAGCGAGTGTTCACCATAAAGAGTGAGTTGGTGGGTTCGCCATGGGTTGGTGGGTTCACCATTACATTGGATCACCTGGGGATTTGGTCATCTACACAGGGCAGCTGTTTTTATAATCCTTGTATGCTCCTGGGGGATTGAAAATCTTGCACTGCCTTTTGTGCATTAGTAATTATTGCAGGTTAAAAATCCACGGAGGTATTATTGATTATCATAACTTTCATTTTTCTCCCGTCTCTAAATTGATGGTGATTATTCCTGTGCATGGTGTTAACGAGTGTTCACCATAAAGAGTGAGTTGGTGGGTTCACCATTATTTGGATCAACTGGGGATTCAGTCATCAACGCACGGGTGAAAATCCAAGGGGTACGATATCATAACTAAACATTTTTCTCCACATCTCTAGTTGTTGGCAATATTCCACTCCCTGTGCATGGTGTTAGCGAGTGTTCACCATAAAGAGTGAGTTGGTGGGTTCACCATTATTTGGATCAACTGGGGATTCAATCATCAACGCACGGGTGAAAATCCAAGGGGTACGATATCATAACTAAACATTTTTCTCCACATCTCTAGTTGTTGGCAATATTCCACTCCCTGTGCATGGTGTTAGCGAGTGTTCACCATAAAGAGTGAGTTGGTGGGTTCCCAATGGGTTGGTAGGTTCACCATTACATTGGATCATCACCTGGGGATTTGGTCATCTACACAGGGCAGCTATTTTTATAATCCTTGTATCCTGGGGGATTGAAAATCTTGCACTGCCTTTTGTGCATTAGTAATTATTGCAGGTTAAAAATCCACGGGGTATTATTGATTATCATAACTTTCATTTTTCTCCCGTCTCTAAATTGATGGTGATTATTCCCCCAAGTCAGCAGAAGCGTATGCACCTGGGGGATTGAAAATCTTGCACTGCCTTTGTGCATGAGTAATTATTGCAGGTGAAAAATCCACGGGGGTATTATTGATTATCATAACTTTCATTTTTCTCCCGTCTCTAAATTGATGGAAGACAGCAGAAGCGCAGTGTTCCACTCCCTGTGCATGGTGTTAGCGAGTGTTCACCATAAAGAGTGAGTTGGTGGGTTCCCAATGGGTTGGTAGGTTCACCATTACATTGGATCATCACCTGGGGATTTGGTCATCTACACAGGGCAGCTATTTTTATAATCCTTGTATCCTGGGGGATTGAAAATCTTGCACTGCCTTTTGTGCATTAGTAATTATTGCAGGTTAAAAATCCACGGGGTATTATTGATTATCATAACTTTCATTTTTCTCCCGTCTCTAAATTGATGGTGATTATTCCCCCAAGTCAGCAGAAGCGTATGCACCTGGGGGATTGAAAATCTTGCACTGCCTTTGTGCATGAGTAATTATTGCAGGTGAAAAATCCACGGGGGTATTATTGATTATCATAACTTTCATTTTTCTCCCGTCTCTAAATTGATGGAAGACAGCAGAAGCGCAGAAGCCAAACAAGCAAGAGCCCCAAGTCAGCAGAAACGCAGAAGCCAAACAAGTAAGAGAGAGAGAGAGAGAGAACAATGTCATTACTATCATTTCTCAATGAATGAAGCAGATCAAATCCAAATTGGCTGAAGAAGAGGTTAAAGGTTAGTATTTATTTCATAGTAAAAAGAAATGATCATGAGGAAAGAAAGGACTTCCCCCCATATACTGAACATTACACCCTCTACACACTAGTAGGGGCCATGAGGAGAGAAAGTTCATCTCCCATCTTCATATCTACGAAAATAAGAAAGACATAATAATAACCATATAGTATTCATTCAGTTAGGCTCTGGGACTCAAGGATAGTGTAATGTCCTGAAAAACCTTTAGCCTCTTCTTGTGTATACTTCTCTGCTCTTTAGCCATTGTCGTCGACGGTGTCTCAAGAACAGGAGCTAGAATTGAAGCAATCATTGCTTCGTCTAGGGCTTTGTTGTCTGGTAACAAATCTATAAACTTATTATCAATTTCCTCCAAAGAAAGTGATCGCCTTCTGGACTTATTTTCTTCCAGGGGCTCCACACTGATGGATTCCTCATACTTCTCTGCACCATGTTCCTTTATGGTCAGGTCTACATTATTACCAGACCTTGTTCTTTTAAGGCTACTTAATGGATCATGGAATCCAACTCCCTTGGAGTCTGATTTTAGCTTCGAATAAAATGGGGGTGCGTCAATGTTGAGGAAATTGCGTGGTGGAACACTGAATTTGGTGCATTTCTGTTGAAGGGGCGGTGGATTTCTGTTATCTACTACCCCTTTATTGATCCTATTCACATCAAAATTCTCATTCGCAAATTGATCTTGTAGTATCGATGAGCCCGTGGCAGGAGGAATGGTGGGATCTTTGCAAGGCTGAGGTTGCCATATTGAAGACGACCCCAAAAATGCGTCGAAAAGCTGGCTCTGCTTCAATGGATCCTGCCCTCTGTTCATCAGTTCTGACTCTAGATCCCGAAGCATTTCTTGTGCTCTTTCAAATGCCTTCAAATGGGAGTCCACGCCTCTTGGGCCATCCGCTACTGCTGGTTTCACTTGTCTGAGAGTTTCTTTGGCCTCTGCAATTCTCCCCTGTTTCATTAGGCATATGCCCAGATTGCACATCTTGTTATTGTCTGGTGCAATTGAAAGGGCTCTTCTGTAAGCCGCTTGAGCGTCAATGTAGTTGTTCTGCTGCATCAATGCCCACCCCAAATTCCCCTACAACATAAATTCGCTCCTTTAACTTTACAATTCTCAATTCTTTTAAGTGTGTACACATTATAGGAAGTTGAAGAAGCAAGGTAAAAGAATCAAAAGGTAGACTTTGGTTTACCAGCAATCGAGTTGCTTCTTGCTCAACAGAAACCTGAAACTTCTTTCCCTGAGATCGAGCCGTCTTCGTCCTCTTTCCATTGAAGGCCATCCCTTGTTGTATCAAGTAGAGCTTGTGCTTCAACAGTGCAATTTGATCATCCAATCTCCCACATCTCTGGCAAAATGTTGATATTTTGTTTCATTTTTCATAGAATACCAAGCATTCATGATAGAAAAAGTTCATTTAGCGGGCCTCATCATGAGATGGGACCATGCTAGTAGTATTGCCCAAATTGACAATTGCGGCCAATAGTGTACGCATATCAGAGGACCAAGTGACCAACCAATTGTCAGCTAATACCGATGGTTTGGTTCATCTGATGGAAAAATGATCTGCACGTCTCACATCAACAATTTCTTGGGTAATGCCAATGGTTCGAACTCCAACTCTACAAGTGTATATTTCTTCATCATAGAAAGGAAATGATGAAAAGAAGTACCTTGTAAAGATCCAAGAGAATATTATCCAAAGACTCTTGCGCTTGATCTGAACAACGCCCTCTCAGTGACTTAATTGCTTCGATTGCTTCCTCTGCTCTGTTCTGCTGCTTCATTACAATAGCCATATCTTTCAGAGCACTATCAACTCTATCTCCAGCATTAATGGCAGCCCAAAACAGAGCAATTGCTTTATCAGGGTCCTTATCCACCAACTGATCAATTATAAACAAAAACACCAACCAAAGAAATACGTTAGGAGCCCCAGAAATCCCAGTTCAATTTCAATGTTTAGGATCATAAATAGGAAAACCCATCAATTTTCTTTAAATATTAGAGGCTTACCTGAACTTGTTTTGCCCTGACATAAGGAGTATCACCAATGGGGACCTTATGGGTAACATGAAAGGATTCAGACCGCAAACGCTGGAGCGGTTTTACTGGCGAGCAAGGAGCAGATTTCGATGGCCTAATTCCAATAGGAGCATTCCATAGATCTTGCATCATCTTTCCTTCTTATGGTTTAAGCAGTTTCTGTTGCAGAGATGAAGAAGATCTATGGAAGGAAGGAGCAGAGATTTCTTTCAAATTGGTTTTAGCGTGCGAAGAAGAAGAAGTAGAAGAAGAAGATGGGAGAGAGAAGTCACAGAGAATGTGAGGATGCTATCTTTCAAGTGAGGTTAATATGAACGAAAGGAGGGAGTTTTTAAAAAAATTCGACCGTTGGAGGAGTTAACGTTTAGAATTCTAGCCGTTGTCTAGACTGTCTGCTCCTACGGTCGAGTGTAAGAAATGCCCATGTTTTTAAACCGATTTTCGAACTTGCCCTTGCTGGATTTTTTTTGGAAGAATCTTAAATAAGGCCTCAACTGGTTTTCTTATTGCAAAAAAGGACACAAGTCTGAAGCCTTTTTAAATGGCTTTTCCTGGATGAAATGAAACACTTGATTCATGTAACAACTGGCTAAAACGGACTATGTACTTTGCCTGTTGGGTTACGGGCAGGCATTTTACCAGAGTTTTCTATTATATCAATTTGTCCTTGTGTGATTCATGTTGAAGCATATACTCGGGGTGTGAGTGAAGGGCGGACGACTCAATTAAGGACATCTAGCCATTTAAAAGTATTTACTGGGGTCCTTTTTCCTTAGTTCTTTTGAAATATCTAAATCACCCTTCATTTAAAGTCATGATATAGTACTGGCAGCTACTATATGCAGCCAATCGTTGTAGGGATGTTGGTTGTCTTTGGTCATCATGAGGACAACGATAAAGGAAATGAGGAGAATATAGAGGAAGTTAAAGAGAGTTTATTTCAATAACGGGTAATTTGGGTATTTTAAATAATTGAGGGAAAAGGTTGCCGAGAAATAGATTTAAATGGACGGATGTCCTTAATTGAGAACTTTCTTAAAAACTAAGGGACTAATTTGAAAAGTTCTTAAACTTGTGTCCTTTTTTGAAATAAGGCAAAAACTTCAGGCCTTATTTGAAAATTTCTTCTTTTTTCTAAAATGCAGAGATATAGTTGGGCCAAATCTGATTAGTCATGTCTTGAATTCCTCATTCTGATGAGTTAAAATCAGGGTTTCCTCCACAATGGCCCACAAAATTTATGAATCACGTGAAACATCGTAGCAATTCATCATCGTTATTGGATATTTGAAGTTAGATCACATTAATCCAGGGAGGGATGCTAAACCATGGTTCTATTTTGAAAAAAAAAAAAAAATGCACCCAATTTGTGGGGACCACCTAGATGCATCTCAATCGTTGAGGATGAGATGGGTCCATGAAGTGGCCTCTTAGAATTGTTTGAGATTAGCTCTATTGATTCATCAATGGGGCTCAACTCTTACATCTATACCACTCAAAAATGCTAGTGCAAATTTCACTGAAATTGGAGTTGGTCTCCTGTTTGATTGATCAAGTGATTCACTTCCCTCAATATATTTTAATTATGTGTTTTAGATCTGGTGGTCCTAATTCTTATTATAGTGAAATTTGTCTCAAAGCCAATAATTTTGAGCGTTGTTAATCTCTTAGGTTTTGGAAGGTGGGACCCACTTACCCAGGGACATGGATGGGTGGGGCACCAAAAACTTTCCAGTTAAATAATGATGATCGTGTGGTTCAGGTGATGTGCTTGAAATCTCTCACATTGTAAAAGCGTGTTATTCATTGTTAGTTAAGGCACAACATCAATTAATGGAGTTGATTTCATTCCAAGCACAGCTTCAATCAAAATGGCCAATATAACTTCTACTCAGTTGACTGTCATAGGAAGAAGTTGAGATCAGAAAATATGCATGCCACCTAAGTTTATAAGCCCATTGAACTGAGATCCAGATATACAGTAGGTCATCTTCAAAAGAAGAGGTAAACAGGCACCCTGGAAAGGGAAAGTGAGGATCATGTACGATCCTATTTATTTATTTATTTATTTTTCTGATATCTTAGATGAGAGGGCTCTTACCTTAAAAAAACAACCTCCTTTATCTACTAAATAATAAAAAAAAGCCACCCACTTTTTACAAGAAAAAGTCAAAAAGATTTTATACCAAGTAATTAAAGACAAAATACAATCACAACCCACTTATATTTTAGAGGAAACTACCAAAAAAGGATTCCAGATGGTCACTAACCGAAAAAGAGGCACTAGTCAATATTGCACGGAAGTTGTTCCCTGCGACCACTTCTATTTTTTTTTTATTTATTAAAGATTTAAACGTGTGACGACGTCGTCGCTTAATGTTCCATTTAAACGTGTGACGATATCGTCGCTTAATCGCCTGAAACCCCATTTCCCCCATTTTCTCCTTTTCTCTTACGGTTTCCTTCTGCCCCTCCTCACACTCTCCCATCAAGCATCTCACTCCCTTCTCCAATTTCTCAGCACTAACCCAACCATCTTTCTCATAATCCATATCGAATTCCATTTACAATGCGAAACGAATCCCCCTACAGCAACGTGTCAAAGGAAACCACTAGAGAAAGGGGAAAAACGATGGGAGGAAAAAAGGAAAAATGAGGTTTCAGGTGATTAAGCGACAACATTGCCACATGTTTAAATGGGATATTAAGCGACGATGTCGTCACACATTTAAATCTTTAATTAAAAAAACAGAAGTGGTCACAGGGAACCACTTCCGTGCAATATTGACTAGTGGCCTCTTTTTCGGTTAGTGTCTATTTAGGGTTCTTTTTTTGATAGTTTCCTCTATATTTTATTTACTCTTGATTTGATGCTTTTCTTTATCTTTATTTTCTGAGAAAATTACCAAATGGGTCATAAGAGTCTCGCACATGCGAGGAGAGAACCTGGACATTGGGGGAGTGAGACTCCCACAACAACAAAGCAACTCCTCCTTCTCCAATTTATAACTACTTAATCAGTTATTCGTTAAAAAAAAAAAAAAAGAAGAACTAGATGGGAATTTTTCTCATGCGCACGCGCTCTTACAGGGAGAGTGCTTCCAGATGTCCTCAAAGGTAGGAACTTGTGATGATGGAGTACCGATCTGAATGGGCAGGAGAAAATGGTCTAATAATAGATATCTTATGTATATCCGCTCATGTGTGAGTTTCCATCACCTCACAAGTGTGAGTTGTGTCTATGTTTCCTCGCATGTGTGAGTTTCTATCCTTTTTGCATGTGTGACTTGTGTCCGTCATCTCCTCTCATGTGTGGGATCCATGTGTGAGTTGTGTCATGAGCCTCAGGGTCCTAACCCCTTCGCTGGGTCCAATAATAGATATCTTCTGTAAGCATGGATCCCAAGAGAGTTTCCTATGTGTTTTTCATGACCGGAAGTCGTAAAACTCCATCATGAGGCTTACTTATTGAAAATCCAAACCTATCAAAATGAATGTCATGTGCTATAGTGAAACATCCTCAAACCTTGATTTAGTAGATATTGGTCCTATCATTAAATGGAGAACATGACTAACAATGTGAGGAAGTTTTAGTCATGTGTTCCATCTAACGGTAGGACTAATTCCTACTTAATTAAGATTTGAGGATATATTACTAGAGGGGATGGCATTTATTTGTACATACGAATTATCAATAAGTAGGGCCCTTGATGGAGTTTCACACATCCTAATCATGGAAGCATGTAGGTGAACACCGGGAAGATCTACACTCATCTTCTGCATTGTAGGATACCTAATACTCTCTCTCTCTCTCTCTCTCTCTCTCTCTCCCTCTCTCCCTCTCTCATATTGCGACAGAGAGTCAAGAGAAGGCCACATGATAAGGAAGGTCAGGTTGTAACATCAAGGCACCAAAAATCAAGGTTGGAAGATCAGGTTGGCCGATACTTACCGCCTTCTCTCTATACTCAACCATCAAATTCAACCCCATTTCACTGTAGTAATTCGGGGCTCGGGCTAAGTCCTGTTGTTCAATACTTATCTAAGTATAGGCACAGGCTCACGCACAAGTTGGGCACATTTAAGTTCGAGGGCATGGGATCAGCTGAAACTACCCAAGTTGCATTCCCTTGTCTCCCAACTTCACTGTGATGTAAAGAATGAAAATGGGATTCATGTATTAGGTGAAATTTAGACAAGTGAAACATATTATCATGTTTGTTTGGAAGCACCATTCTTCACATAATTATATATTTTGAATGGGTGAAATTACATATCTAAATTTTCATATATCTCAAATCTAAGAAGATTTAAGATTTTAAACTAAATGCTTTGGGCTTCATGGGTCAATATAAACAGATTGGATGACTCAAATAAAAAATTTGGGCTGGCTACAAGAGACTTTTGTGAGTATGGAATCATCTTATAATGTTTGATGTGTGTTCGATAGAATACATGATTTTTTTTTGAAATTCTAAAAGCCAAACAAGTGAGAGAACATTTAAAATATTTTCTTATGCTGAGTTGATCGATAGCTTAGGTTATATATGCAAGAAAGATAGATTAGGTGAAAAATGTCCAGTAAAAGTTCTGCACCACCCAAACTAAAATCCTGGATCTGCCAATGCTTTGTGAGCAGGTGTTTTGTATTTCAGGTAGCATATTATATCATGGAGCAGTTGATAATGATCTTTTGAAGTCAATTTGAAATGTGTGCGACAAGCCTTTGATGAAGAAGACCATCACCATGTTATTTTGAGGATTAAGAGAGCAGGTCTTTTGAGTGTTTGATCAAGTTTTTCATGGATTTGTGGGTTCCTCTCTCTCCCTCTCATTAACATATCATATAAGCTTAGATTGTCATCATCAGTTTTTCTTTTAGCTGTGTTTTTACTTTACCATCGTCTAGGATTATAGAGCAATTTGACTTTGAAACATGCTATGAATTGTAGTGGCATAATTTGTCACATCCCAGGTACGAGAATTCTTTGATTAGGGCTGTTTATGAGGTGTGACACGCGTACTCCAGTGAATTCGCACATGTTATGGACTAAGTCCGAATTCACAAAGGACAAAATTTCACTTTCACGCATGAGGATTACACATTGACACCTGTTAATATACATTTATTGTGGAAGCCTGTACCACTATCGATATCAAAGCCATGAGCAGTCCATTAACCATTCCATTACACATAATCTATATTTCTAATCATTAAGTTAAAGAACTCAAATTCTTACATGAACAGTGCAACTGCCTCAAGGAAGATGACTACTAAACGACGTCTTACATCATTAAAACAAGATCCTATTAAAAATGCAAATCACGACATTTCAAATGCATAACCGTAATCTAATGTATCTAACATGATGTAATTCTAATCTCAAACCCAATTGATACACCCTTGTACGCTCTTCAATAGCCAAGGAGGAAAGGATGTTCTCCGCAGTTCAATACTTTAATTTTGGGGAACTATTAGTTCTCCTCCTCAATACACTGTATTCCTGCAAGGGTGTTTTCTTCCACTGAACATGTAACACTAAGTATAGCACCATGAAAACGATGATTCAATAATGTATGAGCAATTATGCATTTACACATGCCGCTTAAATCCGAGTTTAAAGACAGATAGTTAAGAGATGCCAAATAATTGGTAACTAGGCACATTGTGCATTATGAAATAAATCATGATTTTCGAATCATAGATCAAATACATACTTTTCTAGTTGGCTACTACATAAGCTCAGCCATCCTCTCAATTAGAAAGAGAATCATGTTGGAAATCCTGACTATCCAATTCTGGAGTCCCGGTGCTCCAGCCTACCTACTGCGGAGTGGCATTCACACACTAAGTTAAACTTCAACCCCATCGTAGTATTGTACGGTTGAAGCTAAGTAGAGCCGAACCATTCGAATCAATCAATATAACTTAAGTAAGATCTTTCAATTCATATCGAATCTATGTGATTCCACTCTATTTATTTCAACTCATTCTAATCATTTCCAATCAATCTAATCACATACTTAGTCTGCGTATCACATCAAAGTACAATACTTTGTAAGACAATAGCAATAACAATTGAGAATAATATGAATAATGCGTATAAGTAATTATTTAGACATTTGAGGGCAATAATAAAGTCAATATCAATATGCAAATGCAATTCAATTAAATAAAATCAAGGTAATTTACTAACCAAACCTAATATAGTTACCTGCCGTCTTTAATCGTCCATTACGATGTAGTTTTAGATAATTTGATGCACGTATTACATTTTGTTGGTGTCACTTTGTGTTTGGGCGAGGTACACCAAAAACCCTAAACCAACACCCATGGTGAAGTGCTAGATGAAACAGATAAGTACATGAGATGATCTCAGCTCAAGATTTCTAACGTTTTATGATTTTTGTTGGACCATGTTAATTGCCAAGGGTTCCATGTCTATGGACATACAAGGTCAATCTTTTACACCCTAGGAGCCTTATTGATTTAGTGTTTGTATAACAATCATCCTCAGTGATTGATTATGGAGGGTCTTATGCCTCTTTGAAGTGGAATTAACTCCATTTCTGGTCAATAGTTTCCAGCCTAGGGGTCCAACTATGTTTAAAGTCCCTTTTCCAAAAGAGACAGGGCCTGGTTAATTGCTTCACATTTCAATTTCTCTCCCAACCTCTAATCTTAAGGATATGTGGATCATTGGATTTTACGTTTTGAGAGTTTTCTAACGATATGTGGACCTCCTAGATCCGATGGACAAATAAAAAATTATGGCTATTTGAAATAGCTCTGACCCATTACAAGTGTTAGGTCCACTCGATGGGCCCATATCCGCTTGAGCGGATATCTTCCCAAGAGCATGTGCGCTCGAGCAGGGATTCATGTGCTTGAGTGCACAGTCTAGAAATTGCATCCGAAATTTGGAACTTCTTTTTCTCCATTCTAAATCTATTACATGGACCTTAGAGATGAAAATTTGGGAGGGCCACCTAGGCCTGGCCCAGAGGAAAAACCATGTAGCTTTACCCAAAAAAAAAAAAAAAATAGTTGCACCATGTAGAGTCTATAAATGTACATCTCCACGCATAGGAAAATTATCAATGAATAGGAAAACTTTTACAACATAACAATGAAAGTAGACAATAAAGAAATTCAGAGACAGCACGGAGGAAAGATCAATCGCCCAAGGTAAGGGAACCAAGAGACCAGCTCAAGAGCATCAACTAAGCACGAAGCTGACCCCAAAGAAGAAATTTAGTTCAGAACACCAAGAAGTTTACTACAGAACTAAGGAAGGATAACTACTAAACAACAGAAAAAAATCCAACGCAAAGGGAACAAATATTGCAACACAACACAATGCAGCATAAAGCTTGAGAGAACAAATGACGACGGGATGCGGAACTGGTAGCCACAACAAGAAAACCCAGCACCCAGCAATAAGACCGAATAGCAAATAGGCAGAACATGATCTTAGAGAGAAGCACCACTGCAGTAGGACTGGATGCTATCCAAGCAATAAAATAGCAGCTGGACCAGCGACTAAAATCACTTCAAGAAAGGGGCAACACCCGAGAGCACAATAAGAGAAACCTAGGCACATCACACAGTATGACATGAGAATGAAACCCAGCACACAACATTGGTTAATCTTTGCTCCATTTTCATTGTCTTTTATCATTCAACAAGCAATACCATTTTCATTGTGTTTGAACCTAATCTACTTTCTTGGAGTTCCAAAAGGCAACTCCCTGTTTCTATTTTAGTGTTCAATCAGTAGATAGAAGGATGGCTAATGCTGCATGTAAGAGCACTTTTGTGTGAGTAAAGTATGATCAAATGACTTTACCTCGTGGTTCAGTATTCTTCCTCTTTCTCTCAGCAAGTGGATCTCTCTCTTGCAAATTACCTATTTGAGAATCAAAACACAGTGAAACTCGATCGGTTGGCCCGACCGAACTTTCTACGATGCTCAAGTTAGTAGTTGATTTCTTTCAAAAGTCCCCTTTTTCCCTCTTGAATCCTCACTTTTTATATCTTTCTCACCTGGGTCTTTGGGCGCCCCTTTTGCTCTCGTTCTCAACCGCCAGATCATGGAGATCGGGGTGTTCGTCGCCTCCCATCTTGGGATGATTTCTCCCTTCTAGTTCAGGCCCTGCTTTATCCTTTTCTGCCAGCTGTCCCCAGCTTTCTCTACCCTGTCACCACTTCCTGTGATGGGCAGTTTTGGCAAGCCTGGGCCAGTTTCGCAGTTTGGGCCGTCATCAACCCGTGTCTGGGTTAATTCCTCAGGTTGGGCTGGCATCGACTTGAGTCTGGGCCAGTTTCATAGGTTGGGCTGCTCGACCGGAGCCTAATTAAAATATCCTCCCACAATTGCCCCCCAAACGTCTTTTCTTCTTTCCGTTTCTCGAGGAGAAAGGAGGCTTACAGTCCTTTTCGGTCCACGTGGCGCAGTTTGAGTAGCTGCCCTGCCTCGTTAGCCGAATGATGTCTCTTCATCTTCATCCATTGCGCTTCTTCTGGGAATACATAGCCCTTTCAAAGGGAACGCATCCCATTTTTCTCGCTCCATCTGAACCACCTCTTCCTTTCCTTTAAGATCATCTACGTAGGCCTCGATCTTCATTCTACTTCTTTACCTCTTCGTCTTTCACCCCTTCGATTGTAAGTTCCGCTTTCTTCAGTTTTCTTTTTGTTAAAATGGGTAATCTAAGACGCCTTCTCAACACTCCGAAAGGGCTTTCCAAGTTTAGGAGCAAGTATGGCATCCCCTTGGATGTGCAAGTTTGTGCCCCTCTTCCCGAAGAGTCCCTCGACGGCAGGTCCCAAGAGGCGATGCCCTTCCCCACTATTACCATTGTGGAGGGCAGCGTCCGTTTCCCATTGGACCCCCTTCTCGTGCATTTCCTTTCGTACGCAAATCTTTTTCCCCTTCAATGTGCCCCCAATCTATTTCGCATCGTGATGGGGGTGGCAGCATTGAACAGGCTGCTCGGCACCAGCCTAGGGGTGTTTGATATTCTATCTTATTATTTTCTCGTCCCTTTAAACAATCAAAAGACAATTTTTTATTTGAAGTCCCGCGACCAAAATAGGCTTCTTGTCCACTATCTTCTGGATTCGAACAAGCGTAGTAAAAGAGCTTTCATCGTTGTTAGCGGCAACTGGGAGGCGTCGACCACCTGGGGTGGGGTTAGCCAAGAAGTGCCTCGAGTTCTTGGCTACCCAGGTCGGCCCCCTCTTGCATCATATTCTTCTCTCTTATTTTTATTTTATTTTTTTAACAGTTTCTCGTTCTGTTTCTACCTGCAGATTCTACCATCAACCAGATTCCTCATTCACTTTTTCGGGCTGAGGATCTGAAGAGAGTCTTTGATTACCGTGGGTCTCCCGAGCTTCATGGTTAGGGTCGAGCTGCACATAACTTGGATATGAACGATCCTATGATAACTTCCTAGCCACTCCTTGGCATAATCTGGGAGAATCCATTCATCGTCCATCACGGAGAAAGATTCCAGCTGTGAAGATGCCTAGGTCTTCAAACCGGGGTAGTACAATCAGTGCCCAATCTTCTGCCTCTCAGCATTCTTCTGATCCACCTCCTTCTCTTGAGCAATCTTCCCCTAGTCGGAGACGAAGTGCTAGGAGGTTGTCACAATTGGTTGCTAATTCCAATACTTCATCTTCTTATTCAAAGCAAACTCCGGTCCTAAGTATTTCAGACAGCTTTTTCTCCTCCTCGGACCCCAAAAAATCCTCTTCCACCATGTCTAGGCGCAAGGCGAAAAACCAACTTGACAGTCTCGGCGATCTTTCTTCTTCAGAAACCGGTAAGACTTCCCTTCAAGATCCTTCTTCCATCCTCAGCAAAAGGCCTACTGTTGATTCTCCTCATGATCTCGGCTTGAAAAAGGCAAAGGGCAAGTCCTCGGCAAAGTCTACCAATGATTCCGACCCGCTCTCCCTGTGGTTGGAGGATTGCTTACCTCCATTGCCTCCTCAGCCGAGCCCTTCCTTGGGGCGTAAGAACTCACCTGGCTCCCTCCCCAAGCTTCATCCTTCCTCGGGTGAGGGAATAATTGGCTATCTATCGGTGGCTTTGTAACTAGGGAAGTCTGCTCTCCTCCCCTCGGACATGAACCTTCATGGAGCCATGTTCGACCATGTCCTAGTGTCCACTGGTGTTCCACAGTGTCTCCTTGTAAGTCGGCATTGCCCATATTGCATCTTTGCTTAGACCAGATTCCTCACTTCACTGCTTTTTCCTCCTTTCTTAGGGATGCCAAAAGTGGTTTGTTGCCTCGGACAGTATGGAGAAGAACCAAAAGTGGGTGGAGCGTCTTGAAATGGAGCTCGTTGCTTCTAAGGCTGCTCGGCGCTTGGCAGAGACTAGTGCTTCCAGTTCTTCCAAGGTCGCAAAGGTTGCAGAGGTTAAGGCCGTTGCTGCTTTGAATTGCCTGACAGCAAGCGAGATGGAGTTTGAAGCTCTTCGTTCCAAGATTGCCGAGATGGAAGTGGAAATGCGGGATGTCATGGAGAAGTCAAAAGATGCTATGTTCGAAGAGGTTGAGGCGATTTACCTTGAGCAGGTTAAGCAAATCAAGACCCTCGTGTTTAAACGAACATACGACGTGGGTCTTGGCGATGCCGGTGTTCCCAAGGATTCTCTTGTATGGGCCAAGCATGCAACTCAGCCCGAGGATCATGCGACCCAGCCGCTTCCTACCTAGGCTTCCTCCCAAGATCCGGCAGGGGGGTCTAGTTCGAATGCGGGTGATGATGGGAACACTTCTCTAGTTGCCGACCTTGCTCCATCTACCTCTAATGACCCTAACGTTGTTTGAAGATTTGGATTTTACCCTTTTTTATGTTGTACTTTGGTGGTGATGAATTGCCCAAGCTGCAGGCCGGACGTAATTCCCCTTTTGGTTTTTCTGTCTTTTGTGTTTATGAATGAAATGCTTATCCCTTTTGGTAAATCTGTTTATTGCCTATTTCTACTGCTACTGTCAGCCTGTATCCGAACTCTTTTTAGCCCAATGCTTGCATCGTCATGCCAAGACATTAGTTAAAAGGAGATCAGTGCAGTATACCTAGTTTAGGATCTTTCCAGTTAGGATTTGTTTTCATTTCAGTACGAAGTAATGGGTTTGTTACTGCCTTGTTATTTTTAGGCCTTGGCCTTTTCATGGCGTGGTTGTTCCAATATGATATGTCCCTCTTGTGGATCCCGTCCATAAACAGTGTATGGGGTGATTTCTTCTTGGCACAAGATAAAATAAGGCAACTTTCATTAATAAAAATGTAAGATACAAGAGTGACAGTACCTTAGATACAAAGGTTAGAAATAGAACTTCAGATTCACCACGTTCCAAGGTCTTGGGAATCCTTTCCCTTTAAGTGTCTCTAGGTGGAATGCTCCTGTTCCCCGGATAGAAGCGACCCTGTATGGTCCCTCCCAGTTCGATCGTAGTTTGTCATGGCTGGGGTCTTTAGTGTTTGGAGCACCTTTCTCAAGACCAAGTCTCCGACCTTGAACATCCTTTTTCGGACTTTCTTCTGGAAGCTCCACGCTAATTGCTGCTGGTAGGCAACTAATTTGATTAGCGCCCATTCCCTTTGTTCTTCTATCATGTCAAGCTGCTCGGCGATCCTCTCCTTGTTTCTCTCGTGGCTGTAAGCCTCTGTCCTCGTGATCGGCAGTCCAATCTCCAGTGGGGTCACTGCTTCCATTCCATACGCTAGGGAAAATGGGGTTTCCCCGGTAGATCTTCTCTGAGTCGTCCGATAAGCCCATAAGACACTAGGGAGTTTGCTCACCCATCCCACTTTTGCCTCGTCCAGCCTTTTTCTTTACACTAGTGAACAAGGTTTTGTTGGAGCTTTCAGCTTGGCCATTACTTTGTGGGTAAACAAGGGTCAAGAAGTGATGCCTAATGTCAAATCATTCACACAAGTTTCTAAAAGCTTTTCCTTCAAACTGCTTCCCATTATCTATTACCAATGCTAGAGGTATTCCAAACCTGATTATGATATTTTTCCATACGAACTTCTCGGCATCACTTTCCTTGATATGGACCAGAGGTTCCGCCTCTATCCACTTAGTAAAATAATCAGTGGCTACTATGAGAAATCTGAAGTTACCTGCCGCCCTCGGCATAGGTCCAACCATGTCGATTCCCCATTTATCAAAAGGCCAAGGACTCACTATCGAATTCATTTGCTCGGCGGGCTAATAGATGTCCTTACCGAAGCGCTGAGATTTTTCACATTTCTGTACCATCTGTAGGGCAACCTTCTGCATGTACGGCCACAAGTATCCTTGTGACATTGCTCGGTGGGCCTAACTCCGTCCTCCGACATGCCCCCCACAGCATCCCTCGTGGATTTCCCACAATAAGTTTGGAACAGTATCCGGGTGGACGCATTATAGGTATGATCCCGAGTAAGACCGCCGATAGAGCTTGTTTGTTTGGGGATAGCCAAAATCTAGCAGCCTTTCTTTTGATCTTCCGGGTTTTTTTGGGGTCCTCTTGAAGTGTATCTTCCTTTAAGTACTTCATTATTGGTGTCATCCAGCTTGGAACTTCTTCCACCTGGTCGACGCATATGACCAACCGTCCTACTATGCTTGGACCTGCTTGATAGTAGACAATGACCTCCCTCCGTAGCTCGGATTTTATGGCAGTAGCCAAACTGGCTAAGCTATCTGCATGTAAATTTAGCTCCCGACCAATCTGCTTTACCTCGACATCTCCTATTTCTTGAATCAAGCGCCTTGCTTCTAGGACATATGTGGCCATCTAATCGTCCCGAGCCGCGTATTCTCCAGTTAGTTGGTTGGCCACTAACTGTGAGTCACAATGAATCATCAATTGCCAAATCCCAAGCTCCCGGGCCATTCTGAGCCCAGATAATAATGCTTCATATTTTGCTTCATTGCTCGACGCATCAAATCCCAATGTGATAGCTCGTTCCATCACTGCCCCTTCTGGCATTATGAGTACCACGGCAGGGGCCTAAGCCTCCTAAATTGGATGCTCCATCCACATACAATTGTCACTGCTCGTCGGACCTCGTATCGCCCTTCTATCGACCTGTCTCGCTTTGCTCGAGCTTCTCCTTGTGCGTGAATTCGGCTATGAAGTCGGACAACACCCGACCCTTTACTATGCTTATGGGAGTTATTTTGATGTTATGCTAGCTGAGATCTATTGCCCATTTTACTAGTCCGTCGGACAAGTCGGCCTTTTGAAGAACCGTCCGCAGTTGGTCAAGACTTTGATCGTATGGGCCTGAAAGTAATGCCTTAGCTTCCAGGCTATGCACACCAAAGCCAAAGCGAGCTTTTCAAGTGGCAGGTATCTTGTTTCTGTATCTAGCAAGGTCTTACTGACAAAGTAGATTGGTTGAGGTTGCTTCCCCTGCTCCCTCATTAGGGCTACACTGAATGAATGTTGAGACACCGCCAAGTACAACACCAGCTCCTCCCCAAGGCTCTGAATGGAGAGGACAGGGGGGAGCTTAAATATTGTTTGATCTATGCAAGTGCCTCATCGCAATTTTCGTCCCATACTTTCTCTGTCATTTTCTTTAGGGCACGAAACAATAGTTGGCACTTGTCTGAACTCCTTGCTATAAAGCGATTCAGGATAGCGAACATACCTGTCAACTTATGCACTTCCTTCTTTGAGCTGGGTCGCTCCACCCTTTGCACAACCAGGACTTGGTCGGGGTTGGCCTTTATCCCCCTCTGAGTCATAATGTATCATAGGAATTTTCCCGAGCTAACCCCGAAGGAGCACTTCGAGGCGTTCAACTTTAATTTGTATTTCTGTAGGATGTCGAACACTGCCTTGAGATCATCCTCATGAGTGACATTTTCTTTGCTTTTTATTACCATATCATCAACATAGGCCTCCACCGTTCTTCCAATCAGATCTTGAAATATTTTGGTGACTAACCTTTGGTATGTTGCCCCCGCATTCTTAATCCCAAAGGGCATTCTTTTGTAATAGAAGCTTCCCTTTGGTGTTATGAATGTCGTTTTCTGTTGGTCAGCCTCATCCATTGCGATTTGGTGGTATCCTTGATATGCGTCTAAGAAGCTCATTCGTTCATGCTCCGCCATGGAGTCCACAAGCAGATCAATTTTTGGAAGTGGGAAGCTGTCCTTGGGACAGGCTTCATTCAGGTTGGTGAAATCCACGCACACCCTCCATTTCTTATCCTTTTTCAGCACAACAACCGCGTTGGATAGCCACTCGGGGTAGTGCACCTCCCATCTTGCATCCGCTTCTAGTAGCTTGTCAACTTCCTCGTTCACTGCTATTCAACAATCTGGGGCACGCTTCCTCTGCTTCTGTATTACCGATTTTGCCCTCGGGTCCAAGCCCAATTTGCGGCTAATGACCTCGGGATCAACTCCTAGCGTCTGGTGTGGAGTCCAAGCAAAGTCATCAGCGTTCTGATTGAGGAGCTGAACCAAGCTGCTCTGTTCTTCCTCGGTCATTGATACTCCAATCATCCAGTACCGCTCAGGAGATGGGACACCTCCCCCCTGAACTGTAATTTTCTTCAGCTCCTCCACAGCAGCGTCAGTCTGGTCGGTACCTTGATCTCCGGCTACCAACTGGCCCGACTGTGATTGCTATTTTAGGTTGGCCTTCCCACTTGAACATATGCCTTCCTCATCCGCCCTTTTCGTTTTTCCCTTGATTGCCGCGATCAGACAGCTTCTGGAAGCTACCTGATCTCCCTTGATTTCCATCGTTCCCTTTAATGTCGGAAAACGGATCATCTGACGATAATAAGTCGACGGGACTGCCTTTATGCGATGAATCCACGTTCGCCCCATGATGGCGTTATACGGAGACGTTACGTCAATCACTAGGAGCTCCACATCTAGTCAAATAGGGCCCTCACCGACCTGCACAGTGACCAAGCCCAACGATTGCACTACTTGCCCACTGAACCCGAACAGAGGTAGGCCTCAAATCAGACTGTTTCAAGCCAAGCTTATCAAATAGCTTTGCATACATAATTTCCGATGAACTCCTTGGATGTATCAACATCCTTCGGACATCGTACTCTTGTACCCACAGGGTTAGCACTAGGGCGTCCTTGTGAGATTGGACCACATCCCGTAGTTCCTCGTCCGTGAATGAGATCTCACCATCTCTTCGTCCGATCTTGCTAACAATAAATTGGCTTTGTGGTCATCTGATATACTTCCTTTAGATGGGCAATCATCTTCCTCTGGTTCCTGACAGATTGGGCTATCATCTCGGCTAGGCTTGTTGCCCCATGTACTACATCATCACCCAAACATGTGTCTCCTTCTCAGCATCGCTTCTTACCACCTTCCGAGCCACATTTCTTAGAGCCTTTTTTGTGCGTGGATCCTCCACATATTTTTTCAAGTGTCCTTCATTTACCAAGTCTTCCAGGTGCTGCTTAAGCATCCGGCAATTCTCCGTTAAATGGTTGTTCTCCCGGTGGTAAGTGCACCAGAGGTTAGGATTTCAGCTCCCTAGATCACTGACCATCTTCGAATGTCTTTTAAAGTATGGCCTGTCTTTGATCCAGTTCAGGATCTTACAGATCAAGACCTTGAAGATTGTGAACACACCTTCGTAGGCTGCTCTCGTGGGTTCAGCCCGGGCCGTTCTTCTTTCCGACCCTTCCCCAAACTCCCTTCTTCTCTTCCTCTTGGACCCTTCTTCTGCCGAGCGAGCCCACCTTGGCTCTGATGTGCCCATGTCTTCTTCCAACTTTATGAACTCCTTGATGCTCTCCATTAGCTCTCCTTCGGTGGTCGGGGACCGCTTCGTTAGTGACTGGCAAAGCTGGCTCTCCTTTGGCAACCCAAGCTTGAAGGTCGCCACAGCCACTTGCTCGTTACTCCCTTCTACCTCATTATAGAGGCGCCAGTAACGAACGCTGAACTCCTTTAGGCTTTCCGAGTTCTACTTCTTGAGAGGTAGCAACGCCCCGACATCCTTCGGCTGCTTGGAATTCATCACAAATCGTGTGACAAAAGACCCGGCAAGCTCCTGAAAACTATGGATCGAACTTGGCTTTAGACGAGAAAACCGCTTTAAGGCGAGATCCCCCAAGCTCGAGGGGAACACCTTACACATCATCGGCTCATTCCCTATCGACAACGCCAAAGAATGCTGGAAGTGCTAGACGTGGTCAGCAGGGTCTGAGGTTCCTTCATAGACCCATAGCTTAGGAATTGTGAACCGCCGAGGTGGGTCCGCCTTTTCTATCTTCTCCGAAAATGGTGATTCAAAATTTTGAGCATTCCTCATGCACCTTGCCCTGGTCGGATTTTCTGGTGGGTGCTTCTGGTCAATCAGCGCCCTTTCCATCAGAGCTTGTACATCCTTCTCGGCTAGTCCCGGTTGGGGAGTTTTCCTCCTTGGAGCTTCGTCATTTCTTGTGCTTCGTGTTTGGACTCCAGCATTTCCTTCCCTTCGGGGTTGGGAACTCGAAGTTTTGCTTCCTTCGTCGCTCGCTCTAGCCCTTGCTTGGCTATGTCGAGCCTTTGACTCAGAGTGTTGACCCCTTGGCTCCCGCACTATTGTGCGCCCTTGGCGCCCCCTCTCCCATGCCTCAAGAATATTTTTCGAGCTGAAGGAACGTCTCTGTTCCCTTTTTTGCTGCTACCAGTTATTACAATAGACAATTAATTTTCTCTTGTTGTCGCTTGACTCCCTCGGCCAAATCTTGAACGGCGTCTTTGCAAGTCTGCTCGAGCCGGTCATATGTATTACGTGGCGGGTTTCGCCTTGGGAGTCCACAACTCTGTTTTCAGTGCGTTTCCCCCTGCAATTTTTCTAAGGAAGCTGAGGCGAGGCTATCACTCAGCTCGGGCTTACGTGATGAACTTCCGATTGGACCCGCCCTTTCTTTTCTGCAGAAGAAACGGTCCAGTTGCTTTCCGTGATGGGAAATATTCAGAATATGTCCCATCAGAGTGATTGGTCAAGGGGTCCTTGCCCAACCATTCACATTGGTTTTTGGGTCATGCTTCCTCTGCCTGAGGTGGAGGCCCTTTAATTCGGGGTAGTTATCCTGGACTTTGTTCTTGGTCTGACATTATCTTCAACAAAGCGGAGCATGAGTGGACTTCGTCTCTCCGCTTCCCACAGACGGCGCCAATTGTAAGAGCACTTTTGTGCGAGTAAAGTATGATCAAACGACTTTACCTCATGGTTCAGTATTCTTCTTCTTTCTCCTAGCCAACGGATCTCTCTCTTGCAAATTACCTGTTTGAGAATCAAAATACGGTGAAAGTCGATCAGTTGGCCCGACCAAACTTTTTCCGATGCTGAAGTTAGTAGTTGATTTCTTTCAGAAGTCCCCCTTTTCCCTCTTGAATCCTCACTTTTTATATTTTTCTCACCTGGGTCTTTGGGCGCCCCTTTTGCTCTCGTTATCAACCGCCAGATCGTGGAGATTTGGGTGTTTGTCGCCTCCCGTCTTAGGATTATTTCTCCCTTCTGGTTCAGGCCCTGCTTTCTCCTCTTCTGCCAGCTGTCCCTAGCTTTCTCTGCCCTGTCCCCACTTCCTGTGATAGGCAGATTTGGCAAGCCTGGGCCAGTTTCACAGCTTGGGCCGGCATCAACCCGTGTCTGGGTTAATTCCGCAGGTTGGGCTAGCATCGACCTGAGTTTGGGCCAGTTTCATAGGTTGGGCTGCGTCAACCCGAGCCTGATTAAAATATCCTCCCACACTGCAGCCGAAGTAACAAGGTTTAAATCTCTTCTTTGAAACTTTGGGGTGTCCTATGCTGTGATAACTTGAGTGCTATGTAATTCTCTACAAATCCGATTTTTCATGAGATTAGTAAGCAGATAGAAAGACAATTACTCCATCTGCAAACATGTCACCTGAAAAGAATTTGTTTATTCAAATACATATCTTCAAATCATCTAGCCAATTATGCTCTTCCCAAGGGGCTTTCTTCAAAACAATTTATTTGCTAAATGATGAATTGAATTTCGCTGAAAGAACACTAAACTTGAGGGGCACTGTTGTGCACTAATACTAGTGAGGTTTATCCAAAATTCCTTATTAACTACAGTGACTGTGGAGCAAGAAATATGCATGTTACAACCTCCCTAGCCAAACTCAAATTTATCCAAATTCCATATCTAATCGAAACTTGGTTTTTAGACAAAGAACATAAACTAATAGATAATTCTTTAACTAGTCTTAACATTAAACATGACATTGTTTCTTTTCTTCAATGCATCTCTTGCTACATACCCAACTGCCTTTATTCAGGTTATTGCTACACACCCAACTGCCTTTATTCAGGCCATCTGTTCTGATCTGGACTCTTCTTCTCATTCCTTACAATGTATGAAAAGCGTCTGAAAATTGTTAGAGATCCATTTGATGCCTTACCAGTATCCCCTCCACAATAGAGGAGGGCAAATGAATAACTGTCGTAAGAAGATCATACGACGTGAAAGCAGAGTTCGTATCTTCAAAGGCAATAGAATAGTTGTAAGTAGTTTAGCTAGTCTACTAAGAGATTTCAAGGCTAGTGACTGAAGTGCATAAATTAATATAAATTCAACTTGAAAACTTGAGGTTTATTTAGGGCACGTTTGGCAACGGTCTTAGGGTCGGATTCCTCTCCCAAAATCCATCATAGCGCGGATTTTCTTTGTTTGGTTCACATGGATTTGGAGAAGATAGACTTCAGAAATCTGTGCTTGTGATTATTTCAGAGTTCGGACCACCCCCCATCGGATCAAAGGAATCAACGGAACAATGGATTTGCGGAGCTACAGTAGATCTGGACGGTAATACAGGCAGACCGGTTTTTGTGTTTTTTTGGTTTTTATGGGCCCCACAATCAAGATCTGAACCGATGATTGTGTTAAGAAGGTCCATAACGGCTATGTCCCAAAATTTCAGCCGTTGATTCATTTTAGATCATGAGATTTAAAAAAACAAAATTGGACAGTAACGGACAGTAACATTAACGTTTTATAGTGGAGGTAATGTGGCCCTAATAAGTTTTTGCTTTTGGAATGTACCTTTTAGATTTCATAACCAATATCTAAACCGTTAGTAACAATTAAAAACTCAAAACCGGCTATCTCACCAAATTTCAGCCGTTGATTCATCATATATCTCGAGATATGTGCCAAAAGTCTTTACTGTTCACGGTTAATATATACCGGTGCCAAAACAGTCCGTGTTTTTCAGTTTTTTGATTTCTGTGGGGTCCACAATCAAGATCGGAACCGTTCATTATTTCAGGAAGGTCAGTCACGGCTACCTCACCAAATTTCAGCCGTTGATTCATCTTATATCTCGAGATATGTGCCAAAATGTCATTACTGTTAATTGTAAATGCATACCGGGTGCCAAAACAGTCCGTTCTTTCCATTTTTTTTGGTTTATGTGGGGTCCACAATCAATATCGGAACCGTTCATTATTTCGGGAAGGCCAGACACGGCAAGGTGATCAAATTTCGGCCGTTGATTCATCTTATATCTCGAGATATGTGCCAAAATATTATTAATTTTTAAAGAAAATGCATAACAGTCCAAACATGGAACTCTTTATCAAGGAATCATACCTGATTCTTTGGAGATGGAGAGAATCCCCTAAATAGAGGATTCCTCTCCTAGCATGGACTGATGCCAAACGTACCCTTAGTTTCAAGTCCATCAGAAAAGCTAATATAATCACTGTTTGGGGTTGTTACTGTGAACTTGAACATTGGATTTTGACTTATTTTTTATGCCCCTTAATTATCACAATATTAATCAACAGGAATTTTTACTGAAAAAAAAAATCAACAGAAATTCGGGTCCTCCTGCAGCAAATACGATCTGTTGCAACTAGGATTCAACGTGGCCCAGCTCGTTCTAGCCTCGAATAAGCTGACTCTTTGAGCCCACATCTGGAACTCAGATTGATAATCTGACACTATATCTGAAAGGGATTGGGCCCTGACGCATGTCTGCTGCCATGATGAAGCGATAAGCAAATGGGCTTGGTCTTAACCTGACTCCACCTGACCAATTGTGGCCCTTGTGCAATAAGGGGCGCCAACAAGCCAAGCTAGCTCGCAAGCCGGCTCAATGTCAGCTCCATTAAGCTTGAGAAAAGCTTAGCTACTAGGCTCAGTTTGGCAGAGCTTGTTATAGGCTTGATTACACTCCGACTCATGCTCAGCTTATAGAAGGCTCGATCTGGCTGGATGTGTGGGGATATTCTAAGTATACATTTAATTGAAAAAATATAAATGTAACATAACATTATTAGTTTTAAGTTTAACTATTTTTTAAATGGACAATGTTCATGTGCATCATTCCCTCACCATATGGTGAAGGACAAACTCAATGGGGCCCACATAAGGTTCCATTGATCATGGGACTTTGGGGGGGGATGGAAAGAGGCATATGAGATGAGACCATATATCAAGTTTGAGGTCAATCCCAAGTCTCTAACCTCTTCATCCGTGACCCACAAATTTAACGACTTTATATTAAAGGAAAACTTTGACCCTCAATCCAACGGTCTAATCTAATCAGATTAATGAAAACTCAATTGATCCATTGTAGTTTAGGTTCCATGTGTGTGGATGATTTGGGTGAATCATAAAGTGGCCCCACTATGTTGTCCCTCACCATAATGTGGTGAGGGATAGATGCACATCAAAATTCTATTCATCAAATCAGTCCACAAAACTCAACACAGACTCTTAGTTCCCTGCATGTCCATCACCATCTACCAGGGGCTACCTTCGTCTCTGTCATTGGAAACAAACAGCCACTATACCCTCCATCATGTCCAACCCACTTTGATGGATCAATAATCAGAACCCACCTGCAACTCTAATCCTTAAACCCAATCCACCCAATCAAACCTCGTGCACCACTCTGCTGTCTTATTCATCTGATCAAACAACCATAGCCAGGCCTAGGATTCATGTCACCACTTTTCCAAACCTTGATGGGCAGGCGTGGAACAACCACATCGTTTTGGAAGATGGGTTCTGAACTTGGTTCTTTTCATGTACTTAATTATGTAGTGGAGCCAAGAGATCTAACCTGTTGATTAATCTGGGCCAAGGATTTATTAGTGGGGCCCTGGGAGACATTGGAGGTCAGCTCCATCAACGGTGCTGGTCGGTGCCGCCCACAATCCGAGTCACCCAGCTTTGCTGGCGTCGGACACTATTATAGAATGGTGTTCTATGTTGAGTGAGGATAAGGTGGCTTTGACTTGCTTGTATAGGAAGGGGATGAAATGGTGACCTGATGACTTGATGGCCTGTGACCTGTAACCTGTCATGTATTGGAATTGGAAAAAAAAAGGGAATGGGATGACCTGGATACTTGATAAGGATGGGAATATTAAAGTAGAAGGTGTGGTGATGACATATGATGATGTAATTTGATTTGACTCTTAATGTGGTGAAATTATTTACATTGTGTTAGAAAAAGAAAGAGACTAAGAAAAAAATGATTAGAGGGAGAAGAGAGAGTTTTCTATTATCTTATTATCTGTGTGTACAAATACAAAAGGGAGAAACCTATTTATAGGCAAAGTAACCTCATAAGATAGAAATCCTAAATCTAACCCTAACTCATCTTAAGTGGGCATCCACCCAAGATTCATATCTTATAACACTCCCCCTTGGATGACCACTATTCAATGACAGTTGCCTCATTAAAAACCTTGCTAAGGAAAACCCAGTGGGAAAAACCAAAGTTAAGAGAAAAAGAGTACAACATCCTTTAAGATCATTGAACTGGTGTTGGACGTGCATAATGCTGCCTCGTTAAAACCTTAATTAGGAAAACCCGGTGGGGCAAAACCTAGAGAAGGAAAAAGAGTACAGCGCACAAATGTCCATGGGTAGCATACTTCAGGATGCTCCCTGATAAA
This sequence comes from Camphora micrantha, assembly GCA_003546025.1. Classification (NCBI taxonomy): domain Eukaryota; kingdom Viridiplantae; phylum Streptophyta; class Magnoliopsida; order Laurales; family Lauraceae; genus Camphora; species Camphora micrantha. The sequence continues at coordinate 31,459,593 of QPKB01000009.1, read as the reverse complement.
CAACTCCCCCTGATGATAGCAACCATTTACATAGTTTGATGATGAACTTTACGCGTGCCAATCTTATATACAAACTTCTGGAATATTGATTTTTGGTAAAGATTTGGAAAACAGGTCAGCCAGATTGGTAGTCGAACGAACTTACTAGACTTAAATTTCATTATTCTTCTGAAGTTCATGAGTGAAGAAAAACTTTGGTGCTATATGTTTAGTCTTGTCTCCTTTAATGAAACCTTCTCGAATCTGTCTTATGTATGCTTCATTATCTTCATAGATAATATTCGAGATACCTGCAATAGAAGGTAATTGACAAGAACTACGAACATGTTGAATCAAAGATTTTAGCCATACATATTCCTTACTGGCTTCATAAAGAGCCAAAATCTCAGCATGGTTGGATGAAGTAGCTATCAAAGTCTGTTTAGTAGAACACCAAGAAATGACGGCATTATCATTAAGAAACACATAACCTATCTGTGATAGACCCTTATGAGGATCAGAGAGATAACTTGAATCTGCATATCCTATAAAATTGAAATATCTACGATCACAAGAATAAAATATACCTAAATTAGTTGCAGTGCCTTAATTGGATTGAGTACATACTCATTGGCTTTACTTCAGGCAAAGAAAATCCTTCTGAGATTTATAGAACGTGATTCCATGTCCCAATCATCATCATCATTTCTATTCCATCTCTCTCTCTTGAATAATTGTAAAGTATAGAGATCTTTTCATTATCCGGTACCGGTGCCTCTTCAGGGGCTTCCAAAGTCTCATCAGGGACTTTTATTATTCTAGAGAGAACAAATTTTACCATAACCTCTTTAGGAGGGTTATGTGCCTCTTCAGAAGGAACCTCTTCAGGAGCGTTACTTACCTCTTCGGGAGGAACCTCTTCAGGAGCGTTACATGCCTCTTCGGGAGGAAACCTATTAAGGAGCGTTACATGCCTCTTCGAGAGGAAACCTCTTCAGGAGGGTTATGTGTCTCTACCGGAGGACACAATGATGATTGGTCATTTCTTCTTTTCCCCAAAGCTGAGTCCTTTAAACCTATAGGGCTGTCACGCTTCTTGCGTACTTCATTTTCACATTGTGAAGTACGTAGATCTAGATGAGACAGACAATAAGTATTCCATGTTAGTTCTCGTCGTTCTTCAGGAACATATTGTTCTACGGGAACAATACGTTCTTTAGGAACTATTTTATCTCCCCCTAACAGCGGGAATATTGTCTCATCGTATGGGCTCTTCCGGAGCATTCAAATATTTGCACAGGTCCAACTATGGTGGATACCTTTTGTGGAATAACAATTCTGAGAAAAAATTTTGATTTTTCATAATGGTGTGTGTTATGGCACTATCTACTAAACATAGATTGTCCTCAGTTCCATGATTCATACCTTAAATAATGAATCAATATAACTATACGATCACATGATAAAACTGAAATAAGTAATACATTAATGAAAAATAAAGATCCCCATCATAAATGAAAAGTCTAAGAAAATGCATTTCAAATTAACTAAAACAAAATAAAATCAAGTTTGTGAAAGTTCAAAGAATTATTGGTCTTCTAGACCATGCCAGGGGGTGCTGCCAAGTGAGTGTTAAATGCCTCATTGTCCAGAGGTTGGCTGTCCTCATCCTTAAAAAAGTCTCGAGCCTCCAAGTTTGTGATATCAATTGGAGGCCTCTCTGATGTCATTGTATTCCAATTCCAACCTTCCGGATCATTTGCCTCTGCTAAATGAACAGAGGCCTTGTATGCTTTGTATTGTTCCGCCACTTCCTTTGGTGCACGGCAAGTGCATGACCAATGCCCACTTCTTCCACATCTATGGCACGTGTCATCAGGACGGTGGGTAGGTTTAGCTGGTGGATTTTGGTTGTTCTTATGTTGAGGGGCATGCCACTTCTAGTGATTTTTGAATTTTGGAGGGGGGCCTTTAAAACCACCTCATCTGGAGGAGTTATGTCTGTCATTCCCCCTTCCTCTGCCTCTGTTTGAGTTACAACTGGCATTTGCTTCAGGAATTGCCAAAGATCCAGTAGGTCTGGGGTTATGACTTTTCATCAATACTATGTTATTCTGTTCAGTGACTAGGAGACAGGAGATGAGTTCTGAATATTTGGAGAAACGTCGTTCTCGATACTGTTGCTGCAGGAGCACATTCGAAGCATGAAAAGTGGATAACGTTTTCTCCAACATCTGCTCCTCCGAAACCTTTTCACCACATAATCTTAATCTGGAAACAATATTGAATATGGCAGAATTGTATTCAGATACTGTTTTATAATCTTGTAACCTCAAGTTTAACCATTCATTCTGGGCAGTTGGCAGTATGATCATCTTCTGGTGATCATATCTATCCTTCAGGGATTTCCATAGGCCTGCTGGGTCTTCCTCGGTAAGGTATTCATTTTTGAGGTCGTCATGTATGTAATGGCGCAAGAAGATGAGGGCTAATGCCTTTTCCTCTAGGGACATCTTGTTACCTTCCTTTATGGTCTCTCCTAGCCTTTTGGATTGCAGGTGGATTTTAGCATCCAATTGCCATGATAAGTAGTTGTCCCCATTTATGTTAAGTACTTTAAAGTCAATTTTAGCCAAATTTGACATCATGTAAGAACTGTAATAGAAAATATATATATTAAGTTAACCGTATGCAGATAATCAATAAAGTAAAAGGGAAAGAAAAAAAATGAAACCTTAACATCAGAAGGAATTTAGGAAGGAATTTAAACATGACAAAATAAATTGGCCAATAAAAAGTTAGAACATTAAGTTCTCAACTTTGAGAATCAGAACTGCTGGTTCTATCAAGACTTCAGGCTTAATTAAGAACTTCAGGTTCATAATACATGAAATTAGAACTGCAAGTCTGTCAAATCTTCAGGTTTGAAATAGAAGTTCAGGTTCTGTTCAATTATCAGAACTTCTGGTTCTGTCAAATCTTCAGGTTTGAAGTAAAACTTCAGGTTCTATCAAATTATCAGAACTTCTGGTTCTGTCAAATCTTCATGTTTGAAGTAGAACTTCAGGTTCTGTCAAATCTTCAGATTTGAAGTAGAACTTCAGGTTCTATCAAATTATCAGAACTTCAGGTTCTATCAAATTATCAGAACTTCTGGTTCTGTCAAATCTTTAGGTTTGAAGTAGAACTTCAGGTTCTGTCAAATCTTCAGGTTTGAAGTAGAACTTCAGGTTCTATCAAATTATCAGAACTTCTGGTTCTGTCAAATCTTCAGGTTTGAAGTAGAACTTCAAGTTCTGTCAAATGATCATATTTAATTTCATGGCCATATAATTTTATGGATATGAATCTGCAGGTTCATATCATTATTCAAACTTCTCGGACTGCTAGTCCATAGATTGGTGAACTTCAGGTTTAGTTTTTAGAACTTCTGGTTCTATTTTGTGATCCATTCATAATATTGATAAATTAAAAAAAAAAATATGGAAGAGGATGAACAGTAACCAAAACACTATGAATATTATGAACAAGCATTATAAATTGATTTCATGTATTCTAATAGATTGGATTTGAACTATGGTTTAGTTACCACTTACAGTATATGAAGAAAACATATTACCCTTTTCTGAAATCCGCGCTGGGAAGGATTCCGCGATGGAAATCTACGCTAGGAAGGAATCCGCACAGGGAATCCGATATGAAAATCCGTGCTGGGAAGGAATCTGTGCAGGAAATCCGCGATGAAAATCCGCGCAGGGAAGGATTTCCCTGTGAAAATCCGTGCAGGGAAGGATTTCTCTCCTCTTTGGGTAAGAAGGGTGGGTTTTTTTCCTTCCCTTAGAGCTTCGAGCTAATAACGTGTTAGAAAAAGAAAGAGACTAAGAAAAAGATGATTAGAGGGAGAAGAGAGAGTTTTCTATTATCTTATTATCTGTGTGTACGAATACAAAAGGGAGAAACCTATTTATAGGCAAAGTAACCTCATAAGATAGAAACCCTAAATCTAACCATAACTCATCTTAAGTGGGCATCCACCCAAGATCCATATCTTATAACACATCGCCCCTTTTGTTTTATTTATTTTCCTACTGCCAACAAGACCTCTTTGCACTAGGACCCATTTTAAACCAAACAGGTTTGAACTTAGTTATCTAGTACCATCTCCATACAGCTAAGGGAGCCCATATACTCCACAGCCTCGACCCACTTAGGCACATCAGATTTTCACTTGTCTCTGACCCATCTATACCTGAACATGTTCACTCAACCTATGTGCTAACCATGGGTGGGCCATTAATTAATATGAAACCACTTACATAATTGATTAACCTGGGCCCAACCCAAAATTATGCCAATCCATTTCTTAGGATTGTGACCCTAAACCAGGCCTATTCATCTCTCATTTTGGTCCAAACCCATGTACACATGTTCGAACTCACTTACATAACGCACTCGCTGATCACTTGGAAACTATCCTTGATAGAGGCTCACATCTCTGCATCAAGGACCTTAACCCAGGGCGGGTCAAATTAGTCAGATCCATCATCTATTGTTGATCAAGGCAAGTAACCTTACTAGGATCGTCTAGTACTTAGAGTTTTCAATTCTTTGTCTCCAATATGATATATCTAAGGATTTGTTATGTTACCTTCGTAATCTATGCTTGGATGCGTGGTGAGAGGGCCTGATCCTTGCATCTTAGAATTGCAGGATATTTGTTTATTATTGATTTAGTTAGAAAATAATAATCTTTGACTCAATCCCGATTAATGGTTTTAGCTACAATCAAACTTGTTGGACTTAATATTCCCCCTTAAGATCATAACTTTGAGAAATGAGCTATCGTTGAGAAATGCGTTCTTTGAGCTATCTGAAATTACATCCTAAGGTTGGAGCTTTGTACATTAATATATAGTTTGATTCGCTTTTCCAGCCTTCCTCAATTAGTAGATTAAAATTGAACATTATCAAACTTTGAAAAATATATACCATTGACCTCTAAGGCATCCTCTAAAGTATGGGCAACGCACCGTGGGGACACTCACACGCGGACTTTAGCCCCTTTTGGGTATGACATTAGGGAATTGGGAACCCCTTTGTGCGAAAATTACTAGTCGGCAGCCAGCTCCTTTTTGTTTTGATTTGGTTTGGTTACCGGTGATGCTGGCCTTGTGCCAGTTATTTGTGATTATAAAATGGTTGTACCTGGCGGGTACCTTTGTGCTTTGGTCAATTTTGGTAAGCATACTTTGTTAATTTAGTTTACTAAGGAGGTGCCTTATTTTAGTTTTAATTCAAGATATTATGCTCTATTAATATGATGTCATTCCAATATCCAATCTACCTTGTTATTTTGATTACCTCGATCATGGCATTTGGGCTTTAGTCAGCAGCCAGCTCCTTTTTGTTTTGATTTGGTTTGGTTACCGGTAATGCTGGCCTTGTGCCAGTTATTTGTGATTATAATAAGTTGTACCTTACGGGTACCTTTGTGCTTTGGTCAATTTTGGTAAGCATACTTTGTTAATTTAGTTTGCTAAGGTTATCTTAGTTTTAATTCAAGATATTATGCACTATTAATATGATGTCATTCCATCCAATCTACCTTGTTATTTTGATTACCTCGATCATGGCATTTGGGCTTTAGAACATTTGTATATCAATGTCCCATATATTAAATTTGTCGTCAATTGACTGAAGAATCGTTTGCTACGGTTTCGTAGTCTGTTTACTTGTGGAGTTTTACTTATGGTTGTTTTGTTCTTATGTTTCAAAGGTCGATCCGAAATCCAAGGAACCTTAGAATGTTTATAGGGATGGGCAGAGACATGAGTAGCACATCACTTTATTTTATTAGCTAGTAGACTTGAGAAAAGTATTTAGTTTGTGGATCATTTCGATTCCTAGTTTAGATATAAGACATTATGAGATTGTCATATTGTATGTGAATGGTTTATTTAGTGAGCAATGACATATTTAATTATTTATTAATTTCTTTTATGTGACATAATTTAATCAACACATGAAGTGGGACCGTCGCGTCACGAAATTTGAGGGTCCTAAGGACCTCAAATCTTGGGGCGTGACATACACAATGGCAATTTTTTTTTCGTTGATAGATATTGACGATGACAATGATAGCAATGGTTTGTTAAAATCGTCAAGAAGCGCAGCAAAGGAGATATTATTATTCGTTTCAAGAAGGCTATGCGATGAAGACAATTTCCAACACACTCGTGGCAACATGTATGTTCTAAAGTTAAAACTATATTTCAACATTTTCAGCCTGGATCGAAAGTAATTTTTATTTTCATAACTCTATATTGCAGGTCTTTACAGGATGAAAGAAACGTAATCATTCGAGACGCTCCTAGCATTCAAAAGCCTGATAATAAATTAAAGGGCGAGCTACCACCATCACCTCTACCTTTTAAAAGATTTCCCACGATCGATATATAGGAGGATCACAATATAAAATTCCCAACAACATTGTCTTATTTTGCAGACGATGATGAGTCCATGTTCGAAGAAATCAATGTAGAAATGCTTCATGTGCATGGAAGCGAAAGTGTGCACAGCTTCATAGGTGATCCCACAACTAATGTGGTTGGGAATGGAAGTTTAGCAGCTGCCGAACTAATTAAATTAAGTGTCGAAAGAGATACTACAAGCATAAATGAAGAAGACAGCTTTTGAAAAACTCCCCTCGTGGACACGATGGTCCCTGATACTGTCGTGCCCGAAAAAGGGACCGGTTTAAGTAGGGTGATGTGGATAGGTATGGAGTTTCCTGATCATGAGGCTTTTAGAAAAGGTATAGCAAAGTAAGCAATATACAACAACTTCACCTTGAAACACGAGAGGATTAACATGAAGATGGTCCCTGTTAGTTGTAAAGGAGTAGATTGTCCCTGGCATATACATGCCTCCATGGTAGATTCTGGTCCACACTTCAGAGTTCGAAAGTATAATTTCAAATATTGTTGCTTTAAACCACTCATGGGAACTGCACATCGGCAAGCAACTGCGAAGCTAGTAACAGAGTTCATTGAAGAGAATGTGCGATACAATAACAATCTTAGGCCCAAAGAGATAATCAATGAATGTCAGATTGAGTTTGGGACCCGCATTACATATAGGAGAGCACATATGGCAAAGGAGATTACACTACGCGAAGTTAGTGGATCGTACGAGGAGTCTTTTATGATATTGTCGCTCTATTGCAACGAGCTTCATAGAACCAACCCCGGTTCATACACTACGTTGGAAATCAAGGAGGATGACCGATTTAGATGCTTCTTTTGGTCCTTCGGCCCATGCTTAAGGTCATTCCAAACCTCTTTAAGGCCATTGATAGCAGTGGATGGATCACACCTTCGTGGCAAATATCCAGGAGTGCTAATGGTAGCTGTAACACATGATGCAAATCATCAACTGTTCCCCACTGCATTTGCCTTTGCTAAAGCGGAGCGGCGTGATAGTTGGGAGTGGTTTCTTGCATACTTATCCTTGTCGTTGGGTGAGCCAAAAAATCTGACAATTATATCCGACCATCAGAAAGGTTTGATTCCTGTAGTACAAGCCATAATATCAAGCGCAAAGCATTGTTTTTGTTGCCATCATATAGCCGAAAACATAACGGCGGCTTTCAACGACCACGACATTATAAGAAAGTTTTGGAGCGCGGCGAGGGCATACCGACCTTGTGAGTACGATGCTTGCATGAACCACATAAAAAGTATAGATGAGTGTGCATATAATTACATCCATGTGATCGGCCGTCAGTTTTGGGCAACGGCATTTGCTCATGGACGCAGGTATGATATGCTTACCAGCAATGCTGCAGAGCGCACAAATAGTCTCTTAAAAGACACCCGAGTGCTCCCGATTACGAAACAAGTGGAAGAGATACGTGCAAAACTCATTGAATTCTTTCAGAGACGGTCAACTCAATTAGAAAGTATCACTTCACTACTAACTCCGAACGCAGAGAAGTACCTAGCCAAAGAGATGGAAGAATTGCGAAGGTTGATGGTACGGATAGCGCTATTAAATGAATATCAAGTGCAATCTTCAGAGTATGTTGATGTAGTTAATCTAGATCGCAGGTCATGCTCGTGCTGCCAATGGGACGTGATTGGGATCCCATGTTGCCATGTTGTTGACGCCTTGAAAGCGCGAAATATGAATTCATATGAATATTGCGAGCACTGGTACCTCACAAGCACATACCAAAAAACGTACAGTGATGTCATTCATGCCACCCGTAATAGAAAGCAATAGGAACAACATTTAACCACCGAGAGAGTCCTCCCACCATTAGCTAGCAAGCAACCGGGTCGACCAAAGAAGAACAGGATCTGATTAAAGATCAACATCGCAAGCGAAGAGTGGTAACTTGTTCGTGTTGTAGAGAGAGGGGTCATAATCGTGGGAGCTGTAAAAATCCACCAGTTCAATGATGACGTTGATGGATTTTGTGTTTTGGGGCAGCTCATGTAATTTTTTTGTTTTGGGGTATGTTTTTGGATAGTTTTTTTTTTTTTTTTTTTGTATGTATGTTTATGGTAAGTTTATTAAAATGGCGGTTTTGCTTTTTGTTGCATTTTTGAAAGTTTGTGTATAAATTATCATTTCTTTTGAAAAGATGTTTTGCAATTTGTGGATGCTTTTGTATAATTTATCATTTCTTTTGAAAAGAGGTGTGGAACCCATTATTTTGTTGTGGAAGATGATGTAATACATGTATGCAACGTAACGATTCTGCATGGATTTTTTATCTAATGCACGTAGAATGTCTCATTACAAGGTCGGTAATGACCGTAGGAGTGTTAAATAAGGTCACCATGACGCAGGCTAGCCATTTTTCTAACAAGAAGTTGTAACTTTTCAGGAAAGTAATGTGAAAATATTGATTGCAGGGTTGGTGATGACCTTAGCTTTGTAAAGTAAGGTCACCACCGACGCAGGTCACCCTTTTTTTAACTAAAAGTTGTAACTTTTCCAGGAGCTTTTTGGCAAAAATTTTAAGTACGGGTCGGCGATGACCTTGCCTTTGTAAATTAAGGTCATCACCGACGCAGGTTTTCCTATTTTTACAGTAGAAGTTGTAACTTTTCTAAGAGGTTTTTGTCAAAATTTCTAAGTACGGGTCCGCAATGACCTTACCTTTGTAAATTAAGGTCATCACCGACGCAAGTTTTCCTATTTTTACAGTAGAAGTTGCAACTTTTCCAAGAGGTTTTTCTCAAAATTTCTAAGTACGGGTCGGTGATGACCTTACCTTTGTAAATTAAGGTCATTACCGACGCAGGTTTCCCTATTTTTATAGCAGAAGTTGTAACTTTTCCAGGAGGTTTTGGCAAAATTTCTAAGTACGAGTCGGCAATGACCTTACCTTTGTAAGTTAAGGTCAACACTGACGCATGTTTCAATTTTTTTATGCCAAAGTTGTAACTTTTCCTAGAGGATTTAATGGTACAGGGTCGGTGATGACCTTAGCAGTGTAAATAAGGTTATCACCGACGCAGGTTTTATAAATTTTTAACCAAAAGTTGAAAATTTTCCTTGCATCCTCAGGTATTTTGAGTGTTATAGGGTCGGTGATGACACTGTATGAAGAAGGAAAAAAAAAAAAAAAAGGTATGCTGGGACTATGACATTTACATCAAAATACAATTATGTGTAACAAGAAAAAACAAATCATGCATTCAATTGACATTAAATCAACATCCGATATACAATTACAGTTAAATTCTGCACATCTCGTAAGTTTACAGTTAGAAATTCACAACATTCACAGCGTTACTTTTCAATTACAAGTTACATTACAACGCATTTAGAAGAACACATATAGCACGAGGAAATGTTCACTGCAAGTCAGGAGGCAAGACCGGGAGTGGAGGGAGGTTAAGCTTTGAAGCATTTCGAACCCAGTTTTGCTCAAATATATCAATGACAATTCTCCGCCGGTAGTACAAGATGTCTAACTGGGTGAACTTGACGGGACAACGATATACACAATGTTCCGCGAACGCACAGGCGAACAACCCAGAGTCATTTCCTTTGTCTTGAAATGGGATGTCCGTCTTTGTGGTCATCGTCTACATTATAGGCACCGACCACCCGTGATCCATGAATCATTGTTGAAGCCACAATCTCTGTCCAAACATATTGAAATTGCATGATACCTCAATTTTGAAATTTATTTACAATTCAAATAATATGCTGCCAAGAGAGGAGCAAATATGTACTTACGAATCTTTCACAGGTCTTATGGCCTCAGATCTCTCCATTTGAACTGTTATAGTACTCACAGCCGCTCTCATCGACATATCCAACAAGGACCAATGGTTGTGAGCGTGAAGGATGTAGACTAGAGTTTTGCACTCCATCGCGTCCATTACACGTTCTCCCTTTGGCCCAAAGGCCATGTCATCCCTAGTCTTTAGACCATTTTCTCGGTAACTCTGCAAGACAAGCATCTCAAACATCAAATAACTAGGACAAATATCCTAGTGAGTACAAAGCCAAAGTGGCTTTCATTTTTTATCGAACTTACGCACATACTAGGGTCAGCCAAGTATGCATCCTTACACCTTTCCCATAGTACTTCAAACCAAAAATATATGATACTCGAGTCCATCCAAGTGCCCTCGTCCAATAAATCTTTGAGGGACTTAGAATCGAAGCACAAGATTATCATATCCAGCTCCTCTTTTCCGTCAATGCAATGAGTATTGGGACGTTGAATTAGTAAAAGACCCAACAAAGACTGCATTACTACGGAACTGTTTTCAACAATTGCAGTTACCTATGCATATAATATTTATAGAAATCCATCAACAATTCCTTCTCCACATCCGTCAACATAACCCGTTTGGGGCAATGGATGTTGATAATCCAAAAACCTATCTAGGATCTTCCTCAGCCTCGGTATATGCTTGCACCTCCATATCAATGAATCGATTGTAGCCTGTGTAGGGGATACAATGATTGCCTGGCAAGTGACCTTCGGTGGAGTGCTGTATCCTTGAGGACTGGGCGAGACGAAGATAAGATCCTCAATAAGGATGTCATCCACATCACCAAAAGCTGCGTCAAAATTGCTGGCATCAGCTTCATTTTTGTGCTCCTCATCCAAAGTGTGGGAGGCTGATGCCTTGACGAGGAAGTCCTCTATCATCAAGTGAGCCTCGATACTAGGTTGAGGCTTCTTAGCGGGGATTTTTGAGGACTTCCCCTTAATCTCTACACGCTTTTGCGATTTGACAGTCTGCAAAATGAAACAAGTTGTGATGAGAAAATCACAAAAAACATTCATCAATTCGCAAAATGAAATGCTCAAATTTAATTATATCCTTATAAGAGCATCATCAACTTCCTCATCGAATGAACTACATGTCTCGACATAGTCCTGGTACATAGTCCCACATGTGGACCTAAATCTGTTGACATTTTTCTTAATCGAAGTTATGAAGGTGAGTAGGTCCACATTTGCAGCGATCGAACGATCGCATGACCGTACCACGTGGTTGAGGAAGAGAGAGACCTGTAGTGGACATATTGAAAAGATCCTGTTAGAAAATTAACTAAATCAATGTGAAGCAAAGTAAGGGATGTAATAGGTGTGAAAGTCATACTCGGGTCTGTGGGACGGTAGGAGCTTGGGCATTGGGTTGTGGGGAAGGATCCCTTTGTGGCTCGTTACGTTGCCTGACACGGCCAATATCCATGATGGTATTAACTTCATACCATCTCATGTATTCTTCTTCATCCTCCCCGCCTTTTGATTTTTTTCCTTTTCTCTTGAACACATTATTTGCCCGAGCTTCCCATGACTTCATCTCCTCCTCATTCACTAGCCTCCAATCTATAACAGATCTCCCCTTATTTTCTTTCCACACGATGGGCCTGATGAAGGGTGGAGGCACCATCTGTCTCAGGCCAAACTGCCTCATGACCCTAGGGGTAGGGTGACGCTCCAACACCCAATATGATATAAGCGGAGAGTCTGTTGTGAAGAGTGCTCTGTCAGACTTCGAGACATGCTTCGAAAAATCCTTTCCGTATTTCTTATACGGCTGCCACTCAAATTGTGCATTAAGCATTGATTAAGTTATAACTATTAAAGTAAGTATGAAAATTAATGGAAAATTGAAATGAGATCTTTCTACCTCTTTGGACGTGATGTAATTGAATTGCTTTCGCACTTCTCTTAAGGTCGTAAGATGGGACATTCCTAAAAGTCGGTTGGCCCATGTAACCATGAGGGGAAACTGTATGTCATGGTCTAAGCGGTTGCTTGGGCTTAGACCTCTACCAATCTTCATTCTGGTGTAAGCCCAGATCTGTTAAAAGAGAGGGATTCATTAGATCAATAAGATATAAATAGTGAAAGTATGAAGGAGAAATATATCAAGCTCACTTGAAGAAGCTGGAGGGGGCCAGAAAGAGACTTAAACTTCTTCTCCACAGCATCCCCCTCATCGGTAGAGTCAGGCATCTCACGCCTCTGGACCCCTTTCCAATATACACCCTTGTTTAGCATTCTATACAGGTTTGCTAAACAAGAGGAGGCTCATGAGTAGGGCCTAAACTCTCTAAACAGCTCTAAAATATAAAATGGGCCTCGTGCCCCCGAAGAATTGCAAAGAATCTGTCCCGCCACACAACAAAAAAAAAAAAAAAAACAAACAAATAGGCACAAGTTTTATATATTTCCCCGGCCTCTGTTGTCTTCTTCTTCACATCTCCTTTGCCTTTTTTCTTCTTTCCCTTTGGCTTCGGCTTCTCCTTCTCCCTCAACTCCTCCGAAGTGGGACGAAATACGCGTTCCAGCCATGTGAACTTAAGGGAGACCCCATTGTAGTCTTCTTTCATTTGGAGTACCACACCCAGAAGCTCCCGACAGAGATCATCAATCTCATAGTGGGTGTATGTCCGGCCCGTTATGGGCGAACCATCAATAGGTAGGCCGTAGATGTATGCTACGTCCTCTAATGTGATGGTCGCCTCGCTGGATGGGAGATGAAATGTGTTTTTCTCCGGCCTCCACCGCTCGATCGGCCCCATGATCAATGCATGGTCAATCCTCATCCACCTCATCTAAGCCATATGATATAGCTCGGCATCGGCAACCCACTACATCTGTCACTCGTTGAGGTCCCACTGCCCATAGTCGGGGTTAGTGGGAAAGCACCTGTATGTGCCCAACTCCTACAAGAAAAATGAAAGTTTGAATAACGTTAGTCATAAATCGAAAGGAAGTTCAATTGATTACTGGTTGTGTGGAAAAGAGTATACCAAACCGCGTTGAATAGCGACGGAGATGTGATGCTCTTGCTCGCATAAAAAAATTTCTGGTTGTGCATTTGAGGTACTAGCCTCATTGTGGGGCACTTCAGGCTCCTTCTGCATGTTTGACCAAGTGAAATATGCTCCTCTCAATGGCAAATCAACAAGATGCATAGATCATTATGCAAGATTGAAAATGATTGATTAACCAAATAATTAAACAAAAACTTGAGTAGAGGAAGAATGCCTGATTAATGGAGCACTTTGGTCTCCATCTGTAAGAACAAGAAGATATTCAGATCTTTACAAACTATGAACTATCAAACTTATTCATCATATGATGGTACTTTGTGGCTGAGCAATGCTTATGTTAGGAACTAAAGCAGAAGCAATTTTCTTATTAACACAATTCATGCAAAAGTATAAAAAGAGAGGAAGAATGTACATAGTGTTTTCATTACTTTCAAAAAGAAGTCGATGAAGATTGCATCACTAATTGTTATTTGACATATGCCAAGGGGTAGTAAGAAGTAATAAGTATGACAATTACATATGAGCATGTTTGTGCGTACCAAGCAATGAGATTCATATGGTTATGCTTAAAAAGTATATGAAGCTAAATTTCCTTGTGTCCATAGTATAAGGAGTTCTGAAATAGTAAAATCAAGATAGGAGAACTAGTAGTACGATGGCACATTGATTTAAATGTCTGAGAAACAAGGACTTGCAACAAAAAAGAGGTTCCACCATTAGGATGTCCTCTTTAAACACTCATTACATAATAATACCACCTAACCAAGCAAATATTAAACACCATTGGATGAGTTATCAAAGCAGTTGAGAGATCCAACATTAAAAAGCAATTTTTATGGTAGTGACAATAATTTTCTTCTCATGGTCGAGTGGTGTTGGCACCTTTATTTTACAAACATGCCCAGGGATCCATCCCTGGTCCTCAGAGTAAGTATCACTCCTTGATCAGTAGCCTATCATATAAAATAAAAAAGGAGAATTGCAACAGTTTTTATTGTCATGTAATTGTCATTAAAGTTTAATTTCTCTTTTGATTTGTATGTTTTAACAGTACTTGATGTTTCATTATGAATAGCTTCCTACCTACTAATTACTTTAATCTTTGTGTACATATCAATGGAGGAGATGGAGCATTTTATGGACCAAAAATAGATATTAGTCTATTTGATGCTTTCAAGAGGAAATTCCAGTGTACAACACTACAGGTTCTTATGATATAATGTAGTCATACTCCCTGTCAATTGTCTGTTTCTTAATTGATGAATTTGCCAGCTGGACTTTCAACTCCCTTCTCGCTTCAACTTGACTTACTCAGCAGAGGATGAAGCTAAAAGGAAGCGACCTATGATGATTCATAGGGTTATCCTTGGATCCGTTAAACGTATGCTTGCAATACTTGTGGAACATTTAAAAGGAAAGTGGCCTTTCTGGTTGAGCCCACGTCAAGCAATAGTTTGTCCTATGTCAAAGAATTCTCAGCCATATGCCTTACAGGTATGCAAAATTATATGGTTACAATATATCTTTATTCTTTCGTTGCTACTCAATGGATATGCTTATTGTGCTCCTATAACTTGGTATCATTGTTGATGTTTAATTATGTTCAACTGGGAACTAGAGGGGGAGTATACTCTTAACTCTCAATACCATGCAACTAAACACATTGTGACTCTTTACCACAAGTTATTGATGGGCCAAATATCAAAATTCATGAACAAGAGGTATTAATTTCTGTATTTAGGAAATTGTCACTCGTGCATGGAAAACGACAGCACTGAGACTTTCAGATTGATGCACTCTGGACTCTAGAGTGATGAAGATTAACATTATTTGGTGCAGGTATCTCTTTGTCCACATACAACATCCTCAAGTTTGGAAAACAAAAATAACTCACTCAAACTCACTTAAAACAAACCCCAATCCTCCTTCGTCCTTCTCAACTAAAAATACCCTAAATTTGAAATCTACAAACCCTAATCAAAGCAAACAAACAAGGTACAAATTGAATATGACATTGAAGATAACAAACCATACACTTCGATATCATATACGGGATGGTGGGAAAACAAAATGGAGGGAAAATACAAAAACATTGAAAAGGATTCAAAACGAAAGGAGATTTTTACCTCTTGAGTGTCGATCGAAATCATGGACGATGGAAATAACGATGGAAGCAAAGAGAAGCACTTGAGGAATTTAGTTTGAAGGCTGGTGGTTGTGGATATGGAAGCAACCGCTCTTCGTCACTCGCCCAAGGTCAGTCTCTATTGTAGGCTCGAAGAGAGAAGAAACATGGATTTGAGCCCTAATATTGTTCGCGAACAGGGTCATCGCCAACCTTATTTAGTGTAAATAGGTCGGCGCTGACGATGTGCCAAATAGGTAAAAAAAAAAAAAAAAAAAAAAAAAAAAAAAAAAAAAAAAAAAAAAAAAAAAACAGGCCCAATTGCTCTAATCGGTGTCCCACTTGCTAAAGTGTTTGATTGCGTAACACGTGTGGATAAAGTGATTTTTCCGGTTAAATCCTCTTAACTTTATTTATAATTTAAAAAAAAAACTAAATAGGGTTTAATAACACTAAAAATGATAATGGGATGATAATGGAGCCTGGGAAAAAAATCTAATTAGAAATACCTTTAGTGATTCCAGAGATGATGATAACATCTTAAAAATCTACATTCCAAGAGAGCAAATAAATGATAACAATGTATGGCCTTTCTCTAAAAATGGTACCCTCTCAACTAAATCCACTTTTAGGCTTTTAATTAATATGGACAATGATGATCACCACCCCACCATCAACTAGAAGTCCCTTTGGCGTATTCCTCTTCCACAAAAAGTATTACTATTTGGATAGAAGTGTCTCAAGAACGCAATTCAGGTGCGTAAGATCTTATTCAAGAAATCTTTGTGCCATAATGCCATATGCCCTATATGTGAAAATCATGAGGAGTCAATTGAACATGCCCTATTCCTATGTGCTCATGCTAGAGTTGCTTGGTTTGGCTCTAGTCTAGGACTAATGACTCATTCAATCTCGTCATCGATGATTTTGGAGTGGTGGAAAGAATTCCTTAAGAAATGTGAATCGACTTCTAATGAGATGGTTCTTCAAATTAAAGCCTGGGTCTTGACCATGTGGTGGGCAATGTGGAAAGCCATAAGTGATTTCATATTTAAGGGTGTTGAGATAAACACCTTTAAAATAATAAAGTATGCTAGTAGCCTAATGCCTGGGTTAAAGATACAAGTTAAGTTGATGATCTACATAGAGAAATTATTGATTCCATATTTTAGTTCTCACAAGGATGTGGCCTTGGTTCTTACAGATACTTCTTTCAAAAAACCTGATAAAAATGTTATTTTCGTTTTTCTGTTGGGCTTAATAGTAATATTGTTCGTGTAGGTTGAATGGATGGTCCAAATATTGTCTCTTCCCCTAAAGAGGCTGAAACGAGAGCCGTTATGGCATCGATTTTAAAGGTGAGTGAATGGGGTTTCAACAAATTGTCAGATGCTCTTGAAGTTGTGCAGGCTATTGAAGGGACTTCTGATTGGTCCATCAACTCAATTACCTTGATATTAAGGCTACATTTAGTCTTTTTGATTTCATAGACTTTCTTCATTTTCCTAAAGTATTTAATCAGGTGGCCCATGAGTGTGCTAAGCTAGGTAATGTTATGAGTTCGGGGTCTTTGTGGTAGGGGATCATCAAATTGTATGTTGTAGGCCCCATGTCTTGGTTGTCTTTTGTTATTCTTTTTCGTTTAATGAAGCTTCTCCTTTGTACAAAAAAATAATAATAATAATAATAATAATAATAAAATAAAATGATAATTCCCCATTAGGAAACTACTTTGTGTCGACCTTCTTAACCACCAAAAACATATATAACCTATTTTGAGCACTTAATGTAGTATTGATTTACATACGTTAAGATCAAATTAAGTCGATTTTAGGCTATTTCCTACCCATGCTAAGCCTTTCTTTCTTCTCTTGATTTTTGGTTAACAAAAGTGGATCTAACAATTGTGGTGTCCCAACGGTGCTCTAATAAGTGGTTTTAACAATTCCAAATATTTACCACAAAAAACCAAAAAGATACCTAATAATGTTTGAATTGAGTTTGACTCAAACTCAAACTTGATATGCAGTGATATGAGCTCAGCATTTGCTTAGCTGGGCTTGATTGGTCAAGCTCAAGCTTGATTTAGTACTACCAAAAACCAAGCTCGACTTAATTCAAGTCAAGCCCAAGCGAAGCATTTTTTTTCATTACAATTGTAGATCTTTTAACCAAGTTGCACACTCTGTAGCCCAATGGGCCATGAAAATTTCTTTCTCTTCTAAAGGTGGAAAACGGGTCTGGTCGGGCTAAACGGTTAGACACTGCTAACCGACATCCGACCTATTTATCAAATGGGTCAGAAACTCCTAACCCACGAAACTCCCGTGAAGTGTAATTTCAAATCTCATTTTATTACATTTCAAGCTTTACCATTCCGCTAATGTAAGGCTAATGTTTTTATATTTCCATTTTAAAAGCTTAAATGTAAGAATAGTTTTTGAGACGAGTCCGCCAACTAAGACAAACTAGGATGAACCAAGCTGTCCCAAGTCAATTAGATGGGTCCACTGAATTTCAACCAAAACTCATCCAAACCAACTTCTGCCTAACCCAATCATTAATATGTGAATTGGTTGAGTCATATGAGATTCCTAATTAATCCACAGGGTCGGAAAACTATGGGCTCTATCAGCCTACTGGATGAAAATGTCCCAAAAATATTGCACAGTCAAAGATACCAACTCATGAATCAATAATCTAAAATCCTTGACCAAAAGAAAAAGAAACACCCCAAGAAAAAATCCCTATTTGAAAGGCAATGGTGCATCCAGACAGCATGAAAAGAGTTATACAGTTGGTTACAAACAGATATGACTGTTAGGTGAACAAAAAGAAGAAAGACTTAAGAGCCAAGAAACTAAAAAGAGATCAATTCTATAGTCAATTTTCTCGTTCGACATTGCCTTTTCCTCCATGTGCCTGCCTTCATTTGTAAACTTATGAATCAATAGGATATTGGAAATTTGGAATTGCTTTAGCTAGTAGAGTAAAGATGATAAGGACATCAGTACAAAAACTATTACAACCCACGCCTAGAAACAATGTCCCAAGCTGGGAAAGTCTGCAACAAACACGAAATTTCAGATTCTTGCATGTGCCTCTTCCTTTATCCCACAAGAAATGGAGTTTGTTAGCAGTCTGTGGTCGACCAATCCCTGTTTTTTTTAAGAGATTATTTCCTTAACGGGTCCTCACAGGTAGCACTAAAATACACTCTAAAGCTAACTAAGAATGGGAAATCATGACTCAACCACATTTTCACACGCATCTCCGGGTTAGACTTTGTCATCTGATACTTTGACTTTTATGTATAAGATTTGTCCTGCAGTTTTTATCAGGGGTCTTTAATGTATCCATGTCTATATAGCTTACAGCTGTTTCTTATTGTATCAGCTATTACCTTTTTTCAGCTACATGGGATAGATAGCTCAAGTGCTACTTATGTTCAAAGTAGATGCAATGTTGGTTTAACGAGTTTCTGAGTCGACTCCCAATCTAAGACCAAGTCACCATCCCTCCTTTTTTTTAATATATGTATAACTTAGCATGGAGGAGGAATTAATCCAGATTTCTTACTTCTATTGTTTCTGATTTGAAGCATTTTGGCTAAGTAGAGATGGATTGTAACAACTTGGGTAAAGCGGGCAACTCTGTGAGATATTTTATAGTTTGCAATATAAATCAAACCTATGGATCTAGATTTATGCATTAAACAATATATAATCTCAAATAATAAAAGCGTACCTTGTGTAATGATCTTGATGATGAGCGGAACTCTTTTCTCAAATAGGATTTTCTCATATCTCCCTTATCACCCACTCCAAAAATGTGTGTGAAGTTGATGGTTATTTTTTCAGATCTCATGGGTTAAGAGAGAGGACCAGAAAACCATATATATAGAAAAGCCCTAGAGAGATTTCTTACCATCAAAAAAACCTAATAAAAATAAATTTCCTTAATTCCCTCAAATTAGCCAACAAGAGTCCTATTTGATTTGAGCTTACTAAAATTGAATCAAAGATAAACTTAGTAAGAAACCAAAAAACCAAAAGGGGAAAGTAACTTAAATTAGTGGGATCAAACCGTGGGTCCCAACAATGTTGCACATGTGGTCATGAGGACCACTCATGTCTAATAGACTTGCCCTGATCCACTCTTATTAGGGGCGTTTTTGCTAGATTTGGGATTGGAATCTATAGAGCAATGGTCCTGAAAACAGGTCTAATGAATACATGGTTGAAAACAGCCAATGGAAATAACTTTTATTATGGGCCCATTCGACCCATCAGTTCAAAGTTCAAACCCTCTACCAGAAACGTTCAAATCGTTTATTTATTCATTCCATGGGAAAAGATACTACTAAGTGCCTGATTTCAAAGAAGCAGTGATTAGATTAGACTTAGAGCATTTGGGTCTAATAAGAAACAATAAGCATATGCCAGGTCAATGTTCCAATGTCAAGCACGAACTTGATCACCCAGCACGCTTAATATCAACTTCTTCTTAGATATCTTCTTCTTGTTCTTCTTATTCTTCCATATAATAATTAATATAGAAATATGAGATGTGTAGTGTTTGGACGAAATCCATATTCTCAATTTAGCCCCAACCAACTGGAATCGCAAGAAAGGCCAAAAAAAAAAAAAAAGAGGTGATCAAACTCTCCAAGTATAAGTAATTTCCAAGGAATGTTCTTTTTGTTGTACTGTTCACTCAGTAGAATGATAAAGTTTATTATGTCAAAAGCCTTCTTCAGCTAACTAAATTATCATTAAGACAGATAGATAGTTAGATTACTACGTTTTGATTAATGAGATTCATGCTATGATTTGACACTCTCACGCACTTGGATTCAGGAGAGATTCGTGAGGCTCAATAGCGGAGCCCACTATTAGAGATAAACCTCTCAAAATAAATACAAAATTTTCATACGAGATCAATCAAAATATCAGTTCACTATGTGTTGGGACCATTGTAAAATTAATCGTACATAATACATTTGAAATCTATGAAATTCAATTTGACAGTCAAGCAGTCTCCAATTAGCTAGAATTTGGCCAAGGCTCATATAAAAGGACACTTATTATGAATAGTTTAAACTTTTAATAGATGAGTGCACTGTTTTAAATATGCTTAATGCTGGAGTGGGACAAAATCTTACTCGTTCAAGTCGGGTTGGCGAGTAAATATCAGGTGAGGAACATGTATGGCTGAAGTCCAACCCAACCCCTATATTATTAGGGTAAAAAAATGTCAATCCAAAACCCAGGTCAGGCTTGTGTCAGTTTGGCAGGTCAGTTTAAGGAATCACCCACAAATGATGACAGGTGCCATAGCTCTGAAAACAGAACAACGGGGTGCTTTTAGCTGTTGGATGGGGAGATATGGGGGGTATGATCCTAAATGCCTGAAAAGGAGAACCAACCAGGCCCAACTTAGTCACATGTGGAAAGCATTCATGACATGTTCCTAATGGCAATGGAACGCTTGAGAACGTGAAAAATAGAACACGTTCAGGTCCCCTTGCAACAATCATCTTTCTCTTCAACAAACAGTGTTTTCTAAAACAAGTAACAACCATCCCCCCAAAACACATGAAAAGCAAGCAGCAGAAGAGGCAGGTGAAACTGGACAAATTCCACCAGTCTACTTCATCACTCACTGTAAGATCTTACATTCTATTGAGCTATCACTTTCTAAAATCAATTGGTGATAGGAAACGGCACAATAATAGTTTTATGATGAGGGTGAGAGCTCGACCACAATTATGACCGCTCAGGAGCAAGGGTGGACGTTGACCTCAACAATCCCTCCTTTAACGGCACACCCACCGTGACTCCTGCTGCGAACTCAGAAAACGCGTGTCTCGTGACTCGAACACCTGAACACCCTCCGCGAGAGTTATTCCACTATAAATTGCATTGATAGCCTTATTGTTGCAATTAGACCTAGTCTTCTTGGGATCAGTCCATTGGGCTTTGGGTTTATTTATGGTTTTCCCTTCTACTTCAATGGTGGGATTAGCATCCCTCCACTATGATATCCCAGACTTGATCGTCTATAGCCCTAAGGAAGGCGATCATCCTTACTTTTCAGTAGGCATAATTGGTTCCGTCTGAGGGCTTGTTAGTAGACATTCTTTCTCTATTTAAATCCATTAGAAAAACGTGTTAAATAGATCACACAACAAATTAGTGCAACCCGCTTTAATACCAATTGAAAAACCGGCCTTAACACAGGTTTGGGTCCGAATGACAATATTACTAACAGATTTCCAAACCACGTGATTAATCTAGAAATTAACCGTAATTCATATTAAAAGCAATCAACCACGAAGAGATAATGATGCACGATGTATACGTGGAAAACCCTACTCGAAAAAAAAATCACGGGCTTATCATCTAGGCCAACAAACAACCAAGTACTAAATAAATTGAAAGTTACAAGAAAGAACTCACAACCCTTTCCCAATTGCAACTCAACCTAAGGACTGCGCTATCTTGTCGACTGCTCGCCGTACACCTTCACCATGCTTGAAACAAACACCTTGAAGCCTCCTTCAAAATGTCTCTACTTCATAAGAGTAGATGGAACGAAAAACCAAAGCTTGATCTTCATCACAGCAACTAAAAGCCTTGGGTGATGATGGATCTCTCACAAATCTTCTCTAGGGTTTTGGATTGAGTATTAGTGCTTTAGAATAGAAAGATAATAGCTATATATAAGCCTAGATTCGTGCCTCAAGAGTTGTAATACAATTACAGTTCAACAATGCATCTTGAGAGAAAAATAGGAAGTGATTTCTGGAAAAAAATTCAACTTCACGCACATGTCCGCTCGAGTGGCCGAGGTTCTGTCTTCAGAATTCAAACTTCATGTTTCACAGCACGAGCGACCAATGAAGTGGCTTAAGTGATGGAGCTTTTGTGAGGGTCCACTTGAGCGGGTGTTTCGTCCGCTCGAGCAACCACATCATACTTCTGTTTTTCTTGGAAATTCTTGAACGTCTTGGGCAGTCCATTCTATAAAAATTACACATCATATAAACACCCGGTTTTGTCCAATTCCCAATGAATTAGCCAACACTCGTAAATCCTTACCATCACGTAACATGACACCTAAAAATGTCCCATTTGGTGATTCTATTAAGAAAGAACAGGTTCTTGCTAGTCCTCCCTGTTATTGACGACATGGATCATTGCCATAGAGTAAGCATGACCAGGATTACTAAAAGGCCCAACAAGATTTAAATAAAGAACATGGTCCATTAAGTGAATGGTGAATTGCGGAGCATTATTGCTAATCCAAGACATGGTCCATTAAAATGAATGCCTTAGATTCATAACCTAAGTGCAAAACTCAGGGTTTCAGGAATCTCTAATTGAAGTGATGGATCTGTCTGATGAATCATGTATAGGATTTTGGCTCCTAGTTCAGGAGTCATTGTGGAATCAATGTCATCGTGATCAAATTCTTGTTCTAATTATGTTGTCATCAGCTACATTAACCACTGCCAGATGCATTTTTTAAATGCTTATTTTACCAACATTTATTGAAGTTTTTCCACACCGACTAGGGTGATATACATTGTTGGATAAGTTAATGCATGAAAATTGAAATTAAGGATGAATCCCATTTTTTTTGTATTGACCGATCTAGTGGTTTATATTTATCCAGATCAGGCAGCAACTGATTTCACCGCATAGGGGGTTCGTACATTACTGTTAAATTCATAGATTTGTTTTTCATCAGATCAGTTTCTGTTAATTGAAGGAGATAACATCGAAGATTGATAACGTCCATAAATCCTCAACTAAGTCAAGACAGATACATGATAGAGGAAATGGGAAATACCTTAATCAAAGAGATAAATCACGAATCAACAATAAACCAAAAGCTTTTTTTCCTCATTAATTGTTTTGGTATTTATATGAGTACTTTTACAATTTAACAATGTAGTAAAAAACAAGAATTCTTGTGAAATTATACAATGAACCAAAATAATTTAGATAATAAAATTCAAGTGTAAATGAAAGGCCAAAATTTTAGCGAATCGGCCAAAGATAGCTCTTTCCCATGTTATTAGCCCTTTTCAAGGAGCTTTTGTGGCGGGTCGGCAAACTCTCGTGGAGTATTGATTGCTAATGAACTTGTGGATTCCAAGAAGAAGGCTAAGAAAAGGTGATTTTTAAAAATCGGTTTTGAGAAAGCTTATGACCATGTGGAGTGGGATTTTGTGGACTACATGCTGTTTAGATTAGGCTTTGGGAAAATTTGGCGCAAGTGGATCTCCACTACTTCCTTCTCTCTTTTGATTAATGACTCTCCGTTCAGGTTGTTCAGACCTACTAGGGGAATTCGACAAGGAGACCCACTATCCCCATTCCCTTTTATGATAGTGTTGGAGGCATTGAGCTCGCTTTTAATAAAAGCGAGAGATTTGGGGATGATTGTTGGTTTTGAAATTTATCGTAGTAAAGAGTTTATTGTACATCTTCAGTTTGCGGATGATACAGTTCTTTTCAGTTCAACCAAAAAGGAAGAAGTGATGACTCTCTAGAGAATCTTTGGTGTTTCCAGTTGGTTTCAAGTTTGAAGATAAACATTTCCAAGAGCGTGTTGGTGGGAATTCAGTGTTCGGAGAACACCACGCAGGCTTTGGCAAATGTTATCAAGTGTAGGTCCGGGAGGATCTCCTATGTTTCTTTGGTTGCCTGTTGGACCTAAACCAAGATCAAAATCTAATTGGGATCCGATGATTGATAAATTTAAGCAGAAGTTGTATGCTTGGAAGTAGATGTATTTGTCTATGGGTGGAAGAATCACTCTTATTAAAGCTTGTTTATCTAATCTTCCAGTGTATTATATGTCGCTCTATAAGATGCCAAACACAGCAATTAAGAAGTTGGATCGTATTTGAAGGGGATTTTTATGGGATGGTTGGGGTGATAAGAAGAAAATACACTTGATGAAGTGGATTTCGGTGATTAAACCTAAATCTGATGGGGTCTTGGTCTAGATAGCTTGGAAAATAAGAAATGGGCTTTGTTAGCAACATGGCGGTGGGCGTTTGGAGAGGAAAAGGAGGCTTTATGGCCTAGATTGATCGCTTCTAAGTATGGTGAGCATAAGTGGGGGTGGGGGCCTAAGCAAGAACATAATTATTGTAAGTTGGGTGTGTGGAGGGATATCGCTGTTGTTGGAGACGTATCTAATGTGAGGGGGGATGTTTTGTACAAAGGGGTGGGGTTTATGGTGGGCAATGGAAGGGATATCAGATTTTGGTTGGATGATTAGATGGGAGTTGGGGCTTTTAGGTTACTCCCTAGGCTCTTTAGACTAGCGGACAATAAGGAGTCGTCCGTCAATGATTGCTTTGAGGAAAGGTCTAGTGGGTTTGTGTGGGGTGTGCTGTTTAAGAGGCGTCTTCGAGAGTTAGACAGGGGGATTGTATGAGGAGTTGTTGAGTTTACTTGCTAATATATTTTTTTTGCAGGGATTCTAAGGACTCTTGGATCTAGAAGCATTCCATTTCTAGGAGTTCTCTACTAAAGCTTTCTACTTGGCCTTTACTCTCAAAGGGCTTCGTCTTACATTGCTTGGTCAAAGCTAGCTCCTTTTCGGGTTGGGGCCTTTTGTTGGTTAGCGGTTGCTGTAAAAGTTTCCACAGTTAATAATCTAAGGAGGACAGGAATGACATCTTCAAACATTTCAGAAATTTGTGTAATGTGTGATAAAGAGGAAGAGTCAGTTAACTATCTTTTTCTTCACTGTTAGGTAGCAATCAAGGTTTGGAGTAACTTCATCGGGCGATGCAACATTGTTTGGTGTTGCCTGAAGAATATTACAAACGCAATGGCTTCTTGGCATGTATGTGCTTTGTTGGTTGTGGGCGCATCTTATGGAGGATGATTTCGTTTGTTGTTTTATGGTCTTTATGGAAGGAAAGGAACGATACAATCTTTAGAGGCTCTTCATGCTCGGTTATTGATTTGATTTCTAGGGTCACCCTTATGATTGCGAAATGGGCGTTTGTAAAAAAGGAATTATCAAATTTTAACTTGGCTGATATTCTTCTCAATTGGGAAGTTTGTATGGAGTGTGGCCCAATTAAGGAGAGGAGATCTATACATTGGTCTCCCCCTCCTACTGGGATTTATAAGCTAAATGTAGATGGACCCTAAAAGGGTAAGCTAGGGCTAGCAAGAATTGGAAGAGTGCTTCGCACTTATAAAGGTCAGGTGATTCTTATGTTTTCAAAGAATGTGGGCATCTGTTACTCAAATGAAGCAGAGGTGTTAGCCATATTGGAAGGCCTTAGATTCTTTTAAAGAAGTTATGTTGGTGATCTCATTGTAGAACGTAATTCCTCTAATGTGATTACCTAAGTGTCCAACTGTAAAGGATATCCATGAAAATTTCAATTTCATTTCAATGAAATTAGGGCCTTATTTGATATAATCAATGTTAAGTCTTGTCACGAATTTAGATTTGCTAACTCGTTCGCGGATGTACTAGCCAAGCAAGGGGTTGAGAGGGTGCATCCTTGGGTGAGCGTAGTTATGTAAGTGGGGCTAGGAGTGGTACATTGTTCTTGTACTTTTATTTCCCTTCTTCCTTTGGTTTGTTACTTGTGGTTGCTATTTCCTTTAATAAAATCTTGTTACCATTTTAAAAAAGGAAATAAATGTGCTGAAGTGACCTAGTTGGGCCTGAGCAAACCGAGTCTGGGCCTGTTTGGCATCATTTCTCAGAAATATAAATATATTTTTGAGAAATAAAAATGGGAAAATGTGATGAGTCATGTCCTCATGAAATAGAGTTGTACTATAATGAGTGCTAAAAGGTGATGAGAGTTAATAGACTATAGTTAGTCAATACTAACTCAACACTTGCTGTTAATTTTGAGGCCTTAAAATTCCTTGCCCATATATAAACGTTTCCATCATATTTTGGAGTATTTGAGGCTTTAACTAAGCAAAATTGTGACAACCAGTGGTACTTATTGTGGGCTTACCTATTGAATTTCCAAGCACTCAAATCAAACTCCCTCCCTCCATATATGTTATGTTTTAGGTAAACATGCTCTAGGTAAACAACATAGACTGTCGGATCTAATAAATGTAGTGTGTATGTATATACACAGACACACCTTCCAAAAAAAGTTTCATTTTAATAAAATAACCTTCTAGAAGTTCTGCTGGCCCTCTGTCCACAACACATGGGCATCAGCTACTGATAGTTTTCTACTGCTTCTAGATTCAATGCTTACCAATAAACTATAATCAATGATGAAGAAAGAATAGCTTTTGGGGTAGGATGACAACCCACTTACAAGCTAATGTTCATTTTTTTTATCCCTCTAATTTCTTGGGTTAGACTCATATGTTTGTCATTTTTCACCGTTACGCTATCAAGAACTCTATTCCACACAGGTGGCGCACTTGTACAATAACCATAGCAGAGCATCCACAATTGTCCAAAATCTTAACCATTTTAATAATCTTACTTCTTTAAGAGTTCATTTGGACCTTACTAAACTGAGGGTGCAACTAGTTCACGTAAACAACATTTAATGTGCTTGGATGACCAGAGTTGCTCGTAGATGTGCATAGATAACCAGACTTACTCAGTAGGTAACAGTTGTGGTGGTGGAGGAAAGTATCCTCTGTTCAATTTTAATATGCAAAAGTTTTTCTCCACCTTTCTCCTCTCATCCAAGGGGCACATTTAGTTTGCTTATGTCGAGTTCATATATTTTATTAGGAATGTACATGGATCGGATTTGTGCGGATTATGCTAAATCCGTCATCAATCCGTTATCTACGGATTGATGGATTTGGAATCTGTCACCAATCAATGGCCGTTAAAAATTGATCCAATTCAATTCGTGGAGGACCGGATTGAATCAATTTAATCCGTTCAATCCGTTGAATCTAATGTTTAAAAATAAATTTGATGAGCATGCTCTCGAGGCTAGTGTGAAATTTAGTCTCCGGTTTCATTTGTTGTACTTATATATAAAAGTGAATTACATTTTGAACCTTGAAGTTTCTTCTTCTTTTATATTTAGACCTCTTATCTTATATTTAGACCCCCTTAAGTGTTTTTTATTTATATTTAATGTCAACGAATCAGATTGGATTGAATACGCGGATTGAGAGTGAAATCCGTCACTGATCCGTTGCTAACGGATTACAAGATTTTCAATCCGTCGCCAATTCGTTTACCTTCGGTTCAGTTAAAAATCCGCGGATCGGATCGGTTTTATGAATCGACAGATTTTTTTTGCACCCCTATAGTTTATACAATATATACTTACTATAAATGTGTGTGTATTATCTTGAGCATGACTTTTATAATCACCATTAGAGGACCATTCTATATTAACTAGTTTGAGTCACCATCAATGAAGGGAAAGCCCTATTAATCAATGAGCACAAATTGCCTATACAAAGACTTAATGGAAGGATGAGGTTGGTGATGCTACTTTAACTATGGATTTGCCATGGTGAAATTGGGAGCCTACGATCCATTGTATTAGGAAAGCTACTTAGCTGATTCTAACACTCAAGTTTATGCGTACTTACAATACTATCAGTTGAAGCCATATCAAGTATTTTGAAGTTTTTCAAAAGGCAAATAATTTTTAAAAATTATATATATAGAAATATGTTATTTTAGAGGAAAATATTTGCAAACTGATTTTTTATTCGATAAGTTGAATGAGCACGTGAATAAGACTCAAGGGCATGAGTTCATGTTCGATCCGGTGTGGTCATGGTATTATCTAGGGCAGGCTGGCGTGTTGGTGAGCTAATGTACTCTAGTTAGATAGAGACTTAGTTTACAATCACTCCATGTTTAGGCATCGTGGAAGTCCCATTCTTCAGGTCCATTTTACCTCGTGGAATTTGATGATAGATGTTTGTGATCTAATGTGATGAATCATGTTCGGTGCGAGTGAGAGATGTTTGCATCTATTAGGCTCACTTATCTTTAGATGTGGTTGATGAAAGTACAAGCTAGACCAATGCAAGTCCTAGAAAGGGGGTTGAAGGACTAATTAAAAGTTTTAAGCTTAATTAACCAATTAATCACAAACACAAGTTCACTTAAATTACACAACAAAATATAATTATGAAACAAAAACAATCAAGTGAAATACTACAAAAGATGTGTGCAAAACACTTACTAGTATGCCAATATGTTCAAGGTGATTTAGCACAAGTGGGTGTGTCAACCCAATTAGGATGTAATGATTTAGCACTTGTATCATTATGTATAAATGTAAAAGAACAAAACATATAGAGAGATAAAGACACAGATTTTATAGTGGTTTGGTCCAAGACCTACATTCACTCTCAAGAGCTTCAACACTCTTGGTTACACTATTCGAGGTCACCACACGGGTTCACCTCGAATCACACACACATTATTTTTTGATAGGTGGTTCGATCACTAAGATCTAATCCACCAATACCTATTTTTTATAATGGTTCAATCACGAAGGTCCAATCCACTTTACAATTTTACGAAAATGTAAGTAACCTTAGAACACTTGCCTCTATATAAAAACCATTGTCTTGAGAGTGTTGTTGATGCTTGATCCCAAAGCTCCAAGCTTTGACCTCTTATAATGCTCCTTGGATAAGTAGATCTTCTAATGAGTGCACGGCAAAGTGAGGGTGACGTTTAGTTCTAGGGACATAGTGGTCTAACTTTGAAGGCTCAAATTTTTTACTAGATGAGGTTTACACAAATCACACTTATCTTGAGCTAAACAAGTTCTACAATTTGCCTATGGAGGATCTAAGTGTGATTGGAATGGGTATTGAGGGCTCTAAATGATTTTACTTAGTCATTAGAAAGAGATGGAAGAAGGCTCTCAAAATCATGAAAGTTATGTCCATCGGAATGGGTCAAGAATATATAGAAGAGCTTCAAACAGCTAATCCACAGTTAGCCTACACCATTTTACATTTAACCGTCAAGTCCCAACAGCTAGTTTGATCCGTAATCAAAGTTGGCAATATAGTTGTCACGGTCGACTGCGGGAAAAACCGAAGTGCAAAAAGACTCATGAAAGCACATAACAGAAAGAGGATTCCCGTCTGAACGAAAAGATCTAGATACCTCGTGGGAACTACCTATTATGAGTCCTCACCCAAACTTTACACATCTAAATTAATTCGCCGTTGAATTGAATTTCATAAAGTTACGATTTGAATAAATCATTGGATTTTGAGGCTTTAAATCATTAGTTTTGATGATCTAATTAGAATGATCTTTTCGCCAATATTAATCTAATTTATAATGAGATGGTTCCATCAAACTTACTCATGATTGGCAAGAATCCAAGCAGGTCCTACACGGGATTTAGATTTTCACCTTCCATTGAAACCTTAAACATATTGAAGTGAGGATTTTATAAAACATATTTCAAACCACGCGGTGTTCAAGCTTGAGCCTAGCCGATGACCAAGCCAAGCTCGATATTATCCAAGCTGAGCCAAACTCAGGCCCAACCAAGCCAAGCCAGACTACTCATGAGCCAGCTTCCCTTATTAATTATTGCCAAACCACATGAGGCATGTTACTATTAGATTTAACAGCCCTATCTTTCTTTTTTTTTAATCATTCCAATACACCTGAGGTGTATGTGAAATTTGAATTGCAAGATTGTAAAGAGAAAAGGAGAGTGGAAAGTCTTTGCCCTAGCCGTCTACTGCCATCAAAGACTTCATAAAAAAGGGCGGGGGCCCTTCTAATATAAACCAACGCAAAAATGGCCCAAGATTTAAGGCATTTGTAAGTGGGACTAGAGAACATAAAAGGGCTTGAATCTCGCCTTGTCTTCTTCTTACACTACTATACTTTAACAGATGATAACCGCTTACAGCTACCTTAATGTTACCGGCTTTGCATCCTTTAATAAACTTATGTATGCGATGATATAATATCATTGACAGAGGCCACCAGCCTCTGTAACCTTTCCCACCAACTCACATCTAGAAGCAAAAACAAAGGCATGACCCCCTTCTAGTCAAACTCTTATAAATCCTCATCTCCAACCTCTCAAGTTGTGCTTGATGAACAACATCAAAAAAACAAGAGAAAAAGAGAGAGAGGAGAATTCTAAGTGATGGGTAGGTCTCCTTGTTGTGAGAAAGCTCACACTAACAAAGGAGCATGGACCAAGGAAGAAGATGATAGGCTCATAGCCCATATAAGGGTGCACGGCGAAGGGTGCTGGCGATCTCTTCCTAAAGCCGCCGGCTTGCTTCGGTGCGGCAAGAGCTGCCGCCTCCGTTGGATCAACTACCTGCGCCCGGATCTCAAACGGGGTAACTTCACTGAGGAAGAGGATGAACTCATCATCAAGCTACATAGCCTCCTTGGCAACAAGTATGACTCTACAAGAGTTCTTCTTCTTCTTCTCCTTCTCTTTCTTCCTCTTTGATACAGCGAGCGCCTTTCGCCTTTACATGGGTGATGCTTAAATGGGTTTAATTATGATCGCGAAGAAATGAAGTGTACAATATATACATGTTCTTATAATTTAATTTTAACCTATAAATTAATGTCTTGTGACAGAAAAATGAGTATAGTTACACTAATATCCAATTTAGTTATGTAGATATGTTGTGTTGAAAGTATGGCTTTTGCGCCACTATTGGGAATGAGATTCCCAAATGTTTGGTTTTTGAGGGATTGGTCTAGTTGCATTTTGATGTTAGCCGCATCAAATTAAAGGGACCAATCATGTTTGGATGTGGAAAATCTGGTTAGTGGACTCGCATCCTAAGCGAGATATCTAAGTGTGATATAAGGCGAATGATGCTAAAAATTATATGTACTTCTTGTGGTTCGGATTTAACATCTTTACTAGTTTACATCCACAGCTAATCCATCTTTAAGACTTTAAATATAAAGGTTACAAGATACTAACTATGATTTGTGCAGGTGGTCGCATATTGCTGGAAGGTTGCCTGGACGAACCGATAACGAGATCAAGAACTATTGGAACACACATATTAGGAGGAAGCTCTTGAGTAGAGGAGTCGACCCATCAACGCACCGCCCGATTAATGGTCAGGCGGCCTCAGATATTACAATTTCATTCAAGAAAGAGGAGAAAGAAGACAGCTTTGGATGCTTGGAGGAGAGAAATGGTGGCCAAAAGAGGCCTCCGCGGTGTCCAGACCTCAACCTTGACCTTCGTATCAGCCCACCATCCTATCAAGATGAACCAGAGCCGATGAAGGGGGAGAGAGGCCTTTGTTTCTCTTGCACTTTGGGGCTGCAGAAGAGCAAGGACTGCAGCTGTAATGGGTTCCTAGACCTGAAAACTGGATTGTTAGATTATAGAAGCCTTGAGATGAAATGAAACGGGATTGGGTTGTGTACTAGAATAGAGAGAGAGGAAGGGAAAAAGATGGTATTATATCTTAAAACCCTCTATAATATGTTCTCTCTTTCTTCTATTTGTGTAATTAATTGGAATATAATACAAGTAGTAACTAACATATGTGTTTTCCTCTCTTCTTCCAATCCAGTCTGTCTAGAGTTTTTTTGTTTGGAAATGCTATGAATGGCGTTTGGTCATTGAAGAAAATCATGGATGTTCTTACCTTACGTTCTTATTCTTGAATTCTGTGAAAATGGGTGTTTTTTAAACTTTCTTTGTATTTGTTGCTAAGTGAAGATGCAAAAGCTAAATGATATGTACAAAAGAGAACATGGGCATTCTTCCTAGCGATATACTACCTCCCAGTTATTTGTAAGTTGGACTTTACAATGAAGACATGGGACTGATATCCAAGATCTGAGCCAATGGCTCAGTAATCCCTCTTTTTGATGTTCCTCAGCCTCAAATCACACCATAACTGAATGGAAATTCCTAACCATTTCCTTGGAGAACTTCTGGGAGAACTCAAAACTTGGTATTGACTAGGGTTTAGAGCATGTTTATGTGTGATAGCTTTCCCCACAATGATTTTATTTTTTTTGCAGAAAATGAACAATATTGAAGGCTTCATTTTCTAAGGTTGGAGGTTTTTTTCCTTCAGTCATGGAAAACATTTTCCATAATTTTGTGTTTCTAACTTTTGGGTCCAATTTTGCATTGAACGAATATTTTTGGATAAGCTTTCATCTTAGAAAATGAAAACCATAGATACATTAACACAGAATAATATGAGAAATCATTTTCAATTTCTTGCGGAAAAATGTTGTGTTTAGGGCCCAGAGTATCACCATAGTCTCCACTTAAGGTTTTTCTTTTTTTCCCCCTGTTCTCTTCTCATTGACTAGTAGGATTTTTGGTCTTTGTTGCCATTTTGATACTTTCGAAATACCTATTTCTCGTTTCTTAAATCTGAATTTCTCTGTTCTATGTAAGTGGGGGTATGTGGGTTTTATGGATAAGTAGTAAGAGGAGGAGAAGCAGCAGATAAGAGGTGGGGTAGATAACCAATCGAATAATAAAGCAAAAGTAGGCATTCATACAATGTGAGAGAGATTGTAATCTACAAACGTTATCCTCCATTGCACTCTCTCCTATCATCTACCAACCAAACAGTAAAAGAGAGTGACCCCACAACAGTGACCATTTTATAATAATCAAGTTTTGTTTCTCCCTTGCTTTATTATTATTATTATTATATATATATATATTTTTTTTGCTAATGGATGGTTCACAACCCTTAGGGCTAGACTATTCCCTCCGGGTCCAGAGAGAAGTAAAACCCATATGGCCCCTAGCTAGGTGGTAGTACAAGTAAACTCAACCTTCGGTTCCTGAAGATGGAGGAACCGACGGTCAATGCCAAAACCTTTAGCTCTAAAAGAAAGAGAAACCGTGGTCCTGATCACTCTGCCAATCTATTGATGTTATTTTTTTTTATCATATTATTACAATATTACTTTAATAGGCATGGTGGATACAACATTCATGGGCTTTCATTTAATGCAGAGAGAGAGAGGGAGACGGAAAGACTACATGACTCAAGTATACTTTGCTAAGATGAGACAATACCATGGGCAGTTCGGTTGGATCCCAGCTCTTAAGTTGGTGCAGCCAGAATCATGTTTTACTTTATTTGTTGCAAAGACAAAGCAATTTGGAGATTGGGACTTACTGATCCACTGATATGGATAGCACCGTTATCTGGGGTTGGCTTTTGAGTTATATACCGTTCAACTCCAAAGAAATTGGGCAAAACCCTAGGGTACTTTCTGCTGCACTTTAATATATTGCAGAACCCTACTAAAACCCACCTTTTAAGAACTCCAGATCCCTGGCTCTCCTCGGTATAAGGCTCTCCATTGTATTGATCGCATCATTTATACACGATTGACTTCATTTGTTATCTATCTTCTTGTTTTTTTAAGAGAAAAGTGAGTGGACTTGTCACGATAGTTTTTAATTTCATTTCGTTTCGATCGAAATAATAGAAATTTTTCGTTTTGATCAAGTGGCCGAAACGAATTTTGAGCCCAAACTTTTCCGTTTGAATTTCGGTCAATCTCGGCCGAAATTCAAGATTTCGGCTGATTTCGGCCGAAATTCAGGATTTCGGCCGAAATGTGACTTTTCGGCCGAAATGAAATTTTACATAATTAATTGTTTTTTTTACTTTTTTTACACATATTTTGTATTTCTTATATTTTCACAAAATATAATTCCAAAAAAATTACTATAATAGATTAAATCTATATTTATTACTTTTTCTATTTTTCTTACTTATATATGTATATATAATGTTATATTTTTCCCGAAATGTAATTTCGAAAAGTTTCACCGAAATTCCGAATCGGCCGAAACTTTTCATTTTGCAAGCCAAAGCGAAATGAGGTCCGAAACGATATTAACAACTATGCATGTGACACCTGGTGATCAGTCTAAGGGCGGACTCTTATCAAGATTATTTTTCTTGAAAATTACACATCAATCAATTGTTTGGTTTACATCTTGTATTCCGAGTTGATCGGATTGGATCATTGGGTGGCTAATAACCCTGTTCAGGGTCATTGGCATTCCGGTTGTATTGGGATTTTATTGGGAACTAAGAAAGGGTTTTTTGAGGGGTCAAGAAAGTAGAGATCATATATTGATGTAATCTATAACCTTAGACTTTGTGACAAAGGTGAAAGCTCTCTCTCCCACTGGTATCGATGAACCATGTGAGACTAATTAAGGAAAATCGAATTTCTTTTCCGTAAACATTAGTACTCTTGTTGAACCACGTAAAACTCTCTCTATATATATATATTTTTTTTTTTCTCTCTCTTCCTTGTGTGCCTTGGTTGATTGTCGATCCCAGCTTTTCGCGTTTGCGCACACTCGAGCACAACAAGTAGTATCCTAGCCACAACATCAATGAGGTTAAAATGTGTGAGCAATTCACATTTAAGAAAGGTCAAAATTGATAAAACTCGAGTGGCTGCATTTCTATAAAATCAACCATTTTCTTGTTGTGAGAAATCATCCCAATTTATACAAGAGAATATGATAAACATCTTGATAAGATTAAAATCGATCAGATCTATTCAAAATACTTATTTCAAATTCTAACTATTTTCTAATGTTTCGTTGCAACTATGACATGGACTCCATGAGGTATTATAGTTTGAAGAAGAGAGGGAATAAAATACAAGAATAATAGAGAAAGAGAAGAAAATTAAAAAAAAAAAAAATAGTCTTGGACGTGTTGGGAAAAAACATTGGCTTGTTGAATCCATTTCTATGGGCAACCTCAGGTGTGGAAGGTGTGTGCGGAAACTTCAATTTTATTTATTTATTTATTTATTTATTTTAGTGCAATCATAGAGGAGAAAGCTGAATATGAGTAACAAAATTAACACTTCTCTGAAAATAATAAGATTAAGAACTTCAGTTTTTCTGCAAATTATCGCCATTGCACCAACGTGTCCTTAATAAATATTACGTCTTTCCATGAATTATCAACTAAACTCCAATTCCAAATAATAGAAAATGGTTTATACCCGTGATCATAAAAGATAAAATAGAGATAGTCCAAGCTTAATGACGAATTGCTTACTCGTTTTCTTCTAGATTATGCATGTATTATTGTTTCTCAATGACTCAACGTTTTGCTGATTCCTTACTAAAAGTAACTGGCACTTCCACGTCCATAGCACATGTGACCACTTAAGGTTGTTCATGTTAGCGTCTTGATTTATGACTAACATGCATGGACAAAAAAGGCCAATATGGTCAAAGTTACGAGGACATGAGCTCACTAAAGAAAATGTGAGAACGTACCATTTTTCTTCTATGTTTGCTTCACTGAAAAGCTTTTTTCTTCATCCAACGTAAAAGTTTTTCCGTTTGTTTTTCGTTGGAATAGATGGAATACCTCATCTCCAATAATGGGTTGAAAAAAAGAAGAAGAGGTTTTATACAAAATCGCTCTGGAAAAGAATTTTAAGACATTTTAGTGGAGCCCACTTATGATAAATCCGGGTCTTCACATGTCTAACTACCGCGATGAATTGGTATATATGTCACAATCTCTGATATTCACTATTGATTTAATTTGCTGCTAAACTCGATATTTATATCACCAAATTATCTCCTAACTCCTATCGGTGAGTAGAATCTTATAGTTCTTCTTGTAAATTAAACTCACTCAATAAAATAGAATGGACGCTCAAAGTTAACTTATTAGCATACATATGAAAGTATATTATATTTTAAAAAGGTAATACTCAGCTAATCCCAAGAAATATAGGACTAAAATGGTGATTAATTGATTGTAATGTCCTAGAGAAGTGTTTGACTAGTCCACATCCTCTTTTTCATGATAATGTGCATTGCATAAAAATAGCACATCATAGAGCTGGCCCACACTGCATCAATTTCACATTTATTTTCCCCTAAGATCGGCTTCTAGAAATGTTGAGCAAGGCTACCACCACATTCAAGGTCGTCACAATCTATCACAACAATGGCAGATTCACTACAGCTTGTAAATCTCCATAAAATCAGCCTGTAAGTTTTTGTGTAAATTTGTACAAATCATTATAAAAAACATATCGGAATACACAAGACTCTACTCACAGTCAGATAGAGATCCAACACTATACACGTTGTCTTTTATGGCATTAGAGAATCTTAATCTCTTATGAGTCTGAAGGTCCTTATGGCTTCAAGTGCATCAGCTTCTTGGAGTTTAGGGTGCGAGATCTCTAGATTGAATAACTCAATAAATCAGTTCAAAAGTGTGCAAAAACAATAATTATACAACAGAAATAAAATCACAAGCACACACCACAAGGATATCAAATTTAACATAGAAAATCCTTACCGGGTGGAAAACCGCGGATCCGAACTAAATCAATAATTAAGCACTATGAATCTCGCAATTACAAGAAACTCAAATTTCCTCCTTAGATATCCCCTACCTAAGGACTGAAGTTACCTTGTGTCGCTTCATGCTTCAACAACTTCATACCGTTGATTGCAACAGACTCAATCATGTGCGTGACTCCTCAAATCTTCTACGCAAGAAGATGATCTTCTACAAATGATGAAGAAGAACTGACTCTCTAGAGAACTTGGCAGCACTACTTCTTAATAAATCTTTAGAAAAGAATTCTCTTAATTAAATCTCTAACTCAGAACTTTGAGATGTGAGGTACCTTTAGAATAGTCATTGAGTCTTTTAAATAGCCAATGGGAAGTGCTTAAGGTTGCCTAACTTGATTAGGGTTAAAACAAGCAGTTTGAACACAATTAGAATCAAGTTTCTAATTTTCGTAGGACTCTGCCGCATGTCTGCTCTAGAAAACCTTCCGTCCGCTCGAGCGGATGAGGTTTTGTCTCCGCACAAAAACACTTCTGTCAAGCGTCTGGCTATTTCTGACTTGCATCCGCTCAAGTGAAGTTATGGGCACTTGAGCGGACCCCATTCTGGATGATCTGGAAATTCGACATTTTATTTCTTTCAACTTTCTTCTTTGAGTCCTTCTAATCTTCTATCTTCAGAGTCATTTTCTAAAAATAAAGGTTATTACTCAATATACCCAGAGTTTTGTCCAACTTTTGAATTTAGCCAACACTCAAAAACCTAACAATCTCCTCTTTTGACAATTTATGGACAAAACTCCCTATGACAATACAAATTGATCTGCCAAAAAGAAAACAAAAAATACAATAAATTTAAAATTTTGGCAATCAGCACAGTAGATTGGCATTGTCTCGGACTTCCTCTGAACTTCTAGTTCTCTCCCTTGATCTGTCACATTTCTCCTCATTTTTGTCCATAAATGACGAAGCCAATTATGTGAACATGTAGCTTACTTGTCAATTAGACTCAATAGCTCTCCATCAATAGAAACTCCCCCTGAATGTATCTTTGTAACAGCGCTGGGGGTGGGAGCTTGATCTCCTTGATTAGAGCATTTTATATGTAGCCACCCACACTTGTGTAGTTTGATCTTTTAGCATAGTGTGAGTAAACTCTTTAGACAAATTAGACTTTCTTACCCAAATTTGAACTGTCGTAGGTGGAGAAAAATTCTTCCGCCATTACTTGGTCTTAGGTAGACTTTGCGGCTTCTTGCAATGGGGTTTTGTCTCTATGCAAAAAAACTTCTGTCAGGCATCTGACTATTTCTGACTTCCAGGGGCGCTCGAGCGGACCCCATTCTGGATAATCTGGAAATTCAACACTCTATTTTTTTCAGTTTTCTTCTTTGAGTCCTTCCACCCTTTTATCTTCAGAATCCTTTTCTAAAAATGAAAGTTACAACTCAATGAACCCAGAGTTTTATCCAACCCATAAATTTAGCCAACACTCAAAAAACCCAACATCTTCTTCAGCCACGGTTGTTGCAATGTTTGTTGTCTCTAACATCACCCATCTTGTTCCTATCAAGTTGGAATGTGGGAACTAACATGGGTGGCGTTCTCTATTTCTGCTGATATTAAGGAGTCACAACCTACTCTGTTATGTTGATGGCTCCAAACCTTGCCCTCCCAAATTTCTTCAAGATTCAAATGGAAAAGTATCAACCTCCCTCAATCTTGCATACACGGAGCTAGTGGATTGATAATCAAATCTATACCACATAATTTATCTGTTTGATTATTAATCTTGCTTAGAAATGTTGCTTGAGCATGTTGGTAGGGCCCATTAATCTCACCAAGCAAACCTAGCTGTAAATTTATATAAAAGATAATCTCTATTCAACATTGCTAGTCATCCATGTGGATGGTTGGATGCCTTCATCTCTAAAAATCATTTATTCCCACTCTTTAATTCGATCTAATGTCTAATAATTTATTGATAAGTTAATTATAAGAACAGATTGAGCTAAACTTAAGAGGGCAATTAGAACAGATTAATAATTTAATATATCATGACATTTTATAATAACAGCATTTTTTTTAAATAATGTCATTTTATGTTCAAAACATCACCAAAATTGAATATTACAAAGTAGAATACAGTATGGGAAATTTTAAAAACAAACATCTGAAAATGACTAGTTCTTAAATTATTTTATATTTATTTTTCTTATGATACATAATATTTTTAAAAACTCTAAGATTTGAGAATACCTCAACATTTTTTCGAGAGAATAATATGAGGAGACCCACTTTTGGGGACAAGATCCCAAAACCAATGTCCCAAAAGATAGGGCTCGACTTTCCATGTTCACCCACCCATTCACTTTTTCAAACAAGTTAGGTGAGAAAAGAAGCTTCCATTAGTTTTTCTTTTCCCTTCTTTCCTTGTCCCCAACAAATACATGACAATGTTTGGGGGGTTTAGTTTAATTTCTTTCCTTTGATAATGCCTCGTTTATTTTGAATAAATAATCCAACCTCTACCACCAACACATGCGTGACGATAGGATGTGGCCCCTCACTTGTTCCCTCTCCCCTCTCTCTATTACCTAATATGATCTTGTCTTGGCTCAGCAATTTACAGAACTGCCACTGTTTTACAACTTATTCTAGTATTGCAATAAGAAATAAGTCACTGGTCACTCGGCACATATAGATAACATCCAAGCCATACATCATGTGGGTCACACCACCTCAGACCTATATGCCAAGAGAAAACTGAGATGTGCCACTAATTACAAGGTTAATATGTATTAATATATCTATGGCGTTGTTAATATGATGTTGATGACTGTTGCTATCTTTTGTTACCAGCACATTATACCATGTGGAGCTAGCCTTCAAAATTTAACCTGACTTGACTGAATTAGACACCTTTTATGTGTAGGAATTGACCCAAATTTCATGCAGTTGATATACATTGGTGGTTGTATTTTTTTTATTTTTTTTTCTGGTTACATGGTATATTCAACTCTACATATAGCAAAACTGTAATTTACACCCTTCTTCTTTGAAAGGGGTATATAATTATTAACAAAAAGAATTATCATGTTTGAATTTTAAACCATGTTGAGCTTCAGACCCTCTTTCACAAGGAAGCAAAATTGAGGAAAGCAGTTTTGTTGGGAAAGAAGAAAGAAGTCCAAATGAGGTGATAAAGTGGCAAAGTGGTAGTTTAAAGGACAGAAGGCAGGCATTTTGCAGGAGAGGTGGTCTGTCTGTATCTTAAAGTCTACCAACCCCATGCTCTTTTGGGGGTGGTTGGCAGCCGTCCCCTCAGGGGCATCATGTGCTTGTGGGGTGGAGGGCCACGCCAACCAACCAGCTCTAATGCTTTTGTAGCGCTACTCTCTTCGCCACTGCTTCCACTGTCCTGTCCCCTTCGGCGGTCAACCAACTCCCCCAACCCATCCCTTTCATTCATTTCTTTACACATCTCCCTATCCCTCTCTCATTTTCTTCTAGAAGCGGGTGAGATGGATTGATTTGATCAAATACTTTAGTATTAAGTGTTGTGCATGATTTTTATCTTAAAACAAATGCTTAATCCTCTTCCCATGAAGGATAAAAGACAACCCAATAATACTAAGCTAGAGCTACTGTTTAGCA
Organism: Camphora micrantha; assembly: GCA_003546025.1. NCBI lineage: Eukaryota > Viridiplantae > Streptophyta > Magnoliopsida > Laurales > Lauraceae > Camphora > Camphora micrantha. Next base: position 31,419,166 of record QPKB01000009.1, on the reverse strand, counting down.
AGTCTAAAACAAAACTCTATTTGACTTCACATTGATGCTTGGGTATTAGACTGTTTGAGAAAATTTATGCAGATTAAATGGAGTATTGAGTCTTTTGCCTCTTTTTGGTAATTCTTGAAATTGATCAGGCATTATGTCTAAAGTAATTAGATGATTTCTTTTCTTCGATAAGTTTATTCGTATGACTTAAAAGTTTATCTATATTACTTCTAGTATATGAGAACTTTACCCATTTAACTTTAACTATATAATAAATAAATAAAAAAATTTCAATTGAGTCTGACACACCAATTGATCTATTTGTAAAAGGGCATATTTGGAGTAAATAGATTAGAGTTCCCAAACCAACCCTGAGAAGGTTCTTTCTTGGAAGGACATGTTAGTATAAATGTCAAAAGAGTTGTGCCCTCTGATTAATAGAGTAGCAAGTTCTAAGAATTGATGGATACATTCTAAATTGATACAGAATATAGAGTAATTGGCGTTTCAATTTCTATCACAGATGTAGCCGACATATGGTTTCTATTTGGACCCATGCGAGCCAATGATACAAGCAAAACAAATTCTTGTTGAATTTTCTTCAACTCCAAATAAAATCACATCAATATGATATGTATCACAAATATGTCTGATATTTATTGTATTTTCGCCTTGCCGATACGGTCCTATAATGATTTTTGAACACATGTTAACAGTTTACTTTTGTTCGACGAATTCAACTGGACCCGGCCCATTAACCTGCCTTCACTTTTGTGAATTCTTACTGTCAAAACAAAATTATCAAGAAAATTCTGGGTGGACTGGACCTCATTGTGTGCCGAATCATGCCAAAATAGTATGATCTAATGATCATGACCATCTATTTAAGGGCTCTAAAATTAAGCAATTTAATAAATCCAGCAAAGCAAAGCTTATATTGGATGCATTTGAATTTGCAATCCATGCATTTGAGTTCTGCACATGGAACATGGTATCATTCCTGCCAATTTATTGTATCTATAGGTCCCGAGCCTGTACAAAAATGAGGAGCTTTGTTTCAGAGTAAAACTATTGTTACAAGTAGGCTCAATTTGAAATACTGATATTATAACAAGGAATGATAAAACAGAATTTATGTAGGAGGCCAATATATGCATATTTTAGGATAAGGCTAGGATGATGATATGTGGCAGGAAGACCAGAAGAAAATGAATGACACGTGGTAAGTGGTAGCAAGGAATTCCTCCATCACTAAAAAATAGTTCACACTTCACTACCATGGGGGCTACCAAGATCCGTATCAAAATTGCACCTTTCCCAAATATGGACTCTTTTTTTTTTTTTTTTTAAGTTAAGTTCAAATTATATTAACAATCCAAACCAAAAGGACCCCTCAAATACAAGGAGAGTATATCAACAATCCAAACAAAAAGGATCCCTCACATACAAGGAGTGGGCATTTCTTCCCTATCTTGTGTTTCTGACAAAAAGGAGAGTTGAAACATTTGATGGAAGCAAAGGTGGTTTGGTAGTGGCCTCGCAATTTCATCTCCTGTCCAGGGGCTACTACCAGGAAGTAGGCATCACCCACCCAATTCCCAGAGAACTAACTCGAGGTTGTGGCTGCTCATGTGAGTTGGGTTTACCGAAATAAATTAGGGTTGGTACGTCCAACACTTTACACTCCCATTTGATGAGGGGATGAGATGTGACCCATCCTTTCTTTTTCTGGTTGGAACCAATGCATGTTTACACTCCCATTTAATTTGATAAGGGGATGAGATGTGACCCATCCTTTCTTTTTCTGATTGGAACCAATGCATGTGGACATGAGATTTGCTCATTCGCCACCTAATTGCAACACAGTAAGCCATGCTTATTTATCCAAAAAAAATTTTGAAAAAAGGAAATTATCCAAAAAATCACCTTAGATATCTTTACTGCACCAAAAAGGCCCCAATAGGTTTTGCATAACGGAACCAGCCCTCCTGCCAAGATCTCTTTTTTTTTTTTTTCTTTTGCCTTTTTCAATGAAAACCTTATATATGAGCAAATGTTACTTTCGAGCAATGATATCGTCGCCCATTGTACTGTTAGTCATTTCTATCGAACGACGATATCGTCACACAATAGAATTAATTATATAGTTATCTGGTCATATAATTGTCTGCAACAAATGCAAACATCATAAAGAAATTTCATTTACAACGTCCTCCGGCCACAAATGCAAATATTATAAAAATCATTCATCTTCCACAACAAAAAAGGAGAAACATTTTATAAATATATTTCCTCTATTTAAGTAAAAAGTTACAACAACTTATTGGCATTCCTTAAACATCAATTGAGGCGACCAATACTATAATATGTAAGAATAGTGAAAGAAACTTGAAATATGAGGCATTCCGTACTCTTAAAGAATGCATTATGAGTTGCATATGAAAAAAGTCTTAAGATTTCAAGTTGTAAATCTCCATTTGAGCACAATAAAGAAAGGGAGAAACTATGGTGCTAAAAAAAAAAAAAAAAAAGTTTGAATGCACAAAATGAGTAAGTAAATACCAAATCAACTCAATTTCAAATCACAACAATTCTCACGTCACATGAAGCAATCAAATAAACACTTTTTCCAAACAAGAATCACATGCTCATCCAGGAAGTTAGGCCCTACTCAAATGCAAAGAAAGCATGGGAGAAAGCAAGAGGCTAAAGTGTCCACATTTCTAAACTTTTGGCCCCGTTCTTTTATTAGATTTCCTGACAGGAATTCAGGCTGTCTGGGAATTCAGAATTTCTGTCGAGAATTCAGAATTTCTGTCAGGAATTCTGTATTTCATTACCAGAATTCCTGAGCATTTGAATTTCCAGGCATTTGAAATCCCAAAAAACTCAGCATTTGAAAAACCATCATAATAAGGAGAATTTGGAAATCTCACTTGACACAGGAATTCCGGGAGAGAGACGACGGCATTCCGGGAGTTCAAGCAAGAATTTAGGCCATGAATGAAACAACGAATTTAGAATTCCAGAATTTGGCAGCATTTCAAATACTAGCATTTGAAATTCTCAGACAACCACCAGACATGAATTCTATGAATTCTAGTAAAAGAACGGGGCCTTGAAGCTTTGTATGGATCGGATTTGAGAGAATTGAGGGAGGCTAGGGTTTTGAATGGGAAGATGGTTTTGGTGGTAGTGGTGGAGGTTAGTGAGAATGAGAGGCTTTTAAGAAATGGAGTGGAGGTTGAATTTGGAAGAAGGTGGTTTATAAATGGAAAAAGAGTTACATGTGCGTGTGATTCATTGTTGGGAGAAGGGTGGGTTTAATGGCGCAGGAAAGGAAGAGGGGATGATAGAGAGAAAGTGGGCATATGGAGAAGAGTACCACCTGATAAGAGAGAGAGAGAGAGAGAGAGAGAGAGAGAGAGAGAGGAATATTGAAAACGCAAGAGAGGAGAAGCATTGAGGAAGAATAAAAGGAAAAATGGGTTTCGCGCCCATTGTAGTGTGCAGAGGATCAACTATTTATAGGAAAAAAAATGAGAAAGACCCTAGGGGACCGCTCCGATTTCAAAATATCTATCGGGGCCATCTAGGGTGATTTTTCACGTAAATTCCTTAATAAGTTTTAAAAAAAAATCAATATTGTTGGACTGTTGTCTGTTGGTGACTAAAATGAGGAATGAGAGTGGATACAGGTCAAGAGATTACCAGGGGCCGTACCCATATCAGGATTTTAAATAATGACCCAATCTAAACTGGACCCATAGAAACAGCCTGTATACTTGCCCACTACCCAAATACTTGTGTACTTCTATAATATAAGCCGGTGGCATCAGGCATTTGGGCCGTTGGTTAAACCCATTAACCCAGATGGAGTCTTTGTGTTTGAGAACCGAACCATAATTAAAAATGGATTATATTCTTATATACCTATTTTTTCCAATTCAGTTCCTCGGGGTATTCAAGGACTCAAATCTATCCCTAATATACGGATCATTTTCAGAGACAGAGCACTTGCAAACATGTTCGGGGATGATCATTGCATATCCTGGTTCGGATGGGCCGCATTCCCAAAAGCACACCACCATGCAGAGTTTTCATCCGGGAGTACCGCATAAGAAGGGTGGTGTCAGATTTTCAATCCCACATTCTCACGATCAAGGACCCCCAATAGAAGATATGGATCAGAAGCCCCCGCACGGCTGGAAGAAAATAACCCGCCCTATCATATTGTTTAATTGGAGGGCTTTGGAGGAATGTATGGGCAACAAAATAAAACAAATCTGAGAAACAAATTTAAAATACTCGTTTTAATTTCATATAGATATATAGCCGAATTCTCAGGTGCATTTGTAATAGTGTAGCATCAATGATGGTTAAGATCAGGTCTCTGTAGCAGGGGCCTTTTTCGCAGCTTCAGCTGCCTGCTTTTTCTGCCTCTATCTCTGCAACAATAGCATCAATTTCAGATTCTTCAAGCTGACGCAGTCCATGCTCTTTTGTCATTACAGCAATTTCTATGTTCTTTCCCCTACTCTCAACAACCTGAGGAAATCGCCTTGTAATGATCAGATGAAATTATAGATTTTGCACTTATGCAGAGTATATATATATATATATATATATATATACATGTACATATGCATTCATGGACGTGAGAGCGCCAAACAGAGCACTTGAACACAGATGGATATGGAGGACTGTTATACATTGGAGCAACCCTTCTAGGACTACAACAATAACCCTTGTAGGATGCTTCATCATATGCTTACAAAAAAAAAAGTGGGAAGCCTAACTCAGTGCATAAGATTCCCAAAATACACCCGTACCTCTTGAAGTTTTAACACAAAAATCTGGTGTAGAATTAATTAAAACCTTCGATTTTTCTCTTTCTCTCTCTCTTGTTTTTAGGTAACGTGACCCACAACTCAAGGTTGCAATAGTGAGCTTTTTTCCAATGTTCCCCCAGGCTCTTGTTACTTAAACCTTTAGAATGCATCAAAACATCTGAATACCACCCCAACATCATCCCAGGAGTGCTGGTTTGGCATGGCCAGGTTTGGTGGGGCTGGCCGAATTTAGAAACATAGGCCCTTATCTGGGCCAATCCCAACACGGACCATATGTGTCAGGCCCAAGCCCATCCATCTAGTCAGTTGGGCCGGGCCCAACCACGCTTTCCATTGGTTGCAGAGACTTTCTAGCAATTATTTGGACAAACCGTGACTAAATTTAAAGCACTCCTTATTCAGGCCAGACGAGGCTGAGCTTTGGGCTTTCTATTACTTTATCTAAACCCACCCCAACTGTTAACAGCCCAGTTTATGTGAAACCTGTAGAGAGAGAAAGAGAGTGAAAAATTGAGATGCACAATCTTTTCAGTGCATACTTTTGGTACGATGCAATTAAAAGGTTAAATTGGATGATATTTTACACTTAAAAGATTAATGTTAACAAAGGTAAGTAAAGTAATTGTACACTGTGCATAATAGCCTATCCTTGTCCCAAATTTATCATTCTTTCCTTGTCTCTCAAATATTTTAAGCATATAGTGTTTCAAAAAAAAATAAAAAATAAAAAAAACACCTGCAGAATAAAAGAAAATTGCTTGTGTATCATTGTAGGACGAAACATCTAAACATGGTATCTAATGGATGAACTAATCTCTATTTTAGTTAAAAAATGATGAAAAAACATAAATGGGGGCAACCACAGAGGGAATAAAATTATGGCCATGATAATAATAGAACACACTATCATGATAAATCTTGAAAAGAAGTATTAAACGATTTATCTATAGGATGCTAACGTGATGAGACTGATTATTTAAATGCTTAACATAGGAAACTTGGTTGAGATTTCTCATTATTCCGTTGAATTCTTTTAATAGATTATAAAAACATCACAATAAGATAATTTGGATTTAATCCTAAAAAAAAGGATCATTTATGAAACTGCAATGCCATTTCCATGAACCATGTCAAGCACAACATTTATACTAAAATTAAAACCCAAAAAAGAGAATATACATCATTTCAAAGTACATGGTGAGATATCCTACAAAAATAACATATTTAATTAGTGATCCCTGTTAGCTCTTGATATATCAAGCCATCTTAAAATATGATTTTTTTGAGAAACATACAAGTATTTCAAATAGAAGATCTTTACCAAAAAAAAAAAACTTTATGTAGCCTTTATAGTATGCCACACTCTGAACTAAAATTTAAAGTCGTTATAGAAAGCCAAATGTCTGAATCAATAATAGGGATCCAGAGAAATGGGTACAACTTTTATTCGCTAGCATATTTGGGATCCCAATTGAAATTCTATTGCTACTTTGAAGTGATGTCAGAACTTATTTTTTGGAAAAGAACTTCACTTTAAAAATAGAAAACTTTCATCATGAATCAAATTTTTTTACTAAAAGAAGAATATTGTATGTTATTTTCTTATTTTTAATTATCTTTATCAGAGGGATTATATTCCATAAGGAAATGTAATACGAAAAAGATGAATTTATAAGAAATTTCAATTGATAAAAATATTGAAAGAGTTGGGATTTAAAAATTAAAAGCTAGCCTATATATACATCATAATAGAGAAACTAAAGCTAAAACTCTCTTATTTAACTTTCTATAATTTTAACATTCCAGCTGCCAATAAAATTATACAATAGTTTTCTCCCATCATCATCATCATCATTATTTTACACTTCTAAGTCCAATCCAAAAGATTAGAAGCTAATGAGTAAAGTTTCTAAACCTAAAGGTAAGCAATTGAAGAGTGTAAAACTGGGCTTGGTGACTAATCATGGAACGACAGGATAATAAAAAGAGTATTTTACCAAAACACACACACACACACACACACACACACACACACACACACACACTTTAGACGCACCCTAGACCAAAATGGTCATTTTAGTTTCCCTCTAACCAAACCAGCCTTTTCGCCAAGAAATCAGTTTTGAGTTATCAGTTTTTTTTACCTAAATTTTCGATGGTCAATATCGACCCTCCAGGGGAAAATAACAGTAATCTGCCATCTTCTTCCTCTTTTTTTTCCCAAACCCAATCCAATCGGGAAGCCCAAATAAAGAGAAAAGGTCATAACCGCTTGGAGGATAATATGAGGTCTTTTCTCTTTATTTGGTATTCCCTATTGATTTGGATTTTGCGGAAGGAAGGAGAAAGAAGATGATGGAAAACTAATTTTTTTCGCTTGCAAATGGTCGATATCGACCATCACCTGTTTGGAGGAGAGTTGACATGGGGTCTAAAGTGCATCGGAGTGTTCTTTTTTAATCTTCTAATAAAAAAAGCTGAAAAGAATAAAAAATCGTACTGATCAAAGGTGGGTCCAAGTGAACCCCATGGAGCTATTTGGATAACATTTTCCCATAAACAATAGTTTACATGACATTGATAACATCCCAATTTCCAAAGGGTGCATTGTTGGTATGCATCAAGTCATCCGTGACTCCTTTCAAAGCCCTACTTAGTAAATCTCAGCCAATCAACACAAGTCTCCTAGTCTTACATGGTTCCACACATGGTTTAAAATCTCGGTCTCGGTCGCGGTATCGGCCGGGCCGAAAAACCGAGATGATATCGGTATGGATCGCGGATATCGGTCCGCCGTGGTGCGAATTTTTTTTTAATCCAAAAAAAATTGCAAAAATATTCAAAAAATCTAGAACATTAGAAAATGCTAGAAAACAATATTTTTTTCCAGTAGTAACAACAATAAATCAAAATCTCGGTTACCTTAAGTTATGAGTCTTGTCTATGTCGCAGTTCGCTGTCTTCTCCAGTATTTCATATAATGCAACCATTATTGATGCTAATGATCAATTTATTAGTGTAAAATATAAGAAAATAAATATAACATATCAATCATCATTTAATATTAACTTAATCATCAAATAAGTTGTGAAATTCAAGACCCTGAAGATGACATATTAAAATCAGAAACATGATATGATGTGAGATCGATAAATCATAAAGCACTTGGGCATCAAAAGGTTCATGGTTTACCTGAAATAAGAGGGGACTAGTAGAGTGTAGAGACTAGAGAGAGATTAGTGAGTATGAGTGTATTACACACTATTAATAATCCTTTAGTATCACAAATATTCTAACAAGTAAAAACAATTTTTTTAGAAAAAATAAAGATTTAAAAAAATCATTTTGAAAACTCTAAATATATAGATCTAGCATAAAAGTATGTAGATCAATCATTTACACACCATATAATGATCACGAATCATTAAAAGAACATATTTATTATGAAGTTCCCAAAAAATGATATATTATAATTCAAATATAAAAAAAATCTGAAAATAAAAAAAATTGAAAAAAAAAAGTTCAAAATCATGTGTATGAGTAGATCTAGCATGAAAGTATGTAAATCTAACTTCTAAAAATCATGTGTATGTAGATCTAGCATGATTTCTATGCTTCATTTAAAAATTAAAAAAAAATACATAATAAAATGTTTTAAGTTGATTTTCTCTTACCTTAGATAATATTTTCTTCAAAAAATAGATGTTGGATTTGAAAATATCCAAGAGAGATGTGTGATGGAGTATGGCTGCTGCTATGGGTAGAAAGGAAATAAGAAGAGAGGACAAGATGATGAAGATGGGGAAAAGATGAAAAAATTATGTTTTTTTATCATTTTTATCTCATCTCGGCCGATATTTTCAAAATATCGGCCGAGATATCGGTTCCGCCGATAGGAAGATCATCTCGGCTGATATAGGCCGAGATTTTGACAATATTTACCGAGACCGATATCTCAATGAGATATCAGCTCGGTACCACCGATATGAACCGATATCGGCCGATATTTTAATCCATGGTTCCACGTCAAATTTCATTATAAGAGGAGTCGGGGGCCACTGTCAAATTCTTCACATAGAAACTACTTGAGTAGAACATCACATAGAGTTCCATATGTTTTAATTTTGACGGTCTAGATCTCAGCAAGGGTCCAACTTCCCGCGATTCTCGGGCTCAGAAGATCCGGACTCTTGTTTCTTTTTTTATTAAGGCATCATCTTCTTTTCGGACTTTCTCGTCGTAGTCTTCCTCTTCACAAATCCCATTTCGCTAGTTTTCCATGCCATTATCCTACTCCAACTGGCTTCTTACTGCAGGTGTCTCTGCCCCAGCTGAATTTTGGGCCACAAAACAGTCTCATGGTGGGCCCCACCCTATGTCTGGATGGCCACCAAATCACTTCATGGTCACCAAAGCATCCGGTAGGAATTCACCTTCTCATGGACATTCTAATCAATGGGTTTCTGTTATTATTGGTTGTAAGCATATTGATTTTGACTGGATGTTTTATTTCCTGTTTTGGTGTTCTTGGATGTTTGAATATGTTGATCCCAGCTCTAGTACATTTGCCCCCTTACAGGTAATGTGATTGATTTGTCTTTTACTTGTATGGCAGTAGGCTTTCTGATTAGGCATTTTGTATTCTTTTAGATATCTAATAGGCTTTGGAAGAAGATTAGAGTAGTGATCTTTTATCCCTATCTTCCCATAATAACTAGTTACTTATATTTGCAATGTGTAGTGTAGTTTGAAGTGTTGAGTTTGAGCTGATAGTGATTTTGGTGCACATCACCCATTTGACTTCATGTAATGTGAAGTTCTATCGACTATCAACGAGTTCTGTTTGTTATGGCTTAGTAGACTGTTGTGGCCATCCTCTATAATGGTCATTCATGGCTTAGCATTTGGAAAAGGCCCATATGATTTTTCCAAGGAAGTTTAGTGGTCATTGATTGTAGATGTTGTGTGAGTTGAATGGAAGAATAAGTTCCCAATAGATGTTTTCAAACATCAAGAAAAATCCCAAATAAAATCATAAGCCACACAAAGTAATCAAACCGCAATACAGGATTTTAGTGGAAAACCCTTCAATCAGAAGGGACAGACCATGTGGGAAACTTGAGAGGGAGCCTACTATGAAAATAAGAGTGGGAGCACAATGTGTTCAAGTTTTTGCCCAAAACTGAAAGGATTTGATTAAAAGAAAGTATGGTTAGCTCTTTGATTTTTGAGCAAGCTCAGACTTCTTACTAGAAAAGCCTTTCTCCAAAGAGATATAGGACTTATATGAGGATGCGTTGGGCAGTTTTTTTTTTTTTTTGGTAAAGGCATTATTAAGCAGTTAGAAAATGAAAAATACACAAGAATGACCACTTGAATCTTTCCTTGAGCACCACAAAACCCTAAAACTTTGTTTTCTTTCTTCTTCCTCTCTTCTCACTCCTAGAGCCTTCTCCAAAGAACTTTTGTTTCCTTTATTTTTGTGACCATGTGACTCACCTCTCCATCTTATTTCTTCTCTTCTTCTTCTTGGGGCACACACTTCATGGGGCTGGATCCTGTGCAAAACCGTAGCACAACTATCCTACTTCAATGCACACCTAGCATCCATACTAGCCAAGTCTTAACAGAATTCTTGATTTTTGTCATCATATCTTAAGTTGGTGTGAATCATCTTTGTATAAATTGGTTCTCTATACATTGTGTATCTAATGACAGTAGACATGTATGTTCTTGGTTGGGAAATGATGCCTAAGCATTCTCGCTCAAATCCTTTGTACTCCAACTGTCAGAATGAACCACATATCTTAAGTTGGCGTGAATCATCTTTGTATAAATTGGTTCTCTATACATTGCATATCTAATGACAGTAGACTGCATATCTAATGACAGTAGACATGTATGTTCTTGGTTGGGGAATGATGCCTAAGCATTCTTGCTCAAATCCTTTATAACATAATGAATTCCTTGCTCTTTATTATTATTATTTTTGTATTCATAATCTACCCAACTATAAGCTACCCTAGCTTACAATGTCCCTTACTAGTTGAGCTAGCATCCCAAGACGAACTCTTTGCTTTTCCCCAAAGCATTTTTTTTGTTTTTTAATAACCATTCAAGCTTTATATCACTTGCTTGTCACCATGAATTTTTGAAAACCCACTTCTTCTTTAGGGCCCTAAGTTTCATGGACTGAGTACGTAGGAATTTTAAGAAATGTATTTCTATGAGTGGCTAACATTGGAGAAAGAAAAGTGAATATCGTGAAATAGCTATCAAATAATCGCCTTCAATGTAAAATGAAATAAAGGGAGATGGAAAATGATTTACCAGGGTGATGGCTGTATATTGATTTACTATCTCCACCTAATGCATTTTCTATTAAAGGATTGATTATTTTTTGAAAGGTAAGTACCCACCTACCCACCCAAGTCCCTCACCTTTAGCGCCACAACCAGGGATTGATCCTTGGTTGTTTCTGTGGAAGGGAGGTACACCGACTAAGAAACCCGTGGACTTGCTAAAGGATAGATTATTCGATAACCATTTATGAAATTTCACTTTTATTTCTTAATTTTTATCCTCTCTTTGAAATACAGTTCTTAAAATTCCTATGCCTTAAATTTCATGCAAACAAATGGGCCTTTTTTATTTTTTATTTTTATTCTTTGCAAGCTTAACTAACTCATAAGTATTATTTTGCACAAGGAAGTCATTCGCTTTGCATAGCTTTCTTCCACTCATCTATCTTTATGAGTTTATGCTTTCTAATAACTTTCTGGCGCTCTTGCACTCTTGCATCTGTAAGAAAGACAAACTCACTGGAGGGGTACTTCTCTGATTGTTGGTGCACTCTTGTAGATCTTTCAATTAAAGGTTCTGCATGTTCTTCTTGAGTCTGTTCCTCTTGCTCAACATCTTCATGTTCTAGCACATTTTCGTTACTAATCACTCTATAGATTTCTTGTATCTCTCCTCCACCTTCAACATGCTGCATAAGAGGGAGTGGAGTCAGATTGACTGGGAACATCATTAGTCTCACTCTGGTGCATTTCGACCTTTTCAAAGTCTTCAATAGAAAAAAAAAAAAAAAAAAAAACCTTCATAAAATACTACATTGCTGTTTCTCTAACTTTCCTTTAACCAAATTCTTAAAATAGAATTTGAATGGAATTCCCTTGTCATGAAGTTCTGAACTTTGCTCTTTAGGCACATGGACATAAGTTTTGGACCTAATCAGCTTCAGGGTGCATCTTAAAACTGTCTTAGAAATTCTCTATCTCAACACGATATTGGAGAAACAGTATATACACTTTATATATATATATATATAAGCTTTACACTTGTAAATGGTATGATTTCACTTCATTCATGGGATAATCATCCAAGGAAGAAAGAATTAAAAAATACAGAAAATATCCACTTGTGGATTGCCACAAAATCCTCTGTTACATTTAAAGTTGACTTATCATCATGTCATATAGAGAATTACATAGAGAGATACATGTAAAGGATCAACAGATCCTTGTATTGAGGAAGAAGAAGAAGAAGAGAGAAAGAGAGGAGAAATTGTGGAATCTATCGTATCCAAAAGAAAGGATCGACTGTTGCTCTTTATACACAAAGTATTGCTGATTACAGCCTATGATTGATACTAATTACATGTGTATATAAGTAAACAAGGAAAGAATATATGAGTGATTGATATCATACAACTATACAATGTTTGAACAAATCTAAGTGCTCCGACACGTGGGTTTTAAGTTTTGGGCCTCTTGGTCATGGGCCTTGAAAGATGGGCCTCCTTCTTTGTTTGAGTTTCTACACTCCCCCTCAAATTAATGCGGTGGTTGGCCAAGAAGCATCAATTTGGAAAGAATGTAATCATGACAATCGTGGGGCAAGCCCTTGGTGAACACATCTGCCAGTTGTTCAGACGAAGAAGTATAGGGTAGATTGATATCTTCACAGACAAAGTGCTGACGAATAAAGTGACAGTCAATTTCTATGTGCTTAGTGCGCTCATGGAAAACAGTATTTGTTGCAATTTGAATAACACTTGTGTTAATTGCATACAACGGAGTAGGGTCTTTGGTGAAGATGCCGAATTCTCGAAGAAGAAGACACAACCATATGACTTCGCTGCAGGCAGAAGACATAGAACGATATTCGGCCTCGGCCGTTGATTTGGAAATTGTAACTTGTTTCTTGCTTTTCCATGAGATGAGTGAAGGACCCAAGAACATGCACCATCCAGTTGTCGAGCGACGAGTATCTGGACTTCTAGCCCAATCGGCATCATCATATGTTGTAATCATTTGGTTCCTCAGGAAGGGAACCATGGGAAGACAGACGAGTTTCTTCGTGAAGGACCACTTGAACACATGTATCCAGATCAGGAGAGGTTTCCTGATTCATGAGAGCTGCTTGTACTGGTTCAAATTCTACACGGAGATTCATCAGGAATTGACTGACATGAAGTTCTTCCTGAAGTTTGAGAGCCTGAGGAAGGAATGCCGCGGAGACAGACTGCAGGAGCATTTGGTCCCTTTCAGACCAAAAGGTTAGAAACCCATTGTAGTATTCCTGTACATTCTTGTCATTTTGGCAGTATTTTGCCAATTCTGTGTCAAGATGGACTCTTCGGGCTTTATTTTGCTGATGATATATTTTCTTCATGTGTGTCCACATATTAGAAGCTTTCGTAAAAGCTTGTAGTGCCATTGTGAAGGAGGGATCAACGCTCAATGGAGTTGAGAATCTAGGTCACAACCTTAGCATTTCGTTGATTCCAAGTGGCAATTGCTTTATCTTCTGTGCCATTAGGATCAATAGTTGGTTTGATAGTTGTCCCATCTAAATACCCCAACATCCCTTGTCCTTCAGTGAAATTCTTAAGGTGAAATGCCCAAGACATATAATTGGTACCATTAAATTTAACAGAAATAACATCAACCTTGTCCGTTTGATTTAAGATGATTTTTAAAGAAGGGAGATGGACAACAGTACTGTTTTTGTGTGTGTGTGTGTGTTTTTTTTTTTAAACAGCTGATCAGTAATTAATCAACCTTAAACAGTAACAAGCAGCATCAACAGCATACAGCTGCGATCAGTACTATCAATAGAAGAAGAAGACAGCAGTAGACATCACACACTGTGCAATTTTCCTCCAAACAGAGCCAGACGAACTGGAAAATTGGACCTGAATCTGTGTGTGGCCCCCACAGGATGGTCGAATCACAGATCATGTTTGAATTCCTTAAAGAGGATCAAAGTTACTTCCTTCAGTCCAAATCTGATGAGATTTGGATACAAAACCACAAATCTGGATGGTCTTGATGAAAACTATCTGACATAATTTTATTAAAAATGATAGAGGAAGAAGTGGCTGAAACCTGCCTCAAAGGTGATGGAAAAATTCCAGAAAAATTCTTAGAAAGACCCTCAAGGATGGTCGATCACAACTGTGGAGGTCTCTTGGAGATACGAAGATGATTTGTGGTGGGCCATTGTTGATCAGTGACACTAACAGAGAGGAGATCCATGCCAGGAAGAAGATCCACGCCAGGGAGACTTATTGGATCAATGATAGAAGAGGATTGGTCAATAACCAACTCTTTGATACCATGTAAAGGATCAACATATCCTTGTATTGAGGAAGAAGAAGAAGAAGAGAGAGAGAGGAGAAATTGTGGAATCTGTCGTATCCAAAAGAGAGGATCGACTGTTGCTCTTTATACACAAAGTATTGTTGATTACAGCCTATGATTGATACTAATTACCTGTGTATATAAGTAAGAAAGGAAAGAATATAAGAGTGCTTGATATCTTACAACTATACAATGTTTGATCAAATCTAAGTGATCCCACATGCGAGTTTTAAGCTTTGGGCCTCTTGGTCATGGGCCTTGAGAGATGGGCCTACTTCTTTCTTTGTGTTTCTACAATACATCCCTTGATTTGGGGAAGATTTAATGGAATGAAAATAGTGGATGATTCCTCAAGGCATCATGCATGATCTTGGGAAAGAGAGAAATTTGCATGATTCTTAGAAATTTGACAAGTGGGTAGATATGCAAGCATGATGTTGGGGATTTTACAAGTTTGATGATTTGCATGCGAACTTGTCTCTTTCTCTATCACATCTAAAGCAACATGGGGACTGTTTTCTGATGTTCGGTTTCATGCAGGGTGCCAGGGGCGGACCTACCCTTTCATGACGGCCCCAGGTTAAATTTGAAATTGCATGGTATTTGATTGGGCCTAAACCTCTCCCATGTATGTCTAGTAAATAGTTGCCCCACGTCTAAATATTGTGATCGCCCCACGTCACAAAACCTTGGTGAAAACACTCATCTTCTCTTTGGACATCTTCTTCCCACCGAGAGTACAATATCCTCTTTGCATGGATCTCTTTCTACGAAGAGTCTAAGATCCTCACACCGATCGAGTTCTTTGTCGGTTCTCTCGTAGTTAGTCTCTCTCTCACCAAATAACCCTAAATAAAGCAATCTTCGTCTCTCTTCAAATGTAGTATAATCCTAATTACTCTATACCTAAATTTGAACCCTTAATTTTCAAATCCTAATTTCAAACTCTAAATCTCTAAATCATAATTCAAACTTTAAGCCCTAAATCACCAAATCTAAGCATATCTATAAGTCCCAAGATGACCAAATCACCATTGGGCACATTTTAAACTTCAATTCATACATAAATCAAGCCTTTTGACTCAAATGTTTGGATAACTTGAGTTACATTTATGTGGCGATATTTCTTTTTTGCCACGAGCCCATGATCATAGGGAATGATTTTTATAGCTAGGTAAGTGCAAGTAACCAAATTCCTTAAATCCAAATAAAACCCCTTCGGAAACCCAAATTGGGTACATGGTTGCTCATCCAAATCATCGTTGCAAGGTATCCAAACACCTAGGATTAAATGAGATGTTATGTTGTTTTGATGATGATGAATATCACTTGAATTTGGAAGAGGGAGTGAGAAGGCACTTCAATTGGGCAGGAGATCTAAGCATGAAAAAAGTTTTGTGTCTATTTAAATGCAATACATTTTTCGTATTGTTAATGTGAAAAAAAAAAAAAAAAAGTTAGCAAAGTCAAGTAAAAGTTTAGCCCCACCTAAATAAAAATCTTGTGTCCGCCACTGCAAGGTGCAATACTCATTATATTACTTGGAGAAGTATTTCCTACCACCGTGCTGATGCATTTCAGTATTTCCATATCCATCTCACATGATGATGCTGGAAATTTTCATAAACTATATTTGGATTTCATTGCATCGGCTCACATTTCCCTATAAGCATTGCCAAAGAATATTAAAAATATGATGCACCAGGGGACTCCAAGACCCAATGGGGGGTCGATGGGGCGCTGTTTCCTGTCTTGACCTTTTCTCCTCTGTTTTCATAAAGGAGGATAAAAATTAGGTTACATTTGTCTTCTTTTGCCCCTCATCTTTTCTTTTGATCTTTTTGTAAGAGGAGAAATTTTCAAAGTAATGAGGGCATTTTTGTCTTTTGCCTCTATGCAAAGATATGAATGAACTCACATACGTGTCCCATCTTAACATAACTTTGAATTCAATGGGAATCTCACTCACAGGAACGTGAATGAAGGTAGTTAGTTCCATTGTGGGGCCCCTCCCTTTGAAAATCCAAATTGCTCAAAATGAATACCCTCATATGGAGACTTCCCCAAACTCACTCCAACAGGAGTTGGTCCCACCTTTTTATTGAACCCCCAACGATCAACTGTGGAGGATGTAATCGTGTACACTCCTGTCAACCACTGAAGAAGGCATAAATTTTGTTTTAATACTTTTGACCATTGTACTGTACGATACTTGTGAATAACTCCTTTACCTGATAGCTATTTTTAGTAGGTTTTAATGTTTTATACTTACAAAAATGAAAATCTATCTTAATTTCTTAGTTTCTCTTCCAATTTCCAAATAATGCATGCTCCCATCATGCTGCTTTCTTTTCCAGGTTCCTCTTTCCCATGTCTTGATTCTGCAATTAAGATTTAAGCTTTGAGAAATTATCCAATGTATCTTGATATACATGCATCTCTTCCCAACCTTGTGAATTTTTGGCCTGTGGGTCCTTCTTTTATAGAATATAGATGCAAACGGTTAATCTCCATTTTCACCCTTGTTAGGTGGGGGACCATAACGGCATAACATCATTTCATACCCATTGGGTTGAATTCATACCAGAAGGTCTGACTTATCTCTATACTGGATAAAGTCACTCCTCTTGGCATGATTAAAACCTCTTTTTTTTTTTTTTTTTTTCTTTTAATGTGATTATTGGGCATATGGCTTGTCAATGCATGAGAGTAGGATCCAAGAAATTGTTTGTCTTCCTGAAACGTGGCCTGATAGTTTCAAAGTATCATATATTGTTATAGACATGTCTGCTTTCATCTGTGTTCATGAGTAATAATTACTTTATATAAATGTGATTTCCTTTCTACCTGTGATAGAAAATCGACTTATGCAGATCTATCTGCAGTGGCTGATGATGATTATAATTCAAAGTCATTCCTTTGAGTTTCTGATTCCTTTGCCATATAACTACACATAATAGCACAAAGCATGCTCAGCTATTAGCCATGATATTTGGAATGTCGAGATCCATTACCAGAATTGCTCAAATCTTTAATGGTGAGCCAACCTAATTGCTCCTTAAAATCAGGCCGGCTCGAAGGTAAAAAAACTCAGCCAATAAAATGTACATGTTGGTTTTTAATTTCTTCCAACTCCTTTTCAATCTCAGAACAGCATTTTAGCAATTATTTTAATACTTGCTTTTGAATGTACCCAAAAGTATAACCTTTTTGATTTTTTTGACAGGAGATGGTTATCCACTTGTTTGAAGTGGTGATGATGTTTTACTTTCACCACCTGAGGAAGAGCCAAAGAATGGTAGATCACAAAAAAGATTTTCGATAACTGTGTGCCTAAAATGCATAGGTATAACCATTCATTCTGCCAAATATCAAAAGTTATGATTGAACTTCTTGAAGGTTAATCCATGTTGCTCAAGACATATATTAGAACACAGAAATGAGCTATAACTCATTAAAGCTTCTTGGAATTACTTACTATAGCCATATATGTGTGTGTGTGTGTGTGTGTGTGTGTGTGTGTGTGTACAATGTTGTGAGATATTAAGATATATTTTACTTAATTTGTTAGCCAGGTGGGACATGTACGTGCCTTGTTCGAAATGTTAAACCATTGTATGTGCCTGGTTCGAAATGTTAGACCATCCTCTTGGTTAAGGAAAGAATGGTGGACACCATCCGCTTGCAGTCAATAGGCTTTGTTAAGTATGCATCCATCCCCACTTCCAAGCACTTAGCTTCATCAGATGACATTGCATGTGCTGTCAGTGCAACAATGGGAATGTGTGAACCAGTTCCGTCCTCGAATCTTCTAATTGCCTTTGTTGCCTCATAACCATCCATCTTTGGCATCTGCAGTCGGTTTCAATTTCCAATAGCATCAATATAAACAGAAAGTGAATTTTGTTTCCACTTCTATGGAGGATATAGATTCAATATCCAACTATTCAAAGGAACATTTTTTTAGGGTTTGTTGGGCAATATCATGGGTGTGTTCAGACAAGTTGAATATTGATACTATAACATGAGAATATGAATATGATTGTTGAATATTATAATGTTTTCAGGACTGAGGAGTTAATTTTGTTGTTATTACTATTATTACTATTGCTAGCACTGTTGTTGTCTATGAGACCCCAAATATGGCATTTGACCTATGGTACTGGTACCCATACCGACAAGGTACGATATGGGTCCATGTGCGGCAATTTGCAAGGGATATGATGCAAAATTTCAGGAAACATTAGGGCTAACTGAAAATGCCCTAATCCCAAAACCTTCTTTAAAAGAAAAACCACAACAGAAGAAGAGGAGGAGAAGATGATGAGAAGGGTGTGCCTTTCACCGACAACTGGCAATGACCTAGCCAGTCGCCAGACGACCGGCGACGATCTCCTACTCTTCTTCTTCTTTTCCTTTCCTCTTTGCATTTTCCTTTTTTACCTTCCCCCTTCTTTCTCGAAGTTTTTGTCTCCACTCGAGTCTCGATTGATGTGACGAGACGACTGGCAGAACATATCATTTCCCTTCATCTCCTGCCGCTCTTACTATGGGCTATTCAGATTTGTGGTCCCCACGGTGGGCCTAAAGATTTAACAAACCACCGATTTCACTTTATAATGGGAATGGCTTGGGGCTCATTTCCGAAAAGGGCATTTTATTAAACAAAAGGCTGGGGTTTACTGCCTAGAAACGTCTTGATTCTTTTCTTATTTGTCTTTTTGCACTTTTCCCCTTCTACGTGTTTTAACTTCATTGAAAATTTGATCCACTCAGTGGGCCTCACCATATTTGAGCCCTAAATTGAAATTAACTAAATATTCCACTTAAAATAAATCCCTAATCAAATATCTATGTGTATATATTGCTAGAAATGCTATACGCATATCTATGTCCTAAATTTTTTAAGTTGGTGTATCGAACCCTCGTACCCCATGATTGTGTCCATAGCTGGGGATCATAGGTTGTTGTGGTTGGCATTGTTATTATTGTTATCGCTTCCAATATCATCATCATCATTATCTTGGTACCATGTAAATATTTTAGATCTATACATAGGCAGGGCAAAATCTATCAATTCCATTTTTATGGTCCCTAGCAAAAATGCACTTATTCCAAACTTCACAGAATTTGAGTCCATGCACCTAAAATTACAAGCAGACAATTGTAAGATTTAAGAAAAATGAGAAACAAATTTCATAAAACATCACAAAACCTTAAACAAGTTAAAGTTGGGTTGTTCTTCCTTTGCTCGTTGAAGACGGCTACATATCCAGTTTTATGTATGATAGTTGAATATGGTAAAGAAATTAATAGTGATTATTTTCGGGCAAATTCTTTATTTTCCATTCTCAACCCCTATGGGAGCTAGAAGAAGAATATCAGTGTCGTATTGAAGGGTAGAGCCATGGCAATCCCCTACAAGTGGTCACATTTTGTGCAGTCACTAATAACATTATTGCTTGCAACCATCCTAAAGTGGGTTGGTAATGCTTGCAGGTTGGAAGCATATTTTTTTTTGTGCCACAATGACAGAGATATCAAATCATCTCCTTAATTGTCATTTGGTTGAACCAATCTGTAACTATTTTATCTCTTCAGAGCTAAATCTCCTACTATTATCTTTTGGTGATTTTATTGCATCTCATTGTAGGCCATATCTCCACCCCCCTCTCCAGTCTTGACTTCTATCTGCGTCTTCTTGGGATATGGTATAGGGCGAAAGGTTCTTCAATCAGTTCTTGCTAAAGCCATGATGACACATGATCAGCATCAGTTCTTGGATCACATATTGATGCTGCCCAATCCTCCAACATCAATTTAAGGGTGAGTGTGAAAAAGAACTATGGTTGGGTGAGCAGTCTTATGCCAAGATACCTATTATTTCATACAGTCCAGCATACTATTTTTACAAATATTTTGTTAATCTCACACTAAGGCAAACCACTTCTCATGAAATCTCCTCCTTTGTTCATTTTGTGAGTGAGTACTTGAAGAGAACAATGGAACATGGACTCGTTTGTTTTCATCTTACTTTGAGGGTGGATTCTCATCCTTCTTGTTTTCTTGGTTCTTTTTTACTTTTTTCAGTGGACTGTTTGTTACTTCTAAGAAAAATACTAGAAAGGATTATCTTTTTAATATTTTTATTTGTACTATTGGAATTCCAGTATGATAGACACCTTTTATACCAAGCGTGTGACAGGGGAACGGCGGATCCGCGCAGTTCCGCACTGTCATGTAGCAGTCCTACCATGAATGATGGCTTAATACCATCATCCAGACAATCTGATCACTTTATGCTATTTTTTTCCCATTGGATATCAACTGATTATCATTTTCCCATTTACATTCCATTTGAAGGCCACCCATTAGAGGGCTCAAATTATCCAATAGGTCTGGTTTGAACCATGTTTTTGGTGGATGTTTCTTATCCACTGTCCCCATTGCTTTATGTCCAGTGGGTGGTTTCTCTATCGCATCATGATAGAAATGGCTATCATACCATACCTGCTACAAAACTATCATAAAGTGGTAGCATGAAACTACTAAAAGCTGTAATTTAGGCTTGGCTGAGTGTTTACTGACCTGACAGTCCATGAGTATTAGATCAAAACTTGGGATTTCCTGTGACACTGTTCGAGATCTGATTTCACCATCTTGCTGAGGTGCGTTTTCTCTTCTACACTCTGAACTATGCGTGCATTTCAGGGTATCTACGGCCTGCAGTCCATCTCCCACTGGAATGACTGTTGCTCCCATTTTTTCTAGCATTATGGTTGCTACTCTCTGCAGCACTGGTGTGTCTTCCGCCAGCAATATGCATAATCCTTCAAGTGATTTGTGACGGGGAGTGGATTTACTTGCAACCACGCAATCTTGTTCATTGGTACTTTCACTCATCATTTGATATTCAATGGGTGCAATGTTTGTTGACCTTCCTGGTCGTTTTGTTGTAACTTGTGAATGTAAATTCCCTGATACTGATGCTTTTTGGTCATATAATGACTTACATTTCAAGTCTCCTGTATCATCAATGGGCCAGATTTGACATTGTTGTTCTTGCTTTTTGTTCCTCTTTTCTTCTAAATGTACCTGGCTAGACTCATCTGAGTTATTACTATCTTTCATGTGAGGAACATCTTTCTGTGGTGCTTCTGGCTTTGCTTCTAGTTCTGCTATCGTTTTAGTTCTTTTGATGACCTCATCATTCTTATCATTGTCTGAACGGTCCATGTTACTGTATCCATCCCTGTACTTAGAGCTGATGAAATCTTCAGAAAATTTCATTACACTATCGGATAGAACCATTCTGTTGGGACTACGAACAATTTTATCTAGGTTGGTTGTGAAAATAGAATATGCTTTTCTTGAATTGGCCATCTTGAAGTGCGATGGAAGAGATGCCAAGGTTCTTTTTCCCTTTTCTCCCTCAATATGAAATGTACCTCTTGAATCATTGCTACTCCTGTCAGATGTGTCAGAATCATCTGAACTGGCAGCATCGAAATGAGTATGATCTATTTCAAGGCATTCATGCAAATCATGTGTTGCTGAGGTGTTACCTTCTCTTTGAAATTCAGATTTCCTTTCTTTTATGACAGCATCCAAAATCTGAATCATTTTTGCCTTGTAGAGTGGTCTGCTTACCATCAACAAATGCCCTTTCTTCCGAAGCTCCATTTTAATGACACCAGATGTATCGTGGTTTACGACCCACACAAACTTCGCCTTCCCACAGTATTTATCTAGGAAATTCAACTGCTCCTTCCATATGTTTGTACTAAGATCCAGTAGCCCAATGTCCACTACGATGATGAGATTTAAAGGCTGTGCTTTTTTGGAGTTCAGTTCTTTGGGAGAAGCTCTCATTCTGCTCATTTCACTGGTTGAAGACTCTTTCACAAAGTAGCACCCAACATTTCTACTGCTTTGAAAAGCTTCTTGAAGGATTTGAGTCAATTCATTCCATTCGGATGCTTCCCATGTGCAGACCCCTTTTCTCCTTAGCCACTGAGACATGATTGATCTACCAGTTCTTCCATTAAGTGCAAGCAATACCTGCATGTATGAGGAAAATTAGTCCAAACGTCGATGTACTTCTTTCCAGCTTGCAATTTAAAGAGTACATTTTTTAAAAGGTCAATTTTAACAGTGTATTGTAGCTGAAAAGTCAATTATAAGCCAAGAAATATTTCTGAGCTTGGATGTAACCCAAACTACATCAACCTAACATTTGGCAGAAGGATGGTCAATCATTCCTTATGGTATTGTGCAAGGTAGTGTATAAAAATATGAAGGCCTTTAGGCATGATACATGGTACTGATTCTCTAGCTTCACATCTTTGATATAGTATCAAAGTGGAAGAGAGGTGTAGGAAATCAAAAACAAATAGCAAATATTATCTTCGTGCAGGTTAGTGGTTCTAAGATTAATGGGAATGATCTAGTCAAAACTAAAATCCACTTGGAGCCATAGGTTGATAGATTTGTATTCCTGAAAGCAAATAGAAATTAGAAACAAGGCAAAAACTTGATTATGCTATTGTTCAATATGATTAGTTCAAGAGGGGGGGAGGGGTTGTCACATTGGAGACAAGCTAATGGAGCATTATCTGATTGTTGAGTGCCACTTTGACTGAGGGACGTCTTTATAGAATGACTATTGATCATACATTTTCTTATGAAATAATGAAACTGAATAACAGCTAAATAGAAACAGCAAAACTTGATGAAGTGTATGTGGTTGAGATGCATTTGCTTAGATGGATTTGGGAAGTAACAAGAAAGGATAGGATTAGGAAAAAAATACTTGATGCAGGAGTAGTTGGCCTAGATTTCATGGCTCCTATGATTGATCAGGCCTTTGATTATTTGGATCAATTTGATCGATCAAATGGCCTTTTGATCCTTTTCAATAGGGGCCCAATCAAGAAATGGGTCTCAAATCCAACATTGGATAGTCAAGATGGGCTTGAGATGAGTATCAAATTCGAGAACAAATATGTTGAAACTAATGGGGACCCAAATCAATGCCTTAAAAGTCCATTTAGACAATCTAATCAAGCTCAAATAAGTCCTAACTAGGACCATGTTGGATGTCCAGAGCTGGCCCATGTTCACGCCACATTGGCTAGTTTTGCAAGAGCAAAACATGGGGCCCACAACCCATATGCTGTGGCACGCCAAATGACAGCCTATGCAAGCAAGATGTTAATTGAAAACTTTCCAAAGAAAAATCTTAAGAGGGTGAAAAGTTTCTAAAATTTAAAAAGGAGCCAAGTTTAAAAGAAGCAAGTGGAGAGAAAATCTCTCCCATATGCGCTTCCAAATTCAATTTTGAATTTCTTTGGAAAATTTCTATTTTATTCCCTCTTTTTAGTTAAGTTGTTGAATTATTTAAGGGCTTTTATTTATAAATATTTCTTTATTAGTTTTGATAGGATAGATGGCTAGGAATAAGGATTAGAAGTAGATTAGGGTTTCTTATTGTGAAAACCATGGATTAAAATACTGGCCAACACCGGTATGTGTCAGTCATTATGTACCAGTATAGGTTTATAAATGATATTTTCTTATCCGTATCAGTTTCAAATTGCGAAAATATCTCCAAAATATCGACTGATATTTTGAAAATAATGGCTGACAATCCTAAAAGGCCTCAAATTCTCATTTTCTACCATTTCTCGACCATTTCAACTGTGTTGTCGCTGCAAGAGGGGCTCTTTCATCTTCTATCTTCTTCTTCACCTCTTCTCCTTAAAACTCAAGATTTGAAGGGATTTAATTGCTCCACGTGGCTACACTCTACTAAGAGACCATTCTATAAGCACTTTGTATTCTTTTTTTTTTAATTCAAAATTGCTTTAGCTAGAAGCGAATCTTCATAGTTTTGAGCAATTTTTCTATTTTTTGAAATTTTCATATTTTTACCTTATTTTTATTTTTTAAAGTAAAAGTATAAATGAAGCCAAGGCCTTGCTAGATTGAGGTAGATTTGGTTTTAGGTTTTTAGTTTATCTTAGATTTAGTGATTTTGAGCTTAGAACTAGAAATTTTGGCTTTGAAAATCTGGAGTTCTCTATTTAAAATCTTATAGATTTTGTCAAATTAGTTAGTGAAAATGCTTTAGAATGTCTGAGATTTTCTTGTGAGTTTTTTTTTTTTGCTATAGATCTAGTGATTTAGAGTCTTGTTCTAGAAATTTTTATTTTGTTTGGGACTTTTTGGAAATCTTTTGGGTTTTGTTAAATTACTTAGTAAATAGTTGATTAAATGTATGAATGTTAGTAAATCTAGCATTCAACCTTGTTTAATGTCTAGATTTATAAGATTTAGATTAGTTAATTATTTTTAGCCTTTTTTTTTTTTGATAATAGTAAAATTTATTGTTCAAAAAAGAAAGAGAACAAAAGATTACAAGAAGAAACCCCCATATTATTTTTAACCTAATTATTTTGGAGTTTTTGAGAATATAATATTAAAAAAATATTTCTTTTCAAGAAATAATTAAAATTGTATTTTTAAGGTTATATATATTCATCCTATACTTCATGTATGCTAATATCCATGTTCTCAGGCTCAAATAATTTGAATATTTCAATTTTTTTTGTATATATTTGAATATTGTATTATTTGTTTTCAAGAAATTATCAAAATTGTGCTTTTTAAGGTTTACATTTAATGTATACTTTATATATGTTAATTCTCATTTTCTTAGGCTCATAATATATTGGATATTTTTAAGTTTTCTAAATTCTAAAGATTTTGTGTCATTCTCTTTTGTAGATAAAATGATGTGTGAAGTAGAATAGAAAATGTTGACAAGTGACGCAACCCAGATCTGCGATAACATGTGGGAAAACTCCACATGGGGGTTTGCTAAATCCTGGATGGATTCCATGCAAGGATTAAATCCTCAGTGGGGGTTGGCCCAATCCCAAGCGATTCAACACACCGACAGTCTCAACTTGGGAAAAATTACTCACACAATCAAGCCGAAACTCTTTATTCAATAATCATGACCTATATCTCCCAATGGGGGAATACAAATACATAGGAAAGGATGGGATTGAGACATCCCTTTCTTGCTTCCAATCCCTAAATGTAATGCCCCACCTTACACGCATGCATGATATTGTCCACTTTGGCCCACGGGCCTCATGGTTTTGTTTCTGGTGGACCTCAACCCACCAAAAGGGTTAGATTTGGTGAAGAAGAGGATCAGGTTTCGTTATCGTCACTCTCTATACATCAGTAGTAGTAGTCCAGACAGTCAGCTTTTGTGAAGAGGAGATTCTCTAGATTCATAGGTCAGAAACAGTGGCAGCAGCAGAAGTTTCAACAGTTAGGCTTTTGCATTGAGTTAGGAGGATGAGGATGCTTCAAGAATTGAATTGGGTTTTGTGAAAGCACTGGATGTTGTAAGAAGCCATGCACCAATCTAAAAGCTTAAACTGATAGGTGGAAGGCCCATACAAGTATATTAGGACATGTCAAGCCTATTACTTAGGTGCTGTGGGATGTGGGACTTCCCAGCACTCCCCCTCACGTGCAGGCCCAACAGATTTCATGGACGGGCCTGTCACGTGGGCTACACAAGAACCCGCATTGGAACCCACTTTGATACCATGTAAGGTAGGAGATTGGTAGGAAATTGGAAATGTACACAGATTAGTGAAGTTTCCAATAATTACTTTCTCAGAAAGACTTGGATTGAGGTATGGTAGTGAGGCTTATTTGGCATTCATTTCAGAGAATCCACTACTGAAGAAGATCGGGGATATACATTGGGTTGTGAATTTCTGGGTGTTTCTAAAGGAGATATGGAGTTTACTGGTAGTTAGAAAACTTGACATCATTATGAAGTTAATGTTAGAGGCAGTATCAATATTCAAGATTCAGTGTTACATGGCTTCAGTAGAGTTGAGAATTGAAAGTATAGTTGTAAGCTTTGTTAGACAAGAATTTTATGAGGCCTTTTGATGGGTTGAGGCCCATCAGAAACAAAACCGTGAGGCTCGTGAGCCAAAGTAGATAATATCATGCATGCGTGTAGGGTGGGGCGTTACACTAAATCTTCTCTAATTAAAAACGCAACCATATATCCTAAAATCGTGCAAGACAATCCAAATCAAAACTAATCCTTAATTTAAAGACTACTAATTAAAGAAAACTTTTACTTAAGTGGATGGTCCTATTGGGCCTATCTGTTGGGCTCAATAGGACCTGGTTGACCCATGGGTTATGAGTCTGATTTGCATCAACAAGGTTGTTGGAGGTCTTAAAGGAGGTTTCATTTCCTTTAAAAGGAGAAGATAGGAAGCTAGAGTCATTTGAAATTTATTTGAGTAAAAGCTTGTTTCATCTCCTTACCTATAGTGCTTTGATGTCTTTACCTTCTAAAACTGTTTGGCGGTCCTTGGCGCCTCCTAGAGTTAAAGCTTTGTTGTATTGCAATGTTTAGCAAGCTTTTAACTTTAGAAGGTGCAAGTTTGCGCTTCCAAATCCGAAGTTGCTAACCAATACACCCAAAATGCCTAGGCGTTGAGCCCCCCTTAGGTGGGACACCACTTGGACTCGAAGCACATGCCCGAACAAGATGTGACTTGGGGCCCTTTTGCCTTCTGTCCATGCGCCCACACACAAAATGCGGCCATCTCAAGTTGCTAACCAATACACCCAAAATGCCTAGGCATTAAAACTGTGACAAACTAACTACTTAACACCATATGCTGGCTTTTTTTTTTTTTTTTTTTTTTTTTTTTTTTTTTTTTTTTTTTTTTTCTGATTTGATAATGGAGGGAACTGTTGATAATTTATTTCTCCGTTGTGTCATGGCTAGAATTATTTGGTGTTCTTTCCCCTTTCTTTCCGTGATCTCATTGAAGGTTGTTGGGTCCTTTCCCAATTAGAGAATAAATCTTATGGAATATCTTACCTTTGACAATTACGATTTGGGAAGAGAGAAATAAAAGAAATTTTGAAGACAAATGCTCTTAGATAAGAGGTCTCATGTGGAAATCCAAGTGAGGGACTGCAAGGGAATGAGTTCAACGTTTTTTAATATTTATTTTTTATTCGACTTAGAGAGTTCCTTAGTCATCAAGAGTACCACTCCCATTGTTAAAAAGGGTTTTTTGTGCATCCTTATAAAATGAGGGCAATGGAGTGAAATATACATGGAAGCTCCTTTGGCAAGCTATGCTCGACAGGAATCAGTAGAACAGTAAAAAAATGATAGAGGGGAGTTGGTTTTGGTCTTCTCGGGACAGTGTGGCACTATCAATTATGATAGAGCTGAAACTGTCGCATTAAAAGAAGGTTTGAAATTGTTCAAAGAAAGTTTAATGGTTGACCTTATGCTGGAGGCATACTCCATAAATGCAACAAAACATGCACAAGATGGATCTAAAACACCATGGAGAATGGAATCAGCTGTAAAGGAAAAGATTGATTGCTTCAATGAATATTATTTTGTGCATATTCCAAGAGAATGGAATTGAGAGGCAATCTCTTTGGAAAAATCAGAAGAATCCATAACACAAATTATTATTGTAAACTCTATTACTTTGTAATTCTTTTCCTTTTCCTTTTCCTTTCATGGTCTACCCCCTTGTAATTCTTTTTATTCACGTAAATCTTTAGTACTTTAATAAAGTTCATTCTCTTTCTCTGAAAAAAAAGAGAAGAAGATAACAATACTCTTTGGAAATGCTTGCTTTGTCCATTTTGACGTTTTACCCAACATTCAGCAAGAAATGAAACAGTCAAGAAAGTAAATACCAGCATAATTTTCAGATTGTTGGTGATGGATATAAATACTCACCATTAAGCCATGTTCATCAAATTCTATTTGAGAATGCTGTCCTATGCCATCTACATTGGTACTGAGTACCAAATATAGTTGCATCAATGTCCCTGGACTATCTTTCTTTACAACTTTGATTTCTCCACCCATCTTGTTAACCTGAGAACATTCATCATAAGATAAAGCGAACATGCTAAGAACAAGGTTCAGAAGTTGATGATGTGATGAAAGGAAAATAAGAAAACAATTCAAAGGTAGCAATCTAGTTCTCTCTTTTGCATTCAAATACCTATCTCAATATCTAGCAACAAATCTAATTCATTATGTAGCCACGGTCCAATCAGGCACTGCGACACTACTCAGCATCCTGAGTAGTGTCCCAAATCTGCGTGCATGAGGACTGTACCAAAAGTGTGTAATTAATCTTTTATTATCGTTTCAGAAATCAGATTATATTAAATGAATCTCTCTTTATGCATTGTAAAGTGTAAGTGGCATTCCATGGCCACTTTGAAGATGCTTCTAGAATCCTAGTGATAAGAATTGGTAGGATTTGAATTCCCAGCATTGGACCTCCATCAAACTAGCTTATGCTGATGGGTGGTTATCTTTTAAATTTTTTTTTTTTTAAATGGTTATGTCATTCAAAATGATCACAGATGTCATTGTGTAGAAAGCCTTTGCATCAGCTGTAGCATATTCTGATAGAAATATAAACGATATGAACTTCTTCAAGTACTTTTTGTGTAGAGATTGAAATGCTCAGTCTTGGTTTTTCAGAAAATTTAATAATTTCGGAATATTAAGTGGATCCCTGTGAAATAGATTCCTTTGATGGTCTATGTGGAGTGCAGATGCAGATTCAATTTAGATACTATAAACCTTTTGACTTACCAAGGTTCGCACTATGCATAAGCCAAGACCTGTTCCCCCATGCCTGAAAACAGCAACACAACTTAGAAAAAGCCGTTGGAACTTTCATATTTTACAAACTGTAGGTCATATGAAGTGTACATCAAAATATAAGACATAGTTTAACAGGATTTGAAGAATTATGTGGTGCATACAGCATGTGATGTTTTTTTATTTTTTATTTTTATTGCATTAATAAGTTTATGGGTACTATTATATTCCACTCAAAATTGTTGAGTTGTTAAGATCCAGTCTGGATTTTTGTTGTTCATGAACTTCAAGGAGTTCATCAATCATTTCTAGGTGTATATCTTGTGGGACATCTGTTTTAGTTTCAATAATAAGCTTATGAGCTATGACTGTTATGTCCCAATCAAGTTAGTTGAGTTCTTAAGTAGTGTTCAGATGTACCCCACGTTGCAAGTGGTTTGATTTTGTTTTTTGGTGAGAACCATCCTATTATGTTTTGTTAAAGTTATGGATTTGGAATCACATTATACAGGGTAATTTTAAAATTTGACAATGCCACCCCAAATTACTACCGATTAGCACTTATACGGCCTGTTTCTAGTAATGGATTCCAAGAATTCATTTCTGAAGAATTAGTAATTCTCCAAAAGCTGCCCCTGGGGTGGAATTCCTGAATCCCCCTCTTGGATGGAGCATCCATAACTGCTTAAGGAGGTTGGAATTTGGGAATTCCAGAGGATAGAAGTAACTTTTCAGGTGGTTGGAATTTAGAAACATGGGATTTGGAAATGCCAAGGAGAGAGCCATCGCATCATTGTCCAAAAATCCCAACATCACAAATTCTTATAAGGAATTCAGCAACGGGGCCATACTGGTTTGGGATGGAAATGCATAAGACAGTATACTACCTAAGGTGGTTTATGGATGTCTACATTGCCACTTGCCCCTGGTTTATAGTGGAAAGGACAACATCCATCTGCCAAATTATTCGAACTTATTGAAGTTTGATGTCTAAACACCGTAACCTAACCACGGGACAAATTAAAACATATAATAGATTGCATACAATCGGGTAGTTGATGGATCGGCTTGTTCAAAGCTTTCAAAGACCGACTCCCATTTGCTTGGATCAATTCCTGCACAAGATAGGGATTACCATTACTGCATACTGAAAGAAAAGCATGTATGACAGAACTCATTTATTGGTGTTTAACATTAGGAAGAAAAGCAGCTAACCACAGCCTGTATCATCGACTTCAAACCAAAGTGTGATTTTGTTGTCCTTTGTTCCGTCTTCCTTTGCATGGCTCACATGTTGCTTTGACTTTGGTGCAGGCCGTGGTTCCTTTTTATCAATGTATGACTTCTCTGTGTTATTATTGGTCCTCTCACACCATCCCCGCAAAATAATGTGACCCGCTGCAGTATGTCCAGAACCAAAAACTTTGTAAGCTCATTCCTTTTGTTCTTATATAATAATCATGTGATCATTTTATGATGCTTAGTTTTAATAAAAAAGGCATTAGTGTCTTCATTTTGGAGCACTTCTATTTAGCTTTTTTTAAGAGCACGCAAAGTCCATTCATTTCATTGTCCTTACATAAGTACAGAAGAGAGCTAGCTAATTTCATAATATAACAAAGACTTAACAAAGCAGAAGTAGTTTGGAAGAAGACAATATTGTGAATGAATTGGTTACTGATCCAATGAATGGTCTGCCCATTTTATAATTGCAGAGTATGAAATTATAACAAGATTATCCCCTTGATTAGTACAATCAATATCCCCTTCATTTGGGTAACTACTATCTATCCAAGTAAATACATAACGCTTGTAGATTACATATTACAATATCTAGGGGGAGCGATATCTTATGCTGTCCTTCACATGTATAGTTCTAATACACCCCTTACCCTTTAAATTGATGCTAGGAAGTCCTCTGACAACATTCTGTCTATGAAGAATTGATGTTTAGCCCATGGGAGGGCTATAGTGAAAATATCAGCAACTTGAGGATCAGCAGTGACATGATGAATGGTTATGGCATTGTCATCAAAGGCTTTCCCGTTGTAATGACAGTTAAGTTCAATATGTTTGGTCCTCAAGGAAACCTGGTTTGACTGTAATTTGAGTGGCATTGATTTTGTCAACATGGAGAGGAGTGCCACAATGCTGTGGAAAAATAAGCTCATGAAGTAGTCCCTGGAGCCAAACAATCTCAAACAAGCAGAGGCCATGGAATTATTCATCTTCCTTAGAGGATTTGGAAACTTGGTTTTGCTCTTTATATTAATATGAAATCCAGGCCTTACCAAGATATATACACCATCCAATCGTAGAATGACCAGTGTCGAGACATCCTGCCCAATCAACATCATAGTATGCAGTGAGATTGAGGTTAGACCCAGTTGGAAAAATGATACCACTTTCGGATGTTCTAAGGAGATACTGAATGATCTGTTTTACAGTTGACAAGGGAAGATGTTGGGGCTCTATCATAAACTAACTTACGATGCTAGCAACATGTAAGATATCAGGCCAAGTGATAGTTAGGTCAACAAGACTACCAACGAGCTTCCTATATACTATGGGATCTATTAGAAGATTTCCTTCATCTTTTGATATTTCACATTAAGCTCTAAGAGAGTATCAAGAGGACTAGAATCTTGTAATCGAGGAGTGGCAATGAGGTCTTGAGTGTACTTGTGCTGATTGATAAAAAGCCCTTTATCAAATTTGTTGGCTTCAAGACTTAGGAAATGTGTGAGTGGACTAAGATCTTTCAAATGAAATGAAGGGCAAAGAGATTTTTGGAGCCAAGTATTTATCTGGATTAGTTCCAATGAAGAATAATGTCATTAACATGGACACTAGAATAGTGATGCCCTAGAGAGTGCGGTGAAGGAACATATAGGGATCATACTCTGGCTTTGATGAAATTGGGCTTAATTTGTCTAAAATGTGCTTAGTGCTTGCTTAAGTCCATAAAGGGATTGTCGCGATTGACAAACACTATTTTTTGATACACATTCTTCTTTGATATCTCCATTAAGAAAAGTATTCTTGACATTCATTTGCAATAGAAGCCATGATTGTTATGCTGCAATGGCTAAGAATATCCGGATCTATGATCCCTACTCCCTAGATACGGATATGGATATAGACACTGATACAGGGATCGGGAATACGACTCCTTACTTTTGAAAATCTAGGACACGGATATGGATACGGATATGGGTGTCCTAATTTCTTCTTTAGATCACTTTTGAATCAATGAAATTATTATTGTTTTTGTCCCTTTCTAGCATTTTTTATGGAGAGAAGTAAAAATATTAAAAGAACTATATGAAACAGTGGACTTTATAAGTAGGATATGTTAAACTTGTTCCCTACAAGTATCGGTGTTGTCTCTGGTACCAATACAAGTTTCATATAATTAAACTTCTTTTGAATAAATGAAACAGGGATCGGGGATACGACTCCTCACTTTTGAAAACCTAGGACACAGATACGGATATGTGTGTCCAAGTTTTTTCTTTAGAACACTTTTGAATCAATGAAATTATCATTGTTTTCGTCCCTTTCTAGCATTTTTTTAATGGAGAGAAGTAAAAATATTAAACGAACTAGATGAAATAGTGGACTTTATAAGGATATGTTAAACTTGTTCCCTACAAGTATCGGTGTAGTCTCGGGTACCAATACAAGTGTCTTATCTATCCGATACCGATATGTTGGGCTTGTACAAGAATCCGGGTATCATAGGTCCGAATAGTTGTCATTTAGCAATGGGTGCAAATGTCTCATTATAGTCGATCCTGTACTCTTCCTTGTTACCTAAGGTTACCAGCCTTGCTTTATAATGAGCCAAAAATCTATCGGATCTGAGCTTGATGTCATAGACCCATTTGCATCTAGAAGGCTTCCCGAAAGATGGACATATAATAATATTCCAGTGTGATTCTGAAGAGCATCCAATTCCTCCTTTTTGTAAATAGTCATGCCTTACCCCCTACAAATAGTTTTCAGGATAGAAGTAGAGGATAAGGTATCAAGTAATAGAGAGTGAGAAATATCGTTACGATTTGCAAAATGAGAGGGATGGCTGAACCTCCAAAGTAGAGGAGAAGGATCATGATCCAGAGGAAGCTCATGGTTAGTGTGCTTTGTGTGCATCATCTTCATGATATCCTCATTGCGTATAAACAAAACCTGGTTTAAACCTTGTGATGGAGGAAGATTTTGAAAAATCGGGAAGCAAGGAATTTTTGGATGGAGGGGCTTGTTGTTGCTAAAAAAAATCTTGATGTTCAGAAAAAACAATATTACGAGAAGTACGGTGCGAGATCATAGCAGAGCGTTTTGGGTTGGGAGCGTATCCTAAGTAGAGTAGGAATGAGTAGGTTGGGTTGAAAATTTTGTACTATTAGGATGTGGAAGATGTTTAAAACAAAGGAAACTGAAAGCATGAAGATGATCATATTAGAGATGGTGACCATGGAGCAGTGTTTTAAAAAACAAAGTTGCCCCCAACTTGGTAGGGATCTAGTCGAGTAGAGTTGTCTCAACTAGCGGAGTCAGCCAGTCATGTGCAACTTGTCCTGGTAGGTTTCGAGTCCCTTTTTTTTGCATGAGGAAGAAGATGAGTTGGTGTGTAGCAACAAAAGGGGGTGAAGTAGAGGTGGAGAAGTAGAGAGAAATTAAAGATGGGTCTTGGGGTAAATGTGATATTGGGGCAACTGAAGAATAAAAAGAAGAAGAAAAAGGGGATTGGTGGGGATGAATGAAATGGTTGGAGAAACGGATTTAGGGTTTTTTGGGTTTTAATGGGTATGGTGTGGATGGGTTCTTCTAGAAGACATGGTAGAAGAAAGAGTGTGAGATCTGGTGGGCCTAGGCCAAGGTGGTAGATCCGGTTGAAATCCAATGTGCCAATCACCCTTCAAAGAACAATTGGAATACAAGGGACTCCACAAGTCCCACATCGTAAACATCCAAGTCCAGAGCCTTGACTTAAGTACCCATGGTTACCTCCACTTTAATAGCTAGCTTTTGCAGCAGGTAATGCCCGTGGTGTGACAAACGGTATCAGAGCCGAGGACGGCTGATGCAGTAGCAACAATAGCTACCGTGAGACATTCATGGGCCACACGTTGGACCCATTGATGCTTAAGAGTTTCTTAATTGCTATTAGTTCAATTGATGCTTAAGAGTTTTTTAATTGTTTTTAGTTTAATTATAGCAAAGTTGTATTTAGAATTAGTTTCTAATTTGGATATAGGATTTTATTTCCTACTTTGATTAGGGTTGTTTCTTAGGGAAGTATCTTTTATAAATAGAGCATTATAGAGATCACTGATCTCAGATTAGAGATTTGAGTTAATAGAAGGTTTATTGTTAGAGATTATTTCTTCCACGTGTGATTGTTTCCTGGGAACCCTAATTGTGCCACGGCACCCTGCGATCGTATCTACAATTGCATCAATTGGTATCAGAGCTGAACGATCCCTGATCGTCGGCGTGATTACCCAAATCCCCAATCACAATTGTCATCTCCCAGCCGATCCACCGTTCCAATCTCCACCCCTAACATCTGTTCCAATCTCCAGCTGTAGAAACCACCTCACGTCAACAGCCATCACTGTCCCCTAAATTCCAACCCCTTACGATTGCATCAATTGGTATAAGAGCCGAGCGATCCTTGATTGTCGGCTTGATTACCCAAATCCCCAATCACAATCATCATCTCCCAGCCGATCCACCATTCCAATCTCCACCCCTAACACCTGTTCCAATCTCTAACCGAAGAAACCACCTCACGTCAACAGCCATCACCGTCCCCCAAATTCCAGCCCCCACACCCAATCGAGCTCTTCCATCCAATAGAATCCCTAACCAAAGAGAAGACCTGAGAAGAAGATCTGAGAAGAAGAGAATAAAATCCCAAACCCCAATCCACTACAACTCATAGCCCCACCCTAATCCCAGCCCTAACTCTAGTGTTCTGCAAAATCCCGAATTCTACTTTTCACCCAAAAAAACTACCCCATCGTTGCCCTCTTCCACCCATAGAAACCCCCTAGGAAAATAGAAAAAAAAACCCTTTTCCTGGCCCTTTCGTCAGTTCCCTCTCCAAACCCTCCTCCCCAAACCTTAGCAAACCAGCTGCTGTGCCCTCCCAGCCACAATCGAACCCAAAAATCCCCACCACTATCTCTTTCTCACATCCCAGCCCAGAAAGGCAGGAAAAAAAAAAAAAAAAAAAAAAAACACAAAGAGATGATGGAAAATGCAAGAGACTCTTGAAAGGATTGAAATCTGATTAATTAATTTGGAAACTAATCGGCGTGAGGAAAGTCATCGAGATGATGGAAGACGTATTCGGAATCAAAGAGATCCACATGTAGTTAATGTTGATCGAGATTTGGGTATTAAACTTGTGATTCCTGAATATGATGGGAAATTGAAGCCAGATGAATTCATAGATTGGTTAGTGTGCGTTGAAAATATTTTTGCACATAAACCAATGACGGATGGTCATACGATTACACTGGTGGCAACTCGATTTCGTAATTATGCTGCGATATGGTGGGCCGAGTTGCCAAGGAAGAGAAGAAACCAACAAATTGACCCCGTTGACACATGGATCGAGATGAAAAATCTGTTGAAGCAATCATTCCTTCCTGTCAATTACTCTAGAGATCTACGTTCAGGTTTTCAATATTTGAAACAAGGTTCTAAGATAGTCGTTGAGTATTCAGAGGAGTTTATGACCATGCAGGTTCGTTGTGGTTTGAATGAAGTTGAGGATGTATTAGTTAACAGATACTTTAATGTTCTTACACTTGACATACAAGATATCCTCACATTCAAGCATTTTGATAATGTTGATGAGATTGTTCAGCATAGTATCAAAGCTGAGGGGATTGCAAATCATCAAGCCAGAAAACTTAATGCATCTAAATGGGTTATGCTAAAGAATTCCTCAATTGCAGGTTCTAAACCGAGTGATTCCTTGGAGAAAGTTTTCACCAAGCCTAAAGGTCAAAATAGGATCACATGCTTTAATTATCACCAATAAGGGCATCGTGCAAGGGAATGTCCCAAACGCTTCCACCTCATTGAGAATGAAAGTGATGTGATCGATACTCCAGATAATCCTAAAGAGAATGACACAGAGGAGGTGGACATTATGCCCGAGGAGGGTCTCGAGTCTCTCATGGTCATCCAAGGGGCTACATCAACTACCGCGACTGCGAAGAAATGGTTTCGAGATAATATTTTTGTTTCAAAAGTAACAGTCAAAGGTCAGGAATGCATGGTAGTCATTGATGGAGGCAGTTGACAGAATATTATATCCCAAGCTCTTGTGGATCGATTACAGTTGAAAGTTCGGAAGCATCATTGTCCCTATTTTGCTAGATGGTTAATGACAGGTGATGAAGTACAAGTACGACATGTATGTCCAGTTACCTTTTATATTGGCGAAGATTATACAGATACAATTTGGTGTAATGTGATACCCATGGATAGTTGTGATATCTTGTTGGGTCGTCCATGGATGTTTGACAAGAATGGTACTAACGGAATGCGTGACAACACATACACATTCATGCATAGTGGAAAGCAAGTAACCTTCTGTCCTATGAAGCCAGCACCACCAAAGAAAGGGTCAAGTTCTCATCTCACCAAGGACGAGCTTCAAGTGTACACTATCTACAAAAGCAACATAAAAAAGAAGAGTCGAGTTCGAGGTCGAACTCTTTTTCAACTGGGGGAAAATGATGCAACAGCAACAATAGCTACCGTGAGACATTCATGGGCCACACGTGGGACCCATTGATGCTTAAGAGTTTCTTAATTGCTATTAGTTCAATTGATGCTTAAGAGTTTCTTAATTGTTATTAGTTTAATTATAGCAAAGTTGTATTTAGAATTAGTTTCTAATTTGGATATAGGATTTTATTTCCTACTTTGATTAGGGTTGTTTCTTACGGAAGTATCTTTTATAAATAGAGCATTGTAGAGATCAATGATCTTAGATTAGAGATTTGAGTTAATAGAAGGTAGAAGGTTTATCATTGGAGATTGTTTCTTCCATGTGTGATTGTTCCCTGGGAACCCTAATTGTGCCACAGCACTTGCGACTGTTTCTACGATTGCATCAACAACTCTATTTCTGGTGGGGGAGAGTGTAAGATCCAGCGGGCCTGGGCAAAGGTGGCAGTTCTGGTTGAGATCTAGTGTGCCCATCACCCGCCAAAGAACACCCGCTATAAAAGGGACTCCACAAATCCCACATTGGAAACATCCAAGTCCAGAGCTTAGGCTTAAGTACCCATGGTTACCTCCACTTCAATAGCTAGCTTTTGCGGTGGGTAAGGCCCATGGTGTTACAAAGTGATTTAGGGTTGGGATTTTGATGGATTTCGTTAGGTGTGGAACATTCAAAAAGATTGATTTGAAGCCATGAGAGGTTGTGGAGATTTGCTTGAGGTTTGATAATGATACGACTAGGTTGGGAATTTTGTTGAGTCGATAGTGTCCGACTCAACCCGACTCAGTGATGGTCGAGTCTGAATCAACTCGACTAAATTTTAAAACTCTTCCATGGAGATGAAATTTGAAGCCATGAGAGGTTGTGGAGATTTGCTTGAGGTTTGATAATGATACAACTAGGTTGGGGATTTTGTCGAGACGATAGTGTCCGACTCAACCCGACTCGGTGATGGTCGAGTTTGAATCAACTCGACTAAAGTTTAAAACTCTTCCATGGAGATGAAATTAAGGAGATTAATGCTGTTAGTTTGCGAGAAGAAGATAGAACTACTCGAGAGAGTCCAATCGACCCGACTTGGTGATGGTTGAGTCCAAATCAACTTGGCTGAATTTTAAAACCTTGCTATGGAGATGAAAATAAGGAGAATGGAATGCTTTTAATGAGATGTATAGCATGAAAATGAGGAGATTGATGCTGTAATTTTTGAGCTGGAAGGCAATTAATGAGATGTATTGCACTCGAGAGAGCTTCGCCTAGAAACTGGATGGAACAGAAGATGAGAGAAGCAAAGTTTTGGCCACATCTAATGGATTTCGATTTTTCCTTTCAGGCACCTCAATTTGTAGAGCGCCCCAACCCCCCCCCCCCCCCCACCCCGGCACCCAACGTTTCCCCTTGCCTCATGTTAGAATGGAGAATCTTGATGCTTTTGCAGAATTGGCTCTAAACAAGGGCCAACAATTAATCAAAATACATCTCCTTAATAGTTTCTTCTCCTAATGGAGACAATTTAGTTAAAAGATTTTGCAATTGTACTGCAGCATTTCCGCGTGCTGAATTCTATACTTATTGACTTCTAACCCTGCTAATGCACTTCATAGTTTGTTTCATTCTTGGCTTATGCAATATTACTGCTACAATTTGTTACCTTTTTGTTTTGTGATGTATATTTTATATACTTTTGTGGTTTGTAGACAAGGCACCATATGTCATTAGATATATCTCCCAACAGTGAACCTATTACATTCATGTAATGCTAATCTTTAACATGTACTTTTGGTTTAGCAAATCTGTAACCTGTAGCTTATTCCTAATATCTTACTGGTTCTTGTGTTTTACATTTGACACTTCTTTCTCATAAATAATGAAAATATGGGAATTATCCAGAATGTCCAGACCATTTTAAACAAAAAACAGTTTTTTTTTTTTTTTATGGGAGGGGCCCATCCTCCATTGAATTGACACTAGGCCCAAGTTGACACTTATCTTTACTTTCCTCCCCTTTGGATTATAGTCATGCAAAAAGCGTGAATTCTAGAGTTGCAAATTTGAGGGCCCTAAATCTATGTTAGAACGAGCTAATGGCCGCCAATATTTTTGCACAATCTTAGGTTAGAAATACTCCCATCTCAGTTCCTCCCCACCTTAAGCGATTGATATGCATGCATGCGGTCTCCACTTGAGGGACTAATCTTTTGCTCTATAATGGCTAGAGCCTAGGCTCTAAATATGTGAGGGATTTTCTTCTAAGCAACATTATATCGGAGAACACCAGTGAATTTATTGGTAAGTAGGAACTACTGTTATCTCCTTGTTTTGTTGGATTTATTGTCCATTAAAGATATTTGTGTTTTGAGTTCACAAAAAATTAGGAATCGTTTCCTCAGGTGCATCAGAATGATCATATGGCCCCCATTTTTGTACTAGCTTAGGTAATAAATGATCACCTGAGACCTTACCCATTTTGTTGATGCTCATCAGGACTATTACCCTTGATTCTTTTAACTATTGATTTTGAGTGGGTAATATCCCCATCATCCTAGATCCTTTGGGTTTGAAATTTAGTGGGCCTCTATCCAAAAATAGTGCTTTCCATCCCTTCCCCCCAGCCGTCCTTCTAGGTGGGACCCACTGGGCTCTGGGCCCATAAATCACCTAGGTGTCTGGGCTCTATATATTATTTAGCAATAGCTCATATTTGTTAATTTGAGAGAAAACTATGATAAACATAGCATATTTTGTATGCTGAAATTATATATTTTCCCAATTAACATCTGCAGGAATTAAAAATCTCGCATTTAGGAGTTATACGAGCTCTCTCTCTCTCTCTCTCTCTCTCTCTCTCTCTCTATCTATCTATCTATCTATCTATCTATCTACACCCAATCAGTCAATCCATGGATCTTTGGGTTGTGCTAATGATAATTTATCTATGGTGGCATGTCCAAGCATTCTCCATGGAGAGATTATCGGTAGATGAAACTAAAAAAGATCTTCTAAAGTACACATACATTAAAGAAGCTGTAACTCAGTATATGCACTAAACTTTTAAGATACCAAAGATGCAAAACGTTATATGTATCAAAATTTTAACACATTGAAGGTTTAGTGGAACTTACATGATGTAAACTTGATAGAATTGCTAATGAGATTCGCAAATATCTGCACCACTCTAGCAGAGTCTCCTTGAACAAGTTTTGGAATGTCATCTTCATAGAAATAGCCAGAAATTAGTAACAAAGCTGGAGACTGGAATTTAATTTGAAATTTTGGAAATTAGAATTCTTGAATTCTGTCCTTGTATGGCTGGTGAATGGACTCAGTTTGTTTCTGAAACGATTGCAAAACATGGAAAGGAAGGTCTAGATGTATAATTTAAAAACATACACTGGTTTTATAGTAGGCACCACCCTAAACGTTCAAAAAGAAAATTTCAACCACCTCAAAGTTTAAAACATCAGATATTTGACATCTAAGATGTGTATGAATGGTACAAGGTGGTTTGGTAGTTCGGCTTTTTTCTCCTTCATGTTTCCACTTTTTAACCGTCTTTAGTAGATCCTACGTGACCATACAATATATAATATCTTACAAGCCCTTGGCTTTAGCATTTAAAACTGATCCCATTTTCTTAACTCAAAAACCATGGAAAGTAATGAAATTAAGTGGGAAACCGATATTTGCAAACGCTTGTTGACATTCTTTACTTTTTCTGTTTGTGTTGGAAACAATGGACATGCTGATATTCTCAACTTCATCGCTTTTCCTTTTCTAAAATCTTCGCATGATTTGATCTCTTTTTTTTCCCCAAGGAATTATATGATCCCTGACCTAGTGTTCTTTACAATATCCTTGAGCTTAATTTTGGACTAGTGGCAAATACAATGTAGTGATCCATACATTGACCTGATGGATGTCAGCATTATTAGACAATCTCCTGTTAGTAACCTAGGTCAGAGGATACCATCTAAAACATGACCTTTCTTGCCCTCGGCTGTTGGTTAGCCGTTTAGGGACATGAGTTTGTTAGTTCAAGCCCCCATTCTAGCAAAAAAAGAAGGAACCTTCTTCCATTGAACGACATGCCAATTGTTGATCTGGTTTAGATTTTGCATTTTATTTTTCTTTTTTTCTTCAAAGAAATGATAAGGTCCTGATGGAATTACTGTCAACTTTTGATGGAAATATGCTTTACCTGCATCGTGCCCATTTTTTTTTTCTTTTAATCCAACACATTCATATTGAATAGCCCCCCATGTATAGGAATTGGTCTTCACTTCAACGGTTCAACCTCAGTGATGTAAACTGTTGGATTGATCATGTGTAAAGAAACTAAAATATATGTTTGATACACGTAAATCCTATAGTATATATCCCTCTGATTTGAGTTAATTTGGACGAATTCTTATTCATGGGGTTCTGTGAAATATGAGCTAGCTAGGTGAAGTAAAAGTAATCCCCACATAGATAAGCATATTTCACTTGGAAGTCGGGACTTATGGGAAATATGCTGTCAGGACCTCATTATTTCTCTTTTGTATTCTTGAGACTTGAGATGTATTCCTTCATGAGGAACAACTACATGATTCTTGACATGGTGTTTTGCACTGTGTTCTTGAGCATGAAATGTGTACATGTGGTGTGAATACAGTTCGGCTATCCTGACCTTTGGCCTGATGGGTGGCAGCATAATTGAACATATCCCAAGAGTAATCCGTGTTGGAAAATAATATGTACCTATTACTTGACCTTTCTTCCATCGAGTGGGGAAGTGGGTTGTTGCCGTGTTTACTACTTTAATGACTGTCATTTAATGTCCACCATTCCAAATTCCAATGATAGATTTTGGATTGGTAGGTTCTGAAGTGGGCCTATTACACTACTGGCTTACCAGATCGTTGGCCTTTAATGGTCTGGATCACAAACCATGGCCCCACATGTGCAAACTGAAGACTTGAGAATACTATTGAAAAGCTTCGGTGAAGGATCATATAACTCATCTTCTTATCTTTTACTTTATATATCTAAATTT
The DNA here is from genome assembly GCA_003546025.1 of Camphora micrantha. Classification (NCBI taxonomy): domain Eukaryota; kingdom Viridiplantae; phylum Streptophyta; class Magnoliopsida; order Laurales; family Lauraceae; genus Camphora; species Camphora micrantha. The sequence continues at coordinate 31,377,180 of QPKB01000009.1, read as the reverse complement.
CTTGAGCTTTAAATGATAGCATACCAGAAAGGTCTAGAACAGTCTCTACATTCTGGTTAATGCATTGCACAGAGAACATGTCGACAAGTCCTTCAAGTTCTCGGCCCAAGTCAAATTCAGCTTCTTCCAGTACTAACTTACCTGATTCAACCTGGAAACAGCCATGAAGAACAATCATAATTGTATTGTTGACTGTTTGCTGTGGCAATGATCAAGATGGATTTACAAATAGCCATGAAAGTCACTGATAAGCTTCAAGGTTATAAATGAAAAATAAATCCAGCAGTTCATTTGTTCATGAAAAATTACAGTTCTTTTATTACTGCGAGTACCATGCAAGTTGAATGTTGAAGATTTGAAAGCCACACCATATGGTCTAGGTAGAGTAGTTAGTGCTTATATTTGGTTTCAACTACAGAAATTGACCAGTTAATAGCGAGGAGCAGTATTTGAGAATTATATTGTTAAATTTTGAAACCTACCATATCATAATTATAAAATATTTGAAAGTTAGACCTTTTGATGAGGGACCTCTAAAGATAATTATTATAATTTTTTTGCTAGATTTGATTATTGGTCTAGGAGTGGTTCATTCAACATGAGGACAAGGGATCAATCCCTGACCTATGTCTCGAGTTTGTGGTGATGGCCACTAAAGATTACTATTGTAAGAAGAAACTACATTACAAATTTCATTTAGACATTTCACTGTGAAGTACAACTGAGCCATATCTTTCCGAAATCTACTAAGAATTGAACAAAGTTGGGCCCAATCAAATAATCCATCACTGGACTCATTTTCGTGTCATTTAAGCTGAATATTGAACCGTAAGATAATTGAATTTAATCGAGGAAGGGTAAAGAAAAATGGTAAGGGAAAAATAGAGGAAAAAGAGAAGAAAAGAAGAGTTTGCGAGAATTAACTAGATGGTCATCCAATTAGGGTTGGGCGACCATCTCTATATCTTTCATTCTATTAAAATTTCAAAATTACAAAAAAAACACTTATATTTTCTGTAGTTACAAACTAGTCCCTGATTTTCCTACGCTGGTGCATAGATTTTTACTATGCCTAGCTTGGAATAAAGATTATATAACTGATTCTTGGGGATAACTAATCTTCATTCTGTGCATACTTCAGTTTTATCTCCTTCTTGGTAACTTTTTCTTGAATGAAGTGGCGTTATAAGATTTATTAGGGGCTTCATTATAAATAATATTAGCTGCAAGGGGGTTCTTTGTAATTAATAAGAATCTTTTTTTAATAAATTAGGGAGGTTGCCCAACCTAAGAGGTTACAACTAACCTATCTTCCTTCATTCTCTCTCTATTCATCTTTCTTTCTTGATATTCATTATTAAAACCTTTTTCTTTATTTTTTAATATTTTAAAACCCTAGATCTTTACACATCTAGAATTCTAATTTGGTATCAGAGCTCTTAATCTATAATAGGAGAGTAATACAAAGGAAGCTGTTGGAATGGATTTGAAGCCAGGTAAGAGGCTGAAGGTTTTTTTTGCCCTAGTTCGGCTAGGTTGTGCTGTTAGTCAAATATTGACTTTTGACTGTGTCTCCAAGACTCCAGAAACAACTTCCTTCAAGAGATATCTAGAAAAGCCCATTAAGTGAATTGGCTTGTCCATTCCAGAATACTCCCCACCGACCTACACAAACCGACATAATGCATGGTGTGCATTGGGCCACGTGTCCCACTTAAGAGCCGCATGCTTTTCACCGACCTAAGTCCCAGTAGGCTATAAATAGAGGTGCATGGTATGCAATGTATACACAGAAGTGAAGTCTCCGCCCAGAAGTGAAGTGACGAGTTGTGAAGTGAGACACACAGAAGTGTGCAGTGAGAGTTCAGGTGTGTAGTGAGGAGTGGAGTGAGTGCTCTCTTTGTAGTGAGTGAGTCTCTTTCTTGTAAGAGTGTAGGCTTAAAGCGTGTGTAACTTGTAAGCACTGTAATAGTGTATTTGTGTAAGATTTATAAAGTGGGTTCTTGTTCTTAGTGCAATTTTTAGTTAAGCTGTAGCTAGTGTGTATCTCCCATTGCCCAAGGTATCAAAGCCATCTTCCAACAAAGTGGTATCAGAGTCATCTTCCAACAAAGTGGTATCAGAGCTAGGTTCCCCTACAAGCAGAGATGACCTCAAGCTTGGTTCAGCCCCAGATCCTGAAGCTGACGAAGGAGAATTATGAGAACTGGAGTATCCAGATGAAGGCACTATTCGGATCGCAGGATCTATGTGAGATCGTCACCGAAGGATAGGTGGAGCCCACTGCAGAATAAGAAGCTGCCTACACTGCGGAGTAGAATACTGCCCTCAAGGATCAAAGGAAGAAAGACAAGAAGGCTTTGTTTCTACTCTATCAAGGGGTAGATGAAGTAACCTTTGAGAAGATCGTTGAAGCGACATTGAGCAAAAAGGCACGGGAGACTCTTGGCACCATCTTCACAGGAGTTGATCGGGTCAAGAGGGTCCGTCTGCAAACCCACCGAGCAGAGTTCGAAGCTGCTCACATGATAGAAGGTGAGAATATTTCGGATTACTTCTCACGATTGCTGGTAATAGTAAATCAAATGAAGAGAAACGGTGAAAAGATAGAAGATATTCAAGTGGTGGAAAAAGCATTAAGATCCCTCACAACCAAGTTTGAGCACATGGTTGTGGCTATTGAAGAGTCCAAAGATTTAGAGACTCTCTCTCAATAGAAGAATTAATGGGATCACTCCAAGTCCATGAGCAACGTATATAAAAGAATAGCGGCTCCATGGTCTTGGAACAAGCACTAGAGTCAAAATTGACTCTAAGTGAGCAAAAGCCCGGTCGTGGAAGTTCGAAGCGGGGCGGTAGCACAAACAGCAATCGCGGTAGAGGTAAAGGGGGAGCAAATACTCAAAGCTAAGGGCAATCTCAATCGAGGAGTTCTAACAATCGCTGAAGAGGAGCTGGCCGAGGTAGATTCACCCGTGGTCGTGGTAATTCAAGAAGTGTCCAATGCTACAACTGCAACAAGTTTGGACACTTTTCCTCGGAGTGCTGGAGCAAACCCGCAAAACGGGAGTAACGATCTAACTTCGTAGAAGCAAGAGATGAAGAAAAAGAATTATCCACAGTTCTCCTAGCACAAGAGGAAGGCTATGGCCAATAAAATGTCTGGTACTTGGATTCCGGTGCGAGCAACCACATGTGCGGGAAGAAGGAACTCTTTGAAGAGCTTACGGAAGATGTCAGTGGAAAAGTAAGTCTCGGTGACTCATCAAAGCTTTTCGTACGAGGTAAGGGAAATATTAAGATTTATCAGAAAGATGGTGTGCCTGCATATATCTCAAATGTGTATTACGTGCCCAACATGAAAAGTAACATCCTTAGTCTTAGGCAACTCCTGGAGAAGGGGTATGTAATACACATGGAAAATCTCTCTGTCATTGAGAGATGTATATGGGAGGCATATAGCTCGGGTCCAAATGGCAAAGAATCGCATGTTCCCACTCATCTTAGCACAAAGCTAGAGAAGTGCTTCCATGGACTTATAAACAATGAGTCATGGAAGTGACACCTTAGATATGGGCATCTTCACTTCAATGGGCTCAAGCTATTATCCACGGCAAACATGGTGCATGGCTTGCCTACTATCGAAAAGCCCGTGTAGAAGCAGAAAGTGGTTGTAAGATTAAGACACTTAGATCTGACAGAGGTGGAGAGTACACCTCGAAAGAATTTCAAGAATACTGTAGACAGTGGGGCATCAGACATCAATTTACAACTGCTTATACACCGCATCATAATGGAATAGCAGAAAGGAAACACCGCAACATCCTCGATATGACGAGGACCATGCTTAAAGAAAAAGGTCTGCTAAAAGAATATTGGGCAGAAGCAGCTGCGTGTACAGCCTACTTACTCAACAGATGCCCTATGAAAAGTGTCAAGAATAATACACCGCACGAGGCGTGGAGCGGTCACAAACCAAGTGTGGCCCATCTAAAAATATTTGGGTGTGTTGCATATGCCCAAGTACCAAAGGTAAAGAGGAAGAAGCTTGATGATCGTGGAGAAAAGTGTATCTTTATCGGATACAGTGAGGAGTCTAAAACCTATAAACTCTACAACCCACTTACTAAAAAGGTGGTGGTAAGTAGAGATGTAGTCTTTAGTGAAGAGGAAGCATGGAGATGGAATGAAGAAAACATTGCCCAAGAAAAGCCTCTTGAAATAGAAGAACAAGAGATGCATCCTCAAAACCATGAAGGCTCGCGGTAAGATGACGCAACATCTCCACATACAACATCATTAGTTCGAAGGAGTCTTGAAGGACAAGATGGAGCATCAACAAGCAGCTCATCAGCTCGAAGCTTTTCCTCCATCACACCAATCAAGATGAGAAGCCTAAGAGACATCTATGAGGAAACTGAAGAGACCAACCTCTTATGTCTCTATGCTGACCATGAGCCTCTTACCTTCCAAGAAGCAGTGAACGAAGATTATTGGAAAAAAGCCATGGAAGAAGAGATTCATACCATCAAGAAGAACGACACTTGGGAGCTTACTAAACTCCCTCCAGGCCAGAAAGCTATTAGTGTCAGGTGGGTATACAAGATCAAGCGCACGATCGATGGAAAGATCAATTGATACAAGGCGAGGCTTGTAGCTAAAGGCTATAAACAACAATATGGCGTGGATTATGAAGAAGTCTTTGCTCCTTTCGCCCGACTTGATACGGTAAGAATGGTTATCTCTCTTGCAGCACATCATAGTTGGAAAATTTACCAACTAGATGTTAAGTTAGCATTCCTAAATGGTATACTTGATGAAGAAGTATATGTAGAACAGCTAAAAGGCTTTATAGTAGAAGGAGAGGAGCAAAAAGTATACCGCTTAGATAAAGTGTTATATGGTCTAAAGTAGGCCCCACGAGCATGGAATGCTCATATAGACAACTATCTAGAGGAAAATGGGTTCTCCAAATGCCCGTATAAGCATTCGGTCTACATAAAGAGAAATGCTCATGGAGAAATGCTCATAGCATGCTTCTACGTTGATGACTTACTATTCACCGGGAACAACCCCCAGATGTTCAAAGAATTTAAGCATGCTATGTTCAAGGAATTCGATATGACCGACTGCGGACTAATGTCCTTCCTGGGTATAGAGGTCAAGTAGCAGCAAGATGGCATTTCCATCTCACAGAAAAAATATGCCAACGAACTCCTTGAAAAATTTAGAATGAGCAACTGTAATCCTGTAAGCACGCCTGTAGCAACAGGCCTGAGACTGATGAAAGAAGAAGGAAGAGACATTAATCCGACACTATTCAAAAGCCTGATTGGAAGCCTAAGGTATCTCACAATCACAAGGCCAGACATTGTCTATAGTGTCGGACTTTTAAGCCGATATATGAAAAGGCCAACGGAGTCGCACTGGGTTGCAGCCAAAGGAATCTTACGGTACATCAAAGGTACCATGGATCTTGGTCTTTTCTACGGCTATGGCAACGAAGCTAAGTTATATGGATATTCGGACGGTGACTGGGGAGGTGATCAAGATGAAAGAAAGAGCACTACAAGATATGTGTTCTATCTTGGACCGACGGCTTTCACGTGGGTCTCTAAGAAGCAAAGTATTGTAGCACTGTCTACATGTGAAGCCGAATATGTAGCAGCAGTCTGCAAAGCTATATGGCTGAGGAACCTCCTGGAAGAATTTGATCACCCACAAGATAAATCCACAGCTATACATGTGGATAACAAGTTTGCCATTGAACTTGCTAAGAATCCTATACAGCATGGAAGGAGTGAGCACGTTGACATCAGGTTCCATTTCATAAGAGATCATGTAAAGCAGAAGATGGTGAAGCTAGAGTACTGCAGCACTACTGAACAAGTGGCAGATATTTTAAGTAAGGCTTTACCAACAGACACGTTCACAAGACTACGAGCAAAGCTTGGCATGAAGACTCTCAATATAAAAGATTAAGAAGGTCAGTATTTGAGGGGGAGTAATGTCAGTCAAATACTGACTTTTGACTGTCTCCAAGACTCCAGAAGTAATTAACTTTGAGAGAAATCTAGAAAAGCCCATTAAGTGAATTGGCTTGTCCATTCCAGAATAATCCCCACCGACCTACACAAACCGACATAATGCATGGTGTGCATTGGGCCACGTGACCCACTTAAGAGCCACATGCTCTTCACCGACCTAAGTCCCAATAGGCTATAAATAGAGGTGCATGGTATGCAATGTATACACAGAAGTGAAGTCTCAGTCTAGAAGTGAAGTGACGAGTTGTGAAGTGAGACACAGAAGTGTGCAATGAGAGTTCAAGTGTGTAGTGAGAAGTGGAGTGAGTGCTCTCTTTGTAGTGAGTGAGTCTCTTTCTTGTAAGAGTGTAGGCTTAAAGTGTGTGTAACTTGTAAGCACTGTAATAGTGTATTTGTGTAAGATTTATAAAGTGGGTTCTTGTTCTTAGTGCAATTTGTAGTTAAGTTGTAGCTAGTGTGTATCTCCCATTGCCCAAGGTATCAAAGCCATCTTCCAACAAGTGCGACTGGTGTATGTGAGTTGGGATTGACCTATGGTGTGGATAGGCCCGGTACCTATGTTGAGAAGTGGAGTGAGTGCTCTCTTTGTAGTGAGTGAGTCTCTTTCTTGTAAGAGTGTAGGCTTAAAGTGTGTGTAACTTGTAAGCACTGTAATAGTGTATTTGTGTAAGATTTATAAAGTGGGTTCTTGTTCTTAGTGCAATTTGTAGTTAAGTTGTAGCTAGTGTGTATCTCCCATTGCCCAAGGTATCAAAGCCATCTTCCAACAAGTGCGACTGGTGTATGTGAGTTGGGATTGACCTATGGTGTGGATAGGCCCGGTACCTATGTTGATTGCCACTAGTGTGGTGTTGTGTGCCTTGAAGTGAGTCCATGGAAAGTCTTTTGAACAGGATGTGGTTCAACTAATGTTGGGAAAGATCAACTATTGTTCGACTGGTATTGTGCAAGATTGACTGGAGTCTGGAGGCATTGACGACTGGTTTGGAGGTGTTGATAAGTTCTGGTTTGGAGGTGTTGATGAGTTCTTAGTCCACGGACTTTTGTTTTCAAGTGGAGGTTGACGACGACTGGTGTTTGGATTATTGATTGAAGTATTCTGGTGACGGCAGCAGGGTTTGACATCCTCAAGTGTGGGCTTATGTTTGCTGGTGTTATTTTTGTCTAGTGGTGCTCATTCTTTTTTTCCCTGTTCTTCCAACACAATTGACTGCATGTCCACTTCCGGGCTGCTAGTTGGATGAACTTGATAAGGTAAAAAAGGTTGCTAGATAGACTGTGCCCGCACTATGTTTTTCCCTGGGCTCAGAATTTGGAGTCTTTTAAGTCACTGAATACGAATATAAGTGAGTAATCAACTATAGATTTCAAATATGATCTTATTTTATTGGAAGAGTTAAGTGCAAGTACAACTCCAGAAAGATGGAGAAAATTTTGTACATATAATAGATAAGCTCTACTTTAAGCATACAGTCTGTATTTCACACAGCAATTCACTCATGTTTCGATCTTACCTTACTGAGGTCCAAGATGTTGTTGAGAAGGCGAAGTAAAGCAGTTGAACATTTACGGATCTGTGTAACTGTTGCAACTTGCTCATTGGTAAGACAATCGTCGCATATTAGAATGTCCAACAAACCTATCACTGCAGCCATAGGTGTTCGCAACTCATGACTGTAATGCAATGAAAGAAGCATTTACTCTCTGTTATCATGGAGAAAGTATGACAAACAACAATGTATTACTGCTGTTTTCTCTAGAGTAAGTTTGTGCAAACTATTTCATTGCCAAATAAGAAAGCAGTCAACCGTCTCAATTCAGTGACTTCATATCATTATCTGAGAAGAAACTAACACTGAACTATAACCAGAAGCATAAAGCATACTCAGAAGAAGAATTCACCAGGTAATAAAGTAAGTAATGCAGAACCTATAATCAGAAGCATAATGATTACTCAAAAGTACTCACTGGACAATTTGTTGAGAATAATGATTAGGGCTTTACATTAACTTTGTAAAATTACAAAACTCGTGCTTTTGAATTGTAAAGCACTATTGACATCTACTACCGTTTCCATTGGAAGGATAATGGAGTGATGTTAGTTCTATCAGTAGTAGGACCGCTACGACCGCATACTATGGCCAAGTTCTATAGGGAAAAGGTTAAAACCTTTTATTTTGGTCGTGAGACAAAACAAGATGTCGGAGGCATATCAGGTTCGTTTGCACTCGCTTAGAAGATCAAATCCACATTTTTACAGAAGATTGAAGCATTTGAAGATCAAAGGTATATTCATTTGATTGAAAGACAATAAATGTAACCGCCCATCATCACTTGTACCTTAAATTTTTAGGACAATAGGACATCATTCTCTATTTTCTAAAGTCTTTTACTATTTTTTTTTTCATAATTTTTAAGTTTTTGGGGATTCTAGGGACCAAATTGGTCCAACTTGGCTGAGTCGACTTGAATCTTAGGGGGCCCAAATTCCCCCTGATTCGAAGTTTCAAAACCTTGACCTAAACACTTGATTTTATAAAGATAAACCACTGCAGACTTTTCTATTGAAGAGTTGAAATCCATCTCCCACAAGATGTTCAGTCAAGACTCTCAAGAGATCTATTTTAAATGTAATTGAATATACATTTGTACTTGTTCATAGAAAGGGTGACATTCTACTTCAATATACTTGGCCACTATCCTACTATACAATTGGATCTTATTTTAAGTGCCTTTTCCTGTTTCTTCAATAATCCATGCGCTTTCCTATGTACATTAACTATGCATCACTGGATAAATGGATTTTAGAATGAATGGATAGTGACCACCTTTACATGGTTCCATTGTTCCATGCCATACTCAAGACTATAGTAGTACGGTGTTGTAAGTGCCTAATAATTACGGACTTGATTTAGTGTGGTTTGCCACAAAACTCTTGAGAGAGAAGAAGACTTCAATGGCCTGAAAAGGAGAGAGATCGGTTAAAGGCCCTGGCTGTGGTCAGTCGAAGACACTCCGACACCTAAAATAGTGCAATCATTGAACAAAGGGTGGACAAGTGGAGGAGAAAGAACTGAGGATGTGTTGTCTCTTGCATACCTTTGCTTGCTTTACCTTCTTCATATATATAGGTGTTGGCCTCCTCAGACCCTTCCTTAGTGGGAGTTGGTGGGAGTATGGTCCCATCAGACCATACTCTTTCTCCTTAGTGGAGGTAGGTAGAGGTACTGTCCCATCAGACCATACCTTGACCTTTTGCATAATTGCTGATGTGATGGTCGGATATATCCGGCGCCCATTTTATCTGTCAGTGTATATCCACAATCCCATTAATATTGATTGACATAGTACCCACCTCGGCTGACCGAGTTGCCCGAGGTACCGATGGCTAATTGTGAACTCAACTTGGCACTGTTGCCGAACTGCGTACGCTTGGTAGTCTTACTGAGCTGCAAAAGAAGAGAGAGAGAGAGAGGGTGAGAGAGGGGCTCGCTAGTACTTTTACCGAGGCTGACTGAGCTCAGAAGTTGACATTAAGGCGAGCTTGACCTGTGTATTTGTAGAAATCAGGGCTTATCTCAGTGTTACGAAATGCCCCCACACAATTACCCCCTAGCTCTAGATCTCATAGTTCAGCTCTGAGGTCGAGAGCTAAGTTTCAAGATGGGAAAGCTTTATCTTGGTGTAGGCCCCTGAGGCGATCAATGAGATGTGGACGTCTCTTCATTTTTTGGAGGTGATTAATGCCGCTGCCTCTTCGTCTGCCCAGGATGATTAATTAATTTTGGTACCGTCATTTCGTCTACGTTAGGCGTTAATGTGGGTAATAAGTGAAGTGCTTTGATCATTGTGGGAAGAGATCCATCGGTGACACGTGTCGCCTCCCAACGGGGCTTTTAGTGTTTTTGGAGAGGTGTGTGCAATGCTCGAGGCGGCGCGTCGTACGTGCGCCCTTGAAATCTGAAGGGCCGCTCCTTTTGATCTTATAAATGGGGGTGCTGCTCCTTCCTTCCTTTACTTTTTTGTTTGCTAGAGAGGACGATTTGCAGAAGAGAAAACGGAAAAGAACTTCCGTCGCCGTCGAGACCCCGTCCCCTTTTTCAGTCTTCGCTAGTCTTCGTGAGTTTTCGTGAGTTTCCCTTCTTTCTCTCCTCTTTTCTCGATTTTCGTCTTTTCTTCTAGGGTTTTTTAGAAAGATGGGAGCCTATAGGTATTGGGCGGACACCCCTGAGGCCATGGCCAACTTCAGGGGGATGTATGGCATTCCCGACGATGTCCAGACCAGGTTAGACGACCCTGACGACATGTTTGATGGCTTCGCGTTCTCTGATGGATGGATGCCATTTCCTCTGGTTGCTATAGTTGAAGGAGGGGTAAGATTCCTAGTTCACCCACTTCTGAGAGCTTGCCTGTCAGCATGGCATCTCAGCCCCTGCCAGCTGATGCCCAATGGTTACAAAATAATAATGGGCGCTGTAGAACTCAATAGGATTTTAGGGATTAACCTCGGTGTTCATGACATTGAGGATGCCTACGACGTGTGCAAGTCGGTCAGGGATGGTACCTGCTTCTACCTACAGGGGAGGCCAGGAAGGGAACAGTTCGTTACCGACTTGGAGGACTCGAGCCGACATGCCGGGGACGATCGCCTGTTTGTCTCCGGCAATTGGGAGTTTGGGGCGAGTGAGACCGCAGCGGAGAGGCGGTACAGGATACCCCGGCATTACGGGATTCCTCCAAGTAAATGCCGAACTCCTCCATACCTGTTTTCTTTCATTCCTTTTTGCCGACCTGAGACCTTTATGTTTTGTCGTGCATAAATCGAACAGAGGAAGAGTGAAGCCATCAATTCTGGTTGGAGACCAAACAGCGACTGGCAAAGGGCGGTGCGCAACTACAAGGGCCACAACACTCGTGCCGCCTGGTCGCTTCTCGGGTACGAACCGAGGTACATAACCTACATAAAGAGGAAACCCAAGGCCGAGGACGCTCCTACCGATCTCGAGCGTCGAAGAGCTTCAAGTGCCGAGACCTCCACTTCTCGAGCCGAGCCGGAAGCTGATCTGCAACAGATAGTTGAAGCCTACGCCTCTCCGAGCTTAGAGGAGAGGAGAATGCCGCCTCGCCGTCCGCCATTGGTGACGAAGAAGTTGGGGGAAAAGTTCTTTGGAGAGGAAGCTTCCGCCTCCATTCCCCCCGTCACCAATAAGCATCCCGCCCCTGTCGTCTCGGGCGCCGTTGGGGGACCTATTGCTACAGGCGCTTCGATCCGAGAGCGCCCTGCAGAGACCAGGAAGGAAAAGTCTCGGGCAGAGAAGGGGCCTAGATCCTAGAAGCCGAGTTCGGCGAGCCGGGAGCGTCCCGCTGAGGAGGCGAGGGAGAGAGTCTCGGAAAAGCGGCCCGGACTGAGGGCGCAGCCGAGCAGGCCCCTGGGCGGGGTTCGGAGCAGGCCCCTGGGCAAGACTCGGCACTCCAGCGTGTGGGGCCGGCCTTGTGCAGACCATCCTTCTCGTTTAGGCCAGGGAGGCCGGTTACAGTAGAGGGCCGTCTCCACGGCAACCCCCTCGCCGCAGCGACGTTCGCAAATGCTTGTGCCCTGCCGCTAGAAATACAGAGGCTGCAGGGGATGGAGGATGCGGCGTTGCTGATCAGCACACTGCAATCTGCTTTCTCGATAAGTTTTCTTAATCATGGACCGTTTTGTCATCAGGTCCTTTTTCTCTGATACCTGGATCTTCCTTTTCGCAGATCGTGCAGCGGGTGAAGGTGTCATTGGACAGAGTCCAGCACATGGATACCCGGATCGAGCAGCTGGATGCATGGAGGAAGAGGCTCTCCGAGGCCCTGGAGGGCAGCTGCCAGAAGTTGAAAGAGGAGGAAGAGAAAAACTTCAGCCTTGGGAAGGACCTCAAATTTGCAGTGAACGAGGTTTGCAAGGTGAAGGCTGAGTGTCAGGAGCTGAGGGGGGCGGCCGAGGTTAAGGCTAAGAGGGTGATTCAACTCGAGGCCGAGCTGGTAGAGATTGCAGCCGAGCTGAGAAGAAAGAACGCCGACCTCGAGGTGCTTCGAAAAGAGAAAGCTAACATTGAAGCCTCGGCCCAGGCGGAAGTGAAAGCCGCCTACTGCGACTGGGTGGAGGAAGCGACAAGGGACTACGTCGCCCAGGTGGACGCCCTTGGTCCGCGGTTGTTTGAGCATGGGTGCAAGGCCATTCTAAAGAAGATGGGAGTCCCTGAGGATGACCCAATATACTAAGACCTGCCCACTCTTGAAGACAGGACAACCAAGAAGAGTTCGGCTCCTCCCCTTAGTCCCCTTACTGAGGCCCCCACAGAAGTCCCCTCAGACACTCCTCCAGCCGAAATTCCTCTTTCTGATGCTCCTTCTGGCGCTGCTTGAGCCTCCTTTGTTCTTTTGGATGTACTTTTCTTTTTCTTTTGTAGAGTTGTACCCTGTACAAAATTTTACTTATTAATAAAAATCCTTCTTTTTTCTCAATTGCACTCTCCCTTGAGAATCGTATGTGTGTCTTTCTAAGTCTAATCAACCAGAACCCGGAAACACTTCTTAAGTTTTTCTAACTTGTATCAAGAACTTTTAGAAGTGATCTGCGCCACATTTTCTTGTATTCTTCCAAGTACACAAGCTCAGTAACTCGAAATGAGTTATGGTAATGGCTGGTTCTGTGACCGAGCCTGAATAGCGGCTGGTTTTGCAACCGAGCTGGAATGATGGCTGGTTCCGTAACCGAGCATGGACAGCGGCTGGTTCTGTAACCAAGCCTAGATAGCAGCTGGTTCCGTAACCGAGCTGGAATGATGGCTGGTTCTGTAACCGAGCCTGGATAGCAGCCGGTTCTGTAACCGAGCTGGAGTGATGGCTGGTTCTGTAACCGAGCATGGACAACGGCTGGTTCTGTAACCGAGCCTGGATAGCAGCTGGTTCCGTAACTGAGCTGGAATGATGGCTGGTTCTTTAACCGAGCCTGGATAGCAGTTGGTTCTGTAATCGAGCTGGAGTGATGGCTGGTTCTGTAACCGAACCTGGATAGCAGCTGGTTCCGTAACCGAGCTAGAATGATGGCCGGTTCTGTAACCGAGCCTGGATAGCAGCTAGTTCTGTAACCGAGCCTGGATAGTAGCTGGCTCTGTAACCGAGCTGGAGCCACGGAGTCCTGCGATAGGGCGTGCTTGGGCCGTTCAAGGTCTTTCGTTTGTAGCTTGGCGAGAAATTAAGGACACATCTCTGGAAAAATTATCTTTTATTGATTCCATAAGTCGAGTACATTTTAGTAGTAGTATTTCTTAAGATGTATGGCATTCCACGGGCGTGGTAGCTCCCTACCATCCATGTCCTCGAGCCTATATGTAGACCGACCAGTGGTCGAGATAATCTTGAATGGTCCGTGCCAGTTTGGTGCTAGCTTGCCTTCATTGGGACTCCTGTCTGCAGGGAGCGTCTTTTTCAAGACCAGTTCTCCAACAGAAAATCTCCTTTCTTTGACTTTTCGATTGTATCCTCTGGCCAATTGTTGCTGATAGGAGGCCAGGCGGACGGCTGCGGCCTCCCTTCGTTCCTCGGCCAAGTCTAGCTCTTTGGCTAGGTTCATCTCATTTTGCCTTTGGTCAAAGAGGTCCGACCTCAGGGTTAGGAGACCGATCTCAAGAGGGATCACGGCTTCCATCCCATAAGCCAGGGAGAAAGGTGTTGCTGAGGTGGAACGTCTCGGGGGGGGGGGGGGGGGGGGGGGGGGGTCCTGTTAGCCCAGAGGACACTCGACAATTCTTCTACCCATCTTCCTTTAGCCCGGTCTAACCTCTTTTTTAGTTCGTCAAGTATTACCTTGTTAGAAACCTCGGCCAGTCCGTTGCTCTGTGGGTATGCTGGGGTTGAATAACAGTTTCTGATACCGAGCTCCTGGTAGAAGTTGGAGTCGAACTGTGTTCCATTGTACGAGACCAAAGTTCTGGGAATTCCAAATCTAGTGATGATGTTTTTCCATACGAAATTCTTCGTGTCTTGTTCGGTGATGGAAGATGAAGCCTCGGCCTTTATCCATTTAGTGAAATAATCGGAAACCACTATTAGCCACCTTTTATTTCCTAGGGCTCGGTGGAGAGGTCCCACGATGTCCAGTCCCCACTGGGCGAAGGGCCATGGACTAGAAAGAGCGCTAAGGTCCTGGGCCGGTTGATGGAGAGAGTGTGAGAATTTCTAGCATTTCTCGCCTTTTTTGGCGTATAGCTGGGCATCTTTTTGCATGTATGGCCACCAGTACCCTTGACTGATGGCTCGATAAGCCAGTGACCGACCTCCGATGTGGCTTCCGCAAATGCCTTCGTGGATTTCGTAGAGGAAGTCTTCAACTTTGCTTGGGTGAACGCACTGGAGATACGGGCCGGTGTACGATTTTTTGTAGAGTTTGCCTTCTGGGGATAGCCATAACCGAGTTGCTTTCAGTCTGATTTTGTGGGCTTCAATCCTATTTTCAGGAAGTCGGTTGTTCTTCAGGTAGGCAATGATAGAGTCCATCCAGCTTGGACCGAGATTAGTACACAAAACTTACCGTGGGGAGGGGGGCTCTATGCTTGGTGTGTCCAGCATCCCTACCTCGATTGTTCTTTTCTTTCCGGCCTCAACAGCTGAGGCAAGGTTAGCGAGGGCGTCGGCATGCAAATTAGATTCTCTGCCTACCTATTTGATCTCGGTTTTTTGGAACTGGGAGAGAAGCTGCTTTGCGCGAGATAAGTAGGCCGCCTTTCTTGCATCGCGAGCTTGGTAGTTTCCATTGAGCTGACTTGTTACTAATTGGGAGTCGCTAAAAACCACTAGTTGTTGTGCCCTCAAGATCTTAGCACTGCCGAGACCGGCGATTAGTGCTTCATACTCGGCTTCATTATTGGATGCCCTGAAGACCAGCGTTAAGGCTTGTTCGATGACGAGGCCCTCTGGAGATTGAAGGACTATGCCAGCGCCGAACCTTTTTGAAGTCGAGGATCCATCAACGAAAATTTTCCAAGCTGGGTCGAGGAACTGATTCCAAGCTTGTTCGTGCTCGGTTTTGGCTGTTGCTTGATTTTCTTCATTTTCATCTCTAACCTCTTTCCCCTTATTGCCCCCAAGTTCGGCACCGAGCTGGCTTGGTGCGGAACTTGGAGATGTGAACTCCACAAGGAAATCCGCCAAAACCTGTGCTTTGATCGCCGTTCTGGGTTGATATTGGATATCGTACTACCCCTGTTCGACGGCCCATCTTGAGATTCTTCCAGAGAATTCTGCTTTCCTGAAAAGGGACTTGAGTGGATGTTCCGTGACAATCACTACTGTGTATGTCTGGAAGTAATGGGAGAGTTTGCGAGGGGCACTTGCTAGCGCCAACGCAAGTTTCTCAAGTGGCAAGTACCTAGTCTCGGCATCAAGCAGGATTTTGCTTGTATAATAGATGGGCTTTTGCTGCCCGTCTTCTTCCCTGATAAGCACCGAGCTGACCCCGTGTTCCAAAACAACCAGGTATAGGTAGAGTGTTTCTCCTTGCCTTGGCGTGGACAGCAGGGGTCACGAGGATAAATAATTCTTGAGTTCTCGGAGGGCCTGGTCACATTCTGGAGTCCACTGGAATCTTGAGCTTCTCTTCAAGAGTTGGAAGAAGGGTCGACATCTATTTGAGGCTTGGCTAATGAAGCGGTTGAGTGCGGCGGCCATTCCCATGAGCCTCTGGACTTGCTTTGCCGTGGACGGACTTTGAATTGCCTATATCGCTGAGATCTGCTCCGGATTGGCCTCGATTCCTCTTCTGGTAACTAGGCTGTCGAGGAATTTTCCGGAGTCGACGCCGAAGGCGCATTTGGATGCATTTAGCTTCAGCCGAAAATTTTTAAGAACGGCGAATGTTTGACTAAGGTTGGCCAAGTGGTCCCGTGACCTTTTAGACTTGACTACCATGTCATCAATATAAACCTCCACAGTCCTGCTGAGCTGTGCTTGAAACATTTTCGTCACCAGCCTCTGGTAAGTTGCCCCCGCATTTTTCAACCCGGACGGCATTACCCTGTAGTAATAAATGCCTCTGGGTGTTATGAATGCGGTCTTCTCTTCGTCAGGCCCGTACATCGGAATTTGGTGGTATCCTCGATAGGCATCGAGGAAGCTCATCCTGTCATGTCCTGCGGTGGCGTCAATCAGCTGGTCAATCTTCGGTAGCGAAAAACTGTCCTTCGGGCATGCCTTGTTCAGGTCGGTAAAGCCCACACAGACTCCACTTTCCATTTTTCTTCTTAACCACCACTGTGTTGGCCAGCCATTCCGGGTAATGTACTTCCCTTATGGCCTGGGCCTCTAGTAACTTGTCGACTTCTTCGATCACGGCCTCTGTTTGTGTGACCCATGTTTTGCGTGCCTTTTGAACCACGGGTTTGTGTTTGGGATTCACGTTCAGCTTATGGCACATGATCTCAGGGTCGATGCCGGGCATCTCATAGGGAGTCCAGGCGAAAACTTCCTTGTTTTGCAGCAAGAAGTCGAGCAACTCGGACCTTTCCGCTTCGGGGAGCTGGCTCCCGAGCAGGAAGTATCGCTCGGGTCGGAGGGGTCGAGCCTGACTTCGGTCAAATCCTCGATGCTTTTTTGCTCCGGGTCTCGGCCAACTAATTCCAGCTCTGCTTCCAGCTCAGCCAGTGTGTCTAGGACGGTTTTGCCTCGCCAGGTGCTATGGCCATTAAGCGGTGCTTGGCCATTTCTTGGTCGCCTCTGACCGTTGCCACCTCAATTCGGCCATCTCCATTTTCGAGCGGGAACTTCAGCTTCTGGTGATGAGTGGAGGGTACAACCTCCATGCTGTGTAGCCAAGTCCTTCCCATGATCGCGTTGTAGGGCGATGGCACATCGACCACTAGGAAGTCAGTCTGTCTGCTGGCTCCTCCGATCTGAACTTCAGGGAGATCCTTCCTTTAGGGTAGACTGGCTTCGAACTGAACCCTATAAGAGGGGTGTGTGACTCCTGGAGGTCCTCCTCCTTGAGCCCCAACTTTTTGTAGCAGTCAAAGTACAGGATCTCTGAGGAGCTCCTGGGGTCCACGAGCACCCTCTTAACCACAAAGTTCTTTAGCTTTAGAGTGAGAACTATGGGGTCATTGTGTGGCAATTGGACCCCTTTGAGGCCTTGGTCAGAGAACCAGATTCTTGGTCTTTCTGTCCGAGCTTTCTTTGTGGATGGCTCTAGCTCGGCCGTCATCACCTGTTTATTGTGGGAGGCCCTCCTGGCCTCAGTACGGGCTTGGGGGCTCCCTTTCAAAGCGGGAGCTAGGTGGATGACGTTTATTATCCCTTCCGGCTCATCGCTGTCCTCATCAATTTGGCGCTGACGAGCTTGGATATTATTATTGTTCTCTTCCTTTATATAATCTTTTAAGTGGCCCTCCTTGATGAGCCTTTCGAGGTGAGATTTAAAAGACGTGCAGTCTTCTGTTTTGTGCCCGTTCTGTTTGTGGAAGGCGCAGAATTTATTCTGGTCACGGGTGGATGGATCACCCTTCATCGGCAGTGGCCATTTGAAGAACAACTGCGTCCTGATTTTGCCGAGAAGCCTATATATAGGCTTTTTGAAGACTGTATTTATGGCTTTGTACGAATCGACAGATGGCTTGTTTTTCTTTTTTTCGCCCGAAGTGGGTGCCGAGGTCATAACCGAGCCCGATGAAACTTTATCACGGCTCTTCTCCTTTCTTGGGAACAACTTTTTGTCCGTCAGAGGTGGTCCGTCTCTACTCCGGGTGCTTTCGCGTTTGAGTCCGAAGTTTTCCCAAGCTTGGGTTTCGTCTTCCTCCTGTTCAATGAACTGGCTCACCCGGGTCTCAACGCCTTCATCGTGGCCACAGGATATCGAACGAGTTCCCTTTGGAGCTCGTTACCTGGTAGCAGGGCCTCCTTGAAGCACATGACGGCCATTTCATCATTAGTGTCTTCGATTTGGCTATAGATGGTCCAAAACCTTTTGGCGAATCGAGTGACGTTTTCGTTTTCCTTCATCCTGATGGCCATCAGGTCATTGTTTGTTCTTGGAATGATCCTGGGTGCTTGGAATTTTTCCGAGAAGGAGCCTCTTAGCTGCCAACCAGCTTGAGATCGACGCCTCCAGAAGCGCACAGAACCATCTGAGGGGGAGATCTCCTAGGCTGGAGGAGAATACCCTGCAGTTTAGGTGCCCGACATCACTCCAGATTGACATTCGTTAGGTGAAATGTCGGAGGTGAGCTGCTGGGTCCGAGCCTCCATCATAAAGGGTGAACCTCAGAATGCTGAACCTCACAGGGAAGGGGAAGTCTGTTATTTTTCGAGAAAAGGGAGACGTGCCAAGGTCCCCTGAATCATAGGTATGTAACTGGTTTCGGGCGAAACCAGCTACCTCCTTATTCCGTTGAACTATTTGCATAATATGTTGCTCGAGCCAGTCAGGCAGATCTTCTTTGTTTTCTGACCTCCGCTTTAGCCTTTCGTGGGTGTCGCTCGGGTGGCTGCTGCATGACCCCTCATCACAGGTTCGGTGGCGTTTTTTGTCGTCCAAGACCTGCCTCAAATCTTGTCCAGTCGAATGAAGTCGGGAGGGCGGGGCCTGGCCCGCTGCTTTCTCTCGCAGCTGCTGCTGGAGTTGACGAATCAACTCGTCCTTCTCTTGGATGACGGCGTTTTGGGCTCTAACGTCCTCAGTACGGGGATCGAAGCCACCGTCCTCGTCTTCTTCAGTTTGGCGGCGGGATTGATGAGATATGACAGGCGTTGGGGACCTGTTCCACTGATGAGTTCTTTCCAGGCGAGGTCTACCCCTGGCCCCGTTCTGGTGAGGGGGTGTCGGTCGCCGCTGGGGTCGTTTGGCTGGCCTATTATTCCGTCGGGAGGGCGCTATCACTCCCCCTGAAGCTCCTGCCCCGGAAGCTCCCGTCAGATGAGTTTGGCCTCTGGTCCTCCTTGGACGGGAGGGTGGTGGCTGTGCCGGAGACGCTCCTCGCCGTTGCACCTGTGCTTGCAATATTGGTACTTCTTGCAGCACCGGCGACGATTGTATTGTTTCCCGCCGCTGCGACTGTCTTTGAGACGGCGCAATTTCTCGCAACGTTGGTGACTGCCGCGCTGGTAAGGCCTTAGAAGATTCACCGTTCTTCTTAGCTTTGGGTGGCATGGCGTTTTTGAAACCTTCCACAGATGGCGCCAATTGTAAGTGCCTAATAATTACGGACTTGATTTAGTGTGGTTTGCCACAAAACTCCTGAGAGAGAATGTGTGGGGGCATTTCGTAACACTGAGATAAGCCCTGATTTGTACAAACACACAGGTCAGGCCCACCTTAATGTCAACTTCTGAACTCGGTCAGCCTCGGTAAAAGTACTAGCGACCCCCTCTATCTCCCTCTGTCTCTCTTCTTTTGCAGCTCGGTAAGACTACCAAGCGTACGTAGTTCGGCAACAGTGCCGAGTTGAGTTCACAATTAGCCATCGGTACCTCGGGCAACTATGTCAACCGAGGTGGGTACTGTGTCAATCAATATTAATGGGATTGCGGCTACACACTGACAGATAAGATGGCGCCGGATATATCCGACCATCACATCAGCAATCATGCAAAAGGTCAATGTATGGTCTGATGGGACAGTACCTCTACCTACCTCTACTAAGGAGAATGAGTATGGTCTGATGGGACCATACTCCCACTAAGGAAGGGTCTGAGGCGGCCAACACCTATATATATGAAGAAGGTAAAGCAAGCAAAGGGATGCAAGAGACAACACATCCTCAGTTCTCTCTCCTTCTCCACTTGTCCACCCTTTGTTCAGTGATTGCACTAATTTAGAAGAAGACTTCAACGGCCTGAAAAAGGAGAGAGATGGGTTAGAGGCCCTGACTGTGGTTAGCCGAAGACACTCCGATGCCTAAATTAGTGCAATTACTGAACAAAGGGTGGACAAGTGGAGAAGGAGTATGGTCCCATCAGACCATACTCATTCTCCTTAGTGGAGGTAGGTAGAGGTACTGTCCCATCAAACCATTCCTTGACCTTTTGCATGATTGCTGATGTGATGGTCGGATATATCCGGCGCCCATCTTATCTGTCAGTGTGTAGCTGCAATCCCATTAATATTGATTGACACAGTACCCACCTCGGCTGACCGAGTTGCCCTAGGTACCGATGGCTAATTGTGAACTCAACTCGGCACTGTTGCCGAACTGCGTACGCTTGGTAGTCTTACCGAGCTGCAAAAGAAGAGAGAGAGAGAGAGAGGGAATCGCTGGTACTTTTATTGAGGTTGACCCATCTCAGAAGTTGACATTAAGGCGAGCTTGACCTGTGTATTTGTAGAAATCAGGGCTTATCTCAATGTTACGAAATGCCCCCACACAGGTGTGGTTTCCTAGGATCTCTTTTAAATGATTCTTTACTATCCTTGGAGCAGGCATTTTGTAATTCACATTGGATTAGGTGTTTGATATGGATGTATTTTATGAGTCGTCTTTTAAGTGTTCTAGTTCTATCAATGCCCTGCATTTTCCAGGCAATTCCTCCCATCATTAGTAATCTCTAGAGACAAATTACTTCCTTAGCTTTTGGGAACTGGTACTCGTATAAAACTTGGAGTGTACTAGAAAAAAAATTCTTTTAAAATGGGATTAGGTTTTGATGTTCATAACAATAGTCAGTTCTTAAGTATACTATACTTACTTGTCCTATCCCTAAAAGAGCTGCAAAGGTGTCCAGAGCTCCACCTTGCTTTGTAGTTATTGATCATTTGTGAACTAACAGTGTTTTGGGTTGACTTAGTGGTCAAAAAATTACAGAATATGGTGAATTCTTCTTCATATATGCTTCCCATTTTTCTTGGACTACAGAGGGGGTACTTATAGTTCTATTCCTTGTGTGACTGGAGACGAGAGGCTCCCCATGTTCCCCATGCTTGGGGCTGGTTTTCAATTGTTCAAACATGTTAAGGTTCCTGGTTGTCTATTTCCAGATTTGTAGTTACTTAGCCAGGCCACATCTTTGCAGTGACAGTGATGTTTATGGTCACCACCACCAGTGATCAAGCTACGAATCCTTAATCTGGAGAGGAACTACAATCCAAATTTCACTATTTAGTGTGGACAGTTTTTTCCTCCTGCATTTTCTCCATCTTTTCTCCTCATTCCAATAAACCTTTAGTTTTTGCCAGTCCTTTTTTTTTTTTTGAAATGTTAACCTGTATTGATCAAAAGCTTTACAGTATAAAAGAGCTATACTGAGAAGCAGCTGAGAAAAATCCCCAAAAAAACAGCCACCACCCAAAGGAGGGGGAACTATACAAGGAGGCGCAGAGGCCTCGAAACAAAAGGGAGAGAAAGGAAACCTAATCAGAGAGCTATGACTTCCCTCCAATTGAATAGGATGGCATCGGTGAATAAGCCCCAAAAGTCTGGAGTTTTTGCCAGGTCTTGGCCCATTGGATTTAGGAGTTAGGTTTATGCTGGCATTAGCTGCCAGTTTGAGAGCATTATTTTGCAGACCTGTAGGCCTTGCATCTTGGTATATTGGGTGGAACTTACTAAGAAGACCACTGGCCTTGGTATTTCAGGCCTTGGCTTTATTGCCACATCTTAGGCAGTTTTTGGGCCTTAGCTTTAATGTTATCTGCACATCGCTGTGTGTTTTTTTTTTTTTTTTTTTTTTTTTTTTTGGGCTTGCCTACAATCTTATGATCAGGGACAAAGTTTATTTTCAGTTTTGAAGTGTCTGTTTACCTTGGTACTTGTTGAGTATCCTAAACTTTTGACTCAAATTATGTTTTGATGTGCAGCATAGTCGTTAAATGATCATCAAAGGATATAAAAGTAATCTCAGGAACTTCTGCAGATTCCTACCATGAGCCATCGTCAATTCACCACAAACCACCCCAAACACCCACACACACCCACCCCGTAATCCTTTTTTTTTTTTTTAAAACATTGACCATCAAATTATGTTAAAGAGAATATACTACAAAAACAAAAATGTTCAGTAGGTCTAAAACCCAAATTAAAATATCAATGCAAGATAGGATCCTCCACGACTCTCCCTCTAACATCTCCAAAGGTTCAACAAAGTAACCCCAAAGATTTTCATTTTGAACTACCACCCAAGATATTAATTTAACTCGAGTCTTCATATCTACTCCAAATCTCCAACAGGAGTGCCCAACCTGTCATTACAGTTGTTCCTCTAGCCAAACAGACTACCTTAATGCTGGCATAGATAATTCCAAACGACACCTCATTGAGTAACACAGATACACCTCCAATTTCCCACTAATTCCTTCAATTTAATAGGCCATACCCAAGGCAATCCAAACAGTTGATGGAATAATCACACACTGATTTATCACATGGGCGATGAACAAAATGATGGTTTACATCTCTCACTCATCAAACAAAGCCTAGCTAGATGGAACAGAGCCATAGAGTCCAAAAGCCTTCATCAATTGTGGGCCCATGGCCCCATAGGAACCCCTTGTCTGCATGGTTGGATCTAAAATCAAGCCCATGCACAATTGGATCTAAAATCACTTGGGCATACACAATTTATTTGCTTCCTTTTCACCTTAGTTTTAATTTGTCACTTAAAAGTCTAGGGATATACGAGTCTAATTAAGTTTGAATGGTTCTATGATAAAAGTATAGTTTTGGTTTGTCACTTAAAGTACAGGGTACTTTCCTTATAATTGAGTTTGAATTTTGATAAAAAAAGATTCCAAGGACTATTTTAAGGTTATGCTTGATGTACAATTGTTTTAGGGCATCTTTAGCATGGAACCCATATAATACTCACACTAGAACAGTTGATCAGAGCTTTGCTGGCTGTTTTGCACTTTAAAGTTAGAAGGCCTTATTTGGGTGTTTACACTTTGCAGTA
This sequence comes from Camphora micrantha, assembly GCA_003546025.1. Lineage (NCBI taxonomy): Eukaryota > Viridiplantae > Streptophyta > Magnoliopsida > Laurales > Lauraceae > Camphora > Camphora micrantha. Next base: position 31,354,228 of record QPKB01000009.1, on the reverse strand, counting down.
TTTCTGGGGTTGGCAATGTTTCTTTTTGGTTTTCTACTATGTTTTCAGAGGTTTGCATTAAATCTGATGGTAAAGATTCAACCATATAGAAAAGATGTTGCCCAGGTTTTGAACAGCTTCTCTTCATCCTGTAGTTCCTTTTAACCTTAATTGGGGCTGCATCATGCTTCTGCATGTTCTAAGTTCATATGTCCTGTGGTTAGATATTTTTATAGTTGTTAGAGTAAGATTATAAGGAGAATGACTAAGCTTGCTTAAAATCTCAGTAGGTTTTCTAAGATTTTACATTGGAAGTTATATTCTACTGTTTATGTATTATGATGATATCAATAACAGAATTATTGGAAGAGCAACTGATGATTTTTTTTTTATCCAAAGGTGATGGTTTTATTAACTCCAGAGTGTCATGTCAGAATCATGGAATAGAATGAGCGTCATCCAACATTACTTGAAAATCTCCAAATAATTAAGATTTCAATATTGAGCACATATTAAATAAAAAGAAGAGAGGCAATAGTACAAATATAACATTCATCATAAATTGTAACCTGTAGGCAATGCAAAAATTAATACCTACCTCATGTTTGCCAAAAACTGGCTTTTGTAGTTGCTTGATGCCTCTGCTCGTCTCCTTGCATCGAGATGACTTATTAATTCTGCTCTCAATTTCATTTCTTTTGAGACACCACTTGTCAATATCAAAATGCAAACACAGCCAATGGCGAGGATACAAAGAGATGCCGAGATCAGTATCACCAGTGTTGTGAAATTTTTTTGATCAACTTTTCCCATTATGTATTTTCTTGGAATAATGATAACCCCCACCTGCAAGAAGTGTAAATGTCAAAAAATAAAATAATAAATAAATCAGAAATGCTAGAAAGTAGTAAGAAAAAGGAATCTAACAAATAGGAAATTCATTTAAAAAATTCATTTGATTATTTGCTAAAATATTTTGACTTCCTTTCCCTTTTTAGAGGACATTGGGATCCATTTCTCAAAGGATTACGTGGTCATTCTGCCTAGAGTTGGTACCACTGAATTGTTGATCCAAGAAGAAGAGCATGATAAATAAGAGAAGTGGAAGGATATGATGGATTGAACTCTTTTTGGATGTATCCCTTCAAGTACTTAAAAAACAATGTGCTTATGAATTATCTTGGATCGGCTTTATCCCTTCTTAAGGTTAGAATTCTAAAATAAAGGGTTTGTGATCATTTCTAGGTCCATTCTTGCTAGCATATCAACCCTAATCCCTTATTCCTTGGGCTTTGCAATTTGAAACTCTAATTAGGGCTGAAAAATTGGTGGAAAACGCTATATAGAATGTTGGAATTGAGTTGAGGCTTCAATCTAGCACTGGCAATTGTGTTGGTTGCTACAACGATTCAAGCAAACAACCCATAGTTACTGATTTGTACTATATTTACCTTTGATTCAGATTATATTCATTCATAGAGACCCGATTTAAGCTGAGATCTCTGTTTTGGATCAATTTGTATGTAACCATGGTGCTCCTAACCCTAGTTTCTCTAAAGGGATAGACTATTGGGAATTGAAAAGGGCATGACGTGCTCAAACCAGCAATCATACTGCTGGCCAGGAGCCATGTGGGCCTTTTCCTCCTTGGCCAAACCAAGCTTGGCCATGGCTGAACTTGGTTGTGTCATGGGAGGGCTGGAGAATTTGTAATTCTTGAGATTTTCAGGGTTTGGGGTACTGTTACACCCCGTCCTGAACTAATCACGATTAGCATTAATTAATCAAGATTAAAGTAGATTAGACATGATTAATCAAGTTAAATATGATTAATGATTAAAATGGATCAATTTAGTCTCAAATAGATGAGTTAAGCATAATGGAATGGGTTTGAAAGGAATTGACTTAATTGAGTTGATTTTTAACCCAAATTAAAGAGATTAAGGACTTTTCCGTAAATACGGATTTACGCGTGTTTCGTCGAATGTGGTGAAACTTGATATCATCGTGTGTGTTTCGATGAGTGCAGCAACTTTCATAAAATGCTCATTCATTTGACTTCAAATGAATCGAGTGAGTCTTGATTTGACTCAAATTAAGAAGAAGGCAATGGAGGACTTTTCTGTAAAAAGTTATGTTGTAAGAGTTGGAGAAGAGCCCATAACCATTTCAATTGGTCATTTTGGGTTTCAAAGCTGCTGGAAGCTAGGTTTAGCTCAGTTCTTCTCTCTTTGTTCTAGTTTCTTCATCAAATTAGTGGATTAAAGGTTGTGGGAGTGAATTTAGAGAAAGAATGCCATCTTTTTCATCCTCTCCATCAACTCTTTCAATTTGTTTGGTGTTAAAGTTAGAGAAACTTCAGTTCTTCCTCACTACAAACTATAACGTGAAAAGGTTTGAAGATTTCAGTTGTGATTAGGTTCTTTAGACTCATTTCTATCTCAAACAACTTGTTGAAATTCATTTTGAATTGTTACATGGTGTTAGGGTTTCAATTGGGTGGTTTTGTACCAAATCAAGCTTAAGGAAAAAGGGGTTTTTGTGTTAGATTCAATTAAAGGCAAGTATAAACATTTGTTTGTGATTGAATTGCTAAATTGTTATGGGTTCTTGTCATTAGATATGATTTTAATTGATTTGTATTGAATTGAATGGATTTTTGAATCAATTGAATGGTATATGAAGTGTTTAAATGATGAATAGAAGTGTTAATCTTATGAGAAATGATGTTTGAGGAGAGAACAGGAGGTTCCATAAGTTTTATTGCAGGTTGTGAAGACTTAGGTTTCAAAAATCAAAATTCTGAAATGGATTCTGCACTTTCTGGGTGCAGTTCGGTTAACCGACAGGTGACCGAACTGCCGATCGACAGTGTAAATGGGGGAAAAATCGCGCCTCTAGTTTGTGAACCGAGAGGTGACCGAACTCATGTTCGGTTGACCGACCAGTAAGGTCCGGTCAATTGAGAGGTCCACCGGGTATACTTGTGAATTTCGAGAAAATTCAGGTCTCTGGAATGCGAACGGACAAGCGACCGAGGGGGTTAACTGACAAGATTCGGTTAACCACAAGGTTGACCGACGGTCAAAAACTGATTGTAAGTGAAAATCAGCTTCTGGAAAGCTAACCGTAGGTAACCGAGTAGCATTCGGCTAGCCGACTTCCACAGTTCGGTCAACCGACAGGCGATAGGTGACTGAACAATTAACCGAAAATAATAATTTTCAGATTTAATTTCTGAATTTATGGAAAAAGGAGCCTATCGATTATATCAAGGCTATTGATACTGTTTTACCTCCATGGGTGTTAATTAAGGGGACTTTAATGTACAAAATTCACATAATTTGTGATTTCCATCGAGAATAACACGTACATTAAACAATTGAGGATTACACCTAAATGGTTGGTATTATTTAATTGAATTTGTACATTGAATGGTATCCGAAATGGATCATAACTTGAATTGAATTCTAAAAGAATTGTCTATTGAATTGTATCTGTTAATTTGTAGTTAAACGGAATTAACTGTTGAACTGAATTGTTCTTATAGTCTGGCACTACATAGTGATTTATGTAAGTTCATTAGAGCTGTTACTGCTACAACAGATTATTGGGAGTGTTCCGGAGCTCCGTGGTGATGTCAATAGTCCCTAGCCCGGGCACTGATAAATCCCACAATATATGAATCCTTCCGTATGGAAGATGGAAATCCTTCCTTTTTAGGAAGATGTGATTTGATTGGAAATGCTATTGTAGTTTGCCAAATTTGAATGAAGACTCTCATTGATTCTGAATTAAATTGTAATTGTATTGGTCTAATGTTGAATTAGACAAATTAAATGTGTAATTAGCATGTTCAATCATGTATATGTTTATACATTGTTGAATTGTCAAATTCATAGTGTTATTGATGGCATTACAGGCTCAGCTGCCCATGCCGGTCCTTCAGAGGCCACAGCGCCAGCGGAGACGACCGATTCGGTTCCTCCAGGAAGACTAATTGAGTGGAAATGAAGCAATATCATATGATTGAAAAAAAAAAAAAAAAAAAAAAAAAAACCTTTAAATGTGTAATTGATATCCCTTGTGAATTGGTTGGAAACGTTTCACACTTTTATTCCTTGCATTGTATTTAAATGTGCAAGTGAATGGTTGTTCATAGTGTAAATGAATTTTTTTTTTTTTATACATGAGCAATGTATATTTGTTTATATTCCGCATAATGTGTAATTGATATCCCTTGTGAATTTTATGTGATTGAAATTCACGGGAGTAAGTATGTGACGCGACTCGGGATTAACTCGGATTAATTAAAATCTCGGGCTCGGGTCGTGTCATATTTATTGTATTTTGGGACCTTTAGACATTATGAATTGGTACTTGTTCTTGTTGATATTGGACTTCATCTTTAGGTTCTTCTTTGATGATTTTAACTGGATCAAAAGGGGCATAGATGACAACAGATTTTCAGCCATGGTAACATATTCCTAATGGTCTGGATCTAGGCTCTCCATTAGGCTTTATTTTGTTATGGAATTCATGCACCATAGGTGTTTGAGTTAATGCTTGAATAAGAAAGAAGGGGATCCTAACCCTAAGACTTATAAGAATGGATCAATGCCTTTGTATGGACTGCTATGTCCAATCTCCCACATGTAAATCATAGCCGTGGACCACTCTTGGCCCACACCCCATGACCGAATCAAGTGTGGCCTAGGCCGAACCTGATTGGGGCATGGGATCAATCATGAGGCATGGACTGCATGTGGCATTAATGGCTTTCCCTCTTTGATACACTGGGAACACTTAGGGTTGCTGAACCTTGAATACTTTGTGATTTCACATCAATGAAAATAAGTTTTTGAGTTGCTGAACTGATGGTAATGATCATACGTTGAATTAACCATGATTAGTGTATAACCATGATGAATGGGGGAGAAAATCAACTCATGATAATCTTGGGCATGATGAGCCTACGCGGTCGGCCCCACTAGTGGGAACCATGCTGGTCGAACCTATGATAGGGGATTTTTAGATTCTATTGACCCTTGTGTAATATGGGTTACTGATTTTCATTACCTATTCACATGAAAGACCCTAAGATTTAGAGGTTTGTTTATTTAGACTTGAATCTAGCATCTTGATACCCGTTTAACGAACAAAGAAAAAGGGGTCCTTGGCTGTGCGCCCTCGCTACTAATGGGACCCATGCTGCTGGACTTTTAGGGTCTTTTTACCTTAATGCATTATGAGAAATTGACATGATGGACAATTAAAAATTGGAGAAACCGAAGAATTGAACTTGAACCTAGATTCTAAGACTTGTTTAAACAATTAAAAAGTAAAGAGACCAGCAGTAGGTGAGGTTTGGACTTGACCTTCACCTATGGATCTCCGAGAAGAAAGTGCGGGAATTATGCAAAATTATGGGTATGATGTATAGGATTGTTGGACACCCAAATTACCATCGGAAACAGCATTAGTCGTGACCTAGATCGTAAAATGCAAACTTGGTGGAATTGGCTTGTACTTGGAGTAGCTCCTTTAGATATTTCCTGCTTGCCTAGAAGGATGTCTAGTAGGAACCTTTTTCTTTGAATTCTCAAGTCGGCGCCACTCCAATGTTCAAAGTCTAAAACAGCTGGGATGCCTCTGTGAAGGGCTATTTATTATCTTGTAGATTGGTATTCTTGAGGTAGAACGTACGTCACTGGGTACCACACGTGTTCTTGAAGAAAGTAATGCAATCTTGGATACCAATATATATTGTCCGGGTGAATTCCTATGCATCTTCTCTATCACAACTCTTAGGTGTATGGGATTTCACTGATATTATCCCGTAATGGATTAGCTTGTGTGGTTTGTCAAAGTTCATACGAATGTTCTTAATGCTTAGCTTTGTTTCTAAATTATTTTTTATGTTATCTCTATTCTTGCATAATTTGCCTAATTAAACTTATTTTTGATCTCTTATGAATCATACTTGTCATTTAATCTCTTTTTTGAGCTTGCTTAAATTCTGTGATTATTAGATGTTTGCTCGCTAAGTTTTCACAAACCTAATGCTACCTTTGGAGCTTGTCAGTGACGACAGCTTTTGCAGGAGTCGATACCAAGTCCCATATCTGGTTTGCTTCAAGAGCAAGCAATTCCTCATTTATAGCATCCTGCCAGTAAGCTATTTTGGAGGCCTGTGAATATGAGGTGGGGATAGGAACACTATCTAAAGATGAAAAGAGAGCAGGAAATCCATAACGGTTAGGGGCAACGGAAGGACGACTAGAGCGTCGCAGGGAGATGGTATTATCAAAAGGAGCATGATTACCTGCTGGTTCAGGAGGCGGCACTGGGAGAGGATCAGGAGAGGGAGTCACCATAGGAGGAACCGTGTTGCGCCGGACATAGACTTTGGGAAGAGATGATGGAGAAGCCGATTCCTGGAATTGTGGCAAATAGGACACAGCAATAGGATGATGATCCAAGCGTAAGGGAAAGAAAGGTATATGTTCCAAGAAGATCACATTGCGAGATATGCGCATGCGTTTCTCGAACTGATCATAACACAAAAAACCTTTGTGTTCATTACTATAGCCAAGAAAAACGCACTTGGCCACCTGTGGTGATAACTTAGAGCGCTCAGTAGGAGGAAGATGAACAAAGCACAAGCAACCAAAAACACGTGAGAGTATGAAGGGGTATGACCAAAGAGAACTTCGTAAGGAGTAGTCTTTCCCAGAACAGTGCTGGGAAGACGGTTGATAAGATACACAGCAGTCTGTGCAGCATCACACCAAAATTTAGTAGGGACTAAAGAAGCAATTAAGAGAGTACGAACAGTTTCAAGAATATGTCGGTTCTTCCTTTCTGCAATTCCATTTTGCTGAGGGGTATGTGGACAAGATTTTTGGTGAAGAATGCCTTTATCAAAAAGGAAGGCAGAGAATTCATGAGACATGTATTCTCCACAATCTGATCTAAGAATCTTGATAGCTCTTTGAAATTGGATTTGGACCATGTTATAAAATTTTTGAAAAATGGAGAAGACTTCAGATTTTAAGCGCATAAAGTAAATCCAAGTATACCGAGAATGGTCATCGATAAAGGTCACATAATACTGAAAACCCGTCCTACTCAAGGTAGGAGCAATACCCACCCCAAACATCAGAATGAATAATGTCAAATGGTGCTAATGCACGAGAATTATGAACAGGAAAAGGCAAAATGTGACTTTTACTTAAGCAACAAGTTTCACACTTTGATTGAGAGAAAGAGGATATCATTTTATTATCAATTGTAGAATCCAAACAACCAATCTTAAATAAGGAAAACAAATGGGCATTGTTCACATGACCAAGACGGTTATGCCAAACAGTCCACAATTTATTGAAATTTGTAGAAGAAGAAGAAGCAAAGAAAGAATGGTGTCCAATGTCCAGTAAGAACAGACGTTCATGTTTACTCCCTGTCGCAATCACCTTCCCAGTCTGTCGCCCCTGTATAACACAATCAGAAGAAGAAAAGTGAACAAGATAGCCATCATCAATAAGTTGTCCTACAGAAAGTAAATTGGCTGATAATTTTGGAACAAAGTACACATTGGGAAGGGTGATGGATTGGCCAGAGACACTAGATAAGGTAATCGTACCAACTCCAGAAATGAGTAGTTGATCACCATTAGCAGTGGTTATTTTCTCTTTTCCAGGGTAAGGGTGGGAATCTATAAAACTATGTTCTACAGATGTCATGTAATTTGAAGCTCCTGAATCTAAGAACCATGTGGATGAGGTGATAGGAGAAGAAAGAGAGGCAGAAGAATGGAATGCAGGAAAAGCTATAGAGGAATGAGTTTGATACCGACCACCAGAAAAGCCCATAGTCGCATAAGCAGAGGTAATTATGTGTTGAATCAGCTCTTGAATCTGGGCCGGAGTCATGGATATAGCCCCGGATGAAGTGCTTCCAGTATCAGATAAGGGTGCTTGAGCCTGAAATGATGTAGGAATGTTCTGTCTGGGCATATTGGAGGGAAGCTTCTTAGGCTGTGTCTCATTCCGTCGCTGTAGGCTGCGACAATCCTCAATAAGATGACCAGTCCGTTTGCAATACCTACAAACCAATTTCTTGCGGCAATTTTTGGCAGTATGTCCGAAGCCTTTGCATTCATAACATTGAGTCTGCTTCGGAGTTGGGGTAGCCAGAAGAGCCGAGTCAGCTGGAAGAGGTGCAAGGAAGGCTTTTGGTTCTTCCAAAATATTACGCTGAGAGGTGAGACGAAGTTCTTCGCGAAAGACCTCTTGAAAGCAAGTGTCAAGATTAGCAGAATTTTCTCTATTCATGAGAGCCGACCTGACAGATTCAAATTCGGGTCGTAAATTCATTTCTTCTTGCAACTTGAGAGCCTCAGAGAGAAATCCAGAAGAGACCGTTTGGATCAACATGGAATCCCTTTCAGTCCATAAAGTGAGGAAACCATTAAAGTATTCCTGCACAGATTTATCCCCTTGATTATACTTTGCAATTTCACTATCCAAGTGAAACTTCCGGGCCTTCTTGGTTTGATGATAGACTTTCTTGAGATGAGCCCACATGTCAGCTGCAGTAGTGTAGGCTTGAAGAGCCACAGCAAGAGATGGATCAATGGAGTTAAGAATCTACGTGATCACTTTAGCATTTTCTTTAGACCAGGTGGCTAAGTTTTTGGAATCAGTGGTACTTGTAGTTTGTGGCTTAGTGATCGACCCATCAAGATAACCGAAAAGCCCTTGTCCTTCAACGAAGTTCTTTAAATGAAAAGACCAGGACATATAATTCTGGCCGTTAAATTTAATTGGGATAACATCATACTTTTCCATGGCAGAATGTAAAAGACAAGAAGGATCAGCAGCAGTTTGAATAAGAAAACAACCAGCAGCAGGTCAACAGTAGTTGATGAGGAGTTTAAACAACCCCCAGATCCAAGACAGCACTCCAATAGTAGTGGATGAGGCTTCCAATCGCACACAGCACACACAGGTGCAATTGTTTCAAAAAATAAGGCCAGAAACAGTCCAGACGAATTGGATTTGGATGGCTGGATTCCTTCGTGGGGCCCACAGAAAGATCTGATTGATAATCAGATGAGAGGCTAGAAACCAGGATCAAAATCTCTTTCCAGCAGTGGAGGTCGCATCCAAATCCATTCAAAATCTAGGATTTTGGGCGGCTGTGATGAAAACTATTTCAAAAAGTTGAATAATCACAAGATGGATTAAAAGGCCTACCTCTGATCTCTAAAAACATTCTGGAAAAATCTCCAAAAGGACAAGAAGAGATGGGCGACCAAGGCTGGAGAGAGACTTGTGATTTTGTGATGATCGTAGGTGGGCCACTATGATCACGATGAGAAAACAGTGAGTTTTCACTCACATTTTTGCTTCCAAAAGGCACAGATGCGTGATCTGTATTGCTTAGATGATGTCTCCAAGAGATTATGGCTCTGATACCATGTCAGATTGAGGAAGAATGAGAAAGAAAAGATTGGAGAGAAAGTCATACATCCTTGGATGATCGACTGCTCTATTTATCATTATGTTAGGCCTTAATCAAGGCACTAAGTATGTCAAGAGTACAAATTAGAATAAATAAAAGAATAGACAGAATCAATCCTAATCTATACAAGGAATACAATTAGATAGAAATCAGCCAAACACAATTATACAATCTTTGACTAAATCAACCCACGTGTGGGAGGCTGTAATGGGCCTTTGGTGGGCTGGGCCTGAGGCTTGTGACTATACAGCCTTGTTATCTTCTACAGACACCCCTCCTTTCCGATGAACCAGAGGGGGCGGCACTCGAAGAGGAACCGCAAGGGAAATACGCATGGAGTGCAGACGATATAGCTTAAAGAATTTGTGCTTACACCAAAGAGTCGACAAAAATAGTAATTTAGTTTATTTATTATGACATTGGTTTAAGACTATTTGTTAAAGCCTTTGTTTTGGCTAATTTATTAGGAATGTTATTAGTTGTTTTTATTTCCAACTTTTGGCCTTTTAAGGGGTAACTTGACGTTATTGGATTTAAATTAAAATAGAATTATATATACATATTGTCTTGTGATGATACCTATGATTGAATGATGCTTTTATGTTAATGCTGCAAATATTTCTGAGGTGACCTAATATCATATTACAGATACTATTAATTATTGATCACTACTCGAAAGACGGACTTTTCCGAAAATCTGGGTTTCGGTTCGTCACACCATCAACGCAAGGCGATCACAGCGACTCCGAGGTATGCTTCTTCCCTCCCTCTTTCCTCTTCTTCCCCTTTCCTCTTCTTTTATCCCTCTTTTCTCTTTCTCCCTCAATCCTTGTCAAACCCAACTAGGCCATCACCAGCCTTCACCAGCGACTGCCGGCGCCCATGTGATGCTGCCAGCAGCATCTCCAACCGGTCAGATTTTTTTTCATTAATTTTCCTAATTTTTGAATATGAGTACAATGCCTTCCTTTGAATAGGTGTCTTGTAGAAACAACTGTATAAGTGAAATGAGCATGCATAATATTAGACAACATTTTGTATTAGTGTTTAATCACTCCCTTTCTAAGTTCACTTGTGTGGAAAGAAATAAGAGTGGATATGCAGTGATTATGTTGTGTGAGAGAATCCTTTTGTAGGATTTGAGTGAATGAAATGAATTGAATTGGTGAAATGCTCCTTCTGATTACAATGAATTGAGTGTGTCTGAGAGTTATTTGTTGTTTTGAGTTGAGCCCATTCATTTTCTACAAGTGGTAATTAGAGGTTCCATTTTCTACAGGTTCTGTAAGTTAATGATTCTTTAAACTTTATTGTTTTTCTTTGTTAAAATGGTAACATTACTATATTGCATAATCTCCTTATTTTGTAGTTTTTTTTTTTTTGTTTTTACATGTCATCAAGTTCACATCACGATGAGTTTGACAATGATGAAATAGACAATTTATATATACTTGATGGTGAGGGTGATCCACTCAAATACAATTTTGATCTTATTGATTCGAAAGATGCCAATTCTGAACATGAAAATGAATGAAATGAGTGTGCCAGTAGAACGCATTTTAAAGATGCGGACAGGTATACCATAGTAGTAGGAGAAGAGATGGGAGTACAGGGATAGTTTTCAGGATACACATCAAAGTAAAGCTGTTGCTATTTGAATTGATGTTTGGACTTTCATGGAGTCAATACCATAGGGATAGATGGACCATCCAGTATTTTTAGTTGGACTCTATTTCATGAATGTTAAGGACCTGAGAATGGCTCTTAAATAGTTCGCCATTTACAACTCATTTGACATTAAATATGTACATAATAAAAAATCCCACATCACAACACTTAGCTATAAGAGCAGTTGTAAATGGCATCCACATGGATCCGTATTATTCAACGGGTGAATGCTTATGATTAAAAAATTGAGAGATAGTCATACATGCTTGAATATTAGCCAAGTAGGGAATCACATGGCATCTATTGAGTGGATCGTTGAAAAAATACAACCATGAATAGGTTCCGATGTAACAGTCCAATGTAACATCAAAAGAGAAGGCCATCCTTGGAATTTGTGGAGGTTTTGAAGAATCACTTCGTATGATTCCTTCATTGTGTGAAACAGTTTTCAAACACAATCCAGGAAGCATTGTCAAGTATGAAGTTGCGAACAAACCATCATTCTTAAGATTTTGTGTTTTCTTTTCTGCATTACCACAAGGTTTTTTAAATGGATGTTAACCGCTCATTGGATTGGATGAGACTATTTTGAAAGCAAAGCTCAAGGGTGTTATTTTGACAGTTGTTTCTCTTGATGTTAAAAAACGGATATTTCCACCAAGCATAACAACGAAAGGTAGAGGCCAATGACTCATGGACGTTCTTCCTTGAAAATTCGAAGACAAGACTTTGTGATAACCCATTTACCTTCATAAGTGATTCACAAAAAGGGTTGGTGGAAGTTGTCAAGTCCGTATTTCCTATGTCCTATCATAAATTTTGCATGCATCTTTATATGCAAAATTTTGAAAATACTACAAGAGTGAACTTTTAAGAGATTCATTTTGGATTGCATCTCGAGCTTATATGAAATTTGAATTTGACATTGCAACGAATGAGATTTGCAGAATCAATTCACAAGCTATGGAATGGATATAGAGAAGATCCCTATAGTGTTTTGGTCACATGCATTTTTTCCAGATGTTCTTTCATGCAATCAAAATCAAAATAACTTTGCTAAGTTCTTCAACAATTTGATAATAGAGTTAAGGAGTATGCCTCGTTTTGTGATAAGGTTGAAAGGATCTGACTGCAGTTAATAATCATCATGCAAACATGATGGTCAAGATGTTTCCGTTAGGATGGAATTGTCTGGCCCGTAATTAAAAAGATGTTTAATGATAAACGATATAAGTCTCGTAGTTGTGATTTGATCACCCCCAACAAAATACAAATTGGCCCAGAAATCCCATTGCCAAAATGTCGAATGAATAATAAATGGAAAGCTCCTACAGCGTATAAGCAGAGGAGTCTTTAGGTAGTCTTTTCGAGCTTAGTTGGTTAGCTCCTTTCGCACTTGTATTGTACTTTCTTTTTGTTGACTAAATCGTTGACTGGCCGGTTTGCGAGTGATGAACTGATCTCGAAGAAAAGGTAAAACTTAAAAAGTGAGTTCAAAGACATAAGTGGTCAAGGGGTTAATTGACTTGCATGCTTACCGTGAAGCGGAAGTGAGTACTTAAGTGGATTTGGCCATTGATTGAACTGATCTCGAAGCGGACCGAGTTGCTAGTACGGTGGGAAGGGTAGGATTAGGGTTTGTTGGGCCAATGAGTGGTTTCTTTTCCGCCAAGGGAGGAACGAATCCACGAATCAAACAGGTGAACCATGTTGTTTGAAACGATCCAAGTGAGACTAGGACTATGTACTATGCGAATCAAGTTCTAGTTGGTCAAGTCCAATGCTGAGATGACTGGACACCCAAAGAATGACATAGGGCCTCGAAACCCACATCAAGCAAGTCTGTCCAAGCACTCGGAAAGCCTAATTGAAAAAAGTTCAAATTATGCCTATATATGAAGCTATGCAAATAGTTCTTACTCATCTGTTGACGGAACAGAACCTAGGTTGCCAAACCTTTTCTTTTGTTGTGTCAGAAGGGGGTATGAAGGCTATGCAATAGTTTTCTTTTCCACGGATGATGAGGCTTTGAGTTCCTATCACAGCAACTAGCTGAGACAGAGACCGTTGACCTAGGAGATGACCTCTTTGCCTAACAAATTGAACACCCCCGGAGTCAGCTATGGCTGGGTCAGCCTTACTCAAGTTGTAGAACAAGGTAATCCTCCTTACTTGAGATCCAAGTCCTATTACTTCCTTTTATTGTTTATCATTTTAGATAGATAGAGAGGGCTCTGTAAGAGAAGTTGGTCTCACATTCATAAAGTAAATAGGGTGAAACAAAAGGCCAGTGATTGAGAATAAGAATATTTATCCTTCTTTGGAGCAGCAGATTCTGCAGCGGACAGAGCATCGTGTAATGCGGAATCCGCTGTTGGAGGTAGGCGGATTCAAAGTAGTGAACTTCATAAGATTGTAGAGTCGAAAGTGTGTGACAAGGAGTCTCAGGATGATGGATCCGATGTGTCTAGCTTCGGATACAGAGTGAGGGGAGGCTGTTTGGGAAGCATATGAAGCCGAAGATTATTGAATTCGGTGGGTTTCTGGGGAGCTACCGAATCTAAGTAGATGGGATGGATTGACAAGTGGTACCTGAAGCGGATCGGGATGTGAGTAGGAAATCAGAATTAGATCCGTCTTCATTAGGAGTCATCATTGTACGAGTGCTTCCTTCCCCTATGTTGTAAGGCTGGCAAGGTCATGAGCAATTCCCATATAGAGATTTGCGCTTAAGTTCTCTTCAATAGGTTGGCCACTTTGTACTCGGGTCTTTTAGCCGGTTGTGTAAAGGGAAGCGTGGGATTCTGGCGCTCTTGTTTGTTCCTAAGATTTTCAGACCTAAGATGAGCCGGCTTATAACAGCGACCGTTTTGGGTCACATTTCCGACTTCTCCACATCCTTGCTTAGTTTCCATCGACCTCTTCATACTCATCATCTGAGTTTCTAATGGCATCCGTCGTGTATCCGGTCACTCGATCACCATTGGTTTAAATGGTTGCAAGATGACTAGTTTCGAAGATTCGAGAATCGCGGGAGTGGTGAGGGTCGGCTTTCTGGGTTGGTTGATTTGAGAGAGAATGGACATGGGGTTGGGTTAGTGGTGGGATGATAAATGGACTGGTAGAACGTGGTGGTGGCGCTTATAGGACAAATGGATTGTCCGAACGTGGTGATGGTGTTTGGAGAATAAATAGACGAGTAGGGAGGTTTTGGTAGGATGAATGGTGTAGTTAATGGGTTTTTGGGTGGGTCTAGCCAAAGTATGAATGGGGTGGTGGTGTTGATGGATGAATCGAAAACACGGTGTGTCATCCCGAAATCCTTACATTCTTGTGTAATACCCTTCATTTGTTGGACATTACGGATTAAAACTGATGACTCGAACCATGGACCGGCTTCATAGAGGTACTGGGTTAGGAGTCGTGCTTTGTGGAGCATGAGTTGGGAGGGGATTCTGGATAATGTTGGTGGCGGGAGTCGTTCCCCGAGTGTCTTGGACTATCATTGTTCCCTTTGTCAATGAGATCTTGAGTGGCATGCCTCAACGGCCAGCACCTAACTGTCCAATGACCATTGTTCTTATGATACAAGCATTTGGCATGAGGGTCAAAATCCTTTGGCAGGGGGTTGGGGTGTGGCTTTGGTTAAAGAGGTACCAAAAGACCTTGCTCGACTAGCACAGGTAGGACTTCGCTGAGGGGTTTTCCTAGCTCGGTAAATTCCCGATGAGGCCTATCTTGTCCTACCTTGACCAATAGATTCTTGCCGGTGTGGGATTGGAAATTGCTGCATTGGTTGGAGCTGCTGGTTGAACATTGAGGTGGATGGCTTGCTGTACACGGGAGTATGCTAAGGTTGACTGTATACACGAGTAAGTGGTTGGACATAGGCTAACAAGGGTTAGGGGCGGGTACAGATACATGAGGTAACTTTCTTGAGGAGTAAGATGGAGAGTCTGAACATCCCCTATCGCCTTTGGACCAGGGTTATTAGGGCTAGGCTTCTATCACTATGCCCTCATTTACCATTTTAGTATGATGGTGCATGGCATGCATGGGAAGAAGTAGGCTAGTTCAAGGATGGGAGTTTTTCGGTTGGCAAAGAGGTTCAGCTCTCGATTAGGGTCAGAACCTTTTTGCCCCTTTCTTCTCTCTGTGACATTCATAACCAGTGAACTTGGTATCAGAGTAGGGATATTGATCGTGTGTTTCCTCTTCTCACCTATTCCCCTTTCTTCACTTCTTTCTCATTCCTCTTCCCTTCTTCCTCCTTCCTCTCCTTTTATCTTCTTTCCTCGTTCCCTTTTGTGGTTCAAGAATCCAATTAGGCCTGTGCAGGCCTACCCGGCTATTTGCATAGGTCATGATGACCAACCGGTGCTTTGTAGTGTTGTGAAAGTCGCCCCAGTCATCTGGTAGTGAACAGTTTTTTTTTTTTTTTTTTTTTTTTTGTATACGTCATCTCTTCGTCAAGGAGATGTATGACGGTCTCTACCTCTGTTGGTATGTGATAAATTTTTGTTTGCAATACTCATATCAGGTTATTGGTTTGTTCTTTGCTATTGGTGTGTGACTCATTTCTGTTGTAAGCCTCATAGCAAGTTGCTGGTTGTGGTTTGTTGTTGTTGTGTGACTAATTTATGTTGCAAGGCTCATAGAAAATCATTAGTTTGTTGTTTTCTTGGTGTTAATTTGTTAACCGTTGTTGTAATGGTTGAATCCCCTTTTTCTGGAGTTCGATCTGACAACATGGAAGGAAGGACCACGTTGCGATTAGTGAATGAAAACCCGAATATCAAGATCACCAATATTCCTTTTACCAAAAAAACAAAAGATCACCAATCTTCCACTAAATATGACCAATTACATTTGGTGGTCAAGGGCGGTCAAAATGTATTTAGGTGGAAAGTTGTTGCTTGGATATATTGGTGGAAGTGTTATAGAACTAGATGTTACTGACACAAGGCATGCCGAATGGAAAGCATATAATACGATGGTCATGTCTTGGATGTTGAATTCTATGGAACCGGATGTAAATGAAGCGTTCTATGAGTTGACCAAGGAAGTGTGGGATACTGTGCATGAATTGTATGCAGATAAAAAAAAACATGGCACGAATATATGAGGTCAAACAACTAATTACCAATCATAGGCAAGGAGATAAATCCGCCTCTTCCTTTTTCAATATCTCCCTTTTTTCAATCTCTCTCTCTCTCTCTCTCTCTCTCTCTCTCTCTCTTCAATAAAACCTATACTTGCCTTTCAAAAAAATAAAAAAAGTTGAGAAGTTATTGGCAAGAACTTGCATACCTGCGGAATATTGAATTTCATTGTCAAAAGGGTGCATACCTGCGGAATATTGAATTTCATTGTCAAAAGGGTGTAGAGGAGTATAAGAAGAGAGACGAAATGGACCGAGTATTTGATTTCTTAGCCGGGTTAAGCTCAGACTTTTATCTAGTTCGTGCTAAAATATTGAATGAGATTATCCTATCTTCACTCAGTGCAGCTTATGCCTTAGATCTCAGGATGAGAAACGTAGAGCTTCTACAAATCCAACAGACGGCTCCGCTCTAACAGAAGTACAAGGAAGAGGTCGAGGTAGAGGCCAAGGAAATGTAGATGTTAATGTTACTTTTGGCCGTGGAAGAAATCAAGGAAGAGAGCAAGGAGGAGGTACTAGTCGGGTCGAGCTAGAGTTGAGGATCGAGTATGTACATACTGTGGTCGCAAAAATCATATTGTTAATATGTGTTGGGACTTGCATGGCAAACCACAATCATGAACTTCAAAAATTGCTGCAACAAAGGCAAATACTACTAAGGGAGAGAATACATATACCAGATCAAGTCTTACTGTAGCTTTTGATGAAAATTTTCCCTCAAGTGAATATGTGTAGTTATCCAGAGTTTATTTGGAGGCTCTTCCTCAACGAGTGTCTTGTCTTGAAGGATCATCAACTGCTTCCACTGTTGTGGCTCAGACACATCTTGCACATTCCATGTGTCTACCCCTTCTGACTCTTGGGTCATTGACTCAGGAGCCACAGATCATATGTCAGGTACTATTCAGTCTTTTCAATCTTTTGTTGATGATAAATATCTTGGAAAGGTGACATTAGCATATGGGACTCTAACTAGTATTGGTGGAAAAGGAAACATTCTAGTTTCACCTTTTCTAACCTTGTTCTCTGTCTTGCATATTCCAAATTTGTCCTCAAATTTATTGTCAGTTACTAGCCTAACAAAAAATCTGAATTGGTGTGTAACTTTCTTTCCAACTCATTGTGTTACCCATTACCTGCGGACGAGGACACTGATTGGTAGAGCTAGTAAGGATCGAGGATTATATGTGTTCAACTCGAAGAAACTAGAAAAGCTTACTGGAAATTGCATGGTAGTTAATGAGGAAGAACAATATAAGTGGCATTGTCATTTGGACATCCTTCGGGTCCTATTTTGAAAACTTTGTTTCCGTCTATATTTGAGAATGATAACCACTTGAATTTTAATTGCGAAGTTAGTTTGTTGTTGAAACATCATCACAATGTTTATCCTCGTAGAAATAGAATGTCTGATTCTATGATATGTTTTCTACTGTTTATTCTGATGTATGGGGTCCTGCACCTAACACTGTTGTTGGTTATCGTTATTCGTTTCCTTTATAGATGATGCATCTCGAATGAATTGGGTATATTTATTGAAAAGTAAGGATGAAGTGTTCTCTGCCTATAAAATTTTTCATGAACGGGTTAAGGCCCAGTTTCCAACAATGATACATATTTTTCATCATGACAAAGGCAAAGAATACTTGTCTAAAGCTTTTCTTGAGTATGTGCAGGGAGAGGGTATGGAGTCTCAAACTACGTATCCTCACACACTAGAGCAAAATGGAGTGGCGGAGAGAAAGAATCGGCATCTCCTTAAAGTCACTTGCATGGAGGAGCGGCCGATAAATCAGCCATAACTGTGGACACCGCCACGCTATCAGCGATTTATCACCAATTGCATCTGCATGCGTAGCGGCTGCTAGGACTGTTACAAACCATAGCAGCCGAAACATGGCGGTGGGGTTTAAAAACCCCACATGTTTGTTTGTTTGGCTGGTGGAAGAAAGGACGGGGGGGTGAGAAAGGGAAAAAAAAACCAGAGAAGTTGCAAAAGAGTACTTGGTAATGCAGTTCCCTCTTCTTCTTTTTTCTTCCTTCTTCTCCCTCGTAATGCAGTTCCCTCTTGTTCTTTTTTCTTCCTTCTTCTCCCCCTTTTCCCTCATTTTTCCCCTCTCCTTTTCCCTCATTTTCCTTTCCCTCTTCTCACTCCCTCTACCCTTCCATTCGCATGAAAAAATAGGGCATTAAAGGCCCATCTCGATCTTTTTATTTTATTTTATTAAAGGGTAACATGTGGGCCCCACAGGAGACCCACTTAATAAAAGGTGTAAACAAAAATCACATGGACCCCCCCAAAATGAATAAAGTTAAACAACCTATTATCTGTTTAACCATTAGTGGGCTACACAATCAGGCCAAGTATTACAATAAAAATGCCATGACTTAGCCAAATATTACATAATTGAGATTAGGGCCTTAACCAAATTTCACTCTAATTGGAAATAGAACCCAATCAAATTTCATTCTAATTGGAAATAGGGCCATAGCCAACTTTGATGCTAATTGAAAATAGGCTCTAGCCAAAATTCACTCTAATCGAAAATAGGACCCTAACCAAATTACACTCTAATAGAAAATAGGCCCTTTTTCACTCTAATAGGAAAATAGGACTCTAATAAAATTTCCTGTCAATAAAAAAAATTCTCCATATAAATATTACAACATACAACTCTGAAATGTTATAGTCTAAGCATGACAGTGATAATATTTTGATGACATTGTTTAAATGTTTTTAATTTGGTATAGCTAACCAACAAGAATACATATGAAAATATTGATCAATTTTATTATTTTATAACCGTACAGCGATACAGGACTCTATATAATGAAACGACCGCTACGCCCCCTATCTTAGTTACTTTTGCAAAAAAAAAAAAAAAAAGAAGAAAGAAAAAAAGAAAGAAAAATAACCACATGTTCTAGCATTTTCCAATTTTCTGATTATTTGGACGTTTTTTTCAAAATGCGCCACTACGTAGCGCCCGCTTTGTAGCATTTTGGTGGCGGGCGAAGCTATTTTCATCCTTGGTCACCAGTGCATTGCTTATTGGTATGTTGATCCCTAAGTCTCATTGGCCTTATGCTATTTTTACTGCATGTTACTTGATTAATAGACTTCCAACTAAAGTGTTAAATGGTTTGTCCAAATTGTTCTCATCCTTGGAGGTTGGCTATTTGGTGGAGGTACGGGATATCTCGAGTCACTTGGGTATTGTTTTTCATCATGTGTTACATGAGGCTAATGTTTCAGCAAATAAGCTCACTAAGGAAGGGGTGTTTTGTTCTTCATCTTTTGATGTATAGTTTGTTTTGATGTTTTTTCTGCATTTTGGTTTTTTTTTTTTTTTTTTTGGGTTCTCCCTTCTGATCAATAAATTTAACCGTTTAAAAAAAACAAAATGAAATTGTTAATTTCCTAGAAACTCTAGTAACAACATGCAATTGAAAATCCCAACAAGGAGAACACCTGCAGTCATGATGGGTTATCGAATTTGGGCCACACTCATTCCATTACTGGTTTGGATACATCAACTTTTGTTGGAACCAAACTATACGTAGTTCATAGCAGAGGGGGTATTCTCCATCGAAAAACGGATACAAATTCTTTGATCCAGCTACAAAAAGGAAATATGTGTCAGTGGATGTAAAGTTTTATTTGAAGATGTTCCCTATTTTTCCGACAAAGGGAAAAACCTTTTATCTAGTAAACCAAATAGTGTTGTCCTTCCTACTCTTGAGTGTGTTCCTGAAAACATGTCTTGAAAGGGGGTCTACATCTGCTCTAGAAAATGCTACCAACGATGGATCTACCTTAGAACTACAAAAATCCGATAGGCTTTTGCAAGTTTACTCAAGACAAACATCGCGTAACCCCGTCCTCACTACCTCCCAAGATCAAGTTGACTCAGACAACAGTAATTCTCTTTCTCCTCCCCCCAACTCTCCTGTTGTTACCGACCTTGTTTCAAGTCCTTCACTATAGCTTTCCATTGCCCTTCGTAAAGGAAAGCGTTCTAGCACCTCTCGTTTTTATCATCTAATTGAAAATTTCATTTCCTATCATTGTAGTTCTACATCTCATCGGCCTTTATTGTTGCCGGAGTCAATACCTACAAGTTTTGCAGAAGCATCCTGTCATCCTGCCTGGAAAATGGAAATGGAAGAAGAAATGAGAGCCCTCGAGAAAAATCAGACTTGGGAATGGTAGATTTACCAAGAGGGAAGAAACCTGTGGAGAGTAAATGTGTGTACACAATTAAATACAATCTGGATGGGAGTGTTGCAAGACACAAGGCGAGGTTAGTGGCTAAAGGCTTTAGTCAAATCTATGGTGAAGATTATTCTGAAACATTTGCTCCAGTTTCAAAGCTTAATTTAGTTTGTGTGGCTATTTCCATTGTTGCTAATATGGGATGGCCATTGTTTCAATTAGATGTTAAGAATGCATATCTTCATGGTGAACTTAACGAAGAAGTCTACATGTCTTTACCTCTTGGGTTTGTTTGTAGGGGGGAGAAACACAAAGTGTGTCGGCTAAAAGGGGTTTTTTTATGTAGCTTGTGGACATTTGAATATAGTTGGCTATTTAGATGCAGACTGGGCTGGCTCATCGGACGATAGGCGGTCTACAACGGGGTATTATACTTTTGTTGGAGGGAACATAGTTACTTGGAAAAGTAAGAAGCAATCAATGGTTGCAAAATTGAGTGTTGAAGCAAAATATCAAGCAATGGCAAAGACAGCTTGTGAACTTATTTGGTTAAGTCTTATGAGTGAATTGGGGTTTCATGTGAAGGACCCTATGCAAATGCATTGCAATTATCATTTGGCTATCTAAATAGCCTCAAATCCAGTGTTTCATGAAAGGACTAAACACACCGAGGTAGATTTTGCCGTTTCGTCTGAGAAAAGGTCACTCAAGGTTTAATAAGCATGCTTTTTGTGAAGTCAAAAAATCAGTTGGCAGATATGTTCCCTAAAGCGCCATTGAAAGTCGAAAAACCTCTATCTTAGACAAGCTGGGCATGATTGACGTCTATGCTCCAGCTTGAGGGGGAGTGTTAGAAATAATATGTATCTAGGGGTTTCATGTAATTTTTGTGTTGGACCTTTTTTGTAATTATCACGAAATATACTTTTAATGAAAAGAGGTTCAGTTCTCGATAAGCGCAAGAACCTTTCTGCTCCTTTCGTCTCTTTGCGACATTCCTAACCGGCGAACATGGTTGATTTATGAGAACTTACTCTCTAAACTTTCTAGTCACCAACTTGGCCTTGGAGCCTTTGTTTGTCTAACAAAATCAGTGGGTTTCTACCGATCAGGAAGAAAAAAATAAAAATAATGCGTTGTTCTTTTTATTGTTTATTTTTTCATTGTGTTATTCCATCAGCATTCGGCTCACATATAACAAATCACGGGTCAATAGTTTTGAAAGCAAGAAAGTTAAAAAGAAGATGTAAGCAATTTATCCTTATGCGTTATTAGTAAAATGAACAAAAATGAAGAGATTTTCACTTGCGGGAGTCCTCATGGACTCCCCTGCCAAAACTCAATCTGCCGGGCTATTGGGACTCCCCTGCATGAAACTCAATCTGCTGGGCTAATGCAGAGGTGGCCCCCCTGCATTAAAGCAACATATTGTTTTTCATGCATGGGAGTCCGTACAGACTCCTGCAGGTGAAAAATTCACCTAAAATGAAATATTTCTTAATGCTAATGCATGAAATCACGGTGAGAAAAAGAAGGTTTATACACTGTTTATTCTACAGAAAGCAGCAACTTTTACCACAAATGAGAAACTCATGATGATCTGTGTTGAAATCCTTTACCAAGGTATGATTGAAGGATTTATTGCATAATGCAGTGTATCAATATTCCTAGTCCTCGTACATTGCATTAAGGGAAGAATAATGTTCAGCATTTCACATTAAAAGAAAAGGGATAATGAAGCATAATGATGCATTTCTGCATGAAACTTACCAGGGGAAGCCTCTTTAAATTCAAGAAAAAGGAATCAATATAATATCTCTGGTGTCCTAGCATGACATTTTCAGCATGAACCTCATGATTAATTGACGAATTGTTTCCATATTCTCTCTGCAACCATTTTGCTCCTGATCTTATCATGCGATCTTCCGAGTCAACAGCCATCAGAAGCTTTGGTCCACTTGTTGAGTTCTTCAGAAGTGGAGAATCTGTCGAAGTTGCCAGAACATAACCCTCCTGAGAAGTCAAATACATGTAACCACTGTGATATTCTACCAGTTCTTTCATAAGCTGTCCCACACTAAAAAGTGCAGTCGTAACACCAACAACCGCAATTATGCCTCCATCAGATGGACTCCGGACAGGTAATGCCGCTGAAAGCAATGGTGAATCTGTAAATTTGCTTACTGCAACATGCCATGAAGCTGCTCCGTCACGTAGTTCTGATAGACCAGCGATGTTGATTAGATCATCAGGTGGTATCTGTCTTGCTACTCCTGTTTTCTCACCAGTAACAGGATCCAGTGGCTCTTGGAACCAAATAGCTGAGACATTACTATCTGAAGGTTTATCTTGCCAGCCAAGATTTGAAGCTAGTGGCCCGAATTCTTGTTTCCCGGTGATTGAAGAATTTGCAAGGTCCGAATAGATGTAAAATGTGTTGTTGCTCTTGTGATCTCTGTGAAATGCCTGGACGAAGCCATTTCTGTAGCTTATAGTTATTGAATTGAGAGCCTTTCGGCTTGCAAAGAGAGCCCATGTTACATTCCTCATAACTGCAAATAGCTGCTATGTATCAAAGAAACTGGAAGCAATTAGAAATGAGGGGAAATTTTTCATAAAGAACTTTTGATGTAATTTTGAAGTGAAGCATGCACCAAATGAAAGTGTGAAATGCAAGCAAGATCACCTCAGAATGTGTATTGTTCCTTGGTTTTCCATAATGGCCAATTACATACTCAGAAAGCTTTACTTGAGCCATGGTTATTTCTACAGTAGAATTCAAGATGTTCCACATACGCAAAATGGGGCGCTGTAGAAGTTCGAATCGGAGCTCATATGCTAAGCCATTGATTGACTTTGTTGTGTAGACCCTTGTAAAATGCCATGTTAGTATGGTCAACAACCCAATTAAAATGGCTAGCATGATCTGCAGAGAGAAGGAATAAGAGGACAAACATGATAAATATACTTCCCTTGTAATTAGAAGGAGAATGTAATAAGTTGTGGGTCTTTCCATAAGGTGTGATGAAATTGTTGAGTCCTGAATGTTTTAGTTACATTCAGGTTGATGATATTACTGATTTGAAAGATTAAGAGTGGGAGAGAGTGAAACTGCATCAAGCAGTAAGCGTCTTCTCACTTAAATTGTTTACATTGTAAGAACACTGGAAAGTCATGCTGCCAACCCCAGTTTGCAGAAGGCATCCACAGTTCAGTACGTACCCTGACTAAATAACCTAACCAGTAACAAAAAAAAAAAAAAAAGAAAAAAAAAAGAAAAAAAGAAAAAAGAGAGCATAACAACAGTAGCAGCAGTAGTGGCAGTAGTAGCACTAGAAGTAGTAAATATCACAAGGATAAATAACAGTAGCAGTTCCTGTTGTGTTATAACAATAGCAAAAGGGGATAAGTGGTGTAATAGAACTTACAAAGCTGAC
The DNA here is from genome assembly GCA_003546025.1 of Camphora micrantha. Classification (NCBI taxonomy): domain Eukaryota; kingdom Viridiplantae; phylum Streptophyta; class Magnoliopsida; order Laurales; family Lauraceae; genus Camphora; species Camphora micrantha. The sequence goes on along the minus strand of QPKB01000009.1, from coordinate 31,330,236 downwards.
ATTAGATAGTTGGGACAAGTCTTTGAAGATGATGATGTTGGTGAAAAATATGATGAGTAATGATAGCAGAATAAAAATTCCAGTTGTTCTGAAGCAAAACCCTCAACTGCGACTTATAAATTATAATAGGATTTTCTCTTATTCAAAAACTATGATATTTCCATGTCAAGATTTGTTGTGGCAGACATGTTAATTAATTGTCGCTTTATTTATGAAAAGTCGAGCTTGACTTGGCCTCATCTTGTGTTACAGCTCATGTTGGTGGGCTCAGTGACTCACTGAGCACAAGAAGAGGTAACAAATTAGCCATCTGAAAACACAAGAAGAAGAAGAAGAAGAAATAACAGTTGTTCTGAAGCAAAACTCTCAACAGCGACTTATAAATTATAATAGGATTTTCTCTTATTTAGAAACTATGATATTTTCTTGTCAGAATTTGTTGTGGTAGACATGTTGAGTGATTGTCACTTTTTGACTTGGCCTCATCTTGTGGCACAGCTCATGTTGGTGGGCCCACTGACTCACTGAGTACAAGAAGAGGCAACAAAGCAGCCATCTGAGAACACAAAAGAAGTTGAAGAAATAACAGGCCGTATTGGAAATTTGTAGCCAGCAGTTTTAAAGGCTTTAAAGTAGATGTCAAAATGGAGAACTGGGGACAGCTCGCTTTATATTAGAAGGCTAGAAATATCCAGTGCGTCTGATTTTTTAGATGGATAAGCTGCACCTCCCATTGTTTTGGCCCCTTAATTATCTCCTGTTGATGTAATGAGACTAAGTCAAGCACAAAATTAACATGTCAAATCAGGCTAGCAGGGCTTATCTTGACATTGCCTCCTCCTGACTGTTGCAAATAGGTTCGAACTACTCATAACAAATGGAGATTCTTTCAGGTATCAATAGAGGAATCAGCCTGATCAGCTACTGGGCCTGGAAAACTGGAGCTCAAAGACCTATCTAACAGTACAAAGTATAAGATGGGACAGTGTTTCATTAGTTTGGAGGTATTTCTCTGAGGAGTGAATGAGATAAGCGCATGTTCGGGTTTTTGTAAACAGTGTGCAGGTAACTCGGACTACGCCTTAATTTCAGCCAAACTTAAGCAACTGTTGTTTTGTTCTTTGCCAAGACAAATCACATGTAACTTGCCAAGAGAAAAGAGGAGTTCAATGATCCAAACAGGGCCAAGGGACTCTAGCTGAATCAAGACTTGATAGACCTCATCTTGAATAGCACATATCCAACCTTAGTACTTGATATAGATGCTGTTATTGAATCTTATCGCAAATTAGGAAACCTCATTTAACTAAACAGAAAGACCCAGTTTCAATCTACTCCCACAGCATTAACTAATACAAAATACGCTCTATAAAGCCAAATTATCATGCAAACAAATGAGAGATGGAATTAATGAAGCCAAATTATCAATGATTAAAATTAATCAATCCATAGTCGTTTTTCGAATCTCATAATCAGTAATTTGATTTTGACAAGATCAATGAATTAATTCTAATCTACAGTTGGAGAAGACAGTGCATTGAAACCAACTCCACATACATATATACACTCAAACTTTTGTGCTGCCTGCAATGAATTTAAGTGCCTTCATTGTGAGAAGGGACTAATTATTTCAATCAAGCCTCGTGAATTTGGATGAATCGAACTGCAAATTGTTTAACAAATCAGGTGACTGAGAACCAAATTAAGCAGGTTTTCTAAAGTTCTTAAAGTACCATGATAGCGAGGCGGGCAACAAAGACGCTGTAGTAAGATGAGAAGCAGTGTGTATTGCTATATTGGAGTCCCTGTTCTTCGTCCTCTCCATGAACCATTCTTTGCTGGCATGGTCCCGAAGATGTTCCTTTGTTATTCCATGTGATGAGAGGGAGCAATCTGTTAAAGAGTCGTCGCCATCGCGATATGGGTGGGTGAGAAGTTGGAGGGGATTCGAAAGTTACTGTACGAGTTCTTTCTGCCATGACCCTTCTGATCACTTAGCCAGAAACAGATTGAAGAAGAAAAAGAAGAGCAAGAGATTGAGAAGGAAAAATGATAGGTGGGGAAAGATTTGTGGGGTTCTTTAGTGGGTTGTTTTCTTTCTTGCTTTGTCATTTCCCACTTTGCAGAAGCTGATTCCCTTGCAATCCTTCTTGTAAGTGGAGTCCTCATTTGTTCTCTCTCTCTCTCTCTCTCTCTCTCTCTCTCTCTCCGAGTGAATTTAGACCGTTGGACTTGGCGTAGCGAAGTTTAAAAAATTGGAGTGGAAATTACAAAAATGGCATTGGGATGCAATGAATTATCAAAGCAATCCTTTGTTGTCAAACGCGTTGGACTGACTGTCTTTGAGATGGATAAGACTACATCATCAGTCCATAGTACTCTAGGTTGCATGATCAATGTAATGAATTATGCCATCCATTTTGGGCCCCTACGATGGATAGCTTCCGTGGTGCAAAAATCATATCAATTTTAGAAATTTTGCTCTTTTTTTTTAGCTAACGGAGGATTCCCAACCTTTTGGGCTGGACTATTCCCTCCAGGCCCAGAGAAAACTCGGATAAAACCCCTGTGGCCCTAGATAGTAGCACAAATGAATTCAATCTTCGATTCCTAAAGAGTGGGGAATCGGGGGTCGATACCAAGACCTCTAACTCTGAAAGAGAGAGGTTTTGCTCTTCAAACTATGGTCCATGGATCATTTTTATCTTCCAGAATCAGCCCCTTGTTTGGGGCCGGATCTTTTCGTTTAGCTGTATTAGTAAAAGAAGTTTTGGGTTTCTTCAGAGTTCATTCTGTACCCATGCAGGATTTTTGGTTTTCGCCTTTAATTTAGGTGTGCTTTGCCTTTAATTCAGGTGTGTTTTGCTTTATAGACGGTGGGAATAAAATGTCATGCATCACGTTTGAGAGATAGGGAAGGTGAGAATGTGCAACTATGGGCTGAAGAGCACGGCACATTTAAATGGAATAAGGAAAAAAAAAATTTTCATTTTCCTCTCTTGGTGCAAGAAGAGGAGTCATAACAAGGAACTTAAAGAAGTTGTTAAAATCCATGATAGATTGGGATTCTTTATTTTATTCAATTAAGTTGTTTATTGAGTGTTTCGTATTTTAATAGAACGGGGAATTTCACATAAGTATACCTAATTTTCAAAAAAGTACATGGCGATTTGAATATTTCAAAAAAAAAAAAAAAAAGTTATCCACAATTCTTTCAATCAAGTCCTCTTCGTGAATTTTTTTTTTTAAATGACGAAAGGTCCCTTCCCTAATGACGCCTTTTTTTGTCTTTTCTTAACCTCTTTCTTTCCTAAAATTGATCATTTTAATTTTAATGATTATAACCATTTAATAAAGCTAGTTTTTAGTAATTTGAAATTTCCTTTTTTTAATCATCCATGCATAAAGGTAGTTGAAGTGGGCTCTAATAGGTCATTTGGGTTTGACTTGATCATTTCTCTTAAATGAAAAAATTAAAGGGAGAATTTGAGAAGTGACATAAGGGTATTTTTGTCATTTTGAATTATTTCTTTATGGAGAGGACTTGATTGAAAGAATCATGAAAAACTTATATGCTTTTTTGAAATATTTAATTTTTCATGTACTTTTTTTAAAACAAGTCAAAAGTTTTATACTTTTTTGGAATTTTCCCTTCATAGAATAATGAAGCTCTTTAATACTAGAAATAGGTAGTCTAGGGGGTGTTGAAAATAAGCAAACAACATATTTAGAAAGATTTTAATATATTATCTAGTAGATTAGAATATCATCTATCCAACCGAAAAATAGATGTTTGGTTAAGTTAGACTATATTATAAAATAGTATAAGAATCTTTATATCACATTATTCAAGGATAAGCAGTAGAAAATAATCCTTTGTATAAAAATATTTCAAAATAAGGATGTAAAGTTTCAACACATTATGTATACCTTTGAATTTTTAAGTAGTGATATATTATTGTGGTCTCACTGTGATTTTCAACATTGATGGTTTTTATTGTGATTACAAATAATAAAAGAGCCCCCTGATTACAAATAATAAATGGGTCTCTGCCCCTCTAACTCCTCATATTTTATTGGTCGCACAAATTATGAGTCATATCATCATTATTAATGTTCAGGGAGCTCGCACCAACATTAGACTTGCCCCTTGCTGACTACTAATATCAGGTCATTAGAATAATAAGAGATATGGGATTTTATTTTATTTTTTTTCCCTAGTAGAGCTTCCTCTATCTCTCATTCTCATGTTAATGGATATATATATATATATATATATAAGTTTCAAGTGCATCTATCCCTCACCATAGGGTGAGGGATACTTTCTTTTTTGCACATGAAGACAATAATCTATCCCTCACCCTATGTACTTGAAAAGTAACTTTTATATTTAAAAATTTCCAATTATGGAAGTATCCCTCACCCTATAGTGAGGGATAGATGCACTTGAAACTTCCCCATATATATATATATATATATATATATATATGAGGTGAATTGCCGAATTACGGATGGCAATGGTTTTGGTAAAAACAGTAATCATTGGTGCGGGTTTGGAATGTTGTTCAGTGTTAAATATGCTCATCACCATATATCTAAGAAAGAATTTAAGTAAGGCCTTAATCTTGCCTTAATTCAGAAAAGGAAATAAGTTTCAAAACTTTTCAAATTTGGACCTAAGTTTACAGTTAAAGACATTCATCAATTTAAAAGTATTTTTCGGCGACTTCTTTCCTTGATATTTTTTAAAATACCTAAAATGTGCTTCGTTTAAAGCTATTGCATGCTTCCAACAACCACTACATGTTACTGATCGCTATGGGGATGCTGGTTTTCATTGATTATTGTATGGTTGCCAGTGAACGAAAGAGAAAAATAAGGAGGAAGTAAATGATGCTTTTGTTTCAATGAAGGATAATTCAGAAATTTCAAAAAAATTGTGGAAAAAAGTTGCTAAAAAATATCTTTAAATGACTTTATGTCCGTAACTGAAAACTTAGATAAAAACTTATGCCTAATTTGAAAAGTTTTGAAACTAAAAAACCCAAGGCCCTATTTGAAATGTTCCCTATATGTAGAGAGTGGGCAACTAAGACAGATAGATACATCTGCTTTTAGTTATTTATTTATAAAATGAAATCCTCTTAAAACTGAAGAAACCAAAACAACTTAGAGCGGTTGACCATATCAATCAGTCAATTCGAATAGATTTAGATCATTCAACTTCAAAATCACTAAAAAAAAAAATCAAGTTTAACTAACTTATAGGCAGTCCTACTATGATATCTTAAAACAAAACCAAACTCAACAATATTAAAATATTTAGAAGACTAAATAAAACATCTAGGAGAAAAAAATCTGGTAGCCAGAATCTCCTCTTCATTAATGGCTCCAATCACTTCTAAGGTGTCCGAGTAGACATTGATGCTAGAAATTAGACCTTTTGATTCTGGCCATTGTTAATGCAAAGGAGTTTGGCTCTTGCTTTTGCTTCCTAAAGAGAGATAATATTAATTAGGTCCTTTAAAGGGTCTTTAACTTCTAGTTGTTAGCTAACAGTCAATCAAAGATTAAATCTCACAATTCAAAAATCTGGCAGTACAATCTGACCATACATCATAGAAAGCGGCTATAGTTCTATATAGAGCCCGTTTGTTTCATGTAACTGAATTTCTATGTATTTAAAGACTTGCATTTCTGAAAGTGGTTAAAATAAGGGAAGGAAGGTGAATATCCATAGATGACTACCAAACAATCCTTTCTGTAATGGAAAATAAATAAGAAAAGATGGGATATGAATGCATAGCCATCACGCTAGTAATTCAAATGTTAGAAAAGTCAAGTTCTCCTCTGCATCTCCACCTTATCTCCTTCAACGTGCACTTTTTTAGTATTCCTTTTTGCAGTCCATTTTACCTAGAATATTCATATGTAATCAAATTAATGCAAATGAATGGGTCCATAATGATTATTGGTAACAATAATATTATGACACGACATTATCATCATGATCATTATCATTGAATCTTTGCCACTTTCCCCATTGACCAGTTCTACTTTTCCACTCATTTTTTTAATTTTACTTATTTCGTATTGCAATTCAGCCCCTGTTTAGTGTATTTTGTGGACGGAGTTCATATTGAAACTAGCACATTGTGCACATGAGGTAGATCAGATTTCAACACCACTAGACCATTCTGCAAGAAATTTCAAACATTGTTGGCCATCATGAATACAAAACCAATCTCACTTGATAGGATGACAATGGGGAGATGGCTCCATTTGCCTCGGCCTTATAATAATTCGTGGAGTGAGTTCATTTGGAGCCCACTGCCTACCTCAGCTGCTGCTGCCAATGGGGTAACCACTGCTAAACCACTTCTACAGTTCTTCCACTCAGAGAAGCCATAGTCCAAACTTGGTATATCAAAAGGCGAATTCTCTAGAACATCCCCTTTCTTGGTGCCCCATCTCTTGTTTCAATATAGGGACCAACCCATCATCAGTCCAATTCACACATGCCTACCCTCGTTGCATTTATGTTGATCCTAGTTCAACACTGATCTTTCAATTAAGTTTCATCACACTAAGCTCTCATTTATATCACCATTAAAGCTTATTGACCTGGAACAAAGGGATGCATCATTTGATTTGACTGATATTTCATGGACTCCTAATCCACATCCAAACTTCTTTAAGTCTTCATATATATCTTTGATAATCACTCGTCTCTTAAACCACAATTACAGTGATGAACCAAGTCTCCAATCTCTTAGATGGATGCACCTCTAAAGCAATGCAGACCACAAACAAGTGCAATTATGAAGTGACGTGGTGGTTTTTTTTTATGGGCTGAGAATGTCAAGGTTACTTTGGTCATCTGAAGATTGTCATAAAATAGTGGCCAAAATTAATAGGGTCCAATAGATTGATTCCAAAGAACAAGACAAAGACACATGTTAGTGTTATCTCTTTATCCATTGGGATGGAGATAGCCAATCTTTCCATGATATGGTGCCTATGGTGGGTTTTAATAATGTAGTAGTGATTTGGGCTTCATTCTACCACCTTGTTTCCTTTGGCCTCTAGAAAGGTGGCTAGGTGAATCCCACCTCAACCACCCACAAATTGGAGTATGATAACATATCATCTACCATATGCTCGCTAGGATACAACTACAATGATGAATGAAGTATTGTATTAAAAAAACGTACTTAAAAAATAAATAAATAAATAAATAAATAAATAAATAAAAAGAAAAAAAGGAAAAAAAGTTGAAAATGTCAGTAAGGAGCTCAAAATGAGTTTTTAACTTCGTTGTTACATGGAGGTAAGTGTAGATGTCAATGGGTATCTAGTTATTTGAATATCCGAACTCTTCGATCTTGAGAAGTGCAGTACTTTTTATATTTGGATCCAAATTAATGTGTGATCTAAAATGAGGACTTCAGCTAGGTATTAGAACAGATATGTTTTACTTTAAGATTCTATAAAGCTAGAATTATAATCTTATTAAGAGCCCCACAATAGATCTATTTTAAGGTGCTATGGTCCAAGTATACTTATGGAAAATGCTCCTGTGTATCCACTTTGTAGGGAGCTTACTGTGTGAGGTAGCATGTGGCGTCCACCTGATCACCGGTCTGAATGCGCCATACAAAACATCTCTCCTGATTGTTACCGGATCCCATGGATTTGCACCGGCAAGCTCAAACTACACCATTGGACTGATGGCCCATAAACTGTTTTGATATGAAGTCATTCAACTTTGGCCATGGATCAATGGGTTAGGATCAATAAAATGACATGAGATTTGATATCTAGGGTGGTCCCACATGCATCTTTCCATCCGTCCCCTGATCTGTGGGCCCCCAAAGCAAGCCCAATAACTGGATCACGGCTTTACTTATATTATCCCCCACTTCTTGCCTCATCAAGTTTCTTAATTGATGCAGGATTCGAATGAACACATAGTACATGTGTCACATCTGGACCTAAATACAGATCTATCTTAAAAAGCAAATCAGATTAGCTTAGGCGACCAAAAGTATTTGTAAAGCATGCATGCATTATAGATGACCAACAAAGTGAAATGAAAAATATTAGATATCCCTGCCGGTGGCCCTAACATCACTTTAATCCAGAAGTCCCTAACATGCGAAAGGCCAAGGGTGTATTGGTAAAGTTTAGACTCAATTCTTCAATTTGGGCCTGGTACCGAATCCATTGCACGAAAATGAGGCTGGACTCCATGCAGTTCCTACTTGAGGATCCAAATACCCTAATGCCACCACCATACATTTTATATTTATTTATCTAATTCTTATTTTCATCCTAGGCCCTTTAAATTAGATTTGGGCACGAATATGGGTTCAGTACTATAGACCTGAGTCAAAGTGTAATAGACTTAATCCGAACCCAATCAGTTTTCAACCCAAATTGTCATATTTTAAGTTATCAAACTCGGTCCGTCAATATATTGTAAGTTTATTCCTATAACCTTGAATAAACCTATCCCTATCTTGTTCAATGGGATTTTCGATGTTCCCAGTGAGGCACATCTCTCCCGCAAAAACAACAAAGGGTCAATCCCCGGATGTAACGTACACGTCTCCTCCACAAAAACAACCAAGATCAATCCCTAGTTATAACGTTTTGGGGGAGGGGGGGATTTCCAAGAGCAGAAAAAATATCTAAACTTTGGTGTGAGAACTAACCTTTGTTAGGTATGTGAAAATGTCCAAGTCTTTATTTACTCTTTTTTTTTTTTTCAAAGATTTATAGTTTTCTTGAGAGAGAGATCAAAGATATAGAGTTTTCTTGAGAGAGAGATTGTCATCTTTTGTAACTGGGTCAATTTCAATATTTCCAGCAGACTATTGAACCGACCCTCATCAGGATTTAAAGTAAGTTTGCTTTTAGGAAAAAATCACAATCTTTACAGATGTTGTGCGTGCGTGAGAGAGAGAGAGAGAGAGAGAGAGAGAGAGACCAAAAGGGCTTTGCTTGTGTTTTCTTTCTTTAAGATATCATTAGCCCGGTCTTTACATGCGCTTATGAAAGAACTACAACTAGCTAGGCACTTATCTGCAGAGGCAGATTCGATATCATGGATTTGTTTTCTTTTGACTTGGTTGGCCCGATTTTGTCTTTCGTATCATCACTTGGATTTGCTCGTACAACTCGAAGTGATTCTTTGATCCAAGGCGCAGTCACAAATATCTCCGATGTTTTGGAAATGTCATGATAAAATCCTATGCCAACTCATGAGCTCAACCAACGGCACATCTAATTGGGGGGGGGGGGGGGGGGGGGGGGCGACCTTATGATCCATTTCCATTTAATTGGGCCATAAAGTGGGGACCCCCCTAGTGCGCATGGAGAGTGTGGAAGTTTCCATGCACACCTTGTTGTAGGGCCCACCTGTGGCCTCATTTGGGTTGGGATTGGGGGAACTCCTTCATCAATGGTATAGGAGAGTCTCATGTGTGTGGTCCGTTCAGATGGGTCATCAAGTGGGCCCCACTATGAGGTGTATTTAGGAGAAATATTCTCCCGGAGACACAGTGAGAACTTTCTATTTTTCTCATTTGCTGGCGTGCATCGTATACCTAATAAGCTACGTGTAATGATTGCCACCGTGCCTGTGTGAGAACTATTGGTGATTTTTCGAAGTATCACCTGGAAAGTAAAAATATCACAAAAGGTCAAAAGAAAAATATAAATTTTTTTACCTAACTATTAAGAAATCAATTTAGCTTTTGACATTACTCTGATAATATCAAGGAAAGACTTATATGTGAAAGTATCCCAATGTTTTCCTAACATGATAGAGTACTATATTCATGACAATGATCCTAGCCTGCCTACTTTTATGTCAGTTAGTATCAAACATGTGGATCCAATTATCCGGTTTCGTCATTGCGATATTGACAGTCAGAATAAGAAAATGTGATTAAACTAATTAGAACTAATCATTTTTAATAATCAAGTTTTTCATACAATAAGACCTACCCTTCAAGGATGCTTATACATTTAATGTGATGTTCAACTGGTTTATCCATAATTGAATAATTCGCTGCAATCATAGTAGTATTCACCATGAGGTTTTCACTTTCATGACTTGACTTTTTTTTTGAAGTTTTCCAAGCAAATAATAAAAAAATCTTTCCAATTGAGCAAAGTTTTGGGCATTCAGCATTCCTTGGATTAAAGTTTAAATACGAGGTTAAATGTGAATATGGTGGGCCCATTACAAGAAATCCAATGATGGTAGTCAAACTTAAAACTTGGATCCATATAGGTAAACACTGGCAGATGCATCATCTTCTACTAGTTCGGATGTTAAAAAAGATAGGCCCAAAGTGCATGTGTATAACATGAGTCCACTTCGGCTTACCATTAAAGTTAGCCTTACATAATCACTTTCGTATGATATCTGTTAAATAACAATTAGGTATATATACATATTATATTTTATCTAATAAACTGTTCTTTTTTTTTTTTTTTTTTTTTACAGTAAACAAGTAATTGATCAGGGTCTAGATCCAGGCCTACTATATGCACCGATTCATAGTAAGATCCAACTCCAAATGGACCATGAGCCCAACCTGAACCAAGTACAGCCTTAAATCGTGGGGACATCAAGTGTAGGTCTGCTACACGACCCGTTAATACGACACGAACCCACACGATATTAACGGGTTCGGATGGGCTCTTAATAGGTTCGGATTGCTAATGGGTCGAACCCGTTAATACGTTAAGTTAAAGAGTCGTGTACGAATTAAACTACTAACCCGTTAACAACCCGTTAAAATTTCTTTAGTCTCTGAGTGTAGCTAGAATTAATTTATATTCATAATGAAGAAATTGAAATTTATTATTTTATAGTGGGATTTTAGGTAGGATTTACTTGAGATCCTTATTTATAATTTCGTGTGGCTTATATATTTTTCTCTTTATATATTTTTGTATGGATTTTTTTCTAATTTTTTTCGAAATGACTAAATTACTTAACGGGTTGGGTCATATAACCAGTTAAATTAACGGGTCGTGTTCGGTTTGGATTTTTTGACCCGTTAAGTTAACGGGTCGTGTACGGGTTGAGGTGATTTTTAACCCGAATTCGTTAACCAGTAACCCGAATTCGTTAACACGACACAATTGACAGCCTTAATCAAATGGGAGTTTGGATCTGATATAACAATGATGATATTTAACTCTCTTGATTGTGAGCCCATGTTGGGAGAAAATGCTTAAAGCTATGCTTTAATCAGTCCTTCAGCTCCCAAACCGTGTGTTAACGATCAACCCATTGAAGAATGGCTCATTACCCAAGTGGTAAGGAGAAACAGTTCTTATCTGACTGTCCGGAGTTCGAACCCGAGTACATCAATTCTTTCCGCTGGTGCAGGCTCATTTTTAACTTGTGTGAGCTTTCTTCCCGTGTGTGCGGGCTTCCTTCCCACTTGACCGAACTGCTTTCCCGTGTGTATATGGGCTCTCTCTTGGGTCACAACCCCTATGTTGGGGTATAAAAAAATGATCAACCGATTGATGTTTAAGAGATTGTGGAAGTAGAGAAGTCCTCAACTCAACCCATTGACCATACCTGGATCCAGAAACATGAGTGGTACTCCAAAGATCGTCGGCCATGTGTAAGAGAGAGAAAAATGCTTTAGGGGTTTAGAGATCTTAGATATCATGTCATCCTTGTGGATCTACCGAGCTTTTGGGAGCACCACTTATATTGTCTTTTGGTATCTCAAAAAATAAGATCGGTTTGATTTAAAACTGATATAACTATATGTTTGAGTGATTTAGACTAATTAAAGAAGTCTTTTTTCTACCCAATTGAATCAGCACTACCAGTAAGTACTCCTTTTCAAGGAGTAACAAAAGAGAGAAGATTTTCTCTCACGCGCAGCACCATGCGGGAGTGCTCATTTGGACGCTCCAAAGGTGGGAGCCCCTTAAATTTCACCCACTCCTGTGTGACGACCGACAGTGATCCCAATGGACTATAGAGTGCAAGAATGCAGAAGAAGATCGTCCAAGAAAAGAATTCCCATGTTGCCTTTTAACCTTTTACTCATTTACCAAAAAAAAAACCCAAAAATCTTTCTATAACAAGATCAGCCTTTTTATTCCAGAGGCAAAAGGCGTTAGTTTTTACTTGTCTGCTCGAGATTCAAATCTGGACAGCCACCTTTCCCTAACCTGAGGGGTGTCCTACATCACCCAAGGTCTACTTCTCACACCCGAGAGTACTCCCTCACATCAGCGGAGGTATATTTCCCTCACCAAAAGGCTAGGGTCCCAACCCCCTAAGCTGGGTGAAAAACAAAAACCTTTGACTCTATGGACAAGTCAAATATCTCTTCGGGTTATTTATAATTGAGTCAAATAGATCCTACTTTTAGACTTGCCAAATGCACCTCGATCAACTAATATATTTTGAGGGTGAAAATCTAAATATACTCTTACGAACCCCACTTATTATGTTGAATTTTGGCCCAAAGATGTTAACAGAGGAAGCAGTTGTCCACAAAATTGCTAAGAAGTCTACAGAAGCAAAAAAAACTTCAAAAGATGAAATAGTCTTCAAATTTTAGATTGGTATAAGGAACAAGAGGTATCTACAGAAGCATCAAATTTGGCTAGCCTGGTTTTTGTGGGAAGTCTATTACTGAGAAGTAGGCAAAGTGAAAGTAATATTTATAGGCCTGCGATTTCTAGATTGGTCTATTCAAGCAATCAATCCAAAAGTGTGCAGAAATTAATAATATGCAGCGGAAATAAAATCAACAAGCACACACCACAAAGACACCAAATTTAAAGTGAAAAACCCTAACCGAGTAAAAAATCACCGATCCGAACTAGATCAAATCAAACACTATGAATCTCGCAATTACAAGAAACTCAGATCTCTTCCCCAGATATCCACTAGCCAAGGACTGAAGTTACCTTATGTCGCTTCACGCTTCAACGACTTCACACCCTTGATTGCAACAGATTGCAACGCTTGACTCCTCAAGTCTTCTCGCAAAAAGATAATCTTCTACAAGAATGCAGAAGAACTGGCTCTAGAGAAATTGTCAGCACAACATCATAAAAATCTCTAGAGAAGAATTCTCTCAATAATAATGTCTAACTCAAAACTTTGAGAGGTAAGGTGTATCTTTGGAATAGCTCTTGAATCCTTTAAATAGCACTTGAGACGTGCTTAAGGTTGCCTAAAATGATTAGGACTAAAACAAGCAATTTAAGCACAATTAGAAAAACAGTTTCTAATTTTCGTAGGGCTCTGCCGCCTTGTCTGCTCGAACGGATGAGCCTCTGTTTCAATGCTGGGTCATTCCATCTCTGTCCGCTCGAGCAGATGTGGTGGTCCCTCGAGCGAACCTCATTCTGGTTGATCCGGGATTTCAGTTCCCTTTCTTCATCTTGCTCCTTGTAATCCTTTCATACTTTCTTTTTCTGAGTCCTTTTCTAAATAAAAAAATACAACTCAAAAGACCCAGAGTTTTGTCCAACCCATAAATTTAGCCAACACTCAAAATCCTAACACAAAGAACTTCAATTTAGATGAAATATCCAACTTCCATTATCTTTTCCCTGGTAGATGGGGGCCTATGAATAGTTTAGATAGCCTACTATAAATGGATTTAAGGGAGCAAGTGACTGCTGGGTCTGATCCCCAACACCTAACATCTAGGCCCCAATAGGAATGGATGAGATTTTTGAAACTACATCTTCATCAAAAAAATTGATTCATGAGTTTAAATTCCGTAAGATACAGCTCTCCAATTCCCTCATCAAGTCCGATACCCGGGAAATTTGAGCCTAGAGCATGTCTGTGGGTGTTTTCATTTGATATTCTTCCAAACCTCTCAAACTTGGAATCCATTTATCTCCAAAAGTTTAATTTGTTTGCCATTACCAACAACCCAACTTTGATAGTCAGGGTATCGATTTGATTTGGTTAAGGGCCTTCCAGAATGGAGAATCCTTACTTTGATTTTATATTCTTCAAAAGATGATGAATATTGTAGATGTTTCTGGCTCAAGATTTTGACCCCAAAAGCATTTGGTTTTGATAAGAATCCCCACACTTGAGTGTGCTAATAAAGCAACTAAATTCTAAATATCCTGAACTCAACAACCCAGCCCACTTCTTCAATTGGCTTTGATACCTTTCCCCAGGCAACATGAATCAAATATTTAGATTGAGTTTTGCCTGGCCATAAAAATCTAGCCTTCAATTAGTGAATATTAGTATTTTTTGTTGGCAATTCTTGGGTTTCAATCAAAACTCGAATCCAAATAGAGTTGTAATTTTCTATTTTTTAGTTTTGGGCTGTAGTATGGATCATCATAAAGATTGGAGGAAGAAAAACCGCAGAATTTCAAGCTCCACTGTCAAGCAACCAAACCCGAGATAGAACCCAAGTTGGGTCAAGAGAGCCTGAGTCTGGGTCGAGCGAGTTATGTTGTTGTCTCAGGGTTTCGAAATAGATTTCATGTTCGACCTAACCCAAGTTTGGGTCAAGCGAACTTCGCAAAAGTCTCCCAACGGTTTGGGAACTTTTTCCTATTTTCTCTCCCTTGGATGTTTAAGTTCTAATCAACTTGGAAAACCCTAAGCACGACCCAAAGCCTATTTAAACAACTCTCTTGCTACTCTAAAACCCCACCGCTCTCCCATCCAAAGCTTTGTGCATCCTTTGAGAGATCTATTGAGAGTTCTTGCGCTGCTGCTTCAAGAAGAGTTCCTGCAATTCTTTCATTGTTGATTGAAGCACCTTGAGAGGCATAAAGGTGAGTTGGTGGTTCAACCATGGATCTAAACCTGGACCTCAACCCAGATTCAAATTAAAAGAAGGTTCAAGTCTTGGGCAACTACCCAATTTTTCAGTTCAGATCCCTTGGGATTTAATATTCAGACTTCAAAGACCCTGTTTATCCCAATGTTTTATGAGCCTCAAGTAACATACGCATGATAATGACTCAATTTCACTTGGGGCTGGGCTAGCACAAAAGGCCTTACCGACTGACCCAAAGGAGTTACACATGTTCTAGTGAGCCCGACCTTATCCTAACTGCTAAACAGGCTGTTTGGGCCTCTTTTTTTTTTTTTACAAACTTTTGACGAGCTTGACCCCATGATCAATTTATATTGCCATGGGCTTGTATTGAACCCATTTTGGGACTAGTGATCTGCATCCTGACCTGATTCCAAGACTCAGACCAGGGCTAGCAATCTCTTAACCCTGAATCAAGCCCAGTACACACATGGACCTCCAGTCTTCGACCAAGATCAACCTGTGAAATTTTTAATCAAGCATTGATTCAATCTTTGGATGGGCCTTGGTAGAGAACGTAAAGAATTCACAATCCCAAGTTTTGACATACTAGCAGTTGGGTCTCAAGTTAGGCCTGAACGTTACTATTGGGCATAAGATGCATTCCATGCTTTCTTTTATTGTTAAGACAACTTAATTTACACTTTCATTAGATTATTACCTAAAAGAGGATAGGGGAAGACTTTTAGGCCCAAATAGAATTATGGAATGGCTAGACAAGGCTATTGGAAGTGAAACCTGGTTTCAATGGTTTGGCTTTCATGTCTATTGGCATGCAAAAAATTACGAAGTTGCCAAATCTTCACCAAAAGATGGTATTTTAACCCATCTTCGACCAAGGTCAATTTTGATATAAAACTTGGTCAAAATCAAGTTTAAAAGCTATGGGAAGCCTCCTTCACATCAAGTTTTGCCTCCTGGGCGTTGAAACCAAAGATTCAGGAGCTTCTTGAGTCATTTGCAGACGTTTGAAGCCAACAAGATCCAAGGAAACAAGTGCAGCAAGGTAGCAACCGAACAACACTGTTGAAGATTGATTTTGGGTCAACTTTGAAGACTCATAAAAATGGTGAAAAGCCTCCCAAAGATTGAAGACATGTCTAAAAAGGTTTTGCACCGATCGAAGAGCAAGTTCCGGATGCCACCATTGTACATTATACGAGGATATTAATCATTTTACATTAGAATCTGGCTCTTGATTCAGTAGAAGTAAGGATCCAGGCCCCTTATTCAGACCTTGGTCTGTGTTCAGATTCCCTTTTAGTAATTTGGGTAAAAGTCTGGGTATTCTATGGACCCAACCTGAGCCAAACCCTTCTTCAGTGATCTAGTAGTGTTGACATCGTGCCTCACATTGTCCATGGAAATGCTCCCTTGGTAGTTCTTTGAGAGTGTTTTATGCAGCCCACTCCACCATTTTGTAATGACCCGGGCGGCCTATTCACATCATATCGTTTACTTTGACCGTAGTCTCAGTGTCTCACGGCCTTAAACGACATGTGAGATTAAGGGCAGGCCGCACACAAGGCCACTTCCCCTAGGTAGATGGCACCTCTTTGGTTGCAAAATTATTAGACCTGGTCTTGCCTCGCACCGAAAAGAGAGTCGTCATCGGTTTTGATACCCTTCTATAACGACTCGGGCCTTCTTTCCACATGATATAGTCTGCTTTGACCGAAGTCTCACAACTTTAACTAAAACGTGTCATGTGGGGTGAAGACAAAGTCACACATATATACGTACCCAGGGTTAGGACTTGAATGTTTCTGATGTGGGACTTGAACAAGGCCTTACGATGCTAGCTGAAACACTCCACCTCTCCCTAGGCAGATCACACCTCTTTGCTCATCAGATCACTTGACCTGGTCTTACCTCAATAGAGTGCTCTCATACCACATGACGCGTTTTGAAGCCGTGACACTTCGGTCAAAGCAAACAATTTCATATGGATAGTGGGCTCAGGTCGTTACAAAATAGTATCAAAGTCGAGAACAACTATATTTCTAGTGGGCCGGGAGAGTGTGGGACCCCAGTCTAGGAGCACTTCATTGAGATAATACCGACCTGGTAAAACTTACCCCTAAATCGATTACACCACAATCTAAGCCAATCTGAAACTAATTTTGAATAACTATAAGATAAACTCCAACCAGCAACCAAACAAGATACAAAACCCTCGTCCATTACACTCAACTTACCCTGCCACATGGATCCATAGCTTATTGCATGAGCCATCAAACAAATTCTCACCAAAAAGGAGAAGAAAGCTTAGAACGGCGCCGGTGGGGGAAGAATGGTGCTGAGCACTCGAGGAGTTGAGGTTGGGCACTGTGGGCCTGTGGCTGGGTGCTGTGGAGTGGGGCTTCGGGGAGGCGTCGTGCACTGGGCGTGGCTGTGGAGTGGGGCTTCAGGGAGGTGCTGCTGGTCGCTGGCGTGAGCATTGGGCGATGGGCGTGGTTGCACTGGGGAGTGGGGGGTTTCAGCCTTTCAAGACTTGATTTCGAAGGGGGAAGGAGGGCATCAAAATGCACAGTTTTGACTTGGATCTTTATTTTTTAAGTTTAAAGTTTTTTATTAAAAAAATTTTTAAAAATTTATTTATTATTAATCCGGTCCGGTCCGGTCTAGATCGGTTCTTAAAATGTCTGGACCGGACCGGACCGGATATAACCAGTTTTTCAAATCCGGTCCAGACCGGACCGGATTTGTACTGTTAAGACCACAAATCCGGTCCGGTTCGGTTTAGTGGTCTGATCCGGTCTGCGGTCTGGTTCTATTCAGCCCTAGTACCAGGTCAAGTGATCCTGTGATCCAAGAGGGGCAATCTGCCCAAGGAAATGGTGGACTGCTTCTGTTAACACGGTGAGGCCTTGTCTAAGTCTCATCAGAAACATTCAAGTCCTGACGCTAGGCATATATGTACGTCCTAGCCTTAACCCACATGACGTGTTTTAAAGCCGTGAGATTTAGATAAAAGTGGATAATATCAAGTGGATAGTAGGCCCATGTCATTACAATGACCAAGATGTCCACCTCATTAGAGTCTTTGGTCCCAACATCACCAACCCTGGTTTACCACGTATCGCTCCATCCACATTGAACTTCAAGACGCACCAAGAGACTTTCTTTTCTTTATAGAGACTCCCACCTTCAAACATGCTTCCCAATTATGCAAAATGTTCTCGGTCTCTAGATCTGAACATTCTTTTCTAACACTAGCCCATTTAGCAATCCTTAATGACACTGCTAGAATGAGACTACTTTTCAAAGAAAATTCTCCTCTACTCCAACGACCCTGAGACACACCAATCTATTATACATTTATTAAAGACATGCCCCCAAATAGACGATACAATTTCACAGTGAACAAAAAGATAATCTATTGACTCCCTCTTCCACTTGCAAAGCCAACATACTTCTGAGATTGAACCCATTACAACCACCGTCCTCTTTAGCATATCTACTGTAGAAATCTTGCCTGCCACTACAAACCAACAGAATACATTCACCCTAGGTGGGGCAAGACCCACCCAAACCAAGGCACAGAGAGACCGGACTTCTCCAACTAGATCCAATTCCCTGTAAAAGGATTTGAGGAAAAAGACCCCAAAGAATCAGGCTTCCAAATACGAGAATCTGCTTAGTTCCAGCATAAGAAAACGTTAGCCAAAATCTTGTACAAGGACTGAGAATCACTTGACTCCGATTGACGAATAACCCTTCTCACATTCACTTCTCAAGACACCTTATCGAACCTAAACCGAACAATCTTTGATAGAGGACTCTTTATTAAAAACTATCCTAAACAATCTTAGAAATCTCAAACGTAAAGAACCCACACCCACCCAATTATCATGCCAAAAACGCATACTACCCCCTTTCCCCACTACGATTTTACTTTTTGGGTTTCGCCTTAGAAGTAATTCTCGTGGACTAGTGTGCTATTACAAGTAATTCATTAGATTGGTTATATATAAAATAATACAAGAGATACTCTCATAGTAAGGTGAGAGATGCCCCCGCTCTCGTAGGAGCATCTCATATATATATATATATCCACGAGAACTTTCTATGGAGCCCATTTACATGGGACCAAAGGGGAAAGATCTATACATGTAGGGTTACTCCAAGTATCAAGTTTGACCCCAATTCATAAAAGCACGGTGGGAACTGATTCTCATTTAAATATTCCTCATATGTGTGTGTCTTGATCTATTTTAAAACATTGTTCCAACATATAGATGCATTTATCAATAAATCATACACCCGCAAGCATATTTGTGTGTGGGAATCCGGAGGGAGCCATATGTCATTTCGTTTTTGAATAAATGGATATCTTTATTATGATCACGATTGAATTATTAAATTGAAGAAACTTTATTTTATTAAATCTGGAACAATCCTTTTTTTTTTTTTTAGGGGAATTAACCTGAAAACACAGATTACCACATACCAAAAAGGTAATTTTAAGTGCTCTTGCACAAAATCAGTCATTTTGCCTTAAAACGTTTTTTTTTTTTTACATTCTCTACTAAGGTCCTTATCGACCTTCATTTGCAATGTTAAAGGGTTGATTGAGACCCTGCAGTCCATCGTAATCTTCACAGAACTCCCATTTACTTTGTTTGTAGGGTCTCAATGGACCTTTATTTGTATTGTTAAGGGTCTCTATCGACCCGGCGGTGTATGCTTATAAATGCATGAAACATATCCCTCATTCCCTTTTATTGGAAAAAAACGACCATGTTCGACTTGCTTCCCCTCCATAGGATATTCCCGCCTCTTGAAAACCATTAAAGCCACATGTATTCGTTTGGTGGAGAAAATTAAAGTGCATGTGCTATATTTGTTTGGGGCGGACCAATCGAAATGTAGAGTTTGTACTTTGCCCTAAAACATGATTTTTTACTTTTCAGAAACCATTTTCATAATTCCTAGTTTCATGTCACCATGGCTCGATGGAGGACCATTAGGAACCACTGTGAATACGCCCGACAACTGATGTGAAGTAGTAGTCAGCGCTAAGAAAGAAGAAGGAAACAAATAAGAGAGAAAATCGAGCTTCTAAGCCCTAAAATGTATGAACGGGTCGGACACAGGGTCGCTAGGGACCCTTAACATTAAAATAAAAAAAAAGAAGGTCGATAGGGACCCTAGTAGAGAATGTTAAAAAAAATTACATTTTCGGACAAAATAACTGATTAGGTGCAAAGGCACTTAAAATTAGCTTTTCGGTATATTGGTTACTAAATCTATTTTTTCCGATTAAATCCCCTTTTATATTACATGAAGAGATAAAAAAAGCCATTGTAACACGTGGAAACACTAAGCCCACTGAAGGCACTAAACTATTTGTTAAATTAAGATATGTCGTACCTTGATTGAGTAGAATGAGTGCCTCGATCTAATACCTGTACCTATTATAAATATATCTTATGAACTCTATAAAATTGCAAGGATATCTTCAAATTTGGCCTTTCTTCATGACATTATTAGAACAAGTTGTGGAAAATAAAGTAATTTTAAATAATTAAAAATAATAATTAAACACAAAGTTATGTTAGAAAACATATTACATATTTTTCTGATCTTCCCATTTTATCCAATTTACCTACAATAGATATTTTTAATTTTGATAATATTTTGAAAGGAAAAAAAAAACATGACATCATATAGAAAAATACCATTTTATGCAAATATCGTGATATTGGGCTATTTTTTCCTACCTGCAGAGCTGCTGTGTAAGAGTTTTGATGTGAGCCTTCGTGCAGGGAAGTTCTACATATATTTGCAGACTGTGAGGATTGAAAATCCCATGCCATCCTAGGTAACAATATGTTCAAAATGTCTCCAATGTTTGTGATAGAGATGCAAAGAAAAAAAAAAGTACAGAGTTCCTCTACCTAAATAAAAAGAAAACGAAAATGCAAGTTGACTCAAGGAAGACTTCCTTGACTCGTGGGAGGCTGACCCATCCATGTGCCTCATTCCAGATATGGAGTAGACACTCATGAGACAAGAGTGGAACATCACTTTCAAGATAAACAAATATGGTAATGATTGAACCAACATGCCTTTAGAGGGTAGTGGTGGGTGCATGACCCAGAGGCCCCTATTCCCTTTTAGTGGTGCAACATCACAAGATGTTGTCCTCATTTCAGTAGCCCCTCTCCAACTAGGCGAGTGACAGTAAAAGAGGGTGTTCATTCGAACCAAGCAACCACTTTGCTTCGTTGATTCTTTCCCAAAGCCAATGATTTCAACGAATGTCACAAATATGCCTGATGTTTTGAAACTATCACAACAATATCCATGATATTTGTCTACAAATGATCCAATGCTATTTTCTTAATAACATCACAGTATTCTCAAAACATCTTTATGATTGAAAATACGTTTAAGAAAATATGAAAGAAATGGAATGAGTAAAGGAAAACCCTATGTAAGTAGTTTTAAGAATATTTTATAGTTATTTTATATGGAATGATTCAAGTGCAAACCAGTACGCACAGCTCTAGCCATGAGAACCATGTGGTGGGGCCAATCCGAACCATTCACTTAAGGACCTCCTATAGTCATTGATCTCAGGTTTCGGCACCTATCTAAACGGACTAAACTATTGGATGGAAGGTCAAACCTATTGTTTTTCTATATGAAGCCATAAAATTTGTGGGGGCACGGATGAAAGGGTCAAGGCAAGGGTATTGGGGTCATATGTGATACCTAGGGTAGTCCCATATAGATCTTTCCATTCCCCTTGTCCCATCTCTAGATGGAACCCACAGTAGGCTCCCACAGCAGGTTCTCACATTGAAGGCTTCCACGTTAGGTTCGCACAAGAAAAAAACCCTTATTTTATATATTTAAAATGACTTTATTTCCCACCATCTTCCCATTAATATGTGAGTAAAAAACTCCGAATTTGAAAATCTCCTGACATTTTTTTTGCAAGATGATAATTTTGTGAGAAAGATGTTTTGATTATGATTCCAACTAGGAAATGCAATGCATTCTCCGCCACAAGTGCCAATAATCGATGATAGAATGTTAAATTAATAAATGCTTTGGACTAGTTCACCAAACTTCTCATTAGAGGGAAACCCTCTCAATTTATACGAGAGGAATAGCAATGATAGATTACTTGAAAATTCAAAATTACCCACGATTTCTAACCGACCTTATCTCTCTTTAATAATCCAACAGTCCTTATCTCTAACACACACAATTATTTTATAAATATATAGAGAGAGACAGCAGATCCTTCCCTGGGAGGGAGAGACACCTCAAACTTTTTGCAATGCTACATTCCATAAATACTCTTCTAATGTAAGCTCACCAAACTAACTTAAACTCTCCAATATACTCCATCACCTAAAATATTTCAATGTGAGTCTAAAATACTCTTGAAATAAGACACTTATCACTTCTCTAAAACATAGCATATAATAATTTCTCTGTAGTTACCTTCAATGGGCCCCGCGTATTATTCAACTAACCAAAAAACAAAAAACAGAATAAAGGCTCTTTGGCTATGATTCTAGTGATCGGTGGACATGTATGTATTAAATGTTGTTGCATATCAATTTGAGCTCGAGCTTAGGATAAAATTACATAAGCTCATTCTTATGGGGCCCACCTTTGGTACGTCCAAATAGACCAAACACATGACCTCCCCTAAATTGCATATGTCCACTAACTTTCAGTCAGATCTGAATTTATTAAACCGTTGGATCAACTATGTATTGATCCGATGGACTGTTGACCATTAATCTTTTGGGCCCATATGAAGATGATAGAAATATCGGTTGGAGCTAATTTTTTGCAGAGAGGGGGATCCCAGGAAGTCCTTGAAATTCTCCCATCCCCATCCCCATATGGGTTCCACCACACACTTGAGCTTAAGAGAGCTAGACCCATATATATATATATATATATATATTAGATTTGAATGAATCCACAATTTGCATATATTAAAGAAAAAAGAAAAGAAGCACTGGCCATACGTCCAAGAAAATGATGGCCTCACACAAGTGCGCCCACAAATCTCATGGAGCCACACGAAAGCGTTCATGTGATTTGGGCATTCAAAATTGCATGAGAGAGAAAAAAAGCACAATGATTCAATCCAATAGAAATAAAATCCCTTTCATACAACCCGATTAAATAATAAATAAATATAATGGAAGATGCATATATATATTTTTAATGTTGAGGAATTTAAGAGAAAAATCCCCATAGGACCCCATACGTCTGACCGCCAGGTCTCCGTATCATGTTGGACACGGGACGAGTCCTCATGTGGCCCTTTGAATTTTTATTTTGTCGTTTTGCAATGTGGTCGATATCGATAATCCCTGATGGTCGATATCAACCATTCTTGTTGTGATCTAGGGCCTATAAGAAGAAATCAATCACGCACACAAGAAGACAAAAGATTTACGTTGTTTGGCTTTTGGCCTACGTCCACGGGAAAACGGGAGAATCACTATGCAATCAGAATAGATGTTGTATATCCTAGAGACCCGAGTCTCTATTTATAATATCAGCCCCAAACCCTATTACACTCAAACCCTACTTCTAATCACAGTACAACTTGGGCAATCTAGGGGGCCCTGTTAACCAAGACTTACTAATTTCTATTGAGCCATATTAATTAACAATTTTTGTTAATCAAATTTTTTTCAACATGTAACTGTCTTATTTGTTGAACATAATAGAATAGTTGATATCAACCATATCGCGAAATAACAAGAAAAATGATGAATCCCCAGGTCCATAAGCAGATCCTCCGCCCTCGCCTCCTCTCACTCCTCTTGGGTCTGAGGTCCTTGGCCCCCATCCCCTCCCTCCCCCACTACTTGTAGGCCCAGCCCTCTTCCTCATCTCCTCCTACAACCTCGTCTCCCCTCCCCTCTTCTCCCTCCTCCCCACCCTCCATCGCGATCCTCCTTACCCCTCCGACGAAGATGACCACATGCTCGCCACTCTTCATTCCTTCGTATCCTCCCTCTCCTTGCCTCCCCTAACCCCATCAATTATTCTGAAGCAACACCAGCAACCAAGAAAGAAAAACCTAGTTTCTATTTGGGTTCTGCAAATTGAGAGCAACTATCACAGAATGGTCGATATCGACCATATCACTAAATGACAAAAAAAGGGACAAAAACACACCAAGATTACCCCTCTCGTCTCTACAGTGCTACTGGGACCTCATCAATGGTATGAGGTCCTATGGGGCTTTTACCAGTAAAATCCTCTATAATGTATGTCTTCTATTTAAGGAAATATAATGTAAAATTTATACGAATGATAAAAAATAAAGAGAAATATTCAAGTGAGAACTAGTTCCCACCTATTATATGAGAACTTTTTTTGCGGAGCCCAGCTAGCAACACATCCAAACCTAGCAACCAATAGGGAGCCCCCTGATAGTTACCAATCCCAAGAATTGGTACAGATGCGAATAGACTGAACCGTTGGATCGATGGTTGAATTTTATTTTTTTTTTAATATGAACCCATTAAACTTGTGGGCTACGGATGAAGGGGTTAGGGGCATGGGTTTGGAGTCAAACTTAATACTTGGGGTGGTCTCATTTAGATCTTTCCATCCCTCCTGGTCCCATCCCCAAATGTGAGCCCCATAAAAAAGTTCTAATATAATATATGAGAACTAGTTCTCACCTGAATATTACCGAAAAATAAAACGGTTGTAGGTTCGGATTCTTAAAATCCAGCAATCGGTTTACCAAAAAAAATTTTGTGCATGGGTTCTATGTTTGAAATCCATTTACCAAAAAAAAAAAAAAACAATCCAACCAGTACAACCAATTTGTTAAAATCATAGGCCAAAGATAAAAAAAAAAAATTCTTCACAAAACACGTACTAATGCAATTCAGGATCATCAAGATGCCCCACCACCTTGGACCTTAACAATTAGCACCTTATCTTCATGGACCTATCCAAGAGAAAGAGGCAGACGTGAGAAGTTGATGTTGCTGGAAATTATATTTTAGTCAGTGGAATGAAAGATGTAAATCGTATGTTATGAGGTTTTGAATTAAACATATCCTCCAACCAAAAAATCAAAAAATTTAAGATATCCAAAATTATAAGGAAATCGGGAGGATAGTAGATTACTTTTGAATTACTCCAATGGGTTATTTTAAGAGGATTTGGCTGAGAGGTTTCAAAATTTTGGGATACAACGTGGCAATGCGAGAAAGCAAGGGAAGCACCACGCTTCCTTGCGAAAAGGGCTGCTGCTTATATATATAAATACAGGAACTCAAATGTCTAAAACATATGAGCAGAACTACTCATTCCATGTTGCAGCGCCCTTTTCTAATGTATGGTGGGGCCCACCGTTTCCAAATCCAAGTCATTAATTAGCTTTAACAACCATTCTATTTGTTGCTTCTAAATTCTCAAAGAAATTCTCAGTGGGCCACTTGTTAGGTGGATCATGCATAAGGACTCTCTTCATTTTTATTCCAACAAATGAAAAATAAAGCAAGTTCCATCACGTGTTTCAGAGCAAGTCAAATCCAATAATGGGTATCTTACATATTTGGATACTAATGTACAATATCTTAAGGTGTAGCTCAATTGGTTTAGGACAACGATTTGCTCTCAGAGGTTGAGGGCTCCCCCTTGGGCCTACAGGGATTAGTCCGGCCCAAAAAATTGGAACACCTTCCGTTATAAAAATAATAAAAATAATAATTATTATAATTATAATTATAATAAGAATAATAATAATGTACAATATGATCCGTACATAGAGTGCTAGAGCTGACAACACTTGCATTTTCAACAGGTTGGGCCCACCATGCATTGAAGAAAAGGGCCGTACCATTAGTTCTTTCCCAAAGGGACATATTCAACTTTCTGATCATGGTTTCATCACAAGTGTAAGGAAAATAATTGAATTGTTGTGCACTTTCGCAGGCGACATGTACTTTCGTATTTGTCGAAGTTAAAATTTCCTTGACAACAAATTGATTAGCTAAACATCTAGAGGTAATAAAAAGGTCCTATCCAAAAGCATAGGTTTTAAGCATTATGCCGTTGCTTTTTAACCTCTCTGTGCGGATGAATATGGAAATGCTTATACAGAAAAGTTAGCCGCAATGGTAAAAGATAAGGATTCCTTTTTCCTTATTTGGGTTGTATTTATGTGAAATGGTTGGTGACTCAGAGCACTGAAGTAGCATCTACAATCACTGACTTGTATATCCCTAGCAAAATAATG
Source organism: Camphora micrantha (assembly GCA_003546025.1). Taxonomy (NCBI): domain Eukaryota; kingdom Viridiplantae; phylum Streptophyta; class Magnoliopsida; order Laurales; family Lauraceae; genus Camphora; species Camphora micrantha. The sequence continues at coordinate 31,304,118 of QPKB01000009.1, read as the reverse complement.
AAAGGAGAGAAAATGCCAGCACTAGACAGTGTTAATGTTGTGGCAATAATGAAATGCAATACACTAGGGATAGAGGTGTGAGTGTGACCCATCGACTCCACCCTATACAAGAGGGTGGACAAATTAGTCATATTTAAAAGATATAACCACCAGGTTGGTTTCTAGCATTATACAAAAGAGTGTAGAAAAGATGGGCTCTATGTAAGTTCCTAGGCTTTCAATTTTCAAATAAATGTAATGATTTTAAATTATTTACTCTTTCATATTTACTGACTACTTTTATTTCATTTGATTTGCTGATAAAGGCATGTGATGAGATCAATTTTTTTTTTTAATTTATTACCCTTTATAATTGGTGATTGGTGTCCGAGATGATCGTATTAATGGATTTTGACGGATTAATTCTCCTTAAATCCTATTTCCACCATTTAATGACAAAACTTCAAATAATGTCACTAAAGTTTGATCAATTCTTTTTTTTTTAAATACTTTTTTGTCCAAAATCCCATGATGTCATGACTCACGATATCATGGGATACCCAATTTAAAAAAGTAGCCTAGACAACACCTTCTCTCACCTCTTTTTTTCATCCCATTTCTCCATTGTTCATCCTTCCCTCTTTGACACCAAACTCGAAAAAGTATGTTTAATCCTTCTTCCTTCTCTTTATTCTCATTTTTGACATGGCTTAGAGCAATATTCCTTCATCCCCCATACTTTTTTGACATGGGTTAAACCCGGATTCCACCAATTAATGGCATCCACCGTTCCCAATATATCATATATAGGATTTATCAATTTCTCCAACATCCACTTTCTTCAACTAACAAGCAAAATTGTTTGTTTACTGAGCATGAAAATTGGTTTTTTGTGAAAAAAAATACACATCTAACAAACATTTCTCGGGTTCTATCATTTTAGAAAATTTCACCCAAAGATGCTACAGAAAAGCCATGATATATAATGAGATTTATTATTACATCCACTTTCTACAACTAGTAAGCAAACTCTTTTTTCTACAGAACATGAAAAATGGTATTTTGTAAGAAAAACGCACATCTAGCCACCATTTAGCATGTTTAGTAATTCAGAATTTTCCACCCTAAGATCCTGTAGATTAGTAATGACATCATGGAATAATCCACTGATATATCGGATTTATCAATTTCTGTAACGTCCATTGTTCCCATGATATCATGGGATTAAAATTTTATATAAGACCCGCACTTTCTGCAACCAACAAGCAAAATCAGTTTTTAGAGAACATGAAACATGGAACTTCATGAAAAGAAAATACCATTTGACCACCATTTCTCAGGTTCTCCCTCTCCTGTCACATCCCCCACTGGTGCCCTCTCCATTTCACCACTATTTATCCATTTCTTTAATATCCATTGTTCCCATTATATCATTGGATTTACCTGTTTCTAAAATTTTCATTTTTTTGCAACCAGCAAGCAAAATCAATTTTTATAGAACTTGCAAAATGGAATTTTGTAAAAAGAAAATATCATTTGACCACCATCTCTCAGGTTCTTCCTCTCGTGTCATATTCCCCACCTATGCCCTTCCCTTTTGACCGCCATTTATCAATTTCTATAACATCTATTGTTCTCATGATATCATCGGATTTATCAAATTCTATAAAATTCACTTTCTACAATCAGCAAGCGAAATCAATTTTTAGAGAACATGCAAAATGGAACTTTGTGAAAATAAAATACCATTTGACCAGCATTTCTTAGGCTCTATCATGGGACAAGAATGGGAGAAGAGAAGAATATAAAAAAAAGGTGAGAGAGAGAGGTGGGGGCATCAGTGGGAAATGTGACAAGAGAAGGAGAAGGTGGGGAGAGAAGATAACTCAATGCAAGGGAGAGAAGATGCATAGATCGTCACATTCTTGGTTTTGCATAGAGAAAACTCAAGTGAAAAAAGCAAAGGAGAGTGAAAAGGGAAAATGAAAGAAAATAATGGGGTAGAGGTTTTTGCTTTTTACAATGGGGTCCCATGATATCATGGAACTTTGTGCAAAATAGAGAAAAAGCTTAGGCCAAAGTCACATGACTTGGTTGAAATTATAAATTATGTGAATTCTTTTCATTAAATGGTATAAATTAGGTTTAAGGAGGAATAATCCATCAAAATCACGTGTATTAAAGCTTTATGCTGGAATCTTGCATTACTTTATGACATCGGATGATGGGAAAATAATCACTATGCTATTGCTCAAAAAGAAAGAACTTACATGAGCAACCTATGCTTTCTGAGAAATTACAAACAACCACATGTCTTCTTATTTTTACATGTAACCGCCCTACATGAATCAAGAAATCTTGATCAACATGTATGGCTTGCAATGAGAGGTTAGTTTTTGACTGATTGATGAAACTACTTGTAACGACCCGGCCCGCTCTCCACATGATATTATCCGCTTTGGCTCGTGGAGTCCAACCCAATCTTGCCGCACGATTTTTAAAGACCTCATGTGGAGTTAAGATCGGGCCAAACACATATATATCTAAGATCAGGGCTAGCGTGTTTTCGACGTGGGACTTATTCACCACTGCATACCAATCCTTGTCGAACCCAACGCCCTTCTACAGGGAAGTCACAAGCATAACATACTCCCCCACAGAAAAATAGAGCCATCCTTGGCTATGATACCATCTGTAACGACCCGGCCCGCTCTCCACATGATATTATCCGCTTTAGCTCATGGGAGTCCAGCCCAATCTTGTCACATGATTTTAAAGGCCTCATACGGAGTTAAGACCAGGTCGAACACATAAATCCAAGATCAAGACCAGCTTGTTTTCGATATTGAACTTATGCATCACTGCATACCCAGTCCTTGTCGGACCCAATGCCCTTCTATAGGGGAGCCACAAGCGTGACAGCTCCTCCATGGGTTGAGATTTTATGTTGGTTAGTTGTTGCAAGTAAGGTGTCTACGGCGGAGAATCTAAGAAGAAGAGAATTGACATTAACAAACATCTCAAATGTGTGTGTCATGTGTAGTAAGGAGGTTGAAACAATTAACCATCTTTTTCTTTATTGTGGGGTGGCAGTTGCTATTTGGAGCCACTTTATTAGTAGATGTGGTCTTACTTGGTGTTGTCCAAATACTACAGCAGATGCAGTGAAGTCTTGGTTGAGAGGACACTTCATTGGGGGGGCGTATTCTCTATAGGGTGCTTTTTTTGTTTTACTTATTCTCTAGTCTATTTGGAGAGAAATGAATGATAGGACCTTCAAAGGTGCATCTTCTTCTTTCGCAAAGTTGATAGAAAGGATCACCATATTGACTGTTAAGTGGGCTTTGGCTATAAAGGAATTCTCTAATTTTAATCTTAATGATCTCCTTTTGAGTTGGGAAGCCTACATGTCACGTCCCCCAAAATAAAACTAGGGAACAACGTGAAAAAAATAAGAATAAATATAAATTCTCCCGTGTTTAATTCAACACAAGCTTCCAAATACAGACCCACAAGATTTCAAACCATGGTGAGTCATAATAAATCATAAATTAAATATGCGGAAGCCTTGTCTAATTGGTATCAATATCCATAACCAAAACCAACACATAACCAGCTAAACATTAATGTTCAAGTTTGCTAAATAATTCTTAAATCAACTAAGGGAAATAATTTTTTTAATGAAATTTAATCAACTAAGAAGTCTATGATGTCGGTCTCTCCTGTGCAGACTCAAACGACTCTAACGCCATCTTCGGCACCCCACTCGGGTACTGCAATTGGCTCAAATGCTTAAAACATTTTACCCTCCTCCTCTCCTCGGTAGGATAGGGATCGGTACATATGGACCAATAATGCAAACTAAATAGCAAGTACGAAAGCATAATTTGTAAATGAAATACAAGAACATGAATGAGTAAAGACGGATAAGATCAAAAGAGAATGCCAATATATCGATGATAGAAAGGAACATATAACATAAGTCCAAATCTAAGAAAATGAGCAATACAATAGTTAACACAGAAGCAATGGCACTGTTTTGGGTGGTCAACCCTAACTATCCGGGAGATGCCGTCAATCACATTGGCGGTCATAAACCGATCAAATAATTCGGAATACCAATCCAAACAAATAAATCGGATATAAGTGACCACGCACATCAGTGATCAGCCAGCCAAATATAAACTACAGTCTTTCAAATATGTCCCAAATAGATACACATACATATAAATATAATAATAGAATAAACCTAGTGGCTAGTAATGCTCTAACATAGAAACCTAAGTCAAAGTGAAGGGCTGGCTACATAACAATCCACATTTGCACATCGAAACATCATCCAAATGATCCTCCACATAATCCCAATATAACGCCAAACCACATCAAGGTCCATATCCAACCATCATAGAGTATGTATCTCACAAACCCAACATCAATATAAATTATGCATGCAAACCCGAAAGTCAAATGATAGCTACAAACCAAACCTAAGATCAAACACACGGTCTCGAACCCAACAATACCATAATAACCTCTAGTGGACAAAGGTCAACGCATCTCTTCATAATTTATAGTGCATATGCCCAATTAAGGGCTTTCCAATAGAGATGGGTTGAACTCTAACTCCCTAGAATTCGTTGAGGGCCATGCAAGGTATTGAACCCTATGCTAGTAAGATACCGCATGCCAAATGGTATTTCCATAAGTCCAATTAACAATTTTAGTCTCATAATGGAAACCCCAAACACTCAACAATATTTCTCTAGAATCAGTAAAGGCATTAGAGAGAAACTTGTCATCAGACAGACCCAACGAATCAAAATTCCTGAGAGCTGAACACATGTCCAATCAATTGGACATCATACTCGATCGATCGGGCCTGCGCATGGCTCCGGGTAACTGCACCACATCTGATCGATAGAATGTAGGGGTCCAATCAATCAGACCTCGGCCAAAACCCCGATTCAACCTGAACAATGGAGAATCCCTCCCATATAACCATCACCAATGCATCAATAACATCTTCGCTCCACTGAAGCACCTTCCCAACACAAAGGGAAAGCCATCCACCAATTATGCCCAAACTTCAATTAACCCCAAACAAATAAGAGAGAACCCTATTCTAACATAATCATTTACAAAAGGGCATTCAAAGGATTTTATATGCACAATAACACGAATCAATGACGAATACAAGCATTCAAATTCACAAGTTATGATTAAGTACTTGCCTTTGGTTCACGGTTGGAGGAGACAAACTAAGATTCCTATTGCCAATGTCCAAAACGAGATCCAGGCAAAGAGGGTTTCGTGAGGAAGAAGATGATCGTTTCTAATCGGAGATCCAGCGGCTTGGTTTCTAGGTTACAAGAGCCAAAAAAGATGGAGAGTTTTATGGGAGAAGAAAGGTACGGTGGTGTTGTATTTTAAGGGAATGGGAATAGGAGTTCGAATAGAACTTGGGTTCTAACGATAGAAGAGTTTTGGTTTGGGAAGAACTATCTCCACTAGGCTGGGCTTGGGTTAACTTTGGGTCAAGTCACCTATCCAATAAGCGCAACTCACGAGCCTAGGCCTAATGCGATCCCCACTTAAACTAACCCCCTATTTAACTAAAACACATTCAATTATCATAATTATTAAATAAATAACTTAATTATTTATTATATAAATACCCAAAACGTCACACTACATGGGGTGTGGCCCTATTAAAGAAAGGAGATCAGGTCTATGGTCTCCTCCCCCATTGGTGTTCGTAAGTTCAATGTCAGCGCCCCCCCCTCCCCCCCGCCCCCGCCCCCGCCCCCTATTGTTTTTAAATCCAAGGCCGATAGAGCTACAAGAAGAAAACTAGGCTGGCGGGTACTGGTGATGTACTTCATAACAACAAGGGTGAGGTTTTATTTATGTTTCCTAAGCATATGGGCGTCTATGATTCCAATGAAGCGGAGGTGTTAGCTATCTTAGAAGCTCTTCGTTGACTCTTGAGACTATTCCAAAGGCAACCTTATTGTTGAGAGTGATTCTTCAAATGTTGTTACATGGTTGTCTAATCAGAAGGAAAACCCTTGAAAATTCTAATTTCTTTTTAATTAAACTCATCTTCTTTCTTCTAGATTAAGCATTGTCTTCTACCATGAACTTAGATCGGCCAACTTTTCGCAGATGCTTTAGCCAAGTTGGGGGTTCAAAGATCGTCTCCTTGGGAGGGCATTGTAATGTAACGGTCGAGTGGTTGAGGGTACACATTCCTCTTTTACCTTTTTTTTTCGTTTGCTTCTTCTTGTATCCCTTTTACCTTTTTAATATTAGTTTTTATTACAGATTAAAAAAAAAACAAATTTTAGTGTCCTTAAAATAGTAATAGTAGCTAGAACGGGTTAGGAGTGATAGCCTAGGGTTAACCTAAATGATAAGTTCACGTGGGGCTACATTTCAAGGATCTAAATTGATGTGACACAACAACTCATTTTAATCCATGTAGACCCAAGATCTGCCTTTATATGAATGAAATTCACCATAGAAATAAGAAAATGCAGCAAAATTAATAACAAATGATTATACTCAATAATCATTTGAGATAATAGAACCCACTCTTAATACCCATCCGAGAGTTGGTGGAGTGGCATAAGATATGGATTTGCTCTCCAGGTCTTGTGTTCGGAACCGCCCGAGATTTACCTAGTGATCGTCCAGGGAATTAGTCATGTTGAGTCGAATACATCAAGGACAACTACGTAAGGAAAAAAAAAAGGAAAAAGAAAGGAAACAGTACTCCTAAGGGGTACAAGACTTATCAATTAATGTGATTTCATTAATCCATCTCCACATGAAGTTCTACTTCAATCTAGGCATGAAAATCTCGGCACAGCCCACTGAAGACCGGGCCCAATCGTACCCAGGCCGGGCCGGCACGGCCCATGATTAATATGCAGGACGTGTTGTGCCGGGCTCAACTCTTTGGGGTCAGCCCAGCCAGGCCCAAGGCACGGCTCTAGTCGTGCCGAGCCGTGCTGGGTCGAGACCTAGTCGGGCCTGGGCCGTGCAGCCTGTGGGTGGCCCACAAATCCCATACCCCTTTTTTTTTTTAATTTTTTTAGTCTTAGAGACTTAGACTCTTGGTCTTGGACCAATTTCATTAAAATAAAGAAATTAAGAGAAATAAATAAATAGAATAACACTAATGATGTTTTGAAAAAATACATAAAATAAATTGTATTCCCTTGAAATTTAAGTTACAAAAGTTCAAAAAAATTACAAGGTTTTGAACTTGGATCAATATATATATATATAATGATATTCAAACCTTCTGATAAATGAAAAAAGAATTACAACTTTAGAAAATATGATACATTCTAAAAAATAAATTACAACTTTGAAAACCTATGATACATTCTAAAAAATAAAATACAATTTTGAATACCTATGATACATTCTAAAAAATAAATTACAACTTTGAAAACCTATGATACATTCTAAAAAATAAATTACAACTTGAAAGCCTATTATACATTCTAAAAAAAATTATACTATGATATATGTAACGCCGCTAACTCGTCTTCTATCTCAAACTCATCATCGATGTGTTGTTCCCTATCATGTGCTTGATACCAATTTCATAAGCACATGCATGTCTCAACGGTTTCTTCTATAAGCATAGTCCTCCTAGGTTCAATAAGGCGCCCACTTGCACTAAATGTGCTCTGATGCAACTACAACGCTGGTATTGTTAGTATATCACGGGCTATGGTGGAAAGCATTGGAAACTTAGTTTCGAATGACTTCCACCATGCCAAAAGATCAAAATCATCGTCTTCTCCATCCGAAATTGAAACAGGAGCGCTCCCCAGGTACATTGTTAATTCATTAAAGTTGTAAGAGGATCCTCAGGAAGAAGAGGAGTTACTTTCGTAAGATTTTCTCGTAATGCTCCAAATGACCTTCTTTTTTCCTTTTTGTACTTAGGGAGGGCATGTTGAGACCGTGGGTGCTATGGATCTACCTAATCGGGTAGCATTATCTAAATAAAGTGTTTCTAATTGTGTCTAAACTGTAAATGTGTCATTTATATTAGTTGTATTCATGTTAGAGTTTATTTCATCAAGAAGAGTTTCTACACCTTTTAATTTCAATCTAGGGTCTCATGCAATAGCTATACAAAATGTTAAAGGAGCTATTCTCCAACATTGTGAAAACTTTGCCTCCATTTGTACACACATAAGTTGAAAAATTGGAAAATCTCTATACTTTTTAAAAGTAAGACTTATTTCATAAAAATGGGCTAAAGATTGATTTGATGTGGGATAATATACCCAGGAAAAAAATAATGTTGCATCGTGAAAAACTTCTAAAAAATATCTTATTATCTCAAGAAGGGTCCATCTATCATCAATTATAAATATATTTTCATGCTCCAAATAAAGTTGACAATATTGATTTAGTGTCATTTTATAGACACATGATTATTTTAACATTTTATAGGTAAAATTCCATATATGCTTTACATCTTGTGATATTTTCTTTGGTCTTACACCCAAATTTACACTTATATCCCTCCACCATTGTCTTCGCGAGGGAGAAGAAAAAATGTACCATACAACCCATTTAATGATTACTAAATCATCTCTAATAAATTTTACCCCTACTTGTACGATAAGATTTATGATGTGACATGCACATCTATTGTAAAATAGATCTCCATTTAAATCAAGTTGAATCGCAGGTTTTAGTAAATTTGCTGCGAGTGCTTGCATTATCTAAAGTTATAAAAATTATTTTATTTTCAATTTTAAATTCTCTAAGTTTTTTAAGGATGGTGGACCCTATCCTAGCACCAGTATGTGGGAACTCTAACAAAGAAAACGACATCATTCTTTTTTACATCACACAATCACTATTAAAATAATGTGCTGTGATTGCAATGTACCCCAGATTTTGTTTAAAGGTCCATAAATCTGAAGTTAAAGCCACTTTTCCAGGTAGATTTTCAAAAACCAGTTTTAAATTCTCTTTTTCTTTCAAAAAAGTTTTTATTGCATCATTTCTAGCAATAACTCTAGATATTTTCTGCCATGAAGGAACAAAGGCAGACCTCAAAAATCTTTCAAAAGATCGGTCTTCGGCAAGTATAAATGGTAATTGGCAAACTACTATAAACTTAATAAGTTGATATCTAGCATTAGTAGGGTCATAATTGAAAACTCCTAAACCACAGGATGAATATGTTTGAGAATGTTGTGTTTAAACCATCCCACCTCTTTCCCCATCGTTAGCGGTATTCGTGTGTTTGCGCAGACACTTTTTCATGTGTCTATTAAGGTAGCCAGTGCCGCTTGATGATTTGCCACTGAGGAGATCTTTGCAAAATTTACATTGTGCCTTTTCCTCTATTCCTCCCGTGAGACTTGGGACAGTAACTTTAACAAAATAAGACCATAGAGGATAAGTCAATCCTGATTTTCTCTTCTTTTTAGTTATAAAAACCGAAAATGCAGGATCTTGGGGACTTTTACTATCTACTTCTATGTCCTGACTGTCGATCTAAATGAATAAATCCAGGATCTTCCTCATTTAGAGAGAAGTCAAGGTTGAAAGGTTGTGATGGTCCAGTCGTTTTTCTAAATAAAAGATAAAAAAAAGTTTAATAAATAATTATGTATAATGTGTTTTTTGTGATAATTTATATAAGAAATGGGAGAAGATGAGACTTAATATATAATATTACTATGTATATTATTACTAAATAAAACTCAAAATTAAAGATAATAAATATCTTTATGAGAGAGGGAGAGCCAATGGAGAATTCTTTCTTAGTTGAATCCTTCACTTTAGAGAAGTCACTCTTATTCTTTACTTCTTAGAAAACTTTGTAGAGAACTTAGAGCCTTAGAACTTTAGAGGGAGTGTGAGAAATTAGAGAGTAGATGAGTGTAGAGAAATGAGAGGAATGAGAGCTATTTATAGAATTCCTAAGTGATAAAATGACATAAAATACCCCTCATATGACCGTTTTATAACAATTGGGGGGGTATAAAGGTAAAAAAAAATGATCAAAAGACACTAATAACAGTTGGGGGGGTATAAAGGTAAAAAAAAATGATCAAAAGACACTAATACCGCCCCCGCCACTTTTCATTTGACCGTTTATAGTTGTTGGGGGGTTAAAAAGGTAAAAAACCACATTTTACCTTTTTTTTAAGAGGAGGGGTGGGTTTTTCAAAAACCTAGCCGTTGGGGGCCTTCCATGGGCCAGGCCAGGCCATGCCTAAGTCGTGCCTCGTGCCGGGCCAAGCCGCCCACGGTCTTGGGGCGCTGGCCCAGCACGGCACGGATTTTAACCGTGCCATGCCGGGCCGTGCCTTGGGCCTGGCAGCCCTGGCCCAGCATGGCCCAGTGTAGACTGCCGTGCTAGGCCGGGGTTAACGGGCCTAGGCAGACTTGAAAATCTGCTCCAATTGCTTTTCTAGATGTTTTGAGTCAAATTGTGAAGACTTTTCGAAATCAAAGGGTACTTGGATATGTGCAACTGCCGCCTGGAGTTGCATCAATTGAAATATGGCATATCATAATTTAGCCGTGTTTGGTACAGTGGCTTCAACATGCATGTCCATCAGCAGTCATCAAAAGTGAGATATTCATATGTACCTTATCTCATCTTTATGTCATATCAGATATATTTTCAAATAAAAATACTTCTTAGGAACTTCCATATATATATATATATATATGGGGAGGGCTCTCCTCAACTGCAGTTGAGGAGAGCCTCAGCTGCAGGCGTGTGGATGCCTCGTGTGGATTAAAAACGGAAGACTAGTCATTTGGGTCAAAAGCATTTGACGCCCCAGCCCGCCAGAATTTTCATTTCCCCCCTTCCATTCCATCGTCCCTGATCACAGCCATCAACGGAACTGCGGAACTGCTCTCGCCCATCAGCTGCTCTCTCCCTCCCATCGCTTCTCTCTCCCAGCGCATCTCCTCCCTGCTCTCTCCAAACCTAATCGCTCCCAGAGCCTGCGATCAGACATCGCTTCTCATCGGCATCGCCTCTCCAGCTGCTCATCTCCAGACCCAATCGCTCCCAGAGCCTGCGTTCTGCCGCGTCACTCTTCCGCTGTTCTGTTGTGTCTCTGCTGCTGCAATATCTGCTTCTCTGCTTCGCGATCGCGATCTCCCACTGCTGCGGTGCCATCCTCTTTCCCTGTTTCTTTGGCGACCGTTGCCCTGCTACAGTGGTTCCCTGTTTCTCTGGCGATCTCTCTCTCCCATCTCACTGCGATGTCTCTCTCCCATATCTCCTGCGATCTCTCTCTCCCATTGGCGATCTCTCTCTCTCGCATGCGATCTCTCTCACTGCAATGTTGTGTCCCTCTCGCCTGCGATCTCTCTGTCGTTGTTCTGCTGCGTCGTCTCTCACTCTAGCTCCGCTGATCTCTCCTGCTCCGCTGATCTCTCCTACTTCGCCTCGCTCTCTGTTTCTCCAGCTCCTGATCTCTGTTTCTCCAGCAGCTGTTTCGATCCCTATTTCTCTGGTTGCGCGATCCATCTCTCTCACTCTCTCCCCCTCTCTGCTGCAATATCTCCCTCATCTCGCTGCTCCTCTCCCCCTCTCTGCTGCGATATCTCCCTCATCTCGCTGCTCCTCTCCCCCTCTCTGCTGCGATTCTACCCATCTCTCCCTCTCTCGTTGTCACAGATCAGCAAGGTAATTGTTCTGATTTTTTCCAAAAAAACAGAGATCATTGGCATGGTTGTAAACTGTAGCCTACCAACTAAAGGAGAGGAGCATCCTTGTGGAATTTTCATTCATGTATTTGCATAAGAGAATTTATACTTCAAGATAAAGGTGCTCCAAATGCCATCCGTTGATCCTGCATTATAACATGCACTCTCTACTTTTTTATGAGCCTTCTTAATGATAGTGATATCTCTAGCTATTAATGGAAATGACATGAGATTGATGCAGATAAAAAATTGTGTTTTGTTCAAAGTTATGGGCGTGAATGTAATAATTTCAATGAAGAAAATATGTAATTGTTTGAACAAGATTTGTATTCTGTTGTAGGAAATGGCTGTGGATGAACAATGTTGTAGTATACATAGACATGTGGTTGTGGAGAAACATGGATAGATGATGAATAAACTATACATGTGGTTGTGGATGCCATTGTATATTGTTTACTGTTATTAAACATTTCATGGACTTAATTTGATGAATGAAACAACTTTATGCCACTGTATGCCATTGTATGTTGGTTCTAGTTCCTTAAATTAGTAATCATTTTATAGCGAAGTTGGTTCCATCTTCAGACGGCGTTTTAAGCTCGCAGTTCTAAATCGATTAGTGCAAGACCACAAAACCACAACAAAATGTCGTCAGCATCGTCTTCGGTACGAAACTTAGAATGGGCTCCAAAGTGCCCATGTGGGTATGGGTATATGATCTTAAAAACATCTCGTACAGCCCATAATCCGGGACGAAGATTTTGGAAATGTCCAGATTTACAAGTAAGTGTCTATTCATTCCAGCTCCTTAAATTAGTATTTATTTTCACTCAAATATTAATTTTGCATTTGCTATGAATCTGTGTGTAGGGAGAAAAAGGTTGCGGGTTGTTGATTTGGATGGACGAGGTCGCAACTGAATATACACAGGGACGAAGTTTCAACCGTGTGCAAAACGAAAGTAGAGAAGATGAAATCAGAAAGTCAATTCAAGAGATGAAGCAGGAGATTATGAATGAAATCAAAGTTTTGAGAGAAAGGGTAGAAGCTCAGAAACAACACTCAAAATTTAGCAGTATTATATTGATGATGTTTCTGGTATTTGTTGGATATGTATGGGGATCAAACGTTGCAACATGAGGATAGTTATCCCTATTAGTTGTTGTTTTTTTTTTTTTTTTTTGGGAGATGTCCAGACGCACATGTATATTATCTCTAAAATGTGTAATGAGTAGTAGTTAATGGAGTCAGCTACTTGAATGTGTTTCTTTTTCTAGATCTTGTTTTAGAGATTTTCTGCACAAAAAATAAAAATAAAAAAAAGAGAGATTAAAACAATGGGAATGACAAAAGAAGTGAATAGTTAATAAAGCATTCTGTAAGAATGACTTCATTTTGTATAGAGAGATTAAGTTGGAAAGGTTTCAGCATTTTTTGGCGACTGAGTTGTAAAAGTGCGCGAATAGAAAACGGGTCAAACGCGATCTTACCATACCCAAAAATAGCAGATATGTAGTCCAGAATATGGACTTCGAAAAACCGAAATTACAACCGAAAACAACCTCGGGAAGTGGGTCAACCACTGCCCCAAACAGGGGTACTCAGCAAGGTTTCAGCATTTTTTGGCGACTGAGTTGAAAAATTGCGCGAGTAGAAAACGGATCAAACGCGATCTTTCCATACCCCAAAAAAGCAGATTTCATGTCCGGAATATGTGCTTCGAACACCCCAAATTTCATCCGAAAATACACTCGGGAAGTGGGTCAACCACTGCCTCAAAAGGGGGTACTCAGCAAGGTTTCTGCAGGTTTTTTGGACTGAGTTGAAAAATTGCGCGAGTAGAAAATGGATGAAACGCGATCTTTCCATACCCCAAAAAGCCGATTTCATGTCCGGAATATGTGCTTCGAACACCCCAAATTTCATCCGAAAATACACTCGGGAAGTGGGTCAACCACTGCCTCAAAAGGGGGTACTCAGCAAGGTTTCTGCAGGTTTTTTGGACTGAGTTGAAAAATTGCGCGAGTAGAAAATGGATGAAACGCGATCTTTCCATACCCCAAAAAAGCCGATTTCATGTCCGGAATATGTGCTTCGAACACCCCAAATTTCATCCGAAAATACCCTCGGGAAGTGGGTCAACCACTGCCTCAAAAGGGGGTACTCAGCAAGGTTTCTGCAGGGTTTCTGCACACATTTCCAAAATCTGCATAAAGGCACTAGAATAAGAAAGAATGAAATCCATCAACCTATCAAGCTCTTTCATATAGTCTACAAACACAATTCCTGCACACAGCTATAACCAACATTCTGCACATTCATTCATTACACAATATTGGTCATCAACCTATCAAGCTCTTTCATATAGTCTACAAACACAATTCCTGCACACAGCTATAACCAACATTCTGCACACATTTCCAATGTCTACATGAAGCCACTAGAATAAGAAAGAAAGAAATCCATTCATTCATTACACAATATTGGTCATCAACCTATCAAGCTCTTTCATATAGTCTACAAACACAATTCCTGCACACAGCTATAACCAACATTCTGCACACATTTCCAATGTCTACATGAAGCCACTAGAATAAGAAAGAAAGAAATCCATTCATTCATTACACAATATTGTTAATCAACCTATCAAATTCAGACATAAAACTACATAAACAAAATTCCTGTTCAGTGTGAATCTTCATCAACATCAAAAGGAACAAAAGGTGGGCATAACAAAGAAGATGATGGGAGTCTTGATGGCTTCTCTGCATAATGTCTTCATGGCTTCTTCTCTGCATAAATACAGAATCGCACCTTATCTGCATTATAGTAATTGAGCTGCAATAGACATGCAACTTGTGATAAGTTATGGAGGGAAAGGACTTATGAAAACATAAACATCAACATTCGTCATCATAAAATTCTTAAAAGTAAGAAATAAATTATTTACCTGTATCATCAGCAGAGCTTTCTCTACTTCCCAAGTTAGAATCTAGCTTCTTCCATGGATCATCCTCAACTAACCTGAAATATTTTTTTATAAGTAATAGTTTTATATGAATCATGGAAGATAAAAAGAAAACTCACATTAAATCGTTTACCTGTTCAATAACACCGGACAATTTCGCTTGTCATGTGATACACCGCGCTTGTTGCAACCCTTACAAAGACGCCCTTTTATTGCATTTTCCTTCGATGATTTAAGTCTCTTCGCACGTCCTTTCGTTACAACATGCGCCGGCTCATGGTATTCAACCACATTACTATCCACAAGTCCATTCCCTTTCTCAATGCTTGTATTTGATGGGTCGTTTAATGTCAGCTGCCTTAATTTCATTTCCAAATCCTTATGACCACTGATTAAAAAATCGAACCCTTCTCTAGATTGACTAGCTATGTCAATTAGTCCTGCAAACATACATGACAAGTGACTATGTCGAGCCAAGCATTGGTTAACACCGACAGATCCACCCGATTCAACATCTACAAATGAATCTTTTGTAACACCCTTCGTCCATCGCTTCAAAATGTAACGCTCGGGTAAAATTAGTATAGAACATCTCTTCAAGACACACAAAATGTGGCAACAAGGGATGCCTTCAAATTCAAACTTCTTGCAAGAACAATATGCATGCTTCTCGTCTTTTTTCCATAAGACATCTCTATCAATTTGCTTCTCATCGGAATAATTTTTCACAACGAACTTACATGTCACATCATCCTCATAAACAATAACTTCTGCAACTGACATGGTGGCGAATAACTCATCTTGAAATTTATAAAATAAGTTTCTTGTATATACTTCGGCCATTTGCTTTTCCATTGGTGAACATGTCTTCATTTTAGGCCTCCCATTGCTATTCTCAAAATCCTCGTTCTTTTCAAGATACTTTAGACGTTCAACCCCGGCATCAAAACGCAATATGAAATCAAGGAGGGAATTCTTGTATTCTACATACTGCTTTACAAATGCATTCATGCTTTCACTTCTTTGAGTGGTTGACATGCCACCAAAAAAACTTTCCTTTAAATATGCCGGAACCCACATATGACGAATCTTAAATATATCCGCCAACCAATCATTATCCATAAGCTTATTGTCTGTTATGATCTGATTCCAAAAACTCACGAATTGATCGGTAGTATCAGAGTTATGAACACATTTTTTTATCTGCTCTATTAAACCCTCATTGTGAATATGAACCCCTCCTAAATTCGTAAGCAACTTCTCCAAAATGTGCCATAGGCAATACCGATGAACAGTATTTGGCATGACATTCTTTATAGCTTTTGTCATTGCCAAATCTTGATCTGTTATAATACCCTTTGGTGGACCAAATGACATGGCTTCAAGCCATGTGTTAAACAACCACTCAAAGGACTCCGTTTTTTCATTCGGTAGAAACCCACATCCGAATAAAGTAGTTTGCCCATGGTGATTGCAACCTACAAAAGCGGCAAAAATAAGTTCGTAACAGTTTGTCTTGTAGGTTGTATCAAATGTCACCACATCGCCAAACAATTTGTAAGCCGAACGAAATGCTCCATTTGCCCAAAACACATGTGTTATCTTCTTTTCTGCATCTCGCTCAATGGTATATGTGAAACCATTTCCCATTTCTTTGCGATTTTCAAAAAGTTGAAATAACAACTGTCCATCTAGCCCCCTTTTCTTTTCCTTTTCATCCCTACGGTGATTCTTGGCATCCTTATCTGTAAATCCTATTTTGTCTAGTCCCCCAGATTGAGATGCAAACACTTGCATTTGTTGTTTGCTTCGCACGTTTGCTGAATCATATGTGTTTATAAGTTGTCGCTTTGATTCTGGCACTTCGCGATGCGACCTCAGCATAAATCTCTTACTCGGAGTAGCAGGGGCATGAGAGTGTTGAGGTACAAACTTGGATACCACATAACCACCTGACTTATCTATTTTCACTTGCAACTTAGCCTTACAATCGAATCTTGTTTCCATTCGACGTCTTTGAACAAGTTCCTTATCAATCCAGTGTTTTTCATCTGTTTTACCCTCCTTTGAACAAACAAATCGCTTCCATACGACTTCCCCATCTTTGCCTCTATTACTAGATTCTTTTCTTATACTAAATCCAGCGAGTTTTCCATATGCATTGTAAAAGTTATATGCTTCATCTAAATTTTCAAAATGCATGCCCAATCTTGGTGTCATGGCTTCATCCACAACCGGGTAATGGACAACTGGTGATGAGGAGGAGGTCATATCCATATCCATATCCAATATCCAATCTGGATCACAAATAATTAAATGAATAACAAACCCAAAGAATAAATTCTAAAACCATGACTACTCCATGACATGCAAAGGAGAAACTTGGATTTAGCCACAAATAAAAAAACAAGAGTTCTCTATATGATTTCAAACATGCTGATTATTTTACTAAAATCTATCCTACAATTTGTACCGTTTGAGATAAATTAAAAACTTTTGAAGCTTACAATACAACTGGTGAGCAGAATTCTGAGCAGAATTTTGAGACTGATATGGAGACAGGGCAAGATATAGCATGTTTCAATATATCTGTTTAAAAAAAAATTGAATAATTCTATTGTGATAATACATAAAAAAAAATAATATGGATTCTCTATTCCAACCTATTATATTTAGGCCTTAGTATAAAGAAAGAGGTAAGGATCCATTGGCATTTGAGGGCTTTCGATGGAAAAAAAACCTTTCTTTTGATGGAAAAATAGAACCATTTGAGGGCTTTCGGTTTTTTTCATGTGCCCAGTGGTGATCCATTGGCATAATCTTAAGAACAGTAACTTCTATTTTACCTTGCTCAGCGACGAGAGAGGGAGAGATGAGGGGAATCGCAACAGAGAGGAGGAGAGGAGCAG
Source organism: Camphora micrantha (assembly GCA_003546025.1). Taxonomy (NCBI): domain Eukaryota; kingdom Viridiplantae; phylum Streptophyta; class Magnoliopsida; order Laurales; family Lauraceae; genus Camphora; species Camphora micrantha. Next base: position 31,286,541 of record QPKB01000009.1, on the reverse strand, counting down.
CGGGATGAGGAGCAATCGAAGCAGAGCGTGGGAGAGACAGAGAGTGGGAGAAGCGTAGACCGCAGCACAGAGAGGGAGAGATCGCTGGACAGACGACACAGTGGTAGCAGGGCAACAGTGGCCAGAGAAACCGGGAAACACTGTAGCAGGGCAACGGAGAAACAGATCGCGCAACCAGAGAAATAGGGATCGAAACAGCTGCTGGAGAAACAGAGATCAGAGCAGGAGCTGGAGAAACAGAGAGCGAGGCGCAGCAGCGGAGCAGGAGAGATCAGCGGAGCTAGAGAGAGAGGCGACGCAGCAGAACAGCGACAGAGAGATCGCAGGTGAGAGAGAAGCAGATATCACAGCAGCAGAGACACAACGGAACAACGGAAGAGCGACGCGGCAGAACGCAGGCTCTGGGAGCGATTGGGTCTGGAGATGAACAGCTGGAGAGGCGATGCCGATGAGAAGCGATGTCTGATCGCAGGCTCTGGGAGCGATTAGGTTTGGAGAGAGCAGGGAGGAGATGCGCTGGGAGAGAGAAGCGATGGGAGGGAGAGAGCAGCTGATGGGCGAGAGCAGTTCCGCAGTTCCGTTGATGGCTGGGATCAGGGACAATGGAATGGAAGGGGGGAAATGAAAATTCTGGCGGGCTGGGGCGTCAAATGCTTTTGACCCAAATGACTAGTCTTCCGTTTTTAATCCACACGAGGCATCCACACGCCTGCAGCTGAGGCTCTCCTCAACTGCAGTTGAGGAGAGCCCTCCCCTATATATATATATATATATATATGTAATATTCAAGTCGGAACTGTTCTCACATATTATGTGGAAACTTTTTTATGGGGCCCAATTGTGGGCTCCATTTAGGGATGGGACCAGGGCGTATGGAAAGATCTACGTGAGACCATCCCAAGTATCAAGTTTGACATGCCCCTAACCCCTTCATCCGTGGCCCACAAGTTTAATGGTTCTTCATATTCAAAAAAATATTCAACTATCGATCCAACAGTTCAATCCACTCGGATGTGTGTCAATCATTGGGATTAGTGACTATCAGGGGATTCCCTTGGTTGCTAGGTATTGATGAGTTGCTAGTTGATCCCCATAAAAAAGCTCTCGTATAATAGATGAGAACTAATTCCCACTTGAATGTTTTTATAAATATATATAGAAAATATTCAAGTGCATCTATCCCTCACCATATGTGGTGAGGGATAGATACACTTGAATATCTTCTTTTATATATATATATATATATATATATATATATATGTTGAAAGTAATTTGGATGGAGAGATAAAGTGCCTGAGCTCTTAGTTTTGTTTCTTGTGCTTTGTAGAGTCAGCATGCATTCTCTCAACCTACCATGACAAGACCATATAAAACGTTTCCACCGTTGTAACGCAGGAAGACTCAGGTCTCTCTCCACTCTCTCTCTCTCTCTCACACACACACACACTAAAATGCCGTGTCTCCCGACCAGCACACATGTTATCTTTGTGCCTGGGACTTGAGGCTTGGCTTTATAGATTACCATCCATGAAAGATGGGATTTATATATAAATAATTGTATTTCTTATATTTTGATAAAATTAAAAAAAAGATATTATTATAATCCTGTGATATTTTCAAGCATCTTCAAAATTATAACTATCACAATAAATGATAATAAAAGGGAAAATTGGAAAAAATTAATGTTAATTAATGTTAGCAGTTGTGTGTGTATATATATATTGTCATCTTTGTTGAAGCTTTTCCCTGTTTATTGTGAGGCCTTTAATTTTCTACCCAACTCTATATATATGATAAAAAGATTTTTATGAAAAAGGCCATGTATTGTCACACATCCTCTTGAAAGACCCAGTATTGTGTATGGTGAAACAAATATTAGTCTTTATGACAAATGACAAAAATCCATCTGTTTAAACTGACAGAATCTAGTTCAAACCAAGTTAGGTGTAACCCACTTGAATGCATCAGGACCAAGGGACACATGGTGATGGAAAGGCTTGGATGTGGATAAGGAAAATATGTGATATCAAGCCATAAATGGTCCAAGCCCATAGTTGTAGGTTCTCAACGTTTAATGGCCACCTCGTGCAAAGTTCTTACGATGAAACCCAATAGTGAATAAGATCCAAGATTGTGTAAAATGGGATAAAATTCCAATCAAGGGCCCATTGTGAAAGCCTAAAAGAGGAGCACATGTGAAAAGAGGCACTTTGGAAAAATACTGTTTGATTCGTTTAAACTTTTCTCAGGGTTAAACAGTCAAGAAGAAAAAATTTGGCCAAGGAGTAACGCTACAAAACTTCTCGGGCGTTTTTTCACACACACAAAAAAAAAAAAAAAAAAAAAAAAAAAAAAAAACGCTCCTCTTTTAGCCAATAAAAGCGTGACACGTGTCATCAATGATACACTTATCAATTCTCTCTCCTAAATATTCTCCTAAAACTGTGGATATTTTATAGATTGTCTTAAATCATTGGCTAATAGATAGGGGCACAAACTCCCCTTTTGAGATAGGAGAGTTTTTGAGAGAATTTCCTGCAAAGAATACTCATTTGCAACAATCTCTCACCATAGGATGAGGAACAAATAACCATATATGACTTTTTCTCTCACCCTATGTAAGTGTTTTATGCAAGCGTCCCTCACCCTATCGTGAGTGATTGATGCAAATCAATGTTCCTATATACAATTTGACTGGTGCATGAAATTGTTGGAAGCTTCTTCTTTTAACAGCTGAGCCATTCTTAACTACGAAACAACTCGGCCTGTGAGGCTAACCTGGGAGCATGATCATTGTTGAAGAGTAAAGGGTTTGTTGAAAGGTTCCTTAAAACCTATACCTTTGTACAAAACGTGTATTAAATCATAGAAGATAATATTTTCTGTATTGTGAGGATCTCAAACCTGTTGAAATCCTAACCATCTAATAAAATTGGATGAGTACCAATTGCATGATCAATCTAGCCTGAGTTGAGGGCTATGGAGAAGGGATAGGGTTTGTCAGGGGCTTCGAATTGGTCATTGTGGTTTTCAAGTTGGGCCCCACAGCGTTGGCCTTTCCATTTTTAAAAACAGCCATTTTCAAAAGTTTTGTAATTAATGTGTCAAAATTAATATGGTTCGCATTATTTTTAGACATACGTACTAACCAATAATAGCCTGTATGGGCATTTATCCAACTCTCCTTCCAAAAGATTGACCCTGATTCTTTTTATTTATTTTTTAAACATGTTTAGTGTGCCACATGAATATATGAGGATCAAAGGAGAATTGAATCGAAGTCCTTAGTCAAGCCTGCTGATTAAAATCCAAATTGCTCAAAATAATGGTCCACTTATTATGTTCGCTCTAATCAAATTTTGTCCCAATAGACGTTAGACGTACTATTAGATAAGTCATGTGTAAGAAATACAAAATAATGTACATGTCTTTACATGTGATCAATTTGATCCGTGGCCAAAGCCAAAGCCAAAGCCAATACAAAATGAGGACATCTATTTTGAATGGTTGAGATTTTAATAATTGAAGCTCGATGAGAAGCATTATGGGATTTTTTTTATCTGAACCCACAAACTGGCCAATGCGATTAGTCTTTTCTTTGCATAAGCTAAAATGAAAATACTAAGAGCTTGTTTGATTGCACATAATACATAGGAATTTGTGGTCAAATGAGCTCTATTAAAAGGTGAGGGTTGAAGGATACGAGATAGGGATGAAGGATATAAGTTAGGGATATAGATCGATATGACCTTGAGTTGCCCAAGATTTGAATTACTTGGGTGATGGCTGGGTATTCATTTCCAATCTTCTCTTAATTCAATTTCCATAAAGGTGAGGTTATTTAATGGTCAATTCTGGATATATTTTTAACCACTTATACAAATACAAAGTCTTAAAATTCTTAAGAATTCAATTACATGAAACAAATAGGTTAAGTTTACTCTTTAAAAGCATGCCCAATTAATACGAGGTTCAAATCTATTGGAGCAAGGAGGAATAAGAGGGACATAATATTGTTTATTAAGGTCTGGCCAACAGTAACTTCTTTTTTTTGTTTTTCTTGAAAGGTCAATAATAATTGTAATCAATAATGACGATGCTTGATCTAACGCCTTAAAGTTTAATGAGGATATAGGGATGTCTCTGTTGATAGGACTTCCGCTCTCACTTATCCCAAGGGATTGATCCGTGGATTGGCAGGTTATTTTATCTTATTTTTACTTTTTTTAGCCCACACAAGTGGAAAAAGGAAACCCAGACCATGGTAAGCACTCCAGTGGGAGAAACCCACAAGTGGGCAGGTAGGATTATGTAGAGGCCAAGTCACAAAACCAAAAGCCTTAAAAAATGCATATTTTGTTGCCAATCAACTTGGCAGTAGATAATGATTAAGTGCTAAATCATTATCAAATTGGAGCGTTAGTGCTAATTAGGGTATGCATATCATGTTGTCGAAGACTTTCCATTGATATGGGTGGCCTCCACTATGCTAAATTGTTATTACTATCTTCCAATCCCAATGGTTAGCGCAATTGGCTAGGACCACAGCTCAGGAACCAAAGGTTGAGGTTTTGAATTTGCACTCTCTCCTTAGGCTACTTGTGTCGGTAAAAGTCCGATTGTAACTATGCGTGGGGCAGGCATGGACTTTATGTGCCCGGGGGAATAGTGGTTCTCGAAGAGGCCGGACGCCTTCGTCGGGGAAAAAAAAACTCATGTCTTACATATATATAATCAATCTAGCAGTGATCCTCTCTCACCTTCGAAGTTAAATCTCACTTCGTGCCAATAAATATAGCCCTTAATTAACTAGATCAGTTTGAAGTAAAGAAGATAAAGACTCCCATCAATAAGAGAGAATCACTAGTCCCTCTTGTTTTCTGATTATGCAGTTGATCTCTTGGAACAAGGGATTATTATTGTTTTTTTCCAAACATAATCCTTGATACCATGGAGAAGAGAACTTTTTAGATCAATCCTTTTCAAGACCAATATTGAGGTTCCCTATTTTGTACAATGAGGCCCACCATTCACAGCCAACTCAATCGTGGCAACCCTTTTTTCTTAGTTAGCATTAGATTCTTAAAGATAACAAAAAATACCCCTCTAATAAGCTCTCGTTTTCATGTTTTACCAAACACACTAAATCTCAATAAGAAAACTTAGAATGTAATGTTTTCTTCTTTTCTTCTGGTAAAAGTACTAATGTAAGTTATAACTTAAAAACTCAAAACCTACTAACTTTAGATTAAATTCAATCATCAAATGACCTTTAGCTTTATTATTCACCCAAATCAAACGATTATAATTTGCATACACTCTTTTAACATTCTAGCTTTGAACAGAGTCAAATCTGTAAAGACCGTTCATGACCTTGTAAAATCCATTTATGTACGTGTACATGAGCAAACAGAAAACCAAAAAGATTTAAATGTCTTTTGGTGGTGGTAACAATGGATTAACGCGTGAGTCGTGGCACACATGACACACACCACGCCACTTACCATTCGTTTCTGCACCCACCACTTAGATTCAGCCCCTCTCCTTTAAAAAGGCTTACCCCATTGGGAAAAAAAGGCACCACCAGCTTCATCTCTCTTCTTCATCTTCTTCCTCTTACAATCTTCCGTGTTTTTCTCAGCTGAGATATATCCTCTAGCTTTCAAAGACCATGTTGCCAAGGTCGCTTAGTATCAAAAACATGTTGCAGAGGAGTCGAACTCTTCCATCTAGAATCAATCATATAGTAAGATCATCCAACTTCATGAAATGCACCTTCTTCTTCGGGTTTGGGGTTTTGATCTTCTCTTATTTTTCTGGTGTACTTCTTCAGATGGATGAGAACAGGGACACCAGGCAGTACCTGCAAGTAGAAATTCAACCCAAAGCACATGCTGAAACTGAAGCCCTGGATCCTCAGGTGGGATATTCGAAGTGTCTCGATGATGATGGACGCACTAAGAGAACTGGTATTTTTTTTTTTTTTTTCCTCACCTTGTTGCTTGTTTGTGTGCTTGTGTCTGTTGTTCTCTCTCTCTCTCTCTCTTCTTCATCGCACCCCCCCCCCCCCCCCCCCCCCCCCCCCATCTCTTCTTCTTCATCATCACCATCTCTCTCTCTCACTTGAAAAGCAAAAAGGACGTGTCAATCAGTCAATGCTCTCTTTATCTAGTCTTTATTCTTTATAGGACATTTTTGTGGGGACATTTCCACATAAGGTAAAATCTTCAAAGATATATGAAAATTTGATGTTTGGTGAACCTATGCTTTTGAGGATTTTAAAATCCTTACGGAATTATGTTTTTTTCCTTGAATTTGTACATTTTGTCCTTTCTCTGATCTCCTGTTTGTGTACGAAAACAAAATTTGTAGATTCTATGGCTTTTAGAGTCCACACTTAAAATATTATTTCCCCAAGCCACAAAATCATGTGGCCTCTCCAAATGCCTCTTTGCAGCTTTTCATATAAAAGCAATAATTCTTAAGATAATATCCTCGGGAGAGAATACAGTGATAAATATAAGAGAAATTCTATATGCACTTCCTTTATGTGTTGTGCACACCCACATCCCATATAAAGAGATGTGGGTGTGCACAGCATTATGGGAGGATGTATATAGAATTTTTTAAATATAATTTTGTAGTTTTACAAGAAAATATGGAGTAAGTATTTTTTTCAAATAAAATAATGTAAAGTAAAATAGAATGATGTAAAGTAGTTATAGGTAGTTATTGTAGGGGCTGACTATCTAGCTTGTGAACCCGCTTAGATGCCTTCTTATTAGTGGGGTAAAAAAATCTTCAGGAAAGCCCTCTATCCCCCTCTAATGAAGAATTTATAGGCCTGCCCCTGAGTGGATAAAGGCTTAATGAGAGTAAAATTGGTCCTAGTACAAGATCATGGGTGGATGAGAGTGAAAGGTTGTTGTTGCTCGAAGGAAAACATTTCCCAATCAACGTGCAGAGTTAAAGTAGTTAGTGTTTTAGCATCCATGAAGGTTTTAATTCTATTGTAACCCAACGTACAACTTAGGAGGCTAGTACCCAAGGGAGCCCATACAATTGGGCACCATGGGAAGGATAGCCCGCACAGGTCAAAAGAGGAACCCAAAAATGGAAAGGATAGCCCCGGGAATGGGAAGAGTGGCATACCCAATGATTGCTCCTGTGCATCCAGGTGACATAAGTATTTATTGTTGTGTACTGTCTATCTGACATGTCATCTTTCAAATAAAAACATAATTATTTTTCAAAAAGAATGTTGGCTTTATCCAAACCAGAACTGAAGAAGCTGAAAGAATCAAATAAGTCATAATGAAATTAGTAGGGTTGTGTTGGGTAATGATGCAATTAGTCCAATCAGGGTTATGCTTAGGTTGGGTTGGCGGATGGAATACCAAGAACAGGCTTCAACCTGAGCCCAAATCAGATATTATTAGGTTACAAGCTACCTAAACCCTAGATGAAAGTAAGGGTCAAACCCTTAATTACCAGGTCAGGTTCAAAATGGTTGATCAGTACACCTCCTTCACACTCACTCTCCTCCCCTGATTTGTAACAAGGCCCAACTTGACTCTAAACTGACCTTTGTGTTGGATAAAATATATAAGAAAAATAAAGTAATCAATATTTAAAAAAAGTGTGCTAAAATTCAATGCTTTTAAATATAGAGTTGGAATTATTAGATAGGGCTTTTTTTTTTACCTGACCCTTATCCATGATGAAACTTTTTCATACCACCGTTCCACAATACAAAACTTGAATGTTTTTGGGTTGATTCAGGCACCTTCTGGACCGCAACGGCCCACATAATTACAGCAGTGATTGGGTCCGGTGTCCTCTCTCTGGCATGGGCCATTGCACAGCTTGGATGGATTGCAGGACCAACGGTCCTGATTCTCTTTGCCATGGTCATCCTCTACACATCCTACCTCCTATCTGATTGTTACAGGGCAGGTGACTCTGTCACAGGAAAGAGAAACTACACCTACATGGATGCTGTCAAGGCCAACTTAGGTGAGGAATGTTTCTTTCATTTTCTCAAATCTCATTAATAATCCTCTCATTTCATGAATCCAAATGATAAATTAACAAGTCAATTTTGGTGGGATTTCACAAATTTCCTCCTTTTTTTTTTGTTTGTTCTTGTGTTTTTCTTTGTTTTAGGTGGACCAAAGGTTAAAATGTGTGGAATCATTCAGTACTTGAATTTATGGGGTGTTGCCATTGGGTACACAATTGCAGCTTCAATTAGTATGATGTGAGTATTAGATACAATCTATGGTATTTGTCTCCTTTTCTTGTTATTTTCTGTTTAGAAAATGCCTAATGAAAAACTGTACATTTTTACTATATAAATGGAAGTATCAGGGTATGGATGATAATGGGTATCTGATTATCTGAATATCGTAACTTGCCTTAGTCTCCGGTTCTCACACAAAAAAAAAAAAAAAGACATGGAACCGTGATTGGATCCGAGAAAAAGTCAGATCCAATCCAGATCCGGATCCATGTATAAAAAGAGTTTTTAGATCCAAATCCCTGAATCTTTACATCAAAAGAAAAGGATGTGCTTCAAGTCTCCAGAGCTTTAATTAAACTTATATTGCCGTTTTGAGAGCCCAACTTGATTGCTTAGCACCTGATCTGGGACTGGACCTTTGAATCCAGGTATGGAACCTGCTGGACCCAAATTCAAGCTGATTATTAGTATTATTAAGAACTCAGGGCCCAATTAGTGACTGGGTCAGAACCAATCCGGACCCAATTTCTAATAGGGCCTAAAAACGGGGGACATACAAGCAATATTTGGGTCAGGTCCTTTTGATAACCAGATAAATGGAGGTCCATTGACACCCCTAAACAAAATTCAACAAATGATCTTAATGTCACAGGAAATTTTTCTCTTTCCATTTTAAGGTTACATTTAAACCAACTCAGAATAATCGTATAACTTAATGGGCAGTTTGGATCTTGGGCTGTCCATACACCAGGTCTGGGCCTGGTGAAAACCTGAATCTGGAGTAGCCTGGAGAGGATGCTTCATGGAATTTCACTATTTAAAGTCCTTTATTCTACTGAACATTATTATACGCATATGAGGGCTAAATGGGCTAGGCAGAAATTAAACATTTGAAAGGACCTAGACAATGAGATCCGGCCCATCAACAAACCTAGAGAGATGCTGCTTAATATGAAAGATGCCTTACATTTTAGGATAAAACTGAGATCAACCTGCGTTGGTATTCAATTTTGGCATCTCACTCTATTCTGTGCAATGTGGCCCACCTATAAATTAATATAATGGACCGTCTTTCAATTTATTTCAACCCAAAACAAAAGGATAGATAGTTACAACAACCATCAAGTTTACCTTTTCAAAAAACAACATCAAAACTTGAGGCCTTGCAACCTTGGGCTAAAATAACTGATGGGTCCCATTTTTTTGCCCAATCCACCAATGATAGACTTTTCCATCACCCTATCCTCGCTGATTTGGAAGGCTTCCACTGCACCCCACAGGAAGGGGACCAAGAAATTTGTATCAACACTAATTAGAAGCATTAACCCCACAGGAAGGGGACCAAGAAATTTGTATCAACACTAATTAGAAGCAAGTAATGCACATATTTTATTACACAGGCTCTCTCTTTCTCTGATTGATTCATCTTGCAGGGCTGTAAAGAGGTCCAACTGTTTCCATGAAAGTGGAGGGAAAAATCCATGCCATATGTCAAGCAATGTGTACATGATAATGTTTGGAATCACAGAAGTGATATTCTCCCAGATCCCTGACTTTGACCAAGTATGGTGGCTATCCATTGTAGCAGCAATCATGTCTTTCACCTACTCCACAGTTGGCCTTAGCCTGGGCATAGCCCAGGTTGCAGGTATCTTCATATTGACTTGAGGATTAATAAAACACAAGAAATTCTTTCTTATGATTCATTTGCAACAAGTTTATTGATTCTTGTATCTGCCTTATATGCTAATGTATGTATGTATCTATTTATCCATTAAACTTTTGTATTTATGTCAGTGTGCAGTTCTTGACATGGGATATGGATATGCATGCGTCTGGCCATTGAATCAAGCACATATAAAACGTATGCTATGATGGCTGGTGCACAGATATATATGGATACATATGGGACCAGGAATAGACTCTTGCACAATTCAGGGGGACCTACAAGCATATACATCTATCCATAACATTAACTTTCTTATTTCATATAAAGATTTTTAAACAAAGTACTTATTTTCTTTTTTTAAGCAGTTCTATATTAATGAGATTATCATTATTTGCGTTCGATTCTAACATTTTATTTATGTTGCAAAGTGAAAAGAACTAATAGGACTTGCATGAAATAGAGTTTAATAAAGTAGGATAGTTAGTCATGTACCCTACAAGAATTGGCGCTGTATTAGTGCTTATCGCATTTTAAAAGATTCGATCATGATTCATAATCACAAGTTCACAACCATCTTAATTTGCAACAAAAGATATAAGGGAAAGTGTGTCACATTTATGCATGGATAGCGCAGGGTGCTTTAAAGCATTAATGTATGCATTCCAGACTAACACTTTCAGCTCTGGGGAAATGTAGAGCATGGGACTTTGAAAGGGAGCCTTACAGGAATCAGCATAGGCCTGGTGACCCCAACTCAAAAGGTGTGGAGGAGTCTGCAAGCTCTTGGTGACATTGCCTTTGCCTACTCTTATTCCATAATCCTCATTGAGATTCAGGTATTGTAAATTCTGCAATCCAATTTCTTTCATCCCTCACACCTGTTTTCACCCACTTAATCATTTTTTATTGAGATGGTAGATACAAGGAAGCACGCTTTTAATCATGTGCTTAAATGATAGACTCATTTGACATTATAAGAATTTCAGAAATGCACCGAATCCATAAGGATGATCATAACAAATGTTGCTTACAGGATACGATAAAATCACCGCCGGCTGAGAATAAAACCATGAAGAAAGCCACCCTGATGAGTATTTCAGTCACCACAATATTCTATTTGCTCTGTGGATGCATGGGGTATGCTGCTTTTGGAGACAATGCACCTGGAAATCTCCTTACCGGTTTCGGCTTCTATAATCCATATTGGCTACTGGACATTGCCAATGTAGCGATTGTTGTCCACTTGGTTGGAGCTTACCAGGTACCCCAGTTCACCCTCTTTTATACTGATTCATGCGCAAATATTGACTACAAAAATAAAGCGTCTCCTTTAACTGCTTTCCATGAATATTTTGGAAAATGGTTTTACCTTAGAAAATGAAAGCAGGAGAAAGTTATAACAAAGAATAGATGGAAATCATTCTCCCTCAAAAACCATAATATTTTTGCAGAAATCGTTGCTTAGATGCCTCAAATATTTTAAGAAGGCTGAATGTCTATCCTTGATGTGGAGGAAAGTAATGTTCTTTGGCTGTTCAATGAAATGATTCCATAGCATCACTGAATGAAATGATCTGAAACATGCCATTTCATTGAGACGCAACATCCAAACATTTTTCTAGCATAACAATTACATATTTCAGGACAGAATTACATGCCCTCAATTTTAATATTTCAATGGAGAAAAGAAACCATAGGCCACATAGAAATGACTAGAGAAAATGGAACCATGAACCGAAACAAATCGACAATCATGACTGATTTTGCTGATCATTTCTATAATAATTATAGAGTCTACAAAACAATGGTCCATGGACTTGAAAAGATTAGTTTAATAGATACTTCTAACATGACTAACGTTATCCCATCACCTGCAGGTCTTTTGCCAGCCTCTGTTTGCATTTGTAGAGAAATGGAGTGCACAGAAGTGGCCAAAGAGCGACTTCATAACGCAAGACTATGATGTGCCCATACCATTTTCTAGCTCCATATATCAGCTCAATTTCTTCCGCCTCGTTTGGAGAACCATTTTCGTGGTGGTGACCACTGTCATCTCCATGCTCATGCCTTTCTTCAATGATGTGGTAGGGATCCTTGGTGCATTTGCATTCTGGCCACTTACAGTCTACTTCCCTGTGGAGATGTACATAGCCCAGAAGAAAATCGGACGATGGACTAGTCGGTGGCTCGGACTCCAGATAATAAGTTTCACTTGTCTAACTATCTCACTAGCCGCTGCTGCAGGCTCTGTTGCCGGTGTAATCCTTGACCTCAAGAACTATAAGCCCTTCAAGACTACTTACTGAAGCAAATCTACTTACGAAATGGAGTGTGTTAACTTAGCCTTTTGAAGGTGGTAGACTGAGCATATATATATATATATATATTTATGTAAAATTTCATGTGTGACAACAATAAGCTGGGTTGAGATGTTAGCTGGTTTTACATTTACTTCTTTTCAAACAAATTTCCACTATTGGACACATGAGAAAGTGGCAAATGTGATTTCTGTCTAAATCATGCCCAAGAGGGCCCCACAATATATGGACCATTTGGCCTTGAAATGTGGGTCCACTCCTCAGATGAACCATCTGTACAAGATTTAGAGTTTAGAGAACATGCCATGGATGCATGGATCAACCTCTCATTGTCGAAATTTGCATTGAAAGAGGTACTTGTGAAATTAGTCCCCAGGCAGCTGTTTTAGGATGAACATGGAATAATGTTTTTCATCTACGTTATGAAAACCGAATAAAGAAAGTTCTGATGTAATTCCAATAGACACCTTTAATATTTTTGAAGGAATCTATACAAATCTTATTTGATGTTGAATTGACTTGCACAATGAAATCTATCTACAATTAGTTCAGGCAAAGCAAAAAAATTTATACATGGGCCCGCCTATCTGCCTGCAATTCACATCATTTATCTGATAGGTGATCGAACATAAATATTCTGCATTCAAGTAAAGGGATTCAGCGTAACATGCTACTTGGTGTCCTTAGCCTTCATTTCAGCCTTAACCTTCTTGTCAGCCTTAGCTTTCATGTCTGCTACAGCTGCTTTCACAACTTTTGTGGGCTTGATGGCACACTGTGGCTGGAATGCTTTCCTTATCTGAAACACAGCCCAAGCAGTTCCCAGAGCATGCCCCGCAGCACCAAGGCTGGTAGTTGTTAACTCAGCTGCTTGTTCCCCATACCTGAGGCAAATGAATTCAAACAACAATTGTTACTGTTCAAACTCACATTGATTTTGAAGAAAACTGCGTCTTTTTGTGACATTTCAATCACATAGGAGACAGTTTTATGTCTTCTTCGGCTGAGACAATTTTCAGTTTTTTTGTGGTATAATGCATTTACAAAACTCAGAACTTGATTTTTCACTGTTATTCGATAATCTCGCAGGTTTTATCAAAACCCTTAAGAATGAAAATCTTTCATCTTTTTGTTGCTTACATTTTCATGAAAAAGAGGGTTAGAAATGACCAATATAATGGTTTGGACCATTATATTGTCTGTGACAAAATGATTTTACTCTGGCAATTGCAAGTTCTGGAACTTAGATTTGGAAACCATGTCATTCAGCAGAAGAAATTTTCAGGCATGAACAAAATGTGGCCCATCAGGCTTCCAGATTGGCCCATCATAGGCCAGGCCAGGGAGCTATAATATCAGACCCATGGTTGGCCTAGTAGGCTGAGCATGAATTTTCTGGCAAAATAAATTGTGGTGTGCCATTAGCCAGCCGTAGAGGTTTAAAAGCTTTTCTGCCACAATGCAGTCATAGCCCAGATCAGGGGACACTCATGTCTGTTGTAAATTATGAGGTCAGACCTATGGCTAAATTCAGTTTTAACTAATCAATGGTCTGGCCAGGGCCTGTATTTCATGGCCAACTCATACATGGATCTAACAGGCAAGTCATACAATAAAACAGAGCTTTTAAACTTTGATGGACACAGCAAAACATTACCAAAGGTATGATCAGAAAACCTTATGAGCCTGCAGATTGCTTTGGTAACTATGTAAATCAAAATCTATTTTTGTAGTTATCAGTAAGAGAAATGATCATATGCTGAAGTCCACAATGATAGTTTCCACGCAGATGGGTTAGGTTGACCAAAAAGGGTGCTGCCTTTTCTTGGTCCAGGCCATTGGATCATAGTGCCTTCCCTAAATATGCACTCAGCCAAATTTCACTACAGTAGGATTCTTTTTAAATAACAGAAGACTTGGATCAAAATTTCATTTTGTTCTACACATATTGTTGAATCTAACTACTGCTACCTATTCGTGGCGAAGCATGTGTTCTGGATGGATTTAGATTAAAAAAAACAAAAAAGCAGGGGCCACATGAACTAATGGTAATTTGTCTGTGGGAGAAATCCATAAGGACATCGGCAAGGATCAGTCCTCTACTCCTCTTAATTGCAAATGTGCTATTCCATTGCTGCAGCTTTCTGAAATACACAATTTTCACTGGTTTGGAATGAAATACAAAATGTCTCTTAAGAACATTTATAGCTTTTCTCAAAAGATACATGCCAGAATTCAACAATGTTCCGCCAACTTTCTGTAATGATAAGCCTAGTTTCATACTCCAATCACCAATGTAATTCCATGAAGACACAAAAATGTCAAAGGCTATGAGGTTACCTGTGAGATACAAGTTCGGTTGTGACAACGGATGATGTTGACAAAACATTCTTCCCAGACACTTCAACAGCATCAAAGATCTTACCTGTTTCTCACCCAACGCAATTTATCATTCTTCATTTAAGAGGAAAGCATGCTTCAAGATTTTATAATCACAAAGAGCAATAATGATTGCAGTAAGGAGACTACAGAATGAACTTATGAAATGCATGACTGTCAAGAAGCACTAAGGAGAAGAACTGGAGTGGTAATTGCAAGTGGACTCCCATGGTAGTGGTAGTCTTCTCTTTTTATGTTGTCTGTTCCCTTCTCAGTTATTGAATACATTTTAGAGAAGCAAAGATAATGCAAACACATATGTAGAAAACAGTCAGCAGTTAGTACGCCGACAAATTCAATTCCAGGTCCATATGTACTGGAGATTGTAACCTTTCAGGACACAAGGTTGACAGTTGGTTTTTAGAACTATTAGGGAGATGCCATGGCCTAAACATGGTACTTTTTTTTGGTACTTATTAAATTTTCACATGCCCTCTGATACCAAACGGAATACTGGTTGTCAACAGAAATCATGCAAAAGGAAGATCCACACTATGGCCGCTCTGTAATGTTAAACTGGACCCTTTAACACCATAAGTTCAGTATAAAGCGTTATATATAGCACAAAACTAACTAGATGGTAAAATCCCTCATCTAAGAAGGTCCTTTATCAATAACACAAAGCCTTTAAAAAAAAAAAAGCATAGAAAAATGAGAAACGAAACACCGAGGAAATTGAGCCTATCTTCTATCAGTAAGGAAATTAAGCCTATCCCTTTGATGGTGACAGCACTGAGTGGAGAACTCTGCAATCAGGGGTTGAAACTTCGTCCTTCTGCAGAAAACTGTTGAGTAACAAAAGCTAAAGATTTGCATACATTCTCTATCTGGGTGGTATTGTCCTATGCAAACTAAATATCTCCAACTAAGCATTTAGTGAAGTTTGTATAACTACCCCTTCCGTAAGGGTCATACCGAGGGCTACAAATCCCCATGCCAGTAGTTTTGGCCCTTTGGTGCTTGTGAGTACCAATAGAAAATCTAATCAGGTTCCATACTGATCATTATTACGTGGATGCGTGGAACAGCTTCCAATTGTCAAAGTTCTCTGAAGTATTAGGAGCAGTCACTTCCAAAAATAGTGTTCATAAGTATTAGGAGCAGTCACTTCCAAAAATCAAAGTAACAATAGTTGATTGAACAAATAAAAAAGTTTCTACAAGCTAACTTAATGTATAATCAATTAAGAGAATACAAACTTTGAACCAAGGGAATAATTAATACCATTGTACCCTGTAGCTACTGAGAAGTGATTATATGTAGCAAACAGGGATGCAGTTCCTAGTACGGATAATTAAAATATGTTCAATGAGGTTCATTTGTAGCCACAGCAAACCATTGGATCTAAACATAAACCTGTCGCTTGCAAGTGGACCGAATATAGAGTGATATTCATCTTTGGATTAAAGTCATGGCGAGCAAAATGAATCGCGAAATGTAATCAGACAGATTAAATTTAACAGTGATTATCACTCTTGAAGTCTGATCTGATTGATACTCAATTCACTTGCAATAGGAAAGGGACAGATCCCATATTCTGCCATTGCAAGATATCAGCTTCACATGATAGGGAAGTAATTCTACTGCCCACTGAGGCCTCCACTAACGAGGGAGAGTGAGGAAAATCAAGACCTAAGCATGGATTCGGGATCAGATGATGATACATATTGATAACAGACAAAAAGATCTAACACAGTAAGGCTAAAGCAATTCAATCCGGAGTTGAGAACTACAGTCTTAAATGCTTAGTGAAACTGTGCTAGGAGCACGAGCTTTCTAAGACCAAACACAGCTTGAGCAAAATCCTGTTCATCTGCAAACTTAACCACAGAACTGCATTCATGCTCATGCAGGTCAAGAAACTAATGTCATCAGGTACTTGAAATTAGCAAGAGTCAAACTAATATGTTAAATGCTTGCATGATATTTAAAAAAAAAAAAAAACGCTACTATAGAAACTAACTGCTCATACGCAAAAATTGGTCTAACATGCAGATAACATCCCCATGGGACTTGGGAAGGTGTAAGATGTCAATGGAGCAGATAAATAATCCAACATGTAACCAACATATTAAAAGAGGAGACGTGTCAGAGATGAATGTACCAAATCCGTCCAGAGAAGCAACAACAACTTCCCCTGGCAGGAGATCAATTAACTTCTTGCCCATTCTCGAATTCGCAACAGAACTGGTAACAAATCCAGAGACTTTAACAGCCCCAGTTAGGATTCCAGAAGCCACAGTCTCTGACATACTTGTGATTCTCTTAATCCTACAAGAAGTCGCCTCATTAAAAAGACATCGACATCAATGGCCAAGTAAATCTAAGAGAAAAGGGAAGAAAGAAAACAGAGAGATTTTCAACCTTCTTGTGAGAAACTAATCACACGAAGGAAAAGATACAGTAAGAGCCAAATGCATATGGAAACCCTTTTGTGGGGCTTTACCTGCAGACAATCCAACCCCTCACTCTCACCTATGTCCCATGCATTGGCAGTGGCCTTTTATCTTTGGCACCAAATGTGATGGCTATCACAATTCAACAAGGATAACTTCTTATTCGTGCTAATAACATGAAACACCAAAAGCTCGATCTGTTAGTGAATGACGGAACAATGTATATCAAAGGGTCCTCATAGCCCCCCTCACACATGGGGCTTCGTACGTGGACAGAAACACGTCAAAATGTGAACAGAAACATGTCCCCCCCCGCTCGGATACAATGTTAATAACCAAAAATACTAAAAGCTCAAGCTGTTAGTGAATAACAAAACAGTGTATATCAAAAGGTCCTCATAATTCAAACCCTTCATGTGATTGGTGGCAGTCCCAAATGAGCCCCACAAAAGAGAACGACACCATAATCTCATACTACATCAGGTCTCAATCAAATGAATAGATAAAGAATACAAGAACCAAAAAACAAATTTTGTTACTCTTACTGCCACACATCATATTATGGATTTATAATGAGGCAGTCATCCTGCCATACACACGGGACGCTCTTCATTGTTATCGACATTCAATAAGTGTGCTCCATCAGGAATCGCCCATGACCGGTAAACTTGTCTGATCAGGCAATCGAAATTGTTCATGAGCTAGCACACAGATAACACAAAATACTGTAATGGTTCAGAGACAACATTGCAAGAGATCAATTATTTGAATGTTTAAATTCATCTGGTGGGGGCAAAGAAGCAGATCACTCCGATGATATTAAATCAAAGAAACCATCAAAACAGAGACAATTAAAAACAATAAACAAAAGAATATTAACCATTAAATCAAATAGATAGTAGAGAGAAAAATAAACAGTCAAACAAATGCATTACAACCATAAGAACAAATTAAGCAGAAATCCAATTCACAGAATTTGAAGAAGAAAAATTAAAGAATACTCAAGATTCAACCAAACCCATGAAAACACACCTTTGAATTCTCTTCATGGCATCCTTGCTGATCTCTGATGGATTATCATTTGGTTCCAACCTCTTCTTGAGCGTCTCATTCCCCCATTTCAACCCATCCACAGTCACATCCCCACACCACAAGATCCCTTTTATCAACTGCCCAGACCCCAAAGCAATTGCCTTAGCCACGCACCCGCTATACTCCTCTACATTTGGCGCCAGCGTCGTCCAGTACACTGCTGATGCATCCTCCACACACGTGACCTGATTCGCCACCGATTCATCCAACACCTCTGACTTCTCTGAAACCTTATGCACTGAAAACCCACTGCAAGTCTCCAAAATCCCATCGAGATCCTGTAAAAGCTCCTCCTGCCCCTTCAACGTGAAGGTAAGCCCATAATTAAGCTGATCCTCCAACGCATCGCCAGAGTCTGAGTCTGAGTCTGAGTCTGAGTCTGAATCAGATCCGTCGCCCTTGGGCATGCGAAGGGCGAAGAAGTAGTGGGAGTCATCAAGCTTGACAGCGGCCTCATCCTTGGTGAGAGGCCATTGGATGTCTTCAATTCGGGCGATAATGACCACCGCATTTTTGTCCTGGCAGAGGCGAATGATGGAGAAGTCTCCACAGGCGAGCTCGACGCTGCACATCTTGTCAATGAGGTGGAGTATGGCACCAGAGATCTTGAGAATGGTATGTTCAGAGGAGGAGACTTCAAGGGGCGGTGCGGACGGAGTGGGGTCGGCGATGAGGTTTTCGGCGGTTTCTTTAATTTCGACTGTAGGGTAGAGAGATGAAGATGAGGGAGGATTTGTGTTCTGATCTGGGGTAGTTTGGATGACTTGTGGGTTGTTGGGATTTGGAGGAGAAGACATTTTTATGATTGTTTGGAAGCTGGAATTTGATTTTCCTGATGATTGATGAAGAAATGGAGAAGTTGAAAGGTGGGATGGGACGATGATTGGTGGGATTTCATCAGAATTACAAGGGTTGGAAGGTAAAAGGTCTGAGCACGTGGGAGGTTGAAGAAGATATAACCGTTACTACCGTTTCAGCGACTTTCCCGCGCTTCTCAACTTCTATTTGGATTTCGAGTTCGGATCCTCAAAGGTCTGAGGCCTAAGGCAGGGTGCAAATGGTTGGGCCCACTGAACAAGCCCAAAACCGAGCGAGACACACATTGGCTGAGTTTGGGCTCTTCTTGGGCCTGATTTCTGATTAAAGACCCAGCAAGGCCCTTGCCCACATATTTGATGCAAAAGGGGTTTTTATGTGTTTGGGAAATGGGCAGTCCTGGGCCTGAGACAATGGACTGGACCTCTACTCAAAAGAGATTTTTTTTTATTTTTATTTTTTTTGAACCGTAACGAAAGCTTTATTAAAAAAAAAGCCCAAAAATACAAACATCAAAATGAAAAGGAAGAAAGAGGAGCAAAAGCGTTATACCACACCCAACTCAAATTGCATAACCACTCCAACCCAAGGAGAAACTCTCTCAACCCCTTACTTGGCTAACCCGGCTGCCAAGGAATTGGCGGATATAGTCTCATGCCGAAAGGACGCATTGATGCTATCCAATATGTCCCTAATTTCATTTAAATGGAGTTGAATCTTCCTTGGTACTGCCGCCTTCCAGTTTGAGACCCACGTAACTGCATTAGCAAAATCACACATTCTTGGAAAATATAAATAAGACCTCACCTTTGTAATTTCACCTTTATAAATTCAAAGTACCCCTCTGATTCCCACCAGCTCTAGCTTACCCCTTGAAGCTCAATCAACATTGAACTTCAAAACTCCAAATGGAGAGAGAGACCAAAGGATGGATCTCCTTTTTCTCAAGAATAATGCCACACCCCAAACAAGCTTCCCCATTATAAAGCAAGTCATTTAAGTTGAAATTTGAAAAGTCCCTCTCTATCAAAGCCCATTTCACAATTCTTAAAGCTACTTTGGAAATCAAATCCGTTGTCGTAGATGAAGAGTTTCTAAAAATCTGATCATTTCTTTCCTCTTAAATTGTCCATAATATAGCAAATCGTATTATCCTCCATATGAGAGATTTTGATAGCACCTATAAATCCATTAATGGACCGACAAGGGCTGGGCTTTGGCTTTTAACCCAAAGCCTGTAAACTGGACCTAGCCTTTACCATTTAACCCGGACTCATTTCAATTTATATATTTTAAAGCTGTTGAGTTTAACCAACTCAGTTTTAATTCTTAATTTACATGGAGCCGCACAAATTTGACTAACATTGGAGCCTACAATCACAGCGATCTGATCCGACGATCGCGAGCGCACAGTCCAACCCCTAAGAAACCCTAAGCTCCGATACCATTTGTTGTGGGCTTGTGTGCGGAAGCATAAACAAAAATTATTTAAGGGACATTCTACTGGTACATAATTTTTATCTCTTCCCACACATTTTTTTATTAAAAAAAAAAACTATGAAATTACATTATTGCCCTCCCACAGCCATGATCCCTCTCTTCTCCTTCTCTCTCTCCCTCTCCCACTGTTTTCCCTCTCCCTCCTCCATGTCTGTCCCTCCCCATCTGCGGCCCCGGCCTCGACCGAGGTGGCCATGATCCCTCCCTCCCTCCCTCTCCCTCCCCCATTGTTTTCTTTCTCCCCTCTCCCCATGTCTCCCTCCCCATCTCTCTCCCTCTCCCTTCCTTTCCTTGGCCAGCAGCGGATCGGGCAGCCCAGCTATCTTTTCAGCGATCACCAGGCTGCCCGATCTGCCGCCGGTCAGGGAAAGGGAGAGGGAGAGGGAGAGGGAGAGGAAGGGAGGGAGCGACAGGGAGAGGGGAGAGAGAAAACGGTGGGGGGAGGGAGGGGGGGATGGAGGGAAAGGGAGGAGAGGGATCGTGGCCGCCGCCAATCCAGACAAGAGTCGGTGGCCACCCCGGTCCAGCGAGAGCCGGAGATGTGGAGGGAGAGAGAAAACTGTGGGGGAGTGAGAGTGAGAGGGAGAGGGAGGGGAGGGGCCGTCGCCGGCCCAGGCCGGAGCCAGAGGTGAAGGGGGAGGTGGGGGGAGAAAAGGGAGGAGGGTGGCCAAAAATGTAATTTCATAAGTTTTTTAAAAAAATAATAAAAAATAAAAGTGAGTGTGTCGAAAGAAATAAAAATGGTGTGCCAGAAGAACGTCCCTTATTTTAATTCTCTATCTTTTTCATATGCATATATATTCTGATTTTTTTATATTTTGAGTTTTCCAGTTGCAATGTTTGCTCGTTATAAAGGTACTGATTTCAATCTCAGACTCAATTCTACATTTGTCCTTTTGATCTAATGTGATCTCACAAATGTTTAGCATGTGTTGTACATTATCCATGGAGTATTACCCGAGAAGATCCAGACTTCATATTAACAGTTGATTCTATAAATATATAAGGGAGGTGCTCCTATGAGAGTATCTATCACCTTACTATGAGAGATTGAGATAGGGTGGGGGCCCTCACCTCACTATCTAATGCGAACAACTTAAATGTCAGAACCCCTACTTATATCTTTCATAGTAACGTGAGAGATGCTCTCAAAGGAGTACCTCCCAATATATAAAGAGATGGTCTCACTTGTTCAATGGTGTTGGCACCTTTAGGCCCCGCTTAACATTGTCCCTGTATTGTTTCGGATTCTTTGTTGGGATCAGGTAGTATCAAGTGTTGAGATCAAATTGTGCCAAGAGTGTGTTGCGCAAAACTTATTTGGCAACATTATATAAGATTGTTCTTACAAGGGTAAGTTATGAAAAGCTTATTTGATAACATTATATTGGTATTATTCCAAGGAACATAATCAACCAAAGTATGTTTGGCAATGTAATCAAATTTAAATTTATCATAATATTCTTAAGTTAACTGCTTGGACACATGATAAAAAAAAACATATATATAAAACTACGATGTCACATCTACTAATAATATTAATTACTATGAGGAAAATATGCATTTCATTATAAAAAGTATTGTAGTTTTTTTCAAAATCCTAACTATAATATCAAGCAAACTTTCTCCAAGACATGAGAAGATAAAACAAAAACACACCATCAGTTTAAAATCTACCAAAACCCACAAAATGAAATTGCTACAGAAAATAAATAGATAAACTAACTGAAGGTCATGAAAAATGAACAAAGAGATAGCTATCCATAAAAGTTGGATTCGCAGTTAGATCAATCACTTATAAAATATAAAAGTGATTAAAATATCTCATCCAAACAGCCAGCAATGATTGCTTAGTTTTGATCATATGGCCGTATGTTCAACTGGGACCATACCCAGTACTCATCCACCAAGCAGAAACTATGCACTACAGCGCTAGTGATTTGCGAACCAAAATGAAGATCATTTACACCCTCTTACTCATAAGGTTCAGCCATTCAGCAAGTGGGGTGAGTCCAAGCAAGCTCAGGATAAACACGCATGACAAGAAAGATAAGATCTTTTAAGTAAGCGAAATGGGGATCCTCTTAGTGGTCTACACACGGTGACCGCGTGCAGTCCCTACCCAAATGCATGGCAGACCGTACGTGGTGACGTGGCGAACCGTGAATGACCCACTCACAATCACCGTAGGATTTTACCTCACCAAATCTGAACTCTTCTAAACTCACTTGTGTATGATCGCTGGAACGTCCCATAAAAACGATTGTAAGTCGTTTCAAAAGACGCGTGCTCCCCAAATGACGTTCTACAAAAAATTTCCAAGTGGAACGATATAAAATCACCAACCAAACACATTTCTTGGTGGTTTGTCCTATGGGAACACAGGAGCATCCTAAGAGCACATTGTCAAAAGAGTCCTTAGGTTCACAGTCATGGCTAGGATCAATCCCGGTGTCCTCAAGTTAAAATATCATTCATGTTCAGTAGCGCAATATAAAAAAATTAAAGAAGAATGAAAAAAAAAAAATTATATATATATATATATATATATATAGAAGTATAAAGAAGAAGCTACAGCTTTACTAAACTAAGGGTTTAAGTTGACCCATTTGGATCCCCTCAGGGGGAATAGCTGCTTTTCCAAAAAGTGTAGAAAGACTAGAAGACGTGAAATATAAGATAATCAATCCCTGATGGGAATCTGATGGGATGCCTATTCTCTCTACCCTCATACCACTTGGAGTGTTTTTTTTTTTTTTTTTAAAGTAAACCACTTGGAGTGATTGCATGCAGTTGGTTAGTTCATTTTGCAAGCTGCATGTGATAATTCTCACTCTCTTCCACTACCCATAATTTCAAGTATCATTGAGAAGACAAGAATAAGATGGGTGAAATGGAATATAAGTGTATGGAACTTTCGTTTTTTATATATTTTATTAAAAACCAAAAGACAGTTAAGAGGTAAGTGGTAAGTGGCTAGACTTAAATCTGTCAGTCAGGTTACTCCAGGTAAATCTCATGACTGCAGAGAGAAGCCATTACCATAGCTTAGATGCAAAATGGAATTTAAAAGAAATAGTGGCAATCATTCTCTACACATTTTGATGCAAACTTAATTTTAATGGACTGAGTGCAACACTGTAGAGTTTGGTGTCTTCCGGAGAAACATTCTCCAAATGAAATGAGTAAGTACCGATAGGTATCCCTGTGCAAGGAGAATCAAGTAGAACATTGAATTTGGACATGTTAAAATGATTGATTTCTATTCATGTGGGCCCCATTGTTGTTCATCCTTGTCGTTGAGGGTTTGTTTGTTTTATGTATTTGGATTGGTACGTAGAGCTTCTAAGACTATATTTCTAAAAGTGGTTAAAATAAAAGAATCGAAATTGAATATCAAGAAATTACCATTAAATAACCTCACCTTTGTTGAAAATTGAATCATCGAAAGATAGGAAATGAATACCAAGTTATCATCCTAGTAATTTTAATCCTAAGAGAAGGTCTCAATTACATTGATACCTTATATCCTTCACCCATCACTCTTTAATAATCCTACTATGGAGCTCTTTTGACCTGGTACATTTTCCTTAGGGGCCACTATGTCAAAAAATTCTTTGGGGGGTGGGGGAGCCACAAGTAAAATATGTATGGATTTTAAAAATACTTAAAAGGGGTTTATTAAAAATTGAGGGGTGGAGGTGGGGAATGTAAAATATATATATATATATATATATAAATTTATTCAAATGCAAAAGAGGGTTTTCAAAATTTTGGGGGATGCAAACAAAGAGGCCCAAGTTTGGCTAGCCCTGCTAGTGATTAAAATAATAACACCCTTGGTTTCGGTTAACAGGAAAGTCTCCATTGTTTTGCCAGTCCCATATGGGATAGATATTTGTCCAATTCTCTATATATGTGAGGTAAGTCTTGCAAACTTGCTGCGAATACTTGTGTTCTCTTGGTGAACCAACTAGGGCTCCCAACATAAGCAATCCCAAGGGTTAATCCTAGAATCTGCCATGGACCTATGATGGTCAGACCACATTTTTTCCAAAATGTTTAAGAAAAGGTAGAAAATGTATGTCTTTGATATAAAGATCTGAGTTGTGGAATATAATTTCAACCCTAGCCTCTAGCAAATCACTGAAACATGTCTTTAAGAAAAGGCTGCTCTGCACCCTCTAATTCATCAAAATTATAAAGGCCCTCTAAAGGATTTTTAGCTTTGTTAAAGCAAGAAAAGGTTCTGCAAGGTTCGTCTCTTCTGTATACCTTGATTTCTTTAGATTAACTATTACTAGTCTGCAGGAGTATTGCCTACTCTTTTTATTGATGATTATCAGGTGCAGTGATCTGGTGAAGGTGTACGGCCCCATCTATCCCACTGCTAATACGTGATTGTGGGGGTGTACATGGATAGATGTGGTTCTTTTCACACTATGCAATTATCCCAAGACATGAGACCAAGCCATGCAAAATTTAATGATGTTAGGAGCTTAGTTTCCTTATTTCAAACTCCAAGCCTATTTTGGAAGAGGGAAAAAAATGCTCAAAGGACAAGTAGAAGGCAGAATCAGGGCTGTCCCACCTCACACATCTGTCTGGGGATCAATCCGTTATCAGGTAGATAGTTTCACAAAGTTTATACCATTCACTGAACTAACAAGAAAACAATAATAATAAAAAGAGTAGGAGGGAAACAAAAGATTACAGATTCAGTCCGCAGGCTCATTGAACCATAAAGTAAGTCGGATAAAAGGAAGATTGAATTTTAGCCATCTGGTGCGCAGCAAAATTACAATTTCTAGGAATGTAAGAAAAACTTAATGCCAACAAAAACGCAAAATTTTTAGTGGTTTAAATTAAATATGTCTAAAATTAGGCCTTCAATGTCCCATTGTGGGCCAATTTCTTTACTGGAATTTCATGAATTATTGTCTGGAGAATTTCTGAATTTCCAGACATAGTTGAATTCTTAGATACTCCTTTGAACTTATGCATTAAGGAATTCTACTAATATGCAAAGGGAGTGGAATTCCTGAATTCCCAAAAGTCAAAAGAGACCTTTCATGTGGCTAGAATACAGAAATGCTAGTGAGGAAATTGAGAATTCAGAAATTTAAGGGGACACCATGTCACATCATGTCTAAGAATTCCTTGACACAGTAGACTCCTTAAAGAAATTTCACTAAATAAATTAAGATTCAGTTCTTTTGAGGGCATTCACCACTTCTAAAGCATTATAGAGCACCACCACTCTGTCAAAACCATTTTGGTGGTCGAGAATTATTAGGTGCTTGAACAGACAAGCTTCAAGTTAAAAGACTGAATTTTCTTTGCGCACGCTTTCCTCTAAATTGGTGCAGCCCTTTTTTGGCAACAAAAAAAAAAAAATGAATTTATTTTCCTTAAGTCCACAAAAAGCCCGGTCTCCCGAAGGAGGAGAGGATCTGCTAATGCAAAATAGACAACATTACACAAATATATCTTAAAATTACTGAATGGAGTTGAAACTTTGCTCACCCTCTATTAACGCTATCTCCAGCTTAGTCTACTTTGCAAGAATTTTTACAAGCCTAGGTTGACACCACAGCCCCCACCATACCAGCCTTACCTAATTGCTGTAAGAAACCATATACAAACCCAAAAGTTTAAGCTTATATGTGGAAGGCCCATACAGGTATATTAAGACATGTCAAGCCTATTACTTAGACAATGTGGGACGTGAGACTTCCCAACAATTACAACTCATCCTACAGAGCCCAACCACCAACCCCTTGAAAATCATAACCACTCATCCAGCATGCCCCATTAATAAATAGTTTTCAGGTAAAAGCCCCACTCACTACTCAGTGAAGAACCCAAACCTCCAACATCCATCTGCATAGGATGGCCCATTAGACTGAATCAACAGTTATTATGACTACCATTTCAAGTAGCCCCAAACCTTACCTGATTCTCCCAATTGGATTGAGTCTTGTCTTTGACCCTTATGTTAACTGATTAAAATCAGAGAGATTATTTTTGCTGTCTTTCTTGGTCTCTCTTTCAGTGTAAAGTCATCTTGTCATTTGCAACTTCCACGCACAAAAGTGGGTTCCTATAAGCATTAAAGCATGAAAAAGGATCCCTTTTACATATGCTGTTGTAGGACCAAAAGCAGCCCATGACCTTTCAATTAAGTATTAATATATGAATCATCACAAGATATGTTCTTCTAACATTCACCACCAGAATATATGTTCTACTGCCACTGAGCGAGAATATGAATCTTCTCTCAAGGATGTATGAAGAGGATTAGATGCTTGTGTGTTAGTGCGATTCTCCATAGTCTCTTTAAATTAGTTGAGGATATGTACATCTAAGGAAGCACAATTATTTGTATATAAAGTACATTGAGAACTACATTGAGGAGGGCACCATAGGTCAAAATAATTAAATGAAGGACCTGATCATGGTCAAAGGAGAATATGTGATAAATAGGGGTGCTCATTGGCCGGGACGGCCCCACCCACTTGTTCTAGGTTTCGACTTTAGATTTTTATTTTCAAGCTGTGCCAGGATTAAAAGTTGGGCACGTTAATATTTGGGTCAGATTTGGATTATGTGATAGAAAGTTCGAAGTTAAGTTTGGCTTTATTTGGAAAATGCATGTAATTTAGTGATTGGTTTTGCCAAATAAGTGACAAATGGCCCGAACAAGCCCCATAAAAACTGGCTTGATCCTATTAACTAAAAAACTGCGAATTGGCCCCCGCATGTCTTTGGTAGGACAAGCATGGTCCAGGCAATTATAGTCCTAGTAGGGTATGAGCCAGATATTGGCCTAAATTTCTAAAGTGGACCTGGTCCTAGATATGCATTAGCTTGGCCCGACTCGGGCCAAAACACCCTTAAAGACAAACCATGCAGTTAGTGATTTCTTTCAGTTTTTTCACCTTTTCTAAGTTTTTGGGATTCATCTGCTGCTAGGTCAGGCCCAGCTTGAGCCCGTATTTTATTACGCTCTTTGATGAAGCTCAAATAATAATAAATTTTCATATATTTTATACAAACAAACATGCCCTAAGACGATTGGGACTCATTTATATAACTACTTGTTTGATTGAAGGCATTTCTATCGAGAATCCCCTTTGTCTGAAAATTCCTAAGATAATGTAGTACTGATTGACCCTGAATTCATGAATTCCATATTTGATTGGAATTTAAGGGTTATAGATTTAGCTAAACTCGTCATGTAAATAAGTCATTTTTTTTTTAGATAATTAGCGAAAGGTCCCTCATATGGAACTTGTAAGGCCTCCAGTCCATCAACTTTTCTCCTAAGGCCTGTAGTCCATGTAGCCTGGACATATTTGGATTAGAGGTCCCTAGACACGTCACTTCATGGAGAGAGGTCCCTGGACACGCCACCTCATACATTTTAATGATTGATTTGCCCTTTTAACTGATTAGGCATAAAATTTCAAAATTTTAAATTTTAAATCTTCCATTCTCCCTCTTCAATCTGGACAAGGAGAGAGCCTGAGGTTTATAGGATTGGATTGTGCTGCGTTTGTGATCGACGGATTGGAACCGACCCAAAACTGACCCAGAGATCTGGGTTCCTTCTTCTCTCACTCGGTCCCGATCCAATTCAGATCTGCAACTTTTTCCTCCCCAGCAACCGGAGACTTTCTACAACGACGACGATCCTCCTCCGGTCAAGTTCCGACGAATATAGCGATGGGCGGTAGCGGCTTCAAATCACAAAACTGGCCTGAAATCAACCCAGTGCAGGGTCGTCTTCTTCTTCGAACTTGTTCTACACTAGTCCGGAGTCCGGCAGCGAACAACGACTTGCGCGCGATGGCTTGTGGGGTCTTCTCTGGCAACGGTTGTGCTTCGATTTCGGCGTCAGGTCTGCTTCTTTGCCACAGCCACAATCCGAACCAACCAACAAATCCAAACTCTTTTCTCCAATCACAGTTTCTGAAACAAAAGAGGCTCCAACCCAGTTCGTCACTTTATGCCATAAAAGGACAAAAAACTCTTTCTTTGACCAAGACAACCATATTGTGAAAAGAATGGTGGCAAGAAGGGATCTTCAAACCATGTGACTTCTGTTCCTTCTTTCCAAACAGAGATCGACTTCAACCTCGGCGTGAGATCGAGCCTTCAGTTCTCTTTGGGGAAGAAGACCGATTTGGGTTTGGTTACGGGTTGTGTACGGGTCGGTTTGGGCGGATTGGTTCCAAGTCAAGTTCGACCTGGCCCTGTTCCAGAAGTCCATCCTTATTCTTTATCAAATTTATCGGAGTTTCTGTAAAAATTATCTGAGTTTTTATCAAATTTATCTACGTTTCTTTCAAATTTATCTGACTTTTTATCAAATTTATCTGAGTTTCTGTCAAATTTATCTGAGTTCTGAACAAATCTATCTGAGTTTTTGACTATTTATTTGAGTTTTGGAACAAATTTATCTTAGTTCTAAACAAATCCATCTGAGTTTTTGGAAAATTTATTTGATTTTTTAAAAAATATAGCCGACTTTCTGACAAATTTATCTCTATTTTAAAATTTTTAACTGAGTTTTTGAATGAATATTTCTTTATTTTTTGGCAAATTTATTTGTATTTTCTTATATCTATTTGTGTTTTTGAATTTTATTTGTGTCTTTTAAAATTTATTTGTACTTTTTGAAATAATTTTAACTGAGTTTTGACAAAAAATACTTGAGTTTTTGAAATTTTTTTCTGAAATTTGGAAAATTGGTTTATCTTAGTTTTGGAAAATGTATTTTAATTTTTTTAAATTTATTTGCATTTTTTAATTTTATTTACGTATTTTGGATTTTATTTGCGTCCTTTGAAATTCATTTGCGTTTTTTGAAATTTATTTACATTTTTTAATTTTATTTACGTATTTTGGATTTTATTTGCGCTCTTTGAAATTCATTTGCGTCTTTTGAAATTTATTTGCATTTTCTGAATTTTCTTTGGATCTTTTGAGATTTATTTGAATCTATTGAAATTTACTTATAGTTTCTGAAATTTATTTTGATCTTTTTAAACTTATTTTCATTTTTTTTTAATTTATTGCCTTTTTTTATAATTTATTGTGATTTTTGAAATTATTGCATTTTTTAAATTTATTTGAGTTATTTTGAAATTTATTTGTGTGTTTTTAGAATTTATTTGAAAATCTCATGATTCCATTAATCGTGGCCCATTGAATGATAGTTGACTATTATTAAGGGATATCCTATTAATTATGGGATATGATTTAAAGAAAGGGTAAATTAGACATATCAGGTATGGGAATCTGTTAGAGGACTTTTGGCTGCATGACTTTTTTTTGTGGATTGTTTGCAACAAAGTTATACTTTAAGGGACCTCTCGCCGAATCCCCTTTTTTTTTTTTTTTTTTTTTTTCCAGCGCTGTAATCTCTAAATTCTGAAATTCAGAATGCCCTTTGAACATTAACAAATGAAATCCTACTTTTTGAGAATAGTATTTGGAAACAGAAATGATCTTCTTTAATACTGTGGACAACACCATGACTGTTTTTTTTTTTTTTGTTTTTTTGTTCCCCATCCAATACCAACACCATGACCATTTGTCACATCCATGGATAGGAGGGACTGGGGACTAGTGAGGGCCTGACGAGCAGATGCAGCGAAAAGCAATATCATACCATCTATACAATACAATGTCAAGATGTTAATCATCAAAGGAACGAAAGCAAGCTATGATAAATAATCATATGTCACCTCCCTCCTGACAAGCTCTAAGAGCCTCTGCAGTCTGGTTGCGAAAAGACGTAGAGAAAAACGTCCTTTTAAATCACCACCCTGTCCTCCTCTTTTCTCTGCAACCCCTGTGCTCCAGACCTGAAATGTGAGGAAAACAAAAATGGCTTTTCTCGAAAAGAGTTATCCACATCGATATCCAAAACCCAAAAAGCTTGTGTATAATATATGCAAATAAGTAATTATAAAATCATAGACTTCACATGAGATAAATTTTAAGGTGGGCTTAGCTCCTGGTGAATGGAAGTTTAGCTGATGCAGTGTTTGAATGGTCGTTTGTTTCGACCATTTACATATGTAAATACCATGTATCGGAAATGGTTATGCACCCTATATGTGAAGTATACCCGCTATGTTCAATATCTAACTGTTCATCTTTCTTAGGTTATGAAACATTTACAAAAAATTTCAGCTCCACAGGTCTTTCAATTTTGATTTTTTGGGGACGTCTTTTTTTCCTATCAAAACCACTAATCACCTCCACAATGCCAACAAATTCAATTGGATTGAATCACATCGCTTGATTCATCATGGGTTTTTTAAAATTAAAAGAGACTTTATTAACTTTTAGGGGTTCTCGACTTAAAATAAGGTTGAGACTCTAAAAATAAATGTACAAATATTAATTTTAATTTACAAATAAAAAATTAATTATTAATTATGTTTGGGGCGAGGAAATAAGAAAGGCATTTATATATTTAATTAAAAAAAAAAAGTAAAAGGCCACGTAAGGGAAGTATGATTGTATGAACTCCACATCAAGTAAGCCAAAAGTGCCACAGCATAATCATAACCGTGTCATTCAAAACAGCCGGATCAAGCCGTCAAAAACCTCACCTTCAGCTCCGTACTGTCAGTAAGACAACTGACGGATCGCCAAGGACGGTAACGGCGCCCCGATCCGTCTACACTTTACTTATAGTATACTCAGTACTAGGAATTAGGAAAGTTACCTCCACTTTGCCCACTCAAAAGTTTTAGTGAGTTTTCCTCATCGATGCTAATAGGAATTAGGAAAGTTACCTCCACTTTACCCACTCAAAAGTTTTAGTGAGTTTTCCTCATCGATGCTGGGCCCCGCAATACGTGCCGCTCCCCTTGATTCTTATCCAACCTTCTTAGTGTACGGGACCCACCAGTATTCTTTGCTCGGACAATGCAGACTCGGTTGTATATTCGATGACCGTGATCAGTCCTCATTTCTGTTCTTTTTTTTAGGTTGGATGGAATGGGCCCCACCATATTGATTTGAATAGTAATCTATCGTTTAATCATGACATAGGGACCAGGGTGTTGGTGAATCCAATCAGCTTGATCTTTCAAATTGGGGCCTCACCATGCTTTTAAAGGCAGGGGATGCAACATACTAAAATGGTAGTCTGTCCAAAAGGTCATGTAAGAGAAGATTAGTTTTGAGATCTTTACTAATTGAAAAGTAAAACTTATATGAAGTCAATGATGCTTTATAAGAATAAAAAGTTCATTTATAACTGGAGAAAAATCAGGTATCCACCATTCCACTGAAGAAAATCTCTTCTACTTCTTGCAAAACAGTTGTTAAATGAATCCAACAGGAAATTAAAAAAAAAAAAAAAAGGAAATAAAAAAAAAAAGGTTTTCTAGATAAAAGAGTGTTTTTTCTCTTTTTTATCTTTCTCTGATTTGAACACTCATGTTGTCCAATTGATTGATAAGTGGATCCAACTCTTATATCCAAATATTCAAAACCAGTTTTTCTTGATACCAAGACTCAAGAGGTTTTAACTTACTATCTTTGCATTCAATGGACTCAAGCAAAGGACTAAGACGGCTGCACATTCAAACAGGGTAATTCATGATAAAGAAAAGATATCTGTATGAAAAGATCTTCTGATTTGTATACCATTGCCTTTTCCTTTGTGATAGGGTGTTTTGATTTGGCTTATCATTTTCCCTTTTTAATTTAATTTATCATTACCAATATAAAGAAAAACGAGTGAGAAATTTGAGACTGAATCCTCCTAGTGTTGAGAGCTTATGGTAGGGCCCAAAATTTAAGTGGTTTAAAAGAGATGCTCTCGCCTTTCAGAGGGTCTCCCAATACTTTACTCTAATACAAATAGGCCCTACCTTAAGTATAATTAATGTATACTTAATTACATTATTCATCATATGGTGAATCTTATTATGACAGTGGGGATAGCTCCTATTGAAACAAAATTCGAGATATCCATTATAAGATGATGACATTTATTTTAAGCAGCTCATATATTCAATGGGTGAGCTCCATTGTAAAGCTCTGCTTTCTTAACTACGTAATTTTCTAACTCACCCACTAACTGGAACCCATAAAAGTTGAGGGTGCTTGAGAATTTCAAATAAATACTTCATAGAAATTTCATTTATTTGATATGCTACACATATAATTGGTGGTGTTTACACAAGCTTTAAACACATACATACCCATACTCGTGATTGAACCAGGTCCTCCAGTGAAAGCATCACTCCCATATCAAGAGCCAAATTCGATATAGCAAAAAAAAAAAAAAAAACAAATTAAGTAATTTCTTTATTTGATACTTGGTCTTTCGAAAATTCAAAATAATTATGACTGAATTAAACTGCCTTTAAAATGTTGTAAATTCTGAAATTTCAGGAACTTCTAAAATCAATATTTTAAGAATTCAATGATAAAAACTCCCACAAAGATCCAAAAGCTTTTAAAAATCTCACTAAACAAAAATGCTGGTTCAAGATTTTCACCATCAACCAGAGTCCCATACCAGAATGTCCTCGCTCATTTCACAGCTTGCACCCAGACGTCCGTCAGACTTCCGTTAGTCTCTGTCCCTGCTAGCGGGTACCGTCACATGAGTCCCTCGGTCACGTTACGCATCATGAGAACCACGCATGCAGACTCCAGACTCCCTATTCCCTTCCAAGTTCCCTCTCTCTTGGCAAATCCAATATTCCCTCTCTTCCTCTGAGACTGTGAGGGCATTTTCTTTGAGTCGAACTCGAATTCTCAGATTCCATCTCGCACCACTCTCCCCATATATCCCCCACCTTCTCCCCTCCACACAGAAACCCATTCCACCCAAAACAAATATGGAAGTCCTCATTCCCATTCTCCTTCTCTTCCTCAGCTTCCTATGCATTTCCACCTCCTCCGTCCCATCAACTGAACTCACTACTCTCCTCAAACTCAAATCCTCCCTCCTCGGTCCCTCCACTTCCGCCTTACCCTCCTGGAATCAGTCTTCCCCGCACTGCTCCTTCACCGGCGTCACGTGCGACTCCAACTCCCACGTGACCGCCCTCAACATCTCCTTCCTCCCTCTCTACCGCCCTCTCCCCCGAGAAATCGGCCTCTTCCCACACCTCATCAACCTCACTCTCTCCTCCAACAACCTCACAGGAACCCTCCCTTCAGAGCTCTCCAACCTCACCTCTCTCACACTCCTCAACATCTCCAACAACGTCTTCTCAGGCCTCTTCCCTTCCCATATCCTTCCCAAACTCCTCCTCTTAGAAACCCTCGACGCCTACAACAACAACTTCTCTGGCTCTTTACCCCTCTCTGTTGTCGGTCTCAAACGAATCCGCCACCTCCATCTTGGCGGTAACTTCTTCTCCGGCCACATCCCGCCTTCGTATTCCGAAATCCAGTCGCTCGAATACCTCGGCCTCAATGGAAACGCTCTCTCCGGGGAGATTCCGGCGAGCTTAGGCAGGCTGTCGAATCTCAAAGAGCTTTATATTGGCTACTTCAACAATTACCAGGGCGGAATCCCGCCGGAGTTTGGATCGCTCACTGAGCTGACTAAGCTCGATATGGGCAGCTGCAACCTCTCCGGCGGGATCCCGGCGAGTTTGGGGAATCTGAAGAAGCTCGATACTCTGTTTATGCAAATCAATCATCTGTCCGGTCGGATCCCGCCGGAGCTGTCTGGATTAGAGAGGTTGCAATCGCTTGATCTTTCCATAAATGAGCTGAGTGAAGAGATTCCAGAGAGCTTATCGGAGCTGAAGGAGTTGAAGCTGCTGAATCTGTTTAAGAACCATCTCCTCGGTCGGATACCGGCGTTCGTCGCCGATCTGCCGAATCTCGAGGTGCTGCAGGTGTGGGAGAACAACTTCACGTTCGAGCTGCCGGAGGGGCTCGGCCGGAACGGGAAGCTGAAGAAACTCGACGTCGCGACGAACCGGCTGACCGGAACGATTCCTCCTGATCTCTGCTTCGGAGGCGTGCTGGAGACGCTGATGCTGATGGATAATTACTTCTTCGGACCGATTCCCGAGAAACTAGGCGAGTGCAAATCGCTGAACCGAGTCAGGCTCGCCAAGAACTACTTCAACGGAACGATTCCGGCCGGGTTGTTCAACCTCCCGCTCGCGAACATGGTGGAGCTGAGCGAGAACTACTTCTCCGGCGAGCTTCCGGCGGATATGTCCGGCGTATCTATCGGGATGCTGATCCTCTCAAACAATCAGATGACGGGAAGGATACCGCCGGCGATCGGTAACCTGAGGGGCCTCCAAGTCCTCTCCCTCGAACTGAACAGGTTCTCCGGCGAGATCCCGGCGGAGATTGGGGATCTGAGGCAGCTATTGAGTCTTAATCTGAGTGGCAACGAGATCGTGGGCTCGATCCCGTCCGATCTCACCCGCTGCTCCTCTCTCACATCCCTCGATCTGAGCCAGAACAATCTCACCGGAGAAATCCCAGAAGATTTCGCGAAACTCAAAATCCTCAGCACGCTGAATCTATCGAGAAATCATCTGAATGGGGAAATCCCAAGCGAAATGCGGTGGATGCGGAGCTTGACATCTTTCGACGTCTCCTACAACGATCTCTCGGGCCCGATCCCAATAGGCGGTCAGTTACTCGTCTTCAACGTGACATACTTCATCGGCAATCCCAAACTCTGCGGCCCACCTCTTACATCATCATCAACCTGCAGATCCGACTCGGATCCGACGAGCAATTCGAAAGACGGTCTCTCTCCTCTGCAATGGACGGTCCTGATCATCGTCATGATCGCGGGGGTTTTGATGGCAACGGCTCTGATTATAAAGGCGAGGGCATGGTTGAAGAAGAAAGATAATTCAAAGGTGTGGAAGATGACAGCATTTCAACAGCTGGATTTCACCGCAGAGGATGTGTTGGAATGCCTCAAGGACGACAACATCATAGGCAAAGGTGGGGCGGGTACGGTGTATCGCGGGTCGATGCCGGGTGCTGTGGATGTGGCGATTAAGAAGCTGGTGGGGATGAGCGGGAGGAATGATCACGGGTTCTCGGCGGAGATTCGGACTCTGGGGAGGATCCGTCACAGGAATATTGTGAGGTTGCTGGGGTATGTGTCGAACAAGGAGACGAATCTGCTGCTGTATGAGTACATGCCGAATGGGAGTTTGGGGGAGCTTTTACATGGGTGTAAAGGGGCGCATTTGCAGTGGGAGACGAGGTATAGGATCGCGTTGGAGGCTGCGAGGGGGTTGTGTTATCTTCACCATGATTGCTCGCCTTTGATTATACATAGGGATGTGAAGTCGAACAATATATTGCTGGATGGGGATTTTGAAGCGCATGTGGCGGATTTTGGGCTGGCGAAGGTGTTGCAGGATGCGGGGGCGTCGGAGTGCATGTCGTCCATCGCTGGCTCGTATGGGTACATCGCCCCAGGTTCGTTTTTCTAAATGCACTCTTTCTGCTACCTGCTAATATGTTTGACTAAGAGTACCTACAGGCTCCAGGCTACAGAGTCCAGTCCAGTTTGTTCTAGTACCCTACTTTCTATCCTTTTAACTTTTGGCGGGAAGGGAAGGCCTTTTGGCGTTTGCCTGCCTGCCTGCCTGTCTATAACAGGGTGTTTCAACGGTAGCCTGTAGGCGTCATTAAGATTGGGCTAACCTATTTGATATGTCCGTCCACTCGGGGTTCTGGTCGAGTCGGGATTTAACTCATACTTGGGTAGTACTTGGGACTCTGAGTTGACTCGTTTTAGCCATTTCAGGCTCGTAAAGGTACTAAAAGCCTTCCCTGGTCCCTGACGCTGGTCATGCCATTATGTTTTAAGTATTTTGGGCTAGGCTGGCTGGACCATTAAGCACATTTTTTAAGACAAGGTCTGGCTCATTGAATAATTGGGTCAGGGAGTTCTCCCTGTTTTGGTCCAAAGAAAGTGGGTGTGATGAGCGTGCCTACTGTTTTAGAGGATAACACGCTGGAATTCTTAACTGAGCCGGTAGTTCTGATCAGCGGAGGCAGTCCTATAAATTCGAAACTAATTGAGAATTGGCCCAATTTTTATTGGACTGGAATTGCCCCCAAGACAATAAGGTGATAATCAGAACAGACATGATTTCAATTGGTTGGGATTTTATAGGGCTGCGGACGAATCCAATTTAAAAGGGGTAGAACATGAGTTATAAATTATGTGATTCATCCGATGGTGGCCTACTTTGGTTGGACTTTGGGGTGTGACCCAAATACAAAGGACTATGATTTGGGGGTTGCCACCAATAATAGAAGAGTCCGGATTTTTTTCACATTCTGCCGTTTTGATAGAGAGGACACGTTGATCGATTGTGGCTTCCACTGACCGACCAGACAGAAGTGTGCCTCTTTGACTGATTTGTCGTTTACCATAAACTGAAACCCCCCTTTCTGTGACTATAAGCTGAGCCCTGCCTTTAACTATCAACGGCTAATTTCATAACTGGCTACGAAGGTTCAATTCACCTGTTTAAGTCTCTGTGAGTGGGCCCCACTTGCTTTGCCCATCATTCCTCTTTTCTTTTAGAGCTGACGAAGATGTCTGTGCTTTCCTGAACTAGAGTACGCATACACACTGCGGGTAGATGAGAAGAGCGACGTGTACAGTTTTGGAGTGGTACTGCTGGAACTCATCACAGGCAGAAGGCCAGTGGGAGAGTTTGGAGATGGTGTGGACATAGTAAGATGGGTCACCAAGATCACAAAGGAGGTCCCAGAATCAACAGACAAAGCAGCCGTGCTAGCAGTGGTGGACACTAGGCTGACTGGGTACCCACTATCTGGGGTCACCAACCTGTTCAAGGTGGCCATGCTCTGTGTTCAAGATGAGAGTACTGCTAGGCCCACCATGAGGGAGGTGGTTCACCTGCTGGCTAAACCTCCCCCGCCTCCACCAGCTCTCTTGACCCTTTGATGATGATACCCCTAAAATGTGTCATATCTTCATGGTAAGAAGGCCGGAGGACAGTAAAAAAAAAAAAAAAAAAATGGTTATTACTATCATTATCTAATCAAGTGGAAAGTCAGAATGGGGGACGAAAGATGTTTGCATTGTGCATATGGTTGTGTGGTTACGGTTATCTAACTACCAGGTCATGATTTATCTTGTATGCTTGTTGCAAGTGGAGGATGCTCCGTTGATTTTGCCCTGCCAAAAGGTGTTTTGATCATATTGTACTCACAATAATTGAATCATTCTCCTTTGATTGAACGTCAGTTTGTCGTTACTTTTTAACTTTGGGTTCGTGTGTAATTTGTATTACTCTTTGCAGCCTAGTTGTAAAGCGCAATGAAATTACAAACTCAATGCATGCCTGTATCGACCATCAGCTGATCAGAGAGAAAGAGAGACAGTAATCCCACTACCCCAGCCGAGTTGGGAATGGCATGAGCCATTCAGTGCACCTCTACCCCACCCCACTGTATGTCACGGACCTCATGGGGATCACACTGATTCGTTTGTGGGATTGTATTGTTGGATGAGGGGTTTTTTTTTTTTTCCATCTTTTTTACGTTTTTTTGCACACATCCTACTCTTATCATTATCGTGGGACCACTTGGGCCCCACTAATCATTGGATGGGTGGGCATGAAAAGATCCACGTAGGACCCCCACAAATATCAAACTTAAAGGCAATTTGATGATCAGAATCCCTTGATTCATGGCTTCCGAGTTTGGATGGTCCATTTAGATTGGTGATCAAGTGAGCACTCCATGCTACCGTGCGCAATAAATTTGTGCCTACCTAAATAATCCAGTGCACAACATCTTGGTAAAGCTGCTACCTCATCACAGACCTAAAATGAACCAACCAAACCCTTTCCCTCTATGTCAAGGATCCCATGGAGCTTGCATTGATTCTTTGAGATTGGACCTTGGACTGGGAATGAAGGGGCTAGGATAATTTGATGGAGAGGTAGGGCTCATTTAGAAGTTTCAATCCCCCATGTGGGGCCCAGTATGTGGTATGCACTGAGCACAAATATATGGCAGATTCTTTGTGCACAAGATTACATTGGAAGGTGGACCAGACTATTCCCCATCCCCATCCCACACCATAAAAATTATATGCTGGATCCTTTGGGTTGGCACGGATTAGTTGGTACTGTTCCGCTAGATCAAGGGTCTATATATAATGTCTTAGACTTGTGTCCATAGATCAAGGGCTTAAGAGCTAGATCGAAAATTTATTACAATTATCAATCCAAGAGATCAAGAAAATTCATTTCAAAAGATCGAGAGGAGGAAGAATATGAAAGCCCCCACCAAAACATCACATGAGTTCTTCCTTAATAAATGTAAAATCATTTTAAAGAAATTATTGTGGAAAATCATTTGTATTTCCACTTTCCATGCATGTATTAGTTGCGGATAAGTTGCTGCAAAAACCTAACCTAAGATATCCCAATTTCCAATCCAATGAATCAAGAAGCTCATTTGAAGAAATGAATAAAAACAAAGGGAAAGAAGAAGCTTTGACCTACCTTCAAAATGCCATCTCAACTTCACAACAAATGAACTCAAAAAAGGTCAAAATGAAAATACCAATGGAAGAATTCATATTCTCAGTTCTATATATTATTTAGTGCAACCTCGTAGTGGAGCCCACCTTATAAGCCATCCAAATAGATCATACGGACAAGACCCCCTGAATTACAATGGACTCTTTTTTACATGCATCAGATCGGAGTGGGCTTGTTGGATCGATGGGTTAATTTCTTAATGGATGAAACTTATTGGCCATTGATGCATGAAGGGATTAGAATGATTAGGTGGGGCTATTTCTTTTCAAAGGTAAGTCCCAACCAGTTGAGGGGATCTCCACCATCCTATCCTCAAATGGTACTTAGAGGCTTTTGGGCACATTGAATAGGATTGTAAACGGGTCGGTTCCAGATCAGATAGAGAATGATTTATAAAAAAAAAAAACCTAGCTTTTAGGAGATTGCTTTTCAAAAATTGATATAATATGTCAACTCTTGGGTCCACAAGTCGGAACCACACCCAGACCCGTTTAGGTCATGGGTCTAGTAAATGAACCCATACCTGGACCCATTTACTTACCGAAATCTAAATAAAGAGCCAAATCGGGTTATTAATGGGTCGGAACATCCAAGTAATAGGAGAATCGACGACCCATTTACATCCTTAACACTAAATAAGATCTCTTCTCAGTAGAACTGACAAGTAGCATTGCAAATGGATATCTGATTCTTCAATTATCCAGAAGTCTTGACCCAAAAATAGATACCGACTCAAAATCGGATCTAGAATGCAAACCAAAATCATTATAGAAAAATGGGTCCGAATCCAATATGGCACCGACCTGAAACCGTCCGGTTTGCAACCCCACGGGCAAGAGCCCTATATCTATTTTTCCATCCATCATGGTTTTACCGGAGAAGGAGCAAACTATCCGGCTTGTATGGACTGATGGACATGACCATGACTGGACAGAAATGTCGTTTTTGTAGAAGACGATGGGTGATCTTTAAATGTCCTCGTGACCATGTTGACTAGAACTGGAAACAGATTATAAGCGGTCCCAACTTTAGTAAATTGATCTTGTCTCATCTATCAGTCTACTACCCGAGTGGTGTAATTTCTATAATACAAACACAGCATGCTAAAAGATACGACGAGTTTAGTCACTTTCTGCCTCTGAAGTCTGAACTATGTATAGACTTTCACTGGACAACTTTCATCATTTCTGTTCATTCAACGCAGAAGAAGACAGAAGCAAAAGAGCAGAAGATTAAACTACTTGTCCCAGAAAGTTTTATCTCTCTGCTTTTCTACTCTATATATGTACTCTTACAAGCAGAAGCTGCAATCCGTTTCGATAAAAACAACATGAATAATCTCTCTTTTCTCCAAAAAAAGTTGCAGACTTGCAGGCCCGCCCCCACTACTCTTGCCTACAAGACAATATTGTCGGTATTGTATGGTAAATTAAGTCATAAATAATGAGAATTGCCAAATAAAAACAATAGCCCCAACCATAATAGGAGGAACCACTGTAATATTTTTATTTGAGTTTGGCCGAATCACTTAAATATTTTTATCATTCTTCATGTTTGTGTTCTAATTTTTTATTTTAATACCGAAAAGGCGAAAAAAATTAATCGAAAAAAAGTTAAAAGAGGCAAGAGGCACGGCACGGCCCAACCTGCTCCAGGCACGGCCGTTTGACATCCCTCGGCATGCCCAACCCTACTAGCAAGGATTCCATTTGGGTGTTCATGTGGGGCTAATGAGAAGTAGAAAGCCTATCATCGGGCGTGATACTCAAGCCTGTATCAATACATGGGCCTAAAAGTTTAATATTAAAGAAACCAGGAACATGAACAGAATAGGAAAGTATCCAATAGAAAAACAAAGAAGACTAATAAAACAAAAGTAGCCCAATGGTCTAGACTGCTTGCTTTTGTAGTCTTCTTTTGTTTTTCTATGGGCGACTTTCCTATTCCGTTCATGTTTCTTGCTTCTATTATTCTTTCAATTGTGATGCAGAGTAATTAGACTTTCTAACTACTTTGCATCACAATTGAAAGAATATTAAGAGAATTAGGCGATTCGATGCGACCACTCATTGAAACTACAAGGAATACAACGGAAGAAGATTTTATCAAAAGCTACTGACAATCTAGAGATGTCCAAAATAATTTGGACCAGAGCCCAGCCTTCATATGCATTGATCACCTGAATTGCCTCCTTTGTATCACTCAACTGGACTCTTTTCATGAAGGATCGAAGTTCAATAATCAAAAATAACCATCAAATAATAATTTTGGTGGTGACAGTTAAATAAGTGGAAAGTGGGAAATGAACACCCAGCTAGATACTTAAGTAATTCAAATCCTGGAAAGTCAAGGTTTCATGTTCATCACTACCTTACATGGTATAACCCTCAAGCGGCGCCTACCTACATGATGTCCTTCACCCCTCACCTCGTTAATAATCCTTCGACCATGAATTTTGACATACTTTATGCCCATGTTAAAAAAAAAAGGCCCTAACTTTATTTGAATGGTATTTATGAAAGTTCTTTTATTTTAACTTTGTGGAAAATAAACAAAAAATCTATTTGATGCACATAATTGGATCCTCTTTTACTCGATTTATCTGCACATTTCATATGCTAGAGCGTTTCAGGCTTAATTAGATTTTTAAATGAGTGAATATGAGAATGTTCTCCACATTAGTGGTAGGGGTGGCAATGAGCACTTATTAGCTGAACAGACCTACCTTTAAAATTAAGATCCTTGTACTAATTTTGAGTAGGGGTGTATACGGATTTGATTGGTGCGGATTAGGCCAAATTCATTACCAATGTATTACCTACGGATTGAAGGATTTGGAATCCGTTATCAATTCGTGGCTGTTAAAAACCAATCCGATCCGATCTGATCTGTGGAGGATCGGATCTATTTAATCCATTGAATCTAATGTTAAAGAAAATTTGAAGAGCATGCTCTCAAGGCTAAGGTAAAATTTGGTCTAGGGTTTCATTTGGTCTACTTATATATAAAAGTGAATTACATTTTGACCCTTGAAGTTTTTTCTTTTTTTATATTTAGACCTCTTAACTTATATTTAGACCCCTTAAGCGTTTTTTTATTTATATTTAATGTCAATGGATCGGATCGGATTGAATCTGCAGATTGAGGGTGAAATCCGTCACTGATCCGTTGCTAACTGATTACAAGATTATCAATCCGTCACCAATCTGTTTACCTTCAGTTCGGTTAAAAATCCGTACATCAGATCTAATCGATTTTATGGATCGGCGGATTTTTTGTGCACCCCTAATTAAGGTATGGGTTCAGGTTACTGAATTGGACTGGAAAATATCCAGAATCAATGACTTGGTCCATTTAATTTTGCCCTTGACCAAACCCAAAACCATACATCCAGCGTATCTGTTTTGGACCTAATAATTTATGGGTGTTGTTAGGTCTTCTTAATATAATCCAGACCCAAATTTAGATTCAGATCTAACCTGTAAAAAGTGGGGACATCGTGATGGATGAAAATAGCGGCCGCTACGTAGCGTAGCGGCCGCTATATCGGCCGTAGCGGCCGCCACCGCTACGCTACGGCCGATTTATCGGCCGCCGCACCCGTAGCGTCCGCTACGGGGCCGCTACGGCCTCTACGGGCCGCTACGGGGCCGCTACGGTCCGCTACGGGGTGA
Source organism: Camphora micrantha (assembly GCA_003546025.1). NCBI lineage: Eukaryota > Viridiplantae > Streptophyta > Magnoliopsida > Laurales > Lauraceae > Camphora > Camphora micrantha. Next base: position 31,243,817 of record QPKB01000009.1, on the reverse strand, counting down.
GAAAATTCCTACTTTTCAAATTTTTTTAAAATGCATAATAAGACTTTTTTTTTTCTTCTCTCCAAATAACATTTCTACACAACTCTTCTACTCTTTTATGTTTAAAAGAACACCAAAAAGCACATTATCTTGCCGAATTACAGTCGATACAAAGAGTTATTCTCAATGATTCTTCTCTAAGTACATCATATTAGACACCCCCTTTGGTAGATGTATTTTTTTCTCTAGGTACTCTTAAGTCTTGACTTCATGACATAGTTTTTTCTTTTATAAGCCTTTCATTAGTTTCTAAGTTAGCATAACTAAGGAACATGAACACATGTGAAAAAAAATGATCATTACTATTATTTTCTATTTAGACAGCGATACAGGACCTTATACAATGAGGGGACCGCTACGCCCCCTTACCTTAGTTACTTTTGCAAAAAAAAAATACATTTTCTCTCATTTTCCAATATTCTAGATTTTCTAGAATTTTTTCATAATTTTTTGACGATTTTTCCAAATCGCACCGCTACGCCGCTACACTACGTATCGCCCGCTACGTAGCGTTTTGGCTGCAGGCCGCTACGCCCACCGCTACCGCTATTTTCATCCTTGCCCGTGCTTATCATGGGGCCTTAAGGCCATTTAATTTTGGTATTGGGTTTGGTACAATTTTTTGTCCTAGGGCCTTTGCAGGAACTAACTAACCTGCCTGAAAACAAATCTTGCTCTTTAAAACAAATCTTCCTAAGCTGAAATCATGGGGGTGGTTTGTTTAATCGTAGGGTAGGTCCTGCGGACGCCCGCAGAAGAAAAACCTCTTGGCTTAGATCTAGTAAAATGGGCCTGCAAGTAATCAAGGCTGGGCTTGGGCCCCTTTTTTTACACCCCTGTAAAATCTAATCTGGATAGAATATAGGTGCTTACCAAAACCTACTTAAACTATTTTTATGTTTTAGAGTGATCAACTGATCCTGGGTCCGTAAATATTATGGCTCCAGTCTGGGTCCACACAGTTTCAGGTTGTGGCCATAGACCTGGATTTAACCCATAAATTACAATCTGGGTACTTAGTTTAGACCCATTTAAGTTTTGGTTCTGAATCTGGATTTACTGAATTGGAAGAATCGTAAAATCTAGAGCCCGAGAAATTCAGGCTAGGCATCTGCAAACTTGAAAAATAAGCTCTTATTTTATAATCGGTAATTTTCAAGTGAGAACTAGTTCTCACATATTATATGAAAACTTTTTTGTGTGGCCCATTTAAAGGATGGAACCAAGGGGGATGGAAAGATCTATGTGAGACCACCCCAAATTCATGCCCCTAAACCTTTCATCCGTGGCCCACAAGTTTATTGGCTTCATATTCAAAAAAAAAAATATTCAACCATCGATCTAACGGTTCATTCTATTCAGATGTGTGCTAATCCTTGAGATTAGTGACTATAAGAGGATTCTCTATTGGTTGCTAGGTTTTTATGGATTGCTAATTGGGCCCCGCAAAAAAATTCTCATATAATAGGTAAAAACTAGTTCTCACTTAAATATTTTCCTTTTATAATTTTTTAATTTTAGTGCTTATTTACAGATTAGAAATTTTGTCTTTTCTATGCAAATCTCATTCTACGAATCCGACTTCACCTCCTTCACAAGGTAATGACCGGCCAATGCTAAACGTAATGCAAATGTGAAATTCCTTCACTGTTCAGTCCCCGCAAACAGTTCCCAATGTGTTTTATTTATTTTTCTCTACTGATAAAATAGGCAACTCTGTATGTTTGTGTTCTTTTCATCTTGACTTGTCATATCAAGGCCCCAAAGTGGTGTCACATTAAATTGTCTCTCTATTAAAATCAGTGGTAGATTACAAAGATTAACCGAGGGAAACATGCTGGAAGAATGGAGCAAAAGCGATTTTCTGTTGGAATGCCTGCTCACTCCCCTTCAATTAAACCGAAGATGATTGGCTTGGATTAACCCATTTGAAAGAATCATGAATGGATTAATGTATTTGAGGTTTGGATTAATGTATTTGAAGTGTTCATGTGAATTTCTCCATCATTGGATTCGGTTTGAGAAAAGAGGAAGAAGGAAACATGACTACTCAGGGCTGACATCGACCCTCTGTAGAAAAAAAATGAGGCTCGATCAAAGAAAAAACGATAAAAAGTTAAGGATTTTTGGGCGGAAGGCCGGTTTGGTGTTGGTTTGGCTAAAGTGACCGTTTTGGTGCAATGGTCACCTTAAGTATTCTTTTCTTTATAATCTTTTAAAAATAATTTAAAATGGTGGGTGTGCAATGAAAAATAGGAGGTGTATTTAGAATCTCTCTTTGTCGTGCTGTGTGAATGGGCTGCAAAGATTATAACGCAAGGCCCCAAAAGTAGAAGTCAAAACCATTATACTCAAGAAAAGGAGAATGATTAAATTAATCATTATTTTGATTAACCACGGAGCAAAACACCTTTAGCTGAGAAAAATAGCAAGCATCCTCCCCTAGCAACAAGCATATAAGATACAAAGGCCATCTAACTAACCCCAAGGATAGCTCAGTTGTCCTAGGACTACGATTTGCATCCGAAAGTTGTAAGTTCAAAACTGTACTACCACACTAGGACTATAGCGGAGTTTACTATGCTTCTCTCTAAACCCAGAGAAATTAGTCAAACCTAAAATGTTGGAAACCCTCCTATAGTGCAAAAAAAAAAAAAAAAAAAATCCCATCTAACCATGGGTATGAGGCATGTAAGGCCCAGCATGTCATCAATTGGTTACAGGAGCTGGTGGTGGCATGGGATGGTTAGTCAACATGTGGACCACCTTCCTCATGGTGGGTCTGGCAGAACTCTCATCTTCAACGCAGAGCATGGCCACCTTGAACAGCTTGGTGACCCCACATAGTGGGTACCCAGTCAGCCTGGGGTCCACCACTGCCAGCACGGCTGCTGTGTCAGTTGATTCCGGGACCTTCTGTTTGGTCTCTTTGACCCACCCTACTATGTTCATACCTTCTTCAAAACCTCCCACTGGCCTTCTGCCTGTGATGAGCTCCAGTAGTACCACTCCAAAGCTGTATACGTCGCTCTTCTCATCAATCCGCAGCGTGCGTGCGTATTCTGGTTCATTACAGCATCCTTGTTAGCCAAGAAGATAATCAACGCAGATGTATGACCCACTAGACCAAGCTTACAATTAACAATCGACCAATGGTTTGAGCCTTCATACTTCATAGCCGGTTATGAATATATGAAATGCAGGAGTAGGGTTGAAAACGGGTCCGTTCCGGTCCGGATTCATGGTGGAACCGAAATCGTTAAGGAGAAGGTGGAACCGGATCCGGACCTAGAACCGTTTCTGAACCAATTTCTTGACTCCGGAACCAAAACCAGAACCATACATGGGACGAGTCTAGATCCGAGTCCGGGTTTAGATAGAGAATGATGAACTGGACCTGGACCCATTTACTTATCTGGGCCTGAATAAGGATTCAGACCTGGTTTTTAACATATTGTAACCTCCTAGTAATCGGAGAATCGGGGACCCATTTACATCCCTATGAAGGAGGATAATTAAAAGGGAGGGGCTTCAGTTCATAGTTGAACTCGAAAGGTAAGAGCTTCAGTTTAAGGCGTCCATTTGAGCTAATGGACTATTGCGTTGGGCATGATCTGGACTCAGTTTTTATGCTCGTGGACTGTACGAGGGCCTAATTTTCTGCTTCAATTGTCAAGTGCGCTGGGCATGATACATTATACAATAATATATGTGCTTAATGGCCTGGTTCAGCTTGACATATTTAACAAAATGGGGCTGCAAAAATATTTTGGCAACTGTGCTGCTTTGAGGACTTTCAGTTTCAGGTCTAAAAGCTGGTTTAGGCGTGTTATAAAGGGGGGATAAGAATTGACAGCCACGAAGCACCGAAAAAGGAAACCTGCAGCCTAATTTTAATTTGTAGGGTTCCATAGCACTGACAGACTAGGTCAGTGGTTGCATATTTTTCTTGGCCTCTTGACTGTGATCAAGACTAGGTCACTCTTCACTTGAGGGTCGGAAACCACTCAAAGGAGACATGAGTCCCAAACAAAGTCGACTATAACTCTTACCTAAAAGCCTTTTTTTTTTTTTGAAGATCCGATCACAAATTTAGGAGTGGGAAATACATGTGTATTCCCATCAAACTCTTGTAGTAACACAATATTCCCTTGTTGGTATTGCTATTAGTGGTCCAGGAGCTGAAGTGAAAATAGCAAGAGTGGCAGTGATGCATCTTAAACGGGCCATGGGTTGCAGCCAAAAAAAAAAGGGGCAGAGGCAGGCAGCACAAAGTTAGGGTTATTCATGGTTCATGGGCCAGGTAGCCCGAGCCTGATCTGGGCACAGCCCCCTTTGGGCTGAAGTTGGATATATATTTTAGGTCCATTTAGTAATTGTTCTGGGCTTGGATTAAACGATATAAAGTGCAAAGCCCTGCCCAGCTCGGATAAGGAATGTTATGTTTATAATTTAGTGATAGTTTGTCCAAACAGCTGCCAGAAAGGCTTTACAAATCATAAAAGCCTGGTTCAATTGACTATGGACATGCTTGGGCCTAAATTTATAGACTGTGTCGAGCTTGGGTCGAATAAGAGACTATATTTGTAAAGTTAGGCCGGGCCTAGATATGCCTCAACCTGGACCAAGCCCAGCCCGTGAGCACCCCTACACAAAGGCCCTTCACTTGCGAATAAACGCCTCGAACAAATTAAAAAGAGTCCCACCATGTAGCCCTACACTTGTTACTGCCAAAATTTAAATAAAGAGGGGCCAGTTGCTCGATGGTCATAGAGGTAGGACCTGGCGGACCTAGGAGTTTCGTTTGACGGGGTCTTGAAAAAAAAGAAATTTATTCAAAACGATGACTTGAAAGACGAGTTTTAGTGATGGATACGTGTTACTTGAGTTTTAAGACCTATTAAAAACATCATACTAGTTTTTTATAACACCATACAATATAAAGAGCCAATACTATATCAAGTTCTAAATTCTCGTTCTTCTATCCTTTTAAAACGAAGCTCTCCTTTTTTAAAATGAATGAACCCAAAACAACCATAGGTCCCTCGTCTTGGCCATTGTATATAACAAAATATAAAATAAAATAAAATAAAAGGCCAAAAGAATGGTGTTAAGTAGTTTAGGGATTTTTGAGAGAGAGAGAGAGAGAGTTTGGGGAAATAGATGGGGGCTGGACAACTTTTTAAGTGGGGGCTGGACTAGTTGGGATTTAGAGAACTCATGGACATTTTGTTAATTGGGTGGGGGTGGGGGCTTCAGCCCCCAAAACCCCTGCATGTGTGTCCCCACATGGCAGGCGGGAAAGAGAGAACTGGACGGTCATATATTATGTTCATTGATTCTACTACTATATAGAGAAACTACTAGGCCTAAAAAATGAACCTGGTGCAATGTACCCAAACGTCCCAGCTATGGACGACATGAACTCGGATGACCCTGCGTTCTGCCGCAGCTTAGCTAACCCAAAGTCCGCCAGATGCGCTTCAAAATCTCTATCGAGTAATATGTTGTTTGACTTCACGTCTCTGTGTATGATAAAAGGCGAGCAGTCATGGTGCAGATAAGACAGCCCTCTCGCAGCCTCCAACGCGATACGATGCCTCTCCTCCCACTGCAACTCCTCTCCTCTTCTCCCATGCAGCAGATCCCCCAAACTCCCATTCGGCATGTACTCGTACAACAACAAATTCGTGTCTTTCTCTTTGTTAGACACGTACCCTAGCAACCTCACAATGTTCCGGTGTCGGATCCTCCCCAGGGTCCGAATCTCAGCCGAAAACCCGTAGTCGCAACGTCCCCTCTTCCCTACCAGTTTCTTGATCGCTATATCCACACCGCCCGGCATCGATCCGTGATAGACCGTACCCGCCCCGCCTTTTCCTATGACGTTGTGGTCCTTGATGCATTCCAGCACGTCCTCTACAGTGAAATCCAGCCGTTTAAATGTGGTCATCTTCCACTCCCTGCATTTCCCTTTCTTCTCTGACCAAATCCAGCCGTTCACGATGGCAGCACCTATCATTATTATTACCGAAATGACAACGGCCAAGACGATGACCACGACCTTCCATTCCAGAGGAGAGAGGTTTTTTCTCGAATTATGCGTCGGATCTGAGTCGGATCCACAGGTGGATGATGATGATGATGAAGAAGAAATTAGAGGTGGGCCGCAGAGTTTGGGATTGCCGATGAAGCAGTCCGCGTTGAAGACGAGCAACTGACCGCCTATTGCGATCGGGCCCGATAGATCGTTGTAGGAGACGTCGAAGGAGGTCAGGCGCCGCATCCACCACATTTCGCTTGGGATTTTCCCATTCAGATGATTTCTCGATAGATTCAGCTTGCTGAGGATTTTAAATTTCGCGATATCTTCTGGGATTTCTCCGGTGAGATTGTTATGACTCAGATCGAGGGATGCGAGAGAGGAGCAGAGGGTGAGATCGGACGGGATCGAGCCCACGATCTCGTTGCCGCTTAGATTAAGATTCAATAGCTGCCTCAAATCCCCAATCTCCGCCGGGATCTCGCCGGAGAACCGGTTCAGTTCGAGGGAGAGGACTTGGAGGCCCCTGAGGTTACCGATCGCCGGCGGTATCCTTCCCGTCATCTGATTGTTTGAGAGGATCAGCATCCCGATAGATTCGCCGGACATCTCCGCCGGAAGCTCGCCGGAGAAGTAGTTGTCGCTCAGCTCCACCATGTTCGCGAGCGGGAGGTTGAACAACCCGGCCGGAATCGTTCCGTTGAAGTAGTTCTTAGCGAGCCTGACTCGGTTCAGCGATTTGCACTCGCCGAGTTTCTCGGGAATCGGTCCTAAGAAGTAATTATCCATCAGCATCAGCGTCTCCAGCACGCCTCCGAAGCAGAGATCGGGAGGAATCGTTCCGGTCAGCCGGTTCGTCGCGACGTCCAGCTTCTTCAGCTTCCCGTTCCGACCGAGCCCCTCCGGCAGCTCGAACGTGAAGTTGTTGTCCCACACCTGCAGTAACTCGAGATTCGGCAGATCGGCGACGAATGCCGGGATCCGACCTAGCAGATGGTTCTTAAACAGATTCAGCAGCTTCAACTCCTTCAGCTCCGAGAAGCTCTCTGGAATCTCTCCACTCAGCTCATTTGTGGACAGATCAAGCGATTGCAACCTCTCTAATCCAGACAGCTCCGGCGGGATCCGTCCGGACAGATGATTGATTTGCATGAACAGAGTATCGAGCTTCTTCAGATTCCCCAAAGTCGCCGGGATCCCGCCGGAGAGGTTGCAGCTGCCCATATCGAGCTTAGTCAGCTCGGTGAGCGATCCAAACTCCGGCGGGATTCCGCCCTGGTAATTGTTGAAGTAGCCTATATACAGCTCTTTGAGATTCGACAGCCTGCCTAAGCTCGCCGGAATCTCGCCGGAGAGAGCGTTTGCATTCAGGCCGAGGTATTCGAGCGACTGGATTTCGGAATACGAAGGCGGGATGTGGCCGGAGAAGAAGTTCCCGCCAAGATGGAGGTGGCGGATTCGTTTGAGACCGACAACAAAGAGGGGTAAAGAGCCAGAGAAGTTGTTGTTGTAGGCGTCGAGGGTTTCTACGAGGAGGAGTTTGGGAAGGATATGGGAAGGGAAGGGGCCTGAGAAGACGTTGTTGGAGATGTTGAGGAGTGTGAGAGAGGTGAGGTTGGAGAGCTCTGAAGGGAGGGTTCCTGTGAGGTTGTTGGAGGAGAGAGTGAGGTTGATGAGGTGTGGGAAGAGGCCGATTTCTGGGGGGAGAGGGCGGTAGAGAGGGAGGAAGGAGATGTTGAGGGCGGTCACGTGGGAGTTGGAGTCGCACGTGACGCCGGTGAAGGAGCAGTGCGGGGAAGACGGATTCCAGGAGGGTAAGGCGGAAGTGGAGGGTCCAAGGAGGGAGGATTTGAGTTTGAGGAGAGTGGTGAGTTCAGTTGATGGAATAGAAGAGGAGGCTGAGGAAATGTACAAGGAGAGAAAGAGGAGAAAGGGGATGAGGACTTTCATTTTGGTGTCGACCGCATTGCCCGGTAGAGGGAAGCAAGGAAGGGAATATATGGAGACTGCTACGTGGGTTGCATTGGTGGGAATCGCAGGAGATATTTTAAAAAATTTTGAAAAGAGAGTCTTAGAAACATCCTAGAGTCAAAGTCAACTTAAAAAAATAGATTTCATACATTGGTTGTTAAAAAAAATAAAAAGAAAGAGGAATCTTATGGAAAACTCTCCATAGGACCCTATAAAACCGACGATGACCCAATAGCATGTTGAAGAATGGGGAGTTCTTTTGACCTTTCTATAGGTTGGTCGATATTGACCATTCTATAGTGTTCATGACGATCTTTTTATTCCAGTCATTATTATAGGCGAGTGAGGTGAAGACACCACCAGTTTGGATAACGGCGACATAACTCTAGACCCAGGTGAGGATGGGGTCAATACTGGTGATGGGCAGGGAGGCTAAGGACAATGGAGGCTCCACCGCAAACATCTTGGAGGAAGGCATCGAGGAGGGAGAACACCTTGCGGAAGTCGCCGAGTTTGATGATGGTGACTACCCGATGAAGGACGCGGGTGCGTCAACACTTGCGGACGAGGGTTAGGGCGTGCTCGAGGTTCTTGGCAGCGGATGGGGAGGTCGTAGATGGTGGGGGAGGAGTTGGAGATGAAGAAGATGGAGCGGAGCAATTAGGCAAGATGGTCGACGCGCTTCTAGACTTCGCGTAGGCGGTGTGGATTCTCTCGCAAAGGAGGATCGAGTAGATAAACTCTTTTAGGATCAATTCTCTTCGCCCCCCGTCATCTCTCTCTCGTCTCTTCTTTCAGTCATTTTGTCGAACATCTGATTTGCGTTCTTCTCACTCGCCTGTGGATGTGTGTGTGTGTGTGTGAGAGAGAGAGAGAGAGAGAGAGAGAGAGAGAGCACTTTTTCTTTTCTTAGCTCTAATGGTTGATATCGACCATCACTACTTAGCTCTAATGGTGGATATCTTACCAATCTGTCAGTTAGATTCTCTCCAACCTATAACTGTCTTATTCGTTGAAGACGACTGAATAGTCAATATCAACCATTATTACTTCCTCTTAATGATCAATATCGACCAATTTGTCAGTCGGATTTTTTTGACCATGTAATTGTCTTATTTGCTGAACAGTACAAAATGGTCGATATCGACCATATCGCAAAATGATATTAAAAAAAAAAAGGCTGAAAAGGAACTTGAGAGCCCCTTCCGTCTTCAACATGCTACTGGGTCCTCGTCGGTCCTATGGCATCCTATAGAGATTTTTCCCGTATATTCCTAAAAAAAAAAGTTAGGAAAATTTCAAAACAAGATACAAATTTTATCCAATATTCAATTCAGAATTTAAAAAAAAAAATAGTTTTTAAAACAAGCCTTAAGTTTTCCATTAACATCTCAAATCAATATATCCGATGAGAATATGAGGGGCTCTTTCGTATCATTTTCTTTAGATATTCTCGTAGTCCCACGTGATAAACTATTAGAAAGCATATTTGGAAGCTAATTTCACGTAGTTTTAAAAGTTTGTACCTAGGAACATTTTTATGAACATAGACTTACGGCGTGGAATTTGCAAAATGACTTCTTCTTCTTTTTTCTTTGTTTCTTTTTTTTCAATGAGCGTACTCCTCCACAACTCTCTCTCTCTCTCTCTCTCTACACCATTGGTTTTCACCTTTTCCCATTTTGTTTGAAAGGTAAGAAATATATCTCCTAATATTCGAACCCTAATGATTAGAAGATTTCTATTATTAATATTAGGATTAGATTCTTTATTATTATTATTATCATTATCATTATCAATAAATTAATAAAATGAATTTATGCATATTTATAATAAATTTAAATTTGACAACAGCGCTAAACATGTTAAATGTGTTTCATATAAGAATTTTTTTTCTTTTATGTAACCAAACAAGTTACACACCATATTCTCAAAAGAATAGTTTAAGGGCTTGTTTGGCAAATCTTATTTTTTAGAAATAGATTATATGATATAGACTTATTTTATAAGGTGTGGTTTTACAATTAGATTGTTTGGTAAGACATATATATATATATATATGTATGTATATTGTTTTAAATAAATATTTTATAATTCAATGATTGAAGTTCTATCATGAATTTTTTAAGATCCACGAGAAATTAGGGGCTGAAATTTGTCCCTATACTTGTTCTTAGAATGCTCAAGAGGATCAAGGGTTCAAATATTAATATAGGGGCCCATGAAATACAAAAATTAAGATAGAATGGGTCACATTTTTTCACATATATCTTAAGATCCGTGATAAATCAATGACTAAGGTTTTATATAAGAATTGACCAAATAAGCAACGCACACCACATGACCAAGAATCAGCTTCATAAAATCCTGTTCATCATCAAAATCAAGCTGAGCTTGAAGGTCTTTATGATCATAAGCATTTTTTATAAATAGTTTCAAGATTAAGGAACATAAGATTGATCTATAATATGACTTTGCCTCTCTTTCTAATTTTCTTCGTTAAGGATACAATATGTGCTGGGTATATTCTAAAACTTGTACTTGATTTTGATTTGGCTGATAATCATTTTTTTTTTTCCTTCTCCAACGTGGAGCTTTTAAGGTATAAGAATTGAAGGTCAAGCATATAAAGGCACTTTTTCGGATGAAAGTTGTGTGCGCCAGCAGCCAAGATGAGATAACACGAAAGAGGGCTTCTAAATGCGCTACGGTTTTGACCCTTTAGATATGGAAATTTTAAAAACTTTTTTATTACATTTATACCCCTATATGAAATTACCGAAAAAGACAATCACATATCAAACCTAAAACTCAAAATTTTCTTTGCACACAATTCCGTTTCACTTTCATCATTCCCTTCACTTTACTCTCGTTCCTCTCATTCCACCGACTGATTCATCCCTTCACTCTCATTCCCTTCTTCCCCAAATCTCATATTTTCTTTCACATCATTATCTCTCCATTTATCACATTCTACTCTCTCTACATGTCCCACCATTGTCAAATATATTATTTATTAGTGAAACCTCACTCCCAATAACATATTTTTGTTTAATGGATGAGCAAACTAACAAGCAAAATGTAGTTTCCGAACATAAAAGCAGTGAAAAGATGAGTTGATGTGTTGTTTATTTTAATTTTCGCCATTTCTCGAAGCTTGTAAAGCCTTTTCTAATTTTTGTTTCCGTGAAACGTTCGGATTTTTAGTGTAGAACAAACTACCAATGTTCAGCCTCTTATAGCTGAACATATCAATTTTGTTCAACCATATCTGGCTGAACTAAAAGTTTATGTTCAGCCACATAGGGTTGAACATATTGATTCTTTTCTCTTCTTTTCCTTTACTCTGTGATCAATAAGAAGTTCCCTTTGGATTTTATTGTGTACTGGTTGTAAGTACTAAAATCCTAATTAGACATGGCAGATTATAGATGTCTATAATGACCCTATCTATAACGAAGCTCAAATACAGATTCAGAGATGAACAACAAATGCAAAGAATGTAGAAAATATTGCTTGATTGAAAGGGGGCAAGAGAGAATGCTAATGATAGAGGGGTGAATGGCTGGAAAAATAGATAGAGGAGAAGGAGATGAAAAAGATGATGATTTTGGGTACACTCACCATATGACAGATAGAGAGAAAGAAGAAGAAGAAGAAAAGGAGGAAGAGGATTTTTACCGATTGGAAATAGGGCTCTAAATGATGGCGGTAAGTTGTGTACAGAGAGAAAGGCGATAAGGCTACTTTAGGTATGATTTGAGTTTGTAAAAAGAATAATCAAAACTTTAAATTTCTTAGGCCGAGTGTGGAGAGAAATTATGTGTAAAAGATAAAAAAACGTAGTGTATTTAGAAGCCCAACACGAAATGAGAGGCCTGGGAAGGCAGCAAAAATCATTCCCCACAATCCACATCTTAATCAATTAAGACAGTGGAAAAGAGAAGCCAATTACAATTAGGAAAAGCAGGTAATATTCGGGACTTCTTGAAATGGTGGTCATCATCAGTATGGTGCGGGTTGGGGGCTCGAGGGTGCTCATGGACCGATCCAGGCCGATCCTGGCCTGGACCCAGCCTGCTGTGGATCAGCCTTAGTTTTTGGGTTATAGTAATACCAGGCTCAGTTTTTAAATTTCGGCTCGTTTAATATATGGGCCGGTCTTGGATTCAGATACGGAGAGCCTAAATATAGAAGTGATAGTAGTAGCAAAAAATTGGTGAAGAGATTCAAACACAACACACCTCACACACAAATGCACAACCAAACCAGTAAGCCACCCTTGAGACAATATAAGCTATCAGTTTTTAAATTATAAATCTAACGCGGGCTGGCCTTGGGCTTCATGCTATTCAGGCGGGCTGGGCTTACGCCAGCAAGTTGTGGCCCGATTCGGACCTGGCTGGAACACCCCCTACCAGCGAGACTAGTTTAACTTCATGGTGATTAGAACACGTTGGAGTCCATGTGAATAACGGGATCATAAAGTTTCACTTCCACCCAGTTACATAGAGTTGTTGACTGCCTGACTGGGAACAGTTCTTTTACAAAAGGTAAAACTCACAACCATTGCTAACCCAAAAACCAACACATTAGTCCAAAATATTCCCCACCAGTGCAGCATGGCATCAGTTTCTTTGCCTTTCGATTCGAGACACAGATCAAAACCTTCCTCTTTCAATGTTACTGCAAGAGAAACAAAATGTCTTTGTGCTTTAGATGCTTTAAAATAAAAATAAAAAACAATGGTTCAAGAACCACTGCATAAAAAGCAAGTCCACTTTATAAGATCAAAACCTTCCTCCTTCAATGTTTCTGCAAGAGAAACAAAATGTCTTTGTGCTTTAGATGCTTTTAAAGAAACATGAAAAATGGTTCAAGAACCAATACATAAAAGCAAGTCCACTTTATAAGCTTTTGCTACATCCTTATCAAACTGACTGTTGGAAAGGGGAAATTTCCCACGCATACACCTCTTACCGTATTCCGGTTTGGGCAATATAGTAGGGCCCATCATATGATTCATCTGAACCATACATATAGGACCCCCTGAATTACATCAAATCCATTGAATTTTCAATTTTTACCAAGCCAAATGGACTTGACCATTGGATCGAGGGTTAGTTTTTTTGCCTTCATATAAATAAATCTTCTACTGAGGGGAAAATAGTAGGCCCACTTTCTAAATTGCATAAGACCAAGAAGCAATTCGTCTCATAATAATCAGTTGGTCATAGATTCATTCCACCCAAGTTTAGATAGTCTGAGGACCTATCTCTTTAGCAGTATTTGAAGAATTCCTATTTAGAGAATTTATAAATTCTCATAAGTTGTCCCGTGACCTTAGGTGGAATTCCGAAATCCTCCTCTCACCTGAAGCATTCAGAAATCTCAAGGAGGTTGATATTTTGAGAATTTCAAAATTTACTTTTGACATTACATGTGGTTGAAATTCAGAATTTTTAACAAAAGAACACGGCATTTTGAAATTCTAGGGGACAACTTGTTAACGAGCCTTGAGCTTGGGCTCATACTTTGGGCCCAAATCTTCTTTGGTCATCCCATGGGTGTTGACTTTAGATTGATTTGTACATTGTCTGTAATTGATTTAATTACCCCAATCAGGGAAATCATGACCTGTAAACATTCCATTATTGTACATTGATCAAGTATATAGTGAGGGGTCCTCCAAAGGAGAAGACACAGAATTTACTCCTAAAATTCTCTTGCATTCTCTCTATTTCTGTTAACCTTGTTATGGTGTCAGAGCCCAGAAAGGATTTGTTTGTCTTTCGGTGATCTTCTTTCAGTGTCTAGGATTCTTGCCTCAGATTGGACAGAGGATTTCTAGAGGTTGGTGGTTGTCGACCCACCTTTGATCTATCTGAATCTTGTCTTCTTCATCGAAGGAGTTGCTGTTTTGCATTAATACATTCAGGAACTCAGTCATCTAGTAGTGCCATCAATATATCGATCTTCCAGTGATCGATTTAGATTGCAGTTGTCTGATCAAAGCATTCTGGACATTATCTCGTCAGGATTTCTGGAGCAAAGTCGACTATTGGTGTCGAAATTTCAGGGCACTTTTTGGATTTTCTTTTAAAGGCTCCAGGTACCACAAATACATACTCCACTTAACTTGGAAATCTGATAGGTTGTTCAGATTGATTTTGGTAGCATTTTTTTGGGTCTTCCCCTCTGTTTTTCATTTAACTATCACATCACTATCTTTAAATTCCCAACAAAACAAATTCCAATTAGAATTCTGCTAAAGAAACAGGTCTTTAGTGTGTAATGCATGGGAGTGAGTTGCAAAAGTGAAACTCCAAAATCAGCTTACCAAAGTTGGCCGATAATATAACTAGGAAAGAAAATAAAAATATTAATTATTCTTATGAGTAAAAAAATAATTTTTTTTGGGTAAAATACAGGCCAGGGGGAACCAACAACGCCTTCACCCATACAAGAAAATCACCATCCCAACAAAAGCTTTTGCTAAGGCAATAACAATACTTGATTAACTGATGAGCAACCTCCACAATAGACCTAAGAACATAGCAAAACATAACTGACCCACAAGAAATAGCAAAAGACTTAATGTCCAAAATAATTGGCTTTAGAGCCCAATCTTCTTTCCCGTTAATGGCTTCAACAACTCTCTTGGCATCTGACGAAAAAATAAGCTCGAAGAATCCTCTACGACATGCTTCTTTTAACGCAAAGAGGCTAGCCAATGCTTCTGCTCCTTCAGAGGAAGAGGCTCTTGACCCATAATGAGCACCTGCAACCAAAGGGATATTATTCTTTATCATATAAAAACCATATGCAGTCTTGCCATCTTTAGTCCTAACGGTGGATTTGTATAAATCATGATCTTATTATTAGAATCATAAGAAATTGATTATGAGATACAGTTGAAGAGGTGGAAAGATGTATTTCCTGAAACAAGCTCTGCTTTCAAATAAGAACAAAGAAAGAAGAAGAATAAGAGAAGATTCTCATTGCACTTAATCAGATGAGATTACAAGAGTACAGGTCTCATATATATATATATATATATATATATAATTCAGCAAGAGGATTAGTTACAGATTTACAACTAATCACTGACTAATCCCAGTTGGTTACAAGTGTTAACTACCCAGCTTGTCTTCCACGTGTTTGTTTGGTGTAACTGCTTAAGGAGCCGTTTTGTCAACAACCCCCCTCAAACCAATGGGACTAGCAGTCACTTTGAGCTTAGAGTGTAAGTGCTGGAAGTGCTTCGGACGCAAGCCTTTGGTGAATATATCCGCAACTTGATCAATGGTATTGACATAGTGAATGCGAAGATCTTTTGAGAGAACCTTTTCACGCACAAAGTAATAGTCCACCTCAACATGCTTTGACCTTGCATGAAAAACAGAATTTAAGGCAAGGGAGATAGCGGAGAGATTATTGCACCATAAGGCTGGACAATGAGGAAGGAAGATATGAAGATCTCATAGTAGCACACACAGCCAACACAATTCTGCAGTGGTATGGGCTAATGAGCGATATTCAGCCTTGGTGGAAGAGCAAGCAACGGTGAGTTGTTTCTTAAAACTCCATGAAACAGGGGAACCGCCAAGAAAGATGCAAAATCCAGATGTAGAGCGCCTGTCCATGGGATCACCAGCCCAGTCGGCATTTGAGTAGCCTGTGAGATGAAGAGAACCTTGCTGAAAGGAAATGCCACAAGTGAGGGAGCCTTTAAGATAACGCAGGACACATTTGAGAGCAATGTAGTCAGCTGTAGTTGGATGATGGAGGTGTTGACACAACTAATTTACAGCAAAAGCCAAATCAAGCCAGGTCAGTGTGAGGTATTGAAGAGCTCCAATGATGCTGTGATACGAAGTGGGATCAGTAAGCAATGATGAAGCTGACTGAGAAAAAGACTGTTTGTGGCAGGACGGAGAGCCACAAGGTTTGGCTTCAAGCATAGAGGAATGAACCAGCAAGTCTTTAGCATATTTAACCTGTGAAAGAAACAGTCCAGTGGGAATGTGATAGACTTTAATTCCTAAGAAATGATGTAGGCGCCCCCAAATTCTTCATTTCAAACACCACACTGAGCTGATTAATGAGGAATGAAATGTATTGAGAATCATTGCCGGTAAGCACTAAGTCATCCACATACAAGAGGACAATGGTAATGGAGCTTGAAGAAGAACGAACAAACAGTGAAGAATCTATGTGAGTTATGGTAAAACCAATGCCAACAAGATAACCAAAAAATCTATCAAACCACACTGAAGGTACGTGTTTTAGTCCATAAAGAGATTTGTGTAATTTGCACACATGAGAGGGAAAACATGGATCCACAAAGCCTTGAGGTTGAGACATATAAATATCCTCTTCCAAAAGGCATGAAGAAACGCATTGGTAAAATCTAATTAATGAAGAGGCCATTAAAAGTGAATTGCTAATGTAAAAACCACGCGAATGGTGGAGTGTTTCACAACTCGACTGAAAGTGTCAGTATAATCAATGCCATAAGCTTGATGGAATCCTTTGGCCACTAGTCTGGCTTTGTATCACGCAATGGATCTGTCAGGATGATATTTGATTTTATAGAACCAACGACAACCAACAATATGTTGAGAATGATGAAATGGAACTAACGACCATGTCCCATGTCGTTGTAGAGCACCGAATTCTTCAGACATAGCACGCCGCCAATGTTCATGCTTAAAGGTTTCAGTATATAGTAAGAGGGCTCAACACTATCAAAGTAAACATGAGATGGTAGAGAAACATGTTTGGAAGCACAAAAGACCTTGTTCTTAGTAATACTAGACTTAGAGCGTGTCACCATCTGATGAAGATTAGAGCTTTCTGCAGGTGGACAAGGAGTAGCTGTAAGGGGAAATGTAACAGTAGGTGGCAAAGGAGGAGTGGGAGAAGGAGGGTCAGTGATGGATGGAGTAGGATCAGTGGGTGGAGTTGATAATGGAGAGGTTACAGATGGTTGTGGTGAGGAAAGGAAAGAGGCAGGAATTGTGGAAGAATTAGAAGAACGAGAAGAAACAGAGTAGGGACCCAAAATCGAGGTAGGAGGAGAAAGCTATTTAGAAATAAGTGAGGCAAAGGGAGGGTCGGAAAAGGTGGCTGAAGGCAAAGAAGGGGTTTGAAATGGGAAAGAATTCTCATCAAAGACCACATGCTTGGACATATACACCCTGCCAGTAGCAAGATATAGGCATTTGTATCCTTTGTAGTTCAAACTATAGCCTAAAAATGCACATTGAGTGGTGCGAGGTTTCAACTTGTGTGAAGAATAAGGGTGAAGTCAAGGGTAACAAGCACACCCAAACACTCGTAAAATCACGTAGTTGGGAGTATCATAGAAAAGAGTTTGCAAAGGAGAAAGAAAGTGCAGAGATCTCATAGGCATACAATTAATCAAGTATATAGCTGTAACAAATGTATAGCTGTAACAAATGCATCTGGCCAATGAACCAGAGGGATACCTACACAAAATAAAAGAGATAAAGCAGTCTCAACCAAGTGCATGTGTTTTCTTTCAGCACACCCATTATGCTCCAAGGTATGAGGACAAGAGAGCTGATGTACAATGTCACATTACTTAAACAAAAGATTAAATTTGGTATTCACAAATTCACCTCCTCCATCAGACCTAAAGAACTTGATTTTATTACTCAACATATTCTCAACTTGCAGCTTGAATTCAACAAAGATGGAGTAAACATCAGACTTACAATGTAATGGAAAAAACCAAGTGTATCTAGAAAAATCATCAATGAATATCACATAGTATTTAAAACCACATATAAAAGACAAAGGAGAGGGCCCCCAAACATCACTATATATGAGTTCAAGAGGTTTGTTAGAAGTAGAATGAGAACTAGAAAAAGACAGTTTGCTGCTCTCGGCCAATTGACAGTATTTGCAAAAAGGTGTTGAAGCAGTTCCACTAAATGGAAGACCTATAAGAAGCTTGTGAAAGATAGATCCAATTGGATGACCCAAACGTTGATGCCAAGTACAAGCAGTAGTTTTGACTCCTAAAAGTATAGTGAATTTGTTGACAGAAGAGGAGGACGATGGTGTAGACAATGGGAATGGATACAAACCATTCTTACTTAACCCGCGGAAAAGAATCTTCCCTGTGGACCGATCTTGTATAGAGAAACCATCAGAATTGAAAACAAAGAGACAATCCTTATCTTTGGTAAACTGGTTTACAAAAAGCGGGTTTGAAGAAATTGCAGGAACATGTAGTATACTATGTAACTTGAATGAAGTATTAGGTGAAGAATGAACAATAGAGGAGCCAGTGTAAGAAATATTCAGACCTTGACCATTACCAATGGCAATTTGCTCGTTGCCTTGATAGCTTGAGTTCACAGATTCATTTTGCAAATCATTTCTGATATGATTTGTAGCCCCTGAATCTGCATGCCAATTCTCTTTTGTGGAGGGGTTGAAGGAGGCGGCCATTGCAGAAAGTTGAGCAGGAGAATGCCGGCCCTGGAAAGAGTAGTCCATTCGGTGATAGCAGTCGAGAGCCAGATGTCTAGTGCGATTGCCAATCTGGCAACAAGGCTTAGAGAATGCAATCTGAGTATTAGAGGTATGCGGTGAGTTTCCACGGCCTCTGCCATTATTGTTTATGCCTCCCTTATTGATCGTTAGCCCCAAGTGCAAGGCTGTGATTGTAGTAATAACTCGGTGAAGTCCGAGGTCAATCCACAGGGAGTAAGTAATCACGCAAAACATGTCCTATTGAAAAACTAGTTCTAGCCTAAAAAAAAAACCTATAAAAATCAAATGCCCTACTTTAATTAAAAATTAATTACAACCAAAGAAAAAGAAAAATCCTAATCTAGAAAACTAATCTAACTACTGCATTTACCATAAGATTTGTCAGTCCAACCAACTGCAATAACTATGAAGATGCATAAAAATAAAAATAAAATCAAATCAAATCAGAGAATAAAAAAAATAGATTTTAATTCTAAAATTTTGCAACAATTACTTTGCTTAATGCCATCAAGAAAAATCAAGACCACCGCACCAAGTGCGCACTGTCACTATGCACAAAAATTCGATGTTGACCCATTGGTGAAGACCAAGACCCCATAAACTTTATTTATTAATGAAAGACCCATTACAAGCAAATAACCATTATAAAATTATTTGAATTAAAATAAAGTGCGTCCAACATTACCCTAGACACATTAAACACTAAACGAAGGAAAGGGACTCGCGGTCTCGAACGGCGATTCAACCGGCCCTCGTTTCGCCATCTGAATCCAAGCAAGGGAAGATGATTTCAAGGCTTGTCCGATGGTGGAAATCCAAGTGGTGGTGTGCCTTAGGATAGGCCTTGGATGAAATATTGATGGAAGGATGAGAGATGGAAAAAAATTAATGGAAAAAGGGAAGATGGGTTGCTGGTCATCCAAGAGGAATGGTGGGGATTGATATTCACGTGCAACCCCTTTTCGGCTCCTTTTATCTTTTTTGATAGCTTGGGTTGCAAGGTTTTGATTTGGGTAAGGATTAGTAGTGTGTGGTCCAATTTGGATTAGGATTAGGAGGGTTTTGGAAGAGTTTCAAGGGATTAGACCACAATCCTAGTGAAAATGGGATTGTTCTTATCTCATGGAACTTCCTCTCTTGGGCCCCACTTTGAAGAAAAACTTGCAAATATGAAATTTTCATATTTAATTCAAAATTTGAAATCATATGAGGAACTCCTTTTTTTTTTTTTTGGACATGTGATAGCTTGGTATAAGGGTGTTGAATTGTGTGTAATCTTGGGATAATTCTTGGGTTGCAAACTTCAAATCTTGAGGCCTATCATTTTGGAGATAAATTTAACAACTTAGTGCTAAAATCTTGATCTCCTTGAATTTGTTTCCAACTTGGATTGCTTAGCAAGATCTTCTATTTCTTTAAAACTCTTCATGGTTTGAAAAATCTCCTTAGATGGGCCCACTTTCTCTCTTGAAAAGATCCCCTCAAATCTGAAATTAATTTCATTGCAACCATGGAAAAAGGCCCCATTATGGTGCACATAACATGGAACGTCCTATGCATGGACGTCCATATCATTTTGTACTACTTTTTTTTTTCTTTTCTTTCTCCTCTCTTATCTTGTTTTGAATCTTGGCCATCCATCTTGACATGTAAGCAATATTTGTTGGAGAGTAGATAGGACACATCATCATCACATGGCTACAATATTTGTTGGAGAGTAGATAGGACTTATTACTTACCACGGCCTCGGCCACCATACACAATGCCATAACCAAAACGGGCATTGCCAAAGGGAGAAGCTGAAACAAATTCTTTCTTGTCACCGTCTTTAGATGCTAGCAAGGCAGTGGAATTGAAATCTGAAATATATTGTTGAGCAGCCTCTAAATTGAGTGCTTCACAAAGCAACAGAACATGTAATTCTTTAATAATAATAGGAGCAGATCTAGAGCGAATTGATGTCTTGAAAGGGCCATATTCATGGGGAAGACCATTCAATGTGTAAATGATAAGATCTTCCATATCAACTGGAAATAGAACAGTTGTCAAACTGTTGAAGATGTGCTTGATCTTTTTAATGTAATTAGAAATGCAAGAGGATCCTTTCTTGATCGTCTGAAGCTGCGTCTTCAGTTGGATAATGTGAGAGCAAGACAGAGATGCAAATCGCCTCCCTAAAGCCTGCCATACATCTCTGGATGTTTTCAAGCCTGCAACATGTGCAAGAACACTAGCAGAGAGGGTTGCATTGATCCAACATAGGACATTTTGATCCTGTTGAAACCATAGAAAATATAGCAGATTTATCTCCTGAGCGACTTGCCCTTCTAAATCAAGCAAGAACTCAAATGGACAAATAGATGAGCCATCTACAAATCCCTCTAGATTGTTCGCTTGAAGAACAGGCAAAAACTGAGATTTCCACAACAAGCAGTTGTGATTCTCAAGCTTGATAGAGATCAAGCTACCAATATTCGAGAGCGAGAAAGGTGAAGCAAAGCTAGAAGAAAGCAGAACTGACGAAGTAGTTGCCATGAGATGAGAAATCTCCAAAATGACAAAGAACCATGGTTTAAAATCTCGGTCTCGGTCGCGGTATCGGTCGGGCCGAAAAACCGATATGATATCGGTATTGGTCGCGGATATCGATCCGTTGCGGTCGTCGCGGTGTGAATTTTTTTTTTTAATCCAAAAAAATTTGCAAAAATATCCAAAAAATCCAGAATATTAGAAAATGCTGGAAAGCAATATTTTTTTTCCATTAGTAACAACAATAAATAAAAACCTCGGTCACCCTAAGTTATGAGTCCTGTTTATGTCGCAGTTCGTTGTCTTCTCTAGTATTTCATATAATGCAACCATTATTGGTGCTCATGATCAATTTATTAGTGTAAAATATAAGAAAATAAAAATAAGATATCTAAGTATCATTTAATACTAACTCAATCATCAAATAAATTGTGAAATCCAAGACCATGAAGATAAAATATTAAAATCCGAAACATGATAGTGAGATAAATAAATTAAAAGGCACTTAGACATTAAAAGGTTTATGGTTTACATGAAATTAGGGGAGACTAGAGAGAGAGATTGATGAGCATGACAGCCTAATTCCAAGTAGAGTGTCGCCTAGGCTAGATAGCATCATCATCATCATTTATTCGGTATGGATTGTTAAAGAATACATAATAGTTAAAATAAGGGAATGTGTTGATTTTCTTACCAAAATAAAATGATTTCTTCATGAAATAGTGTTGGAAATATGCAAGAGAATGAGTTAAGGAGAAGGGGTTGCTCTAAGGAGATGAGTGGAGAGGAAGAATGTGGGGGAAGAATGAGATAAAAAGTGAAAATTTTAGGGGTTTTTTACCATTATTTTATATTGGCCGATATTTTGACCGAGATGGACCGAGATGGACCGATATATCGGTTAAACCGATATTTTCAAAATATCGGCCGAGATGGACCGATATTTTGGCGATATTTTGGTATACAGTACCGAGACCGATATCTCACCAAAATATCGGACCGGTATGGGCCGATACCGGTTCATATCGGCCGATATGAACCAGTATCGGCCGATATTTAATACCATGCAAAGAACAGATCAAGAACTGTTGTAATTTGAAGAAAAGTAACTCGATCTGAGTAAGAATGCACAAACTCGTTGATGCAATCGATGAGGAACCAGATCTGATTGTAAATCTTAGAGATGGATCCAAAAAAAAAAGGCCTTATAGAGGAAGCTTGCAGACTAAGCTTTCTAAAGGAACCTTGCAGATGAAGCTTTGTGGTGAAAGATTTGTAGAAGAAGCTTTACAGTGGAATCTTGTAGAAGAAGCTGTGCAGAGAAAACTTGAGGACTGAGGGATCTGATTGACGTTTGTCACTTGAGTGCTCTAATACCATGCAACAAGCTCTACTTTCATATAAGAACAGAGAAAGAAGAAGAAGAAGAAGAAGAAGAAGAGAAGACTCTCATTGCACTTAATCAAATGAGCTAGATTATAAGAGTACAGGTCTCATATATATAGAATTTAGCAAGAGGAATAGTTACAAATTTACAAATAATCACTGACTAATCCTAGTTGGTTACAACTGTCAACTACCCAGCTTGTCTTCCATGTGTTTGTCTGATTTAACTGATTTAGGAGTTGTTTTGTCAACATTTCCAACATGTAGAATATTGGTATAGCATAAATTATTCACCAAAACAATAGTTTTTTTAGGGGAAATAGATTGCCCTCTAAATATGAAATTATTCCTAGCTTTCCACATCGCCCACCATATTACAAGAGCAAGAGAGGTTAGATCGACATCCTTATGCAATCCACGCTCATCCTTCAGCTCTATAAACTTACTCCACCATTCCATCATACCAATGTTCCTATCCAAATGGGATAGAAAATAAATAGAAGAGCCAAACCAAAGGGCTCTGGAATGCTCACATAGAAAAAGGGCATGTTCCATAGACTCTTCTTCAAAGCCACAAATCGGGCAACTTGTAAAAGACATAACCAACTTATTACCAATCCATTTTCTAACAATAATAGCTTTTCTTAGGCATTTCCATCCAAAAAGCATGATTCTTAGAGACAACTGGTTCTTCCAATACATTTTTCGATTTATTCTATCAGGGACATTATTATTAGTACTTTTAGACAAGATTTTGTAAGAAGACTTAGTTAATAGGTTCCCATCTTTACAGTTGTCCACACTCTCTTGTCATTAGATTCCGATTTTGGAATATAAATTTTACAAATATCTTCAATATCCTAGGGGTTATTAAAAATGTTGGATATCTTAGAAATATCCCACTCTATACTATCATTACAAAGGTCTTTGACTTTCAAATCTAGGATATTCAATTTCAAATATTAATTGATTACATTAAGGAGAATTAAAGGGTCTTCATTTTTTATCACCTTCCGTAAAAGGTAGGGGCGGACTCAAGAAACTCAACTCGAGGGGGCTATATGTAAAAGAAATATTGGGAGAAGGGACAAATATAAAAAAAGAACATATTAATTTTCAGAATCTTCTGGGGATTTTTAAACATTTTTCAGGTATGGGTGGGGGCTTCAGTCCAAAAATCCTTGTACCTAGGTCCATGCATGGTTAAAGGAGAGTTTATTAGATGGCCATTTTTTGATTGATCACCTTTTCTTTTTTCTTGAGTTGTAGTCACGTCTAAGAATAAACTTCTTAGAATTCCTAGAAATTGAATTTCATGAAAAACAAACAATAAATGAGAATGTCTGCACGGATTTCTCAAATCACCTGTGGGGCTAGCTGCATGTCGCATAGTTGAACAACATTAGAGCTAGGCATGTCAAATGGGCCGGGCCGTGCGGTCAACGAGCCATGGCCCGACACGGCCCACAGCGCACTGCCCGTGACATGGATAGTGCTGGGCTAAGGCGCCTGGGCTTGTTGACCCATTTGGCCCGACACGCCTGGCCCGTAGGCTAGCACCTGCGGCCCGCCAAGCCCACCAGGATCGGACCATCAGCTCGCCCAACGGCCAAAACGTCCTTTTTTATTATAAAAAAGTCAATTTGACCCCCCCAACAACTATAAAACGGTCATATAAGGGGTGTTTTGTGTCATTTTTCATTTTACAAAGTATATAAATACCCTAACCCTCCCATTCTCATTCCTCACCAATTTACACAACTCTCTCACTTTTTATACATTCTCTAGCTCTCTCTCTCAAAGCATTCAACTCTGTCACTCTCTCTAAGAAGTTTTTGGAGTGTCAAATATTAAGTCATCAAGGGACAAGATTAAAGAGGCCTTTAAAGATATAGAGGTATTTATATTATTTAAATTTGAGATTCCATATATATATAAGTTTATATTATATTATATTAACTCTCATTTTCTCCCCTTTCTTATATTAATTATCACAAAAGAAGGCTATTAGCCTATTACTGTTATTATTTATAAATTTTAGTTTTTGAAATATGGCTAGAAGATTTCCCACAGAATCTTCTTCCGTTAATTTAGGGGTAGAAGAAGATTTTATTGAATTACAAGATGAAGTAGGTGATTTACCACCTCTATTTCCTTAGAGTTCCATAAACCAACCAAGAGGTATAGAACTTCAGTAGTTTGGGATATGTATACAAAGTTTGATGTTATTGAAAATGAAAAGAAAGTTGAAAAGGAAAAATAAAAAATTTGTAGTAAGATTTATTGTGCCGATTCAAAATTGGGTACTGGCCATTTGTCAAGACATAGGCAAAAATGTTTAGCCTTACATAAGCCGGCGGATGCAGGGGCAGGGACGCCTGGTTCACAAACTCAAATTTCTACTACTGGTGGTGGTAATAGTAGTAGCAGTTTTGGTCTTTTTTCTTTTAATGCACAAAGTGCTAGACAAAATCTTGTTAAAATGATTGTATTTTTCGAATTACAATTTTCTTTTGTTGAAAATGAGTTTTTTAAAGAATGGGTCCAGAAATACTGTCAACCACAATTTTACAGTATTTCAAGAAATACAGCAAAAAATGATACTATTAGACTCTGGCAGGAACAGAAAATAAATATCAAAAATTACCTTGCCAAAATTCCTGGTAGAATAACCATAACCACAAATATGTAGACTTCTAAAGGGCTGATAGTTTTCTTTGTATTTCTGCATATAACATAGATGCAAAATGGATTATTAATAAATGTATAATTAGTTTTAGCTGTCTTGAATGGCCACACAATGGCACTAGAATAAGTACATTTATTTTTGAAAAACTAGATGAATACAATATTAAGGAAAAAGTTATATCTATAACTTTAGATAATGCCAGTAATAATACAGTTGCTACACAATGGCACTAGAATAAGTACATTTATTTTGGAAAAACTAGATGGATACAATATTAAGGAAAAAGCTATATCTATAACTTTAGATAATGCCAGTAATAATACAGTGGCTATTGAATTAATGAGAATGCAGATGCCACTAACAACTTTGATAGATAGCTCTATCTTCCAAAATAGATGTGTATGTCACATCTTAAATCTCATTGCAAAGGTTGATTTAAAGCATATTGTAAGTTACACAGTTGGTATTAAAGACATTGCTAGATTTATTTTTTGCTCCGCACAGATAAGACAATTGTATGCCCAAATATGTTCGAGGAAAGGCATATCAGCTATATGATGAGGTAGAACATAGATGGAATTCTATGTATAATTTGTTAAACAAGGCAATTACCGGAAAACTATTTTGAATGAATAGTGTGCTTTTCATGCACAAGATTTGATGATTAGTGATTAACATTGGGAGTTATGTACCCATATAAAAGATTTATTAGAAGTTTTTTTATACTTCAACATTATTTTTTTCCGGGATATATTATCCCACTCTAATGAAGATTTAATGAAGCTTTTTAAAATTACTTTACAACTCAATAGATTTAGAAATCATTTTTTACTTAGTTGCACTATTAGAAACATGGAAAAAAATTTTAATAAATATTGGAAAAAGGCTCCAATGACATTTTCTTTAGCTACTTTATTTGATCCTAGGTTAAAATTAAGTGGTGTACAGTTTTTTATTGATGGAATAAATAAAAATATGAATTCTATAGATTTAAATATTTTTCAAATATATATAATGGCAAATTTACAAGCACTTTTTCAATTTTATGATGAGCAAATGGGTATAACTGGGCTTAGTATGGGCCATTCAGAAGTCCAACAAACGGGTGTTGGTGAGTGGGATGTATAGTATTCTTCCCTGTCCACGGGCATGGCATCCAGCTTAAGCTCAAGTAACACAGTGACAGAGTTATAATCGTATCTTAACATCGGTATAATACGGGTGCAGGATGCATCTAGTTTTGACCTTTAGCCTGGTGGAAGCAACAAGAAAGCATTTATCCGGCGTTGGCTGCCATGGCTCGTGATCTATTGACTATTCCAATGTCTTCTGTAGTATTAGAGCAGGCGTTTACTGCCGATGGACGTGTGATGGATAACAGAATAACAAATCTAACTGAAGAAATGGTAGAGTATTGTGTTTGCCTACGAGATTGGCATTTGGCAGATAAGAGGAAGCAAGAGCATAAGAGGAAGCAAGAGCTGACATCAATGGAAGATTATGATCCAGCAAAATACATTAGTGGACTACGCATTGTAATTTGTAAATATATAAGCTTTTCATTCTTTTTTTATTTTTATTTTCTAAAAAAGATTGTAAGGTTTTGAAGGTAATCATATTTAGAAACATTCAAGAAGTTAAGATTCAAATGGTTATCTCTTCTCAGTGGAGTAAGTCGAGTTTGACCGAACCACTTAAATATCTTTTTCATTCTCCGTACTTGTGTTCTAATTTTTATTTTTAATATTGAAAAGAAAAAACAATCGGAAAAAAGGATGAAGGAGGCACGCCTGGCCCGGCACAGCCGGGTTTTTCCCTGGTGGCCCTGCCGGCCTGGCCCATGGCACGGGCTGGCCGAGGTTGGAGGGGGCCGTGCCGGGCAATTGCCAATAAATAATTAAAAAAAGGCGATAACCGAAAGAAAGAATCAATATAAAGTGTTGGGACAAATAACGGTGCTTATGTACATTAAGTAAATTGAATAGAATGGGAGACTGTTAGGGATTTTGTATTTGTAATTTGATGGATGCATTATCATTCAAGCATCATTTGATTTGCACACATATGCATTGATTTTAGAAAATCTTGAAATCCTATTTTATACATGCATTGTTTTTTAAGAGTTGTAAAAGTATTGATTTATGCATGTTTTGGTTTTAATCTTGGATGCATTTGTTTTTTAAAAGAGTTTTTAGAAATCAAGCAAGCCTTTGGTTTTAAAGTTTTGAATCATTTTAGGCTTTTTGTGTTTCATGTTTTTAAACCACTTAGTTTGATTTAAAACATGTTTCTAAGCTTGATTTGATGGCCCAAAAGTCCCCGGATTTTCGGTTAGCTTGTGACATGAACAGTAACTTCACTATTCACTATTCACTATTCACTATTCACTGTTCACTGTTCACTAGCCGTTTGAACAGTAACACTATTCACTGTTCACTAGCCGTTGGGCATTTTTTTGCTATAAAAAGTGGTTCATTCCTTTGAAAAAATGGATGATCAAGAGGCCATCCTTGAGGAGTTTTGAGGCCAATCAAAGGGAAATGGACTAAGGGATGAAGGGGATCATTAGGAAAGCTAAAGCTTGGATTAATGAGTTAAATCACCAAGTAAGCTCTACTTTCCTTAACCATATGTTGTCATGTTTTGTTTTATTTTTGGTAAATCTTTTGTAGCATGATATACTATGTTTTGTTGCATCCTTAACATGTTTATGTTTTGAATTGATTCATTGTTTTGGATGCATCACCATTGATTCAATCCAAGTAGTACTTGAATTGGTAAATCTAAGTAGATCATGTTAATGGAAAAATCTTTGAAATTATATGTAACATGATTCATATACTTGGTTGAATCTTTGGTTGTTGTTTTTCAACATAAGAAAATCACTTTCAAAACTATCTTATGTTTTGGATTCAACATCTTTACAAATCATATGTTTTCATGTTTTGTTTTATCTTTGGTAAATCTTTAGTATCATGTTAAACTATGATTTGTTGTGTCCTTAACATGTTTTATGTTTTGAATTGATCTATTGTTTTGGATGCATCACCATTTGATTCAATCCAAGTAGTACTTTATTTGGTGAATCTAAGTAGATCATGTTAATGAAAGAATCTTTGAAATTATATGTAACATGATTCATATACTTGGTTGAATCTTTGGTTGTTGTTTTTCATCACAAGAAAATCTCTTTCAAATATATCTTATGTTTTGGATTCAATAACTTCACAAATCATATGTAACTTTGTTTTAAAGTTTCACAACTTGCTTTGCATTGATTGGTATATCATATTCAAGTTGTATTTATAATTACATATGATTTGTCCCCTAATTTCAATCAAATCTATTTTTATGTTTTATGAGCTACATTGTTGATTTGATTGACATCCCTATGCATCACATGTATAGAGCTAATTAATTTCATACAACTTGTGAATCTTTGATATCATTAACAAGTTGTTACTTTTAACATGTGACTTGCATTCTTTCCTCAATCATAAATGTTTTTATTATCTAAAACTTTCAAAAGCCTTAGGCTTACATTTATGAACTTTCATTTTCAAAATGATTGAGGACATCACACACACACATCATGTGCTTTCATCTTTGCATTCATAGTGTGTGTGTGTGTATTAGATTTTCATTTTCATATCCGCCTATTTTAGAGGCAAATGTAATGAGCTTAATTGAATCTCCATCAAGTGTAATTTAGACACTACTTAGAGAGATAACCAACCTTGTGGTTGAAGAGGTTATTGCTTAGCCTATAAAAGCATAACGTATAGGTTGATGTTAAGCCTTGAAAAACATCATTGTAAAGGTTATTGCTTAGCCTTGAAAAGCATATTGTAAAGGTTATTGCTTAGCCTATTGAAAAGCATAAATAGTGGAAATTCGGTGGGGTGTTGGATCACAAGCCGGTAGTGGATGTAGGCATTGAGGCCGAACTACTATAAATCCTTGTGTGATGGCGCTTGCTTTGTGGTGATTGTTTTTATTAAGCTTCCGCATTTTATTTGTAATCACCACTTGTGACTAGTTGATTGTTAAGAAGTTAAAATTGGTTAAAATTGGTCATAAATGAAGCTCACCCTATTCACCCCCCCTCTAGGGTTCGGATCCCCGGACTTTCAGAGACTAGTAGTGGTTTTGTTGGGTTTAGGGAAAGGATAGAGTTTGGGTTTTGGTCGCCCCATACAACCTCATCACGTTTACGAGGATAGAAAAACTCAGCGAGTTGACTCTTGACTCTACCAAGTCATCTCATTTTGATTAGGATCAAGTGAGCACCTTATTTTGATAAGTTGTTTTGAACCATTTGATAAACAGTTCATGTTTATTTTTAAATAATCATACTTGAGTTTTGGAGTCGGCAATTTAAAAATGACGATTTCAATGAAATTTAAAGCTTATGTTTTTTAAATATTAGATATATAAACTAAAGAATTATGCAATATGCAAGATTTTTTATTTTATTTTCCTAATTATAGTATTTCTCTTACATATATAAATATGTTAATCTGAATTTATTAAGATGAATGCATAGTATATACACACACATATTAAGTATTTAATTTATTTTTAAATATTATTTTGAGACTATCTTTTGAGAATTTTACTAGAAAAATCACCTTAGATGTGGACTACACAAAAAAAGCCCTCTTAGTTTCCCTCCCACGGAAGTGTTTTTTTTTTTTTTTTTTTTCTTCTAAGGAATGAGATCTGTGTCGATATCGACCCTTCGCCGAAAAAAACCTAGCTCTCTCTGTCTCCCTCCTCCTCCTCTCTTACTTAGTAGGAGTTTTGTTTTTCTTGAAACAACTTATCTTCTGAAACTAAAAAAAATGTGGCCTGAGAAACAAGAGTTTTGGTCTGCGATGAAGAAGATGAGAACATTGGAATCCTCAAACTATATCCATTTTGCTTTCTTTTGATTAATGTGTTATTTCCTGGAAAAAAAAAAACCAGATTAGGGATGTGATAAATGGGAGAAGATTAGGAAACAAAAACTAATTTCATCTTTTCTATTAATATTTGATTTGTAACATGTATTAGGGACGTGACAAACTGGAGACAATTAGGCTACAAAATCCCATTTCAATTTTTAAAGAGGGCCTTTTTTTATGTAATCCACAGTTAAGGTGATTTTTCTGGTAAAATCCTCTTATCTTTTTTTTTTTTAAATGACTGTTGTGTCACACTACATTGACTCAATTTGAGTCAATTTTTTTACATTAGATGAGTAGAATCTGAGTCACGAGTTTTCTAACCTTGTTTATGACTAGTTTATACATAATGTGTAAAATATTACACAGATATCTTGGTCATATCTTCCTGTGTTTTGGAAAAAAAGTATAATATTATTTTTTATTTTTTATTTTAAAAATGAAAAGATTTTCTCAGCCAACTCACAGACAAGAGTAAGTGGCCCCCAAGAAAAATGATATTTACATAGTGGCGTTTGGACGTAATTCGGATTTCGGACTGTTATTTTGGGGTAAATAGCGATTTACACAGGTCCGTTCCAAACAGGAGCGTCTCTTCAACACTTCAAAGATTCCCGCCATATTTGCTAATGACACCGGACGAAACTAGCCTCAGTTGAGCCCTCCCGCCACATTTTCTAACAACACCTGACGAAACTAGCCGTTGATATCCTGAGGGCATGCTGAATTTTGAAAAGGGTTTCTCTGTTGCTTTCAAATCTCACACTCTCCTCCAACCAAAATCCACATTATCCTGTCTCCTCCCACGCCTCGTTTCTTACTCTCCTTCCCAAATTCCCCAACACGAACACCCCCAGATAACAAATTCTCCCCTACTAAAATCCAACTTCAAAGGGCATACTCTCTCCCCCTCTGAACTCTTAAATGTCTACAGCAAATCTGGAAGGATTGCGGATGCAGAGAAACTATTCGATGAAATGCCTAAGAAGAATGTTGTTTTGTGCACGAAGATGATTCATGGATATGCAAAGAATGGGTTTCACAGAGAGTCCTTGAAACTCTTTTCCCAGATGCAGGTTTCGGGTTTGGTGCCGAATTCCTTCACCATGGTTGCTGTTCTTGTTAGTACAGCTGGCTTTCAGTGTCCGAAGCTTGGAGCTTCTGTCCATGGACGAATTTTCAAAAATGGGTTGGAGAAGGATTCGTTTGTGGGAACTGCTATGTTAGATGCATATGCAAAATGTGGAAGTATCAATGACTCGTATAAATTGTTTGGCCAAATGGATAACCCGAGTTTGATTTCTTTTAATGCGATGATTGCTGGTTTTGTGCATAATGAACTCTTTGAAGAAGCTCTGTTGCTGTTTAAAAAAGTTTGGCGGTCTGGTCTGATGCCAAATGCTGTAACCATTCTGAGTGTTGTCCGGGGTTGTACTGCTATTGAATCATCTAGACTTTGTGAGTCTATCCATGGTTTCGTTGTCAAAGCCAGACTTGATTCGAATCTTCCTGTTATTAATTCCATTCTTGATATGTATTTGAGTTTTGAAAATTTAGAGGTTGCTAATGAATTTTTTGGAAAAATGGATTCTAAGGATGTTATTAGCTGGACAGCAATGATCGGGTTTCTAGTGCGGTTTGAATTTTCTTCTGATGCTTTGAAATTGTTTCATCAAATGAGAGCTAATAGCATCAGTTTGGATATGGTAGCAGTGATAAATGTAATAACTGCTTGTGGGTTGCTGGGAGATTTGATGAGAGGGAGGTCTCTCCATCACTGGGTAATAGTTAGTGGATTTGGATCCGAGATTCCCGTTGTGAATTCTCTGATTGCAATGTATTCAAAGTGCTGGGATTTAGATTCTGCAAGAATTGCATTCAACCACATGGTTGAGAGGAGTTTAATTTCATGGACTGCGATGATTACAGGGTATGTGCAGAATGGGAAGTCCAGAGAGGCACTGGGATTGCTTATGAAGATGAGGATTGAAGAAGATTTTACTATTGATTCAATAGTATTGATGAATTTACTATCAGCTTGCGGTAAGCTTGCTTGTTTAGATCTGTGCAAGCAATTTCATGCGTACATTTTACAAGCCGGCTTTCTGTTGTTCAAGTCAATTCAAAATAATCTGGTAGCGATTTATGCAAAGTGTGGAGATGTGGAACTTGCTCACAATGTTTTTGAAGAGATGGATTGTCACGACATAGTTGCCTGGAATGCTATTATATATGGATATGGAATTAATGGCCAAGGACAAGCTGCTGTTGCTCTCTTTCATGACATGGAAAAGAGAGGTGAAGCACCTGACAGTGTGACATATCTGAGTGTGCTGAATGCTTGTAGTCATTCGGGTTTAGTTGATGATGGGTTGGATATTTTCAAGCAGATGCTGGAAGAGAAGAAGATTAGATCAAGGGGAGAACATTGGGGTTGTGTAGTGGACATGCTTGCACGCGCAGGGCGCTTAGAAGATGCCAGCAAATTTGTGACTAATACTGTGTCACAGGAGGTGGGTTTGAATGTTTGGAGAGCTTTGCTTGGGGGTTGTCGCATACATAACAATGTGCAACTTGCAGAATTGGTGGCAGATCAGGTGTTTCAGTTAGATCCAGAAGATTCAGGCCAAGTTGTGCTTCTTTCAAATCTTTATGCATCTGTGGGAAGGTTTCAGGAGGCTGAGAACTTGAGATCAAAGATGAGAAGGAACAGCTATGTAAAGAGTCCAGGGCTCAGCTATATCAAGGTGATGCCATCTGATTTTGGCTAGCAAGTACGTTCACTCTCTTTCTTTGAGTTTCTAGTATAAGTTTAGGGTGTTCTTTGGATTAGTTCAAATTCCAAGCAGCATGAATATGTAATAACAATTAATGGCTACTTATCCATTCAACTGTATTTGGGCATTGCAAAAATCAGAAATCAAATTCAGGTGGATACTTTATTTTTTCTTTTTCAAATTTTCTACCCTAAAACAATATCAATTTTTGTACGAGTGGATTAAATATCAATCTAATTATAGGTTTTGATAAAGCTGCATCCCACCTAATTTGGTTTCTGATGTTCATGCTGCTCCAAATGCACGGTGGGAAATAGATAGCCATTGTGCTCCCAAATTATTCGACACTTTTTTATTTGGTGTACATTTTAATTCATTATTATTTGAAAAGATAGAGAAGACGAAAAGAAAGAATCCAAACAAAGTTAAGGCTAGAAAACACAGCTTAATGAGTTCTTTAGAAGATACATGTAGATTGGCCAAATGTTAACATCCCGTATTAAAGGAACTACTCTCAGTATGTACAATATATGAACACATAAAAACAAATAATTCAGATGACAAAGTTTTCTCATGGATATAGACATTTTCCATCTTGTTTGGAATGTATGGAAGTTGATATAGAACACAGGAAAGAGTTGTGATTTAAAGGTTTTTGTGCAATCTTTCATGACTTAGTCCGGGGGGACTCTTGCTATATCCAATAGGCAATAGTCCATGGCACTTTATGCTGATAAAGTTTGGTGTCTTCCTCCAAGAGTTTGGTGTCCTCCGAGAGTTTGGTGTCTTCTTCAAGGATCCCACTCCACTTTATGCTGATAACACTGGTGCCATTATTCGAATTGCAAAAAATACGGTTTTCCATGGGCACACTAAGCATATTGAGATGGACTGCCGTTTCATTCGTCAACATGTTCTCTCCAACACAATCTATCTGCCCTACATCTCCGCAAATGATCAAATGGCATATATTTTCACCAAAGGCTTGCCCCGGGATTGCCATGATTATATTCTTTCCAAATTGATGCTATGTTGTTCCCTGCATCAATTTGAGAGGGAGTGTAGAGATCCAACAGATTCACAAACACAGGTCCACCATGACAGGCCCATAACCAAAAGCCCATCATAACACGTGTGAATCTTGTAAGATATTGTTGACATTCATACAGAATTACAGGATTGTAATCACATCTAGATTTCCCTTTCTAGCTAGTAATCAATTATGATGAGATGTAATTTAGATTATAATTAGAGCCTTTGATTAGGCAAGAGCTAAAATAAATGCACACGGTCCATCCCCATCTTTGGATGAGACACGGCTTACAATTTCTTCTTCTTCTTGTTTCAGCAATACAAGGATCTGTAGATCCTTTTATTCTTAACACACCTCCAATACCCACCTTCCCGGGCCTACCATGGGCGGCTCCATCCACTTTAAACTTAAGAAACTCCGATAGGTGGAGCACACCAAACTACTTTTTTCTCTCTTAGGTACACCCATCTTCAAATTTGTTCCCCAATTGTGTAAAATGTTTTCAATCTTCTAATCTGTACAATCCTTTCTAACGGACGCCCATTTAGCAATTCTCTATAGCACATATCTAACAAGACCCTACCAAGATGATTCCTTTTGTCTAAAATTTCTTTCATTCCTTTCTTTTCATATAGACCTAAGTATGGAAAAGGGAGTGATCCTCCACAAAATCCAGCCACACCTCACAAAAGCTTCCATTCAAAACTGCATGGAGTTTGCTATAAAGCGACCTCATGGTCAAATTTCCTTACAAAGTTCAGCATGAAGGCATCAGAAAACCATCCATACATGTTACTTCTTAATTATAGTCTAGTTCATGATATAATACAAAGATTTGAGTCCTGTCCATTTTGGGTGGAAAGAAAGGAGAAAGAATGGAAGAATGCGAGATGGTCTACCATTGAGGAAGATCTTTCTTTTGTACTAGTTGGTTTCCAAAATTACAAAGATCCTGTGATTACAATGAAACCGGTTTAGGAAAAATCAAAACAATTACACCCACAAAGTATTCAAGCCCGCCATATCCTATATCTTAAAGATTTCAACTACATGATACCCAAAAGATCCCTCCATGAGCTTATGGTGCTTTCTCAGCTAAAGGTTCCCAGAAGGACCATACTTCCAACACTACCCCTCAAGTTGGAGCATCAACATCAAACATGCCCAACTAAACCATTGATGCCATTTGCTCCCATGGATTTAATAAAAAAAACTCTGCAAATTGATCTGTTTGAAGCCAATCCTTCTCATGAATGAAATGGAGGTTGAGTTCAATGTACTCTATCCTTTCATGGAAGAAAAGATTGGAGGCTATGTGACGTACTGCTTGATTATCACAAAGAAGCTACATGGGCTGGGATACATACAAATACATTCTTGTAGGAGGGAGTGTAACCGCAACAAATTCATATGTGGCAAGATAAGTATTTTGCTTCAGTATTTGACTTGCAACAATTGTTGCTTCTTATTCCGCCAAGTTACTTAGTTTCCTCCTAAAATATGCGGTCAATCTGCATCACAATATTCAATCACTATCATAATGGCTATGTTCTCTGTATAGAATTACTTTACTTGCAGATAACTTCAGGTAATGTAGGATATGGTGGGGGCATCCAAGTGATGGACAAATAGAGCATGCATAAACTGTTTGATTGTACTATCCACATTGGTAATGTCTTCTCAATAGTGAAATAGATTAACTTCCAACCAGCCTTTGAAACAACTCTAGATCAGGAAGAGGTTAGTCTTGTGCATGGATCAAAATAACACATAGTATCAGTCGATGAATTGGCCGTATCTGATTAAGGCTTCATCTCTTCTTGCTATTTATCATCCTTTACAAGCTATGGGACCATATCAGCTAATAATTCGGGCGATCGGTTAATTTACAAAAAAAAAAACTTTCTCTTTTTTAATTTCTTTTGCGAGGAAAAGAGGTTGTAAACACAGAAAATGAAATGCATTTCATTATGAATTTGCACCCTCATTCTTTCATTTTATAAAGAAATATGCATTTACATCAAGAGATTGAGGGATCAATGTTTGGAGTGTTGGATGCGAGTTTTTAATTCAACAATGCTTCTAGACTCCTCCAGTCATTCCTTCAATAGTTTGTAGGGTGCATATTTGTGGACAAATTAATATTACACTTTGGTCAGCAGGAATCCGTCTTTGTGTGGTAGAAATGGACTTGAACATGCATGATTAAAGGGTGCCTATTGCCTAAGCAAATTGGCAAACACAAGGAGAACCAGAAGTTATGCAGCATGACCCCATCACGTATGAAGAATATGAGTGGGCTACTATACACCACATTAGAAAGCCATAAAGCTAAAAATCTCCTGGAAGCACAACCTAAGGGCCCATCTGGTCAATTCGTTTCTAAAGTGAATTTAAGGAGTCGTTTGTTTGCAACCATTTACGTATGTAAATGACTCACATGCGTAATGATTACACATATTTACATTTGTTTGCGCTCATTTACACACCTCATGTGTAAATTGTATGTGAAAATGGTATGAAAATGAGCACGTTTTCACACTTATATTTATACATCTCATGCAGTGGTAAAATGAATCACATTGATTTTTGATATGGAATGGAGTCACACCTAAAATGTGGACGGTGACAGTAAAATGATTCCGTCAACGAGAAGGCTTGGGTTCGAAACCCATTTTTGTCGGTTTTTAGTTTTCCTCATCTTATATTCACAACAGGCATACGGTGATGACTGTGCACAATAACTTTTATCCCTTTTTAAAGGTATCAAATCTCACTGGGAATCATCTGAAATGAATTCAAATGAACCCGAGCTAGAAGAGAAAATCGATCACAATTTGACCCGTTTTCTAATGAAACTGAAATCATCGAAAAATTCCATCATTGAAAAATTTTCATAAAATCAGAATTACAAATAAGTCATTTTTTATAGAAAAAACCCTATTTTTCACAAAATAGCATTTCAAATCAATATGGGTCCAAAACAAGAAATGTCCAACACAATTCCAGAAATTCATTGATACCAATAATTCCATATTATCTTATCATATAATTAATCTAACACATTAATCAACACTAATTAACAACTAATCATACTTATTTGAAACTAAATTGAAATTCATGGAATGTGAGTTGTCTGCATGGAATTGATATACATTGAACTTCATGGAGAAATACATTGAATTTATGGAATGAATTTATTTGTCTATCTATTGAAAATAAATTTCTTAAATTTTCACATGTAATTCAAACAAACGTGGTAAAATGAATCACATGCGTAAATGATGTGAAAATGAGATCAGTAGACAAACGTTGTAAATTGAAACGCATGCGTAAAGCTTACATATGTGATATTTACATATGGAACATTTACATGTGTAAAGTGTAGTTACGCATCTCATGTGTAAAAGGCAAACAACCCCTAAGTGAAATGTCACTTTGAGAGATGGAAAAAGAAGATGAGTATTATAAAAAAGAGGTTTTCTCCTATGACTTACATTTAGAGATGACTTTTTCCTCCTCCTTCCCAAAAACTATAATTTTCCCTAGACCTTCTCCATTTTTGGGGAAATGAAAAAACTGCCAAAATTTTCTTTTCTTGAGACATCTCCATTTCTTGATTTTTACTTTTTTCCCCTCTTGATATGATTTTCTTTTCCTCTTCCTTTACCAAACCCTTGGTCATTGCACCCTCTATGGCTCACCTTTATGTGTACAATCCACCTTTACATATTAAAGTGAAGTTTGATACGATGATCATATTGGAAGTGGTTGTTCATATGATCAACTTTAAACAATGAAAGGTGAGCCTCGAATAGGATAAATTAATTATCTCTCCATTTTCTTTTTTTTATAAAAACCGGTCTTTTTTTCATGATCCAAAAAATGTACATTTTCTGGGTCCTAACACCAAAAATCACATTGATTGATAGATAGTTAGGATGGAAGACTCATGGAATTTTATTTGTTTGTCTTTCTTGGGGCCGATTTCATTACATGAAATAATTCTTAGGAATTATAAGGAACCACTTTACCACTAATTTCTTATCCTGAACATATAATAAGGCTTGTTTATTTGCAATGAGTTGAGTTCTCAAGGATTTAAAGAAATGAATTCATTATTGTTCAAAAATTATAGGGTCAGACTATTATTTGGTTTGAATTTCTAAAAATTCCAAGAAACCCATTATGTGCCATGAAAGGGAAGACCTATTTGTTCACATTAAATTGAATTCCTACAAATTCAAAGGAGTTCATTTTACCATAAAATCTCTTATCTTAAATCAAAGAAACCCACTTTATCATAGACTCCTTATCTTGAAAATATAAAAATAGATCCTTTTGTTTTCATTGAACTTAATTCCTAGGAAATGGTGTCGTCATTTTTTCATTTAAAATAATTATTGAAATAAATTCATAAAGTTATGGACCATTTTTTTATTTGAAAATTAAGGCCAATCTTGAATTTAGCGTATATTACAATATAAGGTAATTGTCAAACTACTTCATTCTAAATCTATTGAATGTTTTGGAAAATATCAAACAATAAATATTAAAGTGTTTAATGATGAAATATTTTATTTTGCTAGTATTTAGATTTAGAAATATTTTATTTTGTACATATACAAATATTCTCTAAGATCTAAAAGAATATAAGAAAATACATCAACATGACAACTTCTCAATTGTATAATTCTGTTATATATTTTCATCCAAATCCATTTACACCGTTGCATTTTCAGCCCACAAATGCAATAATACAAGCTAGTTCTAATGTTTTCATTGACCAAAAGTCCAAACCTATTTATAAGAATGTAATTTTTTTTTTTTTTTACGCTATAGCCTACACTATGGGTATTTTAGTCCTAAAATGGTGTAATTGTAGCCGGGGGGAATATTTAGACTTTGAAAAGAGGGAGAAAAAAATTATCTCTAAGAAGTAAACTATAGGGAAAAACCTCTATAAAAAAATATAAAACATCAAAATCCACCTTCATGTGTAAGGACATGTGGATTCATACTGCCCCTCTTTCAACGGATTCATGCAAGGAGATGTGTAATCTTTGAAGGGGTGTAAATTAAAAGTTGAAAATGGGCGTATTTACACCATAGCTGTCCATTCCCTTGCGGTCATCGTTTCGACTTGACTTTTTAATGTAATGTTTTAGCATTCCAGTGAATTTGGTATTCTGTTTTGAAAACGACATGATTAAAAAATAAAAATAAAAAAATAATTGAATGCTAAAATGATACTAAAAATATATACATATATGGGAATTTTACCAAATAATTGTTGCTAAACCTGGATTAATTGGATTTAATCACAAATACATAAAAATAACAAAGTCGGTGTTTGTACAACGGTTTTGGACACCTTTACCCCTACTGCTGCTGAACAACATCATCATCCCCAAACCCCCCAAATCACCTTTTTTTTTCCTTCCTTCCCATTCCCACCGGCGGCTTTCTTCCTTTTTCCCCATCGTCGTCAAGGCATTTGTTTTACCTCTCCCCACTTTTCTCTCTTTCTCCTTCTCTCCCTCTCCCTCTCCCTCTCCCTCTCCCTCTCTCGCTTCCTACTCTCTCTTTTCCTCTCCCTCTCCCTCTCCCTTTTCCATTTCTTAGCTCCAGCTCTCTCTTTCCCTCTCCCTCTCCGCTCCTTGCTCTCTTAGACATTCCGACTGAATCCTCCGGTGGAACTGCCGACTGCTCCAACGGTCATCTTCGATGATTATTTTATCAGGGACATGTCACAGATTTATGCATATTTGGGGGATGAGAGGGTCTTCATGTTTTTCCCACGGGCTGTACCATTATTACAGATGCTGCACAATAGCCTTTCTGAACATGTATATATTTTATGTAAGACATAGACATGTATCTAAGAAATAGTGCCTATTGTCTGTGTCCGTGTAGTTTTCTTACGGCCCCTTCTCACTTCATATAGCAGATTGAGTTGTTTGAGTTGGTTATTGCTTTAGCCAATCAAATGAGATTGGTGCACTCGCATAGCAGACCAAGTTCATTTATATAGCAGTCAGGTTATAAGATGGAAGGCCACCACTGTTGTAGTTATCTTGCTTTACATGAATATACTGACATATCAATCTGAGCAACATCCATGAGTCTTTCCCATTGTTTAAATATCACATTTTAAAATCAAGGCCATCAACTTGCTAGATAACAAATTTAAGACTTAAAACTATAAAGGACGGTAACGATTTCGTTGTTGGAATATTTGCAATTTGGTATTCTTGATAACCTCCGTGAGCCTTTTTAATTTTTTATGTATCTCAATATATAGTTAGGGTCAATCTCGTTGCTGAATAACAAAAAAAGAAGAAAAATCTCTAAAGGATCGTAACGATATCGTTATCAAAAAATTAAAAAATCACTAATTTTGGGTGAAATCCGTGAGCCTCTTTCATTGTCTATGTATCTCAATCTATAATCTGGGTCAATCTCGTTGCCGGACAACAAAAATGGAAGAAAATCTCTAAAGAATCGTAACAATATCATTATTAAAAAATTTAGAGTTTGAACTCTCGTGAGAGTTCGAACCTTGGTTGTCATCTTCTCCGCTCTTCTCATTTCGCTATTCTTCTTACAAAATTGATAGAAATAGGAAAAGCTAGGAAAAGGGTCGAAATCAGACTTCCATGAAATGGAAAAGGGAGAGGGAGAGGAAAAGAGAGAGTAGGGAGCGGGACAGGGTAGGGAGATGGAGAAAGAAAGGGAGAGGGGGAGAAAGAGAGAAAAGGGGGGAGAGGAAAAACAAATGCCTTGACAACGATGGGAAAGAAGGAAGAAAGCCTCCGGCGGGAATGGGAAGGAAGGAAAAAAAAAGTGATTTGGGGAGTTTGGGGATGACGATGTCGTTCGGTAGAAGCAGGGGTAAAGGTGTCCAAAATCGTGTATGAACACTGAAGTTGGTTTTTTTTATGTATTTGTGATTAAATCCGGCTAATCCAGGTTTAGTAACAATTATTTGGTAAAATTCCATACATATAACACTTAAATTAAAGGGGATTTTAACAAAAAAATAACTTTATGTGGCCAGTACACCAAACAAGAAATTTTAGCCAATGTTGCACCAAATAGGGAATTTGTACAGAAAACCAACTTTTTTTTACTGTTTTTTTTTTTTTTCAGCGGTTGCTATCGATCTTCATTTTCTGTGTTGAGGGTCGACAGCGACCCTCGCTATAACAAGTGAGGGTCACTATCGACCCTGAGCAAGCATAAACTCATCTTCTTCCTTCTTCCTCATTTCTTCAAACCCAATCTGATGTTGCTTAATATAATGATACACAATCAAATCAAAGAATATAATAT
The DNA here is from genome assembly GCA_003546025.1 of Camphora micrantha. Lineage (NCBI taxonomy): Eukaryota > Viridiplantae > Streptophyta > Magnoliopsida > Laurales > Lauraceae > Camphora > Camphora micrantha. The sequence continues at coordinate 31,202,539 of QPKB01000009.1, read as the reverse complement.
AATTAGTATGGGTCCAGCTGGTCTAGACTCTAAATCCAGTAGGGTCGGTCCAGTTGGGCTCAGGTCCTTTAAACTAGACCTGTGTTTTGAGTCCAAGTTCGGTCCAGGTTTGGGTCTACCCTTTTACATGGGTAATTGCTGCAGCAGTATAACCTGGTAACATGAATGTAGAAGTGTCAAAAGAGAATGATGATGGACTCCTGTTTGTTATTAAAACTTGGAAGTGTCCACCTAGTACGTTAATGGAGTAAGAGTCTCCAGTACCTACCTCTTACTCTTATCATTACATTTATGCATTGGACTGTTTTCAAACATCCACCTAAATTCTACACTAATGAAATACCATCCATCCAATCTGTCAAAAGATCTCCACTTCATATCTCTTATTTTTTATTTTTTAATTTTTTGTTCTATTCAACTCATCTGCTGTGAACAGCCAATTAGCATGTTTGCATGAGTGATTAAGACTTAAGACAGTAAAGAATATGGTGGGGTCCACCTGATGAATGGTCCTGGAGAGAAGGACCATTTAAAGTGATGCTTGGCCCAGTAATTGATTCAAAGATGTCTTGATTTGCAAATCCTCTTGGACTAGTGACACCAAGACATACCCAATCACATGGCTAAATTGAGTTATGCGCTGGTGAGGCTTTGTCCAATGCAATTATTTTTGTAACTAGTTACCACTAGCAAGGAAAAGATGCCAAAACATGTTTTAGACTCTTCCTCTTCGTGGAAGAGATGTGGGAAAACCTCCTCAAAGTCCAATGATCTCCATCATTGGAATAGATTTGGGGAAAAGAAGAAGAAGGAAGAAGATAAGGAGCTTTTGCTTACTTAGGGTCGACGGCAACCCTCACTTGTTATAGCGAGGGTCGCCGTCGACCCTCAATATAGAAAATAAAGGTCGACAGCGACCACCGAAAAAAAGGGTCAAAAAGTTGATTTTTCTGTACGAATTCCCTATTTGGTACAACTTTGGCTAAAGTTTTTTGTTTGGTGCATTGGTCACATAAAGTGATTTTTTTGATAAAATCTCCTAAATTAAACTACAGTTTATAATTGACTATTTTTTTAATTTTCATTGCATATCAATGGAAGTATGAAATCTTGCTAGAAACGAGGCAGGACTCGTTCGGAATTGAAAATGGAATGAATTGAAATGACTAGAATGGACAATAATTAGGACTGAAAACTCTTTAGAGGGCCATCCCGTCCCACTCAAGACAAATTCCAAAACTTTTTAGTTAATTCTAATAAGAACGAAACAAAATTCAAAACTATGATTTACACACCATTTCCGCACCTTAATCATTCATGTATGAATGCATAAATCAACACCAAACATAAAGGAAAATGCGAACAAACAAGTTTAGGATGTGTTAATTAAGGTTAAAAAGAATTGAAGACCTTGGCTCTTTGGAGTGGTCGAGATAATTTGACATGATTTCTTCTTTGATCAATGGTCAGGATGATAGGACCCAAGCACAAACTCGATAATCCCTTCAAACTCTTCCAAAAACTCAAAAAAGTTCAAATTTCGTTGCCACATTGATTCTTCTCCCGCTCATTTCTGCTTCGATTCGATTGATATAGAGAGAAAGAGCGGGGAGAGGGAAAAACCAAAGCTTCCAAAAGAAATGGAGTTCCAGATCACCACTCCTTCTACAATCACCGTGAGGAGAAATCCCCGCCGTAAAGCGAGGGATACCCCTTCATCCAACGCTCCAGATCTCCCTGCCACCACTCCCAAGCTCTCCGCCATCAAACCCCTCTCTCTCGAAGAAATCCTCGAACCAGAGCCAGAGCCAAATCCTCCTCAAATCCCTCCTTCCCTCTCCAAACCTTCCGATGACGAAGCTCCCCAAAACCTAAGTGTCTTTCTCAGAATCCGTCCCCTTTTTGATCTCAAACCCGGACCTAAGAAAAAAAGCCCGAACAGAGGACCAAAATCCAAAGCTGAATTGGAGAAAGACAAGTTGAAGAATAAGAAGAAGAAGATCCCGGACAAGCAGGCCATCTGTTTGGCTGCGAATGATTCTCACTCCGTCACTCTTACTGTACCTCCATCCCTCAATGAATCCAAGCGCAAAAAAAGCGAGATTTACGATGGTTTTAGTCATGTTTTCACTGCAGATTCTCTTCAGGTTTTCTTCTCCTCTTGATTCTGTGGTAGGCATCTGCTTAGTAGCGTTTTCGGCCAAAAAAAAAAAAAAATAGAACCCTGTTAGCTTTTTCTGTGGTTTTTCATTTTCCTAGAGGTGAACAAATTTTCTTCGATTTATGGGTGAAGCAGATTCTAACACTAGGGTTGAGTGCGTTGAAATTAATAATGGAGTTTCGGTTCCCATTTCCTGCAGAAATTGAAATCAATGTAAGAATAGAATTCCATGGAAAGCTATTTCAATGTTTAAGGGATCATTTTACAACGTCTTATACAAGCGATGGAAGGACATTTCACTATGGAAAATTGTTTAAATTGAACCTGAGGCCGAATAAAAATGGAGTCTTCAAATCCCATTTCCTGCTGAAAAATATAATTGTCGTTGAAACTTGAAATAAATGAAAAGGGAAACTATTGTGTATGAACATGCCCCTAGGGTTTATAGTTTGGGATTTCTGTTAATGGTTGTAGAATTTGAATCATACTTTCTGCATTCATCATTTGTTTTCTGAAAATGTCTTCTTTGTAGAGCGAAGTTTATGAACGTGTCATGGAACCTCTGGTCTCTGATTTCATCAAGGGGAAGAACAGGCTGTTGGCTGCATTGGGGCCAACGGGCTCAGGGAAGACGCATACGGTGTTTGGCTGTCCAAGGGAACCTGGCTTGGTTCCTCTTTCACTCAGACGGATTTTTGATCAAAGTAGTGGAATTGGTGGTTCTTCCAAAGTGCCAAGGTAATTGAATGTGGTCACAGCGTGTTTCTGTTCTTATTAGGATGATTGCTTTTTAGGGTGAAAATTCAAAGCTGGACAGGAATAACTACGAATTCCACTTTTCAATTATCTTGTAATTTCAGTGAATGTTATTGTGAAGAAGTGACATATTCTTTCCTGTTTGCGTTTTGAATTTACAGGTCCCTATACTTATCAATGTTTGAGATTTGCTCTGAACGAGGAAAGGGTGAGAGGATATCTGATCTGTCTACAGATGTTGCAGATTTATGCTTCCAACAGTCAACTATAAAGGGAGTTAAAGAGGTAGCTATTTGTCTCTGTCTATGTGTGTGTGTCTATATATATATGTAAGTATATTGGAATTCTATAGAATGCCCCTTTCAGAAAGGGGTGTTTCTGCCCCGCTTAGCATCCAACCAATGTAAGCATGTTATTGCTTGAAATTTGCTGAAAAGGTGGAAGTAAGATGGTTTGAGAGAGAGAGAAAGAGATAAATAATTTATTTTCATTTATGAGAGTATGTAGGAGAATAAGAAGGAGATTTGAATTTGAGAGAGAGAGAGAGAGAGAGAGAGAGAGAGAGAGAGAGAGAGAGTCAACTTATAATAGTGCATCAAGTCTACTGCGTCTAGGATTAAACATAAAAATGTCCAACAAAATTTAAATTTGAACTATAGTTTGAAACGTTAAAGACACACATACCGGGTCTTAGGTCCACGGGTTGGAACCTTTATGGACCCAGTACTGGACTTGTTTTTATCAATCGGAACTTAAATTGGGTTCCGGACCCGGACCCATTAATGAATCGGAACCTAAAACAAGTTCTAGATCCAGTTTTTTACGGGTTGGAACCTTTGGATAATTGGATACCTGTTTGCATCCCTAGGTGCCATGTAGCTACAAAATGCCTCATTGTATTCAACCAATGAGACCATGCCGTGTTATTTACGTTTTAGGAAGCGAAGTTAAGACACCATTTAGTTTTTTTGGCCTGCAGAAAACAACAAAACGTATCATTTAATACTTGGGATATTTAGATCCTAATTTTAAGGAAAGAAAGCTCAACAAACTCCCTCGATTTTCTCCTTCTTTAAAAGACCTTGATAATCTTACCACTTTTGCAATCTCAAAATAGAAAATATTTCGATACTTAGACGTTGTAGGTAGGGATGTAAATGGGTCCCCAATTCACCGATTACCTGAGGTTCCGACCCATTAAAAACTGGGTTTGGGTCCTTATTTAGGCCCTGATAAGTAAACGGGTATGGTTCCACCTTGGTTCCTACCCGTAGACCCATATTACCTCAATTTTCAAGAATCCCTCCTAAGAATTAGTTTTTTTTTTTTTTTTTTTCCCTTTTTTTCATATCATTCTCTACCTGGACCCTGACCCGTTCCTATGGTTCCGGTTCCATCTTCTCATTAATGGTTCCAGTTCGAGAACTAGGAAACCGGTTCCATCTTCTCATTAATGGTTCCGGTTCGAGAACTAGAACCAAGAAACTGGTTCCGGTTCCATCTTCTCATAAATGGTTCCGGTTCGAGATCCTCTTTTATAAAATTCAAATTGCTGAATAAATACCTTTTAGTGGAGCCCAATTACTTTTGTGGTTGCCCTTTACTTGGACCCTCTCTTATTTTTTTGATTGAATCCAAGAAAGTTAAGATTATCTCCAATCCTCACTTAAAAATGATCTCCTAATAAAGGGGGATGGATAAAACTAATAAATGACAGTTTCTCCTTCTCCTTCCTCTTTCATTTCTCACAGTTGGATCAGTGCTTCTCATTGGCTCTTACATAGGGGTAGACACGCCCCTTTTTGAAGGAGGCATGTTCTAGATTTCTTCTCTCTCTCTCTCTATATATATATATATATATCCTCTTTTGTGGAGGCTTTAGTGTCATGTGGTTTTGTTCAATTTAATATCTTTTGCTGTTTTGCAGCTAAAGTAGAATGCTGCATGTTTGTTTGCAGGTCATGGTGACAGATATTACACAGGCAGAATGCTTTATTTCATGCGGACTGCTGAAACGTACCACTGCCGCAACGAATTCAAATAATCAGTCTAGGTAGATTTCCATTATAAGTGACCATTTAAATGTCGAAAGAAGTTTCTTAACTGAAACTGCTAATATATTTTTTTGATGTGTAGTCCTTTATTACCATTTTATATTTTATTGAGTTATTGTCATCAGGGACATAAATGGGTTGGGTGACTTCGGTCTAGGCTGGAACCATGGTGTATCAGATTCGGATCTGGTTTTTATAGGATGGATCCATTTCTGTATCTAGAGCCTACATGAATGATATGAATCCCCAGGGCTGAAAATTCCCCATAGTTTCATCTACTTGACAAACAAATTTTTTCTGCTGCACAAAAAGATTGAAGGGATGATAAATCAAAAGGCCCTCACTTTGCATTTAAGTCACTTCACAATGTAGGCCAAAATCTTCAAAGATATAAATCTCCTTTCAAATTCGAAACCCTTTGAAGCAGGACGATGAAAACTAGCCTAATATGATGCACTTGAGATCAAATAACAAATAACAAGTTAAAAAATTAAAAATCAATTTTAAAATAATGCTAATTTCACCCTAAGATATGCAGAATTTTGAATTATCAATTATGCAACAATGTGAGGATTGTGTACAATTCTACAAGTGCAAGTCCCTTTTCAATTTTGATTGAGGTTTCCAATGGAAGACTCAATCTCCACTAGCCTAGGTATTACCATATAAACAATCAGATTATTCTTGATCCTCTCAAGGATTTCAAGAATAGGCTGGGCTTTATTTTGGAAATACCTAACAAGTGGTATGGCTATAATCAATTGGAACTTGATTGGTTAACAATAGGGAATAACCACATAAAGCCAAGAAAATAGTAGGGAAGGGCTTGGTTACCCCAAACAACCTCTATAGGGGTTTGGCTAGGAACGGGGTTTGGATGGTGTTGGTCAATGGGAAGTGGGGTTTTGTAGGGTTCGGCCAAGGGGAGTGGAGAAAAGGGGTTTGGTTGGTGTGGGATGGAGACTAGAGGGGTTTGGCTGGTGTGGGATGGGGACTTGAGGGGTTTGGCTTTTGTAGGATGCGTGTATAGGGTGTGGCTAGTTGGAAGTTTGGCTATAGTGGATGGGAATTGGAAGGGGACCGGCCTGTAGTTTAAAATTATGATACCCGGATACTTGTACAAGCCCCATCCATATGGACCAATACGACACTTGTATTGATACCCGATACTAGAATGATGCTTCTAGGGTACCAGTTTGGCACATCCTACTTTCCAAGTCCATTATTTCTTATTGTTCTTTTAATTTGTTTACTTCTCAACTTACAACATGTTAGAAAGGAACGTAAAAAATCATTATTTCATTAATTCAAAAGTGATCTAAAGAAAAGATTCGGGCACCCATATCTCTATCCATGTCCTAGATTTTCAAAAGTGTCGAGTAGTATCCATGATCCATGTATTTGTGTCCATACCCATACTCATATCTGAGCATCATAGGTTTAAAAAATTGTATTGATTTCATGATGAAAAGGATTAGTAGGCAATGATAACATCTTACTGTTTTATATATTTCCATGATCGCTCTCAGTGGTAGTGTTGCAAAAAAACTAGAAGTTGATTTTCTTATTTTTAGGTCTTGAGCCCGCCCTAGGTTCACACAGTAGGGTAAGGCCCTGGGTAGTGCAAGTGCTCCGAGGGTTTGGCTTCCACGGGCCCAGCTCGCATATATTAGAGTAGGATTGAGTTTTACTGTTATTATTTATTTGACTCTTTATTATTATTATTTAATTTTGTTGTGTATACTAACCAAGAGTTATTCATTCAAAGAACACTTTATCATATTGAAATATGTTATGCTTCTACATTATGACATTGAAGCTAGTTTTTTTGATATTTCCTTTATGTTATGTCATGTATTTGCAGTCGATCACAATGCATCATCAACATTCGTAGTTCTTCCGCAATGCATGGTGATGAAGATGGATTTGCCCAAAATGACGCTGTTTTGACTATTGTTGACCTTGCTGGAGCTGAAAGGGAAAGGAGAACGGGGATTCAGGTTCTTATTCATCATAATAATCATGAAATTTGTTCACCCAACGCGTATCTAGTTTTATATTCAATTGTACCTTCCATATTCCTTTTGACATTATCATCATCAAAGCCTTGTCCCAACTATATTGGTTTAGCTACATGAATTTTATTTCTCCATTCTAGTCTATTCTGGGCCAAATCCTCAGATAGGTTATACTTCTTCAGAACTATTCTTACTACTTCTATATATGTCCTCTTCGGTCTACCCCATCTCCTTGAGGGGCATGCATAGAAAATCTTTTCCTCACCGATGCCATTGCCGGTCTGCCCTGGACATGTCCTAACCATCTCAAAGGAGTCTTTCTTAATCTATCACCTATTGATGCTACCCCTAAATGCTCCCAACTTTTCTCATTTCTAATTCTATATTTCCTTGTTTTACCTCACATAATGCTTACTTAAAGAATTCTTTTGACCATCTGTAGGGGGCAAGGTTGTTGGAGAGCAACTTTATCAACAACACATCCATGATTTTTGGTTTGTGCTTAAGAGTATGTGAACTTTTATTGTTTGTTGAACTTATTGGCTTGATTTGGATGATTGTGATTTCTTGGGATCAGAACTTCATGCATCTTGTAATTTTTTTGAGGCTACTCTTTATGTTTTTTATCTTGATGTTCGTCTGTATTCTATTTTCAGTCGCTGCTGGAGCATCAAAAGAATCCAAAAAAACCTTTGGAAAAGCACTTCCAGAACTCCTTGGTGAATTTCCTATGGCATTCATCTTGAGTTCATATTTTCCTAAACTTTGTTTTCTGATCTCCTTCTCATTTCTCTGAAGCATGTGGCTTGATGCCTTGGTGATTTTTTTAAATATTTCAAGTTTGAGGTCTTGGTACCTAACAATATTTGATTCATCACACAAGCATTATTATTATTATTATTATTTTTGATGCAGTTGACCAAGTATCTAAGAGATTATTTGGAAGGCAAGAAGCGGATGACTTTGGTATGTGGTCATTCGTATCTTCTAAGTTCCCTTTTCACCCATTGGATTCAGTTTCTATTTTCCACTTGTTTATTTCATTGCCTAAATTCTTCTTAAAGCACTGCTAAATTCTCCAATTAATTCACTATTTTCTATAACTATAACTTATCATATTAGTTAGTAATGTCCCCAATGATGCTAGACGATGAATATCAGTGTTCCCTTCAGGACCGAACAATATTTGATTCCTTTAATGTTTATTTCATTTGGTCCACCTGAAGGGAACACTTTTCTTGCAATTTACAGTGGTAGTCCCTAGTAATCACTTTTGTGTTAGTTAATTTGTGGCATATGATACTTGATATGGTAGGATTCTTCTACTTCTCTTTAAATTACGAAGGAGGCTTGTCATAACCAATGTTTTACAGCATCTGGGTCGGAGGAAAGGCTTTACAATTGCCTGAAAAGTGCAGTATAAGCCTCATAAGCATGGCTTTTAAAGGAATACTGATATGCTAGAAAAGTGTTTGAGACAATGATGCTAGATGATGAAAGTAGAGTAGCTTCTTCCATGGGTCACTAGAGGAATTCACCCATGAAATGACATTAAAGGAATCACTCTCCACTATGAGACGGTGTTGATATGAGGTGTTGAATATGGGAAGAGCTTCTAGAATAGCCAAGACTTCTGCTTCAAAGGGGCCTCTAATTCCAACATGCTTTGAGAAAACATGCAATACATCTTTTTTGTGATTTCTTAATATGCTACCAATGCCTGCTAACCCTGGTTTACCCTGTGCTGCGCCATCCACATTAAACGCTAGGACTCTTATTGGAGAACTCCACAAATCTTCCTTCTCATCTTTGAGACACCTACCGGTAAAGAAGCACCCCAATTATGCAGAACATTATCTATCTTAAGATATGCAAATTACTTTCTACGCATGCCCATTTCGCAATTCTTAAAGTCACTGTTCAGACAATACCTTCCCATGTTGACTCTTTTCTACTAAAAATGCTCTCATTTCTCTCTTTCCATGAAGACCAAATAATGGAGTATGGAATAAGTCTCCATAAAACAATATCACTTTGCTTCAATGGTTGGCAATAACGACTTTGCCGATAAAAGGGTTGCTTGGAATTCTTAATTTTGGTGATTTATTTGACATATCCATACGTGGAAAAGTAGGTTTTTAGCCCCTTTTGTGAGTCAAAATCCACGTCTGACAATTGGAGTTACCCAATACCCATAGATTATTATTATTATTTATTATTATTATTATTAATATTAATTTTGTAGTAATTCCTAATCATATTCATTCTCATAACTCCACATCCATCAAAGCATGTTCATCTCAACGTGTATTTTAGGTTTTTTCAAATAATCATCGACCGACTTTCATCTCCATTGAACAAGCAATGCCTCATAAAGATAATCCTTTAATTGAATCTGCATTTAACTACCACATCACATCTACTTGCTTGTCTCCACTTGGGATCACCTTTCTCAAGTGAAATTGTTAGAGATAAGCAATGATATATCCGTTACTATAGGTGAGTTTGCTTGCATGATTTCAATTACAGTATTAAGCTTCAGTATTGTAATCAACCTTAATCCCCGGCAATTTAGAAGTCAATCAGAAACTAGTACATAATTCTTTCATTAGTTACTAGCAAAACATGCCCGTGCTTAGCACATGCATTAAATTTATAATATTAAAAATAATAAATTTTTTAAATAATACTTTGTCTAAATTATATTGAGATGGTAAAAATTACAATCAAAATTAAAACCTATGACAATAACAAAAAAATAGTTGGTTAATTTAAAAACAAGAGCATTTTTAATTGTTTGAAATCAATTGAGTATTTTACTTCAAACATTCTTTTGAAATCAGAAGAATAAACCCATAATAAAACAATAAAATTGATAAAAAAACCACAAAAATGCAATATGAAAACAAAAGTCCATAAACAATCCAATAATGATAAAAAACTTAGAAGAAACAAATAAACCCATGGAAACCCAATGCCTAAAAACCAAAAATTGAAACCAAGAAATAAAAGAGAAAATATGAATCCATGTAAACCTATCACCAGAAACTAAAAGAACTCATCAAAATCGAAAAAATAATAAAATAGAACTATGATAAAAGCAAAAAAAAAAAAAAAAAAAAAAAAAAACATAGAAAAGGAAAAAACATGTAAGAAAGGGAATAGCTATGACACGATTGTATTGCAAAAATCATTGAAAATGAAATTGTGAGAATCCTCATGTTTCACTCACTCTCGTTAATTTGAATATGAGTCAAAAAAAATTCAAAGAGAAAGTAAGTGCAATTGAATTTAGTGAGTCTTCATGACTGATTTATCCTCCTCCTTATAGGATGTGCCAGTCTAAATACAACAACTAAATCTTCTTAGTTGGGTGATATATCCCATTAATTGGGGTCCTATCCTAATCCTTTTACACTTTATTAGTCTAGAAGGATCTTCAGACTTGTAAGTTGTAACCCATAGCAAACTATAGATGCTAACCATTTATACAAAAAAATAAAATTGTCAGTTGATTTCACAATAAGCAATAACTAATTTTGTTATTCCAGCTATTTAGATTTTGTAAAATGTTTTAGTAAATTATTTTTTGAGTGTATTTTACTAAATTATTCGCTACAGAAAGTTTGTTTGGTTTGATAGTTTCTCTTTTCTAATAGGTTGGCACTGATAGCTTATCGCGTCTCTGCATTGTAGATTTTAACAGCTAAAGCGGGGGAGGATGATTATGTTGATACGTCATTTTTGCTAAGACATGCATCTCCTTATATGAAAATAAAGTAACTCTTCTTTTACTTTTTGGATATCCTTTTCCTTTATCATTTTTCTGCAGTTTTTTGTTATTCCTATGTTCAAAACATCACACTTCAATTTTCAAATGAAAAATGAAATGTGGTTATTATTTATTTATTTGTTAACACCTTCCACCATGCCATGGGCTCTTATCATGAGGTAAAATCATATTTTATACATACAATGGTTTTTAAAACTTTGTTATCCACTTAACACCAACAGGACCTTTTCCCATTTAATTAAATTCAATTAAAAGGCAACAATGACATTTCAATTTTCACTTAATGTCTAGGCTGCTCTCAGCTGCTTGCTGCTACCAAGTGCATCCCTTTATGGGGTCCACCTGGGGCCACGACAATTAATGGGGAAGGTGGGGATTGAAAGATCTAGTGACACCTACATGTGTGTAAATTTCAAGTCTGTTAGATCATCCTACCTCCTGGATTCCTAGGCTTGAAGTTTAATGAGTTAATTTCAATCCAACGGTGACTGTCAGTTGGATGAGTGTCAAATTTGGGCTTATACCAATCCCAAAGTTTGATTTGCGGGTGTGAGGAGATTGGATTGAGTCATAAGGGTCCCATGTGCTAACAAATGGAGTGTGTGCATATGAAGACTTCCCTTTAAGTATTGTTGTCTAATATGAAAATGTCCTATAAGTGACCTCGTTGACTCAGCCAAACCAAGACAAGTCAAGCTGCTTTGTGTGTCAACAAAGTGGTTGGACTGAGACTTGTCCAAACGAAGTTCAACCTAACACAATCACCTATTGTGTGGCTGATTTGAGTTGACTTGAGAGGGCTCCTAGTTAACTCATTGACGTAATTTGAAAATAATGTAGACAAGCTGAAGGAAATATGTATGCAATAAAAGTATAGTAGATAAGTGATTCAAAATATTGGAGTATGGGATTATGGCGGGCTGGGAGCAAATGTGTTGGTCTTCCTTTCTTTGCCTTATCCTAATAGTATTGGTAAACTTTCTTAATGTGGTCCTTCACTTGTTTTACTGTCATTTCATCGGTTTAATTATTCTGCACATATTTACAATTTTACAACGCAATGAACCCTGTCGTCAATTGTTGATTTATTGTTTTACACAAGGGATAATCATCTTCTACTATCATGCTAGCTACTTAAAAAGTCCATTCTGTAGAACAAAAAGCAACTTCGTTTTTGTTTGTCACGTGCATGATAAAGCTGTGAGTTCATATAATCTTTTCTTCTAAATTGCTCTTTTTATTTATTTTACTGATAAATTTTCATTATTTCATTGCTTGTATCTATTATTTTAGTGCTCATAACATGTTTTGGTTTCACATGATGTTTATTGGTTTTAGTGGGTTTTGGATTCTCTTGTCCTTCCTTCCCCACTTTTTTTTTTTCCTTATGCTTTTGTCTACTTCTTAGGTTTCTTAACACTGAAGAACTCCCCAATATGCCTTGTCAGAAAAGACATATTCCTTCTTCAAATAGAACAAATAAACTTAAGCGGAGGAAGTGCAACGATGTTGAAACAGTTGTGGTATTTACTATCTCCAATATAATTCTATATTTACATAGTTCTCTTGCATTATGCTGTCGTTGGCATGTTTCTTATTTGGACTAGCGATTTCTAGGATATTGGGTTTATTTCATTTTGTAACATCAAATTTAGGACTTTATTTTGACAAGTTATGTACCCACAGAACAAACTCTATTTGCTACCTTGTTCAATTTTATGTTTCTTCATAGCTGGAGTTATAACTTCCATTATTGTAATACGTAAAACAATTACATGTAAGTGGTGTAACAATAATTTGATCAACCAGAAGTACGGAAGAAAAAAATGATTTTGAGAATGAAAAGGAATAAGAATTAGATCTATAGAGATAAACAGAGAATTTGGAGGAAAGAGTACTATGGACTTGCACCCTAGGGTTGTCACAGCCCCGCCCAACTCATGTTGTCCTCTTTGGCCCCCGTGCACGGGCAAGGACTTTTTTTTTTTTTTTTTTTTTGGAAATAGTTACTTTCATTAACAAAAGCAGCCAGGCAGTATGTTATAAAAAAAACTAAAGCAGGCAGTACAAGAGATGTATATTGACAAGCTAAAACAGGAAAACAAGAAAGAAATAGGGAAAGGACCCTTATAACAAAACTACTTTGGCCCTGCAAAAGAAAATGCTGGCTCCTTCCAATGCAACATTATCTGTTTTGTGGAGTATCCTTTAAAGGACAAGTTGACGGACACCCAAAAAGTGACTGAAAACTTAGTTTTCTCCAACAAGCAGCTATAACTGGTTCCAAACCCTTCAAAGCATCTAGAGTTCTTTTCCTTCCAAATTGTCTAGAGGACTGCAAGGAAGGTCAATCTCCACAACTCCTTGCCTCTAGGAACCCCAACTGGAACCTTCCAAGTCTAGAAAAGCTTTGGGAGGGACTTTGGGAAGACCCAGCAGCAGCCAAACCACTCAACCACTGAATTCCAAATAAACCGAGTAGTTTTACAATTCAGCACGAAATGTTCCATAGATTCCTCATCTCTTAAGCACATGGGGCAGCCATTAACCACCATCCTCTCCCTCCTCCATAGGTTATCCATGGTAAGAATTTTTTTTTCGAAGAGCCATCTGACCAAAGATTACTGCCCTCGGAGGAGCTTTAATCTTCCAAATGCTACTCACTGCGTTCCTCTCCCTCGATCTGTTAAATATAGCCGAAAAGAAAGATGAGATTGAGAAAGACCCATCATTTGAGGCAGTCCACACCCTTTCATCCTCCCCTCTATATGGGATGTACATACCATTTAGAAGATTAAGGAGCGAGATGAATTGAGATTCCTCATAATCCTTTAAATTCCTCTTTTAAATGGGGCTTCAAACCACTTGACACCAGCTCTTGACATATATGATTTGACCTTAGCTTCCTTATCCATAGCACAGTTGAACAAATACGGAAATTGGGCAGCCAATGTCCTGTCTCCAACCCACCTATCTTGCCAAAAAAGAATCCTTTCCCCACGACCCAATATGATATTTAATATTCTCCACGAGGAACCTTTTAATCGAAAGGGTTCCTTTCCATATTGCTGACGACTTTTTAGGGGTATCCTAGACATCCCATCAATTTCTGGGGAGACTATATTTCCCCTCCAATACCTGTCTCCATAGACCATCCGATCCTTCTCCTATCCTCCAAAGCCATTTGCCCAAAAGGGCTTGATTCATCTCCTTAAGATGCCTGATTCCCAAACCCCCCTTCTTCCTAAGATCTACAAATTGAGTCCCATTCCATCAAATGATACTTCTTCTGAAGACTGTTTCCATATCATAAGAATTCTCTTTGCAGCCTTTCTATTCTCTTAATAACTGAAGCCGGGCATTTGAAGAGGGATAAGTAATATACTGACATAAGAGCTTGTTGAGTGTTTTTTTTTTTTTTCTTAAAGAAGGATCTAGTTTTCTGTGGATTTTGTTCTAGAAGGTTTGGGGCAATAGGTTTTCTGGTCAATTTGACCAAACCTGAGTGGCTTAATGGAATTGTGGTAGCATTCAGTTTACCTTTTAGGACTTCAAATATGTTCATGTGTTGTATTTGTGGACATCAGAGTCTATAAGATTGTTTAAGCCAGGGGGAGAAAATTCTATGATGAAGATCCACTATGGGCAAGTGTTCAGCCATTATTGTGGTGCATTATAGGTAAGTGTTCATCCATAGAAGGGTTGTGTGTCTAATATCCTTAACCTCATAGAAAGTGTGTAATGCTGTGAGCATTCAATTTCTTCGAATATGTTGTGCAGCATACCAAGATGCAGTGTAAATCAGCAATGTTGCTGAATGCTGACTATGCAGTTAATGTGGAGCATATGAAGTTCTCATCTCCTTCATCAGTCAAGTTGTAAGAAAAAATCGAAGATCTGTCAAGGGTTATGTGTGCCAAGGATAAAGTTGAGAAAGTTCATCCCCAAAACAATTGCAAAAGGGAGTGGACATATGGTGTTTAGTCAAGCTAGTCCGTAGTATCACTGTACCAGCTTGAGGGAGAGTGTTGTGAAGCAGTTAATTAGGAATAGTTTACGTTTGAGTTAACTTAGGCTAAAGATGTGACCGATTTCTATCTTTAACATCTATTTGCATGCTGTAAATCGTGATTGTTGGGAACAAGCAATGAAGGACGAACTTGATGCTTTAGAGGAATCACACATAATATTGTTTTGTGTCCATCTAATGGCAAGCCTATTGGCTGCAAATGAATCTATTCTGTCAAGCTCAAATCTGATGGGTTGTTGAATCGCTATAAATCTAGGCTTGTGGCTCTAGGCAATCAGTAAGAGTACAAGATTGACTATGATGGGACATTTGCACCCATTGCTAAAATGACCACGGTCTGCACACTCTTGGCCATTTTATTATTTGAATCTTGGCCTTTGTTTCCAAATGGATGTGAAGAATGCTTTCAGTTATGTGGACCTAGAAGAAGAGGTCTACATCCATATACCTATGGGCTTATTCTTACTCTTGAGAATCTTGTTTGTTCATTGTGAGGATCTCTTTATGGACTAAAGCAAGCTAAAGCAAGCTCCAAGGTCATGGTTTGAAAATTTTCGCCTCTCCCTCAAGCCCAAACTCAACAAGGGAAGTGTGATTCCCTTATATTCCTTCATTGCACTCTCAATGACCTCACTATTTTACTTGTCTACATAGATGACATCACATCATCACTAGGGCTGATTCTGATAGCATACTTCAGCTCCAAATATCTCTTCATGCTTCCTTCTTCCTTTCATATGAAAGATCTAGAACCACTCGCATATGTTCTAGGTCTTGAGTTCCACAAATCAGATGAAGACCTCTTTATCAATCAAAAAAAGTACACTGAAGCCCTCATTGCATTGGCCTAAATGCAAGAATCCACTCTCATGGACACTCCCGTAATGCTCGATGTGAAGTATTGAAAAGATGATGGCAATCTCCTCACTGATCCCACCATGTATAGGAAGCTCATTGGAAGTCTTGTTTATTTGACCATTAGTCTAACATTTCTCATGTTGTTAACATCGTTAGGCCATGGCCCCACTTTGACATCTTTATTTGGCAGCTTTTAAACGGATCATTTAATATCTCCTTGGAACTCTGAACGTGGTATCTATTTCTCTGCTAGATCCAACCCTGATTGAATTGCATATTGTGATTTTGACTGGGCTAGATGTCCTAATTCCTAACAGTCAGCGTTCTACAACCGGATGCTATATCTATCTTGGTATTGCCTTGATCTCTAGGAAGTGTAAGAAGTAAGATATAGAGTCGCCAAATTTTGCATTAAAGGCGAATATTGTTTCGTGTCCTCTGCACGTTTTGAGATTGTTTGGCTATGGGGACTACTTGATGAACTTAGTTTTTCCCCAGCATAGAGCCAAATTCTCTTCATGTGGACAACACTAGTGCCATTCAGATTTTAACCAACCACCTTGTTTTTCATGAGAGGACAAAATATATTAAAGTAGATTTTCATTATATCCAGGAAGCCTTTGACGATAACGTCATTACACTTCCTCAAGTCTATATTGATCTCCAGGTTGCTGATATCTTCGCGAAAGCTCTATCGAGGAGGATGAAGCACCAACTCTTCTTTCCCAAATTGCTGTTGGTTGATTCACTGACATATGAAAGAAGAGAGAGGTTTTTTTTTTTTTTGGTTGGTGTTGGTGGGGGTGGGGGTGGTGGGGATTGTTATGTAGATACTCATGTAGACTACCATACTTGAGAAGACAACTCAGTTGAATATAACATGATTTATAACTATATCTTAAAATCAATCATCTAGCAACTTTAATCAATTACTGCAAGTAAGGGGATTCGTAGGGTTGTAATTTAGACAAGGTGATTGATACGAAAGTTACAGCAGGGATGCTCTCACTCTGGTGGACACCCAAATTCATTCCAATTATCTTTCTTAAACATCTTTGTGGCCGATTTGATAACATATCCAACAGTAGCATGCCGAACATTAGCATGTATTAAATTAAAAGGTATATGTTTTTTTTTTTTTATTCATTAATACTAATTTGACAATACTTGTAACTCTTTTTCACAATTTGACAAGTTTAGCATTGAAACTCCATTGCTCAGTTTCAAAAAAGTACATGAAGATTTGAATTCTTCAAAAGAGTATAAAAGTTTTCCACATTTCTTTCAATCAAGTCTTCACCATAAATTTTTTTTTTAAAATTAAAAAAATACCCTTATGTCGTTTTTCAAATTTTCACTTTAATAAATCAGTTAAGAGAAATGACCAAGTCCAACCCGAATGACCTAGTTCAGCTACCTTTATGCATAGATGGATAAGAAAGAAAGGTTTATATGCATTCCAATTGACTGAAAAACTAGCTTCATTAAATGGCTATGATCATCAAAACCAAGTTGAACCTTGGGCCATATGAGAATCCAGAGAAAAGAACCCTAAGACCAATTATAACATTCTCCTAGGTGACTGAGCCATCAAAAGAAGGTAATTCACCATCGATATGTGATCAGTGAGGTCCATTAAGCGATTTCTTGGGTTGGTTTTGGGGATGAAAGAAGATTAAGAAAGAGAAAAATTAGTCACAAGGGTCTTTTTGTCAATTCTCCAGATTTTGTTATGGAGAGGACTTGATTGAGAGAAATTTGGAAAACTTTTATACTTTTTTGAAATATTTAAATCCTCGTGTACAATTTAAAAAATGAGCGAAATTTTATTAGTTATTTGAAAATTTCCCTTATATTCAGAAAGGGAAAAGCACTCCTAGGACTTTGAAATGACAAATGACCTAAACAACGATGGCACTGCATGACATTCTCCATACTCACTGACTACTAGAATGCTAAAAGATCTTTCTTCTATGGTTCATGAAAATAGAGACAATTTCTCTAATGGCGGCAAGCAATCGTATGTCTCATTTACAGGTCCTGAAGACACAATAATATCAGAAGAATGTGATATTGCAGTGAAGTGATTTAGTTAAACTACTAATAGATACACGATTATCTGGAAGTTGTGGCCTATGAAGAACTGAGGATAGTGGCAGGGAAGGGGAAACACTAATTAGTCATTCACCTGCTACCTAAGTAAGAGAAAGATTGGTCATACTGTGGATCAATCATTTTGAATTAATCAAAATGAGCAATAGCCTTTCTTAACCGGAAGCAAGAAAGTGCCTAAATTACTGGATCTGTTCCAAAGTCTAATGTGACATATTTATGCAGATTAGGTGAAAATTGTGATCATGATCTCATGATTTCCTACACTATGTTTCAGGATATTTCTGATTATTAAATGTCAAGAGAATTTGGTTCAAATGTGGGTTGAGGAAACGAGGGCCCTGAAAAAATTTACAACCAAAAGCTTGTTGTTTAGAATCCCACAAAATACTCATTAAGCAACCTTTGTTGATATTCTTTTCATGTGATTTCTTGTTTTAATGTGATATATTAACTAATTATTTCTATTTGAGCTTTTCAATGTAAAATTCTATCTTTTTGTGGAATTATTTTAATTTGTTCAACTACTTTCTAATCCTTAAGTTTTATTCTGAAGGGTTCCTCCGAAATCGGAGGGAAGTGTGGTAAGGGAGTTTTTGAAACTGTTGGAAATGGTGGCAATGTAATTGAAGAACAGTTGCAAGAGCTTGACCTGCAACAAGATTTGGTCTCCCCTTTGCTATCCAACATGGAATTACAGAGGGTGGAGAGAAAAAATCGAATCATGCAGGATTTTTCAAAGGCTTTGTGGAATGTTTTAAAGCAATACAAGAAAAAACTTGAGGTAGTGATCATAAATTCATTTCTGTTTGAACTGTTTTAAACATCTCATTTACAGTGTTACTAAAAATAAATGTTGGATGACTGAAGCTTGGAGACAGTGGAGGTATGTTATGTATGTTTCAGGGATACAGCTTTCATTGTATTCTACACACAGGTTCCATCTAATTTAAAGAACCTGGTTTTGCAGCCAATGTTTGAATTGCTTTTGTCCTGCTGAACTAATATTTAGCTGTGGAATCTGAACATACAGCTAAATGTGTTCGAAGCAGAATCTATATTGTGGGCCTTTCATAGACAATGGCAAACTGTTGTATTAAAAGCTCCTGTGATTGGTGATGTCCCTAAAAATTACTTCTGACTAGATACTGCCTGATTAACTGGAAGAGACCCTTTTCTAAACCTTATGGTGGATATCAATTAATGTGATATTCTGCTATCAATTATCTGTATATATGACTGATATTCAAGTGCTTCATTATTCATGAGTGGAGGGCCGGATCCGTAATATTTTGCCTTTGTGAAAAGTAGGGTTATTGTTGCCAACACTCTTATGGTCGAGTGGTGTTGGCACTTGGCACCTCAGTATCACACATATGCCCAGGAATCGATCCCTGGGTCTTAAGGTTGGTAGTACCACTCTTAGCTAGTGGGCCAACCTGGCAAATAAAATAAAATAAATAAATAGGTCTATGTTGGGTTCTTCTATCATGCATCACAATGTGTGATGCATCCAGATGTAGATTGCCCCTCTTCATAGAAAATTCTGTATTGTTTCTAGGGGATTTTCTTCATTGCTTTGATTAATTCTTTGATGCAGTCAAGGGAAGCCAAGTGATTCAATTGTGAAAATCCACTCACACATGGAGAAAAATAAAGATTCAATTTTGAAAATCCACCATAGATCTTCAATCCAATGGTATATATTCAATCCAATGGGATATATTCAATCAATAGGAGAAGAGATAGAGAAGTGCACAGTAAAGCAACTTTATTGAAGAGAAAATTATCAAAAAAGAAGTCTACATGGATGTTCCATTACATGCCTTTAAATAATGCTCAAAAGGAGAATACCATTGAGAAAATCCTAGATTTAATGTGAGGCTTCAATCTCATCTCTAAACAATGAAATCCCTAAATATTAGGAGCCCAAATAAATGTGAAATGATGAAAAATGTAATCCCTAAACCACCAAAACAAAGTAGGAAAGAGGTGTGTCATGAGTCTTCAGAGATATCATGGAGTGTTGATTTCTTTGCTATTTTCATAGAAAAATCCACGCACCCTATTCTATCTTAACCATGTAAGATTCCTTAATTAAAGGATTCTCATTCAACCCAAATATGGAAAGTCTAAGTATGAAATAACAAAACGAAGCCAAGAGGGATTTGGTTTCTGCACTTGGGACCCGTTTTGGTATATTGCCCCCCTATGAACAATTGAGACTCCAGTGGCCTTTTTGGACTAATCCAATGGGGCCATTAGGGTACTGAATTTATCCTTTTTTAAAAGTTCAGAATCATTACAATTTATCTGTCAATTTATTTTGGCCCATCTCAACCATCCATTTTTAGATTTAGCCCATTTCGTTTGAATGACCCCCATTAAGATGGACCAGAAATCCTTCTAATTGATTAAATCGATCCATATAACCGAGGGAGTGATCAATCACATGATCCATTTGATCTAGGCCATATGCTTCTGTGTCTGTCTTGGATTGTTAGCTTTTGGTCCGTTATAATTGGACATCTTGTGTATACAATAAATGCTTTTTTCTTTTTTTTTTTGACTTCGTTTTCTTCCCCCCTGTTTGCAACAGGTCTCAGAAAATGAAGTTCAAAGTCTACAAGAAAGCCTCAGAAATGAAAAGGTTCTGTTCTTGGATATGGAGAAGCAACTGAACAAGTTGAAGTCCAGTTGCTCATGCCATGCTCGATCTTCAAGAAAGATGTCTTCCAACAGTGAGGTTATTCTTTTAGTTTGTGTGTATCTATTGGTGGTTACAGTTTTATTTGGTTCAGCCCAGTAAATTTTTTTTAACTGATGATTTTCTGTTTACTGTAGGTAATTTCCACAAGTTCTTCTTGTGTTGATAGTTATACAACAAAGGAGGCTTCTGAACATAACAGCAACCGGGCTATAAATGACCCCTCTTTCAGACAGAATCTTGAAGTAAGCATTTACTTGGATTTTCACTGACTCTTCTCATTTGTGGTGTTTTGAATAAACTGATGATTTTCTGTTTACTGTAGGTAATTTCCACAAGTTCTTCTTGTGTTGATAGTTATTCAACAAAGGAGGCTTCTGAACATAACAGCAACAGGGCTATAAATGACCCCTCTTTCAGTCAGAATCTTGAAGTAAGCATTTACTTGGATTTTCACTGACTCTTCTCATTTGTGGTGTTTTGAATAAACTGATGATTTTCTGTTTACTGTAGGTAATTTCCAGAAGTTCTTGTGTTGATAGTTATTCAACAAAGGAGGCTTCTGAACATAACAGCAACCGGGCTATAAATGACCCCTCTTTCAGACAGAATCTTGAAGTAAGCATTTACTTGGATTTTCACTGACTGTTCTCATTTGTGGTGTTTTGCAAGGACTGAGAGCTTTTCTTTACTCAGATGGGAAACTCTAATGAGATTGTAGGGATTCAAAATTTCAACAGAATTTAAATGTGAGAATTATGAGGTTCTAAAACCATAACTGAGGAGATGGCCACATTTTTATTTGGTTTAGTCCATATGGGAAACTAGAAGGATATCGTAGGGGATTCAAAACTTTCAACAATAGAATTTAAATGTGAGAATTATGAGGTACTGAAACCATAACTGAGAGGAGATGGTCACAGTTTTATTTGGTTTAGCCCAGTAAGATTGTACAAACTGACAAGTTTCTGTTTACTGTAGGTAATTTCCACAAATTCTTCTGGTGCAGATGGTTATTCAACAAAGAAGGGTTCTGAACATAGAAACAGGGAGATAAATGACACCTCTGTCAGACAGAATCTTGATGTAAGCATTGACTTGAATTTTCACTGACTGTTCTCATTTGTGGTGTTTTGCAAAGACTGAGACCTTTCTTTACTCAGATGGGTAACTCTAATGAGGTTGTGAGGGATTCAAAACTTTCAACAACAGAATTTAAATGTGAAAATTATGAGGTAAAACCAAAACTGAGAGGATGTGAACCATTAAATAATGCAGTATCATTTGAGTCAGACTCAGATATCATTTATTACTCCTTTTGAGCTTTACTGTTCTATTATGTAATTGACATGAACAATTAAAATGACTTACAGTCTTTGGATTTGAAAGCCGAAAGCTTTAATGCTATAGAATGCACTGCTGAAGATTTGGCCGGGCTGGAAGTGAGTGGCAAATCTCCCATTGTGGATACAACGGGTTTGATTCCATGAACTACTTTTTTTTTTTTTCTTATATTAACGCTTGGTCTTATTAAATGCTAGTCTTAATAGATCTTTAGGTGCTGTTCGGTTATAACCTAATGGAGTATCCCATATAAAGCATGGCTCGTTGCTCTGAATCTTTCATAGTAGATGCATAATATCTTTTTCATCTGCAAACTTGTATTCTCCCAAAATAAAAATAAAAAATAAAGTTAATTCCTTTGTTTGAGTTTATGAAACTTTGTCTTGGAAGTAAAACTTGGTTTGTGATGGAATTGTAGGACGCAAGTACTGGTTCTTGGAATCTTCTAGTTGTACAATAAATCTAGCAATTGTTTTTATCTGAACATCCTGTTTGCCTGAAACAGGATGCAAGCTGTCAGTTCCATCTGTCACCCCATGTGATCTTCATGTCTTGGATCAAGAAGGAAGCTGTGTCTTGGTTCCATATCTGGATAAAAATATATTATCGGATGCGATGGACAATGATAGATCTCAGGTAATTTCTAATTCGAGTTGTAAGTATATAGTTACTTTCATTGTTGGGTGTATTTACTATTATAATAGATCTGATTTTTTATTTGTTGTGCAATTTTAAGTTGTGTATGCAACTTTAGCTTGAGATCTGAGAGAATAACAGTTGATCACTGATAGGGGGCTGTGATACTCGAACTTCTAGGGTTTCTTCAAATTCATCCTTATGTTCAGCAACTGTGAAATCTCCTTGTCTCGACTTAAAAAGTTGTTGATAGTGGACTTCATTCTTAACATATCAATCTCCATAATTAAATTTGTACAGAATTCTTTGAAGTCCTTTGAAAACTTCAATAATTTCCAATTTCATAATGACTTGGATGTGAGGACCATAAATTATTACTCTCTTTGGAAAAACGGACTGACTTGCTGTGAAGATACTGCTGTCAGGAGTGTGTAGAAGAAAATAGATCGTTAATCGGAGTCTGGGTGGATTGATCTTCAGCTTTGATACCAAATGATAGGGAATGGGGATCAATGCAGGGTGGGAAGGGATGAAGATGAAAGATGTAGGGGATAGGTTCAGACCTCAAGTCTGAAGTGGCGTGGCTTCGCACCTGATGGCCTCACGCCATACCCTTTCCAGGGGAGAGAAGAGTAAAGGCTCAATCTTTTTTCATTAATCATAATCTAATAGCTAAGGAGGCCTTACATTGCTTTATATAATAAAGGAGAACACCCTGGATCTAATCTTAACCCTTTAAAGTTTAAACACATTACTGGTCGAGATTAAAATATCTAAACTAAAACAATTTAAAACCATAACTATAAATAAAAACTCTAAATAAAAATAAAATAGATGGGCTGGTATGTGGGCTGGGCCAAAAGGATTGGCTAGAGTTAATGATGGTGGGATGGATGATGCAATTCCTTCAATATCCGCATCATCTTCATCCATTTTCAACACCCACGTTGTCTTCATCCATTTCATCAATGAAATATGCAGCCGGTAGGACAAAAGGCTCCTCCAACGGTCATTGGTCCAAAGGGTCATTATTAATAATCAGAGGAAGATTTTGAGATGGAAGTCTTTGCTCTTAGCATTGCATGACCCTTTCTTAAGTATGAAGTGATTACACTTATCTTGGGAACTACACAAGCTTACCTAGAATAT
Organism: Camphora micrantha; assembly: GCA_003546025.1. Lineage (NCBI taxonomy): Eukaryota > Viridiplantae > Streptophyta > Magnoliopsida > Laurales > Lauraceae > Camphora > Camphora micrantha. The sequence continues at coordinate 31,178,921 of QPKB01000009.1, read as the reverse complement.
TACAGTGAGTGGGTTGGGATTATCCCTAATCTTGGTAATATTGTGACAATAGAGTTGGGCCGATCCATAGCCGACCCATGGGTCAATTATTTAGGCCCAAGGACCAATTATGTCTCCTCTTTACACCCGCTTTTAAGCTCACAATGTGTGGTAGGATACATCGGGAGGTTGTGGAGTGATTGATGAAATCAAGAGATTGAATGAGACTTGGTAAAGAAGTCAGCAAAAGACTCAGCCATATTTACTATTAAAAAATATTTTTATGACTATTTAAATTAAAACTACTACTGATTGCTTAAAGCACATAGTGGGACAAGGCTTTGATGATTATGGTCGTGACTTATTACTTAAAGTAATTGCATCTAGTACTTATTGCTTAAAGTTTATAGTTGGGACAAGGCTTTGATGATGATGACTTATTGCTTAAAGTAATTGTACCATCTTGGTGTGAGCTTTGACATAGATGTCGGATGCACTTCCCTATGCACATTTGAATGGTTTCACCTAAATCACATGAAAAAAAGTTAGACATTAAGATATCAATTCACATTTTTCAAAGTTAAGGACAAGAAGCAATGTAAACTTTGTTACTTAAGCATGCAAATTTGCATCATGTCGTCTGGCTCTATTCTCTCAACCATCCTTTTACAACTGGGAAATTGTCTTGCCCCAAGTCGGATTCACACAAATATTCTTGTCTCGGGGCGCGATGCTGCCACTATGGGGTGGACCATAGTTACCTGATTCGGTCAGGCAGCCTTCGAATTCCGTCCCATTTGGATCGAACAAATCACTGCTCGATTCGGCCGGATTCAGGGTCTTGAGAAAGCAGAGTTCGCTGCAGTTCGTCCAAGGTCCCTGTGGAGAAGAAGCTAAGAGAATGGTGCTACAACTTTTTCTATGGTCTCTTTGCAAGAGAAAAAAGGGTAGGCTTTTAATGCCACAACATTTCATATGGTCTCTGTGCAAGAGAAAAAAGGGCAGGTTTTTAATGCAAGGTGGTACAATAGCTTCCTTTCTACCAGTCCCTTGGTACGAGAGGAAAATGGGCTTCTCTCTCTTAACTATGGGACACTTCCAATATCTTTCCAATGTACTACTTTCTTCTTTTACTAAAAAAAATGTATTGCTTTCTCTCTCTCATCGCAATGGCCTCTTCCCAAGAGAAAAGGGTGGATATTTAATGCCTCTAAGTCCTTTTAGAGTTTTAAAAATTAGATATATGAGAAATTAGTGGGGCCCATAGTGCAACCACTTATTAAAAACCCAAATCAGTGAAAAAGATTGTTCTTATCTTTTATAGGATTCAACAAATTTGTACTTCAAACAAACTTGGGCCCACCATAAGATTAATTACATATAGAACAAACACTTGATTTAATAATAAAAAAATGTACATGCTTTTATTTTGGTCAATCTGATGATGGGACATTCTTTTATCAAATTGAAAATTTTCATCATGCTTATTAGTGAGAAGCATATATTTTATTACAAATCAAATAGCTTACCTAAGATAGTTGGGACAAGGCTTTGATGTTGGTGATAAAAATGGTCTTTATATATCCATTTGTATCTATTTTTGTGAACTATTATTATTTATATATTTATTTAAGTATCTGAAGTTTTGTTAAAATATTTACATATATATTTAACTGGACATGCGAACTAGAATATCAAATTAGTCAAATTCAAATTGCGAATCAAAAAACGAATTAAGAAAACCTACTCCATCGAATTTTGATTTTGATTGAGCTTCGAATTGCGAATTCGAATTAGTCGAATCGTGAATCAAGTAACTATGGGGTGGACAATTTAAAAATCTCCAACCACATCCCGCCCCCCTCCCCACGCGCCCCCCCCCCCCCCCCCCCCCCCCTACCCCACCGCTGTAGTTCTCACAGGATTTTGCGATATGTGGCTTAGTCAAATTCCTCGAATTCACAAAACATTCAGCAGAAGCTTGTGTGAATGTCTCAATATACATACTTAACCATAATAGCATTAGACATGGTAATAGAATAAGAACACCATTTCCATCACATTAAGCACTAAAGTTAAACATTTACAGAAGTATTAATTACAACTTCCCAGAAAAAGGCCTCCAAAAACATAGCAAAAAACAAAAGATGAAAAACCCCAAAAGATGAACAGACTCTCACTCCAGCCCGATGCTCTCTATCACATTGTCTGCACACCATTCCCTCAAACCTTGTGGTTCCTCTTGGACCGATGTATCCTCCTTTTCTAAGGTAATGGTGTCATCAACTACGACACCAAGTGTAGTGGGTCAGATTTACAATTACCTGTCAAAGAGTTAATAAAAATAACGCTCACATGTTGCATCAATATGGAATTTAAAGACAGGCATATTAGCATAATTCCAATGAAGTCTAAACTAGGCAGACTATGCATGAATAGTAATACGTATAGAATCATTTTAAGACAAATCTAAACATCAAAGATACACTAAGAAAATTGGCAAGTATGTTATAAACGACCATCACCATCTTATCATCATCATCATCATCATCAAAGCCTTGTCCCAACTATGTTGAGATCGGCTACATGAATTATGTTTCTCCATTCTGATCTATCATAAGCCAATTCCTCAGATAAGTTGCACGTCTTCATATCTATTTTTACTACCTCCATCCACGTCCCCTTCGGACTATCCCTTCCCTTGATAGCCAAACTTTTCCTTACTGGCACCGTTGTTGGCTTGCATTTGACACTCCCAAACCCTCTCAAGCAGGTTTTTCTAATCTTAACCCCTATTGATGCCACCCCTAAATGTTCTCGAAGGAGCTCATTTTTAATTTTATCCTTCCTAGTTTTACCACACACCCACCTCAACATTTTCATCTTTGTCACATCCATTTTGTGCATATGTTGCTTTTTGATTGGCCAACATTTTGCTCCATAGGTGATAGGCTCATAGCTGGTTTAAATATTGTCCTGTAAAATTTTTCCTTCAATCTTTTTGGCATGCACCCATCACAAAGCACTCTAGAAGAGAGTCTCCACTTCAACCATCTTGTTTTATCCTCTGTTCGACATCTTCATCAATCTCTCCATCCTTAATAATTATCTACGCAAGGTATTAGAATGAGTCTCTTTGTGGTATCCCATGGGATTCTAGTTTCACAATAGTTTCAACTCTTTATATATGCCCATTGAAGTTGCAATCCATATATTATGTCTTTGTATGGCTTATTTTAAAGCTTTCGGATTTTAAAGCCTCACGCCATCTCTCAAATTTTGTGTTCACACGATCTCTTGATTCATTCACCTACACCAAGGTACCTATTTTGTATATGAGCAATTAACTATTCCATAATCAGTGCAAAGAGATAATGGCATAGGGCTGACCCCTAATGCAAACCTATGATCACTGGGAATTCTTCTATTTGTCCATAGGTAGTTCTCACACTCGTTAGTCGTTACTACTCCTTCACACACATCTTTAATTTCAATATAACCTCTTAGAACATTTCTTTTATTTAAAACCCACTAAATTAAATCTCTAGGTACCCTGTCGTATGCTTTTTCTAGATCGAAGAAGAGCATATATAGATTTTTCCTCTTTGTTCAATATTTTTCCATTAATTGCCTAAGTGAGAAGATAGCTTTCATAGTTGACCTCTTTGGCATGAAATTAAATTGATTTTTTGATATCTTAGTCTTCTAAGTCTTTGCTTCATTACTCTCTCCCATGGCTTTATAATACGACTCATAAGTTTAATCCCACGATAGTTGGTACAATTTTGTACATCTCCCTTGTTCTTATATATATGTACTACTATTGAGGAGTGGGCTCCACCCGAAGGGAGTATTGAAAAGTATTTTTGTTGCCTTTATTAACGCCTCAAGGTTTTGGTAGAAATGGTTAGCCAAGGAAATTTAATATGGTATTAAAGCCAAACGGTCAGAAGTTCAGGAGGAACGACTCTGGCAAAAAAAGAAAATGTGTGTCACCAAAAGTGCGCCTACCGGGTTCCATATTCCACCAGAGGGGGAGTGTTGAGGAGTACGCTCCACCCGAAGGAAGTATTGAAAAGTATTTACGCTGCCTCTGCCAATGCTTTGTGGTTTTGGTAGGAATGGTTAGCTATAGAAATTTAATAGCTACAACACTTCTTCTCCATTCATCCAATATTTTCCGTCATTAATATCTTATTAAAGAGCCTAATTAACCAAAAATCCCCCCAATTTCTCCAAAGCATTTCAAGGTCTCTATCGGGATGTCATTTTGGCCCATAACCTTTCCTCTCTACATTGTGTCAATACTTTCTTCACTCCTACCACCCTAATTCTACGGAAAAATGTATGTTCTTCTACTGAAGTATCCTCACTTGTTCTCATGTCTCTTATATAGTCTTCATTTAAAAGTTTACCTTATGCAACCCCACCTCCTTTACCCGGGCTTGAGGCCGATAGTAAAAACTAGCAGAGTTTTCCATAGAGGACCCATGAGGGGGTCTAGCTGTATTAGGTCTCAGGTTTTAGTTGTAATTGGACTCTATGTCCTTCATAGCACATAATACAAATAAAGGGTTGTTCTGCGTTTTTTCGGCGATTAACGGGTGGTATAGTGGAAAGCAACAAACACTTGAAGAAAAAGAATAATGTACTTGACCCAAGGCAGAGGGGAAACACAATGTGAAAATGTACTTGTCATTGAATTTCATTTTTCAAGTACAAATTTGAAATTTACATTAAGAGATTGTGGACTCGATGTTCGGACTCTTAGGTGACATGTCATTTATTGAATATATGACCCCATTTTTCCCCTTCGATACACAAAATATTTCACTTGCTCTAAAGTACAAATTAATGATAAAGAAAGCTGCAAAATTATGGAAGAAATGGTTGAAATGCCGCTTCCAACGTCTCGAAGACTGTTTGGGTATATATAGGAATCCAATTCCTTGTGTTTTTCATTTTCATTTTCCATTCCGGGTTAAGCCTTTGAGATTGGCATCCCTGGGGGTAGTCAGAGTTTTGATCTGAACATGACCACTTTTATCACGTCACTTAGGCCAATTTGTGTTTTGCTGGCTGTGGTGAAGACAATTTGCGTGATGGGATTGTGGTCCGGAATCATTTGATCTCCCAAGCAAACATTGAAATGGAAACTAAAGGAAGAGGAAAGAAATCAACTTCCTGAAGGGTTAATGTCCCCTCTGGAGGTTTGGGTACCTTGGGAGCGTGCAAGAACTCTAAGTTGTAGCAGTTGCAATGTTTATTCCCTTTAGATTGCAGACAACTTCCTCTTTTCTCCTTGCTTTTGCCTTCTTCTTATCCTTGGTTTTGGAACGAATTTCGGACCCTTTTTTTTTTTTTTTTGGGGCTAAAAATGGCCTATTTATAGGCTTGGAAGACTTAGGGGTGAGTTGGGCATGAGATCCCCCATGTTTTTCCCCACTTTCTACGGTAAAAACCAGTTTCTGGAGAGTGGGGTTGTAGGTTCCTTCGGTGGTCATGGCAAATATGCATGTTGTCAAAATGGGGGTTGCGGGAGGTTTATGCAAACCCATGATGTTGAACATGGTGTAACCACCTTTTTAACTGCCAAGAAGTAGCTGAAAAACGTGAAAGGGTCGTGGAGAAATGGTCCACATAGGGTGCCATGTTTCAATTTTTGATTGGAGACACCTATCATGCATTTTGGCATTTTGTTGGATTTGATTTCGTAAAATTTGGGTGCCACGTGTCATTCCTGGGTTGGAACACATGCCATGACGGCTTGGAAGCTTGTGGGACGCATTTGCAGTGAAAAAAGTGACAAAGGGTCACTTTTTCGTTTTAGCTCCAAAATTTTGAGGGTAGGTTCTTGACTTGCCCTTTGATGATTTTGCATTGGATTTGGAGCATTTGGATTGCTTGATCATCATGAAGTGGGACGCACCAAAATGTGCATTGTTTGCACTATTTTGGCTTCAAACGGCCTCTGATTTTCTTGTTTCTTTGCTCCTTGAGCTTGGGAATGCTTTAACATCACTTTGGCGACTCTTGCTTGTGCTTTCGCACGCTTGACTTGATCATTTGCAGGCCAGACCGGATTCTGACCCCCGCTTTGATCTTGTGGACCTTGATTTTACTTCACAGGCCCTAATTTGACTTCATGGACCTTGTGTACAGCCTAATCTTCTGAGTTTTAACTTTGTGCCCACAGGGTCGTGTATTAAGTGCCATGAAGGACTAGTTGTGCGTATGGCAAACATACGATCTCCCCATCTCTGTCACAAGTGCCCCCTCTCTCGTCCCCCTTTCCTCCCTTTTCTGTAATAAAGCCCTAACTTCTCTACTTGATTTTCTTTCTTCTTTATTTCAATTCTCAATTGCTAGGATGTAATTGAATTGTTTTTGAATCTCTTTGCATTATTGTCAGTGTAATCTAAATTGTATTCTTTCAATGGAATAATGCATTGGTTTTGTGGAATTCTATGGTGCTTAACATGGTATACATGGTTTTTCATTTATCGATGATTCTATTAAGTGTTCATGGTTTAATTAATCGAAAAGCATGATGAGCTTGCTTCAATATTTGAGACTTTTCATAAGATGGTTAAAGCATGGTTTGATGCCAAGGTAGAAAGCTTTTGGTCTGATAATGAGACTCAGTGCATGTGGTAATACGTTTAACTTATTTCTACACATCCTAGCAGGTATGCATACATAACTATAGATAGAATTTTCCCTTTTCCAACATCCACTTGTCTATTTGTTCTCCAAAACTTGGTGCAATGGTAAGACAAAATCTCTATTACGAACCTATGTAGATCATGCTTGTTTTCCTTACAAGTAGTCCTCATTACCACTAAGGCAGCATGTAAAAAAGTATCCCCTTATCCATTTCAAAATAGTTTTGGTTGCTTAAGCTGCTTTTTATCTTTATATCACATGCCTGCATTGTTAGTTTGTTACAACTACAGATGTTTATTTAGTCTCTCTTATGTGAGTTTTGTTGTACTCTAATTAAATTTCTAATGTGTTTGCATCTTCATATGACACCTGTATTGAAATAAACTCAGCATAGTAATAGTTGCTGCAGGGTTGTGATTATTGTATCATCTGCTCCGTGTCACTATAGATTTTTACTAAACACTAATTATTTATTTTGTTCAACTTTCTTACTTTTTTAAAGCTATTGTTGGGTTCGCAAGAGTTGCCTGCTAGTGATGTAGAAAGAAGCAACAGATGCCAGGCCCTGTGTGCAAATGGAGAAAAAAAACATTTGAATGTTGAGAAACCCCGAAGGTTTGGCTGTGCATGCCTTGTAGAAATGACATACTCATGTTTTAACTGTAATTCTTCTGTGTTAATTGCTATTTTGATATCATCTTAATTTGATAGATAAGATTTAAATTACAAAGCATAGGAAGAACTGTAAAAGTGTACAGGATGACCAGCTCAGTTGAGTTGTTAGGTTGTAATTTCTTAAGACTTGTTTTCACCTCCCAGGATAGTTCTCAATGCAATTGGGATGATGGCCTCTGTATTTCAAGCTAGTAACTTGATCATCTAAAGACTTGTTACAGATTCATTTATTTATATATATTTTTCTTTTTCCAACATTTTTGTTGCAGCAGAATTGTAACTGTGCTACTAATTAAAACTGCCAAAATTTGGCATTTGCCTGATGACAAAAGCCTGCCCTCCGTAGTGCCAAATGGAACTATTAAATCAGAGAAACAATAAGATAATCTCCCTATGTGAAGTCACCAAAAACTGTACCAATATTCACTTAATTTAGCTTATGCAGGACACTTTATCATTCAAAACGATCAATTAAATACAGAAGCTTTACCTGTTACATTAAAACATTATTTTTGAATATTTCTTTAGGTTGTGTTGTCTTTTGTCTGATTCTTTATTTTGTTAACCAGGAAATTGTTGCCTGCATCAACCATGCTAGTGAAGGAAGTTGGTGCTTTTGACATGGAGGATGACAATCCAAAGGTAAGACCTCGATTTCTGATGGATGATCAAGTTGTCTTATTTTCGTTAATACCTGCTTTTCAATTTGAATGTTTTCTTTTGATTTTGCAAGTACTTTTTCATTGCTTAAATTTTACAATAATGAGAGAGCAGTTATCATGTGCACAGGTTTTTTTTTTTTTTTTTTTTCCGTCCGCTCCCTGGGTTTTTACCCATCAAAATATACTGGACCCTTGGATTGACTCTGCACATTTAGGGGCTGTGGATAAAAGGGTTTGGATGATCAGATGGGGTTGATTTTTTATACATTGACTGTACCGTTAAAAGGCAGGGCTACAATGCAGTGCCACTTCATTTTAGTATGGTGAAATGGCATTCTTTAATGCATGGTGGGGCTCACCCTTTCAAAATCCGAGCCACTTATCAGCTCCAACACCTATCATAGTTGTTGTATTTAGATTTTCAAAGAAAATTTCGGTGGGCCATCCGTTAGATTGATCACACATGAGGGACTACCTCCATTTTTATCCCAAAACAGAGAACCTAGGCAAGTTCATCACATGTGTTTAGATAAAGGAAAATCCAATGGTGCTCCATCCTGTATATTTGAAAAATAATTTACAAGTTGATCACCACATAGGAAGTTAGGGCTGATAAGCGGCTTGGATTTTGATAAGGTATGCCCCACCATTCATTAAAGGCCACTGGAACATTCCATAATGTAGCGGTGCTGCATTATAACCCCTTCAGCCCCATCCCCACCTGGGCCCCATAGCAAGGAGGAATATATATATATATATATATATATATATATATATAATGGGTGATGCTCTTGTGAAAGTTACTCTTACGTACTATGAGTGCAAGGGGTGGGCCCCCTCACATTTAGGGTGTTGGTATTGGATATGGATGTGAGGGCCCCCACCCTTACTCTTGTAGTACATATATATTCCTTTTGCATTGTGTTTGGTTTCATATTTGAAGAGGGAAGAAAGCCAGTCTGAGAATACACCGATAGGCTATAGCCACATTTCCTGCCAACGGAAAGGCAGCACTAATTTTTCTGCCTTCTTACCAATCATCGATTCCCTGTGTTCTTTCTGAATGCCTTAACGATTTGATGATTGACAGAATAACAAGAGAGCGGAGAATATGGCAACTGTAGATGGCAGAAGGCAAACTCATGGTAGCGTTTCACTTTTACGGTTGCTAAGGAATAATCTATATCCCTGAGTCTGTCAGAACTGAATCATGTGCATACATTGCTCACTCTGCTGTTGAGTTTAGTTGCTTGAGAAATCAGAACAGTTCATTTCTGAAAAGGAAGTTACAGTGTTATATTTCTATGTTTATTGTATATAATTTTGTTTGAACTGAGTGAAAACTAGTTCTGGTGGTTGTATTTCTGCTGCAGCCGGTGGTTGTCATTTCATCAGCTAAGGCGGTTTTAAACAACATTTGAAATGGAACTCTCATTTGTCTGTCTGCATTTCCATTTCTTTGCTTCTAATTGATTATTTGTGACTATGAATTGTTATATGATCTCATTTTTTTTTTAATTGATTTGTTGCCACTAAGGCACATCGTGTACTGGAAATTTTTTTTAAAAGGTTTTTTGCGTTAGGATAGGATTTTAAGGAGGGGACTTCCAATGGGGCCGACATATTGAAACTCTGGGCCTTTTCAAATAAATGTCCTTCCAAGTTTTTATTGCATGGGGTATCTTAGCTCATTGGTTCTGTCTTGTATTTGTCATTCTTCAATTGGCAGCATGCAGTTACGTAGTTGGGATCACTGTAATATTCCGACATACTTTTATTCTTTAATTCTAACTAATCAATCCCATGGTTTTTCACACTGATCAGAATTAAATTGACGTTGAATTGGAAATCCAATAAAAAAAGGGTGCCTTCTAAAATCGTTAAATTAGAAGGCCACGGATCAAGGCGTTTAGATGATCTAATGTATTTGAAAATTTTCACGCATGCTTGTCTCACAGAAATCTTTTGATCCCATGTGACCCTGGGTGGGCCCTGCAAGGGCGTGCTCAAATAAGGCTGATGTGCGCATGTTGCACCTGAACAGGGTTACATATACGATTTGATATAGTGCGATGAAGTAGATGTGTTGAATCCTATATTGCCCACATGGGGCTATGGCGATTGTGGTGGATGCGGGGAATGAAAAGAGCTCAATGAGACCTATCCTTGTGCCAAATGTTAGACCCATTAAGATCATCCTAGCTTCATCTATGGTCTTCAAGCTTAATGGTTTTGGATGACATTATTTTGGATTTCAATCCAACGGTGAGCAATGGTTGCAGGGGCAGTGTGCCTGTAAGTATTGTAACTTGCTCGCGGTGGGCCATTGTGAACCTTCATCGCATGCGCCTATATATCATATAATATGCAAGTGACAAATCATATTCAATTCCTGGTTAATGAAATTCATGTAACCAAATATAGACTTGAAGTTCATCTGAGTTCATATACTAGAACTAAAGTCGGGCATAGATTTTATTTGCGTTCATTTAAAACATGTTTGGTAACGGGGGAGGAATCCATAAAGCTTATGATTATTCACTACCATTGAAACAAGGATTCCTCATTGGGAGTTTGTATAGTTGAGGATTTCATATTGATAGTGGCGTCTATTGATGAATATAGCTGAGAAAAATAGGGTTCGGTGTGTAAATCTATTTAAGCGAGGATTATCAAATCTTATGGGGAGTGGTCAGATTTGAAAATCTTAATAAATGAAGATTTTCGTTCGTCAAAATCTTTGGGAATTTATAATTGTCAAACATGGATTTGCTAGGGAAACCGAAAAGCCAAATCCTGAACATGTAATAAGTATTGGTCCAAATATTAAACCGTATCTGATTTTCCACTTTTTTTTCTTTTTTTTTAAATTCAGGTTCGAGTATGGGTTCGATCATTTGAGATCCATTTTGATCTCTGCCTAATGCATTTTGCAGAATATTTAGATAGGCATGCGGTAGAGCCTATGCAGCCTATTAGATACAAGTGATGAAAAACAGTGCAATAGAAATCTAAACAAAGGTTTGTGACATTAAATATATAATAGGAACCAAGTGCATGTGGATAGGAGGATTTGCATTTATTCTTTTAGATATTAGTTCTCGGTTGTCCATAATCGAGTGTCTCTCGGGCTCAGGGTCAAAGACTCCTAGACTGGTGGGTGGAGATACCCTCTATTATAAAAAAAAAAAAAAAAAAGAAAAAAAAAGAAAGAATACACATACTCCAAGAGGTATATTTGTTTGCATGGAATTGGATTCTTTGGGAGTCTAACAAATGTATTTTTGAATGTGGCGAGATAGAAAGATGAAGATCCATAAATAGCTATCAATTATGTCCCCTTGAATGGAAAATGAATTGGGGCAAAATGTGAAATGAAGAGTATGGCTCCTTTTGAGCCTCAGAGTAAAGATAATTCTTGAGTTGAAGAAGGGGAATTTCATATTGTGGCCCACTTATGGAAAATCCATGCCATTGGAAATGAATTCCATTACCCTGTGTAGGAGTAAAATTTTGAGACATTTCAAATAAGGGGAAAGCGTTCATTTTGAGGGACTAGAATTTGGGGTCTGGTCTCACCTCCTTTTTAACTCAAGCCGGAGACACAGTAGGGATCTGGACTCAGGACTCACAAGTGGACGTGGGTCCAACGAGGAGCTCAGGAATTTCTCGTGAGCCCGATGGCGTCAGGGGTCTTTTGAAAAAGTAGCGGAAATCGTCTTCTGTTTCTCAAGTCTCAACGATACGGATCCCCAAAACAAAAACCCCAAAATACCAGTTTCTCGTCTCCTCCACAGCTGCAAGAGACAATCATCAATTCTTCTTCATCATCATCATCAGAAGAAGAAAGACGCCCACCATCGCTGCTAGCTCCTTTCCACCTAATAGTACTGGTAACCCATCTCAATACTTTTTTGTTTTTGGTTTTCTTCTTCTCTTTCTATTTCTCTGTTGTATTTTTTTTTCCCTTCTTCTTTTGATGTTTATGCTTGACTCTCATTTAAGTTGGGTTGCACCCTTTTGCTCAGTTTCTTTTTTTATTTGTTGGTTTTGGATTGCATGGTTTTCTTGACGGTAGGAAATGGGTTTTGATAGTTTTCTTGTATTTGTGTTAGTTGAGTTTAATTACTAAATTACCCATGTTTTTAGATCAAATGTTGAGTATTTTTTTTTGGCTATTTTAGAAGTCTTATTTTGAGAGTTTGAGATAGTGGCTGTGAAGATATTCTGAAGAGAAAAGAAATAAAAAGGTGGTTTTTGATGTTTTACTTTATTTTTTAATGGAGTGTGAGAATGAAATGAAATTATGATACCCAATTGATTTAGTGTTTTAGGCCCAATTCAAGTGCTTGAATTGGGATACATGATTAAGGCACTTGACTGAATTTGATCAAATGCCATCATTTGGACATAAATAGACATGATTGAAAATGTAATTCTATTCAAGTTTCTCATACCTTATACTTCTCAGTATCACTGCAAGAAATTGGCTTCTGCATATCATGTTCTTCTTTATTATGAACGAATTTTTTTTTGAGAATTTGTTCCATTCAGCATACATCATACCACAACTATGCAAGTGCACTTCTCTGCGTCTTCTCTTCAATGCATTGAATTGTAGGGTCACCAAGTGCTGGCCCAAAGTTAGGAAAATCTCATTCAAGTGACTGATGGTGCTTTACAGTTACTTCTGCATATTATTCGCTTGGAGCTTTGATTCAGCTTTTAAGTCATTCCATCATCCTTTTTTTTTTCTTTGAGTGAGAATAGCTTTGTGTGATGGTAAAAAAAAATGGGTTGCAGTCATGAAGAAGTAGCAGTAGTGCAATTGCTGCGACATAGGGGGTAGCTATGATATATTTTAGCATGTCTTGTCTTCTGGCAAACAGCCCATTAGGCATTCTATGTGCATGATTATAAAATTGATTTCTCTGTTATGTAAGAGGATATCTCGAGTTAATGTCTTCAATAGGAGAATTGAGAACACTTGTAGTGAGTGGTGAAAAGAAAGTCATGGCATTTTCTTTGGTTCAACGATGTATCTGTTCATGTCATGTGCAGACTTAAAAATAGTCTTTGTAACTCATTCTCAACAATTTTATGAAAATGTTCATTCAAATGTTTAATTCAGATCATTGATTTGTTGCTGGACTGGACTGATGTCATTGAAGCACCGATATTGCTCTCATATATTTATGGACTTATTTTTATACCAACTGGTCAATAATATGGACAGCTCCATAATAGATGAAATTTAACCTAAATTTATCATTTCCCTTACGTATTCCAACTGCAATATGACATTTTAGTTCCAAGGCCGTGCTCACCAATAAGCTCTCTATTCGAACTGCAATATGACATTGTAGTTCCAAGGCCGTGCTCACCAATAAGCTCTCTCTCTCTCTCTCTCTCGTGCGCGCGCGTGCACTTACGCTTTTTAAAGATTCAATATTAATCTTTAAAATGCTGTTGAGGACCATCAAATTGCTCCTGATCTTGACCATCTTTCTTAACTATTTTTAGTCCTCCAGAAAAGGTAATAGACAGATTTATTTACTCCAAGTCATTGTGGCTTTGGGATGAGAGTGCTGGTTCATAGATGAATTACGCAGCAACTATGTTGTATTGCTTGATTTACATGTGTCTGGGGTTTTTCATTATAGGGTCTAAAAAGCTCCTAGAATTGAAAAACATGGTAACTAAAGTAAAGGAAGAGGAATTTCTGAAAAGAAACTCTGTAACTGCGCCGTCTTGGGTTGGAGACCATTTACATGTATATTTTATTATATTTTTCAATATTTACAAAACTACCCTTGTAAACTTTCAATCATTACAAAGCATTTACTGTTGAAAAAGAAGTAAAAAGATAAAAAGAAATACAAAGCGGTCCCTAAATTTTTAATAATTTTCAATTATATTTCTAAATACTTCCTCTCATGGTGGTCCGTTTATATTTAATGCCCAACTTGGACAAAGCAGTACTTAATTACTTCTTCGCTACTACTTTTGTGAATTTTTTTTCTTCAAGTTGATCATTAGTACTCTCATGAATGGAGAAACAGAATTCGTGTAGCCAACCCTAACATAATTGGGACAAGGCTTTGATGATGATGATTAGTACTCTCATGTACTAACTTGAGTCTCTTTTCCCTGAACCTTCTTTTTTTATGAATTGACACTTTACTACCACATGCTCTGTATGCTCGTGATAGATTGAATTATTGGTAATATCTATGGCTAGCTATCACAATGCAAGACCATTGGTCCCGTTTTTCCTTTTTTTTTTTTTTTTTCTTCTTTTGAAAGATATTGGTCCCTTTTTCTTAAGAACCGGTTCACATAACAAGACTTTTAACTATATTAACTCGTAGCTTCCATGTGCCATTGCTCGATACTCAGCTTTACCACTTGATCAAGTAACTATCACTTGTGTTTTGCTCTTTTCACAAAACTAGGTGCAGAAGTACAAAAGACACTATATTGGATCGTCTATCTGGTTAGATCCTGCCCAATCAGCATCAATATTTGCTTCTATACCTAATGTCCATGGAAAGCATATAAAATACCCTATGCTGAAGCTCCCTTTAAGTATTGAAGAACTCTATCAGCTGCAGCCATATGATCAGTGAGAGGTGCATGTATGAATTGGCTTACCATGCCAACTGCATATGAGATATCTAGTCCTATGATCGTTAAATAAATCAACCTCCCTACTAATCTCTGATACGACTATGACTCATGAAGTAACAACTTTCAGAATGTAAGTCATGGTCTTGATCAATATGTCTATTGATTTAACACCCAACTTCCCTGTTTCTTCAAGTAGATCCAATGTATATTGGGACAGAGTAGTAACAATTCCTTTCTTGGACTTTGCCATTTTAATCCCAAGAAAGTACTTTAGTTCTTCTCGTCTTTGGTTTCAAATTCATTCTCAAGATAGGACTTCAGATCTTCAGATCCTTGATTCCTTTTTCATAATTTCTGCTGATCACAATATCATCAACATAAACAACTGGCATTGCATTTTTATCACCATTTCTCTTCATGAAAATTGTATGATCTGCTTGGCATCTCTTGTATCCATGTCGAATCACTGGCTAACTAACCATGGTGAACCGGGTAGAAGGAGATTGCCTTAGTCAATATAGAGCCTTTTTGAGTCGGCACACTTTTCATTCTGACCGTTTACTACAATCTATATTGGAATCCATGCATTCCTATTTTAAAACTCCATATAAGAAAGCATTTTTTTTCGTCTGGTTGATACAAAGGCCATGATAAATTGGTTGTTAGAGGCAATATTACTCTGATTGAGTTGAATTTTGCAATTGGAGAAAAAGTTTCTGATTTTGCAACTATGACGTATGGAGCAAAATATTGGCCAATCAAGAAGCAATGTATGCACAAAATGAGTTTGGCAAAGATGAGAACGTTGAGATGGATGTGTGGTAAAATTACAAAAGATAAAATCAAGAATGAGTGCTTTCAAGAGCATTTAGGAGTAGCTTCAATATGTTATAAATTAAGAGAAACTTTCTTGAGATGGTTAGGAGTGCTTTCGACAGCAACGACTCTGTTGAGGAAAAAGTTTTTCCATACAGGTTGATAGCCAACCAAGGAAAAGGGGTAGGATGAAGAGGTGGATGGAAGTAGTAGGAGTAGATCTAAAGAGGTGCAACCTATGTGAGGATTTGCTTAGGATAGGTACATTAAAAAAAAAAAAAAAAAAATCATGTGGCACACCACAACATAGTTAGGACAAGACTGTGATGATGATGGTGATGAGAAAATGATCCTTTGCCACTTGTCTTGCCTTGTACCTTTGAAATGAGCTGTTTGGGTTATTCTTGAGTGTAAAAAAACCACTTGCAGCCTATTGTATGCTTCCCTTTTGCAAGATCAACCAATTACCAAGTAACATTCTTTTCTAGTACTCTGCATTTCCTCAATCATAACATCCTTCCATGTAGGGTGTGTTAACACCTTAGAAACACGTGTAGGCATGCGTTCATACTTCATATGACAACTAGGTAACAAAAGACTGAATGGAAGGAGATAAATAGTCATTGGAAAAGAAATTTTGTATAGGATGTTGGGTAACCGGTAACACAAGACTGCTGACTGCGCACCTTACACAATCCAATGGGAAGGTCAAGATTCAAATCAAGTTGAGACGGGTGACCTTTATGTATACTTGAGTCCAGGGCTTCCGTTGATGAAGTGCCAGTTGGGAACAATGATCTAGTCTTCATTTTCTTGCAAGAGTACACCCGCGATTGCTTCTATGGAGTCTTTTATAACTTGTATTTTTTGGGATTTTTTTTGGGTTGTCTGATCTTCTTGAACACTTTCTTCAACAAGGATGGTACACTGACTGAACCAATGGAGAAATCTTCCTCTGTCTATTACTCTCCCCTTTGTTGTCAGCATCATGATTTTTTTTTCATTGTGTAGAATAATATGCTTTATTCTCATCAAAGTTTGCATCTATAGTGACAAACCGTTCCCGGCTCTTTCCAGGAAGATAGCACACCCTTTTTTGTGTACTTGAATAGTGAACAAAAATGCACTTCATCGTCTTCAGGTCCAAATTATCTTGATGCTGCTTTGGAAAAATACACAAAACATGTGCCCCCAAACATCTTCAGGGGAACTAGAAACACTGACGCCGTCAGACAGAAGACTTGTATTGGAATTTTCCTCCTAAAACATGTGATTGCATGCTGTTTATGAAGAACGTTGCAATTAATACAACAGTTAACCAGTAAGATTGTGAAACATTCATCTCAAGCAATAGGCTCCTGCTACCTCCAACAGATGTTGATTTTTACATTTAGCGTTACATTCTCGATATCCAGTTTGGATCCTAACCGCATCCCCAGGGTGCAAGAATCGAGGCCAGTTAAAATTTTTCCTTCAATTTACATTTGTGGCCACAAGTCCGGGTGGATTGAAGTTCGCAGTGAGGTTATGCGTAATGATCAGTCACCATAATCAAATCGTGGAAGCATCAATTCATACAATTTGCGTAGATGGTAAATCAAATAAGGCATAATAATAACAGAGCTGATACAAGTAGCAGAAAGGCATACTATAAATTTGAATTACAAAAATGAATTAGAGTTAAGTATGAGGCCAATAACCTAAAACAATGGCCTACAAAAGGTATACATGTGTAATCTCAAAATAGAAGATGTCCAAACGGGTAACAGATATGGCTCTCATGTGTAGGACCTGATGACGTTACACTACATCGTCTGTCCTCTACTTGTAATGCCCCTCCGCTGGCTGATCCTCCGGGACCGCCCAACCTCCGGCCTGGTGGGGGTTTGGTACTTAAGCACCAAATTTAGCATCTTCAGATTACAATAATTTGTCAGGTAAATAAATGTAAATAAATAGATAATATGAATCAATACAGAATAATGATAATAAAGGTCATAAGAGTAACAATGAACAGACAGTTAGGCGTAAAGGCATGAATAGAAACTATACTAACGGAATCATGTAAAGAGCAGTCCTTAGCTATAGACTCTAGCAACGAGACACTCCACATAGGCTAATACTTTGGTTCAGGCCCGATCGAAATCATAATGCAACTCGGGCAAACCCGATCAAAACAAATGCAAATAGCACAGCTGCGCATTACTCACATAAATACATGCCGGCCTGATGGCGTTCGTCCACCTACCCAATCTGCAAATGGTAAATAATGCATGCAAGTAAGCCCTAACCACGGGGTGGTGCCCAAAGCGTGGGAGACTGAATCAGCCGAGTGGTGCCTGTCTCAAAGGGTCAAAGATCTCACATAGACAAAGTGTCCAGCTAGTCTCTCATCGGGTATCACAATCAAAACAGAGCAAAGCAAAGAGGAGCTACTCCACACGCGCTTTTCATCCAAACATACCCATAATCACAAACTGAGTAGTCCCTAATACCCCCTTCGCTAGCTCGGGACGCACCCTAACGGGTCACATACTCATAGGCCATCTCTCGCGAGATGCTAACCAAAGTTGGGCCCTAAAGTCCAAATACATCCATATAAATACATACTAAGTCCTAAATACATAAAACAAAGTAATATAAAGACCTACGAGAAGGACGGATACATGCACATGTCATGTAATATACACAAGCACTAACCTAACCGGCAATGCAGGATCCATGAGTCAAAAGGAATATACACTAAGCCAACCTAGGGTTAGGGGTTGTTTTGTACATGTAGGGTCCATAATGTCTAACACAGTGGCTAAACGGCTCCATGATAGCATATGTAATGGATTCGGTGGTCCAAAGGTTAAAGGTATCCTAAAGGTCCACTCCACCACTCACTTAGTACAATATGGGTCCCACATGCGTAACCGGATAACCCTTAAGGAGATATCAAGCTTACACATCCCCTTACGATTGGTCTCAATCATATTCATCAATTACCTAAGCAAAAGGTCATAATTCTATGGGCAAGGGTTCCAATTTCCCGAAGTTCAAAACCCTAGAAAATGAGCCTATGGTTAGCCATAAGCCATTGTATGGCTACCTGTGGGGTCTTTTACGGCTAACTGAATGGCTAGCCGTGAGGTCACCGTAAGTTTGGGTCTGTCAGACCCAACTCTCGGGATTGGGTCTTGGGATGAATGGCAACCCTAAGATAGAACTGAATCACGGTTAACCGTGTTGCTTCTATAGCTAGCTGCACGGCTTGCCGTGAGCTTGCCGAGGTTCAATCTCTGTCCGTCGTAGTTTCGAGATATACAGTAACCCTCAAACAGAGAGGGTTCATTGCCCATGGCTAGCCGTAGGGCACCTACAGGCCTAACTGTAGTGCAACCTACGGTTAGCCTCTTCCGAAGCTTACGGCTCATAGTGGATCCTCCACGAGTAGCTGTAACCTTCAAAACTTGAATCTGCTAGGGAATCAAAGTGGATTTCAAGGGGGCCATCTCCTCTACATCCAATGGGGGTTCCTAATACCTTCTAAGGGTAGTCCAAGGCACCTATTTGTCACACCCATCTAGCATTTTAAAGGCCATTCATCCATTCACCATTAAAGTCCATTCAAAACCTCAAAAGCACCAAATCATCATTAATGAGCTTATAAAGGGTATCTACCATGAATAAAAACTTAGAATCAAGTAATCAAAGCATAATACCATGTTACAGACATTTATTTACTTGCCTTTGGTGTTTGCACAACAACCCTCTTTTGGTGCCTAGGGTTTCCAAGTCCTTGCTCTCAAAGCTAATCTCACACCAAGCAAGAGCTTAGAGGCTCAATCCTACATGGAAAAAGGAAGAAAATCACTTTTAAACCTATTATGCATGCTCCTAGGATGTGGAAGCAAATCTACATGAAGTTTGGTGGACGTTAGCTCACCTAGAAAAGGGAAAAGGATGAAGAAGGGGTTGGAGAAGGGGATGTTGGTGGTCTTGGAGGCTTGGAGGAGCTTGAGCTTGGCTAGGGATTCCTTGGTAGACTTGAGCTTGAAGAGGGCAATGGAGAGGAAGTAGAGAGAGTGGAGAAGAAAGTGTAGTGAAGTTATTACAGGGATAAAAGGAAGGAGTCTAGGTTTTTGTAGATAAAGTTCCCTGAATTTACAAGAAAGGGGCTTTAGGGTCTAAAATGAAAAGGGCTGTTTTGATGGGTTTCGGGCCGCCAGATCGTGATGAGCCCATGAAAGACGACGTGCATGATGAGAGCTACTGGATGCACCTAACTACGCTAAGTTTCTGAAATTACATCTAACACCTCCTAGTTTCCCTAATTTACAAAATACCCCCAGCCACCCTTAAACTCACTCCAATCACCCTGAAACATACTGAAACTGTTCTTAACCCTAAAACTAAAGCGTTAAGCCACTAATTATGATTAACTAACCTTAATCATAATTATTAACACTAATCATCATATATTAAGGCGGGGGCCTTACATGTAGCAACCCCATTCTGCTTCTAACTATTATGAACATGATGTTTGCTATGTTATCCCATTTTCTAGCGAATATGATTGAAATTTGATAGAGATATAATCTTCTCGGTTATCGGACATAGATATTTTATTTTTTCCCTTAAGCCTCGTGTAAACTGCTTTATGTGAATTTTCAAAATTTTCGGGGTCAGGAGACTTCATATGGTACTCAATGTACATCTGCTAGTATCATCAGCGAGAGAAGCAAATTAACAATATCCTGAAACATGAGTAATAGGAGCATACCATACATCTGCATTTTTATTTATTTTTTGAATAGTAACAGTAACTTCATTAAAAACAACTTACAAAGAGAGAAAAAGGGAGAGCATAAAGCTCTTGTACCCCCACCCTCAATTACATAGCAACACCCACCCAAGGATACCTCCTCTCAACCCCTTGCCTAGCCAAAACATTTGCCATAGAGTTGCCTGATCTAATTACATGACCAAAAAAAAAAAAAAAAAAAATGTTAACATTAGAAGAGAATTCTGTCATTTTGAGAGAGTGAAACATAACACAGTAGTTGGCTCAATACAGTGCCCTTAGAGGGTTGACTGTCCTTCATATATGTAGGGGCTCAATGCCCTAATTACAATCAATTAAGTATCTCAAATCCTAAACTGTAGCAACAACTAAGCATTATCCTTTGATTAAGTACAATACAATAAATGGGCCTAAATGAGCCTGCTGAGATTGGGCTTGGATTGACAAATTCCCTAATCTCATAAAAAAGAAATTGAAACCTCCAATGGAACACCTTTGGTTACACACCCAAGCTATCGCCTTGGAGGAATCGCTTTCCATAATAAGCGACTTGGAAAAATATCTTGAAAATGACCGAAAAGCTTCTAAAATAGCTAGCACCTCACTTCATTAGAATCACGAACTCCTACAATGCTTAGAGAACATAATTAAAACCTCACCCTTAGAATTGCACAACATTCCCCTAACACTTGCCGGCCCGGGCTTGCCCCTCGAAGCTCCATCCACATTAAACTTCAGCACTCCAAAAGGAGTGGGAGACCAATGAATGGAGCTTCTCACCTTAGAAGAGCCGCACCCCATGCAAACTTCCCAATTGAAAAGACTATCATTAAGATTGAAATTGGAAAACTCCTTTCTAACCAATGCCCATTTCTTAATCCTAAAGGGGACCCTGGAAATCAACTTTGCTAACGATGAAGAAGCACCACTAAAAATCCCTTTGTTCCTTTCCTTCCAAATAGACCACAAAACTGCAAAAGGGATAATTCCCCATAGGATGCAGCCACACCCAACGAAAGGGCCACCCCTCTAAGACTCCACCGCATCCGCAATATCTCCAAGGCAACATCAACCAAGACCTCACCTCCTTATAAACCTACGCCAAAATACTGACTGCCACCTCACAGTGATGAAAAAGATGATTAACCGACTCCTCCGTACCACACATCACACACGTCTGAGATATTTATAAAAGTGAACTGTCTTCTCCTTAAGTTGTCTTCTGTTTG
Source organism: Camphora micrantha (assembly GCA_003546025.1). Taxonomy (NCBI): domain Eukaryota; kingdom Viridiplantae; phylum Streptophyta; class Magnoliopsida; order Laurales; family Lauraceae; genus Camphora; species Camphora micrantha. The sequence goes on along the minus strand of QPKB01000009.1, from coordinate 31,157,475 downwards.
ACCTTTGTTGCAATAGATAAGCAGCACAACGCCTTGACCTGTAGAAGAACTAGCCCCAACCTCACAAGGGTAAAGGAAGCCCTCAAAGAAAGGTTCTCCTCTAAAGACAAGTAGAAAGCTTTCGCCAAGAACTCTTTGGATGTGGAAGGTTTACAAATCCGAGTCCTTAGAATTCCTACAAAGAAACATGTTAGAAATAAGACTCAGCAACTCCCCATGAAGTACCTCCTCCAAAGGATGCAAACTTCCTGAAATGTAATATCATACATCTGTGTGAATCCACTCAAATGGAATACTACTATTTTCATTACTACTATTTTCATTCACACTTATTGGATAAGTACTTCAGTTCTGTGGAAATTGACGAGGGTCATAATTTATTTCTTGACCCTAATCCTATTGTTTAAAGAAGATAAACATTTATGAGATTTGGAATCAACATGTTTGATGTTGGTGTCAAATTTTTAAAAAAAATGTTGACTTATTCTATATAGGTCCAATATACATAGACCATTGTTCCCATGGTCACCACCAATCATCTTTCTTGTCCTCAAATCCTCAAGTCTTGGAGCACCACAATGAGACGGAAAGAAAGTGATAGAACAAGTATGGGATTTTGTGGTTACAGGGATAATGTTAAACGAAAATTGAGGAACATGTAAAACTTTTGACAAGGATAACGCAGGTAAAACATGGATGGGCCCCTCCTACTACTTGTGTGAGAGTACCATTAGCAATTCGTATATTTCCACAACAAGATGGAGTGTATGACTTAAACTATGAATGCATACATGTCACATGATCTGTGGCTCTTGTATTAATAACCCAGGTTGGAGAAGCCATTATAGAACTTCTAGACAATGTGAACCATGAGATTCAATACCCACTGATACTAAGGGCCTGTTTGTTTGGAAGAATTGTGAGAATTCTTGTCTGGGGGAATTTTGAGAATTCCAAATGCTGCCCCCAAAAGTAGAATTCCAAATGCCCAATCCCCCTCTAGCATTTGGAATTCTGGAATTTTGGGATTTCATTAGGCTAAGGGCCCGTTTCTTTACCAGAATTCCAAGAATTCATGTCTGGGGTAATTTCAAATTCTCCAAAAACTGACCCCTTAGGTGGAATTCCAAATCCCTCTTCTTGATGGAGGATTTGAAATCCCAGCAAAATGCATAGAGAGTGGAATTCTAGGAATTCCAAAAGGTCATTTAAGACCTTTTAGGTGGCTGGAATTTGAAATTTTGGTGAAAAAAACATAGAATTTCAAATGCCAGGGGACACATCATGTCAAAAAAAAACTCAACATCCCAAATTCTTGTCATAAATTCTGGTAAAGAAACATGCCCTAAAAGTGCCATTTCATGTGGTATGGAATTCTGAATTCTTGCATCGAACAGAGTATTTGGAATGCCTAGGGGACAAGATGTCACATCATGTCAAAAATTCCCTACAAGCCCAATTCCTAGTCAGAAATGCCTTTAACCAAACAGGGCCTAGGGTCTTTACCTTCTCCACACTCCTGTTAAATCCATGTTTGGTGTAGCTGCATTTCTGCAAAGAAAAGTGGAAAACTGAACCTTTTTTTTTTGGGGGGTGGGGTGGGGTGGGTTGGGTTTATTTCTTACTTGGTTTTCCACGGAACACGGAAAAGGTGTTGCATAGATCCGAGTTTCCACTGTGCTACGCAAACTTGCCCTTATTTAAGTCTATGATTTTTTCTTGTAGATTTTTTATAAGTTTGTTTTTTATCTCATAATTTTGGATAGCTGTTAGAAAGATAACAATTATCTCTCCCCATTGCTTGGACTCCATTACAATTCCTCAAACCAAGAGTACTAGGTCTATAAAAACAGTCCTCCTATTGAACCATCATAACCACAACACGTTCAAGCAGTACCTTTTAATCTCATTTGGATCTATTCTTGACTTCTAAATCAGGCGAACAGAATTGAAAGGCTAAATGCACCCAAAACAATAAAACGAGAGACATGTTTGGTGATGTCAGCCTAGGGCTTGAAAACCGTCAAAAAAGATCCATACCAGATGGTCTTTGATCCTCAGCTATCTCTATTCCTCAGCTTTAAGCCATATTCGCTCCCTTGCAGTCATCTTCAAATTCCCTTTTCCGAATGATCCAATACCCAATCGGACATGGACAGAGAGGTCGTCAGTTCTGGGAATCTTCAAAGCAAGCCGCACACTACGTTCATATGGAGTTCTTCCTCCTTCAATGCTTGATATGAATCAGACTACCAAAAGCTTCCGAATTTTGAATGGTTTCGATACCTATATCTAGGGTTTAAAAATTGCAACTCTGGTCAAACTGCACCTTGGAATTACGACTGTTCTGGAAGGAACTCTCAGGAACTGATTTAAAAATTCAAAAATAGTATCTGCACTAAACCTCTCTAAAACCTTTAATCCAACAATCTAATGATAATGTCTTCTAGGAAAAAATCACTGTAGAACCATCAGATTTCTTCCAAAAAAAAAAAAAAAAAAGACATCTACAGACAACTCTGCTGAATTTTTGGCCAGCCTTGAAACCCTCAAATATTCAATCTTTTCTTCAATCTACTCCACTGATCTTCTTAATATGGAAATCTTCTACTAGGTTGAGTTCTCTGATATCTTGGTGTTTTGATCGATTCACACGCACACACATAGGGTTTTTCATTATAGGGTCTGCAAAACCCTAGAATTGAGAAACATGGAAAATAAAGAAAAAAGAAGAGGAATTTCTGAAATGGAACTCTACAGCTGTGTTGTTTAGGGTTGGATGGTCTGCTACATATTTTATTATATTTTTTCATCATCATCAGCAAAGTCTTGTCCCAAATATGCTGGGGTAAGCTACATGAGTTTTGTTTCTACATTCTGATCTATTTTATTATATTTTTCAATATTACAAACAAAAAAAACCCTTGTAAACTTTTAAGAACAAACTTTTTAATATTTTCCAATTATATTTCTTAATACACTATACATGAAATGGCTGTCAGCTGAACTGGTGCATTAATGTGTTGAGGTACAGGCCATTCCCATTTTTTTTTTGGAATGATAACTTTCAATGAAGGGAAAAGCAGTACAAGAGGATGTACTGAAAGCAAAAGAAAGAGAGTAGAGGACTGAGACCGCCTCAGGGCCACTGCACTACAGGACCCAACACAAGCAAAAGGAAAACAAACCGCCTTGCACTAGCTAACTGAAAGCCACGTCACTCGATTTCTGAAGAATTAGGTTGATGGAGTAATCATGGGAGCATGGAAGGATAGATGCCAGTGCTGCCACTTTGAAATTGATTGTCGATCACTTCTTCTAAGCGAGAGGCTTTCCCTTCAAAACATCTAGCATTTCTCTCGTTTTAAATGTGCCAAAGAATCTCCATGAATGAGAGATTCCACAGGGTCCTACCTCTCAACTAGCACCCTGTCAACTTCCAAGGCTTGTAGTAAGCAACGAATTAGGCAAAGCATAACTAAACCTGATACCAACGGAGTAGTGATAACCAAACGGAGTTTGCAGGCTTGCACTTACAGAGAAGGTGATCCACTGATTCTTCCTCTGTGAGACACATGGGGCAAGTGTTAACCACAATCATTTTCCTGCGACCCAAAGTATCCATGGTGAGGATACCTCCTCTCAATGCTATTCAAACAAATGTCACCGCCCTCGGAGGAGCCTTAGATTTCCAAATGCTACATAAACGACTGGGCACTGAATCACCTACAGACACAGCTGAGAAGAAAGAAGCAACTGAAAATAATCCGTCTTGGGACACCTTCCAAATCCTGCTATCCTGAGCTTCAACCTGGGTATAGGTCTGGTTAAGAGTATGTAGAAGGTCAGTGAACTAGTGAATTTCTGAGTCTCTTAGATGTCTACTAAAAACAGTGCTCTAGACAACTATACCGTTTCCATCTTTGATGTAGGCCCTAGTGTTGGGGCTTGCGTAGATGCCGAAGCACGTGTCAAAGACACTTCAAATTATCTCCGCAGAGATTTCTAACATGAGGAACAACCTCTCCAAGGAAAAATCCCAATTTTATTTAACTCCAAATCTGAGATTATCATCTCTACAATGTAATATAAATAGGCAAAGTAACTTAGGGCCTAAGAAAACTTAATCTAATAATAGATACTATCATAATCAAACAAGGAAACCAAATAAATTAGAATGCTAATCCTAATTACAATAAAATTAGGAAGCTACTAAAAAATTAAATATCCTAAAACTATGTTGGGTGGGACCAGTGGAATTATGGTAGCCCGTTCTGCATCATTCGCCCCAGGTTGAAAGAAGAGTTCGACCTCGAACTCGGGTCTTCCTCATGTTGCCTCTGTAGACATGGTGTACATGAAGCACTTCCTTTGTAGCATGGGCCCCTGATTTCTTCTTTGGTGAGTCCAGTTTATTGGGATGGAGAGTAACTTCCTTTCCACCGTGCATGAAGGTGTACGTGTTGTTGCGCATCCCATGAGTGCCATTCTTGTCATACATCCATGGGCGACCCAATAGGATATCTCCACTATCCATTGGTAGCACATCGCACCAAATTGTATCTTTGTAATCATTACCAAATGCAAAAGTAACCTGACATGTATGTCGCACTTGCGCTTCATCACCTGTCATTAGCCATTTAACAAAGTGTGGACGATTGTGCTTGTAAACCTTCAACTTTAAGCGATCAATAAGAGTTTGAAAGATAATATTCTCACAACTTCCACCATCAATCACAACTGTACAATTTTGCCCATGTATTGTACCTGTGGAATGAAAAATATTTTTCCACAACTATTTCTTCTCAACAGTGGGTAAAGATTCGTGTTGCACCAAGAGAAGTGCACCATCTGTTTCAGCGGCTATTTCCTCCACTTCATCGGAGTCTTCACTTTTAGAATCATCTTTTGTTTCCGATTCTTCTTGTGTACCTTCTATTAAATTTATTCTTTTTGGATATTCGAACGCACGGTGACCCTTTTGCTTACAATGACACTTGTATTGAAGTCTGGCTTGGCGGACTTTTAGATGTGAACTTGTTCTGATCTTCAAACTTGGAGGAAAACGTTTCTGAGGAACTGACACTTGTATTGAAGTCTGGCTTGGCGGGGGCCTTTTGTGTAGGCCATTTAGACACACTAAACTTTCGGACTTGATAATTAGCAATGTCTTCAGCTTTGATGGCATGTTGGATGATCTCATCAACATTATCAAAATTCTTGAATGTAAGGATATGTTGTATGTCAATGCGCAGCCTATGAAATTATCGATCAACCAACACATCATCATCCTCCTTCAAGCCACAATGAGCTTGTATGGTTAGGAACCCCTCAGAATATTCAATAACAGTTTTGGAACCTTGATTCAAATCTTGAAAACTTGAACGAAGATTTCTTGATTAATTCACAGGGAGGAATTTTAGCTTCAACAAATTCTTCATCTTGATCCATGTGTCAACGGGGTCAATATTTTGATGTCTTCTTTTTTTTTGCAACTCGGCCCACTATATCGCAGCATAATTGCGAAAGCGAGTTGCCACCAATGTAACCTTATGACCTTCCGTCATTGGCTTATGTGCGAAAATATTTTCAACACACACTAACCAATCCATGAAGTCATCCGGTTTCAATTTTCCATCATATTCGGGAATCACGAGTTTACTACCCAAATCACGATCAACATTGATTGCATGTGGATCTCGTTGATTCCGATTATGTCCTCCATCAGCTCGATGATTATCCTCACACCGATTAGTTTCTAAAGTAGTTAATCGGGTTTCAATCCTTGCAAGAGTGTCTTGCATTTGAACCATCATTGTGGATAGTTGATTAACATTTGCTGATAATTCCGCAACGGTTCCCCTCAAATCATCATCCTTATTGGAGGAAGACTCCACTTCTACATGCTTCTTGGGAGGCATACTTGTTTAATGCAAATTTAAAATTTGTGACTGGTTTGATGCGTAGATTTGCTCACTTCAAATACGCTGGCGAAGACAGATCGGAAATCATGCTTCAGATGGTTCCAAAATCGCAAAAAGAAATTGTGACCCTTGATTGTTTGTTACTGATGTCTGGAATGATTTCAACTTACTAATGCTTCAAAACAGGTTGGGCTTCAATATTGATTGGGTCGGATCCGCCTGATCCAAATTTGTAAATGATGCACAGCAAAAGTGGCTGGAAAAGTGATGTTGCTGACGTTAGCACTTGTGTTAGCAGCTACTGTTTGCTGCTCTGGGCTTTCGAATATGTGTTTCCTTAGTGCAGGGCAGGCCTAACTTCAAATCCTATCAAGCCCAGATCTTGTACTTGCTTCGACTCTAGCACCCAAAAGAAGAAAAAGGTTGAAATCTCATCAATGCTCTCTGCTGTCCAAGCCAAAGTAAGGGGAAAACGCTGACGAAGTAGACGATGATGGTGTGAAGGCTGATGCAGTGCCGATCCAGGTAAGCTTCCTCTCGCCTTCCTTTCTCTTCTACTGCTACGCTTCTTTTCTGCTCTACTCTTTTATTTTGCTTTTTTTTTTTTTTTTCCTCTCCTTTTTTTTTGTTTTTGTTTTTGTTTTTTGGAAGAGATACTGGAGGTGGGTTTTGGAATCAAGGAACTGGGAAAAGTCTGGGTTCTGTTGGCGGGTGTGAGAGGTGGCTGGGTTGGCTTTGGTGGAATGGGATTTCAAAAGGGTTTTGCGGATGAAGGTGGAGATCGGGACGAAGGTCTGGGATTTGGTTTGTGCAAGGGTTGAGCGTGATGGCAGTGGGCTGTGTTGGAGATGATGGATGAGGATGGACAATGAATATGCTCCGATCGGTGACCGGAGACGGATCGGAGTGACGTGGATCTTCACTTTGATATCAACTGATGCAGGCCCTAGTGTTAGGGCTTGCGTAGATGCCGAAGCACGTGTCAAAGACACTTCAAATTATCTCCGCAGAGATTTCTAACACAAGGAACAACCTCTGCAAGGAAAAATCTCAATTTTATTCAACTCCAAATCTGAGACTATCATCTCTACAATGTAATATAAATAAGCAAAGTAACTTAGGGCCTAAGAAAACCTAATCTAATAATGGATACTATCCTAATCAAACTAGGAAACCAAATAAATTAGAATGCTAATCCTAATTACAATAAAATTAGGAAGCTACTAAAAAAAGAAATATCCTAAAACTATATTGGGTGGGACCAGTGGAATTATGGTAGCCCGTTCTGCATCAATCTTTGGCCATATAGCTAACAACCTTCGCCTCTTTTAGCTTGCACATGAGAAAAGATCCGGGAAACAGACAGCAAGCAGAGTATCAGCTGCCCACACATCATGCCAGAAGAGAACCCTCTCCCCATTACCAACTTTGAATTTAATATGTTGAAAAAAAAATCCTTGACTGACATGAAACCCTTCCAAATGCTCGAGTGATGGTATGAGGATGCTTGAATATTCCAACCATTCCTCATAGCCGCATATTTGCTTGAGATGACGCGAAACCATAAGATGTCTTGTTCTCCTCCCAAGCTCCACAACCACTTACCCAAGAGGGCCTTGTTCATATGATTTAAAGGCCTTATGCGCAATCCTCCTCTCTTGGGTTTGCACATAGATTTCCAATCTACCAAGTGGCCCTTGCCACAGGAAATCCCGTTGAAGCTTCTCTATTCGATTCAACACCAAAACAGGGCACTTAAAAGGCCTGATTAGAGTGATTCTACCACCCAAGGATAAATAATTGGCTTTCCAAGGTGCAAGCTTCTTTCCAACTCTTCCCAACACTGGGTTCCAAGTAGCTTTAGAGGATCTGTCAATGCATAAGGGCAAACCCAGATACGAGTTTGATAAGCCACCCACCTTGCAATCCAATATGACAGCTAGATTGCCTTAACTTTGATAATTTGTTCTAATGGCAATCAGTTCGCTTTTGTAAAAGTTAACTTTCAGGCCTGAGATGGCTTTGAAGCACAAGAGGTCACCTTAACATTCATAATATCCTCTTTCTTTGCATCACAAAAGTTCTGAGTGTCATCTGCAAACTGAAGATGACTCATCATTGGAGTGCCTTGAGACAGTTGGAACCCATGGACCAATCCAGAACCTTCAGCCTTGGGTATCATCCTACTGAGCGCCTCCCCTACAATAACGAAGAGGAAGGGAGAAAGTGGGTTTCCCTAACGAAGACCCATGCTGGCAGGGAAAAAAACCTTTTGGGGACCCATTAATGAGAACCAAGAATCTAGCTGAAGCCACACATTCTCGAATCCAACTTCTCCATTTATCACCAACACCCATTCTACAAAGCATGTAGGAAAGGAAGTCCCAATCCACTGTCGTATGCCTTCTCAAAATCTAGTCTGCAAAGCACCCCAGGAAGATTGTCTCTTTGTCATGTCTGGAATTAATACATTCCCATCTTAATGGTAGTAATTTTCAGTAATTTGTTTGGGAGCAGTTTGCTTACTGTTAGGTATCTTATTTATGGTTTCATGGCCCTAACACATTGCATAGTACCGACTTCTAAATGGTGTCAACCTTTGGCCCTTTTTGGATTCAGGGAACTTGGTTTCCCTGCAGTCATTTTACCTGTAAATGGTTATGGTAAAGAGCAAAAAATTGTCCGCTTACAGCTACATCACTTTGGTTATCCAAATACACGAATCCTTTTCTCTGTATTCTGCTAATGATTCAAACAGGCCATTGGGAAATGTCCAGAATGGATGGAATTTACCCTACTTATTGTCATGACCCAAAATCTGAGAATTCTCCCACACCGTGAACCGCTTCCTTATGCAACTTCGTTATTCAAAGAGCGCACACTCGCTGGTCACACACATTAGGAAAATCCACTGATCTTACCATGAACTCCCCCTACTTGTGTAACATAATTCTTAAAAGTAAGATAAACCTAATGCAAGAATAGAAACATACAGCAGATACAAAGCATACAAGACAATCACGCACGTCATGGAAAGCGAGGCAGGATACATGGAACAGAAAACAATACAATTCTACATTAACCCTTGTTCAATCCGAGAATTTCAGTTCTTTCGTTTTAAATCAGAATCAGGTGAGTCCATTTGGAGATGGAAGCTAACTTATATTTGCATCTCCAGTAATTTTCCCGGATTTACTACTGCCCACAGCAAGGTTCCATTTTACTGATGAAGACGGGGCTATAACTCTCAGATTAGAACTCAGAATAGTGAAAATAATATATCGATTCGTTAGCTAACAACGAGGCAGAGAAAACTTGAACAAGTAGAGCAAAATCGGAGATCGTTTGGTCAGCCTAATAGGGGCTGCAACGGAACTCACACAGAATTTCTTCACTCTGGTAGAATGAAACATGTTCTTTAAACTGGTCGTAACTTATTTGTCTTGTGTTGAACTATGCGGTTCTAGAACCATTACATAGATCAGTAGAATATGGTCAAAACTAGGGGTTCTGGCTCACTTAGTTCAGCATTTTGATGGGTCAAACAGACACAGGAACTGTGCTGGTCCGAATAGCAAATCATAAAACAATGATAAAAATGCATGTAGCATGTTGGTAATAACGTAGATTAAATATGGAACCAGGAACATGTGTGGATCTAGTCCTAGAACACCAGATTTAACAAGAGTAGACATGCCTGAGGTTACATCTAGGAATAACAATGCATAAAGCTGTTATGACAAATGATGAACATATTAGGTTTAGAATATAGAAAGAAAAATTAGCATGACATCAGAGGAATTAAGTGAACACAGAAATCAGATTTAAAACATGTAGAATAGCATGTTTGGGAGGTAGGGATTGCAAAATTAATGGCTAGATGGTGTGCTTGATTACTGGCATGTTCGAGATGAATTCAAATCAGATGCTTGAGGATGATGAAGATGCTGGTCCAGGCCTTAGATGCTTTGGTTCTTCTCCCTTCTAGTTGGTAGAGTGCAGAGGCTGAAGAAAGAGGGGTTTAGGGCTTAATTGGAGTCTCTAAGAGGTTGCGAACTTGGCAATGGATGAGACAGAGGCTAGCAATTGTTTTTACAGTGTCTTAAGGTTGGCTGGAAGGGTTAGGAAGCTTAACCTCGTGGGGTTAGGTCACTGGTCAAGTTAACGCCGCTGCTAGGTGCGACAACGGTTTGCTGCCGCTACAAGGGTTGGTGTACTGGTTAATTATTGTTTCTATACAGGGTCTGTGGCGGGTTTAACTGGCTAAGGACACGGCACTGAGAGGGGCAATATAGCAGCGTTCTGGTTTCTCTAAAAGAGGGTTTCCTAACTTGGGTTAGATGGGTTAGGTTACTGCCGGTCAGACCAGCGATAGAAGTGCTTGGTCCGGTTTACCACTGCCAAGAGGGGCAGTAAGGTGGGTCCCACTTGGTTGATGCAGGCCAGACTACTGGGACCTGCCTGAAGGTCTATGCCTGAAGGCCCAAGTCCAGCAAGACCCAGTAAAGAGAAATCTCCAAAGACGCTTTCCTTGTTTCGCAATATCTAGAAGACTAATTAGATTTCCTAATTTAGTAATTACTATGTTAAATTAGTTACTTTCTATTTTATTAAGAATTGTTTTCCAAATTAATACATAGCTTAGAGAATAATCCGTTGGTTATTCTCCCCGACCCACGCTGCATCATTGGTCCGTAAAAAGTTTCCTCGAAATGCATGCAATGATTGGAATGGTTGCATGAATGCCCGAAACAGTCACAGAGAATGCAGGCATGCATACACAAATCATAGTATTAGTAAAAATAATATTAAATGGAAAAATTTGGGTTTGGATCCTTACACTTATCAACTAGGCTGGTCAATCTTTTTCATATGTTAAGAACTTATAAGATGTTTGGTTCCTCTAAATTCCATCCAATCATCCACATTGCATTGTGAAAAGTAGACAGATTTTGAGAACAATTACATATCTACCCCTAAGCCCCTTAAAGTATCCTGAATCCAGCGGTTTAAGCAGTAACATTCACAGCCACAGAACAATCTTTTAAATCAGACCCAAAACAAATCCATTGAGCCTTGCACCGTCCCACTCTAGCTCTTTCACATAAGAAGCTTGATGAGCGTGGCATGCACATGTTAGATGTTGTATTTGATCCACCCTAAAATAAATATGTTTATGTAGATTGTTCTTACTCACTCGAGTTTGACTAAATTATGATTTGGAGGAGAGTGTGTTGCTGCTAAATGTTAAAATCTCCATTGATTTAAGCATTCAATTAAATGGCATAAACGCTTCATTTGGAAGCCACATTCCACAATCACCAATCTAAATCAGTTCGTGATTAACCACCATAGTAGTGTATTAGTTGAACTTGATAAAAATGTACAAATTGTATTCCTTAATGTCGCCTATCTTTTGACATGTGCCAATTTTGAAGGGTTTTGATTACCACACCGCACTTGTATCAATATTTTTTCTTTGCGTAATAAGAAACTGTATTTACCATGTTAGAATGATGGAATTGCTCCATTTATAAGCTAATATTGTCAACTTTTTCTTCATTTCTTTGTATCCATTCAGAGCTTAGTCGGGTTTTTCCACAATTGAACTCTTTCCTTTATTTTATTTTTTTTGAATATTTAATTCTTTTGTTTTTAGTTGATGGAATGGGAAGTTTTGAGAATTTTTTGAAGTCAACTGAATAGAAATATAATGAAACCACATAAAATTTCTTGTTATCAATGATAGATTCATCTTGAACCATTAGGTACAATGCCTGGATACAGATACAGATACGGATACGGATACGGACGAGGGACGAGAATTGAGGATATGATTGCATTTTTTTGCAAATTTAGGAGACAGATGTAGGAAATGGCTATCCTAATTTTTCTTTAAAACATTTCTGAATTGATGAAAATATCATTGCTTTACATTCCTTTGGAACATTTTTATAGTAAAAAGGAAACTGAAAGAGCTATATGAAATAATGGTCTTGGCAAGTAGGATATGCAAATCTTGTGCCCTAGAACAGTTCAGCATTGAGTGCCAATATGAGTGACGTGATGGTCCAATGCGGATATGCTGGGCATATATTAGTAGGAAAATATTCACCAGCGCCCTGCGCACCACACATCATATGTAGAGGGTGAAATTCAGAGGTGGGTCCCACTTATGGGACGGTGTGGATGCATGTAGTGTGCAGGTGAATGTTTTCCTGTATAGGTATCCTGGTACCATATAGCATTAGTAAAATATATAGCCCAAATTCATTCAAGCCAAACTCACCCTGGGTTCAACTCAGCTTGTATACTCATGATACCCAGAGACTTATATGCCATGAATCATATCGTGTTGTATCCAATACTTCAATTTTTATATGTGAAATCCGTGCCCCACGGTTACATATATATACATATATTGTGGCTTGGCATAGCCTTATAGAATGAGCTGTCGATAGAAATTGTGTTTCCTTCTTTAATCCGAGGAAGAGAATCCAAAAACTGATTATTACTATGGAAGCAAGATGTTTTGGAACCCCCCGCCTTAGAAATTTTATTTTCTTTCATGTAAAGGATTCTAGGAAAAGTGTGGAATTCTAATGGAGGCAATTATATGGCGTAGATCGTTTCTGTGTGCTTAACTCTTGAATTTTTGTCAAAGTAGAATTTATAAGTTTTGTGGTAGTTCTCAATATAAATTTTGACTGATGTTTTCTTTCTATTTTTCTTATTGAAGATCAATGGAGACTAGAGATCTTAATGCATGTTGCAAGCAGCATGAAGAAATGGATGTTGTGCCTCAAGTAAGAGATCAACTCGACTCCAACTCAGAAGTTTCCAATAATAATCTGAAGGAAGCTATTGTTCCCAAGGATGACAAATGCGAGGATGACTTAGTGAAATCTGATGTTGCAATGGACGATAAAGGCGGAGTTGAGGGGATAATAAAACCAAAGGTTGGTATGGAGTTCGAAACAGTGGATGACGCCTACAATTTCTACAACCAGTTTGGAAGGTTGAGGGGTTTCAGTATTAGGAAGCATAATTCAACTAAGGACAAGAAGACAGGTCTTGTGAAAATGAGAAAATTTGTGTGTTCTAATGAAGGTTTCCGCAGAGTTGATAAACGAGATTCAAATGTTAGGCATCACCGTGATGAAACAAGAACTGGTTGTTTGGGTTATATGATGGTTGTTTTGGGAGAGAATGGTAAATATCGTGTTACAATTTTTAATGATGATCACAATCATCCTCTTGTGGATCAAGATAAAACTCATATGTTAAGATCGCAAAGAAAAGTGGCTCTTTCTCAAGCTGCAGGAGATGACGATTGTGATCATTCTGGAAAAAAACCAAAACAAGGTGAGGAAAATGCTGGAGTTCTTCCGGTTAATTATAAATATTATTTACGATCAAAAAGAATGAAAGCAATAGAGATGTCTGATGCTGATGGTCTATTAAGTTATTTCAGAAGAAAAAAGGTTGAAGATCGTATGTTCTTTTATTCTATTCAGGTTGATATCGACGATCGTATCACCAATATTTTCTGGGCCGATGGCAGAATGTTGATTGACTATGAACATTTTGGAGATGTTGTTTGCTTTGACACAACATACAGAACAAATGGGTACAGCAGGCCATTTGCTCCGTTTATTGGCATTAATCATCATAAGCAAATAGTAATGTTTGGTGCCGCATTACTGTTTGATGAAACAGCCGAATCTTTTGGGTGGTTGCTTAGAACTTTCTGCGATGCAATGGGTGGAAAAAAACCACAAACTATTCTCACAGATGAAGACAAGTTAATGTCAACTGCAATTGAGGAGGAGTTTCCAGGAACTGTTCATCGCATTTGTGTATGGCATGTCTTTCAAAATGCATTAGAACAGCTTGACCATGTTTTCCATGATTCAAAATCTTTTTACGAGGATTTCAGTAAATGTATGTATGATTATGATGAGGAAGAGGAATTCCTTGCAGCATGGGATAAAATGCTTGAACAGTATGAACTTCGTGACAACACCTGGTTGACAAAGTTATTTAATGAGAAAGAGAAGTGGGCCTTAGTGTATGGAAGAAGTACGTTTTCAGCAGATATAATAAGCGCACTATGCAATGGAAGCATGAATGAGGAACTGAAGAAATACTTGGATCCCGAAAACAAAATTACCGATTTTTTTGATCACTTTGAAAGGTTATTGGATGATAGGCGAAATGCAGAATCAGAAGCTAATTTCAGTATGGCACAAAGCTCGCCACACACCAAACTACCTGTTAGCATTTTGAAGCATGCAGCAGATGTATATACATTAAAAATATTCAAAATGTTTGAAACAGAGTATGCTAATGGTCTAGATTGGCAAGTAGAAGAAACTAGTGATGTGGGGACTTTGAAAAAATATTTTGTCTTCAACCAGAAAGGTCACAAGCACATCGTTACATTTGACCCTACAGATGAATCCATCACTTGCAGTTGTAAAAAATTTGAGTTTGTTGGGATTTTATGTGGGCATGCATTAAAAGCAACGATTCACAAACTAAAACGTATCCCAACAAAATACATCTTGAAAAGGTGGACACGAGAAGCTGCATGTTCGTTAAAACTATCAAGTAGCGAATGCAAACCAAAAGCCTTGTCGAGCCGGTACAGTGTTCTTCTTCGTGGTTTTGTTAGAATAGCTGCCAAGGCTGCTGAAAGTGAAGAAAGATTTGAATGCGCGGCCAAACTTACAGAATTGATGTTGTCCGAGATAGAGAAAATATCAAGAAACAAGGGCCCAACGGACAATCTAATAGGTGAAGAATGTATGGTTGATGAGGTTGTGAGGGAAGATAATGATGTTGAAGTGATGGTTGATAATGCACAATCCAAGGAAGTGGATGAGATTAATAGGAAGGAGAATTGTCATGATGGACATTGGATGGAGAACTGTCTTGAAAAAGGGTCGCCGAAAAGACGGCGAAAAAAATTATCTAAGCCAACGAGCACCATTCCTTCAAATTCATCTCCCAATCCAATGCACTATCATGCTCCAAACCATCCTCCAACTTTGATCTCACAGGTACTAGATTCACCAACCTAGTGACATTATAAAATTATGTTTGGGTAAAGTTTGATAATGACTTAAATGTGTACTTTGACTTTCTTGCAGGGACCATATGGCAATGGGGCGAATCCTGTACATTATCATGTTCCCACCCATCCATCAGCTTTCATTTCACATGTACTTGTCATTACCTTAATGAATTTGTGAAATTATGGTTTGGTTATTGTGATTTTTTTTATTTTTTATTTTTTATTTTTTGATGATTTCATGTGCAATTGTTCATTATGCAGGGACCCTATGGTAGTGAGATGATGCCAGTATATTATAATGATCAATATCATACTTCCCCCCATCCATCGACTTTGATCTCACAGGTACTACTATCACGACCATGGCAACCATTTAAAATTATGTTTTAGTGTATAGAGAATTTTCTGCACGACTTTAATTTATAGCTTATCATTTTGTAGAGACCACATGGTAGTGGGATGAATCTCATATATTGTGATCTGATTACATGGACTTCTCTAATAGTGAAATTGATTTATAATACTTGGATGAGATAATAAGATTCATTTTTGTTATGTATGTAGGAAAACCTACGTGCAAATTACTTTCAACACTTTCCGCAGAAGAGTTCAGATGATAGACAAGGCCCAATCTAAAAAGTAATCTATTTTAGTTCAATATTAAATGAATGCCTTTTTACAATATCTGATATTTATATGAGTTTTGTTTGGTTTTTGCAGGTCCGATGCACAGGGAAACCCCGCCTCGCCCCACCCTCTTTTGTTATGTAAATTCTTGAGTATGGTGGATGTAAAACCTTGTATATGAATGAAGCCATTGTATCATTAGTTACTATAATTTTAATGTTCTCAATGTCGAGCATGTTTGCCCTTGTGAAGTTTTTGGAATTTACGACAGGAATTCATTGTTGCAGCCACTATTTTCCAGGGATGATGCCCATATACATAACCATCATGGTCTTTGAATTACTTGGGTTTCTAATGGGAATAAGAATAGGTAACATTGATACAAAGGTTTCCAGAAGAGAGTATTGAGGTTTGCCTTCAGAATACTCATAAGGCTTTGCAAAATAGATATTTGGGCCCCTTTTTTTTTATCAGAATTCCTGTCTGAGAGAATTTCAAATTCTCCAAAAGTTGTCCCTTTGGGTGGGATTCTAAATCCCTCTTTTTCATGGAGGATTTAAAATTCCAACAAATGGTATAGATAGTGGGATTCTAAGAATTCCAAAAGGTCTTTTGGGTGGTTGTAATTTAAAACTCTAATGAAAGAAACTAAGCATTTCAAATGCCATGGGATAAGATGTCACATCATGTTAAAAAAAGCCCTTACCTCCCAAATTCTAGTCATAAATTCTGGTAAAGGAACAGGCCCTAAGGTTGTATCAGACACTATGTAATTAACGACAATGAAATTCATCATTCACACAGATATTCCCAAACACGCCCATCTCGTGGTCTCTAAATCAATATTTATTTGTTTTTGGTGGGGGTCTCTAAATTAATTAATTAATATTGATATCGAGTTTTCTTGAAATGAATATTAAGGTTAATCCATAATACTATGCTCAAGTAAAGCAGGTACTATGGTTGTATTGAATCCAACATAGCACTCATTGATGTAAAACATTACATCATCACTTTACTTCTCCCATTCACTGTATCCATCCCAATACCAATGAAGTAAAAATACCATAAGAAACCAACATGAACCCAAACCAACTCATTGGGACCTCTATTTTTATATTCTGTGAATAGTCTGGTTAACCAACCTGGGTCAGTTCGAAACTACCCTGGTGCTCTAATCTAAGTACACTCGAGTTAGACTTAAGTTGATGGCAAGGGACTCTGAGAGAGGACCTTGGAGAGAGGTTTTAGAAGTGGTGCATCGAGGTAGACATGGAGAATTGGATGGAAGAGGAACTAAATTGTGTCACGCCCTTAAATCAGATTACTTTTATGGTCCCAACTTGATACATAACTAGCATGAGGATTCGAGTCATTTCGACTTTATAGATATTTTGCCCCCACACTACACCTACAGGATGTCGCGTGTGAGGATACATGCATTTTTCATCACATACTAAAATTTTCCTACGAAAGCTTGCATGAACAATAAATAAACACAAGCCATGTCCATCATCATATACACAGTTCCACATTATGTACAATACAGAAATGTTAAGAGTTTACAACATAAAGAAAGTGTTTTATATTATTGAAAATATTTAGGTGAGAACTAGTTCTTCGCGTTCTTTCTTGAGAACTATTGGTAGGGCCCACTTAGTAATCTATCCAAACCATGTACAAATAAGGACCCCCGATAATCATTGATCCCAAGAATGGCACAGTTCTGAATGGACTGAATCGTGGGATCGAGGGTTGAATATATATATTTTAATACGAAGTTATTAAACTTGTGGGCCATGGATGAAAAGGTTAGGGGCATGGGTATGGGGTCAATGCACATCCCAACAAAAGTAAACCATCCCACATGCCTATACTCGGCTAGCCAAATGTCTTTACGAGAGTCCACTCAGATGATGATGATGATCATTATTATTATTATTACTACTATTATTATTATTATGATTATTATTATTTTACGCAGTGGACCAAGTATGTAAGAGATTATTTGATAGGCAAGAAGCGGATGGCTTTGGTGCGTGGTCATTCTCATCTTCCAAGTTCCTTTTTCACCCATTGGATTCAGTTTCTATTTTTCACTTGTTTAGTTCATTGCTTCAATTCTTCTTAAAGCATTGCTAAGTTTTTCACGTGTTCATTCACTATTTTCTTTAACTTCTCATATTATTATTAGTTACTAATGTCCCCAAGAGGACATTAGTAACCTATTATGAAGAGTTACTGCTTAGTTTATCTTCACTGTTAGATAGATGACCAGTTAATCATTGGAATGCAGTACTCAAATTACACTCTGGTCGTCCTAAATGGTGTTGCAGAGAAAACAGATAACTGTACACTTATCTGTAACACAGGTTTCTCATGTTATAAGCAGCTTCATCTAACATTGAGTCTAATCATTGGTGAGGGGAATTTTCTCCTCAGCATGTGGGCGTCTTGAAATGCAGACATGTAGGCTTAGCACATAATCTGCCGTCATTCCCTACCTCTCCTCTGGAAAAAGACCAAGCTACTTGCTAGTTTAGTAAGGTTACAAGTCTCAGAAGGTGTACAAGATTAAAGACACTCATCATTGTTTGGTCCATCAAGAGTGTATCTAGGGGATTGATTAACCCCTTCTGCCAAAAATGAAGAGTACCAAAACTCTAATCCAAGGACATAAGCACAAAGCTCTAACTTTACCCACGCACCCACACCCACATGCAGAAAATCCTATTTTCCTATTTACCCATAACTGGTAATGACAATTAGCAAAGCAACTTTATTTTACATGCATAACAGGCAACAAAAGTAATGCAAATATAAACCCTTGATGAAAGATGAACCAAGGAACACAAATTCCATGTCATGGTAAATAAGGTCGGTCTGTTAACATTTACGGACAGATGTTGCAGAGCCAAAATCAGAAGGGATGAGATCGCGTAGTTTGGGTTTAAAGAATTGAGAGTTGCAATCAGGCAGCAGAGATTCAGGAAGAAAAAAAAAGAAGCTTCACAGAGAAGAGTTATATGATTGAGGACAGGCAGAGTTGGGTGCCAGGAGGCTGAGTCAAATTTTAGGGGGCTGCGTGTTGAACGAAGGAAAGGGTTGCAAGTAGGGGAGTGTAGTCCATGTAAAATTTCCCCTCAAGAATATGTTCAGTTACTGATGAAAAAAACAGTTAAATTCACAGTGGACATTTCGCTAAACTCAAATCAGCATCAGACAGGACCCGCTTATATGAGACCTGATCAGAAAAATCCAATGTGCTGATCAGGTGGGCCACATCAATATAAGCATTGAAAACTTAAGATACAAACGAAAAATATAACAAACCAACTCCTTCAAAAGCGTAGACCGACCTATTTTGAAACAAAACTGACAGAGCATAATCATTGATGGAAAATAAAAACAAAACAAAATTTCCATCATCACTCAGGCAGACCTATATATCTGTATGAGAGTTCTAGACAATGAAAATGTTAAGTCCTGAATCCATCAAGCATATTTCAAAATGTATGAAAGGATAGAAAAATAAAAAAAACTAAACAAAACTCAAGCCAGGAAGTGGAGTTGTATGGCTGGAAAAATAAAAGGAATAGCAAAGAAAACTGATGTATATACTCCTATAGTTTGTCTTCGAACTCAGAAAGGGGTGTAATCTGCTCCTTCAAACCTTTCCTCTTGCGGATTTCACACACCATTCTCCCAGCAGCTGTCGAAGGATCCATGGGGTCAGCCAACATCATGTCCCAATGATCAAACACACATTGTGGGAACGCCTGACCTGATGTTTCAGCCCTGAGCTCATTAGAGAACTTGAAAGATTCACTGACTGGAAGGTATGCCTTGATGTTGTAAAGTGGAGTACCCGGCCTCTGCATTTCCTCAAAAACATGGCCTCTCTTTTTGTTGAGAATACCGTAAATAGCACCGAGTGCCTGTTCAGGAGCCTGGATCTCCACCAGATAAACTGGCTCCACAAGCCTGGGTTTCCCTGTAAGTTGAGCTGCATATATAACCCTTCTGGCTGTTGGAATGATCTGTCCACCACCCCTGTGAATAGTATCCGCATGAAGAACCACATCACAGACCTCAAAGCATATTCCACGCATGTTCTCCTCAGCCAATGCACCTTCCTTGGATGCCCATTGAAATCCAGCTGCAACGGAATCCTTGATTTCACTCAGATACTGAACTCCCTTGCACATATCGACCACTATGTTAGGCCCAGTAGTTTCAGGTCCAAAGCACCAGATCTTCTTGGCAAGGTCCTTGTCCCAGCCAAACTCTTCTGTAAGGATCTTGGAACGGACCTTTGCATCATCACCTGGGCCAATGCGCCCTTCATCGATGGCCTCAGCAAGTCCATCTTCCATGGGGCGAGCTTCCATGTAGAGGCGATTATGCTTGTTTGGCGACTTGCTCATCACAGTCCGACATGACTTTTCAAGCACAGTTTCACGATAAGACACAATAGGATCAGACTTTGTGATTTCTGCACCACCCATGAAATCCTCCTGCAAGTCCTTTAAGCATATTTCTAGATGGAGTTCTCCAGCACCTGCAATAATATGCTCTCCAGACTCCTCGATTGTACAAACAACCATAGGGTCTGACTTGGCCAAACGTTTAAGACCTTCAACAAGTTTGGGGAGGTCAGAAGCAACTTTACATTGCACAGCAACACGGACAACGGGTGAGACAGAAAACTTCATGGCACGGATGGGGTGTGCATCGACTTCCTTCTCATTGGTCAGAGTTGCATTCTTTGTGATGAACTGATCCAATCCTACCATCGCAACTGTATTCCCGCAGGGCACGTCCTCCACAGCTTCCTGCCTCTTTCCCATCCAAATAACAGTTCTCTGGATGCTCTTCACATACAAGTCCTTCTTCTGGCCTGGAACATAGTTCGGTCCCATGATCCTGACCTTCAATCCAGTAGAGACTGTTCCGGAGAAAACACGACCGAATGCAAAGAACCTCCCCTTATCAGATGCAGGAATCATTTTGGAAACATAGATCATTAGAGGCCCTTCAGGATCACAGTTTCGAATGGCATCTGCATAAATATCATCAAGCGGGCCCTCATACAAATTCTCAACACGGTACCTCTGTGCCTTGGCAGGGGATGGGAGGTGGAAGATCATCATTTCAAGAAGCGCATCACTCGCCGGAAGCCAAGTTTGCATCACACGTTTCATCAATGCCTTCCCAACCAATTCTTTCTCTTCTGACTTCAAGTTGACATTAAGCTTCTGCAACATAGGCCATAGCTTTTCCTTTTCATCATTCATGCAGATATTGATGATTTGCTTGATGGGTTCATAGCAGAACATGACAAATCCTCGTCTGCAACTAGGAGAACCTGTGTTCTTGGATGTCCATTTTTTGGTAGCAGGGTCAAAATAGTTCTCACCCCATAGCCTTTCCATCATCTTTGCCTCATCCACTCCAAATTTAGAGGCATACATCTTTGCAAAATTAGTGAGGGTAAAAGCCCAACCATGCAAACCAGCAGAAAACGCAACGGTTCCTTTCTCAGGGTAGACTTGGACATCACCAAGAAGAGGATCTTCATATGTAGCCATGATTACATTGGCACTTTCAATGACACGTTGGAAGGTCTGGTAGGCTTCCTCGCCTCCGACCTGAAGCTCAAGGAAACAACGATCCATCTTGTTAACAGTTAGCACAGGCCTGATCCTTTCTCCTAGGGCCTGCCTCAGAACTGTCTCAGTTTGAACACAAACCCCCTCCACACAATCTACCACGACCAGTGCACCATCAGTGATACGAAGAGCAGCAGTGACCTCTGAAGAGAAGTCAACATGGCCAGGAGAATCAATGAGGTTGATCAAATACTCATTGCCACTACGCTCACCCTTGAAGTTCTTCAAGGACTCATCCGTCATCTCATAATACAGCGAGATCCCAGTGGATTTTATCGTAATGCCGCGCTCTGCTTCATCTTGACGGGTATCCGTCATCCGAACATCTCCAGCAACTTCCTGTGCAATGATCCCAGCAGCAGCTACCAGCGAGTCTGTGAGGGTCGATTTACCTGCATTACCCAAAATCATTAGATTAGCTAATTATCATCACATCTATAAGACCCCACAAGAAAACTGGAATATACATGAATGAATGGAGGAACGTCTTTAACATTTATGTCCAAGATAAATAAATTCATTAGATGATTCTTATATTAGTGTTGCATTTTTCTTATTTTTATTTTGAATGGTGCTTATACTAGTGTCGCATATAAATAGAGAACCAAAGAAAAATGCTATTATCTCTTGCAAATGAATGGAAGACATTCATACCATGGTCAACGTGTGCAATGACAGACATGTTCCTAATGTTATGTTTCAGGTCCATGATCCTTCGAAGTTCTTCTGCGGTAAACTTCACCTGAATGCATCAAGTTTTTTACCAAAATCAGCAGTTGAATTGGTCATAAAAGAAGGTGGAAAATATCCAATAGTATCAATAACAATACTAATGTGAAAAAATAGTAATTATTACGATAAATAAACCATACCATCTTGATAAATCTTGAAGATCACCAGACAACAGTGCTTGGTGAGACAAGTTCCTGCAACATTTGCAAAGAAAATATAAAACTATGGACTCCACTAATATAATCAAGGGTTATGCATGAACCGACATAAAAACAGAGAAATAATTGTAAGTTAAGATTGTACATGTGTTGAGACTTGAGAGAGAGAGAGAGAGAGAGAGAGAGAGAGAGAGAGAGAGAGAGAGAGAGAGAGAGAGAGAGAGAGAGAGAGATGGTTTTTCGAAACGGATGATGTATAGGAGTAAAATTGATGAGTTGTAGGAGTTAAATTGATGAGTTGTAATTATCCTTTTCAGAAGGAATGCTAAGAGGCTAGCTAATTTTTCTCCTTTCAGAAAGTAAGGTGAGATTAATTCAACTTTCCCTACATTATCTCCTCGTAAATAAGTAAGGTGGTATGTTTCAATTTTCCCAATTGAAACCATGAATAAGGCTCAAACATGAAATATACTGGCATACACAAGTCTATCGAAGTGAACTTTGATCAACGCTAATACATAAAGAGTGTACTTTTTAACTAGTTAGATTATAAAAGCAGGCCTGCTGGTGGATTTCATAACATCATGGCAGCATAACGAATCTACCAATGGGGACATCCTCTTACAAAATTTGAACTAATACAAATTCATTGATGGGCCAATGTCTTAACTGTGATAGAAATTGGCTCAATGCTAATCCACAGCAGGAACGTGATTTAAAATAGGGAAAAGCTTATATCAGGTCATTTAGCATCAGGATAAAAGGGCCAATTAGTGACTCACAAAGGGAAACAAATTTGACAAAGAAATACAATACTTCAAGTTCAAGCCCCCTAAAGATAGAGTCTAAACAATGTAATTTAACATAAGCTTCATGAACTTGATTTTCAGGTAGTTGAGTCTTTCTAGATGTTGGATGGGACCAAAAAACCCTTTGATGAGGATACCCCAACATAACAAATGGTGAATGAGAATAAATGGAAGAGAAATCACCATATGTTAATTCACATGGAAGTTTCCATGTGGAGGCACGATCAATGCATTGATGTGGGGCCATTTTCTCTTGATCAAAGCCATTTATATCACACACCTTCCCATGAATAAGCAGTGGCCGAGTTTTCATCCAAACAGAGAGATACATACCAATAGGTTAATTTGCTTTTTTTTTTTTTAATGGTAATAGGTTGATCACTATATTAAAAACAGATTAACTATTGATATAAATCCATTTCTCACACATAGATTAATCATTGCTTTTTCACTAAAGGAGTAAAATTTGGATTAGTGCACATTCATGGGAAGACATGAAATATGAAAGGATTTTTCCAAATGTGAGCCCTGGAGGGACAATAGAAGTCATCAACATAAAAATTTCCATGTGGAAATCAGCAAATGATCATTTCTCTATGTATATAAATATATGGCAGCAAATATCAAAATTGCAGCTATCATACGCATGCAAACCTAAAACTACACATGGTAACATGCAAAATAAGAAAACCTTCCAAATCATGCCTGCAGTAGCTAAGTCAAAGCCCCAGGTTAGTAATGCTAGAAATAATAAACCTCAATTTAACAGGAATATTTTTATACAACTCGAACCATAAACCACTATTCATTTAAACAACTCTCTTAAAAACTAAGTTACATGATTATAGTTGCATATTGAAACCTTTCACCAATACAAGGCAAGTGATTGGAAAGTCTTAGCATAATAATACTTTTAACCATATCAATGTTCAAAATAAATTGAAGTCCTACTCTAAATGATCATTAAGAAATACACATTTTAATATTACATTTAAATTACAACAAAGAAAAATGATAAGAACAACAAAACATGGCGGGGGCTACAAGCGCTAATAGAAACCTCCATTAAAAAGGAAAGAAACAAAACAAGAGAAAAACCCAAACAGGGACCAAGACAACAAGGAGACAGGGTATGAAAGCAATATACCCTCACTAGGAGGGAATACAACCAAAAGAGAAATCAACAACAACAACAACAGCAACAAAAAAGCAACAAACGCGTTCATATAATGTGAATATTTCCATATTTCCATCCTAGGCTAGCCTAGCTTATTATTAGCTTTAACTCCTTAGATGTGTGCTGCATAGTTCAACCCTTCTTCTTTGATGCTTGTATTCACCCTAATAAGAGCTTGTGGTTGGTAACTAAGAGAATCTTCTGATTTATAAATAGTTTTGTGCTTTCTTTTCAAGATCTGATGAGACAATCTATGATTACAACCCATGACTCAGTTTCTTGGAATCAAAGTTGGGCTAAAACAAATTTACTTTACTTTTACCTACTCCATTTTACATCCAGATGAAAAATCACTCATCATTTAATTTTTTTCCTTCCCATCAGTAATCCTTTATCTAGTATGCATAACTTCCTTCCAGTAATCTATACAAAGAAAACGTGATCTGCTGTAAAATTAACAAACAAAATTCCAGGGAATCAAGGAAAACCACTTTGGAGAATGTTTGTGCAGTGCTTATAGAAAATCTGTTCCGCGGAAAATCAAAAGCGATTTTCCACGGGAAAGTAAGTTTTGTTTAACTTTCAATGCTGTGGAAAAGAGTTTTCACTTTCCACTGTGTTTTTTCTATAAAAGCAGCTGCACAAACAAACATGCACTTAATGCCCTTGCAGATGATGATATGTAATCACTCCCATCAAAGCATGATAAAAAAAATAGAGATAAGAGTTTAGATTTTACCTTGAAAACAAACAAGAGAACAGTAAAAAAACTCTTTTACTAGCAAACAGGAGAACAGTAAAACACTTTTACTAGACGCAGCAGTAAGTTTCAGAGAGAGAGAGAGGGGTAAATAAAGACTGTAAAACCATAAAAGAAAACCCTAATTCTACCTGAAGAAGATAGAATGCAAGGGAAGAGAAAGACACTTAACTATTTTTTCTGCGGATTGTTAGGGTTTTTATAAGCCTCCTCCTGTTCGCGAGAAATTCGCTAAGTTTTCTTAAAAAAAATTAAAAATCTCAATCGCTCAATATAAACACCGACTTTACCCAGGCTCGTTTTGGCCTGAGCCCACTTACATCAATTAAATTGAGTCCGGATCTACAGAGTGGCTTATTCAAGACAAGTCAAAATACACAGTGGGCCATCCATTAAAATTCCAAATTGCTTGGAATGAATCTTTCTCCAAGATTGAGCATAACATTAATATTAATACAGTGATGATTAGTATGATTTTACTGTAGGAGCAACTCCTATTCTTAAAGTAAAATTAAAGAGGCACATTCAATTTTAATAATATAGATTTTTAATAGGTGGGCCCAAGATTACATTCCTTCCTCCGCGAAGAAAACTCAAAGAAAAAAAACTTTGTACTTTTGGGGAGTATATAAAATTTATTCTGATTGAGCATATATGAATTTTGTGAGAAGGCATATATAAATTTTATATAAGTCAACAATTTGATGGTGGGGTATGTATGATCCATGGTCAATTGATAGTAGTGGGCCTAAATTCTTGGGAGAGTAAATTTTTGCTAGCCCATTCTGGAAATAATTGGGCATATTTTTCAGCCCCGATTCTTTTTCTATAGGGTGGGCCGCACCGATTAATCTCGCGAATTTCTCGAGTGCGAGAATATAGTATCCAGATCCTTTTGCGATCCCGAGGAACACGATTACTTTCGGTAGATCGCGGGAGCACGCATTAGGAGTGGCTACCCAAAGTCGGTAATCCAAGTATACAGAGGAGAGCCCACAGCACAGCAGAAAGTGCCCATAATTAAACCTTGAAGCTGAGTGTTTTGAGTCACTGTCAGGGCGCTGATTAAAGAGAAAAAAAAGCATAACATCCATCTAATCCCAACAGTTTCTACATCAAGATCTATTCAAAGGAAACCTCTAATCTCCTCCAAATATGTAATGTAATACAAATCGCTACTAACATTAAAATCTGTTTCTCTCGTGTATTTTTGTCTCCTTAATATATACAAATCTTAACTTGTTAAAAAAAAAAAAAAAAACATTTAAAACAGTTTATACATGAATATTAACAAAGATTGAGAAAAAAAAAAAAAAAAGAGTCTGAGACCTCCTGACTTGAGCATATCGCCCATGTTTTTTTTGGTATGAAACTCAATATTGAGGTCCTCAAAATAATTTTTCTTCTCCTCTTGAATGGGATGATGAAGCCAAATTTTACTCCAACCAATGATATTTCCACTGTATGATTGATAATATGATCGCCAATGTATAGAATATATAAATATTTGGTAATTTTTTTTATTCATGTGCTACATGCTCAATTCTTACCGTTGCGCCTATTGGAGTAAAATTTCGAGAATTCAGACTTTCAACCAATCTAAATTTTCACTTCTCGCCGGATGGATGAGATGAAAAAGGGGTTAGGAGTCAATGTCTATTGCATTCTAAACTACTTTAGAAGCAGAGTTTAAGGAAGTTATAGATTAAAAAAATAGTACATGAATCTCCAAGTTGAATCCCAATAAAACATAAGATGAAAAAGTAATCAAATTGAAGAACATAACCCTTCTTCCACTGGATGACAGAAAAAAGAAGAAAACCTGCAAAGAACAAAGAGGAAGGACGAACCTGACTCCACTCGGTCTCGAGTATCCAATATGGTAAAAAAAAGGAAGAGAATAAATACACATATATAGGCGAGGATTAACCCTAAATCTTTTTCTTTGTTTTTTTTTAGTAACTATATAAGTGGGTTCAAAAGAAAGAATTTGGGATTCTTTAGAAGCCTAAGATTATCAGGAAAGGTTTCCCTTTTTGTGTTTTGCACGTTCTAGTCTTATATCCTAATTTATCTCCCACTCGTTCTAGTCTTTATATCCTAATTTATCTCCCAGTTTTATGCCATCTTAAGTTTAACTTTTAGTTGCACTTTAGATATAAATGCCGAGCCGTACCCAAATCACACTTTGAATGAAGATGACCAATGAGGGGTAGTTCAATTGGCCTAGGACTACAGTTTGCACCCAGAGGTTATTGGTTCGAAACTGCACTATCACACCGGGCCACAGGAGGATTTTATCCGGCTTTCTCTCTTGGGCCCATAGGGATTATTCTGGCCCAAAGGGCTGGGAACCCTGCATTTTAAAATAAAATAAAATGAAAGCAGATTTTTATGATATTTTTTCAAATAAATTATATTTGATAGATCTTAAGGCCCAAAACATATTAAATTAAATTAAATTAAATTTCTGCTTAAAAGAACATATTAAATTAAGCAGTTGAGATTTTACACTAGTGAAGATTGTGGATTGGATGAAATAGTATCTCCTTGTTTCTACGAAACAGGGATACTGACTCTAAATTAAACTTTTTTTATTAAATCCAAAGGCATTTTCATATGAGTAGTTGAGATTTTAAATAGGTCACTGTGTCATGTGTTGGACTCGCGGCAGATGAAGGATCCAGCTTTTACCCAGCATACCCATCCACATGGACCCCACACCAACGTGGGGCTATTGTATATTGGACCCCATAGATGAAAGATTTTATTTTACAAGTATTATTATACCCATCCACATGTGACCCATTAGATGAAAGATCACCTATGTATTTATATTCATTACATGGAATAAATCTTCCAGAATTACAGCATACAATTCTTAGATAAGGTGCGTACAAATTTCCTACATAAAAGACTCAATTCTATAAGGATCATAGAACAAGAAATATTAATCAAGATTATTGATCGTGAGCTTCAAATGTAGAGCCGCGATGTAGTTTTAAACTGGTGAGACCAGATCGATCCACATGGAGCAATGTTGATTAAGAAACTTTTCAACTTTTAACCTGCTCTAATCAAAATCTAAAACTAGCCTAAATAAGGAACTAATCAAATTACATCAACTTTTCTAAAATAACTGAATGTAAAAAGTTAAATTACAATTCTTTCAAAAATAAAAGACCTATTATACTAAAGGAAACCTTATCTAAGCAATCGTAGAATATCTAAAAACCTGCAAAAGAACACACAAATCAAACAACCAATTTAATATGAAAAATCAAAATAAAATTTCTTAAATTAGATCCTACTTACCAAAACAAATTATAATGAGAATATGAATGATTTATGAGGTCCTACATGCAAACAATGCAATTCTAGACAAGTTCCTAAAAATCTGATGCACTCCGAAAAATTTTAAGTATTAAAAACCTTATGCACAGGCCTGTTTTCATTGGACTGTAGAACCTACCTAAGATGCTCTAAACCAAAATTTAATGATTGGAATTCGAACCTTGATGATTCATGAACACAACAAAAGAAATAGAAGTGGAAAAAGGACTTTAGATGAAAAAGATATGAATGAAACAAGATGCATACTTGAACCAGTTATGCTGCTGAAATCTGGTACAACCTTATTGGGTACCCCTGTTTGTGCCTCTGGTTGACATGGTTCTCGAGGTTATCTTTTGCTGAAATTTTGGGGTTTCAAAGTCCTATTATCTCACTTTAATTCTGCTAACTTTCAAGGAAAAATAACATAATTTTCCTAGTTTTCAAATCACATACTTTTGGAGCATACTCAAACCAAAACTGCTGAAACAGTGCAGTTTTTTTCTATGTGCAGATTTTCAACTATGTACCAGGTCCGAAATTAGCATTATTAATCAGTCATTAAACATTATGATTTCAGAAACAAAACCTATTTTAATGCAATTTCTAATTATGATGCATGAATTATTATGAAGAAATAAATTATGCATAAACTTAAAGTGTAGGAAATAAAAGAATTTGCTGAAAAATAAAAGTAGTGTTGCAATTAAAAGTAGAATTAGTGAAACTAATAAAATTTAAATGTAGTGTTGCGAAGAAAAATAATTGTAGTTGTGCAGAATTTAAATGTAGTTTAA
Source organism: Camphora micrantha (assembly GCA_003546025.1). Lineage (NCBI taxonomy): Eukaryota > Viridiplantae > Streptophyta > Magnoliopsida > Laurales > Lauraceae > Camphora > Camphora micrantha. The sequence continues at coordinate 31,128,407 of QPKB01000009.1, read as the reverse complement.
GTGGTGAAATTATCTTCTCAAAAATTCTTTCTTAATACAATTTAGAATTACTTCAAATATGCCCTCATAAACTTGGGTCGTCAATCCAATCACAAAAATAAGCAACATAAATAAAGCATCAAGCATAAACCATAAGAAGAATATTGAAAAAAATAACTTTTACTAACATGTAGATTCATTTACATAAGATGTAAAATAAAATTGATAGAGAAATACATGTTAGGATGGAAAAAACCTCTTTTAGATGAGAAATCCCAAGGGAGTAGTGTGGCTTTAGGGCTAAGCCTCTTTGAGAAACACAATGAGGAGAGGGAGAATGGAGAGGATGGAGTGAAGAGAGGCTAGAGGGGGTTGCTTTCCATGAGAAGAATGAGAGAAGAATATCCCATGTGATGTTTATATAGAGCATGAAATGCCCATGTAGGGCATGAGTTGCTTATATAGGGCATGAGATGCCTATGCAGGACATGTGTTGCCTATATAGGGCATGAATCTTCTCCTTAGATCCTACTTTGTAGTATTTAATCACCTATGTTAGGTGATAGGCCCCATGTGATGTTATATAGGGCATTGGATGCTCTATCTGTTCTCTTTACAATTTCTTTCTTTATCTCATTCCTTGGTTGTGGGACCTATTTCATCCATTTCCTACAAGCAAAAGTGAATTATAGTTTAAAATAATAATTTTGAATAAAAATAACAAATGCATGATAGTGTGCCCATAAATTAAAATGCTCATCATTATGCATAAATGCACTATAATAAACCCAAAATGCATAAAAACATGATTTTTTTTTAAATGAGACTATTTTTGATTAATATGTCCATAAAATGGTCTAAAATGTGTATGAAAATACGTATTTTTAAGGACTTATCACTTATTTCCCCATCTTCTACAATCAAGGGTGGTTCCAATTGCCAGAAAGAAAAATACATATCTTTTTCTTTCTTTTTTTTTTTTCTGATTCATAGAATCCATTTTGCAGCCAAGGGATAGCTGACTTCATGTACTTTTATATATCATAGAATTTTTTATTTTTTAATTTTTTTCTATCGGAGGGTTCCCAACCCTCTTGGCTGGACTAATCTCCTCGGGCCTAGAGGGAAGTCGAATAAACTCCCCTGTAGCCCCAGTGTGGTAGTGCAGTTTTGAACCTACAATCTCCGGATGCAAACCATGGTCCTAAGTCAATTGAGCTTCCCTTTGGAGTTTTATATGTCATGGAATTAAAGGGAAAGGAACTAACACCATTAAAGGGAAAGGAGCTGGATGGGACTTCCTGTATTTGATGCTGTGGGTGTGAGAAATGAGCTTCTTTTTTTTTTTTTTTTTTTTTTTTAAATGTTGCTTGCGATGACCGCCATCATTTCCTTTATTGGACAGAAACTCAAATCATCATTCTCATTCTATTCCTTTCTCTGATTCTTTTGTTGAAGAGTTGATCACTTTCCCAGCTCTTTTTGGTAGGTGAATTGGGTGCCTTGCGGTTGGTAGGTAGATGTGTTTCTCTCCCTTCCTGACCACTTTCTTGCAGGTAGGTGAATTCGGTGCCTTTTGTTCAAGGTTTCAGATAAACAAAATTTATATTTAACTACTTTGAAAGATTTCTATGATATAAACCCATGGTATTAAATTTTGGTGAAGTATTTCTATCAAAGATTTTCAAATCCATGGTGAAGTATTTGCCTAAAAGCTTTGGAAGGATCAATAGTTATGATATGCATGCATGTGGAGGGACTTTCAATGTGTTTGTATTGATGATAACAGAGAGGTGGGCTTGTATAAAAAAAGATCTTATCTTTTAACAGGCTAGCTGATATTACTTCATGCACAGAAGTCACTAGAAATTAAAATCGAATTACTTTATGCTTTTCTCATTTTATTGAGAAAACCATAGAAAGTTTGACAGAACTTTAGTATTATCATATTAATTGTGAAAATGCTGACACACTTTGATCCCCTGTAAAATTGATGTAGATTGAGGAGAGCGGTGATGCTTATTGTTCCAACGATCTAGGGAATATTGATTTATTTGAATAATTTGTATATTGTAAGTGTTTACTTTTAATGTGAGTCGTCATATATATATATATATATATATATGTGAAACGGTATTTTAAGGTTTGAGATTTGTGTGAATCCGATGGTTAATTTGCATTTGGATAAAGAGCAGGGTTCTAAATAGATTTATTTAGAAATTTGCTTCTTTTGATGAACTATGCTTATTTCTCAAAATAAAAAATAAAAAAAAATTCCCCTATGCATAGTTTTTAAGTGCTTGTCGTTATGATCTATAGTTTTCATGCTTTCTTCGGAAGGTTTGTTATTGGTTTTGTCCGTTCCCTTATTTTTAGGAAATTATAATATTTCAATATTGTTGTAGGATGTATTCTCCAAGGATGTAAATGAGAATAAATCTTGACTAGATCCGATACTCCGAGCAATTATTTTGAGTGGGAAAATGATTTATATTTTCCAACTTCTAATTTAATATTAGAGATTCAAAGGTATATGATGATTTAGTGTATTTTCTAACTTTTAGAAACTAGGTAATACTTTTGTCTTCACCTTTGTGTAACACTATTTACACAAAAAAAAGGTTCAATTTTTGCAAGAGAAAATGGCAATCAACTGATTTCTAGGAACATAGATTTTTTATGTTATATATAATGCACACGTTATCAACTAATTGTCCACACAAATTGCATATTTTGCTAGTGAATATGATAACTGATACATAGAACATTTCAAGTATAATTAGTTTTTTCAATTGATGTTCAGTATGATTATGGTGCAGCCATCAATAGAGGAATTTTCCATCTTGTCACACTCATCTGTAAAGTCAAGGCAACATCAATTTGTATTTCAAGAGAGGTAGGGAAGATTGGTGATGTTTACTAGCTTTAATAAATGTACTGTGGGAAAAACAGATTCACTAGACAATTCTATGTATAACTTGAAGCTATCAATAGTCTAGATGGAACCAATTCAACCGTACATATGACTGCCTTACAACAGATGACTCTCCATTTGCATTTACTGAAGTTAGTCCAAGATGCGAGGGGTCTTGACTGAGAATTTATTTGAAAGTACGCACAGAAAAGGCAAGTTCTTTTTTTTCATGTCTTGAGACTTTTAGAGCAATTAAGTACTTAAATACAAATTTTATTGACTCAACTGATGATGTGAAAAATATTGAGGGGTGGTATTTATAGCTTTTTAAATATTAAAATGGCCTAAAATACCCAAATATGGTCTTTTTATTTTATTTTATTTTTTACCATTGGTAGGGGTAAAAGGGTAAAAACTGTCATGTGCCCGCCGTGCCGTGTTGCGCCATGGGCTTGTGCTGGAACGTGCCAGCCGGCCGGCCCATTTTACATCCTTGGCTACATCCAATGTGGGGTTCATCACCAGTGACACTCATCCATACCCTTGTGAATTGGAATCCAATCAATTTGACACTCGTTCGAACCATATTCACCGTTAGATTTTATATCTTCTTTTTTCCCACTATTGGTGATCGGCTATCTACATTTTTTTTCCTACACACCATATTATATCCATTTTAGTCCAATTGTTAGTCCACCTTTCTCCAAATATAGAGCTTTCCATCACCTACATCCTTGTGATTGCATTCACCTAACTAGGATCCCACCAAATAATCGTTCACAATAGGGATCCCTTATGTCATATAACATTGTTTTTTTGAAAAAAAAATAAATAAATAAAAATCTACCACTTAAACCATGCATCTATTGATCAGCTATTACTAAGCAACCGTTGGTTTTTTGTAATTAATTAGATGTGGTTCACTAACCCACAACTACCCATGTGGCAAAAACCAATTAGAAAATAATTTTCATGATATTTGATGGATTTAAGAAAGCATCTCCACTAACTTCCATATCTAGACATTTCATCTTCTTCCAGCTTGCAAATTTTTCTACTGAAACATTGAAGTTGAACTTTTACTCTTCCTTACCATCTATATATATAATACATTGTCAACTTACATCCTCTGTCTCATCCCATCTCCTAATCTCTATAACTCTCAAAGATAGGCAAGAGACCTACTCTAGTCTTTAGGGATGAGGATTTCATACACACTTGCATCAAACTGGAAGATTGTATGGGCTACAAATATCCAGCTATTGAAGGTTGTAGAATTAGTAGGCTTGTCTCCCCTCCTAGCTGGGTTCTCCAGCTTTATGATTCAATTCTATGGCTTTCTGCAGTATCTTCTTTTATGTTGATTGCGGGCGCACAGTGCTAATTATGTACGTGGCAGGGAGATTGTGGGCTCGATGGGACCCCGCAGGATTGAACGGCTGCAAAGGAAGGATCTGTTGGCTTGAATTTCAGCACAATCGACTACTTTTAAAGGATGTAGAAGCTGAATTTTCTATTCATTTTACTTGCACTCCGTTCATGTGTGATGATGGATTCCTCGTATGAAGTTGAGAAATCAGAATTTGAAGTAATTGGCTGGTAAGAAGGAAGAATTGAAGTGCGTGCATGCATTTTCATTTTGCATGTGAGTATATGGTTTTATTTCAGTAAATTGTGATCACATGATATAAAATGAAAGAAAGGAAAGTAAATGATTATTATAATGATTTAAGGGAAATGAACTGAGTTGTGTCGTTGGTCTGCACCCATTTACTTAAGTAAAGCCTCCCATGTGTAAGTGAAATTCAAAATTGTTGTGTAAATAGGGCTGTATGTTTTCATATGAAAATACTCATTTTCGCACCACCTTGGTTAGAAAAGATTCAGTTCAACTTTTGCCCCAAACAAGTTGCAGCATCAAACCATCAATGTACGTCTTTTATTTTTTACAGCTATAGAATTTAAATATTTAATCCAAACTATTCAAACTAATATTAAAATTTCCATATATATATATATATATATGAGAATTATTCAGGTGGGAATTGTTCTCACCTTATATATGAGAAGTCTGCTAACAGCCCTTGGATCGTTAAAGTGGATCCAACGGCTGCCACGTTTTAGATATAACGTTCGCTTTTGACATTGGGCACCCAAACTTTTCATTTCCCCCTTTTGAAGGGTTCCAAAATCCCCAGAGCAAAGAGCCCTTTCCTCTTCCCTTTTCAACCATGCCATTCAAATCCCTTTCATCTTCTCCTAGAACTTCCACTGCTCTCCACTCCAACCCTGTGTAGCGTCTCCTCTCCATCTCCGAAGTTACTGTGCAGCGTCTCCTCTCCATCTCCATCTCCTCTTTTGGGTGTCTCCATCGTCGTTCTTCATCTCCATCATTGTTCCAAGTAGCATGTCAGGCCCCGAGCCTGAGATTAAGCTCATCTCGAAGCATGACGTATGCCCGCGTGGAAATTCAAACCAACATGAATTCCACGAGCGGGTTTTCCCACAGTACCTGTGAGATAAAAATTTCCTTAACCTGTATAGTTTAATCATAACTTGTCCATATATATAAACATCTATCAAAAAATTTCCTTAACCTGTATAGTTTAATCATAACTTGTCCATATATATAAACATCTATCAAATATATAATCATGATAAAAGAGTATAATCTAGTCCATGAGCATAGTTAAGAGTTTAAGTTTTAAAGTTAAAAAGTAAGAAAGAAATACTAAAGCATAGTGGAAGCAAATATTAATTAGGTTTATAATCTCAAATAAAAGTCTAAATCAAATCTAAGTTAATGGCAATCCATGACATGGTCTAGGGAAATGGTGACGCATGAACACTCAACGCATAGATGTCTAAAAGACATCCTCTGGGGCCCACTCTGCTAGCTGTTGAGGAGTCTCCTCTTCAACCTCCATGATCTCTTGGGGAATGGCATTGACGTGGTCCTCCCCTATAACGCCAAGTGTACCACCATTAGACTACGCTAAGCAAGGTAAACAATAATAAAATATAACATGCATATTAAATGAGTAAGATTGACAAGATAGATCCTATGAGGTCAAGTAAGAAAATCTAGGCATACATGATGCGTGAGTAAGCATGATATGTAAGGAATCAAAGATGACAAGTATATAGACATACATATCATAACTAGATGGCAAAACCACATGAGCTATATTCTCTCACATAAACATGTAAACAAAGTCACATGAGAGCATGTCATAACATAACATAAACATGAGGTACCACTAGGAGGCATAGGGCCCAGATACTTCATCGTGGACCCGAGGTACCGGTAAACCCCCCATAGAAATACCATCTACAGAGGTCCATAAAATTAACTAAAACCACACCCAGTCGGATCCAACCGAGCTAAGGTCGAAGCTAAGTGGTGCCGACTCAAAGGATAAAGTGTACATCAAATATCATGATGTGACATAACGTGAGCATAAACATATACAAATGTAAACATGGACAAGTACATGACGATAATCATAAGTGTGTAACATGACATATCATATGAATCTACATAAATACATAATACATAAGGAAACATATGATGTAAAACAACAAGGGCACATGAGCTAGGCAAATAGAAACGAGATAGCATGTATATATCATATAAGAGCACCAGAAATAGAAATGAAATGCATGCGTAAGGATTATATACGGAATCAAGGATGCATGACAAGCCAATCCTAAGGTTTTGGAATACTTGTGGGCTTCACCGTCTAACAATGTGTACGCTTAAGATTTCCGACATCATTGGGCTACAAAAGAACCCTTGGCGTTACATAATTTGGGATGCCAAATACCTTAAGATAACACCTTTGGTTCGGGGTAAAAAAAGACCATGAACGAGTTTCTATGAGAGTGTATGTATGCTCAAACAACAACCCTTTAACATTAGAAATCCATTGGGCTTAAATTAAAGTTAAAGGATCCAATACTAAGGTCCAAAACTAGGTCCATAACCACCTAAAAATCCTATTAAGTTGATTCCAACATAACCACACTTAGTTCACCTAGGTACAATGTGGGTAGTATGAGTTATGAGGCTAAATTCATTGGTTTAAATATCCCGTAACTTTCCTAATCTCTGATCATAAATTGGACCAATGAATTCTACATTACAAGAGCTTTTCAGCGATATGTAGAACTCCAAAATTGGACATATGGATCAAAAGTTATGGCATTTCGAAAATCTATAAATTCGGTGAAGAATCTGCCCAAATTCGGTTGGCCAAATTCTTGACTGAATTTATGACATGAAATTTGGCATGAACCATGAATTTTATGCTTGAAACTCTATCTTTGAAGTTGGCTCATTTCCCAACCTTTTACAACCTTTCAAACCAATTTCATAAACACATAAGGAATCTCCAATACCCACTCAAACCATTAAACACATTCCCAATCAAAATAAAACCCAAAAGAAATATCAAGTTATTACTACACCCATTTACTAATTTTAATCAAATTAGAACAATAGACAACATGAGCTAAAATTTGGTAATCTAACATGAGATCCATTACAAGAATCATAAATAGAGAAAAATATGCACATTTTATAAATGTTTACTTGCCTTTGGTGCTTGCAACACAAATTTATTGAAATCCAAGCTATACCCACTCAATACCAAGCTCTAAGCAAAAAACCCCCAAAATGGAACCTCAACCAAGCTCCTACAATAGTGAAAATTGAAGAAAGAACTATAAAATCAACAGGTATTCACTACTAAAAACCTTTAATCATTGCTTTGAACAATAAGGAGTGATTTGGAAAAAGTTTGCCTTACCTATAGATTGGAATGGAAGAAGAAGAACAAATGAGAGCTTGAAGAAGATGAAACTTGTAGAAAATGGGTTCTTGCTTGAGTAAGATGAAGGAAAACACTCTCAAACCTCTCTATTTAGTGTTTGGTAGCAAGGAAAATGATGAAGAATGGGTAGGAAATAGAACCCTAGGTGCCTCTTGCTAATGGAGATGGAATGAAATGAAAGAAATGAGGTTTAAGGTTTTAGCTAGCATTTTATACCATGAAGTTTCTAGTCTTTAAAGGAAAGTCCAAAAATATAATGAAGATTTATAATATAGGGCTTTTGGCTTCTAAATGGGTCTAAATGAGCTCAAATGAGTTGGATCAAAATATAGAAATTAAAAAAATGACTCACGAACTATGAGATGCACCCAAAATCTTTGGAAAAATAGAAAACACACATGCGGGACCCCAATAAACCCAAAATACTCAATAGTCATAATGCTACCTAGTCAATGGTCAAGCTCCATTCTAATCTACCTAATCAAGCCCAAATACATTCAAATCATACATTAGGCATCTAATTAAGATTAATTAGATGTTAAACATGATTAGGGTAGGATCAAGATATTACATAGCAGCACCATCACCGGAGAGAAGCACCATCACCATCAAAATCGCCAGAAGCTGAGTAGATGAAAGGGCTCATCAGAGATCTGGGGCGGTGACTGGAGCTGTGCCGTTTTAGGTTTAGAGGGAGCGAACAATCCTTTCCTCTTCCCCCTTTCAACCATTCCAATCAAAATCTGACTTTTCTCCCCTTCCTATCTCCATCGAGGCACAGAAGCAGAGAAGCTGAACCCATCTCAAAATCTCCATCTCCATCTCCGTCAACGAAGCAGAGAAGTTAAACCCATGCAGATATCCATCTCCATCAACGAAGCAAAGAAGTTGAACCCATGTAGATATCCATATCCATCAACAAAGCAGAGAAGCTGAGCCCAGGATTCTCCAACCCTATCTTGGCCAACGCTGAAACCCAAAGCACTGTCAGGACTGGTTCTTTTCTCTGGTCATGAGTTAGTAATGGTCTTACCATATCAACCACAACTTGATTCATTTCCTCCATTCCATTTGGAAAAATTCCTTCATTCCTCCCTATCCTCTCTGTGTTTTTTTTTTTCTTGTTTATACCTGACCTGCAAACATCTGAGCTATCAACAACCTAGATCAAGCCATATGTTTGTTCAAAGTAGTTTCTCCAATAGGATCTGATCGTTCTTTGGCCTCCTACATCCCATATAGTAAGAGTATACCTTTGGTACTTGATGGTCTTGATATTAAAGCCTAGTGTTGGACTGATGACACTTGTGTCCTCACCATTTATTCGTAGCACAATCGTGGTCTTCCCAGAATTATCAAGGCCCCTCCCTTTCTTCTTTGCTCCCTGTCCACATTATTTTTTTCCAGCAAGATTGTACATTTTTTTTTTATAGTTCATCATTTGTTTTGGTTAGCCATTCATGTGCACACAATTTTTATTTCTTTTGTAGTCTATAAACTGCTCTATTTTTGTAGGTCGAGAGCATGTCATCGTCATATTCTATTTCTAGTGATTACGTGCCAAAATGCTCATGTGGAGAGATGATTTGTCTCACCTCTCGTACAAAGACTAATCCAAATAGGAAGTTTTGGAGATGACCCAATTGGAAAGATGAAAAGGGTTGTGGTAGATTCATATGGAAAGTTGGAGTTGACTATGAGAAGAATATTGCAGCACTTATGGAAGAAATGAAGAAGACAGTGGAAAAACTGAATGAAAACATATGTGTTGCAGTTGAAGAGATGAGACATGATGTTGAAGAAAGGAAAAAAATCAAGCAAATTTCTTTCTGTAGTAGTGTTTGTCAGTTTTCTTGTAGTTGTGATCTGCATGATGAAAAATGTGTGATGTATATTTTGAAATAAAATGAATGTTTTTTAGGGTAATTTTAATGATAGTGGGTTTTGATATTATATTTTGAACTTTACAATTTAAGAAAAGCTAGAAAGATAGATTCAGAAAAATGTCAACTACTAAGTGCCAATAATTTCAGCAAAAAAGAAATGACGGCTGAATTCATTGAAGGTTTGAAGAAGCACAAGAAGCCATACTGTAATTCTGTAAATATCCCACTTCATAAGAAATACTTGGTTATATGAAGTTTTGGTTTTTCGTTTGAAATGAAATGATCAATGATTCTTTCATCAAGGAACAAAGGTGTTGCTGCATCCAATTTAATAAATGGCAGTGGGTGTTGCTGCACTTAGTAGTTATTGCACCAATCAAGGAACAAAGGTGTTGCTGCACCCAATCTAACCGGAACTTGGGGATAGTTCAGAAACCAAAGGACTCTTAGCCACCATTGTTTTTCTTCCTTGTAAATTATCATGGTACCCTGACATTGCAAAGGCTTTGTGGTTTTTAATCAAATGTGGCAGTGGGTTGTGCCACTGTGTGCCTTAATCATTTGGACAGACTCACTTCTGAGATAGGTTCTTGCTGTAGTTTTAAACTTGTAACTGTAAATTGGAACTGTTTTGAACCTGTATTATCAAAACATAAAAACTAACAAATCATAATTGCACCTGTTTTAAACCTATATTATCATCCATTCAACATCAATATCCACTCATCCATTCAATCATCCATGCACCTGTTTTAAACCTGTATAATTCATTCATTCATCAAGACACCCAAGTTCAATTCATCCATTCATTAATTCCTTTTCAATTCAAACCTGAATTATCAAAACATAAAAACTAACTCATCAAAACTGATCAAATACATCAAAACTGCACATGTTTTAAACCAATATCCACTCATCCATGCACCTGTTTTAAACTTGTAGAATTCATTCAGTCATCAAGACACCCAAGTTTAATTCATCCATTCACTCAAAATTGCACCTGTTTTAAACCTGTAGAATTCATTCATTCATCAAGACACCCAAGTTCAATTCATCCATTCACTCATTTCTTTTCAATTCAATAACTTATACATCATTCATTAATTCCTTTTCAAAAGTGCAAACTCCACATGATACATTTGCAATCACATTAATTCAACATCCAACATCTTCTATACCTCAAAATGAGAATTACACATACTAAACAAAATACATCCTTCTTTCTGCCACCAAAGAATGCAACTGGGATGAACTAACTGCACCAAAAAATATAACTTGATAGCCTTTAACACCTTCAGATATTAGAGGACCCAACATGAGCATCAATTAATCCTGCCACCAAACATGGACTGATTAGTATGATAATAGTAACGTAAAGAATCCATTACTATGAGAATATTTTTTTTTTAAAAAAATGGACTGATTAATAAGAAGGGAAAAATGTATACCTTCTAATTGTGTTAATGTCTCGTCCTTAGAGGATTTCTCTGATGCCTCATTTTCATTTAATGGCTTAGAGTTTTCATGTGCATTATTAAAAAAAAAGTCAGGCAAAATTAAAAAAAGCTTGTCAATTTATATTAAATTAAAAAAAATGCATTGGTAGGAAAAATTCATTGCTGAATGGTACCTCTTGTCAAGCCCAGGGCAATTGCGGCTGTCATGTGTAACTCTACGCTTGCCACATCCACGGCAAAGTCGATCTTTCTTCCTTGCTTTTTCCTTAGAGGACTTCAATCTCTTTGGATGACCCTTTGTAATTGCATACTTCGGTGGAAGATATCTCTCTGCAGGCCTTGCATTTTTATTTTTTCTCTTAGGATCATCTTTAGCCATCACTGCCTTTTCATTTATCTCGCGAAGCGTTTTTTTAAGGACTTGTAGAACTGATTTTGCATGGTGATATGCTTCCTTACACAATGACGCTTCATCAATGATATTTGCAGCATTATATGATAAATCTCCATGTCGTGCTAGCAATGACCCGTCAAACACAGAGCACATACTTTTGTCAAAATCATCATCTACCCTCGCATACGTTGTCCATCTTTTCAAAATGTATTGTTCAGGCAGTGTGTATATTTTCTCTTGTTTCAAAACATAGATGATGTGTCCACATGGAATGCCTTTGAACTCAAATAGTTGATAAGAACATTTTGCTTCTTTTTCATCCTTTTTGAAAATGACGACCCTTTCAATTTCATTGTTATCTTTGAATGATGAAACATTATAAATTCTCCGTTCCATATCATCATTTACAATCTCAATAATGCCGGAAGTTATGTACATGAACTCATCTTGGAACTTATAAAACATTTTCTTTGTGTATATTTGTGACATTTGCCTCTCCATTGGCAAGTCTGTCATCAAATTTGGCCTTCCATTAGAAGTGTCGTGAATTTCCTTCAATTGACGGTATTTTTGAGTTGCAATCCTGAAAGTAATATATTTTTAGGTCCGCAATTTTTAGATTGGTCCACTCAAACAATCAACCCAAAAGTGTGCAGAAATTAACAATATGCAGCGGAAATAAAATCAACAAGCACACACCACAAAGACACCAAATTTAAGGAGGAAAACCCTAACTGGGTAAAAAACCACCAATCCGAACTGGATCAAATCAAGCACTATAAATCTTGCAATCACAAGAAACTCATATCTCTTTCCCAGATTTCCCCTACCCAAGGACTGAAGTTACCTTGTGTCGCTTCACGCTTCAACGACTTCACAACGTTGATTGCAACAAATTCCAGCCAGCACTTGACTCCTCAAATCTTATCGCAGGAAGATAATCTTCTACTGAATTTAGAGAACTTGGCAGCACAACTTCATTTTAATCTTTAGAGAAGAATTCTCTCCAACAATAATCTCTATCTCAGCACTTTGAGAGGTGAGGTCTACCTTTGGAATAGCTCTTGAGTCCTTTAACTAGCCATTGGGACGTGCTTAAAGTTGCCTTACTTGATTAGGACTAAAACAATCAGATTGAGCACAGTTAGAATAGCAGTTTCTAATTTCGTAGTACTCTCTGCGCCTAGTCCGCTCGAGCGGACCCACCATCTGCTCGAGCGGATGAGGTTCTGTTTTAGCGCTGGGCAATTCTGACTCTGTTCGCTCGAGCGAATGTGGTGGTCGCTCGAGCGAACCCCTCTCTAGATTGATCCGGAAATTCAACACTCTTTCACAACATTCTTCTTCTAATTCTTTCAGACTTTCTTCTTATGAGCCCTTCCAAACTTCTATCTTCAGAGTCATTTTCCAAAATAAAAAAAATACAACTCAAAAGACCCAGAGTTTTGTCCAACCCATGAATTAGACAACACTCAAAATCCTAACAATCTCTCCCTTGGGCAATTCAGGGACAAAACTCCCTAAGACAATACAAATTGATCTATCCAAAAAGAAACCCAAAATACATTGAAATTAAAAACACAAAAAAAAAAAAAAACAATCCGCAAATGTAGATCTGCATTGTCTTTGACTTAGTCGAACTTCTTATTCTCTCCCTTGATCTGCCACCATTCTCCCCCTTTTTGTCCATAAATTGACAAAGTTAAAGATAAGAACATGCAACTTTTTGTCAATTAGGATCAATAGCTCCCCTTCGAAAGAAACTCCCCCTGAATGTATCTTTGTAGCAGCGCTGGGGATGGGAGCTTGATATCTTTGATCAGGGCTTATTACATGTAGCCACCCACACTTGTGTAGTTTGATCTTTCAGCAGAGTGTGAGTAAACTCCTTAAGCAAATCAGATTTTCTAACCCAAATTTGAGCCGTCTTGGGTGGAGAAAAATTCTTCCGCCATTGCTTGGTCTTAGGTAAACTTTGCAGCTTCTTGCAATGCGGATGAATGTGTCCTTTTAATCCACAATGATGATAAATGGATGTGCGTGCAGCGTGTGACACATTCTTTTTTCTTAAAACTACTCGACACATTATTTGAAAGTGCTGTATATGGAGTAGTATGTGCAGCACTTGAAACAAAAACAGTTTTACCTTTTGTATTTGAAGTGGATATACAAGAATCATAACCAAGACCGCTTCTGTCAAAAGGAGGCTTCTAACTACACAAGATATTTATAAGAATCTTCGAACCAGTGTTCATCTTGTTTAGAGAAGCTTGCTTGACTTCCAGCTCAGACAGAGTGATCTTCAGTTTTCCTTGCAAGTCTTGATTTTCAGCTTTCAATATCACTATCTCTTGCTTTAGGTTCACTATTTCTTTTTCAGCATTCTCAAGTTTTTAACCTTTAGTAGTCAAATTATCAGCCATGGAATTTTTTTGACTTTCCAACAGATGAACCTGTTTAAGCGCTTGCTCTAAATCATTCTTTAGTACAGAATTCTCTTCTTGAGCAGCCTTGTACTTGATAGTGATTTTGTTACCATACTTGGTCGTCTTGACACAATCAGCATAGGTAGATGGTACAATTCTTTCCAATCTTTCTCTTGGTCTGACGACTTATCTTCACTATCTTCATCAGTATCATTGTCAGACACAGACGCAGCCAAAAATGCCACAAACTTGCCATTCACATTGTCAGAAGGATCATCCTCAGGATCTTTTGCATTTTCCTTTTCTTCTTCAGATGATTCTTCATCCCAAGTGGTGTTGAGAGCCTTTTGCTTTTTACCCTTTTTCTTGTTGGCACACTCATTAGCATAGTGACTATAGCCTTGGCACTCAAAGCACTTTTTTCCTTTTGCAGAATCCTTCTTCTCAGAATTGAAATCTTTTCTATTGGCTCGTTTTGTCTTCATGTATTTTTTGAAACACTTAATAAACTCAGCCATATCTTCTTCATCATCAGATTCAGAATCAGACTCAATTTTCTTAACAGTCTTCTTTTTTTATTTTGAGACGGCTTTCAAAGCTATATCCTTTTCTTTGGATTTTCCTTTATTCAACCTGTTTGCTTCATACGTTTGAAGATTTCCAGCCAGGACATTCAACTTGAGGGTATCCAGATTTTTATTTTCTTCAATAACATCAACTTTAGAATCGAACCTTGAAGGTAGAGACCTTAAAATTTTCTTGACAATCTTGTGTTCTGGTATTTCTTCCCCCAGAATGAAAACAGAATTGACAATATCATTCAGTTTGACATTAAATTGATCAAAGGTCTTATCTTCTTCCATCACGATGGTTTCAAATTCTTTATTCAGTCTCTGCAATTTAGCTTGCTTTTCTGTATCAGTACCCTCATAAACTGTCTGTAAGACTTCCCACGCTTTTTTTTTTTTTTGCAGTTTTGCAAGTGAAAATCCTTCAAAACTCATCGGCAGTTACCCCATTGTATATGCAATTTATAGCCTTGTTATTGCAATTGGATGCGTGCTTCTCATCCTTAGTCCATTGGGCTTTAGGTTTAGGAATAGTTTGTCCATTAACCATAATTGTAGGTCTAGAGTAACCGTCTTCAACAATATCCCAAACATCTTCATCTATGGACTTAAGGGCCAGTTTGGTAACTCTACTAACTGAGTCAAGTCAAGTAAAGTTGATTTTGAAGAAAGAATAAGATATAAGTGAGTTATGATGATATTTTATTTTTAGTTGTTTGTTATATAATTTTTTTGACTTTTTGTTTGGGAAAGTGGAGTTTTTTTTGTATTTTCGTGGATAAAGGTAGTTGCTTTCTGGCTTTTTGTATGAAAAAGATGGGGGGAGTTTTGAATAAAGTGCATTTAATGTGACATCTTGTTTGGAAAATGGTGGCTTTACTTGACTTTTATTATATTAGTAAAGTGCCAAACAGGCCCAAAGGAACTCAATCATCCTTTGTTTCCAATATGCATAATTAGAACCATCAAACAAAGGAGGCTTGTAAGTTGATGTCCCTTCTCTATTGAGCACCATTCTAGAAATCTTGTAGGATCAAACACAATAAGACAGTGCAACCTGCTCTGATACCAATTAAAAGTAATATATTTTTAGGTCCACAATTTCTAGATTGGTCCACTCAAACAATCAATCCAAAAGTGTGCAGAAATTAACAATATGCAACGGAAATAAAATCAACAAACACACAGCACAAGGACACCAAATTTAAGGTGGAAAACCCTAACCGGGTGAAAAACCACCGATCCGAACTGGATCAAATCAAGCACTATGAATTCACAATTACAAGAAACTCAGATCTCTTCTCCAGATATCCCCTACCCAAGGACCGAAGTTACCTTGTGTCGCTTCACGCTTCAACGACTTCACACCGTTGATTGCAACATATTCTAGCCAGCACTTGACTCCTCAAATCTTCTCGGAGGAAGATAATCTTGTACTAAATCTAGAGAACTTGGCAGCACAACTTCATAAAAATCTCTAGAGAAGAATTCTCTCCAACAATAATCTCTATCTCAGCACTTTGAGAGGTGAGGTCTACCTTTGGAATAGCTCTTGAGTCCTTTAAATAGCCATTGGGACGTGCTTAAAGTTGCCTTACTTGATTAGGACTAAAACAATCAAATTGAGCACAGTTAGAAAAACAGTTTCCAATTTCGTAGGACTCTCTGCGCCTAGTCCGCTCGAGCGGACCCACCTTACGCTCGAGCGGATGAGGTTCTGTTTCAGCGCTGGGCAATTCTGACTCCATTCGCTCGAGCGAATGTGGTGGTCGCTCGAGCGGATCCCTCTCTGGATTGATCCGGAATTTTCAGCACTCTTTCACAACATTCTTCTTCTAATTCTTTCAGACTTTCTTCTTATGAGCCCTTCCAAACTTCTATCTTCAGAGTTCTTTTCCAAAATAAAAAAATACAACTCAAAAGACCCAGAGTTTTGTCCAGCCCATAAATTAGCCAACACTCAAAATCCTAACAAATCCCTTGCTTATATCGAAACATAAAACCACACAACCCATAAATGAGGGAGGAGCAAACTTTGAATCCTCATAAGTTTTGTCAGTTCTGAACTCTTTGCTTGCAATAAAAGATTTGTTACATGCATACCAATGTTCTCTACAAGTATTAGCAGTTGAGAATTTCTTTTGATAAAGTGAACATGCTGATGTGGATTGCAAGTGTCCCATAAATCTGTGCTCATTTTGGTGGTTGTTCAAAGTTGTGAATTGGTTTGTATGAGTCAATGTTTTTTTAATTTAAGAACCATCTTTATTGAATGGTATCTTTACAGATGCATTTCATTCTTATGTTATGCACTCACAACCCATTGGCTGATGCAGCTTTTGGACCCCTGCGTGGGTTAGGGTTATGTTGTTTCAGGGACTGTTCTCGTAGTATCAGTACATGAGTTTGAGATTGATGTCTCTCGGTAGGCTGCTTTTTCATATTTTGGATTCTAGATCTCTGAGACTTTTATCAACATTTCTCAACATTCTGAGCTGGTTGTACAACTCTCAATATGTTTTCATCGAAGCCCGTGATGATCAATCAAGGGCACAAATTTAACAAAACAGAGTAATGCATATTTTTCTGATAACGTGTCTCCAAAAAGAGAAAAAAAAGGTCCTATGTGGTTTGTCTCATCTCTTTTCCGCCTCAGGTATCCTGAACCAAAATCACACGTATGGATTCGAAAGATCATGATAGGGGCTCTTTTCACAAAATAAAAAAAAAAAGAGAAATCCGACCTTCCTTCCTTGCTGGGTCGGCTAAGAGAGGGTGCAGACGGCGATGCAGACTTCTATGGAGATGATTTGTGAGTCCTCCTTGCTTTCCTTCGACAAAGGAATGGGCTCATCTTCTCCATATCTTTGGCGCCTCGATCGAGATAGAGAGGGAAAAATGGAAATGGGTTCGATTAGAAAAAATGAAAGGGGGAAGATGAATAAACCCTAGAACGGCGCCTGCCCCATATCTTCGGTGAGCGACGAGTTTCGTCGTTCTGGAGGAGAGGAGAGGATACCAGCTTTTGGCTAGGGATACGCCCCAGATCTGAAATCGTTGGAGGTCTCTCCGTCTGAGGGTAAACTCTCCTTTGCGATATGGAGGAAGATGAGGAGATGGAGATGGAGAGGAGAGGCTGCAACCGGAGAACATGGAGAAGAGAGGAAACCGCTCTGATCGTTGTGCTGCCTGAAAGGGGAAGATGAAAGGGGCTAGGGATTTTGGCTTGAACTGACGAAAGGAGGAAATGAAAAAAATTTGGGCGCGCGCCCAATGTAAAAATGCGAACGTTATATTTAAAACGTGGCAGCCGTTGGATCCACTTTAACGATCCAACGGCTGTTAGGAGACTTCTCACATATAAGGTGAAAACACTTCCCACCTGAAAAATTCCATATATATATATATATAATTGGAGGTGCTCCTATGAAAGCATCTCTCACCTTACTGTAAGAGATAATGTGGGGGCCCTCACATCCATATCCAATAGCAACAACTTAAATGTGAGGGCCCCCACCTTTATCTCTCATAGTAAGGTGAGATGAGCATCTCCTATATATATGTATATATATGAGCAAGGCTCTCCTAAGTTAAAGCTTAGGAGAAAATTTCGTACGCTCATTTTGTGGGGGCACACCTTTGGTCCATCCAAATGAACCAAACACATGACCCCCCCTAAATTACACATGTCCACCAACTTTCGATCAAATCAGAATTTACTGAACCGTTGGATCGACTATGTATCGATCCGAATGGACTATTGATCATTAAACTTTTTGACCCATATGAAGATGATATAAATCATGATAAAGGCTGATTTTTTGTAGAGATGAGGATCCCAGGGAGTCCTTGAAATCCCCCCATCTCCATCCCCATGAGGGTTCCTAGGTAGGCTTCACCACACACTAGAACTTATTTTGTCCTAAGCTTGAACTTATGAGAGCTGGCCTATATATATATATATAATGAAAAACTATACGGGGGCCTATTTAATGAGGGAGCTGTGAAATGTTCTCATACCTTGTGAGTGTAAAAAATTTCATTTAAGAATGGTCTCATTTGCATACTATTGTTACACCTTATTTACACATGTGATGCATAAATGAGCATAAATAAATGTGTGTATTCATAATTGTTATGTGGGCCATTGGTGTCATCATCCATTGCAACTTACCCTGTTGATTTGATCCAATACTTAAGCTAATTATATTAGTGCAACTATGTATAAATGCTTTTGGATGGTTCAGTACACTACCAGAAAAGTCACTTTTAGCGACCGCCAAAAGCCGTCGCTAAAAGTCTATTGGCGGTCGCTAAAAGTCTGTAGCGACCGCTTTGCGACCGCAAAGACGCCGTCGCGAAAACCTCGTCGCTAAAAGTATTAGCGACCGCCAAGTGGCGGTCGCTAATACATTAGCGACTGCCACGTGGCGGTAGCCAAAACAACTTTTTTATTATTTTTTTTATAGTATTAGCGACCGCCACGGCGGTCGCTAATAGTCATGTTGGCGGCCGCAACTGCTAATTTTTTTTTTTTTTTTAATTTTAATTTTTTTTTAAAATACTTTTAGCGACCGCCAATGGCGGTCGCTAATAGTGATATTGGCGGCCGCAACTGCTAGTTTAAATTTTTTTTTAATTTTAATTTTAATAGTCTGTGCATTTTTTTTTCCAATTTTTTTCAAATTTCTAAATTTTATTCCTATACCTGAATCTGTACCTGGATAGACCATATATGAATAAACCATATACAACTACTACCATCCATTACAAATACCAATAACAACTACTAAATCCATTACAACAACTAATAACAAAAACAAAATCTTATATTATTAATATTCAAAATATTACAAAAATTTCAACAAATTATATATATCCATTACAAATCCAGCAATAAAAGTAAAAGAAAAAAGAAATCAAATTGTCCGTGCAGGTTGCCGTATGGATACGATGCTCTCAAACCTGAAGAAAAAAGAGAAACAAATATTAATAGTTAATTATAAAAATTGGCAATTTACAGCAAATATATAAAAGAAAAAATTCAAAATTTGAAATTTAAACCTACGTTTCAGCCTTACGAGGAATCCGGGAGTCGGAATCGCGTTCCGTCAGTTCCTGCAAGTCAGGAATGACTACGGGCACGTGTCCGTCCAGTTTCACGGGCAACGGAGCCCGTTTGCTAGTTTAGGACCTCCGGATGCCGATTTTCTAAGTTTTAAGTTAAAGTATCGAGTTAAACATACGTTTCAGCCTTACGAGGAATCCGGGAGTCGGAATCGCATTCCGTCAGTTCCTGCACGTCAGGAATGACTACGGGCACGTGTCCGTCCAGTTTCACGGGCAACGGAGCCCGTTTGCTCGTTTTGGACCCCCGGAGGCCGATTTTCTAAGTTTTAAGTTAAAGTATCGAGTTAAACCTACGTTTCAGCCTTACGAGGAATCCGGGAGTCGGAATCGCGTTCCGTCAGTTCCTGCACGTCAGGAATGACTAGGGGCACGTGCCCGTCTAGTTTCACAGGCAACGGAGCCCGTTTGCTCATTTTGGACCCCCGGAGGCCAATTTTCTAAGTTTTAAGTTAAAGTATCGAGTTAAACCTACGTTTCAGCCTTACGAGGAATCCGGGAGTCGGAATCGCGTTCCGTCAGTTTCCACACGTCAGGAATGACTACAGGCACGTGCCCGTCCAGTTTCATGGGCAACGGAGCCCGTTTGCTCGTTTTGGACCCCCGGAGGCCGATTTTCTAAGTTTTAAGTTAAAGTATCGAGTTAAACCTACGTTTCAGCCTTACGAGGAATCCGGGAGTCGGAATCGCGTTCCGTCAGTTCCTGCAAGTCAGGAATGACTACGGGCACGTGCCCGTCCAGTTTCACGGGCAACGGAGCCCGTTTACTCGTTTTGGACCCCCGGAGGCCGATTTTCTAAGTTTTAAGTTAAAGTATGGAGTTAAACCTACCTTTCAGCCTTACGAGGAATCCCGGAGTCGGAATCGCGTTCCGTCAGTTCCTGCAAGTCAGGAATGACTATGGGCACGTGCCCGTCCAGTTTCACGGGCAACGGAGCCCGTTTGCTCGTTTTGGACCCCCGGAGGCCGATTTTCTAAGTTTTAAGTTAAAGTATCGAGTTAAACCTACCTTTCAGCCTTACGAGGAATCCCGGAGTCGGAATCGCGTTCCGTCAGTTCCTGCAAGTCAGGAATGACTACGGGCACGTGCCCGTCCAGTGTCACGGGCAACGGAGCCCGTTTGCTCGTTTTGGACCCCCGGAGGCCGATTTTCTAAGTTTTAAATTAAAGTATCGAGTTAAACCTACGTTTCAGCCTTACGAGGAATCCGGGAGTCGGAATCGCGTTCCGTCAGTTCCTGCACGTTAGGAATGACTACGGGCACGTGCCCGTCCAGTTTCACGAGCAACGGAGCCCGTTTGCTCGTTTTGGACCCCCGGAGGCCGATTTTCTAAGTTTTAAGTTAAAGTATCGAGTTAAACCTACATTTCAGCCTTACGAGGAATCCGGGAGTCGGAATCGCGTTCCGTCAGTTTCTGTAAGTCAGGAATGACTACGGGCACGTGCCCGTCCAGTTTCACGGGCAACGGAGCCCGTTTGCTCGTTTTGGACCCCTGGAGGCCGATTTTCTAAGTTTTAAGTTAAAGTATCGAGTTAAACCTACGTTTCAGCCTTACGAGGAATCCGGGAGTCGGAATCGCGTTCCGTCAGTTCCTGCAAGTCAGGAATGACTACGGGCACGTGCCCGTCCAGTTTCACGGGCAACGGAGCCCGTTTGCTCGTTTTGGACCCCCGGAGGCCGATTTTTAAGTTTTAAGTTAAAGTATCGAGTTAAACCTACGTTTCAGCCTTACGAGGAATCCGGGAGTCGGAATCGCGTTCCGTCAGTTCCTGCAAGTCAGGAATGACTACGGGCACGTGCCCGTCCAGTTTCATGGGCAACGTAGCCCGTTTGCTCATTTTGGACCCTCGGAGGCCGATTTTCTAAGTTTTAAGTTAAAGTATGGAGTTAAACCTACCTTTCAGCCTTACTAGGAATCCCGAAGTCGGAATCGCGTTCCGTCAGTTCCTGCAAGTCAGGAATGACTACGGGCACGTGCCCGTCCAGTTTCACAGGCAACGGAGCCCGTTTGCTCTTTTTGGGCGCCGAGAGCCCTATTTTCTATGTTTTAAGTTAAAGTATCGACTTAAACCTATGTTTCAGCTTTACGAGCAATCCGGGAGTCGGAATCGCGTTCCGTCAGTTCCTGCAAGTCAAGAATGACTACGGGCACGTGCCCGTCCAGTTTCACCGGCAACGGAGTCCGTTTGCTCGCTTTGGACGCCCGGAGGCCGATTTTCTATGTTTTAAGTTGAAGTATCGAGTTAAACCTACGTTTCAGCCTTACGAGGAATCCGGGAGTCGGAATCGCGTTCCATCAGTTCCTGCAAGTCAGGAATGACTACGGACACGTGTCTGTCCAGTTTCACGGGCAACGGAGCCCGTTTGCTCGTTTTGGACCCCCGGATGCCGATTTTCTAAGTTTTAAGTTAAAGTATCGAGTTAAACCTACGTTTCAGCCTTACGAGGAATCCGGGAGTCGGAATCGCGTTCCGTCAGTTCTTGCAAGTCAAGAATGACTACGGGCACGTGCCCGTCCAGTTTCACGGGCAACGGAGCCCGTTTGCTCGTTTTGGACCCCCGGAGGCCGATTTTCTAAGTTTTAAGTTAAAGTATGGAGTTAAACCTACCTTTCAGCCTTACTAGGAATCCCGGAGTCGGAATCGCGTTCCGTCAGTTCCTGCAAGTCAGGAATGACTACGGGCACTTGCCCGTCCAGTTTCACGGGCAACGGAGCCCGTTTGTTCTTTTTGGGCGCCGAGAGCCCTATTTTCTATGTTTTAAGTTAAAGTATCGACTTAAACCTACGTTTCAGCTTTACGAGCAATCCGGGAGTCGGAATCGCGTTCCGTCAGTTCCTGCAAGTCAAGAATGACTACGGGCACGTGCCCGTCCAGTTTCACCGGCAACGGAGTCCGTTTGCTCGCTTTGGGCGCCCGGAGGCCGATTTTCTATGTTTTAAGTTATCGTATTGAGTTAAACATACGTTTCATCTTGAAGAGCAATCCGGGAGTCGGAATCTCGTTCCGTCGTTCCGTAAGTTTCTAACTTTCTAAGTTTCAAAATCTATAAATTTCTAACACAACTTAACAAATTTCAATACATGTTGAAATCTTGAGTTAAAGTAAATTGTTATACCTCGTCACGATCAGTCGAGCCTGCTGGATCATGACTGCCCTCTCCAACCGAGTGACGATGGGCCTGGTGGCCGGAACTAGCGTCAGGTGCCTGTAATTATTTATTATGCAGTTAAAAAAATATAAATAATGACACATCAATGACCTAATTGACAATTTAAACGCACATATTTTTTTCTTACTAACCTGAGAAGTGGGTGGTGGGTCTGAAGCAAGCGGGCCACGACTCTGCGATAGACGAGCCTCCATCTCAGCCATCTCCGCTCTCCACTCGGCCCGCATCTCCTCTCTCAACTTGGCCCGCATCTCTGCCCTCAACTCCTCTCTGATCGATGCCCTCATGGACTGCAGCAACTGCTCGTAGTCATCATCTGCACGGAAGCGCGAGCCCTGGGAGGAGCTAGCACCGGATGACTCCGATCGCATGATGTGCGAGCATGGAATGCCCGTCCCATACGTGAGCGTGTATCCGTGCCCGTCCCGGCCAACGACGGAGTGGAATATCTCATCCCTCCGTGATGGTAAACTACGCTCCTCCTCGGGTAGCTCCTCCAGGCGTGACTGATACTTAGCCTGCGCAGTTGATTCATTTAATATATTATCATACATAACAAGACATAGTAATAGAAAGATAATTTAAACGATTCAATATAAAAACTTACAATGATAGCTGCAACCTCTGGGTGGCGAGGATCTCGAGAACGCATCCATACAGACATCCTGTCGACCAGAACACCCTCGGAACGCAACTGTTTGGTGGAGAGTTATATTATTATTATACTATCATACAAAATGACAAACATATAAATTACATGTACAATATAACGTTTTACCTCGTGGCGGACCTGGGTGATGTGTCGAGTCCCCAATTTGTGTGCGGGACCCTGCATTGCGCGGTTCTGCGCATTCGTAGCAGCCACTCTCTGTTTTCAATTTTTATCAGCTTATTTCTGTTAGTTACGTTAGTCACTAGTAAATTCTTAAAATTAAAATAAAAAATGACAAGTTTCTCACCTGGACCTCCTCGCTCGTACAGTACCGGACGAGCTGAGTCCACTGATCCGGGAGTACGCCCCTCGGAACTCGGTCAAGTATGTCAGGCGCATCCTGATGTGGCTTCCAATGGAGCATCTTAACTTTATTTTTATGGTCTTTCCACATCTTCCGGCACTTTGACATGCAAACTGGCCGGAAGAGCTCAGGACACGCCCTCAGGTTGTCCTGAAAATGAAAGAAATATTTTTCATTAAGTTATAGTTTAAATTGACACATCATTTTTAGAGAAATGTTAAATTATTACCTTAACCTGCTGCCAGGTACGGTCTAGTGTCTCCACCGGGAATGCGTCCCAATCAAGTGTAGTCAGAGGGAATGCATATGGATCCCGGACCATATGTCCCAACTGACTGATGAGCTCGCGAGCATGCGGACCCACCGGATGGTACGTATCATCAAACTCAACGTCAATAGGATGACCGGAATTCCACGTCCGGATCCCTCGAGCAGGGCCTCTCCCCCTGCTGGAAGATGCGCCCGTGCTCGTAGCACGTGTTCAAATAAAGACGATTTAACTAAATTGAATTAAAATAATTTTCTAGAACTAAAATGTTTAATTAAATAAACTTATACCAGTCTGTGCAGACGTCGACGCAGGCCGAGATGGTGGAGATGAAAAAGCCGACGCCGAAGCATCAACTGGGGTGGAAGGACTCGCCTGAGACGTCGATGGCCTACTCTGTGGGGCCATCGAACTAGACTGGGCGGCATTCGATGTCGGTCTAGGCCCCCCAGATGGCGTGCTAGCCTCGGCCTGGCGCAGGAGCTCGTCCATCGTCAGCGGACGATCTCTCCTCTTTCGTCCCGACATATCTGTTCAAATGTTTGTAAGATAAGTTTCATTAAACGAGATAATTGAAAGGCCCATTTTAAAATTATTTACACTGAAATTTAACATTAGTGAATTAGTTCCCAACCGTTCACTGGTCGTGTAAGTCAACTGTATCTCCTTCCATGGTTTCGCGAACCCAATTAACATCTTCATCACGTTGAACAACTACAGTCTGGTCAAGAACTTGCTGGGCGAATGCATCAATATCTGGCTCATCACATTCAATCTGATACACTCCCCTCCTTGACATTTTAACTGCAACCTGCCAGTTAGGATCTTTCGGATATCTGACATAGTAAACTTGCTCCGCCATTGAGGACAGTATGTAGGGTTCGGCATTTATTCGATCATCACAATGTAACAGATTGTTAAAATTTACCAATGTAAACTGGTAATTATCTGTTTTCACCCCTCGGATAGGATCCACCCAATCACACTTAAACAATAGAAACTTTAACCCGTGATTGTACACAACTTCAACAATATCCTTCAACCGGCCATAATAGTAACCAGCATCCACAGATGGACAACCGAGCCCACTATTTTGTGTCGCTCGTTTCTCATCTACATCCTTTAAGCGAAATCGAAAACCGTTGACGTCACAAGTAGTGTAACGTCGGGCCGTTATGAAGGGGCCATCAGCCAACTGTTTCATTTCATCGGTCAGACTAGGATCGTTGGTTCTTCGTAAGCTACACACCTACGCAATGCATGTAATCACTGAATATCACTACATAAAAGTAATATGACATGAACAAGTGAAACTACTCCTAATGATTGACTACGTACGTGATTCTTGAACCATTCGTGAAATGACCGGTAATGGGACTGAAGAATTTCACTCTCCGTAGCACGAGGCATGTCCCGTTTGAGCTCATCAATGTGTGTCCTGCGATGCATAACACGTGTTAACAACAAGTATGATAATTTAGGAAAAAAATTGACAAATTACTGTTATGAATGAGTGATAGCTTACTGAGTGAAAGCCACAACAGCTGGGGTGTTGAACAACACCCACTGATGAACTTGAATCCACTCAATATTGTTGAGATCAAACTGCGTGCCCTGCCCAACTGGACCGTCATTAATCCGCGAGGGCCAAGTCAACTTTGTTTCAATATTATCTTTAAGATATGTTGCGCAGAAATTGGTGCACTCATCCATCAAATACCCCTTAGCTATTGATGCCTCTGGACGGGCTCTATTACGAACATACCTCTTCAAAGTATTCATGTACCTCTCAATTGGATACATCCATCTGAATTGGACGGGGCCACCAAGCAGGGCTTCACTAGTTAAGTGTATTTTCAAGTGAACCATGACATCGAAAAATGCAGGTGGAAAAAGTTTTTCTAGATGACACAACGTCACAGCAATCCTCCCTTGCAAACCATTCAGCTCATCAATTCGGTGAACTCTAGAACACAGTTGTCTGAAGAAGTTACTAAATTCAATCAACGGCGCTACAACATTCTTAGGCAAACAATTCCTTATGGAGATAGGCAGTAACTGTTGAATGAGGATATGATTGTCATGACTCTTCAAACCCTGTAATGTTCTTTCTTTCATGTTCACGCGCTTAGCAATATTCGAACAGTACCCGTCAGGAACCTTGACACCCTTCAGGACAGAGAGGAAGACATCTTTCTCATCTTTACTCATCGCGTACTGCGCAGGAGGCATGTATACATTGTTTGACTCTCTCGGCTGCAAGTGCAATGGTTTTCTCAAGCCCATTTCTTCCAAGTCACGACGTGCATTGACACCATCCTTCGACTTCCCCTGAACACCGAGAATGGTCCACAGTATATTATCACAGACGTTCTTCTCGATGTGCATAACATCTAAGTTGTGCCTGAGTAAGTTATGCTTCCAGTATGGTAAATCGTAGAAAATACTTTTTTTCTTCCAATTATGACTTCGTCTTCTATTTGCACCAGGAATAGAAGGCAGCGGGAGGGCCAGTAAATCTTGAAAATCATACACAGTTCGTATTTGCTCCTGCTCGAGCTGTGACAACAATTCAACTCCTGTCATTGTTCGAGGTGCTGGACCATATTCTCGAGTGCCATCAAATGACACTTTGTCCCTCTTGAACCTATGCAATGGAGGTAGAAAACGTCTATGACCCGTGTATACCCATTTTCTGCCGTGCTTCAACCAAGTTCACTTCTTCGCCTGATTGCAGCAAGGACATGCAAACTCTCCCTTTGTGCTCCAACCCGACAAGTTAGCGTACGCAGGGAAGTCGTTGATTGTCCACAATAATGCGGCGCGCAGTTTAAACATTTCATTGCCTTCGGCATCAAATGTCATCAGACCATCAGCCCATAATTCCTTCAATTCATCAATCAAAGGTTGCATATATACATCAATCTTGTCCCCTGGTCCTCTTGGTCCATCAATAAGTGTGGATAGGATCAGAAAAGGCTGCTTCATACACATCCATGGCGGGAGATTATAAGGTACCAAAACGACTGGCCACGTGCTGTGATTTGCCCCTGTCATGGATCTGAATGGACTAAAACCATCTGCAGCCAAACCAAGCCGCACATTGCGACAATCCAAGGCAAAGTCTGGATTCCTTCGATCGAACTCTTTCCACGCTGGGGAATCTGCTGGATGGGTTAACTTACCATCGTCCCTGCTATTCTCGGCATGCCATCTCATCAGTTTAGAAATATTTGATGACATAAAAAGCCTCTTCAACCTTGGCTTCAGTGGGAAATATCTCACGTGCTTTGCTGCCACAAGTTTTCCACGATTTATAACACTTGTAGAACTATTCTGACGATTGTGTCCAACCCCGTTTTCCTTCCATCTCGAAGTCTGACACACGATGCACTTATCAAGCTGGGCATTCTCATTCCTAAACAACATGCAATTGTTCGGACATGCATCCAAAGTCTCATATGTGAAGCCTAAATTTTCAGTTAACTTGCGAGCCTGATAGTAGGACTCTGCAAGTTTCGCGCCTGATGGGAGCACTCGATGCAACAACTGGAGGAGCATATCGAAGGACGTGTCAGACCACTGATTCAATGCCTTCAAATGTAACAGCTCCACGATAAATGACAATTTACTGAAGTCCTTGCATCCAGGATACAATTCTGTCTGTGCATCGTCTAGAATTTCAAAATATCTCAGGGCTTCTTCATCGGCACCGGAGCGAGGATTACTCCCACCCGCCCCCTCAGTCTCACAGCTTGTGTATTCAGGTGCCAACCCGCACGCGATATCATTTAGCATCCCGATCATCGGATCCGTCTCTGACATATCATCAACCTCAATTTCATCTCTTTCCTCTATGCGATAGGAAACATACTCTTCTCCATGTCTTATCCAATTCTTGTACTGCTTCAAGAATCCATTCACAATCAGATGCTCTCGGACAGACTCTCTTCTGGAATAATACCGATTCGCACATTTTCTACATGGACAACTTATGAACTCATTGTCAAACCCATTGGTAAATTCCATGAACTGGTTAATCCCCTCCATGTATTCCCTAGACATCCTATTCGGTAAATCAATCCAACTCTTGTCCATCTCGATAACTGTTTATGTGGAAATCTAAAATGAGCAAGTACAATTAACCCAAGGTACCATGCATCATGCAAGTCACCTATCCATGAACTGCAAACAACTTACTACAGGGTGGTTGGTCCTATCCCATTCGAGAATGCACGATCCAACTTGCACTCAACAACTCGAATGCTTCGTCCCCTAGTCAGACAAAATTTCGGCAGCATGTCCGCGTGGTTCTCCAAGTACACGACACGGATACAACATCAGTCGTACCCATGTATGTACCCAGAGAACAATGGGACATCAACCGAAACTCTATCTAACATCGGACTTGCATGAGCTATTGAGTATAAGATGAATAATTGCATTCCCAAACTGTCCAAACTGGACAATTCAAGAATCACATACGACAAAGTTCGAATGTACATCACAAGAGCAACGAATCTAGTTAAAGACCAAGTCCGTCGCGTCTAGGATCACCGAACTAATGTCGTACACAATTCTCGAACGGGTCTAAGTTTCACTAATGCATGCAAATGAATAAAACAGTAAGTGAAGAACACAATATTAAACACAACAATAATGTTCAAAATATCAATTATAACAAATATATATCAACATTCATAATTCGGAAAGAAAAAAGGAAAAAAAGGCAACATGTTGAACTCATTACGTCCCAAATCTCAAAAGAAACATGCTAGACATATCAGGATTTTTCTATTTAGATATATTTGCTCAATTGTTTTTTTTTATTTTATACTTTTAATATAGGTTTTATAATTTTTATTTAGACAATTGGGCTAAAAATACAGGGATTTCCCTTGCATCAAGATCTCTAACATAGGATTTTAGTGCTTTCATGGCAGATTTACGGCTTTCAGCATCTTTTTTAAGGTTTACTAGCTCCCCACATAGTATTGGAATGAGACTTCTACCCATAGGAGAAGTTGAAGTGACAAAAGACAATCAATGAGGAAAAATGGTTTTTGAATTCCTTCTTTCTTGAATTAATTAAAGAAGAAGAAGAAAGAAATAAAGAAGAAAGAAGAAAGAAGGGGAAGGGGAAGGGGCTTGCAAAAAAATTAAAAAAATGGATTGTATATTCATCATTTTGATCAATCCTCACAGGTACTCTCGTCATTCTTTGATTGTTGAATATACAAAAAGATGAGATAGGATTTTAAGTTTCTGTTCTTTTTAGAAGAGACTAAGCCCGAATCCAGAAAATTAATGACAATTCCAGTGTTCATGCATAGTTTTTCTCTTTTTGTAATAGGGCACAGTTTTATCTTTCCTGGAGATATTAAATCATACAAGTGACTTCAACTTCTTAGGAAAGTTTGGATGAGTTTCTCAAATAATTAGAAAAAAAAAAAAAACCCCTCCCTGCTGTCATTCTAACAAGTTCTCAAACATGTTTCTTGTGAACTCGAGTTTGGAACTACAGATGATGGATTAAAAAAAAAATAATAATAATAAGCATGAGTGGAGAGTTTTTCTCAATTGCAAAGTAGATAGATGGGACTGGGGCCCCAACATTAGGCCTATATTCTATCTTATCTAGATGGAATTATGGTTTAGCCCTGTAAATCCATCATTAGTCTATATTTAAAATCCAAAACGATCAAAATCAATTAGCACTAAACAAGTTTCACCTTCGTTAAAGTTAGATTATTGGTTAGGTTGATCATATGTTAAAGCATTGATATGATAAAAATGCAAGAAGTGATCAATTAAACATTGGGCCCAGCTCTAGTTTTGCTTGAAATTTGGGTGATGTACTATTAAAAGGGGAATAATTAATAAGGATGGACTCTGAGAATTATCAGTGATATGAGCCAGGACCCATATTTATGTAGTTGGTTTGTTAATTTGGAGGGCTACATTGCAGACTAGAAACTGTTTTGGAGTGATACAACTCTACATATGAGCAATGAATGAGCTGGATCAATTAACCTTTTGCCCATAAGCAATCAAAATTGGATCATTTTTATCTAACCAATGATCATTAGCATGTGCGGATGCAATAGGCCTCACTAGGTCCTATTGTAGCCCAATAAGTTGAACTTAATAGATTCCTGATATGAAAGGCCTGTTTAGATCCTCCTGACTTAGATCCTCTCTCTCACACACACATACAAATAAAAGTCTAACTTATGGGTAATTGAATAAGCTAGATTTTGCTATTGATTTGAAATCTAGCTGAATCTAGTTGATTCAATTAGATTTCAAATCAATTACAAAAAAAAACAAAAAATTGCAATATTTAAAAAGTTATATGGACCAAGCTGTTGTGCAATGAAAAATAATTTATCTTCCTGTAGAAGTAGTAGAAACAAACAAATTTGTCATGCAGTAAAGGTTATATTAGATGAATTGTTAAAAAAAAAATGTCTTATTGCTTTATCTTTATTTGAAGAAGTTACTTTTTAATCTTGTAATCTTTTTTTCGGTCCTTATACATCACTCAAATATTTGTTTGAATTGCCTTTAAGTCAAATATAACTGTTTTACCCAAAAAGCCAAATGTTTTTAAAAAGTAAGGTTGTCGAAAATATGTTAAACTTCATTAATTTTAACTACAAATTTAAGTATTAGTAATTATATTCACCTATTTGTGCTTACAGGCACTGCCCACCCCCCGCCCCCAACAATTTTAGATGGGCTGAGGCTGGACCTATTTGTGCTTACAGGCACTGCCCAACAAGCCATATTCAACCCAAAAGAGTTTATGAATTGGTCTGGCCCAAGGCATGACGTTCTGGACGATGGGCTGTATCCAGACATAAACATTAGGCCCAATAACTGCAATGGGCTGCGCTTCTACAATCTTCAACCCATCCAGACCAGCCCATGAGCACCCTTGTTAAGTCAAAAAGAAACTAATACATTAGTAAATTACCATATTCGTGCCACCACTGCCACCTCTAAATTCATTGACTCATTAGTTTATTAAAGAGATAAAGATGATTGGTTTGACCCAGTGTCAAAACTTTTTTATCTTTGCATTGGTACTGCCAAATGTGTTTGTTGAGGTCGGTCTCATGCTAACCTATGGTTGGGCCATTGGTTTATCTCCTTAGGACATATTAAAACGTTTAATGGAAAGAAAACCCATCTGTGCAAGGTCATGTTCAAGATGTTCTTGACCATTATAAAACTTGGACTTGAAACCTTCATCAAGTATTTCAACTCCTGTTGTGTTTTCATAACATTGATCTTTAATGAAAGCATAGGAAGACCAAAATGGCCTTGGATAGTGGATATACTAATTTTGGTGTTAATGAAATCACAACAATGCAGAAGCTTGAGGGCCTGTTTGCTTAATTCAAAGTGCCCAGGCATGTCAATCCTTGAGCCAGTATGGATATATATCCAGCATAAAATTTGACACAACTCAGGCATGAATTCTGATGACGAAAAAATGATACAAAAAAATAAGTTCGTTAAATACAATGGAAGATTTCAATGTGAGATTCAGTGTGTGATTGAATGCATGAAAACATGTCTGCAGCAAATTAACAGGGAGCTAGAAAGGTTAATTGAACAAGTTTTGATTCACAAATGATGCAGCCCACAAAGGAAATTACAGCCAATACAAGTTCATTGTTTCTGACTGCATGCAATCACATGTAATTTGCCACAAAAGGTTCACTTATAATGCTAATGCAATCAACTATATCAAACAACTCACATATAAATTGGCAGGCACCCAGTTAAGAGTGATACTCGATTGGAAACTTACCATGGGCATTGATCTTATTCTTTAATGAGCATAATTCAAGGCGCTTACCAATTCGATAGAATGGGTTTGAAATCAGCAAATGCCATTTTTTGGCCGAATCAAGACGCAGTAGAAACCAAATCAAAGTGATTAATATCACTGTTTAATAGAACAGAGAGAATCCTGACATTCACTCACTTCAACATTTCAAGCCAAGTAAAAGAAAAATCCTTGCAAAACAGCTAAAGCCTTTAAAAAAAAAAAAAAAAAACCCCATCTGTCCATTGCCACTGCCACACCACCACCATCACAAAAAATAATAACTAACAAATCTGCAAGTTACAATCTACATTTACATAAATTTAAAAAAAAAAAAACATACCTTAGATGGCTGCAGAAATCGTGAGCAAATCGACAGAGCGAGAGCGCAGAGAGATGGACTGCAAACCTGATGGAGAAAAAAAATGAAAAATGAAAGAATAGAGATGAGGAATCGCTGTGGCAGACCTTTTTTTTCTTTTTTGCCCAAACAAAAAAAAAATAGAGAAATAGAGGAGAGAGCATACCAGAGAGAAGGGGGCGACGGCGGGAGAGGGAAAGAGAGCGAGAGAGAGAGAGAGAGAGAGCAGAGCAGATCGAGAGAGCAAGAGAGAGAGAAAGAACAGATCCAGAGAGCGAGAGAGAGAGAATAGAGAGATCGATCGAGAGAGCGAGAGAGAGAGAAAGCAGAGAGATCGAGCGAGAGAGCGAGAGAGAGCGCGCGAGCGAGAGAGGCAGAGATGGGGATCGCTGGATGGTTCAGAGAAATGAGTGATGGAGGCGAGAGAGCGAGCGAGCGAGAGATGCAGAGGACGAGACAGAGAGGGAGACAGACGCAGAAGGGGTTTTGCGGGGAGAAGGGCAGAGCGCGGGAGCAGGGGAAAAAAACGTGGGAAGGAA
The DNA here is from genome assembly GCA_003546025.1 of Camphora micrantha. NCBI lineage: Eukaryota > Viridiplantae > Streptophyta > Magnoliopsida > Laurales > Lauraceae > Camphora > Camphora micrantha. The sequence continues at coordinate 31,095,624 of QPKB01000009.1, read as the reverse complement.
AAAGTGGAGGAAAAGTGGCTTCGGCGGGTTGGGGTGTATAAGGGCTTTAGCGACCGCCATTGGCGGTCGCTAATGTGGCTTTTTGCGACCGCCAACAGCGGTCGCCCGCGTTTTCATCCGCCAAAGGTCCATTTTTTTAGTAGTGGTATATTTAGATTAATGAATCTGCCATTAGATTATCACTAGAGTCGATCAATCTTTGAGTAAACGATTCAAAGGACGGTAAATTTTCAAGAGCTGGGTAACTATTTGACATCAAGATGGCATCGATGTTCAAGATAAGTAGCAGACCAAAGGCAGTTAACGTTGGAACTATGCTTGAGTGGGTCTATGTTATATTGTCGTTATGACAAAGAATAGTCACTATCTGTGCAGATATGTGTGCAGAGGGTGTATTTGATTGGACCTATGGTGAATTTACTTCACTATATATATGAGTGGTACACATTATGCATTGTGATCTCGACCAACAAAGATGGACCATTAAGGGCACACCATGATCATTCAGCAAAGCTAGTTCATTACCAATAGGTGGTCACTATTAGTAAACAAATAAAATGTGCTTAAAGATAACTTGCTTGTTTGTTTGCAAGAGAGATAGAATAAGAGCGGAGTTAAGTATCATATTATGCATAAAGTTAAAAAGAAATGGATTGAAATAAAATGAGCAGGGAGTTACTTTATATATGTTTGGATAGCTGATGTAAATTAAGAAAAATAAAAGGTTTTAAATGAAAAGGGTGGAGTAAAAGGCGCTTTATTATGTATTGTGAGAGTAACTCCGAGTAGAATGAAGTGGAATAAAAGAGGAATCCATATTAGCATACAAATTTACTCCTCGTGTCTCCTCTAGGGCCATCCAAACACATTAAGAAGTAGAATTTCCTGCTATTACTATTAATTCCATGCTACTTTCACTTCACTGAAGTGTTAACAAATAGGCTCGGGCCTATGACATTCCTTGTAAGTAAAATGGATCTCCCTTTTTAGCTTTAACTACTGTTACGGTCCCAAGTAGTTATTGGATTTGATTTATAGCATTCCGTCATTATTGGGGCTTTTTGCGTATTGGTTAGATCCATAATATTTGACATCAAAGTCGGCCTCTACGTCTTGAATTCGAGTCATGAAAAGGGCTACCTGTAGTAGAGTGAGATATGTTTAAAAAAAGGGATAGAAAAGTGCTATGTATCTACTGTTGAAGTGAGACCCCTTGTGGAGAGGGCAACCCAGACCAAAGTGTGCTCAGTCATCCCAAAAAGGGAAAAAGGCTACATGCCCTAGAGTGAGAGTCACCAATGACGTCACTAGCAAAGTGTGGTAGTCTTTATGGTCCTAAATAGTTATAGGATTTGATTTGACGCGTTTCATCAGTCCTGGGGCTGTTGGCACATTAGTTAGGTCCATATATAACAACTATATTATCTCAACTTCTAGCTATTACTCTGTGAGAACTCGGTCCGGAAAATACCCTTAACTATGGGGCATAGCGTGTCAACCACGGGTTTCCAAGGGAGATTCTCTGAAAGTCCCACATTGAAAACATCCATGTCTTGAGACATTGGGCGTTATAAGTCAAACTCCATGTTAACTCAACATGACGCGTTTTAAAATCGCGCAGTTCGGAATCCCATAAGAATTATGAAGTTAAGCGTGTTCAGACGGAAGCAGTACCGAAATGGGTGACCACGGGGCTCTGATCGTGGGACTCTGACATACTCAAACACTGAGCAGCTCTAATTTCCATCAATGAAAATAAATAGGTGAAGGAAAAAAGTTTGCTTGCAAAAGATTAAATGTTTACTTTATTATTATTTTTTAATAAAAAAGAAACTAAACCAAGTTCAAAAAGCTTTGATAGATATTGTGTTTTATGATTGTATGAGTTAAATGGAGAGTGCATTTGGACTTTGTAGAGGTACTACATATAATAGCCAATTAAACACTCAAGTAAATGAGTTTTATAAACTAGAATAATTTTTTTATTGATAACAAAAGATTTCTTAAAAAGAAAGCAAAAATAACAATACAAAAATAAAACAGATGAAAGACAAGGTATAAAACGTTGTATCGAGAAACTACAAAAACAAAACATTATAAGGTAGGATAGAACAATGAAACAATCATATCCACCCTTTTATTTAGCTATGAATTGGTCATGATGTTAGCTTTTCAAAACACATGAGAAAAGGACACCATGCCATTGGTAGAGAAGACCTTCATCCCTTGAAGAAAAAAATGGAACTTCCATGGGCCATCTTCTCTATTTGAAACCCTGTGAAATTGTATTGGCATAATCACTTGAAACTATCAACCTTCTCCGAAACAACAAAGCATAAGCTCTAAAAGCCTCCAAAATCTATGTGTGTTTCAGCGATTGGAAAGTTCCGTGGATCTCTTCGCCTATTGTCTTTCCTGTAAGATGGAATAATACCAATCCTATGGCTCCCTTATCTTATATAGACAAGTACCAAATAGTCACACTTACTAGAGACTTATTCGCCAAAAAACTCATATCCACTAATCCTATTGAGAGTCTTATTAGTGGGACCAGATCAAGTCTTACATTAAGTGGGATTGTAATATCTGTTGGCATCAGCCCTGCTTGATCTGATGTGGGACCCGTGGCATGCGAGCCACACGATTTCCTATAAGCTCTCCTAAGCTGAAGCTCACCTTATCCTAAACTAAAGCAGTGTTAGTCCCATAAATAAAAGTCGATTGTCGTTGTTTTCTGCATGTGATCGTCTCCAAAATCAAGATAATTTCAATTCGAACTGGATTTTCCAGTTCTATTATGCAAAAAACTAATATAATCAACTTTGATTTATGAGACCGGCACTATTCCAGCTTAGGATAAGGTAAGTTTCGGTTTAGAAGAGCCATACCTCTCATAGTAAGGTGAGAGTCTCTCTCATAGGAGCATCTCCCATATATATATAGATAATGTTCCCTTTACAATTAAGGCCTATTTGTTTGCATTACAATACATAAGGAATTGAATACATATGATTTATTCCATAAGTCGTTTAAAATGAAGACCAAAGGTGAATTTCAAAAAATGAGGATCAAATAACCTTTTATTTTGTTTAAAACGGAAGATAATGAAGATGGAAATGAATAACTAAGAGTGATGGTTGGTTAGCCATTTCCCATTTCTCATTGAATTTATTTTCTTGAAAGAAGAGGTCATTTAATGGTCATATTTTAAAATTGATCTATGGTCTTTATTTCTAACTACTTATAGCATTATGGCATAAATCCTATGCATTTGATTCTTGAGATAATTAGCCAAAGGTCCCTAGAATTGAATCTGTCCAGCCTCCAATCCAGGGAAATTCTTTTTAAAGGCTCTGGTCCAAGCAGCTAGACTGTTTGCAGTCAGAGGTCCCTATAATCACACGATTTCATTTTTCAAGACTAATTTGCCCTTTCAACCATTTTAGGAATACATTTGAAATTTAAAATTTCAAATCTTCCCTCTCCTTCCTTCCTAAATCCTCTCAAATGACTCAATAGTTTGGATCAAGGATTGATCCGGATTTTTCTGCACTTCGTCTTCGTTGGAAAAATGAGCAAGAGTCACAGTCGCCTGAGAAGAACTTGTTGATTCCGTCCGGTTTTGCAGTTTTCCTCTTCAATGGGTTGCCTTCTTCCTCGATCGTCTTCAATCACAGCCCGGAGTCGCCAAAACGTAAGAGGTTTTTTTTTTTTGCAATCGACAGATCTAGGTGGGCTAGCACGTTCGAATGTTGCAGAAAAATGGGACTCAGGGTGTAAATCGGTTTCGGTTGCAGGTGGTTGAAGATGGTATTGCTCATACCCTCCTTAATCAGGTGACGATCCAGCCCCCTCCAAAACCTCCTCATCCACCCAAAATCCTCATAGAACGGCTTCGACCACCTCCTCAGCAGCGTGCATCTCGCCTCCTCCGACACTAGTATTTGCCCCTTTCCAATCCCCACAAATAGCCTTGCCGTAACCCGGCTCACCTCGTATCGATGCAGCACCGGCACCTTCGAATGCTCCTCCACCAGCTCCACCTCCTCCGCCCATGTCTTCAAAAACTCGTCTGCAATTTGGCGATCAATCAATATATCTAACATCCAATGCAGGTTGTTCGCCTGCCTTGCAATCTGACTCACTTCACCGATGTCGGACTTTTCGGCAACGAGGTGGAAATTGGAGCAGAGGAGCTGCAGGCAGCCGTCGCAAGCCGAGTATAATGTCTCCATTCTGAGTTCGTTTTGCCTTCTTCCTTGATCGTCTTCAATCATAGCCCTTCGATCACACTCCTACGGTGGCCCACCTCGAGATCAGTGGTTGGGTCCAGTTTCGGTTGCAGGTGGTTGAAGAAGATAGAGCAGAGTTGTGGTCCTGCTACGAAAGCCCACTCCAGATCCCAGACCTACTATCAAATTTATCTGAGTTTTGTCAAATTTATCTGAGCTTTTGTTAAATTTATCTGAGTTTTTGTGAAATTTATCTGTCTTCTGTTATGTTTCTCTGTGTTTTTTGGCAAATTTATCTGAGCTTTATGAAATTTATCTGACCTTTTGTCAAATTTATCTGAGTTTTTGTGAAATTTATTTGTCTTCTGTCATATTTCTTCGTGTTTTTGACAAATTTATTTGATTTTTTAAATTTATCTAAGTTATTTAGAAAATTTATTTACGTTTTTTGAAATCTATTTGCGTTTTTTAATTTTATTTGCGTCTTTTGAAATTTATTTGTCTTTTCAAATTTATTTGCCCTTTTTGAAATAAATTTAACTGATTTTTGGCAAATTCCTCAAAAAAATTTGGAAAATGATTTATCTGAGTTTGGCATATGTGTTTGTGTTTTTGAATTTTATTTGCGTCTTTTGAAATTTATTTGCTTTATTTTGAAATTTATGTACATTTTTTGAATTTATCTAAGTTTTTTAGCAAATTTATTTACGTTTTTTGAAATCTATTTGCATTTTTTAATTTTATTTGAGTCTTTTGAAATTTATTTGTGTCTTTTCAAACTTAATTGTGTTTTTTGAAATAAATTTATATGAGTTTTGGCAAAAAAAACTTTTGTTTTTAGCAAATTTTTTAGAAATTTGGAAAATGATTTATCTGATTTTGGCAAATGTGTTTGCATTTTTGAATTTTATTTGTATCTTCTGAAATTTATTTACATTTTTTGAATTTTCTTTGGATCTTTTGAGATTTATTTGACTCTTTTGAAATTTATTTACATTTTCTGAAATTTATTTCGATTTTTTTGAAATTTGTTTGCATCTTTTGAAATTTATCTGCGTTCTTTTGAAACTTATTTCTCTTAAAAAAAATTTTATTGCATTTTTTTAAATTTATTTGCGTTATTTTGAAATTTACTTGTGTGTTTTTAGAATTTATTTGAAAATCTCATTAATGGGATTCCATTAATCGTGGGGCAATTAAATGGTAGTTGGCCATTATTAATGGGATATCCCACCAATCATGGGATATGATTTTAAAAAAGGGCAAATTAGATATTTTAGGTATGAAAATGTGTGTAAGGGACCTTTGGCTGTATGACTTTATTTTGTGGACTGTTTGCATTAAAGTCAAAAGTTAAGGGACCTCCGACCAAAGCCCCCTTGATTCTTCTGTATTTTAATGCAAATAAAAAGGCCCTAATAGAGGGTTGGCCTTGTGGATAAGGCGCCCGCTCCCATAGCTCCCACTAGGTTTCGAACCGTGGTGGGAGCCCTTTACTTTCTATGTCTTGGACATTGGGCCAATCGAGCAAAAAATGAAAAAAGCTCTTATAGAATATATATATATATATATATATTATATATGAGAACTTCTAACAAGTATGCAAGATATTGGGGATTTCTGGGCATGATATGATGTTCCCTTTATTTTTCCAAATGCCATGTTTTTTTGTTGGAATTTCAAATTTCAACCACCTGAAAAGTCACTTCTAACGTTTTGAATTCTTAAATCCCAAACCCCCCACCCCCATGGGCTTGTTTTTTTTTTTTTTTTTTTTAAATAGAATTTCTGACAAGAATTTAGTATTTTTGAATTTCATGAACATGATTAGGGGTAGAGATGTCAAATGGGCTGGGCGGGGCGAAACAGTCAACGACACGATGTGGCCGACCCATCCACAAGGGTCGGCCCGCCAGGCCCACCCCAACGGTTGTTTTCATGCATTTTGTCCATTTTAAACCCCCCGCCAAAAAAAAAAAAAACATCCATAAAACGGTCATATAAGGGGTATTTTGTGTCTTTTTGAATTTTACAAAGTCTATAAATAGTCTAACCCTCCCATTCTTATTTCTCACTAAAGCATTCAACTCTTTCACTCTCCCCTGTTTGTTTATTTTAGTGATTTTTTAATTCTTTTTTCCATTCATTCATTATAAATCTAAAGAAGCAATTATTGTATGTTGTCATGTTTTCTTTTTTTTCTTTTCTTTTTATTTCTTTCTCTGCAACGATGATATATATAAATGTTTGAATGTTTTCTTTGAGATTCCTAATGATTGGGGATTTTAATTTCGTGATTGTATTGAATGGCTGAGATTTGGAGCTTCCAAAGTTTTTTTTTTTTTTTTTTTTTTAATTTTTTTTTAACTCTTGCAACTCACTGCCATCACTACTTTCCCTCTCTTTTTGAGTTTTTTGGTGGGCTGGGCCGGCTTGGCCTGCTTCATCTGGCGGGCTATGCCGGCCGAGATTTGGGTGGGGCGGGCCGTCCCAGCCAGGCCTGTTTGACATCTCTAAATTAGGGGTGTTCATGGGCTGGGCTGGCCGGGTTAAGGAATATCCTGGCCCGACCCGACTTATGAATGCTAGCCCCAAGATTGGCCCAAGCCTGACTCGGGCCATAAGTAGCAGGCCCAAGCCTGACCTACCTGAAGGAAGTTTAGCTCGAGCTCAGCCCGGTTTCCATTATAAGGGAGAGAAAAGGGCTTTTATTGTGATGGACCAACTAGCTTAGTTGGTTTGGATATACCCGTGCTTGGAAGTGGGAAGTGTTGGAATGCGTTATATTAACTTTTCTTTCCATTTTTCCTTGCTCGGTCCGGCCCGATCCATGAACCTAAAAGGTCTCAAATAACTTTTAGGGCCTGTTCATTTACTAGAATTCCACGAATTCTTGTCTGGGAAATTTTTGAATTCCTAGACAAGGTAGAATTCCTAAATCCTCCCAAGGGCATGAGCATTTTGGAATTCCACCAAAATACAAAGAAAGTGAAATTTCTGAATTCCTAAAGGCCAATGGGGACTTATCATATGCTGGAATTCATAAATTCTTGTCAAGAAATAAAGGTTTTGAAAATGCCAAGGAGACATGGTGCCACTTCATGTCTCAAAAACTCCAACCACTTGAGTTGTCCACTCGACCTAACTTAATGATCGCTCGACCCGTGTAAGCTCTGTGATGAACGTCCGATTATAGAGAGCAGTCCGCTCGAGTAAACCCCCATGTCCGCTCGAGCGAACCTGGGAATTCTAAATTTAGCCGAACTTCTCTTTCTAAATCCCCTTAAGGCAACTTCTTATTCCTTAAGCCTTTGAGACACGATTTGAGACTTATAAAAAGGCTTTATCTCTCTCTTCCATGAACTACAACGATTAAGAGAAGATTTGAGAGATCCATCAAGTTCCCCCAAGGCTTTTAGTCCTGCTGCGCTGAAGATCAAAGTTTTGGGTCTGATTCTATCATCCTTTCTTGAAGGTGGTTCTGTTCAAGCATGGTGAAGATTTAGGACGAGTTGTTAACAAGATCTGAAGCAGTCTTTAGATTAAGTCAACAACTGGGAAATGGTTGTAAGTGTTATTGTAATTTTCATTTTTCATATAGTATTTGGTTGTCTGTTGGTCTAAACGATAAGGCCCGTTGTTTTTTTCTGAGCAGAGTTTTCCACGTAAAAATCGCTTGTCCTTCTCTCTTTGTGGTTTAATTAATTTTTAACCAGAATTAAGGTTAATTACTAGTTAATCACATCATATTAATATTCAACAAAGATTTGATAATTGGGACCTCTACCGGCGTTAAGCTAAAAAAATTTCCACACATGATGCCAAGTGTTGAAAGGAATGGAATAAGCCCAAAAGTGCTGAAATCCACATGAGGACGGTTAAGTACAGGTCCGCAAGAAGAAGGAAGACGCGTGTGATATATCTTCAGACGGCAATCACGGACACATGCACTAGTGAAAGCTACAGCAGCTACAGCTACAGCTAAGAAAAAGGCGAAAGTAGTTAGTTTACCAGTGATGTAATGTAAAGTGAATAGAAGGAAAGCTATTACCAAAGCGCGCCTGCAATGTGCAGAGTGGGTAGGATTAAGACAAGGTCACCAGTTTTTCTGTGGAATTCTAATACCAAATTCAAACTTCGGACTTTTGCATCCGGCTTTCGCGCCACTGTCTATCACATGGACTGTTGAAGAATGGTCTCCTCGTAAATTTATATGTGAAGTTTGTTTTATCCATGTCCATATACGGCCAAGTATGGGAAACAGTCCAAACTCCAAAAGGAACTAGTGACCAATTCACATTTAATAAGACCAAAAACCCAAAGTATACCTTGCTAAAGTTCATGGCAACAACACGATCAAAGATCAAAATATAGGCTAAAAGAGAGATGAAAGAGGCTCACCATGTGTCAATTTTTGGTTTTAACACAAGAAGAGCATCTATGATTGATCTAAGCGTTTTCCACATGTGTCGGTCCTTGAAGTCTATTCCATCACAAGAGATTTTAATTTGAACTATATGTGACTCCTGTGTGCACTGGACCTCCTTGTGTGCTGGGCTGTGGGGATCAGATGGGGCCGGTACGAGATAGGGGATTTCAAGATCTAGGTAGAACCTATCTATCTACATACCAAGTTTGGGTCCCATCGGATCATGCTATCATCTTCATCCAGGCCCCAAAAGTATAACTAGTGTTTAGTTGATCCAACGATACAATCCATTCGGATTGATCCAAAGCCAGAGATGTGCTTTCCAACTTTTTTTTTGGGAGGGGCGGGTTCCACTCAAACGGACTCCAAAGGTGGGCCCACGGGTGCACTGGATGACCAGTGATATACATGAATCCATTAAACTACAGAACTAATTTGATATGCCTATTCTGGGAAGGAAGTAGATGGATCAAAGGTAGGCTCAATTAGGCATAGTAGAGCTTGCACAGACGAACCCTGTATCCACCTAACACATCTATCAGAGATGCACCAATTAGGGGTAGGAGTTGCAAATTCAAGCTTTGGCCGGTACAAGGTGGTTATAACCCAGTTATTCTTTCTAAAGCAGGTGTGGCAATGGTCGGGTTGTGTTGAATTCAAGTCAGGTTGAGCACTACAAGCAACATCTAACCCAGTAACTAATCAGGCCCAAACCCTTTAATCGACAATTCCCATTCAGATTATGTCGGCAGCTGATAATGAACAGTGAGGATTCAACCTGGACCCGAACCTCAAATAGTAGACTACGGGGTTGCATTCCATCAGGCTGGTGGGTCTGGTCAGGAATTGCAGCCCGTACGACTACAGGATACAGGTCCTATTGGACAACCCAACGGCCGACACACAAATGTCCAATTTGTGACAGACACTGGATAGTTTCACTACAGGTGTTTTTTCTTTAAACTATCCAGAGAGGATTCTTTCATTCTCCAAACCACCATGCTATTTTCTCTAATGATTTTTGAAAAAAGGAATCATTGCATTCTAGATTTTTAAAATACATAGGAGATAGAAGCCACTCTTTATAACTTTTAGTGTAACTTAGTTGCTTTCTTACCTCCATGGATTTACACAAAAATCTTCACTTTTCCTCTCTTCACGCAAACTTAAATTTTCCTTAAATCAAAAAAGTCACAGAGGATTTCTCTTTCATGACATTACTCAAACACAAACATGCCATAAAAGATCCTGACAATGAATTGCCACTTATCTAGATCTTTTAATGGCCTGCTCTTTAATATTAATATTTTAAACCTACCACAAATACAATTAATTGCCCTCAACAGACAGAAACTTTATTCACAGTAAAAGAAAAAAAAAAAGGGAAAAGAAGAACTCCAACAAGTACTTGAGCTTCTGTTGAAATCCAAAGCTTTGATCTTTCACTCATCTAAATTATTCGTACAACAAAAATAGATGAACCATGGTTTCCATAATAAAATACTTCCAAATAGGACCATTAATAATTGCAGAGAAAACAGTGTTACCAACCTCCTAAACGGTTGGATTGTTCCATTGCAAATTCACAACGGCCATTAGATTTGCATCAGCATTCGACAAACACGAACAAATTGTAGATCCACTTATCACAACGTTGTGAAACAGCATCCAAATAAACAAACAAAGAAATCCAAATCTCTCCATCCTCGGAAGTGCAAAACGAATATTTATAAAGAACCCTTCTGATAATGCCACCAGTGAAACTTTTTCCATCCCTGTGGTGTTGTGACATATCACATCTTCCCTCCATCCCAAGATTACATTAGATATTTTTAAGTATATTGAACTTAAAAAAACATACAAACTTGGATTACACAGAAAAAAAGCCAAAAACAAAAGCCAACTTACCATCCCCCACCCAACCAACCCCAACAAAAAACAAAAGCTCTTTCCCCCAACTTCCAGACAGTTATCGGTCACAAACCGATACGGTACAAACACCCCCGGCACGACACGATACTCGAACCGAAGCATAGCATTAGCATGCCCCTCTTTTCTTCTCTCTTCCCAGTGGTTTACAAAGCCTCCATTCGCGACACAACCATGGGCATCCGAACCACGTGCTTCCCATCCGTCCAGGACAGGAATCCGAAAACCGCACCCGTATCGCCCAGGTCGAGGTTCTTCGTGTCGGCCGATACCGTTACGACGTAGCTCTGCTTCTTTATTGTCTCCGAGTAAACGAGCTTCCACGGCTTTACAGTCACTGTAACTCCCTTTGTGGGCATTTCCACCTTCGCTCTGTAGACCGAATTGGGGGACCCCACGTTCGTAGCGGTCCGAAAGAACGTCTTGGTGGCGTTCCCTGGCCTGGGTGCGTCGAAGATCGCCGATATGGAGGGGTAATTCAGGTTTCCCGGCGATAGTTTTCTCGCCGGACAGAAAGACGGCGTGTGGGTTATCACCTGAATTGTGTTGGGGTTGTATCCGATCGAGCATAGGTAGTTCACGTAGTCCTGATTGCCGATGTCGTAGACTAGACCGGGATCCAAGGCGAGGTCGAGATTTACGTGTCCGGCACCGAAATCGTATGGCGTGGCCGGCTTTCCGGACGACTCATCGGTCATTGACCTGAACTGGTTGTCAGAGATGGCCGCGGTGGTCATCAAGGCGGAGCGGATGGCGGCGGGGCTCCAATCGGGGTGGGCCGACTTAAGCAGCGCGGCGGCGCCGCTCACGTGCGGGCACGCCATCGACGTGCCGGAGAGGATGTTGAACTCCGTCTTCCGGGCGTCGGATTCCAGGCCTGTGGGCCCCACAGCTTCCGTCCACGCGGCCAGTATGTTGACGCCTGGCGCGATCACGTCCGGCTTTAAAATGTCCGGCGAGAGCCCGTTGGGGCCGCGGCCGGAGAAGGAAGCAATCACCGGAGCCGGCTTCACCCCAACGACCGTGCCGTGGAAGGCGATCGTGGCCGTCGGGTTTGTAGTCGACGACACGTAGGATTTCACGGCCTCGCCCTCGTCGGCTCCCACCGCGCACGCGGGGAGCACGTGAGCGTCTCCGACCAGGCCCTCGCCGTTGGATATCCCGTTGGCGAGGATCATCCCGACCCCACCGGACTTCTGCACGACCAATCCCTTCGAGACACGTGGACTGCTCCCACGATCGCAGATGACGATCTTCCCCCTCACGAGCTTCGGATCCAGGGAATTCTCCATGCAGAGGGAGGCCGAGAGGCCACCGGACTTCCCCGGATACACCACCGGATACATCTTCCCGCCCAACGGTTTCCCGGCGTAGAGTGAGACTCCGGAGAGCTTCCTCCCGTCTCCGAGGACGACATCCGCCGGGAAGTTCCGGTCGATCGTGCCGGCTCCGACAGTCATCAGCCACGGAGCGAGATTCGTCACCGACATGATGTTCGGCCCGTCGTTACCGGCCGACGACGACACAAAGACGCCTTTGGAGACCGCGCCGTAAGATCCGATGGCGATCGGATCGAGATAGTAGGGGGAGGCGATGCCGTCTCCTCCGCCGATGGAGATCGAGATAACGTCTACGCCGTCGGCGACGGCGCGGTCGAATCCGCCGAGTATGTCGGAGTCGTAGCAGCCGGAGTCCTTCCAGCAGACCTTGTAGGCGGCGATGCGCGCCTTCGGAGCGACGCCCTTGGCGATCCCGGGGGCGTAGCCGGCCATGCTCGCCGCGAAGACGTGTCGGCCAGCGGCAGTGGATGCCGTGTGCGTGCCGTGGCCGTCGGCGTCTCGCGGCGATCGGAACTCGACGGTATCATTCACGCCGCCAGCGATGCCCTCCGACCGGGCGGCGGCCTCGTGTCCTTTAGAGAAGGACCGAGCGCCGATGAGCTTCCGGTTGCAGTTGTTTGCGGCGAATCGGACGCCGACCTCGCATGCTCCCTTCCATCGGATAGGGACCGGGCCGAGATTGTGGTCGGAAAAGCTCCGGCGCTCCGGCCAGATTCCGGTGTCGAGGAGGCCGACGATGACGTCGGATCCGTAGTCGGAGTCGGACCAAAGGCCATGCTGGTTGCGGAGGCCGAGAAATTGAGGGGAGCGGGTGGTGTGGAGGCTGCGGCGGCGGTCTTCAAAGGACGCGAGGACGGAAGGGTGGCGAAGGAGGGCGGCGGCGTGGGAGGCGGAGAGGGAGGCGGAGAAGCCGTGGAAGACGGTGTCGTAGGTGTGGAGGATTTGAGGAGGGGAGGCGAAGGCAGAGGCGTACCAGTGGTAGTGCGTGGGGAAAACGGACGGCTTGGATTGAGCGTCGACTCGGAAGATGTATGTCTTTTTGGAGAGATCAGACGGTTCGGATTGAATCTGAGGAACAAAAGATACAAAGAAGCAGAAGAAGGAGAAGAGAAAGAAAAAGAAGGGAAGAGATGGAGGAGTAAAAGCAGTAGAAGCCATGAATGGAATTTGAGTGAGTGGGGGAGTGGAGGAAGTGAAGTGAAGTGGAGCTATAACTGAGAAAACTTTACTATTTTTATTTTATTATATTTTCTGTTGGTCGGAAAGGGATACATGTCTTGAAGAAAAGCTGAGTCAGCCCTAGCTGCGGGAGGAGTGTTTTTTTTTTTTAACACTCATCTATGTTTTTCTCGTTAATTTATCGCGAGTAGTTTAATCACTTTTGCTTGATTTGTCTCCTGTCAGTTGGGTGGGACTTGTGACTACCATTTTGTTTGTGCTGCTTTTGGTTAAGGTTCAGGGCCAGGCTCACAATGGCCATGTAAGTAAATGTTAGGGAAATTTTTGACAGGGGAAAGTACCTTTGGGAGATAAGATTCGCATAAATTAACATATATAAATTGGACTACATCACTTGTTTGGAACTGGAGAGATACTCTTAGGGCATGTTTGTATAATATTTTTTTACAGAAAAGTAGACAGTTTTTCGTGAAAAATTTATTTTTCCGACGTTTGGCGTGGAACAATTTTGTGGAAATGCTTTCCTGCCTTGTCAACATTTTCCTTGATAATGGTGGAAATGGATTTCCCATAGGGGGGTATGAGAAATGAATTTTTCGAAAAACTTCTCACTCTTTTTCTCACTCTTGTCCATTTCAACCCAAAAATCCTATAACTCTTTCATTTTTTATTTCTTTATATAAATTATTATTTAATGTTAAATAAATAATATACATGTTATGTTATTTTTCTTCAAAAAATTATATCACAAAATAAGAAATTTTGATATTCTATAAGGAATCCATAGCCGCACCAAACAACATCTGCACCAATTCAATGGAAAACTCTTTTTGCACCAAACATAAATTTCTAAATTCTACAGAAATCCTTTTTCGAGGTTTTCATTTTTATGGAATTTGCTGACATGGCAATTTCCTATTTCCGCGGAAAGGGTGTGCACATAAACGTGCCCTTAGGTATCGTTTGGGAAGGAGGTAAAATGAGGGAAAGGAAAAAAAAAGATGGAAAAATGGAGGAACTGTTGAAATTGAGGGTGTTTGGGAAGGGGGAGAGGGATTTGGAGGTAAAATTTTTGAAATTTGCCTTTAAAACTTTTCCTTCAAAACTGGGGGGAAAATATGAGGAAAAGATGAGAAAGTTGGATCAAATTACTGAATTGCCCTTTTGTCTCTCCTTCCCTCCCTCCTTCCCAAACAAGAGGAGGTAAAATTAATTTTCCCTCCCCTCCCCTTCATTTTCCTTCCCTCTCAAATTTTTCCTCCCCTCCCCTCCCCACTTTCTAAACATAGTGTTAACTTTAGGACTGAGGACCATTTATTAGACTTGCATGAGAAACTAAGGCGTCAACATCACTTAACCACAAGTGTGTGTTGGGCATTAGAACCTCTATTTATTATCTATTTATGTGAACTAGGCAGCATATATCAGCTTCACAAGTGAGTAAAAGAATAAGGACACCAATGGTTACTGAAATATCTGCGAAGCAATTTTGTTTTGAGACAAGATCATAAGCGATTAGTGCTTTAATCATATGTTTTTCTTTTCTTTCTCAACACCACAGTCATGATTACTAGGATCCAATAAGATTAGATTGCTTAACAACTTTGTACAAAAGAAGGGCTCGAATATACTATAGAGGATCATGGGGCGGAGCCGTAGCTGGCATGGGCGGCGCTACATGGATCTATTAAAAAAAAAACAACCTCTTTAACGAATTGAAGTTACAGAAAGTTATGACCACACTCAATGCCTAAGTTAATGGGCCATTTATCTACAAAAAAGAAAAAAAAAACTAATGGGCCCAATTTTTATTTTTTAAAGAAAATTTTATTTTTTAGACATTTTGTCGGTAAGTCTTTATTTACCATAACTTAACCTCTAAATACCGTATTTTTCCCATATTAGAAGGAAAAAACTATAATATTATCAAAAGTAGATGACAGATGTTGATAAAAGTAAAAATAAATTTATTTAATTTGTGAAAGAAAAGTTTTTGTTGACCCCACTGATTTGAACTTCTGAAGCCACCACTGGCAACCAGTAAGTGAAACCGGTCATATCCCTCCTTATGTGGATATCCATTCATATTGGTTTATGATCTTTTGAAATTGGGCCTAAGCCCTAGATATTTACACTTGAGAATAAGATTTAGAATTTCTTTTTGTAGTTGCTAGTTGAGGAAACTACGGGATAAATCTCCTTAGGACCTCATAGGATCAACAGATACCCAATAACATGTTGAAGACGGAAGGGGTCTTTTGTACGTTGGTCGATAATAACAATTCTGCAGTATTCCTGATGATCTTTTTATTTCAGTGAAGGGGGTGTTGTGTTTTCCTTTATTTAAGATCAAAATACCTTAGACTCTTGAAGTGTGGTTCTTCCCTTTAATCTCATGTAGAGCGCCTGGGCAGGGATCGTCCCCATAAGGGAGGTGCCGAATCCGAGATAAAGCCTGCGAAACCCCTCGTTCCGGAGAATGTTTACGGCGGTTTTGACGGATGAGAGGTGTTCATGGGCAATCCGCTGGCGGGTTTCGAGGACAACAACGGGGTAATGGATGGCGGAAAAATAGGAGAAGAGGGCCGCGCCGACGAAGAAGAACTTGGATTTGTTAAGCATCTGCCAATCAATATCAGCTAGGAGATGGATATCGGGTACCTGTTCTTCCTCGGCGCCCAAATTCATCTTCTCCACTTTGAGAGATTTTATTACCAAAAAACCTAGATTGAATTCCTATCTATACTCGATTTGGCCTAAAACACTAACAGCAAATGTAAAGAAGAGGAATATACAACAAAATCCCTAATTCTAACTTTACAATCCAAAAGAAATGCAAAATTTAGGGTTCGGGTTTGGGCTTGGATGAAATACAATGAAATACATGAGGTGATATCAGATAAGAAGGAAGAGTGTACCTTATTTTATTTAAGATTATTAAGAGAGGAGATTTGGTCACATTTTGAATCTGCCATGAAAGAAGAAGAAAAGAAATCAAAATCACTTCAGAATCTAAAGTAAGGAATCAAAACCCTTCTTTAATGGTCGATATCGACCAATTTGCCAGTCAGATTTTCTCTAACCTATAACTGTCTTATTCGTTAAACGCGACAAAATGGTCGATATCGACCATTACTACTTCCTCTTAATGATCGATATTGATCAATCTGTTAGTCAAATCTCTTCCAACATGTAACTGTCTTATTTGCTGAACACTATAAAATGGTCGATATCGACCATATCGTAAAATGATTATAAAAAAAAAAAAAAAGACCCAAAAGGAACTTGAGGACCCCTCCCGTATTCAACATACTATTGGGTCCTCGTTGTTCCTATGGGGTCCTAAAGGGATTTTTCCCGTAGTTTCTTCTTGCTAGTTTGGAGTATTAGTTTAGATATTATACTTTCAATGAGACTAAGGTGCCCTGCCATTGAACTATTAGCATTTAATGATTTAGACCCATTTAACTACAATCCAAATACATTTACGTCTATGATCATAACATGAATGCATATAGTAAGGACTCTTATGGCCAATAAAGGGATATCTCAGCTGTTAGAAGTTCCCTTCTCACCCAATTACCAGAGTATTCAATCCGTGATCACCTTACTGGTATGTATTATTAGGGCTAACTCCTACAATAGTGGGGTCTTTCAAAGGTGTGGACATAACTCTTTTTCAGATTCCGATGTAGGTTGTTCCACCTTCAAGAGTCAATAGTGAAGAGTCAAGTCTCTTTCTCCTTTACCTTGAATCCAAGTCGGTCCTTGTCAAATCCAAATCTACAAAAATAGACAGGCCTAAATACACGTTAGGTCCAATTTAAACTCAACCCAATTGCATTTTTATTAGACATCAATTGAACAGTGGAGAACTGAAAGGGTAGAAAGTAAGATGTAAGACCAATTTTGTTAAGAAGACTCAACACTGAATTGCTCCAATCGAATGCCCAAATGATTGAGTTAAGAAAGAAATAAAACAGTCAGAAGAAAGGGAAAATGCTAATTGACAAGGCAATAAAACAGCAATTGGTCACATTGATCAATCACAAAACCATATGGGACATGGTCCTATAGCTTTGCCAGTTAAGATATTTCAAAACATTTACTTCATCAACTTTGTGAAGCTTAATGTATGGATGGAGTACTGGTTAACTAACCATTCATCTGTCAAAACAAAGAACTAGTTTTACTAAGGCCCACCCAAAAAAAAAAAAAAAAAAAAGACAGGTAGACTAGAAGGGTTGAGGTCCTCACAAATGGGCCAGGAATGAGTCAGACCCATTTATGTGAGCACTTTTCCCTTAACTTATCTCAAATATCTAAAGTCACCTATTGGGAGGATGAGTGGTGGATACTGTATATTCAATCAGATAAAATAAAAGAAGAGGATAAAGGAAGAGTAGTGGGGGTGGGGGGAGACACAAACAAAACAAGATTGTTGGGAAAGGAATGTGGTGGGGACTTGGCAATTGATTTCTCAGTATCATGTGGTCGATACCTTTGCCTTTTGCTACCATGACAAGATGCACCCATGGAGCACTGAATTAGTGTGCTCTTTGATTCGAATGCTTTGAAACAACAATGCCTCTGCCTACAAATAAACTAAAAATCACATTTAGTAGAAAGTATGGAGAGGGTCAATGTATTGGATTCATCATCCTAAAAATGCTCAACTATACTTGGGCAAATGGTCTCTGCTTCTGTCTTCAAGCTCTCTCTTTCACTTCTATTCATAGTAACTGTTCAACATGTAGATATTCATGGTTTCTTATTTTGTTGAGAGAAATTTGTGGTATCAATCGTCCTGCTTTATATTGCAATTTCCTAAGATCCTATACCATTGGTTTTGAAGTCTGGTTGGGACTTAGGAACATCTTTGCATTGGCTAATATATCACTCCTCTATTGATATCTCAGATTGCTCAATGTTTTTTGTTTTCATTGTGAAGAAATTTTGTAAGATATTTAGAAAATAAGACATGACAAGTTTTTAATTTATAATTGTAAAGGTATTGAGATATGGTCCAATTAATTTAAGGCCCCAATTGGATCCTCAAGACTTGGCTGAGCTCTCAACTTTAAATTTAATTATTCTAACTCTTTTACTTATAATTAATTACTAGCAAAAGGTGCTTGTTCCAATGATTTAGCATGGGTAAGAAAATATTTGCAATCTAAGATTTGCATTATGTACAAATGATGTATCTATCTCTATGAAGGTTATTATTGGAGAGATAGAAAGTGAGAATGAGAAATGTATGTTCAAGAGCAGAACCATAAATTAAATGGCTATAGTAGACCAAAAATAATTGTATTGTGAATTGTGATTAATTGTCCAATTGAGGAGAAACAAAATTTTGTTTTGCCAAACAACACATTTCCCAATGCAAAATATTTAATAGTACTCCATTCACATTTGAGAAAGAAGCCCACCATTTTCATTGCATCCGTTCATTGTCCAAAATATTGAAAAGAGAATATTTTTTGATGCATGTTTAATGTCAAGAATTAGCAGATAGGCACCGTTGGACACAGTATGATGATGATGTTAATCATCTAATTATAAGCGATTTCAATGTTTAACAGATATTTTATACATGTGAACTTAAAAGATTATCAAACTTTAGAGCCCTTAATCGGATGATTGTAATTGTCAAGATCATATCCATACTTGCCCATTTGATAGTCTATATGAAACCCCGATCAATCCTCTTATTTCCAATGATTTGCATGCATCCAAGTGCAATCCACGTTATTAAACTTTCACCACTCTATCAATTGTGAATGATTCAAAGCATATATTCCTCTACAAATGAATAACTATGCACTGATAGCTCATTTGGTGAGGTACTTTCCCTCCATAGAAATAGCTAAGGATCAATTCATGGCTTTAGCGTTGATGATGAGGGATTAATGCAAGTGTTTGTAAGTCTACCTTAAGGAAAAAAGAAAAAGAAAAAAACTATGCCCAGAGAGGTATCAATCTTCAGTGCTGAGAGGTGTTCATAACTTGTGCTTCTGCAGTGTATGGGAACAGTGATTTGCTTTTTCTTACCTGAGGGTTGTTGCCTTTCACTTTCTAGAAATCTTGAATCTCTTGACTTTAGAGCTGGAAAGGAGGAATGGATTTGAGATTTGAGATTTGAGATTTGAACATTATGACTAAGGTTCCTGTCAAAGCATCTCAACTGTATTATTATTACCTCTGGGCTCTGACCTTCCTTTTCAAAACCTCAATAGCCATTCTTGGCACTAAAGTCCCCTGCATATACGCATGCTATTCATACACAATAAAAAGAAAAATTGCAAAAGGAAAAACCCAAAAGAGGAAAGATGTTTGAACTTTATTTCAGTGTCAAGTGCTAAGTATTCAAACAAATTAAAATAAATATGAAAAAGATGAAGATCATATTTGATCACCCTTACAGTTTGTGAAAAAGTACCCCCCTGTCCAACAATACTGTGGGCCACTCGTGGAATAAGACCCACTTGGTCCCACCAGACTGTGGGCCCTATAGACATGTGAACCTCATCAGTCATCCCACATGATCATTAATTTTTCTCCTGTTCCTATAGCAATGCAAGTGGGCCCCAATTTTTCTGTCACCTGGAACCCTGTTTACTTGCCACCCCAAGTGCATGCATGCATGCATGCACCCACCCTCTCTTTGTTTCTCTATCTCTTAACACAAGAAGGAAAAGGACATGTGGCTCTCTATTTCAAGTGCATGCCTGCAACCCATTTCTATTTCCTAGGTATCATCCAAGCCATACATTGCCCCTATATGTTTCTCTACTTGGGTCATATGAGCCTTATATTTTAAGAAGTTTTTAGAGAGATTTGAGCCGTCAGATTGCTTATATGTGCAAGTGCGGCCAGCCTCTCTATCACGAGGATTATCAAACGGTGAATATCATAGTCTATTGTGTGCTTTGCATCATGTCACTTCATGAATGAACCTTGGGTCATCACCACCTCAACACTCCTGCATGCCTGTTTCCCAGTGTTCCTCTCATAGGATCTTTGAGTGGAATGAGTGGAATCTATAGGGGTCCCACCTAATCCTGACACTCAAAATGAATAGCTTAGTATGGAATGTCCTGAAATTTTATTTCAATACGATTGTATTAATCATGTTATTAATTGTATATTTAATTTATGGTGTGACCAATTCTTATTGGAGTAAAATTTATGGGTATAAAGATATATAGAGGCTGTAAGTGCCTAAAACTTACGGACTTAATTAAATGAGATTACTTTGAAGCTTTTGGGAAAGATAGTAAAACCTGGAACCTGAAAGGAAAGGAAGAACAAATGTCAGAGACTCTGGCTACAGTCAGCAAAAGACACTCCGATGCCTAAGTTAGTGCAGTCACTGAACAGAGGATGAGTGAGGGAGAAGAGAGTAGGAATATTATAAGCATAAGTGTATAAGTCTCTGTGTGTAAGCATACGTCTTCTGGACTTGTATATATAAGCTAAGAACTGCCTTTTAGAGGTCCCATTGGCCCCACCCTGATGTGGACGTTGGAGGTAAGGTCTCATCGGACCTTACCTTGATGTGGACGTATCCACAAGGTAATGATAACCTTTTACCTCAATCCGACGTATGTACTCATCACGTTCTATAATCATGGCTGAGCCGTCATATAGGTACAGCTGTCGGCTATTATAAAGGTATATGTGTACTGATTAGGAGTTAGTGCTCGTCTCGGTGAACCGAGCTGAAAGTAGTATCGAGGTCAAGCATGGCCTTAATGTGAATGTACTCTAACACTGTTGCTGAGATGCTTAATGCCTAGCTGGTACCTTTACCGAGACCAAGATCTCACTGAGGCTGAGATACGCCTAGCTGGTACCTTTACCGAGACTAGGAATATCTCATCGAGACCGAGACATACTTAGCTGGTACTCTTACCGAAACTAAGATAATCTCAGTATTATGAAAATGTCCCATACAATTGCCCCCAAGCTTTTGACTTCTTAGAGTTTTTTAACTCTTTGAGATCGAAAGCTAAGTGTTATGATGGGGGAGTCTTTCGATCATTCGATCTCGGTATCTAAAGCTTGTATTGTATTTCACCCCAGTGTCGGTTGCAGACATCTGATCTCTATTATCATGTCACTACGTCGCTTCGTCTGCCCGAGGTAATTAATCGGGTGCCTTCGCCTGCCCGAGATAATTAATTGGGCGCTTTGATTGATGTAGAAAATGCATAGGTGGCACCACGTGTCACCGCCTGATTGGCTATCCAATCGGCTTGAAGAGATGTGCCAGTCCTCGAGGCGACGTTCCGCACATGCGTCTTCGAAATTCAAAAGGGCCGCCTCTTTTTTATTATATATAAAGGTCCATTCCTCTCATCTTCCATCTTCATATTCGTCAGAGCATATAGGGTTTTTTGAGAAGAGACAGAGGGTTTGCATAAGAGTCCGGTCCCGCCGAAGTCGAGTTCCTCCGAATCCGAGCTCAGCGTACTTCTCGTTCGTCTTGTACCCGTAAATCTTCTCTTCTGATCTTGTTCGTTTATGTTCCCGGGCTTTTCTTAGGGTTCTGTTTTAGTGTTTCTTCCCCCCTTTTCTTTTGGTTTTGCCCTCCATTCTTCTAGTTTTTTTGAACTTTAGGAATGCGCATTTACAAGCACTGGTTGGAAACCCCAGAGGCTACGGCTGAGTTCAGGGCCAAGTACGGGATCCCTAATGATGTCCTCATTAGGTTGAATGACCCGGAAAATCCCTTCGACAGCTATTCCTTTTCTAATGGTTGGATGCCATTTTATCTGGTCACCATAGTCGAAGGCGGGGTCCGATTCCCCCTTCATCCCCTCCTTATAACCTGCCTTAAGAAATGGCATCTCAGCCCTTTCCAGTTGATGCCGAACAGCTACGATATAATCATGGGCGTGACCGAGCTGAATAAGATCCTCGGTATTAACCTCGGTGTCCATGACATTGAGAATGTTTATGACCTTAGCAAGTCTGGTGGTGATGGCTTCTATTACCTCCAAGTCAAGGCGAAGTGGGGATGTTTCGTCAACAATCTGGAGGACTCTAATAGGAATGCAGTGGATGACCGCTTGTTCATTTCGGGCTACTGGGAGTATGGAAGAACTGTGCCCGAAGTGGCAAGGATCAACAAGGTTCCCCGTAACCTCGGGAGCCCTCCAAGTAATTACCGAGCTCTAAAGCTTTTCCTGCATTTCCCTTTTCTTGTCTGCAGAAGTATTTGACCTGTTTTTGTTTGTTGTGCAGAGGTCCGCCAAAGAAAACAAGAAGCCAACAGAGTTGGCTGGAAAAGGAACGAGGCCACAATGGCAGGAAAAGCTTTTTTTGTTGTGCGTGACTCCGGGCGGTATATAGCTACCGAGGCCACAATGGCCTAGCCGCTTTTGCACTGCTGAATTACGAACCGAGGTACTAATCCTTCATCAAGAGGAGGACTGGTTAGCCTCAGGGAAGGAGAGAACGCGAAGTTTCTACCGAAGTGGAAGGGGCGGAGCCAGTTCTAACTTTGACCGACATTGAGCGTCGTGTTGCTTCTACTGCCGAAGCCACTACCTCGGAGTCCGAGTCGGAGAGTGTCGAGCCTGCCAAAGCCAACATCAATGCTGTGGAAGTTGAGACCTCCTCTAGGTCAGAGAGATCACAACAATTCGTCCGTTCCCCAAGCCCTCCTCCCAGCTTGGAAGAAAGAGAAGGCATGCAGCGTGGTTGTCCTGTCGTGAAGGATTTGGGGACTGTGGTATTTGGAGGCCGAGCTCCTCAAGCCCCCACGCCCCCTGATGGTGCTTCCGGCTCCTGCTTCCGCGTCCTCAGTTGCTGCTGGTGCCTCTACTCCTTCTCTTGCAGCTTCTCCAAGTACAGGAGCTTGGCAACGTTTAACAGCGCCTGCCAAGACCAATCGTGAGGAAGTTCGGAGAGAAAAGAGGCCTAGGAGCGAGATCCTTGGTGAGAGCAGTTCTGGCGCAGTCGTGGCACCCGAGCCCACCGGTCCGGCTCCTTGGAGACTGAGCCTCCAAGTCGAGCCCGAAAGGCCATTATCGGTGGAAGACCGTATTTCTGGTGGTAACACCCTCGTCATCGCCACGGTTGGCCGAGCTTGCGCCTTGCCTTAGGACATGCAGAGGTTCAGAAAGTTGGATGGCGTCACTCTAACGGTCCAATCGATGCAGTCGGCCATCTTGGTAAGCTTTTCTAGAAACTTTTTCAAGTGTTTGATTTTGGTTATAACCTTTTGACGCCTGTTCTTTCTACAGGTGGTGCAGAGATGCTAGGTCGCCCTAGAAAGGCTTCATGAGAGCCATTTCAAGGTTTCAGGGCTGGAGGCAGAAAAGAATGACCTACAAGCTGCCTTGGAAGCGAGCAATCAAAAGCTGAAGGAGCAGGTAGACAGAAACTCTAGTCTCAATGTCGAGCTTGATGCGGCAATGGCCGAGGTCTGTAGACTGAAGGCCGAGACTGAGGTTTAGGAGAAAAGGTTAGTCGAGCTCGAAGCCATCTTGAGAAAAGAGATCTGATAGTGGGTCATAGTGTGGAAGACAACAAGGTCTTGGAGATTCTAATTTGCTTCAAGAAGAGTTCTTGATCTAGCTGATTGTCTTCTTCTCCATTAGAGCACTACTGGGCTCCAAAGGTATAATCTGTTTTTCTGTTTGTTGTGGGTTATTTTGGTTGCATGGTGCTGCTGGTTTCTATTTATTAGATATGATTTATTGTTGTATATGATTGATGAGACTGAGGGATTGCATCCTGGATATGGTTTATGGCTTTATGGGTACTTGACCCCTGAGTTAAGTGGGTCAAAAGTTTTGAAAATCTGTTCACAAGGCCCACCTACTTCCAACACTGTCTTTTTGCCAAAGGCCGAAGCTTTCCTGAGCTCGGGCCTCATCTTCTTCTTGTTCAATGAACTGGTTCACTCGGGCCAATAAGTGCCTAAAAATTACGGACTTAATTAAACGGGATTGCTGTGAAGCTTTTGGGAAAGACAATAACACCTAGAACCTGAAAGGGAAGGAAGAACAAAGGTCAGAGCCCCTGGCTGCAGTCAGCGAAAGGCACTCCGATGCCTAATTAAGTTAGTGTAGTCACTGAACAGATGATGAGTGAGGGAGAAGAGAATATGAATATTATAAGCATAATTGTATAAGTCTATGTGTGTAAGCATACGTCTTCTGGACTTGTATATATAGGCCAAGAATTGCCTTTTGGAGGTCCCATTGGGCCCCACCTTGATGTGAACGTTGGAGGTAAGGTCCCATCGGACCTTACCCTGATGTGGACATATTCACAGGGTAATGATAACCTTTTACCTCAATCCAACGCATGTACTCATCACATTCTGTAATCATGGCTGAGCCGTCATATAGGTACAGCGGTCAACTATTATAGAGGTATAGGTGTCATTGATTAGGAGTTAGTGCTCGTCTCGGTTAACTGAACTGAAGGTAGTACTAAGGTCAAGCACGACCTTAACGTGAATGTACTTTGACACAGTTGCTAAGATGCTTAATGCCTAACTGGTACCTTTACCGAGACCAGGATCTCACCAAGGCCGAGATACACCTAGCTGGTATCTTCATCGAGGCTAGGAATATCTCATCGAGACCGAGACGTACTTAGCTGGTACTCTTACCGAAACTAAGATAATCTCGGTATTACGAAAATGTCCCACACATAGGCCATTCATTTTGAGAATGTTAGATCTTTAATATGTGGGCTCCATTGTGAAATTATGCCTTTTCTACTTAGAGATCATAAAATATGGCTTACCGTAAGATTTAGTCAAATATGTATCATTCTTATACTTTAAAGCTGAACAACCTTAAAAAAAAAATAATAATAAAAAATAAATCTAGAATTTGGCTTGTTCTTAAACTATGTTAATGATCAGTTGGAAATAGTCCATTTCTATTGTTGGGAATTTTAAAGAATAACAAATCTAAGGTTTGGATTTTAGTTTGTTAGAAAACACTTGATAATCTTGCAGTTTCCATATTAGAAAAGTGTTGAGAATCTCCTGGAAAACAATTGTTTTATTATTTCTCATGTTCGGAAACTTGCCATTTGACTTCCTCTGATCTCATTAAATCCCATATCTCATAAGTTCATAAGAAAGTGAGCACTCATAAAAAATAAATAAATAAATAAAATAAAAAAAATCTTTAACTAGCGATGCTAGTTTTATAGACTTAGACCCTAAGTGGTGGGTTTAGTTTTAGTGTGAAGGGGCCTTTATTGGGCTAAGCTATATTTAATTGGCAAAAAGGCTTCTAATCATATGAATAAACAAGATGTGTCATTCAACATTTTTTATATAATAACATAAAATCAAATTTTCAATCATAAGTAATATCAATTTTATCCCCAGAACTTAAGAATGCCTATAAAGGCTCATCCATATAAAACTTGTGACTTTTAAGGCACCAAACAAATAGACAGTCAAATTACAATTTCCATTTTCTAGCCCACAGTCAGAAATTTAGAAAGAAACGGCCACGCAAGTACATAAGGAGCAAACATGGTTTTAATAGGCCCATCACCCTTCCCACCAATCTTTAGCATTATTTGGAGAGTAGAAAGGCAAAATAAAAGAAATGCCCAAGCAACTCCATGGACCCATTCTTCCTCCTCTTTTCTTTTTATTTTTTCAAAAAATAAGCAATATGGCAACAATAATATGGTGCTATGTCCTAAACACATGCCAAGCCCAAACCATATTGTCTACCAATCTATAGCCCATGAAGTGCTATAGCCTAAAGATGGGAAGCAATAATTTATATTCAGGTGCATAGCATATCTATTGTGATTTGCACAACTCCTTAAGGGCCCGTCTGGCACTTTACTAATATGTAGTCCTCTACAAATGGGTACAAACAAAACCCTAGAGTAAAAACAACCCACGACTTTAGGAGAGATCACTTAGCCATCTCGATTTCGGAATGTTGATGGTTTACATATGCGTGTATATTTTAACGAGGTGCTCCTGTAAGAGCATCTCTCACATTACTATGAGAGATATGGTGTTAGCCCTCACATTTAAGTTGTTGGCATTGGATATGGATGTGAGGGCCCCCACCCAATCTCTCATTTAAGGTGGGAGATATCTCTCATAGGAGCATCTCCCATTTTAATGGACCTCAACTATTCTATTAAGGCTCATTGATAGTGACTTTACCACTCTTTCGTCTTGTGGTGTTTAACAAGAGCATTTTTTTTTTTAGGTTGATGGGTAAACATGTGAAATCTTACTTATTTTCAATTAGGGCACGTTTGAACAATGCCATAGAAAATTGGTTCTTTTTTCGGTAGAATTGCAGAAAAGTTATTTCATTTTTTTCATTTCTCCTCACAAAAAGGTGGCGGCTCCAAACGTAAAACTTTGAATGTCAAGGAAAAAGCATTTCCACTTTCTATATTATTTTTTTCATAAAAAAAAGAAGGAGTGCTTACACAAACATGCCCTAAATGAATATGAAGTTTCTAATAGGAATTTCGTAATTCTAAGAGAGCCAAGAATTCATGCCAGTAGGTTCACTAAAGAAATAGGCCATCATACTTTGTTAAGGTTTAGGGCCTTTGTTAGCAAATCTGATATGTTAGGAATTTCAGAATGACTAGTATTCATGTTTGGACAGTTTTATAAATATATCCAGATTAATTAGAATGAATCAACGGTTGAATATTGGTCCTATAGCCGTAATCAATATGCTGAAGAGGATGGACGGCTTAGATTGTCATTTTAAAGGCCCACATAAGTGTAAAAGTGCAAAAAATCTCCCTGGGTGTTGATTATGCTATTTTTTACTGTTCACCTGCCTGGAATCTATGTTCACCTACCTAGTAATAGTGATGTATGATTCAGTTTTCCATTTACCGGTGTGGAAAAGTTCGGGCTCAAATTCACACTATTTACACACCATTTACACACCTCGTGTGTAAATCAATCTTGACAAATGTAAATGTGCCTAACCGTTATGCATGTGAACTATTTACACCTGGACCCGTTTGGTAATTTTACTTGTAAAGTCAAGTCAAGTCAAGTTAAGTTAAACATCAAATCAAAAGCACTTTTTACCACAACTTCCTCAATCTTTAAAAAAAAACCAGTGAAAAAACAACTATATTTATTCACTAGAAGACAAAAAAAACTCCATTTCCCAATACAAAAAGTCAAAAATATTCCATCATAAACAACTAAAAATAAAATATCATCATAATCCACTTATATTTTATTCTCTCTTTTTATTTCGCTTCATTCCACTTTAATTTAAAAGTAAAATGCCAAACGAGCCTTTGAAGGGTTTTCCGCCAGAGGCATGTTTGTCTGATTTAGATCTTGCCAATTATATGACCGTAAAATAGAGGCAGTTTATCTTAAGTCCATTTGAAACAACCATAAATGTGTTAACAAACAGATAAATAGAGGGAAGAAGAAAAAAAAAAGACTTTTCAGACACAAGTCAACTAAATCTAGACTTTTTATCACTTAGCCTAAATTCTTTTTATACTGAAGTATATTGCAATCAAAATATATCATTACTTTCTTTTTCTATGAAAGTTCTATAACATAAATTTCCCATGGCAATGACCTTTTCAGTTTCTTCTTCTTCTCCTCTTTTTCTTGTTTTGATTGACCTTTTCAGTTGAATGAACTTTTCTAGCACTTCAAACATTCGCTTTGCATCATGGTGACTGGACCATGAGTGAGGATGTTACGGGTCAGATTTAGGGAGAAAGAACATTGACCCAAATACCTGAATCTAGACCCACAACCCCACAGTCCAAACTGTACTGGCACTTGCCACTTGGTAGTCAACTGGCCTAAACTCAGTTATTGTAGGTTGGGCTCTATTAGGTGGTTAGCAAACATGATCTATTGATATCATTAGTTTTTGATTTTGGGTGGCACTCTCTACTCTATTTTTTTTTAATTAGTGACAGTTTGTGAGGCTGCTTGGATCAAAAACTCAATTTAAGCATATGTGAAAAAAAAAAAAAGATTAATTAATTGTCTATTGCAAATGGATCGATCTTAAGCAATAAATCAAAGAGTCACTTACAAAGTAGATGAAGTGATTTTTTTACTACCCATTTTATGGCTGTAAATGCACATCAATGTTTATTGGACCGCTAACAACCATGACAGAGCTCAAGCCCACAGGATATTTATGGGGCTCATCTATTAAAAATTTAAGCGGCTCAAAAATGTCACGTATTTTTTATATGGGGTAATGTTCCCTTTGTATTATATTATGGTGAGAGATAGCTTGATGGGGCCCACTTCGGGCTCCATTGAACTTCCTCTTACAAAATACTTGTCTTTTAACAAATCCCTGGCTCCCTTGGTTTTGAATCTAGCTGACTACTCCTTGGAGTAACCCAGATGAGGATGGGGACCCCTTGACTTTGAGCAGAGGGCTAGCCTAGGTGCTATTAGAGATGTTTTGGGACCATGTCTCCCAAGGGCCAATGGAGGCCAGACTGTGTGCCTTGTGCAATATGAAAAAGTCTAAATGGCCTGGACATTGGGACCGGTCTGTGGACCGATCCCAATGTTCAAATCCAATTTTGGATTTGAACATTGGGATCGGTCCACAGACCGGTCCCAAATGTTCAGTCCATGTAGCATATCTCGTGCGATATTGGCTTTTACTCTTGTGGGCTCGGAGCTAGCTCTACTACTTTTGAGTAGAATTCGAATGGAACAGGATCAACATCTCAATGAGAAGAAAGACTTCTATCATGATAATAAATAGTGAGTAAGGCCTGAGAGTACTATAGAAACAGATATCAAGATGGATGGTTGTGAAGCTGTATGGGTGGGATATCGAATGTTAAACAAGACAACTAAATCTTTCAAGTCTGGAGAAAGGGGTCAATAAAGTGAAGATAGAAATTTAAAGAAAAATTTGTCTGTTACACTATTGACACCGACACTCAAAGATTGTTGCATGCGCTCCTACAGATTGAGATGGTTACTTTGCTACTCTCTGATTGAATTTATTAAAGTAGGTTAAAGCTTGATTTGGTCAATTTTGATTCCCCAAGCGATGGTTCTAACATAAGTCCCTAGCTAGTCCCAAAAACTTGAAAAATGTAGAACTCTAATTGATTGCCCTAAATGAGTGACGCATGTAAACTTAACTGATGAAAACTGAACCGTTTCCTCTTGGGCACGTTTGGTAATAGACGAGGAATCCATAGATCTGATGATTCTTCAATACTACTGGAACAAATATTCCTTATTGGAGATTTGTATAATCGAAGATTTCACATTGATATTGGTGTTTATCGATGCATATAACTAAGAAAAATAGAGTTAGGTGTGCAAATCCACTTAAGCGATGGTTTTCAAATCTTGTGGGGGGTGGTCGGATTTGAAAATCCCAATAAATAATGATTTTCATTCATCCAAATCCTCAGGAATTTACAATTGCCAAACATAGATATACCCCACTTTTATGGAAATAAAAAATATTTTTCCTAAAGATTTGGTTGCCAAACATGACCTTAAAGTTTTCAAAGGAAGTATCAACAATCCTGTAATTTGTTTTTTTAAGAACAGAGAAGGTGGTAAAGTTGTCAACAAATACCATTCATCATCTTTGTTGTAGGATAACTTATTATGCATTCTTTGTAATCTGTATTTTCTCTTCTTTCCTTGGGGCGAAGCATAATAAGAAACGTAAAATTTCTTTACTAAAACTGCGCTTTCCCCTACTAGTGACTAACCAAAGTAGAAGTCTAAATCAAAAGGCCAAACCCAACTAAAATGACAAGAGGAGAAATTAAGCAACTAAAGCATCTTACCATCTTAACTCCCAATGGGAAAACTACATGAACTGATCAGGGACTGTTCTACTCGCTCTCTTATTTGGAGGGAAGCCTTGCTTGATTTCACATTATCGAGCAAAGGGACTCGTTAGATATGTGTCATTTCATCTTTTCATAAAATAAATATTTTCATTGTACAGTACGTAAATCCTGACCACTTGACAAACAAGCCTTCAGCCATGTAGACAATCTGTGAGTGATGGTCAATTTCAGTGAAATGGCATAAAGCAGTTCTGAGATTCTTGAGTGGTGTAATTACTGTATATAAGACTTAATTAGTTTCAAGCTATGCACTTTCAGGAGGATTGATATCTTTGTGCAGTGTGACTTATCATGGATTGTGGTCAAAATAATCCATTTTGCGCTTGGGTTAAGGTGACCTTCTCAAATTCAGTGCTAAAATTCACTCTCAATGTTAGTGCACACAAAACTTGATAGATCCATTTTGAAAAGAGTTAAGAGGTCGTCGTCTTAGTTAAGTATAATCGCAGTCGATTAGGTGGATGCATGAGCTGATGATTGAATCTCAAGCGCCAAATAAAGATCACTTGATTTGTTGAGGCAGGCATCCTCTAATTAAAAATTGATGGAATGAGATGAGGTCTTCACTGCTTTGCCATATAGACAGAAATACTGACTTCGAATTTACAAGTGGCGTGTACGACCTCATGGTGAGTGCTGGAAAGTTTTAAGGAAGAGAGGTACTAAAATGCAGTTTGCATAGGAAGATCAAATTTGCTGTATTCCTATTCCTAAGAGAGCTCGAACTTAAACGTTTCCCAGCAGACAAAATCTTGAAAGGACCCTATCCCACATTGGAAAGGTGGGATGTCCGCATTCTGTCTATAAGTCCGGACCCCCGCCTATTGTAGTACCGAGGCCTTTTGGGGACACCTGCGTATCAGCCGCAACCGTGCGGGTCAAATTCAAAATGGACAATATCGGGCTGCTGGGACGGGTCTATGACAAAAAAATGATAACAGAGAGCCGAGGACGGCTGGGATGCATCAGAAATTACAGTGTAGGTTGATCAGTTGGCTTATATATATGTGGAAACATCTGGTTTAACTCAACCCGTTCTTAGGAATCTAGCTATAAGCTGAACTGATCAAATAATGTATGCAGCTGGGCCCATCCCGACTCTGACAGACCTCAAACTTGCATTATAAATAACCCTTCTGTATTAAGATTTGATAATTGATTGAGAATTTATAAGCCTACAAACTCCTGTGTTTTGCAGCTCTTTTAGTCCGTTGTTGTAAAAATAATATTAACACTATTTATTTTTAGTATATATTTTTAGAGATTTTTACGTAAAAGAACCCCTTAGGTGGCCTGTGCATGAAAAAGGACCTCATAATTCCAACTGTGCAAAAAAGGCCTTCCCTCCAGTTTCAACTTCCTTTTTAGCCTTTATTTTTTTTTTTTTTTACTGAGCGACGATATAGCTGCTCATTTCAGAGTTAAGTAACGATATCATCTCTTGCTTCTTCTTCTTCCTCTTCTCCCTCCTCTTTCTCCATCTCCCCCACTCCATTTTCCTTTTTTTTTTTTTTTAACAAGTGCATTTGGATAAAACCCACCCCAAGTGCATTTGGATGTAAACCACCACCTCCTCTGCATTTTTCGAGACAACTTTGGTTGACTCTGTTTCGTTTCACAGAAACCGAATTTTAGGGGTTAATTGCTCTTTATCTTTCTGTTTTGGCCCCAAATTAGCATGCATTCTTGAGTAATTGATAGAAGTCTATGATGATTTTTATTTTTAGTTTATTGGATGAAAAAAGAGGCATATAAGATAACAAAGTAGTGGGAGAGATAGATGAAGGAGGAGCATAACAAGTTCCTCGAAGCTTCAAAGCTGTATGGGAGAGCTTGGCAACATATAGAAGGTTACTATTTCGATTGTGGATTTTCTATTATACTTCTATTGTTGATTATTCAGATGACTTCAGTTAAGGGAATGGAGATATAGGCACTATGGGTGGTGGGTTGGGCGAGAAATGGAGAGGGGAAAATGGAGAAAGATGAGGGAGAAGAAGACACGAGCAACAATATCGTCACTTAGTCAAAAAGGCAAAAAAGCAAGTTAAGTTTGGCGGAAGAGCCTTTTCTGGGTAGTTAAAATTATGAGGTCATTTTCCATGCATGGACCATCTAAGGGGGGTTTTCTCATAAAATCCTCTATATTTTTTTATATACTATATGATATCTTATGCATATCATGTATGTATTTGGATATTTAGGTATGAGCACCATTACATTCGAACTCTTTCAGCTTTTTTGTCCTAAAAGAATGGTCCACTTCTCACTTTTTTTAAGCTGGAGCCTTTGGGTAATCCTAGGTCCATTGATACCCCTAGGCAAAAACTTTTTATATCATCTTGTGTCTATTAATATCTCGACATGCCTCAAAGGAGCATCTGTTCTTACTGGTTGCTCGAGGTTTGAATCCTGGGCACATTATCTCTTCCCGCTTGTACGGGCTCCTTTTCCACTTGTGTGATTGTCTTCTTGTTTGTGCTGGCCTCATTCCCACTTGAGTGAACTACCTTCTCGTGTGTATGCGGGCTCCCTCTTGGATCCCAGCCCCTAGGTTGGGGTACCTAAAAAAAAAAAAAACCATCTCAACAAGTCTAGGACGATAGGATGAAAGTAACTTGGGGAAGAAGAACCCGGGAAAGTACTATGGGAAAGCTTGACCTATTATTTATCCCACATTATCTCGAGTGGTTAGCATATTTCCTTCCCATTCAAAGAAAGATGGGAAGCTTCACATCGATGCACGTCAATACGAAATCTAACCTAATATGAAACATGGATTAATTTAAGAATTAATAATTCAATTTAAATCATGAGTCATGCCAATCACACAATCCAATATTGAAAATAAAGTAAGAAAATTATGTGTTGGTCTTGTTGGAAGTAGGTGAGCTTCGTAAATAAGTTTTCAAAACTTTTGACCCTCTCGACTTAGGGATCAAGTATCCATAAGGCCATAAACCACATTCAGGATGCAATCCCTCAATCTCATCAACCATGTATACTAATGAACTCTATCTAGAAGATAGAAACCAGCACCAACTAAGCAACCACAAAAATCTACAACATGCAAGGAAGTAGATTATACCTTTGGAGCCCGGTAGTGCTCTAATGGAGAAGAAGACTTACTAGTTAAAGAAACTCTTTCCTTTTAGCAAATTAGGATCTCCAAGACCTCTTAGTCTTCTACGTTATGTCCCGTATCAGATCTCTTCTCTAAAGGAGATGGGTGGGATCTCCTAAAGAAAACTACTAGAACTCTAAAGGAAACTAAAAGGGAACTAAAAGAGAGAGAGAGAGGAGATGTGCAACTCCTGCACTAGAGGGGGGTTGGGGGTGAATTCCAAGGTGGAATAATGCATGGGACGTCTAGCCCCCTTTACTCCTCTATTTATAGCTTGGCAACCTCTTCTCTTACTAATTAAAATAGAAGTCTTACTTCCACAATAATTAGTAACTATATCACAATTAGAAGTCTTACTTCAAATATAATTAGTAACATTCTATTTTCTTTCCTTTTAGAGTTTTAGGATTAATAACTTTCTAATAATTTAGACTAGCGTGGACACCACTAGGGATTCCATAGAAAGCTGGCTCCAACTAGGACACTGCGACCCCACATCTTATGTGTAATCCGGACCTACAGTTAATTGCAAATAACTCCACTATATAAATGTAATTGCCTTCCAGTCTTAGGAATAAATTACAAAGAAGACCCTAAACTTCCCTATCACCACAAGTAGGCCCCTTCTATCATTATCCATTGATCAATTGGTCATGTCCACCAAATAGGATCCACATCGTATTATCCTTGAGACCCAATTAATTCTAATGATCATCGGTACCATCCAATTAACTCTTAACTGAGATGGGTGCGCACTTATTAATGATAAATCCATTAATTAGCGCAAGGGGATAATATAGATAGATTTCATCTTGACCATTCAATGTTCCCACAGTCCTACTACCACGTACCCAAGACACTGATGTGTGGACGTACAGTTGGCCTCACTCATTGGTGACTCAAAGCAAATGAATAAGCAGAAACTTGAGTTTATCAATGTCTCAGGATTGACAGCCTATTGCTAGGGAATTATGAGAGCAAGCTTTAAAGTAAAGACAATGTTTCATAAGGTGTTTCTTATAGTCTTTCAATATATCCAATGTACCAACACTATAATCCAGAATCTTACATTCTGATAATCGAGACAAATTACACTATCTCATAGTGATCAAAGTGTTGCAACCTTATCAAATGAGATGCCCAGTCTCATCACTGGTTATGAAGATATTTAAGTATAAGATTTGTGACGCATGTCTCCTGTATGTGGATCTCATCCATACACATATATGACATCTAATATACTAATGGGACCCGGTTCATCTCATGAACCATTATGTCATATGTATTGGTTATGTGCATAAAGTAATAAAACACAATTCATCTCATGAAAGGAAAACATGATTTTATTGATAAATAAAATAATTAATCAATTTATTACATCATCTGATGAATTGAATCCATGCAATCTAACAGGTCCAAGGCGTTGTCACAATCCTATTGTAAGAAGAACAAAGAACCTCTTTTCATTTTTTTTTTTTTTTTTTTAATCCCTCCTATCTTTTACCCAATGTGACCAAGGTTTGATCCTGTAGAGTATGTTTGGTAACAGGCGAGAAATCTATAGATTCGATGATTCTTCACTACCACTTGAATAAAGATTCCCCACTAGGGATTTGTATAGTTGAAGATTTCACATTGATATTGGTGTATATCGATGCATATGGCTGAGAAAAATATAGTCGGATATACAAATCCACTTAAGTGAGGATTTTCAAATCTTATAGGAGGTGGTTGGATCTGAAAATCCTAACAAATAAAGATTTCCATTCAACCAAATCCTTGAGAATTTACAATTGCCAAACATAGAATTACCACAATATTAGAAAAACCGAAAATTTTTTCCCTTTGGTCACCAAGCATGACCATAATGTTTTATTTACCGTAGTAATTTGCTAAATCCCTTTCTATCTCTCTATACCCAATGAGACAATTCCAAGGGCAAATCCTAAATCCGGATCTAGGAAATGCAATCGGAATTGGAACTAGAACCATGGAATAGGTTCTGTCCTGGAACTGCAACTGGTTCTGGTTTGGGGACAATCTTTTACAAATGGGACTGGACCCGATTACAGCATGGACCCATTCTGGACCAGACCCATTTACATCCTTACTCACTTGTGGGGCAACTTAGAAGAATCAGACGGCCAGACTCATGGGGTTTTAAGGGCTTCTAAAGGTATCATCATGACGTACCTCTGAAGGAAAAATTGGCACCGATCTAATTAAGGTACTGTTTTAAGGAATGGAAAGTTGTCCAAGTCTTGGCTGTTAGACAAAGTTGGGTGCTGCCCAGTTTAATCAGAGTGTAAAAAATCCTCATATGGTGCAACCATGGGATGAGAGGTAAACCCCACAAGTCAGCTGCTTCACGTGGAGCCAAAACACAAATCTGTTCCAAACCTGGCTTGGGCCAAATCCTACAAATCCATACCCGCCCGACTCAAAAATCCAATACAAAGCTGCCGTTACAAAGAAGGGAGTAGAGGTACGTCCCCACTTGAGGTGGGATCAAGTGCCCCAGCACATGTTAGGTAATTGTATTGGAGGTAGACTATATAAAACTGAAAATACTTTACAAAAGTTGTTAGTTACACAAATACAAACATATTAGAGGCAAGGTTGTAAACTCGTAACTCGGACTCAACGCGTCCAATGCAAAAAAATAATTAACTCAGATAAAGTTGATGCAGAGACTCGGAAGAGTCAAGTTTTTTAAAAATAATTTAAAAAATATTTAAAGATGATAAAAATAGCTCATAAAATATAAATATACATTTATTTACATGCATACATGGTAATCAATTTAAATTAATAAATTTATATATATATATATATATATATATATATACAAGAAAAGTACTACAATAAGGTGAATAAAAGAAAAAAATATTGCATATTACACAATTTCTTTAGTCCAAATATCAAATGTAAAAGATCAAATATCAGTTTCAAATTACATTTCAGACATCATTTTTTACATTTCAGACTATCTTGTGTATAATTACATATAAAAAAGCTTTAATTGTTTAAAATTAGATCTACCTATCAAAAGCTTTAGAATGCAAACAACTTACCAAAATAAGATAAATCGGTCGATTCTCCCCAATATTTGACTCAGTCCTTCATCAGAATAAGATAACTCGTGAGAGTCAACAGTCAACTCGGAGAGTTTTCCAACCATAATTAGAGGGAGGTAAGGCCATATGTAATATTAATAATAATAATAATAATAAAAAAGCCCCTGGAAAAGGGAGTTTCTCATTTTTGGCCATTTTGTAGTAAAATGCTAGGGGTTCTACAAAATGCTAGGGGTTCTGGGTGCCTGTTGCTTTTTCTAGAACGGTGGATTGCATCATGCATGCCATTTGCTGCTTGTGGGACGTTTAAATCAGAGGGGCTTAGTTGGAGATCAGCAGAAACGCCAACAAGAGCGATTGCCTTTGCTGCTGCTCTATTGAGATAACTTGAACTTTATCCTTTTATCCCAATATATTATCTTAATTCTCTCCTGATAATTTTAATTTTGCTGATACTTGAATATCCTGCAACATTATTAGCGAAAACCGTTTTAATCAAAATATTGCACAATTAACAATCCCCCACATTTGTATGACACTGCTACCTAACTATTTTACAAGTATGAAAACATGGTCCTACATCCAGATATGCATAGCTTTTTTATAGCGACGGTTCACCAATAGAATAATAGATCCAGATCAGAGGCATGTCCCATGTATTGAATTGGCTCCAACATCTCTAAAGAAAACACACAAGATCCAGACCCGGATGTCTAACAGCTAAACTTGACAAAGAGAGACCTCAAATGACTTCAACACCTTTTTTATTTTTTTAGTAAAGAGACTAAAACCATGTGCTAATCCTAAAAAGCATGCATAGTTAGGTCCAGATCATGATTAAAAAAATAGCTTCTGTCAACGTAATCCTTAAATAGAATATCATCCGCAGAGGATTGGAGCTTTAGGTCTTGTAACTCATATGCTTGTGAGTAGCTGGATTGTCAACGTCTGTGGTCCGTGGACCCTGCAAGTAGGAACTGGTTCCACAGCTAAGAGAGAATAAAAAAGAGGCTAAACTATGGGATCCACCCCTAGCAAGGCCAAGGGAGGGGTAGCTCAGTTGGCCTAAGACCACGGTTTTCACCAAGAGATTGTGGGTTCGAAACTGCATCACCGCATTGGGGCCACAGGAGAATTTTATTCGGCTTTCTCTCCTGACCGGTAGGGATTATTCTGGCCCAAAGGGCTGAAGACCCAGCGTTATAAAAAAAAAAAAAAAAAAAAGTTGGTGTATTTGGTCCGTTGGGCGTCGCCCATGGTTTGATGATTTACATGGCTTACCCAAAATTCTGAATGGTCAGATTACAATTAACCAAATGAATCCAGCATTATATTATATATGATGTAGGCCTTTGGACCCTATAATTCCACAACGAATGGGTGTTCATCACAGGAGAGGCTGATAGGTAGAATTATTGGAGTGTGGCCCATGATTTTGACGGCATACATTTTCTAACTTATTATATGTATGATAGAGATGAACATGAAGAAGAAGAAGAAGAACCATCTTTTAAGTGATATCATATTACATAGCCAAGACAACTTTGCTCACAATTGGAGTCGTCTTTAAGCTTTCATTAAGGCCTGAAATTGTGGAAGAAGGGACACAGATCCAAAAAGAAGGGTGTTTGCCTTTCCTTCACCCTTTTTAGGGTAGAGTTTCCACATGTGGGTGGGCCTAGGGTTCGGTGATGGAGACCTATGACATTTGAGCCACATGACAACGCTATCCATCAATATTCCATCATACCTCCAAAAAGAGAAGCACCCATTTCAAATTCGCAATGTAAAAAGGGACTCACTATCTATAATTGGGTGAACTGGCCATCATCATCATTTTTTGTCTTATCAAATTAAAGTCTGCTTAAAGAGTTTAGACTACATAAAAAAAAAGTTGCTACGGCAAAAGTCTAAACCTTAAAATTCTATCAGGAGATTTCACTCATGGATGCCTTTATAAAATAGGTGAAGAAGGGCATTATTCAAACTACAAAGGGGACACCATCAATGGGTTAGAGCCTCATATGAGTGATGGATGACCTGGGGGCAGGGCATCCATCATTAAGATGGGACACAGCATTGTGGGAGCTAATTGGAATAGGCCTCAACACAAATCAAAACAACTTATTTTTCCTCCAGAACTGGACGGTCTACACTCACTACACAATGCTACGCGGATGTAGGATGCGATCAAAACCATTGATTCATCAAACAGGCCCCACATGGGCTTGCCTTGTTCCAAAAATCTCATCAATAAGCCACAAAGATCAAACAGTGTCTCAAGCCCTACATTTTGTAGTGGCACAGCTGTAGCAACTAATAGTAAACTACCAAACTGGTCCCCAAATATAAATGTCAGAAACTAATAATGGCTGGCAGAGGTAGTCTGTAAACTGTGTATGGTGGAAATTGCATCTCAATAAGTTCAAATTAATTAGCAACTAGGGTTTATTTTTCTCTAATAAGGGCGCCTCATTTGGAGAAAACATGTGGAGAAGAAGGGAAGAAATTTGTCATCAGCACCGACTTAAGCAGTGGACGGTTTTCCACGTCTTTTCTCACCACATCCAACCAGGCAAGAAGAGAGGAAGATTTTTCAAGAGAATTTATTTATTTATTTATTTATTTGCTATCAGAGGATTCCCAATCCTTTGAATTGGATTAATTCCTCCGGGCCAAAAGGGACGTCGGATAAACACACTGTGGCCCTAAGGTGATAACACTAATGGACTCAACCTTCGATTCTTGAAGAAGGGAAAACCGAAGGTTGATACCAAGACCTCTAGCTCCAAAAGAGAGAGGAACTGTGGTCCTGACCGCTCAGCCAACCCCTTAGATTATTTTCAAGAGGTTGGAGAAACAAGTTTCACGCTAGAGTGAACAAACAAATATGTCATCTAGTGCGTTTGTTTATGGTGAATTAATTTCCAGAATTTCTAAGCAGTGCTGGATATTAGAGGATTGAAGGTAAATGTCCTGAAAAAGGACAATCGAATAATCTTTTTGACAGAGAATAATTATTATTATTATTAATTTTTTTTTTGGTTTTTTGCTCTAAGAATAATTAATTATTTGCCCATGCACTTGTAAATTGAAACTTAGGAATAGAGAGGGACACCTACTTTTCCAATATCCCTCATGCCCCATCTCTTTTCTTTTTATGTACTTGTTAGATTAACTCCTCTACCGAGAATCAAAATCGCAGTTGCAGCAATCCATAGCGGCTTAATGCTCCATAGCGGCTTAATGCAGCTATAAATAGCAGCGTAATAGTGTGAATTCTGAATTATTTAAGTGATAAAAAATACTCCAATCTTATTTAATAGCCAATCTTTTGCTATCTTAGTGATTTGGAATCTCATAAACGTAGAGACAATTTTAGAAAAGACAATGGATGATCATTAAAAAAAAAGAAAAAAAGAGAGACAATGGATGATAAGAAATAGAAAAATCCATACTTCATATTAAAATTGCTTTGGCTCTACTTGGTTTTAAATCTTAGGACTGCTATTTTCAAAATAGCATAACCGCGAATAAAGTAGCTATTTAGAACCATGCCTGTAATCATGAATTTCTTAGGAACTCAATATAACAAGCCATCAGTAAAAAAATAATAAATTACTTATAAAAATAAAATAAAATATAGTCATGCTTAAACGCCCATCTATTGCATGAAATTGAATTCCGATGGATTCTAAAAATTGTATATATGTCAAATTGGTTAAAATTGGAGGGGGAATCAATACGAAGATCCACAAATAGCAATCAAATTATCCCAACGGGTAACTTAATTGGCCAAGGACTACTATTTGTATTAGAACATTGTAGGTTCGAAACTGCACTATCAGCACTACCACACCAGTGCTACTAAGGAGTTTATCCGGCTTCCCACTGTATCCGGAAGGATTAGTAAAGCCCTCCTATAGCAAAAGATAAAAAATAAAATAATAATAATAATAATAATAGCAACCAAATAACCTCTCAATTTGGTAAAAATGACAGTGCATCACTCTAAGTTAAATTCTAAGAAATTCATCATCAATCCCCACCCCCTACCTTAAATTCCTGGTTCAACCCATTTTACCATCATTTCCTAGGAATTCAATTCAAAAAAAAAAAAAAAAAAAAATCCACATCTTCCATAGTGCAAACACAACCACCAATCAAGTAAAAAATCATAGTCCAACATAAAACAAAAAACAGACTATTTACAAAAGGAAAAAAAAAAAAAAAAAAAAACAGTTCCATAATAACCAACAACAATCAGAGAGGACGAGAAAGAAAGAAAGCAAGATGGGAAATGAAATTACGAAAATACCTTTCTTAGAAGACATTATTATTTCCATCATCAAACACCAATCTCTTCTTCCTCTCCTCCTCATACTCCAAATCATCCGTCGGCAGCTCGAACCTGCAAACCGGGCACGAATTCCTCGAATCCAACCACGGCACAATGCAATCCACGTGATACACGTGCTCGCACGGCAGCTTCTTCCCCACCGAAACCCCCTCCTTACACACGGCGCAGATCAAACCCTCTCCTTCAATCTCGACCGTCGGAAGCCCCACGATCGCAGATCTCGCCGCTGGTGGGGCCCCCCTCCTCGACCCGCTCTCCGTATCCGCCAGATTCTGCAGCAGGACTTCATACCCGGCAGCATCCACGTAATCCTCCGGGTTCCCCACGTACCCGTCGGATCCCCCGTCGGGCACCTCCACCCGAAGCTCGATCGTGTGGTCCTCCAAACCCCGGATGATCTCCGCCCAGTCCAGATCCAGATTCCTCCCGCCGCCCGATCCGCGATCCGCGAAACTCCTTATTCGGAGCCTTAGCAGATCCCTCCGCTGCCGCTGACGATCTAGGTCGTTTTCTTCTTCTTCGATTTCGGCATCGGCATCGGCATCGTCGTCGTCTTCGATTTCCGTTACGGATCTTGTCAGATCGTCGATGAATTCTTCGTCGTCGGCGTCGTCGGCGGCGGCCGAGTGATCTTGATCGTCGTCGTTTCCCCAGCCGTCGAACTCGATCCGGAGGAAATCCTCGGTGTCGGAGGATGGATCGGGGATCGGAGCGGGGGGAGGAGCGGCGGCGGCGGCGGCGGAGGGGGATTCGTCGCGGGCAGCGCGGGCGACGAGGCGGAGGATCTGGAGGAACTGGTTGTTAAAGGAGGGGGATTGGAGCGGAGGAGGGGAGGGGGAGGAGGAGGAGGAGAGAGAGGGAGCAGTGATGGACTCGACGAAGCCGTTCTTGCAGTCGAAGCAGACGAGATCGGGTCGGTCGTCGAAGAGGGTCTCGACCGATACGCGCTTCTCGCAGTGGTGGCACCAGTATCGTAACGGATCGGAGGTGTCGGGTACAGTTTGAGGGGACGGTGGCGGAGGGATTTCGGCCATGATCGGAACGGATCCCTTTCTCTCCTCCGTGGGAGAGGGCGGAGAGAGAGTGAAAGAAATGAGATAAGCTTGGGATTATATTTAAAGGGTACACGAAAAAGAGACTTGTTTCCCAAAGTCGTCTGATGCTCTTTACTCACGCTTGCAATGGGGCCCATTAAATGGAAATATCTGCTCCCAAAATTTTTATTCACATATTTTTTCTTTTCAAAATTAACCATCTTGATTTGCTGAAGTGGGCTGGACTAGATCGTTTAGGTTGGATTTGATTATATTTTTTAATATAGGAGAAATTTGAGAAATCAGATAAGGTATTTTTATTACTTTTTACATCTTTTCGTGGTGAATACTTTGTCATTGAAAGAAATATGAAAGAAAAACTTTTCTACTCGTTTGAAATATGGAGATTTTTCATACTTTTTGAAAAAT
This sequence comes from Camphora micrantha, assembly GCA_003546025.1. Classification (NCBI taxonomy): domain Eukaryota; kingdom Viridiplantae; phylum Streptophyta; class Magnoliopsida; order Laurales; family Lauraceae; genus Camphora; species Camphora micrantha. The sequence continues at coordinate 31,053,610 of QPKB01000009.1, read as the reverse complement.
GATGCATAGTTTTATAAATTCTTTTTTAAATTTTTTTCCATTTTAAAATATTCCAAAGCCATCTAGCATGGAAAACACTTAAACTCTAAAAAAATTAGAAGTCAAAAGTGATTATTTATATGAGAGATTTGCAAGTTGTTATCCTTTTCGATAAGGGATTTTGGAATTCTAAAAAGAGACCGGACGTGCATTGTTGTAAAACATTTAGAAAACATAATCTTAAAAAATAGGCCTTAATATTGTAGACTTGATTAATGCATATGATGACTGATAATGTATAAAATTGTGTTAAATACCTTATATCATATTCTCAACCTTGTTGCAAGACGAGATTCTATTCAAGGAAAATTTGAGACATCCCACCTCTTCCCGAAGGGCTTTTTTTTTTTTTTTTTTTGAGTAGTTTGAATTTTCAATACATGAGACGTTCTTGAAGTACTCAAGGGTGGAACTGAAGTAGTGTTTAGGAAGTTCTTATTTTTCTTTTTTTAACTTGATTGGCCTAATGGCCAGGATACATGAATTAACGCTACCCTCCTAAGGATTGGTTCCTGGAGGTAGCTGTGGGAGAGGACTTGCTATCTACATCAACAACCTTCTTATTCCCAGGAAGTTCTTATTTTTACATGCAGTTCTTCCACTCCAGGGATTCCTAATCCTACACTCATGCAAAGGAAGAGTGACTCAGATATATAGAGGATCTGGACTCTGATACTAGTGGCGCATTGTATGACAATCACGAGCACTAAAACTGTGGGCCAGACACTGCATATGCTGAATTGGTGTGATTTTGAAGCCATCCTCCGTTGAGTGGGATGTGAGATTTGAACGATGTGGATTCGATTGGAATTATGTGAAGGGTACCGCAACTTGATTCCCGGGGTCTTGATTAGTGCAAGAGTGGGGCGTTGGATTGGAGTCTGGGTCAAGTGGAAAAGAACTTTTCTTTTGTTTTTTGCTTGAAGAAAAGAACTTTTCTTTGAAGTCTAGATAATATGATGATTTGAGGGGTTGAGGTGACAGTCCACCTAGTGGGGCACTTTCTGCCGTAGTGCCATTGCATGTATGTAAGACTGATCAGTTGTCCAGAATAGGACTGACGATCTTAGCCATCTGGCTTGACCTCTACCGTGTAGCCTAGCAGAGGGACCCGGTCAGCAATGTCCATTCCCTTTGGCTGTGTCTTTGTCTGTTGCAGCTATAGTATTATAAATGCGTTCTCATGTGAGTGACTCTGTACAAGTCCCTACATCATGGTTTACCCATTAATGCTACTAGTGAGAAAAGATCTTGGCCGATAATTGAAAAATGGGGTTTCCTTGATTCAATCAATACTAATGGTTGGTTGGTTGGTTTTGTGGGGGTGTTTTGCTTGGCGTGCAGATTGCAGGGACTCAAAAAAAACAGAGTAGAAATCATGTGCACGCGTCGGCTTCCGATTCAGAGCCATCTTTCTCAAGCAGTACCCGTCGGCAGAGCTTTACCTCTTCAACTCTATCCCCATCAGCTACTAACTTCGGGAATCCCAATAGAAGAAGAAAAAGTCTAAATGGGCCAAACATTGGGATCGGTCCAAAGACCGGTCCCAATGTTCGGTCCATATAGCAGGGCTCATGGAAGAAAGGGAATTCTTTCATAGAGCTCCAATGGGAGGGTTCATCGTAGATTATTAGCAGCAGTAGGTATATATACACCCAATTCCTAGTGTATATCTCATTTTGCTAGTTTATACACTCCACTCATGTGTGGGGACATTTTCATAGTACCAAAATTGTTTTATTTTCGGTAAAAGTATCAATTAGGCATGTCTTGATCTCGGTTTAATGCATCTCGGCAATAGTGCCAGAATGCGTCCATATTAAGGTCATACCTGATATCGGTATAATTTTTAGTTCGTTTTGGTTTATTGAGATGAGTGCTGACGCTCAGTCAGTTACAACTGTACTCCTATAAAGGCTCAACTACGTTACAGAGCATGTTATCATTATTTGGTGGGAGGTAAGGACAATCACCGGATAGAGATAAGGAGTTATCCCTATCTGGTGGTTACATCCACAGTCCCTGAAATATCGGAGCATTGTCCGAGTAAGACTCTACTTCCGAGAGACCAACTCTACTTCCGAGAGACCAAGTGTGATGCCCCGGAGTCCCATATTGACTATAGAGAGAAAAGTGAATGTGGTTATATGTAGATATTACACCCTTACCTTGCATGAGGCCTTTTGATGGGTTGAGGCTCATTAGAAACAAAACCGTGAGGCCCGTGGGCCAAAGCGGACAATATCATGCATGGGTATGGGTGGGGCGCTACAATGGTATCAGAGCCGACTCTCGACTAGTTTTGGTATAAGTGGGCACTGCACAAGGACATGCCACCTTAAGGGGGTGGATTGTGACGCTCCGGAGTCCCACATCGACTATAGAGAGAAAAGTGAATGAGGTTATATGTAGAGCTTACACCCTTACCTTTGCATGAGGCCTTTTGATGGCCCTTATGGGTGGGGCGTTACAATGGTATCAAAGCCGACTCTCGACTTAAGGGGGGTGGATTGTGACACCCCGGAGTCCAACATCGACTATAGAAAGAAAAGTGAATGTGGTTATATGTAGAGCATCAGAGCCGACTCTCGACTAGTTCGAGTGTGGGTCCCCTACCGTGGTCTGGTGTAAGTGGGCGGGTTTCCATGTGGGCGGGCCAAGAGGGCTGGCTGGCTACCGAGAACGTGCCACCTTAAGGGGGGTGGATTGTGACGCCCCGGAGTCCCACATCGACTATAGAGAGAAAAGTGAAGGGGGGTGGATTGTGACGCCCTGGAGTCCCACATCGACTATAGAGAGAAAAGTGAATGCGGTTATATGTAGAGCTTACACTCTTACCTAAGCGGACAATATCATGCATAGGTATGGGTGGGGCGTCTGTTTTCTCCCCCTCTTTCAGGTTTTAGGCATTCAATCTTTTCCAAGAAGCTTTACAGATCTTAGCCCGTAATAATTTAGTCACGCACAACTCAAGTGATTTTACTCAAGAAACTAAGGCTTGGAAGGTATGGTGGATATATACAAGAAATAGGAAGATGGGTATGGAGGACTGAGGAGGAAATTCCAAACGCCTTGTTGAAGGTAGGTGGTATGATAACTCATTTAAGTTTTGGTAAAATGTAAATAACAGTAAACACGAAAAAAAAGTGTTACATGGAGAGATGTATGTCTGGAAATGGGAGTGTATATGGGATGTTTACAGATGTTTTTCAGTTTCGGGCAAGTTGGTTCCTGGTTGCTGTAGAAGTGTGTGCATGTGGGCTCCTTTGCTACCTCAAGTGGGGAGGAGGTGAGAGGCAATCTCTCCCACAGGCTTCTCAAGAGTGGAACTGTTATTGTTGATCTGTAGGTGTGAACAAAGGCAAGCCCCAATCAATTCAAATCAAACTCAAGCTTGGCTTGTTTATGATTAAGCTCGAGCTTGATATCAGCTGTAATGTGACTGTGAAGACAACTGCGCTTAAGCCATGCATCAGGACAGTCAGTCGAACTTGGCCATGGATAATTAACCACAGTAAAAACTGAGTTTGGTTAACTGGTAGATAAAACAATGACATATCAACTAAAGCCAACTCAGCCTGGTCATAGTAAGTTAAAATTAAGTAATTAAACAGGGTTGAAACAATTCCACGTTGCTGTGTTCACAGCAACAATCTACCTGATTCAAACATAGTATGAAACATGAGTACTTAGTCACATGAATGAACCCCTCTTCTACGTGTTCGCTCAAATTAATTTCACTAGTATCAGACATTGACATTGGATTGGTCATATTCATATGTGAAAAACATATGCATAAATTCCACAATTAATCCGACAGCACATAATTGTGTATTTAATTGAAATAAAAAAATGGGCCATTATATTTCCTAGGCCACCTTGTGAAATAGATTTACATATTTCACTCCATCTGCTGGTATGGAGTTTTGTTTTCTCATCTTGATCTCTCTCCACTAGAAACTCCTCACTACTTCATTAATTTGCTCAATTGATTGGTAGGAAGTTTGAGAATGGCCATGTCAACCAAAAGAGAACCGTGACAAAGATAGGAGACTGCCTTAGGATTTGAATTGTTAGGGTGATAATTGGGTATGTTAAAATATGGGATGTGTGGTCCACTTGACCGCATGCACATGTATCCACCACTAGAAGTCCAATGCAATTAAAGACTGTCTTTATTTTGGTATTTTAGAAACCCTATTGGCTGGGCTTGGAAAGTAGTAGTTTGCTTACTACTCAAGCTACTAATAAGAGGGATAGTTCTAATAAACTAAGAGTTCCATGATGAGAAGGGGAACCATCACGGAGATCTATAAATATATGAGTCTAGGGTAACTTACTTTACCTCAAGAAATTATTGCTCGGCTCTTTCATCACTTAAACGTTGAAGGAGGAGGTTGCGTTTAAGCCTTAACACATGCTAAGGTCTCGGATCATATTCCTTTATAGATTTCAATCCAATTAATTAATCTATATGATTATCCTAAGTCCAAACCAAAACAAACAACCACAATAGAAACTGGAGGCACACGATTTTCTATGTGGAAAACCCTACTCTAGAAATACCACGGGCCTTTTCATCTAGACCACAGACAAACTAAGCACTATAATAAAAAAAGTTTATAAGGACACTCACATAACCTTTACTCAGTTGGAACTCAACTTAAGGACCGTGATGGACTTGCTGATGACTCATCGTTTACCTTCACCCTGCTTGAAATCACCACCTTGATTGCTTCTTCAATGTGCTTTAGAGAATTGAATGATCTTTTAGATCAGCACAACACTTTCTTACACATCAACAGCCAAGCGATCTCTCAAGAATAAACTCGCTTGAAAGTATTGGAGAGAGTTAATTAGGTTTAGGGTTGCAAGAAGTGTATATTTATAGGCCAAAGGTCGTGGGAAAGTGTACTAAGACCCCAACCCCACCTAAGTTCGATTAGCGCTTAATTAATCTTGATTGAGTGCCTAATTTGTGTTTTGATTGGTTTTGTGAAGGATTAATTTAATTAGTGGGGTTTGACCAAAGTTAGTTAGAGCTACGGCCTTTTTATAGTTTTAATCATGTATGTCTATTTCTAGCTTTAGTGCGTCTTCATGTGCATTTCATCAAACACTTTGCCTGCATCAAATCATATACATGGATCCAAACCAAGTGGACCCAGTCCAACTCATTTCCAAGCCCAAAACAATCTCAAAGCCCTTGTCCCAAATTTCATTCAAGGAAATGGACTTCCATGCAAAAAAAAAAAAACCTTTCACCTTTCACTCTCTTCACCTCTCACTCTCTTCACCTCATTTTGGCTGAGAACTCTCCTCCCTCTTCCCTTCTTCATGTCCATCTCTTCTTATTCTTCCAATCCAAGCCATAGAAGGCATTACATGAGAGATTCCTCAAGGTTATGTTCATCTTTAAGCCCTTTCATCTCCTAAGGACCCATTTGCCCAAATCATCTTTAGCTTCTCCATTTGGCAAGGTTTCTCACTCAATCATCACCTCACTCTCAATCCGGCTAAGGATATGTGCATGTCCACTTGAAGGTCATCTTCTCCATTTTTACATACTCTTGGATTGTCAAAAGCTCCTTCATACAAGTCTTCATTGCTACCATAGGTGAGACCTCAAGGAGACACATTTTCATGACATGCATATTAATATTCTTTCATTGCATTTCACCATTGTAGGACTTAGTTTCAGCTTGTGATTTGGGGTTTTAGCTTGATTTGAGCAAAGAAGAGAAGATTAGAGTGGAAAACACCTAAACAAGGCAAGTAATGAGCAATTTTGATTAATACATGTGATTGATTCATTGATTGAGTAATATTATTCCGTTGAATGTTAATTTCAGCCTTTTTCCTTTAAATTATACTAGAAAAACGCGCCTGTGCTTAGCACGGGCAATATAATCATAATAATAAAATTTATAAAAAAAAATTATGATCAGTTTCTTTAAAATTAAATGTAAAAGGTTTTAGTCTGAGAAAGGAAAAAAAAAAACAGAGAAGTCCATAAGAATTCAATACCGAATACCATATAATTTAACAAAAACACAAGCCCATGAAAATTGAAGATTAATGATCAAGAAAACTAAAAAATAAAATCCAAACAAACAAACAATATAAAAATAAAAATCCATAATCAACTCAATAACATAAGCAATTTAAAAGAATTAAAACACTCATGAGAAAAAGAAAAATAAAAAATGGAGCACAGAAGGGCAAAGACAAAAGAACCCACAAATTCATGAAAAACCATCAAGAAAAAAAACTAAAAGCCCATCACAAGTGACAAATTATAATAAAAGAAATACAAAAATAAATTATATTAAAAAGGCTATAAAAATATATATAAATAAAGATTCATAGACAATACAATGATAAAAGAAATTTAGAAGAGCCAAACCAACTTATGATAATCTAATATTCAAAAATGGTAATCTAAAGCCACAAAAGAAATAAGAAAAATCCATAAAAAGATTTCACAAAAAGAACTTAAAAGAACCCAATGGAAGTAAAATAAATAATTAACTCATAATGATAAACATTAAAAAAATAAAAAAAATAGAATAGAAAAATGAGAATTCACAGAAAATCTCCTAGTAAAAAGTGATTTAAAAGAAAAAAGTAAGGAGAATCAAATACTCAAAAGTTGAAACAAAAAAGGGGAAAAAAAAGAAACTCACAATCTATGAAAACCATACAAATACAAACCATTAAAATATTGCAAATCTATAAAAAATTTAAAATGATGATTCTTTTGTATAAATCATATTAAAATGACATAACTAAAATTGCTCAAATAAAATATGTTGAACTCAAAAGTAAGTGAATTAAAAAATGTTTACCTCTCACATTGAAATGTTTAATAATTGCACCAATTGTCTCAAGATGCTCACATTTTATAATGAGTTAAATACTGATCTAAATTAAGCATGTAAATGAGACATGAGACGGTACTAAAAAGAGACACAAAGAAACAAAAAAATTAGTGAAGTTGCTCTAAAAAAATATAATGAACTTAAAAAGTAAATGAATGGAAAAAATGAAAGTTCCCTTGTTGACATAGAGAAAAAGAATTATGTTGGAGAAAGTAGAAAATGATGATAATAAGAATGAGCTTAATTCTTTATTTAGATGGACCTATATTTTTGGAGATTCCTTTTACCATTAGTTCTGCATTCTTAAAAAACGTGTACAATCAAAATCAATAGATAAAAAACAAAGCAGACAACCCAGAACCGAGAGTGGATTAAATAAAAAAAGACTAAGGATTAAATAAACCAAACAACCCAGAAATCCGCATTCCACATTCTAAACAAAAAGAAAAAAAATCATATAATCAGAAGAAACAAAAATACTTTAAATTCTTTAGATTAGTGGCACTTATAGACACTAGGACCCATTAACACTGAAATGCTATTGCCTTGATAGAAGTAGGCTGAAATTGAGAGTTTCTTAAATAGACAAAAGGCATGGTGGAGAGTCCAAATAAAAAAAAAAAACTTTATTTGGAAAACTCCAGTATTTTGTATTTTTTTATCAGAGAATCAATTTGACATTGGAAATAACCTAAAATGAGGTGAGAATTTGAGGTATTCCATAAATAGCAAGGATGTTTGCCTCAATGATTGTGATTTTTAATAGATGGGGTCTATCATAGTGTTCCACTCCATTTACATCACGATTTATAAAAGTTAAAGCCATACACACAAAAAAGAAAAAATCCAGACTCTACCCTTTCTCCATCGGCAAGCATGCATGTTAGCACATCGGTTACATGGAAAGTTTCCCGCCTCCTCTTTAGCACCACGCTGTTGTTGCAAGTTTTTCTTTTTTCAATAATATTGACATTTTCTTATTAATTATGAAACTTATTACTTTTGTTGATCAATTCCTTATATTATATATTCATGTGAGTTTAGTTTTATTGTAAAATGGTTGTCATAGAAACTTAATGACTATATAGGAAATTATATAAAATAGTTATTTCAAAAGTTTAATCATCTATGCTTAAAGTACAATGCATAAGTATGAAAATAATAACTACAGTATTTATAGGGGTCAATATTCTAAAAATATAGTTATTTTTATAAATACCTCATAGATAAATTCCAACTCACAGTCAATATTCCAAAGAGGGGCCAGGTCCCTTTCTCATTAACTAATTTTAAGTTTTTGTTGATATCTATTAATTAAAAGATGCTTTGTGGTGTAGTGGTTGAGTTGTTTTTTTGAAATCCATATTTTCCTGAGTTCGAGTCTTGGCATAAACCAAATTAATTTTTACCATGATATAGTTGGTAGGTCAAGTTGGGTCCAAAAAGTGTGCTTTATCTCTAGCCCATTAGTTGGTAGGGCCTGGCATTAGAAGGAGGTCAAAAATTATAAGACAGTCAAAATCAAACCTGAAATTGATAATGTTAAGTGGGTTCTTTTGAATGGATTAGCAAAGAATGAATTGGATGTGTGGTAAAGAAATGGCCCATAGGAGCAAATGAAGGCTCAAATTGGTCATCTCATGCTCTTAGGAATGTCGTAGAAGTTTGGATAGATGGTGGGGTTAATAAGTTATGTAAAACAGAATTTTTTCAAGTTCTGTTTGGAAAATTTTGCCCAGAATTGGGCCAGCCGGATTGGGCCCGTTCGAGTGGGTCGGCCCGTTGGGCCCAACAGCACCAACTTTGAAACGGCCATAACTTTTGAATCATTTGCCCGATTTTTGAGTTCTTTATGCCGTTTGAAAGCTCTCAAAGTGTAGAACCCAGTGGTCTACCCCTCTTCATGATTAAAGGTTGGGAGACTAAGTGAATAATTGGATCAATAAACCAAATCCATTCTCATTGAAAAAGGGTCTTTGAACTTAGTTTAGACCCTATTTAGTATCCATTCACTAACTAAGAAGTTAACTCCACTTCAAAAAGGCCTAAACTCTTCATAATCAATCCTTGAGGATGATTGTGACATAAACACTAAACCAATAAGGTTTTTAGGGTGTAAAGGATTGACTTTGTAGGTCCTTAGACATGGAATCCTAACCGATTATCATAATCCGACGGAATTATATCATATGGAAAATCTTTGGCTGAGATCATCTCATATACTTATCTGACTCATCTAGAACTCTTTAGAGGACTTCAATGCACCTTACACATACACAACGTGACACCAATGAGATATAACGCGTGCATTGAATCATCTCAAAATACATCGTAATGGACGGTTAGAGACGGCGGATAAATAGATTAGGGTTGGCTAGTAAATGTCATTGATTCTATTAATCTATTTGCATTTGCATATTGAAATTGATTTATTTATTGCCCTCAAATATTCAGTTACTTGGTATATGCATTCTTCGTACCATTCTACAAATTATACTACAATTGCCTTACAAATGTTGTCATGCATTGATGTGTATTTGAACGGAGTAGTATATGATTCAATTCGATTGGAAATTACTCAAGATTATGAATTAAATATAGGGATTCGATTAGAAATGATTTGATTAGAATAGTCTTATTCTAGTCTTATTATTATTCGATTCGAATGATTCGGCATTACTTAGCTTCGACCTTGTGATAGTTATTCGAGATTACTGCAATATGTTGTCTGGAGCACTGGAACTCCAGAACCAGGTAGCTAGGAGAAACTTTGGCCGGGTCACTGGTGACATCCCAACTAGATTCGCTCTCTATCAGAGATGATGAGCAAATGTAGTAGCTAATTAGAAGGTAAGTATTCGATTCTTGATTTGATAAAGCATGAATTATTCATATTGCACAATGTGCCTAGTTGACATTATTTGGCCTCTTTAATTTATTCGTCTTTAAATTTGAAATTTGAATAACATGTGTTGAATCTTAATTGCTCATATATATTGTTAAATCGTCGTATTCATGGTGCTGCACTTGGTGTCACAGGAATTCATGTTTCCAAAGAGGATAACTGATAGTTCTACAGACTATTGATTGAATCGGTTGAGGTATTGTTTAGCTTGACTCCGGAGTACGTACAAGAGTGGTATTGATGAGTTTAAGATTAGCCATTTAATCTTGCACTTAGCTTAAGGTAATGCATATGATTAGTTCCATTTTGCATTTGTATCAAGATTATGTTCCTTTTGAGATAAGCATCTAGTAGATATTCATTAGAGTACTTGTGTACTATGCATTTGAGATATTTAAATTATTAGCTTTGTTATAAACTAATTGTTATATAACAGATTGATTAATGGACCACTCATAGCTTTGATATTGATATTATACATGTTTTCGCAAATAATTGTTCCTTGACAGGTGTCAGTGAGTAATCATCGCACGTGAAATGTGGAATTTCTCCTTCGTGAATTCGGACTTAGTCTGAAACAGGTGCGAGTTCACGGGAGTACACGTGTCACACCTTGTGAACCACCCTAATCAGGGGATTCTTGGGTCCGGGATGTGACAAAAAGAGATTCAGTTCGAATGGAAGTAAGAATAGAAGTTGGAGACAAATTTGGAAATAAGAGTTTGAATTCACGCAGAACTCTGCAAGGTTCGTTCAAGTGAGAGTCAATTATGTTTGGTGGAAGTGGCTGGGCTCGCTCAAGCGAGGGTTATGCTCGCTCGAGAGAGCAAGCCTTTTGGTTCGATTCAGCTTTGTGTACTGATAAATTCGCCCATCTTCAGTCTCCTTCCTTCTGTCTTCAAAATGAAGTCCAATCACAGTCCACAAACCCTTTATACAGATATAAAGTTATAAAATTCCTAGAAACTCAATTACATGAAACAAATAGTCCCTAAGAAATTAAAATTATTTCATTTAAAACACTAACCCATGATCCAGGAATAGAAACATGAACTAAATGTTCTCCAATCCAAGGATTTCTAAATCAATTGGTTGAAGTTAGATTGATGTTTTGACCATATATACTATCCAGTCCACTACCTTTTCTTTTGCTTTAGGAGGGACTTAAGCTCATGCAACTACACAGACTTCACATGTCCAACTACTTACAGTCCTTAATTGGATTGGCGTTCTTTTAACTCAAAAATGAATTTTCAGCCCAACTACTTAAATGATGGCTACTGTTTTTTCATCCCAATACTCAAAAGTTGAGTCTGGAGGATTAGAACTAATGTTGCTGCAAAGGGTGTTCCGACGAAACTTGGGAAACCAGCGGAGAAAGATTGATAAGTTGTTAAAGGTCTCAACTAGCCTAATGCATACAATTAGATCTAGATAAATAGACCACTCCACAAAACTAATATCTCATTTCCAACAAAGACTCAAAGAGATTATTACATTATGGAAGCAGTTGATAGTTTCTAATTGAAGCTTCAAATTAGAAGGGATAGAAAAGGCATACCTAGTACCTGAGAGAAAATATGGGATAATAAACATATAAACCCAACTTTCTAATTTTTGTCAACTCCAACAACTTTCAAAAACATGTTGGTGGTTTCATGCATTAAAGCATAGGAAAGTCCCCTCTCTGTGTTTTGGATTTCACAAGTTTAGGCCCACCTCCAACTATCTGGCCCGACCAATTTCTTATTGCAGTCGTTGGGGTGCTTGTGTAACTAGTGCTCTCAACATGTCTCCAGGTTTTATTACTCTTTATTACTATTCTTGATAATGTGTTCCCGCTTCCACGGAAATGGCGGTATATATGCCACCGCCATTGATTTATGATTTTATGAGATAAGTTACTTCCCAGGAAGTGGGTGTGTTGTTCGAAAGTATGCGTGCTACCCGATAGTGGGCGCGCTATTGGTAGTGGGCGCTATCCGGCAATGGATACGTTACCTCCGCGGATGTAAGTGCGTTATTCGGTAGTGTGTACATTATGTCCATGGAAGTAAATGCGCTATAGTCAGGAGACGTTATTGATTTTGTTACTATTTGAGCTCCTCTTTATATAGAGGTTTTGCAGAAGGGCTCAGATATTAAAAAAAAAAAAAAAAAAAAAAACACATAACACCACTATCACGGCAGAACATTTCTCTCTTTTGCTTTCTGGTTTTCGCCATTGCTGCTGCAAGAAAGTTCGAAATAGTGGTTCGTTGGGTTCGAGTTCTTCATCCATCCGAGTGCACGAGTGGTGGAGATATCCGATCGGGAGGCCGTCGTATCTTAGGCCAGACCTCCACGAGTTCACTACACTATTATGGGGGCGAAATCTATCTAAAGATGACGTCCTTTGTGACGTGCTTCGGCTGCCAGTTGTGCGGGTTCCTTTTTTCCTTTCCCTAATTATTATTATTCTAGTTAATTTATTGACAATTTTCGCAAAAACATTTCCAACAATTGAAACTTTCATTTTGCAGATGAAATTGTTGATAAATAAAAATGACTATTACAGGAGAGAATCCTAAAGTATTCAATTTCGAAGGCCAACATTCTAAAATGTGGCAAATGAAAATGGAATATCTCCTTAAAGTGTTGAAAGTCCTATATGTGATGGACACTAATTGTCCTAAACCATTTGGATATGGACCCACTGGTAACTATCATAATGATCAACAAAAGTCAGATGACTTTGATTGTAGGAATGAGATCCTCAGTCACCTTGATAATTCTTTGTATAGTGTGTTTGCAAAATACAAGACTACAAAGTTAATTATGGGTAGTATTTGAAAAAGAGTATGCTACCGAAGATGTGGGAACCAAGAAAAATGCGGTAGAGAAATTTTTGGACTTCCAAATGGAAGAAGGAACATCAATGATAACACAGGTTAGAGACTTTTGAAAAATAATCCATGAAGTTCAAACAGAAGGAATGAACATACCCAAGCAATTTGTAGTTGCGAGCACTATCCACAAATTCCCACCTTCATAGAAGGACTTTGGGATATCCTTGAAACATAGAAAGAACGAGATGAAAATGGAGGATCTGATTGTCCGCCTTCCGAATACAAGAACAACACAGAGAATATGATTCCAAAACCAAAGAGAAACCATAACCTAAAACCCCACAAAGACATAAATAAGAAAAAAGAAGTTGAATGTTTTGTTTGTAGGAGAAAGGGCCATTATGCAAAAGAGTGCCGCCATAAAAAGGGCAATAAAGCTAATGGACAAGCTAATCTTGCCAAGGAAAACTTTGTGGCGGTGGTGACAGAGGTGAGCCTTATTAGCGGCAATAGAGATTAGTGGGCTAACGTGGGTGCTACCCGGCACATCTATAGAGACAAAAGTGCATTTGTCTCTGACAAGTAGGCATGAGATAACGAAGAACTCTACATGGGTAACTCCTCCACGGCCAAAGTAGTTGGTCAAGAGAAAGGGGTTCTGCACCTCTCTTCCGAAAAGTCATTTACTTTGACGAAAGTGCTACATGTATCCAATGTACGAAAGAATTTGGTTTCTGATTTGGTATTAATAAGCAATTGGCCTTTTAAAGATGAATGTAAACTCTGTGGGTAATAAAGCTTCTATTTCTGTTTATATTATTGTTCCTTCTGATGCGTGGCATGCTAGACTATGTCATTTGAGTTGCTCATCTATAAAGAATATGATGGATTTGAGATTAATTCCTAAATCAAAATTAGTTCCTAAGATTTGTAAAGTCTGTATTCATTCCAAATTTACAAGAAAACCTTTCAAAAGTGTTGAGATATGTTCTGAACTTTAGGACTAATTCATAGTGATATATGTGAATTAAATGGTATTTTAACCAGAGGTGGTAAAAGGTGTTTTATTATTTTTATAGATGAATATTCGGGATTCTCATATGCTTACTTTCTTAAAAATGAATATGAGGCCCTTGATAAATTTAATCTTTATAGATTAGAAGTAGAAAATCAATTGGGTAAAAAGATTAAGGTCCTTAGATTTGATAGAGGAGGAGAATACTTGTCCAACGAATTTGTGGAGCCTTTTAAAAGCTTAGGCATAATTCATGAAATGACGGCCCCCTACTCCCGGTTTCGTTGAAAATTGAAGAAAGAGCATGGAATGCTAATTTTATTGAATTTCAACAAATTACAAGAAGACACAAAAGTGACTTGCACATAAGTTTAATGGTGCATTTGAGAAGTCACTCTTACTTCTATTTTCACATGGGTTATATTTGTCTTACCTTCTGAATGCGGGTTGTTTACAAATTTTTATACAACTCCTTCATCGGGCTTAAGAGATCCAATACAAAGGAGAATGTAAAAATACATAACTTAAAGAGAAAAGAAAGACAAAGCATAGTTGCCGTCTTCGGGGACCATATTTGGCTTGATAGATGATAGCTGAACACCGTCTTCCCTTTTTGAATATGATCTCCTTTCTCAATCTTTGTAATTTATCACCACTTAGTGAAGGGATTTTTTTGAATGACATTTACATCAGAATTGAAAAAACATCATCATTATTCCTTGGGAAATTCTATATGCACCCCCATTATGTGTTGTACACACCCACATCCCTTTGGGGTGCATTTAGAATCTCCCTTATTCCTTCTTTATGTGAAGAAAACAAAGAAAGATTCTGGAGACCTTCGGAGAGGCTTAAAATTACCGCTGATTAGCCATTACCTTGCGGAGAGAGGTAAAATGGATCTTTGTACGTTGTAGAGTTTCTAGTCTTCATTTTGTGCAGATTCATTTCCCTGTTTTTTTGCCGGTTCTTTTCATTGTCCACTTTCCTGCTTTCAATGCTCTCCTTTTTATAGCTATTTAGAGGGCTATAATTGTTGTAAATCATGGAGGAGTTAAGAGTAGTTTCAAGGAGTGGGGAGTAATTTCAAGAAATGGAGTAGATAGAGTGTAACTACTCTCCCATATATCCAGCAGTTAATTGACTTGGTCAACTGGAGATCATGGGACTTCATGGTATTAACTACCGAAAACCGTCCACTAGTTATTAAAACGATTAGGTAGTGTCCACCAGCTATTGGAGTGCATAACACAAGTTGTTCAGCGGCTAATCAAGTTTAACTCTCACCAGTCATTGCAGATATACATCACCAGCAATTGCATTGCTTAAGAGGCATGAGCACCAGCCGAAGGAGTAGATACTAGATGGAAGAACAAATACCAGTTAGAAGAACAAATGCTGGTTGTTGTACTGTCATAAAGACATTTAACTGGCTAATAGTTCTCATCAGTTGACGTCTTTCAGCGGTTTTCAACATGGACCGATTAAAGCGTGAACACCGACCGTTGCGTTGTTGGAGAGCGCTCACTAGCCATAGCCACTTGTATTTTGACGCTCTACATTCCATACATCTCCCAATCCTGTTTGTTGGATTTTGCCAATTATTGGAAATAATAGTCGTTTGTTCTTCAAAACTCACCAAATGAAAATTTAAGTGTTAACAAATGCCCCCCTCGAGGTACAATAATTAAAGTGTACCCGAGAAATCATTGTGCCTCTAGAATTTCAACATATTATGTAAACTTAGATTTGAGCGGGAAATGGGTTGAGGATAAAAGAGTCAACGTAAAGGTTACCCGTGCCCTACTTTTTGACAGATATCATTTGTATGCATCTTTGTGGGGATAATATGCATAGTTTTCAAAATCGGAATCGTATCGCAAATCATTTATACCCATGAATCGAATTGAATCGCAAATCGTATCGTGAATTGTATGATTTTTTATTTTTCTAATAAAAATAAAAAATAATTAAAAATTAAAAGAAAAAGAAAAAAGTAATTATTCATAACCATCAATTTTTTCATTTATAGTAGTATAAATATAATAACAAGTAAGTCCATCATACAGTCATATCAAGAACATCATGACATTTATTATATATATGTGAAATAAATAATGTGTAAATAGTTAAATAAGTTTATAGTATCAATATATATTTTTTATTATCTTTAAATCAAAATATAAAAATAAAATAAAATCCAAACCATTAATCTTATACAGTATTATATCTCTTAAAGTTAATGAAGTGTTCATGAAGAAAAAACACAAATATAGATTAAAAAAAGAACATATAAACAAGCATCATACGTACAGTCGAATACTTTAGTTAAATGCATGTTCTTTATTCATCTTTAAAACCTTATCAAAGCCGTAAAAAATTCTTACGAGGTTTCGTTAACTACTAAATAACCTTTTAAAAATACAAGTGATAAAAGAAAGAGAGAATAAAGAAAGAAAAAAAGGTAAAAGATTATTAATATTAGCTTATTGGCTATAGACATTCTCGCTTAGTCAAATCTCTTGAATCGTACGATTCAATGAAACGAGTATCAAATTGTAGGATTCACACATGAATCCTAAGATTCATTTGTAAATGGGATTCATTACATAGATATGAATCATTTTCCTTAAGATTCGGGATATTAATCGGAATTTGAGATACGAATCGTAGGATTCTGATAACTATGATTATGGGTAATGCCCAAGGAAGAATCCCAGAGGTATAAGGTGACAATAGAGAAATTTGGGAAAATATGTGGAAGTGACTAAGATAAAAAAATTCTAAGTTGTCATAGTGGTGAATTTGGTTAGGGAACAATTTCATGGTATTGGTGATAATTGATGAACTGAGAAGACAAGTTAGGCTCTTTGGAGATACTTTGAATATTTTCTTATGATGACGTCTCGGATTCTGGCGGGACCATAAACTTTAGAAGTTTAGCTGACATCACTTCCTCTTTCAGCCAAAACGACGCTTGATCTTTGAATTTTGGTTTCATTTTCCAATAAGCGCCAAGATATCATCATATTGATCAGTAAAATTTGAATTGACAGGCAGGTGGCTTTGTGTGACTTGAGGCGTACGAACAGCTATAAAAAAAATATGATTAGACATCGTGCTCATGAGACGGGTTGAGAGAGAGAGGGAGGGAGAGGTTGTGCGTTGGGATAGGTGAGAGAACAATTGTTATTGTTGTAAATAATGACTTGCCCATTTTGCTTAATGGATGTCTATCGTTTTTCATAAAGAATCAGTGTAAAAGACCAATATAAACTTCATGGTGGTTGCTCATTACCATCAAGATTATTGGTTTTGGGATATGAGATGTATTAAAATGGGAAAGCAAGGATATATCACTAAATACTAAAACCACAAGGGTCGTCTATTTCTAAATCCTTGAAACCTTAGGGGGTATACATATATAAGAAACAATCAAAATTTGTGCAATTGTATACATTGATGTTTATTTGAAAATGTTGTCTAACTGTGTTTTACTTTTTAAAAAAGAATCAATTCGTACTCTTTTCCAAACAGTCTAAATCACTCAAGAATGAATCAATTTTAAGTGAAATAGATCAAAAAGTAGATTTGCCACTAAAGAAGTTAAGTGGTAATCCAGGATGATTTTCTCTTATGCTCCTACGTTATGCAAGAGTACACATCTGTGTTGATCATCATGTGGGGCAGGACTATTTAGAGGGGATCCCATCTTTGGTGACATTCCAGATGCACACTCCTGTGGGGAGAATATTTTCTGGTAATGAAGTGCCTGCTTGCACCATTTCCAACTTACTTTGAGTTGGTATTCATTAAAGAAAATTGTAGGAGGAAAAGGCATTCAATTGTTAGCAGATATTAGTATGAATTTGATTCTCTATGCTTTGTGAAAAAAAAAAAATTTTTTTTTCTTTTTGCAAGTTAAGATTTTAGGTACCGTGAGCACAACTGAAAATTCTGGCCTTAACACAGGCGGAGGTCCCGTTAACCAGATATCTATTAAATATCAATCCACACGTGATTAAACTAGTAATTAGTCCTAAACCAGATTAAAAGCAATCAAACCACACAATGAGAAGGACACACGATTTATATGTGGAAAACCCTACTCGGGAAAAAAATACAGGCGTTACCGTCTAGGCCAACAGACAACTAAGCACTATTTGAAACGAAAGTTACAAGAGATACTTACAACCGTTCCCAGTTGTTAACTCAACCCAATGACTGCTTTGATCTTGTAGACAGCTCGTTGTTCACCTTCAACCATGCTTGAACAAACCACCTTGAGTCCGTCTTCAAGGTGTCTCTACTTCTGGAGAGCAGAATGGAATCAGACCCAACGCTTGATCTTCAGCACACGAATGTAGAAGCCTTAGGGGGAATGATGGATCTCTCAAAATCTTCTCTATGGATTAATCTTGATGAGATGTTCTTTGGAATAGAGAGAGAATGGCTATAAATAAGCCTAGAAACGTGCCTCAAGAGTTCTGATGTGTTTGAGAAACAACTTCACAACTTGAGAGAAATTAGGAAGGAGTTTCGTGCAAGTTTCTAATTTCACACACAGATCCGCTCGAGCGGCCAGGGTGTCCCCTCGAGTGGACAGGCCTCTGTCTTGCAAAAAATGAACTACAGAAAATGTAGCTCGAGTAGCCAGAAGCACAAGTCAATCGTTAGAGCCTCTATGAGGGTCCGTTCGTGTGGGTGAGACATCCGCTCGTGCGACTAGTGCGAAAAACTTTTGATCAGTTTTTTTTTCCTTAGTAAACTTGAGCAGTCCTTTCTAAGAAAATTACACTTTATAAAGAGTCCCAGTTTTGTCCAATTCCCAATGAAGTAGCCAAACACTCATAATACCTTACAACAACCACCCATAACACCAAAAAACAAAACAAAGATAATTGGAAGCCTACAGCTGGCTAAAACAACAAGCCCACATGGCCGGAGCCAACAAACCCACAAAGCATTAGGTGGGGCCATTGATGATGCAATTGAGGTTTCTAAGCTAAGTTGCAAACCAGGACCAAGCAGAAGCTTCTTTGTCAAAATGAGAGCAGATAGTTGAGTTAAGACTAGTGAAAAGGAAAGCCATCCTGCGAGCTTGGAACCTATGTTTCCAAGGAGAAAGGTTTGTGTTGGTAAGAGCAGAGCTGATTAATTTCTTGTCTGCCAACACCACTAGAGAGTTGGAATACTTGGAAGCTTCTTTAAGAAGAGAAGAAGAGGCATTGAAAGGATCACTATCAATGACAGTATTTATCCAAAGAATAGAGTTTGTTTTCTCCTGAAGAAGCCCACTATAAAATTATCTCTAGAAGAAAGAAGAAGATTCCAATTTGAAGAGTTAAATGAGATAGGTTTAGTAAGAGTGTGGTTTGAGTGTGCAGATAGGTCCCAAGCTGCTGCAATGTGGGAAGAAACCACAAGATTGAGGTAATTTGCTCTTGAACGAATCTAGGCTTTAGTATCATGGAGGACAGCTTCCCATAGTCGAGTTTTATTCCTGAAAATCCGATAGGTACACTCACGCCATATATGCCAAGTAAAAGCAAGGAAACATAACTTCGCCACAGTAATATCAACTTCATTCCTATGGTTACAATTAGAAATGAAGTCTCCCATTTGCTCAACAATGGGCTTATCTCTTCTTTGGGTAGTAGCACCAAAAGAAGCAACTATAGAATCCCAAATGTTCATGCTGTAAATGCAAGCAGTCATGATGTGTCTGCAGCTTTCAGGAGAGCAATTGCAAAGTACACAGATCGGGTCATGGAAAATTTGCTTAGTTGCTAGAACATCTTTAGTCTTCAAGCCATTATGAAGAGCCAACCAAGTGATCATACAGTGCTTGTTTATACGCCCCTTAAACCAGAGAAGATCACACCAAGAATAGTTAACATGCTGAGCAGTATCGTGATAGGTGGACTTTAAGCTGAAGTCACCCAACGCAAAGGAAGACCAAACCACCTCATCACAGAAATCTACAGAAGGCTTGGGCATCAAAGAGACAAAAAGGAAGATGGTTGCAAGACTAGAAGAGAAGGGTTGCAGAAAAGTCCAACAACCATTTGTGATGAAATGGCTCACCAAAACATCTCTACCTAAGCCTAGATCATAAGCAGCCCTAGCTCCAAATTGGTCTATCAGCCTGCCGTCGGGAAGCCAAGGATCTAACCAGAAACGAGTACTTTTCCCATCACCAATCAAATGTTTGATGTGCTGCAGAGTTGAAGCTCTACCGCCAAGAATACCATGCCAACCCCAAGAAGTAGAGGAGACACGGTCCACATCCCAAAAACATTTTTCTTTGATATAGTTGTTGTAAACCCACTTCAACCAAAGTGAATTCCTTTTAGAAGCAATGTTCCACACTTTCCTTAAGATGGAGGATTCGGCAGAGTGCCTGATAGACCTAATGCCCAGCCCACCTTGATTTAAAGGACAACAAATCTGCCTCTAGGAAACAGTGTGGAGCTTCCTATGATCTTGAAAATTGCCCCAAAAAAAATTCCTGACATGTTTCTCAATGAGATCTATACAGCTCCTTGGAAGAATGAAAGTAGTAGTCCAGAAAATGTGGAAGGAGGAAAGTGTTAAGTTGATCAACTCAACTCTTCCAGCATAGGAAAGTAGAGCAGATTTCCAACCAGCCAATTTTTTCCTGATTTTCTCAATTAGAGGAAGGCACTCAAAAAGCTTCAGCTAAGAAGAGAAAAGGGGAAGACCTAGGTATTTCACTAGAAGGTGTTTTTCCTTGAAGTTTAGAGTTGAAGAGACAGCCTCTCTTACTTCCACAGTGACATTTGAGAATAAGATGGAACTCTTACTTTCATTTACCTCCAAACCAAAGAAGTAACGGAAATCTTCAAGGAGTTTCTTGATATGACCAGCCACCTGAATATGAGCCATTGCAAATATCATAACATCATCTGCATAAAGGAGGTGAGAAATTGAAATATTTTCTCTAGAGTATGGTGAAGGAATCAGCCCATTAGTGCAACAAACATTCAAGGTGGAAGAGAAAAACTCCATAACAATGCAATAGAGGTAAGGAGATAGGGGCAACCTTACCTGAGGCCTCGATTGCTATTGAAGAAGCCACTAGCTTTACCATTAACTAAGATAGAAAAGGAAGGTTTGCCAATACATTCCATAATCCAACCGATCATGGTTGAAGGGAAGTTTAAAGCTTTGAGAGCCGCTTCTACAAAATCCCATCTCACACTGTCAAAAGCCTTGCTGAAATGAAGTTTTAAGCGCATTCTGGGTTTGCCTTTGTCAAGATGGAAACCTTTGAATAGATCATGACACAACATAATATTATCTGCAATGTTCCTTCCCGCAATGAAGGCAGATTGGTAGGGGCTGATCAACTTTTCTAGGAATGGCTTCATCCTATTGGCTATAATTCTAGCAATGATTTTATAGAGCTCATTAGCGAGAGAAATAGGGCGGAAATTTGCTGGGAAGAAGGCGCCTCAGATTTGGGAACAAGAGCAATGAAGGTATTTTTCACTTGGCGAAGTAGCTTGCATTAAATGAAGAAGTCTTGGATGGCCACTTAAACATCTCTACCTATGATAGGCCAACAGACTTTGAAGAAGTGAGCATTGAAACCATCCGGACCTGGGGATTTATGGGGGTGTGATCCTCTTATAGTATCTTCAATTTCAGAGAAGAGAACAGGCATGCACAGGATTTCTGCATCCTCACTACTGAGGATAGCTCTGACTCTGGTGTGGGACAGATCCATAGTTTGATGAGGCCTCTGGTTTGTTGGGGCAAGGATCCTTTTGAAGTGATCAACAAAGACTTCTTTAATGTGGGAAGGTTTGGAGTATGAAATACCAGTAGAGTCCTGGATGCTTTTGATAGTAGATCTTTTCCTGTTTGAGTTGATGAGGGAGTAGAAATATTTGGAATTAGAATCACCTAGATTGAGGTGCATGTCTATTACCTTCTGCTTGTACATGCTTTCTTCCATGAGAAGACAATTTTTGAGATTTTCTTTAGCCTGGTTTTCAGCTATAAGAAGAGTGGAGGAGGATTTTCGGAAGGCCAACTGAGATTGGAGACTATCAAGCTTGTGTCTAGCTTCCTCAATTATGGCAGAGACTGAATTTTTTTCTTTTTGCCACAGTTTCAGAGCTCTTTTAACATTTGTCATCTTCTTAACAACTATAAACATAGCAGAATCACTAATGTTGACATCCCATGCCTCTTTGACGACGTTAAAGAACATTGAATCTCTTGCCCAGGCGTTGAAGTAGCAAAATGGAGAACTGACAGTGCACTGGTGAGTGATGGAAATGAGAATAGACCTATGATCAGAGATACTTGGGTTAAGAAATGAACCCTCAAATCTTTGGCCACATGGAGGAAATCAGCATTGACTAGAATGCTGTCAAGCTTGCATTCAATTCTACCTAAGCCAGTAGAGGAATTGGACCAAGAGTATGTCGCACTTGAAAGAGCAAGGTCTTCAAGATTACATTGATCAATACAATTATTAAAATCCTACATATGAACTAGATTTGGCTTAGCTCCTCCCAATTTCTCCTCCTCCCATCTGATGGAGTTGAAATCTCCCACATAATCCATGGCCCTTTAATATTGAGAGCACGCAACAAGAGAATCCCAGAGCTTGGATCTGTCTTAGCCAGCATTCGCACCATAACAAACGGTAACAAAAAATGTTTCTTTTAAGTGTTGAACTTTACAGTGGATATGTTGCTCCGAATCCTCAAGAATGGTAACTGAGATCACTGGGTTGCAACAAAGCCATATTCTGGCAGTGTTGCAATGTCTAACATTAGAGTAATCCAACCAGGATTTTGGTAGACAAGACTGTTTGATATTGAGAATATTACTCTCCTTAACTTTAGTTTCAATTAACCCGAAAAAATTAAGATGGAGCCTTGATATTATACTCCTTATTTCATGTTTCATAGAGGCCCTGTTTAGGCCTCTAACGTTCCATGAGAAGAAATTTATTTGCAGAGGGTTGGGACACCCCCAAAGCAAGATCAGTAAATTGAATTGGTTGGTCAATAGCTGTCAAAATTTGTTGAGCAATCAGATTTTGAGTTTGTAGAATTTCAACATCAGATACGTCTGAGTTACCCTCTAAGTCACTCAGCATTGTAAATTTATTGCCCTGATCACAGATTGGAGAAGTGAAGGAGTTACCTCTTTGGTTTTTGGAACGGCCTTGCTTGACTGCTTCCCAATTTTCAGCATCCTTTTCTTTAATCAAGGGAGAAGGATGACATGCCGGATTTGGATCTGGTTTAGAATTTTTTGGTACCCAAGTCTTTTTTTCTTTCTGCTCTGGAATAGTTGGCTGTCTAGGACATGAGGACTGGGAATGATTGAAAGTTCTGCAGGTTTTGCATGCCTTAGGCCTCCATGAATATTCAATTGCTTGCTCTAAAGAACCCCCTCTGTATCCAACCTTGATCGAATCAGGGAGAGACGAATCGACATTCACTTCAACCAAGACTCTAGCAAATGCCAATCTCTTACCAGTGGCTGTGAGCTTATCCATACAAATAGGCTTGCCTATGCAGCTAGCCAATTTAGAGAGACAATTTTGGGACCTACAGTTCAGCTAAAGGTTAGGAAATTTAACCCAAATTGGAATTGAGTTTATTTCTTCCTTCTGAAGGTTAAGGTCTTCAGTAAATTTTGTTAGCATGAGAGAATGACCATTAACAAACCAAGGTCTACCTTCAAGAATTTTTTAGCTTTCTTCAAGGGTCCTGAACTTGAATAGGTAAAAACCTTTTTCAAGGGCATGAATCTCAAAACCATCTTGAACCCTCCAAGCTTTGGAGAGAGAAGCCTTCACTGCAAGGTAGTGTGGCCTGTTGCCCACAAAGAACCCAACCAGAGAGTTGGCCCATTTTTCAGATATATCTTCCAAATCATCCTCAAGAATATCACAGTTGAGTTCTTCATTGGAGGAAGGAGACAGTCGCTCCATGAACTGTAGGAGATGTGACGGTTCTGCCTTTGGGGAGAACAAGGAGGCCCAGCCTGGTGTTGAGCAGCTGGAAGGTTTGACCACAGTCAACGAGGACCTCAAATCACTCTAAAAACTTGGCGCCAAAGAGTTAGTTTCTGGAGGTTTATTGAATTTCAAACCTGGGTTTTTGGGCCGGGTTACAGTCTTTTATGAAGTGGGCCTAGGCCTCTAAACGATTGGTACTCGGGTCTTTTCCAGAATTACCCTTGCCTCGGATGGTAATTTTCTACGAGTTTGCCACTGACTTGGCACTCTCCAAGGTCTGATCTACACTAGCAGAATTAAATGGAACCTTGCTGGGACCTTTCATTTCAGAACCCGGGAAATCTGACATGCTTGGGTTGCGAGTGTGAACAGTCCTCTGCTTTGAGACATATGAATCACCTTGCAAAGCAAAAACTCCAGTGGGGACTGATGAAAAACATGACTCCTGAACACCAGGCACAACCTCCGCCATTACAGTTGCATTTGGAGGAGAAACAACTTCCTGAAAAATGGAAGAGGAATTCTTTGAAACTTCATCTTTTAACAGCTAGCGAGCCTTTGCAATCTGGTCTTCAGACACTATAGATGGAAGTGCATCTAATTGTTTTTGTTCGATTGCTCTCATGATCATCTGCAGCTTTGACTGATCATCGAGAGCAATGGAGAAAACAGTCCTGTAGGACTCCTTGAGGCTTGAGCACTGTTAACTTTGAACTAGCAAAAGAGCTTGAGCTCGGGGATCCCTTCTTCTTGCCTCCAATAACAACATGGGAAGTAGAGATTAAAGGTGGCTGGGTGTAAAGGACGGAAACAGGCAGAAGGGCTTAGCTGTGTCTATGGAATGTCTTGCCTACTTTCTAATATTTCGGCACCATCACTCGCTACGGATGGCATTGGGTCAAGTTAAAATAGGCACCCCGCCTCGACCTACTCCTATTATAGGGTTTGGCAGTGGTTTTGTCGATTTTCGAGTGGATATGAAATTTTAGACTATAACCCGGGTTTTGTTCACTTGACTTGTCCCGGCCTGATTATATACATTATATGTGCATCCATCCCTCACTATAGGGTGAGAGACACTTACACAATTCGAAATATGCATGTGCAAAAGAGGAAAAGTCATATATGGTCATATGCAGAAAAAGAATATTTATGTGCAAAGAGGGAAAGTCATGTAAGTGTCCTTCACTCTATGGCAAAGGATGAATGTACATGAATGTCCCCTTTATGTAAATATTTTACATAAGATTATTGTTATCACAATCGACAGCTTATACATAGTAAGAGCTTGAAGTCACAAGCTTGACTCCCACCCTTCACATGATTGAAAAAAACTATACATGTGAAGGGTGGGAGTCAAGAATGAATTAAAAGATTGACCTGAACCCAAACTCAAGAATGAATCACTTCTATATTGGTATATTATGCTCATATGTTTTATTATAAACTTGAGTTACGTTCTTCCTACAGATGACTCCCACGGTTAAACTTGAGTTACATTCTTACTAGAGATGACTCTCACGGACTGCATGAGGTTACTTTTTGCCACTACATGGGACCCTCTATGACAAATCTGGCCCCCTCCTCATACTTGATTATCCCCAATGAATTGATACGCACCTACCCTGATACTAATCTAAATTGTACACCAAATGAGCTAAAATCTCACTAAAAACCAAAATATAGGTCTATAAACCAACCGTTATTGTAATATTATGGAGATAATTTTTTCCCAAATTTGTGTATCCATGATGAGGTCTTTCCATCACACTATTTCCCGGGATTGGCATGAATACAAGTGGGACTTACACGGGGCTTAATGTTTTATGTACCTCCATGAGAGGTTCCTCCTAGCATAACGTGAACATATATGTAAAGTTAACATATATATATATATAGGGAAATATTCAAGTGCATCTATCCCTCACCATGTGTGGTGAGAGACACCCATTTTGGGGAAGTTTCAAGTACAAAAAGGCTTTTGTATTTGATGGAAAGATCCCCTTTTGTACTTGAAACTTCCCCAAAAGAGGTGTCCCTCACCACACATGGTAAGAAATAGATGCACTTGAATATCCCCCATATATATATATATATCATATATAAACATAACATATATGAGGGCTACTCTCCTCAGCTGCAACCCTCATTATCCTTAGCTACAGGCATGTGAGGAGAGCAGCTGTAGCCCTCCTCACATGCCTGCAGCTGAGGATAGGAGGGGGCTGCAGCTGAGGAGAGCAGCCCCCAACATATATATATATATATATATATAAATATATCATGTATAAACATAACATATGGCTGTGGCAGTCTTGGCGTTTAGGTCCTCATAGATAAAGAGGCCCAAATAAAAGATGGGTCCACTACCAGACCCCTATCTGGTATTTTAATTTAGGTGCACAAAGAACCCGTTTCCATCCATGCTATCTAAAAGAATACTTCCCATTTTTATTAAAAATCTACGAAGGTACTCATTCATATACACAAACATCAGAAATGATTTTCTTTTCTTTTTTTTTTTGGTGCCCTAACCAAAGGGGCTGGGACCCAAGAGAGAGCTCGCACACACATGAAAAGGTAACTTACTCAAGTAAGGAGGAGGCCCGTACAAGCGGAAAGGAAGCCCACACAAGTCGAAAGAGGTAACGTGCTCAGAGTTCGAACCCGGACAGCCAGGTAAAAACTGACGCTAGAGTAAGGAGCCGTTCTTCATAAATAGTTTTCTTGATGTTGACATTTCATTCCTACAAGAAACCTTCAAAATTGGCATTTAAACTTCACTTCTATAGCTATATATACTCAGGTTGTGTGGTGTAGGCACCTTTAGTATCACACACTCGCCCTTAAAGTCTCACTTGTGAGCCCTAGTCCAACTTACAAGATATAGCCCCAGGTTA
This sequence comes from Camphora micrantha, assembly GCA_003546025.1. Taxonomy (NCBI): domain Eukaryota; kingdom Viridiplantae; phylum Streptophyta; class Magnoliopsida; order Laurales; family Lauraceae; genus Camphora; species Camphora micrantha. The sequence continues at coordinate 31,027,030 of QPKB01000009.1, read as the reverse complement.
ATCGAATTGGTCCATTGCTTCAACTATTACAGGGTAAGGTGCATTTGGTCATTGTGCTAGAGATTTTTAGGGCTTAAGAAGCAGGAAGTCATATATTCTTATATGACTTGTAGAACCCAGGTAGGCACCTAATTTTGACACCCTAAAGGTGAAAAAATGATATCCATAATATTGATGACCCTCCTTCGTCCCATTTAGACATTCAAGAATGAATAAAATGGGACTTGAAGTTTTTTTGGCATAATTACATCAATAAGAAAACCTTAGACTACGGAGGCATATCGCCAACCAACTAAGTGACATTAAAGAAAAGAATCAGGATCCTTTAAGGGATTTTACCCATGGTGTCCTTGAGTGACCCAATCATGGTCCGCTATGCTACGGTGGACAACTCCAGCCTTGGATAGGGGGCAGGCTGCCTACGTGCATGGTAGGATGTCCTCGGTGACATGACAAACCGTGATAGGTTCACTCATGGTCACTATGGAGTAAAACCTTAGTATATCCGGAATCGAAAAGATAATGGAAAGAAAAGGATTAGATCAGCAACTTAGTTGGAAACATTCTTTTGAGGTCGGAGCACACATCCAACAGACAGTGCCGAACCTATGTAAATCTCTCATGTAATTTCCCTTTATGTGTTTGCCTTGTGTTTTCTACATTGCAGCTTCTGCGCACAACATGCAAAACAAGGGCCTGTTGCCTTTCCCTCACAATATCATCATGGGGAAGAGCAAGGTTCTCTTTCCACACTTTGATCTTATCTTGGCTCATCTCCCTTAACCTAGACTACAAATGGGCCTGGTTCACTTCCCGGGCTTCTTGACCCAATACACTTGGACAGATTTTTAACACCCAGGGGATAGTGCCAAGCATAAAGTCAAGCCCATTTAATGAAAGGGTTGAGTCGTATCCTCTATTTAGACTGCATAATTTCTTTTCAGCTGACCCATTTTCGTCCACTAAGATATTGCTATATAGATCTGGTCACACAAGATAATAATAATAATAATAATAAATTAACAAATAAAAATTATAATTGATTTATTTATATGATTTGACAACCTAAAGTATGGTTTTCAATGGGACAGGCACATAAGGATCATTCAATTAGTTCAGAACTCTGGCCCAACAGACTTATTTTGGCAGCCCTAATCTAAGGCTTCTTTCATTTATGATGTGATTGTGAACAAGATAAAACCCTGATCATAGGCTTTAGAAGTTATGCTCAAATTAAAATATAATGATTCACATTTATTAGAAAATAGTAGAAGTTTGTAGAACTGGGGCCCAGGATAACACTCGCGCAATGGCTGGAATTGGACCTAATTTCAAGGCCCTGGGCAGGCTTAAAATGAAAAACAAATACCAACATTTGGGCCTTGCTGATTTTAGAGTTACCCATTGATGCCAACATTTGGACCTTGCTGATTTTTGAGTTACCCATTGATACCAACATTTGGGCCTTGCTGATTTTAGAGTTACCCATTGGCACAGGTACTTGAACCTGATCCATGGTAGGCTTGGAGATAAGATCACATAGGCTGGCCCAACCTGCTTCCGACCTGACCTACAGGGTCCTCCAAGAACTATTTTCTTCTAGTAGAAAAAGAGTGTTGTAATGAACTATTGCATTTTCTGATTTATTGTTGCAATAGAAAAGGATGTAATGTTAACTCCAGAAGGAGGAATAAGAGATCAATGGTTCTGATTGCCTTAATTATGGGTCCAGCTCAGATTGACAAGATCAAATTTGGCTCACTCATTTCAATACTCTGAAGAAAGATTCTTCTTTCTCCCCACTCTCTGCTCTGTAATGGAACCAAGCAAATTTGCAACATCATTGAAATTGAATGTGACATAAATGACGATTGTGGAGCCCATTCTGAGGTGGGTCTCACAGTGGGTCAACCAATGGCCAGGCTAATTTTTTTGAGCCTCCTTGATAGTGGTAATGGTGTTTCCAGTACTGACATCTGCAAAGAAACTCTGCACAGAAGCTGAAGAACTTGGAAAAAAATCTCTTGCAGAATTCTAGTGGAAAATATCAGCTTTAGTGTATCTCTCTGTTCAGTAACAAAAATATCAGTAAGGTCTATTGCAAATATGTCTCAAAGACTGATATTCTCTCCAAAGTTGAAATATGCTAGTGGCCCCAATCCTTCTTTTTTTTTTTTTTTTGGTGGAAGGCCCCAGTCCTTTGAAGAAAGAGCTAGCAAAGGAATTGTCGGCTGAGTGTGGTGGGTCAAAAACGAGGGGGCGCGGAGGTGTTTCACTGTTAACATTTTTAGCCATTTATACTAAGGTATTCATAATTTTGATCATGTATAGTGTATGATTAGAGATCTCTAATGGTAGTTTTTTTCTGAAGACTCTTACCTGCGCCCCACCTACGAATACGGTGGGCCAGAGGACCCGACCACACGCCAGGTGTCCTACCGACAATTCATTTGTGGCACAAAAAAGAAAATCCTTAAAAAACACCAACCAACATCCAGATCTTGGATCCTTCTCCCATCAATTAGTAGAGTTCTGTAAAAACAGATTCCATCCCCAGTCACAAATCAATGGATCAAGTACATCAGCAGCTAAAAGAGTGGGCAACACATAGCACCTTATAGTATGTAGCAAAACACTCAAATGATAAGTTATTAAGGACACTAATCTAATAGCCTAAATTTTCTTTTCATTTGGCCCTGTCTCTGATGATTTCAAATCCCATCTCCGTTGGATCAGTGGCCTGCAACTCATAGTGAATTCCATCCAACACTCTCCTCAATCCATCTTTGGATGTTGCATACAGCATCTTTGCTCTTATCCTTGATGCCGAAGGGGCCCTAACATCAATCAGATCAAATCAAACTCATTCAATGATGAAAACACGATATAGTTTCTTACATCTTAATTAAAATATTATGATATGAAATGGTGTAGCTCCTTTTATTCTAACTAGTAGACCTATTCATTTTGAAATTATGTTCATTCCCCATATACACAATAAATTGGATCTAGAGAGAATTGTGTGGAGTATTGACTAACCATGCAATGAAGAAAATCTTGCTCTTCTGGCAATTATCCACAGTGACAAAATCGAAGTCGAACACAGCATACCGGCAGTCATCATCAGGGAGAGAGGCAGCAAGGTCCTCATATCCTTCCCCAGGCCCGCCGACCTTGTCGACCATCACCGCTTTCGAACGCTCGTCGATCTTGAACACGATATATCGATGAACCTTCTTCCACTTCATTGCCATGAAGGAATTCTTGCATTCATCTGAAACACACATCCCTGTAGTAGCCTGAAAAAAAAAAAAAAAAAAAGTGACAACAGGTACATACCTGCGAAGACCAAGTATAAAAAACCAAAAAAGGTTCTAGGAAACAGTTGACACCCATTTGCTGAAACTGAATTTTGTATGGAAATCAGGTGTCTGTAGATGATTTTACCATCTTGAAAGCCATTGCCATTGATTGAAGAAGGTATTGAGCCCAATTGAATGATAGAAGGTGGCCTGTTCTTTCCTCAGAGGTTGTTTGTGGGGGAATATGTCAGAGAGCTTGTGAGGTTGTAGTATATGTAGAATTCTGCTTTAGAGATGCCCCTGATGTTTATATGAATTGCAGTTGTGCTGTGAGAGTGGGGTCTATTTGAAATGACAAATTTGCCACCATCTTCCAAAAATTTGTATATACGAATCTAATCAATCACTCACTGGATATTATCATTAATGTGGTTATCTTAAGTAATGATTAGAGGCAAAGTATAGTATTGTTGACCAATTTTTGTACTAGTAGGCATTAATATAGGGACTTCCATGTGTGATTACTGATTGGACTCTCATGCAAGGCTCACCCTAAATCATATCACCTTTAGTTCTGCTACTTGTGGGTCCTTTTGTGATTGAGCCAATCGCAGACGTCTATGGAGCCCACATTGTATAAAATCTGGAACATGTATAGGTGAGCCGCCCAAAAGACTAACTTTTGGAATTAGTTTTGATCTGTTTGGTTTCCTCTTGGCATGAAAAATTGCAAGTACGAATGGTGTTTCATTTGGAAGATTTTTTTCATTCCACTTTAAAGTGGAATTGTGCTTTAAAATTTAGGACATTTATGAGAAAAAGCCTTAAATATCTCTACATCTCTAAAACAGTACTCAAATACATGTAACGCCCCAAAAGATCCTATACCATAGACATTATTTTTTTCCGGACTAAATGGCCCTTCACTTGTTTTATCGTGAGTAATGTCCCGAGCTCGCGAGCGTCAACAAAATTCCCCTTCACTTGTATTTTCGCCATTAATGGCTTCAGCTCGCAAGTGTTATTTTCAAACTTGTGAGTCACGTTCCTTGGAAATTTCAAGTGAGACTATATCGTATCCCTTTTTGAATTTTAAAATTCAACAGACTCGAGTGAATACCAATAATTATGCTTGTGAATGACAACATGTCTTAGATTGTCTGAAAAGTGCACAATTATTCTTTTACATCAAATTGTTAAACAAACACAGAGAGTATCTTCAACCAATACTATCATATAAATTGTAGCTTAATTTTGAAAAAAACAACTATCTAACATGATGCAACTTAGACCATCTTATTTGGTAAAAGTTTAACTCTTGTACCCGTGAGTATACTCTTGAGGTTGAGAATAAACTCTCGAGCTCGCAATTGAATTATATTTTAGTTATTTCTGTATTCTAAGTAGATAAAACTGATGGGAAAATCATATCTTTAGAGCTAATTCTTGTCAAATTAAAGGCCTACAAGTTTGAAATCTAGAAAAGAGGAATACTAGAATAGACCTCAAGGGAAGTGAAGGAAAAAACATGCTCAAAGATTGCAGCTATAAACCTAATCGCTGCATAGACCTAATCACAAGTTCGAGATATTACTTGCAAAAAAATAAGTGAAGGGAAATTTGATTTCGAAAAAGGGGTGATATAGGAGAGGATTGATTTGGGAAAGATGTGTATTTGAGGACTGATTTGAGGAATAGGGATATTTGAGGCATTTTTTCGTAGAAATCTCTTAGATTTTTTAAGCTTTTTTTGTTTTACACAATTACTTTTCTTTTCTTTCTTATTGTTTTAAACTTTTTGCTATATAGGTGGCTGAAACACGCGGACTCCCACTTTATCAATTAATTGAAATTCTTGATTTAGCTATTTTTATTTTTATTTTTATTTTCTTTACAATTGATCAGTATGAGATTTTCCATATAGTCAAGTTAGACAAGTGCCCGTAATAATGAAAGGTGCTCACTATTGTAATTTTGAGGTTGTGGGGTTCAAGTCACATTTTATCAATAATAATAATAATATGAGTATGGACTATTTACCCAACTCCATGTACAAAAATGCTCAAGTGCGGCCCACTGGTAAGAGACATTCATATGGAGCCTCCTTTTATAGGCACGTGGGAACCCCATTAATTGGCATAAGACCAAATTCGACATTCATCTTACTCTTATCTACCATTTGATTGAAATCCTAAAAAAAGATCATTAAGTTTGAGGGCAATGAATCAAGGGGTTCGGATTATACCAAAAAAAACCCTCACCTCTCAAATAATTGACATGTCCCATCTGGGCTTCACATGGGGACCCATGGTGTACGCACATATGAGATTCGCACATGAGCACGGGCTTACACGCACACAATAAAAAAAGTAAGAAAGAAAAGTAAACACACACAAACCAAGAAAAAAAAAAAAAAACAAAGAAAGAAAGAGAAAAAGTAAACACAAGAACACATATATTTATTTATTTATTTAACTTTCTTCAGTTGGCCTATATTAGCATTGGCAAGAGTTGCTTGACATGGCTTCAAAGGCCCTAAGACATTCTTTGGGACTCACCCAAATCCCACTAAAAACGTTGCAACCACCAATTGATCACTGTTATTTCTATGGAAGAGATGTGCATTACCATCCGAGCTATCAGTGGATTGACATCATCTTAAGGAATTCTTGTTCAATATTGCATATGAGTTTTAATAGATGCTGTCCTATCAATGGCTATATTTGAAAACCTATAAATGGCAGTAAAATAGTCTCTCCCTGATAGAAAACAATTGCTCAGCCATTACTCTAATGTATTAAATTTTAGAAAAGTAAGAGCCCTGTCTATATCACCACTTTATTTCCTTCACTACAACCCAAATTACTATAAACTTCAAGGAGTTAATTTGGTCGATAGCTTTTTACAATGATCAAATAAATACCTAGTCACCTCTTATTGTGCTGAAATAGAGACAAGTCTGATTGGGCTGAAATAGGGACAAGTGTTAATTAATAAAAATAACTATGGAAAGGCATGTCATTTGTTCAGCTTAGACCTTAAAAGTGAAGCTGAAAAACCTCTAAAATAGGTACCAAGTCAACTTGCAACACATAAATATAGCCACAAGGTTCACCTCTGTAACAGAGTGCTTAATCAAACTAAGCACCACTTCATCAAGGCTTTTCCCTTCTCATTCATCAAAATTCTAGTTCCAAGTTACAATAATTTGACCAAGACTCGGTCTAATTTTCAAGTCTCAAAACATGGTTGGTATGATTGGGACACATCCCATCATGAAGCCCACCATAAAAATAAATTCCTTCACCAAATGGTTGGTCCCACACATGTAGCATTGCTGATCACATACAAGCACCCTTTTACCTGATAGAGTGTTATATGATGGATCAATGCCACGTGGCATTCCTTGGCTTGCCGAAAGCACATCTTCCATAATGCCCCTTGTTCATGTAAAGCAAAAATACCCAAATGGAAAAACAATGGATATGAATGTTTCACTAGCATCCAATGAGGGCTTTTGATGATGAAGGGGAAGGGTAAGCAGGTCATCTGGAATGAACAGGGACAGCATCTAAGTTTGTAGGACTTTATAGTCTCTATGGTACATATACTAATAGTTGAGTCCAGTATGTACATGTAGAGTATGGCACCCTCAAATGCCAGCAATGAGACTAGCATCTTGTGCCTCTTATCACATGGAAATCAATCAGAACCAGTAATCTACTTATTAAAAGCCCTTGTTATACATCTGCCAGTCAGGTAGCAATAGATGATGATGATGAGGCTGAGGTGCCTGACCTCTAATTCATCAGTTGTTTAGCAAAATTCCTTGACAATCTTTCATAGTGCACCAATTTGATAAGAAATAAAGACCACTGCAATCCTACTAGTTGGAGCATGCTTTTTTAATATGTTGATTCCTCTATTGAGGGAGATAATTGTGTATAAGGCAAGGCATATCTGATTTGGACCACCTAATTTACTTTGTTTTTTACTTTTTATTTTATTTCAATGAAAGTTGTATAAAAAACAAAAATAACAATAATTACCAGACCTAAGAAATGGACAGTCTGGATCACCACGCAGAGGAAGCAACACCCAATTAAGGTTTTGAATCAACGGTTCAAATTGAGACGCATCGAATCTCAAGAAGGTGTTAAAGAATATTGGATATGCAATTTAAATTTGTACCACCAGAATTACACTAGTCACCAATAAGATGGCGAATTTCTTTTTAATACGAGCTGATATAGGTTGTTATTTTATCTTTTAAGAGGATGATGAAATACATCTGATACAGTAATATATATATATATATATATATATATATATGGGCAATGCCTATGGCTGTGAGAGCTTTGCTTTGTTTTATTTTGTATACTTGTATACTTTGATGAGGTGGACCCATCTCAGATAACATGCCCACATCCTTGGGTGTATCTTACCTTTGCTTCAAAGCTAAGGCAGTTGAATGAACTGAAGTTCTTTTAAAGGTTCTCACCTTATAGAAATCATAAGAAAAAGGAGAATGGAATAGCTTCCTTCTGGATAAGAACAGTAAAAATAGACGACCATAAAGAGATTTGAGATATGCCCATGAAAAGCACTAGATACCACATGACTGTAAGCCTGACATCTTCATCCTCCTATGCACGTCCACACGCATTGCTCTCTTTACTTCCTTTTGTCGCAAAAAAAATCAGATCATCAGACAGTTTATAAGCTACTAATTTTGCAGTTATGGTTCAACAGAAAGATGGCCCACTTAATTAATGATCAGAACCAATCGCCACGTGATTCAATTAACAGCATGGTACATATAAGAGCACATCTTCAAGTAAGGACATGGGGAATTGGGAGTTTTCCATGTCTTAATTACTTAAACTTCGACCATCCTAGATATAGGAATGGTTAAAGGTTTGGATTGTCATTCTTAAATTTCTTTAACTAATCATTCTTATCAAAACCTTGAGGTTGGATAAATACTTTCCAATACTTCCTTCAGGTGGAGCTCACTCCTCAATATTCCCCCACAGGAGGTGACTCCTCGAGGTTTTGGTACAAAAGGTTAGCTAAACAAATTTAAGTGCCGTAAGTATGAGTCACATTTTTTAGGCTGCCAAGTAAAGATATGGGGCTCTGTCATTAATTGACTCATAGTGTTGAACAGCATGTGAGATGTCAAAGTCATATTTTTACAATCTTGTTTTCGGGTAAGATCAAAGTTCTCTTTTCTAATGTCAATTTGATATTTGGTGCAGAATTTTTGCAGAAGCTTATCCAAAAAAAAGAAAAAAAAAGGTCTGGATAATCATAATGTTTAAGATAAGGACTAGTAGGAATTGTTACTTTTTCATGGAAAATGTCTCCTCACTTTCTCATCTTTTTGTCATTGACCATCACTTGATAAAAAATTGCAGACTTCACAAGTATGAAATCCTTTATATCCTTTACAAGAGCGTATCGTGCATTCCATGAAATCCACAACTGTTTCGGATTGATTTAGGTGGGCATCTATATAAAATTAGAAAGGGACAAGTACAATTTGCTGTAACTTCATGTCTCAAGCCCAGATGGAGGAGGTTTGTGTCTTCAAGATTGAGAAGAACGAATCTGGATCCCTGTTTTAATATTGTTTCTGCCAATCCACATGTGGATTGGCTAAAACCGTATTTCCCTACTTCATAAACCAAGGGATCCGGACTTACTGAGAACCAGTATAAACATTTACAAAAGCTAGTTATTAGGAACCGGTATAGACTTTGCCAGATTCCACGTCCGATAGTGTTGAAAAGAAAATGGCAGTAACCCTATTAAGTTAGTGGATCCTTCGCGGGGGAGGGTCCAAGGATTATTAGTCCATATCTCATAGAAAGGAGGCTGAGTTATTCAGGAGATACACCAATCTTATCCATCAATTCTCTACCACCTCTAACTACTATTTTAAAAAACCAAGTTCATTGGATTAGTCCAATTATATAAAAGAGGGTTCTTAAATTAGCTATATAAAAGAGGGTTCTTAAATTAGCTATCTATAAAAGTAAATTATTCTAAACAAGCACCGACACTCAGTAGAGGGGCTCCCCTTAAATTAAATTAAAATTTGATATAAATTTGATGGGATTGGATTTTTGACCAACAATTCATCTAGGGAGCCCAAAAAGCTGGCTACTGTTTAAGTGAAAAATCCTCCACACTCCAAAAGGAGTAAAGGGTTAAAAAAAAAAAAGGGTCTCATTCCCCCTTTTTCTCATATCATTGAACCTTGGGCATTTCTTATATTATATTATCATAAAAATTGATGAGTTCTCTAGACTGAAAACTTTAATTTTACAAAGGCAGTTTAGCCAGTTGATAGAAAAAAAAAAGTCTCCACCCTCTTCAATCAGAATTAAGATGTAGCACTGCACATACTTATATATAAATAATAAATAAAAAGGGGAGTCCAGTGCACGAGGCTCCCCCCAATGTGGGGTCTCGGGAGGGTCAGATGTACGCAACCCAATCCTACCCCACTACAAGCATAGATGTATAAATTAAGGGGCAAAAATTTCACGTCAACATAACAATGATTAAAGTTGATTTGCATGCATCAAAGTCTATTTACCCAACCTAACCAATCCACGCGTTCTACCTTTTTTGCAAAATCAAGAAGTATTATTCCAAGAAAGAGCGTGTATTTCGAAAGAGGAAAGGACACTTAAACCCAAATCAGCGAATTATGGCTTGAATGACTGTCCTTTAAGTCCTAGAGCTTTGTGTCCTTACACTCCAAATCCATACACTCTACAAAGCAAACCACATCATGATCATCATCAGGAGTAATCAAAGGCCCAAATCTAGTCAAACAAATACAGCTTTGGGGATCAAGGACAGACCACAAAGACCTCGACACAAGCTCAAACTCCTATGCTTTTGCTTAGCATTTTGAGCCACATAAAGAGGGTCAATGTAGTGGAGGTGGGTAGCAGCTCTATCATACCAAAATGCCATTTAGCAATAACATGGGCAACAATTGGATCATACATTCAAAAAAAAATTTAGCAATAACATGGGCAACAATTGGATCGATCATACATACAAAAAATAATCAGTAGTGAAGAACATGGGCAGTACTGGCTCAGTGTAGCCATATTTATTATTTTATGAGGTGCAGAGGTTATCTCCATTGTGTGTATACTCTTTTAGTACAGCTTAAATGAATGACAAGGTGATGAGACAATGTATTGGAATTATTGAGAAGATAAGAAGGCGTGGAGGAGGAGGAAGAAGGATGAGAATCAAGGACTAGTAGAGAGTTTACAAATGCTAAAATCTAAGTTAATGTTAGGCAAGAGTAGAAAAAGATGTCGGGGGTGGGCCATTTCAATCACATGGGCCTCAACTCACCTGGGAAGACACAGACAAGAAAAGCTGTGGGCATGACCCCTTGTTTTTACTTGTTTAGAGTGTTTTGTTCTTGGGATTTGTACTGGTCAGATTTGGTGGTGGATTTGTGGTTGACAATTGGCTTTTGATTAGTGGTCCATCCCTAGATTTGCAGTGTCAGGGCCCCGCTACTTACGTGTCTATTGTCTGTTTGTTCCTGACCTCTGTTGGTTGGTACTGTCTACTGAGGTTTCTATTATTTCTCTTTTGTATGGATCACTTTGAAAATTCAACAAACACAAGAGAATTCATTTCTTCTGAGACAATCACAAACACCTTTTGGATTATGGATGCATTACCAGGAATTCAATGCGTAATCTCCGCATTCAACGTGTATTTCTGAATAATCTCATTTTTCAATTGTTCAACCAGTTCATTTTATCAAGTTCAATGTTAGCTTAATTATTCAACATTTTTATGTTTTGATGTAACAAGATGTTATTTGTAACAAGTAGTTTTGTTGATTGGTAAATTGGTCACATTTTCTTCATGAAATGGATTGGATTGCTATTATTCTGGATACGGAAAAATCATTCTATTAGATCCAATGAATAAAGGGGAATTTAGAGAGCGAGAAATGAATTGAGTGCCAAAGGGCGTATCTTAACACCAAAATAGGTTTTAACTATTGCTTACCGTATGAACTTGCTTAATAAACTTAAATGCCCCCCATGCATCTCAGATCTCATTTCTTACTCCCCTATAATTAAAAAAGGGGATCTTGAGCAAATCGCCCTTCTCTTTAGCGATGTGGCATTTGATAGTCATACAGGCCAATCGGCTTTAGGTTTTACCTTGTTTTTTAATGAATCGCTTGTGGCTGTAGGGGCTTCCAAAGGACCAAGAGTCATTTCCGCTAAAGAAGCCGAAAAGAGGGCACTACTCTTTGCGCTAAATGCTATCAAGGATTGCAAATTCTCGAGAGTTCGAGTTCATATGAATGCTCTAAAAGTTATATAAGAAGTATTAAGGGCAGCAAGGATTGGTCTATCCAGCCTCTCGTAGGAGATATTTTGAAGTGTTTAAAGCATTTTAAATCTTTTGAGACAGTTTTCATTCCAAAAGATTTAAATATTATTGCCCACTATCTTGCTAATGTGGGCAATCTGGGATAGACTTTATATAGCCTCAATGTGAATAAGCCTCTGTTTGTTTTCTTGTTAGTATCCGAGGGTTTTTTTTTTTTTTTTTTTATGTGTGTGTTGTAGCTTGTTTGTTGGCTTCCTTTTTTAATGAAATCTCCCTTTAAAAAAAAAAAAAGCCTTGAGTCAATTTTCTGCTGTAAATAATGTGGAGAAAAGAGTACGATATCCATGGAATGCCGTAGCAAGAAAAGAGATATAACTACGGAATTGTACCTCATGCACAATTACAGAATTGGTTTTACAAGCTTTTCATCTTTAAGAACAATAGACACCAGCATGAGGATCACCTTCACATATGTATAAAATCCCATCACCTCAGCTTATGTGAGAGAGAAGAAGAAGAAACTCAACTTTCTCAAATGTACACAACTGAGTAATACAAGTGCACGTAATATCCAAATATGGACCCACCACTTTTCCCATCCATATTAGACAAACAATGCATCTTATCGAAAGAAGGTGCATGCACCGCCCCATGAGGATGGCCCCCACAAGGGCAATGTTTGTTAAAATTAATTTTGATAAAATGAAGTAAAGTAAATGTCCAAAAAAAAAAAAAAATGATTAGGCAAAAGTAAAGTATAATTTTTAGTAAAGAGAAAATGCATTTGTTCCAATGAGGTAAAGTAACAAGAAGCGAGAAGAGAAGTCAGAAAATGGTGCTTTACTTGTGTTTAATGAGGAAAAGGTTTTTGGGGGCTGGTAAAGTGACAGTATATTTTCTTTGTGGCTCAAACATTATTTTCCCACTAGTTGTGACCAACCAAACATGCTGCCATAAAATCTTTGGTGATTGAGATCACTTTACCACTTGAAAAATAAACATTGTATGAGGTTTTCCAATTCCAGTTGAAGTAGAGTCTGAGTGATATTCTTCTATTTTAAGGTAAGGGGAGGGAGTAACATTCTTCTAATAGAGAGAGAGAGAGTTATTAAGTTAAAATGTGGCTGATATTTTGTTAGTAAAATTGTGGGTTACTTTTTAGGGCTTAAATAGAATATAGGGTAAAAAAGAAGGGAAAGGTGAATAAAACTCATAATTAGGCTGGCGATCATGGAATCCAATGGAGAATACAAACTGCATATAGATGGAACAAGTCTTTGATAAGGCAATGAAATGATCAGGAGAAGTTATGGCTAAATTAGATGTCAAAGTAAAGGAGGGAATTGAAACTAGAGTATTTGCTGTAAATGCTTTGTTTATTCAAAATAGACTGCTAGGGGGATAAGTGATGGATAGTTAAGAATATATTAGGGTTTCTTTCACTCTGAAAGAACTGTGCGAACATTGAAGGGAAAAGGACATTGCTCAATTGAGAGAAGGTGTTGGTTACGCATATCAATTATGAGATATAATAGATAAGTTGTTCTGTCAAGATCAAATTGAATAGTTCAAATTTCAGACTTAAAAGGAGTCCTCTTAAGGGAGTATGATGTAGACAACCCAATTAATTTATTTCTCTGATGGCTAAAAGTGGTTGAACCGTAGAAGGATACCATTGCTCTCTAATAAGAGGGAAGGGAGGGAAGAAAGGGGGCATACACACATCATCATTAGAGGCCATTGTTTCAATGTGAGTTATAATTATCTTTTGCGTGGCAAACTTTTATTTAGTTTTAGTCACTAGTTCTGCAACCCCTCTTTTAAGCTTCTCATTAATAGTGGAAACATGATAATATTTGTTAATGGGCTCAAAACTTTGTGACTTCGAAATGAATATAAAAGGTTATGGCCAAAACTCGTGTAAGAAAAGAGAGGAGCAGATTGACGTATTTGTAGCTTATGTCCCTTACATTTATTAAAACTTGAGAGCTAGGATCCCTCATTAAGGTTAGATTATAGTTTCTTTTGTTTTGAAAGTACTATACAGCTATTGTGAGGGACATTTAGTTCTGGTTGATGATTCTGTGACGCAGAGAATTATTTTGTGCCATCTCCCTTCCATCTTTGATGTGTTTACTGTACTCATTGAGATTTTTACTTCTTCCAATTTGCTTTTCCTCTCGAAAGTCCGGATCCTCACTGCTAGTGCTGGAAGTAAGTAAAGCCCTCTGGATTAGATAGAATCTTTTTTGAAATTGACCTTTCACCTGACATTAGGTGCATTCTTGCATAAGAAAGTAGAGTTAAATAGGTCAATTGTTAGAGTTAAAAGGGTTCAACTATTCCCACTTATTTCACCCAAGTATTAAAATGCTTCAAGGTTCAATGGGGCCTGCCCTGACCACCTCTATTAGGGGCAGGTTGGTGGGCTTTTTCGGAGTTCGGGGCGGTGATGGTTTTTTTTTCTATTTTTTTATTTTTTATTTTGACTCAAGTTGGCTTAAAAATGGGATTTCACATTTGCCACTTGATTGAAGTCAACTTAGCCATCTGAAAGAGTCCGGATTCTGAGGCCATTGCCGTAAATCGCAGTGAAGCCTATATTTGAAATCCAAACCACAAGTCACTCTCACATTATCATTATCTAAAATTTTACCTCAATCAAAACCTACCATAGTTAATCACAAGAACTTCACATAAAGGTAGACCAAGGTGAGAAATTAAATTTTAGCAGTTTGGATTTCAAATGTAGGCCCCCGCTTCTGGATTTATGGCAATGGGCTCAGAGAATTTATAAGCCCCAGTAACAGACTTCCATCTCCTGATAACACTCAGATCACACATCACTCGAATCACTTTAATTCTATGGTGACTAAAACCATCACCCGAGTTTCTATTCCTAAGCCACTGTCTACATAGAAATAGTAAATGTTCTGTGGTTGAGAAGTCAAAATATTTTTTGTTGTTCTTTTTATACCGAAAAGGTGTTCATGAAATTTTCCAAGTTGATGGTGCCATTGATACTACAAGGAATATAAGGGGGTATGTCTCTCTATGCACAGAATGAAACATATCTGAAATGAATCTTCATATAGAGTTCAGAATTCACTCTCTCAACACATCAAGGGAAACCTACAAAATGGAAAATGTTTATCAAAAAGCTTCATGGTCTGTCTGCTCTGAGAAATTGGGTCCTCTTCCTTGGAATTTGGAACCCTGGCAAAATTTGATACATTAAGACTCATCAAAGTAACTTTTGGCTACTGAAAGTATATCTTATTGAGTAATAAGTTAACATTTTTAATTTCATGTGTTCTGTTAGGTTCGTGATTCATTCTCATATAAGAGGGTATTAAGCAATTACATATCAAAACTGGAACTTTTGTGAGCCAGGTAATAGAGGGTAGGAACATAAAATGAGAATATCAAATGGAGCGGTCCAAACAAAAACATCAAAATTAGGCAAATCCAAGGAAGCAATCACTATCACTACAATCAAATCAATCTTAAAACCAGTTTCTGCATGTACATATCTCATTAGAACAATCGAAGTTGGGCGAATCCAAGGAAGGCAATCATTCTCCTGCACACAATCAATCTTGAAGCAGTTCATGTACCAGTGCATTTGAAAATGAAGCAGATTGATTGGAGAATTAAAGCCAAACAAGTGGAAAGAAAAGACGATGCAAAAGCGAATTTCAAGTGCATCCACTGTTAAAATCATTAATCATCTTAACCATCAATGAGTAATAATAATGCAATCAGAGCAACAGGAGTGGGAAAAAAATGTTTTAGCGGCTTCATGATATCTTCATCGAAGGATTTATAGTTTCAGACCATGCCCTAGTATTGAGAAACTTTTATATATCCTCCTCCAACATAACCAAAGGAAAATGGATTTTTTTACAATGTTTTGGTGCTGATGAAATTAATGGAAAATGAAATTCACAAGTCATTTTTTTCCTCAATATTGAGGAATTCTGTTTCTTTATCTTCTTCATTATAGAAGCTAGATTCATCGGCCAATCTACAGAAAAATCATCAAAAATTCTCCAGCAGGACAAACCAGTGTAGACAGAGTTGCAAAATAGGGTACAACTACTGGAATTGCAGTTTCAGCCCAAGAATCCAATTTCGGGAAAACTCACATAACTCTCTGCACAAACTCTAATTGACACAAAAACAGCTGCATATGAAAGGGAACTGATAGACGAACACATGGATGAAATCACTGAATTCAATGCACATTCCCTTGTTAGAACACTGCACAAACAGAGGTGAATTATATAGAAACTTCAGGAATGCAAGAATCATGGTTTCATGAAAACAATCCAAACACACATCACATCGAATAAGGGGATATGGTTTCATGAAAATAATCCAATATACACTAGAATAACATACAATGCTCCTGTGGATCTTAAAAAAGTATGGCCCTTCCCCTCCTCCCCCAACACATGCATGGGAACTGGGAAACTAATGATGTAGAGAACGCATCAAGAGTATGGATAGTGATAGCAAAAACTTATCAACAACAACACTTCTTTCAATTTGAGCTAGTGTCGGAACAAAAGAGAGAGAAATTGTGCCAATCCTATAAAGATGATGAACACAATGACAACCAACTTCAATGCTTTGTTCACTCATGAAAGACCTCATTCCTATGCAATAATGATGGCATTTCCATTATCATAGTGAAGCAGTGGGATGAAAGACGGAGTTGCCGAAGTCAGAAAGCATTTGGCAAAGCTAAATTATTTCAATTATAGTGTATGCCATAGAAAGATATTCAGTGGAGGACCTGGAAACCACTTACTGCTTTTTGAATTTCCACTCAATGAGAAAATCACCTAGAAAGACACAATAAACAATGGTGCAGCAAAGATCGAGATCGGTAACACCAGTAGCCCAATCGGCATTTGTGTAAACTTGTAAAGAAGAGTAGAAAGTGGACGGATAAATCATCTGTGAAGTACCTTTGATATAGCGAATAGTATGAAGAAACTACAGCATAATGAAGTGTGTGCAGGGCAACGACAAATTGACTGAAAAGATGTATTGCTAAAGTGATACCTGGTCTGGTAGCTGTGAGATAAACCAAACCCACAAGCCAACAATCACATGAAGGATCAAGGAGGAGCTCAATGATCACAGTTCTGCATTGCACACTAAGGGAGTAACCACCAACTGTTGAATATATAAGAGCTGTATGATGAGTAATATTAGAGGCATGTCTCTGTTGAGAAAGCACATACCCAAAGCATAGGAGACATCATGACCCAAGAAATAACGGTGCAAACCAAGACCCTTCATTTTCGAATTGCATGATCAAAATTTGTGAAATGCTTCTGATGTATCAATATCACCATTAATGAGCACGCAATCAACATTTAATAGTAAGATAACATACGCAGCAGCAGTTGAGAATTGAGATGAAGAGAGCTGGATCATTGCGGCTTTGGCTGAAACCAACGCAAAGTGTTATGTGCATGACTTGCATGGCTTGGATAGTGGGCAGCATGGAATAATTGTTGGTTTGAAAGAGTCTTGGCAATGTGGACACGTTCAAGCTATTCAGTTGTCTAGTTTTGAGTCTTAGTTACTGGGTCCACTTGCCTGTTGTTTAGTTGCTATTTTATAGGCAGTTTGTTTCTAGTAGGTACGATGTTGGTTATCCACATTTCAAAGCACGTTGTAAGATGCCTATAAGAGAAAATAGGCTGCAATGAATAAGGGTATCTGCAGTTTTATGAAATTTCCTTGGGAGTTGGGAGGCTGGTTTCCCTCGAAGAAAACCAACAGTCATTGCATTTTCTGCACTTTCCTCTCTCTTTTTCTTACTAAAAAACTTCACTTCCAAAATGGCTAGGGGCAAGAGAGGCCGGGGTCGAGGAACCCATTCCCTGCCCAAAGCTCATCAAGACCAAGAAACCCATTCTTTAGAAGAGCCACATAACACAAAGTCTAGCAATACTAAACGAATAGAGCTTGTTTAAGTTTACACAAAGCTTTTCGAAGTATGCAGCTACGCCCAGAAGCATGAAGTAGACAGTGGTGGAGTCAAACATACTTCAACTAAGAGATCATCATTCAAGACTGAATTCTTGACATCCGTTTAAAAGTCTAGTGATGAACGGAAGCAACAGCCAGCAGAAACCGAAAGGAGGTCATTATGGCTACCGGAGCAAATGTCTGATCATAATCAGTCATATATTGTTAGGTGACAAGGTGAACCTTGTGAGAGATCCAGTAGACCGAGTCTTGACATGGTAGATCCATTTGTAGCCAGTGCTGTCGTTGTCAGCCAGAAGTTGAACTGGATCTTATGTTTGGCTCTTATCAAGAGCAAATAATTCTTCTGTCATATCTTGTTGCCACTCT
This sequence comes from Camphora micrantha, assembly GCA_003546025.1. NCBI lineage: Eukaryota > Viridiplantae > Streptophyta > Magnoliopsida > Laurales > Lauraceae > Camphora > Camphora micrantha. The sequence continues at coordinate 31,008,950 of QPKB01000009.1, read as the reverse complement.
AGAAGGACAGAAGCTTTTTCGAAAGCGTTAGGCTCATAGAAGGGATAAACAGAAGAAAGGCATGATGGAACAAAGTGATGAGGAAGAAATATAACCAAATTGGGATCCAAACCTTTAGAGAACATAGCAAGCAAGAGTAGGATAATGCCCAATGGTGTGTTTGGTTGGACTTTATAGGTGCTTTTTTCACTTCAAGTTTTTGAAAATCCCAAGAGCCTTTTATTACGTTTTCAAAGAGGCCTATGAATATATAAATGCCATAATTTACTTTTTGAGGAAGCAGTCCACCACTTCGCATAGGAAAAGTACTTCGTGTTGAAAAAGTATATTTACATTTTTTCCGAAAGTATAAGAGTACAGGAAGTGACATGTAGTGTGGTAGGAAACAGAGGCTATTACCCTTTTTTTTTTATTTTACCCTTCTTTTTCCTGTACTGTCATATCCTATGTCTATCACGATAAAACACTGTCATCCCTTCTCCATCTCTCCTCCTTATGACCCTCCCTCCATTTCTCTCTTCTTTCCAACCCAAATTATTGTTTGAGTTCTTGAGTTTCATCACAAAGATTGCTCTTATTTTTTTGCAATATATTTCTGTGATTGATTGCTGCTTTGTGCCATTTTAGACATTTTTGTAGCTTCTATATCTCAGTTCTTAGCTCATGGAGATTAGTATTTCTGATCTTGAGTTCAGATGTGGATTTAGATGGGGTTTGGAGATCAAGCCAAAAGGTGGTTTCTCCCCATGGCCGAAGGAAGGCTGCGTAGTATGAGCACTCAATTAATTAAGAATTTAGAGCTTTCTTTGTGGTTTTGACGATTTTTCTCTGATTTCTTTGAAGGATTTCAGTTCCTGTTTGTGTGAGATTTAATGGCTTGGATTTGTTTTTAGAATTGAAGAAATTAATGGAATTGCTTTGCTTTGTTTGTCAGATTTAATTTGGGTTTTTTTTTTTCCAACTCCATGATTTCCATTGCCTTGTAAGTTAAACTTGGGGGTGATACTGTCCTTTTGTCATTTCCACCCGATATCTTTATTGTCAAGGATAAGGGCTGACCTCTTGCCAACTTCCTATCCTTATTCAATCTCGTCTTGATAGCATCCTAACTTTATTTATAGCAACCCCATATCTATTGTAACCATAGTTTGTATTAAGTAAGGCATGCATACTCATACAAAAACATAAGAGAAAACATCCATACTCAAGTTATCTGAGCTTATATGGTATCAGAGCTCCACCAATCCAAAATCTTCTACCTATTTGTTTTCTTATTTGCTCTGATGGCTGACTCTTGTCCCACCTCCCAAACTTTTACTACCCCATCTATCAATCCCAACAATAGCCTTCAATTGCTCATTCACTTCCCACCCCATCCAACATTGGCCAATTCCTCCCGATCAAACTCTCATCCACAAACTATCTGCTACTATGGAAATGCCAGCTTTCTCTACTTCTACGTGGCCCATGATCTAATAGGATATTTGATGGCACCATGTTGTATAGCCAATCTACAGGTGGCCCTTCAAAGATTGAGTCTAAGGGCGCATTTGTTAACTCTAACAATCAGCTCTTATTGTATGATTTAGAGCTTATTTACGTATTAAAGTGTTTGGTAAACCTCTAATTAATTTTCTAATTTTAGAGCTTATTTACAAATTAGAGCTTTTGCCTCTAAAAAAAACTCTAAGTGAGGCCCCATATTTTTTTAGTGCCGTTTTTAGGTAAAGTGGATAGAGATATATAATGCAAAATTTATGTGTTTTGGATGAAAATAACCTCATAAATTTTCAAAATGATTCAAATGGCAGGTTCTACATTGTAATTTTTAAAAGGTGGACCCCAATTACCACAATCCCTAATGGCGGGCCCCAATTACCACATGAAATAAGAGTTCTTTTTATAACTGTATCAAACACACTAATTGTAAATTAGAACTTAAAAGTTAGAGCTTTTATTTTAGCCCTTAATCTAATTACCTCTTATTAATTAGATTAGAGTTTCCAAACGGCCCCTAAATCTCATCGTAACACTTGAGCCTACTCTATCTCATGCAGTTGCAACCTCCCATGTTTGTTCATAGAGGAATGTAATTCAAATTGTAATGGTGACTACAAATATATGATCGTTCCTCTTTGACTCTCACAGTTGTAAAAGAGGAAATATACAAGATTGCAGGGTATCAAAGATACTTTAGGATAGCTCCAAGTTCACAAGAGACTTTAGGATAGCTCCAAGCTCACAAGATCATAATTTTCTATTTTAGGTGAGCTTATCTTCTTCCATCTCACATACTATCAATGGCAGCCTCTTCTTCTCAACCTACCACTGCAATCACCACTCCACATATTACTCACCTTATATCCTTGAAACTTACCCAAGAGAATTATTTGTTGTGGCATGCTCAAATCATTCTAATCCTATGCACCAATGACCTCTTGGGTTATGTTTGTGGAACAAAACCCTGTCCCAAGGAATTTCTATATGATTCTAATGGGAAGCACACAACCACCATCAATCCAGCACAATCTACATTGGATGAAACCAGATTCACTAATCTTGTGCTGGATCAACTCAACTCTGTCAGAGGCGGTGGTTTCTAGGATTTATGCATTGTCCACTGCACGTGAAGTGTGACTTCGATTGGAATGGTTGCATTTCATTCAATTGCAATCACATCATTTTCAACCATAGCAACAAATTCAGTCTCTTATACAAGGAGGTATGGCTATTACTGAATATTTTGATAAAATGAAAAATCTTGTTGACGCAATGGCAGCAATAGATCAGCCAATCTCGGAAAAAGAACTTATTGATGTAATCCTTAACGCGACAGGTCAAAGGCATGCACCAATTGTTACTTCCGTTGATAATCGTGAATCTCAAAACATGTTAAATGAACTTTTTGGTCAATTACTAACATTTGAAATAAGATTTGAAGGCTATTCACAATCCCAAGCTATAGAACAGCCCTCTACTGCCTTCTTAACTCAGAAAAGGAAATCTTCTTCTCAACCTGGATGTGGTGGAGCTAGGTCTGCTCACCGAGGTAGGGGATGTGGTAATGGCAACGGTTGTCACTTGGCCAATCCAAAACACAAATACCACAAATAAAGGCTCCTATGCACCAATTTGTCAAATTTGTAAATGGATCAATCATTGCTTTGGATTTGCTACCAGTCTGAACTTATCATTCCAAGGAAAACAACCTCAACATAAACTTCAAGAAATGGCAACCCACAAACAACAAGAACCCTTGGCTTGATGCATTCTCCACTTCAGTGTTCTTAATCAATCGGCTACCTACTCAGACACTTGGGAAGGTGTGACCCTATCAAAAATTATTCAAATGTTTTGGCCATGCATGCTATCCATGCCTTTGTCCTCACAATTCTACCAAATTAGGTGTCTGATCCACTCATTTTGTGTTCATTGGTTATAGCCTCAATCATCGAGCCTATTGATGTTTAGATCCTTTCAATGGCCGTGTGTATTTATCACATGTTATCTTTGATGAATAATGTTTCCCATTTTCTGAAATGGATAAGTGACCTAGCAAGACTAGAGCCTCGGGCATTGGAACCTCCCAAATTGGTGTCCATTCCTCAAGTCACACAACCACCTTTCATACCATTGGATAACTTGGCCAATCACGTTAGCCAACCTACTAGTGGCCTGCCTCAAACTGAGCCTGACCCACCAATTAAACATCTACCGAGCCTGGCCCACCATCGGGCCACTCACCATCACCCAGTTTTCCTTCCAATACAACCTCTCAACCCATATGAATAAGGAGAGGCCTATCGATGAACGACTGAGCCACTCTAATACTACTCCTTACCTCATCCTGGCCAAAGAGTGATCTTTGAACGCTGCTATGCATCCTTCCTCATGATCGAGTGTAAGGTAGGTTTGGGTATACCAGGACAACAACATGCGACCATTAGGTTAAAAGCTCAATGATCTACCAACTGAGCTATACACCCCCAAAAAAAGTAGTAGTCAACAAGGATGATGTCAAGTGGTGCTCCGCCAATGACTGAACATCCCATCAAACTCTGGTGTATTCGAACCAAAAAGTGCAGTTGCCCGCCCGTTATCCAATGGCTCTATCACTTTCACACATCTTGCGGAGCCAAACTGTTGCTCTCAGGCAGTCAAAAGTTCACAATGGCACAAGGCAATAGCATTAGAAATCAATGCATTATTATACCAGGGCACTTGGACACTACAAGAAAAAGATCTATAAGAAAGGAATAGAAAGGAATATTACAACCCTCTACAAGAAAAAAAGCAAGAGAACTAAAAGAAACAATCGAGTCGAATTGCCTGTGGAGCCCATGCAGCCATTATATGCACAGTGAATGGTTGGATAGAAAAGACATACCATAAATCAAACTAGACCTAAATGTCACTGATCGAAAATAACCACTGAATCAAAAGACCACAAAATGAGAAGTTGGATTAAATTATTCTAACTAATTAGTTTGGAGGTCCCTCATTGAATGTTATGATCATTGAAAGATGGTAGGTTTTGAGCAATAGAGAACCTAAACAAACCCATAATCATCCAACCATTCACAAAGCATGCTAGTAGAAGAAATGGGTCCACATCATTAACAGTTCTAGAGAATTAAAGACTATGGTTCTTTCAATATGACAGACTGATCATGTCATTCCATGAACTGGGTCCGTCACATCAATTCCTAAGATCACAGAAACAAGGGCCAAAGCTTGGGTAGGGCCATAGGGTAGGTAATGCAGTACACAGAAGCACGATCCAATTGATTGTGAACCCCAATAAACCAAACCAGAAAAATACAGAGAATTGTAGAATTTGTAGACATCCCAACAATCAAATAAGATTAACAAGGAACAAAACAATCAACCACTACTAACCTTAAAGCCTTCTCAATCACCTTGGTATCCACATGACATAAGAAAGAGGGATAAAACAAAAGTCCACTGCTGTTGTTGCAAAATACTATTCATGGGTACTGTATTTTCTTGCTCGTTGCAACTTTGTGCACGTGATTGCATCCGGTGTTGCAGAAGGGCTTGCCGCTTGAGGATCAAGTTGTTGAACAGGCTTTGGCATTCATGGAAGCATTTGATTGAACACATGGGGGTCCAAACCCATGTGTAGATGGTTCACCGGGATTAAGGAGCCCAAACAGTCCATATATCAGCTTTAAATTGAAAATCAGTGGCTTTTTGGAAAAGAAAGAGAAAACAGGGCCTATTTTGAAATCTCAAAACTTTCAGTCTCTTAAAACACAAAGAACATGTGCTGATTTTTGAAGAGTGGGTTGATGGGCCAACCCAATTCCAACCCAACAAATAATCACATGAATACAGTCACCCAAAGGTCTACTTTAAGATCGTTCCTTTTTGTGGAAGCATGGCCCATGTGGGGCCCAAGCTCATTCTCATTCATAGGTCTGAGACAGCACTATTTAGGAAGTTGCTTGATTTCCTTTAATTTTTTTCGCAATTTAATGTTTCTTTCCTTTTAATTAGACTTTTTTAGTTAGATTCCATGAGTTTTTATTTAGTAATTATTGGCAAGATTTAGGGATTTCTTTGGCTGACACTAGGATATTTTGACTATATGTACATGAAGAGGGCAACTGTGACTCTGTGAGACTCAGTTGTTGTGAACAACAGTTAATACTATTTTGAATAATGCACAGTAGAAGCCTTTTTCTGGATTATCTTCTTCTTGTTGTTCAACATCTCCTTTGTACTTTACCAAAAAAAAAAATCTTCTTTGCTCGTCGTGTTAGTGCAATTAAAACTAATAAACTGAGTTGAACATACATAGTTTTCTCTTTCTTTTCCGAAACAGACGCTGAGTTGAACATATCATCTAAACATGGGTTCAAAGCCCCATGTGTTCGATCAAATGCTTTCATGAATGCCAAAGCCTACACAACCGCTTAATCCTCAAGCCCTTCTGCATCCGTAGGACCTGCATAGGATTCAGAGGCACCAAGGAAATTGTAAATCTACTGAGCAAGGCTAGAATGCCACAACCCATGGGCTACCACGTACCAACTACCAACTACAACTAATAGCACCTCTTATTCCTCACAAATGGAGGGTGACTTTATACAAAAAAATCACTTGTTTAAGTAGGTGTGTAAAAGGATTAGAACAAGGAGCCTTATTTAGGTTTCTTTAATCAGTGTTTTCTACTTAGTAAAAGGATTAGAACAAGGAGCCTTATTTAGGTTTCTTTAATCAATGTTTTCTACTTACCCATAAAAGTAAAATCCCAACAAACAAACAAGGCCTGTACCAACTAGATTAACAACTTGAAGAAGTGGTAGCTTGCCTTCGTCAATTGTTGCCGGCAATAGTTGTCAAGTCAAATATGGATGCTGATTTACCAAGTATAACAATATGATCCTGTTGTGACTAAGACTAGTCATTAAGACCAAACGGATGTACCGTATTTTGGAATTAACAATTATATTGATACAAAAATGCTAGTAAGGAAACAGAAATCTGCAAACCATTGAGACGGTTTGTAGTAATCTAAATTCCAGCAACTATTCTGACCTGTGTCCTACTGTAGCTCAGCTAGTTGGGGACATCATGCCGTGTCTTTTGGTGTATGAGTTCAATTCTCCTCTAAAGAAAAAATTAAAAATAAATAAATGAAAATAAACTAATCCAGCCTCGTGCAAACTAGCTTACCGAAAAGGTCAGCTTCCTAGGATAATGGTCATGTAATAAGTAATAATCTTCTATTCAGGACTTCCTTATAGGAGAGTGCTCAGGTTTGCACTTGTTAAAGTTGTCGAACCACATGCCCATTCTACTGGCTTCCTGCATAATTACGCAACTGTTTGTAGAAGAAAATAGATAGGGGCAATAAATAATTGAGCGCATCACAAAGATCCATAATATGTTGGTCGACCTAACAGAAGCAATGTGAGTCACTTATAAATAATTTACAATTTGACAACTGGGCTGTTTCAGAGAGTTCACTGACCTGTGTTCTTTCTCTATGCTTCTAGGCATAAAGAAAAACTAACTTGGTTTACAGCAGAAGTGTGGGCATATACAGTTTGATATCTTAGAAGATTTTGCACTAGCATTTTTAATTTACGGTGGAAACAAATAGAAGTTCTTGAAACTATTATAAATTCATAATTGTGGCACTCGCATTTTTTTACTTTCATCTAATTTATGCTGTAATAAAATTGAAAGCTGCCATGCGTTTGGAATATCTTTTTCTAGTATACAATATTGAAAAATTAAATGGATGCTCAGACAGAATATAACTATTAAAAGTATATAAAGAATATACTAGAAAACAGATGAACTGTGTCTGGCTTCCTTGTAATCCTTCTCAGTCTCTGTCTCCCTCTTCTCCCTATTTATTTATAATCCTAGTCAGCCTCCCTCCTCTCCCTCCTACAAAAAAGAATTCCTGGGAATTCTAAGAAATCTATATGTGAAAGCAGCTAAAATTGAAAAAACTAATGTGAAGATCACAAAGGCCAATATGGTTATAGGCCATGATGCCCAGATATGGACACCGGTAAGGACATGGACACGGGGAACGTGGGTTAGATATGCAAACTTCAAAATTTTAGGATACATATATGGGTACAGCATTTTTAAAAATATATACATGTAGATATTTGATTAGCAATTTATTTTAAGCAAAACATTTATTTTATTTCAATTTAGAGCTCAAATATGGTGAGACCCACTGAGGTGAACAAATTTTTAATGAGGTGGGAAGAAAGACCTGATTTACACTTGACTCCAGCAATAACTTCAGGTTGGCATTCCATGACCGGCAGCAGCAACAACCCTGTCCGGCAGATGACAGGTACAACTCTCTCTCTCTCTCTCTCTCTCTCTCTCTCTCTCTCTCTCTCTCTCTCTCTCTCTCTCTCTCTCTCTCTCTCTCTCTCTCTCTCTCTCTCTCTCTCTCTCTCTCTCTCTCTCTCTCTCTCTCTCTCTCTCTCTCTCTCTCTCTCTCTCTCTCTCTCTCTCTCTCTCTCTCTCTCTCTCTCTCTCTCTCTCTCTCTGTTGGGTGGGTTTTTTTTTCTAAAGAAGGTTTTGGGGTTATGACATTTTCAGTCAGCCCCTACCGTATCCTAAAATTTTACACCGTATCCCAACCGTATCTTCCCGTATCCCATACCCGGCTACGTATTGTACCGTATCGGTAAGGGTGCCATAGGTCAAATACCGTATCCGGGTATCATAGGTTGTAGGAATTGAAGTTCTAGGAATTCTAAGAAAAGTGGGTAAACCTGAAGAAAAACAAATGTGAATTCCTATTGAGTCCATTTGGTTATAGGAATTGAATTCCTAGGAATGCTAAGAAATCTTTCTGTGATAAGGGGCACAAATTGAAAAAAAAGAAACAACTCTGAAGATCCATGAGGGTCCATTTGCTCGCGGGAATTGAAATTCTAGGAATTTTAAGAAATGTACTTGGAAAATGGTAAAATTGAAGAAACAAATGTCAATGGCTGTGAGTACGTTTGGTTGTGGGAATGAAATCCTAGGAATTCTAAGAAATGAACCTTCAAACTGGTTTAAATGAAGAAACAGAAGGAAAATCCATTAATGTCCATCAAATAATCTCCCTTTCATGGAAATGAATGCCCTGCCATTTTCAAAAGGTCAAATCCTTGAAAAGCCAACTTAAAAAATGTTAAGTTTAAAAATAAGGTTAGTTAAATTTCAGGTTCAAGCTACTTTGCTGGTTTATAAATTGATAAATATAGTTTACAACTGCACATGCTATTGTGGTGAATAGTCACAACAAAATGGGAGACTAGATGAAGATGAGATCAGGGAGATTCGATGAAGATGAGACCTAACATAATGTTGCCAAACAAGTTCTGTACAGCAACAGCATACTCTCAGCACGCAATCTCAGCACAGTATTGAGAACAGCACAAAATAATGATAAATGGGCCTTAAGATTACACCCAACATATCAAGTTATCAACAGCAAAAAAGAAACTAACAAAACCATTAAAAAAAGTAATTTTAAGGGTGATGTGAAACCTGATGAGCATTGGGTTCTCAGTTTTCACACGTCACCTGCATAAAGGGTTAAACCATAAGATTGATAAAAATCCAAAAATAAAAAACATGAAGCATGTATCCTCTACTATGATTGAATAACCAATTAAATCGAACCCCAAAAATCAATTAGATTCATAATTGGGTCCCGCCATACTGAATTCCCAAAACCTAATTGGATCCTCCTCTTTTTTTCACAGTTTCATCTTGGCTGTTACATTTTTCTACTGGTAACATTACTATCTATGTCGTCATCATGTAATCTGCACACTACACACAAACATTCTCCCAAATTAGCACCACAGTTAATACATACACAAGCGACCTGAAGTTGTATAAAAACAAAGCCCTTCGGTAAACTGTCCACGGAATCAATCCAAAACAGAGCAAAAACAGCTAAACAAAATACTTCTTCATTACACTCACATTCTGTTACTGCAATGTATTGCAAACCACCAGACAACCTGAAATGTCATCCTGTAGCCATATACAACCATATACATCAGCCGGAGGTCAAATTGATAAATTGCAGAAAGTAAAAGGAAGATAACACCTGTTTTAAACTTGGTGAATATCGTGGCAATGAAGATGATGCTGATCTTGGGGATTGCAAAGTGCACTTAAAAGATGTCATATATTGAAAATCATCAAGCAGATGAGAAAAAATCTGTGAACTCATTTTATGTAGGAGAGGCATTACTAGTTTATGATTGCCTCCTTGTGATAATGCTGGCAACTGGCAAGGGAAGATCTCATTACAGCGTGAAACCTGTATCTTGCATCTTTTTGTAAGGCTCATCATCATCAACAATGCCTTTCCAAACTATGTTGGATCTTTTGTAATATTCATAGCGTAGTTTCTATGCAAGGCAGTCAAAACCGAATGCAGAAAAGATGAAGTCAACATGAATCAAATGAGATGCAAGATATGAAACTGTAAAAGACATACCATTTTAAGTGATATGGGGGAGTTCCTTTATTCTCAGATCCACATGGTGATCCATTTCCCCAAAACCACAAGAGCCTATACAATGCAAATGGTTCTTTCAAATTCTTCCATGCCGAAGAAAAAAAATAAGTGTTACTAAAGTCATCTCTTATCGCTCGAGCAAAGTTCATACCACACAAAATCTAGCCTCACATTATTTAAACATTGGCCTCTCCTTATTCGACCAAAATCTTCTCACCTATAATTCCAGTGGGACAGGGCACACACCATACAACAAAATACGACAAAGTAGCAAACCAAAACCCTATCCATTTTGCTGATATAGTTTCTAAGGTAACAGATGGGGTGACCCATCTTATTTGTTGATGTGTATTCCAACTATGCAGATAGACTGGACTAGGTTTGGTTGGCACCAGTGTAAAACCATTCCTCTGGTAAAAAAAATACTAAATAAAAGCAGAAAAAGAAAATTGGAATGCAAACCAGCAGTTGGATCAGAATAATATGGGCAATTTGAGTTTTTCACTAATTCTTAATTGCTTTGTTGTATTTTGTTATTCATGAGCATAAGCTTCCAAAGCTATCTTTGAATGTTATCTTCAATTATAGTATGCTGTAAACCTCAGAGACAACCACCAGGACTTCCCTTTCAAAAAAAAAAACAACCCAAGCACTGTGAAATCCATCAGTAAGGACTAAGGATTGAAAAAACAAATAAATAAATAAATAAATGCATCAGTTAACACAATGGAGACAGTCACACTTGGCCTTCCAGTATAACACCAATCATCATCGTCCATGCCGTTGCATTCAGGAACAAGAGTCAATATCTCAAACTTTTGCTCTGACTTGGATACAAAAATAAGTTTATTCAACAGTCAAATGACACAAAAAAAAAAAAGCTCCGAGTTGGATACAAAAATAAGTTTATTCAACAGTCAAATTCAATGATGCAAAGGTACACAGAAATAAAGTATCATGAATTAACATGCTGCACAACAGCCACAAGCGGCCAAATTAAGTTAAAAGACAACTTCTACAAGACAACATTCAATTTCATACAATCGACTGAGTTCTATGGGCATGAGGTCTATAATTCCGACTGATCGGAAGATTAACATAAACTTCATGTACTTCCTGCTTACACACCTCTCCTTTGTCCCTATCTATGGCATAGCAGACATATACAGTATCAATAACATTATCCAACACATGGACAAAGTAGCCCAAAATAGCAATAAGCAGCAACCATGCGAGTAAGGCAACAATGTACGCCTCTATCCCAAGGGCACTGACAGCATTTAGGATCAAATATACCTGTTTTCACATCACCAGTTGTTCATGGTCAGAACAATAAATGAATATTATTTTTTTTATCAGTAAGATGCATATAGAATCTCTTGGACAAAAAGCGCATTTCTCAGATGGATTTAAAATCTCAGCTAAGGACAAGCTCCATAGACTCACTTTCCATGAACTAGTAAATGGGGTCAACAACAACAACAACAACAATAATAATAAATTTGGTACATTTGCATGCATGTTGGATAAAATGATGGAACTGTGTAGAAATTACATCCACTTCTTCTGGCTAAGGAAGTAAAGATACTTCGCTGTCGTGCTCAAATCTGTAAAAAGGTTCAAGCATTGATATGATAGCCCCATATGTATATGAATGGAAGATACTAACCAATAAAAAGACAACCCAAAATTGGACAATTAAGAAATATACGGCAGCCAGTGGACCAGTTATTATCAACAAGCTTCTCCAAATATGGGAGATCTTTGGGCATCCCGATTCCTAACCATGGGCCACATGTCATGCATGTACAGAATTGTTTACTGAACCAGGACATGCTTGGAGTTGGGCATGGTTCAAAACATCAGTGGATGCATAATGGCTATCAGTCAATACAAATACAATATTTTATATTTGCACAAATGTATGTCCATATCATGGCTCCTGAAAGATGATATCAGCTCTAGCGGCCAATAATTTAAATTTATTGGCCGAATAGGTTAAGAACTTGAAATTCTCAGCCAACATTCAGATTAAAACCATATTTTCTCCATTTGCAGTTTTGCCCTCTTTTGGGTTCTTTATTGTGATAAAAAAAACTTTGCCTATCAAAAAGAAAAAAAAATTTGTGATAAAAACTTCTCCAAGCTCCTTCCCACATTGTGAAAGTTTGTTTTTGTTTAGAAAACACAAAATCGATATTGTTTCAACAAGATCAAATGTGCTACGTGGAGTTTTCCTTCAACAAGCTTCATAAAGGTATGTGTGTACTTTTGTATAGTTTCTTTCCAAGAAATTAGTAACAAATTAGTATTTTATTGGTTCGCTTAATAAACAAAAGATTTGGCGATTTAAAACCAAATCTAGGGAGAATTAAGAATTTTTAATCTTTTTCATTTTTTTTTTTTTTTTAGCAATTTTTAATCTTTTTTCATAAAAAAAATTCAAAAGACAAAAGCCTAAAATGCATGCATGTGTTAAGTGGGTAAAATTTTTGGCTCTAGGTTGCTAGTTACCCTAGATCTAGTGATTTTGAGGCAGGCTTTATTAATATTTTCTTGCATTTTTTGCTAGGACAAATTAAGACTTCTTCAAAATCCTTTGATGTTTCTCAAATTACATAAGAGAAGACACTACTATGACAACAGCACAGTCATATACGAGACAATTGAACAATTTCTTGATGTCGTCAATCTCGTTCCTAGACATGGGTACAAGCAACAAGTACCACCATCTAATACATATGGACACAGTTATGGAGCAGGAGGTAGTAGTAGTGGCAGTGAAGAGGGGCATTCTAGGGACTTACTAGACCAGAAGCACAGTATGACTTTTGTGCCTACAGATGGATGCGCGGACGATATCATCTTCCAAGTAGCCCAACTCCATACAGAGGTCCACCTTTGTATCCCTTTTTACCAACCAATGGAGCCACAGCCATCATGCACTTCTACTGGTAGTAACCCAGTCATCGCAGCAACAATCTTACTCATATAGATTCTTCAATTTTACTCAAATATTTTCAGTTATTTGCATATGAATAACACTATCATTACCATCATCATCAACCATTACCACGACAACAACGGCCATGATGATGATAATAAGAAGCCTAGATGATGATCTGCATGGTAATAAATTCTCACACTCCCTAATAAATTCTCCTAATTCTTATATAGTTGTGTTTAAACTCTTTTCATCTAACCAGAATTGGATCTTCTCCTAAATCTGGACATCATTGCACGCATATGCACATATCGACTATAAAATGGTAAGTAATACATATATGTTTGCATAAATATGCGTTTGTGCATGAGAGAGAAAAAATAACATAGAAGATAACACTAAAAGGTTACTACTCACCACTACTGCATATATTGCTGACAGAACGAAGATAATCCCAACCAATATACGAGTGGAGACGGTCTCCACAAAAACAGCAGAAAGAAGATTACGTCTCAGAAGCTCATATGTCATCTTAGCAGAAGAACAGTAACCTTCACCAGTAATTGCTACAAAGATGATTGTAAACTTGTTGACAAAATCAATTGCTGATAGAAATACACCCACACAGCAACGGAGTATAAGATTCACTATCCCAGAAGAAGCACCTTCTCGCTTCGCACTATCAACAGCTGCACGCACAACACGGACAGCACCAATTATCAAGCCTGAGAAGCACACTGTGCCAAAGGAGGGACCAAAAGCATTTCTGCAATGTTTAGAACAACAAACCCATCAACAATATCAGAAATGGGATTTTTATTAACAGCGTCCCCATTAAGAACAAGCAGTCATTACCATAAACATTTTTCTAGTTGACTGAACTATGTTTCTTATGAAACATACATGTATATATATATACACACACACACACACATAAGCAAATTACATGAGACAATGATATGTCCCTTTTATGAAATTTTGATGTGTCAATGTGTATCTACAATTCTACATAGATACATCATACATGTATTTTTATTGTTATGTTTCTTTTTTACTTTTTTATTTATTTATTTTGAATGGTTAGATACATGTATTGAATATCGACACATCTGGATAAGAAATAAATTAAGCTTTTTTTTTTTTTATACTTTTTTCAAAAACTTGGAACATAAAAAAGAAAAAAAAATCCAACTACAAATATAATTATGAGAGCTGATCATGTGTTTTTAATCACATGGAAGTTTGATCCTATATCGTTGACCACATGGGAGTTTCCATGCGGATGACTTCAGTCAACTCACAGGGGATATCTTTTAAACCAATTCACTGATATAGAATTTTATTCATATTATTCATAAATGAGTTAATCACATTTTGCACATTGACCAATCAAGCAGTGTATGTCACTTTGATTAGAGTGAAGTTTTGGTGCCCGCAAATTCAAGGAGGGGCGGTCTGGACCATTAAAACAAATTGAGGGGCTTGTGATATGAATAGATATGGTGGATCAAGCAAAAGTGGGTCCAACGTGGGTTATCCACATAGAATCTCCCATGTGATTGATAGTACAGAATCATTTCACAAATTTTAATATAACATATGAGTGTATAGGCCCTTTTGAAATGTTGTGTCCAAGTTACATAGATCTTCCACAGGTTTATATAATTGGTACAGGGTACTGGGGATGAGGGTGGGGCGTGATTAGGCTCGAGCACAAGCTTGGCTCAGCACAATCTCGGCTTATCAATAAACTAGATTATGCTCAACACAAGCTCCACTTGTTAAGGGGCTAAATCTGGCTTTTTGCGTGTATATTTTAAACTTTCTGGTAAACATAACAAAATGTTATCAAATTTAATTTTAAAATTTTTTAAAAGTCCGTTCAATTGGGGTATTCCACAAAATATATATTAAACATAATACATTAAATTTAACTTAATTTACAAAAATAACTCAATGCGATATTGTAATATAAAAAATGACCATACCCTCACAACAAAACTATATTGTGTTGACCTTCTTAACCACCCAAAATAAACATAAATTACAATAGTATTAACTCTAGTTTCACCATTGATCTTTGACTCTTAAAATCTAAACCTACTGAGATCCTAATGCAGGCCATAAACCAAAACCAACTTATCAAAGAAGGCCCAAAAACACCAGCATGGCCCAGCCAATTAAGAGGGTCCATTTTTTATTTGGCATATGTTGAATAAAGGCATTAACATCATATCACATGCCCAATCTCGCAGTTTAGGAGGTTCTATCGTAAGAGAATCAGCTTTATAGTGATTTGCTTAAATTTAGAAAGATGAGTAAGACAGTATCTTTAGGAGCCTTAACTGGAAATTACAATCTGTAATTAAGAGTAAAAGACTATTGATCAAAATCTTAGCAGTACAAAAAGAATATACCGAAAAGTTCAACAGAATATATATAAAAAGAAAAAGGAATAAAGGTCACCATCCAAAAAGCAAAAAAGGGGGACCTCGAAAACCTCACAAGGCCCACAAGCCCTAACAAAGAAAAAAAAATTAGGAGGCCACCTCCCTCCAATTAAACAGAATAACATCTAAAGGCACTCGCAAAAATCAAGGAGAACAGAAACCTAAGAGGCAGCAAAGAATCTTGATCCCGCGATTACAGAGGCAGTAAAGAGGAATTGCCTTCAAAAAAAAAATCTCAAATTCTAGTCCTTCAAATTGGAAGAAAAAATCACATAAAAAGAACAGCACCACGAGATTTCTTTTGGGAGACCCTGGCCTAAACTTCCAAGCTTCAAAAAGATCGTGAATGGACATAGGAAGAACCTAGCAATAATCAAAGGACCTAAAGTGCAATACCCCATAACCCATTTAGGAGGGCTCGAATTTTTGTCTAGATATTTTGTTTATTTTCTTATACATTTTGAGATTTTCAAGTAATAGGTCCCCTACTTGTATGAGAATTATTGGCTTCTATTAATGTGTGTTATGTTTAAAGGGCTTGACATTTTAGTAGGACCCATGAGGTTAAGGGCTATTAGGATATAA
The DNA here is from genome assembly GCA_003546025.1 of Camphora micrantha. Classification (NCBI taxonomy): domain Eukaryota; kingdom Viridiplantae; phylum Streptophyta; class Magnoliopsida; order Laurales; family Lauraceae; genus Camphora; species Camphora micrantha. Next base: position 30,992,938 of record QPKB01000009.1, on the reverse strand, counting down.
TACTAGCTTATAGACATGGGACCCATGAAAAGTTGCAAGAGAATAGAATTTGACCTTGCGCATGATTCCGATCAGAATTGGAAAGTGCGCACAAGTCCCGAGGAAATTTGGATTGTGTGCACAATATCCTAGGCCTATATAACGGTGTCGCCCCTCTAGGACCATATTTCATTAGATCAGCAACCCTAAACTCCCTTCCCACTCAGAGAACTCAAAGGAAACCTAATTGGGGGCTTTACTAGTGGAGTTGAGTGAAGTAAAGATTATTTTGAAGAAAGAATAAAATATAAGTGGGTTATGATGGTATTTTGTTTTTAGTTGTTTGTTATGGAATCTTTTTGACTTTTTGTGTAGAAAAGTGGAGTTTTTTGTCTTTTAGTGGAGAAAGGAGGTTGCTTTTTTACTCTCTTTTTTAAAATAAATATAGGGGGGAATTTGAATTAAAGTGCTTTTGATGTGACTTTTTTTTTTTTAGAAATGGGGGCTTTACTTTACTTGACTCTATTAGTAGAGTTGCCAAACAAGCCCAATAGAAACAAGGAGAAGAAAGACAGCAGCGGATTCGAAGTTTCATTAATGACCTACATCTTTTCCCAAATCAATAGGCAACCCTAGCATATTTGAATCTACTTGTGTATATGATGTTTTCTTTGGATGTGAGATTGTTGGAACCCTATATGTCGTAATTCTCTGTCTAGAAGATCAAATAATTATAGTAGAGAGGAGTTATCATGAAATAGTGATGATAGATGATCATCTAGGGTGTAAAACCCTTGGTCGAACCCCAATTAAGGGGTCCTTAGTTTAGCCAAACCCCACGCTAAGGTTTGGCCACAGTTGACATTTTGGAGTATGGGGTCATGGCCATGGCCAAACCCCCTATGAATGTTGGGCCTTAGGCGACTTCTTTTTTGAATGAATGATTTTCTTATGTTTTTTAATGTCATGCCACACAATTGCAGCCCATTAAGTAATCAATGATGGATATAAAATCTGAATGTTAGATCGGACTAGATCTGACCATCAATCTTGATCAGAGTTTAGATCCAATGGTGGATCCTTGCCAGAATCCCCACTCAACGGTGGATCGTTTACATAATCAAGATTTAACGGTGGGTCCTTTCTAAAATTGCAATCCAAAGGTGGATCTTTTTGCCAAGATCAAGATCCAATGGTGGATCTTCGCCGAAATCACGATCCAACGTGGATCTTTTCTAGAATTAACATCCAATGGTGGATCTTTTTCAGAATCGTGATCCGATAATGAATCTTGGCCAGAATCACCATCTAGCACCTGGCAATGATCATCCAAGCATGAGGAGGCATCTATGCTTCTCTTGGCCTTCTTCATCCTCCTCTTTCAGAGTTTGTGTGGAGGAAGTACGATGTCTGCATCACTTTAGTATCTCTCCTCTCTTTTGGGATGAAGATCTGTTCTAGCACATCCAGGACTAGGAGACAGAAAAGTTCTCTCTCTTCAAACTTCTACCCCAAGCAATATGGTTGTCAAACTTGTCAATATAAACTTTAACCTTTGCTAATTGATTCCTAGAATCACTGAGGCAGTACAGACAAAGCCCAGGTCCAGGAAGACAACTGGGCCAGCCCATTGACCCAATTGGTCAAACCGATCCATTGGGTTCAGCCACAGGCCCAATTGGACAGAGAGCTTTTGCGGACTTCTAACTATATCCCTATTTCTAATTATTATTTGATTAGGATTAATATTAGCAAGTTTTATATTTTAATTAAGATTAGTCAGATATAGAAAGTTTTGTTGCTTAGGGATCAAGTCTACTAAACTATTTAAGGAAGTCCAATGCTTCATTGTAAGACATGCTCATTACAATTAATCGAGAATTTATCTGAGTTTCTCTTCAATATGGTGTTTCCCATTATTGGGAGTGTGTTCTAGTTTTCAAAATTCATCCTTGGATTCGATCAATCCCATTGAAGATTGATCTAGTTCGATCGAGGATCCAGGGCTACGCCAAACACTGAATGGATATGGCAACTTCTCCGTGAGAGGCCAATCGCCCACTCAAATATGAAGCCAAAAAAGAATCTTGTCGCCTAATACAACCCTATAAATGATATGTAAAGTAAAATTAAAAAGGTCATTGACAGAGACAATGCCTCTGTACACAAGCCAAAGAACTTGTAAGACAGCCAAGACCCAAGAGAGATACCAACCATTTCACCTCGTGTCATAGTTTGTACACAAGCCAAAGAACTTGTAAGACAGCCAAGACCCAAGAGAGAGAGATACCGACCATTTCACCTCGTGTCATAGTTTGCCACAAGGATCTGCCTACAAAAGCTATCTGAGTCTCCCCTATTCTCCACAACTACTTCCCCAAAAGCATTTGGTTCATTTGCTTTAATGGCCTAAAGCCAAGACCGCCTTCCTTTTTAGGCTTACAAATAAAACTCCAATCAATTGGATGAGATTTCTTTTTATTACCCTTGCCCTGCCACAGAGAGTCCCACTGGAGTCTCTCTTTGCGCTTGATGATTGAAGTCGGACATTTAAAAATGGACATGAAATAGATCAAGAGGATAGCTAGGGGTTAATGAATCAGAGTGATTCTACCACCTAAAGACAGGCACTCTGCTTTCCAAGATGCCAAATCTCTGCTCCACCCTCTTCACAACTGGATTCCAAACAGATTTAGGCGCACTACCAAGGCAAAGAGGCAGCACAAGGTACAAAGTTAGAAGAGAGACCACTTTGCACCCCATGATATTAGCAAGCCCCACAAAGAACCGGTCCTCAACTGATATGCCTACTAACATGCTCTTGAAGAAATTCACCTTGGGGGCCGAGATTGCTTCAAAGCATCTCAGAATGGCTACTAGAATAAACACTATAAACTTAAACAGTTATAACAGTTCCAGATCAAACAACAATACAAGAACTTTAAGACTTAGGTAGATCAATATTATACTTTATAAGGTGCCCTAAGGAAAAAAGAAATTGAATTTAAGCATTTTCCAATATTCAAGACTTTTAAGGATATTTTCTCATATCTTTATGGGTTTGGAAAAAATCCTGCCACAAAGGGCGTAAATTGCTATATATGTGCCTAGATGTATTGGCTTTTGGGGTCGACCACAGTGCGCATCGCAACAGCAATTTTCACATGTAGCTTGACTAAATTCAAGGTAAGCTCAAGCTATACTTAGGGGTGGAAAACGGGTCAAGTCGGGTAAAACTAGGTCGGATGGATAGGGGTGTCTATAAGATAAAGCCCAACCCATAAATTACCCATCTTTAAAAGAGTTTAGGTAACTACAACCCACATCCACTGCAGGTCAAACCGACCTAACCCGTATGTATAACCTGGATCCAATGTGGGTCAACCCATTTATACTGACCCATTTCAACTGAGACTCTTCCACTAAAAATTCCAAACAAGAAAGGACCCCCACAAGCTCCCAAGCTCTCCATAACTTCTCACTCATCTTCTCCTTGCTTCCAAAACCTACTAAACAAGGAGAGATGGAAATCCCTTGCATGTAAGGAAAAACCACCGAGGAGAAATGCATAGCTAAAACCTACCGAACAGAGAGAGATGGAAAACCCTCTCAAATACATAGATAAAATAGATATTAGCTCTCATAACCTATCTCGGTTGTTTTGATTGAGAAACTCAAGGTCTGCAAATCCAATTGTATTGTATGTGCTACAAAACATCTTTATGGAGAGTTTGAAACGCTAAGGTTCTCAACATGCAAGTGAGACAATTGAAGCTACACAATGGAGCCTACATATTGACAATCTAAAGCACTCAAATGATGTGGCCAAATTTTACTTCGATAAGAGTTGGTCCCAGTGTAAGAATGAGCATGTTTAAAACACATGAATAAGATACTAAAAAGTTCATGTGTTTGTACATAATGAATCATATGCTCAATCTTACAGTAGGACCAACTTCTATTGGAGTAAAGTTTTGCCTCATCCCATACAAATGGAGGAATTTTTTTGTTAGCGGTTTAGATCTTAAATAAGTGGGCCCCAATGTGGATTTCTTCTCTAATACACTCATTTGTAAAGAAGAACCTAAGGATCCAGACTCCTTTTTTGCTTTTTGATCAGATGGGATGGCCAACTCTTGTACGACGAGTGTTGCTTTTCCTTTAATGGCACATAACTGCTTTTCAGAACCTAATCTCTATGCAGGGAAAAAAATTAGACTCAATAGGATGGGTCAACAAGCTATGCAGCTTGACCCTAACCTGGCCCGCTAAAAATGCAGGTTAGATTTTGTTAACCAGTGATCAACACATATAATGCGGGTCGCTTTTAGAGGGTCAAGTTTGGGTCGGATGTAGGTCAGGTCAAGATTTGCCACCTTTAGTTGTGCTAAGCTAAGCTCAACTCAGCTCAAGTCAAGATGGCTTGTTTAACTTCCAATCCAAGCTAAAACTCAGCTCGGCTCATTGACATTAGACGTGAGCATTTAGAAGCTCAAATATAACTAAATAAGATTCATAGGAAAATGATCCTGAAATATGAAAACTATGAATCCTTGCTAGTTGCATGGAATTGAGGACTCAAATAATTCCAAGCGCAGTTTTCTTATACTTTGTGCTAAATACTACTCTCATTCATTTTGCCTCTTTATCATTAGAAATGAGATAGAAAAATGGCAATCAACTAAGCAGAGGATTGATATTTTCTTCCGGAGTACTGCTCGTGGACAGCTAAATTCTCTCTCGATTTTCAGTTTGTACTTGTTTTTTCATTGTTGTTGAGTTCCCATTGTGCAGTGAAAAGAAAATTCCAAGAAAGTGCAATCGCAATTGTCAATGGTCAACCAAAATTTTAATGTGGACAAATTCCATGGAATTTAAAAAGATATGATTAGGACTTAGGAATCAATGTCATTAAAACTCAAAATTCCATGCCATTCAGGATCTAATAGCAAAGCATCACTGTTTCATAGAACTCTAAATCCAGTTTACTAACTGTTGACAAAAGCAGCAGAAACGTACTTGTCTACCACTTGGCATCAACAGCTGCGGAAAAACAATCAAGTATAGAAGCAGCATCTTTTTTGTACTGTTGCTCACAAGATGAATAGATTGAGAAGGGAAATAACTAAGAGATTAGGGATTTAAATGAGCTGCAAGTTTCATGAGCCTAGCAGTCTCAAAAACTAGCTGCACCTTCAATCTATGATACATAGTTATAACATGGAATTTTTGGATGTGGGAAGGACATCCCATCAAAGTATAGCAGGACACTTTTCCTTTGTTTTCTTTTTTTTTTTTTTTTTCTTTTTCTTTTTCTCTAGGGAGGACACCAACTCAAGCAATATAGCAGGACACGGATTTTACGCATAAAAGTTAAGTATTTGATATGATACAATACAGAAATGTTGTCCAATTTGAAGTATGTACATATCATAGACTATATTACCTTTTTAGGCACAATCCTGCAAGCCTATGATACCAGATACTTGAAAATAAACAATGTATCCATACCATATTGTATCACATACTTCATTCTCAAAATTTTATCACTCTGAAGAGAGTGGTAAAATTTTATCACTTCAAAGGACAAAGCTCTCCAAAGACACAAATGTACAACTGATATCTAATCATACTCATTTAACTTCATGTATCATCAGTTTAAGTTCAAAATCTTAAGTGTCCAAACACATTGCAGACACAACCTGCTCCACCATATGATTCAACAGTCCAAATTCCAAATTTCAAACCACAAAACACATATGAAACTGCAAGTGATGGTTCAAATTACAGTAAGATGGCATGCATTGCACAAACAAAAAATAAAGAGAAGCAAACAATCCCACCCACCTCAAAGAGCTCCTTATACTCCGGCGGGGCCTCGAGTCCTCCTTCGAGAAGTACCACTGCGCGACGGTCCCCGCAATCACATACACCTGAGCTTCCACAATCACAGCCGCCGACCATATCATCGTGATGATCGCCAGCGCATAATAAGCCGGTACCCAACCATCCTGCTTCCAAACACAATGATACTCAGATCCCCCACTCAATTTAGGCACAATCCTCCCATTCAACCTCGCAAACACTAAAAACACCACAATTGGCACGAAATACACAAGCAACCCCACGCACAAACACGGAAGCACCCCCAACAGCCCCAAATTCCTGGCGAGCGCCTCCGCCGAAACCCCAACAATACTCACAGTCAGCTCAATCCTGTGCCAATTAGCGGTAATAATCCACGCCAGGATCCCAATGACCAAGAAGACGAAAACCAGGACCAGGATCCGGTAGGGGAGCGCGAAGGAATCGCGACAGCCGGTGGAGACGGTGCAGGCGACGAACCAGAAGACATTGAAGAAGATGGGGACTATGATGAAGAAAGGGAGCGAGGCGTAGACAATCTGTTTGGTGTAATGCCTCAGAGACCAGAGGAGGAAGAAGACGAATGGGACGCTGAGAATTGCGGTGATCACGAGCGTCCAGATCAAATCCTTGACAAACGACGAAGAAGAAGAAGGAGGAGATGATGATGAGAATGAAAATGATGAGATTGTAAATGAGATTGAAGAAGAGGAGGAGTTGAGGACGCAAGAGGAAATTGTGGAGTTGTAGGAGAAGGAGGAGGATTTGGAGGAGTAGGGGTTGTGGTGGGCGATGGAGAAGATGCCGAAGGCGAAGGTGGAGAGGAGGAGGAGGAGGAAAAGGAGGAGGAAGGAGAGGTCTTGGAAGGGTCTGGGGTCGTGGTTGTAGAAGATGTGAGGGTAGGGGTTGGGATTGGAGTCGTCTTCTTCGGAGTTGTTGGGGTGAGAGGGGTCGGGGTCTGGAGAAGGGAGAGAAGGGAGGAAAGGTTTTGAGAGGAGGGGTTGGGTTGGAGAGGAGTCTGTGAGACTTGAAGATTTGGTTTCTTCGGCTCCGCTGCTGCTGCTGCCCATCGATCGGTTGATTCAGAGAGATGGATGATTGGTGATTTTTTATTTCTACAGTGGAAGAAGATGGCAGTGGAGGAGTTTATATGGGTTTGTTGCTGTTGTTGTTGTTGACTTGATCGTTTATCTTCTATGTGGATTGATGATTATCATATGAAAGGTGGAGAACTACAAGGATGCCACCTCTATAAACTTACCATTGAAGAGAATAAAATTGGCTGTTTGGGTAAATTACATGCACAGTGTAGAGAAGAGAAAGGTAAATTAAAGAGAAAATAAAAGGATGAGGGGATAAAAACAGGAGGAATTTATGGAAAAATACCCCTTAGATTGCTTGGTGCACAAAAAAAGACCTAACAGATTCTCACATACGGAAAAAGCTCTATCATCACCTTTGCATTTTTTTATTTTTTTTTTTGGCCATTTTGCCTAAGTGTCGATATTGACGCTCATTTATCTTAGTTGGGTGTCGATATCGATACTCAACACAGGTTTGTACCTTAGTCGATGCCCGTGTTTTCTTCCTCTTTTCTCTCCTCTTTTTCTTCTCCCAACTAGAGATGTCAAACAAGCCGGGCCGAATGGGCCACGGGCCGGGAATCCTCGGTGTGCCTATTTAATTTTTTTTTCCAATTAATTTTTTTCGCCTTTTGTTATTAGAATTAAAAATTAAAACACAAGCACGGAGAATGACAAAGATATTTAAGTGGTTCGGCCAAACTCGACCTACTCCACTAAAAAGAAAACTATTTGGATCTTAACTTCTTGAAGGTTTGTAAATAGGATCACCTTCAAAACCTTACAATCTTTTTAGAGAAGTTTATGCCTAAACTATAGAGCAAGTGATTAGATCCACAATTGGCAGTGTCAATGAGATTTACTCTAATAAATTTTGTTTGACTATGAGAAATTACAAAAATCTCTATGATACACAGATACTTCAAAATAGATAATATATCATACTTTATTTTACTAAAGTTGTTGTGAGACAGGATAAGAGTTAGGTGACTTAGTGTTATGTGAAAAATCCATATCCCTTCCATATAAATGACATAGTCAAGCTATATTTGAGCATTATAGGCTGTGACTGTGAGTAGACAATGAAAAGTTTGCGGGGGTAGAAGAAGATTTGAAAAGGCTTTGAGTTGAGATGTAAGATTTGCAAAAAAAAAAAGGCAAATAAACTTTTACCAGCCATTTTTTCCACTAACTTAACATTAGTTGGAATGGGAGGTGGATTGAGAAATGAAAACATGATATATGTAATGGGCGGGCTTGGCCGGCCGACCTTTCCATAGCATGCCATGACGAAACGGGCCGGCCGTGCCCGTTCCCTTGGCCGCCATGGGCTATGCCGTGCCGTGGGCCATTGACTAGCGGGCCAAGCCGTGCCAAAACGGGCAAGCCCGCCCTATTTGACATCTCTAGTGGAGAGAATAGAAAGGTAAATTAAAAAGAAAATGAAAGGAAGAGGGGATAAAATCAGGAGGAATTTATGGAAAAATACCCCTTAAATTGTTGGTGCACAAAAAAAGACCTACTAGCAGACAGAAAAAACCCACTCATCACTTTTGGGTTTTTCTTTTTTTTTTCTTTTTTTGCCCTTTTTGCTTTAGTGTCAATATTGACACTCATTATTCTTAGTCGGGCATCAATATCGATGCTCAACACAGGTTTGTACCTCAGTTGACACTCATGTCTTCTTCCTCTTTTCCCTCCTCATCTCCCAACTTCATTTCTTACCCAACTCACCATCCTCGACACCTCTATCATCCTTTTCATTCTTCCTCTTCTTCAATCCAATCCCTGCAATTTGCTTCAGATGTTCCTTAAGAGTCGCTTCGAATCGTAATCTCTGATCTTCTTCTTCACCATTTCTTTTCCATTTCTTTTTCCTTTAATTGGATCCTCGATCTCTCGCTATAAAGGGGAGAGTGAAGAAGAAGAATCTAGAAACGATGATAACCGAAAAAGAAAAAAGAAAAAGAAGGGGATAGAGATACCCTAATTGGGGTGGGGGAGATATGAGAGGGGGGGGGCTTAGAAGTTAGAAAGAGATTAGTTGAGGTGGTTGGAGGGAAGTGGGTAGTTAGCAGCTAAAATCGTAAGCAAAAATGCAGGTCTCTCGCAATCAACACCTCATACTCTCTCTCTCTCTCTCTCTCTCTCTCTCTCTCAAGTTGCTTGAGTTGAAAGGCCAGTAGTGTGCTGACTACTGGGCATGCTATATGGGTGTTAACAATGATGATGAGGTGTTGACCATGGTGGATTAGGCAAGAAATGGAGTGGGGAGATGAACAAAAAGGTGGGAGAAGAGGAAGAAAGAAAAAGAAGAAGACGACGCAAGTGTTAATAGAACCGAAAAGACACAAGCGTTAGTTGAGCCCAAAACCTTTCTCCGTCAGCCTGAAAGGCGAGAAAAATAAAAGCGATGGGAGGGCCTTTTCCATCTACGAAGATCTATTAGATCCTTTTTTGTGCAGTAGCCATCTAAAGGGCAAAAGAAGAAGAGGAATTTATAGAAAAACCCCTTAATGGCCCTCGCACCAAAAAAGACCTACAAGATTTCATTGAACGGTAGGGGTCATATGGGCTTGTTTTCATTTTTTTTAATGGTTCAAAGGAGTGTCGATATCGCCGCTCATCTTTATACATGAGTAAAAAAAACTAAGAAGAAAGGGATGAGACTGACGAGATGGTTGTTGTATTGGATTAGTTTTTGTTGCAGCCTCACCCAACTCAGCATGATATTGTTCGCTTTTGCCCACGTGCGCGCGCGGGGACTTGCCAAACCCGCGGAACCACTCCCGCTCGAGCACGCTTAACTCCGGAGTTCTTATAGGATTTAGGGCCGCATGGATTTAAAACTCGTTATGTTTAGTTAACACATTATTTGATTTATAAGCCCAGGGTCAGGACTTGAATATTTCCGATGCGGAACTAGTGGAGACTCACCGTTGGAAGTTCGTGGTTGACATGCTACGTCCCATGATTAATGGTGCTGCCCCGACCAAGTTCTCATAGTTTTTGTAGGTCTATTTGGATCAATTGATTAGAGATGGCTGTTTGGTTGACTAGAAAGAAAGAGATGGAGGAGAATGATGGTTGCAGGTGGGGTCGAAGAGAATGAGCCTAGAGGGATTGGAATGATAGCTTGGCTGGGTGAAAGGTCTAAGGTGGGTTTGGATTTAGTTGATAAGGTAGGGTTTTGGCTATAATGAAGTATCGTGGTAGGTGGTAGAGATGAAAATGACGATTAGTGCGTTGGGTGGTGTTTAAGTGGGTATAGGTAGAGTTGCAGAAGATATTTCATTTTGACTGGTTTGGAAGAATCTTTGAATGGGTTGAATTTAGCAGATTGTTTTTCACTTGATAAGGATGGAATGGTTTTAGAGATAGGAGTGGGTTTGTAAAGATAGTGCATGTCGTGGGTTTTGTGAGTGGTTTGCAGGTTTTACATAATAGAGATGGAGAAAGATGAGGGAGAAAAGGAAGAAAGAAGAAGACCCGAGCGTCGATATCGACACCCTCAATTGAAAATAATGTTGTAATGAGCATCGATATAGATGTTCAACTTAGCCCCAAACTTGTGTTGAGCGTCGATATCAACACTAAAGCCGAAACGCAAAAAAGAAAAAAAGAAAAAAAAAAAAAGAAAAAGGAGAAACGATGAGAGGTCCTTTTGGGGACTTTTTCGTGCACATGACATCTAATGGGTTTTTCCCCGTGAGATCCTAAAAAAAAAATCATTTTTACTTGCTCTTTTTTAATGCGTCTTTTCATGCGCAAGATACTGATCGGACCCCAAGTGTAGGGTGCGATTGTAGTAATAAAACTGGTAAGACCAGGTCGATCCACAGAAAGCAATGTAAACTAAGATTCCTTCTCAACTTGTACCTGCCCTAAATAAAATCTAATTTTAGCCTAAAATCTAGAAAAGTACATTCATCATTCCTACTTTAAATTAAAATTAAATATATTACAATCCAATTAAAAGAGAACTTCCTAAATCTAAAAATCCTAAACTAAAAACTAAAATTGCTACAAAAGAACACACAAGTTAGAACATCAATAATAAAAAGTACCAAAAATAAAACTAAGAAACTAAAATAGAAATAAAAGAAACCTAAGTTAGAAAGTTAGTAATGCAATGCATGCCATGAGATGCTGAAATTTCTAAGTCTAAAAAAACTAGTATGCATGACTGTTTTTATGCATGATCTTTCCTAATCTAATGCAACCTAAAACTGAGTTTAATGGTTGGGTTTTGAACTACAATGATGCATGAATCAAATAAAAAAAACGGAAGTGAAAAACGATTTAAAACGAATGAGATATGAGTGTATGAACATGACCTAAAAAAAAACTGTGCAGAAATTCTGCACACAGGTGGGTCCGACCAGCCATATTTGAGCCATTGGTTCACCATCTTTCCAAAGTTATTTTTGCTTGAAATTCTGGGGTTTGAAAATACACAGATCAAACTTTAATTTCCCCAAGTTTCATGGAAAAATAATGTGTTTTGATCAGGTTTCTAATTGCAAACTTTTTACACAAAATCTGTCATGAAATTCCTGCAATAAAGTGCTAATTGTGTACTTTATATTGGGATCCGAATTTCCAAAAATTATTTTGCTGAGATTATGGACTCAAACCTCTGATTTTTCTTTCTTATTCAATTTAAAACTCCAATTCCAGCAACTTATACATGTCTAAACTCCACCAATATGAATATGCATGCAATGCTAACTAGTTCCAACCATAAACTATGCACAAAATAAACATAAAATTGAATTGATCATAAAAATAAAGACAATAAACAAACATTCAAGAATTTAAATGTGTGGTTTTAACAATAATTTAAATGTATGGAAGAACATAAATTTAAATGTGTGGAAGTGTATTCTCCTCTTTCAAAAATCTTTTGTAAGCGGGGTCATAATTTGAATCATGCTCTTAGGGCCTTTGGGTCGTCAATCCAAACACCAACAAGAAAAGAAACATAAAACAAGCACCAATCACCCAAGGATAAGAAAGAAAAAATTGAAAGAGTAAGAAACAATTTTACTAATATGCAAAGTCTTACATAAGATATAAAAAATAAACAAGGACGATTACATACTAGGATGAGAAGCCTTTTCTAGATGAAAAACCCAAGGGGGTAGTGTGATTTCTGGCCAAATCTCATTGAGGACTTCAATGGAAAGAGAGAGAGAGGAAGAAGATGGAGTGTAGTAGTAATTCTAGAGAGAGTTGGTCTATCTTCCCCTGAGAGGTGATGGATGCTATTGCCTTCAATTTATAGATTTTGGTTTTCTTTCTTTCCTTCTTTGCTCCAAGTTTGTAGCATGCAATCTTCTTTGTATGAAGAGTCCCTTCCTTGGCCAACAAGTCTTCAAAGAAATAGCAAGGTGAGTGAGAGATTTTTTTGTGCTTTCCATGTGCAAAATTGCAATCCCGAGTAGAAATTATAGCACCAACTTCCAGAGGCCATATCTTCCTCGTTTTAGCTCCGATTGACACAATCTTGGGTTCTAAAGACATCTACTCGAAAAGAGCTTTCCAACGGTGTATAGATTGCACTAATCTGATGGCTGGATTAAGAGTTATGCCTATTTTAATCTTGCTGCCTCTGAAAAATCCGAAAATAAATATGCACATATGGAATGTTAATTGTGCAATGGGATGTGTGGGACCCATGTGGGCATCCAGAGAGATCTTGGGATCTTTCTTTCCTTGTTTCTTGACTCTCCTTCCATCTTTGGTTTGCTTCCAAGCTTCTTTGATTGGGTAGTCAACTCTTTTAGCTTACTTTCCTTTCTTGAATATCTTTCTTGATTTTTGAGTTTTCAAACTTTGTAAGAATTCGATCTTACCAAATCTGAAGTTAAATCACAAATTTAGCTTTTCATTGTTGACTCTTCAAACTCTTCAAAAATACCAAGATATGTGGGTCCACCATGAAAGATGTCATTCCCTTGATTTCTCTCACACTTCACCAATGTGGGTCCCATTCTTGATTTCTCTCACACTTCACCAATGTGGGTCCCATTCTTGATTTCTCCTACACAAATTAAAACGAATGGATTCAAGAATAATTCTATGCGAGGAATTTAAATGGACGATGCATGGGACCCTACGTGATGCACCCATAATAACCAACTTTCCAAAAATAAATCTCCAAAAATGGCAGGTTTCATGAATTTTTGCAAAAGTTGTGATTTTTTAGCAAATTATGCATGAATGCACTACAATGGACTCTAAATGCATAAAAACATGATTTGACATTAAATAAAGCTCTTTAATATCAATAAGCCCTTAAAATAGTCCAAAATGTGTATGAAAATGTGCACTTTTCAGGACTCATCAGATACAGTAGATTTTTTACTTACTCTTTTTCAATAAAAAAAAAGGAGAATTTTATTGTCATTTTTAGTGGCATGAAAAAGTAACTTATTGACTTTTTTTGGTAAAAGGAAGATATGATTTTTGAAATTTCGTATATTTTATTTGAGCATTTCTTTTTTTTTTTTTTTGAATTGACTCTTCACTTCACTTCATTATATATGTAAATTACCCAAACAACCCTTAACGAGGCTCTCTTCTCCTCCTATAATATGAAAATTTAACATCTCAAAGTAAATATCCACCAATTGTAGTCACTTGCCAATAATTCGATCTTAGATGAGTCCCGTCCTAATTGACCATTTCTGAACTAGTGAATAAAATGTTATAAAAACTTGAAGAGTATGTTTGTTCGCATTAAAATACATATGAATTGAATACATGGAAATTTACGGTGACATTAGCTTTATTAAATGATTCTTAAAGAGGTGAGAGGTGAAAGATATAATGTGGAAATGTACACAAGACCTTCACTTTTCTATGTATTGAATTGTTGGGGTGATGGTTGATGTTCATTCGTTATCTTCTTTTGATTATATTTCTCTAAAAAAGATTATTTTAGGCTTAGTTTTAAAATTTGTCTTTGATCTTCATCTTTAACCTTTTGTGGTATGAATCTTATTATTCAATTCAAATGTACTCTGATTCTAACAATAGACAACAAAACCCATTTGTTCGAATTGATTTCAATTCCTAAAAAAATTATGGGAAGATGGGTTCGATATACAAGTCTATGACAAATGATATGTAATGAGTTATAGATGAGACTCTAACTTCTTTACAATTTGATTTATTAAGGTTAAGGTTGAGTGTTCAATTTTCCATCTCCTCTTAGAGCATCTTCAAGAGACACTTCAAATATGGATATGTCTTTTTCAAAATAAAGGCTTATGTGGCAAAAAAATTCATATGTAAATTTGGCATCTCACTTGGGCAACTCCAAGAGAGATGTCAAATTATTATTTTATTCCTTTTTTCATTTAATCCTCATTTGCTTTATCCCAAACAGTGAAATTACAACAGACATCAGTATTATTTTATTTTAAAAAAATATTTGAAGTCTTACTTTTTGGTATTTCAAATTTGGCATACCAACCCCAATGTCAAATGCCATGTGGTTTTGGAGGTTCTGTTGGAGGCAAAGGGATATACCATTTACTACGTTGCTTGCTGAGTTGAAGAAATAAAGGGGCTGTTGGAGTTGCTCTTAGGTCCTTTTTATATCAAGGGGAGGACTATTTGATGACCGTCCGCGGATTTTGATATTTCTTTTCTTCGGTTTTGGCTACACTTTGGGATCCATTTTCTTATAATTTATGAGAATTTAATTTAATGAAAGAAGATTTTTCTAAGTAGTTTTACAGTAATTAATATCATGCTCAGCCAACCATTTGAATGACATTTAGGAAAGTGATATATGATTGAAATAGAGATGATTTTTTTTTTTTACTGAAAATAGAGCTGATTCAATGGGATCTTTTTTTTTTTTTTTTTTTGAAATAGAGCTCATTCAAATTCACTTTTGTTTTATAGATAGATTGCTTGGTATATCTCTTTTAATTATTAAAAAGAAACTTATCAATCTGTAAAGGTTATAACGGCAAAGTTGTGTAATAAAGTAAAAGTAGTTTGGGTGTCACATTATCAAAGTTGATGGGCAAAATTATCTTTAGACTTGTTTGGAAAATCTTATATAATTGAAATAGATTTGATTCAAACAGAATTTGTTTCAATTAGACACTTTCACAAGTAGATTGTTTTAGTATGTTTGACTCTTACATAAAAAAGCAAATTTGTCATATTATAAAAATTATACGAGGAAAAAAAAGTAAGAAGTGTTAATTACTTTAGACATTCCTACCTATTTGAAAATTTACCTTTTCATCTTTTTAGAAAAAAAATAGAAACTTAAAGCTGATTGAATCTCAAAACTTACAAAAGAGTTTATAATACCCAAAAGTTTTTAGTCAAGTAGACCGAAAAAAATAAACTTATCAAACACCACCTAAAACATTCAAATATTCATTTAATTTAGTTTTAAGTTAAATATGCCCAACTGTAAGGTTGTTGATTCTCAAAATAATATCATTTGGCATTTTTTATTATTCTATTCAACCATACATGCCATTCAGATTGCAACTAATTTTAAGTGACTTCAAATTCACAAATGGGTCCCTCTGCTGACTTAGCCATTTGTAGTACTCAGCTCGTGAACCTTTTAATGGCTGGCTCTTTCCAGTTGCCTCAAACCAATGGGAACTTTATAGAAAACAACGGCTGCTTTTGCCACAGAGGTAGGTGGCGACAGACATGTGCCCATCAACCCAACAAATATGAACTGCAATAAATATGAATTGGTCATGAGTGCAGAAAACTTGACCCACAAATCACAATTAAATGGGGTCAGAATAAGGTTGACCTATCTTTCTAAATATATTTAAATGGTTTGGAAATATTTTGGTACTCAAAATAGTTTATTTTTACACAATTTGGGCTTTTCTCAACTTGCAATGGAACTCAAATATAGCCTTATTGTTTGAAATGCATTGGGCTTGGCCTGAAAAATTTGAAAAATTTTATATAGTTTTTACATATGGCCCTCCAAATTTTCATAAAATCCCCTAACTACTATGAAAAGGCATTGTTTTTTTTTTTTTTTTTTTTTTTTTTTTTTTTTTTTTTTTTTTTTTAAGTATACTCCCCTCCAAAGGATTTTCTTTTTTAATTTATGCCCTCCCCCTCCTAAAAATAAACCCAAAATGAAGATTTCTGACGTCGGCCCTGACGTCATTGAGGTTATGTGAACCATTTGAGAAACTGGTTAATAGGGGATGGGGTTCAATGTGTAGACAACCCTAGTCAACTAGACCCTTTTTGCACCCAATCCGACCGAATCTGATCTATTTGCCACTCCAAATTGCAAGAAACATATATGAAGAAGATATAATCAACCTAGACCATCACCAGCAACTTCTAAGGCTACTATGTGAAATTGGCAACAGTTTATTTTATTTATTTTTTTATAGTTAATGGCTTATCTTTTTGCTAGAATTCCAAACTAGAATTATAGTTAAAAGTAGCAACAATAATTCCGTTGCTCTAAATTGAAGGGCCTCATTGTTGAGCCAATCACTATTCAACTTTGCATAGAGTAGAGTTCCTGCATTTGTTATTTCGTCCTAAAAAATTTTATTTGTAACTTTGCCTCTGCTAAGAGTGGAGGAAATCCTGCATTTGCTATTTTGTTAAAAAAAAACTTCTTCTACAACTTTTCATCTGTTAAGAGTGAATGAAATCCTGCATTTGCTACTTTCTCCTAAAAAAACCTTCATTTGCAACTTTTCCTCTATTAAGAGGGGAGGAAATCATGCATTTCCTACTTCACCATTAATAAACACGGGATAAAGCTCATTTTGCAATTTTTGCTCTGCATTGCTGCTTTGCCACTGATAAATAGGGCAGTAAAGCTCCATTAACGGCTTGAGTTATGAACAAGAGGTCTCACAGACAACGTTCAAATAACTTATCTAAAAATCAAGGCCTCAAAGGTTTACTCGTACAAATCTAGTGTGATGATGACTGATTAGGATAAAGTTAGGTTAGTGATTACAAACATGGAAGATTCAATGTTTAGAAGTTGAGCATGAGAATCTTTTAGGGTACATTAGGTTTTTCATTTATTAACTTAAGAATGGTCATGAAAAATACCAACTTTTCTTCTTCGGAAAGGGACTGAAGTAGAAATTCACATTTTTCCAGTGGAGCCATTTTGAGGTTGTCACATAATTTACTTTGAATGCAGCCTATTTTATGGAATCAATGTATTGAATGGATGACTCACATTAGAGAATATGAGAGTAATGTTTCTTGTAGGAGTGAGCACGTGAAGTGTGATTGAATCGTGCAATTAATTATTGTCAAATGGAATATATGCATGTGAGTTCCACCCTTCACAGATCTGTGCATGGCAAGTTGTCGTCCCAGCTATGTGAACGATTTGATTAAAGGAAAAAAAAATGTGATTAAAGCATTAATTAACAATGTTTCAGTAATAAATGATTCTCTTTTTACTGATCTTCTTTTCTCTTTTCTTTTATATGAGAGGAGTCTTAAACTAGCCTGGTCTAAGTTCTAAGATAATCCTAAGGTGAGAACGGCTCTTTATCCGAGTGATAAGGAGTGGTAGTTTTCATCTGTCTGCCTAGGGTTCGAACCCTGGGTACGCCACCTCTTCGTGCACGTGCGAGCTTCCCTTCCTACATGTGTGGGCTTTTTTTCCGTGTGTGTGGGCTCTCACTTGGATCCCAGCCCCCTTGCCTGGGTTACAAAAAAAGAAAATCCTAAGGCGCTCCACTTTCCATTTTTTGGCTAACTCAGCGATGGGGCTGAGACCTTAAGACTCATGACACAACTCACATATGTGAGGTGATGTGAACTTATACATGAGAAGAGAGATAGACACAACTCACAAATGAGAGGTGATGGAAACTCACATATGCGAGCATACATAAACACAACTCACTTATATAAAGTGATGAAAACTTACATATGCGAGGAGAATAGATACAACTAAGACACGTGAGATAAGAAAAACTCAAATAGGCAAGCGTGCTCCACTTGAGTGCGCAATGCTTCCTATTTGCTCTGCTATAAGACCTCCTTCAGTTGTCCTTCGTCAGCGTACTCCATTGTTGTGCTTCGCCACAGCAGCTCCATTCCATGCTCTGCCATTGCCAGTGTCAATCACTGGCATGGGGTTGAGATGAGTCATGAAACGCCCTTTTACCACTTTGCCTGTCTCGTGGTTCTCCACTTTCTAGTGACTGGGTTGTCCATTAGATGCACAATTTCCTCCCTGTCTATCATTAAAATCAGACTACATGAACAATTTAGCGACATTTTTCAAATGCCCATTCCAATGGTCATTAGTATCAATTGACTTAAATTTAGGGGAAGCTATGGATACATTGAAGGAGCGGTGGATTGAATGTTTGTGGTCCCCCCATTCTACACAAAATTTGATTTAATTACGAAGATATGATGAATATGTAATTCAATAGGATTTTCGAAAGAAAAGCTCCAAAATGAATAGTGACTAGTGTAATGAATTAGCAGCACAATAATCCATGCTCAGCAAAGGTAGGACCAGAATTTATGCATAATAAAATATAGCCTTAAATTATAGAAAGAAAACAAAACAATAAAAGGTTATCATGAAAGTACTTATTTATGTAATCTCAGAGCTAATGAGATAAGAAAGAAAGAGAAGAATTGGAGAAGAAAGGGAATGATGGAGTTTTGGATAGAAATGGAGGTATTTGAAAGTTTTAAAAGTGTAAAAGTGGGAGTAGAGGTGAGTGGTGGTTTCAAAGGTAGTTTGTATGAGATAACCGTGGAGAAAACTGAAAAGATTTAAAATCGTAACTGACGGTCAAAATTCAATCCAAAAACCTCCTGGCTTAATATATTTTAATGGACTACACGGGCACTGCCAAACCAGGTTATACATGGCATCAGAACATATAATTATAGAGGCAGATGTTGGAATTTACCATATGTGGTCCCACAACCATTTTTTTTTTTTTTTTTTTGAAAGACAAGACAAAAGAATTAAAATGTACAAAGAGTGGGGATAGCTGTTTAAAAAGTAGTTAACCTCCAATGAGGCATCCCCATTAATTACAAACCCACAACCAAGGAGAAGCAGCATTACAAAGTAAATAATTCATTGAGAGCCTCACATGAGATGCGGTTTAAATGCCTGACCATATTATTCAAAGTCTTGCTAAGACAATGATCTCGAAGAAATGCCTTGAAATTAAACATACTGAAATTGAGCAAGCTGGTAGACCACTTTACTCACTTTACTCACTTCAAAACAATCAACCCCGATCAACCCATGCTGATTGAGTAGGACCCATAAGAATCCTGAGCAACCATGTTACTCTTTCTGGAATTATCTAAAGTAGATAAGAAATGCGGCAAATGCTCGAATAGAAATCCAGATCCGATTGAATAATGCCATCTTTTGGTTTGTCTCTATCTCTCCAGAAAACTCCCACTAAAAATTGGTTTTAACGAATAATGGAGAGGCAACACCTTTCAAGAGCTTTATGAAGAATCCATGTTTTCACAGAAGGAATCGAAGGAGTCGGGTTCCATTGACTGGCAAAGTTGTTGGCAAAGAAACACCGACATGCACAGCACAACTCCTTAATTTGCTTAGAATATTATATAAAATTGGTGATGGGTGAGAAGTCTTGTTCTTAAAAACTCTAGTATTTCTCTCCTTCCATATATGCCAAACATAAACCGAAAAAATCTACTTGCCCAAGTATTGAAGATCAGGCGTATGAGCACCCAATCATCCAAGAATGGACAAAATCATATTAATTTGATGGAGAAGCACAAGGAACACAGCAGAGAATTATTTGAAGAAGCCCACATTATAAATATATACATCTTTAAAAGATAAGGTGGGGACCCTCACATCCATATCCAATGTCAATAACTTAAATGTGAGCGCCCCCACCTTATCTCTCATCGTAAGGTGAGAGATGCTCTCATAGGAGCATCTCCCATACATATATATATATATATATATATGGCAAGGTTCTCCTAAGCTCACGCTTGTGGGACCCACCCTTGGTCAATCCAAATAGACAAAACACACGACTGATCGTCAGCCCCGAGTGCAAGGCCGCGATTGTAGTAATAACTCGGTGAAGTCCGAGGTCGATCCACATGGAGTAATTAATTGCAAAACCTGTCATATTGAAAAACTAATCTAGCCTATCAAAAATCTATATAAATAAATCTCTATGAAAATAAAATTAAAATTTAATTACAAACCCAAATTAAAAATTACAATCTCAAATAATAAAAAAAAAATCCTAATTTAAAAACTGCAAAAACATAAAAGACATCAAACCACCAATTGCATAAAAGTAAATAAATCATGCATTAAAAATAAAAATTCATTAATAATATCATTGAGAAATAAGAATTAAAAAAATAAAGAATTCTAAATATTCTTATTATGGAAATCACAACGTCATATTGGTAAAATTAATAAAAAGATTGCAAAAACACCGCACCAAGTGCGTACTGTTCCTACCCACAAACACACGATGCCGATCCAAGGCGGGACACCTTGACCTCACTAATTGCGTCTTTTAAATTAAAGTAAACCAATAAACTAAAAATTTCCCAATAGGAATCAAAACTAAAAAAAATATATACATCCTTACCCTAGATCGAACACATGAAGAAAATATGACTTGCGCATAATCCCATCTTCAAGTCTTCAATCCTTTACCAATGGAGAAGTAGATGACTGGTTGATGATAGAGCAACAAAAGCGGCGTGACGGCGTAGAAATCCAAGTGGTGGTGTGCCTTAGGGAAGGCCTTGGATGAAATTGTGATGGAAGGATGAGATATGGAGAAAAATTAATGGAAAAAGGGAAATTATGGGTTGCTGGTCGTCCAAGAGGGGTGGAGATATGGAATGCACGTCCATGCCTATTTGTGGTCTTTTTATATTTTTTTGGTTTCTTGAGTTGCAAGGTTTTTGGTTTAGGAAGGATAAGTAGTGTGGGGTCCAAGTTGGATTAGGATTAGGAGAGTTTTTGGGAGAGTTTCAAGGAATTTTCCAGCTCCTTATCTTCTTGGATTTCTTAGCACAACATCCTATTTAAAGTAGGATTCTTTATATCTCATACTACTTTCCTACTTGGGCCCACTTTAGATTTAATTCAAAATTTGAAACAATATGGACAACACTTTTTTTGGACGTGTTTTATCTTGGGGACTTTGGTCGGAGGTCCCTCAACTCTTCACTTTAATGCAAACAGCCCACAAAAAAAAGTCATGCAGTCAAAGGTCCCTCAACCACATTCTCACACATGAAATGTCCAACTTGCCCTTCCATTGATTGTCCCCTTATTAATATAACGCCAACGAAAGTGATAAGAACCAAAAGAAAACAGTTTCGAATCTTCTCAAACAGGAAACCCCCGAAGAAAAAGGCGACGTTTCGTCTCCCTGATTGCATGCAGCGAAGAACAACGTACTTAGCCCTAAAAATTTCGAAAACTTTCCATACATTAACTGTTTCATTGCAAGTTTGTGTCTGCATCAAAGATTTCTTCGATTTCGTGGAGAAGAAATACAAGAAAGACGACATCCAAACCCTAGTTGCATGCGCCGGTTGTTTGACTGTAGAAGCGTCTCGAAAAGCTTAAACAATAGTTCAAACTACTGATTTCCATTGTAAGTTGAAAAATCCTTCCTCCTTTGGTATCGGAAACCCATATTACTGTTAATCGCAATTTGAAATTTCTTGTAGCGTTCTTTTTGGTTCCTCTTCTAATAAGAAAAAGGTTTTTAGGAAATGGCGAGGACAAAATCTTCCTTAGTTTTGGAACGCCAGAAGCCACAACAACAAGAAGTAGAAGGTATCCAAATAGTTTTTTCTTTTCCTTATACTGTCTGTAATTTTTATAGAATGTTTTTTAATATATTCGAAATGTAGTACCAAATGTCGAACAGTCATTGCTATTTTCTCAATTTCAACTTAATTTATCTTAGATTTTTGACAAATTTCTCTGTTCTTGATTAATTCCCCTCAATTAATCTCAGAATTTAAGTGAGTTTGTTTTACCTTTAAATTAACTTCAACTGATTTTAATTGAGTTTATGAGTCAATGACACAAATCTATGAGTTTATACGGTTTGAAACCAGTTGCTGTTGTTTTCATCGGATTTGTATACAAAACTTATCATTCTTTTTGTATACATGTAACTGAATTTATCTGTGTTCTGAGTGAACTTGAATCACTGTACAACGACTTTATCTGAGATTAAAGCAATTGGATATGATTTTGAAATGAAAATTTAGTATATCAAATTTATTTGAGTTTCCATCAAATTTATCTGTGAGTGTATACAAATTATCTAAGTTTTGTATCCAATTTATCTGACTTTATGTTGAATTTATCTGTGTTCTGAATGGACTTGAATCAATGTCTATTGACTTTATATGGCACTCAAACAAATGCATATGAGTTTGAATTGAAAGATAACATAAATTATAGATTTAGATAAACTTATGTCCCTATTTAACAGAGTTTCTTTGGCTTTCACTTAATTTTACTATATCTTATTGCAGTTTGTGACTTAGTAACAGAAATAAATGAATTTATTTGAGTTTCTAATCAATACTTCATATGTTTTTATCAATTATATACAAAGCTTATGCCTTCGTGTTTAATTTATCTGAGTTTCCATCAAATTTATCTGTGAGTGTATACAAATTATCTGAGTTCTGTATCCAATTTATCTGACTTTATGTTGAATTTATCTGTGTTCTGAATGGACTTGAATCAATGTCTATTGACTTTATATGGCACTCAAACAATGCATATGAGTTTGAATTGAAAGATAACATAAATTATAGATTTAGATAAACTTATGTCCCTATTTAACAGAGTTTCTTTGGCTTTCACTTAATTTTACTATATCTTATTGCAGTTTGTGACTTAGTAACAGAAATAAATGAATTTATTTGAGTTTCTAATCAATACTTATTTGTTTAATTTATCTGAGTTTCTATCAAATTTATCTGTGAGTGTATGCAAATTATCTGAGTTCTGTATCCAATTTATCTGACTTTATGTTGAATTTATCTGAGTTTCTATCAAATTTATCTGTGAGTGTATGCAAATTATCTGAGTTCTGTATCCAATTTATCTGACTTTATGTTGAATTTATGTGAGTTTATATTCAATTTATCTGAGTCTTCTGTAATTTATCTGTCTTATGTTTACCCTTATTTAAATTTTAAATGATATGAATCTCATTTATTTTACTGTATGCAGCAGGAAAACATAACAAGAGAAAAAGGGCACAGGATAAACAATCAAGAAATACACCAGTGAGTGTAGAGAAGAAGGCTAAAAAGACTACTAATCATTACCAATTCAGATCAAACTTGGTGTCAACTGTGACACTAATTCACAGTATAAAGCCATTGGTAACTGAACAGCATGTAGTTGAATTAAAGAAGACTCCTTTCTGGAACCTTATAGAGAGCATGTTGGACAGCAAAATCACAGAACAAATGTGCAGAAAGTATGACAAGGACATTATGTTGATCCTTGATACATACAACAACAAAAGAAGGCAATTCAGATTAGGAAGGTCCTATGTGCCCTTCACTGCAAATGACATTTCTCTCATATTCGGGATACCGAATGGAACAAGAACACTTGATTTGAAGTATTCAAAGAGGAAAACAACTGAATTCATATCTAGAAGATTCAATACCGGTTCAAGGGTGTCTGCTCCACAAATAAAGCAACAGCTCCATCTTGCATTAAATGGACAATCAGAAACTGACATTGCTGATGTTGCTAGACTACTGTGCCTGTATATCCTTGTCGTTATCTTTTTTGCAACCCACGGAAACACAATAGGATGGGCATACGTGGGTTACGTTGAAAATTACATGGATATGAAGCACTATGCCTGGGCAGAAGAGATTTCAAAATTTCTGATGGAGTCAGTACACAGCAGGAGCCGTGGTTCTGATAGAGTCATTGGGTGCCTTATTGCATTACCGGTACGACATACAACTACAAATTTACACATATGAATTCGATTATACAAATAATAACTGATATACATGCCTTTTCTGATTTTGTAACAGTATTGGTTGTGTGAGCATACAACAATAATCACCCCAAATGATTCAGTTCATTTGCCAAGGCTACTAAAGTGGAATCTAAGGGCAGTGAGTATGGCACTTCGGAAAAGGCCCCTTCATTCACTGCTAGCTACTGAGGTATTTTCTCAGTTTTTGCTATCTAATTTTATCTTAGTTTTTTAATCTAACATCCTCACCATAGCACTGTTACCAAATGCAGGTCCTAAGTGACGAATTAAATAGCACCCTTCTTGAAATGCAGCGATTCCAGCCATTGATAGAAAGTGGCATTCATGATGAGAGAGGCATCATAGATATAGAAGGAAAGGAAGAAGTATCAGAAAAAGAAAAAGATGAGATAGCAGAGACAGAGGAAGATAATAACAATGAGGATGGAGAAGGAGATGAAGAGGAAAGAGATGGAGGAGAAATGGAAGAAGGGGTAGAAGGAGAAAATGTAGATCAAGGAGAGGATCAAGGGGAAGGAAATGAAGAAAAACAAAATGAATTGGAAGAAGGAGGGCAGGGAGCAGAAAATAAAATGATTAAAGCCAACCAGCCGGATACAGACATAATGCAAGACACATTGGTCATATCCGAGTTGGAAGAACAGTTACAGAATAATAACAGTGAAGAAACAAATTACACAAGCGTTGCAACACAGTCTGTAACCTTTGGTGTAGAGATGTCTGGTTATGAAGAGATGTCCTTACAAACAGATCTGCTGGTTGCAAACATCTTAGCTGACATAATTGGTAGCACCAGCAACACAGTAAATGAGGAGCAATTTGAAGCACACTCTCAATCAGTACCCGAAGCTGGTGATACCATGCCTTGTCATAAAACCCAGTCACAATCTGCAGAAAACAGCAAGCTCAAGAGTCTTACCGAAGAGAGTGACAAGGCAACTTCATTAGTCATTCAATTAACCAATGAGAAGACAGAGTTACAAGCACAGATCCAAAGGATGGCTATTGAACTTGAAAGGATGTCGGCAGAAAAAAATATCATGAAAAAGCAAAGTATTGAAAATGAAATAAGAATCACCAGCTTGATAGTAGAAAGAGATGATGCTCTATTATTTGTTGACCAGCTGACAAGGGAGAAGAATTCCCTTGAAAAACAAAATATGGAAAGCAATCAGGCTGTAGAGGAGTCTTCTCGAATGGTCAGCTCCCTCAAAGAGCAACTGAAACATACTATGACTGTGTCAGATGTACAGTCTTCAAGAGCTACAAATGCAGAAAATGAAGTAAAGAGCCTGAAGAAAAAGTTGATAAATGTGGAATCAAACAACTTGAAACTGCAGCAGCTCTTGAAGGAAATGACAATCGATTACACAGAGAAGCGATTGGAATTGGCTCAAAAGTCATTAGATGATATCTTCGAGCCTCCAAAAAAATTTAATTCACAGCAAAAAGGGTCTATAATGACAGAGAAATCAGTGGAAGAAGCTGCAGCTAATCAAAACGTTGAAGGAAATATACCTGAGGTAATTCAGTTACATGTCCATGCATGTTTAGATAATTTTTCTTCAGATTGAATTCATGTTTTACTTGAGTAACTATCAAATCTATCTGACTTCTGTATGAAATTATAACAATTCTCATTAAATTTATCTGACTTATATGTGATTTTAACTGACTTTCAACAAATTTATCTAATATTATATTAAATTTATCTGACTTCTGTTTGAACTTATAACAGTTTCATTAAAATTATCTGATTTTTTCTGATTTTTAATTGACTTTCAACAAAATCATCTGACATTCTATTGAATTTATATATCCTTCAATAAATTCCAATTTGTTTACTTGTTTGATCAGATCATGTACTCTGACGCACAATCAAAGACAATTAAGGAGGTGAAACAATCCTCCATGGTAAAGAGAATTAAAAAAAGAACAGCAACAAGGAAAATGATCAACAGCTGCACCCTTCACACTCCCAAAAAATGCAGTCACCAAGCTTATGAATGCGTCTGATGTTGAAAAGCTAAAACAGATTTACGAAGCAGATGGCAATTCGTAAGTTACATACCTATGCAACTAATCAACACAGCAGCTGATTTAAAGAAACATTAATAAAAAATGTAGAATATTTGAGCACTAAGTCTAACTACATTTGCAGGGCGCTCGTTTGGGGAGGTGAGGGCACACATGCTGTTTCTTATGAGGACATAATTGCATTTCTCAGCAGAGCAGAAATGTCAAGCACCGTAAGCATCACAACGAAAAAACATTGACAAACTATTGCTTCATTTTACAAAACATAATATATGGTCCTGTTTCACACTAGATGCCTAACATTATCTATTCGGAATTGAACAGGTTATTGACTGCTACGCTGAGATGCTGTATAGAGAACAGGAAGAAATCCATGAGCAACTCAGTACAGTCCATGGGGAAGAAATGGTGCCTTCAGAAAAAGCATACTTCATAACAAGTTTATGCTGGGTAAGAGACAATAATTGTGCTAACCATGTCACCATATACTTTATTTTAATATATAATAACCAGTAACTAAACAAATCTTAATGTAGAAATTTGTTACTTCATCATCATCGGAAATGAGGGAAAAGATTCTGCACCCTCAGATCTCCCCAAGTAGAACTGCAAACCACAGATTCGTGCTTTTCCCCATGAATTCAAATGGAAAAAGAAAAGATGTTGAGCCTTTCCACTGGACACTGTTGGTGCTTGATCAGAAAGAAGGAGATTGGCTACATTACAACTCCTTACGACCAAGATCAGCTAAAACAGTCGATCATTACTTCGAGGATGCACGACTTCTGGTATGTCTCATTGACTTAGACATTATTTATATCATTGTCCCATTTTATAAACAAAAACCAAACCAAAATACAAATTTTTTTTCCCTTCAGAAACAATATGTGGAGAACTACAATTATATCAACGTTGAAGACACACAGCCATATGGAGCTCCATTGGTAAGCGTGGATGACGCCCCACAACAGAAAATGGGCTCGTAAGTGTAATTGTGCAACTACACTAATTTAATTGAATTGACAATGACTTATTTACCATCAACTAACAATAGCATGTCCTGTTTCAGGGTTGATTGCGGAGTTATCGTTTGTTATCTTATGAAGCAACTTACGCACAATCAAATAATTGTTTCAAAGCTGCCACAGCACGTCATTGATGGATTAAGGGCAGAGATAGCAAGCAAGTTCCTAAATGACAAACATCGCAGCTGGACAATTGAAAACTTCCATGCCAGGAAACAAACTTACGATGATGATTTCGAACAGCAATGACAAAACTACAGCCATTGCAGAAACAAGTTGTTGGAGAAACATTTTAGTGAAAACATTTGTATATGAAAGTGCCAAAACAACAAACTTGTGAATGCATTTTTTTTTTGGTTCACATGAATGTGGGGGAAGGAATCCTGTCAATGTAATTTTTACATTTGTGAACAACTGAATGATTTTAATTGTCACATTTGTGGATGAATGTAAAACTTCTTGTCAATCTATTCGTAAATAATTGCTATCCAATGATTTTATCTGAGTCTTGGTATAAATTACTTTGAGATGTGAATGAAATTATCTGAGTTCTGGATGAAATTATCTGAGTTCTGGATGAAATTATCTAAGTTCTGAATGAAATTATCTGAATTCTGAATAAATTTATCTAAGTTTTGAATGAAATTATCTAAATTCTAACTGCAGTTATCTAAATTCCAACTGAAGTTATCTAAATTCTGAATCAAATTATCTGAGTTCTGAATGAAATTATATGAATTCTGATTTAAATTATCTGAGATCTGAATCAAATTATATGACTTTTGAGTGAAATTATCTGAATTCTGCTACATATTAAGCAAACTCCTGCCATCGCTGTATCTAACTGTTGGTTCCAATTAATCTCAATTGTAATGCAATATTAATATCAACTTTAAACACTCACTATATGAATTATACACATTGGAAACAAATTACTTATAAAAGTAACAAGAAGTAAAACTTCATTAAACATAATATCAATTTGACTTATTATTCATTAACCAACGTTCATGTTGTAATCTATATACAATATTAGACTTCAACTGAAGTCAACATCTAATTCAATGAACTCTCAAAGAATAGGCTCCTTGCACGATTTCTTATTGTGACTGCAAACCCGACCACATCGCCCACATTTTATCTGCCGTGTGATCTCCCCTCTTGACAAGATCCTCCTTTTTTTTGGCCTACCAGCTGGCCGTTTAACCACAGGTGGGAGAATAACAGCTTCAGCAACTGTTGGCTCCGGCATTCCAACAGTTGGAATTGGATAAATCTGCTCGTCGTATGATGCCCTAAATGTATGAGTGTGAAAATAGTGATCCACAAAAACATTTAGGTCCTTTCCACTCTTTTGAATCGCAGCACATGCATGGGCACACGGAAAACCATTGATTTGCTATTGATAACAAGAACATATTTGATTAAAAATGTCCATAGTCACTGACGGGTAAGAGTGAACATCATAAACAGTTTCACTGGATCGGCTAACAGTCCACGTCCTTCCAAGCCGGATAGCAGCATCCAGCCTCTTATCCATGTCCGGGCAGATGACCGACTTCCATCTGCTAGAAACTTCTTTCCTATTAGCCATCTGATCCATTATTTGAACCCTTATTGTGTCAACCAACTTTGTAATTGGAAGACAGCGAGCTTCTCTAATCCATGAGTTGAAAGATTCAGCTGCATTCGAACACATCTCACCGTACCGCTGGCCCTTAAAATAAGCATTGCTCCATCTTTCATGAGGCAATCCACAGAGAAATCTGTCTATATTGAAACCACCTTCACGCCTCAATGACTGCAGCTTTGCATGGAAGGCAGCAATGGTCGGCGCATATGCACATTCCCGAAGCATCATAACCATTCTCTCTCTAAATTCATTAGTGTAACCACCTGACAACTTGTCCCTCAAATTTGCCTTCAAGTGTTGGAGGCAATACGCATGATGGGCAAAAGGAAATACCCTTGAAACACCCTCTATCAAGCCTGGATTTCTGTCAGAGATAAAAGTAATAGTGTGATCCGAAAAAATAACTCTCCTTAAGTTCTGCATAAACCATGTCCAATTCTCCTCTGTCTCTGAGTCCACCACAGCAAAAGCAAGGGGAAACAACCCTGTGGCATGAATAAATAAAATTTATATTTCAAATACTATTCAAAATATCAAAACATGGTAATCATGAATAAAATAAAGATGTCCATAATATCAGAAAAAACAGCCGTAAAACTTACTTGATTTCCATTCTTCCCAGTTGCTGCCAACAAGTTTCCCTTGTATCTACCTTTCAAAAAAGTACCGTCCAAAAATAACAGAGGACGAACATGATTAAATCCAGCCATTGAAGCATAGAAACAAACAAATAGACGCTTGAAACACTTAGTTGATTGGTCATAATCTAGCACAAAAAGGCTTCCTGGATTTACCTCCTTCGTCACCTTAATATACCAACGAAGATGGTCAAAAGATAGCGAGGAATTACCGTACAACTTATTTCTTGCCCTTTCGACGCCCCACCATGCATGATGATATGTAATGGTAAGCCCATAATTCGCCTTAAAATGGTGCACAACATCAATCGGTCTGGTGAGCGGCTTTTCACGGATATGATCGATTATTAAATCTGCAACTGTCTCAGAATTCATACGGCTGTTTTTTGATGTTCGAACTGCTGCACCACATGTATGCTCATTGTTTAATGTCCTGATGCAAAAATGGCCAGTCGACTTCTCAATAGATGCATGAACACGCCATCTGCATCCCATCAAATGACTGCGAGAGCATTCAGCTGTCACCCTCACCTTATCATTTTTCACATATACAAATTCAAAACCAACCTCAATTGAATATCTACAAAGGACACTTCTAAAATCTGCAACACCACCCTCAAACCTCTGCCCCACTTCTCTAATACCACTTGCCCAGCCCGAAGACAGTAAAAGCTTCTCTTTGTGTGTACAAAACTGTGGAAGAAGATCTGTCTCTATATCTATATCATCATACCCCACTATTGCTAGGTCATCTTCAGGTAATTCATCAGAATTTTCCTCTTGATCACCATCCTCTGATTCCTGCGATTCTGATACAAATACATCCACTCTTCCCAATCCCATTGAAGACGCCAACATAGACAAGCTCACTAGATCCGAATCACTGTCCAACAAGCACTTTGGGTGGCCAGGCAATTCGAAAGTCAAACAGGCCATGTTCACTGAAAGATTCTTCCACTTATTACAAACTTGACGCATCAGATCATCATACCTCATGCTCCCACTAAAATGAATGACGACAGTAAACATGCCATACTTACACAGAAGCAATAGCGGCTGTGACATCTATAAAATACAGAATTCAACAAATATCAAGTGTCATCAGCATTGAAAAAAGTATGCAGACTGTAAAACAGTCACATGTTCTGCATAAATTTATCTGGGTTTAAGCCAAATATAAGTAACATTATCTGGCTCTTCTCAAGAGAACTCAGATAAATTCATTACAGAACTCAAATAATATTTCCAGAACTCATACAATGTTGCATAAACTAAGTCTGTTTCAAATTCACATAAATTTCTCAAGAGAACTCAGATAATTTCATTACAGAACTCAGATAATATTTCCAGAACTCAGATAATGTTGCATAAAACTAACAAAAAGTGTGTTTGAAACTCAGATAAATTTGATGTTATGGTTACATAACTTTGGTTACATGGCTTCTTTCACATTGCAGCACTCAACACAATTTCTAAGTAATGAAAAGAAAGAAACTAACTAATAACAATGGAAGATTAATCAGTTTCTAAAATCTAAATCTATAGATTTGTTCATGAGTAACAATGGAAGTTTTTTAGATGAACTGAACTCATACAAATTGATTTGTTCCTGAAAAACAAAACTATCGAAATCTATACACGACGAAATGACCATAAGAAACAAAAATATTTAGATCTACAAATCTAAATAAAAAAACATTGCATAATCACTGATGTGAATGGAAGACCTCGCTTAACTAAAAAACGATAAAAATGCTTCTGCTTCCCAATCAATCAATCTACGAAACTATCATCCAATAACAACAGATCTGACAATGAGTATCAAATATACATATATATATATAGATCTATACATTTAAATAAGAACAATTGCTTACTCTCTGTTGTGTTTGGAAAACCTCGCCTACCTCAAAAAAGATGGTAGTCCTTCCCACGATTTTGCTCTGAAACCTGCTACTCAGGAAAACAAACTAGGAAACTGTAATACAATTACAAGAGAACTGCTTGCCAAACCATTTGATCTGTAATCTGCTTCGCAAACAATGAATCTTCAAAACTATAAGTCAGTCAATAGATCTATCTTCTCTCTCGTGTATTTTCTACATTCAGATTCAAGATCAGAATCGATTGCAGTTTGAATTTCAAAAAACTAGATTTTCGCTCAATTACAGGGGCATATTAGTAATAACTGATCACTTATGCTCTTAATTCCAGGCTAAATAAACGTGACACGTTGGGGACTACTACAAACACATGCTGTGACAGTTACAGGGGCAAATTAGTCTTAAAAAATGAAACCGTTTGGCTTTAGGGATGTCTGGCTGCAAACAGTCTAGCTGTTTGGACTACAACCCTTAAAAAGAATTTCCTTGGACTGCATGCTGTATAGATTACATTCTAGGGATCTTTGGCTAATTATCTCTTTTATCTTTGGAATGGGGTGTTGGACGTGTGATACTCTTTGAGAAAATCTTGGGTTGCAAGATTTCAAATCTTGGAAGCCTATCTTGATTGAAACCCAAATTATAGAGTTTTTAAGGAAACTTGGACTCTTTGGAAGTTATCTCCAACTAAAAATTGCTTAGCACATCCACCTATCAAGCATCTTCTTATCTCTTGCAATTCTCCACATGGGCCCACATTCTCTCATTGGAATTTATGCCAAACGTAGACGGGTCCCATGGTGCATTTGCTTCATCAATTCTCTTTCGCGGGCCCCAATTTCTGAAATTCCCTACAAAAATAAAAAATAAATATCAGAGTAATCTATTCATATAGGGAAGGAATTATGCAAGATGCGGGCCCAATAAAATGTCACCATTTTATCAAATCTTCAATTAAATCAATGGTGAAAATAAAATTCATCATTTTATTTGTAAATAAAAAGTTATGAGAAATTTATGACTTTCAATGCCAAAAATAGAGAAATTCATGATTCTATGTAAAAATGCAATTTTTCAATGAATTTTGACTCAGATTCAAACTTTGATGCCTCTAAACAAAAAATCATGATTTTCTACTAAAATGGTCCATGATTTGAAGATTAAGTCCTTAATTAATTCTAAAATGATGATGAATTTATGCATTTTTTAGGACTTATCACACCCCCCAACCAGCATTTTGCTAGTCCCGAGCAAAATATGCAAACTAGGGTAGGTCTTCTAGCCTAATCTAATATAATCTAAATGCAAAGACAAAAAGGAAAACACCACTTTCGCTGGTACTCTCGGCTGCATCTAGCGTATGCAGCAAGCCTTAAACCCCTAAGTTACCCCTAGTGGACGAGTTGTGCCTCGTGAGGGTTTGCAGTGAATTTGCCCACAAAATCCATTTACCTAAAAGTAAAATAAAATAAAAACAATGGAACATTTTTCAAAAGACAATTGTGTCAAATCGGATGCCTTGAATTCTTGAATAATCAAGATTTCAGACTTTTCAAAATCTGGTTCACGCTTTTCTTTTCAATTTTTTTTTTCAAAAATTATACCATAACTTTGGGTGCCTTGTGTAAGTGTATACATCAAATCAAAAACTTTAAATGATAATGCCATGAAAACAGAATTCTCTCTCATGATTTCCAACTTTCCTAGATTCGGGTTAAATACAAGTCTCCTCTCAAGGCTATTATGACGGCTTTCGCACTACTTTTTTTTCCAAAGGCCGCGAGATGCATCTTTTTTTTTTTTTTTTTTTGTTTTGAAGACTAGCATGTGACTGTGCAATGCCTAGGTCCCTTAAGCTTTCTAATTAACCCATGTAACGAGCGTTAGGCCAATGACTCCCAAAACAGATGTCTTTAGGGCACTAGGTATATAAATACCCCTACGGGCTTACTAGCTCGGGTTAAAAAGGCTACAAACCCAAACTAGTCACACAACTTTTTATTCTTTTCAGCACTTTTTTTTTATAAACACCTATTTGTGCATCCCTTGTCACCTTCTTTTTTTTTTTTCTTTTTTAAACAGTCCCCCAACAATAGCAGCCTTTTTCAATTTGCCCAAATTAATTCACTAGTTTTGGTTAGCCTAACCTTACCAATGAACCAGGAGAACTCATATGGCCAAATTTCAGAAAGTCATCTCTCTTTTTTTTTTTCTCTCTCTTGAAAGAACTCTGAAAATGACACTTGGATCTTTTTATCCAAGACTTTTGAAATGATGTACACGTGTTACTGTGAAAAACAAACTTCGGTATTCTTTTTTTTTTTTTTCTAAAAATTTGCGAACCTTCATTTTACTTCCTTCCAAAAATTCTGAAATTCAAGATTTCTAGACATCTTCGAATCATCAAGTTCTTTTGAAAAAAACTTTTTTTTTCTTTTTTCTTTTTTTTTTTTGAAGAAAACTTAAGCAAAAACGAGAAAAAAATTTGTCTTAAAATTGGACAAGTGTGCTTGTTCCCACCCCCCAACCTAAACTAGACAGCGTCCTCAATGTCATACATGAAATGTGAAAGACTAAGATGTAACATGAGGTGAAAATGTAAAAGGAGGAAAGGGGTAGAAAGCACCTGGAATAATGAAGCTTTCGCGTATAAACCTGTCCAATGTGAAACAAAGAACACAAAAACAAAAGGCAGGAAAAAAAAAAAAGAGAAAAGAAAAATATATATATATATATACATATAATGTACAAAGGTGTGGGCCACTGTCAGATCCAGTGCCCATCAATCCTGATAGACAGGATCGATCAGAGGAATTTCATTTTCCTCTGGAGGAACAGTCTCCAAGAATGGTTTTAAACGTTGTCCATTAACTTTAAAAGAGGTATCATTCGATGGATTAATGAGGGTCACTGCCCCATATGGAAATACTTCTTTAACAATGTAGGGCCTTGTCCAACGAGATCTTAACTTTCCTGGGAAAAAGATGAAGCCGAGAATTGTACAAGAGGACCTTTTGAGACGAATGGAATGACTTCCTTAATATCCGTTTATCATGAAAGGCCTTAGTCCTGTCTTTGTAAATTCTTGAGTTCAGATAAGCCTCGTTTCTCAATTCTTCTAATTCATTTAAATCAAGGGCTCTTTTCTCCCCAGCTTTATCTGAGTCAAAGTTCAGTTGTTTTATGGCCCAATAAGCTTTATGTTCCAGCTCCACCGGAAGGTGGCAAGCTTTCCCAAATATAAACCGGTATGGAGCCATCCCTATTGGGGTCTTATAAGCAGTTCTATAAGCCCACAAAGCATCATTTAGCCGCATTGACCAATCCTTACGATTTGGTCTTACTGTGGTCTCCAAAATTCTTTTGATTTCCCTATTTGAAACCTCTACCTGCCCACTTGTTTGAGGGTGATAGGGGGTAGCCACTTTATGTGTAACACCATAATTTTTAAACAAACTCTCAATGACGCAGTTACAAAAGTGAGTGCCCCCATCACTAATGATGGCACGTGGAGTTCCAAAACGGGAAAAGATATTGTTCAAGATAAACTTTTTGATTATTTGAGCATCATTATTCCTACATGGGACTGCTTCAATCCATTTGGACACATAATCAACTGCGACGAGGATATAATGAAAACCAAAACTCGGGGGAAAAGGTCCCATAAAATCTATACCCCAGACATCAAATAACTCGACGACCAAAATTGAGTTTAAAGGCATCATATTCCTTTTGGAAATGGAACCCAATTTTTGACATTGCTTACATGCCTTACAAAAATCATGTGCATCTTTAAATAACGTAGGCCAGTAAAATCTAGATTGCAAAATTTTGTGAGCAGTCCTCTTGGCAGAAAAATGGCCACCACAAGCATGAGAGTGACAAAATGATATTACACTATTTATTTCATGGTCAGGAATGCATCTCCTAATGATTTGATCTGGGCAGTATTTAAAAAGATACGGTTCATCCCAGAAAAACTGTTTCACCTCAGTGAAGAACTTGTTTTTATCTTGCTGCGTCCATTCTTTTGGAATTTCACCCGAAGCCAGATAATTAGCAATGTCAGCATACCATGGAGAATGGAAAAATGTGGCAAATAATTATTCATCAGGGAAAGTGTCCTGGATTGGTAAGGGTTCTAAAGTGTTGGAAAGGATAAGCCTAGAAAGATGATCAGCCACCACATTTTCTGCTCCTTTCTTATCCTTGATTTCAATATCGAACTCTTGGAGTAGGAGGATCCATCTGATCAATCTGGGCTTGGCATCTTTCTTAGAAAGAAGGTACTTCAGCGCAGAATGGTCAGTAAAGATCACAATTTTGGATCCAATTAAGTAGGAACGAAATTTATCCAGTGCATAGACCACAACCAATAGTTCTTTCTCTGTTGTAGAATAATTAATCTGTGCATTGTTTAAAGTCCTGCTAGCCTAGTAAATCACATATGGTTTCTTGTCCCTACGTTGCCCAAGAACTGCCCCAACTGCATAATCGCTAGCATCGCACATGATTTCGAAGGGCAGTCTCCAATCTGGAGGTTGCATGATTGGAGCAGTCGTTAACATGTCCTTAAGCTTGGTAAAAGCCGCTTGACATGCCTCCGTCCACTCAAATTCTGCTTCCTTTAGCAGAAGGTTACACAATGGTCTAGAAATGACATTGAAATCCTTTATGAACCTTCTGTAGAATCCGGCATGCCCAAAGAAAGATCTTACATCTCTTACGGTTTTTGGGGCGGGCAAATTGGAAATTAAATCTATTTTGGCTTTGTCCACTTCCAACCCTCTAGATGATACAATGTGGCTGAGGACAATCCCTTGTCATACCATAAAATGACATTTTTCCCAATTCAGTACTAAGTTCTTTTCTTCACACCTAGAGAGGACCTTAGTTAAGTTGCTCAAACAATCTTGGAAGGAATCTCCAAAAACTGAAAAATCGTCCATGAAGACTTCGAGAAAACGTTCCACCATATCACTAAAAATACTCAACATGCACCTTTGAAAGGTTGCAGGAGCATTACACAGCCCAAAGGGCATCCGTCGATAAGCAAAGGTACCAAAGGGGCATGTGAAAGTTGTTTTCTCTTGGTCTTCTGGGGCAATCTCTATTTGATTGTATCCAGAATATCCATCCAAGAAACAATAATACTCATGGCCAGCTACTCGTTCTAAAATTTGGTCCAAGAAGGGTAGGGGGAAATGATCCTTTCGTGTGACAGCATTTAATTTTCTGTAGTCGATACAAACTCGCCAACCTGTGGGTACACGGGTTGGGACGAGCTCATCATTAGTATTACAGACTACAGTGACGCCGGCCTTTTTAGGTATAACTTGGGTAGGGCTGACCCATTGGCTATCTGAGATTGGATAGATGATACCCACATCTAGAAGTTTCAAAACTTCAGCTCTAACCACTTCCTGCATGGTGGGGTTTAACTGGCGTTGCATCTGACGAGAGGGTTTTGCATTCTCCTCCAAATAGATATGATGTGTACACACAAGGGGATTAATTCCCTTAATGTCAGCCACGGTCCAAGCAATTACACCTTTATGCAGTTTGAACACTTCTAAGAGTTAGACTTCTTGGTCCTTGTCAAGGTGTGCAGAAATGACTACAGGAAATGTTTCATTTTCTCCAAGGTATGCATATTTCAAGTGAGAGGGCAAGGATTTCAACTCAGGTTTGGGTGGCCTCACCTGAGATGGAAGAGACGGAGTACCAGTTGGTACCAGCTCTTCAAAAAAGGGTTTGCCTACAGTGTTGACCATTTCAACAGTGCTATCAAAAGTTTCTTCACAAAGGGTCAAGTCCTCAACTGACTTATTGGAATCGGAGATCGATTTTTCAAAAGTTTCCGCTGTAAGAACACTGATCAAATCTACTTCTTCAAGGTCAATGTTATCATCTTGTGGTTGTTTGCAAAGGTCAAAAACATTTAACTCTAATGTCATGTTACCAAAAGATAGCGTCATTTTTCCATTCCGGCAATTGATTAGTGCATTGGATGTGGCTAAAAATGGTCTCCCCAAAATTACCGAAATCTGAGCATGAGGATCTGCCACAGGATGAGTGTCTAGTACAATAAAGTCTACTGGAAAGTAGAACTTGTCAACTTACACAAGCACATCCTCTACTATCCCTCTCGGTCTTTTGATTGATCGATCTGCGAGTTGTAGAGTAACTTGGGTGGGTTTGAGTTCACCCAGTCCCAATTTTACATAGACCGAGTAAGGTAGTAAGTTGACACTTGCTCCAAGATCAAGCAATGCTTGTTCAATTTGCTAATTTCCAATAATGCATGAAATTGTGGGGCATCCTGGGTCTTTGAATTTTGGGGGTGTGTCGTGCTTTAGAATTGCACTAGCTTGCTCAGTGAGAAACGCTTTCTTTTGTACATGTATCTTACGCTTCAACGTGCACAATTTCTCAAGAAACTTTGCGTAAGATGGGACTTGTTTGATTGCGTCTAACAACGGGATGTTAATTTTGACCTCTTTAAGCACATCCAAGATTTCCTGGTTCTGTATTGATGGCTTGGGAGGAGCTAATCGGTTGGGAAAAGGCGGTAAGGGCTTGAATCCCGGAGGAATTGGGCTTTTCTCCTTGATAGGAGGGACTTCATTTTCATTCCCTTCCTGATCTGAGGATGCAGGTTGTTTATTTTTTTCCAGATCAGGCTTTTCAATCTCTTTACCACTACGTAAAGTAGTGACAGCTTGAACCTGCTCCTTTGAATTTGACTGACCTCCTTGATGAACCTCATATTGCCCTTTTGGATTGGGCTGTGGTTGGGCTAGAAAAGCCCTCTTATTTTGTGCTTCAATCAATTTGTAGAGGTTCTGCATGGTGTTCTGTAAATTCTCAAAGTTTTGATCATGTTTCTTGTTGATGGACTCTTGATTCACCATAAACTTAGCCACAAGTTCATCCCAAGGTGTCGTTTGAGTTGTAGTGGGTACCAATTGCTGTGTGTTTTGAGCATATGTACTAGGAGTACCCCCATATTGATTTGACATTTGGCTGAAATTGGGCGGAGTAGCATTTAGGCCATTGCTCCAACTAAAGTTAGGGTGATTCCTCCAATTAGAGTTGTACGTGTTACCCAAAGAATTATTTAACTGCCGGTTGTATGTGTTAGTGGCATTTGCTTGCTCGTGAAACACTTCTTGAAAAGCAGGAAGTGTTAGACACTCTGAAGAAATGTGTTTATCACTAGCGCAGATGCCACAAACTATAGCAGGTTCCTTATTCTTCACAAATTTCAAGGACTCAACTTCTCTTGTAAGATAGGCAATTTTTGCTTGAAGATTATCATTTTCTTTTAATACATATAACCCCCCTCCCTTGGCCTGATTCGATTGCTTTATGGGGTCTATACCTTCAGATGTGTCCTAATTTTATGCACTATCTGCCAAGAACTGAAGGTAGGTCCATGCTTGAGTTGGGTTCTTTGCCATGAACTCCCCATTGCACATCATCTCCACGAATTGACATGTTTTTGGACTAAGTCCATCATAAAAGTGACCAATTGTATTGTGCAATTCAAATCCGTGGTGGGGACATGCAAGGAGTAGTTCATTAAAGCGTTCCCAACACCTATAATAAGACTCCTTGTCTTTTTGTTTAAAATTCATAATATTCCTCCGTAAGGTGTTGGTCTTATGTAATGGAAAAAATTTCTTCAAAAATTCCCGAACCATGTCGGACCATAGAGCAATCGAATTGGGCTGTAGGGAGTGAAGCTATGCCTCAGCCTTATCTTTGAGGGAAAATGGAAATAAACGAAATTTGATAAGGTCTTCCCTCACATTATTGAAGTGTAGTGTTGCACACACTTCTTCAAACTCTTTTATGTGCAAATATGCACTTTCCGATTCAAGTCCATGAAATTTGGGGAGAAGTTGGATTACACCCGGTTTGATATCAAATTGACCCGCACCTGCGGGTATAACCATGCACGACGGTGTGGCTTGTCGTGTAGGGTGAAGGTAATCACGTAGACTCCTAAGTGGTTGATTCACCTCTCCATTATTATTGAGTCCATTCCCATTATTGTTCCTAATTTCATCATTATCACTATGCTCATCAGCCATATTGGAAATCCTAAGAGAACCAGGAGATCTAGATTCGTAGAATTTAATCAAATTCTTGACAGGTGATTCCTTCCTTTCTAACCGATTTGAGGTGTCCCTCTGCCAAGAAGGTGAGGGTCTTTCCGTTTTTAGATTTAAAAGAATATTCCCAAATTCTTGCAAAGTTTTAATCTTAGAGAGTTTGATATCTCTAAGGAAAGTTCTCAAACTCAATTCTATGAAACTGGCCCGACCAGGTAAGTCCCCAGATCAGTGGTGGGGTCACGATGCGTTGCAAGGGTCCCGCTTAAAAACCACCTTCTAGAACAAGAGACTTGTCTCCCTAATCTAATGGGACAAGACTTGCCTAGACATCGAACCAATCAAGAAAGGCGGTTTGTTCGGCTTTCCAAAGAAATAACTAACCTTCTTAAAAAAAATTCCAGCAAGTTTTTAAGAGTCCTTTTAAATTTAAAAACAACTAAAATAACCAAGTTTCCAATAAAAGTTCTGAAATTTTCAGATTTAGGAAAATTTGGTGGCCAAAAAGCCGAATTTGCACGATCTAGGACTTGCCTTTGTGAGGGAAAGTTCCAGAATTTTTTTGGAAACTTTAAAAACCTAAAAATATATAAAAAAAAAACTGATTTTAATACACCTTAATTAATCCTAACCAGCAACTAAAAAAAAAAAAAATCGACCTAAACTAGTCCAAATTAGAACAAGTAAATAGGCAATTTTCTAAAATTGATGTGATTTTTGAAAAAAATCAGAAAAAATAATTTTTCAGATCTGGAATAGTCCAAATTTTATAAAAAATCAGAGATTAAAAATTCACTTTTTAATGCAATAGGGCTGGTCCAAACATTCCATGCATGCTACCCTTAGATCTAGAATGATTATGGAATAGTAAAGGCACACCCACAAAGCAATTAAAAAGATAGGTTGGAAAAATTACCTTAAGCGAAGAAAAACTCCCCGGCAACGGCGCCAAAAACTTGATCGTCAGCCCCAAGTGCAAGGCCGCGATTGTTGTAATAACTCGGTGAAGTCCGAGGTCGATCCACAGGGAGTAATTAATTGCAAAACCTGTCCTATTGAAAAACTAATCTAGCCTATCAAAAATCTATATAAATAAATCTCTATGAAAATAAAATTAAAATTTAATTACAAATCCAAATTAAAAATTACAATCTCAAATAATAAAAAAAAATCCCAATCTAAAAACTGCAAAAACATAAAAGACATCAAACCACCAATTGCATAAAAGTAAATAAATCATGCATTAAAAATAAAAATTCATTAATAATATCATTGAGAAATAAGAATAAAAAAAATAAAGAATTCTAAATATTCTTATTATGGAAATCACAACGTCATATTGGTAAAATTAATAAAAAGACTGCAAAAACACCGCACCAAGTGCATACTGTCACTACCCACAAGCACACGATGCCGATCCAAGGCGGGACACCTTGACCTCACTAATTGTGTCTTTTAAATTAAATTAAACCAATAAACTAAAAATTTCCCAATAGGAATCAAAACTAAAAATATATATATACATCCTTACCCTAGATCGAACACATGAAGAAAATAGGACTTGCGCATAATCCCATCTTCAAGTCTTCAATCATTTACCAATGGAGAAGTAGATGACTGGTTGATGATGGAGCAACGGCAGCGGCGTGACGGCGTAGAAATCCAAGTGGTGGTGTGCCTTAGGGAAGGCCTTGGATGAAATTGTGATGGAAGGATGAGAGATGGAGAAAAATTAATGGAAAAAGGGAAATTATGGGTTGCTGGTCGTCCAAGAGGGGTGGAGATATGGAATGCACGTCCATGCCTATTTGTGGTCTTTTTATATTTTTTTGGTATCTTGGATTGCAAGGTTTTTGGTTTGGGAAGGATAAGTAGTGTGGGGTCCAAGTTGGATTAGGATTAGGAGAGTTTTTGGGAGAGTTTCAAGGGATATTCCAGCTCCTTATCTTCTTGGATTTCTTATCACAACATCCTATTTAAAGTAGGATTCTTTATATCTCATACTACTTTCCCACTTGGGCCCACTTTAGATTTAATTCAAAATTTGAAACAATATGGACAACACTTTTTTTGGACGTGTTTTATCTTTGGAATGGGGTGTTGGACGTGTGATACTCTTTGAGAAAATCTTGAGTTGCAAGATTTCAAATCTTGGAAGCCTATCTTGATTGAAACCCAAATTATAGAGTTTTTAAGGAAACTTGGACTCTTTGGAAGTTATCTCCAACTAAAAATTGCTTAGCACATCCACCTATCAAGCATCTTCTTATCTCTTGCAATTCTCCACATGGGCCCACATTCTCTCATTGGAATTTATGCCAAACGTAGACGGGTCCCATGGTGCATTTGCTTCATCAATTCTCTTTCGCGGGCCCCAATTTCTGAAATTCCCTACAAAAATAAAAAATAAATATCAGAGTAATCTATTCATATAGGGAAGGAATTATACAAGATGCGGGCCCAATAAAATGTCACCATTTTATCAAATCTTCAATTAAATCAATGGTGAAAATAAAATTCATCATTTTATTTGTAAATAAAAAGTTATGAGAAATTTATGACTTCCAATGCCAAAAATAGAGAAATTCATGATTCTATGTAAAAATGCAATTTTTCAATGAATTTTGACTCGGATTCAAACTTTGATGCCCATAAACAAAAAATCATGATTTTCTACTAAAATGGTCCATGATTTGAAGATTAAGTCCTTAATTAATTCTAAAATGATGATGAATTTATGCATTTTTTAGGATTTATCAACGACCCCCTTGAATTACACATGTCCACAAACTTTCGGTGAAATCCGTATTTTCTAGGACCGTTGGATCGACTGTGTACTGATCTAAATAAACTATTGACCATTAAACTTTTGGGGCTTAGATGGAGATGATAGAAATCACGGTTGAGGCTGATATTTTGTAGAGAGGAGGATCCTACGGAGTCCTTGAAATCCCCCCATCCCCATCCCCATCCAC
Organism: Camphora micrantha; assembly: GCA_003546025.1. Classification (NCBI taxonomy): domain Eukaryota; kingdom Viridiplantae; phylum Streptophyta; class Magnoliopsida; order Laurales; family Lauraceae; genus Camphora; species Camphora micrantha. Next base: position 30,950,638 of record QPKB01000009.1, on the reverse strand, counting down.
ATATGGGTCTTCATGTGGGCCCCACCACAAACTTGAACTTACCTTCTCTTAAGCTTTAGCTTAGGAGAGCCTTGCTCTCTCTCTCTCTCTCTATATATATATATATATAGAGAGAGAGAGAAAGAGAGAGCGCGCAAAGCTCTCTTATGCTCAAACTTAGGAGAAAATCACATAAGCTTATGCTTGTAGGGCCCACATTTGGTCCATCCAAATGGACCAAGCACATGACCCCCCTAAATTACACATGTCCATCAACTTTTGGTCAGATCTGAATTTACTGGACCGTTGGATCGACTATATATCGATCCGAATAGACCATTGACCATTAAACGTTTGGGCCCATATAGAGATGATAGAAATCACGGTTGGGGCTGATTTTTTTACGGAGAGGAAGATCTCAGGGAGTCCTTGAAATCCCCCCAATCCCCCATTCCCATGTGGGTCCCTACCACACACTTGAGCTTACCTTATCCTAAGCTTGAGCTTAGGAGAGCTGGCCCCATATATTTATATATAGGGAGATTCTCTTATGAGAGCATCTCTTACCTTACTATGAGAGATAATGTGGGAGCCATCACATCCATATCCAATGCCAACAAATTAAATGTGATGGCCTATATATATGGGAGATGCTCCAATGAGAGATGCTCTCACCTTATTATGAGAGATAAGGTGGGGAGCTTTACATCCATATCCAATGCCAACAACTTAAATGTGAGGGCCCCCACCCCTATCTCTCGTATAAAGTGAGAGATATCTCTTATAGGAGCAACTCCGAATAGACCATTGACCATTAAACTTTTGGGCCCATATAGAGATGATAGAAATCACGATTGGGGCTGATTTTTTACAGAGAGGAAGATCTCAGGGAGTCCTTGAAATCCCCCCAATCCCCCATTCCCATGTGGGTCCCTACCACACACTTGAGCTTACCTTATCCTAAGCTTGAGCTTAGGAGAGCTGGCCCCATATATTTATATATAGGGAGATTCTCCTATGAGAGCATCTCTTATCTTACTATGAGAGATAATGTGGGAGCCCTCACATCCATATCCAATGCCAACAAATTAAATGTGATGGCCTATATATATGGGAGATGCTCCAATGAGAGATGCTCTCACCTTATTATGAGAGATAAGGTGGGGGGCTTTACATCCATATCCAATGCCAACAACTTAAATGTGAGAGCCCCCACCCCTATCTCTCGTATAAAGTGAGAGATATCTCTTATAGGAGCAACCCCCCCCCCCCCCCCCCCCCCCACACACACACACACACAACACACACACATTATATATATATATATATGGGATATTCTCTAAACTATCCCATTCTAAAGGGGCGTTTTCTCCCCTTTGGACTTATGCAATCAGATCATGCCATAATGCTATTACGAGTTTGGATACCGCCCATTTTTTGTTGTGAATCTTTCTAGCTTACGAGAATATAGTGGCATGTCTCTAAGTCCCATTTATGAAAATTGGAGAAATCTGTCAAATTAGATACACCCATCCAATACTATCAAATTAAATACACCCATCCGGTATGCCTTCACCTAATTTCACTCCAAGAGGAGTTGGGCCGACCATCATATTATGAAAAATGTAAGTTTTATATAGTGATAAAAATGACATTAGGCCTAAGGGTCCCATTTATGAAAATCCAAACATGTTAGATTAAATGGACCCATTTGGTATTGGCCCTCACCAAAGTTTAATCCAATTGGAGTTGGGCCCACCTTTAGATTTTGGAAAAAAATAAGTTTTTTTATAATGAACGATCTCATAGTGGACCCACCATCAGATTTTGAATTTCTCTTTTTTTTTTTCTTTTGCATAGTGAACAATCTCGTAGTGGACCAACATCAGATTTTGAAAAACGTAAGTTTTGGACAGTGAACAATCCAATAACGGACCTAACTACTGTATGATTGAAAGTTATGAATTTTTATGGATTAATGTGTCAATTTGAATTCAAGCTTTTGTGAAGGAGCAATATTTCATGTTGGCCTAGGATTTATTAAAAGGGGCGTTTGGCCGCAGATCCCTCGACATTACATTTTATTGCAAAAGGTCCACATTCTTTTTTCGTAGAGGCAAAGGTCCCTTTTCAAGTTATTAACAGTTAAAAAGTCTAAAATGCCCTCCTAGACATCCTTTCTGCGTTATTAAAAAATGCTAAAAATCAGCCTGTAAATTTCGTGAAGACAAAACGTCTCAACAAATATTACGGATTTCGGAGAAAGGGCGAATGTGATTCAACAAAGCAGATATCATCATATTGCATTTCTTCTTCTTTTTCTTCTTTTTCTTATTTATCATCTGATTCATTTTCTTCTTTGTCCGATTCATCTTCTTCTTCCTCTAATTCATTTTCTTTCAATCCAAACAAGAAGTATGTTGAATATTACAACATTTGCAAATAATGATCATCTTCAAATCCTAGCAGTCTGTATATCATAGGAAATATAGATAACTACATATCAAACTTAGATAAAATCATGTCTAGGTCAGACAAAGTCATATAAGTTTATCTAAGTTTGTTTTAAAACTCAAATAAATTTACTTCAAACTCAAGAAAATTTCGTAAAAACTCAGATAAATTAAAAAAAAAAAAAAAAAACTCAGATAAATTTCGTAGTAACTCAGATAAATTTCATTGTAACTCAGATAAGCAGCGGTCTTCGGGCAGAGACTGCCGTCTTTCTCCGGCAACGGTGCGAAATCAGAAATTTTCTCAAATCTTCACTGCCTCTGCCCCCACTCTGATTTTCTTTGTAACTTTCGGTCGTCTTCTCCACAAACTCAGATCTGTGTCTTCCTTGTCGGAGACCGTGCGCTGTAACAAAGCAGACCTCCTTTGTTCTGGTTCTGCATCAGTAACTAAGAGATGACAGTGTGTCGTCTTTCTTTCTCGTTGCCGATGAGAGAAATGAGAGAGAACCTTATCCTAAAATTGAGGGAGAATGGAAGATTTGAAATTTTAAAATTTAAAATTTATGCCTAAACGGTTGAATTGGCAAATTAGTCACGAAAATGTATGATGTCGCATTCTAAGGGACCTCCGCCTGTATTAATCTCATGTGCAAGGGACTCTAGGCCTTAAACGATAGTACCATGTACTAGAGACTTTATAACCCAATACTCAGGGATCTCTCGCTAATTTACCCTTATTAGCTAAATATGGACTGTGCCAAATATGTTGAAGGCATTCTATCTAACTAAAGTAGCTCTCTTTTGCATTTTCCCTAATAATAGCATTCTTCAGGTGTTGAAATCTGACCAAATTATCTTTGGAAAGATACTTTGATTTCCATTGATGGAACTCAAATCTCAAAACCTTTAATGTGATTTGCAGAAAGGATTCAGCATTACATTTTTCTATTTTTTTCTACTCGCAGAGTTATATACTAGTGACAGGAGGAAATTATGACAGTTTCTTAGATTTGCTTCTAATAGTACAATGCCAGATAAATTTGCCAAGAACTCAGATAAATTACACAAAATCTCTAATAAACTGGATAAAAACTCAGATAGATTTGTCAAAACTTAGATAATCTGAGTTTTTGGCAAATTTATCTGAGTTTCTGGCATAACTCAGACCAATTTATTTGAGTTTTTGGCAGAACTCAGGAAGGGGAATGATCACTTTGGTGTCAATGTTGTTCTCTTCTAGCTCACCGGCCAAGTAAATTATGTTGGGCATCTCTGGGAATTGATCGAGAGCCGGCCCTTGTTTATCATAGGTCCCTTGTAATCCTGTGGAATTATTAGTGAAAGGTGTCTTATGCGAGTCAAGTTTTTTTTTTTTTTTTGATGGCTACAAAGAGCTGAAGCATACTCTTGTTCAGGACGGAGGTTTTTTTTTTTTTTTTTTTAAATTTGGGAGGACAGAGAGTCGGGTGCCAAATGAAGTAGTGGTTATTAATAGACAATTTTTTTTTAAACAGTGACATACATTGTAAACTTTTGAAGGGATATACTGATGTTATTATGTTTCTCTTTTGAGTGGTTTCCTTTTCTTTTAAAATTACTGGACCATCTTGTGGTTACATTGAGGTGTTAAATTAAGCGCCATTGACCCAACTCTGTAGGCACAACCTGGGCTAAATATCTTGCTGCCTGCTACCACTACTATAACAGATGAAGAGACTGAAAAATCACTTCGACTTTAGTTATTCAAATATGTAAGTCTCTAACCTCTCTTCATTCTCATTTCACATCATTACAAAAAACAAAACAAATTTTATCTAACAGCAAACTCGGAAAAATAAGAAATTTATCTGAGTTTTTCTGAAAATTTATGTTAATTTCTGGTAAAACTCATTTGGCAAATTTATCTGACTTTTATCTGAGTTTTGCTAAAACTCAGATAAATTTGTCTGATGTCTGCTTTTGCTGACGTATATTGGGGCTTTTTTGTCTTTTTCACTGCCTCAATTTTATGAGAGGACTTCCGTTTGTACGATAAGTTATTGTGGACCTTAGTCTTTAAAATCAAATGTTCAGGGACCTCCGCCCAAAATCCCCTTAAAAAAAAGACTCCCATGAAACAAAATCGTTGTGCTTCCATGCACATGTTGTATGAATGCAATTAGCTTAAAGGGGCTGGATTACCTAGTTTTAAGGAGATAAGATTTGCTATCAAAGAAACTAGATAGGATATTTAGCTAGTTTCAAGGAGGAGATAATGGAAGTTGGGAATGGGCCATTAATAAGATTCTTAAACTAGATGCTTATGTTAGCATATAATTATCTTGATTCTTATTTCTCATTGGATTGTGTTGCCACGCCAGTACCATAGAGCTCTCCTTTAAAAAAAATACATATATCTTATTTATTTTTATATTATTTTTCTAATGATTGATTTTTGCAAGAAATGATTTGTGAATGATGTGTAGCAAGTGTGGAAATATACTTGAAAGTAAGTAAAATATACATGCCATTCTTTTTGTTGTTTTATTCTTTTCATTTTGTACTTCACCGTAAGTAAATTGTTCAATAATTTGCAATCATTCTTCTTCATTCATACATATATCTTTTTTATTTTTATATTATTTTTCTAAAGATTGATTTTTGCAGGAAATAATTTGTGAATGATGTGTAACGAGTGTTAAAAAAACACTCGAAAGTAAGTAAATATATATCTGCCATTCTTTTTGGTGTTATATTCATAGTGCGTTTGAATGAGCTTATTTTTACAGTAGCTTGCAAGAATTCTTTTTATGAGCAAGCACTCATCATTGCACTCTGTTTTTTCTTCATCCAAAGACATGTTCAGTCCGAAGACATGTTTAGTTACTACCCTATATTTCGTTTGTTAGTCAGGTGGCTCTGGTTTTCTCCACCCACCAATACATGTTCAGCAACATGATCTATCTTTTACCGTCACAGTTTAACTCCCCTTTACTAATAAAATACCACCTTCTTCTTTTTTGAAAAAAAAAAAAAAAACTAAATAAAAAACTATTTATTTTTTCTTCTCAATAACATTTAAAAAGATAAAATTTTAAGCATTATTATTAATTTTTTGAGCAAGGGCCATTGTTGCTAGTATGTTTAAAACAATATCCTTATATTTCGTTGTGTTTAATTTAAAAATCCCATATTTTGTATTTTTATATCCACCCATTACCTATAAAGGTGGGCTCCATGCCCTAAAAACTTAGGAGAGCAAAAAGAGGAGTTTTTAAGGATGTCCATGTGTGTGTATGTCTATATATATATATATATATATTAGGGAAGTTCTAAAAAAGGCCCCTTTCCACCCCCCTTTTTTTTTTTTTTTTGTGTCATGGGGCCATGTTGAGTCAATCTAGCATTTTCACACACACATTAACCCCTATGAATCGTTGAAACAGGGGAATGCTATTTGGGCCAATTGGCAAGCTCTACGTGTAAAAACTTATCTGACTATATTATTTAGGACATGTTTGTGTAGCCCATTTCCATGGAAATGGAGACAGTTTTCTGCAAAAATGGAACTTTTCATATGTTTGGTGCAGGGTTTTTTTCCTAGGAATCACTTTATTACCAGCTCAACATTTTCCTTCCTCACTATGGAAATAGACTTCCCATTTGGGAGGGGGGGGGGGGGGGGGGGGGGGGGGTGGGTGTTTCTATTTCCTCAGAAAACTTGCCCCCCCTTTATAAACTTCTTTTCCTATCCATTTCCCATCCAAAACCCTAGCCCCTAGCTCTGGAAAATCTCCTTCATCGACGAGCGACGAGAACTTCCTTCTGGACGGCAACCATTAATACTCTGTATTTCAATCTCTGTTTCTTTAGATGGGTTCTTTCTCTGTTCTATTATTTTATAGTTTTGGATTTCTGTTTATCACCTATCTGTGTTCAGGCGCACTAGATAATCCATGTGGATATTGATATATAGCCATATCTGCAGGGAATGTTATGGTGTTCTTTTGGGTTTTTTTTTTTTTTTGGTCAGCCAACTACTCCAATGGCTAGGATTAATCAATGGCTTTGTTGTTTTGTTTATCATTTTTCTATGTTCGGGCCCATTGGGTGATCAATGTGGATATTGATATAAGCCCCATATGTGCAGTAAATGTCATGGTGTTCTTCTATTTTTCTATTTTTATATTGGTCCTTTTTAGTCAGCTCTATGTGCCATATGGTGTTTGACAAAATGCCACTTTGTCCATGCATGGCTTCTTGAATAGTTAAGTTTTCCTTCTAACTGCAATTTACTGGGGAAATGTTATATAAACTCATTGCAAATGGATATCCCATTTACCAAAAAGGTAGATTTAATTTATGAATTGGTCTCTTTTCCTTTTCCATGGTTTAATTAAAAAATAATGGCCCATTGAATATTAGTTTTACTAGTGATAGATGGACCCGTTTGGATGTAGAGAAGATTACAAGCAAAGAATCCCCACTACGTATATAACTGAGGAAAAAAACTAGGAGTGGAGGTTATGTAGTATGAAAAATAATCACATTTCTCTGTTTGGTGATTCTCTATTGTGAGCTTTTGGATATGAATGGAGAAAACTATTCAGGACAAAACTGTTTTCAAAGATATTTCATGAACAAAATCTATTTGAATTGCGCTCAATGCTTTTACCTAAAAAGAAATCTGCTTAATTTTCTTTTTTAATTTGATAAGGCTTGAAGAAAAAATAAGTGGATGATGCACAAATGAGGCATACATCTTTCGCATTGAAATTCTTTAGTGAGGAACAACCCAGATTCAAGACTGACTATTATTCGAATTTTGCAGTGAGATGGCTTTTTTTTTTAATTCTTATAATTATTCACATTGATCAATGAACTGGCAATTCAGATTATTAGTGATGCTTAACATTTAAAAACATGGTTCCAATTTGATACCTTCTTAACATTTAAAAATATGGTTCCGATTTGATACCTTGTGCTTCATATAAGTCTTCTATCCAATTGCTCATAATTCATATTATTGTATACGTATTTTAATTTTTTAATTGCTCTAATTCTTAGTTTTGAAGATTAAATAATGCCACCTAAGAACACTTTTTCAGCATGTCTCATATTTGACTGCATTACTTTGGACACATGTTGCTTGTGTGCAGTTGAATTATCTAAATATTATTTTTGTGATGGTTATTGTATCTGTGATTTGATATTTATTAGTGTTGAACTGTTGTTTAATTTCAATGTGCTTGCATGTGAATGGATTAATAATATCTGTTGCCATTTATTTAGCATCATACCCATTTCTTAGGAGCTTCATGATTTTGTTGTAACCTATACCGGTGAAATACTGATTTTTCAGATTTGACATAGTGTGTGTGTGTGTGTATTCACATCCTCACTAAAATTTGTAGGATTGGGTTGCAAAATAATTTGGGCTGTGTAACTTAACAGTCATTAGTTTGCCATGAGATTCAATGTAGAATTTAAAGAGGATAATATTCATGTACATTTTGTATCTAAAAGCTCATGTTGAGGTTTGTTTAACTTCTACTTTTCAAAATGAATCTTTTAAATGATTGTTCTTCACCTCAAACCTTGTATCCGAAGTCCCAATAGTGATTGTAGAACTTCATAGCGTACAGCAAAAGGAAACAAGATACAAAACTAGCGCCAATTGAGAGAGAAGAAATCAAAATGAATCATCATTAAAGCCTAAATTCACAAGCGAAGAGGAGGATGGTTTATTTTCCATTCTGTAAAGAGAGAGAAGTTCTTATTTCCACCTTTCATAGCAGTAGTTCAAACATATATCCATGTTAGATCCATCTCATTTTTCTTAGATAGGCTACTCCTTTTCCAGGGATATCGAATGTTAAGAATTTGTTTTTCCTTTTCTTGGCTTTTTTGTGGGGTGGCCCATATATATAATAGACTATAAGCAGGTAATGCACATGTATGTTCTGATACAATCAGAGGATGTGACTTATAATCATTTAAATCCAGTAGATTCTTTACTTTGATCAATCCACTCCAAAAACAAAGGGTCGAAGGATAGTGGCAAGCATGGTCCCAATTCAAACTCAATCTGATGTTGAAAGTTTCAACATGCACAAACATATTGAGTAAAAAAATCAATTTGAACCATATACTAACCAACTTCTGCTCAGACTAGCTGGCAAGTTAACAACAATGAGAGAGGGTGGTAAGGCCGGTGCAACCAACATCTGTATATATCTCTTGTGTGTACATGCCCATTAATTCACATACTTTCATGGTCCCACAAGCCCATTTATTTTGTCCTAAATTTTTTTATAATCCATGATTTTATACATAGAAGTGTGAACAAATGAGTAAATTGAAAGTGAATTACAAATGATAATACCATCATAGTTTTATTATTTTTCCGCAGAAAATTGCCGCACCAAACAATAAATTCTAGTTTTCCGTAAGAAATCTGTAGCGCACCAAACAACATTAGCATCGAATTCATCAATAAAAAACTTTTTGCATCAAACATAAAATTTTGACTTTCACGGAAAAACTTTTTCAAAGTATTTAAAACTCATGGATTTTGCTGATATGACAATTTCCAATTTTCACATAAATTACATATACACAAACGTGCCCTTAGCCTCTCAACTTCATTGGAATGAAAAGAAAACGAAAGAGAGGGTCTTTTTTTAAATAAAAGAAAATCTTTCATCTTCTCCAATGAAAAGTGGGTTTCAGTCTCCAGTGGTTCCAGTCACGCCTCTTCTCTTTCGATGGATGGTGGACCCTACATCTCCCATTTCACAAAAGGCTTGGATCATCATGGTCGCCCAAAGGTCCACACTCAGATCTGTGGGTCTGATCTTCAATCGTTTGGTCCATAATCCAGTGGATTGTATTTGTTGAAATAGAGATCCCTGCTGCGGGAGGAACCAGAGGACGGGTTTCTTCCTCCATTAGTTGCCACTAAGAACATTTTAGTTTTGGTCCCCTTTTATCTACTTCATAGTACTTGTCCATCATGAATCCAAAACATCAAAGGAAGGAAACCAGAACTAAAATATAAAATCCATGACTCAAAACCAGATCTTGATTTATCTGCAATCCACAAAAACCCACTTACAAGTATATCCTAGAAAACCATATTATAAGGTACAAATCAAAACCTTAAAAACATCAAATGGAGGAAACCAGCATTCACAACTTCAAATGAACAAAACCCTCCACTTAAAATCCGATCCTTCTTCCTCTCCAATCCAAACAAACTGCATAGTGCAAAGCAAAATCCTAAAACACACTTCCAGACCTATCGAACAAGATCACCCTAACAAATCGAAAGGCACCAAATCCATCCACAAACACCAGTATGAATCAACTGGATTGTGGGACCCCATGGCCCACCTGAGCAAAGATCAAACCCACACATCTGAGTGTGGACCCTTGGGCGATCATGATCATCCATTCCTTTTGTGAAATGGGACATGTCAAGGAGAAGAGGCGTGCAACCATCCCATGGTTGTGTTGGATAAGACGAGGGTTTTTGTTTCACCCAATTTTTGTATTTGTGAAAAAGACCCTTTCTTTTTTTTTTTTTTTTTTTTTTAATTCATTCCAAAAAAGTAGTTGAGAGGTCCACAGGTGACCCGGCAATTTTTCCATGTGGAGCTTGCCAATTGCCCAATCAACATTCCCTTGTTTCGTTGAAACAGGAGCTCCATGCCCTAAAACCTTTTGGAGAGTAAAAAGAGGAGTTTTTAAGAATATATATATATATATATATATATATATATATATATATATGAACATGGCTCTCCTGAGCTAGAATAATGCTGGTCCCACAAATCAAAGTTGATTATATCTGTTGTTTGCATGATGGAATTGAAAAATCTAGTTTTGATTGGATTTATCTTGATTTTGGAGATGATCATCATGCAAAAAATTGTATAATCGACTTTGATTTGTGGGACCAGCCCTGTTTCAGCTTATGAGAGCTGACCCATATATATATATATATATATGGAGGACATTCATGTGCATCCATCCCTCACCATAGGGTAAGGTACACTTACATGGCTTTCCCTCTTTGCACATGAACATTCTTTTTCTGCATATTACCATATATGACTTTTCCTCTTTTGTACATGAATATTTTCAATTATGTAAGTGTCTCTCACCGTATGGTGAGGAATTGATGCACATGAATATTCTCGTATATATATATATATATATACACATATATACATATATTAGGAAAGTTCTAAAAAACGCCCCTTTTCTGCCCCTCTTTTTTTTGGTCATGGGGCCCATGTTGAGTCAATCTAACTTTTTCACACACACTATCCCTATGAATAATCATAAGTCTAAGTTTGACACTTATTCAACTTTTTCTCACTGTTGGATTGAAATCATGGTAAAATGATGTCTGTAAACTATTAAATTTTTAAATGCTTCCTTACTAAACTCTCTCTCTCATATGTGTTGGACAGTATGGACCCACACGTTTTGCCCACTATGCCTCAACAATTATTTCACACAGTCAACCCCAATCCCTTGATTTGCTCACGCATTTTGCATAATCGGAGCGCCATTTCCCCGGCTTTGATGGAAAAATCTAATCTCCAAGACTCTTATATATATGGATGTTGAGATCCATGAAAACACAGTAAGAAAGGAAAACATGTTCAAGAGAGATCTGAAAAAAAAAACCTCTGCTAGCGATCTCCTGCCTCATGTCATTATTTCCAATCGTGCACACACTAGATCCTTCAATATGCATGTAGAGATCTACACATATATGGCACACCTTATGATTAGGGATGTAAATGGATCCCTGATTCTTCGACTACTCGGAGGTTTCAACCCTTTAAAAATCGGGTCTGGGTCCTTATTTCGGCCCCGATAAGTAAATGGATCCGGGTTTGGTTCCACCTTGGTTTGGAACCATGGACCTGAGACCCTAAAAATCATATTTTGTAAATATCATTCTCTACTTAGATCCGGACCAATCCTGTAACGCCTCACCCCTACACGCATGCATGATATTGTCCGCTTTGGCCCATGGGCCTCATGATATTGTCCGTTTTGGCCCACGGGCCTCACGGTTTTGCTTCTGATGGGCCTCAACTCATCAAAAGGCCTCATGCAAGGTAAGGGTGTAAGCTCTACACCCCTTAAGGCGGTCACTTTCCTCTCTATAGGGCGGTCACTTTCCTCTCTATAGTTGATGTGGGACTCCGAGGCGTCACATTCCAACCCCCTTAAGGGGGCACGTCCTTGTGACCCACGCTTGAACTAGTCGAAAGTCGGCTGTGATACCATTTGTAACGCCCCACCCCTACACGCATGTATGATATTGTCCGCTTTGGCCCACGGGCCTTACGGTTTTGCTTCTGATAGGACTCAACCCATTAAAAGGCCTCATGCAAGGTAAGGGTATAAGCTCTACATATAACCCCATTCACTTTCCTCTCTATAGTCGATGTGGGACTCCGGGGTGTCACACATCCCATATATGGTTCTGGTTCTGGTTCCAGTTCCGGAGCCAAGAAACCGGTTCCAATTCCACTTTTTTCTTAACGGGGTGGACCCGGAACCGGAACCAACCCGTTTACAACCCTACTTATGATAGTTGCACTGTACAGACTTGACATGTAGCCATAAACTCCTTTTATACTCTACTGTGTGGCATCAGCACACATATATAATATATACTAAATTACTAAAATGTTGTTTGCACCCAATATTTGAAAATGACATCTCGCTGCATCAAACTGTAGGAAATAATTAGATCAAATCTCTTCTATAATTCAAGTTGGTATAAATGGCTGTCTATTATAAAATAGGAACATGATGGATTAGCATTATTACAGCTCAACTTTGGGTTTCTCCACATTGAAGCCCTTCTCCACCCATGCTGCATAGCCTCCTCCCATGTTCTTTACGTTCTTGAAATCCTGCCATTTCAAACACAAGATAATTCTTTCACCTTTTGTTTTTCTTATACCCCTAACAATAGATATTAAAACATAAGAAGCCTCTTTCAAACTATAATTGAAACCGACTTACAGCGCTGAGAAGATCTACAGATGCTTGCAGTGATCTGACTCCACTTTGACAACCCTTCACATGTTCAAAATTTAAATGTTAGATGCAATTAAATGTGTTTAATGGTGTCAGCCTTTCCCTAGTTCCTTTAAATTCCAACACTTTAATCCTTTGTAAAAGGCTTATTTCTAACTTTGCATGTACATGTTAATATCATCTTAGGTGGAGCTTCTTAGATTTTCTACTATTGGAGTGATTCACACTTTACTTCTGATGCTCTTATTCTTAATTCTATTATTTGTTGTTACTAGACAAAATACATAGATATAGCAGCCTCAGACTGCTACATCATCTGTAATGTAACTGTTCTAGCCCATACTATAGTGGGTCCAAAGCCATGATAAGCCATGATAGGAAATCATTTTGGCGGGCCCTGCAACATTTTTAGTCCAATATGGACCTTACCCGAAACTTCTTATCCCATTGACAGCGAAATAAATCATGCTGTAAGAATTTAGTGTATATACTAACAAAGGTTAACAGGATCTGAATTCATCTAGCAGACTTACTGTAGATAGGGAATATAGATTGAAAAATCACATAGATTGGAATATCCAAAGTCCCGAGCCTTCTTTCACATGATCATATTTTGAGGAAAATATAGCCAGTCATTTCTTTAATTTAGGAGAATCATACACTGGTACAATGGCTTTGGCCTTGAATTTGCACATGCCACATGGGCCATGGTTAGGTGGTGAAGATTATTGTTCTAGTCTGCCATGTGATGGATATATAATTCCTAGCTTAGAAAATCATAACCATGTGAAAGTTCAAGGGCCATTTTGATGGGCAGGTTGGGAAAGAACTTTCCCTATGAATCCTCTGCCCTTCTTTGGTTCTTTTTGGTGGGGAAAAGTGAGGATCACTGGTGTAGTTTCTTCTGGTGAATATACTGCACTTTGAGGAAAGTTGTTTCAAACAATTCATCTTTCCCTGCAGAATAAGCTCTGCATCAAACTATAAAAAATTTGTGCTGGAAAGTCGAGATATTTTCTATAGTATCTCAGAACTCTCCATGTTACACAAACATGCCCTGTTTTTCCTCTCCATATCTTTTAATGCTTTCTCCACCTCCAGTTTTCTCCAGTGAACATATAATAGGAGCCTATTTTCTCCATCTAGAATTTCATCCCCTAATTTCACTTTCACCATATGCAAATGCCTCTGGCCTTTACATAAAAACTGAGTTTAAAAAAAAAAAGAAAAAAAAAAAAACAGATAACAGCAATCAAGTCTGGATTGGCTGCCCTCCCAGTTCTTCTAACAAACAAAAAAACCTCCCAGTTCACAATGATGTGCCCAACACTAACAGATCCACACTGTTAGATTAGAACACAAGATGGGTTGGACACTAAAGTTTTTTCTGATCAGAGATACCCATGTTGGATTGTGTGAAAAAGTGAGATCAGCTAAATTCCAATCACTTGTTTCATGCATCATCAACCTAGCAGTAGTAGTCACTCTAATTAGAAATAAAATTTGAAAATTTCAATCAATAAGGAAAGCATCTAATTTAACATTTGGTGTCTATGAAATTGAGATTCAACACAATAAGGGCCATTTTGTGGAACAGCCTAGCCAAAAAAGAAAAAACGAAGTGAACCATTTGAACAAGGGACAAACTAAGAAGAGTTTTAAATTTGTGAGGTTATATGATGAGTTTAGTGAGTGTGAAGGGCTTGGATTAATAGAATTCTCCATGTCGCCCTACCTAACTGGTCATGGAGATTTTGAGGACTTCGCTTATTTAAGGTTGGGATTTGAGGTTAATGGGTATTACAAAATAGTGAACTCTCCTGTGGAAAATCCCCAAGTCCATATCCTTATGTGGGAATTATTGAAAAATCCTCGAAAGCTTTTTTAGTGGAGCCTATTTATTAAAATCTAAAGGGCTTAAATAAAAAAAGTGGGCCCCATCAAATCAATCTGGATCTGCAGAATCAGAGGATCCAGAATGAAACTCACAAGTGAAAGTCACATAATTATTGTTTGGCATTTTTTATATATATCAAAAAGAATTTGGGGCGGGTTTTCAACACAAGTGAGGGAGAGCAAACCCACACCTTAAGCCAAACACTTAATCTGATAGGCCTCACTTCACATGGAACACAGCCCACAGATGGTTAAGATTTTCCTGACTCCCATATGATGAATGAGATGGACATCTAAACCATATGAGCAAATGTATACAAAGGGAGAGGAAAACAAAGGGAAGGAAACAAAAGGAGAGGAAACCCAGACTTACTGACCCAGGAAGAGCCCCAAGTACATACAAACATTCAACATAAACCTGACTTTCCTGACCCCACTTAGCCACCCTATGGGCATTTCATGGCGGTGAATATTATTCTTCTCACTAGTATGTCACATAGGAAGCTTCCAAAAAAATAATTTAAAAATAATAAATCACATAGGAAGCTTCCATAAAATAATATAAAATAATAAACAACTAGTCTAACTTGATGGGAATGTGCTAAAAAACTGAGCCATTCCAAATCCTCTGAGGTCCAAAATCAGAAGAAATTCATGAGTCTCCTCAGTAGAACGCACCAATGAAAAATCTAAATATCATATTATATGGGATTTAGACAAATCTCGGCCCAGCAAGAATCCTTTCCACTGTTAGATTGATCAATTATGAAATTATACATGAATTTCTCATATTATTTTATATATGCATTTTTATAAGTTCTCAATCTGATATTGAATCCAACTCTTATTGAATTGAGATTTGGCTGGCAACCATGCAAATGGGTTCATTTGTTTTTAGTGGCTTGGATGAAATTGTACCTGATGTGCACTGGGCACACGCTAACTTCCACCATTAGATTGTCATGACTCACCAGGAGGAATAAAAAAAAAAGAAAAAAAGAAAAAAAAACAAGAGAAATGAAAGGATTTGATAAAGCAAAATACCACAACAATATGATCATCCTTTTGGCAAACGGAGGAAACCTGCTCCAGAAATTCTGGGTTCTTTACTCTACCTGAGAATTGAGATTCCCCAGAAAAGATAAATTAAAAAAAAAAAAAAGTGGGGAAATAAAATTAAAAGGATTAAATAAGTAAATAAATTAATAAATAAATCCTACCTTGAGGTGTGCTGAACATGTAGGGAACATTCAGAGCATTCTCCAAATGGCCTTGTTTGAACTCTTCAGCCGTCCTATATACACCCACCCAAGACCCAATATTTCAATCAAAACAAATAGACCCACCAAAAATTCCACCATGAAGCTGAAATTGAGGAAAAAAAATTACTTTTTTTGAGAGGTCCGGATCCCTTTTTCCATCCAATCCTAAATCAACAATTGTGTAAAATCACTTCCTTGATTTTCTCATTCCAAGAAAGCAATTTAGATGGTGCATTAGCTTGGCATAAGATTTTACATAATTGGCGATTTAGGATTGGATCAACAGTATCTCCGTTTCTGCTAAATAGGGAATCCAAACTCCTTTTTTTTTTTTTTTTTTACTACCCACCTCACATCCAAGTAAAGATGGCTTGAACGGATGAGATCTTTAGCAGCATGGACATCAACAGTCTCAACTGCATGAGATCTACAAAATGGAAGCAAAATGAGGAAACAGATGCAGATGAACCAAGCATTTTTACCCATCATGAGAGAGAGAGAGAGAGGGTGAAAGAGAAAAATGGAAATTGACCCTGTTGGAGCAGCCATGAATGGGGCTTTATGCAGGAGTTGATAGATCCTCTCCAGCTGCGGCTTTCTCCCCCTGTTTCTCTGAGATTGTTGGCAAGAGACCTGCGTGTTGCGGGCGCACAGGTATCGCCATTACGTTTGTTCGTTTTGACTTTTGGATGATAATGTCTAGTAGTCCGGGGACTACTGAAATAGATGTTTGTTTTGTCAGTCTAAAGACTCTAAAACCATGTTGCTAGGCTCTCAAATGGTTAGGTGGACCTGATCCAGATCCTATCTGGTATGGACCCAATTTTTGGTGCATTGGGTTGTACTTGTAACTGGGTGTAAGTAGGAACCAAATTTATACATCAAGTGTAATGTGAGTAGAGTTGCAAATGCTATCGGATCTTTCAAGCATTCAAAGTCTCCAGTTCTGAATAAAGTGGTATCGAACCTATTTTTGGATCCATGAAAAATTTGGACCCAATTTCAGAGTTACCTACTTTATGTATTTTGAGTGTGTGCGTGTATTTAGGAAACTGTGTTTAGAGCATTGGACAATCCAATAAAGTGATAAGATTCTTTAATTGGCTCATTCCTCTTTACATAAGCCTTGTTACAAAAATCACAAATGCCAGATGATATAACTCATTTTGTGTGTGAGATCTCTTTTGACAACCATCAAACCTTTTAGCTACTCATAGGATGTTTAGAATACCATGACAAAATCCTACATCTTGGTGATTCTAGGCCATGGCCTAATTGGACCAACTCATCAGATCTATGTAACTTCAAAATTGGATAAACTAGTCATATTACAATTAGGTGAGATTTAGGAAATTTGAGTTGACACCAATGTAAATCTTTTCTGCTACATCTAGTAATCCTTAATATGATAAAAAAGAAAAGATAAAAATCAATAAAATTGATAAAAACACAAAAAAAAGAAACATAAAATAGAAATGAAAATCCATAGACACCGGGAAAATTAAAAGAGCTCATCAAAAATGAAAAAACAATAACAAATAAAACCAAGATAAATAATAATAATAATAATAAAGTTCCTCTCTAACCAACTATTTTATAATTTAATGCATTTGGAATTGAAAAATAAAAAGATGAAGGAAAGCCAGCTTATCTTTCATGCTTAAGCCCTTGCCAATATCTTTTATATTGCAACAGATCCAAGTTTCCTTGGGAAGACAGATAGAGATACTGGCTTCTTAGGAGCTTCTTCAGAAATTTTTTCTGTTACTGTCCAAGAACACACCAAAATTTATGTGGTTTGCTGGTGTGCCTACTTCCAATGCCTTGAGAGCAATTTCCAACTTAGGTCTCTCAGAATAATTTGACTTCATAACCCAAAGAATATTTATATACTCGGCTCAAATTACCAAACTAGTAGTTCATGGCGTAGAGAACATTACATTTTATAATTGGGTTTTGTCCATTAACTCTATCTTCTTCTTTACCCAAAAAAAAAAACCCTCTATTTTCTTATGACCTTGATTCATTATTAACTGATGGATTGCAGGTTCTCTGCCCTGGGTTTTCTTTTATTATCTCAATGTGGTTGTATGTATGGGGTCTCTTCATAAATTTACCGATCAGCTGCAAAATTTTATTGGTGTAAGGACTGTAATCCTATGGTAATTAGTGTTGGCAAATTCATTGTAAATTGGATAAAACCTGAAACTTAATTTACAATTGTATTTTTAGTTGGACTGCCCAAGAAAGAAGGCTACATGTCGAATCTAATAGAAACCCGAAGTCTATTTCATGTCAAACTTCAAGAACTACTATTTTGCTATTTTGAATATTTTGGAGTTCTGTACGGATTTGAAGACCTACTTCTATACAAACTCTTTGCAATGCACAAAATTCATCCTATATAAAGTCATCATCTCTCTATTCTAGGGACACATCTCTCACAACTAAAGCCTAGAACTCCTAGAGAGATTCATTGGTGCTCCAGAGCAATTTTTCAAAGGTGCTGAAGTTCAAAGCTTTGGAGATTCGTTCATGTACTTCCTTATAGTAGATTCATCTTGAAGAGGCATTCAAGGTGGTTAGCTCAAGCATGGTGGAGGTGTACAATGAGTAGTCGGCAAGATCAAAGCAATCCTTAAATTGTGAGTACTTCTTGTAACTTCGATTTATAGTGCTTGGTTCATTTGTTGGTATAGAAGGTAATGCATAGATGGTAAGGCCCGTAGTTTTTTTTCCGAGTTGGATTTTTCCACGTACAAAAACGTCTCCATTTCTTTGTGGTGATTGCTTTTTAATTGACTTAGGTTAATTAAATGGATTGAAATCTAATAGAGATAGGAGGTTCTTTCAATTGGAGACAATTTTCCAATGTCTCGGTTGCTAATTCATCAGTTCCTTTTCTGTTGAACATGAATCATTATCTTCACTGCATGGTTGATTCCAAGAAAATTGGCAAAACGGCAAAAAAGTCACATGAGTGTTAAATTGGGCCTGGTTCCAGATTTTGGCCAGGACAGTGAGTGTGAAGGATGTATACTGTATACTATTCAAAGGTGGGCCCAATTGGGTCCTCGTGGAGAAAACTTCTTAATATAACTTCTTATTGGGCCAAGTTCAATATTCTCAACATGGATGAGCCACATTTAAGACTCGCATAACACACTGTAAACAATGCTTTTGCATCAATTAATGTCATCAATGTTTCTTTATAACGTTGGCTACATGTTAATTTTATCTTCCTGCCTGTCTATTACAATATATTGTGCTAAGGATGCCCATGTTTTAGATTGTACATAAAGATCTATGTCAGGCCCAAACCAGAATCCGGGCTGCCTGGGGGTTGGACCTGAAAATAATTTCTTAAATATAAGTGGGTCATAGTCAGACTAACTTTTGGCTCGGATGGTTCAGCCCGACCAAGGCCATGGGTTGAATTCCAAGTATCGAACTCTGACCCGTGTGGTATAAAAATGAGCTGGTTTCATAGCGTAATTGGATCCAATGCCAAATTACTCAACCCAAACCTGGGCCTTAGACGGTTTCAAGTTAATGGATGCTTACTATTATCCACATCCAAATTAAAGATCAGAACACGAAATTACAAACGATGATCTAGATCCCTTTCAGACATGATCTGCATAAACCATGAGAGAAATCTGATCATATCAAAGTGTCTGGATCACACTAGTCAGTAAGCCCAACATGGTAAATCCAAGGGCCCATTTGGGTTTTTTGAAAACCCAATGCAGGTAATTTGGTTTATAGGTAAATGGACAGCTGATGTATTTTCCTGGATAAAACTCGAGTTACCCATTAATAGTCACAGTTGTTTTAATCTTTGGCATGGCCAAGAGTTACAAGCAACAACCTGATGATTTCAAGGGAACCCAGTTCAAGTATACAAACATGGCACAAAAAGGTTTAGAATGCTGTAAAAATTGTTCTTGCAAAAGAAATATAAAATGCATTCTCAGCTATGATGCACGGATACTTTAAAATGGGCAACGTATCGTGTCGTATCGTATCCGATACTTCACTTTTCATGTGTAAAATCCGTGTCCCTGCCGTGTTTATGGCATGTCCTTGCCGTATCCATGCCGTATCTGGGCATCATAGATTCTCAGAAACATGTATTTCTCTTCATTACAAAAAAATCAAAGAACTAAAGAATTAACACGAAGGAAGACACCAATGAAGCCAATTACAATTGGACATTAATCTGCTTGCAAACCCAAGTAATTAAAATTACAACCAAGACTCTTGGACTGAAAATTAGACAATGTAAGAACAAAAGAAATAAGCAAAATCTCTTATGTACAGAAGTGTGATAATTGTTAAGCGCGCCTTAAAACTGAAAACAAGAAGCAGGACTCCTCTGAATTCCAAGATAATCCAATTTCATCGCCTGCCTTCAATCCCCTCCTTACCACAAGTTCTGGGCGCCAGCCTGATTGCATCACATACATCCCGTTAGACGGCCAACGACAGATTACTACCCTGTGCTCAGAGAATCCGGAGTCTGCATCTTTTATCAGGACATGAAATTTCTCTCCCTTGGAAATACTTTGCACCTCAACTTGGTTCCAGTGAAAAAACAGAGTGGCAATGTGATCTTGATTCAACAGCAACCTGCAGAGATGGCCGATGTCGCTCGTCGTCAGAGTCTTGACTATGTGCCACACCGGTGGTGGTGGGGGATGCTCATCCTCCAATTGTGGGCAGTCATTCTCATTCTGCAGCTCGAAAAAATCTATCTCTTGCGGTTGCGCTTGCCGAATTGGGCGTCGAATGATTTTAAAGTACAAGGATGGAGCGCTTGAAACTTTTTTACCTTGCATCTCTCTTTCCCTGACTTTGATGCCAAGAAAGTCATAAAAAATAACACGCTCCATTTAATTGATACTGGTGCAGTCCACTTGAAGGAGAACAAGAAGTCAAGAATGAAAGAAAACAAATGGAATTGAAGGAATTGGAACAAGAAGAAAAGCAGGGGAAAAAAAGAGATTACAAGAACTGAAAAATCAGGGAAGAAAGTGGAAATCTCAAAGAATTGAATGGGACGTTTGAGAAGTGTTGATGAATGGAGAAAATGAGATGGGATTGTTGTATTTATAATAATGATAGTGATCAGATAGTTTGTTAGAGAACTTTCTATTTCCAAATTCATTGAAGTTGAAACAGATCTTGCAGATGGATTCAGTTTCCTTTTCCTTCTCTAACACTTCCTGCACAGATTAGTTAGAGCTTTCTTGCATAGGAGTTTTAAGTTTAAACTACTTGAATCTTGAAGTTTCCTCTGGGAATTAACGGTCAGAATGAGAACTTTCTATTTCCAAATTCATTATGGTTTTCTTTTCTAACTTTCTCAATGAAGCTGAAACAGAAATAGCAGATGGATTCAGTTTCCATTTCCTTCTCTAACACTATCTATTTCCAAAGAGCTTTCTCGCATAGGAGTTTTAAAGTTTCAACTTCTTGAATCTTGAAGTTCCATTTGGGATTTAACGGTCAAAACGAGAACACCCACATCAGGGAATTATCCATTCGATCTGATCTGGGCCCCTTCATTCCTAACATAACTTCAAATCTCCAAACAAGAGTAGGGGCGTCACATAACCTCTCTAACTGCTTTTGCATTAGGTTCCATTCTTCTCACATGACCGTAGCACTAATGAATCTTGCTTCAGGCCCGCTTGCTAAAAATCTGAACAGTTGGGAATTAATGTTCCTCTCTTCAATTGACTCCCACCAAATTTCACTTCAATAGGATGTTGCTCGACCATAAGATTGATCACACCACATAAAATATATAAATAAAATATTATTTCTTGAGAAATCCATTTATTTATATGTGTTGAATTTAGTGGTGAGCCTAAATCTCACTGAAGCAAGATTTGGCAAAGGACGATACGAGATGAGACATTTATTTTGAACGGTTCGGATCTGACTAATTCATTACAAAAATTTCTTTTGATTAGTAGAATCAGAGGATCCCGCGGGTATGTCCAAGCTAAAGTGGCAGTAACCAGTAAGCTGACCAAATGAGCCCTACTATCCAAAAGACGTTTGGTTTAATTAGGAGAAATGATCAAGCCCAATGAGTAACTGTAGTCCGACCCATCTAATGGGCCCACTTTGTGTACCTAAGTAGACTGTCCAATTTGTAGACGAACCCCTTCTTGTGTGACCCACTTCAGTGACCTGTGTGGACTGTTCAAATTACAGTCCAAACAATAATTAGTGGTTAGGGATGTTAGTTGACATCCAATTTCTGGGTCATGATGCAGTCGACCCAAAAATCCTAGTATGGACCCTTTATTTGGACCAGATTGGTGTCCAGGTCTGAATCCAATCAAGTTCATAACCAAATACCATTACCCAACTGATGTCCATAACATTATATGATTAAACAAAAAACAATACATTTGTATAGTTTTCTGTCTTGCTTAGGGCCTATTTAAAAATATTTTAACAAGATACTGTCTATAAAAATAAAACTTTAAATATATATATAGGGGGATATTCAAGTGCATATATGTGTGGTGAGGGATAGATGCACTTGAATATTTCTCATATATATATATATATATATATATATCTTTTAAAGCAAAAGAAATATGGGATAATCTTTATCAGCCCTCACCCAATTGAGATTCAGTAGGAATATGATGCAAAGCAATTCTTCCACAAGATCACGAATGAAATGATGCCTAATGTTTATATGCTTAGTGCGAGAATGTTGGACAGGATTCTTGAAAATATCAATAGCACTTTGATTGTCACAGAAGACGGTCATTGTTTCTTGCTCAATTCCATAATCCTGTAGCATCTGTTTTATCCAAAGGAGCTGTGTGCAACAGCTTCCTGCCGCAATGTATTCTGCCACAGCAGTCGACAAAGAAGTCGAAGTTTGCTTTTTACTATGCCAAGCAACCAGATTATTTCCAACAAAAAAACATCCTCCAGAAGTACTCTTTCTATCATCTACACAGCCAACCCAATCAGCATTAGAATAACCAGCAATGTTTGTGTTGGTGTCTTTTGACATCCAAATTCCTTACTCAACAGTTCCACCAATGTATTTAAAATTCTTTTTACAGCATGAACATGAGACAACTTTGGTTTCACTTGATATCTCGCACAAACACCGACACTATAAGCAATGTTAGGACGACTAGCAGTGAGGTAGAGAAGACTACCTATCATGCTTCTGTACATTTTCTTCTCAGTATCGGATCCATCAACATCAAGACTGATTTTGACAGTAGTGCTCATCGGAGTCCGAGCATGTTTTAAAGATTGCATTCTAAACTTTTTCAGCAATTCCCTGGAATATTTTGGCTGAGAGACGAAAACACCAAAAGGAGTTTGCTTAATCTGTAAGCCCAGGAAGAAGGACAGCTTTCCAACCATACTCATTTCAAACTCTCTTGACATACTTTTAGCAAACTTTTCAGACAAAGATTCAGATGTCGAACCAAAAATGATGTCATCAACATAGACATGTGCAATAAGAATATTGTTCTTGTCCCTTTTGATGAACAGGGTCTTGTTAACACTTCCTCTCAAAAACCCATTTTCAATCAAAAAGTCTATAAACCTCTCGTACCACGCTCGTGGTGGTTGCTTCAATCCATAAAGAGCTTTTCTCAATTTGTAAACATGAGTTGGAAAATGTCCGAACATAGGGGACTATGGAATGGATTCTACGCGGGCTGAAGATGTAATGGAGTGTGCGATGGAGAGGAAGGGCGTGAGGTGGGTGTGAGTTGCAGGTTCTACACAGGGATGGATGGGTGGTGAGAACGGAAGAGAGAGCCTGGGAAGAGGATGTAATCTGCACATGAATGGGGATAGAGAGGAGAGCTTTTGGAGGGTGAGATATATGATTTAAGGGGGTTTAGGGGAGAGTCCAGAGATTTTGGACTCTCCATCCCTTATTTGAGGTATGGATCCTCTCTGTGTCTCTATTCCGGTCTTCTTTGAGACGATCGGTAGCTAGGAAATGATCGAATCTGATCGTCTTCTTCACTACTTGCAGTGGCCTGGCGACAAGTACTTGGAGCCTATTGAAGACACACCAGTACAAGATAGTTCAAATGATCGTGGATTTTTTGTAATGGGATTTGTAGAGCATGCTGTTCTCAATCGAAAGATTGCTTTCACTCAACAGAACATGATGTACTATAGATGCAGATTAGTTATCGACCTCCACATCAAGCAACGTGAATTGTATGAGAGAATGTTGAAATCTTCTGTGTGAGTTAAGTGTTTTGAGTCATGGTTTGAGTGGAGAAGACATTGTTAAAACGTTGAGGACTCTGTATTATGTATAAGTTTGTGTGATTTAAATTCTCTGATAGAAATATTTTTGTTAATGTATATGATTTCGAATGCTCTATTTAGATTGGAAGTGACTTGTTTTGACAATATTGACAAAAATTACCAAACATGTTGCTAATGACAAATACAATGCTATTGTGGCACAGCTTTAACAAATGAGAACTTGTAGTGTGTGGTTGATGTTGACAAAAATGGAGCTTCTAAATGTAATGTGTATTTTGGAGCTTCTAAATGTGGTTGGAAACTGGTTATTTTTTGTTGTATATGTTGGTGGTGCAAGATTAAAATTGCCAAACATGTAATTTTATGTTGATGTCGATGAATCTTCTGTCGACGTTAACAAATTCACAGGGTCACTCATGGTGCTAACTGAGCGTTTTTTTTTACGTTAACACAATTTTATGTTGATGTCGACGAATCTTCTATTGACGTTAACAAATTCACAAGGTCACTCATGGTGTTAACTGGGCGTTTTTGTTGACGTCAACACAATTTTATGTTAATGTCGACGAATCTTCTGTCGACGACAACAAATTCACAGGGTCACTCATGGTACTAACTGGGCGTTTTTGTTGACATCAACACAATTTTATGTTGATGTTAATGAATCTTCTGTCGACGTCAACAAATTCACAGGGTCACTCATGGTGCTAACTGAGTATTTTTGTTGACGTCAACAAAATTTTATGTTGATGAGAAGAATGTTTTGTTGATGTCAACAAATATTTCTCATGACAGAATAGGAAACTGGTTATGTTGACATCAATAAAAAAAGGGCAAAATAGGAAAAAAAAGAAATGATTTGGGCTAGAAGTCCTTGGCCGTCATTATAAAAATTTAAGGTCCTTAGTTGTAATTAACCTATTTAAGGGGATTTTTGAAGTAAAGTCCCTTTGATTTACTAAGGTTAAGGTTGAGGGTTCAATTTTCCATCTCCTCTTAGAGCATCTCCAAGAGACACTTCAAATATGGATATGTCTTTTTCAAAATAAAGGCTTATGTGGCAAAAAAGGCATATGTAAATTTGGCATCTCACTTGGGCAATTCCAAGAGAAATGTTAAATTATTATTTTATTCTTTTTTTCATTTAATCCTCATTTGCTTTATCCCAAACAGTGAAATTACAACAGACATCAATATTATTTTATTTAAAAAAAATATATTTGAAGTCATACTTTTTGGTATTCCAAATTTGGCATACCAACCCTAATGTCAAATGCCACGTGGTTTTGGAGGTTCTGTTGGAGGCAAAGGGACATGCCATTTACTACGTTGCTTGCTGAGTTGGAGAAATAAAGGGGCTGTTGGAGTTATTCTTAGGTCCTTTTTATATCAAGGGGAGGACTATTTGATAACCATCCACGGATTTTAATATTTCTTTTCTTTGGTTTTGGCTGCACTTTGGAATCCATTTTCTTATAATTTATGAGAACTTAATTTAATGAAAGAAGATTTTTCTAAGTAGTTTTACAGTAATTAATATCATGCTCAGCCAACCATTTGAATGACATATAAGAAAGTGATATATGATTGAAATAGAGATGATTTTATTTTACTGAAAACAGAGCTGATTCTTTTTTATGGAGTCAATGGATTTTTTTTTTTTTTGAAATAGAGCTGATTCAAATACACTTTTATTTTATAAATAGATCACTTGGTATATCTCTTTTAATTATTAAAAAGAAACTAATCAATCTGTAAAGGTTATAACGTCAAAGTTGTGTAATAAAGTAAAAGTAGTTTGGGTGTCACATTATCAAAGTTGATGGGTAAAATTATCTTTAGGCTTGTTTGGAAAATCTTCTATAATTGAAATAGATTTGATTCAAACAGAATTTGTTTCAATTAAACACTTTCACAAGTATATTGTTTTAGTATGTTTGACTCTTATATAAAAATGTAAATTTGTCATATTATAAAAAACAGGAAAAAAAAAGTAAGAAGCGTTAATTACTCTAGACATTCTTACCTATTTGAAAATTTACCTTTTCATCTTTTTAGAAAAAAAAAATAAAATCTTAAAACTGATTGAATCTCACATCTACATAAAACTTACAAAAGAGTTTATAACACCCAAAAGTTTTTAGAAAAAAATAAACTTATCAAACACCACCTAAAACATTCAAATATTCATTTAGTTTAGTTTTAAGTTAAATATGCCCAACTGTAAGGTTGTTGATTCTCAAAATAATATAATTTGGCATTTTTTATTATTCTATTCAACCATACATGCCATTCAGATTGGAACTAGTTTCGAGTGACTTCAAATTCACAAATGGGTCCCTCTCCATGAGTACTCAGCTCATGTACTTTTTAATGGCTGTCTCTTTCCAGGTGCCTCAAACCAATGGGAACTTTATAGAAAACAACGGCTGCTTTTGCAACAGAGGTAAGTGGCGACCGACATGTGCCCATCAACCCAACAAATATGAACTGCAATAAATATGAGTTGGTCATGAGTACAAAAAACTTGACCCACAAATCACAATTAAATGGGGTCAGAATAAGGTTGACCTAACTTTCTAAATATATTTAAATGGTTTGGAAATATTTTGGTACTCAAAATAGTTTATTTTTACACAATTTGGGCTTTTTTCAACTTGCAATGGAACTCAAATAGAGTCCTGCTATTTGGCCTGACTCACGGATCGGTCTCAAAAGTCAGGCCAAGTAGCATTTTTCACTCAAATATAGCCTTATTGTTTGAAATGCATTGGGCTTGGCCTGAAAATTTAGAAAATTTTATATAGTTTTCACATATGGCCCTCCAAATTTTCATAAAATCCCCTAACTACTATGAAAAAGCATTGTTTTTTCTTTTTTTTTTTTCTTTTTTTTTACATATACTCCCCTCCAAAAGATTTTTTTTTTTTTTTTTTAATTTATGCCCTCCCCCTCCAAAAAATAAACCCAAAATGAAGATTTCCGATGTCGGCCCTGACGTCATTGAGGTTATGTGAACCATTTGAGAAACTGGTCAATAGGGGATGGGGTTCAATGTGTAGACAACCCTAGTCAACTCGACCCTTTTTGCACCCAACCTGACCTATTTGCCACTCCAAATTGCAAGAAACATATATGAAGAAGATATAATCAACCTAGATCATCACCAGCAACTTCTAAGGCTACTATGTGAAATTGGCAACAGTTTATTTTTTTTTTTTTTTATAGTTAAGGGCTTATTTTTTTGCTAGAATTCCTAACTAGAATTTTAGTTAAAAGTAGCAACAATAATTCCGTTGCTCTAAATTGAAGGGCCTCATTGTTGAGCCAATCACTATTCAACTTTTCCTCTGCATAGAGTAGAGTTCCTGCATTTGTTATTTCGTCCTAAAAAACTTCATTTGTAACTTTTCCTCTACTAAGAGTGGAGGAAATTCTGCATTTGCTATTTTGTTAAAAAAAAAAACTTCTTTTGCAACTTTTCCTCTCTCAAGAGTGGAGAAAATCCTGCATTTACTACTTTCTTCTAAAAAAACCTTCATTTGCAACTTTTTCTCTGCTAAGAGGGGAGGAAATCATGCATTTCTTACTTTACCGTTAATAAACACGGGATAAAGCTCATTTTTCAATTTTTGCTATGCATTGCTGCTTTGCCACTGATAAATAGGGCAGTAAAGCTCCATTAACGGCTTGAGTTATGAACAAAAGGTCTAACAGACAAGGTTCAAATAATTTATCTAGAAATCAAGGCCTCAAAGATTTACTCGTATAAATCTAGTGTGATGATGACTGATTAGGATAAAGTTAGGTTAGTGATTACAAACATGGAAGATTCAATGTTTAGAAATTGAGTATGAGAATCTTTTAGGGTACATTAGGTTTTTCATTTATTAACTTAAGAATGGTCATGAAAAATACCAACTTTTCTTCTTCGGAAAGGACTGAAGTAGAAATTCACATTTTTTCAGTGGAGCCATTTTGAGGTTGTCACATAATTTACTTTGAATGTAGCCTATTTTATGGAATCAATGTATTGAATGGATGACTCACATTAGAGAATGAGAGTAATGTTTGATGTTTCTTGTAGGAGTGAGGACGTGAAGTGTGACTGAATTGTGCAAATAATTAAGGTCAAATGGAATATATGCATGTGAGTTCCACCTTTCACAGATCTGTGCATGGCAAGTTGTCGTCCCAGCTATGTGAACGATTTGATTAAAGGAAAAACAATGTGATTAAAGCACTAATTAACAATGATTCAGTTATAAATGATTCTCTTTTTACTGATCTTCTTTTTTCTTTTCTTATATATGAGAGGAATAATAAACTATTCTAGTCTTAAACTAACCCGGTCTAAGTTCAAAGATAATTCTAAGGTGAGAGAATCTTTTTATCTGAGTGGTAAGGAGTGACAGCTCTCACCTGTCTGCCTAGGGTTCGAACCTTGGGTACGCTACCTCTTCCTACATGTGCGGGCTTCCCTTCCCATATGTATGAGCTTTCTTTCCGTGTGTGTGGGCTATCATTTGGATCCCAGCTCCCTTGGATGGATTAGAAAAAGAAAATCCTAGGGTGCTCCACTTTTCTTTTTTTGGCTAACTCAGCGAAGGGGCTAGACCTTAAGACTCATGACACAACTCACATATGTGAAGTGATGGGAACTCACACATGAGAAGAGAGATAGATATAACTCACAAATGAGAAGTGATGGAAACTCACATATGTGAGCATACATAAACACAACTCACTCATATAAGGTGATGAAAACTCACAGTTGCAAGGAGAATAGGCACAACTCACAGACATGATATTAGAAAAACTCAAATAGGCTAGGGTGCTCCACTTGAGTGAGCAATGCTTCCTATTTGCTCTGCTATAGGACCTCCTTCAGTTGTCCTTCGTCATCGTACTCCATTGTTGTTCTTCGCCACAGCAGCTCCATTCCATGCTCTGCAATTGCCACGGTCAATCACTGGCATTGGGGTTGAGATGAGTCATGAAACGCCCTTTTACCACTTTTTTTTTTTTTTTTTGCTTAAAAGATGATTTTATTTAGAAAGGATTGAGGATCCGTAGAGTTCTGTGACAGTGCATTAGAGGCGTAA
Source organism: Camphora micrantha (assembly GCA_003546025.1). NCBI lineage: Eukaryota > Viridiplantae > Streptophyta > Magnoliopsida > Laurales > Lauraceae > Camphora > Camphora micrantha. The sequence goes on along the minus strand of QPKB01000009.1, from coordinate 30,921,598 downwards.
CCGCCTGACGAACTAGGAAGCTGAGAAAAGAAAGAAAGGTAAAAGCAAGCCTGACACACAACCAGAAACAAAAGAAGTAACAAAAACGTCTCAAAACGCCCATAAGCAAAGTAGTAGATGCTATCATGGTTTGGTCCATATTCATGATGTTTGGCCGGCACCGCAGATCGGGACGGTAACCGTACTGACTGCTGCTGTACCAGTGTGGATGGTACCTGTATTGTCCATTTCCAGGCCATGAGGATGGCTTTGTTGAGCAGCCTCAGCAGGTTCGTTCACTGGCACTGACGATTGTGATTGGTAGAAGGAGCTGGTGTACTCTCTTGCCCTTGTTCTGTCTGCCTGGAAAGCTTGATTAATATGTGGAGGGAAAGCAGACAAAACTTCTTGATTCGGTGGGGCAGCTCGTGGTTCTCCACTTTTTAGTGATTGGGTTGTCCATTAGGTGCACAATTTCCTCCGTCTTATCATTAAAATCAGACTACATGAACAATTTAGCAACATTTTTCAAATGCCCAATCCAATGGTCATTAGTATCAATTGACTTAAATTTAGGGGAAGCTATGGAAACATTGAAGGAGCGGTGGATTGAATGTTTGTGGTCCCCCATTCTATAAAAAATTTGATTTAATTACGAAGATATGATGAATATGTAATTCAATAGGATTTTCGAAAGAAAAACTCCAAAATGAATAGTGACTACTGTAATGAATTACTAGCACAATAACCCATGCTCAGTACAAATATGACCAGCATTTATGCATAATAAAAAATAGCTGTAAATTATAGAAAGAAAACAAAAGAATAAAAGGTTATCATGAAAGTACCTATTTACATAATCTAAGTGCTAATGGGATAAAAAAGAAAGACAAGAATTGGAGAAGAAAGGAAATGATGGAGTTCTGGATAGAAAGGGAGGTATTTGGAAGTTTTAAAAGTGAAATAGTGGGAGTAGAGGTGAGTGGTGGTTTCAAAGGTAGTTTGTATGGGATAATTATGGAGAAAACTAAAAAGATTTAAAATTATAACTGACAGTCAAAATTCAATCCAAAAAGCTCCTAACTTAATATATTATAATGGACTACACCTGCACTTCCAAACTAGGTTACACATGGCATAGAACATATAATTATAGAGGCAGATGTTGGAATTTACCATATGTGGTCCCACGACCTTTTTTATTTTTTCTTAAAGACAAGATTCTTTTTTCATTTTCACAAAAGAATTAACATGTACAAAGAATGGGGATAGCTGTTTAAAAAGTAGTCAACCTCCGATGAGGCATCCCCATTTATTACAAACCCACAACCAAGGACAAGCAGCATTACAAAAGTAAATAATTTATTGAGAGCCACACATGCAGGGGTGGACCCCGGTTATGTCCATCTGGGGCGGTCGCCCCAGATCAGATCCAGAATCTCCCAAAGAGTGGAATGGACCCCTGGTGCATCATCCCATTTCTTAAAAGGCTCGCCCCACCTTAAATAGAAAAGAATATTGTCTCAAGTTTTTTGAGATCACCTCTTCGTTGGCCCCTGCTCTCTCTAGTAGGATTTCAAAATGGCTACTTTCTCTTTCTTTCTAAGCCGGTCTTATACATTTGTAGTATTTTGAGAACTACCTATTTTGACGAAAGTCCCCACAGAGATGTTAGCCTAGTTGGCTTACTTGGTATTATTTTTTTACAAGGGGGCTGAAGTTGTGTTTCTCATGCTTGGAATAGGATTAGGATTTGGGTGCAAACTATCATCTCTATGCTGTGGACATTTCATGAGCTTCAGTGTTTCACTTTTTGGTTTTGACTTCATTATGGCTGTGGATATCTTATAATGAACAATCATCTTGTGAATTTGTGTTCAAGTATGGATGATCTGACATGCATATTAGCTGTTTGTTAAAATTCTGCAGTGAAACCTATTATTTTCGTTTTGATTTCATTGCATGGATGCTCTATTTAGTGCATGGTTGTGAATGGTTACAGGGATTATTGGAGCAATGCCAACAAAATATACTTTTTTTTTTTTGTTTTGTTTTATGGAAAATCATTTAAGTGAGTTGGTGATGAACTTTTCATAATAAACACCAAGCAATATCAGCATAATTATTGATCCTCTTTGGGTGAGGAAGGTTGGGAAAGAGAGTAAGATGAGGATAAGTTTAAGGAAGATTTCCATATTTCTTATAGGAAACTGAGGAAGGATTAGACTTTTTGGGGTCCTTAGTGGGGGGATTTTCTTTGGGCAATAAAATTCAGGTTTGGAATATTATTCAATCAACAGCCAAAAGCACCAACCAAGAGAGAACAAATATCATGGACTTTGTAAGAGTTCTGGGACACTGTTTAAACAAGGAATTCTTTTACTTTGATGGAGATTATCTATAATCTTTTTATTTTATTACAATTAAATGTTTACCATTGTAATTTATTTATATTAACTTGCTATACATTTTCTCTTTTGCCATGTTAATGTGAAGAACATATAACAAAAGAAAAATTGCCTTTTTCAATGGACCATTGTCCGCCCCACATGAAAAAAGATTCTGGGTCCGCCACTGCTCACATGAGACGCGGTTTAAATGCCTGAACATATTATTTAAAGTCCTGCTAAGAGAATGATCTCGAAGAAATGCCTTGAAATTAAACATACTGAAATTGAACAAGCTGGGAGATCACTTCACTCACTTCAAAACGATCAACCCATGTTAGGATCCTTAAGAATTCTGAGCAATTGGCTATCCCTTTCAGTTAAAACACATGTTACTCTTTTTGGCATTATCAAAAGTAGATAAGAAATGCGGCAAATGCCCGAAAAAAAATCCAGATCAATTGAATAATGCCATGTTTCGGTTTGTCTCTATCTCTCCAGAAAACTCCCACTAGAAATTGGTTTAAACGGATAATGGAGAGCCAACAACCTTCAGGAGCTTTATGAAGAATCCATATTTTCAAAGAAGGAATCGAAGGAGCTGGCAAAGTCGTTGGCAAAGAAACACCAACATATACATCACGACTCCTTAATTTGCTTAGAATATTATATAAAATTGTTGATGGGGATTGGGGATGAAGTCTTGTTCTTAAAAACTCTAGCATCTCTCCTTTCATATATGCCAAACATAAACCGAAAAAATCTGCTTGCCCAAGTATTGAAGATCAGGCTTATGACCACCCAATCATCCAAGAGTGGACAAAATCATATTTGATGGAGAAGCACAAGGAACACGGTAGGAGAATTGTTTGAAGGAGCCCACATTATATATATATGGCAAGGCTCTCATAAGCTCAATCTTAGGAGAAAATTTTGTAAGCTCACGCTTGTGGGACTCACCCTTGGTCCATCCAAATGGACCAAACACACGACCCCCCTGAATTGCACATGTCCACAAACTTTTGGTGAAATCCGAATTTACTAGACCGTTGGATCGACTGTGTACCGATCTGAATTGACTATTGACCATTAAACTTTTAGGGCCTAGAAGGATATGATAGAAATCACGGTTGGGGCCGATTTTTTTTTGTAGAGAGGAGGGCCCTACGGAGTCCTTGAAAACCCCCCACCTCCATCTTCATTTGGGTCTCCAGGTGGGCCCCACCACAAACTTGAGCTTACCTTATCAAAAGCTGCTTATATATATATATAAATATATATAAGCAAGGCCCTCTTAAGCTGAAGCTTACCTTATCCTATGTTGGAATGGTGCCGATCTTACAAATCAAAGTTGATTATATCTATTTTTTGCATGATGGATCTGGAAAATCCAGTTTTGATTGGATTGATCTTGATTTTGGAGATGATCATCATACAAAAAACAACAATAATCGACTTTGATTTGTAGGACCAACACTGTTTCAGCTTAAGATAATGTAAGCTTTAGCTTAGGAGAGTTGACCCCTATATATATATATATATATATGGAAATATTCATGTGCATCCATCCCTCACCATGTTATGGTGAGAGACAACATAGTAGGGTTGATTTCATAACACATTCGAACCATCCCCACTCATGGAACCTCCTTAAGTACACTAAACCCATTGACTTTCCACATATCCAAATGAATTGGACCATTTGATCAAGGGTCAAATTTATTTCCTTTAATATAAAGTCATTAAATTTGTGGGACACGGATGAAGGGATTAGAGGCATGGGATTGATCCCAAATTTGATATATGGTCTCATCCAAGGTATCTCTTCCCATCTCCCATAAGTCCCATGATCAATGCATCCCTAGGTGGGCTCCATTAAGTTTGTCCCTCACAATATGGTGAGGAAATGATGCACAGGAATATCCTGATATTCTCTAAATTGTCCCATTCTAAAGGGGCGTTTTCTCCCCTTTGGACTTATCTAATCAGATCATGCCATGTCATGCCATAATGCCATTACGAGTATGGATACCGCCCATTTTTTGTTGTGGTGAATCTTGCTAGCTTACGAGAATATGGTGGCATGTTTCTAAGTCCCATTTATGAAAATCGAAATCTGTCAAATTTGATACACCCATCGAATTCTATCAAATTAAATACACCCATCTGGTATGCCTTCACCTAATTTCACTCTAAGAGGGGTTGGATGGTCCAATGTATCTCGGGCTGAGCTTTCCCTTCTTGTCGAATTGCACCACTCCCTTTGTTGGAGAAACTTTTAGGAATACCGAGTCACCCATCGCAAATTCCAATTCTCTTCGGCGTTTGTCTGCATAACTCTTCTAGAGACTCTGTGCAGTCCTTAATCTGTCCCTGATCTTTCTAATATTTTCTGTAGAAATTTGCACCCATTCAGGGCCTAATATTCGTCTATCACCCACTTCCTGCAAACAAATCGGAGAGTGACAACATCTGCCATATAGTGCCTCAAAAGGAGCCATCTATATACTCGAATGATAGCTATTATTATAAGCAAACTCTGCCAACGGTAACTGCTCATCACAACTGTCTTTGAAATCTATAGCACAAGCTCTAAGCATGTCTTCCAGTGTTTGATTGGTTTTCTCCGTTTGCCCGTCTGTCTGGGGGTGATACGCAGTGCTAAGATTCAGTTTCGTACCCATAGCCTTCTGTAAGCTCTTCCAAAACTGTGAAACAAATCTGGTATCCCTGTCTGATACTATTGATGCTGGAACGCCATGTAACCGGACAATTTCCCTAATATATGTTTTGGCCAAATGTTCTATTGTAGTTCTTCCTTTTAATGGTATGAATTGTGTCGACTTAGTCAACCGATCCACAATGACCTAAATTATTTCATTATGACTTGAGGTTTTGGGAAACCCTGAAATGAAATCCATAGTGATATGCTCACATTTCCATTCTAGTATAGGTAAGGGCTGCAGCAATCCCCCCCGACTTCCTATGATCGGCCTTCACTTGTTAACAAGTAAAACAACGTTCGACAGTTACGTCATTTTTCATGCCGATCCACCAAAATCTAATTTTTAAGTTCTGATACATCTTGGTGCTCCCCGGATGGATAATATATCTTGTGTGATGTGCTTCCTTCAAAATTTCATCTTTGATTTCCCGGATATTTGGTACACAAAGTCTGCCTCAGTAATATAATAAGCCATTAACAACTGAGAAGTCCGGTTTATTATCCATTTTGTCGAAAATTTCCACCAAAGCCCTGTCGTCCCTCTGATGATCTTTTATCTTTGAATTAATTCAGGTTGAACCTTGAAACTTCCCAACAGTAGTTTTTCACCAATAGGCCATATATTCACATCTAGGTCCTTAATTTCTTCAAGTAGTCTCCACTCCGCTGTCAGACAAGCCATTTGTGCTGATTTCTTACTTAAGGAGTCAGCTACAACATTCACCTTTCCTGGATGATAAATTATAGAGAAGTCATAGTCTTTCAGGAATTCCATCCATCTTCGTTGTCTCAAGTTCAGCTCTTTCTAAGAAAATACATATTTGAGGCTCTTATGATCTGTATATACTTCGAATTCTTCATCATAAAGGTAGTGTCTCCAAATTTTCAATGCAAAGACTACAGCTGTCAACTCAAGATCATGCGTAGCATAATTTTGTTCATGGACTTTTAGTTGTTTGGAAGCGTACGCAATCACCTTTCCACGTTGCATGAGAACACACCCTAGCTCTTGTAATAACGCATCACCGTAGATAACAAATCCTCCGCTTCTAGCGGGAAGAGCGAGTATTGGTGCCGATATCAGTTTACCCTTCAATGTTCTGAAGCTATCTTCACATTTCTCGTCCCAAATGAATGGAACATCCTTCCTTGTGAGTCTGGTTAACGGTCCGGCAATTGTAAAAAATCCTTATATGAACCTTCGATAACAACCCGTCGGGCCTAAGAAACTTCGCACTTCTAAAACACTTGTGGGTCGCTTTCAATTCATAATCGCTTCTATTTTAGTAGGGTCTACGGATAATCCGTCTCCTGAAATAATGTGACCCAGAAAGGTTACTTGCTCTAACCAGAAATCACACTTGCTGAACTTGGCATATAACTGATTGTCTCTCAATAGCTGCAAGGAGGTACGCAGATGCTCGCCATGTTCTTGTCGCTCCTCAGAGTAAATGAAGATATCATCAATAAATACCACCACAAATTTATCTAGATAGGGCTGGAAAACTTGGTTTATCAATGCCATGAAGGCGACTGGCGCATTGGTCAATCCGAAAGGCATGACTAAAAACTCATAATGGCCATATCGTGTCCGAAACGCCATCTTGGGAATGTCTTCCTCCATCACTCTTAGCTGATGGTAGCCGGACTTTCGATCAATCTTTGAAAAGTATTTCGCATCTTGCAGTTAATCAAATAATTCATCAATGTGGGGCAGAGGGTACTTGTTTTTTATAGTCACCTAATTTAACTGTCTATAATCAATGCACATTCTCAAGGTTCCATCCTTCTTCTTCACAAACAACACCGGTGCTCCCCATGGGGACACATTAGGTCTGATGAATCCTTTGTCCAATAGTTCATCCAATTAATCTTTGAGTTCCTGCAGTTCCACAGGAGCCATTCAATAGGGTGCTTTAGAAATTGGGACTGTACCCGGCATTATTTCAATAGTAAAATTGACCTCTCGAATTGGGGGTAACCCGGGCAGGTCATCCAAAAACACGTCGGGGAATTCCCTAACAACGGGGATATCGTCTATACTTGGCTTCGGTTGATCCTCCGAAATGAAGGCTAGAAAGCCTTTGCACACTTTTCTCAGTAACTCATCAGTTTTGATGGCTGAGATAATCCTTGACCTAACAGGTCTCCTTTTTTCCACCAAATTAACATGAGTAAATCCTTCTAGATTGAACCGAACTACCTTGTTAAAGTAGTCTAAGATAGCCCGATACCTAATAAGCCAGTTCATTTCCAATATAACATCAAAGTCGTCCATACGTAACAATCCAGGTCAGCCGGCATTGGGGCTTGCCCAGTTTCTATCATACAATCATAAAATATGGTTCTAGTACATATTTGCTCACCCGTGGGTGTAGACACCACTAATGCATTAGTCAAAGTTGAGGGGGAATATTCTATCTTGGCAGCAAAAGTATACGAAATGAAAGAATGAGTTGAACTGGAATCAAATAAAGTACTAGCTACATAATTGAAAATTAAAACCATACCCTCGACCACATGGTTGGCCGCTTCCACATCATGGTGAGTCATGGCAAAGAACCTTCCGTTCTGCTGTTGTCCTACCTGATTCCCTCCTTGGTTGTTCCTACCAAGGTTGTAATGCTGTCCTTAGGGTGGGTTCTACTGATTTCCACGGGGTTGATGTGTCTGGTTCTGTTGATAATAATGCTGGTTTTACGGACACTCTTGTTGGCGACCCTGTTGGCTCTGTTGAGGTGCTTGTACTAAGGTTTGAGTTTGATTCCTTCCTTGTTTATTGGGGCAATCTCTAACCTGGTGTCTTTTCTTACCACAGCTATAACTTCCACTTTTCCGTTTGGCCTGATTTCTCTCCCTGGCTTCCGGACAATCTTTTACCTTATGACCTCCTTACTATGAGAGATAAGGTGGGGGCTCTCACATCTATATCCAATGTCAATAACTTATAGGAGCATCTCTTTTTACATATATATATATATATATATATATATATATTAGGGAAGTTCTAAAAAACGCCCCCTTTTGAGCCCTTTTTTTTTTTTTTTTTTTGTCATGAGGCCTATGTTGAGTCAATCTAGCATTTTCACACACACTGCCCCCTATGAATCAGTCCGGATCCCCTGTTTCAACGAAACATGGGAACGCTGTTTGGGCCAATTGGCAAGCTCCATGTGTAAAAACTTGTCTGACTCTATTATTTAGACTCTCAACTTCCTTGGAATGAAAAGAAAACGAAAGAGAGGGTCTTTTTTTAAATAAAAGAAAATCTTTCATCTTCTCCAATGAAAAGTGGGTTTCAGTCTCCAATGTCCAGTGATTCCAGTCCCGCCTCTTTTTTTTTCGATGGATGGTGGACCTTACATCTCCCATTCCACAAAAGGCTTGGATCACCACGGTCGCCCAAAGGTTCACACTCAGATCTGTGGGCTAGATCTTCAATCGGTTGGTCCATAATCCAGTGGATTGTATTTGTTGAAATAGAGATCCCTGCTGCGGGAGGAACCAGAGGACGAGTTTTTTTCCTCCACTAAGAACTTTTTAGTTTTGGTCCCTCTTTTATCTACTTCATAGTACTTGTCCATCATGAGTCCAAAACATCAAAGGAAGGAAACCAGAACTAAAATATAAAATCCATGACTCAAAACCAGATCTTGATTTATCTGCAATCCTCAAAAACCCACTTACAAGTATATCTAGAACAAACATATAAGGTACAAATCAAAACCTTAAAAACATCAAATGGAGGAAACCAGCATCCACAACTTCAAATGAACAAAACCCTCCACTTAAAGTTCAATCCTTCTTCCTCTCCAGTCCAAACAAACTGCTTAGTGCAAAGCAAAGTCCTAAAACACACTTCCAGACCTATCGAACAAGATCACCCTAACAATTCAAAAGGCACCAAATCCATCCACAAACACCAGTACTAATCAACTGGATTGTGGGACCCCATGGCCCACCTGATCAAAGATCAAACCCACACATTTGAGTGTGGACCCTTGGGCGATCATGATCATCCATTCCTTTTGTGAAATGGGACATGTCAAGGAGAAGAGGCGTGCAACCCATCCCCTGGTTGTGTTGGAGAAGACGAGGGTTTTTGTTTCACCCAATTTTTGTATTTGTGAAAAAGACCCTTTCGTTTTTTTTTTCTTTTTTTTTTTTTTTCATTCCAAAAAAATAGTTGAGAGGTCCATAGGTGACCTGGCATTTTTTCCATGTGGAGCTTGCCAATTGGCCCAATCAGCATTCCCCTGTTTCAGCTCCATGCCCTAAAACCTTAGGGCGTGTTTGACACTTAATTAGTTAAAGTGAAGTAAAGTGAATCAAGACAAGAAATGACAAGGGGTCATATCAAAAGTACACAATTTCAAAATTCCTTCCGAATTTTTCAAGAAAAAAAAAGTAAAAAAAGCAACATCCTTTCTCTACTAAAAGAAAAAAAAACTCCACTTTTCTATATAAAAAGTCAAAAAGATTTCATACCAAACAACTAAAAACAAAACACCATCATAACACCTTATATTTTATTCTCTCTTGATTTGATGGTTCACCTTACTATACTTCAATTCATCATACATCCAAACAGGCCCTTAGGAGAGCAAAAAGAGGAGTTTTTAAGTAAATATATATATAAGCAGGGCTCTCCTAAGCTGCAACTTAGCTTATCATAAGCTAGAATAATGATGGTCCCATAAATCAAAGTTGATTATATCTATTTTTTGCATAATGGAATTAAAAAATCCAGTTCTAATTGGATTTATCTTGATTTTGGAGACGATTATCATGCAAAAAACAACATAATCAACTTTGATTTGTGGGACCAGACCTGTTTCAGCTTAGGATAAGCTAAGCTGCAACTTAGGAGAGCTGACCCCTATATATATATGTGGGACATTCATGTGCATCCATCTCTCACCATAGGGTGAGGTACACTTACATGGCTTTCCCTCTTTGCACATGAACATTCTTTTTCTGCATATTACCATATATGGTTTTTCCTCTTTTGTACATGAATATTTTCAATTATGTAAGTGTCTTTCACCCTATGGTGAGGGATGGATGCACATGAATATTCTCCTATATATATATATACATATATACATATATATTAGGAAAGTTCTAAAAAACGCCCCCTTTCCGCCTCTCTTTTTTTTGTTCATGGGGCCCATGTTAAGTCAATCTAGTCTTTTCACAGACATTACTCTTATAAATAGTCATAAGACCAAGTTTGACACTCATCCAACATTTTCTCACTGTTGGATTGAAATCATGGTAAAATGATGTCTCTAAACTATTAAATTTTTAGATGCTTCCTTACTAAACTCTCTCTCTATCTCTTTCTCTCTCTCTCATGTGTTGGACAGTATGGACCCACATGTTTTCCCACTAAGCCTCAACAATTATTTCACACCGTCAACCCCAATTCCTTGATTTGCTCACGCATTTTGCATAATTGGAGTGCCATTTCCCCGGCTTTGATGGATAAATCTGATCTCCAAGACTCTTATATATATGGATGTCGAGATCCATGAAAACACAGTATGAAAGGAAAACACGTTCAAGAGAGATCTAAAAAAAAAAAAAAAACCTCTGTCAGCGATCTCCAGCCTCACGTCATTCTTTCCAATCGTGTGCACGCTAGATCCTTCAATATGCACGCACAGATCTACACATATATGGCACACTTTATGATTAGAGATGTAAATGGATCTCCGATTTTCCGATTACCCGAAGGTTCCGACCCGTTAAAAATCAGGTCTGAGTCCTTATTTAGGCCCCGATAAGTAAATGGGTCCGGGGCTGATTCCACCTTGGTTTGGAACCGTGGACCTGAGACCCGACATATTATCTAAAATTTTGAAAATATCTCATAAAAATCATATTTTTTAAATATCATTCTCTACCTAGATTCGGACCCATCCCATATATGGTTCCGGTTCCGGTTCCCCCTTTTTCTTAACAGTTCCGGTTCCTGGTCCATGACTGGAACCGACCTGTTTACAACCCTACTTATGATAGTTGCACTGTACAGACTTGACATGTAGCCATAAACTCCTTTTATACTCTACTGTGTGGCATCAGCACACATATATAATATATACTAAATTACTAAAATGTTGTTTGCACCCAATATTTGAAAATGACATCTCACTGCATCAAACTGTAGGAAATAATGTCACGACCCTGGCCCAAGATTCGGTAACCCCGAGCCGTGATCATCATACTTACTCCCGTAAACCCCGAATTAACCAAAGTTAAAACGGAATCCACAAGGGATAACATTATCAAATTACCTATCAAATACAAAACTTTTGCGGAAACAATTATATTTGACAACATCAATTTACGATTTACATGTATACAAAATAAGTTCTTATACATGTATCATTCCTAATATACATTATCAAACACTGCATATTCAAAACATTTCAATTCCCATTTCGCACTCGGATACTCGATTCATATGGTATCCCGCCTGTTTCACTCAATCAGTCCTCCTGGAGGAACCGGAGCGGTGTCCTCCGCTGCCGCCGGGGGCGCTGCTGCACCGGCAGGGGCAATTGGGCCTGTAATGCCATCAATAATACTAATGAACACGACGGTTCAACAATATATAAACAATTCTTGCAATAGTATATTAACACATTAGTATTGCATTAATAACAATTTCAATTCTAGAGAAGACTAGACAATCTCTACAATGACAATAGGAGACACAATGTTAATTAGTAAATATATACAAAGTGGCCACTACCATAGCATTCATTGCATTGTATTTCATTCATTACCATCTTCCCTCAAATGAATGATTCATTTATTTACCATCTCCCCTCAAAGGGAAGATTCATCTTCCAATGGAAGGCATCAATCAATATCCAAAGATATGATCGGAATTTGGTGGGACTTACTAGTGTCCGGGTCAGGGACAACTAGCATCACCATGGAGCTCCGGAACACCCCAATATCCATCTGCTGCAGCAGGATTAAGCATTCATTAATTCATTGAACTCATTTAGAGTTCTAATACAATAGCTAGGTAGTGCCAGACTCAAGGGTCAATAACATTCAATAAGAAATCCTTTTATGAATTCAATTCAACTTAGTGATTCCTTTCATGACAAAGAAAGAGGATAACAATAATATCAATCTCATTAGATTGAACCACAATGACACAATGAGAGTATTATTAACCACATATGGTTTTACTCAATCTTATCCCAGTCCTAATCAACCATTCGGGTGTAACCATTGGTTTCCAATGCACGTGTTATTCACGATGGACATCACATTTATACATTTAATATGTGCATTACTAGTCCCCGTAATTATCACCCATGGAGCTTAGGCAATTATCGATTAATATGGTTCATTCAAGGAACCCGTTTCAAAACACCGTTAATTCCTAATAACTTAATTTAATCCATGATTAGTCTTAAAACTAATCAGTGAAGCGTTATACTCACGAGACATACCTAATTGTTAATGCCCTAATAGTATCTTGGCGGTTAGCCGAAAGTTGGCTGGCGGCTAACCAAAAACTGGTTGGCGGCTAGCCGAAGTCTAGTTGGCGGCTAGCCGAATCGAGTTCGGTTAGCTTTCCAGAAGCTATACATATTCTGACTCAACCTCGGTCAGCTTGGCAGTTACCTAGCGGCTAGCCAAAATTTCAATTTCGGCTAACCACGATACGGCGATCAGCTCATGGTCAGCTTTCCAGAGACTGACCATTTTATGAATTTATGGTGGTTAGCCCTGCGGCTAGCCGCCAGCACCCAGGACCTCATTTTCGAGCTTCAGAACTTCTGATCTTTCTTCCTTCTTCTACTCTCATTTCTCCAATCCATTCCCATAACCTGCAATAAGCATTGGAACCTCCTGTTCCCTCCTCATACAACATTCATTCACAATTACTTACTCTTAATAATTCATTAACTACATCATCAAATCCATAATAAATCTCAAAAACTCAATGTAAAATGCACAAAATGCATGGAAACTCTATGAATAACTACAATGGTTAATACTAATTACAAGAGATGTTTACGCTTGCCTCTCTTGAAGCTATTTGACAAAAGCCCTCTTTGCCTTAGCTTGGTTTAACACAAATGTCCCCTTTTCAAATCATATTCCATAAAAACATCCAAATGAACTCCCATGAGTCATTTGTGCTAAAAATCACTACAAAGTAATCAATTGGACTTGGAAATCACAAGGGAGATCTATTACTTACTTGAGGTTCCAAGCAAGAGATTTAGAACTCTCTTCCAAGCTCTATCACTTATCAATGGAGAAGACAACTTGAGGAAGAAGATGAAGATGAAGATGCTCTCCTCAAAACTCACTTAAATCACTCTTAGCTTCACACTTGATGGAGAGAAAATGGAAGGAAAAAGAGGAATGGGGAGTGCCTAAGGTTTCTCTTGGGATGGGAATGAGAAATGAACTCATTCATTCATTTCATTCTAATATAAGAGGTTTTACACTAAAACCCCATCTCATTTGGCTTATTTACATTTAGAGTCAAATGAGGCTCCACTTGGCCCATTTGAGGTCAAATGGAATCGTATTTATTATGAAAGTTAACGTACTCATCGAGATACACACGTTGATATCAAGAATTTCCGTATTTGACGAAATACGTAAAAATCCGTATTTACGTAGAAGTCCTTAGTCTATCTTGTTTGAGTCTAAACTCATCTTAATGAATTCAATTTCATTCAAATCCATTCCATTATACCTAAAGTATCATTTGAGACTGATTTGTCTCTCTTTGTCCATTAATCTTGATTAACCCAATTATTCATGCTTAATTATCATTAATCTCACTTAATTAGTCTGAATCATGATTAGTTCGGGTCGGGGTATAACAAATAATTAGATCAAATCTCTTCTAAGAACCGTGGTAAGTTTCCTATAATTCAAGTTGGTATAAATGGCTGTCTATTATAAAATAGGAACATGATGGATTAGCATTACTACAGCTCAACTTTGGGTTTCTCCACGGTGAAGCCCTTCTTTACCCATGCTGCATAGCCTCCTCCCATGTTCTTTATGTTCTTGAAATCCTGCCATTTCAAACACAAGAAAATTCTTTCACCTTTTGTTTTTCTTATACCCCTAACAATAGATATTAAAACATAAGAAGCCTCTTTCAAACTATAATTGAAACCGACTTACAGCGCTGAGAAGATCTACAGATGCTTGCAGTGATCTGACTCCACTTTGACAACCCTTCACATGTTCAAAATTTAAATGTTAGATGCAATTAAATGTGTTTAATGGTGTCAGCCTTTCCCTAGTTCCTCGAAATTCCAACACTTTAATCCTCTGTAAAAGGCTTATTTCTAACTTTGCATGTACATGTTAATATCATCTTAGGTGGAGCTTCTTAGTTTTTCTACTATTGGAGTGATTCACACTCTACTTCTGACGCTCTTATTCTTAATTCTATTATTTGTTGTTACTAGACAAAATACATAGATATAGCAGCCTCAGACTGCTACATCATCTGTAATATAACTGTTCTAGCCCATACTATAGTGGGTCCAAAGCCATGATAAGCCATGATAGGAAATCATTTTGGTGGGCCCTGCAACATTTTTAGTCCAATATGGACCTTACCCGAAACTTCTTAACCCATTGAGAACATACAACAGCGAAATAAATCATGCTGTAAGAATTTAGTGTATATACTAACAAAGGTTAACAAGATCTGAATTCATCTAGCAGACTTACTGTAGATAGGGAATATAGATTGAAAAATCACATAGATTGGAATATCCAAAGTCCGGAGCCTTCTTTCACATGAGCATATTTTGAGGAAAATATAACCAGTCATTTCTCTCATATGGGAGAATCATACACTGGTACAATGGCTTTGGCCTTGAATTTGCACATGCCACATGGGCCATGGTTAGGTGGTGAAGATTATTGTTCTAGTCAGCCATGTGATGGATATATAATTTTCCTAGCTTAGAAAATCATAAGCATGTGAAAGTTCAAGGGCCATTTTGATGGGCAGGTTGGGAAAGAACTTTCCCTATGAATCCTCTGTCCTTCTTTGGTTCTTTTTGGTGGGGAAAACTGCGGATCACTGGTGTAGTTTCTTCTTGTCAATATACTGGACTTTGAGGAAAGTTGTTTCAAACAATTCATCTTTCCCTGCGGAATAAGCTCTGCATCAAACTATAGAAAATTTGTGCTAGAAAGTCGAGATATTTTCTATAGTATCTCAGAACTCTCCATGTTACACAACCATGCCCTGTTTTTCCTCTCCATATCTTTTAATGCTTTCTCCACCTCCAGTTTTCTCCAGTGAACATATAATAGGAGCCTATTTTCTCCATCTAGAATTTCATCCCCTAATTTCACTTTCACCATATGCAAATGCCTCTGGCCTTTACATAAAAACTGAGTTAAAAAAAAAAAAAAAAAAAAAAAAAAAAAAAAAAAAAAAAAAAACAAAAAACAAAAAACAAAACAGATAACAGCAATCTAGTCTGGATTGACTTCCCTCCCAGTTCTTCCAACAAAAACAAAAAACCTCCCAGTTCACAATGATGTGCCCAACACTAACAGATCCACACCGTTAGATTAGAACACGATAGGGTGGACACTAAAGTTTTTTCTGATCAGAGATACCCATGTCGGATTGTGTGAAAAAGTGAGATCAGCTAAATTCCAATCACTTGTTTGATGCATCCTCAACCTAGCAGTAGTAGTCACTCTAATTAGAAATAAAATTTGAAAATTTCAATCAATAAGGAAAGCAGCTAATTTAACAGTTGGGGTCTATGAAATTGAGGTTCAACACAATAAGGGCCATTTTTTGGAACAGCCTAGCCAAAAAAGAAAAAGAAAAAAGAAGTGAACCATTTGAACAAGGGACAAACTAAGAAGAGATTTAAATTTGTGAGGTTATATGATGAGTTTAGTGAGTGTGAAGGGCTTGGATTAATAGAATTCTCCATGTCGCCCTACCTAACTGGTCATGGAGATTTTGAGGACTTCGCTTATTTAAGGTTGAGATTTGAGGTTAATGGGTATTACAAAATAGTGAACTCTCCTGCGGAAAATCCCCAAGTCCATATCCTTATGTGGGAATTATTGAAAAATCATCGAAAGCTTTTTTAGTGGAGCCCATTTATTTAAATCTAAAGGGCTTAAATAAAAAAAGTGGGCCCCATCGAATCTATCTGGATCTGCGGAATCAGAGGATCCAGAATGAAACTCACAAGTGAAAGACACATAATTATCGTTTGGCATTTTTTTTTATATAGAAAAAGAATTTGGGGCGGGTTTTCAACACAAGTGAGGGAGAGCAAACCCACACCTTAAACCAAACACTTAATCTGATAGGCCTCACTTCACATGGAACACAGCCCACAGATGGTTAAGATTTTCCTGACTCCCATATGATGAATGAGATGGACATCTAAACCATATGAGCAAATGCATACAAACGGAGAGAAAAACAAAGGGAAGGAAACAAAAGGAGAGGAAACCTAGACTTACTGACCCAGGAAGAGCCCCAGTCCATACAAACATTCAACATAAACCTGACTTTCCTGACCCCACTTAGCCACCCTATGGGCATTCTCACTAGTATGTCACATAGGAAGCTTCCACAAAAATATTTTAAAATAATAAATCACATAGGAAGCTTCCATAAAATAATATAAAATAATAAACAACTAGTCTAACTTGATGGGAATGTGCTAAAAAAAAAAAAATGAGCTATTCCAAATCCTCTGAGGTCCAAAATCAGAAGAAATTCATGAACTCCTCAGTAGAGCGCACTAATGAAAAATCTAAATCCCATATTATATGGGATTTAGACAAATCTCGGCCCAGCAAGAATCCTTTCCACTGTTAGATTGATCAATTATGAAATTATATATGAATTTCACATATTATTTTATCTATGCATTTTTATAAGTTCTCAATCTGATGTTGAATCGAACTCTTATTGGATTGAGATTTGGCTCGCAAATGGCTTCATTTGTTTTTAGTGGCTTGGATGAAATTGCACATGATGTGCACTGGGCACACGCTAACTTCCACCATTAGATTGTCATGACTCACCAGGAGGAATAAAAAAAAAAAAAAAAAAACAAGAGAAATGAAAGGATTTGATAAAGCAAAATACCACAACAATATGATCATCCTTTTGGCAAACGGAGGAAACCTGCTCCAGAAATTCTGGGTTCTTTACTCTACCTGAGAATTGAGATTCCCCAGAAAAGATAAATTAAAAAAAGTGGGGAAATAAAATTAAAAGGATTAAATAAGTAAATAAATTAATAAATAAATCCTACCTTGAGGTGTGCTGAACATGTAGGGAACATTCAGAGCATTCTCCAAATGGCCTTGTTTGAACTCTTCAGCCGTCCTATATACACCCACCCAAGACCCAATCTTTCAATCAAAACAAACAGACCCACCAAAAATTCCACCATGAAGCTGAAATTGAGGAAAAAAAATTACTTTTTTTGAGAGGTCCGGATCCCTTTTTCATCCAATCCTAAATCAACAATTGTGTAAAATCACTTCCTTGATTTTCTCATTCCAAGAAAGCAACTTAGATGGTGCATTAGCTTGGCATAAGATTTTACATAATTGGCGATTTAGGATTGGATCAACAGTATCTCCGTTTCCGCGAAATAGGAAATCCAAACTCCTTTTTTTTTTTTTTTTTTTTTTACTACCCACCTCACATCCAAGTAAAGATGGCTTGAACGGATGAGATCTTTAGCAGCATGGACATCAACAGTCTCAACTGCATGAGATCTACAAAATGGAAGCAAAATGAGGAAACAGATGCAGATGAACCAAGCATTTTTACCCATCATGAGAGAGAGAGAGAGAGAGAGAAAGAGAGAGAGAGAGAAATTGACCCTGTTGGAGCAGCCATGAATGGGGCTTTATGTAGGAGTTGATAGATCCTCTCCAGCTGCGGCTTTCTTCCCCTGTTTCTCTGAGATTGTTGGCAAGAGACCTGCGTGTTGTGGGCGCACAGGTATCGCCATTACGTTTGTTCGTTTTGACTTTTGTATGAAAATGTCTGGTAGTCCGGGGACTATTGAAATAGATGTTTGTTTTGTCAGTCTAAAGACTCTAAACCCATGTTGCTAGGCTCTCAAATGGTGGTGGACCTGATCCAGATCCTATCTGGTATGGACCCAATTTTTGGTGCATTGGGTTGTACTTGTAACTGGGTGTAAGTAGGAACCAAATTTATACATCAAGTGTAATGTGAGTAGAGTTGCAGATGCTATCCGATATTTCAAGCATGTAAAGTCTTCGATTCTGAATAAAACGGCATTGATCCTATTTTTGGATCCATGAAAAATTTGGACCCAATTTCAGATCTACCTACTTCATGTATTTTGAGTGTGTGCGTGTATTTAGGAAACTGTGTTTAGAGCATTGGACAATCCAATTAAGTGATAAGATTCTTTAATTGGTTCATTCCTCTTTACATAAGCCTTGTTACAAAAATCACAAATGCCAGATGATATAACTCATTTTGAGTATGAGATCTCTCTTGACAACCATCAAACGTTTTAGCTACTCATAGGATGTTTAGAATACCATGATAAAACCCTACATCTTGGTGATTCTAGGCCATGGCCTAATTGGACCAACTCATTAGATCTATGTAACTTCAAAATTGGATAAACTAGTCATATTATAATTAGGTGAGATTTAGGAAATTTGAGTTGACACCAATGTAAATCTTTTCTGCTACGTCTAGTAATCCTTAATATGATAAAAAAGAAAAAAAAATCAATAAAATTGATAAAAACACAAAAAAGAAAAGAAAAAGAAACATAAAATAGAAATGAAAATCCATAGACACCGGGAAAATTAAAAGAGCTCATCAAAAATGAAAAAACAATAACAAATAAAACCAAGATAAAAAATAATAATAATAAAGTTCCTCTCTAACCAACTATTTTATAATTTAATGCATTTGGAATTGAAAAACAAAAAGATGAAGGAAAGCCAGCTTATCTTTCTTTCTTAAGCCCTTGCCAATATCTTTTATATTGCAACATATCTAAGTTTCTTCGGGGAGACAGATAGAGATACTGGCTTCTTAGGAGCTTCTTCAGAAATTTTTTCTGTTACTGTCCAAGAACACACCATAATTTATGTGGTTTGCCGGTGTGCCTACATCCAATGCCTTGAGAGCAATTTCCAACTTAGGTCTCTCAGAATAATTTGACTTCATAACCCAAAGAATATTTATATACTCGGCTCAAATTACCAAAACTAGTAGTTCATGGCGTAGAGAACATTACATTTTATAATTGGGTTTTGTCCATTAACTCTATCTTCTTCTTTACCCAAAAAAAAAAAACCCTCTATTTTCTTATGACCTTGATTCATTATTAACTGATGGATTGCAGGTTTTCTGCCCTGGGTTTCCTTTTATTATCTCAATGTGGTTGTATGTATGGGGTCTGTTCATAAATTTACTGATCAACTGCAAAATTTTATTGGTGTAAGGACTGTACTCCTACGGTAATTAGTGTTGGCAAATTCATTGTAAATTGGATAAAACCTGAAACTTAATTTACAATTGTATTTTTAGTTGGACTGCCCAAGAAGGAAGACTACATGTCGAATCTAATAGAAACCCGAAGTCTATTTCATGTCAAACTTCAAGAACTACTATTTTGTTATTTTGAATATTTTGGAGTTCTGTACGGATTTGAAGACCTACTTCTATACAAACTCTTCGCAATGCACAAAATTCATCCTATATAAAGCCATCATCTCTCTATTCTAGGGACACATCTCTCTCATCTGAAGCCTAGAATTTCTAGAGAGATTCATTGGTGCTCTAGAGCAATTTTTCAGAGGTGCTGAAGTTCAAAGCTTTGGAGATTCGTTCATCTACTTCCTCATAGTAGATTCATCTTGAAGAGGCATTCAAGGTGGTTAGCTCAAGCACGGTGGAGGTGTACGACGAGTAGTCGGCAAGAACAAAGCAATCCTTAAATGGACAGCTGACGTATTTTCCTGGATAGTCACAGTTCAAGTATACAAACAGGGCACAAAAAGGTTTAGAATGCTGTAAAAATTGTTCTTGCAAAAGAAATATAAAATGCGTTCTCAGTTATGATGCATGGATACTTCAAAATGGGCAGCGTATCGTGTCATATCGTATCCGATACTTTACTTTTCATGTATAAAATCGGTGTCCTTGCCGTGTTTATGGCATGTCCTTGCCGTATCCATGCCGTAGTATCTGGGCATCATAGATTCTCAGAAACATGTATTTCTCTTCATTACAAAAAAATCAAAGAACTAAAGAATTAACACGAAGGAAGACACCAATGAAGCCAATTACAATTGGACATTAATCTGCTTACAACCCCAAGTAATTAAAACTACAACCAAGACTCTTGGACTGAAAATTAGACAATGTAAGAACAATAGAAATAAGCAAAATCTCTTATGTACAGAAGTGTGATAATTGTTAAGCGCGCCTTAAAACTGAAAACAAGAAGCAAGACTCCTCTGAATTCCAAGATAATCCAATTTCATCGCCTGCCTTCAATCCCCTCCTTACCACAAATTCTGGGCGCCAGCCTGATTGCATCACATACATCCCGTTAGACGGCCAACGACAGATTACTACCCTGTGCTCAGAGAATCCAGAGTCTGCATCTTTGATCAGGACCTGAACTTTCTGTCCCTTGGAAATACTTTGCACCTCAACTTGGTTCCAGTGAAAAAACAGAGTGGCAATGTGATCTTGATTCAACAGCAACCTGCAGAGATGGCCGATGTCGCTCGTTGTCAGAGTCTTTACTATGTGCCACACCGGTGGTGGTGGGGGATGCTCATCCTCCAAATTTGGGCAGTCATTCTCATTCTGCAGCTTGAAAAAATCTATCTCTTGGGGTTGCGCTTGCGGAATTGGGCGTCGAATGATTTTAAAGTACAAGGATGGAGCGCTTGAAACTTTTTTACATTGCATCTCTCTTTCCCTCACTTTGATGCCAAGAAAGTCATAAAAAATAACACGCTCCATTGAATTCATACTGGTGCAGTCCACTTGAGTTAAAGGAGAACAAGAATGAAAGAAACAAAAGGAGTTGCAGGAATTGGAACAAGAAGAAAAGCAGGGGAAAAAAAAGAGATGAAGGAATTTCAAGAACTGAAAAATCAGGGAAGAATGTGGAAATCTCAAAGAAATGAATGGGACGTTTGAGAAGTGTTGATAAATGGAGAAAATGAGATGGGATTGTTGTATTTATAATAATGATAGTGATCAGATAGTTTGTTAGAGAACTTTCTATTTCCAAATTCATTGAAGTTGAAACAGATCTTGCAGATGGATTCAGTTTCCTTTTCCTTCTCTAACACTTCCTGCACAGATTAGTTAGAGCTTTCTTGCATAGGAGTTTTAAGTTTAAACTACTTGAATCTTGAAGTTTCCTCTGGGAATTAACGGTGAGAATGAGAACTTTCTATTTCCAAATCCATTATGGTTTTCTTTTCTAACATTCTCAATGAAGCTGAAACAGAAATACCAGATGGATTCAGTTTCCATTTCCTTCTCTAACACTATCTATTTCCAAAGAGCTTTCTTGCATAGGAGTTTTAAAGTTTCACTACTTGAATCTTGAAGTTCCATTTGGGATTTAACGGTCAAAACGAGAACACCCACATCAGGGAATTATCCATTCGATCTGATCTGGGCCCCTTCATTCCTAACATAACTTCAAATCTCCAAACAAGAGTAGGGGCGTCACATAACCTCTCTAACTGCTTTTGCATTAGGTTCCATTCTTCTCACATGATCGTAGCACTAATGAATCTTGCTTCAGGCCCACTTGCTAAAAATCTGAACAGTTGGGAATTAATGTACCTCTCTTCAATTGACTCCCACCAAATTTCACTTCAATAGGATGTTGCTCGACCATAAGATTGATCACACCAAATAAAATATATAAATAAAATATTATTTCTTGAGAAATCCATTTATTTATATGTGATCAATTTAGTGGTGAGCCTAAATCTCACTGAAGCAAGATTTGGCAAAGGACGATACGAGATGAGACATTTATTTTGAACGGTTCGGATTTGACTAATTCATTACAAAAATTTCTTTTGATTAGTAGAATCAGAGGATCCCGCGCTTATGTCCAAGCTAAAATGGCAGTAACCAGTAAGCTGACCAAATGAGCCCTACTATCCAAAAGACGTTTGGTTTAATTAGGAGAAATGATCAAGCCCAATGAGTAACTGTAGTCCGACCCATCTAATGGGCCCACTTTGTGTACCTAAGTAGACTGTCCAATTTGTAGACGAACCCCTTCTTGTGTGACCCACTTCAGTGACCTATGTGGACTGTTCAAATTACAGTCCAAACAATAATTAGTGGTTAGGGATGTTAGTTGACATCCAATTTCTGGGTCATGATGCAGTCGACCCAAAAATCCTAGTATGGACCCTTCATTTGGACCAGATTAGCGTCCAGGTCTGAATCCAATCAAGTTCATAACCAAATACCATTACCCAACTGATGTCCATAGCATTATATCAGTAAACAAGAAACAATACATTTGTATAGTTTTCTGTCTTGCTTAGGGCCTATTTAAAAATATTTTAACAAGATACTGTCTATAAAAATAAGACTTTAAATATATATATATATATATATATATATATATATATATATTGTGTGGGGATGTTTCATGAGCCCAGGATCCAGCAAGCAATCCGGCTAGGCCCGTCCCGATCTCAACTCCTGCAGAAAGGCTCACCTCGGAGAGAACACTATCCGTCTGTGCAGCTCGGTAAATGTAATGCGATGCGCAGCTCGGCAGTAGTGCCGAGGTAAAATGGACATAAGCAGCTCAGCCAGCTGAGGTGGACATCATGTCAATCAATAATTAATGAGGACGTGGCTACGCTCTGACAGATAAGATGGGCGCCGGATACAGAAAGTATGGACCTGATCTGGCCATCACATCAGCAATCATGCAGGAGGTCAAGGTATGGATTGATGGGAACTCCCACTAAGGAAGAGCCTGAGGAGACCAACACCTATAAATTTGCACAAGGTAGAGCAAGCGAAGGTATGAAAACTCTTGGGCCCTCTATTCTCCCTCATTCACTCACTCTTTGTTCAGTAATTGTACTAACTTAGGCATCGGAGTGCCTTCGGCTGACGGCAGTCAGGGGCCTCTCACCTTTGTTTCTTCCTTCCCTTTCAGCTCGAAGGCATTCGACTGTTCCCCAAGAAAAACGCAACGATAGCTCGGAGCATGTCTTCATTTTCTAAACAAGTCCGTATTATTTTAGGCACTTACAATATATATATATATATATATATATCTTTTAAAGCAAAAGAAATATGGGATAATCTTTATCAGCCCTCACCCAATTGGACGCATTCCCATCACTGTGCAGTAGGGCTGCTCATGGGTTGCACCAGCTTTTTACGGGTTGAAGTTCAACCCATATCCAACTTGTTTATAAAACGAGTCAAATTCCAGACCAAATGAGCCCAACTATGATGAATAGTTCAACAATATTCAGCTGTATGTTGTCTAGCTTATGGCCCATAGATCATGACACAAACCAGGCCCACTCCAGTCAAATCAGCCCCACGTGGGATCCCCAGGTTTGGTCCACAGAAATACACTTGGCTGTTCCCACCAAACAGTGGGAACCGCAGCCCCCTTATTGAGGGACTTCAATAAGTCCATTGCGTTCTTTTGTAGGAATGAAAGTTGGCAACTGTCTAAAGCAATGTCATTGACTGTGTTATTGACTCCATCAAGCACTTTCTAAGAAAGATGCAAGAGTTGGGAAACTTCTTGAAAATACAAGAAACATATCTCAGAGAATCTACCACCTAGATTGGACGTTCCTTTGCATGTTTTGTTTTAAGAAAGTCAGTCTATGGATTGTAATAAAGACTTTAGTTGCATATTCTTTCTATAATGTTTAGATATGATAGATGATTAGGATTTAAGCTATATTAGGATTGAGTTTTTATGTGAAGAACATTATAACAGCATAATATGTTGGACATTCAGGCCTGGACTGATTTTAATTAGGGATGCAAATGGGTACTCGATTCTCCGATTATCTGGATGTGTCGATCCATTAAAAACCGGATTTGGGTCCTTATTTAGGCTCCGATAAGTAAATGGGTTCAGGTACGGTTTCATCTTGGTTCGAACCTGTGGACCCAAGACCCGACATATTACCTCAATCTTTGAAAATCTCCCCTAAAAATCATATTTTTTTAATATCATTCTCTACTTAAACCTAGACCCGGATCCAGATCCGTCCCATATATGGCTCCGGCCGGATCCGGTTCCACCTCCTCCTTAACGGTTCCGGGTCCATGGACCAGAATCGACCCATTTACAACCCAAATTATGCTCTCAATGATATTTTTCTGGTTTGAAAATAATCTCCTCTCATTGGTTTGAGACGGATTCCTCCTCAGAAGTGAAGAGTGGATTGTGTTTGAGGTCAGCTTTTTACTATTTTTCTCCTCTTGATTGCTTGAGTTTCTGTAGATTCAGGTAGGGAATTCAGATTAGATTTTTCAATCAATTGGTCTCATCCTTTTGGCTGCATCAACAGATTTGATAGTCTGTATCAATATCTTGGGAAAAACAACTGTGCCAAATATTATGCTAACAAGATGGGTCTGTAACACAAGCTTGATTTGAGGAGAATACAGGGTCTTTCCATTGAATATATAGAAGAGGTAGAAATCTGCTTGCACTCTGTTTTTAGATCAAAGGGTACAACAAAGCCAATTAAATGTTTTGAATGTCAAGGATATGGACACACTGCTTCTAAATGTGCAAATCGCAGAGAAAAGAATAAAGGCAAGGCCTTAAATGTTGCTTGGGATGAGGATTCTAATGAGGATGTGTCTTAACCTGATTCACCTACAAGTGAGTCAGGAAAATTTGTTGCTTTCATGGCTCTCTAACATCTCTTCTGTGCAGGAATCTAAGTCTGAAGATGATTTAGATGTTAACCGAATTTCTGATGAAGAACATGAAAGAGGTGAAGATTATCAAAAGTTGCTTCATGAATCTATGAGAATGTCAAAAATTAGTGAGAAGAGAGCCTTGAAATTGAAGGCAATGGAGGAGAAGAACTCATTTTTACAAGATTCTTTGACTGACTCTCAGTCTAAAGTAAGACAATTGGAGGATCAACGAGCAATTTTGTCTAATAACTTGATTCTTGCAAGTCAAGAGAATGATCGCCTGTAACAAAAATCTCAGAACACTGAATCTGAATTGCTGAATTTGCAAAACGAGTTGAAATCATGCAAATCTGAAAAAGAAAACCTAGTTGGAAAATTAAAGATGGTACTTGCTGAATTGGAGTCTGCAAAAGCATCAATTAACCGGATGAATACTGGATCAGCAAAGCTAAATGAAATTTTGGGAAGTCAACTGCCTCATTCTTCAAAAACTGGACTTGGATATGTCCAAGGTGCTTCCACTTCAAAAGACAAAGGTAAAACTGTGTTTGTTCAAGGACCTACAATGATTGCACAACCTTCTGTCTATCCAAATACTTCATATCCAAAGAATTATAATCCAAGACATGTGTCCAAACCTAAATTCGTTCCAATTTGTCATTTTTGTGGAATTATCGGACACATTCGACTACACTGCAATAAATTGAGAAATTATAATAGAAATCAGCGTAGAAGGCAAAACAATTCTACTCAATAGATTAGGACCAAACCTGTCTGGGTCCGTAAATCTGATCTACATTGTAATGTGGTCCTTACAACACTTAGTGCTACTAATTCAGATGTATGGTACTTGGATAGTGGCTGTTCCAGACACATGACATGGAACAAAACCCTGTTTACCTCATTTGAAGATTACAATGGTGGAAGTGTCCGTTTTGGTGATGGGGGTAAGGCAAAAGTGATTGGAAAAGGAATTGTCTCCATACCAGGTATGTCTCCGGTAAATAATGTTTACTTGGTTGATAGACTTTAAATAAATCTTTTAAGTATAAGTCAGCTATGCACTGACAAACATGAGGTCCATTTTTCGGCGAAAGAATGCATAATTGTCGACAACAAGGGAAAAGCAGTGCTGCATAGAATAATAAATCCAAATAACTGCTACATTGTTTCCTCAGAGAAAGAATTGTCTTGTAATTCTGCAATTAATATGAGTGACATTGAATTGTGGCATCAACGATTGGGCCTTGTGAATTACAAAGATCTGGAAAAATTGTGAACTCAGGAATTGGTTCGTGGGCTTCCTAAACTCAAAAGAGCCCCGAATACAATGTGTGGTCCCTGTCAAGTTGGAAAACAAATTAAAGCACCACACAAAAAGGTTGATTCACTTACCACCAAAAGACCTTTAGAACTATTGCACATGGATCTTATGAGAACAACCAAAATTGAAAGCATTGGTGGTAAGAATTATATATTTCTGACAGTTGATGATTTCTCCAGACTTACATGGGTACATTTCTTACGTGATAAATAAGAAACTTTTCTTGTTTTTAATGACTTGTGGTCCTTGCTCATTGCAGATAAAGGACAAGAGCTCGGAGGAGTTTCAAGGATACGTTTCGATCATGGAACCAAATTTCAAAATTCTGATTTCTCAACCTTTTGCTCCAAACATGGAATTAAACATGAGTTTTCTGCACCTAAAACTCCACAACAGAATGGGGTAGTTGAAAGAAAGAATCGTGCAGTACAGGAAATGACACGGGTGATGTTGCATAGCAAAAATATTCCACAAAGATTTTGGGCTGAAGCTATAAATACAGCTGTTTATGTTATCAACCGTGTCTATCTTCATCCCGGAACTAAAACCACCCCTTATGAAATATGGATAGGAGTCAAGCCAAATATTAAATATTTTTGAACTTTTGGCAGCAAGTGTTACATTCTTCGGGAAAGAGAACACTTGTCAAAATTTGACTCCAAGAGTGATGAAGGAGTCTTCCTCGGTTATTCATTGACAAGCAAAGCTTATCATGTGTTTCACCTTAAAAAAATTTGTTGTTATAGAATCCATCAATGTGGTTGTGGATGATGGAGGAACTACTGATTATTTTTCTGATGATAAAAAAGGACTAATATTTTCTCCTTCTTCTGAACAGGTTGATAAAGGAACTAAAAACCAAGCTGAACCTAATCCCAAAAAGCAAAAGGAAACAACTTCAACTGCTGAACCTGTCAGTCCAAAGAAATCCTATTCTGAGCCCAATGTACCTGATATTATTCGAAAATTTGAAGAGAAGAATGCCTCTCCTTTAGCTGTTCATCCTCGATCCCAAAAAGGCCAAATAATCAAAGATCATCCTCTGGACAAGGTTATCGGTGCGATCTCTGCTCCCATGAAAACTCGGAAACAGGTACGTGATGAGGTAAGTCATGTATATTATGTTTCCACTTTAGAACCCAAAAATGTTAAGGATGCTCATGTGGATGATTGTTGGATAAATGCTATGCATGATGAACTTGCTGAATTTGAAAGGAATCGAGTCTGGAAGCTTGTTCCTAGACCCACTCATACTAATGTCATTGGAATTAAATGGATCTTCAAAAACAAAACTGATAAGTCAGGTCAAGTGATTAGGAACAAAGCTTGTCTAGTAGCTCAGGGGTACACACAAATTAAAGGAATTGATTTTGATAAGACTTTTGTCCCGGTTGCTAGACTTGAATCAGTGCGATTGTTGCTTGCTATTGCTTGTTTTCTAAATATTAAATTGTTTCAAATAGATGTAAAAAGTGCTTTTCTGAATGGTTTCTTGAATGAGGAAGTGTATGTTGAACAACCAAAAGGATTTAATGATCCTCATTTTCCAACTCATGTTTACAAATTGAGAAAAGCTCTTTATGGATTGAAGCAACCACCATGGGCGTGGTGGGAGAGGTTTATAGACTTTCTGATTGAAAATGGGTTTCTGCGAGGAAGTGTTGACAAGACCCTGTTCATCAAAAGAGACAAGAACAATATTGTTATTGCACATGTCTATGTTGATGACATCATTTTTGATTCGACGTTTGAATCTTTGCCTGAAAAGTTTGCTGAAAGTATGTCAAGAGAGTTTGAAATGAGTATGGTTGGAGAGCTGTCCTTTTTCCTGGGCTTACAGATTAAGCAAACTCCTTCTAGTGTTTTCATCTCTCAGCCAAAATATGCCAGGGAATTGCTGAAAAAGTTTGGAATGCAATCTTCAAAACATGCTAGGACTCTGATGAGCATTACTGTCAAAATCAGTCTTGATGTTGAAGGATCCGATACTGAGGAGAAAATGTACAGAAGCATGATAGGTAGTCTTCTCCACCTTACTGCTAGTCGTCCTGACATTGCTTATAGTGTCGGTGTTTGTGCGAGATATCAGGCGAAACCAAAGTTGTCTCATGTTCATGAAGTAAAAAGAATTCTTAAATACATTGGTGGGACTGTTGAGTATGGAATTTGGATGTCAAAAGACACCAACACAAACATTGTTGGTTATTCTGATGCTGATTGGGCTGGCTGTGTAGCTTTTGGAGGATGTTTTTTTGTGGAAAATAATCTGGTTGCTTGGCATAGTAAAAAGCAGACTTCGACTTCTTTGTCGACTGCTGAGGCAGAATACATTACGGCAGGAAGCTATTGCACACAACTCCTTTGGATGAAACAAATGCTGTAGGATTATGGAATTGAGCAAGAAACAATGACTGTCTTCTGTGACAATCAGAGTGCTATTGATATTTTCAAGAATCCTGTCCAACATTCTTGCACTAAGCATATAGACATTAGGCATCATTTCATTCGTGATCTTGTGGAAGAAGGAACAATTGCTTTGCATCATGTTCCTACTAAATGTCAATTTGCGGATATCTTCACAAAACCTTTGGATGCAACGCGGTTTGAATCTCTACAAAAAGCTTTTGGGATTTCTCTTATTCCCTACACTCCATAAATTTTTGTTTATCTAAGTGCACACTCACTCCTTCACATGACCAATTTTTCTTGTTGCACTGCATGAGTCGTTTTTGATTCTCTCACTGCTATCTCCATCTTTATCTTTGAGAGATGTTGTGGCAATAAGGTTAAACCGGAGGAAGAGGGCTACCTATGAATGTGTGTGAAAACTTCCATTTGATTGGTAATTTTCATTTGGAGAAGGCTACCATGCTCAATAGTGTGAAAGTCACCCATGATTGTTTAACCCGTCCTTTTATAAACAAAAATACAAGCTTAAAAATTGGAGTTTTTTTTTCAAGGACGGGTTAAACAATCATGGGTGACTTTCACACTATTGAACATGGTAGCCTTCTCCAAATGAAAATTACCAATCAAATGGAAGCTTTCACACACATACATAGGTAGCCCTCTTCCTCCAATTTAACCTTTTTGCCACGACATCT
This sequence comes from Camphora micrantha, assembly GCA_003546025.1. Taxonomy (NCBI): domain Eukaryota; kingdom Viridiplantae; phylum Streptophyta; class Magnoliopsida; order Laurales; family Lauraceae; genus Camphora; species Camphora micrantha. The sequence continues at coordinate 30,892,086 of QPKB01000009.1, read as the reverse complement.
CTCAAAGATAAAGGTGGAGATAGCAGTGAGAGAATCGAAAACGATTCATGCAGTGCAACAAGAAAAATTGGTCATGTGAAAGAGTGAGTGTGCACTTAAATAAACAAAAAATTATGGAGTGCAGGGAATACGAGAAGTCCTTAAAGATTTTCATAGAGATTCAAATCGCGTTGCATCCAAAGGTTTTGTGAAGATATCCGCAAATTGAGATTCAGTAGGAATATGATGCAAAGCAATTGTTCCTTCTTCCACAAGATCACGAATGAAATGATGCCTAATGTCTATATGCTTAGTGCGAGAATGTTGGACAGGATTCTTGAAAATATCAATAGCACTCTAATTGTCACAGAAGACATTCATTGTTTCTTGCTCAATTCCATAATCCTACAACATTTGTATTATCCAAAGGAGCTGTGTGCAACAGCTTCCTGCCGCAATGTATTCTGCCACAGCAGTCGACAAAAAAGTCGAAGTCTACTTTTTACTATGCCAAGCAACCAGATTATTTCCAACAAAAAAACATCCTCCAGAAGTACTCTTTCTATCATCTACACAGCCAACCCAATCAGCATCAGAATAACCAACAATGTTTGTGTTTGTGTCTTTTGACATCCAAATTCCATACTCAACAGTTCCACCAATGTATTTAAAATTCTTTTTACAGCATGAACATGAGACAACTTTGGTTTCGCATGATATCTCACACAAACACCGACACTATAAGCAATGTCAGGACGACTAGCAGTAAGGTAGAGAAGACTACCTATCATGCTTCTGTACATTTTCTCCTCAGTATCTGTAACGCCCCACCCATACCCATGCATGATATTGTCCACTTTGGCCCACCGGCCTCACGATTTTGCTTCTGATGGGCCTCAACCCATCAAAAGGCCTCATGCAAGGTAAGGGTGTAAGCTCTACATATAATCCCATTCACTTTCCTCTCTATAGTCGATGTGGGACTCCGGGGCGTCACAATCCACTCCGGGGCGTCACAATCCACCCCCCTTAAGGCTGCACGTCCCTATGCAGTAGCCTGCCAGTCTCTGTAGCCTGCCAGCCCTCTTGGCCCTCCCACATGGAGACCCGCCCACTTACACCAGACCACGGCAGGGGACCCACACTCGAACTAGTCGAGAGTCGGCTCTGATACCATTTGTAACGCCCCACCCTTACACACATGCATGATATTGTCCGCTTTGGCCCACGGGCCTCACAGTTTTGCTTCTGATGGGCTTCAACCCATCAAAAGGCCTCATGCAAGGTAAGGGTGTAAGCTCTACATATAACCCCATTCACTTTCCTCTCTATAGTCGATGTGGGACTCCGGGGCGTCACAATCCACCCCCCTTAAGGCTGCACGTCCTTGTGCAGTAGCCTGCCAGTCTCGATAGCCTGCCAGCCCTCTTGGCCCGCCCACATGGAGACCCGCCCACTTACACCAGACCACGGCAGGGGACCCATACTCGAACTAGTCGAGAGTCGGCTCTGATACCATCTGTAACGCCCCACCCATACCCATGCATGATATTGTCCGCTTTGGCCCACCGGCCTCACGGTTTTGCTTCTGATGGGCCTCAACCCATCAAAAGGCCTCATGCAAGGTAAGGGTGTAAGTTCTACATATAATCCCATTCACTTTCCTCTCTATAGTCGATGTGGGACTCCGGGGCGTTACAATCCACTCCGGGGCGTCACAATCCACCCCCCTTAAGGCTGCACGTCCCTGTGCAGTAGCCTGCCAGTCTCTGTAGCCTGCCAGCCCTCTTGGCCCGCCCACATGGAGACCCGCCCACTTACACCAGACCACGGCAGGGGACCCACACTCGAACTAGTCGAGAGTCGGCTCTGATACCATCTGTAACGCCCCACCCTTACACACATGCATGATATTGTCCGCTTTGGCCTACGGGCCTCACGGTTTTGCTTCTGATGGGCCTCAACCCATCAAAAGGCCTCATGCTAAGTTAATACGGGGTTTGACTTATAAGCCCAGGGTCAGGACATGGATATTTCCAATGTGGGCTAACGAAGACTCACCGTTTGAAGCCCATGGTTGACACGCTACGCCCCGTGGTTAAGGGTGCCGCCCGGACCAAGCTCTCACATTCTCCCCCACTGGAAATAGAGCCGTCCTCGGCTCTGATACCATCTGTAACGCCCCACCCTTACACACATGCATGATATTGTCCGCTTTGGCCCACGGGCCTCACGGTTTTGCTTCTGATGGGCCTCAACCCGTCAAAAGGCCTCATGCAAGTTAGTATGGGGTTTGACTTATAAGCCCAGGGTCAGAACTTGGATATTTCCAATGTGGGCTAACGGAGACTCACCGTTTGAAGCCCGTGGTTGACACGCTACGCCCCGTGGTTAAGGGTGCCGCCCGGACCAAGTTGTCACAGTATCGGATCCATCAACATCAAGACTGATTTTGACAGTAGTGCTCATCGAAGTCCGAGCATGTTTTGAAGATTGCATTCAAAACTTTTTCAGCAATTCCCTGGCATATTTTGGCTGAGAGATGAAAACACTAGGAGTTTGCTTAATCTGTAAGCCTAGGAAAAAGGACAGCTCTCCAACCATACTCATTTCAAACTCTCTTGACATACTTTCTGCAAACTTTTCAGGTAAAGATTCAGATGTCGAACCAAAAATGATGTCATCAACATAGACATGTGCAATAACAATATTGTTCTTGTCTCTTTTGATGAACAGGGTCTTGTCAACACTTCCTCGCAGAAACCCATTTTCAATCAGAAAGTCTATAAACCTCTCCCACCACGCCCATGGTGGTTGCTTCAATCCATAAAGAGCTTTTCTCAATATGTAAACATGAGTTGGAAAATGAGGATCTTCAAATCCTTTTGGTTGTTCAACATACACTTCCTCATTCAAGAAACCGTTCAGAAAAGCACTTTTTACATCCATTTGAAGCAATTTAATATTCAAAAAACAAGCAATAGCAAGCAACAATCGCACTGATTCAAGTCTAGCAACCGGGGTAAAAGTCTCATCAAAATCAATTCCGTCAATTTGTGTGTACACCTGAGCTACTTGACGAGCTTTGTTCCTAATCACTTGACCCGACTCATCAATTTTGTTTTTGAAGATCCATTTAGTTCCAATGACATTAGTATGAATCGGTCTAGGAACAAGCTTCCAGACTCAATTCCTTTCAAACTCAACAAGTTTATCATGCATAGCATTTATCCAACAATCATCCACAAGAGTATCTTTAACATTTTTTTGTTCTAAAGTGAAAACATAGCATACATGACTTACCTCATCACGTACCTATTTCCGGGTTTTCATGGGAGCAGAGATATCACCGATAACCTTGTCCAGAGGATGATCTTTGATTACTTGGCCTTTTTGGGGTCGATGATGAACATCTAAAGGAGAGGCACTCTTCTCTTCAAATTTTCGAATAATATCAGGTACATTGGGCTCAGAATAGGATTTCTTTGGACTGACATGTTCAGAAGTTATTTCCTTTTGCTTTCCGGGATCAGGGTCAGCTTGGTTTTCAGTTCCTTTGTCAACCTGTTCAGAAGAAGGAGAAAATATTAGTACTTCTTCATCATCAGAAAAATAGTCAGTAGTTCCTCCATCATCCACAACCACATTGATGGATTCCATAACAACATAATTTTTAAGGTGAAACACACGATAAGCTTTGCTTGTCAATGAATAACCGAGGAAGATTCCTTCGTCACTCCTGGAGTCAAATTTTGACAAGTGTTCTCTTTCCCAAAGAATGTAACACTTGCTACCAAAAGTTCGAAAATATTTAATATTTGGCTTGACTCCTGTCCATATTTCATAAGGCGTGGTTTTAGTTCCGGGACGAAGATAGACATGGTTGATAACATAAATAGTTGTATTTACAGCTTCAGCCTAAAATCTTTATGGAATATTTTTGCAATGCAACATCACCCGTGTCATTTCCTATACTACACGATTCTTTCTTTCAACTACCCCATTCTGTTGTGGAGTTTTAGGTGCAGAAAACTCATTTTTAATTCCATGTTTGGAGCAAAAGGTTGAGAAATCAAAATTTTGAAATTCGGTTCCATGATCGGAATGTATCTTTGAAACTCCTCCGAACTCTTGTCCTTTATCTGCAATGAGCAAGGACCACAAGTCATTAAAAACAAGAAAAAGTTTCTGATTTATCACGTAAGAAACGTACCCATGTAAGTCTGGAGAAATCATCAACTGTCAGAAATATATATTTCTTACCACCAATGCTTTCAACTTTAGTTGGTCCCATAAGATCCATGTGCAATAGTTCTAAAGGTCTTTTAGTGGTAAGTGAATTGACCTTTTTGTGTGGTGCTTAATTTATTTTCCAACTTGACAGGGACCACACACTGTATTCGGGGCTCTTTTGAGTTTAGGAAGCCCACGAACCAATTCATGAGTTCACAATTTTTTCAGATCTTTGTAATTCACATGGCCCAATCGTTGATGCCACAATTCAATGTCACTCATAATTGTAGAATTACAAGACAATTCTTTCTCTGAGGAAACAATGTAGCAGTTGTCTGGATTTCTTATTCCATGCAACAATGTTTTTCCCTTTTTGTCCACAATTATGCATTCTTTCGCCGAAAAATGGACCTCATGTTTGTCATCGCATAGCTGACTTATGCTTAAAAGATTTGTTCGAAGTCTATCAACCAAGTAAACATTATTTACCAGAGACATACCTGGTATGGAGACAATTCCTTTTCCAATCACTTTTGCCTTACCTCCATCACCAAAACGGACACTTCTACCATTGTAATCTTCAAAGGAGGTAAAAAAGGTTTTGTTCCTTGTCATGTGTCTGGAACAACCGCTATCCAAATACCATACATCTGAATTAGTAGCACTAAGTGTTACAAGGACCACATTACAGCGTATATCAGATTTACAGACCCAGACAGGTTTGGTCCCAATCTGTTGAGTAGAATTGTTTTGCCTTCTACGCTGATTTCTATTATAATTTCTCAATTTATTGCAGTGTGGTCGAATGTGTCCGATAATTCCACAAAAATGACAAATTGGAACGAATTTAGGTTTGGACACATGTTTTGGATTATAATTCTTTGGATATGAGGCATTTGGATAGACAAAAGGTTGTGCAATCATTGTAGGTCTTTGAACAAACACAGTTTTACCTTTGTCTTTTGAAGTGGAAGCACATTGGACATATCCAAGTTCGGTTTTTGAAGAATGAGGCAGTTGACTTCCCAAAACTTCATTTAGCTTTGCTGATCCAGTATTCATCCGGTTAATTGATGCTTTTGCAGACTCCAATTCAGCAAGTACCATCCTTAATTTTCCAGCCAGGTTTTCTTTTTCAGATTTGCATGATTTTAGCTCATTTTGCAAATTCAACAATTCAGATTCAACGTTCTGAGATTTTTGTTGCAGGCGATCATTCTCTTGACCTGCAAGAATCAATTTATTAGACAAAATTGCTCGTTGATCCTCCAATTGTCTTACCTTAGACCGAGAGTCAGTCAAAGAATCTTGTAAAAATGAGTTCTTCTCCTCCATTGCCTTCAATTTCAAGGCTCTCTTCTCACTAATTTTTTACATTCTCATAGATTCATGAAACAACTTTTGATAATCTACAGCTCCTTCCTGTTCTTCATCAGAAATTCGGTTAATATCTAAATCATCTTCTGACTTAGATTCCTGCATAGAAGAGATGTTAGAGAGAGCCATGAAAGCAATAAATTTTCCTGACTCACTTGTAGGTAAATCAGGTTAAGACACATCCTCATCAGAATCCTCATCCCAAGCAACATTTAAGGCCTTGCCTTTGTTCTTTTCTCTGCGATTTGCACATTTAGAAGCAGTGTGTCCATATCCTTTACATTTAAAACATTTAATTGACTTTGTTGTACCCTTTGATCGATTCTATTTAGTTTTGGGTACAAATTTTCCTTTTGAAGGTGGCTTGGGATTAGCTGAGTCCTTGTTAAAATTCTTTCTATTTTTCCAAATCTTTTTTAGTTTCCTTGCAAGATATGTCTCAAATTGTTCATCATCTGTATCACTGTCAGGATCACAAATTTCAAGATCATCCACTGAACTAGAGGACACTAGGGCAATATCTTTTCCCTTTTGAACTTGACAGTGATTTGCGTCAAAAGTTTGAAGATTTCCAACAAGTTCTTCAACTGACAAGGAATTCAGATCCTTATTCTCCTCGATGGCAACTACTTTTGGACGAAATCGTTCTAGGAGAGACCTCAAAATTTTCTTAACGACTTTGTGTTGAGGAATAGATTCTCCCAGATTAAAGGATGAACTTACAATTTTAGACAGTTTTGTATTGAAATCATCTAAAGTTTCAGATTCTTTCATGCGAATCGTCTCAAAAGCAGTTGTCAAATTCTGGAGTTTTGTTTGCTTGACAATTTTTGTTCATTCATGAACAGTTTGAAGAAGATCCCAGGCAGCCTTTGCAGTAGGGCAAGCAGAAACCCTATGGAACTCAGTTGCAGTAATTCCATTATAAATAGCATGAATGGCCTTATTATTGAAATTCGACTTGTTTTTCTTATCAGCTATCCATTGGGCTCTGGGTTTTGGCTTCGTTTGCCCATCAACAACTATGGTGGGTTCAGTAAATCCTTCCATTATAATTTCCCAGACTTGGTCATCAATAGCCTTTAGAAAAGATAACATCCTTACTTTCCAGTAAGAATAATTGGTTCCATCCAAAAGAGGAGGCTTGTTGGTAGATGTTCTTTCTTTATTGATATCCATTAGAGATCAGTAAATAGATCACACAAAAAATTGGTGTAACCTGCTCTGATACCAATTGAAAAACTTATATTTCAACCTTAACACAGGCAGAGGTCCCAATAATCTGATCTTTATCGAATATCAATCCACACGTGATTAAACTAATAATTAACCCTAATCCGGATTAAAAACAATCAAACCACAAAGAGAGAAGGACGTAGGATTTTTACGTGGAAAACCCTGTTCGGGAAAAAACCACGGGCCTTATCATCTAGGCCAACAGACAACCAAGCACTATATGAATTAAAAGTTACAAGAGATACTCACAACCCTTTCCTAGTTGTTAACTCAACCTAAGGACTGCTTGATCTTGCCGATTGCTCACCGTACACCTTCACCGTGCTTGAACCAATCACCGTGCTTGAACCAACCACCTTGATAGACTCTTCAATATGTCTTTATATCAGAAAAGTAGAATGAAGCATGAATCCAAAACTTGAAACTTCAGCACATAAGATGATAGCCTTGGGGGAAGATGGATCTCTCAAGTTCTTTCTAAGAAATTTATTTATTGGAGAGGTGACTTTGAATAGAGAGATAAAAGCTATATATAGGCCTTAATTCGTGCTTCAAGGGTTGCAAATTTAATAACAATTAGTAATTGTATCATGAGATAAAGTAGAAGAAAGTTCTGGGCAAGTTTCTAATTTTGTGCCCACGTTCGCTCGAGCGAACTGCTCTCTGTTTACAGACGTTCAGCGCAGAAACTTCACAGTTCGAGCGATGTAAAATGGCAGTCGAGCGATCATAGTTCTGTGAGGGGTTCGCTCAAGCGATCATATGGTTCGCTCGAGCGACCTACTTTCTGTCTTCAAAACTTTCATTCCAGAACCTTGATGGCTCGAGCGATCTAGACTTTAGGTCGAGCGAAGAAATCTTGTGAGGGGTTCACTCGAGCAAACACTGTTAGTTCCAGAATTTTGAGAAACTCCTTCAAACGAACTTCTTCATTGATGATCTTGGGCAGTCCTTTTCTAAACAAAATACAAGTTTAAAGAATCCCGGTTTTATTCATTACCCAATGAATTAGCCAACCTAAAATCCTTACAATCTCCCCCTTTGGCAATTCATTGACAAAACACCTATTATACGAAAAATTCTACCTATTCAATACCAAAGACTCAACTGAACTAAAATACTACTCAAACACAAAAGATTGAATCCTTTGAACACCTGTAAGGTTTTTCACTGAAGATCAAGTGAAGAATCATGGAAAAATGGAGCATAAAGATTAATTCAACATATCTAATGAATCTCCCCCTTTTTGGACATAAATTGTCAAAGATAAAACATTAAAACTAACAAAGTGAGAGAAGTGTCTAGAGCAAGGAAATTGTGAGAAGCAGATTAAGGGAACTTAAACATCAGCAAAAGTACTATCAAATTAGCAAAAAGTTAGCAACAATTCCAAAATAAAAATAAAATAAAAACATGAATAAAGTTCCAAACAGAATGAAAGTCAAGACAATTTAGAAGATTGTCACTGATGGCCTTGGCCCAGCCTAGCAAGGATCTCAGCAAGAGCTTGATCTACGGAATTGAATCTTCCAGTTACTGCAGCAAATTTCTCATCAATTTGCACACTTAATCCCCGCACTTGTGCCTCTAGCAGAGCTATTATATCAATCTGCTGAGATGGCTCCCCCTGACCGTCAGGCATATCTTCATCTACAGCCATAGTTGCGCCTTGAATTGGAGGAGTAATATGAGATGAAGATTGAGCTAAAGTGCGGGAATTTATCGGATTTTTAATCTTCTGAGTGAGTGCATTGGATCGCTTTGGAATCTCCTTGAATGTAAGAAAGTCAGTGACCAGAACACCAAAAGGCAGTAGAGAATTCTTCTTGGCTTGCAGAGTCTTGACAATAACATTCATAATGACTCATGGAATATTGACTCGTCTGCCTGTCCCAATGCAGTACAAAAGGTAGCCATTTCCTTGGGCTACATCTGACGTATGACCCCTACGTTCGAGATTGTGGCAAACAAACTGGTTGAGAAACCGGTATTCTTCAGTCAAATTTCCATGAGGAAGAAGACCTCCTGGCCAAAAAGTTTCTGCTCCGCAAATTGTGGTTGCAACAATATCATATTTAATGGGAGCTGGAAGCTCATCCGAAATTGGGTAATCCGGATTATCCACAACCGGAATATTGATGAAATCTGCAATATCTTCCACTGAAATTGTCAGCCATTTTCCTCGTACAAATGTCTTGATTTTTTCAGAGTCCACGATTTCCAAGTTGCAATAAAATTCTCTAACCCAGTCGACATGAATCTTTTTTGGGTTGAACTTCATAATAGGGAACCAATATCTATTAACTAAGCTTCTGCACACCCGCTTAGTATGAAGTATTTCAGCTACTTCTCTCTCAGATTTAATGTTCCTGGACTCAAACTGTTCATTGAACAGATTTGATTTTTCCAGGGATGGAAATCTTGTATGATCATAAGAGGAAGAAGAAGATGAAGATGAAGATGCCACATGTGGTCTCTTCTTTGGAGCCGTCAGATAAAAATATGTAAAGAATCGGTGGAGAGAGAAAAAAAAATCCAAGTCCGCAAACATACTATACTTCCAACCATTCTTGCAAGAAAAATTGGGTATCTCCACCCATCTCCACAATCCACACAGATACCAGAGAATCTTCTCAAAAACACATACATATTGACAAATCAATCACACTTCTCCTATCACAACTTCTCATCATAACAAAACAGCATTCATCCATAAACAGTTCACCGAAATTCCTCATTTGCAAATCCCATTCATAATCAGACAAAGGATCTCAACAAATGCTCATCAATCATGTACCAAACACAGAATAATCAGGAAAAGAAATTGAGCAATCAACAAGAAGAAGAAAAAAGGGCATATATCCATTCCCAATATACCCAATGCAAAGAAATGAAATGCAAATGGTTGAAGATCAAATGTAAATAGAAAGGATGAGATGCATGAAGAATAAAACACATGAAGAATAAGGAAAAAAAATAGAGTTTCGCAAGGAAGGGGAAAGAGAACATAATGAATGAAGAAGAAAGAGGAAAGAAAAAAGAGGCTCGCACAGATTTAAGTTCGTTAGGTTCGCTCGAGCGAACTACCAAGGGTTTGAACCTTGCAGGCGTTCAAAGGATTCAATCTTTTGTGTTTGAGCAGTATTTCAGTTCAGTTGAGTCTTTGGTATTGAATGGGTAGAATTTTTCGTGTAATAGGTGTTTTGTCCATGAATTGCCAAAGGGGGAGATTGTAAGGATTTTAGGTTGGCTAATTCATTGGGTAATTGACAAAACCGAGATTTTTTAAGCTTGTATTTTGTTTAGAAAAGGACTGTCTAAGATCATTAATGAAGAAGTTCGTTTGAAGAAGGAGTTTCTAAAAATTCTGGAACTGAAAGAGTTCGCTCGAACGAACCTTTCACAAGATTTCTTTGCTAGACCTAGAGTCTAGATCGCTCGAGCCATCAAGGTTCTGGAATGAAAGTTCTGAAGACAGAAAGTAGGTCGCTCGAGTGAACCATATGATTGCTCGAGCTAACCCCTCATAGAACTATGATCGCTCGACTGCCCTTTTACATCGCTCTACCCGTGAAATTTATGCGTTGAACGTCTGTAAACAGAGAGCAGTTCGCTAGAGCGAACCTGGGTGCAAAATTAGATTCCTGCCCGGAACTTTCTTCTACTTTGTCTCAAGATACAATTACTAATTGTAATCAAATTTGCAACCCTTGAGGCACGAATTAAGGCCTATATATAGCTTTTATCTCTCTATTCAAAGTCACCTCTCCAATAAAGAAATTTCTTAGAGAGAACTTGAGAGATCTATCTTCCCCCAAGGCTATCATCTTATGTGCTGAAGTTTCAAGTTTTGGATTCATGCTTCATTCTACTCTTTTGATATAAAGACATCTTGAAGAGTCTATCAAGGTGGTTGGTTCAAGCATGGTGAAGGTGTACGGCGAGCAGTCGGCAAGATCGCGCAGTCTTTAGGTTGAGTTAACAACTTGGAAAGGTGAAAGTAGTATTTTTCCATTCGGTCAAGATTGTAATTCTTGGAAAACATGTTTCCCCTTGAGAACTTATGCTTCTCATTATTATTCTTCACATCATATTTTCGTTTGAACGCTTATGTTTCTCATTTTTATTTCTCATATCTGCTTTTCAATTTTCAATTTAACTTTTGTAACACAAAATTTTGTTTCCAAAAAATATAAAATACTTCTCCGGCATGTGTTACACGGTTGCGTTTAATATAAAGGAAATTATTATATTTACTAGTTATTATAGTTTTTCCTGTAGATTCATCTGACTTATGCGTGGATGGGGGGATAGGACACTTGAGGAAGTGTACGTAAGAGATATAAGTATTGCTGTGATACTTTGAGAATGAATTAAAAAAAAAAAAAAAGGATTTAACTAGAAATATCCCCTTAGACTTGTTAAAGGCATCAATGTGTTATATAGACTATATTAGTCCCAAAGGCCCTGTTTGATTTTTATTTTTTTATTTTTTCTCTGTGCATGGATGTCCCTGCTCCTTTTACCTTAAAAGGTCCCAAACCCAAAACCCTTTTTTCCCATTTTCGTTCTTTTGCCCATTTTATCTGAGCAGAGACTCATCTTCTCTAAGCAGAGACTCATTGAAGAAGAAAAGAAGCAGCAGGACTTTACAGATCCCGTGATTGAAAAGGGCAAACCGATGAGAAGAAAAGTGTTTCATGGACGTTTCCTCTTTCTTTATCATTCTCAGAACCAAATATTCATATCCAAGTCCAAATCCAAAACCCCTATATCTTCTCCATACAACATACGTAACACGCACCCATTTTAGTATTTTTCATTTAACTTTTCTTCATTACTGTTAATATATCAAATAAGACATTTGGATAAATTTGGTGATACATAGAGGCTCTCACTACAGTTGGCCGTTTTTCAGCCGAAAGTATCCTGATGATTGAGAATAAGAAACTATCATTAGATATTTGGATAAATTCGGTAATAATTTTAACTCTGCTGGGCTTAACTAGATGACCAGGGCCAAGTGGCCAAATAGGCTGTACCACAAACTGACGTGATACTGAGCCTTAAATCTTGTGTCCTTACTTTAATTTAGCTTTCACATGGGGACGACAATTAAGCGGGTCGGGTTTGTGTCGAGTCTCTTGGCAAAGAGCTGAATGGGTCAATTGGCATCCTTGGGGACATAAACAGGCCAGGTCAATCTCGGATCGGGTGTAGTACCTTTTATTCTTTTGGGTTGGGTACTTGTCATTAGGTCATGTGTTTTCATGTGTGGGTTTGGTCAACATGTGTTCCACGGCAGTGGGTCCAGTAATAACTAATAAGTTGCCCACTTAACGACCTTTTGGCGTTTTGACATAATTTCTCAACTGCTCCAACAGCTCTATCCCAACTACCCAAGTCAATTTAAGCTATTAGTTTTCAGGTTTTTATTTTGATGTTTCCAGGCTGGGATACTCGAATGGGTTAAACCCATGCACTGGGCCCAGTAATAAGTTTCCCACTTAACCACCTTTGACACGTCTTTGTATTAACTATTATTACTCAACTGGTCGGACTCGGACATGCAAGTGATTTTTATAGGTGGGGCCACCAATGGAGGGGCCCTCCAGGCACAGACAATTAATCACTTAAATTATGGTCCACGTGAAGTAATATCAAAGGGATCCAACCATGCAATCACATTTTGTAATGATTTTCACCCAACTCTTTGCAATTTTTTTCATAGGCAACACACTGATGGACGGCCCTACACATACATCGTATCATGTGATCTTTCAAAATATTATCCAATTAAACATGTCTTAGGGCATGAAAGATCAGAATCGATAATCTCAGAAGATATGGTTATTTCCATATTTGTAGAGAATTGATTTAAGAAGTAATTGGAGAAAGGTATTAACGTGAGAGATTTTTTGAGAAGAAAATGAGTGAATGAACTTTGCATAATCGGAATGTGTGGGGGATTTGTAGAGACCGATTATTTTCAAGATTTAGAAATTTGTAGAAATTTGATATGAGAGAGATGATTATTTCTATGAGAGATTTTAGGTGAGGTGATACTTTAATTGAGAGAGGAATTTTAGGGGACTCGAAACTATCAAATGGATAATTTTCCAATTTAACAGTTTGGGGAGGGGCCCACGTCAAAGCCTTATATTTTTTTATTTTTTTTTTTGTGTATTTTTTCAAAAAGGAGCTTCCTACAAGCTGATGTGGCGCCCTCTACAATCCCCTTCCCTATTACTTTAATATATATAACTAGTGCAACAGGCCTGCGCTATAATAAAAAGTAATTAAAATCTTAATTAGGAATATTTATAAAATCTTGAATAAATTTAAAAAATATTAACATGTAATTTATAATAAAAATATAATTAAAATTGAACTTCAAAAATCAAAGTTTTAAAGGAAAAAATTAAGTTAAATGATCCAATCGAGTTATCTAATACATGATATTGAAAGAATGAATCAATCACATTGAATAATGGGTCAAAGAATAATAAAGTTGAACTTCAAAAATCAAAGTTTTAAAAGAAAAAATAAAGTTAAATGATCCAATCGAGTTATCTAATACATGATATTGAAAGAATGAATCAATCACATTGAATAATGGGTCAAAGAAAATGAAAAGGTTAAAGAGTAATTATGAATAATATAATATACGATGAAGAATAAAACATATATGATCAGTTTGAGTAAAATCGGAGTTCATAGAATAAGATTTTATATTTCTTAAACAGAAGCATTAAATGAAATTTTAAAAAATAGTAAGAAAGATACAACAAAGGAAATTAATTTACTAAGTTTTATTATGAGATAAAATTAATTATGATATACATACGTTTGATATTATGATCAATTTTGATTAGTTATAATTGCTTCCTTTTTGTTATTATAAATTAAACATAGTTAATAGTAGATCTGAAAATTAAAAAAATGAAAAATCAATGCGGCTGAAATGCGTGGTGATCATGATAAAAGATAAAAGATTTATACAAATTAGATGTAGGAATTATGAATACTTTAATCCATGTAGTGCATATGATACAAATCATTGTTAGTCTGAAATATAGAGGAGCTACATGTCGCACCCTCACAAAAAGACTGCTTTAATATATATAATGGTTCTTTATTGAGAAATATTTGGCACGTTTTGTCAATATTTCTAAATATTTAAATAAATTATAAACAAATATTAATATATAATTCTTAATAAAGATGGAAACTCATTAGAGAAGTTTTAGGTAGCTGAAAATATTTGAGAAAAGATCAAGTAAATAGTAAATATTTTAGGACCTTGATTTGATTATATTTGTGCTTAGCCATAAATTGAGAGCCATTTCAGGATCAAATGTTGATTTTGAATCCCTCACGAAAAGGCTGCTGTCTTTTATTATATAATGTAGATTTTGGAATTAATTGGCTTCCACAATGGACCCCACAAATTAATTAATCCTACTAAATATCCAAAGAAAAATAATGAGAAAAATGTCCATAATGGGCCCCATAGATTAATCTTACTGAATATTGAAAGGAAATAAGGAGAAAAAACTAGCATAATACAAACTACAAAAGTGGTCCCCGCTCTGGTATAAAAAAAGCTCTTCGTGTGTTGGTAAAAAAAAAAAAAAGTAGCCCACTATAAATTGTGAGTTTGGAAAGAAAGAAGACTTTGATTTCATAATGAGACTCATAAATTTATTTGGTTAAATTAGTAAATATAAATGATAATAAAAAATCGTGATTAAGATGGAGACTCATTGTAAAAGATATGATTTTCATTGAGAACTTCATTTTTACAACTTCTCCATTGCAAAAGATATGATTTTCATTGAGAACTTCATTTTTACAACTTCTCATTCACAAAGATTCTCCTTCAAAATAAATCCTTAGGCATGGCCTAAGGCTATCAAAATAAAATAATGGAGAAAAGAGGTAAGGAGAAGAAGGTCTGGCTAGGAGAGAATAAGCCAATAAATAAAGATGGGTGGAGTTGTTTTGATGTGTGAGAATGTGGTCCTATGGGTCTCCATCATGTCTCCTTTTATGCTTTTTGCAAAGCCCATTTTAGTAAGGAAGTACCACCCTTTTTGCAAAGCCCATTGAAGGTAACTAAAAAGAAGTTATTATTGTATGCTATGTTTTAAGAAAGGGATAAGTATCTTATTTTAAGAATCTTAGATTTGCATTGAGATATTTAGTATTGGATAATTTGAGTTAATTTGGTGAAATTAATTTAGAAGGGTAATTCCGGAATGCAGCATTTGCTATATTTTAAGGAAGGGATAAGTATCTTATTTAAGAATATCTTAGATTTGCATTGATATATTTAGTATTAGATAATTTGAGTTGGTTTAGTGAGATTAGATTAAAAGGGTAATTTTGGAATGAAGCATTGCAAAAAGTCTGAGGATGCGTTACATGTCGCACCCTCACAAAAAGACTGTTGTCCACGTGTCGCTCCCTCATGAAAAGGCTGCTGCTTTAATATATATAATGGTTCTTTATTGAGAAATATTTGGCACGTTTTGTCAAGTACCTTAGCTCGCCTGAGCTCAAAGTTGGTTTGTGTTCATCAAGTCTGACATGAGCTTAATTAGCTGTCTAAGCATTGAAACCTAACTCAAGTTTGGAATAGCTCGCATTGGCTCGGAACATTCACAGCTTTAATTAAATCCATAATGGTAACTAATCAAGTGGGGAATTTCAAAAAGGTACACAACATTTAGCTCATTTTTAAAAAAGTAGATGAAGATATGAATATTTCAAAAAGATATTGAGAATTTTCTGAAAAACACCTTTACCTTTTTAAAATATTCAAAATTTTATATACTTTTTTAAAAATGAGCAAAAAAATTCATACATTTTTAAAGTTTTTACGGTAGAGTATAAGGAATAAACCATCTCTTTCAAGTTGGTAGGCACAATTAATGAATGACATAAACAATACCGGCTGAATGGTCGGAGCCATTGATAGTTTGATGGACACTAATGAGCGAAGGCTCTCTATATAAACATCGAAGGGGCTTGACTTGAGTGTACGGTTCTTAGATCAATAATAGTTTCTCTTAAGAGGCGTTGCCATGGTCAGTGGTGGACCTATGCATAGTGAATCTGGGCGGGTCACGGGTGCCACATGTAGATTTTGAAATTATCAAGAATTTAAATGGATTTGACACGTTCCACATATATTTAATAAATAGTCACCCCACGTCTAAAACTTACCAAATCATATTCACGCCGTTCTCTTTCGGACGTCTTCTTTCTATGAGAGGTCGAAATCCTCTTTGCACCGATCAAGCTTTTCGTGGCCAGTCCTCTAGTGGTTAGTTTTTTCTTTTAACAAACAACCCTAAATAAAACAATCTCCCTCGCTCCCTCCCTCCCTAAACATGGGTGCACTCATATCCCCCAATTCCCCAGCCGGAAAATGGCTGGATTTGTAACAGCAGTCTGGGTCCAATCCATCTCAGGAAACAACTACATCTTTTCAAACTACTCAGATGCCTCAAAAACCCTCATAGCCCTCACCCAGCTCCAGCTCAACAATCTCTCTGTTGCCAAAGATGTCGGCAAAGCCTTTGGCCTTTTAGCAGGCTTTGCATCCGACCGTCTACCCACTCCTGTCGTACTTCTCATTGGCTCGGTCGAAGGGCTCGTTGGCTATGGAGTTCAGTGGCTTGTGGTTAGCCAGAAAATCCAACCCCTTCCTTACTGGCAGGTCTGCAAGACAAGTTTTTCATCTTTCATTCATATTCACTAAACTAGGTTAGTTAACATATGATGTTTTTGAAACCTTATATTTTCTTCAGATGTGCATCTTCATGTGTATGGGAGCCAACAGCACGACGTGGATGAACACAGCAGTTCTAGTCACCTGCATGCGCAACTTCAAGAAGAACAGAGGCCCTGTTTCGGGGATCTTGAAAGGATATAACGAGCTGGGCACCGCCATTTTCACCGACCTCTGCTCCGCTCTCTTCTCCGACAGCCCTTCCTCTTTCCTTCTCATGCTTTCCATAGTCCCCTTCCTTGTCTGCCTAGCCGCCATGCTTTTCCTCCGAGAAGCCGACCGGGCCGATGCTGACGACAGGGACGACAAGTGCTACTTCTGCGTTTTCAACACTATCGCCTCTGTTATCGCCGTCTATCTCTTCGTCTTCAACGTCTCCGGCGAGCACGGCCGGGCGGTTTTTGGCCGTGCGTTCGCGGTGGTTCTGCTAGTTTTGATGGCAGTGCCGGTGGGAGTTCCCATCTACGCCGGGTGGAAGGCGATAAGGGTAACTGAGGAGATCGGAGATGAGGAGATCCGAGAAAGGCTTCTGGGGGAAGGGGAAGAGGAAGAGGAAGAGGAAGAAGAAGAAGAGGAAGAGGAAGGGGAAGAGGAAGAAGAAGAAAAGGAAGGAGAAAGTGTTGAAGAGGAGGAGGCGAAACGGAGGAGGCCTGTGATTGGGGAAGACCACACTATCTTGGAAGCATTTTCGACCGTTGATTTTTGGATTCTGTCAGTGTCGTTTTTGTGTGGAGTTGGAACAGGATTAGCAGTTATGGACAACATGGGACAGATGGGGCAAGCTTTGGGGTACAAGGATGTTTCAAAGTTTGTTAAATTGAGAAGGATATTTGGGTTTGTCGGAAGAATTGGTTCAGGATCCAGTTCAGACTCCTGCATCAAGTAAGTTGGTTCAATTCTACTTTCCCTTGTGTTTTTCTTAGCATCATCAAGTATTTTTTCTTGTTTCATAGTCATCAACTATACAATTGGTCTGAAATTCCTAGACATGAAGTTCAAAACTTTGAACTTGACACACAAACAGGCCTTGCTTGGCCGGAGTCGGTGCGCGGGTGGGTACCACTAGAATGCCATGTTCTTAAAAGTGGAAACTTGTTCTTGAAATGGCATTTTTCTTTTTTGGGTTTTGTGGGTGAATCTTCGGTTTTGAATTAGTTCTTGGGAAATTCTATATGCACCCCCATAATGTGGGGAGCACACCCACCTCTCTTTATAGAGAGTGATTTCAATCACTCTTCATAAAGAGAGGTGGGTGTACTCAGCATAAGGGGTGGGTGCATATAGAATTACCCTTAGTTTTTAGAACTTCTTGTAATTTAAGTGTGCTTGTTTCGTAATTACGATGTTGCATGTTTCCTGAAGTGAGCCCACGTTGTTTGACAAACCTAGTTGAAGGTGAGACCAACTTTTAAAACACATCTTGACCGCTAACTGCGGTTGAATTTAGGGCACTTCACATTGTACGGATTAAGGCATAGATTTGGTAATCAATGTAAGGTCAATTTTTGAAGAGAGAAATATGTACTTCACAGTTTGGTGCCTTCTCTTCCCCTCCTTGCGGGATCTCCTTCCATGAATGAAATTCCTGAAAAAAATATCGTGAAGCTCGATCAGGTAGCCCGACCGAACTTTATCCGATGCTTAAGTTAGAATTTCGAGATTAAAAATTCATGTAGTGATTAGTATTTTGATACGATTTTGGCATACCTTTTCCTTTATATTTTTCCCCCTTTTATTTCCTTCTTCCCCAACTTTCACATGTTACTTGACACTTGTCATTTCTCACCTTCCCCACTACAAGATGTGAGAAGATGATGCCCCCTCTTCGTGGGAGGTTCTTTCCCCACTTATATTCTTGTCTAATTTTCTCATGTTATTTGACACATGTCTTTTCCCACCTTCCCCATTATAGCATGTGAGAAGGTCATGGCCCCGTTTTCGTGGGATGTTTCTTTCCCAGTTCCATTCTTGGGGTAATTTTGCAGGTGAATCTGCTTTGGCCCAAACCCACTTCTAAGGCATTCAAACTTTCCCCTCACAATCAAGATTACCAAATGTTCCTGGCTGTAAAAGGAAACCAAAGTGTAAGGGCAAATAAAATCAAGGTGTATTTACCAAAATCAGGGATTTGATTTTTTGCCAAAAGTGATAAATGTCTGTACTCAAAATTTTTGTTTTTAGGAAGTTACCCATGCGTAACGTAGATGCAATTGTAAACCTAAACTCCAACCCTTGTTTTCCATCTCCTATGCACTTTTTGATCATCTTTTCCCCTCCCACCGTAGGAATCGTTTCTCTTGATTTCATGCCTGACAATTGAGATCATTCTGAGAACCCATTGTAGTAATCCACTTAAAAAAAAAAAAAAAAAAAAAAAAAAAAAAAAAAAAAAAAAAAAAATGGGGAAGAAGAAGAAGAAGAAGGGAGTAAAAAATTCAACAGTAATTCAATCACAATCTAATAATGTGGTGGGCATATCACTCCTATTAGAGTGAAACCTTCCTTGTGTCAAGCTGAACATCTTTGATTGGTGCAAAAGTTTTTTCGCCATGAATCTGATGCCGGTCCACCTCTAATTAGATAGGCATTTTTGGGTGGCCTCGGTTTTGGCCACATGGTAATAAAGTTTTATGAGTCGCTTTTCTAAGACTATGTACTGTAAATCATAAGTGAAGCACGCCAACAAAATCAAAACCTACATAATAAAAAGAGAAGATATATAGAAGTGGGAACCAAGAGAGAGATGAGCGTGGTTTTCCTAAGTCGATAACAAAGATAATGAAGTGGGGGAGTTAGTCTGATTTGAATGTAGCAGAGCTCTTACCCAGCAGTCCGGGGTTTGAATCCTGGGTACGTCACCTCTTCCTTCTTGTGCAGGCTCCTTTTCCACTTGTGTGGGCTTTTTTTTCCGTTTGTGCGGGTTTCTTTCCCACTTGAGTTGACTGCATTTCCGTGTGTATGCGGACTCTCTTGGGTCCTAGACCCCTTGGCTGGGGTAAAAAAAAAAAATGTATTAGGTGTTGGGCTGCCATTGATGAAGAGGGTGTGTTTTTAACCCTTCATTTTATTCACGGAAAAGGTCTAGGAAAGAGGCATCTACCAACCTCCAAATGTCCACTTTCCATTTGATCGAGAAGAGGCATGTGAAACCTCCTATGAAGTCTTATTTTCACTCATAAAGGGAATTAGTGCCAGTTTAGCAACTCTACTAATATAGTCAAGTGAAGTAAAGTTAATTTTGAAAAAGGGATTAAACATAAGTGGGTTATGATGATATGTTATTTTTAGTTGTTTTTTATGGAATCTTTTTTACTTTTTGTATAAGAAAGTTGAGGTTTTTTTTTTTTTTTTTTTTTTTTTTTTTTTTTTTTTTTTTTTAGTGGATAAAGGTAATTGCTTTTTGACTTTTTTTTGAAAAAGAATGAGAGAGTTTTGAATTAAAGTGCTTTTGATGTGATATGACTTTTACCATATTAGTGGATAAAGGTAATTGCTTTTGTGATTGTATAGCGAGTGGATGAGATTTGACATTTTAAGGGTTTATATTGGTTGCAATATCGCTACTTATCGATAATTTTGTCAAAAAATCAACTATAAATAGTTATCATATTTTGGAAAAAAAATCTCAAGTCTGCATCATTAATTAACGATAAATGAATTTCTTTATAGTTTTTGATAAAAATAGCAAGAAATAGACACAAAAATAATGAATGGTTTGAAACCAGTGCTTTTGATTCAGCCAACATATGCTTCCCTATATTATTATTATTATTATTATTATTATTATTATTATTATTATCATTATCATTGCTTTATTAGAGACTCAAACTCTCAAGTCTCACCCATGTATTTAGTAAAAAAAACATGCGTCTAAAGTACGAGCATTTTATTTGTAAACGGTTGAATGAATTTCGCGAGTACAATAGGTTGCAACTTGCTATAATTAAGTTTGTATCAATCAATATAAAAGTATCATCTGAAAAAAAGAATCAATACATATAGGGATGTAAAATGGGCTGTGCTGGCCACGAAATAAATCACACATGTATTTTGTAAACGGATAATTTTTTCCAAAAATTAATTTTATCAATTAAAAAAAAACAAAAATAAAATTTAAAAATAATTCAAAAAAATATTGAACTTAAAATAAATAACGCATTAAAGTTTTTACTATGGCCATAAATATCACTCATTGACATTTTGTATAAGGCCATAAATATCACATTAAATTTATATGAGACCATAAATATCACTTATTAAAATGTGACTTGCTCAATTTTTAGATATTCTTTCCATAGATAACCTTTTAAATACATTCATTATCCTACCAAATCCATAAAGTCTATTGATCCACCAATAAACATAATAAGTTTCCCCTATTTCCAAGCATAGACTTCAAGGATATGGGTCGTGCCTGGGCCTAGCCACGGGCCGGGCCGGGCCGTGCCACGCCACGCCACGGGGTTGGGCACCCTGGCCAAGCACGGGCTGTGCCTGGGATGGGCCCGGCCATGCTGGGCCTGTCAACATGCCGGGCCAGGCAATCTGGTTTACATCCCTAGTGACATGTGATGGGGAATTGTTTTTTAACTAGGGTTTTTTTAATAAGGAATATGTATTCTAAGAAGTCTTTGTCGCCCACGATAAATCTATTATTGGGGCCTATATCTAAAATCAGAACCCCTCATATCAGTGGCCCAAGTATTGGTGAAGGCCAATTTTTTCTCCAACTTGAGTTGGGCCCACCGCTAGAATAGTTACTCTAAAACACTCTTTGCTATTTGTTTTCTATCATTTGTTATTAGTTAATGGTGGGCCCAACTCTGAATGGAATAGAACTTTACGGTAATCACTACATTTTTTTCTGTGTCCTAGCCCTCCTTACAAGACTCGTAGATGTGAGGTAAAAAGAGACACAACTCACAGAGACACTATTCACACATGCAAGAAGACATAATTCACACATATGAGATAATACAACTCACATATGTCAAGGAGCGGTGAGGCCAGGTTCCAAAACCTGGACTCCAAATGAGAACAACAACTCTTTACCACTAGGTGAGGAGCCGTCCTCAAGTCGTCAGTAGTCAGTACAGTGATTCAGGTTAGGAAGTAGACCCCTCAGTTATCTACAGAGGTTCTGGATCTCGACATCTGGAGATGGAGTAGAGTTTTAAGTGCAAAGTTTAGAACTGGATTCTTGACTTCAAAGTTTATACTCAACGAGACCATGAAATTATTTAGCCCTAGGGACTCTTGTTACATGGTGTGACCCTGACGTTCACCCCAGGCTGCATTCCCCATGTTTTTTTTTTTTTTTTTTTTTTTGTTTTTGGGTAAAATGCATTCCCCCTGTTAGGAACTTGAAAGGTAGTTAATGAGATACTGTTCTTTAATCGATGGAATTGCAGAGAAGTTTAGAACAGGCATAGACGTCTGACTTCAAAAGTCATGTGCAATTGGGTTGAAATGCATGGGGAAGACTGAAAGGACTGCGTAGAGTTCACGCTTGTGGTGGGTAACTATGGTTGTACTGGTTGTATTCAACCCACTTAATGGACAATTTTGTTGGTTTGACATTAGTCTCAACCGGAACTCCTGTTTTGGGTAATTCACTTCTAAAGTGAGTTTACGTGGAGGGATGTCACTCTAGGAGATAAGAAAATAAGAGGGTATGCATGAAAATTGGACCGTGTTAGCCTGGCCGTGAATTTCACTGGAATGTCGTGCTGCGTCCAGGCCAACAAGGCACAGATTTTTCAATGCCAGGCCGGCCGTGCCGCCCTCGCTCCAGCCTATATGCCTATTCTAAATTTTTTTAAAATCATTTTATATAAATTGAAAAGGAAATTATGGGCTTTTACGGATTCTTTAACTTGAAATAAAGTTGAAACTATTAAAATTCAAACATCAATTTTAATTTATAAATAAATAATAAAAATCTTAGGGTTTTAACGGAAAAAATCCTCATAAATGGGCATTGCATTGATTAGATGGGTTTCTTGTTTTGGTTTCTTTGTATTAGATTGGGGGGTTTCTTTGGAGGTTGGTTTTTGGGGTTCTGGTTTTGACATGATTGATCTTTCTGATAATTGGGTTCTTTAGATTTTGGGTTCGGTTGCTTTTTCTGATGTGAGCTGAGAATTTTGGTTACTTTGAATAAGATTGGGTGGTTTCTTTTGTATTGGATGTGGGCTTTGGGGTTCTGGGCTTTAACATTATTTTTCATTCTGATAGCTGGGTTCTTTATATTTTGGGTTCGGTTTCTTTTTCTGATGTGAGCTGGGAGCATTATGGTTTGGTTTTCAACTGTTTTGGGGCTGAGGGTTTTGTAGATTTTGGGTTTTCATTGATTTCTGACTTGGGTCTGTTTTGGGATCTGGGTTGTTCATTTGGGGTTTTGACTCTTTTTCTTGTGTGGCTTAATTGGTTTTCATTGTTGTTAAGGTTTGGGTTTTATCAAATCCTTCAGTACTTATATGGATTTTGAGTATTGTTAGACCAAAGGCTTGAATTTACTAATTTCCTTTTCAGTTCTTGGGTTTCCTGAAACTGTCTTGAATATGAATTTCTATTATGGTGTTTGTAGAAAAGAGAAAAGGACAAATACGCGGAGAACAATCCAGCAATCGCGAAGCCCGGAGCTTCCGAGGACGACGTGGTGGCGGAGGTTGATGAAGAGGGCGCGGAAGGAGCTGATGAGGAGATGTTGGAGGCGGCCTCGCAGGGGGGTGAGAAAAAAAAAAAAAAAAAAGTAAAGTCAGAACTTTTTGTTTGTCCATTTTTATTGGGTCCAAATCAATGCAATGCCTATATACGAGGGTTTTTTCCGTTAAAACCCCACAAATCTTTAATCATTTTAAATTTTATTTATATAAAAAAATAAAATTATATATATGGGCCATGGTGCGGCCAGCCGCCCCCCCCATGACCCATTTAAATTATCGGGCCGTGCACGTTGACCCAAGGCACATTTTTTTCCATGTTGAGTCGTGCCATGCCTGGTTGGCTCGGCCCAATTTTCATGCCTACAAAATGGGTCATCTAAAAAAATCAAGTCTTCTTTTTTTGTAAAAAAAGTTCCTTCTAATGCCAAAAAAATAAAAATAAAAAAAGTCAAGAAGCTGAATTTTGAAATTTTATACCTTTTGATTTGATCTCACTTTTTTTTTTTTTTTTTTCTCTTAAAGTGACTATTCACTTTAATTCACTTTATAACCGGAAAAGGAACCCTTTTTTTTAACTTTTTTGGAAAAAAAAAAATCAAAGAGGTGATTTTTGAAATTATGTAGTTTTAGATATGACTCCTTCTTTTTTCTTGTCTTTTAAAGTCACCTTTTATCACTTCAAATTAATTTAAAAGTAAATCACCCAAACAGGCCTGATTACCGGTTGGGTTTGCAATGGGTTTGAAGTTCTGATTATACAATTGTTTCTTTTTTTTTTTTTTGGGATTTATTTAAATTCATTGATTATGCTACATTAAGGATGATACATTTTTTCAGGAGATGAAAAAAAAAAAAGAAGAATGATCTCTTTTTGAGGTCTCCTTTTTTTTTTTCCCGACACTTGACGTGTGTCAAGTCTCTAGTTTGGATAGATAACCCTTGCAAGAAACTCGTGACACTGTTTTTCAGTTTTAATCATAAGATCAGTTTTAAGGCAGATGATAAAGTCTAGATCAATACATCATGTCATTGTCAATTGATAGATTATCAACCCTGCCAGGAGCCCTTTCATTTTTCCTTCATGAGAGTCAAACAGGTTGCATGCTTTGAGGCCCATACATGATATGGATATGGTAGGATGCTGGTTTTATACAAAATGCGTAGTATCCAATTAGAAACAACACTAAGTTGCCTTGTTTTTGAAGTACCGGGGATCATAGGTTACAAGGCCCACCTATACACCCAATTTTGATGAACATCTTGATGAATGGTGGATAGTTCATTGTAACTGCTGTTAGTATAAAATGAGATCCAACTAGTGCAGTTACCTTTCATGGGGTGGCCCACTTTCCTGTGTGTCACTTGCTTTTCCTTTGTAAGTTGTAACTGCTTTTAGTGTAAAATGAGATCCAACTAAAGCAGTTACCTTTCATGGGGTGGCTCACTTTCCTCTCACTTTCTTTCCCTTTTGAGGATACATCATCAAACGGGCTACTTTACATATACGTGGGGATGAGAATTATGTGGCAGCTGATCATTTCCCATTCTCACACATTATACATTGACAATGACATGATCTTATGTATTCAGCTATATATACTTCATCACCTGCCTTCTGTTGGACGGTGATTGGAATTTGGGCCACTTTCGATTATGGCATGGACCTCAGTTGTTGCCTGACATCTCTCTCTCTCTCTCTCTCTCTCTGAAAAAATTGACTGATTCAGATGTTTATGCACCTTGTTTGAGTGTTTTTTTCTTAGCAAAATCTTTGGTTGAGCTTGTATGTTATTTTTCTTAATGTTATTTGTCTGTAACACGTAGGCTACTATGGAATGCAGCTTTTCAGATTTTAATGGCTGTTGGGTATGTGATCATGGCCATGGCACTACCAGGATCTTTATGTATTGGTTCAATCATTGCCGGCGTCTGCCATGGAGTTCGCCTGACTGTTACTGTGTCGATGGCTTCTGAGCTTTTTGGCCTCAAATACTATGGTCTTATCTACAACATTCTCATGTTGAACCTCCCACTTGGTTCCTTCCTCTTCTCTCGCCTGCTTGCAGGCTTCTTGTATGATGCTCAGGCCACACGGACCCATGGAGGGGGTAACACCTGTGTCGGGGCTCACTGCTACCGACTCTTCTTTGTGATCATGGCTTTGGTATGCATTGTTGGATTTGGGTTGGATCTTGTACTTGTACATATATAGAACAAAGTTCTTGATCGATGAAGGCATCAACTAAAGCCGAAGCCATCAAAAGTTGAAGGTCAATTCAATTCCTTTTGTTAGTAATGCTTTTCAAATTGTAGCTGTATAACACTAAACTGTAAGGTTGTAGTGTTTAAAAAGTAGTTAACCTCCAAATGAGGCATCCCCATTAATTACAAACCCACAACCCAGGACAAGCAGCACTACAAAGTAAATAATTCATTGAGAGCCTCACATGAGATGCGGTTTAAATGCCTGAACATATTATTAAAAGTCCTGCTAAGACAATGATCTCGAAGAAATGCCTTGAAATTAAACATACTGAAATTGAGCAAGTTGGCATACCACTTTACTCACTTCAAAATGATCAACGCTGATCAACCCATGCTGATTGAGTAGGATCCTTAAGAATTCTGAGCAATTGCCTATCCCTTTCAATTAAAACACATGTTACTCTTTCTGGAATTATCTAAAGTAGATAAGAAATGCGGCAAATGCCCGAATAGAAATCCAAATCCGATTGAATAATGCCATCTTCTGGTTTGTCTCTCTCTCTCTCTAGAAGACTCATTAAAAATTGGTTTAAACGGATGATGAAGAGGCAAGAACCTTCAGGAGCTTTATGAAGAATCCATGTTTTCACAAAGGGAATCGAAGGAGACGGGTTCCATTGGCTGGCAAAGTTATTGGTAAAGAAACACCAACATACACAGCACGACTCCTTAATTTGCTTAGAATATTGTATAAAATAGGTGATAAGGCTTGTTCTTAAAAACTCTAGCATTTCTCTCCTTCCATATATGCGAAACATAAACTGAAAAAATCTGCTTGCCCAAGTATTAAAGATCAGGCCGATGAGCACCCAATCGTCCAAGAATGGATAAAATCATATTTGATGGAGAAGCACAAGGAACATGGCGGGAGAATTGTTTGAAGAAGCCCACATTATATATATATATATAGGGAAAGGCTCTCCTAAGCTCAAGCTTAAGAGAAAATTCCGTAAGCTCACGCTTGTGAGGCCCACCCTTGGTCATCCTTAGTCCATCCAAAGGGACCAAACACACGACCCCCTTGAAGTACATATGTCTACAAATTTTCGGTGAAATCTAAATTTACTAGACCGTTGGATTGACCATGTACCGATCTGAATGGACTATTGACCATTAAACTTTTGGGGCCTAAATGGAGATGATAGAAATCACGGTTGGGACTGATTTTTTGTAGAGAGGAGGGTTCTACAGACTCCTTAATCCCCATCCTCATCCCCATGTGGGTCTCCAAAGCGCCCCACCACAAACTTGAACTTAGGAAAGCTGGCCCCATATATATATATGGGATATTCTCTAAAGTGTCCCCATTCTAAAGGGGCGTTTTCTCCTCTTTGGACTTATCCAATCAGATCATGCCATATCATGCCATAATGCTATTAGGAGTTTGGATACTGCCCATTGTCTGTTATGAATCTTGCCGGCTTAAGAGAATATGGTGGCTTGCCTCTACGTCCCATTTACGAAAATCCGAATCCATCGAATAAGATACACCCATCCAATTCTATCAAACTAATTACACCATCAGGTATGCCTTCACCTAATTTCACTCTAAGAGCAGTTGGGCCCACCATCAAATTATGAAAAATGTAAGTTTTATATGGTGATAAATGATGTTCTATTGGCATTAAACTCAGGTTGAATAAGTTTTATATGGTGATAAATGATGTTCTATTGGCATTAAACTCAGGTTGCATCCAAAGCAAGATAAATCACACTCACATTGTTCTCATCCCAAAGAAAAAAGATCCCTAGAAAATCACAGATTTTCGCCCTATCAGCTTGTGTAATGTAGTGCATAAATTAATTTCTAAAGTGTTAGCCAATCGTCTCAAGCAGGTATTGGCCCATATTATTTTTAAGAATCAGAGTGTTTTTCTTCCAGGAAGGCAAATCACTGATAATACTTTAGTGGCATATGAGGCAGTAAATGCTCTGAAACAAAAAATGAGGGGTAAAAAGGGATTTATGTCTATAAAACTTGACATGAGCAAGGCTTATGATAGAGTGGAATGAGACTTTCTGGAAAAGGTGATACTGAGAATGGGTTCCAGGACAGATGGGTTTCTTTGATTATGGAGTACATTAATTCTATATCATACTCTATTCTAATTAATGGTGTACCGAAAGGACCAATCCTCTCAATGAGAGGATTGAGACAGGGTAACCATCTCTCTCCTTATTTGTTCTTTTTGTGTGCAGAAGGACTCACGTCCTTGTTGAGACATGTAGAACAAGAGGGGAAAATCACTGGCATAAGTATCAGCAAATTAAAGAAGCACCTCGCATTAGTCACCTATTGTTCGCGGATGATAGCCTTCTATTCTGTCGGGCAAATTTGAAGGAGAATAGACATATCCAATACCTTTTAAGAATATATGAGAAAGCCTCGGGGCAAAAGATGGAGGCTATCAAACAACATGAAAAATACCTAGGTCTACCCTCTTTTGTTGGGAGATCAAAGAAAAGGGCCTTCATGGAAATTAGTGAAAGAGTGTGGAAGAAGTTGCAGGGTTGGAAAGAAAAACTTCTTTCACAAGCTAGCAAAGAGGTTTTGATTAAAGCTGTAGCTCAAGTGATCCCAACATATGCTATGAGTTGTTTCAAACTTCCATCCGGTCTATGCAAAAAGTTAGCAAGTATGATGGCAAGGTTTTGGTGGGGGCAGCGAAGAAATGAAAGAAGGATTCACTGGACTAGCTGGAAAATGAGAGTCCTCTTGTGCTTTCTGTGAGGATGAACCAGAAGATGGTATGCATGCTCTATTCTCTTGTCCTCGTGTTCATTGGGTACGGAGGGAATTTTTTCCTTGGGTAGATTTCAATCAAATTGTACAGCAGAGTTTTGGTTTATTTGCTTGGGACTTATTTGAAAAAGACCCAACATTTGATTTAGAATTACTCGTCACAATAGCATGGGGACTTTGGAACAGAAGAAACTCATTCATTCATAATGGTGAGCAACGGGACCCATGGATGGTTGTGGACGAGGCAAGGACATTAGTGTGGACCTTTAAATGCATTCACATTCAGAGATGTAGCCCCAAAAAGGAGAAAGATCTTCGATGGAAGACTCCACCATTAGGCGTTTTTAAACTTAATGTGGATGGTGCTATGTTTGCTAAGATACAGAAAGCGGGGGTTGGTGCTATTCTCAGAGACATGGGCGGCGCCACATTGATCACAGTAGGGTCATTTGACCCCACTGAGATCTGAAAAAATATTTAAAAATAAATTTTCTTTATGTCATGAATTGGGGTTTTGAGTTTGACCCCACATAAACTTTTGAATTTGACTCCCCCCCCCCCCCCCCCCCCCCCCCACATTAGTTAACTTTACCCATTTTCTTTGTTGCTATGGTAGTGAATAAAAGTCACTATAAAATACCCACCGCCTAAGTTAATGGGCCAACTATCTACCAAAATATTTAAAAAATTAATGGGCTCACATTACTGATATGCGCTCTAGCAACGAGTTTTTAGAACTTAAATGAATTGGTGACATTGCTAGAAAATTAGTGGAGACAAAGAAGGATATCATCTACCAATTGGTTTATTTGCTTTAAAAATTAGCATTGATTTTACTTATAACGACTGTGACGATAGAAAGAGCTTTTTCAGCAATGACATACGTAAATAACAGGTTGCATACCTGAATGGGAGATCAATGGATGAATGACTGTTTGGTCACATATATTAAAAAGTATGTGGTTGCTAGTATTGATAATGAAGCTATTATGTAACAATTTCAACACATGAAAACTTGTTAAGGGCAGCCGTAGGAGTTTATGTATTTGGATTTTCTTTTTGGATTAAGAACTATTAGTAACAACGTATTAAATTATTTTTTTTTAGAATTCAATATTATCTTTGTCGGATTATTGAAAATAGATTATTTGATAATTTTATATTATATTTGTCGAATTATCGAAACTAGATGACAGATGTTGATAAAGGGGAAAAAGTTTTATTCGATTTGTGTAAGATAAGTCTTTTGTTGACCCCACTGACTTGAATTTCTGGAGCCGCCATTGCTCAGAGATGAGGTGGGTAATGTGATTATGGCCATGAATAAATTAGAAAGTGGGGTGGATGGCGCCGATAACATTGAAGCTATTGCGGCATTAAGAGCACTTCAGATGGTTCTTCACATTGGGGTGAGCAGGATTATACTAGAAGGGGACTCAATGTGGGTGGTGGAAGCTTTAAAGTTCTCTAGTACTAATATGTCAAGGTAAGGTCCTCTGTTTGAGGAAATGAAAGGGTTGCTGAATCATTCCATCAAGTTTGAAGTGTACCATGTGGGAAGAGAGGGAAATGCAGTTACTTATGTTTTAGCTAGGCATGCCCAATATGTGGATGACATGGTGGTCTGGTGGCACTCCACCCCAGTCCTGATTGAGGAATATGTAAATGTTAATGCGATGTTAGATTCTCAATAAAATTCAAGTGAGTATTCCTATAAAAAAAAATGTGACATTAGGCCCAAGGGTCCCATTTATGAAAATCCAAACATGTATGACTCATTTGGCATGTGCCCTCCCCAAAGTTTAATCCAATTGGAGTTGGGCCCACCATTAGATTTTGAAAATAATAATTTTTCGTTTTTAATGAACGATCTCACAGTGGACCCACCATCAGATTTTGAATTTATTTATTTTTGCATAGTGAACAATCTCGTAGTGGACCAATATCAGATTTTGAAAAACATAAGTTTTGGATAGTGAACAATCCAATAGGGGACCTAACTATTGTATGATTGAAAGTTACGAATTTTTATGGATTAATGCAATGTGGTGCGCCATGTCAATTTGAATTCAAGCCTTTATGAAGTAGCAATATTCCATGTTGGGCCGAGGATTTATTAAAAGGACTCCCATGAAACAAAATTGTTTTCCTTCCATGCACATCTCAAACTTCTTCCTAAATAAAATCCGACATCTACACTCAACCCCCTAAAAAATTTGAGAATCTGAAATTATCTCATTATCTCACTTCAAATCTTTGTGGTTACTTAAAACTACTAAGCAGGAGATAGATATATATATATATATATATATATATATAGTTAGAGAGATGATTGCGTTTCCTTTCTACAACCCAAAAATCTAAACAGAAAGCTACCGACACTTCTCTTTCCCAGCTCTTTTCTTCTCTTCCATACTACCAATCATTGCCAATTCCAGCTACTTGAAGGGTAGCAATTCCATTATCACAGATAAGGTAAAATGACAAGGTGGCGCATTTTTGACTTGGAAAAATCTAGCATATGTGAAGGAGGAGAAAAGAAGGAGCAGAGGTAGCTGTCCATTCGATGGAAGATTTGGAACTATATCATGTGGGTGATGGAGGCAACGTAAGTAATTGTATAGTAATTTGCAATCGTTGTTCTTCATTCATTGGATACATGTATCTTATTTATTTTTATATTAATTCTCTAATGATTGATTTTTGTAGGAAATGATTTGTGAATGAAGTGTAGCGAGTGTGAAAATATACTCAAAAGTAAGTGAATATACATGCCATTCTTTTGCTATTTTATTCTTTTCATTTTGTACTTCACTGTAAGTAAATTGTTTAGTAATTTGCAATCATTCTTCTTCATTCATACATATATCTTATTTATTTTTATATTATTCTTCTAATGATTGATTTTTGCAGGAAATGATTTGTGGATGACGTGTAAAAAGTGTTAGAAAATACTCGAAAGTAAGTAAATATACATGCCATTCTTTTAGGTGTTTTATTCATAGTGCATTTGAATGAGCTTATTATAACAATAACTTGCAAGAATTTTATGATTGTCTTGCAAGCACTCATCATTGCACTCTTTTTTTTTTCTTTATCCAAAGGCATGTTCAGTCAAACTAAATAAAAAAATAAATTTCTTTATTTTTTCTTCTCAATAACATTTAAAAAGACTAAATTTTAATTAATTAATTTTTTTGAGCACGAGTTGTTGCTAGTATGTTTAAAAAAATATCCTTATATTTCGTTGTGTTTTAAAAATCCCATATTTTGTATTTTTGGTTATTTTTTAAGAATTCCCATATATATAGGGAATGGCTTTCCTGAGCTGCAGTTGAGTGTATCATCAGCTGCATTGTGCAAACCGCTTGTGTCTGTTGAAAAAGAATAGCAACCGAAAATTGTGATGGAGCCCGCGCTATCTCATTTTCCCTCTTCATTTCCCCCCTTTCATCGTCTCTGCACAGAGATCTAATCGAAGTCGCCTCTCATCTCTCCCTCTCTAGCTGCGGCAGACGGCAGCTCGGCGATCTCTGGATCTCTCTATACTGCTCTCCCTCTTTCTTCTCTGCGCATAGCCCTAATCGAAGGCACCCCGCATCTCTCCCTCTCTTGTCAATCTCTCTCTCTACTATTTTCCTCTCTCTCTCTCTCTCTCTCTCTCTCTCTCTCTCTCGTGTCGTTCTCTCTCCCTCCCTCTGATCACCTGGGTACTCAAAGGTTCAACTTGAAAAAGCCTAGTATGGGACCAACCAATTCGATCCACATTTGGATGTCTTATTCTTACTCAAGACTGATAAGTATAAAATGTAATATTATAGATCACTAAACAATTTAGTGGTGCCTTCGATTTTTGCATTTGGAAACAATAGTGAAATGGGAGAACAGTAGTGAGAACGACCAACAGCCCTTGGTTCGTATGGCTTATTTAATTTTTCTCATCTGTTTTTAGTTGTGGTAAAAGGGCAATGTAAGATTAGAAAGTCCATATGAAATTTAGATATAGTTGTATATGGGTTTGTATTTGCTCGAGCCTGAATTGGATTCCTGAAATTCAAGCTAAGTTGATGTCTGGGGCTTCAGGACTTGAGTTTGAAAAGGCCTCACCAATTTATGTGCTTGTACACTCATACATATGGGTTTAATCTTGTGCGAATCCTGAAATCTTGGCTGGGTTCATCCTGGAGCCTTCATGACTTGAATTTGAACAGGTTTCCCAAACTACAGACTAATCTGTTTGTTTATATCCAAGTACTAATTTGGTTTCCCTCTGTTAAAAGTGTCTCTTACAACCGTCACTAATCCAACTTCTTTACACTCATTAATCTCCATTGAATAGCACTCACCATAATTTAATCCAGCTATTGCTGTGAAACATCATTCTTATGACAAGAAATCCAGTAACGATAACTGAAGTTCAAGAGGAATAAAACGCATTATAACTAATTACTATTTCGTTAGCATTTATGGGGATTTTTGCAAAATTCCACAATTTCTTGATGTTAGAAATATACATTTATTGTTGTTTAACATTGATTCAAAACCATGTTCTCAGTTCAGTATTGCTTACACATGTCGTCCGTGTCGTCTCGACTACGAAAATTAGAATGGGCGCCAAAGTGCCCATGTGGGTATGGGTATATGATTTTAAAGACATTTCGAACAGCCCATAATCCGAGATGAAGATTTTGGAAATATCCTGATTTACACGTAAATGTCTATAGATTCCAACTTCTTAAATTAATATATCTTTCCGCTCCAAAATTAATTTTGCATTTGATATGAATTTTTATGTAGGAAGAAAGAGGTTGTGGGTTGTTGATTTGGATGGATGATGTAGAGGCTGATTATACATCGGACCAAAATATCAGACGTGTTCAAACCGAAAGTAGAATGGCAGAAACGAGAACTTCACTTGAAGAGATGTAGAGGGAGATTAAGCATGAAATCCAACTTTTGAGAGAAAGTGTAGAAGCTCAGCATTGCCAACAACAACGCCCACATTACCGCAGCTATATACTAATTATTTTTCCACTGTTTGTTACATATGCATGAGGATCAGCCATGTGTTAAATGATGTGTAAATATTTCCCACATGTACTATTTGGGTTGAACTAGACTTTTGAAATTCTAGTGGGTTTTGAAATTCTTGTATGCCATTTCAGTTCTCATTTTGGATACAGCCATGTGTTAACTCTTCTGACAATTGGCTTAAATGAAATTGATTCTGACCATGCAACAAGGTAGTAGTTAATTAATAAATAATCATGTGTGGGGTTCAAGGTGCAACATCCAAGGGCCCAAAATGTACTAATTGTGGTGTTCATTGAGTCCATGTCAGTGTTGATTGTCTAAAAGTCCACTCCCTAGGCAATGTCCCCACTAATAGGAAGTTTAATGATTTATCTTATAGATCTTTGGACAAGTGATTCAGATTTTAGTGTCTTCATTGGGAACTCGTGTAACATGTCTTTTTCTGAAATAGCACCCAAAGTGATTTGCAATGTAATGTAAAACTTATGGGCCACATGACAGATAATGTTGAAATGTCCACTCCAGGTGGTTGATTTGAGTCCCGAACCTGTTGAAGTCCAATTTCAGCGAAAGAGTTTTTTTCTACAATTGGAACAAAATCTCTCCACTTGACTACTCCCCTCTATACATATGATTCTGACTTGGTAGGTTTCGGCAAATTTGACCTGATTGTGTTGGAAAAGTGCACGAGTTGAAAATGAGGGAAACATGATTGTTTCCTACCGAAAAATAGTGTATTTGAAGTTCATAATAAGGACTTTGAAAACCCCAAATTTCAACCAAAAACTCCCTCGGAAAGTGGGTTAACCAGTGCCTTAAATAGGGGTACTCAGATTGGATTTTTTGGGTCCTCAAATTGGATTTTTTGGTTTTTTTGAATTGGGTGTATGCCATTTGTACCATCTCTCTGTACCTTGAGTGGCTAGCCCCATTTATCCATCCATCCAAAGTCTAAAATAAGTTGAGGGCTTGGAGAGGTGAAGTGGGCCCCACTGATTTGTCACCTGTTTCAGGTAGCAGTTGTCTGAGAGTTTTTTTTTTTTTTTTTTTATCTGTTACAATTTCTGGGTGGTTTGAGTGATAAAATGGGTAGATGAGGGGGGAATGAGATTAACACCAAACCTTACAAAGGAGTTTGTGGTTTCTACAGTTGATGGGATAAAATCTTGACTCCGACAATGGAGAAATCTCACCACTCCCATAGACACAATCCAAGATCCCTTGGATGAGACAGAACAGAGAGCCTAATCTCTGATACCATGAAACCACTCAAGAATTTTTATGGACAAACCCATTTTGTGAAATGGGACAATTACTGTACGGACGGTCTTACAGCTAACAATTGCCCCAAAAAAGCCGGAAAATATATATTTACCACAGAGCTGTTCGATCAGCAGGATATCGCAGGCTGCGATATCTTAGAGATGTAGGATATCCCACAATCAGAAGCATGAAGACTTGAATAGTCCATTTTTTTCTTTTTTTCCTTGACCGTGGGACCACCAAATCACCATCCAAACCGTTAGATAGCTATATGAATATAAGAAATAATATCGCACCAAATTTGAACCGTTGATCTAGATCGCACCAAATTTCAACCGTTCAACCGTTGATCTAGCTTAACGGTTGAAATTTGGTGCGATCTAGATCAACGGTTCAAATTTGGTGCGATATTATTTCTTATATTCATACAGTTATCTAACGGTTTGGATGGTGATTTGGTGGTCCCACGGTCAAGGAAAAAAAGAAAAAAACGGACTATTCAAGTCTTCCTACTTCTGATTGTGGGATATCCTACATCTCTAAGATATCGCAGCCTGCGATATCCTGCGGATCGAACAGCTCTGCGGTAAATATATATTTTTCGGCTTTTCTGGGGCAATTGTCAGCTGTAAGACCGTCCGTACGATAATTGTCCCATTTCACAAAATGAGTTTGCGCATAAAAATTCTTGAGTGGTTTCATGGTTCAAATTTAGTACGACATTAGTTATTACACTCATACAGCTATCCAACGGTTTGGATGGTGGTTTGGTGATCCCACAGTCAAGAAAAAAATAAATACACTAACTGTTCAAGTGATTGTTAAATATCCTACGGCTCAAACAGCTCTGCGTAAATATATATTTTCTGGCTTTTCTGGGGCAATTGTCAGCTTTAAGACCGTCCATACGGTAATTGTCCCTTGTGAAAAATCACTTCAAATCTGGATTCTGGCTTTCCAGTTCAGCCTCGTTTTTATTATTTTTGGATTTGCACTCAGTAAACCAAAGATCAACAACATTGATAGGGTCCATTTTATTCTAAAGGCAGATTTGCTGGGACCCGCTTATTATATTCCTTAAATTTTTTAGCCTTTGATCAACATCATCTAAAATAAAAGGGTAACAGAATAACCCACTAGTAACAAGTAGAGAAAGTTAAACTATATAATACAAAATCCATTCATTAATATGTATGTGCATAAACACTCAAATGCACATAATGATGTGCATCTATCTACATATTCATAAGAACCCACTGAATTTGTGGGTTTCATTCATTAATGTATGTGACAACAAATCTTGATCAATCTCAAATACAGTTAAACCACACGAACAAAAGGTAGGCACGACTGTGCTTCCTTCTTTGAAATCACTCTTGATGTCTTCCTTCCTTGGTGTCAATTTTGATGGCTTCCTTCCTTCTCGGCATATAGTCATGATGGTAGTCTTCACGATGGCAAATTCTTTGCATTGAAATAATTGAGTTGCAATAGACATCAGAAACTCTTGAGGAAAAATAAAACAAATTACAGAAACATCAAGTTTCATCATCAAAAAACAAATAGAAGCATCAAGTTTCATCATCTATTGAGCTGCAATAGAGGAACAATAAAATTCTTAAAATAAGAAATAAATTACCATTGCAAGTCATTACATTTCTTCATTAGAGTTTTTTATACTTTCTCTGCTTCCAAACTTAGAGTCCACTGCTAGGCTTGTTTCAGCATCAACTAACCTGAAATATTTTGTTATAAGTAATAGGATTATATGCAATATGGGAGATAACAAGAAAACTTACAATAAATTATTTACCCGTTGAACAAGATCGGACAATTTCGCTTGTCATGTGATACACCGCACTTGTTGCAACCCTTACAAAGAAGCCCTTTTGTTGCCTTTTCCTTCGATGATTTAAGTCTCTTCGCGCTTCCTTTCGTCACAACGTGCGATGGCTCATGATATTCAACCACATTACTATCCACAAGTCTTTTCCCTTTCTCAATGCTTGTATCTGTTGGGTCATTTAACATCACCTGCCTTAATTTCATTTCCAATTCTGTATGACCCTGATTAAAAATTCGAAACATTCTCTAGATTGACTAGCTATGTCAATAAGCCAGGCAAACATACATGACAAGTGACTATGTTGGGCCAAGCATGAGTTAACACCGACAAATGCACCTGATTCAGCAACGTCTAAAAATGCATCTTTTGTAACACCCTTCGTCCATCGCTTTAAAATGTAACGCTCAGGCAAAAGTAGTATAGAACCTCTCCTCAAGATAGACAAAACATGACAACAAGGGATGCCTTCAAATTCAAACTTGTTGCACGAACATATGCATGCATCTCGTCTTTTTTCCATTAAACATCTCTTTCAATTTCCTTTTCATCGGAATAATTTTTCACAACGAACTTACAGCTCACATCATCCTCGTAAACAATAGTTTCGACAAGTGGCATGGTGGTGAATAACTCATCTTTAAACTAATAAAATAAGTTCCATTGGCGAATATGTCTTCATTTTAGGCCTCCCATTGCTATTCTCAAAATCCTATTTCCTTTCAAGATACCTTAAACGTTCAACCCCGGCGTCAAAACGCAATTTAAAATCAAGTAGAGAATTCTTGTACTCTACGTACTGCTTCACAAATGCAATCATGATGTCACTTCTTTGAGTAGTCGACATGCCACCAAAGAGATTTTTCTTTAAATGTGCCGGAACCCACATATGACGAATATTAAATATATCCACCAACCAATCATTCTCCATAAGCTTATTGCCTGTTATGATCTGATTCCAAAAACTCTCAAATTGATCAGTAGTGTCAGAGTTATGAACACATTTTTTGATCTTATCTATCAATCCCTTATTGTAAATATGAACCCCTCCTAAATTCGTAGGTAACTTATCCAAAATGTGCCATAGACAATACCGATGAACAGTGTTTGGCATGACATTCTTTATGGCTTTTGTCATTGCCAAGTCTTGATCTGTTATAATTCCCTTTGGTGGACTACATGACATGGTTTCAAGCCATGCGTTAAACAACCACTCAAATGACTCCGTTTTTTCATTTGGTAAAAACCAAATAAAGTTGTTTGCCCACGGTGATTGCAACCTACAAATGCGATAAAAATAAGTTCATAACAGTTTTCCTTTATAGGTCGTATCAAATGTCACCACATCACTAAAAACTTTGTAAGCCGAATGAAATGCTCCGTTTATCCAAAAAATATGTGTTATCTTTTTATATGCATCTCGCTCAATGAGATATGTGAAACCATTTCGGATTTCAAAAAGTTGAAATAGCAACTATCCATCTAGCCCCATTTTCTTTTCCTTTTCATCCCTACGGTGATTCTTGGCATCCACATCTATAAATCCAGTTTTTTCTAGCCCCCCAGATTGCGATACAAACACTTGTATTTGTTGTTTGCTTCACACGTTTGCTGAATCACAAGTATTTATAATTTGTCGCTTAGATTCTGGCACCTCATGATGCGACCTCAACATAAATCTCTCACTAGGAGTAGCTCCTAGTGAGAGCATGAGAGTATTGAGGAACAAACTTAGATACCACATAACCACCTGACTTATCTTTTTTCACAAGCAACAGTGCCTTACAATCGAATCTTGTTTCCATTCGACGTCTTTGAACAAGTTCTCTATCAATTCAGTGTTTCTCATCTATTTTACCCTCCTTTGAACAGACAAATCGCTTCCATACACCCCCCCCCCCCCCCCCCCCCCCCCCCCCCATCTTTACCTCTATTGCTAGATTCTTTTCTTATACTAAATCCAGCGAGTTTTCCATAAGCATTGTAAAAGTTATATGCCTCATCTAAATCATCAAAATGCATGCATAATTTTGGTGTCATGTTTTCATCTATAGCCGGATTGTGGACAACTGATGATGAGGAGGAGGTCATATCCATATATAATCTGGATCACAAATAATAAAACCGGTCATCAAAAGGTTTCTAATGGGCAGCAGTATGATCAAACTATTCATCAAGGTTTCTACTGGGCAACAGTATGACTGATATAACACAGACACAAGTATTTCATTAAATTCCAAAAAAAAAAATAGGTGATACCATCACAGCCAACGCATTGAACATGTCTAACACCATCACAGCCAAAGCAATTCACATTTTTAATACCATCACATTATGAAAACAAAGTGATGCAACAGAGCGGTAAGCCATTTCACCTATAATGAAATTAGTTCTATGCAATTCCGGTGTATTCTACTCCAAAAAAACAGACCCGTAGCAGTTTTAAATAACATTATTCATAAATTAATAAATAAATCACCTTACTTACTGCATTTTGAAAGAAGAACCGAAATCATCAATTCATCATACCCTTATTAAAAACGGAAATTTGCAGATGTAAGCCATGAAGTATTTTCCAGTTCTGCTAGTAAATATATCTATATTAACAAAGTATTTTCAAACGAAAATTACTATATTTGTAACAATGTGCAAGCATCCCCATTCTGAGATTTCCATTGTTCAGTTATTGACATTGAGTGGCAAATTCAATATGGAAAGGCCAAAGACTGTTGATTACAATCAGCAAATATTTTTATGCATCCTTATCCATAATGGCCTACCAAATCAATGGCCAGGATCACAAGATGTAAGCCATGAAGTATTTTCCAATTCTGCTAGTAACTATATCTATATTAACAAGGTATATTCAAACGAAAATGGCTATATTTGTAACAATGTGCAAGCATCCCATTCTGAGATTTCCATTGTTCAGTTATTGACATTGAGTGCCAAATTCAACATGGAAAGGCCAAAGATTATTGATTATAATCAGCAAATATTTTTATGCATCCCTATCCATAATGGCCTACCAAATCAATGGCCAGGATCACAAAATAATTAAAATTGCGTATAGATTACCTGACACCCTCGGCGATTTTTGAAGAACCCAAAACACGAGACAGACCTAGTGATGGCCTCAAACTGGGCGGAGATGTGAGAACAAGGCGCTGCGAGGGACAAGGAAATGGTAGGACCTTCTTGTCGTGAGGGAGACTGCAGCGGGAGCTTCAACCTTTTGCTAATAAAGCTGCAGCGAGAGATACGTCCTGGTGAGAGCAGTTGGTCGATCCTTCTTGTGGAAGACACCTTGAGCGGAGATTGCAATGCATAGACGAGAGAGGGAGAGTAGCAGCTCAGAGTGAGATCAAGCGCAAAGACACATTAGAGATCAAGGGATCACCAAGAAAGACACAATAGAGAATAGGGAAATGAGATAGCGTGGGCTCCATCGCAATTTTCATTTGCTTTTCCTTTTCAACAAACACGAGCGGTTCGCACGATGCAGCTGATGATACACTCAATTGCAGCTCAAGAGAGTCATTCCCATATATATATATATATATATATATAAATGGGAGATGTTATTATAAATGGGAGATGTTCTTATGAGAGATATCTCTCACCTTAAATGAGAAATTGGGTGGGGGTCCTCACATCCATATCCATTACCAACAACTTAAATGTGAGGCCCCCCACCATTATCTCTCATATAATTTGAGAGATATATCTCATAAGAGCATCTCCTTATATATGTATATA
Organism: Camphora micrantha; assembly: GCA_003546025.1. NCBI lineage: Eukaryota > Viridiplantae > Streptophyta > Magnoliopsida > Laurales > Lauraceae > Camphora > Camphora micrantha. The sequence goes on along the minus strand of QPKB01000009.1, from coordinate 30,851,887 downwards.
TATATGGAGATATTCATGTGCATCCTTTCCACTCCATATCGCGAAGGACAAACTTAATGGGGCCCATGTAGGGCCCTTCTGATTATGGGACGGGGGGATGTAAAGAGACATGTAGGATGGGCCCATATATCAAGTTTGGGGTCAATCCCTTTCATCCATGGCCCACAAATTTAACGATTTTATATTAAAGAAAAAAGAAATTAGCCTTCGATCCAATGGTCCAATCAATTTGGATAGGTAAAAACTTGATGGATCTAGGGTACTTAAGGAGGTCACATGTATGTAGATGGTTTGGATGTATCATAAAGTCGGCTCCACAAAATTTGGATATGATGAGGGATGCACATGAATATTTCTCTAATAATACACACACAAATATATATATATATATAGACACACACATACATATATATAAAGGGAGATGCACCTATAAGAGATATCTCTCACCTAATATAAGAGATGGGGGTGGGGGCCTTACATCCACCCTCACACAAACAACACAAGGAGTAGATAAAACAGTCATGACTGCCATCCCAAGTTTCTCAACTCTATCCCCAACCAATACATAAATAGCTTTGAATTGCTTGCAGGTGTGAATGTAATGCTATTATTAATATGAACCCTAAGATCTTGAACATCATGATAATCACGTGTAGGATTTAATCTTAGATAAATAGAAGAATACCTCCAGCCATCCTGATGCAGAGAGGTTTCCGATCCTGCTGTCTGGTGCTGATTGATATTGAGATCCGTCGAAGAAGAGACTGGGTGGATGATTCCGGTATCTCTCTCCTTGCCTATAAACCCTTAATGTGTTGAGTTTTGTGTGTAGCCTTTGTGATGGACAAAAGGCTTTATTTATAGGTGGAGAGAGGACCGAATTTCCAATTTAGGGTTTCCTTAAACTTAATCTCAACCGTCCATCAAGGTAGAGATAAATATGGAATATCTCATTGAGAAACCTATTTGAATAGCATATAGCCTATGAAAACAGAATTCTTATAATGACCACAATTCTGGAAAGGTAAGGACTTGTGGTCCAAGTAATAGACCTAAAAGGAGTTTCCTTACAGTCTCCCACTTGGTCAATAGGAAGAACCATTAATGTTTTCATTCTTAGGAATCATAAGGCGCGCATTATATGCTAAACACTGCTTTAGTCGGTTATCATAATTGTCTTGGCTAATTCGGTTGTCTATGTGAGTCATGGCATGCACATATTATTTTGCAACATGCTTATTTCCATGTACTACGTCATCTACAACCTTCATAACTAGACCATAATGGGAGATATACGTAATGGTCTCATAATGTCTGTGTTTAAAGACTGTATCTGTTTATTATTCATCCAAACATAAATATGTACACAATGGAAAAATAGAAATAGTAGATGTAGAGTTGCATTAAGAGCTCAATAAATGTCAAATACAAGTACAGAAATAAAAGGCAGAAAATGATAATTAAGAACTATCTTTAAGACCCATGCTTTGAGCATGTCCTTGAAAGGTCTTTGGAGGTAGTCCTTTCGTGAATATGTCTGCGACCATAAAATCTGTACGTATGGACTCAATGACAAATTTCTGTAATCTAACATCTTGCTTCAGTGATAGATATTTAAGGTCCATGTGTTTGGCTCCCTTAGATATCCTGTCATGCTTGGAGAAGAAGGTTGTAGCGTCATTGTCACAGTAAAGAGTTAATGGCTGAGAGATGAAACTCAAAGCTCCAAACTGAGAGATAAAATTACGCAACCATGTTCCCTGAATTGCAGCCTCATAACATGCCACATATTCAGCCATCATGGTGGATGTATAAAGCAACTCGGATTTCTGGCTTTTCCATGATATCGCACCTCCACATAAAAGATACACATAGCCAAGAGTGCAAAGTCTCGTGTCAGGACATCCAGCAAAATCTAAATCCGAATAACCAGTCACCTGTAGGTGACTTGATTTTCTGTAGGTGAGCATGTAATTCCTTGTTCCTTTGAGGTATCTCAGTACTTTCTTTGCAGCTTTCCAATGAGCGATTCCTGGGTTACTTTGAAATCTACCCAGCATGCCAACAGCATGACTAATGTCAGGTCTAGTACAGACCTGTGCATACATCAAACTCCCTACAAGAGAAGCATAAGGATATTTTTCCATTTCTTTACGTTCCAAGTCGTTCTGTGGACACTGCGTAAGATCAAGCTTATCTCCTTTATGCAGTGGAACAGGACTAGAGGAACAGGTCATCATGCCAAATTTCTCTAGAACTTTGTCAATATATGCTGTCTGAGACAATCCCAAGATACCAAGTGACCTGTCACGGAATATTTCTATTCCTATCACATAGGAAGCCTCACCCATATCTTTCATATCAAAGTTCTTAAAGAGATAATCCTTTGTTTTATGTAAGAGACCAAGGTCGCTACTAGCCAGTAATATGTCATCAACATACAGAACCAAAAATATGAACTTACTCCCACTGATCTTGAAGTATATGCAAAGGTCAACTATGTTTTCTTTGAAATCGAAATCAGTAATGATTTCATGAAATTTTAGGTACCATTGCCTCGAAGCTTGTTTCAGTCCATATATTGATTTCTTAAGTTTGCAGACCATGTCTTCCTGATCTTCAATTATGAAGCCTTCAGGTTGACACATGTAGACTTCTTCTTCTAAGTCTCCATTAAGAAAGGCAGTTTTCACATCCATTTGATGTAACTCGAGGTCATAGTGAGCAACTAATGCCATGATAATTCTAAGAGAATCCTTCCTGGACACAGGGGAAAACGTCTCAGTATAATCGATGCCTTCTTTCTGATTAAAACCTTTGACAACAAGTCTGGCTTTATGTCGTTCAATATTGCCCTTGCAGTCGCGTTTGGTCTTGAAGACCCATTTACAACCAACTGGTTTGTGCCCTGGAGGCAATTGAACAACTTCCCATACTTGATTTTCATCCATAGATTTCAATTCATCCTTCATGGCATCAATCCATTTACTAGAATTAACATCCTTAATGGCTTGTTTATAAGAAACCGGGTCTTTAATTGTCCATTCTTCAGATTCTATTTGGTAAAGTATGTAATCATTGGAAATAGCTGATCTCTTTTGTCTTTGAGACCTTCTTAATGCTGGTTCCTCTGGTGCTTCATCCATATGTTCATTGGCGACAATCTCATTATGGAGTTGTTGATCATTTATTGGATTTGCTGCATTGTTAAATGGTTCAACAACAACAGGATTTCCAACATCTTTCGGAATAGAGGGTAAAGGGATAGGTACCCTGATTTCCTGAATGATCACATCTTGAGATTTATTACTCCCACTGATTTCGCCATTCTCAAAGAATCTGGCATTGCCGGTTTCAACAATTCTCGTACTATGGTTAGGGCAATAAAACCTAAATCCTTTGGACTTTTCTGGGTAACCTATAAAGTAACCACTGATTGTTTTAAGGTCCAATTTCTTTTCATGTGGATTGTAGACTCTAGCCTCAGTTGGGCAACCCCAAATTTGGAGATGTCTTAAACTAGGTTTCCATCCTTTCCACAATTCAAATGGTGTTTTTGGAACTGCCTTACTAGGAACCCTGTTCAAGATGTAAACAGCTGTGCGTAGAGCATCCATCCATAAGGATATAAGTAAGTTAGCATGACTCATCATGGATCTAACCATTTCCATATATGTACGATTTCGCCTTTCAGCTACACCATTCTGCCATGGAGAACCAGGCGTTGTGTATTGGGCAACAATTCCAAGCTTTTGGAGAAGTTTTGCAAAAGGTCCAGGATGTTGTCCTGTTTCGTCATACCTTCCATAAAACTCACCACCTCTATCAGACCTTATGATTTTCACTTTTTTGTCTAGTTGTCTTTCGACTTCAGTGATGAACACTTGTACAGCATTCACAGACTGAGATTTGTCATGCAACAAGTATAAATAACAGTAACGTGAGTAATCATCAATAAAGGTAATGAAGTACTTTTCTCCCCCAAAGGTTGGAACATCAAAGGGTCCGCAAATGTCTGTATGAATTATTTCAAGAAGCTGAGTACTTCTTGTGGCTCCTTTCTTGGTGTGTTGTGTTGTTTTGCCTTTAATACAATCCACACACACTTTAATATTAGTAAAATCTAGATCCGAAAGGACACCATCTTTTACTAATCGTTTGATTATTTCACTGGATATGTGACCCAGTCTTTTATGCCACAAGAAATAAGAGTCATTTTTAGATGACTTTCGTTTTGTTTCCTTAGAATGTAGGGTAAGATGAGTTTCAGCAAATTGACTATAAAGATGTAATTTATATAGCACATCAATCAAAATTTCAGAACCAATGCGATTAGAATTTTTAAATAAACTGAAATTACCATTTCCTACTTCAAACGAGTAACCAACTTTATCAAGTGCGCTTACAGAAACCAAATTACGGGAAATAGACGGAACATAAAGAGTTTGACATAAGTCTAATTGCTAACCGCTATCTAAAACAAGACGAAAAGTTCCAATAGCTTCAACCGGAGCTTTGTCTTTGTTGCCCATAAAAAGGAAGTTCTCACTTGGGTTTATGGTTTGGATCGTAAGGAATCCCTGCATTGTATTGGAAACATGAACATTAGCACCAGTGTCAATCCACCAAGTATTAGAAGAAGCATGAGTAAGATTTGATTCGAAATAACTTACGAAACCCATAGGGTTACCTTTCTTTTCGAACCATTCTTTACGTTTAATGCAGTCTGCCTGAAAATGTCCAGGTTTCTTGCAAAATTTGCATACGTTTTCCTTCTTTTTCTTCTTGGGGTGTTGACCAGCCTCATTAGATCTGGGTGGTGCTCTTTTCTGGCCCGAATTATACTTTTTCCCAGCTTTGTGTCCAGCTCCTTGAACGAGATGAGCTACTTTAATACCTTGTTGATTCAGCCTGGCCTCCTCTTGAACCAGTTTGTTAGCCAATTCATTCACTGTCCACTTGTCCGTAATAGTGTTGTAGTGAATTTGGAAAGGCCCGTACTGAGGAGGTAAACTATTTAGGATAAATTGGACGAGAAAAGCCTCATCCACGGATAGTCCCAAATTCTTTAGTTTAGCTGCAAGGTTGGTCATCTCAATGACATGCTCATGCATTGAGCAAGTGCCATCAAACTTCATGGTTGTAAGATCTGCCATTAGTTTCCCAGCAAGGGATTTGTCTGCAGTCTTAAACCTATCTTCAATGGCCTTCATATAGTCCTTAGCATTCTCAGGTTTAGGAAGGGATGTTTTGATGTTGGTGGCAATAGTCATTCGCAAAAACATAGTGCTTAGTCTGTCAGACTTCTCCCAAGCATTAAAGAGGTTCTTTTCTTCAGGGGTACTTGTGTCAGTGAGTGGAGCTGGCTTATCTTTAAGAAGAGCCATATCCAGTTCAAGTACCCCTAATGTGAACTCAACTTGCTCTTTCCATTCTGAAAAGTTGGTTCCATTGAGCTTAGTGACAGATGTAGCATGTGAATTCAGAGTAGTGGGTACAATAACTGTAATAGAGAAACAACAATGAGGCTTTAATTAAAATAAGACAACACATGCATAATAGATGAATATATACGACATAAAATATATGTAGGTGCTCCTGTGGGTAGTCACCATAATTTTTACACATTATATCATTTAAGGTCGTCATATTCAAAGTGGTGTTAATGAGTGATGTTACTTTTAATTATGAACAAACACTCCTTAATTATTGTTCGAACGTATGAATATAATATGCCTGTGGGCGACTAAAAGCTGCATGCGCTTGAACAATATGTAATGTAAACATCATGATGGTACTATTAGGGCCAAAATTCAGTGTTTCATTGGTAGGGTCATGGAGTGAGATCTAACCCTAAACATACAACTGGCACGATCAAAAATAGCTTAATATGAATATAAATATTAGATATTGCATGCATTCATGATAAATCATTCGTTATATGAAAGATATTGATAAAGAAGGCCGAGCCCCGGAGGGCTGTCCCTCCGGGACTACCGTTTTTTTTTTTTTTTTTTTTTTTTTTTTTTTTTTTTTTTTTTTGGAAAGATGATTCGCCGCTGGCCGATCGATCGGACTGCAGGTCCGATCGATCGGACTGTCACTTAACTGAGACAGTTTCCTGGCCGATCGATCGGGCTTCAGGTCCGATCGATCGGACTGACTTTCACGCAGGAGTTTTATGCAGCAATATTAATAATAATAAAATTAAAACTTTAAATAAATCATGATCAAACAGTCGTGGTAAAATTAAAATTGCGGAATAACATAAATCTGAACCATTCATGCAGGCCATAATAGTTGGATCAATAAATTGCTTAAAACAAGGTCAGAAACGGATCTATATTTGCCGATTATGGCGATTCAAAGTTATCCTAATTAATGGACGATCATGTGTTCTAAAACCTGGGCTCTGATACCAAATGTAATGCTATTATTAATATAAACCCTAAGATCTTGAACATCATGATAATCACGTGTAGGATTTAATCTTAGATAAATAGAAGAATACCTCCAGCCATCCTGATGCAGAGAGGTTTCCGATCCTGCTGTCTGGTGCTGATTGATATTGAGATTCGTCGAAGAAGAGACTGGGTGGATGATTCCGGTATCTCTCTCCTTGCCTATAAACCCTTAATGTGTTAAGTTTTGTGTGTAGCCTTTGTGATGGACAAAAGGCTTTATTTATAGGTGGAGAGAGGACCGAATTTCCAATTTAGGGTTTCCTTAAACTTAATCTCAACCGTCCATCAAGGTAGAGATAAATATGGAATATCTCATTGAGAAACCTATTTGAATAGCATATATCCTATGAAAACAGAATTCCTATAATGACCACAATTCTGGAAAGGTAAGGACTTGTGGTCCAAGTAATAGACCTAAAAGGAGTTTCCTTACAGTGAACACATCACTAACCACAAGCTTCCAACCTGATCACTCCTCATTCATCTGTGCACATGCCTCCTTGTCAAGTTCTTCATATTTGGTCAGATCTTGACGAACTGTGAGTAACAAAATCACGAAAACAGCCGCCAAAAGTGCTTCGAGCTTCAGGGGTTCGTTGCAGCAGGGATGCTCGCTGCAGGTTCTTCGAAGAGCTACTGGCTGCTGTTGACAGTCGAGTTCACTGTGCATAGCCGAACTAAACACTTCGTGTTAGGCGGTTTGAAAAAAGTTCAGATCTTTGCTGTTTCTTTAATCCAAGCCCTTAGAAGTTGGAATCCTTTGTACAGTCATCTCCTACTACCTTGTTCGCTCTACTACCAAGTTAAAAATGCTGATTTAACCCAATCTAGGGATTTCTCATTGAGGATCAAGAAACCATAAATTAAAGAAACAAAAGAAGAAAAAAACAAGAAAGAAGAGGATTTGAATTGAATAAAATTCATTAGGAGATCCAAGGAGATCCAACTGGGCTGGGCGACACCTCGTGTGTGTGTGTATTATATTTTCAGCATTTAAAAAAAAGAAAGCCCTCATTGATCTTTAGTATGTACAAAATAGCCCCATAATTTCCCAAATTACAAATAAATCCACATTGACTCTTGACAGCGATAATGTAACGCCACACCCCATACAATCATGATTTTGTCAACTTTGGCCCACAGGCTTCACGGTTTTGTTTCCAAATTAAAAATTAATGTCTTGGTTGTAACTCGATATATAAATAGCATTGGATATTCTGAGAAATAACATAGACAATTGGGGTTGTTTGGGGGCTTTACTAATGGAGTTGGGTGAATTAAAGATTATTTTGAAGAAAGAATAAAATGTAAGTGAGTTATGATAGTATTTTGTTTTTAGTTGTTTATTATGAAATCTTTTTTACTTTTTGTATTGATTGTGGAGTTTTTTTAGTCTTTTAGTGGAGAAATGAAGTTATTTTTTAACTTTTTCTTTAAAAATATGGTGGAAATTTAAATTAAAGTGACAACTTCAACTTATTGCCTAGGTGTTGGCATCAACACCAAGGGATGACATCAGACGTAGAATAGATTTAAACTCACAAACTTGATGAAAAACTTCATGTTTTCTGCCCCTTGACAAGTCGCCTGCCTCTTGGATGGCTCTAATATCATGTTAGGTTTTTAGGGTTTGATTTATTTCATTTTGAATAAAGAAAAGTCTATAAAATTGGCAAAATGCAAAATGCAAAATGCAAAAAAAAAAAAAAAAAAAAAAAAAAAAAAAAAAAAAAAAAAGGTCATATGAGTGTAAAATAATTTCTTAAATATAAGTAGGTCATAGTCAGACTAACTTTTTCCTCAAGGACTGACTAGATGGTTCAGCCCGACCAAGGCCATGGGTTAAATTATAACTATCGGACTCTGACCCGTGTGGGATAAAAATGAGCCGGGTTCATAGCGTAACTGGACCCAATGCCAAATAACTTACTAATTGAGGTCCATACCCAAACCTGGGCCTTAAACTGGTTCAAGTTAATAGATGCTTACTAATATCCACATCCAAATTAAAGATCGGAGCACAAGATTACAAATAATGTGAAATGTTCAGCAAGGAATTCTTATTCAAAGGGCAGTGAGGAATCACCGAATCTTTTAATTTCTCACATGTTACCAAACACGCTCTTGTTATGCTTAACTTTTTTTTTATTCTTACTGATAAAAATAAACAATATACAGTCATGGCTGCTCTTCAGGTATGAATCATATGGACCTGGACCCAAATAAAAATGGATCAAAAGATGAACCATCTTTTTGTTTTTGTTCTCCTTTCCGTCTTTTGGGTGTTTGTGTCCTTTCGAAATTCAAGTATCCCGGCCATTTTCATCCCTTGGGTTGGGCTAAACCTAGGGGTGGCAAACAGGTAGGGACGAGTCAAAATGGGTAGTTTTTTTGGGATATTTACAGGTTGAAGTTCAACCCATATCCAACTTGTTTATAGAACGAGTCAAATTCCAGATCAAATAAGACCAGCTATGATGAATAGTTCAACAATATTCTGCTGTATGTTGTCTAGCTTATGGCCCATAGATCATGACACAAACCAGGCCCACTCCAGTCAAATCAGCCACACATGGGATGCCCAGGTTTGGTCCACAGAAATGCACTTGGCTGTTCCCACCAGTCCAAACAGTGGGAACCGCGGCCCACTTGTTGAGGGACTTCCATCTGTCCATTGCATTCTTTTGTAGGTAGAAATCAAAGTTGGCAACTTTCTAAAGCAGTGTCATTGACTGTATTATTCACTCCATCAAGCACTTTCTAAGAAAGATGCAAGAGTTGGGAAACTTCTTTAAAATAAAAGAAACATATCTCAGAGAATCTACCACCTAGATTGGACGTTCCTTTGCATGTTTTGTTTTAAGAAAGTCAGTTTATGGATTGTAATAAAGACTTTAGTTGGATATTCTTTCTATAATGTTTAGATATGATGGATGGTTAGGATTTAAGCTATATTAGGATTGAGTTTTTATGTGAAGAACATTATAACAGCATGATATGATGGACGTTCAGCCCTGGACTGATTTTAATGATATATTCTCAATGATATTTTTATGGTTTGAAAATTATCTCTTTCTCATTGGTTCGAGATGGATTTCTCCTCAGAATTGAAGAGTGGGTTGTGTTTGAGGTAAGCTTTTTACTATTTTTTGTAGATTCAGGTAGGGGATTCAGATTAGATTTTTCAATAAATTGGCCTCATCCTTTTGACTGCATCAACAAATTTGATAGTCTGTATCGATATCTTGGGAAAAAAGACAATGTCAAACACCATGCTAACAAAATGGGTCAGTAACACAAGGTTGAATAGTGGGTCTGTCCATTGGATATATAGAAGAGGTAGAAACCAGTGTCTGCTTGCATGGGTTTGTAAATAAGATAAGAACGACTTGTAGCTATCAGGACAGAAATAAAACAAAGTGCATATGCACGTTTTTAGATTAGGCTGATCATGATGGCATAACTTGATAAGCTAATCTAGAAGATGGAGCCACAAATATGATGGCTATCAGGACAGAAATTAATTAATCATAGTGCATACGCATATGCCAAAAAAAATTTATGCGCATCTGCCAAACAGGTATGAAGGGTAGGCGGACCTAAGTGTTGCGATGTGCTCTTTAATAATATCTTTATAAAAAAAAACTATTTTTTTATTTTACTCTTTAATTTGACCATCATCCGCACCATCCAAATAAAAATTTTAGATCAACCATTTCGGTAGGCCTTTCGTTTTTAGGATTTTCAAGTATAGACAAATTAGTTTTCATATTTAATACATGTGGAGAATTATTCTGCATCCGAGTAGCAAAGAGTTACAGTTCTCTCCAAACTATTGAAGATTTAAATGCTAGGTATGCCGCATCTCTTCGCATTTATTTAGAATTTCTTCCCATTGCATGAACTTACATTTATTAACCATACTTGCCAAAAGTCATTTGATCAAAGCTTGTACACAATCTCTGGGTGGGAGGGCTCTCTACATTTGTTTTTAACCATCCAATATGGTTTACTCCTTGTAATTTTGAAGAGGGAGGTCCCAGTCCTAGAGCATTCGGTGTAGAGATGGAAAGCGTCCTTTGAGATGTGAGAGAAAGGACAGGTAAGGAGCCTTCGATATGATAAGTTGATAAGGCAGCCAGCATCGTTTGGCCATACAAACCTGTACCTAATCCACAACAAGTGGGGAAAAGAGACAATGGAAATGAGGCCCACCATGTTAGGTACCTTTCAATTTCCAGGCCGCATGTGAATGTGAATTGTACGAACGGGTCCTAATGTGAATGGTACGAGCGGGTCCGACTCAGCAAATATCCATGATCGCATGCTTTGATAAGCTATCTCTTTCTTGTCTTTAATAAGGGTTTTGATTTAGACTTAAAAGCTTCATAAGAACTCTTTATACTTTTAAGGGAAATTCTGAATTTTCCGAGACAAAGTGAGATTTCAAGATGTTCCATATTGTATTTGAGCAAAATGCTAAGGCACTAGGATTTCTGAATTTCCAAATGCTATTTAGAATTTTAAATACTTTAAAAAAAATGCGGCATTCGCAAATGCTAGGGGATACGATGTCACATCATGTCCCAAAAACCCTAAGGACACGTTTGGCAAACGTCCACGGTGAGAATTTTTAACAGTTTTCCTCGCTTCCACAGAAAACCCAAATTTGGAACAAAGAGAAAAAAGCCTTGAAGGAGTCTTCTGTTCCATGCGTTTGAATATATTCAGGATTAGACCCCACGCACTCTCAGAAAGGAGAATGTTGCGCGCGCGTGCATTTGTGGAAATACAATAACCGAACGGCAGTTTCAGGGTTAACATTTTTTTGTGATTTTCTATTTTTATGGGTCCCACAATCATGATTTGGACCGTTCGTCATCTTTAGAATCCCCAAAACCGCTCATATGTCTAAAATCAACCGTTGATTTTTCATATATCTTGAGATATTAACGAAGAAATTCAGACCATTGGATCACAAGATTTGGAATTTTGTGGGGCCCTTATGCTGAATCCGAACCATTCAATTGCTCTAAAAGGCCTCAAACGTCTGGCCAATTCAGATCTAGCAACATGATTAATGATGGATGATTAGAAAATGGCGAATGACTATTGACCATTGATTTGCCACAGTATTAAAGAAGGGATTTTTGACGGCCTGTGTTTTTCAGTTACTTGGTTTATGTGGCCCCCAAAGTCATGACCCATACCGTACATCATCTTAAGAAGATCAAGTACGGCCAGTTGGTCAAATCTAAGTTGTTGATCTATTACAAATCTTGAGGTACATGGAAAAAAAATTCAAATTAAAATATTTATTTTTTATTTATGTGAGGCCATTTGGAAGATCTGAGCCGTTCAAATTCTTTAGAGAGATCAAGACAGTTATGGGATGAAAGCCCAACCCTTGATTTTTTATCGATTATTAGAAACTTTCCAAAAAAGTGTCAACCATGGGACCCAACATAATGTAGATGGTAGGATTCCTCTTAGGCTACCAAACTTGGAACTCCCTTCAAAAGTCCTCCTTGAATATAACTTGTTTCTCGCTTATCAAAGAAATTCTCCAAAGAAAGGATTCATCTCCCTAATGATTGTTGTCAAACGTGCCATAATGCTATGAGGTTGGTAAAATTACTTTTAGAAGGAGTGAGGTGAAGCCTCAAATAGAAAGGGGATCTAATCATAGTATAATGACATCTTATTTTTAATATTTTGATCAGGAATCTTTTTCACTTTCACTTAATTTTTGGATAAAAAGTGTATGATTTTTTGTTTTTTAGTGGTTTCAAAATGTTACCTTTTTTTTATTTAGTGGTTGTTATTTACGCTTTTCATGTCTTATAAATGGAGGTTTCACTTAACATAACTTTATTAGTAAAGTTGTCAAACAAGAAACGATAAAATTCTATAGTGGGGCTCAATTATTAAAAACTTGGATCTTTTAAAATGAGGGTCCTCTTGCTATATGGGATATATACCCAAAGTTCACTCTAATGGGAATGGGTACCAACTTAAGATTGATCATATCATTAAAATCATGATTAATTAATTATATTTTCAATCAGATGATCAATTTTAATGTATCACGGATCTGATTAAAGAACTTTGTGGTCCGGTCGTCGTGTACGGCCGCACGTCATCAGAAGAAGATTAAAATATCACTATAGCCCAGACTCGTGGGTCCTACACGGGCAGTGCAAAAGGCTCTTGTTCCAATCATAGTTTATGCATAAGCAGAGTGCACATGTGAGGATCCTCACCATGGTTTCAAGCAGCGTACACGTGGGGCCCACTTTAGAAACATCTGCACGGATCTAGCTGTGGGCTTTATCCCATGTGCTTCACTGCATCTGACAAGCTATAACTTATCATAAAAGTGATAAATTAAAAATATCCCTGTCCCTCTTTTTGGTACTTGTATAATATTGTAAAGTGAAGGATCAAACCAATTCACAGAAAAGTAAGTGGATTTTTTCTTTTCCTGTTGTTGGTGGTAGGGCCTTTAAAATGCAATATCACCCGTTAATATGATACGAACTCATACGATATAAATAGGTTTGGATTGTTAACGAGTCAAACACGTTAACACGATATATTAACCAGTCGTATACGAATTAAATCAATAATATCCGTTAACAACATGCTTAACTTGTTAAAAAAAATTTAGTCGTAAGTGTAGTTAGAATTAACTTATATTCATAAAAAAGAAATTAAAATTTATTATAGTGGGGTTTTAGGTGAGATCCACTCGAAGTCCTCACTTACAGTTTTGTGTAGCTTAAATATTTTTCTCCTTATATATTTTTGTATAGATTTTCTTTTAATTTTTGAAATGACTTAATTACTTAACCGTTAACGGGTTGAATCGTGTAACCCGTCAAGTTAACGGGTTATGTTTGGTTTGGATTTTTTGATCCGTTAAGTTAACGGGTCGTGTACTGGTTGAGCTGATTTTAACACGAATTTGTTAACTCGTAACCCGAATTCGTTAACACGATACGATTGACCGTCCTAGTTGGTGGAATGGGATATTAGTTTTTGGTTTTTTTTTTTAAATAAAGTAGAAGAATTTGACATTCTTCACTTCACCTGATGATAAGTAAATTATCATACGGACGTAATTTCGGCAAACACTCATCCAAGTTCCTTGCTATCAGTGCTACAGTCAGGAATTGATCTCTAATTACTTTTGTGTAAGGGAGGCGCCTCACCAATTGGAAAGGGCCTAACACAAAAGTGGATTGATGCGAGAAAAATCCAATGGGGTGTTTTGTGTGTGAGAGGTGCTTTCCTCCCATGTGGACCCACTTGAGACACATCTAATTTTGTGAAGGTATTGTGAAGGGAGACAAAGGAAGGGCCAAATATTATTCTCATAAAATAATTATATTATTTAATTTTGGAGCTCAAACTTTAATGATTTTCTTAATATATTTCTTGATTTTCCGACCACATTGTTTAACAAATGCAAGAAGAATATTTTAAAACACATCTAGCAATTCATGATTCGATAAGAACGCCAAGGGCATGATCCATGCTGCACGGTTTCCCAATAAATTGACCTTAGATATTTAGATGAGTTATTAGGATAACCCAACTTACAAATGTTGGATGTTAGTCAATTCATGATACATGATGAAGAAAATGCAATGCACATGAGCTTTATATATGAAAATAAGCTACAGGGCTTTGTCTATTATATTAGCTTTCATTAAATAAAAACTGCTGTCTCATTTGATTTTCTTCTTCTTTAGCTTTTGTTGTCACTTATTATTTCCTTTCAGTTTAGTCCTTTCATGCTTTCAACTAGGTCTTAAAATTTCAAAAAGAACAAAAAAACATAAATAAAATCGAAAAAACGCATCACCCACCCTTTTCTTATATATCCACCATTGAGAATTAGATGTTACAATAAAACTGATTGAAGTATTTGTATAATGTGTTACATAATATTCTAAATTATAACTGTTTTTAATTATTTTGTTTTTAAATGTTAGTCTTCTATTAATATCCACACAAAAAAAAAAAAAAAAAACCAATATTTAGAAAAACTCTATTAATATCCACTGCAAAAGTATCACTGTCTTTTAGATAAATAAATAAAGATCAAGAAGAAGAACAAGATGGGAAAAGTCTCTATCATGATGGAATATTCCTCTCTCTCCATCTATCCATCTCAAGATAATCAATCCACAATCGCCAACTCCATAAAATCTCTTGGTTTTCTCATTCCCAGAAAGCAATTATAGATTTGTTGTGAAATCCTCAGCAAGGAATTCTTATTCAAATGACAGTGAGGATTCACCAAATCATTTAATTTCTCACAGGTTACCAAACATGCTCTTGTTATCCTTAACTATTTTTTTTTTTTTTCTCTTACTGATAAAAATAAACAATATACAGTCACGGCTGCTCCTCGGGTATGAATCATATGGACCTGGAACCAAATAAAAATGGATCAAAAGATGAACCATACTCTCTTTTTGTTTTTGTCTTCTTTTTCGTCTTATGGGTGTTTGGGTCCTTTCGAAATTCAAGTATTCCGGCCATTTTCATCCCTTGGGCTGGGTTAAACCTAGGTGTGGCAAACGGGTAGAGACGAGTCAAAATGGGTTGTGTTTAGGGGTATTTACGGGCTGAAGTTCAACCCATATCCAACTTGTTTATAAAACGAGTCAAATTCCTGACCAAATAGGCCCCAACTATGATGAATAGTTCATCAATATTTAGCTGTATGGCCCATGTATCCTGACACGAACCAGGCCCACTCCAGTCAAATAAGGCCCACATGGGATGCCCAGGTTTGGTCCACAGAAATACACTTGGCTGTTCCCACCAGTTTAAACAGTGGGAACCGCAGCCCCCTGATTGAGGGACTTCCATAAGTCCATTGCATTCTTTTGTAGGTAGAAATGAAAGCTGGCAACTTTCTAAAGCATTGTTATTGACTGTGTTATTCACTCAATCAAGCATTTTCTAAGAAAGATACAAGAGTTGGGAAACTTCTTTAAAATACAAGAGATATATCTCAGAGATTCTACCACCTAGAGTGGATATCTTGTTTTAGAAAGTCATTTTACAGATTGTAATAAAGACTTTAGTTGGATATTCTTTCTATAATGTATATATATATATATATATGATGGATGGTTTGGATTTAAGCTATATTAGGATTGAGTTTTTATGTGAAGCACATTAACGTAACAGCATAATATGTTGGAGGTTCAGCCCTGGACTGATTTTAATGATACGTTCTCAATGATATTTTTATGGTTTGAAAATTATCTCTTCTCTCATTGGTTCAGACGAATTTCTCCTTAGAATTGAAGAGTGGATTGTGTTTGGGATAAGCTTTTTACTATTTTTCTCCTCTTGATTGCTTGAGTTTCTGTAGATTCAGGTAGGGGATTCAGATTAGATTTTTCAATCAATCGGTCTCATCCTTTTGACTGCATCAACAGATTTGATAGTCTGCATCAATATCTTGGGAAAAAGATGGGTCCGTAACACAAGGTTTGATTTGAGGAGAATGCTGGGTATTTCCATTGGATATATAGAAGAGGTAGAAACCAGTGTCTGCTTGCATGGGTTTGTAAATAAGATAAGAACGACTGGTAGCTATCATGACAGAAATAAAACGAAGTGCATATGCACGTTTTAGATTAGGCTGATCATTGATAGGCTAATCTAGTAGATGGAGCCACAAATATGACCAACTTATACGCCTATGCCAAATAAAAAATAAAAAATTTATACGCGTAGTCCAAAGGTAGGCCTTTAGCTTTTGGAATTCTCGAGTAGGGACAAATTAGATTTTATATTTATTATATGTCGATAATGGCTACCTACCCAAGTGATAATGAGTGATAGAGTAACTCAGGATTAGAACTCTTTATACCCCTCTTCTCGGCCACATGTGTCGGCGGGGCTTTTTTCTTGTTTGTTGGCGGGCTAAATAAATCAATTTTCATATCCAAGTGCAATTCAAGTTGAGTTGTGCTCGCCAAATTTGATTTGGACCATAACATAGTCTCAAATTTATTTCCCATAGGCTGGAATTCATTAAGATACACCCCCCCCCCCCCCCCCCCAACACACACATCAATCATGAAACGCCCTCTAGTGGCCTAGAAAGATTCTCTTGGTTTTCTCTCATTAGGAGAGCCCAACCCATACTCAATTTATTTACTTTATACAAAAATATAAACAAACACACATAATCTATGTGGTGCTATCGAACTTACATTTATCTATTTAAACAAATCAACCGGAGTTGCCAAAAGTCATTTGATCCAAAGCTTGTAGTAGAACACAAGCTGTCAATGGGAGGGCCCTCTACATTTGTAATAATTATGAAGAAGGAGGTCGCAGTCCAAGAGCATTCAGTGGAGAGATGAGGAAAGCGCCCTTTGAGGTGTGAGAGAAAGGACAGGAGAAAGGACAGGAAAAAGGACAGGAACGGGTAACCTTTGATATGATAAGTCGATAAGGGTTCGAGCATCTTGTTGCTGCACAACTGTACCCAAACCACAACAAGTGGGGTGAAAAGAGACAATGGAAATGAGGCTGGTGGTTGATAGGTGCCTCTCAATTTGGTATGAGTGGGTCCCACTCTGCAAATATCCAATATCGCATCTTTGGATACGCTGTCTCTCTTGCCTTTAATAAAGGTCTTGATTTAAACTTAAAAGCTTTATAAAAACTCTCATATAGATCGAGTCCGGAATGCTCTGAGGTTGGTAAAATTAATTGTAGAGTGAACTGAAGTTAAAACCCTAAAATGAAAAGAGAAAAAAAAATTGAGGGTGTCTAATCATAGTATGATGACATTTTTTTTTTTTTTTTTTGAGTGCTTTGATAGTAAATTTTTTTTTACTTTTTGGGTAAAATGTAGATGATTTTTCTATTATTATTTAGTGGCTTTAAAATGTTGTTATTGAACTTTTTTTTTTTAAGTGAAGGGGGCAAGTTTTCAAATTTTATAGTTTTAATATGACCCATAGTTTTTCATATATGACAAATGGAGGTTTCACTTCAATTCACATTATTAGTAAAGTTATCAAATAATAAATAGTATAATTCTATCGTATAAACTAATTATTGAAAATCTAAGTAATGAAGATTCTTTTACTATACGTGATATATTCAAAGTTTACTCCAATGAGAATGGAGACCAACTTAAGATTAAGATTGACCAAATGATTAAAATCATTATTAATGAATTATATTTTCAATCAAATGATTAATTATATAGTACTATAAACTCTTGGAGTAAAATTTGAAAACATCTCAAATAGTAGAAAGATATTAATTTCGAGCGGTTATGATTTTACCAGCCCCATTATAAAGTTTTACTCCAATAAAGGATTGCTCTAAGTTGGAGGGTCCGGACTCTTTTTTTTTTTTTTTTTTTTTATTGCTTCAACAAAACATTGACGACAAAGAATTTTGTGGTCCTGTCGTATACGGCTGCATGTGATCAAAATAAGAGAAAAAATGCCAGTACAGCCCAAACTCGTGGGTCCTACACGGGTAGGGTTATTCATGGTTTCAAGTGGCACATGTGGGGGCCAATTTAGAAACATTTGCACGGTTCTAGTTGTGGGCTTATCCCCTGTGCATCAGTGCATCTCACAGGCTATAAGTTATCATAAAAGTGATAAATAAAAAATATCCCTGTCCCTTTCTTTTTTTTTTTTTGAATTGTATAATATTGTAATGTGAAGGGTCAAACCAATTCACAGAAAAATAAATGGATTCTTTTTGATCTGTTGGTGGCATGGGATATTTGGTTTTGAGTTTTTTTTTTAATAAAAAAAGAATTTTTGTCAGTTATTGGCATAAGAGGGTTTTTTTAAAACTTTTTTCTAAAGGAGAAGAGGTGTCTTTTGTATCTAAAGACATTGATTTGACCTCCTCTTGTCTTATTCCCCCATTTTCACTTTAGTAGAAAAGTAAATTACCCAACGGGCCAAATATAATACACACAAGCACTCACCCAACTAGGTCAGAAATTGATCCCTAATTACTTTTGTGTAAGGGCAGCCAGAGGTGCCTCGCTAATCGAGAAGGACCTAAAATAAAAGTGGATGGATGCAAGAAAGGAAAAAAAAAAAAAAATAACCAATGGGGGTATTATGCTAAAGTTGTATATAGTGAGAAGTGCTTCCCTCCCATTTGGACCCACTTGGGACACATCCAATTTTGTGAAGGTATTGTAAAGTCAGACAGAGGAAGGGCAAAATATTATTCTCATAAAATAATTATATTATTTAATTTTGGAGCTCAAACTTTAATGACTTTTTTAATATATTTCTTGATTTTCCGATCACATTCTTTAACGAATAAAAGAATAATATTTCAAGAACACTTCTAGCAATTCATGATTCGATAGGGACGCCAAAGGCATGATTCATGCTGCAAATGACCTTATATATTTAGATAGAGTAGGGCCATCATAAGCTGAAATAGCAAATCAAAGTTGATTATATCTGTTTTTCGCGTGATAGAACTGAAAAATCCAATTTTGATTGAATTTATCTTGATTTTGGAGACGATCATCATACAAAAAATAACAATAATCAACTTTGATCTATGAGACCGACATTGTTTCAGCTTAGAATAAGCTAAGCTTCAGTTTAGAAAAGCTAACCCCTATATAAGCTATAAGAATAACCCATCTTGCTACCAATTAAAAAAAAAAAAAAAAAGGGAGAACATACCCAACTTGCAAATGTTGGATGTTAGTCAATTCATGATTCATGATGAAGAAAATGCAATGCACATGAGCTTTGTACGTGAAAATAAGCTACAGGGTTATTTTAGCTGTCATTAAATACAACTGTTGTCTTATTTGTTTTTCTTCTTCTTTTGCTTTTGTCGTGTCGTGTTATTTACTTTCAATTAGTCCTTTTATGCTTTCAACTAGTTCTTAAAATCCCAATATATATATATATATATTTATATATAAATAAATTAAAAAAACGCATCACCCACCCTTTTCTTATATATTCACCATCAAGAATTAGATGTTAGAATAAAACTGATTGAAATATTTGCATAATGAGTTACATAATATTCTAAATTATAACTATTTTTAATTTTCTTTCTTTTTTTTTTTTAATACTAACCCAAAAGTTTCATTAATAACAATAATGGCAGAAAAAGGAAGCATGTGAAAATTTGGAGCCAGTAGCCAGGCAAGGTTTGGTGCATCTAAAAAATAGCTAGACTCCTGCAAGTTGCTTACTCTAACCAAACCAACAGGCTCCAAAGGGATGCTAAACACTGTTAATGGGATTCTACCTCTGTTACACCCCGACCTAAACTAATCATGATTAAGGCTAATTAATTAAAATTAATACTAATTAAGCATGGGTAATTAGATTAATCAAGATTAATGACCAAAGAGAGACAAATTAGTCTCAAATGATGCATTAAGCATAATGGAATGAAATTGAATTGGTTAAAATGAGTTTAGACTCAAGCGAGGTAGACTAAGGATTTTTCGTAAATACGGGTTTTCACGTATTTCGTCACATACGGAAATTCTTGATACCAACATGTGTATCTCGAATAATGCGTTAACTTTCACAATAAACGCGATTCCATTTGACCTCAAATGGACCAAATGAGGCTTCATTTGACTCAAAATGTAAATAGATTTGTTAAAAGGGGGTGCTTGTGTAAGTGAGTCTTATATTAGAATGAAATGAGTCATTCACTCATTTCACCCAAACCCTAGGCTCATTCTTCTCTTCTTCTTCCATTTTCCTCATCAAGCATCAAGAAGGGAGCTTGTATGTGTGATTTAAGTCGGTGCTAGCTTCACCAACTTCATCTTCTTCACCTTCCCTTTTGATTTCTTTGAAGTGAAAGCTTGAGGGGAAGTGCAAATCTCTTCACAAGCTTAAGGGCTTCTCTAGTTGAACTACAAGTAAGTGATTGGAGCTTTTAGTGAGTTTACAAGTCATAATGAGTGCTTAAACATGATTTATAACACAAATAACTTATAGGTTTGTGTATTTTCATGTTTTCATAGAATTAAGGTTTCATTTGGGGGTTTTCATCTCAAAGGCAAGCTAAACAAAAGGGCTTTGAGTTAGTAAACCTTCATCAAGACAAGTATAAACATTTACTTGTGATTAGTGTTAATTATTGTAGAAGTTCATAGAGTTTCCATGTATTTTGTGCATTTTCCATTGAGTTTTAGGATTTGTTATGGGTTTAATGAAATGGTTAATGGATGATTAGAAGAGTTATTTGTGAATGAATGTTGTATGAGGAGGGAACAGGAAATTCCAATGTTTGTTGCAGGTTGTGAAAATGGAATAGAGAAATGAGAGTAGAAGAAGGAAGAAAGATAAGAAATTTCGGACAGAAATTCTGATGGGTTCGCTCAAGCGAACAATAGGTGAGTTCGAGTGAACAACGTTCTGTTTGGACTGAAATTCTGAAGGGTTCGCTCGAGCGAACAGTAAGTGCGCTCGAGTGAACATAGTTCTGTTTTGGTCCGCTCGAGCGAACAATTCTCTGTTTGGTCCGCTCGAGCGAACAGTGATTCCACTCGAGCGAACCCGATACTGGTCGAGGTATAAGTTATGAGCGAAATTTGGGCCAATCGATCAGACCTAACGGTCCGATGGATTTTGGATTTTTTGGATTTTCACATGGACTTAGAGTGTCACTTGCGAGTGTAAGTGCTCTTTTAATTAGTCTTAAGATTAAGCATCCATGGGTGTTAATTACGGGGACTAGAATGCACACATTAAAAAAAATGTGATGTCCATCGAGAATAACACGTGCATTTGGAAACCAATGATTACACCCGAATGGTTGTTTAGAGTTGAGATAAGATTGAGTAGAATCATAAGTGGTTAATGATTCTCTCATTGTATCATCGTGTTCCAATCTAATGAGATTGGTAGTATTGTCATCTCCTCCCTTTGTTATGAAAAGAACTATTGAATTGAATTAAATCCAAAAATGAATTACTTACTAAGAAGTATTGACTCTTGAGTCTGGCACTACCTAACTAATGTATTAGAACTTTAAATAAGTTCAATGAAATAAAAAATGAAACAAATGACTAATCCTACTGCAGTAGATGGATTTGGAGCGTTCCGGAGCTCCGTGGTGGTGCTACTTGTCCCTGGCCAGGACACTAGTAAGTCCCACAATTCCGATCATATCTATGGGTATTGATTGATGCCTTCTATTTAGAAGATGAATCCTTCCTTTAAGGGAAGATGGTAAATGAAATGAAATGAATCATTTTTTTGAGGGAAGATAGTAAATGAAATGAAATGAAATAAATGCTATGGTAGTGGCCATCTTGTACATGTCTATTGATTGACTTCTTACATTCACTTATTGTCATTGAAGGAATTATCAAGAATAGGAATTGATATTGAATAGATTGAATGAGTTCAGTATGTGTATTAACATGTGCTATTACGAGTTTTGTTTATATGTTGTTGGACCGTCGTGTTCATTAGTGTTATCGATAGCATTACAGGCCCGATTGCCCTTATTGGTCATGCAGCACCCCCGGCGGTAGCGGAGGAGACCGCTCCGGTTTCTCCAAGAGGACTAAATGAATGGAATGGTCGGGATTCCATTTGAAATTGGTATCCAAGTGCAATAAGGATTTTGAACTTTTTGAGAAATGTTTTGAGAAACTGTTTATATATTCATTTTGAAATGTAATTAACTGTTATCTGCATTGTGTTATATAAATGCAGTGTTTGACAAGTAAATATTGGAAATGTATACATGTATAAGGACTTTATTTTGTATACATGTAAATCGTGAATTGATATTGTCAGCTATAAATGTTTCCGCAAAAGTTATGTATTTGACAGGTATATTGAGAATGTTATTTCTTGTAGATTCCGTTTTAACTTCGGTTAATTCGAAGTTTACGGGAGTAAGTATGAGATTACGACTAGGGTTGCCGGGTCTCGGGCCCGGGTCGTGACAACCTCGGTCACACCCTGTCTTTGCTGCACTGGGCTTTCAAATGAAAAAGGCAGTTTCTTTTTATTTTTTCCTTTTGAAAACTCATTAATATATGAGAGAGCGCCAAGCACAAGCAAAAGAACTACAGAAGAGGGACCACCACTCAACCAGCCATCTAGAAAAAGGAAGACTTCGGTAACAGTAATACCGTTTGAAAAGTCTAATTCAATTCTTCTTCTTCTTCTTCTTCTTCATCATCATCGTCGTCCTCCTCAAAGTCTTTTTCCAACTTGGGGTTGGCAAAAAATCTAATCCAATATTTAGTAAGAGATATTTAGATTAATGTCATTTTCACATGGAAAGGGATATCTAAGCTGCCACCTAAAAATCAAGTGGATGGTTTACTAGTATTCTCTTTCTCGACCGCAAATGTTCCTGTTTTAAGAATAAATGGTTGTTTACTTTTTAAAAGCTAATGTCATTTTCAAATGGAAAGGGATCTAGCTACTAAGCAACCATCTATTCTAGTATTCTCTTTCTCAACTGTAACCAACCGTATGTTCCTGTTGTAAGAATAAAATGGCTGAAACATACTTCTTAAAAGCTACTGTCATTTCCACAACATGGAAAGGGATCTACTAAGCTAAGCAAGTGGGTTTAAACTAATAAACCATGCTGCCTTTCATTTGCTCCCGTCCACTGCAAAAGTATCACTGTCTTTTAGATAAATAAATGAAGATCAAGAAGAAGATCAACAAGATGTGAAAACTCTCTAACATAAGAATATATATATAATATAAAACAAAAACTTAAGCAACCAGTGAATTGAAGAGATTTTTAATTGGAAATGTTGAAGACAGTAATATGACCTAGGGACGCAGATCAAGAGGCCATCTTAGAAAGGTAGCCTAGGTCGACTCACCCAAGATGGAATCCTTCCTCCATATTAGGCAGCCTCAAATTTACATGATCATGATGGAATATTCCTCTCTCCATTTATCCATCTCAATGCGATTGTTGGTTGTGAATCTAGACTCAATGATTAGAACTTTCCATACATTGAATGTTTACCAAAAGAGTAGCTGGATATTAGTCGTTTCATAATCAACTTGCTTCAACTTGCTCGAGATAGAATCCTCTTTTCAACGAAGATTCTCAAGATAACAACAAGCTGGTGATGGATATATTTTTTTTTTCACTTAAAAATCAACTATAGTAGCAATGCTTAATTAATACATCCCGGGCCGTGGTTCAGTAGATTTTTTTATTTTTTTGGCACAAACATGATCTGGTGGTTGATGTTGGCTCAGTAGATTAGGGACACCAAATGTCCTCATGGAGCAAGAGAGAGTGAATTCAAGTTATTGGGCCTTTGAATTATTGGCCTTCCATTGATAAATTAGACCTTGCTTCAACATTGTTTAGATTCCTTGTGTTTTAACACATCATGGTTAGATCGTAGTTTAATATCATAATCCTAAATGACAAAATTTATTGGTTCATCAATTGCGCTTTTTTGTGAATCATAATTTGGGATAAAATGACTCTTTCCACACACTCTAAATTCCATTTAAAAAGTAGCTCTTATACGTACATAGTGGCAAATCCGAGATTTTCATTATAAGGGTGAAAGCGATAATCAGAACAATAATGTTTTATATTTACTCATTAATAAGTAATCTTTGAAAATCACATTTTTAACACTATCCACAGAAAAATGATCCTATATTTGAAATTACCCGAACAGTTTCAAAACATCACTTATTAAATAGTTTGTGAGGATAGTCAAGATACGAAAGTGATAGGTCTCACTGTAATGAATTCACACAGCTCAAAATAATTGTTGTCTCTCTTAGACAACCTTTCGGAAAAGGTTGGATTTGGCAAGGATGAGATTGGATTATAATAGATTTGGATTATTAGGCTAGAATCATATTTGATTATATTTCTTATTTATTACCTGATTAGGGTTCCTATTATATATGGATATTATTAGATTTTTCTATCTTCGATTATAATATTTTAAAATAGCCATTGGCTTTTCCTAATGTAATCAATCAAAGAATTTGCAAAGATGTAGTCTATAAAAGTTTTCATGGTAAGGGCCGGCAATGATTTTACAATCAGCCGGTTATGGTCCTACCCTCATCATCATCTCCTCATCACCACTCCTTCCTACGGGGGCCTCCGTGACTTCTCTGGCTTGGGCTGGTTTCTGCCCTTTACTCTTTATGCACGACTCACGAGGAGCCACACCCAAGAGAGCAACCTGCAATAGGCCCATCTTGATTTGTAGTTTCTCCATGCATAAGATTCTGGATTGGTTTTCTTTTACACATGGTTATTTCCCCTCTTTTTTTTTTTCACAAAGCTTCGGATAAATTTGTTCAAGAACTCAGATAAATCTGTGCAAAACTCAGATAAATTTATTTCAAAACTCAGATAAATTCACAACGCTGTATTATAAGAAGCTCTTCTTTCTTTGAAATACGAAAAATCTCAACAAACTTAACCCTATTTCTTTAATTATAAATCTAAGAATCTCACTATCGATTGCCATTACCATTTCAAATTCAAAGCGTGATCTACAATGAATTACATGAGCAAATCGGTTATAAATGATCGTACTTATGAGCTTAAATTAAGCGCTTAAATTGTGTGACATGTTCAGTCGGTTATGCGTGACGTATTAAGGCAGTTACAGGGGTAAATCGGTCATGACAATGTATGATCTGGCATATTTAAGAACCTCTGGCTCAAATATGTCCAACTGCATGGACTACAGGGCTTAAACGAAATTCTTAGCCTTCAAATGACAAAGTTTTATCGACGTATTAAGGCAGTTACAGGGGCAAATCAGTCATGACAATGTATGATCTGGCGTATTTAGGGACTTCTGGCTGAAATATTTCTAGCTACGTGGACTACAGGCCTTAAACGAAATTCTTGATGACTATAGCCTTCAAATGACAAAGTTAAGCTATCTATCATTCGCTAATTTATTGTAAAAAAAAAAATGCTTGGAATCATTTTGGATGCAATAGTCGAAATAAATATGGGTTCTTTATGAGGAGTATAGTGGTTGCTCTAGTTTGTATTCTATGTTTAATCCGAGCTTTTTATATATATACCACCTTAAGTTTTATAGAATTTATAAATAGGCCCCTGTGGTATGAGTATCTTATGATATATCCATGGTTTTTCATTTTAATTCCTTCTATGCCCCCCAAAATTAGAAGTCCTAACGAGAATGACCATGAGGTTTTGGATGAATCTTTATATTAAAAAAGTAGCTTTGACTTTATATCCATTAAACAGAACTAAGTATGTGGTCGTTTACAAATATGCCATAATTTTATTGCAAGTACCAATAGTCGATCTCTCATGCACATGAAGTATAATCATGTATTTTGAAATTACTTTCTTTAATCCAACAGTAAGTCGTGCATGGATTGAATCAATTATAACTAACTATTAATATGTGTTGATTGTCATTTTGATCGATTTGAATTTAATGAAATGGGCCCGTATTAATAAAAATAGATTTAAGTGCACTCTCTCCCACTAAATGTGCTATAGTAACTATCAATGTTATAAGCTTTACAGAAAATAAGTCTAAGTTTTTGAAATCATGTATATAAGGACAATGAGATAGGCAAAGTTTCATTTCGCTCTAAAAACCTTTGGTGGTTTTCAAGATACTGATTTTGGAGACATGGAATATATTAAAAATGAAAAATGAACGAATATATTACCAAATATTAAAACACCAATGGCTTCTTACAAATCCTAGAAACCTTAAGGCCTGGTAAAAAAAAAAAAACACTCTTTCAACTATCATCAGACTCCATATACCTTAGATTTGAAAGCTGGATCAGTTGGGTTCTTGGTAATGGCGGTCTTGATAAAGGTTGAAGATGAAAGTCTAGTAAGGTTTTTGTTCAATGAAAAGGAAGAAGATAACACAAAAATATAACACTGTGTTATGTCATATGGTACTTTGTGATATCACACAAAAGGACATTTTAGTAATAATTTGCATTGGTAGGAACATCTGCACATAAAATAAGAAACTCACACCTAAACCTATAGTAAAAATCGTCGCATGAGCATGGATTAACTAAGATCTTATTGCAAGGAAGAGTGGATTTTTAAATCTTCAATAAAAAATTTTCTTTCTTTTTGAGGATCCATGCATGTTTGTGAAGGGGAATCAGTCTCATTTAATAATCAAGCATAAGTTTTGTAACGCCCCAATTTCGGATACCGATAAGATCGTCAAGATATCCGAAGTTGGCGCGCTACTTTCCGGAAAATTCGAGAACTTCCAAGATCGTAGGTCCGCAGTGAGGTCCAAATGAAAACTTTTTAAACGATAATAGATCAACAGTTAATAATGTGGAAGCATGTGAATATAGCGGAAGTAATAATGGAGTATCATATGTCTAAGTCAAATGTAGCAGAGCTGAAATCCCAAAAGTATTAAAGTTGTAAAGAGTAAAGGTTTATTACAAATTAAGACTGCTACCAAGCTCACTACAAAAATCGCTCAAAATCCCAAAATAAAATGTGAACTCTCACACCCCGAGTGCTGGCTCTCCAACTTCCAGCTCGACCTCTTGGTCAGCTGGTCCCCACCCGTAGTCTCCTGCTACAGGTACCTCATCTAGCGCAGGCGCGCCGTCCTCGTAATCGGGGTCGAAACCTAAGCACCAAAAATGGGTCAGATCTAAAGATCTGGCAAGTCACAGTATACAAGTAACATAGGATAAATGTATCAAAAGAGTAAAGACAAGCATAAAGATAAAGTGAATATCAAGATACAGAATCTAGACAGTTGAGCAGGATATGCATTGAGAATCAGGATAAACATAATATCTAATCTAAACAATATGGCACATTCACACGAGTTGGAATACCGCGGAATATTATGCCGCGGCCCTCCCATACTGAACACAGTTGCGGCGGGGAATCTCACCAAAGCTGGGGAATGACGAGCCCCGCAATCACACTCATCAGTCTCACCACACTCATCACTCGGGGAGACTGGATCCGGCATCACGCCATCCGTCTAAAACATAGCTCATCATGATAGCTCACTCAACACTCATAAATAGCTCCTACCAGTGATGATCAATCTAAAGGCTGAGCTTAAAACAACTGAGTGAATGTCTATGCCAACTCAAGGAAACAATGAAGGTCTGTCTGTCTAGGCTTTACCTTGCGTGAACAAGGTCCTAACAAGTTCCCTAAGAGGTCCAAGTATTAATTCATTACCATGGATCACAATCTAGGTTCAAGCCCACTCGTTGGACTCATACTCAAGCCCATCAAGTATATGGCCTAGTCTAAGATAGTCCAAACGAGGTAACAAGTCTATTTCCATGTTAAACAGTCCAATATAATCAACCTCTCCAATCTAGGGTATTATACCACCATACATAGGCCATAAGAAGGGGCCCGCCTAGCCACAGACACGGGTCAATGTTCACCCAAATACACTACTGGGTCACCTCTAAGTAGTCCTAGGTTCAGGTCTTCCATTTATTCAATTCATTAACAGGTATAAACAATACTAAGGACAAAAGAGTGACAGTAATATGATGAGAGAGATAAATCTCCAAATACAAGATTCAATGGGAGGATATCAACAGTCCAACCTAGGTAGTCGGTCCACTATCTGGTTCAGGTCAACCTTAGGTAATTTGATCCTTAAATGGTACCTCAGATGCTAGTAGATACTGTGTTTGGTGCTCCAGAAGTTACGAGCATCATTAGTAATACATAAGGTCGAATCATCTTAGATTACATGACCTGGACCCTAATTACTGGACCCCACGAGTCAAGGTTGAGCCACACCATTGACTCGGGCTAGGCACAGTGATGGAAGTCTATTTGGATGGTCAATGGGCCCCCACACATGATCACAACAATGGAAATTAGAATCTGGGAAGTGTCACTGTACACAGTGTGCCCAGCTGACTCCCTGGCCTGGTGATCAGCTCGGTGCACTGGTATCAGGGAAGTCTCTCTCCTGCAGGCGATGCCTGTTAGTTCAGAAATCCCTGTGAGCTCGGCAAACCCCTTGGCCTAGGTAGTTGGCCGTGCTCACTGAAAGTCCTGGTTCAAGGAGATGTCCCAGGTCCGAGTTTCCTTCGTTGGAAATCTGTCTTCTGGAGTTCTAGGAGTCAAGCTCGGAGTTCGGCCTAGCACGGAGCTCAGCAAGATACTCAGCTCGGTCACCCAGCTCAGTTCTGCATAGCGTTGAGCTTGGTCGGACTCTGAGGCAGCTCGGTAAGGTATTGAACTCGACCAAACACCGAGCTCGGATAAAGAACAGATCTCAGTGAAACACAGAGCTCAGTGAAACACAGAGTTCGGTGAAACACAGAGTTCGTCCAGTGATAAGGCGTAGGGCTCTGAACTCGGTCAAGCTCTGAGTCCGGCAAAAGTATAGAGCTCGACCAAGGACTGGGCTCAGACGTAGAGTGTTCAGCCAAGTACTGGGCTCAGTCATAGCGCGGAGCTTTGAGCTCGGTCAGGTACTGAGCTCGGTCAAGCAAAGTGCTCAGACAGCACTGAACTCTGAGCTTGGCTAGTACTGAGCTCGGTCAGCGCAGTGCTGAGACAGCGTGGAGCTCTGAGCTCGATCAAGCACAGTGCTCAGACAGTGCGGAGCTCCGAGCTCGATCAAGCGCGGTGCTCAGACTTAGCGCGGAGCTCTGAGCTTGGTCTAGCACTGGGCTCGGTCAAGCAAAGTGCTCAGACTTAGCATTGAACTCGGCCATCCTGACAGATGTCCAGCGTAGAGTTCGGCCATGTAGCCGAGCTCGGCCTGAGCATCAAGGCAGAACAGAGATGTCCAGCACACAGTTCGGCCATATGGCCGAACTCGGTACAGGTACTGAGCTCGGCCTGTTCATCGTTCTCGACAGAACACGGACACTCTGCAACTCCACTGTTCTGGGTTCCCTTCTTAACATTCCAGAACTCAACCCACCTTGCCCAATCACCATATACACCTCCAGAATCACAGAAAACACTCCTAAAAACATTCAACCAACCATTTCATGGGCCATTGATCTTCCAAATGAGATCAACCCATCCATCAATGGCCAAACATCCATGAAAACAGCTCAAAGGTAAATCTAACAATTCTAACATCAAATGAGTAGAAAATCTCAGAATCAAAGACAGTAATCATTCATTCTATGTTAAATAAGCATATTGCACTTGCCTTGACCAAATGTAGAAGGAAGAGAATAGAAGCAGAGACCCAATCCGGTAAAAAGAAAATCCCAGCTCTAAGCGTCCTCAAACTCGCGATCAGCCCCAAATTTCTGATCTAGAACAGATTTCTACTCCTATACCCATTTCCACAAGAGAATTGCCATAAGGAAGGAGAGCTAGGGAGAGAAGAATGGGATTCCATAAGAACTGAACAAGAGAAAGGGGGGTGTTCACCTGATTCGGTCAGGGAGATGGACGACTGAGATCGAGACAGAGAGAGAAGCCCAGTAGAATAAGTTGTTGAGGTCGTCTTCTTCTTGGGTTCTATAAGGAGCAAGGGAGGGAGAAGAGGGAACGTGGGGTAGTGCTGGAGGCAACCAAGGGAAGAAGAGGGAAATGAGAAAGAGGCACAGTAACCAACGCATGGTGTGGGAAGATGTTGTATAAATAGGTTGAGTGGGTGGCTAGGTACAATAATGCCCTTTTGTTAACATGGGATTAGGGTTAGGGTCATAGGTAGTTTGGTCTTTAGGTGGGAATCTAGAAGCTTCTCAAGTGGAGACCCCCCTATAGTAAATACTAATGTCTAGCTAGGGCCTCTAACCAACTAAAAATTAACAAAGACACTCTAAAACCCTATAAATTACACAAAAGGGTCTATAACCTAGAAAAATACATATATACCCTTACTAACCCCTATTAATTAGTATAAATAAATATCTTAAGCTATAAAATAGTATTCAAATTCAAAAGCGAAGGTCCACAAGAGATGGGGCCTCACAAGTTTGGCAAGGGATGACTTCATCACTACTAACATTATATTAAGATGTTCTGAGACTAGTAGAGTCTGTACCAAGGAACAAATTTCAATAAAATCCAAGTTCAACATGTTTTCTGACAGATTTTCTTAACGTAGGGTAAATTGATAGGTACTGCATTCTGATAAGCCATGGACTCTTTATTTTTCCTGCTTTGATAAGATTTCTCTGTACTAGATTATGCCTCGAATGTAAATATCTAGAGGCTGTTTTCTATGACAAGGACGACGAGAAGAAATTGTTATTTTGGAATGATAGATGCTTCTGGGCTGACTAAAATTTTGTGTATCCTCTGATATTTTACATGTTATTTTTGACAAACACTATTATTTAAGCTATTTTTGGTAGGGCATATAGAAACTGACACATTTTCTAATCTACGAATGCTTTGTAGATTGTGTGAGTACTTTTTACTGTAAAATTCATAACATATTAGTGGGTTACTATTTGCTAAAAGTTGATTTTTAATGTAGTATCCAAATATTCTTTAGTACTTTTACTTAGGGTTGCAAATGGGATGGGACGGCTCGGTCAGGATCGTACTTTTGCTTCTTTTTTAAATAACAGTTTCGGTTTCGGAACCGGTTTTAAATCGAGACCTGTTTTGTTGGTTCTGGATCCGGTTTTGATAAAAAAATACAGATCCAGTTCTGGAATCAGGTCCACGTAGAGGACTCGAATCTAATTCCAAAATCGATTCTATTTTATGTTTATTCTTCATTTTTTTTCTTAAAATAAGCATACCATTTAACTTATAACAATGCATCAAGTTTACAACATCTAGTATTATACATAAGAATGCCAAAAAAGAGTTGGTTTTAAAGTACAAATTGCAATATCAAAGACTCATATGCCAGATCCTAGGTCCACGGGTCGGAATCGATATGGACTCGAAACCGAACCCATTTATCGATTGGAACCGAAATTAGGTGCCGGACCCGTTTATGAATCGGAACCTAAATTTGGTTTTAGACCCGGTTTTTCACGGTTCAGAATTTTTAGGTAATTGGAAAATCGGATACCCATTTGCAACCCTATTATTAAACAAGTAGAAAGTATTGCTCACCAAATAACTTTTGTTCTTTTTACTAAAAAGTTATTTTTTTGAAGAAGTAGCTTCTAATATGCTATACTCTTAAGAAATCCAATCAGATAAAATATAAGTGAATGCCGGCAGACATCCACAAATCCAATTTAAATATCATGTCCTGATATTAAGAAAAGAGGATGAGTTAAAAGTAAAAGTTAAGGAAAAAAAATACAAAACACAAGTTTTAATACATAGCACTTTTAGGGGCCAAGTTTTTGGATGGAACTGAATTACTAGAATTATTAAAGAGACCAGGGAGATGAAACTTTTTTACTATTGGATTTACTGCGGTCGTGCCTATCTCTCTCTTTAATTTATCTTTCAATTAAAGGAGAGACTATTTGATGACAATCTATCAATATTCACTTTTTTTCCTAATTTATCAATAGCCACTTTTAAGATTTTTTTTTTTTTTTTTTTTTACCACCATTTTGTAGGATTTCCAATATAAAATTATCTTTGGAAGCAGAAACTCTTTATATAAGAGAAACATATTAGTATTACCCTGGCCTACATACTACTATAAAGATAAAAAAAAAAAACTCCACAATCAATAGTAAAAAAGATTCTATAATAAATAATTAAAAATAAAATACCATCATAATCTATTTATTTTTTATTCTTTCTTTAAAATAATTTTTACTACACTTAACTCCGATAGAATAGAAGTAGCAGGGTCCAGCGAGCACCTTCCCTGCAGCTTCCCCAAATAAAGAAAGTTCCTAGTTACTTGAATGACTTGAAAGGAACGCCAGATGCTGATGCAAAAGTATGCACCCCATTATCAGTTCTGTTGCTAGTCCATTTTCATCTTTATCGACGCCCACCCAATGATATGACAAAAGTTTACGAGAATCTGATCAGGGAATGGGATCCTAACCATGTGAAAAACTTTGTATTCATAATAGCACTATTTAACATTCTTCCAACCAAAACTTTGTATTAAAAAAAAAAAAAAATTCTCACGTTAAGTGCATACTATACCAAAAAGGTCCCCTTTTTTTTTTTTCAAAAATAAAGGGAGGGTCATATTGACCTTTGTGTGAAAAAACAAATAGTTTTTGTGATCTTCCTCCTTTTTAATTCCAAACTCATCCCAACGAGGAAGACCAAATGAAGAGAAAAGGCCAAATCGGTTCCCATTTGGAGATATAATTTTTCAGATATATAATATGAGAAGAGATTTGCAGGGGTTTAAGTTTGGGAAGAAGAAGAAGAAATTGAATTCCTGCGGATGAAGAGAAGGAGATTTACAGATTCCAGTTGATATTGACCCTCAAAAAGTTTAAAAAAATTTTTGGTCGGAAGACGACTGCGAGGGAAACTAAACACACCGTTTTGGTATAGGGTGCATCTAAAGTGATTTTTTTGGTAAAATCCTCTTGTATTTGTTTTTAATATTGACCTTTAAGATATCAATCTTTTACTATTCTTGTACATGTTTGTGAACATGCCCCATCTTTATAAAAGTTGAGATGTGGGATCCTCCTATGTGATTGTGATTTGTGAACATGAGGCCAAGCTTTGGGGTTTTTTAATTACATGGGCCAACCTTCGTGAATTGTTTATACATGGGCCTTACGTTTAAAAATTAAGACATGAGACTCATATTGAAATTAGAAGATGGGGCCTATTTTTATAGGAATTAGAATATGGGGGCCATCTTTAGGTATTACAATGCATGCCTACTTCCACACGAAATTGTTGTACATAAGACTCACCTTTAATTAGAGATCACGACATTTAACCCACCTTAGGAATTAGAACATATGCCCTCCCCATCATTATAGGAATTATAATATGGGCCCACATTTATAAAAATTAGAATATGGGCCCACTTCTTGTAATTGTGAACATCGGATCTATTCTTAGGAACTTCAAAGTGGGACCATCTTCTGTAATTATAACCCTGCGAACCTTTACTAGGAATCATCATGTCTGCCATTTCAAATTTGAGGCTTCTCTTGGAATATTGTAGGGAAAATGTTATATAAAAATCGTATTTTTTAAATAATTAAAAATAATAAATAACATAATTTTTTTTTCTGAAATACTGTTTAACAATATTTTTAATCATTTTGAAGATTTTCTTGTGATAATCTCATCTTTTCAGTATTTTGAAAATATGATAATATTATTAACAAAGTGCACTCTAAGAAATATATCAATATATCACAATATTTTCAGAATATTGCTGATATTTGTGTAAGTGGTGCCTACATCCTAATTACACTTCAAAAACTCGTTTCGACGCCTAGGAATTAGTAGTCATAAAATCAGCAAATATTTTTAAAATATTACAGTAATATTTAAAATATAGTTAGAAAAGTATTTATTGACATTATCACAACAATTTCAAAGTATCTCTGTAAAAATGAGATGTCCTTCCACTGATCTATAAGTGGGCCAGCCCTGAGAATCCACGAATAGATCTTTTGAGTGGAGCAGGTGGTCCCAATCAGAGTGGGACTACTCTTGGGCTTCTAAAGTTTCCAAGTTATCCAAGCATTTCTTGCACAATACGGGTTATCAGAACAAGAAAAAAACCTTTGGGAAGACGTATGGTGTTGACTGTACTGCAACCGACTATGGCAGGTAGTGGTTGAGTAAAGTGGAATGAGTTGGCCAGATTCTTCGTTTTTGGCAGAATGGATGAGGAGACATTGGCCCTCGTAGTCGTAGAGTCATAGTCTCATAAATGAGATGACTCCCACCGTCAGACGTGTGCTTTCACCAAAATAATCCCCTCAGATGCAGTATAAAGATGAAAAAACAAAAAGCTCTCAAGTTTCTAAATCAACCAAAAAAACAGCCACAGCAGGGTTATGGCCGCTTGTTTCTTCTTTTTTTCTTATTGGGTAAATGATGACTCACACGAGTTAGAGAAGAACTAGATGCATCTAAAGTGGTTCTGATTATATGAATCAACAAATGGTGTTTCTTCGTGAAGTGTCATCATTGAAGCCTTGTTCCAATAATATTAGAGTAGATTACATGAATGAATTTTACTTCTTCATTCTAATTTATTTTTAATCAAATTTTTAAATAAGTTGTACTTCTTTTAAGATATTACTACTATCTATGTCCCCATCCTCTTTGACCTACAACTATTATATACGGATTTCTCTAATTTTATCCCCTATTAATGCTACATCTAAGTACTCTCTAGACTTTTCTTCAATATTAGGAATCAATATCTAATGAATTCAACGGTTCCGACATAAATAAATGAAAGAGGGGGATGGGATCACAATGAGATCTCAGTCTTATAAGGGGATTGGCGAAATTGGTAGACGCCACGGACTTGGTTGGATTGAGCCTTGGTATGGAAACCTACTAAGTGATAACTTTCAAATTCAGAGAAACCTTGGAATTAAAAATGAAAGAGCTGTTTTTTTTTTTTTTTTTTCATTCATAAAGTATATTAATGATAAATATGATAAAGAGATCGACCGTTGAAGCTTTGGTCCCTCCATCCAACAGGATTTATGATGATAAAAAAGATAGAAGAAATGAAAAGAATTAAATCTGGACTAAAGGTTTGCAAGAATATGAATGCCATTAAACAACCCTAACACAAGACTTTAAAGCATTAAAAATCTAATAGCTATAAAAACTCACAGATTTCAGACATTATAAATCAAATGCTCAATCTTTAGTAGGAACTAACTTTTGTTGGAATAAAACTCGGTCACATTCATGTAAAAGAAGTGAATTTGATTTGAGCAGTTTGAATTGTTAATAGTTACAGCCAGCAATAGAGTACCACTTGAATCTTTCATACGTCTCGTAAATCTGTGCTTAGAAATTATGTTCGGCCCAAAAAGGCCATCATTGTTTAGATTTTTAATAGATGGGTCTCACTGTAGAGTAACATGGACTCTTATTTTCAATTTATATATAGATATATTATATACACTTAAAATTATTTATATAAATATATTATATACTTCAAATTATTTATTTATTAATTTTTATTAATTTCTTTGGGGAAGGAGCCACTTTCTTTTGGTAAGGAAACTTCAGTACTTATAAAATGATGTTCCCCACTAAAAAGTCACCAGTGTCAATTCGTGGGTTTCTCCCTTAAATGGAATTGCAGAATAGAGAGACTGAATGCATCTAATCATGAAGGAACCTCATGCAAGCCATCGGCCATTCTAGTCTATTTGTTGCAACCAGTCGGTGTCACAATTAACTCACGCTGGATAGAGATGAACTTGCTGTTAGCTAGAAACTGTCAGGTGGTACCCACTCACTATACTCATCTGAAGCCATGAATTAAGGAGATGAATTATGAAGAGCATGTGAATTATTTTTGGTATCTATTTGTTCGGCAGCCGGTAGGTTGAGTTAGCTTATCTGAATCTAAGTACAGAAAAAGCCATCACACAACCTACATGCACCCCTCTCTCTGTTTTCAGATTATAATCCTTTTTTAACTTTTTATCTCAAAGTTTTCTACATCTCTGGTAAATTTTACCTCTGCAACCTAAAAGGAATCACACAATTATATGAATGATGCCTGCCCACTTGGATTGATGGCCCAAAGTAGAAAATTGCCAAAAGTTGTATGATGCTTTGGGGCAGTTTGTTTGGAAGAATTCATGAAAATCCCATGTGATGGAAATTTCTTTCAGTATATTATAGTTTCCGTACATTGAGCATTTGAAATTTCATATTTGATTTGGTGAAATTCTAAAAGTCCATCTTTGTAAGTCGTCACTTCTAACCTTTTGAAAACTTCAAATTCTAGCTTTACAAATGATGGGGTTGCATTTGGGCACTTGGAAATCTTGGTGGGGAATAGTGAAGAATTCGTAATTCTCCCGACAGAAAGTCTCTTAATTCCAGCTAACAAACAGGCCCATAGCTAGTGTTCTTTGGGCATGGTCTTGAAACCTAAAATGGGTCAGGTCGAAACAGCTACAGAGCAGCTGAGGCTGGTTCAAACCAGACGGTTACTTGGATTTTATTTTATTTTATTTTTCGGATTGTAATATGAACAATACCTGTTTTGTGGTTCTTGAGTCTCAGTTTGCTAGATAATAATCCTGGCTCACTCTTAACAGAAAAAAAAAAAAAAAAATCCTGGTTCACTAGGGGTGATAGGAGATTATTTGTACCTATTAATCGATTGCATGAGTAGGCAGTGAAGACCATTTTTAGATTTAAGATTTTAATCCATTGACATGAATAGACCTAAGTCTTCATAAGTTTGCTTTATGATATGGATAGTAGATCTTCAATTTTGATCATACTTTAAGAGAAACAAGATCATACCCATTAATGAATAGAATCTTGACCCAAAAACTGCAGATTGTTGGAAATTAAAACTCATGAATATCTTACTTGATAGTTTTTTTTTTTTGCTAGAAAAAACTTCATTGCAAGAAAAAGACTAGAAACAAACAAACAAAACAAAGATGAACCTCACATACAAAAGCTGATGGAGAACCCCCTTTCCCCACCCAACTTTATAGGGAAATTTCATTGCAAGAAAAACACTAGAAACGAACAAAGATGAACCTGACATACAAAAGCTGATGGAGAACCCCGTTCCCCACCAAACTTTATAGGGAAAGTACCTACCTAACAAAAATTCTAAGAAAAATCAATAGAAGCAGATTGTCTACTCAATAGTCTAATATCCAAAATAATATGCAAGAGACAGCTTATGTAATAAACCATGTACTAATTCAAAAGTTTAAGCTGATAGGTACGGGATCGGAACCCGCTCTGATACCATGTAATAAGCTATGTACTAACCCAAAAGCTTAAACTGATAGGTAGAATGCCCATACAGGTATATTAAGACATGTCAAGCCTATTACTTAGGCGATGTGGAATGTGAGACTTCCCAATAGCTTAATCGTCCTTCCTCTTAAATCTTCAACAACCTCTAAAGCGTGAGAAAAAACTTGAATCCTAGAGAAGCCTCTCCGGTTTGCTTCCTTGAGAGTAAGGAGGATCGACTTCGTTTCTAACTTCTTTAGAGGAAGAGACCCTTGGTCCATAAATCTCACTTGCAAGAATAATACTCATTAACCTCAAGGGGTTGCTCGAGTGGTCAGGACCATGGTTTCTCCCTCTTCCAGAGCTAGAGGTCATGATATCGACCCCCGATTCTCCTCTCTTCAGGAACCAAAGGTTGAGTTCACTTGTACTACACATAGGGGCCACAGGGGTTTTACCCGGCTTCTCTCTGGGCCCCCGGAGGGGAATAGTCCAGCCCAAAAGGTTGTTGGGAACCCTCCGTTAGCAAAAATAAAAAATAAAAAAATAATAGTCATTCATCCACTTTATAGAACCAAAATCAGCTGCTCAAAAGGCTGCATCAGTAAAGATCAGGACATAACTATTTATATAGCCTTCTCATTTGGCTTCCACATTTGGTGGACTGTGGGGCCGACCTTATAAACCTCCAATCAAAAGATAGGGTTATTTTATACATATGATTTACTCTTCTAATGATATAATTTGGGCAAATTGACTCTCCTTTAAAAATAAAATTGTTTCTTGCTTTCTAAAGCCAACCACAACCCCACAAACTTCCTTCATCTAGATACTCGTTATCTAGATTGTTGTGAGCTGTGACAAATATTATGGATATCAGGGTGGTACAGTGGTACTAGGTAATTAACCCTGTTCCAAACATAAACACCAGCCATTAGATGTATTAATTTTTTTTTTTTTTTTTGGTGGCTTAGTGATCCTATGTCGCATCCTCCACTTCTGAAAAGTGAAGTATAACCCCACTTCCCCACTTCTTTTTTCAAATAAATACTAGTGGAGCCCTGCATGTGCAATGCACGTGTAAAGAACATACTCTTTCATTATGATAATCTGAAAAAATAAAGTCATTGAAAAACTCAATATTAACTATCCCAATGGAGAATGACCATGTAACAAATTAAGTAATTTACTTTCACTCATTGTTCTTATGAAATTTAGTAAAAGCTTCAATAGAAAAAAGTAAGAAGAAGATTGAATAATAAGATATATGGAAGGAAACTAATTAAAAAAAAAAAGTTG
The DNA here is from genome assembly GCA_003546025.1 of Camphora micrantha. Lineage (NCBI taxonomy): Eukaryota > Viridiplantae > Streptophyta > Magnoliopsida > Laurales > Lauraceae > Camphora > Camphora micrantha. The sequence goes on along the minus strand of QPKB01000009.1, from coordinate 30,813,287 downwards.
AAAACCAACATTTTCTGGCCATACATGATTAGGCAAAACACTCACCAATTTCAATATAGATCGATAGTCCAGCCTATTTCCCATTAAAATTTGTCTAAAACCTAGCACCAAATACATATCAAATTCAATGAAATAAAATACTATCAGCCAAAACAGTACCCAACTCATAGCTTTAAACGAATCAACAACAAATCACAAGGATTCCAAGCAATCTTTGGCATTCTCATCTCTTCCTCTGACAAGCAAATCGTGTCTTTACAGGCATTGGGATCGAAGTTGAAATTTTCTACACATGAAAATCTCAACTGAAATTTCTCATTAGAGTTCTTGCAGCGAATGAACAAATTCTTCAAACACAACCCTTTTCATCATCATTTAAGCTAAGCATTTCATCGAAATATAATAATACGAAGTGGGGCCCACAGATGTGTAGAGAAAAATCATGACAAGTTCTTCTACAAAGTGGGGCCCATAAATATGTAGTTCTCTTTTATTTTATATAAATATATATATATATAACATAATAATACTAAGTGGGGCCTATAGATGCGTAGATGTAGAGTAAAAGCATGACAAGTTCTTCTACTAAGTGGGGCCCATAGATGTGTAGTTCTCGTTTTATTATATATATATCTAATATAATAATACTAAGTGGGGCATACAGATATTATAATAATACTAAGTGGGCCCCACAGATATGTAAAGAAAAAGCATGATAAGTTCTTCTACTAATTAGTGGTATAATATATACTAAGTAGGGCCTACAGATGTGTAGATGCAGAGAAAAAGCTTAACAAGTTCTTCTACGAAGTGGGGCCCACAGATGTGTAGTTCTCTTGTATTTTATATATATACTATAATAATACTAAGTGTGACCCGCAGATGTCTAAATGTAGAGAAAAAGCATGACAAGTTCTTCTACTAAGTGGGGCCCACAGAAGTGTAGTTCTCTTTTACTTTATATATATTTATATACAATATAATATAATAATACTAAGTGAGGCCCACAGATGTGTAGAGAAAAAGCATGACAAGTTCTTCTCTTTTATTGGGGCCCACATATGTGTAATTCTCTTTTATTTTATATATATAATAGCATAATACTAAGTGAGGCCCATAGATGTGTAGAGAAAAAGCATAACACTTTTTTCTCTTTTATAATAAGGGCATAGATATTTTATGATTATTATTATTATAATAGAATAATAATATATTATTTGATTATATTATATTATAATATTTGGGGGCCCACAAAGGTGTAGTGAAAAAGTATGCAACTTCTCTTCTCTTTTATAATAAGGGTATAGATATAGATTTTACATTATTATTATTATAATATAATATATTATATTATATTATATTATAATTTTTGGGGGTGGGCCCCACAAAGATGTACTGAAAAAGTATGTAATTTCTCATCTTTTATAATATTATATAAGATATAAGATATAAGTTAAGATAAGATAAGATAAAATTGTAGATAGATTATAATATTTGGGGGTGCGCCCCACAAAGGTGTAGTGAAAAAGTTTATAATTTCTCATATAATATATTATTATATTATATTATATTATACTATTTGGTGGTGGGCCCCACAATGGTGTAGTGAAAAAGTTTGTATTATAATATTTGGGGTTGGGCCCCACAAAGGTGTAGTGAAAAAGTTTGCAATTTCTCATAATAATATGTTATTATATTATATTAAAATATTTGGGGGTGAGCCCCACAATGGTGTAGTCAAAAACAGTTTGCAACTTTTCCTCTTTTATAATAGTAGTAGATAGTAGATATTTGGGGGTGGGCCCCACAATGGTATAGTAAAAAAAGTTTGCAACTTTTCCTCTTTTATAATAGTAGTAGATAGAATATAGTAGATAGTAAATAGTAGATATTTGGAGGTGGGTCTCACAATGGTGTAGTGAAAAAGTTTGCATTATAATATTTTGGGGTGGGCCCCACAAAGGTGTAATGAAAAAGTTTGCAATTTCTCAAAGTAATATATTATTATATTATATTATAATATTTGAGGGTGGGCCCCACAATGATGTAGTGAAAAAATTAACAATTTCTCATAAGATAATATATTATTATATTATATTATACTATTTGGGGGTGGGCCCCACAATGGTGTAGTGAAAAAGACTTGGTTTGGTTTGGTTTGGTTTATATTGTACTATTTGGGGGTAGGCCCCACAATGGTATAGTGAAAATATTTGGGGGTGGGCCCCACAATGGTGTAGTAAAAGAAGTTTGCAATTTTCCCTCTTTTATAATAGTAGTAGATAGAAGATAGTAGACAGTAGATAGTAGATATTTGGGGGTGGGCCCCATAATGGTGTAGTGAAAAGGTTTTCATTATAATATTTTGGGGTGGGCCCCACAAAGGTGCACCAAAAAAGTTTTCAATTTCTCAAAATATTATATTATTATATTATATTATAATGTTTGGGGGTGGGCCCCACAATGGTGTAGTGATAAAGTTTACAATTTCTTATAAGATAATATATTATTATATTATACTATTTGGGGGTGGGCCCCACAATGGTGTAGTGAAAAAGTTTACAATTTCTCATAATAATATATTATTATATTATATTTTAATATTTGGGGTGGGCCCCACAATGGTGTAGTGAAAAAAGTTTGCAACTTTCCCTTTTTATAATAATAGTAGATAGTAGATAGATAGTAGATGGTAAATATTTGGGGGTGGGCCCCACAATGGTGTAGTGAAAAAAGTTTGCAACTTTCCCTCTTTTATAATATAGTTGTGGTAGATAGTAGATAGATAGTAGATAGTAGATATTTAGGGGTGGGCCCCACAATGGTGTAGTGAAAAAGTTTGCATTATAATATTTTGGGGTGGGCCCCACAAAGGTGAAGCGAAAATTTTTATAATTTCTCAAAATAATATATTATTATATTATATTATAATATTTGGGGGTGGGCCCCACAATGGTATAGTGAAAAAGTTTGTATGAGATAGATAGATAATAAGGGTATAGATATTATATTATTATTATAATTATTATATAATATATGATTATATTTTATTTTATTATTTTGGGTGGGCCCCATAGTGGTGTGGTGAAAAAATCATGCAACATTGCCTCTTTTATAATAGTAGACTAGTGGAGCCCTGCACGTGCAATGCACGTGTAAGGAATATACTATTTCATTATGATAATCTGAAAAAATAAAGTCATTGAAAAACTCAATATTAACTATCCCAATGGAGAATGACCATGTAACAAATTAAGTAATTTACTTTCACTCATTGTTCTTATGAAATTTAGTAAAAGCTTCAATAGAAAAAAGTAAGAAGAAGATTGAATAACAAGATATATGGAAGGAAACTAATTAAAAAAAAAAAGTTGAAAACCAACCTTTTCTGGCCATACATGATTAGGCAAAACACTCACCAATTTCAATATAGATCGATAGTCCAGCCTATTTCCCATTAAAATTTGTCTAAAACCTAGCACCAAATACATATCAAATTCAATGAAATAAAATACTATCAGCCAAAATAGTATCCAACTCATAGCTTTAAACGAATTAACAACAAATCACAAGGATTCCAAGCAATCTTTGGCATTCTCATCTCTTCCTCTGACAAGCAAATTGTGTCTTTATAGGCATTGGGATCGAAGTTGAAATTTTCTACACATGAAAATCTCAACTGAAATTTCTCATTAGAGTTCTTGCAGCGAATGAACAAATTCTTCAAACACAACCCTTTTCATCATCATTTAAGCTAAGCATTTCATCGAAATATAATAATACGAAGTGGGGCCTACAAATGTGTAGAGAAAAATCATGACAAGTTCTTCTACAAAGTGGGGCCCATAAATATGTAGTTCTCTTTTATTTTATATATAACATAATAATACTAAGTGGGGCCTATAGATGCGTAGATGTAGAAAAAAAGCTTAACAAGTTCTTCTACGAAGTGGGGCCCACAGATGTGTAGTTCTCTTGTATTTTATATATAATATAATAATACTAAGTGTGGCCCGCAGATGTATAGATATAGAGAGAAAGCATGACAAGTTCTTTTACTAAGTGGGGCTCACAGACGTATAGTTCTCTTTTACTTTATATATATATAATATAATATAATAATACTAAGTGACGCACACAAATGTGTAAAGAAAAAGCATGACAAGTTCTTCTCTTTTATTGGGGCCCACATATGTGTAGTTCTATTTTATTTTATATATATAATATCATAATACTAAGTGAGGCCCACAGATGTGTAGAGAAAAAGCATAACACATTTTTCTCTTTTATAATAAGGGCATAGATATTTTATGATTATTATTATAATATAATAATATATTAGTATATTATATTATATTATATTATTTTGGGGGCCCACAAAGGTGTAGTGAAAAAGTATGCAACTTCTATTCTCTTTTATAATAAGGGTATATATATAGATTTTATATTATTATTATTATTATTATATTATATTATATAATAAAATTTTGGGGGTGGGCCCCACAAATGTGTACTGAAAAAGTATGTAATTTCTCCTCTTTTAGAATAGTGTATATATATATATCTATCTACTATTATAAAAGAGGCAATGTTGCCTCTTTTTTTTTCACCACACCACTGTGGGGCCCACCCAATATATTGTAATAAAATATAATCATATATTATATAATAATAATAATAATAATATAATATCTCTATCTTTATTATCTATCTATCTCAGACAAACTTTTTCACTATACCATTATGAGGCCCACCTCCAAATATTATAATATAATATAATAATATATTATTTTGAGAAATTATAAAATTTTTCGCTTCACCTTTGTGGGACCCACCACAAAATATTATAATGCAAACTTTTTCACTACACCATTGTGGGGCCCACCCCCAAATATCTGCTATCTACTATCTATCTACTACTATTATAAAAGAGGGAAAGTTGCAAACTTTTTTCACTACACCATTGTGGGGCCCACCCCAAAATATTATAATATAATATAATGATATATTATTATTAGAAATTGCAAACTTTTTCACTACGCTATTGTGGGGCCCAGCCCCAAACAGTATAATATAATATAATGCTATATTATCTAATGAGAAATTGTAAACTTTTTCACTACACCATTGTGGGGCCTACCCCCAAATATTATAATATAATATATCAATATATTATTTTGAGAAATTGCAAACTTTTTCACTACACCATTATGGGGCCCACCCACAAATATCTACTATCTACTATCTACTATCTTCTATCTACTATCTATCTACTACTATTATAAAAGATGGAAAGTTGCAAACTTTTTTTACTACACCATTGTGCGGCTCACCCCTAAATATTATAATGCAAACTTTTTCACTACACAATTGTGGGGCCTACCCCTAAATAGTATAATATAATAATATATTATTATGAGAAATTGCAAACTTTTTCACTACCCCATTGTGGGGCCCACCCCCAAATATTATCATATAATATAATAATATATTATTTTGAGAAATTTCAAACTTTTTCACCACACCTTTGTGGGGCCCACCCCAAAATATTATAATGCAAACTTTTTCACTACACCATTGTGAGGCCCACCTCCAAATATCTACTATCTACTACTATTATAAAAGATGGAAAGTTGAAAATTGTTTTTTCACTACACCATTGTGGGGCTCACCCCCAAATATTAGAATATAATATAATATAATAAGATATTATTATGAGAAATTGCAAACTTTTTCACTACACCTTTGTGGGGCCCAACCCCAAATATTATAATATAAACTTTTTCACTACACCATTGTGGGGCCCACCCCCAAATAGTATAATATAATATAATAATATATTATATGAGAAACTATAAACTTTTTCACTACACCTTTGTGGGGCCCACCCCCAAATATTATAATCTATCCACAATTTTATCTTATCTTATCTTATATCTTATATATATATATATATATATATTTATTATATTATATTATAATATTTTGGGGTGGGCCCAACAATGGTGTAGTGAAAAAAGTTTGCAACTTTCCCTCTTTTATAATAGTAGTAGATAGATAGTAGATAGTATATATTTGGGGGTGGGCCCCACAATGGTGTAGTGAAAAAGTTTGCATTATAATATTTTGTGGTGGGTCCCACAAAGGTGAAGTGAAAAATTTTATAATTTCTCAAAATAATATATTATTATATTATATTATAATATTTGGAGGTGGGCCTCATAATGGTATAGTGAAAAAGTTTGTATGAGATAGATAGATAATAAAGATAGAGATATTATATTATTATTATTATTATTATATAATATATGATTATATTTTATTACAATATATTGGGTGGGCCCCACAGTGGTGTGGTGAAAAAAAAGAGGCAACATTGCCTCTTTTATAATAGTAGATAGAAAATACAATGGACCTGCCAATCATGAATCTAAACTGCTCATGTCAACGAAGGTTCAGGCATTATTTTGATTTTCGCTTCAATTGGAGTATGTTATACTATTTGATTATGAATATGTGGATGTGGTAACTCCAACATTTTTAAGTAAGATATTCACTTGTGGGAGTCCTGCAGTAGGCGGTGTAGGGTTTTTAATCTCCGACATTCATAAAGTAAAACCCCCTTCGATTATAAGGTAGCTAGAAATCAGAAATCAGAAATCAGCCTTGTGGGACTCCTGCAGGAAAGCCAAACCTTATTTTCAAATGTAGTAATTAGTGGCAAGCCCTACTTAACTTTTTTAGGTAGCCTAGCCAATGGGGGGCTGAGACGAAACCAATGAAAGTACCTGCAAGCATGGGAAGTGAGACTTGCATGTGCAAGGAGTGAGAAACTGCACACATAAGGAGACTCAAAAAAAAGGATTAGCCACACACAAGGGAAGTGAGAAGCCGCGCATCTATGAGGAGCTGGGGAGGCAGCAGACCAATCTTTGGTCATCCGGGTGCAAGGCAGGGCTGCCAATTGTGGAATCTTTGCCTAGTTGTAGTGAGAATTGAGTAAGTGTCCACTAATGGCATGTAAGTGGTTCAACTTGTATTATAATTATTCTAGTAACTATCACTCAGTTGGACTCCTCTATAATAATTTAGTTCTTGCAAAGATATGTTCCATTTAAGTTAAACTATATGATTAGCCGGATATAGGACATTGCACTATCATCTTCCTATACAAAACACAATAAAATATGATATACCAATGAATAAACCGGGGCACTTTTGAAAGTCGCCGATTCAATGATCAGCATGCCTCATAGTCCCGTGCCAGAAACTGTCTTCAAGATCAACTTACTGCATGCATGCCTCTCTTTAGTAATGTCCATTGTCAGTTTTCTGGCCCTTCTCTTTAGTCCATACTTAGGTTTTTTAGAGCAATGTCTCTAGGGACTTCTTAGTTAATTCCTTTGTTGTATCCTTGTTTTTTTTTTTCTTTTGCTCTCTCTCTTCCTTGGAGCTTCTGTGACCATATATAGATGACCTTTGGGAGCTAGCTTTTAGCCCTTGTATTTTTCCTTTACCTTTTAGCAAACAAAAGAAAAAGAAAAAAAAGAAGAAGATGAAAGAGTTAAATTGATGTGCGCATATATGCGGAAGTGTCAAAGTAGCGATTGACACACAAGTAAGAAAGAAAATCACATATAAATTTACTTGGCTCGGCAAGATTTCCTACATCCATGATTAATAAAAAAAAAAGAATTGACTTTACTTGGATTCACTCTATTAGTTTTGGGTTGCAAATATCCATATATATAATCCATATTTTCTTGCCCTCTAAAAAAGGGGCTTGGCACCGTTTATTTAAAATAAATAAATTAATTAATTAATTAAAAAAAAAAAAAAAAAAAAAAAAAAGGCCTTAGGACATTGAACCCACTTGGACCAGCTAGACTCTTGACTGTTGCTGAATGAGACGCAAGTAATTGGACTTTCTCGTCTGCACCAATCAACTATGACTTGGTAGCAAGTTATTTTCAATCAGACTTTAATTTACCCCAGACAAGTAATATCATCCATTAATTTAAAGTTAATGGATGCATATTTTGCTTTTATGATCTATGTCCTTTCTGACATTACTAAAGCAACGCTCCAACGCTGATAGATATGTATTTATTGATTTTGTGAATAAGGTACCCAACCCAAATGATTACTTTTATGGTGCATTTGGCTCCTAGTCAACTTGGGAGCAGAGAAACTGATTCCTGATTTGTAATTTTTCTCTTTTTTGAACTCTTAATTTGTCCTAAAAACTTCAAAATATCTGACATTAATAGAAGGATATGGTAATAACATTAAGTTTGAATCTTTCTTCGGTTAACATATATTTGCATGAGTCTGTGATTTATTTGAGTTTATAAAAACTAATACTCTAGCTTCCATGATATATAGATTTATCTTCAGATGACTTAGGCATTTTTATTTACAAAGCTGCACAATCTTATTATGCAAATTATTGAAAAAAAATTATAAATGCTCAATTTGAATATACGATTGTGTTTAAACCCCTTTTCAGTTCATTTGCGGGAGTCCGTGACTTATTAGAGACTGGGAAAAAAAAAAAAAAAACTAATTTCCGTGCAGTGGCGGACATACATTGGATTGACCTGGGGCGGTCGCCCCAGGTCAAAATTGAAATCTAAATAGATTTCAATGGTATCTTGGTGCAGGGGTTAGCAATTTGGGGCACGATCTAGGGTAGTCGCCCCACGTCAAAATTGAAATCATCATAAAGTTGAATGTGGCCTTGGAGCATGCCCCACATATCTAAACTTGTCACATATGTCTAAAGATAGCCCCACATATGTAAAGCTTCGTTAGTAAAAAAAAAAAAGGTGAAAAAAAGAAAAGAAAAGAAGACATATTGCGGCAATACATCGCTCTCCCTCTCCTTCCACCTCTTCTTTTGAAACCTCTTCGCGCTAATTGTTGATCGAGCTCCTCGTCGCCGGTCCCTATGTACTTTGTAAATTACTACATCTTTATCTACCAAACATATATAGTATAATCCTTCATAATACTCTATACCTAAATCAAAACGCTTAATCTCCAAATCCTAATTCCAAAAACCAAACTCCAAAATCCTAATCCATATCCTCAGCCTTAAACCACCAAATCTGAGTGTATCCACAAAAATCCAAACATAACCAAATTCATTTATGTTATCATGTATTCTTACCCCACTATAATCCAAAGATAGAATTCCACTCATATTATCCAAAGATTGGAGGCTTTGAGAAAGTCAAAAAGGGAAAGGATGAGTGTCCTCAAAATATTTTTATATTCAGTTTTTCTCATACACTCACTCACCTTGAATTTGCAATGACCTCCATTGGGCATTGATTTTGACATATAAATTTAGTGAAACATGATAATGTGAGTTTGAGTATCTGAGATTAGGTTAGAATTATTTCTTTATCCATCTAATGCTTTTTGGTACTTCTAATTAACAACCTCTTCATTGTTCAATCTTCACTAACTTGATACATCTATTTGAGTTCCATGAGTTAGACATTTTCTAAAGAAAAACGTACAAGTGCTATTTGGTAATGTAAAAAAAAGCAACGCAAAAGTCAAGAAAAAAATGTATTTTTTTTTCAAATGTAAAGTCTAGCAAAATTTTAGCTCCGCCCAAACAAAAATCCTGGGTCCGCCACTGTTTCGGTGGTAGCGAGATTTGTCTTTGAATTATATGGGCATTCATATTATCATAATTTCACAGTGTTTTCTTGCTAATTGTTAAAAGAATAATGCTTAATTCAAACATGAGAATGCAGTAACCATCTTATCTTAGTTCATTATTAGTTTGCTTGACATTGTTTATGCTTCCAAATTATTGTTGTGAATAACTTTTTCACCTGTTCTTTTAAACAACATTAGGAGATGGATAGGTCATCAAATATTTGAGCTTATACATCACGCGGTGTGTGTGTGTGTGTATATATATATATATATATTTATCTTTGTTGATTCTTTTGTTTGGCACGTTGAAAGTAGTATTTTTCCATTTGGTCAAGATTGTAATTATTGGAAAACATGTTTCCCTTTGAGAACTTATGCTTCTCATTATTATTCATCACATCATATTTCCATTGAACGCTTATGTTTCTCATTTTTATTTCTCATATTTGCTTCTCAATATTCAGTATAACTTTTGTAACACAAATTTTTTTTTTTTTAAAGTGTAAAATATTTCTCCAGTACAGAGGCATGGTTACACGGTTGCTTTTAACATATAGGAAATGACATCAAATTTAAATTTTAGCATCTCTATTGAGGTCTTTTACAATTATTATATTTACTAGTTATTACATTCTTTGTGTAGATTCACCTAAATTATGCGTGGATGAGGTAGGATACTTATGGAAGTGTAAGGGCATGTTTGGCAATAGTTATTTGTGCTGCGGATTTTTGCTTGATTTTCCTTATTTGCGTGGAAAGTCCACGTTTGGTAGACTATAGAAAATGGAGGTAAGGATTTTGTCGTTCCATCCTTTCATATGTTTCGTTTGTTAGACCCTTCCCCCAATGAATTCTCAACATCCGCGCATTTACAGAAAAGCGCTGCTACAGTGCATTCAACGGTAGTGTAGGACACACCGGTGTTTTGCATTTTTTGGGTTATGTGGGACCCACAATCAAGATTAGAACCGGTAATCGTGTTAACAAGGTCCAAAACATCTACCATACAAAAAATTAGTTGTTGATTCCATCTACAAGTTGAGACATTTGTAAAAACATGTAGGCCATTAGATCATTAAATCTGGACATCTGTGGGGCCCATTTGCAATATCTAAACTGGTTAGTCTCTAAAGAAGACCCACAAAGGCTATGGGATCCGATTTGGGAACATGATTCATCATGGATCATGAGAAAATGACAAAATAATTCTGACCGTTGATATGCCCCTATGTAAAAAATGGGATTATTTGCTAGGACATTTTTTTTCACTTTTTAAATTTTTGTGGGCCTTGAAATCATCATCTGAATAGTGAATAATTTAGAGGAGACCAAACAAAACTAGGGCCTAGATTTTAACCATAGATCCATCATGTATGAGATATTTGCAAAAACGTCCACACTCTAAAATATTCATATATATATTTTTTTAATTTATGTGCCCGCCTTTGCATGATCTGAACCATTCAAAATATATGAAGAGCCAAAATTGGTAATGGGGTGAAAGATCAGCCCTTGATATTTCATTGATTATGAGAAATTGACCAAAAACATATGATTGTTGAATCACACAATACATAGACTCCATGATTCCTCTTTTCTGCCAAACTTGAAACTATCTTTAGAAAATCCTTTTGGAGGATGGCTTGGTTCCAACATATAAAAAAAAAGAAACCTTTAACTAGAGGATTCCTATCAATTTGACAAAGGTGTCCTAGGAGATAGAAGTATTGCTGTGATAACATAAAAAAATTATGATAGCCACATCCCCATACCATAAAAAGAATTTCAGCTGACACTATGTTGGATGAAATCACTACAACTTTAGTAAAGGAAACAATCCCAATTTCTAAGAGAGAAGAAACATCAAATTCAAATTTTAAGGGTCTTCACATTTCTCTCCTGTTGTCTCTCTTCCTCTATCTCTATCCTTATGTCTTTAGCAGTTTGAACATGAAATACCACTGAGGCTATCATGGATTTGTAGTAATTCATGATTTGAAAACAAGCAACAAATTTCCTGTGATTCTTTGATTAAAATCAAAAACAAAAAACAAAATTTGGGCTTTAAGCAACATATTACATATTTACAAAAAAAAAAAAAGTAACATATTACATATGGCCCAGATCATGTGATAGTGACGTTTGAAGTAAAGTTAGATATTTCTTTTTCCCAAGAAAAAAGTTAGATTCTCTTTACTGTCATTAATGGTGGAAGGCCCCACGTCCCCACCACAACAACTGCGTTGGACATAACGTGATCTAAACTGCTAGGTAAAAGACATGGTTGGTTAATCGGTTCTATTCTCAAAAATCTCAACACACCCACTCTTTTTTATTGGTAACCAAAAGACTTTTCCATGTCTTGGTAAAAAGCAAAAGAAAAAAAAAAGAAAGAAAATCCTTTTCCATGCCTTTGATGAAATAATATAAAAATAAATACATAATTAATACAAAAGAGGTAGGTGGACCTTGATATCACTTCAATTACACACATTACAAAGAAATTGATTTCTAAGGGTTTTGTTTTTTTTTTTTTGGTTAAAGCATCACGTCTAACTAGCAACCTACGGTCTGTTTAGCATTGTTCCTGAAATATTTTATTTTGAAAATGAATAAAGAAAATCTTATTTAGTATATGCTTTATAAGAGAGAAAATATAGAGAGATAGCGAGAGGATGAAGAGATTTTATTGATGTGTAGAAAAAGAGAGAAAATACCAATAAATCAAGATTTTCTTCATTTATTCCTAAAATAAAATATTTTCAGAATGATGCCAAATAAGCCCCCATTGCCGGTGAATGAAGAAAATTTCCTTATTAAGGGCCCGTTTGGTAATTTACTAAGTTAGAATATTCAACATAAAGCTTCTATTTTTCAGATAATGGGTCACATGAAAAGTACACATCTTCAAAACTTTCTCTTTCCTTCTAAAAAAGAAAGTAAAAAAAAAAAAAAAAAAATTCATCTCCCTCTATCTTTTTCAAAAAAAGTCAAAAGACATTTATCCACTAAAATACAAAAAAACTCCACTTTCTATACAAAAAGTAAAAAAGATTCCATAACAAACAACTAAAAACAAAACATCATAATAACTCACTTATATTTTATTCTTTCTTCAAAATCAGCTTTACTTCACTTGACTCTATTAGTAGGGTTGCCAAAGAGGCTTAGGTATGCCATGTAAAAAAGGCAAATAACAAAAAACATGCCGGACACAAATTAAGCCTAGGATCAACCCATGGGCCCGCACCCTAACTCCAGCCCATGTTGGCTGATCTTGATCTACTGGGCCGTCTTGGCCTATTGGCCCCTCAGCGCTTTGATAAACATCCACAGAAGCTCTAGACCTGAACCATGGACTGACTAAGCCCTACCCCAATCAAAGTCAACTATAGTCAACCTAAATTACAACTATAGTCAACCTAAATTACAAATCAGGCTCGACCAAGTTTCTTTTATATTTAACTTTATTTTTCCTTTTGCTAGTAAGTTCATCCCAAGTATAACATAACAACAACCTGGATCGGTGTTGAGCTATGCCAATTTAAACGTTTAAAGTTCACAAGCTGTAAGTTAGGATTGTAAATGGGTCGGTTCTGGTCTGGGTCCATGGTGGACTCGAAACCGAAATAGGATTCGGATCAGGACCCGGAACCGGTTGCTTGGCTTCGGAACCAGAATAAAATGCATATATGGGACGGGTCTGGATCCAGGTCCGGGTCTAGATAGAGAATGATATTAAAAAAAAAAAAATACATGGTTTTTAGGATTATGTCAGGTCTCGGGTCCACGGGTCTAAACCAAGGTGGATCTGGACCCATTTATTTAGCGGGGCCTAAATAAATATCCAGATCCGACTTTTAATGGTCAGAACCTCCTGGTATTCGGAGAATCGGATTTCCCCATTTACATCCCCACTGCAAAGCCAAAACTCACTCAGGCTAAACCATTCTTTTTCGACCAGCCCATCCCTCCAACACATCGAGCCGTTGGTCTGAGAAAGTCGGCACAAATCAGAACTTCAAACTAATGCGTGCACATCTTAGCTGTGGCATATGCCTCATATCGAACACCCACAGTTCCACAAAATCAATCTGATTTAGATACCTACAAATCCGGATGGTTCTTTCCTTAAAAACTTCTACACCCATTAAACACGTCACCAAGCCTGTTGTTTCCTTCAATAGTAAATAAGCATACACGCAAAAGCAAACAGGTCTCAAACCTCTATAAAAAGTAAACAATAAGCCCCCTCACCCACATTCCCATCCACACCAACCCCTTCAAAAAAAAAAAAACAAAAAAAAAAATCAAAACACTCATCTTTCAAAACTTTCCTCTCTTTCAATTCCCAAAGAAAAATAAAAAAAATGGGTGCACTCATATCCCCAAATTCCCCAGCCGGAAAATGGCTGGGATTTGTAGCAGCAGTCTGGGTCCAATCCATCTCAGGCAACAACTACACCTTCTCAAACTACTCAGATGCCTTGAAATCCCTCATGGCCCTCACCCAACTCCAGCTCAACAATCTCTCTGTTGCCAAAGATGTAGGAAAAGCCTTTGGCCTTATAGCAGGCTTTGCATCCGACCGTCTATCCACTCCTGTCATACTTCTCATTGGCTCTGTCGAAGGGCTCGTTGGTTATGGAGTTCAATGGCTTGTGGTTAGCCAGAAAATCCAACCCCTTCCTTACTGGCAGGTCTGCAATGCAAGACTAAGTTTTGCATCTTTTCATCTTTCATTCATATTTACTAAACTAAACTAAACTAAGTTACAATCTAACATATGAACCTTATTTTTATTTGCTTCAGATGTGCATCTTCATGTGTCTGGGAGGCAACAGCACGACGTGGATGAACACAGCAGTTCTAGTCACCTGCATACGCAACTTCAGGAAGAACAGAGGCCCTGTTTCGGGGATCTTGAAAGGATATATCGGTCTGAGCACCGCCATTTTCACCGACCTCTGCTCCGCTCTCTTCTCCGACAGCCCTTCCTCTTTCCTTCTCATGCTCTCCATAGTCCCCTTCCTTGTCTGCCTAGCCGCCATGCTTTTCCTCCGAGAAGCCGACCCGGCCGCCGCAGACGACAAGGACGAGGAGCGCTACTTCAGCGTTTTCAACACCGTCGCCGTTGTTATCGCAGTCTATCTCCTCGTCTTCGACGTCTCCGGCGAGCACGGCCGGGCGGTTTCGCGGGCGTTCGCGGTGGTTCTTCTGGTTTTGATGGCAGTGCCGGTGGGAGTTCCCATCTACGCAGGGTGGAAGGCGAAAAGGGTAACTGATTTGAAGCCGGATCCTGAGCGGGTGGAGATCCGAGGCCCGCTTCTGATTAAGGAGGAAGAGGAAGAGGAAGAAGGAAGAGTTGAAGAGAAGGAGGCGGTGGAGGTAGAGGTGGAGGTGGAGGTGGTGATACGGAGGAGGCCTGCGATTGGGGAAGAGCACACTATCGTGGAAGCATTTTCGACCGTTGATTTTTGGCTTCTGTTCGTGTCGTTTTTGTGTGGAGTTGGAACAGGGTTAGCAGTTATGAACAACATGGGACAGATGGGGCTAGCTTTGGGGTACGTGGATGTTTCAATGTTTGTGTCCTTGACAAGTATATGGGGTTTTTTCGGAAGAATTGGTTCAGGATCCATATCAGAGTACTTCATCAAGTAAGTTTTTTCAATTCTACTTTCCCTTGTGTTTTTCTTACCATCATCAAGTACTTTTTTCTTGTTTCATAGTCATCATCTATACAAATTGGTCTTCAATTCTTGGACATAAAGTTCAAAACTTTGAACTTGACCACACAAACAGCCCCTTGCCTGGCCGGAGTCGGTGGGTGGGTGGGTGGGTGGGTGCCACTAGAATGCCATGTTCTTAAAAGTGGAAACTTGTTCTTGAAATGGTATTTTTCTTTTTTGGGTTTTGTGGGTGAATCTTTGGTTTTGAAATAGTTTTATACGGTTTCTTGTTTTTTTAGTGTACTTGTTTTCATAATTACGATGTTACAAATTTCCTGAAATGAACCATCGTTGTTTGAGGTTGAAGGTGAGACCAACTTTTAAAACACATCTCGATCGCTACTTACGGTTGAATTTAGGACATATCATATTTCATATTGTACGGGCCAAGGCTTAGATTTGGTACTTGTGAAAAATCAAGATTACCAAATGTTCCTGGCTGTAAAAGGAAACCAAAGTGTAAGTGCAAATAAAATCAAAGGGGTATTTACCAAAATTAGGGATTTGATGTTTTGCCAAAAGTGATAAAAGGTCTGTGTACTCAAAGTTTTTTTTTTATAAACCCAAACCCCAAACCCCAAACCCCAATCCTTGTTTTCTTGTTTTGCACCTCCTATGCACTTTCTGCTCATTTTTTTTTTCCTCCCAGAACTTTATTTCTTTCTATCCAGCTTAGGACTGGTTTCTCTTGATTGCATATACCTGACAATTGAGATCATTTTAAGAGCCCATTGTACCAATCCATCAAAAATAAGAAAAAAAAAAAAAAAAAAAAGGAAAAAAAGAGAGTCAAATTCAACAGTAATTAATCACAATCTAATCATGTGGTGGGCATCACTCATATTAGAGTGAAAGTGAAACCTTCCTAATGTCAAGCTAGACACCTTTGATTGGTTTTTTTTTTGCCATGAATCTGATGTTGGTCCACCTCTAATTGGATAGGTAGTTTTTGGTGGCTTGGATTTGGCCACATGGTTATAGAATTTATGAATCGCCTTTTAGGATGTGGACATACCAAATAATTTCTAAAGACTACTATAAATCATAAGTGAAGCTCACCAATAAAATCAATACCTACAAGGGGAGGGAACCATAGAGAGTACAACATAAAGGGTGAAAGCTAGAACTCTCACCCACGTATTTAATAAATAAAGTATGTGTCTAAAGTACGAGCTTTTTATTTGTAAACGGTTGATTGAATTTAGCAAGTACAATAGGTTGCAACTTGCTATAAGTTTGTATTAATCAATATAAAAGTATCATCTGCAAAAAAGAATGATCAATACATGCAATGCAATGACATGTAGGGGTGTAAAATGGGTTGTGCTGGCTGTGAAATGGCTGACCCAATTGTGCCGAGGCCGGGCCGGGCCAACCCATTTTTTGAATTTTTTCAAAAAATAATTTTATTAATTTTTCTCAAAGTTAAAATAATAGTTAAAAATAATGCAAAAAAATAAAATAAAATAACATTGAACTTAAAATAAATACCACATTGAAGTTTGTATGAGGCCCATAAATATCACTCATTGACATTTGTAAGCCCATAATTATCACATTAAATTTATATGAGACCATAAATATCACTTATTAAATATATATATATTTTGGGTAAAAAGCATTGACCTTGTTAGGAACTTGAAAGGTAGTTAATGAGATAGTGTTCTTTAATCGATGGAATTGCAGAGAAGTTTACTGGACAGGTAGAAAATGACCTGTCCTTCAGCAGGCATAGACGTCTGACTTGATGCAATTGGGTTGAAAAGTATGGGGGAGACTGACAGGTCTGCGTAGAGTTCACGCTTGTGGTGGGATCCGGATCCCTTCTTTGGACCAAACAGGGAAATCCTGTTTGGTCCAATCCAGGGGTGCCACATGGAGAAAGGAAATTTTTTGAGGAGATATAATTTTTTTTTCAAGGAAATGAGATGCGACATCTCTCCCCATGTGGCACCCCCGAACCCTGTTCGGTCCAAACAGGAGATCCATTTCCCTTGTGGTGGGTAACTATGGTGGTGCTGGTGGTATGTAACCATGTATGCAACCCACTTAATGGACAATTTGTTGGTTTGACGGTAGTCTCAACGGGACCGGGACTCTGGATTGGTGTAATTCACTTCGAAGAAGTCAGTTGATGTGAAGGGTCACTTTAATAGACAAGAAAATAAAACTGTAGGTATGAAAATTGGGCTGTATTACCCTAGCCGTGTTGGCCTGTGAATCTTATGTGCCGTGCCGTGTCCAGGCCCGCAAGGCATGGATTTTTCTATGTCGTGTCGCCCTCGGGTTGGCCCATTCTAATTTTTTTAACATTTTTTTTATATATATTGGAAAAGAAATTATAGACTTTTAGGGGTTCTTTAACTTGAAATAAAGTTGAAACTACTAAAATAAATGCACAAACATTGATTCTAATTTACAAGTGAATAATAAATCTTTAATTATTTTAAAATTTAAAATTTATTTATAGGTGGACTTTCATGTGCATCATTACTTCACCATATGGTGAGGGACAAACTTAATGGGGCCCTCGTCGGGCCTCACTGATCATGGGACTTAGGGTTGATGGAAATAGACATCTTGGATAGGCCCATATATCAAGTTTGGGGGTAAATCCAATTCCCCTAACCCTTCATTCGTGGCCCACAAATTTAACGACTTTATATTAAAGAAAAAACCCGACCTTCAATCCAACGGTCCTATCCAAATCCATTTGGATAGGTGAAAACTTGAAGGAAGGATCTAGTGTACGTAAGGAGGTCTTATGTATGTAGATGGTTCGGATATATCATATAGTCGGCCCCACTTTGTTGTCCCTCGACATAATATGGCGAGGGATGAATGTGTACGAATATAAACAAACACGAATATTTCTCTTATTTATATAAGTTTTTTTTTTTTTTTTCATATATATGGCCCGTGTCGCGGCCCAAGGCCCCTTTGCCCAGCATGACCCATTTAAATTATCCAGTTGTGCCGTGCCAGCCTGCTGACTAGGTCAACGGGTCGGGCATGGCCCATACACGATTTTTTTTCGTGCTAAGCCGTGTTGTGCTTGGGCTGCCCGGCCCAATTTTCATCCCTACAAAAGGGGTCATCTAAAAAAGTTACAAGATTTCAAAAATCACCTCTTTTTTTTTTTTTTTTGTAAAAAAAGGTCAAAAAGTTATTCTTTCATTCTACTAAATTACAAAAGGCCTCTTATTTTCATCCAAAAAAGTGCCTTCTAATGCCAAAAAAGGACAAAAGTCAAGCAGCTGAATTTTGAAAATTTGTACTTATTAATATGATCTCACTTTTTTATCTCTTAAAGTGACCCTTTACTTTAATTCATTTTAGCCTGAAAAGGAACTTTTTTAACTTTTTGAAAAAAAAAAAAAAAGAAAGTAGAGGTGATTTTTGAAATCTTATAGTTTTAGATATGACCCTCTTCTTTTCTTGTCTCTTAAAGTCACCTTTCATCACTTCAAATTAATTTACAGGGCCTAATTACCAGTTGGGTTTGCATCGCTTTTGAAGGTCTGATTAGACAATGGATTCTTATTATTTATTTTTATTTTTTTCAAATCTACTTAAATTCATTGATTATGCTACATTAAGGATGATACATTTTCTCAGCAGAAAAAAAGAAGAATGATCTCTTTTTGTGGTCTATTGGATCCTTTTGTATTTTAGGTCGATTGTGATGATCATATTTCAAAGGCCACATCAAAACCTCATTTGATGACTGATTTCAGTTTACCTTCCCCTATATGTTGTTGTTTTTTGTTTTTTGACTCTTGACAGAGTCTCTAGTTTGGATAGAATGATAGATCACCCTTGCAAGAAACTCTGACATCGTATTTCAGTTTTATTCATAAGATCAGTTTTAAGGCAGGTGATAAAGTCTAGATCAATACATAAGATCATGTCATTGTCAATTGATAGATTATCAACCATGCCAGGAGCCCTTTCATTTTTCCTTCATGAGCATAAAACAGGTTACATGCTATGAGGCCCAGATATGATATGGATATGGCAGGGATGCTGATTTTATACAAAATGTGAAGTATCCAATTAGAAACGACACTAAGTTTCCTTGTTTTTGAAGTACCAGGGATGATAGGTGACAAGGCTCACCTATGCACCCAATTTTGATGAACATCTTGATGAATGGTGGATAGTTCCTTTGTAACTGGTTTTAGTATAAAATGAGATCCAACTGAAGCAGTTACCTTTCATGGGGTGGCCCACTTTCCTGTTCACTTGCTTTTCCTTTGTAACTGCTTTTAGTGTAAATTGAGATCCAACTAAAGCAGTTACATTTCATGGGGTGGCTCACTTTCCTCTTCACTTTCTTTCCCTTTGAGGATACATCATCAACCGGGCTACTTTTCACATACGTGGGGATGAGAATTATGTGGCAGCTGATCATTTCTCATTCTCACACATTATACATTGACAATGACATGATCTTATGTATTCAGCTATACTTCATCACCTGCCTTCTGTTGGACGGTGATTGGAAGTTGGGCCACTTTCGATTATGGCATGGACCTCAGTTGTTGCCTGACATCTCTCTCTCTCTCTCTGAAAAAACTGACTGATTCAGATATTTATGCACCTTGTTTGAGTGTTGTTTTCTTAGCAAAATCTTTGGTTGAGCTTTGTCTGTTATTTTTCTTAATTTTTCGAGGATTACATTTCAGGAAATCTGGAACACCTAGGCCACTATGGAATGCAGCTTCTCAGGTTCTAATGGCTGTTGGGTATGTGATCATGGCCATGGCACTACCAGGATCTTTATATATTGGTTCAATCATCGTCGGCGTCTGCTATGGAGTTCGCGTGGCTGTTACTGTGCCAATGGCTTCTGAGCTTTTTGGCCTCAGATACTATGGCCTTATCTACAACATTCTCATCTTGAACCTCCCACTTGGTTCCTTCCTCTTCTCTGGCCTGCTTGCAGGCTTCTTGTATGATGCTCAGGCCACAAGGACCCATGGAGGGGGCAACACCTGTGTTGGGGCTCACTGTTACCGACTTGTTTTTGTGATCATGGCTTTGGTATGCCTTGTTGGATTTGGGTTGGACCTTGTACTTGCATTTAGAACAAAGAGCTTGTATTCGAAAATCCGAATGAGCAAGAAGTCCAAGAAGGCATCAACTAAAGCTGAAGCCATCAAAAGTTGAAGGTCAATTCAATTCCTTTTGTTAGTATCGCTTTTCAGATTGTAGTTGTATTAACACTGAAGTGTAAGATTTGGGGGTGTCAAAGCTTCAGCAGGTTTTGGAAGTCTGATTCTTTGATGTAAAATCTTAAGGCAGTTTTCATTGTGAACATCCAAAATTTCTTTCTGAGATATTCTATTAGACCATGATATCATAAATAATAAGTTGTAATTTAAGACTGTTAGTGTTGAGGAGTGGTTCTGTATTATGTCAGTATGTGCTCACTACTGGCTGTGGTAAATAAATGCCTAAAGCTCTGTGATTTTTGTTCTCCAAAAGTCTCTGGTAGTAACCCTGAAAAAGAAGAGAAAGCCACAGATAAAATTCCATTTCATCTGGTCAAAGAAACTGCCAAACCGATGGAAAAGATTTGTGTTCTAGTGCAGAGGAGCCAGTAAAAATTCCCTTGCGGGGATGCTTCTGAACGATGCAAGGCTGCTGATAACTTCAAATGGCAATGTTAGCCTCCAACCGCTCTAATTGAGATATGAGATTGTCTCTCATAATTACTTCATATCCTACATGGCATTTGAAGTATGTGATGGCATATCATAAAGCCTACTTAAATTTTTTTTTTTAAAAATAAAATAATGGTAAGGGCCCACTTGCATTTGAATTTTTGGGTGCAAATCTTTCTTTTGCATAAAATAATGATCATGGGCTCACTTACATTTGCATTTGACATCTCTTTTGGAGTTGCCAAGTCACATATGCCACATCAGCCTTCATTTTTTAAAAAGCATAATTCAAATTTAAAGTATCTCTTGGAGATGCTCTAAGAGAACCTTTTGGGTGCATTCTAGGGGCATTACCAATCATGGGGAGGTGGTGGATGAATAGATCTCAATGAGACCTAGTGGTCTGAAAAATATCAAGCCCAGTAGATCATTATAACCCTTTCATCCATGGTTTTTAATTTTAATGGTTTTAGAAGGAATTACTTTTTTTTTAGGATCTCAATTCAATGATGAGTAACAGAACAGTTGGATAATCATCATAATCATCAAAACCATATCCAAACTATATATGTTGGGTTCAGCTATAAGAATTATGTTTCTCTTTTCCGAATTTTTTTGGTAAATTCTGTTTCTCGATTCTGACGTATTCGGATCTATCATTAACAATATTTGGATATGTGTCAAATTGGGCCAGGTTGGATTGATCATGAAGGAGTCTCACACACCTAAAACTGAGAATCTGCCGAATGTGTCCTCATTAAAGACGTTCTTAGGAGAACCTTTCCCATATTTATCATGCTTTTATGCCAAGTGAGCCAACTGGGAACAAGCAAATGGGAGTCACTGGTCTGTGATGCTATGTGTGAACTGGTGTAACCAGCCCTTGCATAAATGAACATATATATATATATATATATATATATATATATATATATATATATATATACATGGAGATGCTTATGTGAGAGCATTTCTCACCTTATTATGAGAGATAAGGTAGGGGCCCTCATATTTAAGTTGTTGGCATTGGATATGGATGTAAGGGCCCCCACCATATCTCTCATATAAGGTGAGAGATCTCTCATATGAGCATCTCCCATATATATATATATATATGTATGTATGTGTGTGTATGGGAGATGCTCCTATATATATTTATTTTTACATATAGGTGTGTACTTATAAAAAATGAGGAGGGGAATTCGATTGCTCTCCTGGTAACACAGAATAAGTTTCCAAGATTAATAACAAAATGTAGAGTGCAACTGAGATGAAAACTTCAATGTAAATAATCATTGGAAAAATCATCTAATTGAAGCAATCTATATTATATATGTTAAAAGTACGTTCATACTTTCTCTTTTTTTCTTTTTTTTTTTTTTTTTTTTTCGATTTCTATATGGGTCAGTGGTACACAACCTATGAGACCACCAATCTGTCCACAGGGATCGATCACTGGGCAGCTATGTGAAGGCTTCTCGTATGTTCATACTTATTAGAAGCACAGTGTGATGCTGTAAAGTAGGTTAGATTGATTTTGAGGTGAAATTATTCCAGATTCTTATACTTTTTATTCTTTTTGAAATGAACTAAATTTTATTTCTTAGAGATTCATTTTTCAAAAGGCTTGAATAACTAAACAGATATGAAAAATACTCCATCTTTGGACAACAAGTCTTCCTTCGATGCTTAGACAGAAAATGCTTAGGTAAGAAATGAAAAAGAAAACCCACAATGTAAAAAGAAGAAACGAAAAATAATCAAATCTGCTTGAGATTGGCAAATGCACCTACAGTTCTGAAAACATTTCATACTTTTTATCAGTTGCATCTCAGATGTTTCTTTTATTTCATATTCCATTTCTCTCTTGCTTCTCAAATGTTCCCCATATGTTTCACAGCATGTTTTTCAAGTTGTTTCCCAAATGTTTATTAATCAAACTCCTGTTTACAGTATTTATATTTATTTTCAAAACTTCACTCCCTAATTCTGTTTCTCACTTCTTTTGAATTTCTCTTCCACCTTGGCCACTAGCGCTGCATTAAAGTGAACAAACACCCCCATCAATAGTCATAGCAGTTCCAGTGGAAGCATGCCTAGAAGGGAGACCTTGGTGAAGGAAGATCCCAACATCAATTGATGTTAATAAAAGTAAGTAAGAAACCATATATTCCTGCAGCACCCACTATCAAGTTGTATCCTAATTCTATGGAAAAAAATAAATAAAAAAATTGGTGTTTGTAGTCCTTGTCTTCTGTATCGTCAGAGGCTCAAACCCCCTATGCTTGTACTATTTGCGGTCAAAGGTTCTTCTCACATGTCCCATTAAATCCTCAACCTTTCTTCACAACCAATTGTTCACTCACTGAAGGGCATCTCTGACTCTAAGAGTGATTAGGCAATAGGTACATGGTACTTGAGATAAGTGCTGTAGTGAATATTTCCAATTAAAATAGCCGTGAAACAGACATAAACAGCCACTATAATCTGTGTTTCTTCATTGAGATCACCATGGAGACGGTAATCATTCATCTTTTCTGACTACTTAAGTTGCCTGTTCAAGGCATCAGACTGGGATAAACCGATAAAAATGCATGGTAAGATTATGTGTAGGATTTAAATAACCATTGGCTTAGATGCTTTACAAAGGTAGGGATCATTTAGAATAAAAGTTCATTTCTCTTTTGTAGTGTCAAGCTTCTTTGAGAGGCCAAGATAAAGGACAATATAAAGTTGAGGAACAATGTATCCAATTGAGAAATCAATATAAAAGCCATATATACCCAATCAATTATATACACACAAGTATTAGTCATAGTTCAGACACATAACACACAACAGTTTTTCTTACATACATCCATGGTCTTATTGACAATGAAGGATTCACAAATCTGCAGGGCACACATGACCAAGATTATATGCTCTTGCTCTGAGTCTCCCTATATATATACTGTCCCCATAGTTGGATGACGCAGGCTGATCAGGTAGAAGCATCATTTACAGAATGTTCTGAAGGAATAACAGTGCATTTTATTTATCAGTGGACTAAAATGATTAAATGAAGCACTAAACAGTAAACATGATTCTCAACTCTCAAGAGAACGTCTATATAGCAGACATAAGAAACATGAGCCATTAGAATATGGACATGTCAAAGATCAATATCATGGAGATAAAAAAAACATGAACTCAGCTAATAAGGTATGAAGAAACAGGGCATTAGTGATGCTCTTCCCATTGCATCCACTTTCAATCATTCACATCTCCAATTTTATTTTTCCTTCCTAATATTCCTTATCATCCAAGTATCAAACTTCTAAACACCTTTTCTGCTTCATCATCTTTCTATTTTAACTCCAAAATTAGTTCCATTTGAGTGTCGTTATATAGGATTTCAAAGATTATTGGTTTTCAGAAATTAGGTGATGTCTCAAATACCGAATTGGGAATATAGATATCGAGACAAGAAAATTAGTATGTTAAATATTAAAAATTTGATTAGATTTACATATGCCAATTTGCTGTGTCAGATTTATTTGCATTTAAAACAAACTAGCTTTGGGTCACTCCAAGTTAATGTTATTTATTTGTTCTTCCATCTACCTCCTATTCTGGTTACGGCACCCGCATAAAGTCCTCCTCCATCAGCGGATATATGCACTGTTTGAGACATATACTCTCCTCCCACCTATTGTCTCATTTGCTTGCTTTTGTTAGAATTTCTAGTGCCTTAACAAAAAATTTACTTCAAGTGAGAGCAAGTTTGTGCATTGATCTATCTTTTTCTCCTTTTCTTTCCTTTCTAATTCCAGTAAATAGTTTAAAGTTTTCCTTCCAAAGCTGCAATGCTCGCTTGTAGGGGTGGAAGTTAGTGTTGAGTGGAGGGATAACCCACTAATGATTTCTATTTTTCTTTTTTAACACATGCCCCCGCAACATCCCCATTTCCCTGAGTTCTTCGTCTAAATATAGAGGGGACTAATGTTAATGTCATGACAATGCACAGAAGGATAGAGAGGGGAGGGATGGCCCAAAGAAAAGGCCGACTCTCCCACATATGAGATTCTTTCATATTAAATTTAGAAATACATTTGATTGGTAATATGGTTGAGCTTGTAACCTTGTG
The DNA here is from genome assembly GCA_003546025.1 of Camphora micrantha. Taxonomy (NCBI): domain Eukaryota; kingdom Viridiplantae; phylum Streptophyta; class Magnoliopsida; order Laurales; family Lauraceae; genus Camphora; species Camphora micrantha. Next base: position 30,788,088 of record QPKB01000009.1, on the reverse strand, counting down.
ATTGCAACAGTGAGCACACAACTGTGCTACATGCTCGCACCATACACACAATGCGAATCTCCTGGGAGTGTGAGCGTAGGCCTTTGTGAGACTGACCTGGGGAGTTGGGACCAATACCATCATGATCAAGATATGGGCCCCATAAAATCAACAGTAAAAAAGACCATGGCTCTAGATCCAATGGTGAAATCAGTTCATAGCCGTTAGGCGGCAATCTCTCCTTTTTCTTTTTCTTCTTTTTTTTTTTGAGAGGGGGGGCGCCGGGGGGGGGGGGGTTTAGAAATTTCTGGGTGACGCTGCTTGGAAGAACAAATTCACGTGTATATACATTGCATGTATGTATGCATGTATGATTGTATGTACAGTAAATATATGTGTGCATATACATATACATATACATATACATATACATGGGAAATATTTAAGTGCATCTATCCCTCACCATGTGTGGCGAGGGACACTCCTTTTTGGGAAGTTTCAAGTACAAAAGGGCTTTTGTACTTTTTGGGAAGATCCCCTTTTGTACTTGCAACTTCCCAAAAAGGAGTGTCCCTCACCACACATGGTGAGGGATAGATGCACTTGAATATTTCCTCATATACATATACATATACATATACATATAGAGAAACCTGTCAAATTCAAGCACTGAGGCCTCTTCAGTGCACTAGGCAGTCCAGCCCTTTAAAAGACAGGTACAGCTAGGATTAAAATAGAAAGAATTTGTTTCTGTCTGCCTCTATTCTATGTTCCAACGCCTGTGTTTCTTTCATCCCTCTCCTACGTCTCTCTCTATCTCTCAACGCACACTCTCTACTAAACTCTCTCCATCCATCTCTCGACCCCAACAAACTACATAAAGCAACGTCTAAGCTCTCTTGGTCTTCATCTCTCCCCTCTCAACCCAATCTCTCTCTCAAAACAAATCTGCATAACTCGTCTCCTTTTCTCCTCTGGCTTTGTGAAAAGAAAGAGGTCCAAAAGGCTTTGAATTTTTATTCAGAGATAAGGAGTTTCGGCGTCTTCGTAGATGTTGATGTGATTGTGGAACATGAGAGGGAGGCCCAAACTTCAGAGATGCTGATCATGGGATTATGGAATATGAGAGGGGTTTGATATGGGATGAGAGGGAGGCTAACAATCACTCTAGTCAAATGATCATAAACTTTTTTTTTTACGGCCTTAAAGTCTAATGGTCATATTTGTGTGCTGTGTTTTGGGTGGATGGTAAGGTTAACACTGTAACCGACAAGGCTTTTTCTCTTTTCTAATTACAAAAAGATTAATAATCTATTTATGGTTGTAGTCACCCAACCCTATCAACTACAACCATATCATACTCTCCTTCCAATTCTTCTCCTCTCTCCATTTTCCCTATTCTTTCATCCTAGGGTTTATCATTAGAGTTCTCGGTTTCCTTTTTCTTTCATCCTAGGGTTTATCAGAACTCCAGTGATAAAACCTTAGCTTATATATAATCAATACCCCTGAACTTATCTTTTGGCTACAGCTCATAGGATTCTTAGCTTAAAAAGGAGCACCAGGGCAAGGCATCATATATACATCTCATGGGCACTTGAAAGCAGAAGCGTAAACCGATGCTGATTGGGAAAGTACCAAAACAAACAGATAAATCCCTATGGGGTGTTGCATTAGAAGAATTAGGTTTTAAGCAAGGCGGTCCTATGACTATATTGTGATGGTACATCAGTGATCAACGTTGTTAAGAATCCATTGCATCATGAGAACAAGCCCGTGAGAGCTTATGACCACTTCATTAGAGAAAAAATCAAACAAAAGGATGTGAAGCTAGCATACATAAGTATACATGATCAGATTACGGGCTTCGTCATAAAAGCAATAACCAAAAAACAGTTGAGTGATGTTTTATCCTAGCTAAGGATGGTGAACATAAATGCATTAGCTTAAGGTAGGAGGGAGGGAGGGGGTGGAAAGTTACGAGACAAAGTAGGACTTACTTAAAAATAAAGTAACCTTGTCGACTTTCATGTAATTTGGGAAAATTGAAGGTTTGTTTAATTATGAAAAGTTTAATAAACTATATATGGTTATGGTCGCCTAACCCCAGCAACCACAACCATATAATTCCTCTCAATTCTCCATTTTCCCTTTCCATTCAACTTAGGTTTATCATAGCTCTAATGATAAGACCCTAGATTATATGTAATCAAGCCCTTCAATGATATGATCACTTCGGTTATCATACCCATTGATTCATCTTTCAAAAACCTGTAAACAAAATCAAATTTAGTTTATTATTAAGTAGTATGATCCAATCAAGTAGAAGTTCTTTTTTTTTTTTTTTTTTAATTTATTTAATAATTCTATTTGTTATTCACATTTTTTTTTATTTTGCAATAAATATGCACTTATTAAATACATGGAGACAGGTCAAGCCTCTTAAGTCTTAACAAGCCGAACTTGAGTTGAACCAAGGCCAAGCTAAAGCCAAGTCAAGCTGGCTTACAAGCAAGCTTAGCATGTTGACAGCCCTAATGCCAATACATATGCCCCCTTTCCCGCACAATGCACACACAACAACAACAACACCGATTTTAGCTGGTGGGAACTTTCCGCAAATCCTTGCTTTTATTGCCATGGTGTGGGGTAGGGTAAAATTCATTCTGTGGACTAGGCATGGGGAATCAACACAATGGCACATATCAGTATCACACCTGTCAGCCTAAAGATTTAAAAAACTTCACTTAAGGTGAATCAACCCAATGTTACATATCACACTGATCAGAGTGATTTTAATGTCATCTCTAATCATACATGAGACCTTCCTATTGACAGCTCCTCATTGCCCCAGAAAGAGTTTACAGGGAGAATAAAAAATGGCACTCCACATAGAAACATTTGGTTTCAAGATAATATACAGAAATGTCTATTGCTGAACGGTTTCATCAGTGCCACTAAAATGTGCGAATTTTTTTAGCAATGGGATCTGATTTGTTGTTATATTGCAATAACCTTATTATCCAAATGTTGTGTGGCCTTTCTGGGATGTATGATTTCGGTATATGAGTTGTTGAGTTGGTCTGTTTATTATGGAACTGATGCAGTAGGTATAACTCAGAATGGTCGTGTTAGGAGATACACGTTTTGGCAGCATCAGTTTGGGAGGTTCCACTGTCCATTGCATTAACACATCCCATGTGACCTTCTACAGCCATGTGGAAGAGTTGATGCTTGAACTACAATAATTCCTCTCTATGATGGAAGAGGATTACATAATTTTTTTTTTTTAATTTTTCCTTTGGGTTTTCCTTGGGACCAACCATTGTAGACCTAAACTTAAATGTCCAGGCATCTACAAAGTACAAACTACAGAAGCGACAACATAGAAAACAAATTGATAGATACATCTGTGCTTCATCAAACACAGATCTGTTATCAGTAAAGGGATTGAAAAGACTTAAATGAGGTAGAAGCTAACATGCTAATCTTTGTCTGATCACTGAAGCTAATTAGGATCCTGCAGCAGATCACTGAAGCTAATTAGGATCCTGCAGCATTCATACAGATCGACACCCTTCCCTATTATGTCTACACCAATGATTTAGGGATTCCGATGACAAACCATCAATGTGATGGGCCACACAGATCATAAAAGATATTCCAACGTTCTCGCAGGAAAATCATCAGGATTAATAATTGCTAACAAATCGAGTAAAGAATAGAATGATAGGAATGGTCCAGACTTAGCAAAGTACTAAAATCATACAGAAAACAGAGTGTACAACCAGGAAAGTCTCACTGCTTGACCTCCAAACCAATTTCTACTGTCTAAAAAAATAACGTCAAGAAAAGAAGTTGAAGAAAATAAAAGGTGACAGATGGTGACAGTAAAGATATGCCAAAGGTTGGAGAGGAAAGTGGGGAACTAGAAGGTTGATTCTCAATTTCTCTCTCACAGTCACCTTAGAAATAGATTGCCAAATGGAAACAATGCTAGCATGTGACTTCTTAATTGATGAATACTGCTAATAAGATTAAGAACAGTTGACAATTCATGAGATGATCACATCCAAATGCATTTAGCATATCAGTTTCATTTTCTAACAGTAGTCATGATTGTTCTATGCTTAGTTAAAGGGGAAAGAACACATTAGCTATTGAATCCACATGCATACCTTGTTCAAGAAATTTTGGACCACCAAAATCATCACCCTTCGGGACACAATGATGAATTTCTGGAATCCTGCAGAATTATATGTTAATCTAAAGAAAACTGCAATAAAAGAGCCATTGAAAAACATTAACAAAATAAAAAATATGGAAAGGAATGATTAACAAATCAAACACCTTTCATATATGGAACTTGTTAGATGGTGTGGAGATGAAGATAAATCTGAAGGTTTTGATGCACACTCCGGTTCTGTAGAAGAATCATCCACTTCCTTCTTGATGTTGTTGTCCTGCAATGAGAATAATATCAAACAGAACGTCAGATTCCACACAACAATGCCCCAAAAACACGTAAGAGAATGACAGTTATCAGTGATAGAGCTTATTACTTACATCAGGCTTTTCTCCAATCCATCCAGGAATGCTGTCAGAAAGAAGATTGATATACTGCTCCATAGCCACCTCTGGATTCATGTTCCCCAATCGCTGCCAAGCATGCCTTGCACAACGTAACCAGTGCTCTCCATCACTCAAACATAGCAGCTCTCTACCCTGTTATTATAACTAGCAATCAAACTACACCCCGAGATTGGGTTACAGATAGGCCCTTATTCTTGAGGTGTTCCGTATGGGGGATCAGACAACTCCTAAATGCATCTAACTATTGTTTATGTTTATTATGAAGATTTAAGTTCTATGGTATTACTTAGACTATTACAAGGTATTTGACGCAAACACTGGCATGCAGCTCTTTCCTAGTTTGTTTTATCTCTGACACACCAAGCGACATGTAAATACATGTATTTAACAAAAATAACACTAATTAGCATATAATATAACTTTTGTTAATCATTATTATTTTGATTTAGAATTTTCTTAATCATAAATGATTAGAATTACCATCAAACTATCATTTCTCAACATTTCTAATACATTCTTACAGATATATCACTGAACGTGGCTTGTAGATGTCACTAGGTCAATGAGTCAGATTTTTTTGAAGGTGTCAGACAATCTTCAAATAACATAGATGACCAGCAACTGTTACATAGTAATAGTTTTTCCATTCAGTCCTTAGTAATAGTTTTTCCACTCAGCATGCTGGATTCAAGAACACTGAAATTGGTACCTGCACAATCTTCAGGAGACTGCAAAACAAGTTGAATGCAGCAAAGTCAAGAACTCTAACTTGAACTACTTAAACGATCCTCTTTGTGAGAAATCGTCAGGGAGCTCAATAGCATTTTATTGACTACAAATGAGGAAACTGGTCGACTCCAGCTCTTCAGCCTCCTATTGCAGCCACATAAACTGCGCTTCTTCCAATGCCAATCTATCGTTTCCCATTTACTACTCTCACCTCTCATAATTAAACAGAAACACCCCCAAATCAGAATTTTATAGAATGCACCATTCTGCATTTGCTTCCCACTTGTGCTTTTTCCTTTTTCCCATTTTTATGCCATTTTTTTTTTCCATGTATTCGATATCTGGATGGTTAGTTTTAGTAGGTTTTCAGCGCACAGATTGTTATTAATGATTCTGCTTCTTTAGAATTCATAAAAGTCAATACAGTCTGAACATTTCTATGGTATTGGTTCTGGTTAAAAAAAAAAAAAAAATCCTAAACCAAGACCCTAAAAATAAAAATACAATAAAACAAGACCAAAGCATATCCTTGACGAACATATCCTAACATTCCAAATAGTTCCTCAACAAGAATATCAGAACAATCACTATACAATTCCTAACAAGTAAAACTCATAAACATTAAAGAAGAAAGAGTAGATTCAATACCACTTGGCGCGCGCTGAAACCTTCAGCATTGAAGGTTGCTGCTCATAACAAGGCCCTTCTGTAGCGACCTTGTGAAGCCCATACAACTGCATCTCCACATCACTGCCAAGCTTTGACAATATATCACCACCCCCCAAAGCAACCCTCGACGCCATTGCAGCAAATCGCTTCTCCAATTCACTTCTCTCAATCCCCTCCCACTCATCATCTTCATCATCAAACAAATCACTCTTCTCGATTGCAATTCCCTTATCTGCCACATTTGATCGAGTAAAACCCACCTCTTTCTTTACCAATCCTAGATCAAATTCACCATCAATTTCAGATCTTTTCTCTTCCTTTGCCGCTTCTTTCACCGATTCAACATCAATTTCATCATTCCCGTCAGCTTTCTTACCTTCCTTCGCTTCGAATTCATTCAAGTCTGATCTTGACGCTTCCTCCACCGATCCTACATCAAATTCACCATCTCTTTCAGATTTCTCTTCTTCCTTCGCTTCAAATTCATCCTTCACCAATCCGACGTCAAATTCACCATCTCTTTCTGATTTCTTCTCGTCCTTGGCTTCTTCCACATCCAAGTCACCGGATTTCAAGAATTCTGCACCATTACCCTCTCCCGAAACCTCTTTTACCTCAATCCGATCGGAATCGAGAGCTATTTCAAATCCGATCCCTCTCTTCACTAATTCTCCACAAAACTCCGCATCCTGTACCAATCTTTCTTCCAATTCGACTCCATCTCTCTCACGGACGATCGCAGCTTCCCGTCCGTGGAATTTCATCTCCTCTTCTTCGTCCTTGATCGAAACCGCTCCATAGCATTTCAGCTCGTGGATCGATTGAGTTTCGAATTTTTCAGCGGAGAGGGAGAATTGAGATGGATCAACGGCCGAGATGAGTCTTTGTGCGAGATCTTGATCGAGATCGGGCGATGACGAGAGAGATATGAGCTTGGCGAGGAAGAAAGCGAAGACGATTGAGATGAAAGCTGTTAGAAGGAGTTCTTGCAGAAACTCCATCATCATCATCATGTTGTTGTTGTGATTCTGTGCTTGTTGTGGGAGGAATGATGGAAAGGAAAGAGAGAGAGAGAGAGAGAGAGAGAGAGAGAGAGAGAGAGATGGGGAAAAGCAAAAGCTTCTGACAAGGGGATTTTGATGCAGTAGTGGTGGGCGTGGGGAGAGTGGAATTTAAGAGGAAAAGAAACGAGCATATGCTTTTGCATCTGCCGCTGTTATCACCGGCTGTCTTGTAAGTTTACAAAACGACCAAATAGTCTTTGGGGCTTGTTCACGTGTGAGTCCTCAACGTCTTGGTTGGTATGATGTGCTTCTTGTTCATCTAGCCACTATTAAGGTCTCCATAGCCCATAGGAGAGGAAGTCGCATTTATTTTCTACCGCGGCATTATATAAACAAAATATCCCTATACAGAATATTAGTAAGATTGTTGGGATTGTTGAAATATCTATAAATTAAAACATATGCCATATTGGATATGTATTTAAATAGGTCAAACAACTTTGGTCTACACCGGATGCGGTGTATCCAAATCATATATCCAAACAATAGAGTAGTTATTTTTTAGCTGTCGATCACACGCTCTTATGTTCCTAACTTAGTTACAACAAGGACCTTATGAATAGGGTTGGAACTGAGTTAAATTGGGTGAAAACCAAGTTGGATTTATTAGGATGTCTATTAGTTGAAACCTAATTTGTATTTTTTTTTTCTTTTATTTTTAACGGACGGTTCCCAATCCTTTGTACTGGACTAATCCATTCGGACACAGAGAAAAGCAGGATAAACCCGCTGTGGCCCCAAATAATAATACTAGTGGACTCAACCTTTTATTTCCGAAGAGGGGAAACAGGAATTAATATCAGGACCTCTAACTGAAACAAATGATTAGTTAGCAATGGTGCACTAAAATCATTTTCATATTGGATTAAACTATTGTTAGCAGATCATTAATTGGAAATAGAACATATGACGCACTGTAATTAGCAGCACTTGGTTTATCCTATAGAAGGACACAATGCTTTTGTCATCAAACCTGCTCGCCCACATGGAACCCTGTATTGTATATGGGGAGATGCCAAACATTTTTCTTCAGGTGCACTGTGTGAGACAGAAATTCCGAACTGGTCAGAAGCAGAATTGTCCAGTTCCCAACTGCTCATGAAAGAATGTTTGTAATCTTCGTAAACGGGTTTGATAACGCACACGACAAGTATTTGGCAAACTTGTGCCAATAGAAACAAACCGCCTTCAACAGTGACTAGACTTTTATGGAAAAAAATTGATGCTTTGACGCTTAACAAGCAATTGGTATCCTTCCACCATATTAATTTGGACCGTTCATTTCAAAAGGTCCCTGGCCGCTGATATCAGACATGGTTGTTGTTTCAACCATCTGATCTTGGGCAATGAAAGTGGATGACTAGCGTAAGATCATAGCCAAATCATCCTGAACGTTCATGTGGTCGTTTCATTCAAGGAACTCGTTTGTATAATGATAGGATTTTCAACTATAAGGATTTTATTTTATTATTATTTTTATTGGAGAGATGAATTGTCCCTTTCAGTGGAAATCGAAATCGTATGTACGAAGGCTAGTTTGTCCAATTTTTTTTACAATGATCAGACAAACGCGTCTTTGGAAATTTAGAAGGTGTTTGTGCAGCACTCGCAGAAGAGGAAGAGGAAACTGCGTTTGCTCTTTAATGACAACAAAAGTCTCACCCCAAAGGTCGGCCTACGAGATCCTCTTTTTGCATGGAAAGAGGGCTCCAAAAGATGGAAAACTCGAAAAACCCTAGTTGCACCAAATAGCCGTTCAACAAAGGAGGCAAACTTTTCTATCTCAATTCTACGACACCACCCTATACAGACGCACCCCTATTGTGCAAGGAGAGGATTACATTCTAGGCATGAAATTTGCTTCCACACGGGAGGAATCTTGCATTCCTACCAAACTCATGGAAGATCAAAATCATCTCTATAAAAGGAAATTAGTTCAATTTTTTCTTTTTCTATAAAGAAAACGTGTCACACCAAATAATGAGGCCCCAAGTTGTATAAAATTCTCCTCTCTATCGTCAAATCTTCTTGTTGCAGATGATGGATGATGCATTGATGCTGAATTTGGGTTATTTGTTTATGAAAGGAAGGGGAAAAAAAAAAGGAAGCAAATCTAAGTTGGTTTTTACCCCTCCTTCAATTGGGTTCTTCTATTCATCTTGTCAAATAACCTCTTATCTGGTGAGGGTGACTATATGATAATTTCTATAGTCATGACTATATTCAAAGGATTTGATGATAATCTCAACGTTCTTATAACTAGAAAAGATTCATACGCTACGGACTTGTACCATTGTAAGTATTAGGTCCATTAGAATGGAGTCGATGGGCCAGGCCTATTTAGGGCCAGAGTTCAAGTTCAAATCTAGGTCTGAGATTGACCTTAGACCCTATGTCTGTGACTACCCGGTGTAAAATATAGATGGCCCAACAAGTCTGACATTTTTAAGGTCTATTTTAACCAAAAGAGCTCACTCTGCTATACCATTCAATGAATTACTACTTGGACCTATTTGTTTCCATAGGATACAGGGAATTAATGGTCAAATTAACTCCACCAAAAGATTATTAAAGAGCTAAGGGGGTGAAGGATATAATGTAATATAGATTGTACCTTGACTTTCATGAGATTTTAAGCTAAATTCGTTGTCTTGACTTCCTATGATTTTAATTACTATAGTAAGATAAGATTATATTTTTATTAAGCAGTTGGGGTTACAGGCACATGTACCTATAATACTTTGATAACATTGAGATATTTCTCTGAAATGGTATTTTCAAGATACTATCATGATGTTTTCAAAATATTGTTAAAGGTGATTGAAATGGTGAGAAAATTGTGATAAACTGAAAAATAAGAATTAACAATTTGGGGAAGACTCTTTGAAACATTATTTTATTTTATTTTATTTTTTATTTTTTGTTAACCCAGCTAAGGGAGTTGGGACCCCATCGTGTCGTCGGATGAAGGAAGTAGAACTCGGGAGGGGTAAAGGAAGGATACCTCAGATGAGGTAAAGTGCCCTCGAGGGGGGTAAAGGAAGGAATACTGAGGGTCGATCCTTGGGCACTTAAGTGAGAACAGACACATCTTACGACTAGGTTAAGATGTCATTCTCGCAACATTTTTTAGTAATGTCCAAATTGTTATGAGATATGGATCTTGAGTGGATGCCCACTTAAGATGAGTTTAGGTTAAAATTAGGGTTCCTCTCTTATGAGGTTACTTAACCTATAAATAAGTTTCTCCTCTTGTATTTGTACATACAGTTAATGAGATAATAGAAAGGTTCTATCTTCTCCCTTTAATCTTCTTTATTTTAGTCTCTCTCTTTTTCTAATTCGTTAAAGAAATAAAAACCAGCCAAAGCCTTCTTCAGCCTGAGTAAGTTTGAAAAAAAAAAAAAAAAACCCACCAAGCTGCTCGGTTTTTCCTACCTCAAAGCCTTTCATGGCTTGCGTGCAACACAAGATTTGTTTCAAACCTTTGCTTCAGACGTTCCCATCACAAGCAAACCTTGCCTCGAGTCACCCCCACACATGGCCGGCTTAAGACAATTTGAGGCCTAAAGCGACAATCCTAAATAACGCTTCAGATTATCTATTCTTTTCATTTATTTTTATTTTTTTTAAAGTTTTGAGCATCTGGATTCCTATTTTTTATTATATACATTTATCATTTATAAATTATAACTAATAATATTTATAAATAAAATGAACACTAATTATAATAAACATACAATACGAGCATGGAATTAAAAAAATCTTAAAATTATAAAACAATAGAACTTGATTTAGTGAAGTCACATATATTATCAGAATATATCCACATATATTATTAAAAAGAAGACAAAACCGGATGAATAAATCTTTAAAGAAGATTACTTTAGAAATAAAAAAAGTATTTATAGAGAAAGTCAATCTATGAGAGAGACAGAGGGTGGAGAGTAAAGAGTACGTGAGATGGAAAAGTGTTGGTGGAGAAACGTTCGTTTGAAAAACCTCATTGGTGAGGTGGCAAGGAGGTTGGGTTGAGATTTGTTGAGAATTAAAAACATACCGTGTAGAGAAAAAGAAGGGTGACACTTGCTTTAACGCTTTGTTTAAATGTAAAAAGATGGCTTTAATGAGATGTGATACTAATTACTATTATGGGGCCTTAGGAAAAAAAAAAAAAAAAAAACTATGACAGTTGCTTAAATATTTTTTTAGAATTTAAAAAGATAATTTTTATGGAGCCTTATTTTTTTGGAGCTTAAATGAAGGACTTTTCTTGTCCAATGGTCGAGCCGTCCCAGCCCTGCCCCTACATTGATTTGATTTAGATTTCTGCACTTCTGCCACGCTTTTGGGTTCTAACACTTTGCCTCGTGTGCGCGTCAACAATGAGTTTTTCCGTTGATTATATTTTGTTTCTTTTTTTTTTTTTCCTTTCTCCACGTCCTGCCTTGTCTTGGGACACGCGCCAAAAAAGTTCAATTTATTTTCTTTTCAAGTCAGGCCATAACATTTTCATCCGACATTCAATCGACGTGGGGGTTGATTCTGCGTATTCGTGCCAATGAGTACTACCAAATAAATACAACATATCAGCATTTCAAAGGTCAAAATTTTTTTGGACTCAAATCACACAGTAAGCGGTATATGAATCATATGTCAAATTCAATCTATTAGATTGAGTAAAATTAGTTTATGATACTTATTTACAGTAATTTTAATGTTTGGTTACTGCTTATCTTCTTGCATGATTTTCCTTTTAATTTAAATTTATCAATATTATGAATGGATCACAAAATAGAACCAGAATTTCTAAAAGTGAACCTGAAGTTCACCTATTCATGGACCAGTAATCCCAGAAATTGATATTCATAAATCAAAACCTGAAGTTTTTTTATTCAAAAGTCCGAATAAATTATACAGCCATGAAATTAAATATAAAAATTTAATAGAACTAGAAATCTGATCATTTGTTCAAACTAGAAGTTTTACTTCAAACCTAAAGTTTTGACAGAGCCTGCAGTTCTAATTTCATATATTATGAACCTGAAGTTCTAAATCAATCATGAAGGCTTGACAGATCCAGCAGTTCTGATCCTCAAAGTTGAGAACCTGATGTTCTAACTTTTCATTGAACGATTTTTTTTTTGTCATATTTAAATACATTCCTTAATTACTTCTGAAGTTAAGATTTCATTATTCTTTCTCCCATTTATTAATTATCTGCACACGGTTAACTTAATATATATTTCTTATTACAGTTCTTGCATGATGTCAAATCTGACTAAAATTGACTTTAAAGCACTCAACATAAATGGGGACAATTATTTATCTTGGCAATTGGATGCTAAATTCCACTTGCAATCCAAGAAACTAGGAGAAACCATAAAGGAAGGTGACAAGATGTCCCAAAAGGAAAAGGTGTTAGCCTTCCTACGCCATCACATACATGAAGACCTAAAAAATGAATACATTACTGAGGAAGACCCAACAGACCTATAGGTTTAAAGGATTCAGCTCCACGGAAAAAAAGAAATGGACAATCATTATCTTGTCCTCTCGAAGAGGCATGTAACCCTCCTGAAGAGGCTCCTCCCGAAGAGGCACGAAACGAAACGCTCTTGAAGAGGTTCCTCCTGAAGAGGCAAGTAACACTCCTGATCCCGTAGAGACAAGTAACGCTCTTAAAGAGGTTCCTCCTGAAGAGGCAAATAACGACTCTGAAGAGGTCCTTTCCAAAGAGGCACGAAACGCTCCTGAAGAGGTTCCTCCCGAAGAGGCAAGTAACGCTCATCAAAAAGCACATAACGCTCCTGAAAAGATTATAGTAAAGTCTGTTCTCTCTAGATTAATGAAAGTTCATGGTGAGACTTTGGAAACCCTTGAAGAGGTACCGGTACCGGTACCGGATAATAAAGAGATCTCTATACTTTACAATTATTAAAGATAAAGATGGAATATAAATGATGATGATGATGATTGTGACACAGAACCATATTTTATAAATTCCGGAAGGATTTTTTTTTGTGTAAAGCAAAGCCAATGAGTACATACTCAATCCAATTAAAACATTGGATTAGTATTAAACACATTGTATGATATTTGCATGGAACAACTGATTTGACAATATTTTATTCTTATGATTGTAGAGATTTTAATTTTGTAGGATATGCAAATTCAAGTTATCTCTCTGATCCTCATAAGGGTCGATCACAGACAGGTTATGTGTTTCTTAATGGTAATGCCGTCATTTCTTGGCGTTTTACTAAACAGACTTTGGTAGCTATTTCCTCCATCCACGCTGAAATTTTGGCTCTTTATGAAGCATATAGGGAATGTATATGGCTAAGATCTTTGATTCAGCATTTTCGTAGTTTTTATCAATTACCATCTATTGCAGGTATCCCAAATTTTTCTTAATGAAGATAATGAAGCATGCATAAAACAGATTTGAGAAGGTTTCATTAAAGGAGACAATACTAAGCATATAGCACCGAAGTTTTTCTTCACTCATGAATTTCAGAAGAACAATGAAACTAAAGTCAAGCAAGTTTGTTCGAGTAACAACTTGGCTAACCTATTTATCAAATCTTTGCCAAATTCAGTATTCCAGAAGTTTATATATGAGATTGGTATATGTAGAGTTTATCATCAAATTATGTAAATGATTGCTATCATCAAGAGGAGTGGTTTATCAGGGAGCATCCTGAAGTATGCTACCCAAGACATTTATGCATTGTACTCTTTTTCCTTTTTTAGGTTTTATCCTACTGGGTTTTCCTAGTTAAGGTTTTAACGAACCAAAATTATGCACGTCCAGCACTAGTTCAATGATCTTGAAGAATGTTATACTTTTTTTTCATTCGTTTTAGTTTTTTCCCACTGAGTTTTCCTTAGCAAGATTTTTTTAATAAAGCAACTGTCTTTAAATGGTGGTCATCCAAGGGGGAGTATTACGAGATATGGATATTGGGTGGATGCCCACTTAAGATGGGTTAAGGTTAGAATTAGGGTTCCTCTCTTATGAGGTTACTTTGCCTCTAAATAGGCTTCTCCCATTGTATTTGTACACACAGTTAATGAAATAATAGAAAGACTCTCTCTTCTCCCTCTAATCTTCTTTATCTTAGTCTCTCTCTTTTTCTAACGCAAATGAATAGCCAAAAATCTTGAAAATACCCCAAAATGGTAGTTACGGGACAATGTTTGTGACCATGGTTATTGTTACAGAAATGGGCCTTGGAAAAGTATTAATCCATGTGTTTTTGAACTTTGCATGGAAAGAGAACTACCTAGAAGTATCCCTCCAGGTTGATAGAAACAGGAGTATAATGGGCTTGGCCCAGCCAAAAAGTTTTCCAAGACCAGTCTGCCCAGTTATTTGGCCTATAGATCCTGACCTGTGCCTAAATATTAGATCTAGATCCAGCCGTTTTAAAAGAAGTATATGCCTCTTTGTGTTAATTGTGTTGTTCTACAGCTGACTTTTAAGCATTTAAAGGTCAAGGGCCTAGCCTATTTGACCATTGAGTAAGGATAATAGGTCCGGGACTGGAGCATGGGCCTAATACACGGACAGGCCCCTCTACTCCAAATCAAAACAAAGTCATGCTACTAGTGGATTGGCATTGGACCAATTTTGCTCCGATTAAGTAGGCTCGCCCTGATTTGCTCTTTTCAGTTTTTTGTATTTTATGATATGTTTACATGTAATCAATTTGAGTATTAACAACTCTAATTGGAGTGAAAAGTGACCCAATTCCAATAATGGATGTATAAGGCTGGAGCCGCTGGACTTTTTTTATTTAGATAACCCAACCACCAAGAGATCCCGCACAAGTGGGAAGAGATGGCTTACCCAGAGTTCAAACCTTGAATAGTCAAGTGAGAACTGCCGCCCACTTACCGATAAGATAATTGGCCGTTCTCAGAGCCGCTGGACTTTAATAGATTTCTTAGGTGAGATATACATGATTTTCACCTTCAAGTCATGAAAACATCAAGGATTTTAATCCCATGAAGGAAACACGAATGCACCTCATATATTTTATCCAACGAATGAAAATGTGTGGATAATCATGACCTGTGGATGTTAATCCTGTGAAACCTTTTCATAATATGTGGGTTAAGGTGGGGCCCAATGTAGTTTCATCCTCAAATTTCCTCCGAATAGAATTAATAAAACTCTCATTGTTCATGTTGATTAGTGATGGTAATTAGGTAAGTAGATTAGATGGGGTTTGAACCAAATTAGGTAGTTTGAGGACCTTTTGGTGGTTTTGGATTTAATGCGGAACCAGGTTCATTGGGTAGAGCTTTCCTACCCGAACAACTTCCGTGTTTTGGTCGAACCTATTTAAGCCTATTTAGACTCATTTATGATTCAAAAAGCCCTAAACTCAAGTCATAGGTAGGTCAAGAGCAATCGATCCGCCCCCAACTAACAAACCCACCCGTTACAAGAGCAGGTTGGGGGCGGCCCACCCACTTAACACGCCCCATTGCCATCCCTAGTTCTACCGGGTCAAATAAGGTAGGCTTTTTCCACGGTCTCATAGCTGACATTTATTGTCACTAGTTCTTACAATGTGTTTATATTGAAATGAGAGAGAAATGCAAATCAGTTTTATTTAAATAGGGGAATGATGCACCTCAAAGAGAAGGGTTTTATCCCCTTCAAAGGATAGATGTGTAACTTCAAAAGTCAGTTGGCATTAATATATAACTAGCAACAAAGACCTATGATAATCTCGGGCCCTAAATATTACACATAAGCTCAGTCTGCACAAATAGAAAACATATAAGTAGTCAACTTCAAATTGTGATCTCCTTTGATTAGTTTTTGGAAAGAAATGAAAATTATTTAGAATTCATTGCAAAGTTTACTAAATAAAAATAAAAAAATAATTTAAAATTTGATAATATCGATTTTTTTTTACCTTTTGAAGAAAATGAAAAGGCATAGGATATTATACTAATAAAAGAAAAGGCTGCAATTTAACAAAATAAAAATTAGATTTAAAAAACAAATAAATCTACTCATAGAATAAGTAAATATAATGACCATGAGTAGGCCTATCAATGGGATGGGCCGCCGGGCCTGGGTTGGAGTTGTCCAATCCCGGCCCTAAATTGAACAGGCCTACGTCAAATCTCGTCCCATGTGGGCTCGGGCTTCCAATGATCTTGAACATAAGCTAAATATTCTCTAATTATTCATATACTGTCAGCAAACATCCGGTGTAAAACGGACTTTCAAACCTCTTCTCTTTTTTTTTCCGGGTTTGGGACCGGCAATGCAATGCAACATGCAACATGACGGAGTTAAAAACATGCACTTAACATGCGCGCTGACAAAGACTTTTATCTATTTAGTATGATTGTCGTAAAAAAAAAATATATAAAACATATCCCTGGAACAACATCTCACGAGACAAAAACTCTGAAACATAAATGATGATGTGATTAGCAAAATCGTATGCATTATTAGTTAAACGCATTAAACACTTAATCGATGCGGTTTGAGTATATGAACATAGCCACTTGGAGGGAGTTGTCATAACTATTTTTATGGGTCCCGAGTTTGCTTGATTGCATGGGTATACAACTACAAGGCCTATAGATGGTCTCTTTGGTTGTTTGAGCTCTTCTTTTGCTCTTTTCTACTACCTCTTTTCTTCTTTTATATAGTGCAAGTTTAGTGAGTCATGAGAGTAAAATAGATGTGTTGATTGAAGTTGAGGACAGTTAACTTCAATTAAAATATCATTTGCATGAATAAAAGTAAAACTGGTCTCCTTTAGACAAGATTTTAAAAGAAAAATGAAAGGCAGTTTTCAATAGAACCAATAGCCACCAGGAATAGATCATGTAAATCTATAATTATAAGATTGAAGTTAAGGACAAAGATTGAGACTAATGCTCTCTCCATTCGCAGTCTCATTTTTACTGGGCTTTCAAATAATTGTTGAATCCCAGCCCGTTGGGCTCAATTTAAGAAAAAAAAAAAAAAAAAACCCCTATGTTTTTGGGCTTCGGCCGTTTGGAGGTTTTTTTTTTTTTTGGCTATTGGAGAATTCCCAATCCTTTGGGCTGGATTAATCCCTCCGGCCCAGAGGACCGTTTGGAGGTTGTTGACATAGAAGGGTATACATGAATGTGACTCACCAATCACATATGGTGGATTTTACCTGATCAACATTTTTCAAAGAATATGGGTACCTATAGCTTCTTGCTGAGGACGGCGGTATCAATTAGTCAGGCATGCTTGTAATCAGATGATGGTTGTATGGAAAGCGAACATGGAGGAAAATAAAAGTTTGAATCCTGGTCCCTAACTTGGAAGCTACGGCAAACAAGTTGAAAAATAATGTTGCAAACCAGAGCATGGTAGAGAAGACATCTATTTTGTACCCGAGTCCTGCTATCGGTCCGGAACCCGGGACCGATAGACTTTTCGTTTGTACCCTCTCTCTGCAGGACTGGCAATTGGGATAGCAAATGCATGTGAGAAGACATGTTAGTGAAAGGGATCATCTGAAAATGAGACCAATCAGATTATTCATTTTTACCAAGGAAACGTAGCTGTTTCACGACAAAAGATGGAATGTAGCCTACCCATCCATCGAGTTTTGAGTCTGATGTTGATTGATTCTTTTAGGGAGAATTTCAAAAACATACTTAAGTTTCGACCTTATCTCAAAAAAGGACGAAAGTTTCAAAATTTTTCAAATTAGTCCCTAAGTTTTTAAAGAAGTTTTCAATTAAAGACATTCATCTATTTAAAGTTATTTTTGGCAACTTTTTTCCTTATTTTTTTTAAATACCCAAATTACCCTTCATTGTTAGAAAACTCTCATTCACTTCCTCTATATTCTCCTCGTTTTCCTCGCCGGTGTTCTCACAGTAATCAAAGAAAACCAGTTTTTCTACAGCGATTGGCTGCATGTAGTGGCTGCCGAAACCATGTCCGGATGTTTTTAAATGAAAGGTAATTTGGGTATTTTTAAAATACTGAGGGAAAAGGACACAAAAAAATACCTTTAAATCGCCGGATGTCTTTAATTGAAAATTTACTGGAAAGCTTAGGGACTAATTTGAAAAGTTTCAAAACTTGTGTCATTTTTTGAAATAAGGCAAAAACTTAAGGTCATATTTGAAAATTTCCCATTCTTTTATTATCCATTATGGGGTCATCAGATCTCTGCATGGACCATCAAGAGTAATCAAATCAAGGTTGTAAAGCAGAACTGACCACCCACAAAACTGATTATGCTTACATGAGTTAGGATTCTCTGGGGTGACCACAGCAGGGCCATGGGTTGTCCAGTTAGAAAAAAAAAAAAAAAAAAAAAAAAAAAAAAAAAAAAAAAAAAAAAAAAGCGTTGTGTGCCATGCCTGTGGGACCCATCAAACCTCATCAGAAAAAGTGCAGCCCACAGGTTAGACACTAAAAATGTAAAAACTAATTCAATTATAGTAATGAATGATTATTATACGAGGGGATTTTCTGTTTTAACTGTCCATTTCATAGCCTTAAGTATCCCTGCGAGGAGTTTTGGAGGTTTGCCATGTAGATAACTTTCTTGACATGATGGAGTTAAATGGCCTCACAAACACCCATGGCCCGGTTCATGATCATTATTTTCTTGTTTTCTCTCCATGATGTTTCAATTCAAATAATAATAATAAAAAATCCTTTGCTAAAACGTAATCTTTCTTGCTCAATCAAAACTTGTAAAAGAGAGGAACTAAAATTTGCAGTAGGAATAACAATCTTTACAAATGATTTAGATCTTTGTTAATAAATAAAATCTAACTCTAAAAAGGTAAAGTCAAAATATAAAATATATGATGATAAAACTTTGTGCATGATTTCAATGCTACTTAGTAAATAAATTACTTAAACAACAGAACTGCACTTATGTCATTGTAATGTTCATGTTTTCAGTTGATTTTCTTTCATTAATTATTTGATTTAAGATGGCTCCTTCAATAATATGAGTTATTACATTATTTGTGTGTCATGACATTGTGGATGCTCATTTAATATCCTTTAAAACTATAGCATTAAATTTTGACAACTTGGTTCTCTATTTAAAAATAATAATAATTTATCTTCCTTATTCTTATATAGATTTCTCATTTTTTTAACTTTTATTATCTCATAACATTAGAATTTAACTTCTTAATTACTTTTAATGAATCATCTCTCTCTCTCTTTTTTTTTTATAACTTTTATCAATAGTTTTATTTCTTACCCTTTCCTCTTCTTTTATCTTAGAATTCATAAACCATTACTACTTGTTTGTCATTTAGATATGAACATTTTTGTGGAAGACCAGTATTTTTTTTTTGGAAAATAAGTAAGTTTTTTGTGGAAGATTAGTAAGCTTTTTTTGGAAGATAAGTAAGTATTTTTTGGAAGATAAGTAAGTTATTTTTGGAAGACAAGTAAGGTCTTTTTTTTTTTTTGGAAGATAAGGAGTTTTTTTTATGGAAGATAATTAAGTTATATGACCTTTATCAAATTTTTTTATTTCTCATTACTAATTAATAAAAAAAAAAAATCCTTCAAAATTACTTATATTTTGTGAAGATGGGAGGCGTTAAAGGAAAACAGCTAACAAGAGTTCCAAACCCTAGTGGGAACTTGCACAGATATTAGCTGCAACCCCTTTGAAAATTATGTGTCGGTTTGGTAGGTTAATTTATTGTGTTTTAATGACCACCCTCTCTGAGACTTGTTTTTCTTCCTTAGTTTTTGACTTTTGTGGGCCTCTACGTTGGACGGGGACTTTGCTTCTGACCACTATCTGAAAACTTTTCTCTTCCTGTGCCTATACAAAACCAAAGCCAAGCATTCATGTGGACCATAAAGATTTCTAGGGGAACGAGTACTGCGAATTGTTAAACGCCAACAAGAAAGAATCAACGTTCTCAGTAATAGGCCTTCTTCACAAAAGTTTGAGACTCGAGTACTCCACAAAAATTCCTTGTCATGGCATGGAAGAGATGCCACCATCCTCACCTCTCCTTGCACGTGACCAAGGCACGGGCAGGCCAAAACTGATAAAAGGGCACTATTCTCCTTGTGATCTCATCCCTATATCCAAGCTCTCTTCTTCCTCACTTTCCTCAAGCAAATAAATGCTTAGATCTTCTTCTTCTTTTTCTTCTTCTTCTCATCTCATGAGTAACCCAACATACCAATCTCCTGTTTTCATCAGACTGTTGGTTTGGTTAAGCTTCTTCATCTACAGTTCTCTTGCGGACTCCTATGGTTAGTTACACTAGCACCCTTTTCTATTTTTCTATAACCCCATTATTCTCTCTCTTATATGTGGCATGTGTTTTTCTTTTCCCTTTTCTTTTAGAGGGGCCTTTGTATGATTCTACAGCCTACACGGAGGTACATTTCTGCCCAATGTCCTAGAAATCAGTGCTGTGTACCATATTTCAACGAATCCCATCTTCTTAGGCTTTACTCAAGAAAAATCTTGAGTGAAAGTAGTGGAACTCCTCACTAGCAACTGTATATTGAAATCCGAACCACACAAACCATATGCCCTCTAGATGTATACTGTATCTTCAAATTTTATATTAATCTGAGTTATGACCGGCCGTTGAATTGATTGTTTAATGAAAAATATGATAACAGCTATGTGCGTTAGACTGTTAGACTGTCCTGCTTATGTGGCATTCAATACAATGGTGGAACAAATTCAGATTGCCGTAAATTTTGTTGATACCCCCGTGTACCTAGAGGGTGTTTAATTTGAATAGTTCTATCCTAAATAAGTCTGCATACTATGGAGTTACACTCCTTTTAACTCTTGATTTCTCTATGTTGAAGCCTTTACACTCTTTTAACTCATAATTTCTCTGGATTGAAGCATGAGAGAATGGGATTTCTATTTCAAGCGGTTTTTTAACGTAAGTGTTGCTGCAGTGTAAGGAGTACCCAGAGGCACCTCTTTATAATGGGGGAGTCTTCAATGGATCGAGTCAGAAAATTGAGAATGGCTTTGTTGATCCCACAGTGATCAGGGTGTACTCGCCGGCCTATGTGTTGAACGTGACCAAAGACAGCAAATACAGCTTCTCTTGTGAGTTTTTGTTTGTCTTTAGCTCTTTTATTTGGATACTCGGAAGACTCATTCAAACCCAAGAAAAGTTGCAGGTGATTGATTAGGACCGTTCAAATGGTGGGTCACATCATAGACCATGGAAAAGAGTTTCTGTTCCTGCTCTGGTATTCTAAAATCCCAAACATTCTCAAGGAGTACACTTAAATCTAACCATTGAATATTTAAAGTTTTTTTTTTTAACAATGGTTATGATTGTCTTTTACTGTTTATCGTTGTGTGCCCACTTACTGAATGGTTCTTACTCTCACCTGTCAGCTGCAGAGTTTTTCCTGTTGTATGGTTTGGTTTTTCTTCGTTTTAGACAAAGTTTCTTCAAGCCCTTTGAAGCTTTTATTTTTTCCTCCTCATAGTAGGCACCTATAATGGGGACTGTAATCAACATTAGATTATCATAATTAGTTTGTCCTATGACCATGGTAATAGGAGAACCCAAAACTAAGGCCCTGCTGATTGATTCATTTAATTCCATCATACGATGTCCTGTTTAAAACTTAATCAAAGGTAGATGGTAGATGAATAAAGTTTGGATTTTTTACATTTTTATATATATGAGAAATATTCATGTGCTTCCATCTCTCACCATGTTATGGTAAGGGACAATATAGTAAAGTTGACTTTATAATACATCCGAACTATCCACACACATGGAACTCCTTTTATACTAGACCCATTGAATTTTCACCTATCCAAATGGATTGGAGGACATTATAGTAGGATTGACTTTACAACACATCCGAACTATCCACACACATGGAGCCCCCTTAAGTACACTAGACCCATTGAATTTTCACCTATCCAAATGGATTGGACCGTTGGATTAATGGTCAATTTTTTTCCTTTAATATGAAGTCATTAAATTTGTAGGCCACAGATGAAGGGGTTAGGGGCATGAGATTAATCCCAAATTTGATATATGGTTTCATCCCAGGTGTCTCTTTTCTTCTCCCACAAGTCCCATGATTAGTGGGTCTCTATGTGGGCCCCATTAAATTTGTCCCTCAGCATACGGTGAGGGAAGGATATACATAAATATCCCCATATATGGGCAATAGTATAGGCACAAATTCACATACGGTGAAACTAAAATAGAGGCATGGCATGGGCCATGGGCGTGGGATGGATACAAAGGTGGGTTGCATGACTTACAGAAGTCCGTGATAAAATCTGTCAGAAGGTCGCCAGCTACGGCTGTTTAGTGACATTGCCGAAGCCCCACCACAAAACCTTTTCTTTCTTTCTCATTTGATCTCCTGATCATGTCCCCTCCTGGTGGAAAACGGCGTTTGTTAAAGAAATTTCTGATATAGATCTTTCATATGTGTTGGTCAGTTGTTGTGTGTAGAGTATCTGGAATTTCCTGTGTGAGTAATAGAACTTCAGAATTAATCATTTGAAATGTCAATTTCCTCCTCTTAAAACTTTCAAGATTTTAGCTTTATGAATACTACAAGGGCATGTTTGTTTGGATGGAACATATGGGATGGGGATTCATTTCTCATCGGTGGTTGAAAACGAAGAATCAAAGGTGAAAATCAAGACCATAAAAAAAAACCTTCTCTTTTAAAGAAGATAGAATAGAGAAAAGTTGATGACTAGTCTATGTAGCTACTTTATGTCATTTACTGTTCACCGCATATCACCAACCTCTTTAATAATTATTAGGTAGAACTCATTGACCATAAATTCATATGTATTGATTTCCTATCTAATCCAGTCCAAGCAAACCAGCCCTAAAATATAAGGGAAGAGTTGAGTAACCTCATTTGAAGAATTTAGAATTCTCTCCGGAGTTCTCCTGGGGTATGCTTCAAAAGAATTCCTAATTGGAATTTGTGATGTTAGAAATTCAAGTAATTTCATGGCAAAGGATGGTGTTACATTGTCTCACGCATCGCTTGAGAGAAAATCTCCATCCATTAAAGACTTTCAACATTGATATGCTTTCCATGAAAAAGACAGAGCGGTTGGAGAAGTCTATTATTCATGAAATCTGCATAAGATTCAATGGTTTTTTTGGGGTAAATTCATGATATATCAATGTTGGGAACCATAGATAACCCTTTCTCTAAAAAGCATTGTTGCAAATATTCTTATCTGAGGAATTCCTGTTGCCATATGACATCGAGAAGTTTTCATAACTTAGTTATTTATTAAGATAATATCAGAAAAATATTGTGGAAAGTCATATATTTAAAAAAAAAAAAAAAAAAGTACTCATGGGTTTCATGGGTAGACCATAATTGCATTATTTTGCATTTAAAGTGCTTCAGTACATCACGTTTCCATTTGAATTATAAATCATGATATATAAATAGACCATAAAAGGCATTTAGGCATTGCATTGATAGCATTCATGCTTGGCATTGCTTATCATTTAATGTTTTCTTTTGGAAGGTCAATAGGCTATTACTAGACAGAACAATCAATGCATAATTGGCTCCTACTAGCACTCTATCTAGGTCAGAAATAAAAAAATAGTTAGGAGCCATTACTAAAGTCTAAATTTTAACTACCAAGTTTTCATAACAATTGATGATGGCGTTGCTCGGTGGGTGTGCCATTCTTTCCACGCGTGTGGACTTCTCTTTTCACGTATGTGGGCTATCCTTTCCTTTTTATGGGCTTCCTTTTTCTACTTGTGTGGGATCTGGGTTCTAGCTCAAAAAAAAAAAAAAAAAAAAAAAAAAGGTGGTCAGAGTCATGTTCTTATTTTCATTAGTCTCAAGCATATAATTACAATACTCAGCAGGGTTCTCATAAAAATCATATAGATGATATATTTCTCTCTCATTTATTAGAGAGGAGGAAGTGAGAAATAAAATAAATGAAGGCAGAAGAGTGGTATGGAATAATAACTTTCATCTAGGATTATCTTAACTTTAGACACAAGATAATTGAAGATTCATGGAATTTTTCATTCTTAACAATCATTCAAAGAGCACATTTACTCCTCTCTACAGACTGTATAGGCTGCATTTAACCTCATTACAGACTGTATAGGTAAAGTATACTTTCTCTTACCATTGAATCAGAGGTGGTGATCTTCTTTTACTGAGAAAAATCCTGACCACTGATGAGATGGTTAAAATAATCGACAAAAAGATCTGTGGACAGGCTTCATCAGTATAGCATAGAAGCATATTTTTTTAATCTTCGATTCATAATGCCCATGACCCAGAAAAGGATACTTAGCTAGCCTTTATTTTTTAGCCATTTATGTATTTGTAAAAGTGAATATTCTTTTTGGTATCCCAACTCTAGGGGGTTGGGGACTGCCCCTCTAATAGACCTCAGGTGAGGTGAGAAAACGTGAATATTCATAAATGACTATTAAATATCACATATGTAATGGGAAATTTTTTTTCTCATTAAAGGAGAAAATTAATTCATTTTCCATTAAACCTGAGATATGGATATTTACCCCTTCTAAAATTGATAAATGCATTTTTTATAACTTTTAGAAATTCAATTCCATGACACAAATAGGTCCTAAAATTGGGTGGAAATGGGATAGTTACTTAGAACCCTCTAACCTATGGTTGATTAAAAAAACAAAACAAAACTGTGACTTACAACAAGTGACTCAGTTTATCCAAATGCATAAACCCTCATTTATGTGTAAACAGAATTATCTAAGCTTGAGTTTGAATATCCAACAGGCCCTTTCGAAGATTTCGCATCTGAATGGGACACCTAGGACCCAGCTCTTTGCCCTTATTGTTTGGTCCTTACCTAGGCCGGACCTCTTGGAGTGGAGTGGGTTGGATCAGGCGTATGCCTATTGGAGAGCTTGAGAGTCCTCATTGTTTGATCCCTTTAAGACTTGTGCAGGAATCGGGTTTGGGGCAAACGTCAACCCGGCCCAAAGTTTGTGTCAACCCAAATCCAACCTCAATCTGTCTGGACTCGGCCCGAACTCCACCTGAACTAGATAACAACCCTAGTTTATTACAAGCTTAAACTATATCTAATCCAAACTCAATTGAATTTCAGATTGTGTATGGATTCAGGTTTGAGCCCAGCCCGAAACAAAAAAAAAAAAAAAAATGCCCAATCTAAAATCTGGGTTTTGGTCTCATTAGAGCAAGTTAGGTTGGGCCCAGCCCATGCCACATGACTGACTCAATTGAAAATTTGTAATTGGCAAGAGCTTGTTGCTTTTCTATTGTACTGAGTTTTTCTTGTTCATCAGGTTGGGTCAAAATTGGAGGTGTGGACTCTGCTCTCATAAGAGCAAAATTATCTACAGATAATTCGACATCTGAATGTATAGGTTCTGTATTGGCGAAAAGCGGATGCTGGTCTTTTCTCAAAGGTGGATTTGTTCCATATTCATCAGAGTCCGCTGTTCTCTTCTTTCAGGCACTTCCATCAATCCTGACTTGAATTTAAACCTTATTTTCAGATGATCAGATGGTTCTAACAACTCAATTCTTAATGGTCTTGCAGTATTCTGGAGATGGCATGATTGAAATCTTCGTTAGGAGTGTCTCTTTACAACCATTTACCAACAAACAATGGAGAATGCAACAGGAAGATAGAATCAGAACTGTAATACATCATACTAAGAGAAAGAAAGAAAATCTGTTTTACTGATTACTTTAATTTAAAGTCCCTAGAGACTTCATAGGCTATAAATCTAAGGGGGACTTCAAGACTCAATGGCGATGGAACTTGGGCACATTTCTTTTGACATTTCTATAGGCGGTGGGATCGTGTTGCCCCACTTTCTATCTAAAAAAAAAAAAAAAGGTTCATTACCCAGTGCGTTTTCCACCGAAGCAAGGTGCTAGGAGGGTCTAGACTGGAGACAGACCTAACCTTATTCACCTGTCTCGAATATGGATGTTTTTACACTGAGTCATTTCATTCTTTTAGTTTTGTGAACTAATTCGATCTCTAACAAGATCTAACAAGCCATTTTCCTTGCAGAACAGAGAGCGCACAGTAAATGTGCATGTGGTCGACTCAAACGGACGGCGGGTTCAGGGAGCGTCAGTCACTATTGAGCAAATCTCCAAAGACTTCCCATTTGGTTCAGCAATAGCCAAAACAATTCTAGGAAATGTACCTTATCAGGTCAACTAAATTGCCTATTTAAATTTCAACCTCTTTTGTTTTCCTTTTCTTCTATGATAAATTGATCTACATAGAGAAATGATGCTTTCATTTCTCAGCCAACACTAGCATAGGTGGACTTGTTCACGAGAATGCCAAACACAGAATTTCCTTCATGAAGTGGATTGAGGCACAGAACTAATGGTCATTGCATTAAACCTACTGCAGAACTATTTTGTCAAGCGATTCAACGCTGCGGTGTTTGAAAATGAGCTCAAATGGTATGCGACAGAACCTGAGCAAGGCAAGCTTAATTACAGTCTGGCAGACCAGCTAATGAGCTTTGTTAGGGGTAACAAAATCACCGTTAGGGGTCACAATATCTTCTGGGAGGCCCCAGTTTATACACCAGCATGGGTTCGCAATCTCACGAGTGCTGAGCTACACAAAGCTGTTGAATCACGAATACAAAGTCTAATGAATAGATACAAGGAAGAATTCATACACTGGGATGTGAGCAATGAGATGCTTCATTTTGATTTCTATGAAAGTAGGCTCGGCCCCAACGCTACCTTGCACTTTTATAAGGTTGCCCAACATGAAGATCCACATGCTACGTTGTTCATGAATGATTTTAATGTCATCGAAACATGCGATGACGTGAATTCAACTGTTGATACATATATTTCAAGGCTTGAAGACCTTAAGAGAGGTGGTGCAAAGATGGAAGGAATTGGCTTGGAGGGGCACTTCTCTAAGCCAAATATTCCTTTGATGAGAGCCATCTTGGACAAATTGGGGACGTTGGGTTTTCCCATTTGGTTAACAGAAATCGACATTAGCAATAAATTCGATCATCACACACAGGTATACTATTTGTTTTTGTTACTGGTTTATCTCCTTATTCATTGATACATGCTTGAACTGCTTTATCTTCAACAACCTAAAAGCATAATAAATTGGATAAAAATAGAGAAATTTTCCAACTCTACTTAAATTAACAGCTTCTAATCACCTCAAAAAGTAGTATAATGTATAAGAAATCAGATAGAAATAAACACTAGAAACAATGTATCATCAAACAGGCTTGGTTATTTTTTCCAAAATTGGAAGAAAACCTCATACAGATTTTAAGTTTATAAGACAAGCTTTGCCAAAAAAAAAAAGTTTATAAAACAAGATCATCACAAAACAAAGTCATAATTTCTTAGACTATATCAGTCGTGGTTATTTGGTTTTTGTTTATATTGATATAGCCTTGCTATCGTTTTTGTCTATATTGATATAGCCTTTTCTTCCTTGGCGCAGGCTGTTTATCTTGAAGAGGTTTTGAGAGAAGGGTTCTCCCATCCTTCAGTGAAAGGAATAATGTTGTGGACCGCACTACATTCTTATGGGTGTTATGAGATGTGTCTTACAGATTACAATCTTAACAATCTCCCTGCAGGGACCATTGTTGACAATCTTCTGCAAGAATGGGAGACTAGAGTTGTAAATGGCCAAACTGATGATCATGGCTCATATATCTTTGATGGATTCTTAGGAGAATATAATGTGTCTGTAAAGTATGGAAATGAATCTGTTCGCACAACTTTATCTCTTTGTCAAAGTGATGAAACTAAGGAATTTTACATTCATCTGTAAGCAATCAAATTTGATTGTTGATTGAGAAAATAAAGTGTATAATGTAGTTGCATTGCATTTGAGCTAGTGCTCTAATAAAAAATTGTATTAAAACCTGGTAACTCCATAGAAAACTGTCCTCCTGTCTAAGGTTGTCGATTTTCATATGTTTGGTGTGGCATGGTTTCTTAGGGAAAAGTTGTAAAAAGCATTTAGTTTTTCATGATGCCAAGAAGAACCTTTTTCTAAGGGGCAGGGGTGATTGAGAATACACATTAGGAAAGTTCTGATCATTAGTTGTATTAGAATAATATCATTAATATTGTGATTAGTGTGATTACATTATATCGAGAGATAATCTCACATTAACACTACAATTAGTGTAACTAAATTAGATTGAGAGATAATCTAGGCCCAAGGGAAGGGGTAGGCCAAAGAGACGTGGATGGAGGTAGTAAAATTATATATGAATAGGTGTAACTTTTATGTGAGGATTTGGCTAAAGATGGATTGGAATTGAGAAACAAAATTCGTGTAGACGACCCCAACATAGTTGGGAGAGGGCTTTGACGATGATGGGATAATTTTCAATTATCTCCATGTTAATCCAAGCCTCATGATGTTGTTATTTCTTATATTGTCTTACGCACCAAAATCCGGTTGCCTCGAATGCACCTTGATTTTTATGGAGTGAACTCATAAGTTATACACACATAACCTATGACAGTTTAGAGCATAAACTCATAAGTTCAATAATTAATTGAGCACTGTTAGATCCTAAATAAAACCAAATCATTGAAATAAAGTTTTAGTATTACGACACTCCAAATTTAAAAGGTCAAACAAAATGAACTGCGAAGAGTTTATCAACTAAGTTCTCCACGTCTCTACCTTCTCTCTAACTTCATAACTTAATTATTTCTGTGTCCCACCTTCCTCATTCTTAGCAGTCCATTGCACGAACCTATTCTTCATCATCATCTGAAAATATTTGTTATGAGCTACAGCCAAGTAAGTGAATTATCAAATTCAATACAGATAACAAATAGGATAAGGATTCTTGTGCATGCAATTGTATTTCAGAATCATGTATCTAAGATATTTAACGGCATTTGTTAGTCAGGATCATCAAAACATATTTTCAATGGTTGATATCGATCGACCAATATGGTCAACCTGGGTGTTGATCGCTATTGTCATTACAATGTGTACATTCAAATCTATCAAATTACAGATTCTTCTGGCGGGATTGAGCCTAAAATGATCCAATTAAAATAATAGTTTTTTCAATGGTTCATTTCACCTGATTTGGTCAAATTGGGCATTGATCAATGAATCAGGTTGATGAGTTTTCACTTTGATCTTTATAGATCAACTATGGTTTAGGTCAGATCAATTTAAGAATCATCAAGTTAGTCAATCTTACACAACCTTAAAGTGTCTGTATACACACTCAAGCACGTACAAACAGCGCATTGTGGGGCCCACATGCTGCCCCACCTTGGGATGGGGCCTGGGGGGATTTGGAGATTCTCGTAATTAATACAAAATTTTCAGTAAAATGTGGGACCATACCACCTTAGGTATGATTCCCCTTAATTTCTAGAATTATATCTTAGGCCTCAAGTCTTTTTTTTTTTTTTTTTTTTTTTTGAAAAAGAATACAAATCAATATTAGTTTGTATGCTTATGGAAGGAATCACGACAGATCTGATCTGGTGGGTGCTCTGAGAACTCAAAATCATTGACCGACATTACAAACAAGTGGTTAGTGCACCAAAGACATATGGACTAAGAGATCGAATGGTTGTATTTAATGCAACCCGTTCGAATGCTCTATTATTGAAATGAACATATGATTGATGGAGGGTGATAGATACAGATTAGTATAAGTTGTGATTATTAGTAATGTTAGGATATTATCATTGATTATGATTACATTACAATGATCGAGAGACAATCTCATATAAATATTGTGATCAAATTAGGTTGAGAGTCAATTTACATATGAAGAAGAAAGTGACCCACATTGGAGTTCGATGGTTCAATACTCAAAACACCAACTATGTTGGGGATCTTCACATAATGTTGCATCTAGAAGCAAATCTCTCTTGGACTCTCCCATCCAAAGGATTCTCAAAATTTTAGAATTCAAGATAAGTTTTTCCTCCCTCCTGTCATCTGTCAAATTTTGGTAGAGAGGATTTGGCTGTCTAGCTTTTTTAAATTCCACCAACATGAGTACTTCGGATTCTTGCTATCTAATGCTCTTACCAAAAAAAATAATAAAAAGAGCTCCAAGTCCAACCATGCAAAATGAAGGTTAACCATGCATAACCCTCAAATCATATGTATTCCTCTCCACACAGATCAAACGGTTTTTTTTTTTTTTTTTTTTTGCCCCCTCCAAATAGACACTTGGGGTTATCAGAATATGAATCCGAATAACTTTTTTGGGGATCCGAATGCTTTACCCATCATATGCTAACAGAAGGCTTGTCTCTCATTATTGTAATGAGATTAATGCCATTACGGTGCACTCCATAAACATGTTTCTTAATTATCAATAAATAAGATATAGTTATATCTTTCTTCAAATTAAAGGAAAAGTCTGCTTCAGCAGGCATCACTTGAAAGTCCCCAAAAAGATTGTTATTCCGCACGAGTAAGTATCTTGGATTCCAAAGAAGAAGAAACTAGTAAGAGGATTTTAAGTGTAAAAGCCCTATAGGACCCTATACTATTTATGAGGTCCCAGAATCATCGTAAGGATGGGAAGGGTCCTTTGGGTGCGTTTTTATCTTTTTTTGGTCATTTAGCAATATGGTAGAAATAGACCATTCTGTGACAGTTCCTCTCGATTTGCAAAACCCAAATAAAAACTGAAATTTTCTCTCTTAGTTGCTGGTACTACTCTAGAGCGATGGATGCAGCCAGGATTGTGAAAGAGAGCATGAGATGGAAGGAGTGAGGTGCATAGGTGAAAACATTGAGGAAATGAGTGAGGCTGCAAAGGACGATGAAGGCGCCGAATTGGAGGAAGATCCATCGAAAGGGGAAGATGGAGGAGCAGGAGATGAAGTAGAAGAGCTTGAGAGAGATGGAGAAGTAGGTGAGGGAGATGACGAAGTCGCTCGATTTCTGGCAATATTGGAGGATGTTGTTGAAGGTCCAGAGGGTTTGGGTTTCTTCATCTGTGCATACCCAACGAGGGAAGGAGAAGGTTGAAGACAACATGTTCAATAAAATGCCATTGAGAGAAAGGGAGGATAGGGAGAAGAAAAGAGAGAGGGGGAGAGATTCAATGAATCCAAATAAGTAAAGGAGAGAGGGTGAAAATGGAAACTAGGAATTCGATTTGTTTAACACGACCTAAGGGAGTGAGAGGAGGTGAGGGCGGAGGATATGCAGGTAAACCTGCATATTCGTTTTTGTTTTTGTTTTCGTTTTCCGCGATATGCTTGATATCGACCATTCTGTTGTGTTCAGCAAATAAGACAGTTTACATATTGAATAAAACCTTACTGACAGAATGGTCGATATCGACTATATTGCTAAATGACGAAAAAAAGAGAGACAAAAGTGCACCAAGAGCTCCCCTCCCGTCTATATGGTAATTCTAGAACCTCATCAGTCGTATGGGTCCTATGGGTCTTTTACCCGTAAAATCCTCAACTAATAATAAAGGACTATAAAAGAGAAACAAACCTTATTAGATGGTATTGAATAATCTACAACAACCGCATTCCATCCACCACCTTTTTACTTGTACCACCTTGAATTTGATATTTCACATCAAATCTGTACCTAATTATTGATCACTAGATCAATGGTCCATCCTCACAAATTGATAGATCTGATTGTAAGGAACACATAATATCAACAAATCTCATCAATCTAGGTGTTGACTTCTGTTGTTAATACAATAGATGCATTCTGATCGGGCTAGATAGGGCCTAAAATGCTTCGATTTCAATAATAAGTTATTAACGATTAATTTCGCCTGATCTGGTCAAATTGATTCATAGCCCCAAACAGATGGGAGGCTGCAACACAGTGGCACCAGTTATACATATAATTCATAAGAAAATGCTTGATACATGTAATTATAGGACAATGCTAAATTATGCTCTACATTTTCTTGCCTTCAGATCATGATGCTTAGAATTCTGATGTGATTTATGGTGATGAAGGATGGAAACAGATGGATCTTGATAGCTTTTCTGCTGGTGGGCACCTTGAGTTTAGCTCTGAAATCAATCATAAGAAACTGGAGAAAGATTGAATGCTGTTTGCTAAGTGAATGTTCTCATGGTTTCACAGGTCTTCATTCATTCCTCCTTGTGCATGGAAATTTGCACTTCTTGTGTACCAATTTGGCCTCATTTTATTGTTTTTGTTTCATTTCTAAAGGTTTTACAAATGTCTTTCTCTTACAACTTAAAACATTCATACTAACTTGTATCTAATGCTTAATAAAGCTCACAGTTGACCATTTTGGTATTTTCATACTGCTTTCCCTCTCCATGATTAGGTGCATTTTCTCTGTATTCACTGAACCAGATAGTATATCATGATAAGATTATCGCAAACAATCTTCATGGATTCTTTATTCTTCATTTGTTGCTCTTTCTGGTTCTCATGCACAATCATATGAAAGGTTCAATTGTATGTTGTGTTGGAACCCTTTGTAAAATGCTCTATATGATCGTTTGGTTTCCCATTTTAAAGATAGGGGAAAATCTAAGATTGATATTATAGACATCCAATTTAATGGGTTTCTTACCCATGTTTAAAGGAGGAAACTAGATAGTCATTGTAGTATTATGTCTCCTTGAAAGGAAACTGAAAAAACTCTATAAAATGGGGCCTTCGTCTTTTTATCCGATGGGTGCCTTTAATTCAGGGTCCTGGTTTTTTTTTTATGCCCCCCGTCTCTTTGACAATCAGATTGGGACAAAGAATTGGACAATCTGGTCTCTTCATCCTTGACCAAAGAATTGCATCCAGTCCACTCAGATCTCTGTCACTCAATGGCTCAAGGCAAGATTTACAGTTTTTTTCTGCTTTCTACATTTGTTTTGCAACAAATCTGAGAAAATGGATCATCATTCTAAATGTTAATTGTGGTGACTATAAACTCAGATATTGTTCATTTCTTGGGTTTTTTCTATTTTTACCATTCCACTGCCTTGAATTCTTCATGTATCCCTTTCTTTTCTATTTTTCTAATGAATCCACTCTTGTTAGCCTCATTGTCATTGAAGCCTATGCTTAGGTTAACTACATGAATTCTGTTGTTAGCCCGAAAAGATTATTTGTAGGAAGTGTTTTACCTTATTCTATCACCCTTGACAAGGAACTGTATCGTCTATTCGTCTGTGTGATACGTATTGAATTCCTGATTCTAAGGCAATTTGCTTTTTGTAGAAAGGGATTAAAGATGGAAACATGCAAGAGACGATTAAAAAAAAAAAACTTCCCCTTGACAGGAAGGAGAAGATATAAAAGAGACAACTGAAATACGACCTTTTCATAAGAAATGATTCCCTTGTAATCCCCTTTTTTGTTACCCTGCTATAGGGGGCCGGGACCCACTCTCGGGTAAGGATAGTAGATCTCAGGTGAGGTGATAAAGTCTCATACAAGGGAAGGTGGCATGTCTAGGGTTGGAACCATGGACAACCAGGTGAGAAACAACGCCTCTTACCACCAAGGTAAAAGGCCATTCTCGATCGATCGATCGATGCCCCTGTTACAAGCCTTTTTTCCCATTCATGAATTCTTTATTTGCATGGAATTAAATATGTAAAAGAGTAGGTGACCAAATGGGCTCCATGGGTTATTAAAGACGTGAGGTGATACAAGGTAGAGTAGATGGGACGTTGACCTTCCTCGAATTTGAATTACTAGGGTGATGGCTGGATATTCCTCCAAGAGACGGGAGACGAACGTTCAAACTCAGATTGGTACATGGAGTTATCAACCATAGGGACTCAGCTTAGGGAACCCCACGGTGTCCATTAGGGGCCCACCAAGAAGAAAATTTTGACTGATCTACGTGTGGTATCTCAGTCCCGCAGACCCACAGGCCACAGCCCCCATCATCCGCCCATGCAAGAGAACCTATATCACCATGATAAAACTAGACAACAAATAACTCAACCAAAACTGAACAAGAATAATAATATATTCCTCCAAATTGAAACAAAAGCTTCATGTTCCAACAATGGTAAATACAAATAAAAACCAGCAGCTAGCTCTGAAGCATGTAAAAATCTCCACTACTTGTTTTCAAGTGGTGGGGGTGGGGAATCAATTTAGTAGAAATACAATTCGCTTTTTCCCCGTACCCACAGATCACAATCTAAACCTGATCCTACTAAAAGATTAAGATAGATCAGTAATTACTCCCCACACTTACCATAACCAGTTAAAATCTTTCCAAAAAACAATTAAGGTCATAAGAAATCACTGAAACATGAACACCTGCAGACATCAACTCATGCGGGTCCACAAATGAGAACAGCAAGAAGCTGAGGTATTTGCCTCGAAATCTTTCTCCATGATCTTCTCTTGTTTATGATGGATGAGATTCAAGTCCCAACAATTAGCAGTTCAGCGCCGGCAGATGCCAGACTCGGGTTGATTTTTATAATTATCGTTTATTACCATCAAACCAAATGCTGCACTGTCATGAATACCACCACCTGAATCAATTGTACTATGTTTTGCAAATACACTATAATGCAAGTCCAGAGGTCTCTGACCCATATGTACAAGAAAAATGCATGCAGCCCAGTACCATCGCAATGGTAGAGAGGACGTTGAACTGTTTATCTCTAGAGATGTGAATACCGAGGAATACTGCAATAAAAGATGAGCCAATTTGGTATTGGTTACTTCCATAAGTCCTCAGTTATGAAAGCCACTGGAGACGCATTTTCTAACATCTCACCTGCTGTAGGAAAGTTCTTGTACAAAAATTCAGTTGCTATCATATCAGTCTAATAGAGAACCCTCTTTACAATCTGACAAAACTTCATCCCTATTGCAACATTTGAAGTCGATTCTGTCACATATTGCTCAATTCAGGTAATTCCAAACAACTACACCTTTTCTGAAAATCTTTGAAAACTGATGGTTGTTAGTGAAGGAAACTAACATTGGCATAATTTCTAACTTTGCTCTCAATATTTCATCAACAACTTTGAGTGTTGTGAGTACGAGGAGGCTGATAAAGACTTGAAACAAAGTTGTTACAAAAAGGATGGTCCAATGTAGATAGACATCTTAAATTTCTTTAGCTAGCCATTCATACCAAAACCTCGAAGCGTTACTAGAGACAGCGAAAATACTTTTTAATATTCCCCTTTGGGTGGAGCCCACTCTTCAACACTCCCCCTCGGGTGGAACCCAGTCGGCGCACTTCTAGTAGCACGCATTTTTTTTTTTTCTTGAGCTGAGATGTTCCTCTTGGGATTTGAATCCGTGACCGATTAGCTCTGATACCATCTTAAATTTCTTTAGCTAGCCATTCATACCAAAACCTCGAGGCGTTAGTAAAGACAGCGGAAATACTTTTTAATATTTCCCTTTGGGTGAAGCCCACTCTTCAACAAAACACAGTACCTAACCTTTGCAAGGATTGAATGGAGAACTGAAACTCAAAAGTGATCCCAAGATAGAAGGGACAAAGGTTGTATTTAGATGATGATGACATTAGCAGCATGAACTCTTGACTTGTTGCACCACCAAGGCTGCCTTGTTTTCCAGCTTTGGTCTATGAATTCCTTCCACACACAAGTTCACACATCAATGTGAAATGAAAATTCATTTGTAAATGTTTGGATTGTGAGTGACTCGTGAAGATTGATTGGAGAAAATACCTACTTCTAAAGTTCCACCTTTCCTATAACCTATGCTTCTAACACAAATTTGATACATATATGTCAAGGGTTAAATATGCAAATTAATTTACAAATAAAATAATGCAATATTGTCTAAATCACGGCTATAACATAAAGGGGGAAGTAAAAAGAATTGAGAGAAATTCCTGTTAGAATTGAAGAATGCTTCAAAACCACAGAGGAAAAGCTGCATAGAAAAACCAGCAACATCTTTCTGTATGATAAATCAACCAAAGACGAAGAACAGCAGTATAACCATTCATGAGGATATCGGAGCTCCTCTAGCAAGAAGGCGGCGGCCAAGATAACACATGTTCATGCCTCTTCATAGTTAGGTGATCACTGCTGGGTGTTGGATCGCGGTTACGGCAAAGATCCACTATTGGATCTTGATTTTGATAAAGATCAATAGTCAAATCTAATCTGATCTAACACTTCATCGAGATGAAGGCCCTGTGTGGCAGACATTAGGAAGACCCCACATTGGGATGTGCCAAATGGGAGGGACCAAAAAAGAATCAAAGAGAAAAAATGAAAACGGCTCATCTAGGGGGCCCACCAAAGCGACTGTTCATCAAGGATAAAAATAGCGGTTGCAACAGGCATAGCGGCCAGTGGCCAAAACGGTACGCAGCGGGCAATACGTATTGGTTGCAGTGATACGTAGCGGTGTGATCTTTTTAAATGTTAAAAAAATTTAAATCTTGTGTAGGAACCAATCTTGTATTTTGTTAATGATTTGGAATCATATAAAAGGGCAGAGACAACCATACGAAAGGTTATTGAGGAGAAGAAATAGGAAAAACAGTGTTATAAATTAAAGCTGCTTGGTTCTATTAGGTTTTAGATCGTAGCGCTGCTATTTTCAAAATAGCATAGCGTCCTCAACCGCTACGACTGATAATGCGGCCCTACGTAGCTATTTTGAACCATTCCATAGGGTCACATGAGTCGTACGACCCAAGTTGTCCAAGCCAGTTCGTTGCTCTTGTGTTTATTTCATTTTGTTTATTTATTTATTTTATTAGTGGAGTCATTGGTAGGGTCCATTAGTTTATATTAATGTTTTAATCTCATCCTTTTAAATGTTTATTGGTTGAGATTCAGTCTAGGGTTAGGTTTGCTTTATAAAAGAATTATAAGGAATCTTTTTCAATAAAGATTGATGATGAATGAAAAGGCTTGCTTTTGGTGACTTCTCCTGCAATAGGACTTGGCATGAGGGCATTGGGCTTGAGGCCACAGATCAGGTATTCTTCTACTTCTCCTTATTCCACTAACTGAGTTATTGTTGGTTTTTATCTTCAATCTCCATTCTCCACCACAAAGAGCCCCAAAAACCCCTTCTCATTGGCCGTACAACCCAACTTCATAAAAATCCAAGTTCCAAGCAAAATATCCCAAAGTCGAGCCCTCATCTTCCACTCCACTTCAGCCAACCTCCATTAGACACTTATTCCTTGGTTGAACATCACCGTTAAGCCCAAAACACATGGATGAAGTCCCAACTCACACCCATCATATCTGATTAGCACATCATCTCCCAGTTCTCATTCACAGCTATCGAGTTCCCCTATCAAAGAAAGCAAAGTGGCCGAACCTTCTTTTCCATCAAATCCCTCCATCGGCCTTTACACCATCACCTATAGTTCATTCCAGCCCCTGCTCCAACCATCCTAGCATAATTGCAACAAACCCAGCCCCTTCAGCCACTAGCCAAACCTATACCAAGGTCAGTCCGAGCCAACCGAACACTTCTAAGCCATACTCAGTCCTAGCCGCACCCTTCATACTGTCACTCAGACCTGACCGAACCCATTTTTGGCCTAGATCCAATGGCTGAAACCAAATCCAGCCCTTTGAACCTGGTCGAACCTACGTTGGCTCAGATATAATCTAGCGCAACCCTTTCTTACGGTTTTGAAACCCTTAGGATCACTTAGTTTCAATTTCCTGTTATACATATCAGATCTGAATGTGTTTGTGGACTCTTTAATGATTAAACTGCGAGATTCATTTATCATCACAATCTGAATTGTCCTATCCCATCACCACCCATCTTAACATTGTTGAAAATCATTGAACTAGACATTTTTGTCAAATCCACAAAAGGGGGATAATTAATCTACATGACTTTTGGATTGAAATATTGATCCCTAAGCTAGTGGAAGAGGTTCTTCCATTGCAACTCCCAATTCAGATTTGGGAGGTTCTCATTGTGGGATTGTGGCAAGGTCTATGGTCATAACCAGTTTCCCTAATTGACATTCAATAGAAGGGTGCAATCTGAAGTTTAGTTTTACAATTTTATTTTAAAATGTCAAGTGTTTTCTGATCTGAAATAACCATATATAGATTAGCCTTGCACAGTCTTGCATCAACCAGCTATGGTACCCCATTTTCACAGTTTTTAACATACTCAACATGGATAGTTAAAAAATTAAAGGTCCATCCTAGAGTAGATACAAACATGTAGCATGATTGATCAACTTGAAGCATGCTAAGCTAACAGTGTCAATGGAAGGACGGTAGAAAGTGACCTAAGTTATGCATATAGACAATGGAGTGTTGCGAGAATCAGGAGCTTTGAAGGAGTTCAAATATTTAAAGTTATGATTAGAGCGTAAATATTAATCATCATTGAAGCCTATTAATCATCATTGAAGCCTTAACCCATCAAATATAGGATTGGCCTTGTCAGCCCTACACTCGTACTTCTCAACATACCCTATCTCGGGCTATGTTCTTTGTGACTAACAGTAACAAGTTTCATTTTTTCTTTTTCTATATAACAGTTAAATTTATTAATTCAAAAAGATTATTAAAAAAAAAAAACACACACACACACACACACACACAAAGGGAGGCTTACCCAAACCAAGCCCGAAAAACAAACACTGATAAACAAAACCAAAAAAACTAACATGAAACTAAACATCAAAGGACAAAGAAGATTGAAGAAGTCCCTCCTTAGCTAATCCATCCGCAATAACATTAGCCTCTCTTAAAACATGAATAAAAGAGGCACCCAACAGACGAGAAATTT
Organism: Camphora micrantha; assembly: GCA_003546025.1. Taxonomy (NCBI): domain Eukaryota; kingdom Viridiplantae; phylum Streptophyta; class Magnoliopsida; order Laurales; family Lauraceae; genus Camphora; species Camphora micrantha. The sequence goes on along the minus strand of QPKB01000009.1, from coordinate 30,749,270 downwards.
CCTGCACCTCCTCCACCCAGTCCACCAATCTCTAATGATAAGATCTTCCCAAGCCCCATTTAATCACCAAGAAGGAATCACTTTCAAGAATAGCAATATAACCTCCCATCCTGCGCAACTTGCGCTGACCTGCTAGAAGAGCAAAAACTTCAACTTTATTAGCGTCTGACGTCTCCAATGGACCTGAAAAGCTTCTAATCACTTTGCCATTCCAATCTCTAATAGCACCACCAATACCACCTCTTCAAATGAATCAAACAAAGCTACCATCAAAATTTCGCTTTAGTACATCCAAAAGGAGTCATCCAAGAAGCTCTATGCCCAACTTTAGCAAACCAACCGCCCTTCCAAAAAACTGGCCAGGACCTGAAAAGATCATCCAAGGAAACACCTTCAAACTCCTTTCTTTTACTCGCCCACTCTAACACAGACCAGAGAATTGAATGGATAACCTCTGCCATGGATTTACTTTTGTTGTTGAAAAACCTGTTATTCCTCTCCAACCAAATCTTCCAAGTGTAGCATACAACAGCAACTTCCATAATATTTTACTGTGAAAATACTTACACCCCAACCCCCATTGGTGAAAAAGATCATCAACTATCTTTGGCATAAACCATTGCATATCAAACAAAAAGAAAATTGCTATCCACACTCTTCGAGCAAAAAAGCAAGGAAACATCAAATGATGTACCGATTCCTCATCTTTTAAACACATTAGACACCTATTAACTATAAAATTATTTTGACGTCTCAATTTGTTGAAGGTTAAAATTTTATGCCACCTTGAAACCGAAGTACCCAATAGAACATCAAAAACTCGAGGTGTAACTGACGGAACCCAAAAACTATGCCAGTTGTCAACTCTATCAGAATTACTAGCCAGACTATGAAAATAAGATTTTACCAAAAATTTGCAATTGATGTCTAGTTTCCAAAGCCTGGCATCCCTCCTTCCAACTGATAGAAAAGCATTATCAAGCAAACCAAGCAGACTGGTAAAGTCAGAAGATTCGCTTTCTGTCAGATCCCTTCAAAACCAACAATCTCAAACAGCATTTCTATCCAGACAGAGAAAATTCTCTGCAACAAAGGCCTGCTGCCTCCTACCCAACAAATAAAGATTAGGAAATGGACCATGAGTTCTGGGTGGAGATTTCAATGTTATTAGGTTTCCTCATGAGAGGAAAGGTGGTTGCTCTATGAGTATGGCTATGAGGGACTTCTCAGACTAGAATCGACGTCATGATCTTATTGATTTACCATTGAGTGGGGCAAATTATACTTGGACTAATAATCAGGAGAATCGTATGATGAGTCGTTTGGATCACTTCTTAGTCTCAACAAAATGGTTGAACCTATTCCCTGATTGTGTTTAAAGGACTTTGGCTCGGCTGATTTCAGATCATTGCCCAATTCTTTTGGAAACTGGTTTGGAAGATTGGGATGGTTCTGCTTTTCATCGTGAAAGTACGTGGTTACTTGAAAAGGATTTTTCTCAATGTGTTAAAGATTGGTGAGGTGAAATTACAGTTAGTGGATGGATGGGTTTTCAATTGGACCAAAAGTTGAAATATTTGAAAAGTAAAATGAAAAGTTGGCATAAGGATGTTTTTGGCAAAATTCATGAAAAGAAATGTTTTGCTTGCATAAATTCAGAGCTTAGATGTGAAAGGAGAAGGTGGTCAGTTAAGTCCAGTTGAGAGGGAGAATACAATTATTCTTCAGGAGCAACTTTGTATGGTGATTCTTCAAGATGAAATTAAATGGAAGCAACGTTTAAGGAATACATGGTTGAAAGAAGATTGCAACACTAGATTTTTTTCATGCTACATCTAGTGCTCACCGCCGAGTTAATCAGATCGGATTACTGCAATAGATTCTAGCGGAAGGATCTGGGAGTCTAAAACAAAAATAGAGGAAATTATCCACTTTTTTAAGGAGCTTTATATGGGTGATAATAAAGAAATACCTTGTATGGATGGTGCTATGCTCCTTTTAAATGCCTCTCTTCTCAAAGTGTGTCTCATCTTTTTTAAGGAGATTAAAGATGTTGTCTTTGGCTTGGGTGGAGATCATTCTATGGGGAACGGTTTTCCAATGGGATTTTTTCAACAGTTTTGGAATATGTTGGACGACGACTTGTATGTGTTTTTTAATGAGTTTCATTCTAATGGTGTTTTAGCAAAGGAGTTGGGTGCCTCTTTCATAGCTTTGATTCCTAGGAAACAATGTACTATCTTGTTAAGGGGTTTTCAACCGATCAGTTTGATTGGTTGCATTTACAACATTTTGGCCAAAGTCTTGGCTAATCGCCTTAGGAAAGTGCTTCCAGAAGTTATTTAAGACATCCAAGGGATTTTCATTAATGGTCATCAGATTTCAGATAGTGTACTTATCGTCCATGAATGTGTAGATTCAAGGTTTAGGCAGCATTGCCCTGGTTTAGTCTGTAAGTTGGATTTTGAGAAGGCTTATGACATGGTGGATTGGAAGTTTTTACATTAAGTCATGGGCTGTATGGGTTTTCGTAAAAAGTGGTGTGGTTGGAGAAAATATTACATTTCTTCTGCTCATTTTTCCATCTTGGTTAATGGCTCTCCAAAATGCTATTTTAAAAGTTCACGAGGATTGAGACAAGGTAATCCACTTTCTCATATGCTTTTGTTATTGTAGCTGAAGCTTTTATTAACATGTTAATTGAGAGAGCAAAACAATCCAGGATGATCTTAGGCTTTTCTATTGGTAATGCTGCCCATGAGGCAACTCATTTCCAATTTTGATACAATTATTTTCTATAATGCTTTGTCAGAATAGGTTGATGCTTTGAAAAATATTTTGAGATGGTTTCACATATTATCAGGTCTTGAGATTTACTAAAGAAAATGTGAGCTAATTGAAATGCAGATGGAGGACAGTCATATTTAGTTTTTGGCTGCTGTAATTGGATGTAGAGTTGGACAGCTTCCCGCAAAGTACCTAGGTTTGCCTTTGTGTTTGGGATTGCCAAAGAAAAATTTATGGGATCCAATGGGGAGAGGCTTGATAAACAACTAAGTTCTAGGAAGGGGAGGTGTTTTTCGATGGGAGGTCATATTACTCTTAGCAAGAAGGTTCTTTCTAGCATTCCTATATAATTTTTGTTTGTTGTCTGATATCATAAAAATGTGATTTGAATAATGGAGAAGTTTCAGTGTGATTTCCTTTGGAATAATACTATTGAAAGAAAAATTTTCATTTGGTTAAATGCGAGGATGTATGTAAACCTATTGCCTTTGTTGAATTGGGTATTCTGTCTATTGAGAAGATGAATATAGCATTGCTTGGAAAATGGTTGTGGACGATGGGTAACTCGGTTCAAGGGTTATGGAGGCAAATCATTATGGATAAGTATAAAAGGTGGGGAGGGAAGGGTGGTGTGTTCCGGATCTTAATTATAAAGATTCGTGTTTTTGGAAGTCTGCTTTTTGTTAAAGATGATTTTGATTGGCGGATACGATATAAGGTCCATGATGGGAAAAGGATTCAATTCTGGCATGATGAATGGTGTGGACACCGGACAGACTAGTTTGAAGGATCAATTCCCATATCTTTATGTGTTGGATAGGTGTCCTGAAGCCTTCTTTGCTTGAGATGAGTTATATTTTAGTGGGGAGAATGGATAAAATAATCTAGAAGCCCAGTTCTAAAGGTCAGTTTTCAGTGAAGTCTTTTATCTTTTTTTTTTTTTTTTTCTGAATAGTACTTTTCAGTTAAATCTTTCTATAATGTGTTGATTGATTCTGTTGGTAGGGTAGAAGGTGAGCACAGTTTTTGGAATTCTTTTGTGTATCCAAGAGTGATGGTTTTTGCTGGGTGGTGAGATTGATCAGTTAAGAAGAATAAATTTTATTATTGTCAATGGTTGCCCAATGTGCTTGAAGAAATCATTGCAATTTTAAGCATAAAGTTTGGGCTTCTATTATTAGTATATTTAATATGAGTTGAATAATGCGTTGTACAATTCTTTTTGAGCAATGGAAGTATAGGGGCAAGCTAATTCATGCTGAAATTTTGTGGCGGTTATTTCTTTATGCTGGGTTGTAGAAGCTTTTGGATGGAAAGGAATAATAAAATTTTCAAAAGTAAAAGTAAAACAGTAGATGAGGTTGTTCAATTCAATCTATTGTTTGGGTTGTTTAGGAATGGGCAAGTAGAACCCCTGCTTCTTCTGAAATTCCTTTGGAAGATCTAAATCATTCTTCGGCAACATGTTTTTCAGGAGGAAGGCGTTCTAAAATGGTGAATAGTCTCAATTGGCATTCCCCACCAGAGGGCAGTCTGAAGCTGAATTTTGATATAAGTTATGTTCACCAAATTTGTATGGGAGAAATTGGAGGGGTTATTCGTAATTGATGACGACAGTGTAAAGAATTTCTCTGGTCCCATTAATTCTTTGGATGCTAATGGTGCTGAAGTTTTTGCTTTATTGGTAAGTAGTCGTGAACTGTGGAAATTAGGAGGTCATAACGCTATCAGTGAAGGATCTTTTTCTACTATTCACTGGGGGTCAGGAAAATCATCTTCTCCTTCGAGATTGGCGGATTGGGTGAAATACATGCAAGATATTTCTTCTCAGCTAAATGTTACTTTTAACCTTCTCTTACGAGAAGCTAATGATATGGCGGATGATCTTGCCAGGGATGGAGTGTTTCAATTAAACATTTCTTTTGATGTTTAGTCGTTTTGGCTGATTGTATTTTTGTTGCTTTTGCCTGTTTGTTTGTTTCTCTCTTTAGAATAAAATTTACTATTATAAATAAAAATGCCAAATAACATAGAAGATAAAGGATCTGCTTGCCGGAGACCTCTAGAACACTTAATATAGCCTTTTGGAGAGCCATTCATCATCACCTAAAAGTGAGATGAAAACATACAACTATGAATCCACTCTTGCCAGTTTTTCCCAAACCCCATACAAGCCAACATATATTGAGGGAACCCCCAATCCACCATATCCTAAACCTTCTCAAAATAAAGCTTGCAAAACAACCATGAAGTTGCTGCCGGTTTCTAGAATCGACATGCTTATGGGCTACAAGAACACTATCAAGAATTTGATGCCCGTCATAAAAAAAAATAACCACAGCAAGCACCTTCCATAATCAATTTGCAAGAACTTCAGATAAAATCAACTGCCAATCAAACTGATAGACCTAAAAACCTTGATTGAAATAGCACCATCCGTTTTATAGTCAAGGCAATGAATGACGCACACAACTCCCCTGTTATAGTTCCATTATAAATACGAAAATATAAGCATTTCTGAGGTCAGGTGTAATCACAAACAAAAGTTGAAGCATAGTGGTGTTCACCACAAGTTGGGTCATGGAAGTTCAATGTAGAAGGAGCTGTACGCGGAGTTCCTAGCCTAGAAACTATTAATGGGGTACATTGAGATCACAACGGGGGGAAGTGTATCTTCGGCTCATGGTCAATGGGAAATTTGGATCATGGAATTTCAATGTTGATGGAGCTGCACGCAAAGTTCCTAGCCTAGAAACTATTAATGGGGTACTTTGGGATTACGATGGGGAAGTATATCATCGGTTCATGGTCAGTGGGAAATTTGGAATCCAATGAGGAGAAGATTTTGCCTGGCAAGGTACGTGGATATTCAAAGATTCCTATAAGATTTTTTTTTCTAAAGGACAGCTTTACCAGAAAAATTGGAGACACACAACACACACACACACACACACACACACACAGAGAGAGAGAGAGAGAGAGAGAGAGTAATGTATGACCAAGATAAACTACGACACCTTCAAAAATAACTTGAGGACAACTTGCCAAAGGAAACACTTAAATAAGTGATAATGACAACTACGCAAAGGACTTCGCAACTTAAAAATTGAATGAGGATTCTATATTTGTTTTCTTAACCAGTTTGATACTATTAACGAAAACCCTAATAAGACCCAGAGTGCATTTTCTGTCAGAAGCGTACGGTAATGGGAAAAAATGTATGGAGCAGCACGCTTTTCCGCGTTTTATTATTAGAGAGGATTGGAACTCACACACTCTCTTCTTAAAGGAGGCATTAAGCATCCCTAACCAGCTGAGCTACGGCCAGGACACATGCTTTTCTGTATTTAAAAGCAGGTTCCTCGACAATATTCTTTCCTTTTAATATGTTCTAAAAGTCATGTTCATTTCTATTTCCCTGTATGAACATATGGCATTTTCTTCCTTTCAATTGTGGTTGGTAAGAAACTATAATGATGAAATATACATTAGAGTTTCGAAACACCAGCAATGCCTAGGTGCATTAGGTAGGCACAGTCAGCCCTCTGAAGAGAGGGCACATGATTTGAGCCAAGTAAAAAAATAATGCAAGATAGACTGAAATTTTGTTTATCCTCCCGTTAATTAACAGATCATATAAGAAAGGGAAGTAAAAATTTATGTTAAAAGAATCGAATATAGACAAGATCAATGCCGGATGGGAAACATTCACATACCTCGTGAAGGCATAAATAAAAATGAGACATACCTCTTATCCACTCTCATAATGCTACAACAAGAACAATTATGAATGCCCACTCCCTGAATGAATTCAGTTACAACTTCCCATCAAGCAGGCCGGTCAAAGAATTAGTTTACACCGGTGGAAGATCCTGTTGGTTTTCCATAGACTCCTTAAGTATCTGTTCTGCTCTTCTCTTCTTGTCATCCTTCTCATCATCCCTCAAAAACCAAGAGACCATTTTCTCACCACTTGAATTCCTTGCTGTTAAACCCAAGGGAACCGCTACGGACTTCTTGTCAATCCCAAACCTAAAATGCACAGTGGGCCGCTTATTGGGAAGAACTTTTTTCTCTTTCTCCACCAAATTCTCCTCCAAACTGCAAATCCCATTCTTCGCCGCTTCAATAGCGGGCGCAAAGGTCTCCAGCACAGAAATTGGATTATCCCCAACAGTGTGGTTCGAAAGCTTCCCAGGAACTGCTACTGGGGAAACCTCCTTTTCTCCATACTGCATTGGCGGGGCGAGAAATGGGTTACTCTCAAACACCCCTTTCGCCTTCACTGCATCAACCGCGGTGGCATCCACTGAGCTGGGCCCTGCTCCACCACTGCAAGCCAATCTCTGCTGCAAACTCAACAGGGATTGCTCCGCCTTCCTCCGCTGTCTCGCCTGCTCAATCTTATCCGTGCGTGGATCCGTCGCCCGCTCATTCCAAATGGGGGTGTGAATATACGTGTGTGGATCCGGGAATGCCGGAAGCCAATCAGGTATGTGTTTTCCACTTGGGGTTTCTCCAATTTGAGCAAAGCTTGGAGTGGGCTTTCTACTCCTGACAACTGGGAATCGTGGAACAGGCCTAGCAAATGGAATTTCCTCTGCAGACTCCACATACCGCGCAATCTCGCCAACCACACCAGAACCCACAAGACAACGATTCACAACTGAAGCTCCATTAAAACCCCAAGATGAATCCAAGTCTTCCAATCCCTGTACAACATCAAACACGCTGCAACCCGTTCTACCCGCAGAATTCGCGTAGAAGCGCGCCGTCTTCCCCAAATCGCGCAGATATCTGATCCCAATATCAGAGAGGGCGTCCAGGGCAGATTGCTGGAAGCTCTGGAATCCGGCGGATTCACATATCTGTACAACAGCTATCCGGGAAATTGACCGGGCAAAATCATCCACGCCGCCGGAATTCTGACTCAGCTCGTCATCATCCCTGCTGGAATCTCGGCTTTCCAGATCTATATTAGAACCGGAACCGGAACCGGAACCGGTTCCGACACGATGGTTCCGGTTCCGACTCGGAACCAGTTTCATGGGTCCGGTTCCGGTTCAGGTAAAGAGTACCTGATTATGGTTCTTCTTTGTTCTTGACTGATGTTGGTCGGAGCAGAGCAGGTGGGCGGCAATGGTGGAGATGTGCTCGAAACCCTCGTTGAGACTTGAAGATGTCCGAAACCGAGCTTGGAGAAATCGAGGGCTCGACTTATGCTTTGTACAAGGGATATGGGAGGGAAGTCTCTGGATTCTTCGTTGCAGGAGGGGATTTTGGGAATGGAGACGAGGAGGAGGGAAATATAATGGAATCAAGTCAAAAAGAAACCCTAGCCCCCTCACTATATATCAAAGGGACAAACGGTCTCGGGGTCCATGGGTGGGAATCTTTATTATGGACCTAGAACCCGACCCGTTTACTAATGGGACCTAATTTGGATTCCAGGCTCCAAATCCAGTTTTTCATAGGTCAAACCTCGGAACCTCGGAATAATTGTAAAATAAATAATTATATATTAAAAAAGTTATGAAAGACCTTTTTCCATAGAGCAAGTTCTAAAAAATGGGATTAGGAGAATTGAGGCAAAATGGGAATCGAAAAGAGGTTTTGCAAAAAGGAAGAACTAAAACTTTAAAAAAGTGGAGAGTAGATGTGAGTGGTTTGATGATAAAAAGGTATAAGTAGGTAATTGTATTAATCAGTAGTGGAGAGAGAATGTGGGACAAAAAAGACATGAGAGCATATCCAATAGGCGTGTTATCATGCTACATAAGCCTTCAACGGCTAAAAATAACATGCGGCATATGCTCCAAGAGAGGAGTCATATCCTTGCTGAATTTTGGCATTGCATCAGGTACGCCAAAAATGGCATGGGAAAAGTGATATGCCATTTTATTTTTTTGAATTAAATAATGATTAGAAGAAGGAATGAAAGAGCTGTTGAACTTTTCAGTCATTGGACATTTTTCAATCGTTGGACTTTTTTTAAGCCTCCAACGATCACCTGCCATTTTTAGTTGTTGGGATTTTTTTTTACCATTTGAAAAATTTTGATTATAATAATTTGAGAAATCTTTGGAGTTGCGATATCTATAAATAAGGAGTGTTTGAAGTTTTTTATTTCCTCATCCACACTATGGATTCTCAATTCTCTCAATTTCCTAATTTTTTTTACCCAATATTCACAATATAGAGGTGAGGCTTCCGAACTCCCTACTGATGATGCCCCAAAGAAAAAGGGTGTTGGTCGATGTGCCGACTTCAATATAGAAGAAGACCGTCTTCTCATCGGTTCGTGGTTGAACACTAGTCTAGATGCTGTGCATGGAAACGAACAGATACTTGGGGCTTTTTGGAAACGAGTGGGAGAATACTATCACAACAATAAGCAATTTTCCAATGATCAAAGAGACAAAATGTTGTCACAACGATTGCAAAAGATTCAAGCTTTTGTCAACAAATTTTGTGAATGTCTTGCCACAATTATTTTCAGAAATCAAAGTGGCACGAATGAAAAAGATAAGGTAACATTATATATGTGTGTGTGTGTGTGAGAGAGAGAGAGAGAGAGAAATTTTTTTTTTATTCTTAATTTGAGCTTATATTTAATTTTCAGATTGTAGAAGCAAAAAAATTTTACGAACATCTATATGGGTCAAGATTCACCTTAGACAATGCTTGGATCTTATTGAGGCACCAACCAAAGTGGATACAACTGCCGCAACAATTACTAGAGAAGACATTTGTAAAAAGAAAAAAATCTTCAACTTCTGCCTACTCATCATCTTATAATCCAAGCACTCCCATAAATATTGAGGAGGATGAGACAATTAACAATGCTTATGATCCCATGACGAGACCACCTGGTAGAAAGGCTGAGAAAAGAAAGATGAAGCGGACCACTATCAATGAGCCCACACCTTTTGCAGATCTCATCCAAAAAATGATGGATGACAAAAAGGAAAGAGATGAAGAAAAAAAATTAGAGCTTCTTAAGCAAAAAATCGAGTAAGATGAGAAGAAGGTGAAATTAAAGAAAATACATATGGAGATGGAGATCATGAGTATGAATACGTCCAATATGTCTGAAGAGCAACAACAATACTATGTTAAAAACAGACTTGAAATTCTGAGAGGAGGGTTAGATGGTGGTTTTTGAATTTTATTTTATTTTAGAATTTATATGTATTTTTTATATTAACTAATGAATTATTGTTTATTTAAATATAATGTTGTACTTCAATTTTATAAAGTTATCATTTCACTAGCCATTTTATAGCTATTGAAGAAAACTAGCCGTTGGAGAAAACTAGTTGTTAGAATATTATATATATATATATATATATAAACCATTCTGGAAAAAATTCTTACACCCAAACTTCTTACTTCTCTTCATCTGAAAATAAGAAAATTTTGGTTCAACAATTCGGAGATGTCTCACATTTATACTGATTCCTCTTCTGACACGACGGATGAGCTATGGCATACCATCATAAATTCTGATTCAGATGAAGAGTTGTAGATGTTGTGTAGGGTTGCTCTGGAAAAAGAAAGAGAAAACTTACGAAGGAGAACGATAGTGCATCGTAGTTCTATTCAATGTCATGCAATCATCTACAAAGGACGAATCTCAGGACATTACAGGCTTTACAATGACTACTTCAGTGAAAACCCCGTCTACATTCCCTCTCAATTTCGAAGGAGGTTTCGAATTCGCAAATGTCTTTTTCTTCGAATTGTAAATGCAGTGGAAGCTCATGACCCATACTTTCAACAAAAAAGAAACTATGCAGGTAGTTTGGTTTATCAGCTCTTCAAAAGGTCACAACTGCAGTGAGGATGCTTGCTTATGGAGTTGCAGCAGATGCTGTAGACTATTACGTGAGGATTGCTGAAAGCACCTCTATAGAATCATTGAAAAAGTTTGTTCAAGCGATCATTGCTGTTTTTGGCAACGAATATTTGAGAACACCAAATAGTGCTGACATTTGTAGATTGTTATCAGAAGGTGAGAGACGCAGGTTTCATGGGATGCTGGGTAGCATAGACTATATGCACTGGAAGTGGAAGAACTGTCCAGTTGCGTGGAAAGGCATGTATGCTCATGGAGACCACCGCGAGCCTTATTTGATTCTTGAAGCCGTGGCATCGTATGATCTTTGGATATGACATGCTTTTTCTTAGGACTACCAGGATCGCACAATGATATCAATGTGTTGGATCGATATCCTATATTCCTCGCTGAAGGCCGAACTCCTTCCGTCAACTATTTAATCAATGGTCATGAATATACAACTGGCTACTATCTTGCTGATAACATATATCCATCGTGGGCGACATTTGTCAAAACAATTCCATGTCCTAACGGGCTAAAGGCCACAAATTTTGCTGCAGCTCAAGAGTCCGCAAGGAAGGATGTGGAGCGTGCATTTGGAGTGCTACAGGCATGTTTTGCAATTGTTTGTGGGCCTATTCGTTTCTGGGATCGTCAAACACTTCAGTATATAATGAAGGCATGCATCATAATGCATAACATGATTATCGAAGATGAACGCGATCAAAGTCTTCCACCCAATTACGATGCACGAGAGGGTGAATATAATGACCTTCCTATGTCACGTGACCATACTGTAGAATTTTAGGATTTCATTCAAAACCACTTGCGTATTCGTGACAAGAAAATACATTCTTAACTCCAAGCCGATCTAGTGGAGTACCTGTGGCATTTCCAAAGTCAATATGAAGAAGCTTGTGATTGACTATAATATTATGTAATTTGATTTTACTTTTTCAATAAAAAATGGGTTTCAAGTACAATTTGTGCATTTTTTATTTTTTTAATAATTTATTAATTTAATAACATCTAAATCGTACCAAATCCCATTAAATATAAGTAAGATATATGTAATAAAGCAAATGAGGATTAAATGAAAAAAGAATAAAATAATAATTTGACATCTCTCTTGGAGTTGCCCAAGTGAGATGCCAAATTTACATATGCCTTTTTTTTGCCACATAAGCCTTTAGTTTGAAAAAGGCATATGAGAATTTGAAGTGTCTCTAGGAGATGCTCTAATTGTTGGTCAAAATTAAAGCAAGATCCTTGGCTTCATAATATTATAATTCGAGCATCCATTTACATCCTTATGGTTGCTACCGCATATTATATTCACCATTGGAATAGGGTGGAGAGAGGGAGGTGGGATTTGTAGCATTGCTAGATAAAATCCTCGCTAGAGATTTCGTGGAAATTTAGAATATAGGTCGAAATATGAAGTTGCGAGAGATCAAATAAGGATTTGATAGTATCATGTGGACAAATTAAAAACCTCACACACACACACACACACACACACACACACACACACACACACATATATATATATATATATATATATATATAGATGGTTTGAGATGGGAGAGGAGCAGTATAAATAGGTGATGGATGAGGGGCTAATGTAGAATGTGGCTTGCTAGCTTGAAAAAGTGATGTGCTCTCTTTCATTTCCACCCTTCATATGGGTGCTAGATTTTTAATTAGGTAGGACATCATATGGATGAATTAGGAATATAAACGGATTGTTTCCAGTTCGAGTCCATGGTGGACCCGGACCCATAGCCGTTAATAAGATGGTGGCATGGACCCAAAACTGGAACCGATTTGAAACCAGTTTCCTAGTTTTGAAACTAGAAAGATTAATGAGAAGATAGATTTGGAACCAGTTCTGTATATAGTCGGAGTCTAGGTAGAGAATGACATGAAAAAAAAAAAAAAAACTAATTTTAAGGAGAGATTTTTTAAAATTGAGGTAATATGTTGGGTCTCGGGTCTTGGGTCTACGGGTCGGACCAAGTTGGACATGGATCCGAACCCGTTTAGGTTATCGGTAAAAAAAAAGTTGAACTCAAACCCATTTACTTATTGGGGCCTAAATAAGGACCAAAACCAGGTTCTTAACAGGTTGGAACCTTTGAATAATCGGAGAATCAATGACTCATTTACATCCCTAAATGAATGGGCCTATGAAATTAGAGCGTTTTGAATTGAAGGAGTGAGTTCACTCAAATTGTGTGGTTCTTTTGTATCGATTTCAATATGCTGGATTTGATTGAGTTTGACTCTAGGTAGCATCTATTGGCATGCATATAGCTCAAACCTAATCAATTTAAATCACTTTTGGAGATCAAAGCTTCGTGGACTCCATACTCTTTTTATAAAGTTATGGGAAATCTGCGTTTAGTAATTGTAAATTTTCAAAAACTTGAGCCAAAGAAAATCCTCATTTTTAAAGATTTCTACTCAAACTCTCTTATGATATTTGAAGATTCTCGTTTGTAAATATTTATACAATGATATCAATTTTTCTCAACTATACACATTGCTACGTGCCCATATCAATGTAATATCTTTTATAAGGAGTTTTATTTCAAGAGCAATGAAAAACTCTCAAATTTGCAAAGGTCTCACCTATTACCAAACGTACTCTAATCACTACATTGAGATTGTTAATGCCAATCTAACCTATGAAGGTTAAAAGGTCAACCTGAACTTTTAGACAATGAATTAGGTACATGTTGGGCTGAGCCGTGATAGTGCAACTGATTAACATCGGCTAATGAAGTTGAGAAATCTAATAATAAGAGTAGACTCAACTCGTTTATCAATGTTAATAAACCTAAATTTCCAATGAGGTTTTTTTCTCTACTTTTGATATATGCTCGAAGACATGTTGGAGTTGGAGAGTGCCAGTACTCTCTCTCTCTCTCTCTCTCTCTCTCTCTCTCTCTCTCTCTCTCTCTCTCTGGTAGCATGGATTTAATATTTCTATACTATTACGATGCTTTCTAACTTTGTGGCCCGGCTGATAGATGGTTTTAATTAGGGCTGTCAATCTTGTTGTGTTAAAGAATTTGGGTTACGGGTTAACGAATTCGTGTTAAAATCACCTCAACCTGTACACAACCCGTTAATTTAACAGGTAAAAAAATCCAACTCGAACACGATCCGTTGATTAAATGGGTTACACGACCTAACCCGTTAAGTAATTAAGTCATTTCGAAAATTAAAAGAAAATCCATTCAAAAATATATAAGGGGAAAAATATATAAGCCACGCGAAACTGTGAGTGAGGATCTCGAGTGGATTCTAATCGACACTAGAATGTGCAACATTTTACCGCAAGACTAAGGTGTCATCAAGTAGTAAAGGACTAAAGAGTCCGAATTATCAATCCCACGAGGAGATGATGGAACAAGTGATGAATTCAATTTAAGTAGAATTGAACTAATATATAGCTATTATAGACACTTGATGTTAACAATTAAAACTATTAAACTTTGCAATGTAAACAACTAATTAACAATCTAAAATAAGATCTAAGTTAATCTAACAAACTACACTAAACTAGTGGATGAATGGTGGTGGAAATGAAAGATTTAATGTGAATATGTGGTGTGAAATGTGTAGGGTTTAAAACAAGTGTATGAAATGTAGATATAACAATCTAGAAGTGAAAATAACAAATCAAACAAAGATTTAAATTAACAACATTATAAAGAAGAGATTAGGCAATTCAAAATCCACTAAGTATGTAATTAATTCAAACAATATATGCATGTTCTAATTCAACTCCAAAATCTACAATCCAATTAACAATCTCTTGCTTAATTGGATTGGATGATATAACAATGAAGATTAAAGTGAAGAAAATCAAAAGCCAAGATCCCAAATCATCATGTAGTTACTCTAACAATAATTCATCAAAATCAAGCTACAAAATATCAAAGATAAGGGCTCTAGAGCATGCTAGGTGAGAGAACTTAATCCAATTACAAAGCATCAATTGAAATTATCCAAGCATCAATTGTAAAGATAGAGCATAAGAAATGAGAGAGATTAACACAATTAGATGCAAAATCTATTAATCAATTAAGGCACAAGTAGGGACTTTAAATTAAAATATGCATGTAATTGAACTTTAGGGACTTTAAATTAAAATATGCATGTAATTGAACTTTAGCAACAAAACATCAAAAAAGAGCTCCAAATCTTCATTAATAATCTTCAATTACACACACTCTCTAGATTAGTTACAAAGAAACTCCTAATTACAATCTAAAAGTAAAATAAAATTGCAAAAAAAACTAACTTGCCACGGGATATTCCTCCTTGCCCTTCATTGGATGTTTTGCTTTCGTAGTTGTTGGGATTTGAACTCATAACCTATTTTATAGGAACTCAATCTCTAACCAATACACCAACCAATTCTTTGTATTAGAAAATGACTTCTTTTATTGATAAAGTTTTCTCCTCTTATTTTGGAATTCTTCAACACTTTACCAAGATTTCCTCATGTAACTTATTTATTAAAATATCTTCTTGATGCCTTAGAACACTAGCCGGAAGGTTGGGGTAGTTGTGGGGTCCACATACACAAGAGAAATTACGTAAAAATGCGCCATAAATAATCGAATTTATGCATGATAATCCAATAATCCGTTAATGTCATAAAATGATAAAATCTCCGTGTAAAACAAATGATATAAAATGAGATGCTGGTAAAATTCGGACTAATGATGGGTAAAATATATAATATTTAACACTCATAAGATCCCAGCTAAAATCCTACTATATTCAATTTCTTCTTTATGAATATAAATTAATTCCAGCTACACTTTGGGACTAAAAAAATTTTAACGGGTTAAGGCGGTTGTTAACGGGTTATTGATTTAATTTGTATACGACCCGTTAACTTAACGTGTTAATGGATTTAACCCGTTAACGACACGAACCCATTAAGAGCCCACCCGAACCCGTTAATATTGTGTAGGTTCATGTCGTGTTAACGGGTCGTGTGACATTTTGATAGCCCTAGTTTTAATCACTTTAATAAGACATGCATTTTTACATATGACAAGAGGTGGAAGGGGAGATTTCTCTCGCAGAGATATCCCTGAAAAAAAGTGCGTCAAATAAAGAAAAAAAAATAGTGGATGGAGTTGGTTGTAAAAACATAAAATGATAAAAAAAAAAAAAAAAACCACTTTTAGTTGCATAAAATGACAAGAATGGTGCTTTTACTCCCAATTCCCTTCACCTTTTATCCTTTTCGATTTGACACTCAATTTTATTTTATTTTACTCCATCCTACTAATGAACAGACCCTAATGACTTCTTAGGGTTATAGATATGACTTTTTAATATATATATATATATGTATTCATCTCAATCAAATTTACAATTACTCATTTAAAGGCCTAAAGTTTCAGTTTCTTAAATTCTATCTTTTATGAAATAATAATTTAGATCAGTAATCAGTAATAATTCATAAGAGGTGAGTGAGTTCAAGGGTTTGGGAAAACCCATTTACCAATTCTCACATGCCTAACATATATTGCTCCGAAAATGATGGTGGGTTGCTGACTACTGAAGTGAGAGTGGGCCATGACATGAGTGATGGTGGGCCACACATTGGATGGCAAGAATCTTCGTGCATGCTCAAATAGGCTTGAGTAATTTACACTCACGTGCATGCTTTGTTCGGCATCATCAAAGCCTCGGCATGCAGAAATTATTGTGACAAGTACTTGAGAAGAATTATCAATTTGGGTGCTACTTTAAAGAGTAACATCAAGAGCGGCTTGTTTTAAATTGTCATCAAAACTAAGAAGTTTGATTTGCCAGTCCCATGTGGCATTACAGTGGATTTATCTGGTAGATTTACAGCTTTCAGTTGGAAGCTGACAAAGTTGTTAGAAAATATTAGAGAAAATAAAAGGAGATTTTAATAATTCACCACGGGCAATTAGAAATGTCTAATGAGATTGAGCTTGTTTGAGTGATTTATCGAGAACATGAGAAAATCAATAGAAAGGTAATGGGTGTGAGGAAAAGTATGCTTTGGACCCTTTTTTTTTTTTTTTTTTTTTAATTGAAAATACATAGAAATTTCTGGCCAAATGAGCTCTTACTGATTCTTCGAGAGGTAAAATGTGAGGCGATTGCATGATCTTTTTTTATGCAAAACATGTACAACAACTTGTCAAGATTTCAAAGCCATCATGGCGTTTACTTTGAAAAATGAAACATATTCCTTGTCCAAAAGTCCCTTTTGATTTAGAACTTCATCATTAATTCTTGAGCCCGATCTATGAGCTTTAAGTAATGTCTTAATGTGTTTTTTTTTTTTTTTTTTTTGCTATCGGAGGGTTCCAAACCCTTTGAGTTTGACTAATCCCTCCGGGCCCAGAGGGAAGCCGGGTAAATACCCTCGTGGCCTCAAGGTGGTAGCACTAGTGGACTCAACCTTCGATTCCTGAAGAAGGGAGAACCGAGGGTCGTTACTAAGACCTCTAATTCCGGAAGAGGGATGAACCATGGTCCTGACCACTCGGCCAACCCTTTGGGGTTTGTAAGTCTTGATGTAGGCTTCTAATTATTTTCACCTAATTGCGGGATAATTTCTTTACTTTCTCCTTTGTTAAAAAAAAAGGGTTTTCGCATTTTGGGTTTCACCCACCTCTTCGAATAGAATCTAACTTACTATTCAAAAGGAAAAGAAAAGTGAATGATATGAAGTGAGGGTTGAACAATGTATTCATATATATATATATATATATATATATATATATATATAAGATGGTCATTTAGTGGCACCTTAACTTTCTTACCATCTGAATTTTTGCTGATGGTTAAGTACTAATTTCCTATCTATTCTTGTTCACTTTACAAGAAAAGGTCATTTGAGGGTCATTTTGGAATATTCACCTTTGGTCTTCATTTTTATCTACTTATGACATTAAAATCTTATGCGTTCTCTACAAATAAACAAGCTTTTTCATATAAAGTAAATTTGCATTTGTTTTAAGAAGTAAAATAATGTGAAGTGAGATTGAAAAACAAATAAGTGGTAAAGTAACCACTTTACTTGTGTCTTATGAAATAAGATCTTGAACATCGGATGAAGTAAAAGTAAATTTTATTTTTGGCAGCTAGGATTTTCCTTTCTCATTTTCCGTGACCGACTGACATGGATAAAGAAAGACCTTCGACCGTTGGGAGTACTAACCCACAAATTTCACTTTACATCTTTAAAAAAAATTGCCTAAATGTGAGGCTTCTCATTTAACAATTTGTTTTGTTTCTTCAAGAATAAAAAAAAGAAAAAGAAAAAAAGCGTTCCTACTTTCAAAATTTTTTATATAATGACTGTTTAAAACAAACTTACTCGCAGCCACATGTGGCACACGCCACACGTGCTAAGTTGACAATAGGGTGTGAGATGGTAATCATTCTGGGCCACAGTTTATACAGTCTACTTTTAAAGTATACAAATCCAATTATGGATATTTTTTTGGTAAAAATCCAATTACGGATTTAACCCCTAAGCAAACCTCCTAAATAAAAGTCCTAACCAAAATAAGAAACATACAATAGAAAATTATTCTAAATCACAACCTGAATTAAATAAGAAATTCTAACCTGCTGAGCATCATCGATTTAACCCCTCTGATATGTGTGCTGAGTTATCAATAACTTCAACACACCCAACTAATATGTTGATGGGTTGGATTCAGTTAATCTCATGTGGTTCCATGCATACAAGGAGAATAAATGGGATGGACAGACGTGATCTTTCATGTATAGCTGCAGGTCCCATGTTGATGGAAGAGGCTACTTGTAATTTAATTGGTATAATGCGGGTCCCATGTACATGTGCAGGATGAGTAGGCCAGGTCCATCTATTTGCATTAGACTTTTGCACCTAGTAGATAACATCCCCTAAAAGACTGCTATTCTACCGGTGAAAATATCTTGATCCAAACTAAGAAACTAACAAGAAAGGTCTATAAGAAGAAAAAATCTTATTAGAGGAGGCATTGACATTTGGGTTTGAGCACTCTACAATAACTGCATTCCATCCTTTTCCTCTAGCTTAAACCACCTTGAGGAAAAAAAAATCACCCTTATACCAGTAACATCTTTTACTTCTCATCTCATTTCTTCCATTTACCAAAGGATATCATGAGCAGCTCAATAAACTCCTCTTCTGTTTTTACGAAAATGTTGGTTTGGATTTGCTTCTTCATCTCTTGTTACTTGGCAGATTCATATGGTTAGTTACAATCGTCTCTCTCTCTCTCTCTCTCTCTCTCTCTCTCTCTCTCATGTATTCTCTTTTTCTGTAGAGGGGCTTTGGTATGATTCTTCAGCCTATACCAAGGTACATTTGTTCATAGCTTTTTTGAATGTATTAGTATTATAGGCAACTCTTCTTGTGGTGATGTAATATTTTGAGTATGTTGTGCAGTGTCAGGAACACCCAGAAGCTCCCCTTTACAATGGGGGAATTTTGAAGGAATGGAGTCAGAAAATTGAGTCAGGCTATAGATTGGAGAACTTGTCCCAAGATACCAAATATAGCTTCTCTTGTGAGTTTTTCAGTCTCTTTCATTAATTGTTATATATAGCTAGCATAGGAACTATTGTTTGTTTGATTTTAATTTTAAAACTCAGCTGGCAATGCCTAATAGAACTATGCGTTTTGGCATACGGACATATTTAAGCCAGTGTACCCCACTTGGCACTGGCTCCATTCTAAGATGGGTTAGACCTTTTTTTTTTTTTTTTTTTTTTTTTTTTTTTTTTTGGGTATAAGGGTTCTTTTACCTTATATTTATGATTAAGGTGTCCAAGTTTAAATATTTTCCACACAAATGTTCGCGCGATATATTCTTAAGTCATGTCATGTCACATACATGAAATCACGTGCGATGTGATATCTCAGTATTTTTGTACAAACAACTTTACAGAAAATATTTAAACTACGTACGTATCTTTTAGGGCAATTATACCAATGGAGTTCTACAGGTAATATCCCTTGTAAGATCTATTTACAAAATCATAAAAAGTGATACAAGGCAGAAGCAATGGAGGAGTTTTATCTTGGAAAGTTGAAATATTCATATTTCTTCTCACATGACATGTTTTGATTAGAAGGTGGTAGTTTCCTATAACGTCCCATATGAATTTGCCAGAATTGGTAATTGCAGTAGATTGGCAGTGATTTTGCAGTAGTACAGCCATAATCACTGCGTGACTTCCCATCCTTTGGCAATGTCTATCTGTGAAACTTTGACCTTGTAGCCACTATCTAAAATAAAATTGAGGAAAGATTAGAATTTTCAGCCTAGTTTTAGGGGATGCATGGGAGGGATTTCAGAGGAATGAGTCCCATATTTCTCTTAGAATCTGTCATTAGTTGCTGAGTCATGACTATTTATTGACATCATTTGATTGATTAGTCTTAAAGGGATTGTCTCTACTATGCCCCCACATAGAAGTATAATAGTCAAAGAAGGGTCTATCTAAGGGTGCCAAACGGGTTGGGTCGGGTTAAAATGAGTTTTTTATGGGCTGAAGGTAAACTTGGATCCAATTCGTCTTAAAACGGGTCAAGTAACTTCAAGCCTTGTAGGTCGACCTGAGTTGATCCACTTAACCTGCATTCAATTTGGGTTAACCATTTAACCCGACGCAACTTGTAGAATCTTGGCCCAATAGCCTAATCTATTTAAAAACAATTAATTCTATATTTTTTTCGATAGAAAATAATTAACTCTATATTTCGGTTAAGTTGTAGACCCAAAAAAAGCCGAGCACAAGCTTGCCTTATTCTATATAAAATATACTATTCTAAGCTCAATACTGGAAGTGGAATTCTTAAATTCATCTCAAAAGAGCTTTTGGCAGTAGGAAATCTTAAGAATTTCAAGGGCGATTTCAGTTAATTTATTTAGCAGGACCTTTGAATTTTTTTTTTTCTGTCGTGCATCAAATATTGGTATCACTTATCAACCTCTAACTAGAACTTAGGATTCCTGACAATTGTAATTCCCCTCCTACAATTTCACTAAGCTAAAATATAAAACTAAATATCATCAAATCAAATAACTCTAAGGGCACGTTTGTGTACACACTCTTTCCGCGAAAAGGAAAAATTGCCACGTCAGCAAATTCCATAGAAATAAAAACCTTTGAAAAGGATTTCTGTAGAATTTAGAAATTTATGTTTGGTGCAAAAAAAAATTTCCTCATTGAATTGATGCTAATGTTGTTTGGTGCAGCTGTGAATTTCTCATAAATTAAAATTTCTTATTTAGTGAAATAACTTTTGAGAGAATTTCAAAAAAAGTCCTTAAGTTTTGGCCTTATTTAAAAAAGGGACACAAATTTCAAAACTTTTCAAATTAGTCCCTAAGCTTTTCAAGAAGTTTTCAATTAAGGATATCCATCTATTTTTGAAGTTATTTTTTGGCAACTTTTTTTTTTTTTTCTGTTTTTTTAAATACCCAAATCACCCTTCATTGTAATAAAACTCTCATTCACTTCCTCTATATTCTCCTCATTTCCCTCACCGGTGTCCTCACAGTGATCAAAGACACCCAGTATTTCCACAATTGGCTGCATGTCATGGCTTCAAATGAAAAGTAATTTGTGTATTTTCAAAATATTGAGGGAAAACGTTACTAGAAAATACCTTTAAATAGACGGATGTCCTTAATTGAAAATTTACTAGAAAGTTTAGGGACTAATTTGAAAAGTTTCAAAACTTGTGTCATTTTTTGAAATAAGGCAAAAACTTAAGGCCATATTTGAAAATTTGCCATAATTTTTTGAAGAAAAATAACATAGCATGTATATTATTTATTCAACGTCAAATAATAATTTATTTAAAGAAATAAAAAAATGAAAGAGTTGTAGGGTTTTGGGTTGAAATGGACAAGAGTGAGAAAAAAAAAGGAGAAGTTTTTCGAGTAAATCCATTTCCCATACCCCCTCATAGTAAACTCATTTCCACCATTATCAAAGAAAATGCTGACGAGGCAGGAAATTGTTTCACACCAAACGCCCGTCCACTTTTCCTCATAAAAGTGTTACACAAACATGCCCTAACATACCATGGAAAATCGGTTCTGCGAAAAATTTTAATTTCCATGGAATTTTCCCCCAAACCCCTATAGGAGTTTATTTTTTGAAGAATCGCTCGAGGAAAACTTGGCCCATTTTTATGCTTTTCCGTAAAAAAAAAAAAAAAAAAAAAGACTTAGCGGCACCGAACTTGGACTATACTGTAGTGTAGAATTTAATTATGTGGAAAACCGATTACACAAACGTTCTCTAAGCACATTTGTTTGCATTGATTCCTAGTTATGCCACCCTCCTATTGTGTTGGCTCTTTTTCCCTCTTTAAAAGTTTCCTCATCCCACTTATGTGGCGATCTCGACCGGAGCCCCCTACGGGTTGCCAAAAAAAAGTATGGTTCTTATATAGAAAAAAAAAATAAGGTTGTTCATGGGCTGCGTTTGGCTGGGCTAAGGCATATTCTGCTAAACCTCACTTTAGAAACACAGGCCCATATCTGGCCCAAGCCTAACATGGGCCATAAATGTCAGGCCCAAGTCTGCCCGTTTAGTCAATAGGGTGGGCCTGAATAGGGATTTTTTTTATTTTTATTTTTTTTATCATTTGTATGGACTTTCTAGCATTTGTTTGGACAAATTATCACTTAACTTCAAGCAATCCATATTTGGGCCAAGCTTTGGCTTTCTATCACTTAATCCAAGCTTGCCACAAATATTAAATGGGCCCACATTATATATTTATCATTTGTATGGACTTTCTAGCATTTGTTTGGACAAATTATCACTTAACTTCAAGCAATCCATATTTGGGCCAAGCTTTGGCTTTCTATCACTTAATCCAAGCTTGCCACAAATATTAAATGGGCCCACACTATATTTTCAAGCACTACCCGAAGCGGGCTAGGCTGGGCCCGGATGAGTAACCCTGAAAAAAATGGGCCCTAAAGAAGTTGTTTTGGAGATTTGCCCCTTTAAGTACACTTTTTTACTTGCACTTACTCTAATCACAGGGAAATTCATTGGGCCACTAAGGAGATGGCTTAGATGTAACACTCCATTTAATTTTAGAATTAATAGGCTAGGTCGAACTGGGATAAACTTCTCCAACCCTAGTGCATTTAGTTATCATGGTAAGTTTTATGCTGAATTCAACCTTCAGGCTTGTAACTCGGGCCAGACACAACTTAGTTGTAAATACATATATCTCTTTATAGTAAACTAGCAACACAAGCAGGTGCTTAGCCCAGGCCCACAAATAAAATAAAGCTATAATGAATTTAAGACTGTCTTTTGAGATACAAAATGAGAGAAAAATAAATCTAAAACAAACAAATATATCATTTTTTTCATTTTTAAAAATGTATAAATCAAATCTTGACTGTTTATTTTTTATATAATATTTAAGAACTTATATGAATATTATAATGTATATTTAATTGGAGAATATTTTAAAATTAAATAGATTAAAATATATACGGAATATATTAAAACTCAAATTTGAAAACTCAAATGAAAAAATATTAAAACACACATCAAAAATAACATATATCTCAATATAAAAGCAATATTTGTACATATCAAACGAATAAAAAAATATTAAAACATGAATAAAAAAGATTTGTAGAGGAAGCAGGATGAGGGAAGGAGTAAGGAAAAGATAAAGATATGGATTGATTAGGTGGGCCCCTCTAACCAAAGCTATCATATAATAATAATAATAATCAATTTAGCACAATTTTTCATCATGCGTACCCATTGTTCAATGGTCGCGATCATTGAGGTTTGGGCCATAGATAAGCAAAATACAATCTCCTAACTAACTATTTATTGTGTGAAAAGGTGGCCAAATGGGTCCCACAAATTTGTTAGACTGTTATTGTAATCCACTTGTTTTTACTTGCCTATATATCCGTTAGCAACTCTGACTTGAATAAAATAGATTGAATTCAATTAGATTTCTTTAAGAGAGAGCTATTTCAGTTAAACCCTAAAAAAGTAAATATGCAAATATATAAATGTGATAAGGACAAATTTTTCATATAGTAAACATTTATCAAGAAAAAAAAAAAAAAAAAAAAAACCACCCCACACATGTTGAGGGGGTGTTCCAAAAAGCTTCCATGCATGTCATCTCTGCAACTTAGATTCGGTCCTCCAAACCTTATAGATATATTCCTCAAGAGGGTTTTCCACCGTCTCTTTTGAAGTAACCCCACAATTAGACCCGTTTATTTAATGAATCTGTAAAGTCTGAGTTGATATATTTTTCCTGAGGTCCAAATTTTTCCCGTGTGGGCCACATTGTGTAGTCTCACCAAATACCTATCTATATTATGCATATTTTTAAGCCTTACTGTAACCTGACAAGGCCTTAGATTTTTTTTTCTTGCAATTGTTCAAATTAACATGCTAATGTTATGAAATTAGAGAGACCACTTAAGAATCAACCTAAATCATTAAACACGTTGCCTCTAATTAATATAGTTTGGGTCAAAAAGTAAGCTGCATTGAGCACTTCATCTAGACAATTGGAGAATCAAATGAGTAATTAATTGTTATGGTTTTTTTTTTTTTTTTTAATTTCTATACCTTTTTGAACTGATCTTCATTTAAATGACTTGCATAAATATTTATTTTATTTCTTATTATACTTTTTTAAACTAAATTTAATAGTTATTACTTTACATTAGCTTAATCTAATTTTGTGATTCTATTTCATTGCATCAATGTCTTTAACTCTCACTAGATTAGGGCCGTCAAAATGCCACACGACCCGTTAACATGACACGAATCCACACAATATTAATGGGTTTGGGTGGGCTCTTAATGGGTTCGGGTCGTTAACGGGTCAAACCTATTAACACGTTAATTAACTGGTCATGTACGAGATAAACTAGTAACCCGTTAACAACCCGCTTAACCAGTTAAAAAATTTTTAGTCCCTAAGTGCAGCTAGAATTCGTTTATATTCATAAAGAAGAAATTGAAATTTATTATTTTATAGTAGGGTTATAGGTGGAATCCACTAGAGATTTCACTAACAGTTTCGTGTGGCTTATATATTTTTCTCCTTATATATTTTTGTATGGATTTTCTTTTAATTTTCGAAATGACTTAATTACTAAACGGGTTAACGGGTTGGGTCGTGTAACCTGTAAATTAACGGGTCGTGTTCGGGTTGGATTTTCTGACCCGTTAAGTTAACGGGTCGTGTATGGGTTGAGGTGATTTTAACACGAATTTGTTAACCCGTAACCTGAATTTGTTAACACGACACGATTGACAGCCCTACACTAGATGTATTAAATAATAAGATTGAATTTTAAATATTCGTTTCTTCTTTATAAGTTTCCTTTTCTTTAAAATTTATTTTCTTTCTAATAATACTCATCATCCCAATTTTAATATACATTATTTTTAGGTCTAGGCTTAGCATAGCCCTTTGTTGCTAGTTATATATATTAAAGCAAACGGAGAGGAGTTGTGAGGGGTGCCATGTCAGCACCCATAATTTCTCATTTCAGAAAAATACTTATAAAATCACATAAAGCTTTGGGTTTAATGTGGGCCACTACACTCCTCCCAAACAAGTCTCCTCCCTTAAAATCTCAACGCAAACAAATCTCTTCAAATCCCCTCCCTTAATCCAAGGAATAGTTAGAATCTTAAATCTAATCCCTTAAATCTTGACCACACTACTATTTCTAGCAACAAAACTCATTGAATTTGTTCTCCTTAAAATCTCGATCACTCTCATTTTAAAGTAAACATTATCTCATTTTCCTTCCAAGATTAGAATCAACTCCATTTAATAGAGGTCTATGGGGCCCACTTTCATGGTGTTGGTAGTCAGAGAGAATGGGCAGGACTAAATTATCATTATCTGAGAATAGATCAATCATCCACATAAAATAGAAACAACAGATAGATTTGTGGGGACCACTTTGATCTCCCGATTGATAGACACCTTCAAAAGGCACCACCTTCCAGCTTGGCCCATCAAACCAACGGCATCGATGATGGAACACCCAACAAAAGGGACCAACCAATATGAAGTTGTATCAAGACCATTAGTTTCATGATCTAGACCGTTAATTACAAGGTGGAATCCAACGTTCAACGAACAGAAAATAATGGACTCTGATGATCAATTATATTTGTTATTAAAATGCATATTAAGGATACATTTCATTTCTAATTATATATACATGAAATGGTATTAGGGTTGATATGAGACATGCCGTTAATAATTGTTGTAGACGAGGTCGCCTTTAAGCACATCATGATGCACCTTAATGAATTAGGATAAGAGGCCCACTTTTAAAAATTACATCATGTGACCTCACCAATACTCCTTGGAACACCACATCAACAAGGGCCTACTGTCCAAATGTTCAATTGGACACACCTTTAAATATTTGGATATGGGCCTATCTTTAGATATTACATCATGTGACCCCACCAAGTTATTTTCATTTATTAAAGTTATATAGATAATTAATATATACTACTTATTTATTTCTATAAAATCTGTTCTTTTCCAATAATATCTCAGAAAAGAATCACATATTTCATTATAATTTTTTAGCCCGGGCACCATACCTCTCTATTTAATTTTGTAAGCTTACGCTTGTGGGGCCCACCCTTGGTCCATCCAAATGGACCAAACACATGACCTTCCGAAATTGCACATATTCACTAGCTGTTAGTCAGATCTGGATTTACTAGACCGTTGGATCGACTATGTATCGATCCGAATGGATTGTTGACCATTAAACTTTTGGGGCGAGATGGAAATGGTAGAAACCACGGTTGGGACTGATTTTTTTCAAAGAGAAGGGTCCCATGGAGTCTTTGAAATCCCCCCATCAACACCCCCATGTGGGTCGCTAGGTGGGCCCTACCACAAACTTGAGCTTACCTTAACCTAAGCTTTAGCTTAGGAGAGCTGCCTCTATATAGACGCACATTCATACTTGTGTAATGTTCAATGCCTTTAAATTCTAAGAGGTCGTTATGTTATGTAAGTTTAGTTCATTTTATATTTATTTTCATTACATCTTAAAATATTCTAATATTAAAAAATAATAAATTTCTTTCTTTTAGACTTATGTAAGCCCGGGCTTTTATTGCTAGTTTTATGTTAAAGGAAAATGAAATGCCAATGGGGATCTCTGCTTGCATAGGTAGAAAAGTCAAATTTGCAACTTTTCCTCCACTATGAGAGGAGGAAAACTTGCAAGCATTGTGGCAAATATATAACAACATCATTTGCAATTTTTGCTCCGTTCTGAGAGGAGGAAATCTTGTATTTTCAGCTATGCCTCTTATGCATATGGATGTAAGGGCATGAATGCAATGTTCTCTAGGTATTTTGGTAACTGGGATGACTTCTTTGGTGATAATATTTCCTATTATTAAAGATAAATTTTAGGAATTAAGATTTGAATTCAAAGAGACAATTTACACAATTGAATTTACTTAAGAGAAATATTATAAGTTTGAGAGGAAAATTTTAGGAGATTCAAACTTATCAAATAGATAACTTTACAGTTTAGCAATTTGGGGAGGGCCCATGTCAAAGCGCCGTATTTTTTTCATTTTGTATTTTTTTCGAAATGAGAGCTTCCTACTTGCCTACGTGGCAAAACGAATCATATTTCTTTAATATATATAATATGTCCACCTAAACCAGTTGTTTAGGTGTACATAGGCACTTGCCTATCCTGTTTAACTATGGGACCTGATAATTAGGCCTAAACCCAACCCATGTGCCACAGACATAGCCTAAATCAAGTCCAATGACGGGCCATGAACATATTTGGTTTCCCTAATGGATTGCGTTCACTTATCATTGAGCCTAGTTAAGCTTGCAGAATTTCCATGTCCATAGTGATATTTTACAAAAACATTATGGTGGCATCTGGTATAGAAGTACAGTATCATGTTGAATTTATGTAATATGTTCATTTTAGGTTTCTGATAATGATTCAAAAAATCTCTCTAAGAAAAGGAGGGTTGAAACAAACAGCTATATGCGATGGCCGCAACATCGGTCAATATTGGCCTTTTCCCATACATAATCTGAAACCATGTTTTAGAACCATGACTTTGCTTTGCTTCTCTGTACATTCATCAGGTTGGATTAAAATCAAAGGTGCAAATTCTGCTGTTATAAGAGCGAGAATATCGACAGATAATTCAACATCAAGCTGTATAGGGTCTGTAATAGCAAAGCGCAGTTGTTGGTCTTTCCTCAAAGGTGGATTTGTTCTTCAGTCATCTGGGTTCGGCATTCTCAACTTCCAGGCAAATTCCTCAATTCTGATTTGAATCCATAAACTATTTGCAGGTGATCACTTGTTGTAATAGTCTAATTCTTTATTATAGCGCAGAGTTCTAGAGAGGAAACAATAGAGATTTTGGCTGCGAGCGCATCTTTACAACCATTTACAGACCAGCAATGGAGAATGCATCAAGAATATAGAATCAAAACTGTAATTCCTCATCTATTTTTTACTGTATACTTCTAGTTTCAAATTTCAACTCCATCAAGTACTTATTACACTAATAGTGTCCCGACTCAAGTTAAAATGCTTTGTTACTGTTGAATCAAGATCGAACAGCAATGAAATGATTTTTGGTTCGTAAACATCCGTTGAAGAAAGCATCATCTTGATCTGTTTAATCGTATTAGTTAATATCTATGGCGGATATCAGCAACCTTGAAGACATATGGAGGAATCTCTAACTGGTGGCCCAACTTGAGTATTCATAGCCAATATTGGTCTATTATTGACTTAATCATTTCGTTTTCGTGCTCAATTACTTGAATTACAGATCTCTAACAGGATCTAATAGGTCATTCTCCTCACAGAAAAGAAAACGCACAGCAACAATACATGTGGTTGATGCAATGGGACAACGGTTGCAGGGAGCTTTGATCGCTGTCAGGCAAATCTCCACAAACTTCCCTTTTGGTTCTGCAATAGCCAAAACCATTCTTGGGAATGCACGGTATCAGGTAATATGTAGTATAGTTAGAAATTGCTTTGAGAGAATTTGTAAGAGATTGTAGGAATAGTTAGGATTCTTCTGTCATGTTTCTTCTCTTTCTCTTTTCTTTTGTAATTCTTCATCTAACAAGAGGACCATGTCATGGCTTACGATCATCGCACTCAACTTGCTGCAGAAATGGTTCGTCAAGCGATTCAATGCCGCGGTGTTTGAAAATGAGCTCAAATGGTATGCAACAGAACATGACCAAGGGAAGGTCAACTACACTCTAGCAGATCAGCTAACAAGCTTCACTAGGGCTAACCAAATCAGGGTCAGGGGCCACAATATCTTTTGGGATGACCCCATGTACACACCTGGATGGGTTCTCAATCTCACAAATGCTGAGTTACACAAAGCTGCTGAATCGCGAATACTAAGTGTAGTGAATAGATACAAGGGAGAATTCATACACTGGGATGTGAACAATGAGTTGCTCCACTTTCATTTCTATGAACAAAGGCTCGGCCCTAATGCGAACTTGCGTTTCTTTGAGAGAGTCCAAAGGGAAGATCCACGAACAACATTGTTCTTAAATGATTTTAATGTTATTGAGACGTGTGATGATCTTAATTCGACTGTTGATGCGTATATATCTAAGGTTGAAGAGCTTAGGAGAGGTGGTGCAGCTATGGGAGGAATTGGCTTAGAGGGTCACTTCTCCAAGCCAAATATTCCATTGATGAGAGCCGTCTTGGACAAACTGGGGAGGCTGGGTCTTCCCATTTGGTTAACAGAGATCGACATCAACAGCAATTTTGATCAACACACTCAGGTAAGCTTGTTATTTTGATACCCATTTACTTGTAATTCTGTGGTCAAGTTATGCTTGGACACAGTTTTGACTGCTTCATATACATTAACCTAAAACTACAAAAGAAATTCGAAAAAATATCAAAACAGAAATATCTCATCTCTAAAAACATGTCATACACAACTAACTTCTAACTATCTCTGTTTTCCAAGTATTCTATTAGAATCACATTTAATGATATGGGTTATCTTTTTTATATCATGAAATGATAGCTTTGTCATTTTCCCAAAAATCTAAGGGCCAGTTTGGATTTATTAAAAAGAAAAAAAAAAATCCTAGGATTGAGAAAATTGTCTCCAATCAAAACTCTTGGGGGAGAGGTAATTCTCTTCACAGCAAACTATTGCATAAAGTAGGAGAAAAGACTCTCCTAATGGGGTAGATAAAAAAAAAAAAAAAAAAAACCTTTCTCTTGTGTATGTGAGTTATTTAATTTATTATTCAATATTAATGTTTATTAAATATTTGGTTACTAGTTTTTATTTGTAAATTGCTTTCACCCATTCTCAAAAAGGGAATTCTCCACTCTTAGTTTTATCCTCATTTTTCCACCTAGTGGAAATTCACAACTTGGTCTCCAATTCCTAGTAATGAAATGAGATAAGATATAGGGATACATATATTCCTTGTGGATGTTCAAAGATTCTCTACTAGTGAACATGGTGTTTGAAATTGAATGCAGAAGAAATTGTTTTCCAAACTTATGTTTAGACAATAATGTTATTTTTCAATGGTTAAATGTCTTTGTTTAATAATGAGAAATTTAGTGGTGTTTTCTCCACTGACGTGATGAAAAACTTTATCTCTTGTGGAAGTATATAGAGAAGATTTTCTCCTTCAGTTGAGTTGGAAAACTAATTGCAGATTTTCAGTTGATGCTGTCATTAGCATTAATACACACACAAGATTATCACAAAACAGTGTCATAGTTTTAATGAATATACTGGCAATGGTAAATGGTATCTAATTGCACTCATATCATCGGCAGGCTGCTTACCTTGAAGAGGTGTTAAGAGAAGGGTTCTCTCATCCTAACGTGAATGGGATAATGTTATGGACTGCACTACATCGCTATGGTTGCTATCAGATGTGTCTCACAGATAACAATTTTCACAACCTCCCTGCTGGGGATGTAGTTGACAAGCTTCTTCGTGAATGGAGAACCGGAGTGCTACGAGGAAAAACAGATGCTCATGGCTCCTATACCTTTGATGGATTCTTAGGGGAGTATGAGGTATATGTGAAGCATAGAAATAAACTTGCCAAGACCACCTTATTCCTTCAACAAGGTTATGAAACCGGGCACTTCTACATTCAACTTTAACAAATCTAATTTGATTGTGAGCTTGTAAATAAGAAGATAAATTAATTTAGTTATTATTGATTTGAGCCTCCATAAATTCAATGCTACTTTCGGACGTACCAAGAGGATTCTCCATCCTTCATTGCATGAAGAAATGTTATTGACTACATCACATCCAAATGGCCATGTTAAGAGTTATTTATTTATTTATTTTTATTTTACCAGATGGGTATGTTGGTTTCTCTCTCTTTTTTATTGGGAACCTAGCCAAGGGCTTGGGCCCATGGGACTCTAGCCAAGGAAAAAGAAGGAGAGAAGTCCAACTTGCGTTTGCAAG
Organism: Camphora micrantha; assembly: GCA_003546025.1. Taxonomy (NCBI): domain Eukaryota; kingdom Viridiplantae; phylum Streptophyta; class Magnoliopsida; order Laurales; family Lauraceae; genus Camphora; species Camphora micrantha. The sequence goes on along the minus strand of QPKB01000009.1, from coordinate 30,718,042 downwards.
AATAAAAACTAGTGATCGAACACGAAGCAGTTAGGTGAGAAGTGGGGTACCCAACCATCTTGACAACTCCTTGTTCTCAATGAGTATATAGTTGAAGAAAACATTTTGGGATAACTTTCACTAGATAAGTGTCACTGGAGTAGTGATCAACATAAGGGACCAGCACAAAGGCAGTCAGCACTAATTTTGTGAGACTAGTTGCATCTCAAAATAACAGATACAAGTGAAGAATTTTACTCAATGAATTGACCACACGTAAAAGGAAGAAGAAAGACAAGATATTTTTCACTTAGTTCGCTTCTCAATCCCGCTCTCACACATGATTAATCAAGTAAATTGGAGCAATCTTTGACTCAACATGCAAACTCAACCCAAACCTGATCAACTGGTTTAGAGTTCAACTTGACCCTACAATTTACAAATGTTTAATGGCCTGCTTGGAGATTTCAAATGCGAACGCTTCTCCTATCCAGGCATTAGATGTACAAGGCAACCTGTATATCTCCAGTAGGAGCATTGGCAATCGAAAGTCATTCATAGGTTGCTGGGAGATACCCCCACCACCACCCAAGTATGAAGTGTGCTGAGTGACATGAGCAGCCTTCCTTGGAACCTTCACAGTAGCCGCTAGGTGCAACCATTTGTTTATGATACAATATATTAATTCATGTTTAGGACACGTTTGTGCAGGTCTTGTTCCGCGGAAACAGAGTGCTACTTCTGCGCTGTCCCCTTTTTTTCTACTTGGGTGTGAACAAACTCGTGTTCCTCCTTTTCCTTTGGAACTTGCTTCCAACAAAAGAGAAAATACGGGTTTTCTCTTCTATGCCGTTACACAAACATACCCTTAATCTCACATGGACATTTTGTCACAAAATAGGTGCATCCACCTTTTTGCTCTCTCCGGATGCTGCTCAGATTGTTGGGTCATATCAAGATTGAGTCATGTACTGGTTGACTTGACCTATTAGTTTAATTAGCTAGTCACAGGTGTTGCCTGAGCATGCTGCTACATGTCTTTGACTATAATCAATATTGTTCAATACTATTTTGATGACTTTGAACTCATCCAGACTCCGATCGTTGATCTATTTTCGCCTATGTACTTGTGAGGAAGATATCTACACGTTAGAAGAAAAATCAAGACAATCCAATGGTTAAAAAGGATTCTATTTACTATTATGCACGTACTCGATCTCATTTTTTATTTTATTTTTTTCAAAATTTCAACTCAAAAAATTATTTGTCATGGAGGATGCATATCCTTTTGTTGGTCAAAGGCCTGCGCTACTTAATCACCTCAACAAGCCCTTCAAACATAATTGGGGATGAATTTGCAAAGAAAATCGAAAAGCTTAAAAGTATGCAATAGGAGAATTAGAATGCTCTATTTCTCTAAACATGCTTGACCGGACTATGAGTGAGGATCATTATTGGCAGTTCTATTATTGTATGATGGCTTTGAAGTCCTCTATGTTGTTCTTTACCTAAAACTCATTTTAATACATGCTTTTCAAAAATATTCATTTCTATAAGTTAAACGAACCGATAAGACAAGATTGCACAGACGGGATGTAGAAGAAGTTAAACTCCATTTTTCAACATCATATTTAATAGAGTGATACCTAGTCGTAATATGCTATCTACGACTATGGAACTTGTGATATTTCATTAGAGTGATCCTAGTTTGGTTACTTATGAATAATTGCATTGGACCATTGGATTTTAGTATGTTTAAGAACAACAATGAAGTGTTTCAATCAGATGGCTGCTTCCACTTTGGCAAATAACTCAAACTTGACATCATTCTTAATCTTCAACTCAATCTAATCTATAGACTTAGGCTCGACTTATATATAAACTAATTGTTACACCCCGACCCAAACTAATCATGATTAAGGCTAATTAATTGAAATTAATGCTAGTTAAGCACGAATAATTGGATTAATCAAGGTTAATGATCAAAGATAGATAAATTAATCTCAAATGATGCATTAAGCATAATGGAATGGATTTGGATGAAATTGAATTAGTTTAAATGAGTTTAGACTCAAACAAGATAGGCTAAGGATTTTTTCGTAAATACGAGTTTTCACGTATTTCGTCAAATACGGAAATTCTTGATACCAACGTGTGTATCTCGAATAGTACGTTAACTTTTATAATAGACGCGAGTCCATTTGACCTCAAATGGACCAAATGAGGCTTCATTTGACTCAATATGTAATAAGACTAAATGAGAGGGGGTTTTGGTGTAAAAGAACCTTATATTAGAATGAGATGAGGGAAAATGAACCCATTTCACCTCAAACCGAACCCTAGGCCCATCTTCTCCCTTTCTCTTCCAATTTCTTCATCAAGAGTGAGGTTAGAAGGGATTCAAGTGATTTGGAGGAGTGTAGCTTCATCTTCATTTTCTTCCTCAAGTCATTCCTCCATTTTTGAAGTGTTGAAGCTTGAAAGAGAACTCAAGACCTCTTTGCAAGAAACTATAAGTAAGTAGTGGGTCTTCTCTTAGGATTTTCAAATTCGATTGGTTGTTTTCTAGTGATTTCTAGCATAAATGGCTCATAGGAGTTCATTTTTTATGTTTTCAAGGAATTAGGGTTTCATTTGGGGGTTTTCATCTCAAAAGCAAGCTAAATAAAGGGCTTTGAGTTAATTAACCTTTAACAAGGCAAGTATAAACATTTGCTTGTGGTTAATGTTAATTATTGTAGAAATTCATAGTATTTCCATGGGTTTTGTGCATTTTCCATTGAATTTTGAAACTGTTTATGGATTTAATGAGATAGTTAATGGATGATTAGAAGTGTTATTTGTGAATGAATGATGTATGAGGAGGGAACAGGAGGTTCCATATCTCTTATGTAGGTTGTGGAAATGTAATGGAGAAAGGAGAGTAGAAGAAGGGAGAGAAGATCAGATTTTCGGAATGAAATTTTGAAGGGTTCGCTCTAGCGAACATCATTATGTTTTAGTCTGCTCGGGCGAACAATATTCCGCTCGAGCGAACACCTTTCTGTTTGGTCCGCTCGAGCGAACAGTAATTCCTTTCGAGCGAACTCAAGACTGGTTGGATCTTGGATTTTTACGTGGATTTGGAGTACTACTTATAAGTATAAATGCTCCTTAAATTAGTTTAAGACTAAGCATCCATGGGTGATAATTACGGGAATTATAATAATGCACATAGTAATTATATAAATATGATGTCCATCGAGAATAACAAGTGCATTGGAAACCAATGGTTACACCCAAATGGTTGTTTAGATAAGAGATAGAATTAAGTGGAACCATAAATGATTAGTAATTGCTCTCATTGTATCGTATTCCGTATCGTTGTGTCCCAATCTAATAAGATTGGTATTACTGTTATTCCTTTCCTTTGTTATGAAAGGAATTATTGAATTGAATTGAATCCAAAATGGATTGCTTATTGAAAAGTATTGACTCTTAAGTCTAGCATTACCTAACTAATATATTAGAACTTTAAATAAGTTCAATGAATTAATTAATGAAACAAATGACTAATCCTATTGCAGTAAATGGACTTGGGGCGTTCTGGAGCTCCGTGGTGATACTAGTTGTCCCTGACCCGGACACTAGTAAGTTTCACAATTCCGATCATATCTATGGTTATTGATTGATGCTTTCCATTTGGAAGATGAATCCTTCATTTGAGGGAAGATGGTAAATCAAAATGAAATAGAATGAAAGCTATGGTAGTGACCATCTTATACATGTCCATTAATTGACTTTATTCGCCTATTGTCATTGTATGAATTATCTAGAATTGTCTAGAATTGGTATTGTTATTAAACAGATTGAATGAACTCAATATGAATGTATTAACGTACTACTACAAGATTTGTTTATACATTGTTGAACTGTCGTGTTCACTAGTATTATTGATGACATTACATGCCCGATTGCCCTTGCTGGCCCTACAGCGCCCCCGGCGGCAGCGGAGGAGACCGCTCTGGTTCCTCCAGGATGATTGAATGAATGGAATGAGCGGGATACCATTAGAGATGGGTATCCGAGTGTGATCAGGAATTAGAACATTTTCAGAAATATTTTGAGAAACTATTTTATATATTCATTTTGAAATGTAATTAATTACCATCTGCATTGTATTTTGTAAATGCAGTGTTTGACAAGTAAATATTAGAAATGATACATGTATAAGGACTTCATGTTGTACACATGTAAATCGTAAATTGTAAATGTCAAATATGAATGTTTTCGCAAAAGTTGTATATTTGATAGGTTATTGAGAATGTTATCCGTTGTGAATTCCGTTTTAACTTCAGTTAATTCAGAGTTTACGAGAGTAAGTATGAGTTCACGGTTTATGGTTATCAGATCTCAGGCTCTGGTCATGACACTAATACGTTGGATCTATTCAACTTCAAGTTATTTGATGGTTTCGTGGAAACTGCTAATTATATTTCTAAGCAATGACATGATTTATACGCTCCTTTTCAACTATAGTTCTTTTCATCTATTATATAAATAATGGGTTATGCTCCTTTTCATGATCATCATAGCCTTGTTTGAACAATTTTTTTTTTCTTTTTTTGCTTACTTGGCTCAATGGCCAAGTTCGAGCTGAGCTATATATTTGCTTATTAGCAACTATAATATAGCACTCTTCATATTTCTCTCCTATTAATTGAAGTTTCAATGAGTCACATAAAATGCTCACTCTTTGGAATAGGCGTTCGGCACACTAATCTAATGTGTATCTCTACTCGGTCCTACTATAGCTATACTTTAAATAACATCCAATTTAATTAGACATCTATTATCAATTTAGAGATTAGGTACCATCAATTATAAATAAATAAATGTTGAACATTCATTGTATATTGACTAGAATGTGTGATGATGGTTTTGATGATTCCTAATTTGTGCTAATTCATACATAGTGTATCAACTGACTCCAAAATATCACATATGAGCTATTTAAAGATTCAGGTCATACATGGGCCTCGCTGAAAAGAAAAACCAAATCCAATGTATAGGGCCTTTTTTTTTTTTTGGAAACCAACTTATCTTGATGGGCTCGTTGCTTTAATTAAGGTGACTCTTGCACCACCATCTTCACATGCAAGATTGTCTCCATGGGCTTATTGCTTTAACAGGCTGTTAGCAAAGAATCAAATAAACCGAAGAACCCAAAGTGCAACTTCAGAAACACATCAACACCTCCATATTTGTGATCGATATTCATGTTTACTAGTGTTGGTGGGTCTCACCACTCGGAATCTGGCTCTCGTATGTCTCATATATAGGCCGTAAGCCTAATATATATGTTCAATTACATGCACTATAATTGGCTAAATTTTGTGACTTTTAACCAACTCTTCTAGATTTGCTTCAAAGGTTATGTATATTGATCTGGACCTTCCCTCTATTTCGGCATGAATGGGCTTTTTGATCGGTGTGTTTGAAGGGACTTGATTGTTATTTAGTTGGCCAGAGCTATGAAGTGAGATATGGGTCTTATTTGGATTGGTTTTCCTAAAAGTTTATACGCAATAGAATTTTTAGGATGGTTATTCCAAAGGTCAGACATCCATCTGGATTTTGGATCCTTCTGGAATAGATCATCCAAAAAAAAATAAAATGTTGCAGCTCTCTGCTAACAAATTAAACTAAAAAGAAAAAAGAGTTTTTACAAAGGGCCCCTATATTTTCACGAAATATCAAAAAGCCGCTATCATTGTAGGTTTTTACTATATCTCCCTTGACTTACAATAAAATGATAGAAAAGTAGCAAGTGTTGTTTTACTATATCTCCCTTGACTCACTATATTGATATATTTTCTTTATTTATAGCTTTTCTAATCATTATTTTGGAGTCTTTGGCTCTTTCTCAAGTGCGAGTATTTTTTTGATGTATTAGAAGTGGTCCCATGTTGAGGAGTGGGTTCCACTCAAGGGGCCGGGTATATTGAGAATTATTTATACCACCTCTACTAATACCTCGAGTTTTTTATAGGAATAGTTAGTTAAAGAAACTTAGTATGATATTACAATCTTAATATGGTATTAGAGTCAACTGGGTACAAGTTTGAATTCTATGAGGAGCGACTCGGAAAAAAAAAAAAAAAAAAAGCGTGCCGCCAAAAGTGCAAGACCAAATTCACCTAAGGGGAAGTGTTGAAGAGTGATCTCCACCAAGAAGGAGTATTGAGAAGTATTTGTGCTCCCTCTACAAACACCTTGAGATTTTGATAGGAGTGATTAGCTAAAAAAAACCTCAATATGATATAAGACTCTTAATAGTTCAAGCTGGACCAGGCGATCGTTGCAATCTGCCAGAATATTGATTTTGTTTCTAATCTTTTGTATTTAAATGAATTTTGTTACATAGAACTAAATGGGGGCATCCTATCTGCTAGCTATATCCTGCTATTTGATGAATATGAACTTTTAAATCTTTGCTCTATACATCATTCAAAGCCTCATCAGTAATCCAATACCACATCCATCCAACATCTATATATAGCAGTTATTCAGCTCAAATCCAATCAACCCAAGTGATCACTTTTACCCCTTTTCCACTCCACAACGTCGTATTATCTAAACAGTACCCACTTTCAGAAAAAAAACATCATTAGGTTCATATTTATGATAAGCTCATCAAAGCTAGTTAACATGGAGGAAACCAAAGGCATCCCAAATTCTAATAAAAATTCCACTTGCTGCTTTTCCTACTCATCCAGTTGGCACAACATGTGCATCCCCCCTTGACCGGCCTCTTTCCAAGTAATTTCTTTGAAACCTCGTGTGTAAAATCTAGGTCCCTTTCCCTTTCCCGTTCTTTCTCTTCCTATAATGGAAGCCTCATCCAACAAACATATCAGCTTCCATATCCTTCTTGAATTCTCCTTTTGACATCGCATCATCCTTTTGCACAAAAGCAAGTCAATAAAACCAAAGTGGTAGAAGAAAACTAAAACAAATGAGATCAGCAAAGCTTCTTTTTATGTGAATTTTTTGCATGGGGTTACGTACTGCTACTCTCAATGCAAATGAAATATCCAATTAATGGAATGGGTTGTGGCGACGATCTTTCATCAAAGTTAAAAGAGACAAAAGATAAAGAGTGCCTGTTTAAAGGCAATGGAAAAACGTTATCCATGTTGCTTTACACGACAGGGCAATGATCGAAGTGCCAAGATAAGGTAGATATAGTCTATTGCATTTATCAACCGCCTCAAGATATAGTACGTGGTGAGAAAGATTGTTAGGACATAAACCTAACAAAGATTTCCCCATTGAAAGGTCGTGCAATGAAGAAGAGGATAAACATGGATGCCCGGTTTGCAATCGGACTAGCACTGTTTGGATGTCTATTGTTTGAGATCAAACACAGGTATCGGGTTGACAGGTCATGGTATGGACTGGGTTCAGGGGTCACCTAATAATAATAATAATAATAATAGTAATAATAATAGAGGTTTTTGTTATAAAATATGAATTTTGGATGGAAGCCCAATTAAGATGAGTTAGGGTTAGAATTAGAGTTCCTCTCTTATGATATTACTTTGCTTATAAATAGGCATTTCTCTTTGTATTTGTACACATATAATGAGAAAATAGAAAAGCTCTATCTTCTCTCTCTAATCCTCTTTCTCTTAGTCTCTCTCTTTTCTAACAATTTTGACATATTAGTCCTCCTTAAACTCAATTTTTCCAATTTCATAACCAAAATTTATATAATGCATATCACCAAAGTCGTCTGACTTTGGTTAAACAAATTATAGGAAGAAGCCGATCTAGGTTTTGGGCATTCTATCACTTAATCCAAGCCTGGCCCAAATATGAAAGGCAACAAATTACATATCCAGGCCCGGCCCAAAGCAGGTTGAGCCTGCATCGCACCTGGGCTGCTTGCATTGCCCGTGAGCACCCCTAAGCTTATTTTTTTCCTTGTGGCCCAGGAAACCTCCGCGTTGGTAGCACTTGTTGGACCTTATGAATCTCATTGCATGGTCCACACATTCTTGAAGTAGAACAAATTGTACTGGTATTTATAACCACAAAAAACTAAACTCATTAAATAACCTTTTTGTACTCAATTACAATAATAATAAGGAAAATATAATAATTTAATCTCTTAAAACCTTGACAAGATTGGCTATCCTAAATGCTCAATCATAATTGTCAATTAATGTTGCCACTTATTACCTTTAATTGAATTGTGTGAGTTTTGCTGTTCAAAGAATGAACCAGTCAAATTTGTCCCTTTTTTCTCTCAATAATTTGACCAACGAGAAATTGAAGAAAAATGTAAAAAGTTAAATCTAAATTTCTATTTTTTTTTTTTTTTTTTACTTTCATTAGAAGAACTTTAAAAGGTAATATTTTTGAATATTTTTTAAAATTAAGTCCTTATTTCAAAATCTTTTTTTTAGGGTTTATGAGTTCTTAATATATTTTCATTTTTTCATTTTTAGATTTAGAGATAAATTAAAATGTCATCATAATTGCATTGTTTGATAAGAATGAGCCACGGGTTGGATCCAAATTTGAACGAACCTAAACTTTCACAGGTTTGATCATGGCTGGTCTAGTTTTTAAAACATCACAATCAAGTTCATAAAGTGTGAAATTTGTCCAAACTGGCCCTCCCAGGAGAGATGCTCCTATGAGAGATATCTCTCACCTTAAATAAGAGCTCAAGCTCTCATTTAAGGTGAGAGATGCTCTCACCTTACTATGAGAAATAAGGTGGGGCCCTCACATCCATATATATATATATATATATATATATTTGTTTTTGTTTTCTGTGAAATTGAAGAAGGCAGTTATAAAGCAGAATTTGATTTTCCTTTTAGTATGCTCTATTTATTCTTTGCCACAGAAGGCACTTGCCTTGTACCACACTTAAAAGTAAAGGAGGACATTTAAAGGACTTTTATTTCGACTCATCGCCCGAAAAAGCTTTTAAAAGCAGTAAGATGGTGAGAGAATGAAAAAAACAAAACTCTTCAAAGAATTCATCTGTCAGTTATAAAATTCTGTTAAACTTATATATAACTTCTATTTAATGGACACTATATAAAAAGAAATGATCCCAGACAAGTGAGATTAAGATTTGATGTGACTATGATTGAGGGGATATGAACAGCTCAATTTTTAGCAAGTGATGAGTCACATTTTGATAAGTTTCAGCATTACAAGGTCATATAAGATGAATTAAGAAGCAATTTGCGGTCATGTGCGCAATTGAAGTTTCACTCCCTGTGTGTATGGGTTCTCTCCTTGCATGTGGGGTCTCTCGAGTCCCCTAGGTGGGATTAAAAAAAAAAAAAGAAGCATTGAATCAGGTTCCATTTACCTCCACAATTCTTATCAGTTATATCTTTACCGAAAACAGATAACCTCTTATCACTTATCTATATTGCAAATGGGCTATACCCTTTTTCATGTCAGATGTCATTCCCCAAAGAAAAAATTGACCAAAGGACGTGTTGTGCGGCCAAAAAGTTGTAGAGATCTGCAAAAGAAAAGGAGAGGAATAGAGAATCTAATAGGATTTGGATGTAGTTGTGATTGCAAGGGGCCCAAAGAATAGTTGGCTCTGTGCTCACCACTTAAAAGAATAGTACTTACAATGACACAGAGAGTTACATATAATATCGAATCTTTCTTCATTTCTTGTGGATACAACTGAAGGAGCACTTCATTTCTTGTGGATACAACGCATTGACCACTTAAAAATTTGTGTATGCACAGGGTAACATCCAATCCCAAACTTCCTTTTTCATGTCTTGCTTTGCTTTTGATTTTTCTTTAGGAAGCAAATTCTGGGAGACTAAAAACCATGTTCTCTTGGGTCACTAAAATACTGTGAAGTAGTGAAAAGATTTGTTGGGTATGTGGGTTGGGCAGACAAGGGTTGCTGATGGCTGTCTCAGACTGGGCCAACTTATCCAAGCGCCCAGCAAATAAGAACGCTGGGTGAGTTCTGCTGTTGGATTGGAGAGATCATGTGAAGGAATCTCAAAATAGAGTAATTTTCATACCATGAACCCACTTTACATAGATCTAAGCCGTCCAGTCAAAGAACATCTATGAATTGACAGACACCCTAAATTTTGCTTCATCAGAAACGATTTCGACTATTGGACTGAAAAACACTAGGAAAACATATAGTGAAATCATGTCCAACTAATCTTGTGGCAATTAGCATCAAAATAGACCAAAACACCAGTGAGTTATATTAAACACCACTATGTACTTCATTGATGGTTTCCATTCTTGAAGGGTCGGTCTCTACTGTACAATAATATATTCTAAAATTGTTATATTTAAGATTTAATCACATTTTTCAATCCAAACTTGGGGCCACACTAGGTAAGACATGTGAAGCACTCAGAGCCAAAGACAAAAGTTCATGTCTAAACACATTTGATTTAGGTGGACTTCAGCTGTTCTTTACTTAGATCTGAACCCAAATGGTTTTGGTTTGTCCTTAAACTTGTATTTGACCATTTGACTTAGCTTTTGACCTCTGGAAGTTGACTGAATGTGGAGTCCCCGTCCATTTCTTGAGAGCTAGGGTCTGGAGTCCATTTGGATGGATTCCTATGCGAAATGACATTTAGTTGTTTTGAAACTTTGGGAAATACCTTGAATGCACATTCTCTGACTTCTACGAGCTGTCATTGTGGTTCATGCGTGAGAGCTCTAAGAACTCATTAGGGTACATGTCTAAGCATCTTGAAACTCTCAAACATGGAGTTTATTTTCAATATTGAGCCTGTCCTTAGACTTCTAATGACTTATGAAGCTTTTGTTAATTTTCATTCAGCTGAGTAATGCATCATTGACTCCATGTCTGTGGTGTAGACTTTCACACTTACCCTTGTCTGATTATATCTATTGGGGTGAATGTGCGATTTTTTACATGCCAACAACCGGTCTTCTAATTTGACCCAATCTCAGAACTAGTTCCAGGTGTAGAACCAACAAAACAAGTTTTGATTAGGAACTAGACCTGGAACCAGAATTGTTATCTAGAAAATAGGTATGGGTTTGGGTCTAGTATGGCTCCAACCCTGAACCATCCCGTTTGCAATCCTCGCTTGGTATTTATATAGCAGTCACCAGATCACCAATGGATCTATACACCTAACCATAAGATGAAGGAAAAATCTCAAAATATGGCTCAAGTTTTGCCTAGATTTCAAATCAAGACGACAAAAAATAGATTCCAAAATAGGACTTAAGTTTTTCAATGACTTCTCCAATCAAGACATCCAGCAAGAATATGACTTTTTCAGCGAATATATGAGTTTTTCGATGAATTCCTCATGCCATTCATCTTCTCCTTCCATCCCAACCTTAATTCCCATCTCTCCTCCACCACCATCACTTCTCTCCTCTTGTTTTAGCTTGTTAACCAAACACAAGCACCCTCCATGCACTCACAAGCTACAATCCCACCGCCTTCTTCCATCCAAACTATGTTGGAAGTGGGTGGGCCTCATGGATGAATATTCAAAAATTTTTGACCCACTTGATGCAGGGATTAAATATCCATAAGGCTAAGAACCCAAGCCCAAGATCTAAAATCCTAATCTCATGCATTAAAATCAAACATCCATCAAGAAGATAGATCAAGAAACAACAAGCTTAACTAGATCTACTAATTCAAATAGATAATAGATCCATACCTTTGGAACTTGGTTGTTCTCTAATCGAGAACTTGATATCTATGAAAAACTCTTTTCACAAATTTTGATCTCCCTTGCCTTGGTGTTCATTCACACTATAACCCTCTTAGAGAACTTCTAAAGGAAAATAGTGGGATCTCCAAGTAGAAGAAAACCCTAGCACTCTAGTAGGAAACCATAGGAGAGAGAGGGAGAAGAGAAAGAAGAACTTGAAATATTATTGTGTGTAGAGATCTCTAACCCTCATATCTTATTTATAGTTTATGACATACCTCCTTTTAGACCAAGATTAGAAGTCTCCTTCTATTCATAAGTATCGTAGTCCTCATTTCATTAAGAGTTCTAATGAGATTAGGAACATTCTCTTATTAGGGCTAGCATGAGGACCACTAGGGATTCCTTAGAATCTGACTCCAACTAGGAATCTGGACCCCACATCTCTTGCGAACTCCGGACCAACAGTTAATTGCAAATAAGTCCACAAATTAAATACAATTTCACTCCAATCTTAGGAATAATTACAATAAGGCCCTAAACTTTACTACAAGTAGGCTCTTCCATCAATTATATTCATGGATCTATTATAATGAATCTGTCCAACCAAATTATCTTTGTAACCCAATTAATCACAGTAATTATCAGTACCATCCAATTAATTCTTAATTAAGATGGGTGTGCACTCACTAATGATAAAATCCATTAATTGGCACACGGGGATATATATGAGGATATATTCCATTTTGAGAATTATATGTTTCCACAGCCTCACTACCACTTACTCAAGACATTGAGGTGTTGACCAACAATTGGCTTCACTTATTGGTGACTCAAAGTAAATGTATAGTAGAAACTTGAATGCATTAATCTCTCAGAATTAATAGTCTATTGCTTGGGAATTATAAAAGCAACCCTTTAATTAAAGACATATTTATACAATGTGCTACTCATGGTCCTTCAGTACATCCAATGTACCAGCACAATGATCTAGAGTCTTACACTCTGATGATTGAGACATATCATACTATCTTATAGTGATCACAATGCTGCAACCTCATCAGATGAAATGCCCAATCTCGTCACTGACTGTGAATCAATTTAAGTATAAGATTTGTGATCTATGTCTCTTATATGTGGATCTCATCCAAACACATTGATCACATCTAATATACTCGTGGGCTCCGATTTATCTCATGAACCATCATATCATTTTGTATTGGTCATGTGCAAACATAGAATAAAATATCATTCATCTTAAGAATAAAGCATGAAAATATAAATTAATTAATAAAATAAATCAATTTATCTGTATTATCCACTAGATTGAGGTCATACAATCTAACAGGGTAGTCCTGGCTTTGCAAAATCTTCACCTTCAGGATACAACCTCTATGCCTTCCATCTCTGAGGAAGCTGCAAAAGATCCATCCATACGATTGTATACCAAAAATGGAAGGCAACGTATTCCATCTTAATCGTCTGGTCCATCCTTAAGATTCCCATGCCTTGCATATGATTGCATACCAAAAATGGAAGATCGGGTATTCCATGTCTGAAATCCACCAATACAATTGCATATGCAGGGAGATTTATTTATTTATTATTTATTTTATTTTTTTGTATATCATATGCAGGGAGTTGGTATTGGCTTTGGGTGGATTTGGAATGCTGGAGAGTACTAATTGCAAGCATATTGGTGTAATATCTCTATTTGCTTAGTTGGCTGGCATCAAGAGGATAGAAGAAACTATGATCAAGGAGAGGTGGAGATAAATGTTGGGAGGGGAGATGAGAAAATCTCCAGAAAACTAGTTTTTTTCACCAGAATCTCATCGAATGTCTTGATTTGAAATGTTAATGGAGAACTTAAGCCATGTTTCAAAATCTAAATATTTTTTTATCCTAATTTCAAATCTGAGCAAAACTTGAGACCTATTTGAAGATTTTTCCTAAGATAAATTGACAAGATCACATTCTCATAGGAAAGTAGTTTGATGTATGAATACATTCTCATGTGAATCTCGAGGAAACTCGCAACTTAAGAAAACTCGTTGTAAGAACCAAAATCCAACAAGATTTATTTTCTCTTGTGAAAGTAGGTGAACCCCCCTTGGATGTTTAATAGACTGTGGTTTGATGTTTATCATTATATCACCTCAGAAACGTTGAGGATGTTGTCAACATCAGGAAATGATCAACCCATGAAAGAAAACCATGTTACTAGTAGAGTAACGGGTATATTGTCGAGAGAGTGTTTTTCAAAGTTCCAAGTCCCAATGGGTAGGCCCCACTTATACTCAAGTCGCGTCTTTAATACAACATTCAAAATAGAGGGGCCCACTTGGTTCAAAATGTTGTTACACCCGTAGTAGAATTCACTAAGGGGAGAGGCACATGCACCCATTAACACATCCAAGGGGACTGCATAGATGGGGATAGATCTAAAAACCAAGGAGTCACAAGACTAGTGCAAGAGATCTCTCAAGGGAGGAAGACAATACAATGAAACTTTGTGTATATGCAAGTACCACCTTATGATAAAAGCTAAACTCTATATCCTCTTGTCTCCCTCAAGAAACAAGGTTCTCATAGGAGGAAACCAATGGAATGGAAGTTTCAAGCATGGAGGAAGCGAGATAGTATAAGAAAGAACAATAGGTAAAGGGTAAGGAAGATGTGTGTAGAAGAAAGGACCCTAAGGGGGTATTTATAGCGTTGGAAAACCACCCTTTTAGCCTAATGCATGGGAAGGAGCAGTTCCATGCCTAGCTTGGGTACGGAATAGGTCTAGGCGCGGGATGAAATTTTCCTATGAATGACCCTCTTTTCATATGATAACTAGTCTTCAAATGCCAATAACATTTGATCAAACCGTTAGATTATCCCGATCGAAGCATTATTAAGGGAGATATACCCCTTAGAAAATGACTGACACACTTCTCCTATTCCTTTCTGGATTATTGATATTCAAATGGCTACAACTTTTGATCCAACTAGCAGATTTAGGAGTTCTACATAGCGTCTGAAAGGTCTTTTTGAGTGGATATCTATAGACTCTAATATCATCAAAATCAGAGCTATGTTAAGAGAGATCTGGCCTCCAAAAGTCGATTATTGCATTTCCAGGCAAGATAGAGAGGTGTAACCTAGAGCTTGAGCCTAGGATGGTGTGCTTCCACACATAGTGCCCAGGTGTGGGGGAATGCATCCCCATTTTTGGTTTTGTACTTTTCTTCTTTTCACATGGCTAAAGCTTGAAATGGCTTTATCTTTCGATCCGATCATCGGATCTGGACGTTCTACATACCATTAAAAAGCTCTTTCTAGTAGATATCCAGAGTGTCTAAGATCATTCCAATTGAAGTTGTATCGAAGGAGATATAGTATACCAAATTATGTTACTAGTCTCTTAGACCGGAAACCAAGCTATTCCACAATTTTCCTGGGTGTGGAATTGGTCATTTCCACACCCGAATGCACTCTCGTTGTGAGGAAAGACTCTCCCATGCCTGAGACTTCCTTCTGCATTTTCTCTGCCTCGTTTGGATTTTCTTGGTAATCTTCAAAATGTAATAACTTCTTATCCGACCGTCGTATTTTTGTCTACAATACGCCTTTAAAATGGTCTCTATGTTCGATAATTATAGACCCCAAGATCACCTAATCCGTTCCTTATTTCGTGAGATACGGGTCCAAAAGGGTTACCCCTTTCCTCTTTCTAAGTATTACTAGTGGGTCCCATATTCAATTCTTGATCAGTCTTGATTGTGGAGATATGTTTTCTTCTCCTAAGTGAATGTTTTGGGCAAAGAGGGGTGCCTCCCTTGCCTAAGCCTCATTTCTCTTCATTTCCGTGTTTCTACAAAAACTTCGATCGATCAAGATTTTTGATATGTCCGTTGGACTTTTGTCCTCAATATATTGTTGGAAATGTATTTTTGAGTATATAGTTGTAGACCCTAAGATTGAACTGATTTGATCTATATTGAGGAAGATACACCCCTTGAAAGGTGGGAAAGACTTTGTTATGCTCCAAGAAACGCCTTCAAAGTGTGGATTTCTGGATTGTTGGTGCATCGGGGTGCATGCCCATGCCAAATCTTACATCCTTGACTGCTTCTGAGAATTTTAAAATCTTTGACCCGGAGTGTCATACCTACGTTTTACTGTGGTATTTTTCTGCCTGTTTCAGTCTTTCAATCTTTAATTTTGATGCAACTAACGTCCTTTTCTTTGTTTTGGAGTTCTAGATCTGTTTTTAATAATCTTTTGCTTTGAGGAAGTCGTTTTTCATTGTCCTTCATTTTTCATAGGATCTTTGGTTTTCCGCGGAATCCATTTTCCATGCTCTTGGAGATTCTTTTCCCTATTTCATTTTCCTTTGTCAAATTTGCATGACAACAATGATGATGATGACGATGGCGACGACGGGATCAAAAGGGTTTTGGTGGTGGTGGTGGCAGCGGCGTTGGAGTAGTGGTTATGAATATGATGGTGGTGGTGATATTCTTCCTTAATAATAGAGCAAGGTGGAAAAGGTGGGCCCATCGATGGATTTGAAGCGACAATTTACACCCAAATAAAATGTCTTATATGTAATTAATCTCATATGGACCCTACTTTGATCAATAACACTAACATGTGGTTATCTTGAAACTTTTTTATTTAACATACATTTTTATTTGTAACACCTACCAAACAACTTAATTTAAAATCCGTTGCATTCTTCAAAAATTATCAAACAACAAAAATATTACAACATTTTAATCTTACACTATTCTATTTGTATACTATTTAATTCTAGCAATATTTAAATATGTAAATATTTAATTATGTAGAAATAAGATAGAGATACAGATGGACTTTAGCTAACTATCCTCGTTTGTTGTGCTTGTTCACCCACCATCAACAATGTTGTATCAAGGTTATTTTACAATTATAATCCTAATTTTGTATTTCTTCTTCCTACCCCCACCCCTTTTTCCTACTGTGGTGTACAACTGGTGGGAATGCTACAGATCCCTGGGAGGTTATAAGGTAGGAAGGCTATGTGCCACTAGGTTGTGACTTGTTTCGCATTGTATTTCTTCTACTTTGTTAATTTTGTTCAAGTGAAGAAAAAAATATCTAACTTTTCCTACTCCTGAGGAGGTCCAGAGTTAGGATATACAATTAACTTGTATTGGCATTTTCTTGATAACGGCCTTTGTAGATTAGTCAATGCATTACCATAATTACTTCTGAAAAGTGCATTCTGTTTTTGTTTTTATGTTGCTGACTGATTATGTAACTTGTCATACAATGGGGAGACTCAAAACTAAAGAGTCCTTAAAGCCCTATTTTAATTCCGGGTGTGTCTTAGAGGAGCATCCTGAAAGACATGATTGGATTGATACGAATTTTTTGGGGGATATTCACCAAAAAATTATAAAGAGTTCTACTAAGGGAAAACAACACAATACCTACCTGTACTTTGGTCATTTTGCAGAGCACCCTCAGTACGTACTTTTGTATTATATACTAAACTTACCTGTATTTATAAATCACAATGCAAATACAGACGGCCGTGACGAAAAATAGAAAATGACCCTCCGGTGTTTCTCCAAACCCTGTCTCCAACAACTTGAAAAATCAAACCAAACAAACCCAGTGCTCATTTCTATTTGCATCTCACAAAACTGCCCCAATTCTTCCTCCAATCCATCTCTTTCTTCTAAATCTAAGTAACCCTTAATTTCTTTTTCTTTTTTCCTTTGATTTCGCAGAAGAAGTTGGATGAAGACTAAGGCGCGCCCAAATACCAGAGCGTAGCCCTCATCATTGGCGTCACGGGCATTGTCGGCAACAACCTGGCGGAGATACTCCCCCTTCTCTGTCTATAAATAGTTAGAGAGGGATTTTCTCCTCCCAAGCGATAGAGAGTTTCTCTACATTGCCTCCTTTTTACTGCAAGCCAAGAAATTTCCTCTTTTTTTTAAAACCCGTTTGAACGCACAAAATGCGAATCTCATGTATTTGTAAGTTTTCCCATTTCAGAGCCGAGGAATTGAATCCCAAAAGCAGCCAAACCAGGAGTTTTTCTGAAAATGGGTCATCATTTTTCCCTCATTTGAAGAGGGTTCTAGACCTCTGGTTTTGATTCTTGCTGCCTAATTGACCCATTTTCATCTATGGATTCGTCTCTGCTCGAGCAAAATCCTTTGCACAAACGGAAATAAACCGGGATAAGTACAATTTAGTTTCTGCCTCTAATTCCTGCTTATCCCATTTCGTCATAGATTTTCACATGTTGTTCTGATTTGGGGTGTCCCCTATTTTCATTTATCTTTATTGGGTTTTTGTTATTTTACTTGATTTGTATTGGGTTTGTTCTGTTCATGATAATCCATAGTTGAGACGGGTGTCATATCAATATTGAAAGGAAAGAAAGCAAAGAAGGAGTAGAGAGTGCAGTATCCACAACCTCCGGTGAGCTTATCACCACCTTTACATCGTCGGAGGACCTTTCATCGTCCGTGGATCTGAGAGCTTTTGAGAGGGAGAATTGCAGATCATTTAAGTTCAAAAATTTGGAAATGGGGGTGGGGGGGGGGGCCTGACATATTTTCTCCCCAGGGGCAAATAACTTTTTTTGGGTGAGTAATTTACTGCCAAATTGCACGAAACATCATTTATACGACCTACGCCGTTAATACTAACAGAATCCGTGAGTTTTGCATTGTAATTAAAACTACAGGTAGGTTTAGTACAAAATACCAAAGTGCAGTGGGTACTCTGCAAAATGACCAAAGTCCAGGTAGGTATTGTGCTATTTTTCCTTCTACTAAATGCCTAAATGCAAAATAGTAACAGATATTTGAATTTTTCCCAAAAATAATAATCGAGAGTTTAATGTTTATTTTTTGTTTGAAATGCCCATGGGGGGCCCATAAAAAAATTAAACCTCAAAAATCTCAGTTATCATTTTTTGGCAAAAATTTGAACCCCCATTACTAATTGGTGTTGAGCAAAAGTACATATAATTTTTTGGTAAAAATCATTTTTTTAACTTATAGGACTACAGCATTTTTGGTAGTTGAATTGTGTTGTCTTAAGATTATATTGTATCCACAATATTGCATTGGCATCTTAACAGAAGGTGGTTTTCAGTTGTAATGTGATTTTATTTTGAATAGGTTATTTATATAAGAAAGTCTAGGTTCATTCGAGGGTGTGTTTTGGCTATTATATTGTTGTTATAAAGTTAAACAATGTATTTCTTGTAGATGAGAGATCCACTTTGTCGAACGACTCCTTACCCAGGTGATAAGGAGTGACAATTCTTACTTAGCTGTTCAGGATTCAAATCCCAGGTACACCTCCTCTTCCCGCGTGTGCGGGCTCCTTTCCCATTTGTGTGGGCTTTCTTATCGCGTGCAGGCTTTAACTTGGGTGTATGTGTGCGTTGTTTAGGACCGAATGTCTTATCAGTTGATATCTAAAATTTTGTTAAACATAAGCAAAAGAAATATTGTTTGGTTCTTGTGAGGAAAGACCATCAACCACCATTTATAATATTGTCTGTCTTTAAAGAGATATATATATATATATATATATATATTGCATGTAATGTTCAATCCAATGGTTTATACTATCCTGATTGTAGTGAAATTTGAGGCAGGGTCTATCCAACAGTTACATATAATTATTGAGGAGGTGAAGGGTGAAGGACATAAGATAAAAATATCGATGAACCTTGACTTTCTAGGATTTAAATCAATGGGTATTTATTATTTTTTCTACCTTCCCTTGATTCATTTGCTGTTAAAAGGGAGATTATTTGATGTCATTTTCCAATTTAAGTAAAATCTACTGGATGAGATAGATCAACCAACTGCAATTTACAGAAAATGTTTCAATCCTTCAAAAGTGGGCCCACTTCTAGAAGAAGTCATGATTTATTGAAAATAGTTATTTATTATTAGTTTATTCATATTTTCCTAAACCATTGTTGGATGTTCTTTTGGACAAAAGCCTCTTGGTGGGTCTACAAGCATAGCAATGGGTTATAGTCTCTCATGTAAATGGTTCATATCATTGAAAGCCGCACTCCAACTACAAAATAACTTGGGCTCACTTAACCTTATTGGCAAGGTAAACGTGGTATGGGAAAAAACGTGAAAAGTGAGAGTACATTGCTAGCCATCTCTTTCTTCCTTGTGTCCCATGCATGTTGTGGTTGCTCTTCTTCCATTTTGTTTCTCCATGGGGCTCTTTGTTACTGTGAAAAGACCCAGCATTGCAGACTTGTATGAAAGGTTATGATTCTTTTATGTTGGTAGGTGGCAGGGCTCTTGGGCAAGGTCAGCTGGGCCCAGCCCAAACTGTACTCTCCAAGATTGGATTTGTCAATGTTGAGGCCTTGTGTCGGGGCTGGGAAAAATTGTAAGGGGTGGCTAACTAACAGTGAGACATGGCCAAGCACGTTCAACAAAATGGGTCAATACTTTTAGATTCAAAAGATGGATTTTAGTATTAATATTAAGTAGGGTGGAATGGAACAGGCTTCAGCCTTGCCAACCCAATACCAGCCAACAAAAGGGAGGTAGGCAAACCATAGAAGATCTGTGTAATTCTGTGTACAACCCCCGTCCTATTTTTATGGGTTAAAGTTCCAAGTCCACAATCAATACCTACAAAGAATGGCAGTGGTTTCTC
Organism: Camphora micrantha; assembly: GCA_003546025.1. Lineage (NCBI taxonomy): Eukaryota > Viridiplantae > Streptophyta > Magnoliopsida > Laurales > Lauraceae > Camphora > Camphora micrantha. The sequence continues at coordinate 30,697,649 of QPKB01000009.1, read as the reverse complement.
TAGAGTGGATCTTGGACGTTGGGCCCACTGGATCATTGTCATCAAAACTTGTCCCAACTATGCCATGGTCAGCTACATGAATTTTTTTTCTTCATTCCAACTTATCTTGGGTCAAATCCTTGAATATGTTTCATTTCTTTAGATCTATCCTTAATACTTCTACTAATGTCCTCTACTTCTATATATCCTTGGATTCTAGCAATCCAAAATTTACTTTCAGTTTAGAATGCAATGTCCTTGATTTTTATAGGTCCTTTCTCCTCGGTCCATAGAGATAGAATAGGGGTTTTGTTGACAGGTGGGCTCCACCCAAGGGGGAGTATTGAAAAGTATTTATCTTCCCTCAATTAATACCTCAAGGTTTTGGTAGAATGATTAGCCGATGCAATTTAATATGGTAATAGAGCCCAATGGTCATGAATTTGAATCATAAGAGGAACGACTCGGTGCTAAAAAAAAAGTACAAAGTATTTATGTTGCATTTACTAACACCTAGTTGTTTTGGTAGGAATGGTTAGCTCTGTACTGTCACCATTCGCCGTCAATTTTTGCGCCCTTTTTTCAAATATTTTCTGTACTGACATATTTTTACGATATCACAACTTTATTGGATTATTGGAAATTAGCATTGAAATACCATGAAAACTTGCAATAAAGGTCCATGCTAAGCCCAGGACATATAATAAATTTTGGTCTGTTATTTAATACACACTTTAGTTTCTAATAACAAAAGCAAATAGTGCCTATAAAAGAAAAACAAAAAAAACAAAAAAACAAAAAAAACAAACAAAAAAGCCAAAAGAAAATAGTGTTATGTATTTTAGAAATAAAAACTAATGGGTCTTCTTTTCTAAATCATACTAATAACCATTTTAAAAAATGCAAAGAAAAGCAAACAATGCAATATAATGTATTAAAAACAATATGAAACACTATTTGTATTTATATGAATATCATCTTGTTAAAATAAAGCCGGAATTAAGAAAAGAAAACATTGTGTTCATAGAAATTAGGAAATGTTTTTAGAGGAATTTGGGTTCTGTCAATAGAAACCTAGTATAGAGATGCAAAAATATATTGCGGAACTTATTGATAAAACCTATAAATAAAGGGACTTTTAAAAGGATTTGACCATTCATTACTCCCACTTAACCATGGCATGGATGACAACCCAATAACTTTCGACTGGCAAACCACATTATAAGATTCTCAACATTGGCTGGGCCTCGAAGCCCTTTTCATATAAAAACGAGTTTATGATATTGCATATGTATGATCAAGTCCAACAAAGGACTGAAAAGCCTTTATTTGCCTAAAAATTCTCGATTAAGCCCTTTTGGCTGAAAAAACAAAGGCCTTACATTAAAAAAATTTAAAAGATACACACATAGAAGAGTATGACATAAATTTAAGTGGTTTCATCAAATTCGACCTACTCCATTGAGAAGAGAACCATTTGGATCTTTTCTATTTGAAGATTTTTCAACAAAATTACCTTCAAAATCTTTACAACTTTTTTGGATAATAAAAAGATAAAAAAAAAAAAATAAAAGACTATTTTTATAGGGTAATATTCAAGTGGGAACTGTTTTCACATATTATGTGGAAACTTTTTTGTGGGGCCCAATTATGGGCCCCATTTGGAGATGGGACCAGGGGGGATGTAAAGATCTATGTGAGACCACCTCAAGTTTTAAGTTTAACTCCAAATTCATACCACTAACCCCTTCATCCATGGCCCACAAGTTTAATGACTTTATATTCAAAAAAATATTCAACCCTCAATCCAATGGTTCAGTCCATTCGGATGTGTGTCAATCCTTAGAATTAGTGACTATCAGGGGATTTCCTATTGGTTGATAGATTTGGATGGGTTGCTAGTTGGACCCCGCAAAAAGGTTCTTATATAATATATGAGAACTAGTTATCACTTGAATATTTTCCTTTTTTATATTTATGTCAAAAATATCAAATATCCTGAGTCATGTCATGCCATGCCGCTTGTTGTGTCGTGCCTAACCTTGCCTAACGTGCCAAGCCCCTCGGCCCAACACGGCCCGTGTCGTTGACCAGGCCGGGCCACAGGCCTTCAGCTCCCATGCCCGCAGTGCCATGTCCTTCAGCCCATTTGACATCTCTAGTTGGTGCCAACGGTTGATCTAGGACCCACATAAACATTTATATGCCTGTCTATCAATAATATATATATATATATATATATATATATATATATATATATATATATCAAGAGTTTCCTCTCTATAAATGGGCAGCTAGAGGGTCTAACTGGATTTCCCTCTCCTCCCTCAGCCCCTCCAAATCCGTACAACCCTCTGGATAATCTATGGGTGATCACAAGCCTCTCCTGCATTCCTGCTCTCCAACTGTCATCTATCATCAATCCAAAAAACCCTGCCTTGGCTACTGCTCTGTTCCAAACATAACCCTTGCCTGTGCTGCTCACCTCTCTCATCACTGCAACTTCTCTTGTTGACAGATTCCTTTAACTGAAACAACAACTAGAACATTCCCACTACATATCATAACATACGCAATAATTATCAATTACTCTCACTCAAAAGGAATAAAAGGAGCAAAACATGCCTCCTTACATCTTTACCCTGGCTCTCCTTCTCATATTTGAAGGTAAGATAAAGAGTCTCTTATTGTCAGAAGAAACTCCTGTAATTTCATTAGCGTTTTCGTTTCTAATGCGTTTGGTTGTACCCCAAATCGCAAAAGTTAGTTGTTTCAGTAGAAGTATGGTTTTGTTTGCATTATATGGATTACTACTATGAATGCTACTTTCTACCCACATCCATTATCATTTTCATCCAAAGTCATATAGGGTGATTAAAATAGAAAGACAACAGTATTCCACCTACAAATGTGATTCACGATTTGCATTTATTCAAACTGATTTTGGATTTTTACCTCCAAACGCAACCTTTAGGAATCAGGCCTGAAGTGATTTTTTCAAGTGTTATCTGGATATGTACGTTTTGTAGGTGTTTATGGGGTGACATTTACCTTCAAAAACAACTGCCAATACACAGTGTGGCCTGGAATTCTCTCAAGTTCAGGCCATCCAAAGCTAGACTCCACCGGATTTGAGCTCCCCAAATCAACTTCTCGATCCTTTGATGCCCCCGCCGGCTGGTCTGGCCGGTTCTGGGGCCGAACGGGGTGCAATTTTGACACCAATGGCCAAGGCAGCTGTACCACCGGTGATTGTGGCTCCAGCCAAGTCGAGTGCAATGGTGCCGGTGCTGCCCCACCAGCGACACTTGCTGAATTCACCCTTGGCTCTGGCGGCACTAGTCAGGATTTTTATGATGTGAGCCTGGTGGACGGCTACAATCTTCCAATGGTAGTTATAGCAAGTCATGGAACTTCAGGCACCTGTGCTGCAACCGGCTGCATCGCGGATCTTAATAGGCAGTGCCCAAATGAATTGAGGGCCGCTGGTGGTAAGGCCTGCCGGAGCGCCTGTGAAGCCTTTGGGAAGCCAGAATTCTGCTGCGAGGGGGAGTATGCCAGCCCCAGCACTTGCCGGCCATCAGCCTATTCGGTGATGTTCAAGACTGCGTGTCCCAGGTCATATAGCTACGCGTATGATGATGCTACAAGTACTTTTACTTGTGCAGGGGCGGATTATGAGATCACCTTCTGCCCTGCCATGTCAAGGTAAGAGGACTAAGAATTATGACTTTTTTTTTTTTCTGTATGACCCAGGGTATCCCTCGCAAGCCCAGCCTTTGGGCTTCTGGCCTCCGGGGCCCGGGGGTTATCCGATTCTGACGAGCAAGGACTATTTCTTGGGGGTATTATGACATGTTCATGAAGCTTGAATATTTATATTTTGTGTGTCATGTTTATTTAATTATCCTCCTTATAGTAGGAAGATGAGTTTCCGTCTCTGGTGAACTCGAAATGATTTTGTTGTTGCTTGTTAGTGTCTGAATTATTTGGTTTCTAGGTTGCTTTCATTTATAAAGTTATTGTGTTTTTAGGTTTTTTGCTTAAACGGGCATGAACTTTACTTTGATGTTTTTGGGTGATTTTGCTTCCTGACTGTCTATTTGGTGCTTTTCTTGATTTTTTTTTTAATTTTTTAATGACCCATTTGGCAGATCTGACAATCTATGCATTTTCCTACTTTCTACCTGTGGTTCTTCTTTGATCTCTATTGTTTCAGCTTCTTGAGCTCACTTTGTAGTTTTTATTCTCTCTGGTAGTCTGGTTGATGATGAAGTGACAATTTCTGATTTGTAACTGTGTTTTAAACTAATAGAGTGGGGAGTTAAACCATTAAGTTGCAGTTCCCTTAAACAGAATTCTGGTTTGTAAAGTGAAGCAAATGAGATTTGGAGAATATGCCTCCATATAGAGCAATCACTCCTTTGCTATTTCCTCCCGTTTAAATGCATTATTTTCATTTCAGTAAAGGATTCAAATCCAGCCTTCATTAATTTAGGAAAATCCCATATTGGAAAAGCGGTCTTGTTTATTAATTATAGATTTGTCTCATCAGAAGTTTTGCTCTGATTTTCCAACTAAATTGAATGGTAGGAAAGTGATGTGTTTTCTAACTCAGCTGCATATGAAAAGATGGTTTCCATTTTTTATCTTTCATAATGAAAGTGGGTTCCTCACCACCTCTTGTTTTGATATTTTTTCCTACAGTGAATTCCTTTAAGTGTGGTTGTGAAAAATACAGGAAAATGGCTTCTTCTAGACTCAGTTTTCTCATTCCATTCTCTCACATCAATCTACATCTTCTCCCCCTTTTCCTCTACAGTCAGAAATCAGCCAAGGATTCTCCAACAGGAGGAAACGCAGGTGTGCTGCTGGCAGATGGCTATTTGGCTGACTTAGCAACAGCAGATGCAGTAAGAGCTTCCCTTGGTCATAAAACAGTATTTACCACAACTATCATCATTATGGCCTTCCTTTTATTGTAGTTTATATCCATTTTCTAACGGAGAAGAGTCAGTGGCTTCAGAAGCACTCAATTACCTTGCATTCTGATGGGGACTCAGTGATTTTTAATTACAAAATCCATATGTAACACCTATCCACTCTCATACATTAGGTATAGAACTGTGAAATGTGTATAGGTCATCGGAAGCTTGTAATTCTAGTTATGAGCTAAAGTAGAAGAGTGCTCTTTGGGATGATGAGTAGTTTTATTAAATTTATGGAAGCTTTTGATTCAATGGAAATTTGAGTACAATGGTTGGTGGTGTTTAGAGCACTTTGCTGCAATGACAAGTTTGGTAGTAGCTTGTCTGCCATGATCCATGAGATTGCAATTTTTAATGATTTAAAGCTTTCGATGTTATTACTAAGCCCCCTCCTTTTTGGGCAGGTGGGAAGGCCAAATGATGTAGGAACAGATAGGCTCGGTCATGATTTTAGAATGTTTTGGTGCTTGAATCTTTTTATGGTCCTATAAGATGGATCATGGATATGCAGTTGAACCTTGATTTGGTTTATTTGAGGCACAATGTTTCAGTGATCCAGACTGTCGTTATGATGGCAGGACACACCATGGATGCAATTTTCCTCAAAACTAAAGATCTTATCTCTCCAAGTCTCTTTTAACTAGTGGACCTTTTGCTCTTTTTCCTACTAGTTAAAAAGATTTTGGAGGCTTTTGGTGAATATTGATTGACCTCTAAGGGTAAGGTTGTTTGCATAGAATACATAAGAATCGAGTACATAGGAATTCTTCTACAAAAAACGAATATCAAGCCATTAATAATTAAAAACATAGATCAAAGGTAAATATAGAAAAATGACTATCAAATAACCTCCTAATGGAAAGTTAATCAAGAAAAGAGGGAAAATAAATACCTAGCCATCACCCTAGTAATCCACAACCCAAAAACGCAAGGTCTCATCTAGATTGCTACCTTATATCAGTCGCCTTGTCAATAATACTCTAGTGCAGATCATTTGGCCATCAACTCCTGATGTATTCTAATGCAAACAATAAGGCCCGAAGTAAGGGCTAGGTAATAACCGCTATCATTTCAACTCATCTTTTTTAGAAAATTTAGTTCTCAGTATCTGAGGATGTTGCAGTTCCTCTCAAGTAGATTCCATGTGATGACATGGTTTTTTTTAGTAATTTCGAATCTCCTTTTTTAAGCATTCATACATAAAGGTAGTTGAAGTGGGCCCGCTAGGTCATTTAGGTTGGACTTGATCAAACATTTTGGAGGGCTTGAGCTTAAAGATTTAAGATAAATTAAGGATTAAGGAGGCTTTTATTTTTCCACAACACCAAAAACTGAATGATCAAACATGTTGGATATGTTTGTCCAGCAAGAGGATTCCACAATCTCGCAGATGAAAAATTGATCAAATATGTCGGGTCCTCTATTTTTTTTTTTTTCCTTCTTTTGGGCAAGTAATTGTAATTTGTATCAACTTTGGGTAGGAGGTCTAGAAAAAAAAAAAAAAAAAAAAAAAAAAAAAAAAAAAAAAAAAAAAAAAGAGCAAATCCAGATAATTAGCTGGTAAGGTCATCAAATAGATGAAGATCCTCTTGTGGACTGACCATTATCAGAGAGCTGATTTTGAACTTCCAAAAAAGGAGGAATATATAGGTAAGGCCAGTGGGTCCCACAAATCTGAAAAGAAAAGTTGTATGTAACCTGCTGGATCTGGATTCTTGCCGACAGAATTACTTATGTGGCCCACATTAAAAAGATGTTAACGGCTCAACAAGAGTGTCTATGAAGGATGCAAGAAACTGCAAACATAAGATTTCGATTTTTATGCAGATGATGGCCAGTTTGAATCTGAAGAAGGGTTCCTTTATTATCTGTTAACCATCTCTATTTAAATGTCACTGATTGGATGGTGATGAGAAGTTTCACTTTATTTTTCACTGTGCCATGCATTCTCCACTATGGGGGTTTTGTTCACATGAGAATAGCCTCTGTAATGAGAGTTTGGGGGGAGATTTTTACCTTCGAGTAGATCACATGCTGTTCTAATGTGTTCCAGCTCATGGGCCCATTTAGATGCATGCCACTTAGTGGAGGTAGGGCTGATGGAAAGTCTCTCTAGGATAATATTGAGAACAAAATCAGCCCGTTAGATTATCCCAGCCCTTCTTTAACCATATATTTTTGGAGATTCAATTCAATGGTGAGTAAAGGTTTAATGAGTGAAAAGTTGGGGTTGGTACTTAGATCTCCAGAAGATAAGAGTGTGAAAGGGGCTACATTCACCAAAGGTGGCCCCAAATGGGCACCAGCTGCTCGTAGAAGCTTCAAAGCCCATGGAACACCAATCACATGTGGAATAAGGATAAGTGAAATGATCTATATGCATGATTATGTAATACTGTAAAACTTAGCATTATCAGATCATTAAGAAAGGTTGTCTGATCCAATCAATCAGTTTAGGGTTTTGTTTTGTTGTGCGTGACATTTTCTTTTTCAAGTGAAATACCCTAGTGTATGAAAGAATGAAAAAGTGCTTTTGTTGTTGTGAAATAAAAAGCATTCATATCTTAGAGCAAGGCTTTCCTAAGCTCAAGTGGCGCCCACCTTTGGACCATCCCAATGGACCAAACACATGACTCCTCTAAATTGCACATGTCCACTAACTTTCGATCAAATCCAAATTTACTGGACTATTGGATCGACTATGCATTGATTTGAATGAACTATTGACCATTAAACTTTTGGGCCAATATGGAGATGATAGAAATCACGGTTAGGGCTGATTTTTTACAGAGAGGAAGATCCAAGGGAGTCCTTAAAATCCCCTCTACTCCCATCCCCATGTGGGTCCCCAAGTAGGCCCCACCACACACTTGAGCTTACCTTATCCTAAACTTGAGTTTATGAGAGCTAGCCCCCATATCTTAATTCATGTATTTAATTTATTCGGAGTTAGAGTACTGGGATCTACTTTTGGGGGAATATGAGTTGAAGTAATGATAATAATATTTTTCGCGGAACATCTTTAACTATATGTGGAGAGATAGTTCACTAACAGACTAAGGGATAAGTAATTCAACGCATTAAGTAATTCAACGCATTCACATATAGATTATGAATGTTTGGAACCCATATTATGCAAGGGGACATTGCTTTTGCCCATTTTTATTGAGGGGTGGTATCAAATTGGTCTATTTTCGGTGTTCGGTGACATGCATGCACATAATTAACACATTCATCATAGTTAGCATCTAATGTCCTTAATAAAGGTCTCTTTTATCAGGATACCTCTTTTAGCTTTTAGGATCTAATTCTTTTATCCCTGTCAGTAATTGGTTCGTCGAAAATGATTTATCCCACCACTACCAAGGGACTGGAATTGACTTGATCATCAAATTATAAGATCATTTCATATTAGACCAGACCGGACTAGGGTTTTCTATATTTTCATTATGAGAAAGTGTCATTCAAGTGCATGTAAATATACACTATGTTGACAAATGAATCCTCAGATTGTTACATTCCATTTAGAATTAGGAACTACCCCCTTTAAGTCCTACTTGGATACATGGCAATCAAGGTGCGATAAGGTGTTGAAAAGTTTGAATAGGTGGCGAAACTAAGAAATCTACCTCGAGCTAGGGCCACTAAAAAGAAAAAAAACATTAGGGGGCCAATTGTAAGTGAACATAAAAATTTTCATGACATATAGGGCTTTTCCACTTTTTTACTATTTTTTGGGTGGTGGTGGGGGCCTTGCACCCTTCTCCACCACCTTGCCCCCAGTTTGAATGTAAATTATGAGTACAATAAGTATTTAAGTTGGACAAATGATCCTAACTCTTAACTTTAATTAAGCCTCCCAAAGTTGAAATGGCCATAAACCATCGAAGCTTATTGTGAAGAGAAAACAGTTGGTTGTTTTTCAAATAGTTAGGGACATTGTGTAGTTCAAATTCTTAGTACAAAAAAAAAATAATAATAATAAATAAATAAAAAGAGGGAGAGGGAGAACCACAGTTGGGTGATCAATGTTTGAACGAGTGTCAACTTTGTACCAATGTCAATTCAAAGGGGGTTAGGTGAAAGGATTGGATTGATTATAACCATTGTCCCTTTCCATGACACGAAAATGAGAGAAACAATGAGGCTCCCCATCATCCTATAGAAGTTGCATGTAAGGAAATTCCTTTTAGGTTTATTACTTGGACCACAAGTCCTTACCTTTCCCGAATTGTGGTCATTATAGGAATTCTGTTATCATAGGATATATGCTATTCAAAATAGGTTTCTCAATGAGATATATTCCATATTTATCTCTACCTTGATGGACGGTTGAGATTAAGTTTAAGGAAACCCTAAATTGGAAATTCGGTCCTCTCTCCACCTATAAATAAAGCCTTTTGTCCATCACAAAGGCTACACACAAAACTCAACACATTAAGGGTTTATAGGCAAGGAGAGAGATACCGGAATCATCCACCCAGTCTCTTTTTCGACGGATCTCAATATCAATCAGCACCAGACAGCAGGATTGGAAACCTCTCTGCATCAGGATGGCTGGAGGTACTCTTCTATTTATTTAAGATTAAATCCTACACGTGATTATCATGATGTTCAAGATCTTAGGGTTCATATTAATAATAGTTTTACATTGCAATCATTGATTTATGGAGAAAAATTTGATGGACCACCCCTCTTATTGTGCCTCCTAGTTTTTTTTTTTTTTTTCTCCATATGGAGGCCCGACCTGTCGTAAACTCAATCTACTCACACCCACTTATCCCCTCCCACTTGAATTGGCACTACTAAATAATGAGGTTCAAAGATGAAGGGTTAAAATAATTTGATTGAACTGATATTGTGAACGCCTTATTGCCTTAACCCAAACCAATGTGTCCCATCTCGCTGATACATTTAGTTGGGCTCCACATTGCATGTTGCAATGATAAAATTATCTTCCCTTATAAGAAAATCCAATACTAAAAGGGCATCAAAGCGACATTAAAGGGCCCAAAGTAATACCTCTCGCACACATTTGATTTGGAGGTGGGCCACGAGTTCCATGATCATCGAAGGCATTTGACCATTTTGTGCTCGGCAAAATTCTTTGGATGAATGGTGAGAGAGAGAGAGAGGGTGGTATGAGAGCAATTTAAGGAGAAGAACTTCGATTTAACCAGAGATGGGTGGGTTTGAAAAGAGTAACTCTAGAAAGCAAGGAATAGGACAAGATTTTGGGTTTTTTCTTACGAGTTGCGAGATCATTGGCTTTAGAAGGAGGAAGGGAGAAAGAAACATAAAAGGACCCATCATTGCCTTGTGAGTGGGGTAGTACAAAAAGCATGAAAATTAGGTCGGACCACGCACACGCAGCCCATCGCGGCTTGGCACGCCGGACAACGTGCAACAGCTATGGCACAGGCATGGCCCCCAGGCAAGGCCCCGCAATGCACCGCACAACACGTAGCGTGTTGGCTCAGGGGTGGACCCATGTTAGTCTGACCCACGGCAGTCCCCACAAGTCAGATTCAAAAAATTCCAAAAAGTTCAATGGGCCCTTTACCCATGACCCAAGTAAGTTAAAATGATAACCCTACCTAGTTGACCCTTTTCTTCTCTTCAGGTGGAAAGGAACCAAAAGAAAATAAAAAATAAAAAATAAAAAATAATTAAATAATTAAAAAATAAAAAATAATCTTTTTCCTTTGATCTCTAGGGGGAGTAAGACCATGCAGTTTGTCTCTAGGAAAATGAAGATTCTTGTTTGCTCTTCTCCATCTTTATGTGATCTTGACCTAACTTTTTTAGATGATGTTTCTCTTTTTATTGGTTTTATCAATTGAGTCGTTTCCAAATCTACCATTACAGAAGTTACTGAGGGAAGATATGGTGGAGCTTGGAGTCGACTGTGGGATAGATTAAAGAGTTGAAAGAACAACTATGCATGGTTTGTCTCTCTTGCCTTGTATGAGTGATAGATGTTTTTTTTGTAGAGATGAGAGAGAGAGATAGTTAGCAACATTAAACATTCATTTGCTTGAGACAAAGGCAAGGAAAAGAGGTGTCTAGTATGGCTTAACTTCTCATTCTCTCCGAAGTACCCTAGTGGAACCCTATATTAGGATCTATGAAATTTGAGAAATTAGGGCTAGATCCAAACTCTAATTTTTTGAGGAATTGAAAAGGCTTATTTATTAATTTGGTGTTTGTAGTATGATTCCTTACAAAAAGATGTTGAAAATCATACTTTTAACCTATGCTATAAATGGAAATTATTGATAGTTGGCAATGATTTTGATGCAATAGAATTTATCTTTAACTTAGATATGAAAAAATTTGACAAAAATAATCAACATCTAATCTATTTAAGTGCAATACTTTTTCTCATTTTCAATTGCTATTGTGAAAAGAAAATCTAGCAAAAAGAATGCTTGACTTTCTCAATTAACCATTGTCTGCCCCACCCAAATGAAAATCCTGGTTTGCCACTAAGTTGGCTTGACAGCCTGGGCACAATTGGGCCGGGAGTTACATGCCAGCATTGCCCAGTTTGCATACTTAGATAATAGGGATATTGCCCGTACAACAATTTTTAGACCTGACATTCGCCCATGAATTGTCGAAGTTCAAGTATTTTCCACAGAATTGTTTGTGTGATATCCTAAGGTTGACATTAGACCGTGCGATATTCTAGGGCAGTGCGATATCATACGTATCGCCATATGTGATATCTTAGGACCATGCAATATGGCACCATTTTTGTACGAAAGAACAAATGTTAATTTTAAGGGCAGTTGTACGAGCAATATTCCTATTATCTGTAAGTGGGGACCCGGCAATCTGATTCCTAATTATTCTTTGAAAAACAGACACTATAGTTTGATAATTATCTATGTATTAAAATCCATACATATGTATTTCATAGCAAGCAAACAAACACACCCTTATGAAGAATGAATTCTTATTAGGAATTCCAAAAAACTTAAGACACACGACACTCTTTTTAAAAAATTTAGAAAATAAAATTTGTTGTCTTTCAAATCTATTATAAAAATGCTCTTGGGACGTAGCAATGTTGATGCTTATCTATTATCCAAAATCAGATGGCTGACAACTTCCAATCATTTGACTTGTGTAAATGCCTAATCCACAAAAGATTATCTAAAGGGTCGGTGAGCCTTAGGAACCTGTATTGTGTCGTATTTTGAATTACTCTAGAACCTCTAAGGTTTGAACACCATAGAATTCATAAGGCTCCTCAATCGGGCTTACTTATGAAAAATCTAAATAGCCCAAAAACCATGTGCCCCTATTCTTTGGGCCCATAAAAAAAATTACTTTAATAGAATTTTGGGCCCAAGGTCAAATTGATAACCAATAAAACACGTGAACAAGAATATTGTGAAAAATTAAGTGAATTGCATTGAACAATATGATGGCAGGTGCGACTTTTATTTGAGTGAAATCTAAAGTGATCAACCCACTTATAACTCAATCGGTGAGGCAATTCCCTTTCACATAAACAACCAAGGATCAATCCGAGGTTGTAGCATTAATGATGTGCATATTGGTAGTTATGTAAATACTTAAAAAAAAAAAAAAAAAAAAAAAAAAAAAAAAAAAAAAAAAAAAAAAAAAAAAAAGCTCTCATATGTGGGCCTTACAGAGGAGGCTCATAAATTTCTTGAGCCCGAGACTTAAGTAGGATCCACAACCACTGGCCAAGCCGGTGAAAAGCTGTGGAAATCCTATCATGAAAGCCTTCCAGGCTGCGTTTTAAAAATCGGGCGAGTTTGGTTCGACTCTGAATTTAGCCGGACTTGATCAAGTCCCATCCTAACTTATTTCTTCTTCTTCTTTTCTTATCTCAACAAACCCTCTTCAGTTCTTAATCTTTATTGTCTTCTTTTTCATCACAAATATCAGCAAAACCTCTTCTTCTTTTTCTTCTTTAATCTCAACAAATCCTCTCTCAAACCCTTCCTTCCTTCTTCTTAACAAACCCTCTCTCAAAGCCCCTAATACAACAAACTTTCTTTCAAACCCGCTTTCAAACGTTATCATAAGCCCTCTTTCAATTCATCTTTCAAACCCTAACCTAACAAAACCCTCTCTACCGATCTCTTGAAGGCAATCAATCTCACTCTCTTGATTTCTTCTTCTCCTTCTCCGTCTCCTCCTCATTCTCCTTTTCATTTTTCTTCTTCTTCTCCTCTCTCTCTCCCTCCCTCCCTCCCTCCCCCGCACAGGTGAAAACAATAAAAAAGACTGAGACGAGTCGACTTGGAATCGAACTCGACTCGGCTTAGATGAATGTGAACAGAAAGAATAACTACAGTGGCCCCACACAATGCTTAGCCCTTGGGGCTCATTTAGATGAATATCTATCAATAAGAGGAGGGCAGATGGAAAGAAGGTGGTGGCTCAGTAATTTTGAGCCTTTGATTTGCATTACCACATGTGCTTCCATGTATATACCCCTAGTTGTGTTAAAAAAAAAAAAAAAAAAAAAAACCCACAGCTCCACAGGTCAACTTAACAAGGGCCTTAAAATCTTTTTTTTTATTTTTTTAGGATTCAATCTGATGGGATTTGAACCGTGGATTTTTTTTAGATCCAATCCACCAGTGAGTTACGGTCCAATGAGTGTAAAATCAGAAATCATGTTAGACTATGGGATGAAAAGATTATCAAAGGGAATTCATGGATCAAAGGTGGGCCCAAGTCAGCCCCAAAGAGATGCAATACGCTTGTAGAGCAAATTCAGATTAAAGATGATGTGACCCAATCTTTTTTCCTCTTTTGGGTTGTTTGTTTGCTAATTTGGGCTATTGTTCAGGAGTATTACTTCTCGAACACACTGGGATCCTAGGCATGTGGGTGATAATGCCAACACCACTCAACTATGATTGTGTTGGCTACGGTATGGCCCGAATTGTGTGAGATTCCGCAATGGACTGCAGCCAACAGAAAAGGGGAGAGAGATTTTACAATGGACTGCAGCCAAAAGAAAAGGAGAGAGATTCTGCAATGGAGAATGACAAAAACTAGAAGCATAAAGTTTTCGCTTGACTCAGTATCCACTATCCAGATCTATGCCATGGCCGGAAAAGATCCTAAACATCATGCTGCAGGTCCATTGCCCATTTAGCTATGGTAAGGGCTGCTTCATCATTTGTTAACCGTCAATTTAACGTCGCATAGTAGATGCCCATGATCATATGATTGGAATACCTATCAGGAATCCACCAATCTATATTGGGTACCATGTAAAAAGGGTCAATCAGAAGCACCATTGCTCTTATGAGGGTGCTCATATGAAATTCAGCAATTAGGGCAGTGCATCTTCCTACTTTTCTCTATTCAATCATCAACGTTAAAAAGATTATGACCATTTCTCCATCACGCCTCCTCCTTCTCTGTCGTCCCTTTTCTCGTTTTCATACATGGGTCTATCCTATGTTCAATCCAATCCCTTTCCACACACCTAAACCCCTTAGATTGCCAGTTTTTCTATCTTTTAACTTTATCACAACAAATTTGCATGAAATACAAGCCAATAAAACATCCAAAGAAATAAGACGGGCGGGCTAGAATCATTGATTAATTTGACATTGTGGACACCCACAATCAAAATTCAAATCTATCCATCCCACAAGCCACTTTAAATTCGTTGTTCATCAAGGTGCCCCCACATATGGTTGTGCATAGCATGACTAATAAATAAAAGATGAAAGAGACATAATAAGTTAAAAAAGCTGAAATGCACGAATACAAATGGGCTAAAAAGCAACAGATGAGATTCCTGTTTTAGTGGAGCTTGACTCTCACAACAGATAGCAACTTGTGCCTGGGTGAAGGCATCATCCATCCATATGTAGCAAAAAGAAACAGCCAACTTTACAAAGTAGATAGGCATGCACTGCATTTTCAACGGTTCTATTCGTTCCAACACTATTATATATTATGGAGTTGAAAACATTTACACAGGCCCAAAGCATTGGCATGAATGTGACGGGACTATCAATTTCATTTTTAACAACTTCTGGCGGTATACTTTACTTAAACTCCAATCTATTCATCAGTAGGTCTCCAAAAGTCACTAGCACTGGGCTACTCTGTATTGGTTTCAGATTGCTGACGAAATACTTCACAATCAATCACTGATTTCATTATCAACATCCCTGTTCTGGTTTTGATTTTAGTGGAAAAAAAAAGAAAACCCCAGCGAAAATGAATTTTCTTTCCGCAACTTACCAAGTAGTGACTGGTGACAAGTTATTCACAGAAGTCGCATTCATGGGCTCCATTGCTGAATGGATATAGCTCAGTGCCATCCTGATCATCACAATCTTAACTTGCTGATTCATTTTTATAAATCTCTCTTCAACCATCTATTTGAGTGGCCCAAAATTCAACAGCGAAGATTGCCTTATCAAGGTCTGTTCTGGGCTAAGCTCCATCCCCAGTATGACCCACAGTTTTGCTTTTAAGTGGATGAAATTGCATAAACAGTAAATTGCTTCAACCATCTTATAGATTGTTCGACTAGTAGTATGCCAATTGCTTTAAGTGGATGAAATTGCATAAACAGTAATTTAGTGAATTGCAACGAATGCCACTATGCCAGGGCAGAATTTCATCTTATAAGATGCATTACGAGTCTATAATCAGATCAACCTGATCCATGGTTCTAAAACATTTTACCCAGTTCGTTGAACTATTACCAACTGTCTACTTGTGTGCTATTGATTAAAGATTAGGATACTCTAATCTGGGAAAATCTCAGGGGCCCCAGTCCAAAATGGAGCAATGGATCAATAATCTGGATATCTGAATCATGGGACCCACAGATGCGTGGAATTGAGCAACTTAGTGACCTACACTTGCTGAGGTTCAGGACCCTATAGTTTGTCTGGTACAACACCATAATTTCTGTATAAACTTTATAAACTTTGAATCACTAGATTAGAGCCTCAACATTTCTGTACAAGTCAAAGGGCCTTTGCTTACTCACGGGTGGCTGCTTACACCATAATTTAAATGTTTTCCACAGCAAATCGAAAGAAAGGAATATTATGCTCTGTCAAAAGTTGGGGTGCACTGAGTTAAATTAAGTGACAAAGCAATACGGGGAATAAGATCAATCAAGAACAGTAGCTCAAATATTTTATTCGGTATATCAACCCCAATTAATGGACTGATTATAGATATACTCGTTAGTTGCAACAAATTTACGAACAGAGTTTATGGGGACATAGGGTCTTAACTCTTAAGACATACTAAGATACCATGGAGATGATCATTTTACAATGGGGAGCACCATGCCACTGTCTTGGTCGGCAGTTTAAACTTTGACAGAAAAAAAAAAAAAAAAAAAAAAAAAAAAAAAAAAAAAAAAAAAAAAAGGGAAAAACAATGAGTCTTCCAGCACTTGGTGCAAAAGACACATCCTCTGGTGTGGACGGTGGGGCAATGGGTTGCAATGGGTTCCAACCCGTGGAGGTTGTGCACACTCTCCCTATAGGTAGTTCCTGTTGCAACCAGGGAAGTGGAGTAGAATGCATCAGTTGGAATGAGTCTGCCTTCACTTGTTTGCTAACTACCGTTTGGTATTGACTCAGAGAGACCTTAGAAGAGAACTAAATACACTGTTGCAGTTTCAAGAGGGTAAAAAATGAAAGCATTTTTAATCGTAATCTAGAGAGTTTTGTAAGCTTGGACTTTTAACTAGACAAGACTTGGATGCAAATGTTCAGAATAAGCAATAAAATAACTCAGGATAACACTCATGAAAGCAAGAAAGCTAATTTCCATATGCTCTTGCAATTACATTAAAGGAAATGGCATCCGAATAAAGATGACAAGGCAGGATTTATTGGACCACAAAAAGTATTCAGGGAGAGACTCTGACCAGAATAGGGTAGCAGTGATCCTTGTCATAGTTGGGCCAGGAGGAATCATCCCCATTTAGGAACTTCAGATGAAGATTCCAAACTTTGCTGTCATAAATCTCAACCACTTCAAATTTCAACCCAGTGTCACCAATCTTCTCCAGAAATTTGTCCAATGAATCACCCCTTCTGGGAGCAAAAAATAAGGCCTCAGAAGTTTCTGAATGTTTTAGCAAGGACTTGACAGTATGGGCAAGACCTTCATGAAATTCCTTGAAAAAGGTGCTGAAAAGAAGACATGAAGTCAGAAATTAGCAGACACGCAATTATTTAAAATTTAATCGTTCATGTCCAAGCATGTAACATAATTAGAAGGTGCTCATGGATGCAACCAGAAGGTTCAGGTTTGAATCAGCTTGCGAAAAATAAAAACAAAAAAGGAAGAAAAACAGATCTCATACCATGGATGTTCTCAACAAGGCCACTTATTTTTTGGGGTTCCAGGTGGGTAATCCTGTGATTGTACCCCTGGTTTACAACCACGCTATTACGTAACTGTTTTGTACCAGTTTCAGCAGCTAATATCGCTATATAAAACACTGAAACATAAAATGCACATAATACAAATTTTCAGGTGTGGTCAGAACTGTACAGACTATAGGCCCATTTTCTTCATACTAGATCAATCTAAGCAATTAACACTAATTAGCCTCCCCTGAATTAGCAGCGATCCAAACTTGAGACTCATCCACAATGTCTAGGCCCTCACATTGATCATGCAAATCTTGGCATCCTTCCCACAGAGAGAGGTCATAGGGACGGTCTCCATTTTTCACACAGAGAGAGGTCATAGGGAGGGCTTTCAGACCCTATAAAGGTTTGGCCATTCTGGAAAATGTCTCATCATATAAATTACAAAGAAACTACAATACATGTGATGGTATATTTTACATTAATATTTTATTTCCATCTTAACACTAGATATGAAAATTTTCAAATTTTTCATTATCTAAATTTTTATCAAAATGATTTAAAAAAAAAAAGGACCAAAATGAACCAAAAAAATGTTTGGAGCCCTTTATAGAATGTCAAATAAAGACTTGGTCATGGACTCCACAGGTATGATACCGTGTTTTAAACCATGTTGGCACCACACCAACCTGGGAGTGAAGAAAGTAATCTTTTAATGTAGGTAAGGCTGAATGTGATAATAACTATTTTAAGAAAATATGAAACTTTGATGCCAAATCGTATCATTAAGCCTTGATCATGAAGTTAAGCCATATCAGTATTGCAACCTTTATGCCTAGATATTAATATTATATCGAGATGGTGAGCAACAAACATGATTCCATATTTCTTAAAGATCTAAGATATGGTCATATGGAAATAGATAAGGGTGTCCCATTTGATACTTTAATTTCATTTACTAGAAATAGTTCCATTTGATACTTGGTACGATTGAAAGCAATCTCATCAAAATCTGTCCAGATTTATCCATTCAGTATACAGAAACTCCATTTACCAAAAATTTCCAGAGTTTGACATTCATATCAGACATGTTGCAGTTGTTAGGAAGACACTTATTTTCCATCTTTTTAACGTAACCATTTTCCCTGGAATAGCGTCTTTCTATTACATGTAAATAGCCCAAATCATATCTAGATTCTACGCATGTAGATCAATCTTCAATATATTATGCACTTAAGGACTAAAATTATATAATTATGTATGAGTATATTTTCAATATACTAATGCTTGTACCCTATATGGATCCTTGGAACTTGGTTGTCTCGCACTCAGTTAATGTAATCACTGTCACAAATACTGGTGATTTTTTTAATACAGTGAAATACAAATGTAACCACTTTCACATGGCACACTGAATGGGATGGTGGGCACTGACTGGCCAGCAGCTGTACACCCATGGGTGACCCAGGTAGTGCTGGGCCCTGCAATCGCCAGTGCGTCCAGGCATTCACTGACTGTTTTTTATATGAATGTTTCATCTTTCACAAAATACACCCTGTGGTGTAAAAAAAAACAGAGACAGCCACTAGATTAGCAAAATCTTAGTAAACTTGGGCTATTTGGGGCTCTCTAACTTGAATGGGCTTTTTACGAATGGGTTAGGACCCCATGTGCTCGATCATGTGCCTCCCTGAATTCCAATGCCTCACTAGTCACTAATCACACAATCTTCAAGGCCATCCGTATCAAGCTTACAGAAGAAAAGTGAAGAAAAGAGAAGGCCTGGGAGCTGGGGATGAGAATAAGCTATTGAGAAGATTAATGCAATAAAAGTTTAGTTATTAACAAGAACTTAAACGAAAAAGATTACATAAGTCAAGAGAACAACTTGCATGCATTTTTTTCTTAAAATCGAAATCGCATTGCAAATCGTTTAGTGGTCATTGGGCCCATCCCATATATTTTATGTCATTTTTCTATTAATTAGAGTTTTATTTATATTTTAAGTTATTTTCAATTGGATGTCTTAATCCCGGCCATCAATGTGTTTGGATGGTCTAGATTATATCTAGGTTTAGTTTCCCCCTATTTAAAGTGTTGTAATGCCTCTTTTGAGAGAAAAAGACTAAGATTATTGATAATGAAAAGTGAACCTTTTTGGGTCCTTCCCCGATTTTTCTTCGAGTTCTCCTCGAGATCTCTAACACCTCCTGGTTTGGAGTTTGGTAAGAGCCTAAGTCAGTAACACCTCCAGATTGGAGTTCAGTGAAAGCCTAATTTTTCAGGTTCTCCTGATCTATCACCCTATCTTTTCATCTTCTATCTTGCCCGGCCTGCATCTCCCTTCCGCTCCGCATTAAATGAGTGCAAACAAACAAACTGCCTAAGAGGTTGAATAGAATTGTCTTGAATTGTATTGAGAATCGTAGGCTTTTTTTTTTCTTTCTCTAGAACAGCCCCAAAATCTTTATGATAACAAAATCACTAAATAAACTCTTATAAACAGGAACACTTGAAAACAAAAAAAATAAAAAATAAAATAAATAAAAACTCATATTAGCCATTTGGTCATTAATTATTCTATAGCTTAGACAAATTGTGTAAATCATAAGATCTAACAAAGCATGCATTGAATCATCATAATATTCACACATCAATTCTAAGATTTACGTATAAATGTAATTCGATGCATAGATACGAATCCTTTTGTCTAAGATTCTATATGAATCGTAGGACTCACACAAATATAAGATTTTAATGACGATCTTGAATGTTTTAATTGTTTATTAAAGAAAATCAAGAAACTTCACTTCAAGTTCCAAGCCCAGATGAAGGAGGGTTGCGTCTGGTTGATAGCAAGCATAAGACTTGTCATGTCTACAATACACCATTCTGTGATCATGCTAGGGTGTTCTGGTATAAACAATACACTACACTTACACCCAATTACAGTGAAAGTAGGCAAGGATACCATGATCGTGCTAGGGTGTCCCCCACTACAAGCAACATACTGTAGTGACGCCTGGTTGTAAGAGAAAGTAAGCAAGGATTGGACTTGCGAATTGGGATATGGTAACTTTCATGGGACAACGGCCTGAAATTGGTTGATACAATGAAAGGAAGTGTCAATGTAGCTTGGCTACAGGAAACAAAGTGGAAAGGGAGAGGAATTCCACTGTTCTGGCAAATTGTCTTTTCTGGCAGTCTTATGGACAATTTGGAAGGAGAGGAGTTCCAGATGTTTTGAAGGGGTTTCAACTAGTCAAAGATGTTTAGTGGAGAAAACTAAGTTTCTAGTTGCTCTGTGGGTGTCCATCGGCCCGTATTTCAAAGATTTCTCCATAGATCAGATTATACACCATTGGAAGGAGATTGCTTCCTATTCTGTTGAGTCTATGTAGATTTGTTTAAGGGGTCTCTTTCTTTTTGTTCTGTCCTTCTTGTGTTTCTTTTTTAGCAAGTCAGTATTATTCTCTTGTATTGTTTGCTGCTTAAATGAAAGTAACCATTAAAAAAAAAAAGTGGAAAGGGGATAAAACCAAGGAGCTCATAGATGAAAACAAACTCTACCACTTAGAACTATTCCATATGTGGAGTAGGAATAGCAGTAGAAAAGGATATGAAAGAAAAGGTTATAAGGGTAAGGAGATTGGGCAATAGGTTTACAGCAATTAAATTAGTGTTAGAGGAAGATACAATTCATATCATTAGTGCTTATACACCCAAAGCAGGACCAAAGTGTTAAGATACAACTTTGAGAGGAGATGAATGGTTTAATACTAGAATTTTCAATTAGTAAAAAGATTTTTCAACGAGAGGACTTATATGGGAATGTAAGAAAGGATAGTGGAGGAAATAAGAGAGTGCATGGAAGACAAGGATATGGAGAAAGGAATAAGTCGGGAGACATTATATTGAAATTTGTGTTGGAATTGAACCCTGTAATTGCAAATGCATTTAATTACCAATAAGAGTCGAACTAATAGAAGTTAGATAGACTTCTTTCTACTTAGAAAACATAGTGAACTAACTTGTAAAGACTGTAGGGCTATTAGAGGAGAGAATTCCAGCATACAATATAGGATAGTAATTTTAGATGTTCGTATTATAAATGGACAGAGGTTGGATAGTAAATAAAAGGTTCCCTAGAACAAGGTGTGGGGTTTGAAAGGGGAAAGGGCAACAATATTTAAACAGAAAGTGATCAAGAAGGCATAATGGAATTTAGAGGCAGAAACTATGGTGATGTGGAACCAAATAGCTAACTCTATCAGAAAGATTGCAAAAGAGGTGCTTGAGGAATTAAAGGAAAAGGACACTTTGATAAAGAAACCTGGTGGTAGATCATAGAGGTTCATAAAGTTGTTTGAGAAAAAGGATGTCACTACAAAGTTCAATAGGGGAATATCAAAAAAAAAAAAAAACATTTGAAATAAATAAGGCGGCAAAAAAAAAGTTAAAGAATGTTGTAAGTAATGCAAAGTCCATAGCATCTGAAACCTATAAAATAAGTTGGGAACAAGAAAATGAGAGATATTTTCAAGCTCGCAAGAATAAGGGAAGAAAAACGATGGACTTTTGACCATGTCAGATGTATAAAGAATGATGACCAAAAGGTTTTTGTGGACAATGACATTAAAGAAATGTGGAGAGAATATTTTAACAAACTTTTAATGAGGATTATATGAAAAGCTTAGGAACTTCCTAAGGTAGAATACTTCATTAGCCGGACATACCTTTTACTATAGAATAAGGATAACAGAAGTGAATGAAGCATTAACCCCGAGGGGTAGCTTAGTTGGCCTAAGACCACGGTTTGCACCTGAAGGTTGTGGATTCGAAACTGCACTACCACACTGGGGCCACCGGGGGTTTTTACCCGACTTTCTCTCCTGGACCCGTAGGGATTATTCTGGCCCAAAGGGCTGGGACACCCTGGTTATCAAAAAAAAGAAGTGAATGAAGCATCGACACGAGTGAAGCAAGAAATGCAACAGAGCTAGATAGCATTCCAACATAGGCTAAAAACTGTAAAGAAATTGGATGGGTTTGGTTAACTATGCTCATCAATATAATAAAAAGAATAAAGAAAATGTCAAATGAATGGGGAAGTGTTGTAGTACCTATACAAGAACAAAGGAGATGCAAAGTTGCACCAATTATCGTAGGATTAAACTTGTGAGTAGCACTATGATACTATGGAAGAGAATAATGGAGTAACGACTCAGACAAAGGACCAAGATATCAGAAAATCAATTTGCTTTTATGCCAGGGAAATAACTATGGAAGCTATCTTCTCACTCAGATAGGGAAATAACTATGGAAGCTATCTTCTCACTCAGACAATTAATAGAAAAATACCAAGAGGAGAAAAAATATCCATATGGTCTACATCGATCTAGAGAAAGCCTACTACAAGGTACCAAGAGATTTGAATTGGTAGGTTTTAGATAATAGGAGTGTCTTTAAGACATTGTGAGATAAAACATAAGAATTACCAGTGAAGAAACTGGTTAGTTTCTTGTAACCATAGGTTTGCTTTACGAGTCAGCTTTAAGCCCTTATCTCTTTGCATAGATTATGGATGAGTTAATTGCTCATAATGAAGAGTAGGTATCTTAGTGTATGTTGCTTGTAGATAATATAGTGTTGGTGGACGAATCAAGAGAGGGCGTAAATATGAATCTTGAGAGATGGTGTGAGGCTTTAGAATCCAATGTGTTTAAAATAAGTTGTACAAGATGGAATATAAGTAAGAGAGAGAGAGAGAGAGAGAGAGAGAGAGAGAGAGAGAGAGAAATCTAGTGAAAATTGAAGCTCAAGAGATACCACAAAAAGAGTCCTTCCAATACCTTGACTTCATAATTAGTAATGATGGGAAATTTGAGGATAACGCACATACGATAAGAGCTAGATAGGGAAAGAAGTAAAGACTTGCCTTTGGAGTGCTTTATGATCAACACATACTAACAAGATTGAAGGAAAAAGTTTAACAGGACAACGATTGCGCTAGTTATGACCTATGGAGTAGAATGTTGGCAATTAGGAAGTAACGCAAAAAATGAGTACAACAGAGATAAGAATGTTAAGATAAATGTGTGTTAAAACTAGGAAGGACAAAAAAATGAGCACATTCGGAAGCATTTATAGCTAACATCAATAGATGATAAATTAAGAGAGACTCATTTGAGATGGTTTGGACATGTTAAACTCAGGCTAACAATAGTGCCATTGAGGAGAAGTTTATCTATACAAGTTGATGACCCCTCAAGGAAGGGATAGCCAAAGAAGACATAGATGGAAGTATGAAGGACAGATCTAAAGAAATGCAACCTAGCCAAGGATTTGTCCTAGAATAGACTAGAATGGCAAGAATTCAGGTAGCTGAACACCTGAACCCAATATAGCTAGGACAAGGTTTTGAGGATGATGGTGTAATTACAATAATATATATTAAAATGGAAGAATAAACAAATAATTTGTTCCTCTCTCAATAAAAATGATGTGTCTGGCACATGTAACAAGGCAATTTTGAAGAAAATTGACAGTCCTTATTTTAATACAAAGTTCACAACTAATATGGGAAACATTGAGGAAGATTAAAGTATCCGTACAAAAAGAGTGCATCACAATGTGAGAATTCAAATATGATGTACCTTCTATAAAGGAAGACTATAACCATTTGTTTCCAAAATGAATAAAATTCAGAAGAAAAAATAAAAACGAACAACGTAATGAAAATGGCAAGTGCTCCAAAACGAAATGAGAGTTACCAATCACTTGCAATGATGACATCAAAGGTGTTCAGGACATTTGAGGATTGTTCCGTTTTCCAATGCAATATCATGGACTTCACTTTTGTTTCACCAAAAACTCCAGCATTGGCCTGTATATTACGCTGAATATCTGAATGTTAAGGATGTACTGCCAAAATTCAAAAGAATCCAATGAAGGGTAAAAACTAGAAATGAGAGGCATATTTTTAGTATAGCACGAAAAGGAATCCTCGCCCCTTTGATCAAAGCCTCTTTCTAAACAAACCATTCGAAAATGCCAAATGTGCACATGACACCAAAGGCACATTAAAAAAAAATGCTGGTAAATCTATCAAAATAGAAAAATATAAAAAGGCATGTACCACCTATTGGAAAGGATACAATCAACAACTTGAGGATTTCCATCAGATATTACAACCTCAGCGGCATCTGTGCCAGCTGCAATAGCTAGTCCAGCTAATCCATAGCCTGATCCAAGTTCAAGGATTCTTTTGGACCTTGATGAAATTGGATAGAATGACAGCAAACAATCATACTGAGTTAAATATATACAGACGCAATAATCTTGCTGCAATGTAAAAAAAAACCAAAGACAAAATTCTCGCTTTCAACTACAATAGAAATGCTTATTTACCAGGCAAATATACAAAGTCTAGCATACCTGAACATTTCCGCATGAGTCAAGCAAAAATAAGCAAGGATATCTTCTGATGGCCAATGACCTGTGTGTGCATAAGGCAAGTGGCACTTGAATAGAGAATATATTTGTGATACAAACTAATTACTACCACTTAAGAATAAATTGTTGAAGATAAATGTAAACAAAACAACAAATCTTCAGTGAGGCATAGATACCAAATTCACTTCTGTATAGAACTAATAGTATCATCTAATGTCTAAGCAGAACCCAAGTGGACGAGTATTGTTGAAACTGTTGCAAATTTGCAATCCAACACCAGAAAACCGTATCAGGTTTGATAAACACTAGAAAATAAGATTCATAAACTCAGGATAAAGGGAATTTCAACAGATCGTGAACCAGTACCATTATAGCTTCCACATTAACATTTCTGTTGAAAACAGATAAGAGGACAAAATTTAAGGAAAATGTAATATGTTACATGGAAATTGGACAAATATGAAAAAAAAAAAAAAAAAGGAGAAATGAAAAACAAGGAGAAATGCATGTAGATGCCACATCAGAATCCATTTAATCACTAGAAAGGCTATCTATTTGATTTATTTTTTTTTTGGATAGAAGAAACTTGGCTATTGATGTGTGAAGATGCAACACCCATGCCTCAACAGCAACAGTGGATTTCAGTTGACTCCTAAAAAACTATATTGGGTTTAGATGATAGGACAATTGGATTAAACCGATCAAGCCCACAGGATGCAGAAGCAAGAACTGGCAGCAGCAAATAGCTCAAAATAAGTAATTCATTTATATGACCGACAGAGACTAGAAATTGGAAGAACAGCCATATTGGGAGCATCCCTCCAGCTACAAAGGTCATGTAATGATACAGAAAAAGAAGAAGTATACAAAATTTAAAATATAAAGTTATAAACATGTTGACATTATGAAGTAAAAGCAATGGTTACGTAATGATAAACATTCATTGTGAAAAATCAAGTACAAGATCTCTCACAGAGCATCAAGGACTTACAAACAAGGCCTGTGTTGTCAACATCATATCTGTTACAGATCTCAAAATCATTGAGGTGAACATGGCTCTCTACTCTTTGGCTGAAAGGAATTCGCAAATGCTATTAGAGATTGGTTGAAATAAAAATAGCATGCAATTAAGTTTCTATTACAAGAAGGCATGTCTTGGGTTGCAATTTCTTCTCTTTTTGCTTCTAGAAAACAAGTTATTTAACAAAAGTATCATCACACAAAAAATCATAACATCATTATTCATTCAAGAAAAGATATAATGATTGTAAACAAATTATGCAGCAATTAATAATACCAAGTAACTTGTCAATCTTATCTAAAAAGAATTAACAAGATAAAAAAGAATATGAGATTTATTATTAGGCAACTGAGTGGGCAGAAAACCAAAATCACTGAAGTAATAGAAATACTTTTGTAAACTTCAGTGGCTCCTAGTAGTAGATAAAAGACAACACAGCATAACAAACGAATACCAAAAAAAAAAAAAAAAATGTCACCCTAGAAAGTGGTGAAGAATATATGAGTTCATGATAGCGTATCCTGCATATTAGAATTTTTTTTTTTTTTATAACTACATATTAGAAAAGTTGAGGACGTTCAAATTATGCTAGTAATATTAAGATAAATTAGGATTTATGATCAGATATCCTAAGAACAGTTAAGAAATACTTTGGTTGTTAGGATTAGATTATTGTTCCATCTTACTAGGCTCCAGTCTTGTGATAAGGCTGATCATGGTACTAGTTCCACCCACTTCCTGAAAAACCACCACACCACCTTCCTTCTCCCATCCTTCATCTTCCATCTCCTTTCACCTTTACAAGCACAAGTTTCATCTGAATCTTATCTTTAAAACTTTATATTCATCTATGAATATCGAGTAATATTCCTGTGAATCCCTTACAGTGCATACCAGCTGCTAAAGCCCACCTAGGGCCCCACAAATCATGGGACATGGGGGGATGGAAGAATTCAATCATGATGTACCCACATATAAAAAAATGAGGTCAATCTCAAGCCTCTAAACCCCTTGATCTCTGGTGTATGGGAGATGCTCCTATGAGAGATATTTCTTATATGAGAGATAGAGGTGGGGGGCCTCACATTTAAGTTGTTGGCATTGGATATGGATGTGAGGGCCCCCACCCAATCTCCTCATTTAAGGTGAGAGATATCTCTCATAGAAGCATCTCCCCAGAGAGAGAGAGAGAGAGAGAGACCCTCGATTCAATGGTCTAGTCCATTTGTGGGTGCAAACCCTAGGGTCACATGGGCCCTACTTTGTCACCCTCACCGTAACACGGTGAGAGTAGTTCTCATAGGAAGATTTGTCTATATATAAATAAGATCCTCTATTCAGAAGTACCATGGCACAAAATATCATAACATTATTTTTCATTCACGAAAATAAATAATGGTTATAAATAAATCATGTAGCAAAATTATCTAATAAAAAATTAACAAATTAAAAAAGCAGCTGACCTCAACATAGTTGGACAAGGCTTTGATCATGACGATGATGAACAAGTTAAAAAAGAAAACGAAATTTACTAATCGGCAACTAGTGGGCAGAAAAAAATCACTAAAGTAATAGAAATAGTTTTGTAAACTTTAAATGTATGATGTGGCTCTTAGTAGAAAATAAAAGAAAACAATAGTATTGCCCAAACAAATAACAAAAACAAATGACATACACTAGAAACTGGTGAAGAATATGAGTTTATGACAGCGTCTCATGCATACTAGAAAAGTTAAGGATGTCTAGGGATATTTGGTTAGAGATGAGGTACCTGTGAAGAATCCATAGATTTGAGAATTCCTCATTGCTGTGTATTAGAGGATTCCTCACTAAGGATTTCTGAGGAATTCACATGATATGAGTGCATATCGGCGCGTATGGACGAGAAAATTTCGTGCCGGGCATGAATATACGCAAAACTAAAGATTTCTAAATCCAATGTGGGACCTGAAATCCTCCAAATTTAGGATTTCCACTTGCCAAAATCCTCAAGGATTTACAATTGGCAAACAAGGATTTTCCAAATCCTTGGGGAAAACCAGTGAGGAATCCCTGCGGATTTGGTTGCCAAATGTGACCTTAAATTATGCTAGTGTTGTTACGGTGACTTAGGATTTCTAATAAGATATCTTAAGATTAGTAAATACTTAATATCTTGTTGGCTTGTAAGGATTAGATTATCGTTCCATCTTATTTGATTTTCTTATTATCTATACTCTAAAAATGTTGGATGCCTTTTAATGAAGTTTATACAGTCAACTTATAGAATGTAATCTCTAAAGTTTACATGGCATTAGAGCAATGGTCGCCTCCAACCTTGTGATCAGGCTGGACATGGTATTATCTCCACCCGCTTCCACAATAACCATCTTCACACCACCTTCCTTTTCCCATCCCTCATCTTCCATCTCTTTTCTCTGTCAAAAGCATAAGTTTCTTCTAAATCTTATCTCAAAAAGGATATATACATATACAAACATAGTCCTATATTCAACTACAAACCTCCCTTATCCTAATGATCTCCTTTCTTCTCTGAAACTCTCCAGCCAGAGATTCTGCAAGTCACATGATTCTACTGCAAAAGCTTCTGGGAGATTCAAAATGGCACTAGACCTTTAAGCCATCCTGATGGACTCTTACAATAAAATATAATAATTCTTTACATGACAAGCATAACATGACACTACATCTTCCCAATATCATTCAAAGACAACTACAGCTCTTGGCCCATCACTGCTAACTAACGAGAAACTGAAACTACACCTATAACAACATAATAATCAATGAAGGCCAGCACAAGATCTATATTGGATCATGCGACAACTTGTGGGTGCCAGTACATTTTGTCCTCTATGGGAGATCCTCCAAGGATATGAACTGAATCAACCTAACTCAATTTCACTACAGTGAGAAACAATCAGTCCCTCCCCACCCCATCCTCTCTCCCACCAACCCCTTGCCACTAAAAATAAGTAAAATAGAAAAGAAAAGCAAGAAGAAAAATGTGTACAGTAGCTTGTATTAGATCTTCTATCGAATTTGGAGATGCCCTAGTCATCACTAGTGTAAACCTCGATATCAAGGTGCCATTATTATGTATTGTAGCGGAAGGTTTTCGATTTAACTTTGATTGCTACCTTTCAATTTTGACTTTCACCTGACCCTAAATGAACATATTATTATATATTATAGTAGACGCTTTTCAAGAAAGGAAAGACCGCCACCTTTCAATTTTGACAAATAAGAAATCCATACCACTAGATCAAGGAAAAAACTATAAAATATATGAAAATTTGATGGGCCCAATGAACGGTCCCAATGAATGGTTGTCATGGTTATTTTCCAAAAAAAAAAAAAAAGATTGAAAGCAAAATTTGCATTTGATTTTAAACAATTTTCGTTCCTTTTCCTAACCACCTAAAGGGGCTCTCACTTTAAAATTATACATTTAAATGTTTTTCTAGCAGGGCCTGATCTTGGTACATGCTTGCTCTGCTCATCATTATATTAAAGGATATTACTGACAATGTTTTAGAACTCGGGACTCATTGGTGGGTGGGGGGATGGGGGTGTGCAACTCAGTCATTCTCGAGGCAAGTTGACTCAACCAAGTAGCACGGGACTCGGACAAGTCAAACAGAGTAGCACCCTAAAGCTCCCCAAAACCATAAGAAAAGAGAAGTCTTCTGCCAGTAATTCAGCCTTATACTTGGAGGTTGACCTTCAGACTAAACCATAAGTCCACAATACCACCCTCTCCAGCCCACTGTTCACTTGCTTTCCTACTTTAATCCGCAATACACTTCCTTTCTTGCAATTTTGTCACTTCCTTTGAAATAAAATCCTTTCTCATCAGCAGCAGGAGATAAAAGGGAAATTTTCTGAAGCAATCATCGGTCGGCTACTTGGCTACATTTAAAAACACAAATGAAACCAAGCGTATTTTGGATTCAATATATTCCCAACTCAACCAGGTACCAGCATTTAACCTTATCTAAAGAATAAAAGAACCACGCTGAGGAGTAAGCAGAATGTGAACAAACATAAACTACAAGTTAATAGAAGACATAGGAAAACCATCAAAATGTTCACATTTTAATAAAAGAATAAAACTGATAATGAAGTTGACAGAACACAACAGAAATGCATACAAACTCAACAGAAAAACTTCATTGTATCTTGCATTATTTTACATAATGAGAAGCACAAGAAACTAGAAGAACAAATAAGTATCAAACTTACATTAGAAAAAGTGTTGGAGCTCTGCACACAGGTAATCTATAGCACAAATAAGCATCTTTTAGGCCTTCAAGTTCTTTTATGTTCAATGAAGCAGCTAATTCTTCCATTTCATGACCATTTAGGATATGACATGGAATTAAATTAAAGCCACATAATGCCTTCCTAGAGATACGATGTATCTCCTTTAGAGATGAATGATCTGCAAAGCATTCCATAAGTTCCAGATGATTTATGTCAGTCTAGTAAGAACACTATAACGGTTTGTAATCTATGGAAAAGTGATTGCACTACACATTTGTGTAACATCGCTAGAAAGGGTGTTCCATGGACTTTAGCTTTTCTGCAGAATGGAAAAGCCTTTTCTTCTCCCCCCCACCCCCCAAAACAACACACACACACACACAAGCCACAAGCACAAGAAAAGGTGCCCCACAACATTGTTGAAAATCGCTTTCTTTTTGCAACTTTTCCTCGAGGAAAATATGCTGCACCAAACCGCAAGCAATTCCATGAAAACGGTGTTACACAAATGTGCCCTCGAGCCAAATGGCTTTCAAATTAACATGTAAGAAATTTAAAATATGAATTTTTTTGATTTTTTATTTTTACTTCTCCATGAGGCTAAGGTTTAGATTTTAGTTCAGTAAGTCCAACGATGCTAAGGGTAAGAGATAGTAAAAATGTAATCATTTCCTGAATGGCAGAAAAGTAAAAACCTAACAACACTTAAGATGTCTTAAAGGTGCAAAAGTGTGTCCAATTGCAACACAAAAAATAGTACTTCCACAGAACAAAAATGCGAAGTTAAACAATTAACAGTGATCACATAACCTATGTTACCAAGTGGAGTAGGCATGGGAAATGGAAGAAAAGTAAAATCCTAACCACACTTAAGATGTCTTACAGGTGCAAAAGTGTTTCCAATTGCAACACAAAAAAAAAATACTACTTTCACAGAACAAAACTACAAAGTCAAGCAATCAACAGCAATCACATAAACTATGTTACCAACTGGAGTAGGCAAGGGCCAAAAACAAGTTATAAGAGAATGTCCAGAATGACCAACACGGCCCCAATTGATTTAAAGGTCTATAACATAAGTATTTAAAGGCAAATGCTGAATAAGGGCATTATAGTTATTTTAAATGCTGCTCATTCAGTCGCAATCTCATATTTTAGGAATTCTCGTCCTAAGATAATCTACTTGATTGTAATATGATTAAGTTCAGTAAGGCGTGAAGGTCAAAAACCAGTAGGAGATGGTTAGGAGATGCTCTCTCTAATTGGGAGTCAAAATTA
Source organism: Camphora micrantha (assembly GCA_003546025.1). Classification (NCBI taxonomy): domain Eukaryota; kingdom Viridiplantae; phylum Streptophyta; class Magnoliopsida; order Laurales; family Lauraceae; genus Camphora; species Camphora micrantha. The sequence continues at coordinate 30,666,300 of QPKB01000009.1, read as the reverse complement.
TTGTTCACCCTAAAATCTCGAATCAGGAGCCAAGATAGTTGGCCACTAGGCCATAAAAAACTTGTAAAGGCTCCCAAATGAACTCAATTAATACCTTTATATCTTCCTATCATGAGTTCATGAAATATACACTCTTAGCCTTTGAGAAAAGATTCCTTGGCATCTCCCATGTGTGAAGACTCCATTGGCACAGCTTCTAAATGTGTGCAAAGACTCCACTCCACCCCCTATTACCAATATACTCAAAATAAGGGTAAATGCACACTATCCAAGTAAGTATTGGCAGAATCACACAGGAAACTCAAAACACAAGTAACAGCCAGTCATAGCAGTCTTAGTTTCAGTTTTGTTGTAACTATGTTAATTAAGTTAGTTTTTCACAAGAGTCAGTTGTGACGAACTTTATTCCCTGGTTCTGTTGTGTTAAAGTGTTTATAAAAGCAAACAAGATCTGTATGATTCTATATTGAATGAGAAAATCTCTTCTAGAGTTCTCTGTTCATCTTTCTTCCTGTTCTCTCTTCTCCTTTCTCCAGGTCATCTATTCTTCTTCTTGTTCATCTTCTTTTCTTCTTCTTGGTATCAGAGCACCAACAGACAAGCGTCTTTTCGATCCTCTTGCTGTTGAATCTTATCGCTGCAAGCTGCCTTGTGATCCAGACGTCTTTGTCTTCTTGGCTTGAAGATCTACTCGCTGCTTTCGATCTGTTGCTCACGGCTTTCAATTTGCTGAAGTTTTCTTCTCTTCGGAAGAGATCTGCTGTTGATCAAAGATCTGCTCGATTTCTGCGCCATTTGACTAGAAATTGGCTGAAGTTTTCATCGATTTGTTTTCTTTTATCAAAGATTTGATCAGAGATCAGAGATCTGTGCTGTCTCGATTTCTACTTTGTTGATCAGAGATCTGTGTTGGGAATCCTCTTCTGTGAAGATAAGTTCATCTTTTTTGGCTTCTTGTTCTTCTTTCTCTCTCGGTGGTCAATCTCCTACTTTTCTCATTTCTAATATAGGAAGTTTGATCTCAATCAAATTGGGGAATCACAATTACTTGCTTTGGAAATCTCAGTTTTTACCTGTTCTTCATGCAAATGGGTTAGTTGGATTCATTGATGGATCTAGTGTCTGTCCGTCTGAATACATTCTTGATTTGGAGGGAAATCCCACTAAAGAACCTAATCCAAAGTATTATGAGTGGATTCAGCAGGATCAAAACGTTTTATGTTGGATTAATGCCACATTGTCTGAGAGTGTCTTGGCATATGTGGTTGGGCTATCTTCAGCAAGGATGAAAATAGCGGTAGCGGCGGGCGTAGCGGCCTGCCGCCAAAACGCTACGTAGCGGGCGATACGTAGCGTAGCGGGGATACGTAGCGGCGTAGCGGTGCGATTTGGAAAAATCGTCAAAAAAATATGAAAAAATTCTAGAAAATCTAGAATATTGGAAAATGAGAGAAAATGTATTTTTTTTGCAAAAGTAACTAAGGTAAGGGGGCGTAGCGGTCCCCTCACTGTATAAGGTCCTGTATCGCTGTCTAAATAGAAAATAATAGTATAGATCATTTTTTTCATATGTGTTCATGTTCCTTAGTTATGCTAACTTAGAAACTAATGAAAGGCTTATAAAAGAAAAAACTATGTCATGAAGCCAAGACTTAAGAGTACCTAGAGAAAAAAATACATCTACCAAAGGGGGTGTCTAATAGGATGTACTTAGAGAAGAATCATTGAGAATAACTCTTTGTATTGACTATAATTCGGCAAGATAATGTGCTTTCTGGTGTTCTTTTAAACATAAAAGAGTAGAAGACTTGTGTAGAAATGTTATTTGGAGAGAAGAAAAAAAAAAAAGGAGTCTTATTATGCATTTTAAAAAAATTTGAAAGTAGGAATTTTCTCACCCCGTAGCGGCCCCGTAGCGGCCGTAGCGGCCCCGTAGCGGCCCGTAGCGGACGTAGCGGCCCCGTAGCGGACGTAGCGGCCGCTACGGGTGCGGCGGCCGATAAATCGGCCGTAGCGTAGCGGTGGCGGCCGCTACGGCCAATTTAGCGGCCGCTACGCTACGTAGCGGCCGCTATTTTCATCCATGATCTTCAGCTAGAGCTGTTTGGGTTGCATTGGAAAAGCGTTTTGCATCCCTTTCAAGATCTCACATCATACAGCTAAAAACTCAACTCCAATCTGTCAAAAAGGGAAATCAATCTATTGCAGAATATGTTCAAAAGGTGAAACATTTAGCAGATAGCCTAGCGTCTGCATCTTGCCCTGTTGATGATGATGATCTAATCATCTATACATTGAATGGGTTGCCACCTGAATATGGTCCCTTTAAAACATCGATTAGAACTCATTCTGATCCGATTTGTCTCGAAGAACTTAATGTGTTGTTGTCCCGTGAAGAGCTGATTATAGAGCCCACATCACAATCTGTAGTTGATTTCTCCTCTACCGCTCTTCTTGCTACCAATGATGATTCTTCTAAGTCAGCCAATTTCAACAACAACAAAGGTCGTTCTGGCTATCGTGGTAAAGGACAAGGAAGATACAACAACAAGAAGGGCAAAGGATCCGGGCAAAATTTAGTAACTCCAAATTTTCAGCCTCGACAGAACTCTTCAAATCCTGCCCAAGGAAGACCCTGTTGCCAAATTTGTAACCGCACTAGACACACTGCATTGGATTGTTATCATAGGATGGACTTCTCCTATCAAGGATGCAATCCTCCCTCTCAATTGGCTGCAATGGCTGCATCTTATAATACAGGACCTGACCAAACTTGGTTTGCTGATTCTGGTGCTACCAATCACATTACAAATGATATGAAGAATCTTTCTCTACAGACAGATTATCAAGGCACAGACAAAGTCTCCATTGGAAATGGACAAGGTTTGCGTATTTCAAATTCCGGTTCTTCTATAATTCGCACACCCACCTCTGTTTTTCAGCTTAAAAACATCTTACATGTGCCTGCCATTGCTACTAATCTTCTCTCTGTCTATCAATTTACCAAAGACAACAATTGTATCTTTATATTTGATGCTTCTGGATTTCAAATACAAGACAGAACTTCGGGGAAGACTCTTTTCCAAGGGTCCAGTAAAAATGGTCTTTATCCATTCCACAGTTCTGTTGCTTCGATCAGTCCTACTGCATTTGTTGGTGAAACCAGTTCTGCTGAATTGTGGCACAGAAGACTTGGCCCCCCATCCATTTCAGTATTTCGACAAATTCTATCCAATAATCCTCTACTTGCAGGTTCCTATAATGCTCCATTTTGTGAATTTTGTCGTTATGGAAAGACCTGTAAACTGCCATTTTCCATGTCTACTACTGTTTCCTCTTCTCCATTGGAGTTAATTCACAGCGATGTATGGGGTCCTGCCCCGACTTTATCTGTATGTGGCTACAAGTACTATGTGCATTTTGTTGATGATTTTTCAAAGTACACATGGTTGTTTCCTTTGTTCAATAAATCTGATGTTTTTGATACATTTCGATTGTTTAAATTGCAAATTGAGAATCTTCTTTCATTGAAAATTAAAATGTTTCGATCTGATGGTGGAGGGGAATACATGAGGAAACGGTTTCAATCTCTTCTCTCGGAAAACGGAATTCTCCATCAGATTTCATGTCCTTTTACACCTGAACAAAATGGGTGTGCTGAAAGGAAGCACAGACATGTCGTAGAAACTGGTCTTACCATGTTGTTCAATGCTAACATGCATTCTAAATTTTGGCCTGATGCCTTTCTTACTGCCACTTACCTTATCAACAGAATGCCAACAAAAACACTCCAAGGCATCTCTCCTTGGCAGAGGCTTTTCAATCACAAACCTACCTATTCTACTTTAAAAGTCTTTGGGTGTGCTTGCTACCCTTGGCTCCGTCCTTATTCCAACCATAAGCTTGATCCCAGGTCCAAACAATGTGTTTTTCTTGGTTACACCTTGAACTATAAAGGTTACAAGTGTCTTGATGTGCAAACTGGCAGAATCTATTTGTCTCGACACGTTGTCTTTGATGAGACCAACTTTCCTTTTCAGCACCACATTACTTCTGTTCCAATTGCCTCTTCATCAGGATCTGTTCCAGAAGGATTTTCCTTTTCAGCTTGGTTTAAACCTGGGTCTCTCCCACCATCATCTATATTAGGACCTTATAATTCTTCATCTCTATCTCATCCATCCTCCATTACCTCTCCTACACAGAGACAGCCAGTTTTTCAGCCTGCATCACACTCACCATCTATTGACCATACCAATCCTCCAGTTGAAATAACCAGATTCACTTCCCCACCTCCTCACCCACCAAATGTAGAGCCACACTTGTCCAGATCAAGTCCTCTACATTCCTCACCCACACCAGCCTGTTCTGATGCTGTTCTATCTACTCCACCACCTCCAGATTCCACTCCATCAGACCAGTCTTCTCAACCTACTACACTAACATCTCCACCTACTAAACATGTTCCTTTATTGCTTCCTACCAACTCTCATTCTATGGTCACGCGATCCAAATTGGGCATAGTTATAAAGAAAGTCTTTTTCTCTACTAAATTGTTCCATCCAATGGCTACTATGATACAGTTGAACCTACCAGTTATACAGAAGCAGTTAAATCTCTTGAATGGAGACAGGCCATGGCTAAGGAATTCTTTGCCCTCCAGAGACAAGGGACCTGGACACTTGTTCCCTTCTCCCCGACTCAACATTTGGTTGGATGTCGCTGGGTATATAAAGTCAAACATAATTTAGATGGATCTGTGGCTAGGTTCAAAGCAAGGTTGGTCGCTAAAGACTTTTCATCAGGAATATGGTGTTGATTATAATGAGACATTCAGTCCGGTGGTTAAACATACTACAATTAGTTCTCTCTCTGGCTGTGTGTTATAACTGGACAATCCAGCAACTTGATGTTACTAATGCTTTCTTATATGGTATACTTCAAGAAGAGATATACATGACACAACCTCCTGGATTTGTAGATACTTTCTTTCCAAATCACGTATGCAAACTTCGTAAGTCCCTCTATGGACTGAAACAAGCCCCTCGGGCCTGGTTTGAGAGGTTTTCTAATTTCTTGCTTAGCTTGGGCTTTCTCACCACATATGATGACTCCTCCTTGTTCTTCAAACATTACAAAACTTCCATTACATTGGTTTAAGTATACGTGGATGACTTAATCATCACTGGAAATGATTCAGGTTATATTTAGTCTCTCATTCGACAACTGCATATGATCTTTGATATGAAACACTAAGGTGATTTGCATCACTTCCTTGGAGTTGAAGTTCACAGAAATTCTCATGGTCTTTTTCTATCACAGTCCAAATATGCATATGACCTTCTTTTCAAGACTGCAATGTTAGGTTGTAAACCTTACGGCTCTCCATGCAATTATAAGCATGTTACTGTCTCTACTGATGACACGCCCTTACCAGATCTTTCTGAGTATCGTAGTATCACAGGGGCTTTACAGTATCTCACGCTTACTAGACCAGATATCTCCTTTGTTGTAAATCAAGCGTGTCAACATATGCACCATCCCACAGTCTCTGATTCCACTGTGCTAAAACACATTCTGCGTTACCTAAAGGGAACTCTATCGTTGGGACTTCAATTCACGAAGGGACCCCTTAAGCTTATTGCTTTCTCTGATGCTGATTGGGCTGGGGATCCTGTTGATCGACGGTCTACTGCTGGGTTTTGTGTTTTCCTTGGTTCTAATCCAGTGTCTTGGAGTGCCAAGAAACAGAGCACAATAGCCAGGTCCTCCATAGAGTCAGAATACAGGTCATTAGCTCACACAGCAACTGAACTTACTTGGCTTGTATGCTCTTGAGAGATCTTCGAGTTTTTCTTCCTACTCGACTGTTGCTGTGGTGTGACAATATCTCTGCTATCTCTCTTGCGGCTAACCCAGTCTTTCATGCACGTACCAAGCACGTTCAAGTAGACTATCACTTCGTTCGTGAGAAAGTATTACAGAAGAATATGGAAGTAAGATATGTGGCAACTCAAGATCAATTAGCTGACATTTTCACCAAAGGGATTCATCCAAGACGGTTCCAGTATTTGCATTCCAAGCTTCATGTGTCTGAAAGCCCCATTCGCTTGAAGGGGGCAATTGGCAGAATCACACAGGAAACTCAAAACACAAGTAACAGCCAGTCATAGCAGTCTTAGTTTCAGTTTTGTTGTAACTATGTTAATTAAGTTAGTTTTTCACAAGTCAGCAAGTCAGTTGTGCCGAACTTTATTCTCTGGTTCTGTTGTGTTAAAGTGTCTATAAAAGCAAACAAGATCTGTATGATTCTATATTGAATGAGAAAATCTCTTCTAGAGTTCTCTGTTCATCTTTCTTCCTGTTCTCTCTTCTCCTTTCTCCAGGTCATCTATTCTTCTTCTTGTTCATCTTCTTTTCTTCTTCTGTAAGAACTGGCCATAAGGTAACATAGTGGAACAAGCACCCAATTTATTAACCTGCATCTATGTATCATATAGATGACGATGTTGCAATTGTTACATCAGGTAGACTGCAGCAGAAAAATCATGCAAAGTACCTTTATAATCACCAGGACTGTTTCACATAGTTTTCAAATTCTAAGCATGACACTCTTGTATGGCATGTAGGTGCAGCGCCGCGGATTGCGGAAAACCAACTCCGCTGAAAACTTTTCCATTTTCCACAGAAAACCTTTTCCGACCTCCCCCATTGGAAATGGTTTTCCTTGAAATCACTAAAAAGTTAGTTAATTTTTTCAGTTTTCCTCGAGAAGCACCGCACCAAGCATGAAATTTTAAACGCCACTTTCCATGCATTTCCCGTGGAAAAATGGCCACACAAACGTGCCCACAATTCCATTGAAACTATCAATTGATTTCTTCTACCTTAAAGAATAAACCCCCCATGCCCACTTACTTTAGAAAGAAAGAAACCCTAACTACAATCACTAGTTATAAAGATTGGAGAAATTCAATGGTATTATATTCGATCAGATGACCCAGAATCGATTTGGGGTTGAAGATACAAAGTTGTCAATTGATGAAAGAGAGAGAAGGAAGCGTTTTTTCAGTTTATACCTGGGTTGGAAGGAGTAAGAAAGGCCCTGCGAAGGATCGCCCATCTCAAGGAAGCAGTTGAAGAAGCTCTAGTTTTCTCCATCTATGCAGTGTTTTTGGCGGTAAAATCAACCAATACCCTTCTTCCTATCAGTTTCTGCAATTGGGGTTCTCCTCTCCAAAACAGGGTAAGTAAAAATCTTTTGTGAGGGGACTCACTTTTGCTTTTACAGGCAGGTCGAGTACTCTTGTATGTAAATGGGTCCCACCCTCATGATCCCACTGTCTTCTGACCCATTAATAATTGGCTTCTTATTTAGTTCCAATAAATAAACAGGTTCGGATCGAGTTCTTTTTGAATTTTTTTATACCCGTGTCCTGAATGGGTCCGGATCTGAGTCCGGTTCCAGCTTGATACCAGCCCCTCAACTCAAGACCATTTACATTATCTCAATTTTTTAAAATTCCTCTTAAAAGTTTTTTTTTTTTCTTTTTTCTAAATCATTCTATAGCAAGACTTAAACCCGTCTCATATAAAAAACAGGTTCTGATTTTCGCTCCATCTTCTCATTGGTCCAGTTCCGGAACCGGAAAACTGCTCCTGAATCGATTCCAATTTTGAGTCTGGTTCATTAACATTTCTTGGTCCACTATGAACCCGGACCGAACTGACCAATCTACTACTACCCTAGGGATGCAAATGGATCGGATCTAAAACGAACCCTGGTGGATATGGACCCTGACTTGTTTTTGTGATCCGGATTTGGTTCCGACGTGGAGCTCTTTGTATCAGCTTGAAACTTAGAAAAAGAAGATCCAGCATGGATTTAGATCCAAAATAAGATGTATATTGCATTAGTTTAATTAGATAAAAGAGGGTAAAAATATATTTTTGTAAGATAAAAGAAAGTAGGACCAATAAATGGTATATGATAAAGTTAAATTGACCATCAAGTGTGAATATAACTAAAGTTAGAAATACAGATTAGTCAGTCTGGACCTTTAGGTCCTTGTGCCCAGCCTGTCTGGACCCTCTCCCCTTTCATCTTTTGATTATTTATTTATTTCTTATTATTATTTATTTTATTTTTTTTGCTCGGGCTAGACTAATCCCTTCAAACTCAAAGGGAAGCCGGGTAAACACCCCTTTGGCCCCAAGATGGTAGCACTAGTGGTCTCAACTTTCAAATCCTAAAGAAAGGATCACTGTGGGTCGATACCAAGACCTCTAGCTATGGAAGAGTTTTTAACCTTGGTCGTGTTGATTCACTACATCATATATTAAGATAGATCTACCTTTTAAATTGTTAATTTAATTAACAGGCACTTCTCATTTAGACTTCACTTTCCATTTCACAAAATAACATAAAAAAAAAAAAAACACATACAAAGATCAAAACATCAAAATTCACAAAAAAAAAAAAAAAAAAAAAAAAAAAAAAACCAATCTTAAGGGCCTAAAATTATTTATCTTCTTTCCTTGTTGTTTTTGCATTTCACAAAAACAAATTAGAAAAACTTCAAAAATTCTAAATGAAAGAATTGGACAACTTAGATCGAAGGGACCCTTGTGTCCAACTGGAACCCAAAAATTGAAATCCATTTAAAACTTACAAATCAATTAGCTTAAACGATCCTGAAATATAAAATACACTAAAAACAACATACCTTAATTAAAAAACCACAAAACAGAAGGACTTGAAATTAACTAAGAACCCCCCAAAAAAACCAATCTGGACCTCTGGGTCCTTGTGGCCAGCTGGGTTCCTCCCTGATCAAAGTTAGTGAAATGCAAATTTGAAACCATTAAAATATACAAAATCAAACTCCAATAAAATAGTAAGCCTAATTAACTAAGTGACCCCTAAATACCTAAAAATCCAAATCAAAATCAAACAATCTAATTAACAAAGAAAAAATGCCTGAACCACCATTTTGGCCCCCTGGGTCCCTGTGCCCAAGTTGCTTCCACTCCTTTAAGGTTCACAAATTTCAAATTTAATCCCTCTTAAAACACACAGAACCAAACTTTAATAAAATAGCAAACTCAGTTCACAAGACAGTAGAAAAATCTGAGTTAAAAATTTATACCAATAAACGAACGAAGTACTAAAGAGCCTTGAAAAACCAGTTTGACATTTGGTCCACGCGACCATGTTGACTTACCTCCTCATCTAAAAATGACAAAATTCAAAATTAAACACTTTCAAGATATAAAATAACCCATTTTAATAAATACAGAACCAATTTCACTAAAAGATACTAGACTCCCTAAAAACAGAATTAAACAGAAAATTAAACCAAGTAGTAAAAATCAAGTGGCACCCCCACTTAGACCTCTGGGTCCCTACGTCGAGAAACTTGCTAGGTCTACCATCCTGCCCCATAAAGGGCTGAACTTAAGCCTCAAGTAAATCAATCTTTGTCTCAATTCATTTTCGACTTGAGTAATTAATCCGTGCTAGCACAGTGTCCCCATTGTAAAATAAGTAATCATATATTAAAAAAAAGTTACCTCCTTTCATAGGATAGGTTGCATAAGACAGAAATAGAGAAATTGGAGCAGAAAGTGAATAGTTATATAAAGGAACAACTAAAATATGAGTGACTTGATGAAAAAGATGAGTGGGGTAGTTGCATGAGTAGTGGAGAGAGAATGTGGAAGCATAACCATCGGTCAAAATTAAAATTGCCATCAAAATTAAATCCAAAAGCCTTTCACTTAATATAGTTAATTGAGAGCTGCTAATGCCACAACCCAAGCTTCTTTGTGCACATCCCAATTTTTTTATGATCAATATATTCTTGTGTAAAATTACCTAAAAGGACATCCATCAAAAGTCTCTCCATCTCCAACTTCTTTCTACACTCACCCACCCCCACTCCAATCCCCACCCCAACCCCCCAGCCCAACCACGACCGTCCCCTCCGACAACACCACCGGAGGGGGAGAGGGACAGAGAGAGGAAGAGATAAGGAGGGGGAGAGAGGGCAGTGGGCAAGGAGAGGGAAAAGGCAGCGGGTAAGGAGAGGGAGAGGAAGAGAGACATGGAGAAGGTAAGGGAGAGAGGAAGGGAGGGAGATAGAGATAGGGACAGGGAGAAGGAGAAGGAGAGGGAAAAGGAGAGGGAGAGGGAGAGGGGGTGGCGGGTAGGGTGACAGTTGGGAGATGGATGGGGGGAAGGAGGGGAGTGAATTGAGAAAATGAGGGTGGAGGGAGAGGGGTATTTTGGGAATAATGGGGTGTGTAGAGAGAGATTTTGGGAATTTTTCAACTTACTTAGGCGTGTAGAGAGAAGAGATGTGCGCATAGAAGCTCGGGATGTGGCATTAGTAGCTCTCTTAATATTTGAACCATTAACCACCTGGCCTTGAACATATATGCTAAATGGTTTGGCACAACATAAATATCTAAATGGACCTATACTTGGGTCAAGCACTTGTTGAACCTGGAGCGTAGGAAATTGGATCTGATGTACCTATTAACTGCAGTTAATTTATGACTAAACTAGGGGTTATCCTAGTATAGAAATAACTATATCTAAACTTTTAAATGTTTATCTATAGGTTCAATGGCATATAATTTTGTGGCCTGTGGGCTTTGTTTAGTCCAACGTAGCTCAGAATAGTATGGTGAGACTGAAACATTATTTTTTGGTACAACTTATAAGTATAACAGATCTAGTTTCCACATGAGAGAAGGTTATATATAATGACACTATGATACAACAGAGTAAGTACAGGTGCGAAGGCTAATCACTTAATATCCCAAATAAGTAAGTGAAACTCAAGGGTGACACTACTATATCTGAGATTGAAATTAGCCCTGTCAATGGGACACATTGAAACGGGTAGAAAGCCCGGCCTGGCCCAAGCCCAAAAATACAAGGCTTTTAAAAAAAGTTGAGCCCAGTGGGCTGGGCTTGAACAATATATTTTAAAGCCCGACAAAAATGGGACTGGGGCTGGGCAGAAACAACCTAGCCCATTTAGGCCTGGCCAGCCCGCTGCAAAGTCATTTAATGCTAAAATGAGAAGTATCGTGTGAGATTTGGTGCTAAAGAAAGTGATCAGATAGTAGATAAAAATGATGTAACTAGTAGCCAATTTAAAAGAAAGGTTGGTGACGATGAACATGAAAATGCTCGTTCTCGTTTTTTAAAGTATCGAAATGAAATCGCCAATAAGGCAATTATAGAAGAAAAAACAGAATTAGATTGTTATTTTGATTACAAGTTTGCGGAAGAAGATGACACAATAGATATATTACAATGGTGGAAATTAAATTCAACTAAGTATCATATTTTATCTCGAATGGCTCATGATATTTTAGCTATTCCAATTTATACCGTTGCTTCAGAGTTAGCATTTAGCACAGGAGGGAGGGTACTTGACCCATATAGGACTTCTTTGAAACCAGATACGGTAGAAACATTAGTTTGTGCCCAAGATTGGTTTAGTCATGACCCAACTAGTGATGATGATTTAGACAATGATGGGAATGCACTAACTGATGTTTTAGACATATTAAAGGAAAAATAATTTTTGTTGATTTCTTTTTTACATTACTTGACGCATATAAGATACTCATTCTCATTCATTTTATTGATTTTCTGATTTTCTACTTTCACCGGCAAAAAAAAAGAAAAAAGAAAAGGCTTTAACCGTTCTTACATTACTTGACCCATATAGCCTGTAGGATACTTATTCATTTTTATTGATTTTCTGGCTTTCTACTGTCACTGGCAAAAAAATAAAAAAGTTTTTTAACTCCGCCATGATGCTTGTTACATTACATTGCCGATCCCAAGCCTGGAAAAAAGGAGGAGGGTTTAAAGTCCAGTTCACACCGGGTGTCTAGTGACAGTAGGAATAATTAGAGAATGTTTTGCTTATGTCTAGGATCGGGCTAAGCCCAGGCCCGGGCTGGGACGGGACGGGATTTGATGTAAGCCCATTCAATTTAGGGCTGGGATTGGACAACACCTGGTAGGCCCGTCCTATTTTTGGGACTGGATTGGACAACCCAAGCCCAGGCCCAGCCCAGCCCAGCCCATTGACAGGCCTAATTGAAATGTATCTACTTCATGTGAAAACTATAGTGTACATAATTGGTGTCGGACCAACGTAATTGTCTTCAATGACCTGGAAAAATATCTGTTTTTTAAAAAAGAAACTATCATAGAAAACAGGTCCTATCCAATGAGTCATGCTTGGTGTTGAAATTGGTCCAGCTTCAATTGAATATGTCTTTGTAGCCCAGAGCTAGGTGGTATTGGCTCCAATAACCAGGCCTTTTGAAGAACTTTTATGTTTTTCTTTTTTTTTTTTTTTTTTTGTGGGAGAGGTAACTTTGCACGATACATACGTTAACCCAAACTAAAACTTTAATGGGTCACAATGTACAACCAGAACAATTCATAAATAAAACAAAGCCCAAAAGTTCAACTATGGAATGTGGCCTAATATGAACATGGTAGGAAATTTAGGACTAGATGAAATAGGCCCAAATTCATGTGAGGATGGTTAGGATGTAATGCGTCCAGCCGGTCCGCCACTCGACTCGGGGCGTGGACCGTTGCGGGTCGCGGCGGCGGCCTAAGCCTTGTTCCCATAATTTCATCGTAAATTTTATTAAATCAAAAGATCTACATTTATAATCAAGGGAAAACTACGGGAAAAATCCACATAGTAAGCCTTAAGTAAGGAGAGGACCCAGCAAGAGTTTAGAGACGAGAGGGGTCCTTTGGGTGGGTTTCTGTATTTTTTTTGTCGTCTAGCGATATTGTCGATATCGACAATATAATTATCAATATCGACTATTATGCGTAAACCCTTTATACATCGCCCCGTGTCTGCATTTCTTTGTCAGAACTTTTTCATCGACTGCAGCATGTTCTCTGGCGAATTTCTTTCTCAGAAAACACATCAAAAACTATTCTAAGTGGTGGTTGGATTCCATTAAGAGGTTGGTACACACAATAAACACCTTCATTTATTGCATCATCTACCCTAAAATGTCATCAGTTTGATTTATTTTCAGTAACGACTTCTTTCACTGCCCTAGAACTGTGGTCTGAACCCTAAAAGGAGCCATTTTAAGACTGTATCAGTTGTGTAAATGCATATCTGTATGTAGCTTTGCGTAAAGATTACCATTTGTGTAGTAAATATCATTTTCGTTTTGGGCTTGGTTGATATCACTTTCGTTTTGGATTTTTAGGGTTTGAAAAGTGGTTTCTTTTTTGTAGGCGCTGTTTGAAAAGGGGTTTAATGCAGGTTTGAAGATTGCAGTTATTTTTTGGTCTGGTTGGTGATGTAAATGGGTTGTTCAAGGCTTGAACAGTGCAGTGCTTTTTTGAGTTGGATGCTGATGTAAATGGGTTCCATGTTTGCTTGAAGATTGCAGCTATTTTTTTATCTGGTTGGATGCTGATGTAAATGGGTTCCATGTATGCTTGAAGCTTGCAGCTATTTTTTTGTCCGGTTGGTGATTTAAATGGGTTGTTCAAGGCTTGAACTGAGCAGTGTTTTTTTTGGGTTGGCTGCTGATGTAAATGGGTTCCATGTAGGCTTGAAGATTGCAGTAATTTTTTGGTCTGTTTGGTGATGTAAATGGGTTGTTCAAGGCTTGAACAGTGCAGTGCTTTTTTTGGGTTGGATGCTGATGTAAATGGGTTCCATGTATTCTTGAAGATTGCAGCTATTTTTTGGTCTAGTTGGTGATGTAAATGGGTTGTTCGAGGCTTGAACAATGCAGTGATTTTTTGGGTTGGCTGCTGATGTAAATGAGCTGGTTGGTGAAGTAAATGTGTTGATGTAAATGAGTTGTTCAAGGCTTTGAACACTGCACATTTCCCCTTTTTTTGGAGTGTTTTGCTACTTTTTTTAAGTATTTGACAACTGTTTGAATGTTGGAATGTGAATGGTGATCTAACTGAGTTTTATATAAATTTAGATTGTTGTATTCAGTTGCTCCATAGTATTGTGCTTATGTATTTCCTTTCACCATATGTTTGGGTTCACACTTAATTTCAACATGACCATGCAAAATTTTAAGAATTCAATAAATTTAAGCTGTCGATATAGTTGTCGATATCGACAACTATTATCCATACTAGCACCTAATGAGTTACAACTTTTAATTCAACCCACTGACGAAACTAGTCGATAGCGACAACTTAAATATGTCGATATCGACAACTTTTATCCATTCCAGCACCTAATGAGTTACAACTTTTAATTTAACCCACTGACGAAACTAGTTGATATCGACAACTAAAATATGTCAATATCGACAACTTTTATCCATTCCAGCACCCACTGACTTATAACTTTTAATTAATCCCACTGACGAAACTAGTCGATACCGACAGTTTTAATCTATCGATATCAACAACTTTTTTCCATTCCATCACCTACTGAGTAACAAATTTTAATTTAGCCCATAGTACTTCAAGAAAGCCTGTGGCAATGACAGCAACAACATCATAAACCTTCCTGCAAAAAAAAGTAAACAACTCCTTTATCAATCTGCCCCTAACATAGCAACAAACCCACCACCATCAAATCCACCACCATCCCTTCTTCTCAACCCAAAACAACTCTCCCCATTTCAATCTTAGTTGCTGTCATACAGATTGCAAGTTCTTTTTCAAGCAGTTACTATCACCTGCAGATTCATAACAATCACATAGGTGCCATCAATGAAAATGTACAGGATGCTCTCAACTCAGAGAACATCAAGCAGTATACAAAGTGGAACCCCATCAGATGCATTCATTAAACATGTGGAACCCTAACATGCATTCAACCATTCTATTGACAATCTGCCAACAGTAAAGAAAAAAAAAAAAAAGAGTATGAGACAAAGCATACATACTCTAACAAAAGTTTTCTATATACAAGTATAATTCATTATGCACAATGGTCAGTTAGGATGCAAAGTATAAGTTTATCAACCTGATAGACAGATGAAAGACAATGTTGCAATTTCCAACAAAAAAGTATAACAAAAACACTTGCCCCGTAAGCACTATCCAACAAACATTTTCCAAAACAAAACAGAATAAATTTCCTGTGCCCAGCTCTTTGTTGGAAATCACCATCAAAGTCATCATGGGAAGTCACTCAAATCGGTCAAACGTTATTGTAATCTTCTTCTTGACGTCCTCTTCATCGAAGTGTGAGCTACTACATCCATCCTTAGAAAAGTCCTCAAATGTTGTCCCAAAGGCACCCTTAAACTTTATCAATTTCTTCCGGATTAATGTGGCGAGCTTCTCAATAGACACTTTCCGGCGCTCCGCTCTATCATAAGAGCGCTCTAAACGAGTCACCAGATCCTCCGCCTAAAAACGAAACGCACCCAATATTAATTTATCATATCATACTAGCAAAGCAAATGTTTTAATAGGAGAAAAAAATACGTAAGACATTGTTTCGTGCAATAACTTAATGGAGTGATTTGAGCCATACATGCTTAATTAGGATGGTGGGTTCCGCCAGTTTGGAGGTCTCCTCCACCTAGCTATGCTTAGTAACTAAAATCATCTTTATAATGAATGTTTAGATGAATATGTATAAACTCCATTCTAAAGATCCTCAAAATTAATGATTTCCTCTAAATCAACTAGCTTTGCCAGGGATATATTACATAAATGATTAAAACTCTAGCTTGGGCAAAGCTTGATCCACTAGGATCACTACCCTTCAGTTAGCATCAGGCATGTTCACTATGGGGCTTTTTCCAGTAGTTTTCCCTATAATCAAATACCAAACTGATCTTATCCTAAGGATAAGCGTAATCTACTAATATCCTAACATCACTAACATGTAAAATGATGAGTGTTTTGTATATAGCCCCTAAGGTTTTTATGATTTGTAAATAGGCTTATGCGGTTTCAGCATTTGTAAATAGGCCCCTACCTTTTAATTTCAATACCTTTCATATCCCCAAAATCAGTATTTATATTCAAAATGGATACCCTCCATGAGATTTGTATTAAACTTGTATAAAAGTGACACATTTGCCCTAGTATCCATTAAACAAAAATGAGTATATTATTATCTACAAAAATATCATTATTTATCCCTACTCCCAACATTCTCTCTCAATAACTCTTTAATGCACATGAAGCTAATCATATATTTTGAAACTTTCATCAATTTAACGGTGGGTCGCATGGATTGAATCCATTATAACCAATTATAAGCATAGACGTTGACTATCATTATGATCTATTTGGGTTTAATGAAATAGACCATGTATTGATAAAAAAAAAAAAATGATTTACATATGATTATTCTCTCCCACTAAATGTAATTATTAAAATCACAAGCTTTAAAAAAAATAAGCCCAAGCTTTTGAATTTATGCCATGGGGATAAAGAGATAGGCAAAAGTGTCATTTCACTCAAAAGACTTTTGGTGGTTGGAAGGGGAGGACACGAAAGGTATTAAAATGTAAAGTCAGGGGCCAATTTACAAATACTAAAACCATAAGAGTCTATTTACAACTAAACATTAGAGGGGTATATGCAAAAAGCTCTAAAATGATTATAGTTCTATAGGGAATTCCGGACATGACCTTATTAAATTGGTATAATCCAATTGCATTGTTGGACCCCATGTAGACGGCAGACCTGGATTCAAAACGATAGGTTATGAGACTCATCTGTGCTGATGTACTTGAAGAGTGCAAAACATCAGCCTTACTTTGAAAAAGCCCCATATGATGCTACTGCGTTGCCATTTGACCTTATGTAATGCTCTTAGTCAATTAACTATCATGTTTACATGGACAATCCCACCCCCCCCCCCCCCCCCCCCTCCTTTTTTTTTTTAAATGGACGAATATTGTGATAGATTGTATTGCCAATGTAGATACACATATGAGTACGGCTGCATAAGGAGTGACAGTTCTTACCTGACTGCCTAGGGTTTGAACCCTAAGTACGTCACCTCTTTCCGCTTGTGAGAGTTCTCTTCCCACTTGAGTGAACTATCTTTCTATGGTGTGCGGGCTCTCTTTTAGGTCTCAACCCCCTTGGTTGGGGTATCAGAAATTTTTTCTCTTTTTGAGATACAAATGCAATAGATGGTTACTTGAACGAAAAATGAACCTGGTCCACATACAATGTTGTGGCTTTTTTTTTTTTTTGTGTGTGTTAAATGGAATAAATTTCATTAAAGATACACCAAAACACATAGAAGGACAACATCAGAACAGGTTCCCAACAAACCAAGATAAGAACCTTTAAGTCCCAAAAACATAATTCTTAAAAAACCGACAAAGCTCTTCTGTCCTATGTGCACCTACATTCCATTGTCGAGGCTAGGGTTATAATTAAAATCAACAAAGTCAAAATGAGACGAAACTTTCGAGATGCCCAGAATTGGGTATCTAATGAAAATCAGAGAGTCTTACACATCTTTTAGGAAAAGATATTTAATTTTTGGTATACTTTATGTCACTGAGGGGACGTTTGGTAACCAAATTTGCGGTGAAAAGATTTTCTTTTTCCACCATCGTATGCTATATCAAAGTTTGGCAGCCACAGATCATCGTTGATTTTTTGCACCTAAAATCTGCGATTGATATGATTTTGGGATCCGATCTTCCCCCATCGGATATGCAAATCCTACGTGCAAAAGGGGTAGGTATAAAAGCCAAAATCCCACCTAAAGAATTTCGAGAATCACTTGTTTCCCATAAATTTCACCGTAGGTTCCATAAAATGAAATGGCTACAAATATAATCATTGAACTAACCTTATCCTAAAGATAAGGTTATCCCAAGGATAAGGAGAATGTACTAAATCCTAACAACATTCTATTTTTTCCAACAATTCCTACCCTCTCGACATCTCCCGTAAACTCATATATTGTTATGGTAGATTGGATGTTTGTAGAGATAAATGGATTATAGTAAAAATGAAAAGATAAGATGAAAATTCTCAAGATTTATTAAAATTTAACATCAGGATTCCGGTTTGAAATGATTTTAAGCTACGTAAGTGATAAACAACGCATTTTATAGCACTTAAAATTCACAATTGAAAAAAAATCTAGAAAGGACTGTATAGACACCCTGAAGAAAGACATACTGCCGTTACTATTAAAATAACTTTAGAAAAGATTGACTATAGTTTGAAATGAATAGGCGGGTTGTTTATTATCCACAGATTTTGGTGTTCAACACCATATATGGATTGATGAGATCCTCGGTGTCTCCACACTTACAACCAAACGTGGAATGCAAGGAATCATTAGCTATGCAAATCATTGGCAAGAATTTTACTTCTCCCTTGGAAGAGAGGAAATCCTAAATCCTGTAGCCTCTCCAGTTACCAAGCGTGAGCAACTTTCATTCTTGGAAAATCAAGTTTCCCTGTAGTTTCCACAATAAACCTCCAGTGGCTCAATAATTGTATCCTATATATAGTCCTTTGATAAAGTTTCTCATCCACAATACCTCATGTGGCCTCAAAGCATGCTACATACCTGCATCTATCTAGTTTGCATTCCTCCAAGAATGAACAGAAAAACAAAATCTAACATAAAAATTTTAGATTTAAGGCGTCCAACAAAATTTGAATATGAATATCCAATCACCTCAAAGCGATCAGATTGCTTGTATGTGAGCATATGCTTTTTAATGCAGCTCAAATATCATACTACCTTCTTAGATGCTCTTCAGCGATACACTTCGAGATTACTCTATATCTACTAAGCTTGCCAACCATAAAATTGCTATTTAGTCTTGTACATGTCTGAGCCTGCATCATATTTTTCTTTATATTACAGTTGCATAAGGATATCTGGCCATTTGTTGCCTCTCTATTTCATTCTTCGGACACTATTATTTAAGAAACTCATTTTTCTAATTAGTAGGTGCATCTTGGGTTGTACATCCTTTCATACGAAACCTAAGAATAATTTTAATATAGGCTCCCCAACCAAAGTAATATTCTTGAGACCCATCTTGAAATTCCTTGATTTTTTAGTAAACAATCAAATTTGGAATACAACTTTGATTATATGGGACGAAGCACCAATGATGCATGAGCATGCCTTTGATGCTGTTGATAGAACTCTACGTGACATACTCAATGTGTCTAACCCTAATGCAGGCTCTAAATTATTTGGAGGAATAACTGTTGCATTCGGTGGAGATTTTAGACAAATTTTGCTTGTAATTAGAAAATGAAGTAGAGAGAATATAGTTTCTTCTTCAATTACAAAATCTTTAATATGGAAGAATTATAAGGTTCAAAACCTAACTGAAAATATGCGTCTACAAAATTTAACAACTGATGATGATATGGCACAGTTTGCAAGATGGGTATTAAGTATTGGAGATGGAGAATGCAACTCTATGAGTGATAATGACGACGGCAACTTGGTTGAGATACCATTTGATTTAAGAATTGATACATACAATGATGAGATTCTGCCACTGATAAACTTTGTTTATGAGAATATAGATAAGAATTATAAAGATCCATCTTATCTGAGGGATAGAGCCATCTTAACACCACTAAATGATTATGTTGACAAGATTAATGGTATTGTTCTCTCAATGATTCCTACAAAAGGGCAAACATATTTAAACGCCGATACAATAGTGAAGGCTAATAGCAATGAAAGTAATTAAGGAATCTTGTACACTACAGAATTCCTTAATACATTAAATGTTAGTGGATTGCCAAATCACCATCTAGACCTCAAAATTGGAACTCTGATAATGTTGATTCGCAATCTAAATCAGTCTATTAGGTTATGCAATGGAATAAGGCTTATAATCAAGGAATTGAGACACAAGGTAATAGATGCAGAGATAATTACAGGAATAAATACAGGAGAACGTGTCTTCATACCACGCATTATAATGTCAACGGTTGATACAGAATGACCATTTATACTAAAGAGAAGGCAATTTCCAATAAAAGTTGCATTTGCTCTGACAATTAATAAAAGTCAAGGTCAAACACTACAAAAGATAGGCCTCTCTCTCCCTAAACCCGTCGTTTCTCACGGCCAACTGTATGTAGCTATATTCAGAGTGATAAAAAATGGACTGAAAATATTACTAAAGAAAAATGATGGCATCCCTCTTGGCTATATAAGAAATGTTGTATACAATGAAGTGTTGAATAAAGTAAAAAGGCATTCCACGAACTAATAATAAAGGCAAATGTTTCTCTTTTAGACCCTATAAAACATGTCAGCATAATTCATATAATGCTTTTCATTAAAAATGGATCATAATCCTTTGCTCTTATTACTACAAGATTTGAAAAATCATCCAATTATAAATGTCGTCCAAGAGATATCATCACCTAGAACAACTCCACTGTTTTTGTGATAGATGACATATCAAAGTAAGGCTTAGCATTCCTTGAAGCTAGAGAGTATCATACAAGAAAGGGATCAGAAAGAATAAATAAACTTATTCTTATTGATGAAAAGGTAAAACATAGTTTACATAAATTTGTTATTACATTAAATAGTTAATATTTAAGATAATTTAATTTCTGTTTTCTATTTTAAAATTATAGGGCGATCAAATTCTTATTACATTACTTAATGATGAGATCCCAAAATTCGGTAA
The DNA here is from genome assembly GCA_003546025.1 of Camphora micrantha. NCBI lineage: Eukaryota > Viridiplantae > Streptophyta > Magnoliopsida > Laurales > Lauraceae > Camphora > Camphora micrantha. Next base: position 30,645,627 of record QPKB01000009.1, on the reverse strand, counting down.
CATCTTATGTGAAAGTAGCTGTTACACCATAAGAAATATCCGGGTTAAGCTAGCTCCAGATGCATACAATGGTGTCAAGCATGATTATCAGCTTTCATCGGCAAGAGATTCCTTAATCGTACAAATAACTGATGCATGTCCTGAAATTCCATTCCTCAAGTATGACTTTGTTCCAATTGATACACTTTCATCTCTACTAAACAAAGTCAAATTTCTTCCAGGTATTAACTTCTTCCATGCCGAATTTTAGCTTTAAGTAAAATATTTCCTTATTTAAATTATTATTCATTGCATTGTTTCTCATCATATAGATATCATCGGAATTATAGAAGATGTAACAGGCATATCTTATATAAGAAAACAAGATGAAGCAAAACTAGCAAAACTAGATGATACATTAAATGATGAAAGGTATTTTTATTTACAGCCTACAAATTTATTTAAAATCTCTATTTGATGAATATACTAATTTCTCATTTTCTCCTCTATTCTTGTAGTTTGAAAAAAATTGAATCTAACATTATGGGAATACTACTTTTATTCTTTAACAACAAATGTTGGAAGAGTCCTCTTGACTACATCAATCTTAGTTAAGGAATACAATGGTAATTAATCAAACTTTCTTCTATTAATTCTAACGTATGGTTTAACGCTAATGTTAAAAGTAAGTGCAAGCAATATTTATCTAAGCACATCATTTGCTACAAGGATAATGATCAACCCAAATATTCTAAAGACAAAGTCTTTATTAAAGTGGTCAAATCATCATCTTTTCAAATTTAATAAATTAAATAATAAAATACATCATTCTAATATGTGTTTGAAATATTAAATATAGGAATGAAGGCAACAGTGGTGATTCATTGAATAACAGAATTTTATTGGAATATTTTGTTTCAATAGTGGGGAATGAAGTAATTGAAGTAAGTTACTTATCATTCACATCTTTTTTATTATTATTATGTCCATTTTTCATTTATATTTGTATTGTATGAAATAAAATTATAAATTTTATCCTGCATGTTTATAGGTGAAATATGTTGCAATCCAATCTACCATCGCAATGTTGCACATGGATAGACTATTATCATTCGTATCTTGTAGTAGGTGTGATAAAAAAATTAATCCAAATGTAAATAATGGTCAATGCAATCATTGCACTTTCCCCACGCGAACAAACAAAATAAGGTAAGTTATTAAGAATGCACAACTTTCATGTAATATGTTAGATTTATAAATTAAATAAACTTGTTTAAACTTTATAATTTTTAACTTTTATAACTGTGGATACATTGCAACAATAATGATTATAGATCACACTGGAAGTGCAACATTTTTGCTCCAAGACAATGTCGTTAAGAAATTCTTGAATACATCAGAAGAAAATTTTGAAGTAAATGCAGCTAAGGTAGTGACAAATGTTTGTTTGTTTTTGTTCTTTTTAATATGGTCCTATCATATACAATATATCCAAATCTCAGATATGTAATTCTTTGTCTCGTAAATTTATTTTTATCACATTTTGCTGGATGATTGGTACACTCATTTTGCACCTCAAATCAATAAAGCACTATGGCAGGAATACTTGTTCCATCTCAAGATAGGATCAAACATGAGCAATCTACTTTGGATACTGGAGTTCCAATTAAGAAAATAGAACACATAAACGTCAACCATGAGGGAAAGTTCTTACTGTCAGAAATATAACATTTTGAGCCTTTACAATTTTGTTTTAATAAGATTTATTCTTTTAAAAAATGGTTTCATTGCACTAACTTATTTTCACTTATGTCAATAACATTGGAGATAAATTAAAGATAACATGATCAACACTTCAGCCATTGGGACAAGTAATGCACCTGGTCAATTGGAAAGAAAAGTGACATCCTCAATGACTAAAGCTGAAACAAGTGGATGAATTGCACAATCTTCTTATTATTAAAAAATTTGAATTATTTATTATTCACCTTTATTTTTGAAGCATAATTCATTATTTACTATTTTGCATAGACATACTTATTTCGTAAACTTTTAGTTTATAGTTTCTTTCATATTAAATTATCATGGTATGACAGTTATGTGCAACTGTACTTATACACCAGTGTCTATATGATACTATCTATTTCAATTAAATAATATCTTTTCTTTTACTTAAATTCTAAATATATTCTCACTTTTAGGCCTTGGCTTAGCACGAGCCTTTGTTGCTAGTATCTTTTATATCAAAACTCTTGTCAAAACACTTATTGGTTTCATGAAAAATACTAAAGTCATTACTAGCAAGCAAAATATTATTTATATATAAATCAGAAATATATATATATATTTTTGCTCCTACTAATTTTTATATAAATACATCAACAATTGGCAAATTTGATTGATGTAACAATACTATTAAACTCTAAATACCATTTCCTAAAAGCTTGTTTAACTTTGTACATGAATTTCTTTAATATAAGCTTACCTTTCATTCCTGGATTAAACTGATCATCCAATTGGGCTACCTCAATGATACTTAGAGTGATTAGGTTGACCACACCTTTAGGCACTAATAGGAACCTAATTAGAAAATATTTATTAAGATATCGTATTTCAATTTCCAAGTAAATGCAACACAATCTTACATTTGGGCCGATCCTTGATCTCCTAAATGAAAATTATTATTTGATTTCTTGTTGGAACATAAAAAGTGAAATTCTAGAAAATTGGGCCATGCACAGGGCCAATGAAGTCAAATCAGGGTCCACAAGGTCAAATCAAGGGTCAAATTCACTCCGTTTATCAGATGATCAATCCAAGTATTCAAAAGCAAAAGAAAGAGCCATCCAAATGATGTTGAAGCATTCCCAATCTCAATGAATAAAAATCAAGTGAATTGTAGACGATCAAAGGACAAAATAGTGCAAACAATTTATATTATGGTTGGCCCCACTTCATGATGATCAAGCAACTCAAAGCCTCTAGATCTAGCTCAAAATCATCAAGGAATGTGTAGAGAATATTCTCTAGAAATATCGGGGGTGGGTTCAAATAAAGGAGATGGCACCATGTGACCCCCTCGGCAGAGCTAAGAGGGCCGCAGCCCGTGCGCACCAAAAATAGAGGGGCATGCAAACCCCCTTGGTAGCGGGGTCCAATTTTGCAATCTCCTTCCATAAAAATCCTAAAATGCATGACAAGTGTCACAAATAAAAAATTAATATGTGGCACCTATGTGGACCATTTCTCCATGACCCTTTCATGTTCCTCAGCCATTACTTGGTAGTTAAAAGTGGTTACACCACATTCCACACTATGGGGTGGCAAGAAACCTCCCACGGCCTCATTTTCACAGAATATGCAGGGTGCCGCGACCCCTTGAAGGATCTTGTGACGGTTCCAGTTCCTTACAGGGAATATGGGGGAAATCATGAGGAATGGTGCCCAACCCACCCGTAAGCCTTTCAAGTCATTTCAAAGACAAGAAGAGTCTGAAATCAGTTCGAAAATCAAATCAAAATCTTGATTATCTATTAGACGGAAAAGAAAAAAGAAAATTAAGGAGAAAGAAACAGATCTGTAACAACCCCCAACTTGCCTCTCACGACCCACAAGGTGCCGAAAACCTCCAGGGCATTGCCCAAGATGGGTTTTTAATTTTAAAAATATTGTTAAGCTCCTTCCTTTCTTTTAAATTTTGGTTTCTTTAACTTGGGGGCCAAACAACTTTGGATCAAGTTCCCATTACGCAAATTATTTTCACCATAGACAACAAATACAAATCGGCCTAAGTGATTTGATGAAAGGGGTCATATTTGGATCAAAACTTTGACAACCCACGGAGATGCCAGCTTTGGAGGCTAAAACCGAAATTGACATAGAAATTGAAAAAATACAATGAATTGGGCTCATATGCATCTTATGGTCTTCGAGAGTTGAAAATGACTTTTTAACTCTTTTTCTACATGAAATTTGTAGCCTTTTACACATGGTTTAAAATCTCGGTCTCGGTCGCGGTATCGGTCGGGCCGAAAAACCGATATGATATCGGTATCGGTAGCAGATATCGGTCCGTCGCGGTCGTCGCTGTGTGAATTTTTTTTTTTAATCCAAAAAAATTCGCAAAAATATCCAAAAAATCCAGAATATTAGAAAATGCTGGAAAGCAATATTTTTTTTCCATTAGTAACAACAATAAATCAAAATCTCGGTCACCCTAAGTTATGAGTCCTGTCTGTGTCGCAGTTCGTTGTCTTCTTTAGTATTTCATATAATGTAACCATTATTGGTGCTCATGATCAATTTATTAGTGTAAAATATAAGAAAATAAAAATAAGATATCTAAGTATCATTTAATACTAACTCAATCATCAAATAAATTGTGAAATCCAAGACCATGAAGATAAAATATCAAAATCCGAAACATGATAGTGAGATAAATAAATTAAAAGGCACTTAGACATTAAAAGGTTTATGGTTTATATGAAATTAGGGGAGACTAGAGAGAGAGATTGATGAGCATGACAGTCTAATTCCAAGTGGAGTGTCGCCTAGGCTAGATAGCATCATCATCATCATTTATTCGGTATGGATTGTTAAAGAATACATAATAGTTAAAATAAGGGAATGTGTTGATTTTCTTACCAAAATAAAATGATTTCTTCATGAAATAGTGTTGGAAATATGCAAGAGAATGAGCTAAGGAGAAGGGGTTGCTCTAAGGAGATGAGTGGAGAGGAAGAATGTGGGGGAAGAATGAGATAAAAAGTGAAAATTTTAGGGGTGTTTTACCATTATTTTATATTGGCCGATATTTTGACCGAGATGGACCGAGATGGACCGATATATCGGTTAAACCGATATTTTCAAAATATCGGCCGAGATGGACTGATATTTTGGCGATATTTTGGTCTACAGTACCGAGACCGATATCTCACCAAAATATCGGACCGGTATGGGCCGATACCGGTTCATCTCGGCCGATATGAACCGGTATCGGCCGATATTTAATACCATGCTTTTACATCATTGTATTGAATTTATAGCAAGTGTGAATTTTGTGTTTTAGAGGACAAACATGGGTCATGTCCTCTATAAATGATTTGTCACCTAAATGTCCGAATGTCAAATCCCACAATCTCCTAATGTAAATTCAAAATTTGTACTTGAAACTTGAAATGCAATGAAATGTACTTTTTCATGTTGAGTTCCCCATATGTCTTGGGTTAAGTACTTTTCTTATTTTTGTAAATGTTTGTTCCTTCCTGCGATGGCATCTCTCATGCCTCCCGCAATCGCCGGAAAGCGGGGGATATTTCTATTATACATTCTACATTTTATCATAGTAATCACTCTCGATTCAATTTAGAAATTCACGGTTTATTATAATTTCGCTACTTTGGTGGTACCAAGCTAATTAAAATTGTAGATTCCAGTTAAATTATATAATAGCAACAAGTATATGTACTACAATATCACTAGCTTATGTAAACTCAATTGGGTTAATAAATCCAAAAGCTTAATCAATGTGAGGCCCATTACATAATTTCAATGAGATAAATCTTTTTTTTTTTTTATTACAGTAAATTTTATTTCCACAAAAAAGAAAAATTTCAATGAGTTAAATCTTTTATTAGGCCTTTATAACTCTACATCCAAATTTTGACAACCCAATGACTTGTTGAATTTAATTGAAGCACACTAGGCACACTAAATTAGGCTTTCTTATTGAGTTATGATTTCAACTGACTTTAAGTAGGCCAAGTAACCCTCAACTTTAATGAGAATCCATCACAATTATGAATTCAAATTAATTTATCCTATTTGTGTAGAAATAAAATTATTTTATTCTTTAATCCAACTTAATTGGGCATATCTTAACAAAGATGAGAATGTTGAAATAGATGTATGGTAAAGTTAGTTAGGATAAAATCAGAAATGAGTGCTTTTACAAGCATTAAGGGTAGTGTCAATAAGTGAGAATATAAGAGAAAACTAGTTTGGTTTGGACATGTCCAATACAGCCTAATAATAACACTAGTGAAAAATGTTTTTTCTATGCAGGTTAATGGTCTACCAAGGGGTATGCCAAAGATAACGTGGATGGAAGTGGTAAAAGTATATTTGAAGAAGTGCAATTTATATGAAGATTTGGATCAAGATAGATAAAAATGGAAAAAAAAATAATAATTATGTACCTCACCCCAATATAGTGGGACAAGCCTTTGATGATGATGATAATTTCGGCATATTCATGACTTATAATTGTTATTTCAACTCATTTTGACCAACAAAATTAACATGATATCAATGGTCACAAGCAGAAGGCCCAAATACGCCAAATAACATTTAGGGATGCCATGGGCGATTCATATCGGTTTGTCACTAAAACTAACTACCAAACCGAATCTATTGGTTTTTTAATTAACTAATCCAATCTGATCGATGGGGAGGGCTTAGACCAAACCGGTTGTTCGGTTTGGTCGGTTAAACAAACCGGTTTGGTCGGTTAAACCGTTTGTTTATTTATTTATTTATTTTTAAAATCAGAAATTAAAATTTTCAAAATGATGAAACCCCCATCATTTGCATTTATTCCAATGTTTAGGGTAAAGACAAAAATACTCAAATTACACAATATACCAGTTGGTTTGGTTTAGGCGGTAAACCGAGGGTTCAAACCAATAACTAACCGATATAAATGGTTTGTACGATTTTTAGGCTGAATATATCTACTATAAAACCGATCTGAACCGCCCGGATCGGTCGGTTTAGCGGTGATACCGAATTTTTTTGTACAGCCCTAAATAACATACTTTAATTAAAACCCATTTTTAACCAGTGGAACACATAATTAACCAAACCATTACGAAGATCCCCTTTTTTTAGGAGTGGATAGGAGGAAACAGATCAAAAATTCAAGTTCACATGAGTCCATGACCCACAAAAGAAGTTGAACTTTTGACATTTGTCAACTGGTCAGCAGTGTCCTTGATCGATGATGATTGATGACCTCAACGGTCCTCTGCCTTTGGTCAGTCACGGTTCAAGTTCAGGCCGGACGAACGCAGAACATATACACAAACTGTTACGGTTATGGGCCTGTTTTTTGTCAGACGGTATACCTGACCCAAACTCAAGCAATTCCAGTGCGATCTGTTAGATGAGGTCAGGTTAGTTCAGTTTTAGGTGGGATCTGACCCATAGCTATAAAAGGTCATGCAGTTATGGGCTAGGCTTAATTAATGGGCCAGGAACAGGTCGGGCTGGACGTATCGCAAACCCCGACTTAAACACGTGGGGGTTCAGTCCAAGGGTCAAATCAGTTTGGATCAGATCTGACCTGACCCAGCCAGAGTATCAGGGTAGATATATATTATTTAAAAAGAAAGAAAGAAAGGAAGAAAAATACAAGCGGGTTGGGCCAAATTAGACCTAGCCCTACCCAGAGCAATAATTAAGCAAGCACAAGTTGAGGAGGCAGGTCCTTTACAGTCGGGTCAGACTAACGTTTACTTGGTCCAGCCTACCCCCAGGAGAAGAAGAGGACTAGGAAAGTGGGTCGGCCTGAACCATACCTAGCCTGGCTTGGAAACACTAAATATGCAACCCATGAGTCCCTTCTGTGCTCGGATATTTGTGCACAATCAAAGCCGGCCCACCAAACAGTCCACCTGGAGGCCCTCCTTGGGATTCATGCAGTCCAATCTTCCCACTAATCTGCATAAAAAAAAAAAAAAAAAATTGTCCACACCCAGCATTATAAAACTGAAACAAAAGAAAAGTGATTCGAGCTTAGACAGGTTATTTAGATCTAGATCCATCAACCTAATATCTGATATATATCACATGCTAGCATTATAGAAATTAAACCATGAATAGGATGGATTGTCATGGAATTGCATCCGAACAACATCAGAATGGGACCTGTTGAAATGCCAGAATATGCCCGATTGATGTTTGAGGATTTTAATAAGGCATATGTGCAGGTGCAAGAGCAGATCAGTGCTATTCATACCCGCCAAAGTGAAAATGGTGAAGGAGACAACGATATTAGAGATGGCTCAGGCGGAGATAGTAATAACGGGGGCATTCCATCTCTCAAAAACTCTCGATTGCGCTGCCTTCCATCTTGAGATTTTCAACTCTCTTTTACTTTCCCTTATGCATTATTATCAATACGCGACTCCAAGCAGAATCTTTGAAGTGAAACAAGTTATGTATAGGTTTTCTACAACTAGATACCCTTCAATCTTATAGAAAAATTTAGCAATTTTTTTATGCATGTGCTGGTGCACCACACCCTGACGGAGCATGTCATATATATAGTAGTTAATCACATGGAAACAATGATTCCTTATAATCGTTTCTATGTCTTGGTTAAAACAAATACCTAATCAAAGACAGAAAAATGAGAATCAATGGAAGCAATGATACGAGCAAAGTTTATAGGTTGATTTTTATATATCAAGAGCTTGATCTACTACTGATTCAACTGTTAGATTTATTCCTTTTGGTTGTTTGAATCGAGTCCAATCATTTATAACTAGACCCACGCTTAGAGTGTATGATATCACGGTGGAGGCTGGGATATATTTGAGGTTTTAGAATATCAGCTTTCTTCCCCTGGCTTGGGATTAACACTTCTTAAAAAAAAAAACTTGGTAGGTGCCACATATGCTAGAGTGTTGAACCTCCAAAGAAAGAAACTAGATAAAAGAACATTAAAAAAAAAAAAAACTTCACTGGACTCAAAATAATCGTGAAGACCTTCCTAAAGGAGTTCATGGCCTATATATAAAGCTCAAACCCAAACGAAGTAAGTTACTTTTCTGAGCTTACAACTATAAAGTTAGGGCCTGCTTGTTTGCAAGAAAATACATAGGTATTGAATGCAAAAGAATTCATAATGAAATAAACTTATCTAAATGATTATTAAAGAGGTGATGGTGAAGGATATGAGGTAATCAAGGATAAATGTTTTAAGGTGGAGATCAGAGGTGTCAAATGTGTCGTTTCATGCCGATGCGCCTAGCTGCACTGCTCGGCTTACCATGGCTTGTGACGTGCCTGGGCTGTGCCATTCATGCAAGACTTTCGTTTTATTTTTAGGGTCTTAGACTAAAAGAGTTAAAAGATACACACAAAGAATTGTATAACATATATGTTTAAGTGGTTTGGTCACACTCGACCTACTCCATTGAAAAGAAAATCATTTAAATTTTTTCTACTTGAAGGTTTTTAAACAAGATTACCTTCAAAACCTTTATAGTTTTTGTAGATAAAAAAAAAACTATATTTTTTATATTTACACTAAAGAAAAGAAAAGAAAACTAGATTTCTAGCCCGTTGATGTATTTCACTTAAATCATAATATTCAATTTCTGCCATCTCCTACTTCATCTTGTTGGCCAAATACCAGTCTCGTAGGAAGACGCAACACTTGACTGTATCATTTGCTAATTTCATCTTCATGTTATCCACCACACGTCCACTTCCACTTCTAGTACATTATTATCTTCTTCCCCTAAATTAACAGAAGAAAAATCTTGGATAACTTTTCTTGAAGGTCTAGTCCTATTCAATAAATTAAATTTGAGAAAAAAGATATATAATAATAGTAATAGAGATTTTTGTGATAATTAATATAAAAAAGGGGAAAGGATGAGAGTTAATATGATATATAGACTATATAAAAATATGAAATATGAAATCTGATATTTAAATGAAACAAATACCTCAACATATTTTCAAGTCCCCTTAATTTTGTCTCTTGATGACCTGATCTTTAGCCCTCCAAGAACTTTTTTAGAAATGCGACTAGGGAGAGACTTGGATGCATTGAGAGTTAGAGATTGTTGAGAAAGCTTTTGAATGAGTACTAAGTTGTTAAACTTTGTGTTGATAAATGAGAACAAGAGGTGATATTTATAGACTTTTACAATATCAGAATGACCTCAAATGCCCAAAATATGACCTCTTTATGGCTGTTTGGGGGTGTTTTGGGGTTAAAAGGGTTAAAACATAAAAACTAGTCCCTTTTCGTTTGAGGGGTTAAACAGTCAAAATATAAAATTTTCCCGTTGCACAGTCTGTAGTGCTATGCCTTGCCGTGCCTACGGGCCTAGGAATCAGGCTCAAGTGCGGCACGACCTATTTGACACCTTTAGTGGAGATGTAGATAAGACCTTAATTCATTTTTCTATATATTGAATTACTAGGTTAGTGGTGGGGTATTCATTCCCCATCTTTCCTAGATTTTGTTTGCATAAAAGGATTGTTATTTGATGCTTACTTTTAGAACTTTACCTTTGATCTTCATTTTAACTACTTATGATAGGAGATCTATGTATTCAATTCCAATAATATTATAATACAAACAAACAAATAAACAGGCTCTGAATTAATGAAGCTTAAATCTTCATTGATTTTGTGTGATTTGGAATAAAGTCTCAACCTATAGATCTAATTTCTGCACTTATGTGAACTCGTAATATTTTATAATCCAAAATTTCAATATTCTTACATTAATGGTAAATATAAGGGTTCTTAGCTTCATATCTTAATTCTTCATAGATTTTTCGAACTTTGTTAAAAACGCATAAAAGCTTCAAATAAATCTAAAATTGTTTGTGCTCATTTGCTCGTATAAAAATGATAATTTTGACAAACATGACAATGTAATTCACATGCGAATATTTGCAAATGCTGCATTTACATATGTAAATTGCATTAATTCTCATATCTAAACTAGCAAACTGCCCCCATGCTTAGCACATGCAATAAAAGTCATAAGATTAAATATTTATGATAATATAAAAAACTTATGAAAATTTAAAATAATGTTACAAAGACATAAGATGAATAGCATCATCATTATCAATATCATCGAAGCCTTGTCCTAACTATGTTAGGTTGACTATATGATAAGATGAATAACATATAACTTAAATTTGACATATAGCTGCAAAAGAGAATATGTAGGATCAAGAATCATATTTTAAAATACCACAACTTGTGTTCTAAGGGAGAAGCACTAATACTCGGAGTTGTACCCATTTAAACGAACAATCATAACACCTCACTTAATCGAACGAAAGAAATCAACCAAAAAAAAAGAGAGAGGAAGTGGTTAAAAGCCTAAATAAAATACCTGGTTTGCCGAGGAGCCGTTGTGTTTCCTGTTGGAGCAGAAAAAAGGAAAATTAGTTGTCTTGGTACTAAGGCATCAAGAAGAATGAAAAAAATGAAATTGATCTAGTCTTATTATTAGGCATTAAGAAGAATGTAAAAACAAATTGCGAGGACATTATTGGGTTTCCAATTTCTTAATAGGAGTCTAGAAAAAAATATTCTTAATAGGAGTCCAGAAACATACCTCTGTACTTTTCTTTGATTCAAACTGATTCTTAATAGCTGTCATGAAAAACACAGAAAACAAATTGATCCAAACTGGTGCTAAATGGGTGTCATGAAGAATGTAGAAAACAAATCGTCAGTAGTTTTGGGTTTCCAATTCATTTATAGGAGTCTGGAAAAACCACCTCTATACTTTTCTTTGATCCAAACTTATTCTTAATAGGCATAAAAAAGAATGAATAAACAAATTGCTAGGGCAAAGATAGATGAATCACAAATTACAAAAAGAAAGGAATGAAAAATCATAAGGAAAACAAATCGAAAAAAGAGACGAATCACAAACTGCTTAGGCATATTTGCATGTTGCAGAGATGAAGAGTAGATGAGGAAGACAAATCGAAAAAAGAGATGAATCCCAAATTGCTTAGGCATGTTTGCATGTTGCAGAGATGAAAAGCAGAGGAGCTAATGCCCGTTTCAGTAACGGTTTGAGTCGACATTGAGAGAAATTAGGGGACTGCGATGAAAATGGAAGGGCGGAAAGTTAATGGAGCCTATTTTTCTAATTAGTGGAAAAGAATTAAAAAGGGTCAATCAAATCTCAAGATATTCAAAATCAATTAGAAACAATCTTCTGATTTGGACAATTGCATCAGCTTCATGTAGCAGATGGGAATAGGGAATAAAAAGGGAAGAATGTGCATACATTCAGTTAAATGTTACAGATGACCAGTTACTATAGTTAAACAAGCCAAATGAGTGCCAGTCAAAAGAAATTGAACAGTCAGTCAAAATCAATTAGCAGCAATTAGCTGATTTAGGCAATTAGAAGCAGTTCGCTTCATAAATATATATATATATATATATATATATATATATATAAATTGCATTTTTCAGATTACATGTATATATGGAAAGCGAACTCTAGTGTTTTCCAACACCACAAAAATTGAAGCATTCGGACAAAAGAGTGAGTGGGTCATGCGTACGTACTAGTGGTCTTGAAGACCGCTTGCATGTGAACTCACATGCTTAACATTCTAATCTTTTATACTAAGAAAATCATGATATGTTCATCATCATCTTTGGCAGTAAGCACTTTATATCACTGTGGAAGCAAAAGGGGGACGTGGAGTGGCCAAAATCAGAGTGAGTACGTACAACAACATGGAATAGAGAAAACCCGACAAAAGTAACACAAAAGCCAATTCCAAATCCATGTCGATGCGTCTCCATTTCAATTGTTCCTTCAGGTTCTTCCTCCTTTGACAAAAGTAACACAAAAGCCAAATCCAAATCCACGTCGATGCGTCTCCATTTCAATTGTTCCTCCAGGTGCTTCCTCCTTTGACTTCTTTCCTAGTCATTCCCTTGAAGCCCATGTGAATCTGCATGCAGGTGAGCCTTTTCCTCTCCAAAGGGCTCATGTGAATCTGCATAAAGGAAGACTTATCCGACAAACGTATCATCTTCTATATCCTGCGTCCAATACTGACACTGCATCTGCTTAACCTTTACAGAATCTCTTTTGACCACGTATCATCCTTCTGCATCAAAAGCAATTTAAAAAACAAAGTGGTAGAAGAAAACTAAACAAATGAAAGCAGAAAAGACTCCTTTCCTGTAGGTTTTTGCATGGAGGTCACGTACTACCCTACTATCAAATCAACGAATCTCCGATCAAAATGTGTCGTGGGTACAAGCTTTAAAGTTAATTAAATTAGGAGCAAAAGGGTGATGAAACTTTAAAGGCATTGGAATGACCTTATCTATACAACTTTACACGACAGAAATTGATGGACGTCCCAAGATAAGATAATCGTTGAAACTTGAATGAACTGATTGAATGCTCGGTACAGTAAACAAAGGAAGTAGAAGTGGATAAGCATCGTTGCAATTTGCACTATGCATGGTGTTTGTGATCAAAATAGGATACTAAACAGATAATTAGGCCGCTAGCACCCTCTTGGATAGGGTGTTCATGTGCTGGGTTGGGCAGGGCTGAGGCATATCCAGGCCTGCCCTGACTTTATAAATATTGTCATGGACAGGCTGTTTAAAAGTTTTAAGAAGGCCCTAGGGTTAAGGTTTCTTAATTATAATCCTTTTAGGAATTCCTTTCCTTATTTTTTAGAAATTAATTCCTTTTGATATATTGATTGGAATCCTTGCAATACTCACACTCTTCAAATCCTTGGAAACATTGAAATCATTAGTGGATTTGGCTTGGTCATTGGGATTAGATTTAGATCCGACTTGAGCCCTTCTTAATCACTATGTAGTATCGAGAGGGACTGTGTGTGTGAAGACACCAAAAAAGTAGTCCCCTTTTTTTTCCATCCAAACACCTATTAAGTAAAACTTTATGTAATATTATTTTTTCTCTCATTTTATTTCTTCTATCTAAACACATTTATATCACATCAATCATTGTTACTCTCCTTTTACTCTACAACCGCAAAACAGTTACTCTCCTTTTACTCTACTACTGCAAAACAAACATGCCTAAACATATCTTTCCATCTTAACTGGGGCTAACCTAACTACCCTGCCTACCCAAGGATAATATGTTGATGTCCTTAATTAGCCAAGATGCGCTGGATGCCCTGGACGTCCTAGTTATTTTGCTTCATACCTGGTTTTACCTTTTGCCGGCCCCTTTGTAGAATCAGGTGAATTTCAAAGGTCTATTTAGGTCATAGACTTATAGCATACATTTATTTTTCCTTGGCCAAATAAAATAAATTGGACTTATATAGCTCCACTTCTAATAATTATAGTTTTTGTTTTGTTCTAGGAAGGTGAGTTGAATGAATCTTTCCACCTTCAACCTCAATGCTGCTACCTTGATCCTAATCACAGGAAATGATTCTATCTTTTGGGTTTTTAAGTATTATACGTATAACAAAAAGCAACACTTTATGGAGCATAAATGATCTCTTTTCTCTCATTCCAACTGAAGGTAGAAGCAATCTTTTACTTTTATTGTGTATCATATTGGTGGCCTAATTGGTCCATTGTTATTGCATCTTATTCCAGTACGTGTTTAAAGAAATCGATCTCTTACAGAAACCTTTCGGCCTTTGAATGGATGAAGAATCATATGCTGACTAGATGGATCACTGAAAAACAACTCAGGTTGCTGCTTTTAAGAAATTTTCTTTCAAAGTTGCTGCATAAAAGCCATGACATCATAAAACAGTTCTATATTATCATCGAATCTATCAATTTTTAATTTCTGTCACATATACCATTGCAAGATATCACGAGATTTGGATAAAAAAGGTAAATATATATAAATATATATATATATATATATTAACTAGAGTCAACTCTAATATTTAGTTTATGAAACTGAAAATATCAGTTTCAATGATGACTAATATGTTAAAAGGGATAATTACCGTACGGCATGTCATAAACCAGAAAATAGCCGCAGAACAGTCCAAAGATCTATATTTACCGCAGAGCTGTCGTATCCGTAGGATATCGCAGCGTGCGATATCCTAGAGATGTAGGATATCCTACAATCACTTGAACAGTCCGTGTATTTATTTTTTTTTCTTTATTGTGAGACCACCAAACCACCATCCAAACCGTTGAATAGTTGTATGAGCGTAAGAACTGATATCGCTCCAAATTTGAGGCGTTGATCTATAACAGTTATCAAGAAACTTGCATAAAAAAAATGTGGCTTATAATTTATTTTTATAATTTGCAAAACGTGACTTTCTTGCAAATTTCTTGATAACCGTGATAGATCAACGGTTCAAATTTGGTGCGATATTAGTTCTTACACTCATATAGCTATCCAACGGTTTGGATGGTGGTTTGGTGGTCCCACAGTCAAGGAAAAAAAGAAAAAGACGGACTGTTCAAGTCTTCCTGCTTCTGATTGTAGGATATCCTACATCCCTAGGATATCGCACGCTGCGATATCCTACGGATCGGACAGCTCTACGGTAAATATAGATCTTTGGACTGTTCTGAGGCTATTTTCAGGTTTATGACATGCCGTACGGTAATTGTCCCTTGATAATGTGTCAAGCCCAAGCCAGCCAAAGGCCCATACAGCCCTGAGCCCACGCATCTTTAGTTATAAGCTGCCAGCTAGACAAGATCTAGAAAATGTCTTGGAGATTGCCTTATAGTCAATAATTAGCCACCTCGTACGGTATGTACACGTTTTACAGCAAGCAAACATGTAACAAATCTCATAATAATCTGAGTGAAATATTCTATACAGGAATATGTACATTCAGTATAAATTCATGGATTCCTCTGTCTCTCTCTCTCACTCTCACGTTGAGATTGAGAAAAACTGTCCAAACTAAATTCCAATTGTTTTACTTATGTGGCATAAATCGTGCAAATGAGATGATTCATCGAGTCTCTCTCTATGCAAACAATGGGTCCACAGGTTCTTTTGCATAATGGGCCATCTGTGACGAGTAATGGAGACTCCTTGATGAACAGAATTTGATGCTGAGAGTGGTGCACTACCTGTCGCTCATAACAAACTTTTAGCAGAGTAACTTCTAAGCAAGTCCGTTTAGACAAGTGAAAACCCCCTAGTCACCTAACAACAATTCACACATCTATGGGAAGAAAGAAAAACAAAAATATCTTCCCATCTTTGAAAATGATGATAGCAAAAGGTGAGCTCGTCTTTTATTGAATCAATTCAGTCAAATCAGAAGATTAATAATCCCCTCGAATCTTACTCAAAGATCATATGTTAGTAATGAAGACACCATGCACTTGTTCATGAACCCATCAATTTCACCTGGTATCTAAGGTCAATCCATCCAACTCACCCTGCATCCAAGGTCACTGAGCTTGACAAATTCTTCAACGACTAAATACAACAACTTTTGAATTCCAAACCTGTTAGAATGGACAGATGGGAAACAGTAACCGTGTATGTTGGAATTCCAAACATCAGTCATAAGAAGACAGCAGCTGTCAACTACATGCACACTAGGATGGCGAAGAAAAGTAGTCTACGTACGTAACTTCGATTCCTACGATCAGCAACCGTATTGGAGAGTTCGTTTGAATTCGTCGGCGCGGTTCCATGCACGCTAGGGAGAGGTTCGTCGGCGTACGCAACCTCAAAGCCGAGGCTGTAAAAAAAAAGTCAATTCTGGTGGGTGAGACCCACCTGCTATGCTTCTCTTACAAGGAGCAAAATCGCCCACCCTGATGTGATGAATGGGTGTGGGGCCCATCATCCACTTGCTCGATCTGGTCAATTACATACCAGGAGGATCAGATTGCCGCCGGGTTTTACACAGAAGAACTTCCATCCGTGGCCTTCGTGCCGGCGGCTGAGGCTAAGGTGCCCAGAATCTTTTGTGGGGTCCATTACCACGGGATGTAAGCTGTTTATCTCGTGGGATTGGACAGAGGCTGTGAAAGGTCTAGGTTGAAACTTATCAAAATTAATGTGTTTACTCATCCAAAACAGATTTAAAAGGAAGGGGCCGATGCGTTGTTTTCAACAGGATTCCTTATATATCCTTAGTGATTCTCTATCAAGTAGGAAAACTCGTGTTTCAAATTCGACTTTTTCCATGCTAAGAATCTGACTCGGATAGAGTCAAAGTGGAGACTCTAGACATTCA
The DNA here is from genome assembly GCA_003546025.1 of Camphora micrantha. Lineage (NCBI taxonomy): Eukaryota > Viridiplantae > Streptophyta > Magnoliopsida > Laurales > Lauraceae > Camphora > Camphora micrantha. The sequence goes on along the minus strand of QPKB01000009.1, from coordinate 30,628,663 downwards.
TGTTTTCTTAAATAATCTTTAAAATATTAAAAAATGAGTCAAACCTTTTTTTACATGCATTTATGATAATCAATACAAATTAATAAATTTGTATATACAAGGAAATACTATAATAAGAAAAATGAAAAAAAAAATATTGCATATTACATAATTTGTTAGTCCAAATACTAAATTTAAATGATCAAATTTATATTTTAAATTATATTCAAATAACCATTTTTAAATTACGGACTCCAAACCTAATGCATAATTACTTTAAAAAAATATTAATTATTTAAATTATTTATACCTATATAATGGTTTAGAATACAAGAAACTTATTAAAATGAGGTGATATGGTTGAGTTTCCTCTGTATTTGACTCAGTCCTTCGTCAAAACAAAATGCCTTGTGAGAGTTAAGAGTCAACTCGAAGAGTTTTCCCATCTTGAACTCTAAAGACAAATGGTGATCACCAACTTAATTATCATTTCCTCTATATATTTGTTGTTTAATTTTATAGATCTAAGGGCTTGTCATTGTTTTCAATGGTATGATGGAAGGTGCAGAGAATATCAAATATCTAGGATTTAGTAGGACAAGAGATCAATATTTAGGAAGGATGAGGCTTAGTTTGAATTTGATATTTCTTTGCATTTTCTTTTTTATAAATTGGGGTCTTTTCCTTTAATAAAACTACGGTTATTTTATGCAATCCATTTATTTCTTGAGTAAATTAGCGAAAGATTCCTCATAGAGGTCTTGTAAGGCCTCCAGTCCATTAACTTTTCCTCTAAGGCATGTAGTCCAGTTGGACATATTTTGGCGAGAGTTCCCTCGGTACAATTTTCATCACCGATTCACTCTTTCAATTGTTTTAGGCATAAAATTTTGAAATTTCAAATTTCAAATGTTGCATTATCCCTATTCTTCTTTAGCCCAGACATGTTGAATCGATTTTCTAGGGCTTGGATTGTGTTGTGTTGCGAATGACGGAACGGATTAAGGAATCGATCCGGATTTCTGGTCGTCTTCGTTGCAGAAAAGAGCAGGAGATTGGTTTCGATCTCGAGTGGGTCACATGATCAAATTGCTTGTTGATCTAAGCATAAGCAGAAAGTAGATGATTTGGTTGTTTCTGAATCGGTCTGGTGGGTTGCAAACTAGAATTAAAGTAGCAGACAGATCGAAGAAGAGAGGGCCTGACTGGTACCTTCTAGTCACCTAAGAAGAAATTGCAGAGAATTCTCAGTTCTGTCCAGAGTCGCTAAAATGCAGGAGTACTGGTGTATTGCAGGGCTTGAGTTTGCCTTGTTTCAGAAACTCTGTTGCAATTCTCGCAGGAGTTATGTTGCAGCCACTGGTTTTGATTGCCTGGGAAGAAGGGCTTCGCTCAGTTCCAGATCACTGGAGGAAACAAAGGGCCGCTTGGGCTCTTCATTTGGAGGATCTCCACCAGATTTGTAAGGTGATCTTCGCAGGAGTAGAAGACCGGAGCCTTTTTCAGTTGGGTTTCTGACTTGGAGAGGCAGTAGGCCGCTGTGCAGATCTTCGCTAGAGAAGAGGACCGCCGCCGTTATGCATCACCGGTGTCACGTCCCCAAAATAAAAATTGGGAAAACCGTGAAAAATTAAAATTCAAATTCAAATTCAAATTCCTGTGTTTAATACAACACAAGCTTCCGAAAGTGGACCTACATAACAAACCGTGGTGAGTCAAAATAAATTTCATTAAATGCAACGGAAGCTTTACTCAATTGGTATTCAAAGTTTATAAATGAGATCCAACACGAAAATCAAATAAACATTAATAATTAAAATTGCGGAATAAATCAAACAATTACTAAGGAAAAGTTTATCATTAAAAGAAGTTCATCTAAAGAGTTGCTAAGATGACGTTCTCTCTAATGCAAGCTCAGACGACTCCGAAGCTATCTCCGGCATCCCACTTAGGTTCATCAGTTGGCTCAAACGTTTGAAACGTTTGATCCTTCTCCGTTTCCTCGGTAAAGTAGGGCTCGGAACCTATGCACCAAATATTACAAAGTAAATAGCAAGTACATAATCATAATTCGAAATTAAATACGATGACGAGATGAGTAAAGATAAATGAGATCATATAGAGATAAAGACAAAGAAATAACACGAATGAACGTATGACATAAATCCAAATAAAACAAATGGAGCAATATAATTTACACGAAGACAAGTGTCCCCATTATGGGTGGTCAGCCCTAAATAAATCGGGAAAGCCCGTCCACAACGTCGGTGGTCATAAATCGATCAAATAAAACAAATCAGGATAACTTGTTCACATTCAAAGCGGATTATAAGTGATTCGGACACATCGGTGATCAACCATCCACATATCGATCTGCAGTCGTCCACAAATGACCCACATAAACATAAACATACAAGCATAATAGATCTGAAAAATAAAGTTCCGACACAAGAGTCCTAAGTCAAAGTAAAGTGCTGGTCATTTCACAATCCATATCATAATCGAATCGTTATATAAAATTTGCCAAACCACTTTATAGTCCATAACACAATAGGGTATGCATCTAAAGGAATACACATCCTAAACCAACATATATATGCATGCGAAGGTTAGGACATAAATACAAATCGATTATAAGGTCAAACATAAGGTCTCGACCCAACAACCACAGGAATCTCTAATGAATATAAGATCAACGCATCCCTTCTGCATTAATGGTGCATAGACCCAGTTAAGGGTTTTCCAATAGAGATGGGTTGAACTCGGATCCATTAGGATTTGCCCGAGGTCATATGAAGTACTAAACTCTATATTAGTAAGATACCGTGTGCGCAGACGGTATTTACTTAGGTCCAATGATACAATTAATAAAGTACAAACATATAATTTTGACACATGTGATCCGATCAATCATTGGGTCCCACCACCTGATTAAATATAAATAAAATTTTAAGAGTACTCACGCCTCCCAGATTGTAAACACAAGATGGCAGCTAAATGTAACATGAAAACCATATCAAAAATGAAATCGGTAACAGATTAGGACGATCTATTTATGGATTTCTATTCAAAATATAAAAAAAAAAATGAAAACCAGTTTTCCCATAATCTCATCGCACAATCACATTATCACATGAAAAGGGCTTAAAAGGGCTTCTACATGCGTTGACATGACAATCAAGGAGAAAACAAGTATTAAATTTATAAACCATGATAAGGTACTTGCCTTTCACCGGGGTTGAAGAAAATGCAATAGATCCTAACCAATACCCAATCCAAGATTACTGGGGCGCTCGATCACAATTCAAATACCAATCTGATAAAGAAGATGGAAACAAATGCTCAGATGAGCAGATCTATGGTACTCCTATCCAAGTCTACCATTGGAAAGAAAAAGGAGATAATCCAAGAATATAGATCTACTCATAATAGTTTGAGGAGAGAGTTATCTGAGATAAGAAAGTTAAGCGAAGAATGATGGTATCCTCCAATCTGGATTCTGATGGCTGGATCCTAAAGCTGTAATTGCTTGGGAAGTTGAAAGAGGAAGAAGACGAAGAAGTTACGAGAGGAGTTGTAGAGAGAAGTCAGAAGAGATAAGACGTGTGGTTATTGAAAATAGGGATTAGGTTAAAAGGGAATATTCACTGGGCTTAAGTTATTGGGTCAAACTACGAGTCAGGTCATCTACCTATTAGTCCAACTCACCGATCCACACATCTAATCTAACGTGTGCCCCACTTAATCCTACCCACTTAAATAACTAAAATACATTTAATTAAAACAATAGTAATATTCTAATTAAAATATAATAAAAAAAATTATAAGCGGGACTAGGATCTTACAGCCGGAGAAGGAGCAACACCGCTGCCACTGTGCCATCTTCACCGGTGAGGACGAAACAGCCAGACAGTAGGACTGTAGCCAGTCCTGCTGTAAGTTCTTTGATTCTGGTTGCAGAACCAGAATAGAAGAACGAGAAAGAAAAAGGTCGGTTTTTGATCTGGGCCAAGCCTGGTTGTTTCCAGGTCCGGGTTGGGTTCGACCTAACCCATGTTACATCAGCCAAATCAAATTTATCTGAGTTTTTCATTTTTTGTCAGATTTATTTGAATTTTACGCAAATTTATCTAAGTTCTTAAACAAATTTCTCTAAGTTCTGGACAAATTTATCAGAGTTTTTGGCTAATTTGTCTGAGTTCTGGAAAAAAATTATCAGAGTTAAACAAATTTTTTTGAGTTCTTGACAAATATATCTGAGTCTTTGGTTAATTTATCTGAGTTCTGGAATAAATTTATCAGAATTCTAGACAAATCTATTTGAGTTTGTGGCAAATGTATTTGCATTTTTTTAAATTTATTTGCATTTTTTTAATTTTACTTGCGTCTTTTGAAATTTATTTACATTTTTTAAAATTTATTTGGATCTTTTGAAGTTGTTTTTCATCTTTTGAAATTTATTTATAGTTTTTGAGATTTACTTGGATCTTTGGAAATTTATTTGCGTCTTTTTAAATTGATTTTCATCTTTTGAAATTTATTTATATTTTTTAAATTTATTTGGATCTTTTGAGATTTGTTTGCGTCTTTTTAAACTTCTCTGCGTTCTTTTGAAATTTATTGCGTTTTTTGAAATTATTGTGTTTTTGGAAATTTATTTTCTTTCTTTCAAATTTATTTTTATTTTTCAAATTTAGTTGCTTTTTTTAATTTTATTTACATATTTTGAAATTTATTTTCATCTTTTGAAATTTATTTACATTTTTTTTTTAAATTCATTTGGATCTTTTGAAATTTATTTACATTTTTTGAAATTTATTTGGATCATTTGAAATTTATTTGGATCTTTTGGTATTTATTTGGCCAATTAAATGGTAGGTGACTATTATTAATGGCATATTTCCACTAATAGTGGGATATGATTTTGAAGAAATGGTAAATTAGATATTTTAGGTCTTCAAATTTGAAAAAATGACCTATCACACTATGAAAAAATATTATAGAGTGTTTACCTTAAAGTCATGCTTTGAGGGACTTCTGACCAAAGCACCCTTATTTCTTTAAAAGCTATCAATTTACACCTGATAATATGTTTTTATGCTACTGGCCTAAATGTTCGTAAAGATAGTGTGTAAATGAAGCCCTCTCAATGAATCATTTTACATATGCAAAGAGGTGGGATTCAGTTATATCTAAAAACAAGTTAAAGGAACCAATAGACATGTGATAGGTGCCCATTAGTTATTAGTTGTGGAATTCAATTCCTTCAACAATATATTTTTCTTCTTTTTTGGGCCCAAATTGAATGGTTCTAGCAAACAAATATGATATTGTGTTTCGCAATTTTAATACTTGCATATGAAAAAGTTATATATATAATCCTTTGCATATGTAAAACTCATTTTTATATCACATGCTTAAAATGCAAATGATTCTAATTAGCTATATTGTGAATATATATATATATATATATATATGGGGAGTTCTCCAGTATGCCCCACTTTAACAACGCCGACCCTCCTTTTATTTCATGGGGCACACCTTGAATCAATTTAGTTTTTCACACACCACTCTTAAATAGTCACAAGCCCATATTTGACATTCATCCAACTTTTCCACGCGCCATTAATTTGAAATCATAATAAAATGATGCATTTAAATCATTAAATTTTAGAGCCATGAATCCAAAGGTTAGAATGAGCTTATGGAGTCAAAATTTTGCATATAGGTAGGTCTTATATAGATCATTTTATTCATTGGACTTCCATAATCCTTATACATCCCACTGGACCCAACTAGGAGGGTCATTCTTCTCCTCTAAAAAACACTGGACACCGTCCAGCACTCCTATACACACATACACCCATAAAAGTATATAGACATGCTTGAATTATTTAATAATTGGCGGGTCTAAAGCGCAGACCATATTATCATTATTAAAATCTCACTTTCCAATGATCCAAGGAAATTTATATTCCATACCCAACACATAAGTTCCACTTTGAATCAAATTTAGGTCCTGATACACCATGATTCAGATCTAGATACACCATGTTCTGATGGTCCAACTGAATTTGCTTTCTGATCCTCTCAGTTCATATATACTTAAATATTTCTGCCTGCTTTACACAAACAGACAGAAAAATTCAAATCAAATCGGCCAACCTTCCCCCACAATTTGCGGATAACCCAATCGACATCACCAAATGGACCAACGAGATTCAGCCACAGTTTCAAAGGAATTGCCCGTCCTGTCGACATCTCATTAATGGTCCGGATTCAAATTAATGTTTGACTATTCTTTGGGTTAAAAAGTGCACATGTGTATTAATTGATCCATGGAGTCGTCAATCTAGATTAATGTGGATAATGCGGCCCCACCAAGATTCTACATGTGGTCCTGGCAACTTTATACGTGCATGCATGTATGTCTTGTGAACTGTCACCACGTAAGTTGTATCCTTTTATCTCTATAATCCACATGTAATGTCTCTTGACCCCAAAACATGGTCCCTGTTATACAATGTTCTAAATGATGTGGGTGGAGTGGAGCCCAATCCACGTATGATCCACGACTTTGATTGATACATGTTGTGACAGAAAGTAGGGCGCACTTTGTTCATCATATCTCAATTGATTGATAAAAAGTATTTAAGCACCGGCAGTTGGTAGTTACTACTTTGTGTGTGGTATGGATCATCTTTTTAGTTGGGGTTGGTGAGACATGAAAGTGCTGGTTGGTGGCACCTTTCCGGCAATTATAAGCTAGAGAACTTTGTGGGATGTTTTCAAGCTTTAGGGTTTTTGCAGTGATGTCATTAGAAAATTGATGAAAAAATAACTTAATTTTTAATAATCAAGATTAATATATATAATTAGTTCTTTATAGATTTTTCATGATCATCCATTGTTTATTTTGTTATTCTCTTAGTTTTCTTGTGATGTATTTTTATGTTGAATATATTTTGATGACACTTTTTTGGCTATATTTTGAAGAAATTGCATATTATTAGTGGTTATGACAATGCTATCGCAATATTTAGAACACTGTCGATATTGTGACGGTGCAAACAATATCTATAAGGGTCAGATTGTTTCTGCTCATGAATTTAGATATACAATGTAACATCCACACCCATTGACACGTTTGTTTGCACTCACTTACATACTACATGCATAAAATGAGGTGTGCAAATGAGCTTATTTCAACCCACTATTTTCGATGTGAAACCCTTTCACACCTACCATCAAAACTCAAAAGGCTACAATGGATTGTAGGGATCAAACCCCCCCCCCCCCCCCCCCCCCCAAACAACTTTTTCCTATGAATCCAAAATTTGTAGTTGGAAATATTCAACTATATTATTGAGCTAAAACAAATGCTAAGACATTTACTTTCATATCTTATATCTTTATAGATTTTATGACATTTGAGAAATCCAGAAAATGAAATAAAATATTAAATTTCATCATCCATTTAATATTCTCATAAAAATGATAAAAGTTCAAGACATGAAGTTTCATATCTTAGATATTTTAGATCAACGCAATCAAGAAAAGTGTGAAAACCACAAAACATCTTAATCTCATTTTTTATTATTATTTGTACTTTTGTGCCCCAAACTCATAATCAAAACCGCCCAATATTCTCAGAGATATGATAACATCCAGTGAATGAAATCTCATTTGTTAGATCTTCATGGATTTCAAGAAATATGTGAATTAAAAAAAAAAAAAAAAAACTAAACTCCACTTTTTAATTTTTTGCACTTTTGTACGTGGATTCGTGACCTAAACCATTCATTGCATTTAAGACTCACTATTTTCTCTTGATGAAGTTTGGGAATATGGAGCCCGCAAAACTGTAGAAAAAACTTATACAACTCCAGTTTTGCTCGTTGGCTTTCTGCCTTTCATTGTTTACTCATTCATTGTTTACTCATCTGAAAATAGTTCTTCTAGACGAACATGGTAATTATATATTTGACAGGGCAATGTTCTCCTACCAACATACTCCAAAATTCTCATTTGCAGTCCAGCTCATGGGTAGACTTACATATCAACTTAGATGGGAGCCTTACTTTTTCTAGGATTTAGTTTTTTTTACTATCATGGTTGAGTAATCATTTTCCTGCACCAAAGGCCTATTTAAGGGCCATTTGTAGATCATCACATTCGCTTCTTCACTCTTAGATCCTTTGATGGAAAAGTTAGAATTCCTAGGAATTCATCATCCCACAGGTTGTTTTAATAATGTATTAGCAAACGGGTTTGTCCCGCATTTAAAAAGACTAATTTGATGTGCATTTATTCAACCTCAAGAGATAAAGGTTGGCGAAAGAAGAAGAAAATCATGAAGACTTAGACGAATGAAAATTGTGAGATCGAAAGAGTCTTTTACAAGTGAAGTGTAAGGTAATCTATTTCTCAACCCTTTCATGGACTTTCTGGGCACTCTAAAAAATGTATATATGAGCCTTTTTTCTTACTATTACGCTGGAAAGGCAAAGGCATACACATCCCTTAATGTGCTTTTCACTTTCGTATCATCTAAAACAGAGCCTACAATCCGACAGGTGAACGTCAGCACCATGTGCAATACCATGCAAATGCAATAGCTAGGTCTGTAAGAATGCTGCAGTCGTATTCCTGAAGGAATAAAAATGGTAGTGCATCTGATTATTAGGTTGCGTTCAATTGCTGCACCAACCTGCCTTTGGGTATTACCTTTGGTTTTCATTTGCAGCGGGCATTTCCCATCTCAAAGAGTAGGAATCTTAGGGGTCGTTTGTTTCTCTCAATTTACATATGTAAACATCCCACATGTGAAAGAGATTCATATCATTTATGTTTGTTTACAACATTTACACACTAAGTGTGTAAATCACATGTGCTTTGCTGTGTAAAGTATGTGCAAAAGAAGAAGCACATTTTCATACCTCAAGAGGTTTGAAACAGTTTTACATGGCATTGTTACCAGGCGGAGTGATGCAGTGCCTCAATGAGCAGTCCGCCTTTTTTTTTTGGGCCCCACTTGTAACATCCGGACCACTCATTCTCTTAATAAGCTCAAACATAGCCATGTGTCCAATTTTCAACTGTTGATAATGCATGGAGGTTGAGATATCATCAACATAATTACAGCCGTTGGATTAATCTATTGTTATTAACATACCCAGTCCGCCTTTTATGATTTTTTTATTGTTTTGGGCTCCACCTGTAAAATTAGGACCGTTCATATTCTTCAGAAGCTTAAAAACGGCCATATGTTCAATTTACAACCATTGATGTTGATTGAATGTTGAGATATCATCAAACAATATACAACCTATTGTTACTAACATACCCAGTCCACCTTTTATGATTTTTTTATTGTTCTAGGCCCCACCTGTAAAATCAGGACCATTCATATTCTTCAGAAGCTCAAACATGGTCATGCGTCTAATTTGCAACCATTGATGTTGCTTGGATATTGAGATATTATCAAACAATATACAACATACTCATAGATTCACATGTGAAATGCTATGCTAGTAATAAACAGTGGAATCTAATCCACATGTGAGTCATTTACATATGCAAATGACTCACATGTGGGTTATATACACATGTGAATCGCTTTCACAGGAAACAAACGCTCCTTAGCAAAAAGAGGTTCCCTGTAGTAAATTTTCCTTCGGATGGACTCTAAAAGCATGTTTGTGGGCCCATTGGGGCCAATGCAAGGCATCATATATGATGATGATGATGATGATGATCACAATGGATTGGATGGTTTACCCATTCAATCTAAAGCCATGGAGTTACCGGCCATTAGATTTAGAGGGGATCCAATATAACCATTCTTGAGAAGTGTACCGAGACACCCACTTTTAAAAGGGGAATTATAGGATGCCATATGTTAAAAAAAAATAGAAAAAAAAAATAGAGTTTCAAAAAATTTGGGAACTAGACCTGCCCCTGTTGTTCATTTTAATTGCCTTAATGTGCTTAGTAATATTTGTTTAAACTTTTTTTAGATATACCTAACCATAGTTAATAACCAATATGCTAAACAAGAATTAATCAAAAAGTGAAAACAAGTGGGAAACCTCATTTTCTTTAGAAGTAATTGCGAGTTGAAATAGGAAATATGCATGGCGAAGTTTGAGGGATCTTGTGACTTCCAAGCTGCAAGATGGCTTAAGGCTATCAATCTGAACACAAATCAAAAGTTCATAGCCCATTAAATGTAGTCAGATGTCCCACTTAATGTAATGAAATGAATGGAAAGTAGCTATTAACTATCAACTTAATGGTCCTTGCTCATATATCTGGCAACATATATGATAGACCTAATTTTTACATATTGCTATTGCATGAAAGCTTTTTGCATCTTATATGCAAAATAGCCTCACAAACTCTAAAATATGTATTGTTTTAATGAATACTTACTTTTGGCAGGAAAATGGTAATGCCATGATAAAACAGAAAAGCAATATATATATATATATATATATATATAAAATAGAGAATGAGTACCAATCTAATCCATACCTCTTGTATATGGTGTTCTCAATTTTTTTTTTATAATGACAGTTATCATAATATCACAATATGAAAATATTTTATTTTTTTAGTTTTGATAAATCCCTATTTCCTTGTGACCCCAGTGTGGTAGTGCAGTTTCGAACCCACAATCTCATGATGGAAACTATAGTCCTAAGTCAACTAAGCTACGCCTTAAGGTCTACGATATAAAAGTGTAAAAAATTATATATAAAGACAACAGCCTTTTCATGAGGAAGCGACACGTGGCTGTAAGGGGCTTCCTTGGAGAGGGACACGTGGCGCAACCTCAAGCTTTTTACAACTCTTATTCCAGAATTGCCCTTTTAATCTTCCCTAAAATCTCTCAAATAAAATCTCCTCTAACTTCTCCTCTAAAATTTCTAATCATATCGAAATATTTTCCTACAAATATTGCAATGAGTTAATTTATTATTAAAAAGGATTGCATTTCTAATTTTGTCTCAATTACAGCCCACTCTCCTATCAATTTCAAACTTACGGAGGATAACAAAACTCCCAAGACTCTTTCTTAAATCTTGAGATAAAAAATAAATTTCATAAAATCTTCCATAAAACTTGGGGAAAAAAACAGATACGCTAAGAAAATGTGATTCACAAAGATTCCTACCCACCTCCTTCCAAAGAATATAAATACTCAATAATTGAGTGCCCCTGTTCACATACGTTCAAGATCCTGAACACCTTTGGACTGCATCGATCCAGACTAACATGGCGCATCCAGCCACTTCCTTTGGAAGCCTGCTCTAAAAGGAGGGGCCCATATTCACATCATTTCTCCAATTTTAAAATGAACTCAATCCCTTTGATGAATATAGGGCGGGTAGGGCCAATTCGGGTTGAGTTAGAGGTGGGCCCACCTTTTGTACCCTGGCCAATGACCGACCGTATAACCTGCATTAAATGTGGGTCAGGTCAGGTTAGGCTCCACATAACCCATCTAACTCGGTCTATTACCCCTTGCCCTAAAAAAAGAAGGCTTAGAAAATTCAAACCCATAACCTTTGGCATTTTCAACAACATCTCTACCACTACACCAACCGACTCTTTTATGCAAGTGTTTATAAAAAAACTAATTAGGCGACTCGTGATCCGATCAGAACTGTTTTGATCATAATGTTCATGCTGAGCCCGAGCCCTATAATAACATATATTAAATAATAATAATATATATATATATATATATATATAATAAGCATGAAATAGATATTGGGTGTGTGAGCCAAGGCAAAGGGAGATATGGGTTTGCCCGTTTGCAATCTCAAAATGTCCTTTACCCCATCACTTCCTCCTTATGATCAATAAAAAAAACTTATTTAAAATAGGAGGTGAATCGAGTTCCACCACAATCCAAGACCTCTCGCCTAGGGAATTAAGATTGTATTTTACCAATTTTAATTGCAAAATAGAATGTAAGCTTCATATGCTTGGGTCATGAATAAGAAGAATTCATGGTTTTATTTTCAATGAGACCAAGTAGAAATTGCAGTATTCTTTTCAAATAAAATGCCCACTCATGTGGCTTATTTCTTTAAAAAATTAAAAAAAAATAATAAAAAAAAAAAAAAAAACAGGATGCCCACTTCATGTGGGGCTGGCTTAGATGTTTGGTTACTAAAAAAGGGATTGAGGAATGAGTCAATTTGAATATACGTCAATCAATGTGACAATTATTATTTTTCTTTGTTCTTCATTAGAGAGATCTTCAACTTTTTTCAAATGAGTCCTATTTGGATACTATCCTCTTGAATTTAATTATTAATTATCCTTTCAATGTTTTTCTTGATTGACTTTTTTTCAAATAATCCTATTTGCCGACTATTTTTTAGTTTTATATGAAATTAGTTTAAATGGAATTTATTTCTCTAATTGATATTTACTTTCAGTTTTAAGTGGGATTTTCTTTCAATAAACGCGGGCCCTGATACACTAGTACAGACATTATAAAAAACATAACATCCCAATATAAATGCAAATTTCAAACCACCCCCATATCCCCAAATGAAAATGTCTTTTTCTTCGTCGGAGAATCGATTTCGGGTCAGAGTTGCAAGTAATCTGACCGTTGATTTGTCAGCAGATTGGGTGGAAGACGAGCAGGTGCATGTTGCATTAATGAACGGTTAATCTAAAGTCAATAGTTTATTAGCTACGTCGCATTTGATTACAAATATTTTGGACGCTGATATGGAGATATTTGATATTGATAGGTGACTAACTTAGCAACATGGTCAATACGGAAGCCATTTTAATTTTGAACCGACGGTCAACGGGTGGTTGAACAGGCAACAACCCATGTTCCGCGTTCACCGGCAGAATTCTTGATTCATTCGGAGAGAGAAACTACTGTCAAATCAACATGAACTTTTGTAGTACCTGTAAGGTGTGGCTCATAATTATAGATTGTTACACAATGAATGATTTGCACCAAAAGGTAAAACAGTTACTATTTCTGTTTCTGTTTGTCGGGGCCAGGATCCATCAGGAGGCAGATTTTTATTTTTGAGGATTTCTTTTATATATATATATATATATATATATAGGGAAAGTTTCAAGTGCATCTATCCCTCAGGGTGAGAGATGCTTCCATAATTGAGAATTTTCAAGTACAAAAGTTACTTTTAAAATACATAGGGTGAGGGATAAATGCTTGTCTTCATGTGTAAAAAGGAAAGTATCCGTCACCCTATGGTGAGGGATAGATGCACTTGAAACTTCCCTATATATGTATATATATATATATATATATATACACGCATATGGTAATATTCTGGTGCGAATTGTTCTCACATATTATGTAGGATCTTTTTTGTGAGGCTCAATTATGGGTCCCATTTGGGGGATGGGATCAAGGGGGATGAAAAGATCTATGTGAGACCATCCAAAGTATAAAGTTTAACCTAAAACTCATGCCTCTAACTCCTTCATCCGTGGCGCATAAGTTTAATGGATTCATATTCAAAAAAAATATATATATATATATATTCAACCCTCGATCCAACGGTTCAGTCCATTCGGATGTTTGCCAATCCTTGGGATTAGCGACCATCAGGGGGTTCTCTATTGTTTGCTAGGTTTGGATGGGTTGCTAGTTATGCACCGCAAAAATAATTCTCATATAATAGGTGAGAACTAGTTATCACTTAATATTTCTCATATTATATATATATATATATATTAGGTGGCCATTGGACCCGAAATGTTACTTTAATGAAACTCACACCAAACAAGCTTTTCCGCCCAAAATTCCTTCTTTTTTTACCATTTTTTTCAAAGGTCGATGTCGACCCACATTTTCTGTGGTGAGGGTCGATGTCGACCCTAGCTATAATGCACGCATTCTGCCAAGTGAGAATCTCAATATCTGCATCACTATCGACCATGACAATGTCAAAAATATTTGGTAGGTTTGAACACATCTAGCCCAAGTGTATCCCTAGACACCTGGAAGGATTTTGTCGAATAACAAATGAAGTCTAGGAGCCCTGTATTGTCTCAATTATACTATATTAAGATGGATGGCTATTCCTATATGAATGAATGGAGAACCTCAATCAAACCTCAATTCTTAATTCTAGATTTGAATTGCCTCCAAATCTTCTTGAACCTGGCAAGGTCGATAGTGACACAGGTATTAACATTCTGCATTAGAAAAATGTGGATGCCAGAGTCGACGTCGACCTTGGTGCATTACAGCCAGGCTCAACATCGACCCTCAACATAGAATATTAGGGTTGTCATCGACCCTCGAAAAAAATGGCAAAAAAATTAAGAAGGGTTTTTGGGCGGGAATGCTGGTTTGGTGTGGGTTTGGCAAAAGTAATCTTTTTTGTGCAATGGCCACCTAGAGTAATTTTTTTTTTTTTTTTTTGGTAAAATCCACTTTTTTTTTTTTTTGCAAAAATGATCAACGAATAATAATGGGTTGTGGGCCTATTAATGAAAATCTAACCCATTTAAAAAACGACGTTTTCTCTAACAAGTATACATGCAAACCTCAGTCCTATAGGGCCCACTTGGGCACACATTTGATGAGTTTAGCTCCTTTCATGCTTATATCCCCACCTTGATTTGGAACCTTGCCAAATCTTGGTCCTCATTGATCCTTTATCCACTATTAGACTGTATTTATTTTTAAAAGGAGGAATTACGATTGAAAGAGTGTTAGGATTTAAGGTTGTTAAATCGAGATTTGGGTAATTTCAATATCAAGGAACGCTAACTGTACAGTAGAGATAGTAAAAAGAGAAAAGAAATGAAAATATCATAAAAGGGTTCCATGACAATAGGCCCACTCATAAAACATCTAAGTCATTGGAAAATGGCATCCTTATATAGTGTATAGTCCTTATCATTTTTTATTTAAAGGACCCAACTTCAAATTGTTTACTTCTAAAAATGTTCTAATAAAATTTATTTTATAAATAATTCATTTTTTTCATATATATATATATATATATCAATTTGACATAGGCCTAGATTATACGTTGTATTTCCTTCGTAGAGAACTAAAGTACTTATTTTATAGGTTTATTCCTAAGTACGCCCCCACTCAAGAACTTCACTAAATACTCTCTTAGCAAAAAGGTCTACAATGGTTTTTTGTGGGATGGGACATGGGTGATGGAATACAATGTGAGAGAGAGAGAGAGAGAGAGAGAGAGAGCCATAAGTTCCTATTTTTGAAAGAGAATAGATAATAATGCCCTTTTGCTTTTTAAAGTCCTCAAAGACCATAGAAAGTTGAGAAGGGATAAGAGGGCATAAGATAAAATTGCCTAAATTCATTCCTTTTTTTTTTCCTCTTCAATAATAAAAAATGAAAAGAAAGTTGGAGGGTGGGGGTGCAATTGCCCCTGCTCGAGCCCCCTCCTTCCGTCCGTGCATGACAAGAACAAAAATAGCAAGCTCTGCATCTATTTACTAAGCTCAAGTGTTGTGTTGAGCATCCTGATCTAGCCCAAATCGCACTGAAGGCAAGTTTGTAATGCTCATGTAAGAAAGCAAAGTTTGTGTACTTTCCTCACATCCGAAGTACTTTTTATAAAATTACTATAGTTGCACTGATGTTAATACTTTTAATCATGAAAAAATAACTCTCACCAAATAATAGAGAGATATTTTGTGAGATAAGACGCACCTTTTCCTTTCATTTTGGCCGGAAAACGGTTACACAAGCATGCTTTGGCACTTCGATAGTAAGGCCTTTTTGTAGTCAGAGTTGAAAAGAAATTCATTTGCATTAAATAATTTAATAGTGAAATGCAAAAGGAAAAATCGGGTTTCCATTACTCTCTTGTAGAGAAATCATTTCACAAAAAATTTCATAAATCATAAACACTTGAGGCCATAAGCCATCCGCGACATTTCGAAAATGAGTAATAGGGAGATATTGGTTTATCCAATCCTTAATCACCAGCTGTGTAAAATCTTATGCCAGCTAATGCACTCTATCAAGCGATTTCTTGGAATGAGAAAATCAAGAAAGAGATTTTACACAGGTGATTTAGAATTGGAAGAAACAGTATCTTCCTATTTCTATGAAAAGAGGATTTGGACTCTTCGAAAATGCGCCACATTTTAGTGTATGTATGGCAATTAGCTCCTGTTATTGAGTTTTTCAGCCATCTTTATGTGTGGCCTCTTAACTTTCGGTTACATAGGTTTTTTCTTTTAATAACAAAGAAAATATTATTATCAACATATCTCTATTCTAGTTCAATTACATGACTCACATATGTTAACTTAGGAAGGTTAAGTTATATTTAACTCGTTTTTTTTTTTTTTTTTTTTTTTCTTTCTGTCATATGCGAGGTTTCAAATGGGTATCCATATTTTAATTATGCACATATTGAACCAATTTTAGAACCAAGAAAATTTTGGATTCAGATCTGGATTTAGGCATACAAGATCCATAATGTTTAGATTTAGATGTGGATTCTTGTACGTTTGACCCGAGAATTAGGACCTAGGACTATTTCTTTTGCATATTAATAGTATATCTAATTCTTGAGGGCTAAATAACTTGAGTACGTAATATTGATATTTAAGTATGTATACCTTTAACAGTTAACTTTTTAATAGTCCACTTATTTGTTTAAAAGTTTTATTTTAAAGCCCTTTATCCAATTTTACTAATGCATCCCATTTCTTATTTCAGATTTGCATTAGGAATTGGATCCTTTTTTCTTGAGGATTTTACCGAAAAATGCACCAAATTTGCATGTTGCACGAGAAAATGAAGACTATTACCTGGTGAACGAGATCATTCATCCCGCCCGGTTTTTTTTTTTTTTTTTTTTGCACTAACGACGATAGCATCGCCTAAATACATTTTTGGTGGCGCTAGCGTCTCTATTCACTATATATCCCTTGTCCCCAAGTTGCACTTTTCCTCTTTCGTTTTCTCTCATCTCTTTCGAGGCTACCTTCTCTACTTAGAAAAGTCCACCGCCTACCTTTTTTTACACATTCACCCACCTTTTATTGCTCATTTAGATCCATTTTAGAGGCTGTTTGCCTTCATTGAAGAGGTTTGTTGTCTTCTCCAAACTATTTGTCTCTTTATATTAAAGGAAGGGATTAATTCCTTTTTTTTTTTTTTTTGTATTCCTCCTTCCTCCTTCTTTCCAGTAGATAATTTCCACATGCATATATGCACGTCAGTTGCATCTTATTCCTCATTTATTTATGTAGTTTAAGAACTATACACATATTTCAGTTGTTTATTGTCTCGAACTAACCTTAGGCTTTTGTATATATATTTTTTTGGATACTAAAATATACATTTTCATGATTAGGATGTCGGGCGGTAATTTAACAGTAATATTCCACTTTGATGGGGATTTCGAGTTTGATTTTATTTGCCCGCTTTACAAAGGTGGAAAACAGAAGATGATGTTCATTCAGAGCGATATAACATTCTACTTTTGGGTAAACATAGCTCTTGAAGTATCAAATTGGGAGGAAATTTCTGATAACATAAGCATGGATTATCTTCATCACAATGGTCATGTATTCTCATTGGTGGCAATAGAAGATGATAATGATATAAGGTGCATGCTGTCACTCTCACGAGATGATACAAATGTGATTTATTTATACATATGGGATTTATTTATAAATAAGGTTTTTTGGGGCATTTGGCCAAAAAATGAGAGCGAATGAGGGAACCTAGGGATAAATGGGATTTGATGAAAAGTGACGCTAGCATCGTCTATCAAAATGGTTGAGTGACGCTAGCGTTGCCTGTTCCAAACTTAAAAAAAAAAAAAAAAAAAACACAACGCAAACCATGCATAATGGACCATCTTTATGCACCATTTTGATAGACGATTAAAAAAGTGGATTTAATCGGAAAATGCACCATATATGCATGTTGCACGAGAAAATGAAGACTATTACCTAGGTAATAGTCTTCATTTTCTCGTGCAACATGCATATATGCATTTTCCGATTAAATCCACTTTTTTCTTTTACTGTTGATGTTGGAAATAGATACAACACATAGGATCCATGGAAGACTAAGTTTAGATCTACAAAAATCCATCCATATAGGATCCGAGCCATCCACCTGTTTGTTTGTAGGTTAGAGTAAAATGAAATAAAATAGAATGTTCAATCTATAAAAAAAAAGAAAAAAAAAAAGAGGAAAGTGGAGGGACTTGTTTCAAAAAGAGCAAAATGACAAAGAGGCTCTTCTATTTGCACAAAAATGACAAAAAATATTTTCCAAAAAAAGGCACAAAATGATAATAAAAAATATCTTAAAAAGCACAAAATGATAAAAAAAAAGATCTTTTTACCCCCAACTCCATCCACTTTTTTTTTTTTTTTTTTTTTGTCCACCACCCTACAAACAAATAGACAAGAGCACCTTTCGTTGCTAGTGGGGATCATTGAGGAATTCATACATTTGAGACCTCCTCATTCCCCTAGAATCGAGATTCCACATTGAGGATTTGTATAAGTAAGGATTTCACATTGAGGATTCGAAGAATCGGAATCAAGATCCTCAAAAGTAATTAGAATCATCGGGATTCCTCATTTGTATAGCTGAGAAAAATCGGAGTCGGTGCATAAATCTACAAAATGAGGATTCGAAGATCCTAAAAATTAAGAATTTCCAATGGCCCAGAATCTTTGGGGTTTAAAATTGCTTAACGTGATTTTTCACAATTTAATAGAAAAAGGTTGAGGAATCTCCAAGGATTCAATTGCTAAACGTTGTGTAAAAGGTGATTTTCTCTTATTTGTGAGAGAATTGAGTAATCTTGTTTTCTTTACTAGTCCATTTTTTTCCAAACTCTGGTGTATATACCCACACACCCACGCCCTTTACTCATCCATAAGAACGTGAAAAGGGGGTTTTCTCACTCTCGGTTTCTTTTCTTACTTACAACGTGATCATTGACCTGGTGTTGACTAAAAAAAAAGAAGAAATTGTGGAGACTCTGTTTTCCAATAGTGAATTAAGGCGGCAGCTCTGTAATTCTTCCTCTTATCTTGACAAAATTTCAGGTACAGTAACGTATGGCACCCTACTTCTGCTCTCTGTTTTTTCTCCCATAGACTTTGTTCTAGTTGGCCTGTGCTTATGTTCTAGCGTTTCTATATATTGACTAGGATATTAGTGGATTATCCTCATTCTTAAGATAATATTAGTTTATATTTGCATTATAAATGTACATCTTTTCATCTCATGAAACTTACAGTTTCCACCCAAAAGAACAAGATTTTAACCCATAATATGCAATTTTGCATCCCTAGGCCATTCTGAGAGGCTTGAACCATGGGTTCTGTACTAGAATTCCAAGAGTTCCTATCCAGAGAATTTATAACTTTTCCAAATATTGTACCCCATGTGGAATTGAAAATTCTCTTCTCTTTGTAAGCAACCAGAAATGCTAACAAAGTTGAAGTTTATGAATTCCGATGTTGCTTTTGAATTTTTTCCAGTGGCTAGAATTCATAACGGGTCCAGAACTAAGAAACTGATTCCTACAAGATTTCGGGTCCACCTTTTCCTCAACGGCTCTTGGAATGAGTATGCCATGGACTGGCTCGGAACCGAACCGTTTACATCCCTGGATTGAACGGGCTATGAGCATTTTAAAATTCCCAAGTAAATCGATATTCAGAATTCTAGCAACAAAAGGCAGCAATTGAAATGTTAAGAAAACAGCTTTTAAGTTCGGAAAAGCCAACGATAAAAATTCTAGTCAGAAATACAGAAATACGTCCCAAGAAACAGGCCCTCCCCTATTCCTTGTTCAACCGACATTACATTAATTCCTTAATCAATTTTCCTTAATCTTCAAATGAACTCACCATTAACAGCTGTTAAGTAATATAAAACTGCACCCATACCCACCCCACTTGCGGTACCAGTGAGATTCACCTGCGTTCATTAATACATCATCTCTCATTCCCACCACAAATCTGCCTTATTCAATTAGCATACACAGTCTCCAAACTCAGCATATATAACCACAAAAAATTATATTATACTATCTTGCTAGGCAACCTGCCTTGAAATCATTTCCACACATAACTACTATATTCATAATTCATACTCACAGGAAGACATGCAACGTATGAATTTCAATTCTATCGCATGCGTGATGCTGCATGAATCAGCACCAGCGAATACTTCATCAATAGAAATACAATAAAAATCCCCACCGCCCAAAACCCCATTCATTTGCTTTAGAGGAGTGTGTGTGTAAATAAATCCACACATGTGATCAAACAATGGAATTTGCTGCCTTCTCTGAATATATAAATGATCGCTACCCAACGTGGAGGCCCATGGCTGTTTCGATCGAGTCAGCACATCGTCACCTTCGCAGGGCTGGGCCCCACACAGCTGGTGATGTGTGGGGCCTGATCAAATTGATGGAGAAAAAAAAGGCCCCGGTGGGGGCCACCCCCAGCTAGAAGCCAGAGAGGCCGATCGACGCCGCGAAAAGGCGCCATTGCTAAAGTTAGAAGAGGAGATGGAGAAGCCGCGTCTGCCAAATCATGGCCATGAGGACGACGGAGAGAGACAAGAGACGGCTGCCGGCGGCTTGTGGCTCGGCTCGGCTGGTCAGCTCCTCGCCGCCCACGAAGACCATAGAGCTGTTGACAAGTGGCAATGTATCTGCTGCTTGGGGATGCGAGCTGGTGCTGGATGAAGCCTTCTGACTGCCAGACAGAAACCCAACGTCAAATTCGACAAAATATAGATAAGCCCACTGCGTAAATCCACCGACTTAGGACAGTAGGATTACTGGCACATCGGAATTAGAGCATGTGAACGTTGCTAGCTATAATTTCAGCCGACTTTCAAGATATGATATTATGTTTTAAATTTTTTTCTACTTTCTATAGTCTGTGATCATCATTAATTAATGGTTAAGATCATTGATGGAGATACATTGGACCCCATTCACCGGCCAATTTTGAGCCATGTAAAATATGAACAAGACTGTGGGCATTTTCGAAAATGCCAACATATATAAGAAAGTGACTGAATGCTAATGATCCATTCCCATGTGATCGATGTGAACACATTTGGGATATCGTGGGCGCTATCTTTGCCAAAAAAATAAAAATCCGTGTTATAGTCACTTTCTAATGAGTAATGGGATTGGCAAAAACGCATGCGCAGTTATTTCTGAAAACTTTGCCTACTTACTATAAACCATTGATTTCACGTGGATTCTAATTGGCCGAAAATAAAATTGCAAATCGGTTACAGTCCCACCAGATCCATCAACCCACTCACCACCCACCTGTTACCGAAAGTGGATATCTTGCCGTTCAAAAATCAACATCGTGGATGGATGGAATAGTTTCGTCAGATGGCCGTTGGGAACAAGAGGGTCCCACTATCGTTGTACCAACCAGGTTGCGTTGGGTCGCACATCAACGTTCGGATGACTCAGCTGCTAGTTGTATGCATACCTTTTCATTTACTATGATATGATTATCTATTAAAAGAAAGAAATTTTTTCGGACAAGGTATTAAATTTTAATCTTATTTCAAACAAGAGCACAAGTTTTAAAAAACTTCAAATTAGTCCTTACATTTTTTCACAGAAAGTTTTCAGTTAAGTACATTTGAAATGATACTCTTTTTCACTTCCTCTATATTATTCTCCTTTTTTTTTTTTCTTTACAGGCATTCTTCTCACAATGATCAATTGCATGGAGTGGTTGTCGGACCTTGTCATAGTTTTAAACGAAAGATAATTTTAAAATTTTAAAAATTAAGCGAAAACATCACCCAAAATACTTTTAAATGACCAGATGTCCTTAATTGTAAATTTAAGTGATTAATTTGAAAAGTTTTGGAACTTACGTATTTAAAAAAAAAAAAAATAAGAGAAAAGTTTTAAGGCCTTATTTCAAATTTTTCCTAAAATAAGCAAAACGGTAATATTATTATTATACCTGGTCGATATGGGAGGGCAGAACGTGATAACATAGTCCGCGGAAGCACAAGTGAAGGTGCTGGTCCCGTCGTCGTAGGCGTAGCTATAGGCACGAGGGCACGCATGCTTGAAGTACTGCGAATAGGTGGATGGCTTGCAGGTGTTGGGATTCCCGTAAGCCCCACTGCAACAGTACTGCGGGTCGCCGAAAGCCTCGCACGCGCTCTTACAAGCCACGTTCTCGCTGCCATCCTCTCCCAACACCCGTAGATCACTGGGACAAGCCTCATTGAGGTCCACCAAGCACCCGGTGACGCTGCAGTTCCCCGAACCACCTTGCGGGACCACCAACATCGGCAAATTGTAGCCGTCCACCAAGCTTACATCGTAGAAATCAAGCCCATTCGCACCGTCGAGTTTGAACTCGGCTAGAGTTGCAGGTGGGGCAGCCCCACTCCCCGCGCATTCCAACTTCCCCGAGCCACAGTCGCCCGTGACGCAGGAGAACTTGCCAGATGAGTCTTCATTGCAGATGGTTCGACCCCAGAAGCGACCGGCCCAGCCAGAGGGTGCGGAGAGGGTCTTTGACTCGCCCTTTTGGAGAGAGAAGCCTGTTACAGTGAGAGGTGTTGAGCCAGCGTTTGATAGCACGCCGGGCCAGACTGTGTATGCGCAATTGTTGGTTAACGTGAATGAACCTGACAAGACACCTGCAGCAAAGATGAAACAGAGAGTTAAAGATTAAGAGAACAGAGGAAGGGAAGATATATAAAAACAGAGTGGTGGGTTTTGTTTATGGACCTGAAATGAAGGCACAGGAGAAGGAAATGAAGAGGGGAAGGAGAGAGAGTTGTGCCATTTTAGTTAAAAGAACGTGGGATTCTACTCTCTCCAACCCAACTCGGTCTTACTGAAATGAGGATTTGGGAATTTTGGATGAGAGGGGTGAAGGGTATTTATAGGCAAAAAAAAAAAAGAGAGTAGGCAATAGCTCAACGTTTAAGTTAATAGGAGTGATTTTTCTTCTAATCGCTGTCAAGCCCGCCCACATGGAGACCCGTACTCGAATTAGTCGAGAGTCGGCTCTGATACGCTTTGGCCCATTGGCCTCAGTGGTTTTGCTTCTGATTGGTCTCAACCCATCAAAAGGGCTCATGCAAGATAAGGGTGTAAGCTCTACATATAACCCCATTCACTTTCCTCTCTATAGTCGATGTGGGACTCCGGGACGTCACAATCCTGAGAAAAAAGGATAAAGAGGTAAAAGGTACTTGTATAATTTCTAAACGGCTTTTCGAATGTAAAAGGGTCAAGCTTATGAAATAAGCATCTGGGTTAAGGGAAGAATTGGTTCCCTCTGAGTTCGGAAGGATTAGAGAGTCAAGAGAGGTGTAAAACGGTATTTAGTCAGCTTCCCTCTGAGTTCGGAAGGATTAGCTCAACCAAAAGAGTGTGGACCAATAAAAACAAAGAAAGAAATGTTAAAATGTCTCTGTTTTTGGGTAGGAAGAATGTGTGACGCTTGGTTAAAGTCGAGTAAGAAGAGGGGATGGCAGCCCTGGACCGGTCAGGCGAGGCGGCACCAGAAAGCAGGGACTTGGGATTTTAATAGATGTTAGATACGTGTGGCTTTGACCTCGTGATATTCATTTTACCCTCGTCTTTTGGCGTGCGCACTGCCGTCTATGGAGGCGATAGAGGCACTTGGTGTTCCTTGGGTGCAACCCCTTGGCCCACCAATCTCTTCTCTTCTGCAAATTGTGATAACTTGCACAGAAGTGCTTAATTACAAGCGCTTAAAATTCCGTGGAAACGACTCCTCTCCTAATTTTTCCTGATATCAAAATCCTTTTTCTATATAATGGACTAATGGTGGGGATAGAGACTAAGAGAAATGGAAAATCTGGAGTCCTGTAGATTTTTCTGATCAACGTCCCAATATACAAAATATCAATCTCATAATATTATTCTAATAATTTCATATCTCACCTTCAATTTTAATAATTTTAGAAGGCATCATTTATATGGATTTCAATCCTTAAAGTATAAGTTAATGGTGCATGAAATCTGACCTTGTGACAATTCACCTCTAATTTTCAGGCAAACTCAATCGCAAATGCATTAGATGAGTAGAGCCCCTGTGAGTTGACTCTCTATGATTGATTCAATTGAGACAAAAACAACCATCTCCCTGAATGTCATTGATCCCATGTTTTTCACACCAATATGAATGGAACTTTACATTGGATTGAAAAAAGGCAAAAGAAATTGATGAGTTACAAAACTTACAAACTTGAAGGCCACTACTCAAAAGGTTATAAGGATGATTTAGTGGACCTGAGATTTTGCCACAGTTGCTTTTAAAGATTTGTGTAATATTAGATT
The DNA here is from genome assembly GCA_003546025.1 of Camphora micrantha. Lineage (NCBI taxonomy): Eukaryota > Viridiplantae > Streptophyta > Magnoliopsida > Laurales > Lauraceae > Camphora > Camphora micrantha. Next base: position 30,604,310 of record QPKB01000009.1, on the reverse strand, counting down.
TTTGAAATACGGTCACCTCACGGTTAACCGTAAGATCACTAACGGTGAGCCGTATGGTATTTATGGCTAACCGTAAGCTGATTCCCAGCTAGCCATATGCTATTTATGGCTAACCATAGTACACTCACGGCTAGCCATACTTAGACCACGGCTAACAATAAGCTTGAGTTTTTCTTAAGTGTGGAATTCATGCTTTCAAACCCTTGAACTAGTTTGAGACCCTTTCACCATGCCATGTCCTATTGTTAGTTAATTGTGAACAATCGTAGGTGGTATTTGAGCTGGCATTCACTTACAGATCGCCTGAAACTCATTTACACAAAATGCTAGGTCCAGTGTACGGAGGCTTACAACCTTTGATATCACCTAACTTCGGAACAAAAATGTGTGGATTTATTTGGACATCAAGGACCCTAAGGTTACGTAGGGTGGAATGGCATTGATCCAGGGCAATCGATGCCTTAGGTTGGATCTTGTCTTTTATCCTTGTGTTACATTTTCTTAAGATACATGTCCTATTGTATTATATTGCTCCATGGCTTATACATGCTTCTTTAGTTGTTATACTTATTGTAGTTGTTTATATTTGATATTATGTTGTGATGGACTTAGGTTAAACCTAGTAACTATGGATTAAAATCTTAGCCGATACCGGTACGATGTTTTGGTAGGATACCAGTCTCGGCATCGACCACCAAAAAATTCCCAAAATATCGGCCAATATAAATATCGGCTTAACCAATATCTCGGCCGATATTTTCAAAATATCGGGGAAAATATCAGCTGGGGAACATTACCCTAGTTTTTTTCCTTTTTCTCACTCCCCCATCTTATTCCTTTCCCCTCATCTCCTTAGCAGCCCCTCCTCATTGCCTCCTTCTCTTCCAAGTTCCAACCACTCTTAAGCCTTCAAAAAATCATTTTATTTGGTAATATAAAATCAACTCAACTCATTTATTTTTTCTATTATGTGTTTTTTTATTTTTTATTTTTTATAGAAAGAGCTTAGAAATGAATGAAAAGATCATTCACATGTTATTTTTGGCTTTGGATTGTGTTCTTCTCTTAGATCTGCACACTTTATACTAGATCTACACATATACATACATGATTTTGAATTTTTTTTTTTTTTTTTTTTTGAAAATCTTCTTCTTTTATAAATTTTAACAACTAATATATCTTTTTTTTTAAATCTTCTGCTCTTAGATCTACATGTTATCTTCGTGCTCTTGATTTTCACAACTAATTATTTGATGATTGAGTGACTGATGATTGATATGTTATCTTCTTCTTTTTTTTATATCTCACACTAATAAATAAATCATGAACCAAAATAAGGATTGCCTTTTATGAAATACTGGAGAAGACAGTGACACATGACTCATTACTTAACGCGATCGATATGTTGTTACTAGTGTAAAAAAAATATTTTTTTTCAGCATTTTCTAATATTCTGGTTTTTTTTTTTTTTCTAATATTTCTGCAAATTTTTTTGGATTAAAAAAAAATTCACACCGCGACAACCGCAACCGACGAATAACCGTAACCAATACCGGTACTTTATCGATTTTTTGGCCAGGCCGATACCGTGACCAATACCGCGATTTTGAACCATGCTAGTAACCCTTAATCTAGTATGGACTTGTAGTCCTTTGTTTACTTGTTATGCCTTAATGACCTAGAGTGAAATGGACTTAATAGTATAGTGCTATACCCCTTGATGTATTTGCTTTCGTAGATGAGCTGGTGTATAGCCTACATTATGACCGTGTCCGGTTAGAGTTACCATTGATCTATGTGTAGGCACCACTTAACTTCGATCTATTCTAAAAGGACCTAACTTGTGTGGATTTTGCCTCATTTATGTTTGCTATAGCTAAGCCTTGTTTTGGAGTGATTATACTTGGTATCATAATCTTATATACGTACTAGCAACAATTAATCTATTTATGGATAATCAATGTACCCTTACTTGTTTTATATTATTATCTAGCTCTCGCTACAGACATCTTAATTGTGTTGTGTATTTGGGAGGACGAACTCGTGTGAGTTGCAATTTTGCTAGATCGCACTTGTATAGACATGTCTCACATGACTCATTGATGTCAATCTATTACTTGTACTATCATGTGTAGATATTCGTATTTTGTGCTATTTTTACAATCTACATGTCTTTAGTTCAATTTCATGCGACGTGCTTCTATTATTATATTTGTCTACTTTCTCTAACTTGTAATTACCATTGGCGTTGAGGGGGCATCACTACCACCATTGAGATGGAGCGTGGGGCCTAAGCTTGGACATTGTCCGAGCTAACCGAGTGAACCCTGAATGATGTGGTCTAGTCATTCGCTGGTGTGAGGGTGATATATGTGAGGCTAGGAGAGCCAAGGAGTCAGCCATACCATTAGCCAATCACCTCACTAGAGAGAAGGACACCTAGAAAAGAAGACGGTATAGCCTTGATTTCATTGAAGTAAAAATGAAACCTCCAAGGGCCGGCCCGAGTCCAACAAAGACACCCAAAGCATTAGAAGAATCACTTTTCATGATTTAGCACCTCTCGAAAAGAAGATGAGAAAATGCTCGAAGCTTCCAAAATAGCAAGAATTCCTGCTTCATTAGAAACTTTCACTCCAACATTTTTAGAGAACATGAACAAGAACACGATCCCTAAAGTTTAATCATTTTAGAGGCATCGTTGTTTGAGAATTCCAATCCAATGGTGAGTAAAACTTGCATGACCGTCAATTTGGACTTGTGCTAATTCATGGAGACATTGTTCATTAATGTGCGTGTGAGCGCATGTGAACTCATGTATTGGCTCAATGTGAGCCCCGTGCCCTAAAAATAGTGGCTTAAAATGGGGCATTTTTAAGAAAGGGTATGTGTTTTGTGTGTGTGTGTGTTGGTTTGGTTTTTTTCTTTTTTTTCCTACAATTCCTGATCACATATGTATAAATATAATGGCTCCTACTCCTATGTGGATGTTTTACAAGGTCCATGTGAGACAATCTTTAGGGTCCACATGGTATCCCATCAATCATGGGTGAAGCATGGATCGAGAAATCTAGGGGGGCCTGTCCCATATACGAAACCTCAAGTCCATTCGAGCATCCTAATACTTTGATCCATGGCCCATAAATTTAACAATTTAAGAATACACCATTTTAAATAATTTCAATCAAGCAGTCATTCCCATTCGGATTGGTGCAAAATCAATTGGATCTAATGTCATTTAGGGAACTCACAGTGGATCACAGGATTGGACTAATGGCAATTGGCAAGTGCCTCAGGTGGGCTCCACCGATTGTCTTGCACCATGTGAGGCTTCTGCACACCAGATCACCTTTGTGAACCTATCCATGGGCTTCATGGGTGAGAACCCTGTTAGCCCCACTGTGAGGAACTGCTGAATGGAAGGGGCTACAAAATCTCAGATTTAGAGGATTCCAGATGATCCAACTATTACTCTTCAAAATAACAGTGTGTGTAGAAACCCACTCAAATCAGTGGAATATGGCTAAGTTAATGATAATGATGACCATACCCTGAACATTCCATAAATGAGAATTTTGGTCCAAAGGTGTTCAGATTTCAAGAGTGTAATGATACTCTCAAACAAATACCAAATTGATGGATAAAGCTGTAATAGTTGATGATGACATAAAAAAAAAAAAAAAAAGTTTGTCTGTATACCCAAACGAATGTACAAGTCCAATCCCACAACTGAATTCAATTTAGAAGTTATAATTTCTACATCGACATCATTTAGATTTTAGAAAGAAATAAACGTTGGCTATGTAGAATACTATGCTAACTAAATTATAAATATTAAATCATGATTTTACTTTTAATTGAAAAAAATTGAAATATGTAATTTAAACATAAATATGAAGTACATATTTAAGTCACAAACATGAACTATAGACCCAAGCACAGGTCTAACTTTACTCATGAACACAGAAGCATACTCATATATATATATATATATATATGAGAAATATTCAAGTGCATCTATCACTCACCATTTGTGGTGAGGGATACCCCCTTTTGGAGTGTTTCAAGTACAAAAGGGGTTTTGTACTTGAAGGGGAGATCCCCTTTTGTACTTGAAACACCCCAAAAAAGGGTGTCCCTCACCATATGTGGTGAGGGATAGATGCACTTGAATAATCCCATATATATATATGGGATTATTCAAGTGCATCTATCCCTCACCAAATATGTTGAGGGGCACTTTTCCTTTTTACACATGAAGACAAGGAAGTGTACCTCACTCTATATACTTGGAAACTCACTTTTGTACTTGAAAATCCCCATTTATAGAAGTGTCCCTCACCCTATGGTGAGGGATAGATGCACATGAACATTCCCCAAATAATGATGGGTCATATTCTTTCACTCATAGCCATTTTATGAGGGTCGAGCCCTCATTCGTACCCACATTTTCACCCTAGCTTATTTGTCTCGCAAAAGGAGTAGTAAGGGAGGAATAAAAAAAGGTAATGATGTGAAACGACTAGCCTAATTCTTACTTCATTGTTGGTTAAAGTAAGTCAATTGGGAAGTTAACAAATGGTTTGACACTTTTACTTCGTTGGTTGAATATAAATAGTAGAAAGGAAAAGTAAAGTTTGGGTGTGACATAGGTGGACCTTTTACGCATCTCCTCTTCTCGTGTTTTTTTTTTTTTTTTTTTTTTTTACACTATAACAAAGTGTGTTGACTTAGAGATAATGGACGTTATGAAATTATACTTTTTTTCTTTAGCCTGATTTATTTTTACTTAATTTATGATTTGACCCACCGTAAAAAAATACCTTTTACTTTAATTCCCGATCTATTTTTACTTTATTCTTTATCTAACCTCACATTGTCTATACTCCTCCTTACATGTAAATAAGCGGGCCATAAAAAGCTATTGGAGAGAGTTAGTGATGTGGCAATATGTGATTGTTAAATTGTTCTTAATCAACCATCAATTGAATAATTAGCACACCAGGGGAATGTTTTGACTCCATATGACTCCGTAAAAGCAGGCACATCGACCCTTATCATGGATGGCCAACAGCAATGGACCAAGTAGCAGAACCTACATGACCTTCACCTAACCGCCACATGTGCATTTGGAACCAATACCAATGGACCATCGTAGGGACCACCTAAGATACACTGGTTCCAGTGACCAGTAATGAGTATGGTGGGCGAAATTGGCTGCTAGAACACTGAATTTGTCTTAAAGGAATCCAAGGGTAACAGTAAGTTTGACCAGAAATAAGAATTAATATATATGAGATGTTGAAGGAATCAGTATCAAGTGGATAAGGTGGTTCACATTCCATTGAAAATGCGGTCCATTATTTCTTGCCGATAAGAAGAAATCTGGTTGTTTGAAGTTGGAGTGAAATAAGAAAGAGCAAGTCCAAGTTTGGTTGGCTGTGGTTTTATAGAATACTTAAAATATTTGGACAAGTTGTCACTTGCAGGTTTTCTTGCCAGAAAAGTTCAATGAAGGTTTCGAGGATGATCATGGGAGTAAGTGTGATTGGCCGAGACATGTTTCTTCCTGAACTGGCTAAATTGACGAATGTTGGAAAATTTCTTGGGGACTGTTCATTGTACTATTCCGAATGTAATGTTAATGTAGAAGAGTTTTAAGTTCCAATATGAAAATATAAGGATACTTTTGTAGGTCAATTGAAAACTGGTTCCATTCATAAACTAGATAGGTCTCAAAATAAAGTTAAATATTCTTCATAGAATAATTATCACTTTCTAGACCTTTATGCATCTCAAATTTCAAATGTTGATGGCACTTTGTTAGGTGTAAGTCTAGAGGTGGCAAAATCTTATCCGATCGGTGTCCTACCCAGCTTTTGACCAAAGGGATACGGTTTGGTCACGAGTCAAAAAAGACTGACCCATTTTTTAACGGGAAGGGTGAGGATCAACCCACAAATCCTTTCAGGCTCGCATTTACTTCAAACTGACCCAATTTTTAATGGATAGGGTTAGGGTCAACCCACAAATCCCTTGGAACTCGCATGTACTTCAAACCCCATACAATCTTTATCTTGTCGGTGAAACTACCCACTACAGTGTTCATCTTTAGAAAACCACTAACATCTATAGAGAAATAGAAGCTAAACAATATGCAAGCAGTGCACATTTGATGGGCCTCTCTTCCGGATGATCAAGCAGTCCAAGGCATCCAAATCAAGTACAAAATCCCCAAGGAGCATGTGAAGAGCCCTCCCTCATAATTTCAAAGAAAATGGAGTTAAAAAGAATGGAGAAAAACTTTCCAATAAAAACTTGACACGTGGCACCCACACTGACCACTTCTCCACGTCCTTCCCGAGGTTCTCAGTCACTCCATGGCTGTCATGGGCAATCATGAGACGATCTCCATCTCATGATCACAAGAAAGCTCCCATGCCCCAGGAAGCAGTGGGGTTGGATCCTGCAACCCTAGTTTCTAGAATTGTCTATTAGTGGAGAAGATGGAGGGAACTAATGCAGAATGTGGACAAAACCCTCCCACACCTCTATAAGCCATAAATAACCTTCCCAAGCTCATTTTCGGGGCATCAAATATTATCAAGGAGGTTGAAATTTCCTAAAAATCTGAAGAGAGAGAAAAAGGAAGAAAAATTAGGAGAAATAGAAAGCTATTGGTGCTCCAAGGAGAAGAAGCTCTATAACTGTAACGCCCCAAGATTCAGGCGCCTTGAATCTCGGGATACTATAAGAAAGTACTTTAGAGATGCGGAAAATCCCATAATATAATCAAAATGTGAATCTCATATAAGCAAGTAAATGGACAAAACCTTAAAATTTTACTAACTATTCAATCTTAGGCCAATACGGCCAGCTACATGAAAATGAAAGAATAGAAATCTAAGTGATAGACACCTCTCAATGCACCAACTGTATCATTCTCTTAACCCTGCGGCGATGGATCGGCAGCCAAGCAAACTATCAATCAAAGAAAGCGGAAGAGAAGATACTTGAAAACACCAAAGATTGGGTCAAGTTCGATGAGTTAGGCAAATAGGCATGTTTAGATGGCAATATATTATATTAATAGGTAGGGAAGAAGACCATACTTAACCCCAACTGTACCTGCGTGATTAGTACCTCGATAATAATATAGAATATCCGAATGCAACAGAAGCAGTGTAGAGTGTAGTGTATGAATGATAATCGAGATAGTATTATAACATATGTTTGATATAGCATGCCAAGTAGATATGAGAAGCCATCAAGATCAAGATATCATATAAACCGTACAAGCATGTTAGAGTCATCAGTAGCAGAAGTAACCAGAGGAAGTAACCCTACTATATCAGTAACCATCATATCCATATCCAACCATGACAATATCGACAGTTAAAGACAATAAACAATGACATCCACAATAAATAATAACCATACATCCAATATACATCCACTAGAGCATATAAAGGTATGTCCACAATTGAAGTACAAGGGACGTGGGAGGTCAAAGCCAACCCTTCGTCGTCGTCTCAAAAATTGTCGATGGACATCAACCATAGGGGTCATAGCCACTCATTGCTGCTGTCTCATCAAATTGGAGCATACAAAAGTCCATCAATGTCCATAGCCACAACCAAGTCTCAATCATTGTTCTTACATGCTAGATCTACCTCAACATTCATTAATAGCCACGGCCATGTTCCAGTCATTGGTCTTACGTGCTAGATCAATATCACCGTCCATCTACACACTCAGTCAGAGCGTCGGCGGTCTCAGTACCCTTCCACACGGTACCTACTGTGTCATTCACTCAGTCTCTCAATATCAATGTCTATGCCGGCATCATATCCCTCAATAGACCACTCGTACATTTACAAATCCTACAGACCACTAGATTGGGGTACTCCGAACTGGATAGCCTTATTGTCCTTATTATGAGACGATGTCAGTTAAGGGTATGAGGCACAGAGCTCAGGTATAAGTTATCCATCCTTACGATTCCCAACAGCTAATAAAGGATACCTTGTAAACTCTGCTTCTCGATACACTTAATAAACATTATCTCTTTATACAGTCCATCCATCAATATCTACCGTTAAGTCCCCAATATTACAGGTTAGGACTTCAAGTGCAATGTCCTGACATCTCATCCAATACAGACCGTAATCATGGATCAGAGTCTAAGTGCAATGCCCTGATTTATAATACCTCTCATGGTCTACATCCAAGGTTCAAACCTTCTAGCCAGCCTTAGTGTCCGTTTCATAAACATAAGTACCGCATATCACAAATATATCGGTGATCGTTGCCCCTCTCTTCAGGTCCAGGGTCCCACTTCGCATAAGACAATGATCACGGAGTCCTAGATGCTTATTAAATATCATAGGTGCTCCTGTAGGTATTTAGCATCATAGGACATCCATAACCATTGAATCGGGTTCTGTTTACAACCCAATACCTTACTTAAGCGGCTACACGGGTCAAGGTTAAGCCCGACCCTTGACTCATGTCTAGCGTATCTCAAACGGTCCAAATGGAAGGTCATCAGGGCCCACGCATGATCAAATGAAAAGAGAACACTAAATCTGAAAAATCATTATTTACAGTGTATCGGGTCGACATCATGAGTCCATGGGTTGACCTGGTACTCTGTGGAAAGGAACAGATAACTAAGAGACAAAACATTGTCTGCAGTGTCCTAGGTTGACCTGGAGGGTCCCCTGGTTGACCAGGTGAACTGCGAGCATTATATCAAACAGTTGGCAAATGGGGGAAATTCACAGTGTGGCCGGTCGACCGAGTACACTGGATTCTGTACCCTAAGTGTATTTTCTGCTCTCAGTTGTGGGTCAATCCACTGTGTGCCCAGTCGACATCTTGGGTGACCAGGTCGACTGGATATACACGAAACCCTGATTTTCAAGATTCTTCCATCTTCCATTTTCCAACAAAACTTCACCAAAGACATCCCAAATCTGCACTAATCACTTCCAAACAACAACCACACCTTCTACATCATGATTTCATCACAAATGGGTCATTGATCTTCCAAATGGGGGATTCTCTTCCATCAATGGCCAAAAACACATAAAAGGGCTTAGAAAGAGAATGATCTATACATCATAGCAACCATATAACCATCCAAACACAAAAATCAATCTAAATATACATTCAAGATAGTAATTAGCAATCTAAGCATGTTAATCAATTTAATTAAAGAATCTAAGCATGTCTACTTGTTTAATTAGGAAGAAAACCCATCGATTAGCTTGGGCTTCTCTGCAAATGTTCTAAGATCACTCCCACAGCTGGATCTACAATCTCTACACCCATTCCCAAAGAGAGAAATGCATAAGGAAGATAAATCTTAGAGAAAAAACTATTTTACAAGAAATTGAAAAGGGAAGATTACATTTACTTGGAGAGGGGAGAGAGATTTAGAAGATAAGGTTGGCTCTTAAGCTTATAGATGGCTAGATGAGGTTCTAGCTTCTTGCAATTGGAGGGCTAAGATCTAGAAAAAGAGAAACCATAATCTCTAACTTAGAGAGAGAGAGAGAGATGGGAGGAAATTGTAGTGAAATGAGATGAAGAGAGTGTATGAAATGTTTAGGAAGCTTGTAGTAGGTTTCTTTTATAGCAATAGGTGGAGTGGAAAATGTCCAAGGTGTCTTCCCTTGCTAGCGTAAGTTTAGTGGAAAATGTCCAAGGTGCCTTCCCTTGCTAGCGTAAGTTTAGGATAAGGATAAGGGTATTTGGGGAAGGTTAAAATGGAATGATCAAATGGTCCTTGGTTGCTAAAAGAAATAAAGGATAAGGACTAAGGTAGTATAGGTATCTATATATAATGACTAGAGTATCCTCAAATGAGTGGTTGTGAATAAAGGAGCCTAACTGCAATAAAGATATGCTATTTATTATGAAAAAAGTGCTCATGTTTACTTAGTAGAGAATAAAGGAGGCTAAGGTCATTTAAAGTATTGGGATTTTCGAAAAATAGGGAAAATGTGGGGTAGGAAGGACTAGAGTGCCCTCATATGATTAATGAGTTAATGGGTCAGGCCATGGGTAGTTGGGTCATTCTAAGGTTAATTGCACAACTCTCTAAGGGAAACTCATCTATAATTAAGACTACAACTAAGGCCCCTAATTGTCTATTAATTCTAGGGAATCCACTATTAATCTCACAATGGTCTTAACCCTATAAATCTTGATTAATGAAAAATTACTAACTACTCATACTAATCACCTTTTAAATAGGATAACATATAGTTGGCTTAGTCAAATTAGGTCCCACTAGGTATTTCTAGGAACTATTCCTTACAATAACTGCTGCAATTCACCTCTCACACGACCTCATGGTGCTTAGAACTACCAAAGTATTCCTCGAGAGGGAATTTTACCTATCTCATGCAAGTTTAAATCCTTTCATTTCCTTTATTTTCTATTTCCTTATCCAATTAGGGACCACACAACCCTAGATCAAGATTTTACCATGCAAACTATATCTTTACCATTGCTAAAATTATAAAATGGCCTAAATGGAATGACGAAGGTGGTTGTGGATGAACCAAAACTCTGATTACCGAGAGGGACGTACATAGCTAAATCGAAATGGACACCAAAATTAGAAAAATATAGGAATTGAATTCTTATGTAGCTAATGGTCTTGGAGACGAAAATGCAACAATTTAGCCCTTTTTTTGCATCTTTTGTGGTTTTTTTGTTATGTATTGTAAATTTAGAGGAAGTGTGATTTAAGCTATTGGGGCTGGTTCATGAGTTCTATAAATGACCTATCACATATGCGTCTGAACAGTTAAAACCCACAATCTCATACTATAAAACCAAATTTGTATATGAATATTGAGATGAATTAAAACTATAAACTTATGCCCCATTGTATGTTTGAGTCTAACTCTTTAAACTGTAAATGTTTTCCTTTTCCACGATGACATTTCCATGTCATTCACGAATGTCCGAGCACACCCGATCATACGACACAATTTCCGTAATCAGCTTAGCAACAGCCAAAATGATATTTATTACCCAACCTTTGCACAATGAAAGAATAATAGAACATGTGCAATTTTTGTAATCTGATCCATAGATCCATCAAACAGACCATCTGGGGTCGTAGAAAGGTGTGGGCAAACAGACCAAACAAGCCGGGTCCTAGGTCATGATAGGTCAAGATCTACATAGATCTGGAACCAAATATGTTTATCAATTGAAACCTAAATTAGATTATGAATCTAGACTCATTTATGAATCAAAATTGAAAATAGGTTCCAAACACAATCTCTTATGGGTTAGAGCCTCCAGATAATTAGAGAATTGGATACCAATTTATATGCCTACCTTAGAGGATCTGGATTCTAATTTTTTTCTATCCAATGGTATTTATCACTTCTATCCGGTGATACTTAGGCATGTCTCCATTTGCTAGAGGTGCCATTCAATGGAGAATTTTACTAATCCTTTAATCTTCACGGTGAACTTGGATGGCTCGGATTATTTCTTTTATATTGTTGGAATTTCTAAAAATCTCTTAGTTACCTTTTTTTTTTTTTTCAGTTATAGTACATTAGCTTTGCCAATTTAACTTTTTTGACATGCTCATCATTTTGAAATAATGAAAACAAGTAGTGGTATTTGAGAAAGGTCCAATCAGATGGATTTATCACATAGGTCACTTGTCCTTGATGACTTAATTTGAAGCCCAATCACATCATAGAATAGGTTTCACCTTACCTGTAGACTAAGACAAGGGGATTGAGAGGTCGTCTCTATGGGTAGGTGTGATTATGTAATTGGGTTGGGATTGGTATAATACTCTTGTACCTTTTCTTTTATCTTTTGTCTTTTTTCCTTTTTCAGCTTTGTACTTGTTTTCTCTTTTAATAAAGTTGTGTTACCGTTTCACCAAAAAAAAAAAAAAAAACTAAGACAAGGGGAAAACAAAATTGGGTCTCACAATCAAACCATAGCTCTAACAGGAAATGTGCCATTTCACCTTGTCCCTTGTCGATTCCGATGTCTAACATCATTACACAAGGCCCATTTATTTGTATTGAATTAAATTTTTATGAAATCTCTACAAAAGTGACTAAATTGAGAAAATAGATTTAAAAATTTGCATATGTCCTTCAAGGAATCTGTCATTCCATGGAAAATGAATGTCCACTAATCACTCTAGTAAATTAAATTCTAATAAAGCCAGAGCTCACATTACATTTCCACCTTATACTCTCCAGCTTTTTCATATTTTATATTCCTTGGTTCAAAATAATGAAATGTTAAAATCAAATTATATCTTGCAAATAAACAGCCCATAATTAAAAAAAAAAAAATGTAATTTTCCTTAAAATCCACGCAGTCAGGGTTAGAAAGCAGAACTGTTGACATTGAGATTTTAAAGAAGACACATTATATTTCTTACATATATATATATATATATATATATATATATATATAGATATAAAGCTCTTAAAGCCTTCGATGAGAAGAATTTTGAGGCTTTGATGGAGGGAGAATCTTGAACTTTGGAAAGTCTCCAACTGTTCAAAAACTATACAAATTTCAGGAAGGGACTGAAAAACAGGTCTTGAAATATTTTCCAAATTCTTATCATCCGAGATAACATTTTGATGGCGGGAGAATTTGTAACTTTTGAAAGTCCACAAACCGAAAGAACGATTCTCTTTAATCATTTTCCAAATTCTCATCATCAGAGATAAAATTTATTTGACACTCGCTCCACTGACAGGACATCTGAGAAAACTCGGATTCCTGCCGAAAGTTCCTGATGTCAAACAAGACATAAAGATGTTAGTACTAATGAATTCCGCTGCATCCAAGCATAGTATGGACAACTTTAGGACAAGAAAATATTGCAAATACTCATTGACAAATGAATTATTAAGCCGTCCATTGGAATTTTATCAATTCAAGTTACGAATGTTATGAAATGATGAAGATATGAAGATGATGGTGGTGGTGAAATATTTCGCTGGTTTGCAGGAAACCAGTTACAAGACAGAAATTTACTTGTAATTACCTGCTCTTCCATAGGTAGATAGCTTTTCACCCATGAGCTGATTGTACATATTATGCCTGTAAGGTCAAGCTCATGGGCTCCACTTGGATGCATTCTTGTCGTTGGGGTACGATAGATCGATGTGAGGCGGAAGCAGGAGTTCTCAACTTATTGAGAATGGATCCTTGTAGTGTCACTTTTGAGTGAAGTGAGGGTGAACACCATTGTAGGATGTACCAAATAAAAATTCAAACCGTTCAAAATGAATGATAATCCACAAAATGAAAACTTGTGGCTCGGATACGACTCTTTACATAGGAGGCATGAGTTTTACTCTTTTGTAAAGCAAAAAAGAAATATGTATAAAACTATTTAAATCATATTATTTAATCATATGCTCAATATAACGAAGAGACTACTCCTAATTACGTCCCATTGAAGGGGAGGGTTTTCATTCGGAATAATTTGAATTTTCAATAAATGAGCTTCGCTATGTAGTTTATCTCCCCTCACTCATAATAAGTACACTATTCTTTGAATAGGATATAAATTGGGTTTAGTGGACTGAATATATATCCGAATAAAATCCTAGGGGCGGAACCAGAAAATTTGGCCGGGGGCGGGGGGGCGCCGCGGCGGGGGCGCACTATGTAAGAATTTTCTTTTGGAGGGGCCACTATTGAAAAAATACTTAAATTTTCTGTAACATTTTCAATTTTTTTGGAGGGCTATTGTAAATAAGTGAAAATTTTCAATACCCCAGGGTGTTTTTGAATTTCTTGTGGGGCCATGGCCACGGTCACCCCCAGCCCCTATGTGGTTCCGCCCCTGATCATGACATTAAATTTGTGTTGAAAATGACTTTTAAGTTGGAATCCTCTTTTATGGATGAATTCTCTTTTTTGATAACGGAGGGTGTCCCAACCAATTTTGAACCCTCAACCTACGGGTGTAACCCGTGGTCCTAGGCCAACTGTACTACCCTCTTTTATGGATGATTCATAACAACTGTTTACTTTCATACCTATTGCTATTATTTTTTACATTACTTTTTTTTCTTTTGTTTTTTTTTTGCTATTATTTTTTACGTTAATTTTTTTTTCTTTTTCTTTAGGGTGTGGGGTTTGGGTCAGGTTCGGCTTTAAGCTGACCCGAACCTGGCCTGAGTGGCATATACTGCTCTCCCAGACCTGACTCCAGCCGTGAAGTAATATGGTTTTTTGAGGTCCATTGGTTTGGTAGATACAAAGGTCATTAAAGTAAATCAGGTCCATCAGCTGCTGTAGCTGCCGTAATTTCAATCCATCAAAATTTTTTTTAGAGAGAATTTAAATCCATCAAATTTACAATAACTAAAGCTTCTCTTTTAAATGCCCATTAGTAGCTAGAAGCTCTCTTCAAAATAGGACACAAGTTTGGATCATCCACTAGCTACGAAACACAAGAGGGCTTTAAGAATCAAGCAACTATATATATATATATATATATAAATATTCGTAGAGCGCGTATCAAATGATCTTAGCAGTGCTAGACCTATATACAAGCTTTTGGTAGCGGACACCCCGTTAGACTTGGGCTGACTTCCAAAACACACATGAAAATTTTTTATGCTTCTAAAATCCACATGAAAATCATGGGTCTGCCCCAAAAGCCCAACAACTTATTTGGGTCTGCCTCCCTCGAACAGAAATCCTGGTCCACCATTGGTTGTCAGCTTTATGATTTAAATCAATGAAATGGACGGTAAAGAAGAAACTTTGCCTACCATCAATTTCATGACTTTAAATTTAGCAGCTAACGATATTCAACATAGTGGATTTTCTGCTTGCTTTTTTGTCTATTTCTCAATCTTTGATGATATTTGTCATGAAATAGATTTGGCTAAAACTTCCAATTTCTTGTCACACGAGAGATAATTCTACTCCACTAACTCCTCAACCCGACAAGAGACTTTCATAAGAAAATTCCATGAAAATTGCCTTGAAGGATCCCACTCGTTTGAAGAGGGCCAGGAGGTGCAATTCCACTGTTTTGCCCCACCATGAAACTGGAGTATATCAATTATCAGCAGGGCAGGTTCCGTCTTCCTAAACAGAATGCTAAGATGAATGTCTCCCATAACATGACCTATTCCAAGCAGAAATGACATGGAAGCAGGAATTCACATTGTCTTCTTGCAATCAGGGCACAATGGCACATATATGTTGCCTAGTATTATTGAAATAATAGATCCCACCATAGGGCCCATGTATCAAACAGATAATCCAATCATTCAAAGTCAAATGCAATAACACTTCTATTTGGAATTCCAGTCAGGGCACAACGGCACATATATCATATATGTTGCCTAGTATTATTGGAATAGTAGATCCCACCATAGGGCCCATGTATCAAACAGATAATCCAATCATTCAAAGTCAAATGCAATAATACTTCTATTTGAAATTCCAGTCAGGGCACAATGGCACATATATCATATATGTTGCCTAGTATTATTGGAATAGTAGATCCCACCATAGGGCCTATGTATCAAACAGATAATCCAATCATTCAAAGTCAAATGCAATCATACTTCTATTTGGAATTCCAGTCAGGGCACAATGGCACATATATCATATATGTTGCCTAGTATTATTGGAATAGTAGATCCCACCATAGGGCCCATGTATCAAACAGATAATCCAATCATTCAAAGTCAAATGCAATCATACTTCTATTTTGGGCTCCGCCTACACAAAATAGTCGGGAATTGTATATTAGTTGTGTAGGGGCATTTTCGTAATGTCAAGATAAGCCCTGATCTCGATAAAAGTATCAATTAGGCTTGTCTTGATCTCGGTCTCCTAGAGCTCGGTAGCAGTACCTCCCCATGCCAGACTTGAGCTAGCTTCAGTAAAAGAGCTGGTCTCGTCTCGGCCCTACACAGCTCGGTAATGGTACCAACCCTGTGCTGTTCGGCAATAGTGCCAAGATGCGTTAATAAGGCTGTACTTGACTTCGGGATCTCCATCAGCTCGGTCGACCAAGACGGGTACTAGGTGTCAATCAACATTAATTAAATTACGGCTACTAACAGATAAGATGAGCGTCAGATATAAATAAAGGGTAAACCTTATCCGACGATCACATCAGTAATCATGCAGAAGGTCTAGGTATGGTCCGATGGGACAGTACCTCCACCTACCTCCACTAGGGAGAAATGATATGGTCCGATGTGACAATACCTCCACCTACGCCCACTAATGGATGATCGAAGGTGATCAGTGCCTATATATATGCATGAGGTAAAACCAGCAAAGGTATGAAAACACCATTCACTCATTACTCTTTTCTCTTCTCCATTCATTCATCCTTTGTTGAGTTGTTGAACTAACTTATGCGTCAGAGTACCTTCGGCTGACTGCACCCAGGGCCTCTAACCTTCTTCTTTCCTTTTTAGGCCTCATGAGCTATTATCTTCCCCAAAACCTTTACAGCAAATCCCACCCGTAATTTTTAGGCACTTACACTAATAAATTAATTCAAAATCGGACCAAGTATTGTTTCTATCTTTGATTTGATCTAGATCGGTCATCGAGTACGGGAGTAATGGGACACACTGTAAATAATGGGGGCATTCTCTGAATCTCTCCAGAGATTCTCATAATGTCCATTTGAAAGCTAGTGGATGGATGATTTAGTCCCCGAGTCCGAATGGTTATGCTCTCCAGCTCTTGTACTAAGTATTCACTTGTTGCACTCATTTGCATATATAAATCACTCACACGTATATAAATACTATAATGTTTGTTTGCGTGAGGAGAGAAAATGATGTGTGAATAAGGCCATTTTTACAACTAAATAGTGAATCTCTTTCACATCTCCTAGTGCTAGTACATTCTTCACATGGCAATTGCTCATGGGATCAAACCCCATAATCCACTTTTATTTTTCTCATTCTTGTGGGGACCATATTTGTAGTCCAAACCGTTCATCAGCTTGTTTATTGAACGAATAAATTCCGAGACCTGATTATCTTATATCTTCTTTGGTTTTGAGTGATTTGCACATCTAAAAAATTCTGAATGATTAAACTAAAATTTAGAATTATTATCTAAATCAATAAACAATATTAGAAAAACCCTTCAATATTCTAAGCCCTAACTTTAGAATATTGAAGGGTTTAGATCATGAATTTAATTCTGAATGATAACACTAATATTTAGAATTCTAAAAAATTCTAAATGATTAAACTAATATTAAAAAAAATTCAAAGTCAACTCCTTTAAACAGTTTCTACACTTTTATATGCTTTCAATTCATGATCTTAACCCTTCAATATTCTAATATTAATGATAAACATTAAGACGCTTCTTTTCATATTAGAAATATTAATGGATTTTGATAAATTTGTGAAAAAGTCCAAAATATCCAAGCACATCTAAAACCATTGGATTTGCTCATTTACTCATATGTAAAAATGATCATTTTGGTAAAAATGGTAATGTGCTATACATGTGTATCATTTGCACATATAACAACTACATATGTAAAACCCATTTTCTTATTTCATGTGTAAAAGGCGAACTCCCTCTAAATTGGAAATTTGGCTTGTTTGTGGATCCCAATTGCAGGGTGTCTTTAGCTTAGCCATTTATATATTAACCATCCAAAGCAATTAAAAAAAAAAAAGGCCAGGACATGATATGACAAAGGAAGACATTTCAGTTCTAACTATGCACCTATTGATCCTAGATCGAAATGTTTAAAAAACATCTAATGGATCTGATTTTTTGTGATTGATATGAGAGAGCTACAGAGGTTAGTTCATTTCTATGAGCCCGTAAGACATGGAGTCAGGATCATAGATTTGTGGCAGACTATTTTTTTATTTTATCCCCATAGGCATTTTGATCATCACTTTTCCATTAATGACTACAATTGCAGGATGTGCTCATTGAACACTTTTTTCACATCCAACATTACAAATATCAAAATTGTGATAGCTTTTATCTTTTAAAACTCTTAATATGGCTTGAATCCATAACCTCATAGTGAACACCTTTCACCGAGCCATGTGCTTCTCATTATCGAGATAACATAAGTGGGGAAAAGTTCAAATTTGGTGTTTTTATCAGGATATTATCGGGTCTTAAGATTAAAAATATTAAATTGAAAACACAAATATTTCACTTCGTATTGGTTTCAATTTTCAGCCCATATTATCACTTATATTTATAAAACCTAGTATAAACGATTGCACACACCTCCACAGAGAGGGGGGATATAATTGAACCTTTACTAAGAACTAACATTTTTTTGTCATCTTAAGGACTTCCTATCTGCACTCTGGATTGGGTTATATTTGATCAGTTCCTCAAATGTTGTCCCTCCAACTATAGATGCACAAATGCTACAACATATTGGAATCTAGAATTTAGAGAATTCTATAGTGGTCGGTTGTCTTCAATGCAGGGATTTTAAAATAGGAATCATATATGTATTATATGTGACTTTTGCCTATGTAAAATTTACATATGTGAAGTATAATACCATTTTGTTTTCAATCACCATTTTCACATTAGTCAAAGATATGGGGTGGAAAAAGAAAGAAAGAGTAAGAAAGGATCTTTATTAGATTTTCTACAATTTGGTAGGCTAAAAGTACATTGAATGGTTTGGATCATAATTTGGAGGCCGGTAAAAACTCACAAAGTTTGAATGTGAGATTAATTTTTTTTTCTATTTTTTGCATATTTCTCAATATCCATCAGGATATAAGATATGAAATTTCATTGATTGTGCTTTATCATATTCCATGAGAGCGTTGAATGATTTGAGTAATGAATTGGGGGCCCACAAAGGTGCTAATAACCAAATAATGAAATTTAGTTGATTTCTTGCTTTCGTATGTTTCTTAGCTAGAATTCGTGAGGATTTAAGATATGAACTTCATGTCTTGAGGTCTACCATATATGAGAATATTAAATAGTTTATATCATGAATTAATTTGGGGTACAAAGAAGTGCAGAAAATTAGATCTATAGGATTATGTTTTCATATATTTTTAAAGCTTTTTGAATATTTAAAATATGAAATCAAATATGTTAAGATTTGTTAGTTCATTAAAAAAAAATGTGTACGATTTGGATTGCAAATTTAGGGTCCGCATGACTAGAAAAACTTTGATAAGATTTCATCCTGTGATCCATTGCACCTTGCATGCAGAAATAGTGGCATGTGTGCTGGCGCCTTTTGAGGTGAGAGGTCTAAAAACCTATTACAAATGTTCATTTATGAGATTTTGGGCTGAAAATGAACCCATGCACACATCATTTTCACAACTTATTTATGGATATGATATATAAATGAAAGTAAATTATATGCATTGTAAATGATTATAGACAAATATCCCCCAGGTCAATTCAAAGGGTAGTATTTTTGAAATATAAAAAATTAAATTCCAATGCTAGAAAACCTACAGCATATAGAATTTCCTATTTAGTTTCCTTTGAGGCATAGGATATGAAATTGATTTTTAAATATGTATCATTTTCATATGCAAATGTTACACATGTGAATATATTACCATATTTGTCAAAATCATCATAACATGAGTAATAAGTGTATCCAATGGTTCTGCATGTGTTCATGTTTTTCCACATGAATTTCAAAATCTATGAGTATTTAGGATAAGAAACTAAATGTATTATGCTTATCATTAATATGAGGATATCGAGCAATTCATATTATGACTCAGAGACACGAAAGAGAAGAAAATCAGATTTGTGGGTTTTTTTTTTTTACCACAAATTTTTCAATATCTATGAAGATAGATATTAGGGAAAAAACTATGGGAAAATGCCCCATAGTAAGCTATGAGTAGGTGGACGACCCGGTAGTATTTTAGAGACGGAAGGGGCCCAGAGGGATTTGGTGTTATTGGTGGTCTTTTTTGACCTTTTTTCTTTGATAGTTAGCATGGCTTGAACCTGCAATCTATGGGCACCTTCTAGCTTTTCTTTTGGCCATTCAATATGTGGTTCTGCTTTAGTTATAGTTGGAACATCCAAGCAATGACATTTTAACTGTAGTAGATTTGTTTGAATTTAGAAGCTTGAATGACAAAAGGAAAGAGTGAGTTCTATTTTGAAGTTCTTGTATTTTTTTAATGTTACATATATTTGGAAATATCTGTCCCTCTTTGTGCCTCTTTGTGCTAAGGCACCTATGATTCCCAATGTAATAATAGTTATGTTTATTACTTTGCAGACGAACGAAGAACAGCCGGCCGCTAAGGCTCCGAAAGTTCTCCTGTATAACCAACAAAACCATATATCAGAAGGAATTCGCCAGGGAGAGGTATGTTGTAACTGTATATGGACTGTCATCCTTGACTTTATCAATTAGTAATGTGTTTCCTTTTGGTGTATGATTCTTAACTAGACTTGTAATACTTCTAGCAAGAATTCGGTTGCCTCATGTACATCCCAACAAACCCACACGCAGCAATATGGGCGCTTACAAACACCCAAAAGGAATACGTGAGGCAGGCGGGTCTCCATCATTTGGCAGAGATAAGTCGTATAGTCATAGACAACGCGTTAATCACGGCATTGGTTGAGAGGTAGCATCCCGAAAAAAATACATTCCATTTTCAATCCGTAGAAGGCTTGAAAAAAGAGGCTTGAAAAAAATACAGTTTCCATTGTTTAAGACTTGGCAAAAGAGGCTTGAAGAACACCCAGCTCTCGCAACAGTGAAAGAAGTTAGAAATCAGTTGAACAATCTGAAGGCTCATGGGGTAAAGAAGAAAACTTTTTTCTATCTTGTTGTAATTTTTTAACATACTACATTGTCTGTACGAACTTGCTAATGATTTCTAGCTTATGTTGTATGCATTACAATTGGCGACCCTATCATGGTTAGGGAAAATATTTGTTGAGAAGGTGCAGAAAGTTGATTGTGATCTCTTTTCGTCGCCCACCGTCCTTGTGTTTTATTGGATCGTGGAATGACACAATACGTGGCGTGTTATGAAGCAATTTGGATTCAAACAGCTGGTGCCACCCCCATTCAATATGCCATTAATCAGACGAGAACGAACATGGTATGTTGTCATTGATTACAGCACGTAGGTGGATGAGGCGGTTGATGCATTATGGGCTGCTAGAGCCCAACTTGTTCTACATGGGGAGAAGTGTAAGTTGAAAGCTCATTTTGAGGAGTATTTGACATGGAATGGTGAAGACTCGATAATGTTTATTGAGAGGTCAGTTGAGATGGAGCATACGGAGGATAACCAGGCAGAGGAGACCGCCAAACCGATGGAACCCACCATCCCAATTAAGCATGTATGGATCAAATCACTCCATTAAGTTGCTGCACGAAACAATGTTTCACGTAATTTTTTCTCATATTAAATTATTTGCTTTGCTGGTATGATATGATAAATTAATATTGGGTGTATTTTGTTTTTAGGCGGAGGATCTAGTGGCTCGTTTAGAGTGATCCTATGATAGAGCGGAGCGCCGGAAAGTGTCTATTTTGAAGCTCACCACATCAATCCGGAAGAAATTGATAAAGTTTAAGGGTGCCTTTGGGACAACATTTGAAGACTTTTCAATGGATGGGTGTAGTAGCTCGCACTCCGATAAAGTGGGTGTTAAGAAGAAGATTACAATAAGGTTTAAGCATTGGAAAAGAGCTGCTGTCAAGAATCCGGGGTTAAAGAAAATCGCCAAGAGGACTACAGCACCAATTGATGTCGAACACTCCAACAGTTTTTAACAGAAGGTTCTGGTAGTATGCCTCATTCTCGGGCACTACCACCAATCGAAGAAGTCCTCGATACCCCCTCAGTAAGCAAAACATTATTCACCTCTCCAATCCCAGTCTCCAGTGAGTCCGCTCTGGTGGTTTCAGCCCCCTTCGCTACACTCAACTCACTTCTATGGAGGATCAAATGGCTGCCTCGTATGCGCAAAATACCGATGAAGTTTGAAGATTATGCTCATTCTTTAGTTCAAAGCAGCTACGATCTGTGTGGCATTGATAAGTACTTTCTCAAGGGATTCAAAGAATACTACCAGGAAAGGTAAGAAATCAGGCCTTGCGCTGAATTAAGAATGATAAATGCCTACTTGGATTTTAAGTGCTTGTTTATGATTTGTTGTAGGAAAGAAGATTTGGATAGCATCTGCACAATGATCCAAAGCTTGGAACTGAAGAATTAGGTGCTTCAAGAAGGGACTTGGATGGACACCAACGTCATGTACTACTATTTTGAAATATTGAGGGGAGAATTTGATACATGTTTTATTGCTGACCTAAGCGTTTGTGTAAGTACTTTGTTGTGAAAGTTTTAACATACTAGTATGTTGTGGGCTCTAGCTGACTATTTCCGAAGTATTGCTTGCAGAGTTGGTGGTTGGATGGTTCTGATTCTGCTGTGGAAGTTGTATTTGGGAAGCATGGACATAGGGTGTGGGAAGCAAGGGAAGCACGCACACTGGTTTTTATAGTCTATCACAAATCACATTTCTCCTTGCTAGTCGGATATGTTGACGAGAAACGATGGGAGTTCTACAATAACTTGGCTAACGATCGCCGATCGATAAAGCACGTGTCGAAATTTGTATGTTATGTTACCTTAAATATCGATATTTTTGTATTCTGCGTCATTTCCATTTGTTCAATTGGCGTACATGAATGCCTGACTTAATCTAAATGTGCATTGCAATAATGCTTCACGCAGATTGCATGGCTGAATGAAAGGTATATCCATTTCGGGTGGTCGGACCCTTATCTATGGGGTTGGCTCGTAAAGATGGGCATCCCTTGACAGGAAAATGAAAATGACTGTGGAATATTTGCAATGGCTTTCGTGGAACATTGTGTGCACCGTCGTAGTATCAACTTCACTCAAGAAGACATTTCCTACTTTCGCAGCGAAATCGTCATAGAGATATTCAAAAGGAGTTGGCGGTTGAATGCCAACAGACTGGGTTTGACCGACTTGAGTGACTTCCCTTGATGGCTTTGATGGTGATTTCCAACAAAGAGCGGAGCACGGGAAATATATTATGTTTTGTTTTGGAAAATGTTTGTTGGGTGGTGCTACGGGTCAGGTGTTTTTGTTATACTTTTTTGTTGGAAATTGTATTGCACTTTCATTAGTATATCAGGTTGATAGACTTATAGTCTCCCTCTAATTTTTGCCATTGTGCATAATGAATTATAGTTGTGTATAGAATAGTTTTGTTGGAGTATGTATACTTGTATAATTTTTTTTCTTTACTATTAGCAAATTGTCAATGTCATGGTTGAATGCATGTTAGGGTTCCACATGTTTAATTCATGCATCTCATTTACTTCCACTTGATGGCACTTGTGTGATTGTTATGAATCTGCAGGTGATAGTAACTGCTTGAAAAAAAGCACTGCAATCTGTATGACAACAATTGAGATTGAAATGGGGAGAGTTGTTTTGGGTTGAGAAGGATGGTGGTGGGTTTGTTGCTATGTTTGGCGTTGATTGATAAATGAGTTTTTTACATTTTTTTTTGCAGGAAGGTTCATGATCTCCTTTTTGTCATTGCCACAGGTTTTCATGAAGTACTGTGGGTTGAATTAAAAGTTGTAACTCAATAGGTCTTGGAAAGGAAAAAAGATGTCGATATCGACAGATTTAAGTTTTTGATATCGACTAGTTTCGTCAGTGGGATGAACTAAAAGTTGTAACTTAGTGGGTGCTGGAATGGAAAAAGTTGTCGATATTGAAAGCTTTAAGTTGTCGCTATCGACTAGTTTTGTCAGTGGGTTGAATTAAAAGTTGTAACTCATTAAGTGCTGCAATGGATAAAATTTATCGATATCGACAACTAAAAGCTGTCGCTATCGACTAGTTTCTTCAGTGTGTTGAATTAAAAGTTGTAACTCAATAGGTCCTGGAATGGTTAAAAGTTGTCGATATTGATAGATTAAAAGCTATCGCTATCGACTAGTTTCATCAGTGGTTTGAATTAAAAGTTGTAACTCATTAGGTGCTGTAATGGATAAAAGTTGTCGATATCAAAAACTATAAGATGTCGCTATCGACTAGTTTCGTCAATGCGTTGAATTAAAAGCTGTAACTCAGTGGGTGCTGTAATAGATAAAAGTTGTCGATATCGGTAGATATTAGTTGTCGCTATCGACTAATTTCGTTAGTGGTTTGAATTAAAAGTTGTAACTCATTAGGTGCTGAAATGGATAAAAGTTGTCGATATGGACAACTATAATATGTCGATATCGACAGCTTAAATGTATTGAATTCTCAGAAGTTTGCATGTTCATGTTCAAAAGAAGTGTGAACCCAAACTTATGATTAAAGGACTTAAGCACAACACCATAGAGAAACTGAATACAACAATCTAAATTTATATAAAAAACTCATTTATATCACCATTCACATTCCAACATTCATACAGTTGTCAAATGCTAAACAAAAGAGCAAAACACTCCCAAAAAAGGGAAATCTGCAGTGTTCAAATCTACATTGCTTGAACAACCATTTATATCACCAACCAGACCAAAAAATAACTGCAATCTTCAAGAATATATGGAACCCATTTACATTAGCAGCCAACCCAAAAAAAGCACTGCACTGTTCAAGCCTTGAACAACCCATTTATATCACCAACCCGACAAAAAATAACTGCAATCTTCAAGCATACATGCAACCCATTTACATCAGCAGCCAACCCAAAAAAGCACCGTATTGTTCACGCCTTGAACAAGCCATTTATATCATCAAATGGACCAAAAAATAATTGCAATCTTCAAGCATACATGGAACCCATTTACATCAGCGGCCAACCCAAAAAAGCACTGCACAGTTTAAGCCTTGAACAACCCATTTACATTACCAACCGAACCAAATAATAACTGCAGTCTTCAAGCATACATGGAACCTATTTACATCAGCAGCCAATCCAAAAAAGCACTGCACTTTTCAAGCCTTGAACAACCTATTTACATCACCGACCAGACAAAAAAATAACTACAATCTTCAAGCATACATGCAACCCATTTACATTAACATCCAATCCAAAAAAGCACTGCACTGTTCAAGCCTTGAACAACTCATTTATATCACCAACCGAACCAAAAAATAACTTCAATCTTCAAGCATACATGGAACCCATTTACATCAGCATCCAACCCAAAAAAGCACTGCACTGTTCAAGCCTTGAACAACCCATTTACATCAGCAGCCAACCCAAAAAAGCACTACATTGTTCAGGCCTTGAACAACCCATTCACACCACCAACCAGACCAAAAATTAACTGCAATCTTCATGCATACATGCAACCCATTTACATCACCAGCCAAAGCAAAAAAATAATGCACTCTTCAACTGACTGTTCAACATATAAAAAGACTGATTCAACATATCACATCACATGGAGGCTTACGACAACCTCCACGGTTATGGCCCTTCTCTTTACAATTGGAGCAGGTAACTACCTTTCATTGGTGGCCACGATCTTCGATACGAATCATTTTTTTTGGACGACCTGGTTGTTTAGTTTCTCGTGGTGGAAGAATTGTTTCTTGAATTGTGTCTTCCCATTGCGTGTTGTCTGGGTAGCATGCATAACTTCATTGTAAGTTGTACGATAAACACTTGACAGGTACCAATGCTTGCAAAATTCATATGGATCATAGTTCCTTACCTTCATTGATGCCAGTGCATGACAGTATGGTAGGCCCAAAATCTCCCATTTACGACGTGTACATGTTCTGCGATCGAGATCGACTACGTTCACATACTCTGCGGACTGTACTTGAAATTCGATAAACCCAGCAATGTGAACATGAACACTACGGGCTTCCTACATTTCTTGGCTCAAGATTTTTTCCGCATATGGAGTTAGATGAGTAATTACACTCTTTAACTGAAGATAACGCTTTTAATAGAACTCCATTAACTTGGCACGTATCTCCTCGACCTATTTTATAATAGGCAGTACCCTTGTGTCCTTTAAAAGGCTGTTAGTACACTCGGCCGCATTCCTAGTTAGCATGTCATACCGACGGCCTTGTATGTATGCATTTACCCAACGCTGCCTCCCAATTGCCTCAATGTAGTTGAATTCCTTTTGGTTGACTGCACGTTTATCCGTCATATATGCCTCATAAACATAAGGCCTATAGGACTTTGCGGCACGCCAGAATTTCATAACGATTGCGCCGTCACAGAAAGCGGTTTTAATAGTTTCAGCTATGTGACGACAACAATAACAGTGCACTGCGGAGGGTATAGTGTTCTGGAGAGCTGGATAAGACCCTTCTAGCGGTCAGAAACAATGGTCAAATTGGGTGGCTCACCAAGCGCTATGAACAAGTTCTCAAGAAACCACTCCCAACTACACGACGCTCGGCTTCCGCAAAGGCAAAGGCGATGGGTATTAGCTTATGATTCGCATCATATGTCACAGCGGCAGGCAAGACGCCAGGATACTTGCATCGGAGATGTGCACCGTCTACAGTAATCATCGATCTCAGCGAAGACGTGAATGACCTTAAACATGGTCCAAATGTCTAAAAAAATCTTCTGAAACGATCATCAGACGTGGTGTCTATGTTTGTTATTGTGCCAGGGTTGGTTTTCTGCAATTCAATACAGTACAGAGGCAGAAGCTGGAAGGACTCTTCGTATGATCCTTGCACTATACGCAGAGTCATCTCCTTTGCTATAAGTGCCTTCCTATAGCTAATGGTCGACCCAAATTTTATTTCATAGTCGTTCATTATCTCCTTTGGCTTTAAATCTTCGTTCTACCGGACTCTATCCATGATGAATTCAGAAATAAGGGTCGAAGTTGCTTGTCGATGTGTCATGCCCATCATTGGCTTCAAGCATCGGCGGTTAGGATTGTATGTTCTAACTTTAAATTGTGGTCCTGAGTCTACAATAGAAGCGTGGATCCGCCAAGGACAACCCCGATCTTTGCAACCAGTCGTCACCTTGGTCGAGTTGATCTTCAGGTGTTTAAGATTGAAGTTGGCATAAATAACAAACTTGGTAAGAGTATTCTGAAACGTCTGGTGATCCGGAAACTCACGGTCAACCCACATTTCCTGAGCTGAGTTATGACCAACATCCGTGTTCACCTCCTCAAGCTCCATTCTGTCCTCAAAATCAACAACTAAAGTTTCATTTGAATGAGTTGAAGTGTTAACTAGATTGACCTCGACGCATTTGCTTTTGACCTTCACATTTGGGATCTGACGAATCATACCGATTGCAGGATGTTCATCGGACTGAATATCATCATGATTGTTTGCTCCAACGTCAATATCATCGATAACATCTTGTCTTGCCGCCTGATGTGGATTGCATTCATTACGTACGGAAGGGAAATGCATGTCATTGTCTTCATGTAGATCAACGGTAGGCAGCTCTATAGCGAGCGTCGGCTCTATGGCAAGCTTTCCCGTACAAGTTCTTGACGAGGTCCTCACTTTTTTTGATACAACCTATGCACATACCTCCATTGTTCTCCTCCTGTACTTTGCCGGTTCTTCGGACCGTTGAAGACATATACATATATCTCATTCACATCATTCCCCGATGCTTTGAACATTCTCTTCACATCATTGTCGTCATCGATGCTTGCCATTGAAAATGTCTGTCCATTGTGATGAAGGTATTATATGCTTAATTTCTGGATGGATGAGTTCCAATTAGATGCTTCAGTTGCTTCGTTAACCAGTGAGTCATATGTTATATCCGTCGGTAAATATCTCATTTTTTGATTTCCTCCATTGTACACCGGACGGATTATATCGAATTGGAAGTCACCATTATAGTGGATTATGACCAACGCCTCGCTAACTGACATGCTATCGTCAAATCAAAAGAACATAGTTTAGAGAAATATGAAAGATACATACATTTTGAAAGACAGCGCAAGTGTATATTCCTAAACTATCAGCCAATGTTAAACTGCCCATGCTGGGCCTTATTTGATCATAAAATAAGGTTTATAGTCATATTAGAGTAATGTAATGTGGTAATAAAAAACTATACTAAGTGCCACTTATAGAATGTAATAGAGAAAAACAATGCCTACAAAAAGAAACCCCTTTTCAAACCCTAAAAAACCAAAACGAATGTGATATCAACCAATCCCAAAACAAAAATGATATTTACTACACAAGTGGTAATCTTTGTGCAAAGCTACACACAAATATGCATTTATACAACTGGTACAGTCTTAAAATGGCTCATTTTAGGGTTCAGACCACAATTCTAGGGTAGTGAAAGAAGTCGTTACTGAAAAAGAATCAAACTGATAACATTTTAGAGTAGTTGATGCAATATGGGAAGGTGTTTATTGTGTGTACCAACCTCTTAATGGAATCTAACCACCACTTAGAATAATTTTTGAGGTGTTTTCTGAGAGGGAAATTCACCAGAGAACATGCTGCAGTCGATGAAAAAGCTCCGACAAAGAAATGCAGACACGGGGGTGATGTATAAAGGGTTTACGCATAATGGTCGATATCGACAATATCGCTAAAAGACAACAAAAAAAAAAAAAAAATACAGAAGCCCACCCAAGTGACCCCTCCCGTCTCTAAACTCTTCCTGGGTCCACTCCTTACTTAAGGCTCGCTATGGGGATTTTTCCCGTAGTTTTCCCTAGATATTAAAAGGAAACTCTTAAGGTTTTTTTTTTTTTTTTTTTTTTAGCTTGCTTGGATTTCCAATTTGGGCCCACAAAAATTAAAGAGAAATATGATCACAGGGAGTTTGAACCCATAACCCGTACTAAGTGGATACCTTATTATATTATACCGGTGTAATTTCCTTAATTACATATGTAACCATTTATGATATCCTCATGTATATAAATAATTTCCTGAAAGGGCCTCATTTGCGCACCATTTTCAGACCTCGTTACGCATGTGATGTATGAGAGTGTAAAACAAATGTAATCATGTGTAAGTGTCACATAGTACAAACAAATGACCCCTAATAAATTCCTCCAAACCAATGCCCCTTTTGCTTTACATTTTCCCACACAACAACGTCTTTAAGAGGTTGTTTGCCATGTGATAAGAAATTGAATTTTTATATGTAAATATTACATATAGAAGTATTAAATAGGGGGCTTTGGTCGGAGGTCCTTCAAAGCATCACTTTAAGGCAAACAATCCACAATCTTTTTTATAGTGTGATAGTTCATTTTTCAAATTTGAATACCTAAAATGTCTAATTTACTCTTTCTTCAAAATCATATCCCATGGTTAATGGGATATGCCATTAGTAATACTCAACTACCATTTAATTGGCCAAATGAATTTCAAAAGATCTAAATAAATTTCAAATGATGAAAATAAATTTCAAAAGATCCAAATAGATTTCAGAAAATGTAAATAAATTTCAAAAGAAGTAAATAAAATTAAAAAACACAAATAAATTCTAAAAAACAAAAAAAAATACAAAAAATACAAATAAATTCGAAAGAATGCAAATAAATTTCAAAAAATGTAATAATTTCAAAAAACGCAATAAATTTCGAAAGAATGTAAATAAATTTAAAAAGACTCAAATAAATTTTAAACGATGAAAATCAATTTAAAAAGACGCAAATAAATTTCAAAAGATCCAAATAAATTTCAAAAAATATAAATAAATTTCAAAATATGAAAATCAATTTCAAAAGATCCAACTAAATTCCAAAAGATCCAAATAAATTTAAAAAAAAATGAAAATAAATTTCAAAATATGCAAATAAATTTAAAAAGACGTAAATAAAATTAAAAAACTCAAATAAATTTAAAAAAAAAAACACAAATACATTTTCCAAATGGAGATAAATTTGTCAAAAACTTAGCTATATTTTTCAAAAACTCAGATAGATTTGTCCAAAACTTAGATAATGTTTTGTTCCATAACTAAAATAAATTAGTCAAAAACTCAGATAGATTTGTCCAGACTTGAGAAGCTTGTTTCAGAACTAAGATAAATTTGATAGAAACTCATGTAATTTTTTCATAAACTTAGATAAATTTAACAAAAACTTAAATAAATTTAATAAAAACTCAGATAAATTTCATGAAAACTAAGATAGATTTGCCAAAAACGATATAACAACCTTGCTACCTTCTTTCTTTGGTGATGGCGCAGCAACTTTTATGCGGGACAACGAATCGTACCACGAGGCCGAAATTTCATTGAGCATTGAGAGAAGAACACCATCAACAATAAGAAGCAGGAGAAGCAAGAGAAGCAGATGATGATGAACTTCCACGCCAAATAATCCCATCAGCAGCAATCACGAAATAAAACTACGCAGAAGAATAGAAGAACCAGAACCGAAAATATGATTGAAGGTTTGGAAACAATCAAGTAAATAAACAAGAGCAATATTAGAAATAGATGATGAATGATGGAATAGTAGTAAGATCTGACCTGAAAGACATCGGCCATTGCACAAGCGGCAGCGAGATGTCCGTTCTCCGCCCCTGCACCGATGGTGACCTGTGACGCGAGGGCTTCTTCGAACGGGTCCGGCCACACTCTGTTGCCGAATCTCATCCTCGATCATGACGGCTCCCCAATCCGACTGACCAGCGCTGTCTGATCGTCTTCCTCGTCGTCTTCTTCCATCTCCTTTGCTTCCTCTTCTTCTTCTTCCTCCTCTTTTTCTTCATCTTCTGATCGAGAAGAAGAATACGACATCAAACTGCAACAAGAAGAGAAGCAACCAACTAGATAAACTTTGAAAGAGGGGGAACGAAAGATTTAAAATCTTGAAAATTTAAAATTTTATGCCTAATCAATGGAAAGGGCAAATTAGTCATGGAAATTTCTGATGAGGACCTCTTGCTGAAATATGTCCAGCTGTATGGACTATAAGCCTTAGAAGAAAACTTGATGAACTGGAAGCCTTACAAGACCTCTATGAGAGACCTTTCGCTATTTTTCTCTATTAAATATGTGAACCACATTACTATGTGGTGTAGTAGAAGGACAACAAAAAGACCAAGGAAAAAAGATCATCGTCTTCAACTCGATATCAAAACCCTGACGATAAGGAAGAAATAGGAAAACCCTAAATGAAACTGCAACTCATATTATTCCTTGAAAATCAGCATTACATCACTTTATTGAGTCCCAAAACCCTATGTTACCCAAAATAACAAACATACTAAAAATAGTAAAAAAAATAAAAACTATATCAAAGCCCTTGGAACATCCCTAAATAACTTTATAAGACCTTCCACAAAAACTCAAACTAAAAAACCCCCTAAAATAAGTAAAACGAGAACTTACCTAGTAAGTTTGCACAAAACTACATTTGGCCTTTGGAATGGCCTAATTTGGCCTCAAAAGAATTTCTCCACCTTCAATAATAATCTGAATTGTAGAGCTCATCGATAGCTTCAAAACGCATGGTTATAGGCCTTGTGACAATACCCAGATCAAAAGTTATGGCCGTTTGAAGCCAACGTTATAGATTTAGCCTTCTGGCTTAACTTTTTGCGATCTTCTTGTTCCAAAGATTTTTTAGCACTTGCTCTACATACCTTGTTTGTCAAAAAAGCTATTTTCGATTGGGAGTTCATTTGATAGTTTTAGATGGTTTAGGTTTTTTTAGTTTGTTTTTCATAAATTTATGAGAAATCCATGAAGATTTTTGATATGAAACTAAACATCTTGATGCTTATCAATAATATGAAAATATTGGATAGTCGGATCATGAATTGGGAACCACAAAAGTGAAGAGAATTAGATCTAAAGGTTGGAGAAAACTAGATCTATAGGCTGGAATTTTTTAGATTTTTTTCAATAATTACCAAAAATCAATGATAATTTAATATAATAAACTTAAAGGCCTTGGACTTTATTAGTTTTATAAGCAAATCAAATGGTTTGAATTACAAATTAATATGGGGTTGTCGATAGGAATGAAAAAAGAAAAAAAAAAAAGTGGTTGATGGGATTTGATCCAGTGACCAAATCCAACCATGATGTGGAGTCTGTACTGATGCATTTTGGTGTGGGAGAATTGAGAGTGATTTTCACACTTATTAAAAATTTGGTGCTAAAAATAATCATATTTATATACTATTTTCAGACCTTATTATGTATCAAATATTTAAATAAGGACAAATAAATGTAATGATCATAAGTTCATAACTATCATGCATGAAAATTAGCCTACATTTTATTCTACAAGGTGAACAAAATGCAAGTCCAATTGATTATTTCTTCTTCCTTATTTTTATCAGAATTTTACACAAAAAAAAAAAAAAAAACCCACACACTTTAGGTGGCCAATGGACCTAAAAGATCATTTTAACCGACCTTGCACCAGATCAGTCATTTTGCCTGACCTTGCACCAGATCAGTCATTTTGCCTGAAAAGGTGTTTTTTTTTTTTTTTTTATTTTTTTATTTTAGCAATTTCAACTAGCGTCCCTAGCGACCTTAGTTTTATGACACTCAGGGTCTCTAGGGACCATGCGGTGTACACAAATTAGAATAAAATAGGTGTGTTTCCTCGTGTTTCGTTGTCAACAAGTCTATTTTCCTTCAAATCATGCATTTGTCTCTGCCCCTTGTCTTCCAGAAAGGGTAAACGCCATTTTTAGGGCATTTTTCTTGCTATGAGGGGTAATGCTACACACGGAAGACAAAGAGATCCCTTTAGAAAGTGATTTTACAGTGGAGAGTAGATGTCTGCCACGAGGAAACATTAACCAAACCAAAAGACATGAAGATGCAATAAGGGCCCAACCTAAACGACAATCCAACCAAGACGACTCAGAAAAGGCCAAAGGAGAGCATCCAACAGTACATACATTCGACAAAGAGGATGTGGGAGGGGATCACAGTTGGTAGGAGGGCGAGGAGTAAGAGCAGCAAATGAAGAGGATGTTGGAGGGGACCACAGTTGGACGGCTGGGTCGGAAGAAATGGGCAAAGACGAACGTGGTGAAGGAAAATAGACTTGTTGACAACAAAACACGATGAAACAAGCCTATTTTGTTCTAATTTGTGTACACCGTAGGGTCCCTAGGGACCCTTAGCTTCATAAAACTAAGATAACTAGGGACACTAATTGAAACTGTTAAAATAAAAAAACTTTTTCAAGCAAAATGACTGATCTGGTGCAAGGTCAGTTAAAATGATCTTTTAGCCCCACTGGTCACCTCAAGTATTTTTTTTGGTAAATTCCTCTATTTTTATTTGTGTTTTTTATTATGCTATGTTAGCGTATTGGTCTCTACAAGTTAGGGCTGTCAAAATGCTAAGGTGAGAATGGCTTTACCCTACCCTCTACATATAAGGTTGGACCTGGGTGGGCCAAAGCCTTGGAGGGCCTGGACTACCTACGGCTTACCCTACCCTCGAGGGAAAGGGCCGGCCCAGGTGCCTAAAAGCAAGAAAACTATTTTTTTTTCTACACATCCACTAAAAAATGAAGTAATAAAGAAAATCAACATCCAAAAAAGAAAAAAAAGCCAACTTCATCTTTTTTTTATAGACCCATCGAGATAGAGCCATTAAGAAAAGAACCAGAAAAAAGAGGATAGAATCAAAAGGAATGTTTGGTAATGCAAGGATATATTTTAAATAGACTTTCTTAAATCAATGTTTGAGATTTTTTCACAAATTCCTCTAAATCTACAAGTTTTATATCAAGCTTTGGAATTTGACCCCATATCTATGTTCAGCCTTCCATAGAGATTTAACAACTTGAATTTTGTGTTTGGGGCCCATAGGATCTAAAAAATAACATCATATGTACCATATTTTTATGCAAATGTCTTGAGATTGGTGATGATCCAATGGTTGAAATTTGGACCATAGTGATATTTGACCTTATGAATAGTTTCAACGATTTAGACTGTGATTTACTGTCCCAAAAATAAAATAAAGAAGAGAAAAATCAAACTGCCAATGGTAATCTAGAAATGGGCATGGTACATCAATGGTTGGTATTTGTTTGTAAGTCTCTTTAGATCCACAAGATATCAAGTTTTGAAATTTGACTACATAGCCGTGTTTAGCCTTTCAAAGAGATTTAACGGTTTGGATTTTGTGTTTGGGGCCCACAGAATCCAGAAAATTAAATCAAATAGCTCATATTCTTTGCAAATATCTCGAGATTGATGATAATCCAATGGATGAAGTTTGCTCCCATAGCCATTTTGATCTCTGAGCGTTCCCAACGGTTTGGATCTTGGTTTACTCTCTCAAATTAGAAAAAAAAAAAGTAAAAATCGGACTGGGCGTTGTGGACGTGGAGAGCACTGTTCATCCACCTTTGTTTTTTTATTTTTTTTCCTCTACTCTTCAAACGCATTCAAAGGGGGTTGTGGTTTTAAGTGGGCAGAGTGTAGAAATGACTACTAAACGTTCTTATTTCTCAAACTTCTACCCGTTTCAGACATTTAAACAAATAGAGTCTGGAAATAGAGATGCCAAACCAAGGCTTAATTTGAGATAGATGCGTGGTAGGGAATTTTATGTCATTGAAAATCTAATTTTCCCCTTCATGTACTCCAAAAAGGAATAAAGAGAGCTACTTCAATAGAATCTCTCATCTCCAACGAAAAACTCATAGCTAGGCTACCTTGTCACAGAAGCACAAAAAATTAAAACAAATACCAAAAATCTTATGAAAGATTGGGAAAAGTAAACCTCTAATTTGAAAGGGCCATATATATATATATATATATATATATATCATAGGAGCATCTTCGGATCAGCTCTCTTAAGCTAAAGCTTATTTTATTCCAAACTGAAACAGTAGTGTTCCCACAAATCAAAGTCGATTATCACTGTTTTTGGCATGATGATCGTCTCCAAAATCAAGATAAATCCAATCAAAATTGGATTTTCCAGTTCCATCATGCAAAACATAGATATAATCAATTTTGATTTGTGGGATCGGCACTATTCCAGCTTAGGATAAGTTAAGCTTCAGCTTAGGATAAGGTAAGCTTCACCATCAAATTTGATAGTCTATAAACAAACCTATCCAGCCCCAGCCCTTGGGTTTTTTCTTAAAAATAAAAACCTTTATTTTAAGGGCTTTTTAAGGGAGCTCCCCCATCGGAGGGCTATATTGACAAACCTACTACAAGTGGAACTTAAACTTGACAACCAAGATGGATCCCTGCAATGTGTTTGAAACCAAGGTGACAACACACTCAATCACGGTTGTGCTGGCATTGTCGATTTCTTCTTTTGGTGTGCCCGGCTCACCTTACATTACTTCATCATTATAACCAGAAACACTAGTTTCTTTTCTTGCGGCCGGCCCTAGCCCTATCTTCATTTTGGATGAACATGATTCTTGACCGTGATTCTTGGGATGGACATGAACTCTATCTACATTTCGCAGTCAGTGTCTGCAGAGGGTGACGGATGCATGTATCATCTGTATAGTCGGCCGTGTGGGTGTGTCTCTTCTGTACCGACCCTCCGCTGGGAGCTATTAAATTGTGGTCTCACACTGACATCGAGGGGGATTTACAGCTCCTATTGGAAAACGACGCACAAAATGTTGATGGGACGTAGCAGAAGTGCCCATACATTGTAGCTAAATGTATTAGATATTTGTGGAGCTGAGGAGATATTTAGAAATGCCAAAATCTAAAGACAATGGCATGGGTAAGTGTCTGAATCCTTCCCTAACCTTCCAGTGACCACATCACTAAAGTGGGGTTATTTTTTAATTGCTGGTTCTCGGAAGAATCCATTCAGGAAATAATAGGAAGGTGAATGGAAATAATAGGAAGGAACTAGGCTTTGGGTTTTTGGAGTAGGACCCACACAAGAAAATTGTGAATCAAAACAATCAGGTGCTGTTTGTTAAGTGGCGTCCCTTTGTTATCTTCTTGCAAAAGAAAAGATCTTACTAGCGACATACTACGTCCCTAATACTCTCTTACTCTCTAGATACCCCATCCCCAAAGTCAACAACAATTTCTTCAATTGCTCTCCTTCATGAGCGAAGAATCTCCAAATATATCTTGCCAACACACTCATAGTTGAGTGGTGTTGGCACTTTAGTTTACACATGTTTAGGAATCAGTCTTCAAGTTAAAGTAAGACACCTATGCCGCTAGCCCAACACAGCAAAAAGAAGGGAAAAAGAAGGAATATTGGAAAAATCTCTAGATTACAGGCGTTATGTATTGCCATAATAGAGGAGGTAAAGTCAGATAAGTCGAGATGCTGCTTATTGTTAGTCAATGTTGCAGCCAACAAAAAGAAAAGAATATTGGAATAGTCTAATAGACAGCGGCCTAAATTCGGTGGCATTGAAAACGTTGATGAATGTATAAAAATGGACTGATATGAGTGATATGTTATAAAACGTAACAATCTATTTAAGAGTCTTAAAATTTAACAATTTTAATAGTGTCTACAACTGCTAAGCTATGAGACAATTTTCTAGGTGATTGAATTCATTGGATCATGCTGTTTTAGCACATGCCTCATTCTCATGTTATGGGTGGGTGTGTGCAACACATGTTTCCAGACGCTGGATGGAAAGGAGACATGATTTCTTCCGAAGGAAGATATACATGCTTGGTGGAAGAGACCGGACAAAAGTAGTCACCACCGGAGAGGATTCAAAATCTTCATCTAGGTGGGAATCACGGTGCCACTTCTGCTTCCAGGGCACTTACACAAACAAATTAAGTTTTAAGTTTTCCCATCCTCCAATTCTAGTTTCTCAACGGCTCAGCCTGACCCATCCAGCTGATCCTACTTCATCAGTCTCAATTTTTGTTATGCCATCTCTTTGCGAGTAGCTGTGTCTTATTGTTCGATAAATGCACTCAAGGATTATTCTAATCTATCCATTGCAGCATTAAATATCCATTATCAAGTGTGTCCAACCTTTCAAATAAAAAATGACACATAAATCTTATTTGATACAATAAAAAAATGGATATTTTCAAATAAGGCCTTTAGTTTTTGCCTTATTTCTAGAAAGCTTTCAATTAAGGACATCCATCCTTTTAAAGTTACATTCAAACAATTTTTTCCCTCGGCTTTTTTAAAATACCTAAATTACCCTTAATTGAAATAAAACCCTCATTCACTTCCTCTATATTCTCCTTATTTCCTTCACCGGCGTTCTCACCATTATCAATAACAACCAGCATTTCCATGACAATCAGTTGCATGTAGTTGCTGCCGGAACCATATCATGACTTTAAATGGAAGATCATTTAGGTTTTTTAAAGTATTAAGGAAAAAAGTCGCACAATTACTGAGAAATTTAGGGGTTGATTTGAAAAATTCTAAAACTTATGTCCTTTTTTAAAATGAGGTTAAAACTTTAGGCCTTATTTGAAGTTCTTCCATAAAGAATTGTACTTCTAATACCTGATTGGCAAATTAAATTCAGCCCTCAATAACCCAAACAGCCCAAATCCTTGGTTCCACTGCCAATGAAGGATAACCCAAAAAGTCAGGTGCACCAACGACAATAGCCTCCCCATCCCCATGGATCCACATCAAAATAGATGGACAAAAATGTGTTCAAAAGGGACCCCACAACGCAACTGGCTCTACTGATCCCATTATTTGTCGCTTCTTGTGGCATTGTAGCTAGGATGTAAACAGGTCCCATAGCGACTCAGATGTGGACCTGATTAGATGCCCATAACTGGACCTAAACCCAAATCTGATGGACCCAGTTGGGCCCAGGCTCAACTTTCGACCCAGCTCGGAATTAAACTATACTACAACATAATCACGGAATATATGACTTCAGAAGCATAAAGCCTCTACCATCTTATACTCTACAGAATTGTCTGATTTCCTACATATAATGTTAAATATAATTTTTAATGATACTTACTTCTATCATCTCCATATGGGCCTAAAAGTTTAATGGTCAACAATCCATTTGGATCGATTATCTCCATATGGGCCTAAAAGTTTAATGGTCAACAATCCATTTGGATCGATACATAATCGATCCAACGGTCTAATAAATTTGGATTTGACCGAAAGTTGGTGGACATGTGCAATTTAGAGGGGTCATGTGTTTGGTCCATTTGGATGGACCAAAGGTAGGCTCTACACTTTATCCTAAGTTTGAACTTAGGAGAGCCTTGCTCGCTCGTGTATATATATATTACTCAGGGAACAGTATATTCAGAATAGACCTTACTGGACTTTGATACAGGATTATCAATTGGGTCCAATACTCATATTTTTCAGGTCAGGACCATTGTGTAAACGGGCGATTGGCACTTTTTGGATGTTTGCTTCACTGCTTTGACTTTCACTTGCCAAACTAATTTCAGATGCCTTGTCATCACAACTGGACTACAGTTTTCTGCCCAGCAAAGTATACGTATGGATCACTACTACTGACCTAAATGGCCACGTTTATCTACCTGTATCTCACTACTAAAAGAGGGAAAGATGCATATTTTAAGCTAATCAAATTTGAGGTGGACATCACTAATTGAGTATTTTGGCTACAGTAAGGTTGTCCCTACTCTCATCGAAGAAGGGTCACATGGCATCCAACCCCACAAGATGAAGGATTAGCCTCTAAATTGGGCATTTATCGAATGTCAGCAACATGAGTGTATAGAAGAAACAGGTAGCAGAAGGATTACGTGATTTTGCAGGAGAAAAACTTTCTAGTATTAACCGAGTGGTAGCTCAGTTGGGTAAGGACTCCGCGCCTCATGAAGCAAAGAGCTCTTGTGTTCGACACCTACCTTTGTTGACCACATGATCATATAGTTTTACCCAGTGCATGTGTATAAGAGGGTTTGCATGTGCTCCTAAGGATTAGTTCTCGGTTGTCCAGAATCGAGTGTTCCCTGAGATGAGGGCCAAAGGTTCCTGGGCCGGGCTAAGTGGGAGATACCTGGGTTATAAAAAATAAAAAATAAAAAAGACTTTCTAGTACTAAGGGATTGTTGGTGCACGCCGGTTTCCACGGAAGTGGAGTGTGTTTCTCCTTTTATACAAGATCCTGTGTTTGGTACATGCGGCATTTCCACGGAAAAGATAGAAACATATATTCCCATTATTCCTTGTTAAGGAGGATTTGGAAGTTTGACCTCCCCATAATAAATGAGTTTCCTTAGTACAGGAATCCATCTTTTCCTTTTCCGTGGTTTTACACAAACATTGCTGAAATGCATGATGACTCAGATTATCCATCCGAACAAGTGGAACCCATATTTAAGTGAACCCAATCAATTTAAGTTTTAACATACCACATCTCGGATCTGGCCACAATTTAATAAGATAAAACTATTAAGCACAAGGAGGCCCGGAGAGTGGGCTACAGGCCACAGAATAATACAAAGAGAACGGCAAACCGGACAAGCAAATGCATGGTGACATAAAACAAAAATACCCGACAAGAGTGCAAGGTGAGGTGTGAAGGCCTTTCACATTGTATTACAATTAAGGCTTAATAATTCTTTCAGCTTTCTCACTGTTCTCTCACTAAGAAAAAGGAAATTGTCAAACAAATTTCTGAGTTTATTTTGAACAGAAGTAGAATTTGGCCTCTGTAAAAAGGTTCTAGACAGCAATGATCACCATTAGATCCTATTTGGATCAAGGTCAAGCCCAGTTTTTTCACGAGCTTGGCCAAAAGCATATTTTACATACATGGCCACACACATAGTACCCAGATAACGTAAGGGGTGGAATTAATCTCTTAAGCAACTTTTCCATATTACATACCTTTTTGAAGAGAGAGTGTGTGGGGGTACAGGTTTGAGGGCTTTTAAGGTTATCCAATTCCATTCCTTTCTAAAGGAAAGTAGGATGGGTGTCAAATTTTTTATGATGAATAGGAGATACTACACAGCTCAGTATAGTGTTAGATCGGTGCTGCTTCTTCAAGTGAAGCTAATGAGTGTGAAAGCCTTGCTTGTTGCGTAGCCTGTTCGACTTCTTCACCACTAGAAATGTTTCCAATCCATGGGGCTTTTTATTTAAACATCCACAGTTTGATAGATTTAGTTCTAATTGTTACTTTGGAGGTTAAACAATTCTTGTAGGGCTGGTAGACTTTTGTCCCAAAAGAGATTGTTGATGTAAGATGCCCATCCATTATCTACAATTTTCCATTACTACGTTCCTATATATGCCAATATGGTAGAAAGCACTCTAAATAAAATTGAGTACAGATTAAGTTCCCCCTAGTGCCCAAACTTTAGGGTTGATCCAGCTTCCGAAGTAAAGCTCGCTTTCTGGGCCGATTTTCTCATGTATCAGTGAATTTGGTTGCGTGGGACTCCCTGAAATTCAGGGGGGTCGCGCCTTTGGTGACAGTCTAGATGCACGCTCCCATAGGAGAAGATTTTCCCGCTTTTCCGATACCCTAATTGTATCACCATGGGCCAAATGGTAAAGCCCGATCCAGCCCCGAACCCAGGTCAAAGTCTAAAACCTCATATCCACCGCGAACAACAGCAGGCCCTCCACCAAACCCACCACTAATAAAGTTATGTTGGGTCAGGTTACCCATTCAAGCCTACCCTAGGGTGTGATGTGAAGCCGGCCAATATTTAAAAGACTTACCCTGGTAAAGATGCCTCTGGCACCAAAGTCAGCGATGGAGACCTCCACATTCTCCATTCCATCAGCTGATTTCACACGATGAACAATGCCAAAAAAAGACTGGCCTATTATTTAATCAACTGATCATCTGCATTCCAAAATCCAAAGTGCTGACGATGGAGCATCTGAAAATGAATGTGGTGTAAAGCAAACGACAACTAAGGCAGTCTTCATCAAGAATCACAAGCAGCTTTTTTATTTTTTTAGAAGTAACTGGGACCTTTTAATGTGCTCCACACCAACGGATACTCCCTCATAAGCAACAGTGGTATGCCAGCACCAATCATGCTTAGATAAGCTAAATTAGCATAAACTCCGTGGCGAACACTAATAACATTTTAATTAAATATCAATTGATTAGGCACCCAAGGCCACACACTAATGAAGGCGACATGGCCGTCCTCATGCATCCAATCATCACACCAAGATAATTTATTTTTATGTCGGTGCAGAATGCATGCTGATCGGTGATGTTGCTTGATTCAGAACCATGTAATTTTATGTAAT
The DNA here is from genome assembly GCA_003546025.1 of Camphora micrantha. Taxonomy (NCBI): domain Eukaryota; kingdom Viridiplantae; phylum Streptophyta; class Magnoliopsida; order Laurales; family Lauraceae; genus Camphora; species Camphora micrantha. The sequence continues at coordinate 30,563,141 of QPKB01000009.1, read as the reverse complement.
TATCCAAATTACAGGGTCTACCTCGTTTGTGGTTGGGGACGCTTGATGCAGTTATCATTAGGTTACTATATTTACCGAAACAAAGAGAACAGGTTAAGGAAGTAGATGCCAAAATCGGTTTAGATCTCGATCAGTGCAACCACCGCCCATTTTCTGCAACAAATGAAATGGGGTGTCATTAGTGGTTTTTTTTTTATTATATCAGAAGCACACCTTCGATTAGAACCCACGGGTAAGTTGTCAACACATCTCTTGTACAGTAAGAACAGGTTGTTGATGCACCATTTATCAATGAGACTGGGTCCAATGCCTGACTGATTGCTACTGCCTCCAGTCCAGAATGCTAAAAACAATCAATTAGATATGGTTATATCCACTCGGTTGCTGATGTACGCTTCGCAAGGGCACGAAGGAAACGAATGAGAGACTTCTTTGCACTCATCAAGGTGGCATCAACTTCGTTCCCATCTGCATCGTCAACCTGACGCTCTTGAATGGACTGTACTCTCCGAACTAGTTTCCGTAGCTCCTATTCAAGTGGAGGACTAAAATCAGTTAGGCACTAGGACAGCTACAGAAACCTTAAGAGTTTCAAATAATGAAAATGATGGCTAATTGTCAGATTAGATGAAAAATGTGAAAGAAACAATCTAGATGACATGAGAAAGATTCCATGAGACAACAATTTTCAAAATACGGAAGCAAGATCATCCATGGAGCCATTATTTATTGATAGAATCAATGAATTTTTCCATATGAATTCATCCAAAAGTGCCACAACTTTCATTAAACCACTTCCACATTCAGATTGAACAGCACTGTTGAGTTCCAAATTGGAACTCTTTAGAATAGCCATCTGTATGGACACAAGTCTTGATCATGGAACTGGAAAAAACCCACTTGTACAAATATCCACCAAACGGATTCTTGGCCTGTGTCCACTGTCTAAGTAGAAGCTACCATCTGTGCTTTCAGTAGCCACAGTAGGAATCTGTTATTTCATGATTTGGAGTTCCCAAAACAGCTCATTTATGACACAGCATAGTTATGGAGCTGCAGAGATTTTATGGGTAGATGTTTGCTCAGTGGTGTTCTCTTCTTACGAACAACAAAGTCTAAAGCTCATGGTGCAATGCTTATATAGGTCACATTTACAATTAATACAAAAAATGCAAACCCTTCAAGCCTCCAGCCTACTCTTTGTGACTAACCTCAAAAGTTATGCACGTGAACAAACGAGTGCAAAAAATTCAATATTACAACTTCTGGAAATGTGAAAAGAGAGTTACATATTAGACTGCTCTTGTTTCACATATCATTCTCTACATGTACATAACTAATCTAGTACACAAAATCAAAAGGATAAATAATAAATTACTCCCATAGGAGACTATAAGAGCACGTTTGGTAAACGACCCCAGAGAGGAATCCTCAGGTGTTTTCTATGCTTCCGGAGAAACCCAGGTTTGGTTCACACAAAGAGCAAAGAAAAAGGAACTCCTACATCCTCTAAATCAAGCATTCTCCACGTCAAACGCCCCACCATCAGAATGACAGAATCCTCAAAAAGAATGAAACACGGAGCTACAATCATGGATGAAAATATCGGCTATGGCGTCAGTGGCCGCCACGCTACAAATGATTTATCGGGTATCGCACCCGTAGCGGCCCTTAGCGGCCGCTACACAATACAGGGCGCCACGAAATGTGGCAGCCGGGGTTAAATAACCCCCCAGCCGGCCCTATGTAACTTCTTGTTTACTGTTGTGAAAGCCTCCCAACTCCAAAGTTTCAACTCAATTTCAAGATTTTACTACAAGTAACATCAAATTCAAAGGAATCAAACACAACTACAAGATCCAAGCTTCCATTCCATCTTAATCAAAATTCTAGGTATGTTTTTTCTTTTGGATTTTTTCTAGTTTTGACTTTTGAGATCATCTATTCATCTCTTTCTAAGAGTCTAACTACTATAAAATGCTTCCTTGTCCTGTAATATGATGAGATCCATGTTTCTCTTTGATCATGCACACATACAGTTGCCCTCCGTATATGATGTGGGCACCAAATATTTAGAAGAATACAAAGAAATAAAGGCTTGAGTGGAAAAGTTTAAGCCCATGTGGCAGCAGAATGGTGTTATCATCATGTATGATGGGTGGACCAGTGGCACACAAACACAATTAATAAACTTTTAGGTGTCTTCAGTCGCTGAGATCGTCTTTGTTAAGTCCGTTGATGCAGACAACCACATATATTCAGTCTTATGGATAAAGTTGTGGAAAGTGTTGGAGAAGAGCATATAGTACAGATCGTTATGGATAATGGCGCAAGTTTTAAGGCAGCATGTAGGAGGTTAATGGAGAAGAGGACCCATTTATTCTTGACCGCATGTGCAGCACATTGCGTAGATCTCATCTTGGAAGAGATTGGGAGGAAGAAAGAAGTGGCTTCATTGATCAAGGCATGTGGAGGAATTACAAGATTTATATATGATTATTCATGGGTGTTAAGCTTGATGAAAAGATATACAAATAACCATGCCTTGCTGCATCCAGGATCAACTAGGTTTGCAACCCATTTTCTGGCTATGGAAAGCCATGTAAGGTTTAGAACGGAGCTGATTCAGATGTTTGTACCTAGAAAATTGACTTCGTTCGAAATGGGGCAATGCAACCAGTGGTCCAGAATTTGAAGTCCCAAATTTGAGGAGAGACAATAAATTTTGGAAGAAAGTGAGGAAGATATTAAGGGTTTTTTAGCCTTTAGTTAAAGTGTTGCAGCTTGTAGATGGTGATGACAAGCCGACAATGGGCTTTATATATGAAGCAATGGATCGGGGAAAGCAAGCTATTATGGAAAATGTTAGATATCACGAAGCATATATAAATATTATTGATGCTCGGTGGAACGATCAGCTACACCATCCATTGCATGCTGCAGGTAATTAATAAATATATTTGATACTTTTTTGTTTTCCCAACTCATGTATTTATTATCTTGTTTGCTCGCAGTACATTCTAGTTATTTTCAATGTAGGTTATTTTTTGAATCCCAAATTCTATGACCGCAATGCCGAACTACACCGAAGCAATAGATACGGACTTGCGAGTAGGATTATGGGAGGTATTGAAAAAATTGTTAAATAAAGATGATCAAATTGATGTCATACAAGAGGTGAGTGAGTGGTTACTTAAGAGAATTTAATTATGTTGCCAATTGCCATACACATGTAGGGGTTTACTGACTTATTTCTAATTTTCACATTGTAGATATCTATATATACACAAAGGAGAGGAACCTTGTCTAACCCTCTTGTGCAACGATTGATTGGAAGGATGCTACCTGATATGACTATGAACAAAAACCCCACCCAATAGGCTTAATCTATTTATCTTAATTGATTAGAAGGACTTGAGGATTACGAATATCTAATTTTCTTTATTTATTTTGCATTTCAGCTGATTGGTGGATGAATTATGGAGAGAGCGCTCCACATCTAAGGAGAGCGGTTGTTCGTATCCTTAGTCAGACTACAACATCTTCCAACTGTGAGAGAAATTGGAGCACTTTCTCCTTGATCCACACGAAGGGCCAGGAATCGGCTTACCATGCACAAACTCAACAAGCTTGTGTATTGTCATTACAATCTAAAGTTGAGAAACAGAACTAGGGAGAGAAGGGCAAGGGATGATCATGCTTATTGTCTTATTAATTTGAATCACATATTCAGCGAGGACGATCCCTTACTCCCATGGCTAACCGAGATAGAGGATCCATTGCTAGCTTCAGATCCGGGGTTTCAAGAAATTGTTCAAGCGTTGATAGATGAGGAAATGGGTGAGGCACCTGCAGAAGGTCAGCCACCTTAAGGAAAAGGTACCAGTGGTAGTACAGGTGCACATAGGAGGAGTGGGAAAGAACCTGCTCATATTGGATCTTCTGAGAAAGCTAGTTCCACCACCGTCTCTTCGAGTAGCGATGGTGGAGGAGATGGGGAAATGGAGGAGACAGTGGGACAGGTGGTACTAATGAATACTATCAACAAGATGAAGACGATGTCATTCTTGTAGAGGAAGTACAGAAGTTACCTGAAACTGGAAGAATTGATCCAAACCGTGGTTATCAACGGCGCCAAAGAGACTCACCACCTGGAAACAGTAATGAGCAGGGAAATATGGGTGGAAATGTTGGAGGAGAACAAGTTGCATCATGGAACCCCAGTTATAGTGAACCGCATTCAAACTCCCGGCAATGTGGACAAGGACCCTCACCATATTTTCCATATGGTCAAGTGCTACAAGGAGAAGAACAGTCTTCAACTTCAGGGTCCTACTCATATGGTGACTATGGTCAAACGCAATATAGATATCCACCTCCACCTCCTCTAAGTTCCTATGATGCGGCTGCCTTCTTTGGATTTGTGGATTCCAATGCTCATCAATATCAAATTCAATATGGTGCCAATAGAAATTAATCAAATGATAACACTAGTGGGGATGAGGATAACCACGCTGCCATAGATCCTGCTAGACATTCCTTTTAGTGGTGACTAAGGTTAGTATAAGGTATTCCTTCACCAACTCTCTACTCTTTATGTCATTTCTAAATTATTGTTGATCACTTGATTGAATTTGAACCTTGAGGCTTGAAGTGTTGATTGTTCAATGTTCACTATACTTCATTGGATACTGTTTGCTATTGAATCCCTAATTCCCTACTCCCAAGGACCTAATTCTTAAGTCTTATGCCTTTATTTCATGTTCTAGTTTTTTTTTTAATTTTTTTTATGAGCTTTTCATTACTTTTCTAAGTTAGCATGACAAAGAAACATGAATACATGTGAAAAACTAATTATTATTATTAATTTCTATTTATGCAGCGATATAGAACCTCATATATTGAAGGCACCGCTACACCCCCTTTCTTAGTTTTGCAAAAAGGAAACACATTTTCTTTCATTTTAGAATTTTTCGGATTTTCTGGAATTTTTTCAGATTTTTTGGGTGATTTTTTCAAATCGCACTACTACGTCGCTACCTAGCGCCCGCTTCGTAGCGATTTGGTGGCAGGCCACTACGCCCGTTGCTACCAGTATTTTCAAACATAGCTACAGTAACTCGCGTGGGAATTGTGGGTAGATCGGGTTTTTCGATTTTCTCATTTATGTGGGCCATAAAATCACAATCCAAACTGATCATCCTCTTAACATGGCCAAACACGGCTACTTGATCAAATATTAGCCGTTGATTTCTAATAAATTTTGAGATATTTACAAAAAAAGTCCAGACCGTTGGATGGCGATTTTTGGAATTCTGTGGGGTCCATTTGTGAAATCCAAACCGTCCAATCTCTTCAGAATGCCTAAAACGGCTATGGGTCCAAATTTGGCAGCCTAATTCATCATGGATCAGGAGAAAATGGCCAAAAACTATTGACCGTTGATTTCACACAATGCAAAAAACGTGATGAAAAATAGTATGCTTTTTTCAATTTCTTGGTTCCTATGGGGCCCATAATCATGATCTAAACCGTGAGCTGTCTCTAGAAGGTCAAACCAGCTAGTTGATCATGTCTAGATATCGAGATATTTGCAAAAACGCCCAGATTCTAAAATATTATTTTTTTATTTTTGTGGGCCCCTTCGCACGATCTGAACCATTCAAATACTCTAGATAGCCAAAAATGAGTTTGAACAAAAAGTTGAGGTCTTGATTCTTCATGGATCTTGAGTTATTTCCAAAAACCTTACAACTATTGGATCATATATTCTACTAATGATGGGAATCCTCTTTCAATGTCAAACCTGGAACTCTCTTTACAAATCCTACATGAGGATATCTTTATTCTTGGAGATGGAGGGAATCCTCTAAACAAAGGATTTCCCTATGTCTACCAAACGTGTCCTAAGAGAAAAAAGACTTGTAGAGAAACACCACATGCAAAAACAAATTTTTCATATAACAATGATGCATGGCAAGCATAATGAAACCAGACCGCGTTAGTGTAAAACGACATCAATAAGTTTATCAATCTAGCTTAAATGTTTTTGAAATCAAAGACTGAAAAAGATATTTACATAATAAATCTCGAATGCCAACCTAAAATATGCCTTATGACAGTAGGGGGCCTCAATTTTTTATTTTTTTATTTGTCTGACATGCCCTGACCAGCAAGTGTGCCAGTTAGGTAGTGGGATAAAAGCAACTTGTGCTTCTTGTGCCTCTGTTGCCTCTACTTTCGAAATGCCCCTCCTCGCCTTCTTCCATTTGGTTGGTCACACATCTAGGGGTAAAAATTCCCAACGTGCACTGCTAGTTCTCAGTTCGCGCATCCTCGCTCCGATAGTACCCTACGCTTCTGCATGAGTGAGATTTCTATATAATATAATGTGGATCGACTCGTTAGATGCTCTGAGCACTTTGCAAATGACCTAATATATACCCTATGCCGATAGGGGGCCTCGTATTTTTTTGGTCTGAAATGACCTTGACTGGCGAGTCCACCAGTCTCTATATCCAACCGGTGTGGACACACCAGTCACATCGTGGGGAAAAAGCAACTTATTTCCCTCTCTTTATATGCTATGAGCACCAAAGTCTAAAGCAACTTACTTCCCTCCCTTTATATGCTATGAGCACTCTACAAATGCCCTTCCGGTAGTTTCATGCTCAGAAGATCAGCTCCTGTAAGCCCTTTCCCCAGTCATCTTCCACCTGAATCTAATATTTTACTGACTTTGAACCCATTGCAAGAGGTAATATTACCTTCTATTATCTCTCCTTTCTTTCATTGTTTGTTGTCTCCTTTCTTTCATTGTTTGTTGTCTAGGGTTTATAAAAAGTGGTTCACGAGAAGGGTTTATGGACACTAAATGGAAATGGGCAACCAAACATCTCCTCCTCGAAGAAAAACAAATCAAATGAAGAAGGGAAATGACTACCCCACTAAGTGAACCAAGGGAAGTTGAGCAATAAATACCATTTTAAATGAATTATAGAGTAGTCAGGCAATGAATACCATTATAAATGAATTAAAGAGTAGTTGGGCAATGAATACCCTCCTCTAAATGTTACAAAAGGTGGGTTTGTAATGGATGAAGTAAAGTGAAGGTGGGAAGAGAGGTTGGTGAAGTTAAAAAATGGGCCTCGCATTCCTTTACTGTAGGGGCTTGATTTCTTCCCCATGGCCGGGGTTCCTCTTCCTCTAAAGCTGGCTGGGGCTCACGATCCCTCTGGCTTAGTATAAAAGTAAATAAATTAATTAATTAAAAGGGAGGATGGAAAATGAATGGACTTCTAATTCGATAATAAGGGAGTTAAAGATCTCCATTGTACATTGCAATTGCTAATTTTATCATGCACTAGCTGGCCGAACAAATATATAATCTCTTACCAGCAGGATGTCTGATCTCGAGAAATTGACTGAATTCCACTACAATGGAGAGGTTAATTGGAACAATGTGTCTATTCTACATTGGTGGCCAGCAGAAGAACGTATATGTAAGTAGTTGCTTGGCGTATGGTGTCATACTAGAAAAGGCCTTGGATGCAACACATTGGGCCTACACAACGGAACTGTCTATTAAATACTTTCATCACAACAGACATGCTCTCTCACATTCATCAATATAAAAGACAATGATGATGTACATACGATGATGAAAGCAACTACTTATGATACGAATGCGATTTATCTATATCTCTACCTTTCCAACGATTGTGATAGAGAGCAACATAAAAACGGGCTAATCATGAAGACAATACCAGCGTAGCATATTTCAATGCCTGTCCATTGACGTCACAGTAATCATCGTACTTGATTTCCACATGCTAAGCTTTGTAGTTTGTCGAATGATTCAGTATTGATAAACTCCTGACTATGCAGGTCTACTCTCTCAAGGTTGTCACCATGACCCGTCCCACCACCCATTCAGTCGCCCATTCAACAACCAATTCAATTCAATTTAAACAGTCAGCCAAAATGTGATATACCTCGGATGGAATTTAATGGCTCCACGGGTGTGTTTCTAAAAGTCAAGTCTTGGCACTGACAGTGACAGGAATTTCAACTTTAGCACTATTGCCCAGATCAGGCAGGCAAGTGGTTTACAAGAAGCTGTTGCTTCCGATGGAGTCAATGAAATGGAGGCAGCTGGGGGGATAATTTTGATGATGCGTTTTCAGATGATACATCTCCTGCAGTAGGTAGATCCCATGCAGATACACGCACCGGATATGGAGATCTGGTATTTTATCAGGAAGAGATTGATATCTTCAATTCATTAGCAGCCAATTCAAATAAGGAATTTGATTTATATACAGAGGATGGCTCCGTGAGATGTGGAAGGGGTGACTGTTTCTCAAGTGTGATTCATTAGTAGATCCACAATGTAAAATAATTTGGCTCTTAAGCATTTTAAGACAAATAAAAAAGCAGTCACTGCAGGGTGTGGTGATCAAAATTGTACATGGTGAATCCATGCCTCAGTAGCTGACGACAGACCTGAATTTAAAGTCCAGACATACAATTCGGATCACGCATGCTCAAAGCCTATGATGGGGAGTGCACATCCCCAAGCGACATCAAAGATGATTGCGGTTCACATTATTGATAAACTTCAAGTCAATCTCAATCTTAGACTGAAGTATATAATCATCAACTTCCAGATGGAGTATGGTGCTCAAGTGAGTCACAGGAAGGCACATATTGCCAAGGAGAAAGCGGTGAAGGATATGTGTAGATCATTTGAGGAGCCCTTCAACCAAATTAACGACTATTGTATCGAGCTGTACAGGACAAATCCGGCCACCAAAATTTTAATACTGAGACGTCTTGATGGAAGTTTCCATCAATTCTTCTGGTTACTTGGGGCCAACAGATAGTCGTTCAAAAACACATTGAGGCTGCTCATTGCTCTGGATGGTACACATCTTTGAGGAAAATATTCTAGTGTTCTTTTTGTTGGGGTGACTCACGATGGTGATTACAGGTTATTTTCTATTGCTTTTGCCATTGGTGAGACTGAGAATTATGAAACTTGGTAATGGTCCCTAGCTAACTTGAACGAAGCCTTGGGATTGTTCATCGCTAATATGACATTTGTTTCAAATAGATAGAAGGAGCTTGTTGAAGCGATCAAGGGCAACCACCCAAATGCATAGCATTGCTATTGTTGCCATCACATCTCGGCTTCTCGCAGAATATGAAGAATGCTTTTATCATCAAATTCTGGTACATCGTAAAGGCTTAAAAGCTGTGCAAGTACATGAGGTGCATGAATATAATAAAGAGATTACGGAAGATGCATTTGATTGAATTAATAGGATCTGGATGGAACAGTGGGCCAATGCATTAGTTGAGGGACCACGATATGACATGCTCACAACGAACAATGCCGAATGCAAGAATAGCTTATTAAAGGACATAAGAGAGTTCCCCATTAGTAAACAGGTGGAGGCAATTCATTCAAAGTTGAGAATTTCTATGAGGATCCCCGCATTAAGTGTCTTTAAGTTTACAACATGGTTGACTCCATGAGGGGAGAAGAAGTTGATTAAGGTGTAAGAAGAATTCTGCTGACTAATGTGCAATGCAGCCAGTCCAATGGAGTTTGTAGTTACATCTGCTACGTTTGTAGATGTCTTACATCTAGATCAGAATGCAAATGTTGGCAGTAGAATTTGCTAGAGATGCCATGCTCACATGCAATCGTAGCAATAAAGTGCAGATCATACGATCCATATGACTTTTGTGAGATTTAGTATGGAAATGCATCAAGCTACTTAAGATGACATACAACATACAACTCGCGATATACGTCAGTGGGAGTAGAGGAACACACTTCTCATATTAACCTCCACATGGTAGGAGAAAAACAGGCCAACTGAAGAACAAGATACAGTTTGAGGACCAAGGCCGTCAGAGGAGATAATTTACTTGCTCAAACTGCAGACAAAAGGGCCATAACCAACAAAGATGCCCCAATCCACTTGCAAGACAATAATGCCATGAATGTGGAGAACAACATTTTGATGTTTTGCACCTGTACTTTCGACCGTCTAGTTCAATTTTTCAAGGAGCAATTTCAACTAGCCAAGATGTACAAAACCTTTTGTATATAGTACAACAAACTGTGCAGCAGTCAGCAAATGTAAATTGTTCAGCTTCTTTGTGCATACAGCATCCTCCACTGTAAATTTTAATTGAGATTTTCTTTATTAAAAGGGATGCACCAGCTAGAAAAGGCTTTATGTAACCTAAAAATCAAGGCACATTCACAAAACCCTTAGTAGCTTTTTCTAACCCCGAACAATTATTTACATTTTACTGTATACAACATATAGAATATGCTCCAAGGGGCATGCGATCGGGACATGTTATCCTTTTGGAGGAAGCATCCTACATTTATCAGGCGACCACAACATCTAATTAGCGTCCATGCCACTCGACCAGCAAGCTTGCCAATAAACCTGAAGCAGTCACCACATTACTCACGAGTCCGGAAATTAAAAAGCAACCTATCGAATTAAGACCCAAATGACCAAGTTCATTGTTTCAGTTTCAAGCAAACCCTACCACTCTTCGCAAATAGTTATTGGATCAGAGGTTTAGTTCCAAGGAAACCCTACCCCATTTTTACTCATATCTTTAATCTCTCTTCGCCAACATTTGAGGAGCAAGAAGCATCCATGGCAGTCCAACAATCATGACCAGTCACTGGATAGAAGGATTCCCAAGCAACAAGGTTTTCATTCATACCACTGTTAGTTTGGATCTTTATCTTTTTCGGAAACTGCATTGTTGGTTTACATTGAGTTTCAATAGCAGTATTGAGACGAGTTATCTCATTCCACATACTGTTTTTTTAACCCCTCTTCGAGCAAGTGCACCTCTATTTCAACCATTTTTTAATCGTCTGCTTCTGTAAAACAGTATGCGGTCCCCCTAACTTATCTTTCTTTACTCTCATACCTCTTCCTCTGTCCCCCACCTCCATTACTCGTTATCTTTCTTCTTCTTTTTTTACAAGTGCGACCCATGTGGGCTGCTATTCATGATTTCATAGATTTCTATGAATCAAAGCATTTGGAATGCTCAGTGGATGTGGTCTGAAACACTCCTACAAATTCGCAACATGTCAGCATATCTTTCAAAAACACCACTAACCAAACACACCCAACTTGGAGCGAGCTTATGTATTATATTGTATTCACTGTGAGGTGAGTGATGTCTTGGAAGCTTGTGGTACTTTAGGAAGTAGATAGAGCATGTACTCAGCATAAAAGTTGTTCTTATAACACCATTATTGATCAACTTGCTTTGTTGCTCTTATATCCTATAATCCAACCATATACTATAACCTCCTAAGTAGCTTTGGCTTAGAATGAATATGGTTTTTTGTTATGGACCTAACCAATACACCAAAAGCCACAGGACTCATAGAATGTGTCAAATCAAATGCCATAACTATTTAGGACCGTAACCCACGCTTCTGCAGCTGATGTCCTCAGCGGCTCTCACTTCGGCAGCAGATAGCCCTTTTCCCCCTCTTGGGACGGCTCACACTCTGCTCCAAGTAGCCCTCTTCATGGCAGTGCTCACTCTGCCTGTAGGTAGCCCTTTTTCTCCACTTTTTTAGATGACTCTCACTCTACACCAGGTAGCCTTTTCGTGACTCGAACTCGAGACATGGAGGCTGGCTCTAATACCAAATGCTATGCACCTAACCAATGTGCCAAAAGCCCCATGATTAATGGAACACATCAAATCAAATCCTATAACTATTTAGGACCGTAATAAGTTTATATTGAATGCATTTAACTGACAACCAAATCAATTATCTTGATATATGTCATTTTCTTGTGTAATCCGTAACTCCATTGTGTTGTGTAGATGGCCACCTACAATCCAGGTCCCCATTGACCCTTAATTCTTTTATGAACAACAAAATCACATTTCAGAAGCAGTATGGAATGGTCAGGTATGCACTTCATAGTAGTAGCACTCCTCACCAACCCCACATTTAAAAAACATTGGAAATATCTAAATGGTTTCTTCTACACTGCTCTTGTAAAATGAGCCCGGGGTTCTACGAATCCTGACAACTAGCCCTAAGAAGGATGAGTGGGTCTTTGAGAAAATATAATGGAGGAACTTTGATCAAGTTTGACCAACAAAAATGAGATTAGCAGATAAATCAGATACATAATGTAAAGACCTGATCCCAGAAATTAGTCCCTAATTGTTTTAAATAATATATTAGTTGATAATGGGACCGTTGGGCCCCACTTGAGTCAAAATTAAATTAACATTCAATTTCTACTGTGAATTGAACATCAAATAAATAAATAAAATTATAGGATAAAAAATGAAATGGTAAAAATAGTGTGGAATAACTTTGGGACCCACACCAAGTAGCTTGAAACCCAATATGGTTGTATGGTCATTTTTATAGTGACCTATTTGTAATTTCAAGAAATTATAGGGGTTTGTTCATAAATTTTGGAAAATATCAATATAAACTCATTGGATAGAAAATAAATAAAAATTAATTAATTAAGAAAGTTTCATTAGGCATGAGGTGTCAATTGGTATGCATGAGGTGTGAGGTTTTGGGAGACCATAGTTACCAGATTTGCAATTTGACCAATTCAGATTCGAATTCCGCAGTTTGCAATTCAACACTTTCTCCAATTCGAAAATTCAACGGGGTAGGTTCGGTTCGGTTTTCAATTCGCTTGACTCATGGTTCTAGTTCGATGAATTCGCTAGGCTAGCTCGAATATCTAATTCAATGTAGTTCAATATGATTTGTAAGCCCATTCAATATATACTTAAATCTTTTTTTAGAATTTAGATACTGTAATAAGTATATAAATAATGACATTTCACAAAAGCTATGAGAAAATAAATGCTAAAACACAATCCAGAATATTTTTTATTTCTATTATAAATCAATAAATTTTAATCATTTAACTAGCTGTATAAAATAAATTAAATCCTAAACTCCAAGTACGAAAGAGACAAAATGTCAAACACCAAAACAGGAAAAGAAAGTAGGATAAAATAAAAATTCATCAGTTTTAAAATAGAAGTATGAAATGAAAATCTTCATTCCCAATGGTTTTTTCCTTTGTCATGAAAGGATGGAAAATTGTGTCTGTATGATGAAATAATTCTTGATAGGTGGACATGATGGTAAAGAGGACTGAGTGGTTGCAATGTTAGATATGCCACTTGGTCGGGACTCCAAGCTACTCTAATTACGATTTTGAAATCGAGGGTCCTCATCGTCATCTAATGTTGTCCAACTTAGGTCTTCCAAATGTGCACTTGAATAGTCAATAGTATCTAGTTCAGGATTAATGTCCCATTCTCTGAATGGTCCATCCTTATAACCCTCCTTCATGCGTGATAAAAGGCGAAGATTTGAATGAATAAAGAAAAGTTTATCTACACGTTTATCGTTAAGCCTATTTCTTTCAACATTATGGATAAATATGTACTCCAACCCCTCTCTGCAGATGATGAGCTAACAAGTTGTGAAAGAACTTTTACAACTATCTATTCTATAGCTCTGGCATCTCACATCCATATGCTGACCAACATTTTAGTGGTGACATAGTAACTACATCGAACTTTGATGCAGGAAGTCCATAAACACCATCTTTAGAATAAAATATTGCGTATTGAGCCCTCAATTTATCCTCAATTTCATTATCCTATAGATACAACAAATTGGAAAAAAAATTATTGAATGTATTAGGTACTTATTAAAAATCTTTATAACCTCCATCATCATATTTAGAGTGAAAATACCAAAACATTAGTTAGTCTTTCAAATGCTTCCTTCACTCCATGACCTCTTTATCTTGGTTTGGGTTTTTTTTCTTTTTTTCTCACCACTAGGTGCTAATTTAGCAAGATAGGACGAATCATAAAATTGAGGTGCAGTGCAAATCCAAGAACATGCATCATGACCTACCTTTTTATTATAAATTATAATATCTTTTATTATCTCATAAATCTCCTTAAAATCATCATAACCATTGGGACTGTCTTTTGTTTCTCCAAGCATGTTATCCATTCCTTCATATATCTCATCCATGAGTGGTCCATCTTGATCACAACATTCAATCATTGTGAAAATGGGTTTGGTAATTTTTAGCATCAGCTTCACATTTGTCCAATAAGCATCCATATCATCGGTCACCCATCATTTCACATTTTCTGTTGTTCCTTGCATTTTTTCATCGTCGTGTTTTGCCCATTCTTTCCGGTCGTCAAGAACAATAGTAGATTTAAGGGCCTGCCTCACATCTAAGAGTCACCTCATCATAACATAATATAATGTAAATAGGGTCTTTGCAACTTTTAAAAGTTCTAATCAAGATTGACTTCTAAATATTGCCACATAATATAATGCAAATGGTTAAGAATGTATGTTACAATTGTCTTCCACATTTTGTAAATTTCTTCATACCATGGCCAAGACTTTGACAAAACTTTAAAGAACAAATTAACTGTGTGGCGGGCACGAGGAGACCAAAATGTATGGTTGTAAACCTTTTCAACTTCCTTACCTGCCAGCTTGCAATTGGTTGCATTGTCTGTGATTAATTGAACAACATTAGATGGAACAACCTCCTCAATTGCATCTATCAATAAGGATTTTATATAAGATCTGGTCTTTTCAACAGCAAAGGTGATGCAAGCCCTAGGGTTAGGGCTTGCATGGAAGTGCTGAAGCAAAATAGACGCCGAAGCGTGTGTCCAAAGACACTTCAAAAGTATCCGCAGAGACGATAAACGAGGACGCACCTCAATGAGGAAAACCCAAAATCAACTAATCTAAACTCTCTAAGAATTTCTTCTCTACAATGTCATATAAATAAGAAACATAACTTGGGGCCTAAGAAACCTAATAACCTATCTTAGGAAATAAGAATCCGAATGGAATTGAAAACTAAATCCTAATTACAACTCTTTAAAAAAAATTAGAAATCTAATAACAAATAAAACCTAAATCTACTTGGGCTCCACACATGTGGCATGAGGTCCATCTGCATCATTCTCCCCCGCTTGGAAAGAACTCGACCTCGAGTTTAGTAAATGTCCGCCTGGGTCGAAGATCAATCGGACAAACCTCTGATCCATTGGTTGAACTGTAGTTTCTGGGCACAACTTCAAGTATAACTTTTGTCAATAGCCATACTTTGAGCACACGTGTGAGCGAACCGTTGGATGCTTCAATTGATAAATATGCACCATCAAATAACAATATTTGACTAGCCACTGGTCAAGGTCATCTCCAAGTTTACATTGTTGATCCCCCAAAGACAAAATCAATATGAGAATTAATGTGGGAATTTCAACAGCTGAAGCTTCTACTCGAGCTGCCTGTATATCATCATTACCAATAGAAGTGTCTTGCTTTGGCTTCACAGTATGAATATCTTCTGCCACTGATTTTTCAACATGATCTGCAGTTAATGGTGATGACTTTTCATCTAGAGGCATGACTTTTTCCAGAAGAGACCGTTTTAGCACGCGTTCTACACGAATTGCTTCCCAATATGCCTCATGAATGGTGTTCCAGTCACTCCTCTCCACTATATCCTGTTTCAAGCCTCATACAAAGCTAATGAAATTATGTTCCTTATCATCCTCCATTCCACATGCATCTTGAAGCCTAGAAAATTGGTCATAATATTGCAAAACAGACAACTCACCTTGTTTTAAATAGAGAAATTGCGTAAAATAGACTTCATTCTCAAAATACCATCTTCCATATTTAGTAGCTGACTCAGAATTTACTAATATGGAATTTCATCTTGGATTTGAAAATGGACTGACCTTATCTGTAGATATGCTCTCCACGATCACACAGGTGAAAACTGATTTGAAATCCAATGCTGGGTGACTCCGATATTGTGATAAAGAAGATTTAACAGTTGATCGGATCAAATCTGCCGTTGATCAGATTCTACTAATGCAGGGATGATTGCAGCACAACTCTGCTGGGCTTCAAAAAGGATTTGGATCCTTCAAATTGACCTGGGCCTGAACTCGGCCAACAATGACCCGAATCTGAAAATATCAGGCACAATAATCAGATTTTTTTTACTGGCACGTGTCACAGTGGGCAGGTGTATGCTTCCCCTTGGGTTCGCTACACAAAGAAAATGGGTCTTTCCCTTTTCTTGCTGCTATTCTCCAAGAGAGGAGAGATGAGTAGTTGGAGAGGAGCCATCGATAGCGAGGGCAAGTCGACAGCAGCTGCGAAGGGCAGATGATGTTGGCTATTGGACGATAGTAGTGCTGATCTCGCCATGTACGTCCTCTTCTTCTCTGCTGCTTCTTCTTCTTTCTTCTCTCTGCCCTTCTTCTTTCCTCTGTTTTTTTCTTTCTGGTTGGGTTCAGGCTCTAGTGACTGACTCTAGGATCGAGATGGGTTATGCAAGGTGGGTTTCTGGAATTCAACAAAGGTGGTTTTCTGGGCTTCTAGAGGTGGGTTCTGTGAGGAGGGTTTTGGCTATTTGGAATTAGTATAGTGCTGACGGGGAGGGTGGAATGGGGCAGCAGATTTGGAATGGGATTTAGGGTTGCTGGTGGAGTCAGGTGATAGTGCTAAGGTTCCTGGTGGAGTGGGGTGATGGGGTTGTTGTGTTCTGTCGATTGAGATAGTTTGGGCGAAGGGTTTGGATAGTGGGTGGGCTCCAGCAAGGTCCATTGGTTTTGGGGAGGGGATCGGTTAATGGAGTTTGGGTAACTGAAGATGTAATTGGTGACGTAATTGGTGACAGCAGTGATAGGGGAGGAATGGATGAAGATAGGCTCCAATCGGTGACCGGAGGGTGATATTTTCGCTCTGATACCAACTGATGTAGGCCCTATGGTTAGGGTTTGCATGGAAGTGCCGAAGCATAATAGACGCCGAAGCTCGTGTCCAAAGACACTTCAAAATTCTCCGCATAGACGATAAATGAGGACGCACCTCAACGGCGAAAACCCAAAATCAATTAATCAAGTCGCTGAGAATTTCTTCTCTACAATGTCATATAAATAAGAAACATAACTTAGGGCCTAAGAAACCTAATAACCTATCTTAGGAAATAAGAATCCTAATGGAATTGGAAACTAAATCCTACTTACAACTCTTAAATAAAAATTAGAAATCCAATAACAAATAAAAACTAAATCTACTTAGGCCCTACACATGTGGCCTGAGGTCCATCTGCATCAAAAGGCCTTGGCAAATCTTTAAAGAACAGATTAACTGTGTGACAAGCACAAGGAGACCAAAATGTATGGTTGTAAACCTTTTCAACTTCCTTGCCTGCCAACTTGCAATTGGTTGCATTGTCTATGATTATTTGAACAACATTAGATGGACCCACCTCCTCAATTGCATCTATCAATAAGGATTTTATATAAGATCCGGTCTTTTAAAGCACTCTACCAAATATAATCACATTGTTCCATCCTTATTCGCTATAAGTACATTAATTAATGGCTGATTCTTTACAATGGTCCATCCATATGAGATCATCGAAATACCCTACATATGCCATGTGTCTTTTAATTCCAATTTCATTCTCCACTTTTCTTTTCTCCTCATCTAACAAAGATGTTCTAGCCTTTTCAAATGAAGGCACTTTGCATCCTTCAGGCGCTTTCTTTACAGTTAAAATCATTTCATGAAAAAATGGTGACCGCAATATGTTGAAGGGCACTCCACAAGCACATAACAATCTTACTATTGCACCGTCAACAGAACCCCTTTCAACTTTCTAAAAGGACTCCATAATTGGGTTTTTAGCTTAACTTGTTGCAACGGGAGAAGTGTTAATTGCTTCAACTGCGAATGAACTCCAGATTTATCCACTTTCTTTACCTATCAATAATTTCTTGCAATAATTGAGGGCCTTTAGGTTGCTTTAGCAATGCTGGACATCAAATAACATCTAACTTTTTGTTGGGCTCCAGTCCAAAAAAGTTTTGGTGAATTCTGGTATAGGAACTTTGAACTCATGCTTACAGTGTGGACACAACCACAATTTACCAAATTTTGCATCCCCCAATACCTTAACTTCATCCCACAGTGGCTTTCCCTTAAAAAGACTTTCTTTTCTCGAAAAAATATCATCTTCAGTATCGTCTATATCTTCATCACTCTTCTCGTCAATGTACTGTTTGACTTGTTAAACACAAATTACATCATCCTCTTCTTGCCGCTTCCTTTTTCTTTGTCCACTAAGCATTATGCTACATAAATTTCAATATATTTAGAAGAATATGTTTTTAATACATAATCAATATTGAAATTCTATCTCTAATTATTTAAATGTGGCATGTCTAAGTCGTAAGTGGGTCCATGCCAAATTTCACTCCAATGAAAAAGTTGTTCAAATCTTCTTTTTATATCGTCGCCCGTCGTTAGTTCTTTGTATCAGGCCTATCAATGGGCTAGCTATTATAATCCTAATGGCTCCTAAATATTTGTATATTTCTTCTTCACAGGCATAGATTTCATCACAGGCATAGATTTCATTCACTCTAATATGAAATGGTCCTACTATCAGATTCATCAAGTAGAGATTAATATTCTTTTTATAATATTTTATTCAAGTGTTTCATAATTGAGTGGTCTTATGGTTTCTTACTGGAAATTTTTTGCTAAATCTGATAAAAGAGGGAGCCATCTATTATGATAGATTTTGAATTTTAATAACTAGGACCTCCTATGGCGTTTAAAGAATTTTAATTAATTTTTTAGCGAGTCAAGATAGAAGGAGAAATAGATGAAAGATCATTTAATAGCTTTTTCTTGAAAAAAGGGGGAGCAATTTGATCCAACTTAAAAGAGGAGAGAGAGACTAGAGAAGTTTCTCTAATCACCTTTTCGTACGAATTTAATCTGTGTTGTTAATATCATCGGAACTATCATTATAGATAAAAAGACATGAAAATGTAATCAATCTAATAGGGCCTATCTCAAACTTTTGTGAAATTTCAATCATTACCAACTCATTGAGAAAATCAATTTTGAATGGTACAGATTTGATAAATGGGCCCATTTCTTCATATAGCTAATAAAGAGAGCCAAATCTAGCATATAATCAAATTTTATATGTGCCAACAAACATGGTTGACTGTTGCTGGCACTTTAGTTTTACATGGGTCCTCAAAGTTAAAAGGAGCCCAACATTAGCAATAATAATGATGATAATTTAATTGCTTGCATCTTGAATTATTAAATAATTATTTAGTATAATGTGTGATTTGGTTCTCATTAGGTAAGACACACGTCAAGTTTTATAAGAGTGGAAAGGTTCAAAACAAATATAGAGAAGAATCTTTAATTGCTCTCTAAAAAGGTGAGTTTCATTGACCAAGCCCATAAAGACAGAAGGGGACAGAAACAAGTCTCCACTTTCCTCTTTCCATCTTCCACTTCTTCTTTATTACCTAAAATTGTGGATTTTCTAAACATATATCGATGAACTTAGAAAGGAGGGTTAAGGGTTGGAACGAACATATAAAAAAAATCCTTGGATTTCATTGGGGATTCTTGATTGGCGCTGAACGAACCATAGCGCAAAGTTGTATCTCTTTGGTTAATAAGATCCAAAAGGTTTATCGATCCTAAGGGGTGCAGGTCCATAATAGGCATATAGAGATTATTGTACGTCAAATAACATCAAAAGTGTTGGTTTTAGAAGATGAAATGTGTAATGTTTTTTCACCTGGAGAACTAATCAGATTGTTGTGAGCAGAACGACCACAGCGCGCTTTGGAAGAAGCGATCTGTTACCGAGCCATCTTATTGGAGATAACGAGGGCATCTCTGAATACTCAAAGTTTCATATCCGAAGCAAGTTTTCAAGAATTGTCTTTCAGTAATGCATATTCTTGATTAGTTTTACACTCACAAGAGAGGGATCCACCGTTGATTAACTTAGCATAAATAATTAAATTCTTTGACAATATTTTCTTCACATATTTTGTAAGGGATTAATGTTACTACTGCCCTAATTTATTTTAGATTGAAATTCAATTAAATCCTATATTAAAGAGAGGCACTTATTTTGATCGGTTAGGATTTCTCATAGGTGAGACCCACATTAATATTCACAAATTTAAAATTTAATATTACATGAGTGCAAAGCTATAGAACAAAGAAAGAAGATTTGCATGCTTTAATTGCTATCCAGAGAGGTGAGAGTAACAATATCTTTAATTGACATACATGACTTGAATATAGATCCTCTGAGGTTGTAACTTAGAGAAATCATGAGTTAAAGGTGTGGAAATCACAGTGGAGCCCAACTATTGAAATCCGAACCGTTCAAAATACACATCATATACCTACATGGCGTATCCCCAAATCTTAGATCAATCAGAGCTCATTCAACCGTTGGATTGACTGTTTGATAAAAAAAAAAAAAATGTGATTAACTCAATCTTATGCATATTCTTTATCAAATTTTTCATCAAACAGTCAATCCAACGGTGGATTAGACTCGGATTAATTAATAATTTAAGGTAACCGAGACACCTGAAGGAGAATTACTTTGGATGGTTTGGATAATCGGATTTCAATTTGCGGACTCCATTGAGTTTCACTCTTTTTAACTCACGATTTTTTAGGGTTTCTCTCAAGATCCATACTCTTAATTGCATATGAATTGAGTACGACAAACAAAAGAAGAGGGAATATAAGGAGAGGGAATAGCTTTTAATTCTCATCTAGAGAAGTGGGAATGTTGATTGATTGGGATGAAGGAAAGAGAAATAGATCCCCATCATGCAAGTTCTCTTCTCCTTCTACCCTCTACAAGACCTTCCAACTTCTGTAAGTTACCACAAAGAAAAGAGGAGCATGATACCAGGAACTGACCTAGCACCGCAGGAAAGACTGCAATTTGCGATGACCAACACAACAGACTCTAAAGAAATCCTGTGACTAAAGGATCTAGAGCCACTGCAACACGCACAGCCTAGTGATTCAAGGATTGAGTGTCTTCAACTTTGCTTCAACTGAAATTAAATAGGTATTTCAATGATTTGAGCTCTAATCTATTTCTAAAACTTATTTTCTTTGTTTCTTCTTTTGATTTAACTTTTCTTTTAATGTTATTTTAATGTATATCACTCCTCTCTGGTACAAGCTTCTCATAGAAAATAAGTTCTATTTTTAAAGGATTTTGACTTACATTGGAACTTGGAAGTCTCCTACTTACATTTTAGTAAACAAAGAAGAGTCAAACTGCAATGAACTCAATGTATTACAAAAATTGAAAATCGCTCGATCAAATTGAAATTTGTTCGTTACGAACTGTACGAGATCCGGATCCCTGGAGACCGAACTAGGCAACTATGTGGGAGGGTAACACCTAAGCATGAGTTGTGAAGTACAGCATGGGGAGAGGACACCTAAAGCATGAGGTGTCAAACAGGAAACATGAGGTGTAAAGTGAAAATATGAGAAAGTGAAATCTATAGCATGAGTTGTCTAAGTCTAAAAGCAATTGGTGATATGTGCATGACAAGTGTTGCAAGCCAATTGTAGTTGCATGACGTGTTGCAATTCTAGTTAAAGTAAAAAGAAAAAAGTAACATAGGATTCAAACTCATCTCTTTCATCCATTAAATCCAATGCCCAAAATTGAGAGAGAGAGAGAGAGAGAGAGAGAGAGAGAGAGAGAGAATTAAGGAAAAGTTTGGATTCGATTTTACAAGCCTTAATTTGAAAACTAGTAAGAAAGTTCTTTCATAATTTGAGATTTACATACATATGACTTTTCTATTTTATGCATTATGATAAATTCCTTGATTTCTTGATTTCAATTAAATACAATTGTGATTTCTGTTCTTATATATGAAAGCCGCTGTTTTCAATTGCAGAAATCAGTCGGATTCCATCAAATTGATTTTGACCCTACCTCAATTGGCTTGACCCTCATTCAATTTTATAACTACATGCATTCAATCTCATTAACTACCCTCTTATATGCGTTTCATTCCATTCTTTCAAGTTGAGAGCGCAAGGAATAGAGAGAGACATCTACTTCTCAAAGTTTTTTTTTTTTTTTTTTTTTCAAAACTTCTCCTCAAAGGTTAGTGTTCATTCTTTCCGTCTTACCTCTACCTTCATAGGGTAAGCTTTCTCTCTCATACATTTTTCCTCTAGAACCAACCTTACACGGGCTTCTCATCTTTTTGTTTTGTTCAACACGAACTTAATCCCAATCTATAACCATGGTTCTTGAGGTCAATCTTCTGCCACATCAGTCAAAATCTCTACATGTCTTTTTCAAAATTGAGGTTTCATCAAATATTTACTCTTTTCATACCTCTTTGTTCATCATTAAATTATTTTCTAGATTGTGTCTTGGAACAATTTTTTACGTAGATTTAGTTTGTATATATAATGCTTGATATGGCGTGTCTTTGATATGGAAGAAGGACCAATATTGTTTAGTACTCATCTTATTTAGATTGTTGTTCACATCGAACATTAGCAGACTCAGATGCAAGTGGGACCGTTAACTACATTGATAGATGCAATTAATTACATGGATAGGATCTAACATTTATTTATGAAATTTAGATTATTTAATTGGGTTCAAGGGTCCTCAGAGTACCTGACTCTTCAACCGCTTGTGTAAAGCTCATTTTAATGCGAATTATATTCGTTGTTTAACATACAAACATGTAGATTTTGATAGGATAGGGTACTTGAGTTCACGTTTGTTTGAGTTGGGCTGAGACCCAAAACCCAAACCCAACTTAGTTTAAAGTCTAGAAATTATTACCTAATTCGAACCCCACACTAACTCACCCCGATAGGATAGGATATTTTAAATTTCTTATGAAATTTTCATTCTCAATATATTATATATAGTATTATATTTTTAATTTCGCTTGGAATTTTTGAACTTGTGATAAATTTTTCTATAATATGGATTATACTGCCCGTGCTAAGCACGGGCGTGTTTTGCTAGTTGTCTTTGATTCTCAAATTGATGTATTTGACTTGAGGGAATTGGGGTTTTTTATTTTTCAATTAGACATGTTAGGGTTCTAAAAATTGGGGATTCTAAAATGGGCAACAGTGCATTGAATCAAGGTGATGCAGACCCTAGGGTTAGGGCTCATGTGGGAAAAGTGTCGAATCACAATATGAGGTCTCAACAAAGACATCCTACATTAGGACACACCTCCACAGGATAAAACCCACACTATTATTCATCGACTCTCCATTTTGATCTCTACAATGACATATAAATAAGAAAATAAACCTTTAAGGGCTAAGTCACCTAATCAAACTAGGAAACTAGCTATAAACCAACTGAGGTAATAAAATAGGAAATCTTAATGAAATTGAAACGCTAATCCTATTTAGAACTCAATAATAAAATAAAAAACTAAATTGGATTTGCATCGCTTGGGTCCCACACATGAGTTATGGACCTGCCCTGCATCACAAGGCAGGGAAAGAGGCTTCTGCATTTGGCTGGGGTTGAGCCTGTAGGGTTGTGAAACCCAACCCACAATACACATGACGAGTTTAAACACATACATAAATCTGCCAAGGCCAGGTAAAAACCCCGACCAAACCCGTCCCTAATAGGAGCGGGTTGGGTCGGGTCAGATCCCCATATAAACCTGACCCATTGCCACCTTTGGTTACCTATAGTATATATATATATATATATATATAAATAAAATAAAAAAACTGATGCTAAAAAAATTTCAAAAATCAACCCTTTATTAACTATACTAACTCACAACACGTAGTTTGTTATTTTAATATTACTATGAGTGGTGATTTATAAATAGTTATTATATATTGGTAATTTGGTCCTCTTATGTTAAAGAATCCTTCATCAGCTAAAATAATGTGACAAACATCACGCTAGCATTAACAAAAACTAAATATCTATATAATTGATTTAAGACATAAGTAAATTATCAAATTTATATATTAATATTTTTATATTATTTTATTTATTTTTCCTTATCTTTTTTTTTTTTTTTTTAATTGTGATCTTTTAAGACCAGCACAGTGAATCAGTTCAACAAGACCGGCAAAAACCAGCACAGGTGTGACCAAATCATCTTGGTCCCAATTAGCATGCAGTCTGACACAGGGATTTAAAACCTTCTTAGCAAGGTTTAAATCCTTCATCATGCAGTTGCTTTCTAATCTTTATGTGCATGTGACCAAAAAATCTCAAACATTCATCTATTTTCAGTTCTATTAGAGCCGCCCATAGATATCCTCCTCTGAACTCAGCTCACAATTACACACTAACATGCACGCACGCACACTACCAGACTCTGTAGCATCATCCCTTAAAACAAGCTACCACAGCCTATATGCACAGTATCTAAGGCTTGCAGTCAAGTTGATGAAGACCAAAATCAAGAATAAATAAGGGCTCATTCTTTCAAATGAGACTACTCAATGGATTCCATGAGATAATACAAAGTGTTGCAGGTTGCAATCTAAACTACAATATAAAATTTCCATTTGTACCCCTTGTTTTGCCAAATATACGCTCTCCCATTCACACTTGTATGCCCTGTTTTGCCAAGACTCTGCTCTTCCATTCACACTCATGTGCACTTACATAAATTTTGACATGCCATACAGATCACTTAAGAATTAAATAGAAAATTGCAACCAAAGTGATGACTAATGTCCATGTTACTTTTGGTTAGTGCAATATGCAAGATACATCATTCGAAGAATCCTCAGTGTCACTAAATGACTGGAAAAAAAAAAACTTCTAGTAAGAAAAAAAGTTCTCTATGACAATCAAAATCCCAATTCAATGTATTACTTAAATCTCATTGGTCCTGAGCAGGAAAGCACTCTCTCTATATCATCCTGAAGTGACGCTTAAATTCCATCTGCCCCTAGGATATTGTAAATGCCAATCACATGATAACAGAAATACACAAACAGTTTCTGTGAATAATTTTCGATGATCTCAGTGAGAGATTTCATCTTCTTATATAGAGTATTCTCTCTCTAAATACAGTAAGTTTGACAATTACAATCCCTTTGACAGGGTAATTACAATTAATTATTATATAATCAAATCTCTGAATGAGGAATGTTACAACTGTACATGATTGCATCTTTTGACCACATGTGAAATATGATAATTAGTAAGTGGGTCCGGGCTTAAGTGTTGACATTGACTTGGCCCATGTAGGTCCAAATGAAGCTACTTTAAACCACCCCCACCCAAAATTGATGCCAGAGAATCAACAAGCATCAATTTGTCAATCGAGAATCGATGTCGAGGATGCAGAAGCCCTTTGGTAAAAATATCAGCAATTTGAATTGCGGAAGAGACGAATGGAAGGGTGATAACATTACGTAGATACTCATCTTGAATAAAATGACAATCAACCTCGATGTGCTTGGTCTTTTCGTGAAAAATCGGATTTTCAGTAATCCGAATGACACTTGTATTATTTGCATGAAGAGATGTAGGACGTTGTTGAGAAAAACTCAGATCTTTAAGTAAACCACGAAACCATAGGATTTCTGAACAAGCAGCGGACATGGCCCGAAACTCAGCTTCAATAGAGGATTTGGAAACTTTGTCTTGCTTCTTACATTTACAGGAGATCAAAGCATTGCCAATAAACATACACCATGCCGTCGTCGATCAACGAGTGTCCTCGCATCCAGCCCAATCAGCATCAGAGTAAGCAGACAATTCTAGTGAAGTTCCTGTTGGAAAGAATAAACCACGATGAGGTGTGCCAAGTAGATATCGTATAATACGTCAAGCAGCTACTAAGTGGAGGTGGCATGGAGTAGTCATGAATTGACTTAGTAAATTGACTGCATACGCAATATCTAGCCGAGTATTAGTCAAGTAGATCAAGCTTCCAGCTAACTGGCGGTAGAAGGTCGGATCAGGAAGAAGATCACTACTATCTTGAGTCAGTTTCAAATTCACTTCAAGTGGGGTATCAATTAGAGTAGAGTGTGAGAGGCCAGGCATATCAATAAGTTCAAGAGTATATTTGTGTTGATCCAAAACCAACCCTTTCTCAGATTGATGAACTTCAAGTCCTAAGAAATAGGTGAGAGGGCCCAAGTCTTTCATGTGGAAAGATAGATGAAGAGAATTTTGAAGTTGTTTATCATGCACCATCCGTGCTAGTTATGATGATGTCATCTACATAGACGAGAAGCACAGTAATGCCAGTAGATGTACAATGAAGAAACATAGAAGGCTCATACGGACTTTGGAAGAATTTCAATTTGAGAAATTCATCACGAAATTTTTCGAACCATGCCCAAGGAGCCTGTTTGAGGTCATACAGAGAGCGCCACAAACGAGCAACAAGACCATTGCTCGAAACTGAATAACCTTGAGGAAGCCTCATATACTCTTCTCCTTTTAGACCGCCATGTAGAAATGTATTCTTTACATCGAGCTGAAATAGAGGCCAGGATTGAGAGGCGGCAATGGCAAGAATAGTGCGAACCGTGGTCATTTTAGCCACTGGGGCAAAAGTCTCGTCATAATCAATGCCATATTCCTAACGATTTCCAAGTGCCACAAGCCACGCTTTATATCTATCCAAGGATCCATCAAACTTCATTTTTATAGAGAAGACCCATTTGCACCCAATCGGCTTACCTGTTGTTGGACATGGGACTACATTCCATGTGTGATTTTCCTTAAGAGCATCTAAATCATCTTGCATTACTCGTTGCCAACTTTCATGCTTCACAGCCTGAGAGTGAGATTTTGGAATAGAAACAGAAGATAAAGTTGCAAGTAAGGAGGTACGAGAAAAACCATAGCAATCAGGAGGACGTGAGATACAGGTAGAACGGCGAAGCGGAGGCATTGGGTCTAGCTCAAGTATCGGATCAGGTGGCTTTGGTGATGGAGGCAGTGCGGCAGTATCTGTTCGTCTCCTTTGGACATACACAACATTTGGTTTAAATCAATCTGAAGACAAAGAAGTATCAAAAGATGGTTATGAAGAAAATGCAGGTAAAGTAGATAGAGTAACTGAAGGCAATGGATCAAAATGATGATGAAAAAACTATTGGTTTTCGAAAAACACAACATGGTGAGAAACCCGAATGCGTTAGACCGTTGGATCGTAGCATAGAAATCCCTTTTGATGAGAAGCATATCCTAGAAAAGCACATTTAGCTAATTGAGCTGATAATTTTGTGTGCTCAAATGAAGGCAAATGGACAGAACAAACACAACTGAAAGTGAGTAGGTTCATGAACGTATTTTTTTTTTTTTTTTTTTTTTTTTTGTTTTTAAGACGAAAATATGGAGATTGATGTTGAAGTTAGGTAGATGGGAGGCGATTGATGAGATGAACTGCAATGGTTAGTGCTTCATACCAAAAACAAGGTGGGACAGAGGATTCAAGTAAAAGACAACGAATGTGAGTAAGAAATTACTGGTTTAATACCCCTAACATCACTATGTATTAGCATTATTCAGTTATTGAATCATGCAAAGGAAATGGGAGATTTTTGCTCTTTCCGAGTTTACAAGTAGAACAATTCAAGATAACAAAAGGTGCAGAAATTTTCATTTCATTAATCAAACCAGATTTAAATAAAGAGAGCAACACTCTAGAGTTCGGATAACCTAATCTATTGTGCCACAATAGCACATTATTTGAATGTAAACAAGAGAAAGCAAACTCAGATTTATTCATTGGTTGTGTAGATAGTTCTAGAGGGAACAGACCTCCGCACTTAGGTCCCTTCACGATCACCTTCCCCGACTCCTAATCATGTACCACACAGCCAGAAGAAGAAAATGATACGTCACAATTATTGCCAACTAGTTGACCAACAGAAAGTAAATTTGCAGATAAACCAGGAGAAAGGAAAACATGCTGTAAAGGTGAAGGATGAGGTACATCACCGATGGCGGTGATAGGAAGTTTCTCACCATCAGCGGTGTAAGCTTGAAGGTTACCATCATAAGGATGAACATTTGAAAGATTAGAAGGAGAGAAAGTCATATGGTTAGAAGCTCCAGAATCAAACTACCATATGGAATAAGAGGATTTATGTTTACCGGAGATACCCAAAGTGCGGAAGGGAAGAAGGATCATTTGTTGGATTATTTCGGGAGTCACAAGAGGAACACTGGTAGAAGAAGATGACGGTGTAGGCATGGATGAAGACTGGGCTGAAGCAACTGATGTTGTATCTGATGATGAAGCAGCAACATGGTAAGCACGAGGAGTGTTGTTGTTGGGCCTTTTCCTGCAGTCCAAGATGACGTGTCCTGAAGCCTTGCAACAATTCAAAATTTCTTTTTGCAGTGGGAAGCATAGTGACCATACTCTTTGCATCGATAACATTGTATTTTGCTCATATCCCAAGTCATTGCTGAAGATGTGGGCCTGTGTGGGCCACCAGTTGGCTGATATGTCGATTGATGTTCATCTCATGGAATTTGTGCGTGATGTTTCCCTTTGACTGCATATGCCACTTCAAGTGCACCATTAGAAGTCTGCTTGGTGAGGTGAGTTTGGGTCACTTGTCGTCGTTCTTCCCTAAGAATCTCATTTAGACAAGTCTCCAAGGAAGGAGATGGCTGTCTACTCATCAAATTTGAACGAACATTTTCAAATTCCAAACGGAGTTTCATTAGAAATTGGTCACGTTGACTGATCTTATGAAATTCCTTAAGTCCTAATAAAAGTGTCCTCTGTTACAAATGCATATGCAATATCTATGAATTCCACCCATAAGGCACAAAACCCTGAGTAAAAATCCTGAACAGATTGATTCCCTCAGTAGTACTGTGCAATCTCATGTTCTAACTGGAAGCGCCACGCAGGATTTTCTTCATGATAAATTTTGTTAAGGTAATCCCACATTTCTTTTGCTGTTTTGTAGGGTTTGAGATGCTACCGATGCCAAGATCCAGCTCATTATTTGAGCCTCATCGGTTTCCCATTGTTCCATCTTGTCCTCTTCAATGGGTTTGGACTTGGACCCACTGATGTGACGCCGTAGTTTCTTACCTTTAAGATATAATTCCAACTTGAAAGCCCAAGAGTTATAATTCTTTCCAGTGAATTGAATCAGATTCATATCTGATTTCCCCATTGCTTTGGTAAATGTAGCAAACAAATCATAACGTGGGGTCCACAAATGGATCAAAAGTTTGATCAGTACTTAGGAAACTGTCAACAGCAACAAGAGGAACCAACTGATATTGATAAACAGCAATAATGAGGGACCAATCTGCTCTGTTACATCAAATAGAAAACGGCAGTAGCACAATGGTCAGGATAATGGCCAAAAAAACCCAACCCAGGCAACCTTGGATTTTGGAGTAAATTGGTCACAACTCACAACAGCAAAACTAAGTGTCCAATGAGCAATCAAACACTATAGATGCAAGACGGATCAACTAACGCACCAACAGAAACAGACCTTTCTCAAAAATGGGCCAGATCCATCATTTTGTACGGCTGTGATAAAAAATAATTGCTGAAACTGAGAATCCACGAGAAATTACAGGAATCATACCTCTGTGATGCCAACAACTCTCAAAAAATCACCAAAAACTTCAAAATATTCAGACGACCAGGATAGTGGTGCTATTCAGAAGTGGTTATGATGATCTGAGGAAGGCCATGCATGATCAGAGCATGATCAGACCTTCGTTTGGCTGGATTCTTGGAGCAGATGTGAAGAAGAGAAACTCCAATGGCTTCCAACGCTTGGAAGATGAAAAAAAACTTCACCCCGAAACTCAGCAAATGTGACGAAGAGAAGTATTGATGGCTTCCAATGCTTGGAAGATGAAAAAAAAAAAATCACCCAAAAACTCTGTAGAGAGTTTTGTTAACTCAGAAACATCACCCTCTTTCCCATGAGAATGATGGGATCAAATAGTTTGAAGCTCTCATACCATGTAAATGCCAGTCACATGATAACAGAAATACACAAACAGTTTCTGTGAATAATTTCTGATGATCTCAATGAGAGATTTCATCTTCTTATATAGAGTATTATGTCTCTAAATACAGTAAATTTGACAATTACAATCCCTTTGATAGAGTAATTACAATTAATGATTATATAATCAAATCTCCTAAAAAGGAATGTTACAACTGTACATGATTGCATCTTTGACCACATGTGAAATATGATAATTAGTAAGCGACTAAGCGGGTCTCGGCTTTTAAGTGATTGGCATTGACTTGTCCCATGTAGGTCTAAATGAAGCTACTTTAACACATATCCTTAGCTGCTCTGCTAATGCCAACCTTAAGGAAGTCAACAAAAGGGGGAGACTCACTTTTATAAATTTCTTTCTGAATGACCATCTTGCATGGTTTCATTTATTGCAAGCAGCAGTAACCATTTAAAAAAGGCATTAAGGCCAGTGAAACTATAAAGAATACTAAGAATAATTAAAAATACCCAAATTCTAATAAAAGGAAAGGTCAGTTTCTGCTGTTTTTCTCATTTCGATGCTAAAGAAATACATTGCAAATCCACCGCATGTTCTTCAGTACGAGCCGTTAGAATTACAACCAGATGTTACTTATGTCGAACGGCCTAAACAAATTATCGACACATAGGAACAAGTTTTGAGGACTTGAACGATTCATTAGGTGAAAGTGCAGTGGGAACATCATAGTCCTCAAGAAGCTACTTGGGAACTCAGGGATCAAGTGAAGAAGTTGTACCCGCATCTCCTTCCAGAGGTATGATGACCATTTGGAGGACCAAATGTCCTAAGGGGAGGAGAATGTGACGTTTTGGGTATTATTTTATGGGAGATGCTCCTATGAGAGATATCTCTCACCTTAAATAGAGATTGGGTGGGGGCCCTCACATCCATATCCAATGCCAACAACTTAAATGTGAGGGCCCCCACTCTTATCTCTCATATAAGGTGAGAGATATATCTCATAGGAGCATCTCCCTTATTTTATATAGTAAATAATTATTTATTAATTATTATTGTAATTGATTGTATTTTAGTTAAATAGGTGGTTAGACTAAGTGGGGACCACTTAGGCCTAGGCTTGGTGGGTTGAGCTTGTTGGATAGTTGGTTTGACCTATAGGGCCCAGTTTAGTGGGTACAGTTCTTCTCTAACCAAAACTCTAGTTCTTTTCTAACCCAAACTCTTCTTTCTTTAGAACTCAAACTCTATGCTCTTTAGAATTTAAGTTAGATTACAACTCCTATTCCCATTCTCTATTTACACAACACCACCGTACCTCTTCTTCTCCCACAAAACTCTCTCTCTTTCTCTCTCTCTCTCTCTTGGCTCTTGCAACCTAGGAAACTAACCGCCGGATCTCCAATCAGAGACGATCATCGTCTTCCACGTGAAACCCTCTTCGCAAGGACACCCACGTTGGGCTTTGGCAATAGGAACCGTCGTAGTCTCTTCCAACAGTGAACCTAAGGCAAGTACCTAACCATAATTTGTAGATATAATACTTGTGTTCCTCGTTGATCTGCGTGTTGGTGCATGTAGAAACCATTTTTATGCCCTTACTGTTTGATTTCTCTATTTTATGATGAGACGTTGCATATGGATGGCCACATCATGATATTCTTCAACCTTTGCAAACATGGCAGCCCTTGTTTCAAATTGGAACCCTCTCTCTTATACTTAGGAATTAAGTATCAATGTGATGGGATCGTTGAGTGTCTTTTGTTTAACTTAATCTGCCAAAAAGCAGTGACGAACCAGACCTGAAACTGCAATTTTCTGGAACCAGTTCATTTGGGAACTTGTTCCCTGTTTTGACCTTGGGACCCAAGTGGGCCACCTGATGATGCATCCAGTCCGTGGATCCGGAGGGGGACCCACGGGCGACCCTAGAGATGGTGGACCCGTGCAAGGTGGACCCTGTTTGGCCCATCATCCAACAGCCATATCAGAAGAGGCGTGAAAGAGGAAGAATTGGGACTTTCCGTTTTTGGGACTCTGGCGCCTAGGTGGGCCACCAATGGCAAATCGATTCCCCACATTTGGTAAGGGACCCAGGGGCGGCCCTATTAGTGGTGGACCCGTGGGGGGTGGGTCCCATCCGACCCACCATTTGATGATTCCAAGAATATGGGGTGTGAGTACTATTGAAGTGTTTTAATTGTATTTAATCATGTTGTGGGACCCACTAGATGAACTGATCACGGATCTGGTCAGGGCATCCAGCTGTAAATGGTTGGGCGACACTGTTTGTGAAGGTGATCTGGGTTTTGATCGGTGGGGCCCATTGCCCAGACGTCCTTGATGCACCCGGCATGAGTTTCCCTCTTGCAAACGAGGTTGTGTGGGGCGGTTTTGTTCTGATCTAGTAATGGGATAAAGTGAGTTCTGTTGTGACAGAACATAAGAGTTCTTAGGTTACTATCAAGCCCTTTTAAGTTTCTAAGAATTTGGAAAAGGCCCATTGTTTTTTAGAATGGGTTTTGTGTGTGGTTTGACTGAGTGTGATGTGGGAAAAGGGAGAAGACCCCCATGTGACGGAATTCTAGGTTATTGCCTTGCCCCATTAGTTTTTAGAAATTATAAAAAAGGTCCTGATAGTTTTAATAAATCCAAATTAGGCCCTTTTAAGTTATTATCTTGGAA
This sequence comes from Camphora micrantha, assembly GCA_003546025.1. NCBI lineage: Eukaryota > Viridiplantae > Streptophyta > Magnoliopsida > Laurales > Lauraceae > Camphora > Camphora micrantha. The sequence continues at coordinate 30,530,490 of QPKB01000009.1, read as the reverse complement.
ATACATTAAGATGAGATCCCAAGTTTTCTGAAATTACAAACTAAGACTTATTATTAACTTTTGCTAATTGTTTTTGAATTGTGTCCTTAGTTCTTGATAAGTCAATTTATATTTTTTGACCCCATTGTTTGGACCATTGGACCTATGTAGGTACCGTTTGGACACCCGGTATCTTACTAATGTAGGGTTCAATACCCTATATGGCCCTCAATGGATTCTAGTGAGTTAGGGTTCAACCTATCTCTAATGGAAAACCCTTAATTGGGTCTATGCACCATAAATTGTGAAGGGATGCATTGACCTTTGTAATTTGTTCACTAGAGGTTCTTGTGGTGTTGTTGGGTTCGGGACCGTATGTTTGACCTTAGGATTGGTTTGTGGTTATTATTTGACCTTCGGGTTTGCATGCATACTTCAGTTTGATGTTGGTTTGTTAGTTGCATACCCTATGTTATTTGGATATGGACCGTGATGTGGCTTGGCATTAGATTCGGCTATGTGGAGATTTGTCCGGATGATGTTTCGTTATTTGATTGAGGTTTGTTGTGCAGCCCAGCCCTTCACTTTGACTTAGGCTTATGTGTCAGAGCATTACTGGTCACTAGGTCTATTCTACTATGATATATGTGTGTGTGTGTACATCGATTGGGTCATAATTGAACGACTGCAGTTGTAATCGGACGGCTGATCACCGATGTGCGCGGACACTTATATCTGTAATTGATTGTTTGACACGTATTTCGGATTATCGATCGGTTTATGACCGCCTACGAGATTGACGGGTTTTTCCCGAATAGTCAGGGTTGACCACCCAAAACAGTTGCAATGCTTCTGTGTTGACTTTGGTTTTGCTAATTTGCTTAGAGTTGACACTTAGACTTACGTTACGTGTTCTTTTCTATCATCGGTATGTTGTTATATATTATGATCATACATACATGTCTTTGCTCATTATGTTCTTGTATTTCGTTTACAAATTATGCTTGCGTACTTGCTGTTCACTTTGTTTAATGGTGCATAGGTACCGATTCCTACCCTACTGAGGAGACGGAAGAGGGTTAAGCGTTTAAAGCGTTTAAGCCAGTTGATGAACCCGCATGGAGTGCCGGAGATGGCTTCGGAGCCATCTGAGTCTGCACAAAAGAGACCTTCGTCATAGAGACTTTTTTAGTAGCAAATTCTTCATAATGAACCTAATTTTATTTAGTTGTTTTGTTTAGTTTATTTGACAATTTAAACTTTAACTATTTAATCAGTTATGTGTTGGTTTGGTTTAGAAATTGATACCAATTGATTTAATGATTCCGCAAGATTTTACATATGATTTATTATGACTCACCATGGTTCGAGATTTTGTGTGTCCATATTTTGGAAGCCTGCATGGAAATATTCACAGAAATTTTATATTTATTACTATAATTCACGTTTCCCTAGGTTTCATTTTGGGGGACGTGATAGTTTAGTATTTGGTTTTGCACTTCTCCATTCAACTCTTTTGATGGCTAAATGCAATGTCACCCTGCAATCTAAATGTCACTTCTCAGTCCATGTACAAGTAGCACTTCAAATCATATTCAATCACATATATCAACATTCAACAATAACAAACAGCAAAACCACTATACAGACATTAAGCAACATAGTGTACGAAATATTAAAAATAAATAAAAATAAATAAATAAATAAAGGTCTTCACTAATTCCTTCTACTTATGGTTGTTTTTTGATATCATTAATAATATGTATAATAATTTTAGGATGCAGATCAAATGTTTAATAGACCTATCTCTTCACATTCACTTGTCAATGTCATAACAAAAGCACTTATAATTAATATACCTGACGATCAAATTCAACATTGTGAACTGAATATACTTCTTTTGTAATGGATGAATCCTTGTCGATCAGGCCATCAAACCATCTGGTTGCTATATCAACATAATTATGGGACACCTGAAAGAATTTTCCAGCAACTCAGGATTAAAATCTTCAGAGTGACACTAAATTGTGAAATCCTGATAAACTTTAGAGAGTGGCTAAATGCACACTGGTTTTTGCTCTCCACACACTGCACTTTTTTATGACCATATATACCTGTGTAAAATTACCTAAAAGGACATCTCTCCCTCCCAACTACTTTCTACACCCACCCACCCTCATCCCCACGCCACGCCCACCCCAGCCACCAACGCCCCCTCTAGGAGCACCGCCGGGGGGGGGGGGGGGGGGGGGGTTGGTTTGGTGTAAAAGAAAAGAGACAGGGTGAGGGAGAGGGAGAGAGACAGGGAGGAGAGGGAGAGAAAGAGGGAGACAGGCAGCGGCGGGCGGCATCTGGTAGATGACCGAATTGCGGGCGGCAGCGAGCGAGGGAGTGGGGGAGAGAGGGAGAGTTGAGAGTGGGGGAGACGGGGTGTGTAGAGAGGAATGAGGTTCCATAGGTTAGGGCATTTTGGGCAAAACAGGGTGTGTATGGAGTAAGTGTGGGGAGTGTTGAGAGAGCAAAAACAAGTGTGCATTTAGCAGCTCTCTAAACTTTAACCTCTTACACCGTGGTCACAAAGGGCACAAAACTTTTTGTAATACCAAAAGCTAATCCGCAATGTGATTACATACCTCATCATCATCATATTCAGTATCTTCTTCCTCTGCCTCGTCTTGTTCAATGGTCCATGTCTCTTCACCAGATAAAACCTGCAGTTTAGCTACGTCACCATCTTTCGACGCCTGGATTATAGCATCCATCAATTCAGGTTGTGGTGCCTTCCGCAACAATTTTCCTGGAATGCATTGAGAAAACCATGTATCACAATCAAAATAAATATAGGAATTGGACAAAAGGTAGCACATAATAACCATTCAAGTTCTCTTTGAACAAAAAAACAGAACTGCAAAAGATAAACTGTATAGAAAATCCAATTAAATTTGACAAACATGATATTGAAAAAACACACAGACAGACAGACAGACAGATGGATGGATGGATGCATGGATGTGTGTGTATACATATATATAAATATATATATATATATATAGAGAGAGAGAGAGAAGTAGACCCCATATAGATAGGGTAAAGCTTACAGTGTAATGTGTTAAAGGAGTGCAACTGATGCAGGAGCATCCAACCCAAGATTTACGGATCCTTTGGTGGTAGCCTGGGCCCAAATATACAAACCCAATCAAAGAGCCCAAACATGTCTGTCATAGCCAAAGGGGCCAGGGATTCAATTATGTTATAAGTCCAAAAGAAGTCACTTTGGAATTATGAGCTATCTTGGAAGATGGAAGTAACTTTGGTAGTTGCTACCGTGGAATTACCTACTTTAAAGTTATGAGCTGTTTTAGAAGGTGGAAAGTAACCTTGGAACTAAGAAAACCACCTTAGAAATTGAAGAATCACCTCAAATAAGAGAGCCACCACCTAGTTATTTGAGGGGGAAAAGCATTTCACTCTAGCCGAATTACTTGTAATCTTGTAGAAGTCATTAACTCTTGCCTGGTGACCTGTAGAAGTCATTTGTTACCTATTGGAATGTGTGAGCCTTTTGTTACCTATTAAACCAAGGGGGTTGTCCTTGGACAAGTTCAGTTTTTGCTGGAAGTCAAATCATCCCTTTCATTTGGGATAGCTAGGCCTACTTAAAGCCCACTTTCTCTCCCAATTTTTTTGGTTCTAATTGATAGTCGCAGTCCTATTCTTTGGCCTTCACCAAGTTGGTATTAGAGCAAGTTATAGCTTGCTTACTTTTGTCCTCCTTTCTCAACTTTGTGCTCCTTTCCAGTGATTTGTGCAAAAGCTACCTGAGGAAGAGAAGTCAGTCATGGTGCCCGTGGCACTCATACACAAGGACATAGTGCCAAAAATCCCGAAATTTAAGAAATCCAATCAAGGATGCAACAATTGGGAATGACACACCATAATGTTGAAAATGATGAAGAACCTGTTGCAGTCCGTGATGGAGATGGCGACTAGTCTCTTGCCAATAGAATTATCTGAGCATTAAAGAAGAGCTAGAAAAATTCAAGTGGAAGTACCTGAATTTTCAGGTCATACACAGCCTAACAATTTCCCCGACAGGATAATAATATTGAGGTTTTCTTCGAATGGAGGAATCTGACAGACTTACAAAAACCCAATTAAGGGGACATGCCTTGATTTAGTGGAAAAGGTTTCAAGAAAATCTTGAAATGCAAGGAAGATGAAGAATCTCTACTTGGAGACGCACGAAAGCTGACCTTGAAGTAAAATTCCTACCAGACTATTATGGCCAATCATCATATCAACGTCTTATCACCTAAGGCGCCAAGCATCATATCAACATCTTTGTCAATTAAGGCAAGGTGCCAGACTTTTTCTGATTATGCTGAAAATTTCTATACATTAGTGAGTCAAAACAAACTACGCGAAACAAAGTAACAACTTTTATCTCGCTTTATTTCCGGATTGAGAACTCAAATTCAAGATGGAATCATGATGATAGAGCCTAGAACCCTACAGAAAGAAGTTCCATATGCTTTAGAGGCTGAAATTGAGCTAAATCAGAATTAGAAAGGCAGACTGTCGTCTCAATCAATAAGGGGTCGTTTGGAAATTCCACCTGGGATAGGAAAATGGTCCACATGTATAAATGATTCACATGTGAAACATTTTCATTTGCAACTGAGTCACATGACAAACACATTTAGTTCTGTCATTCATGGAAATCAACCAAGTCGGCTCGGACTTGGCCCTAAATGAGTTGGGTTTATGGAACTTAAACTCGAATTATGGGACTCGGCCAAGTGACTCAACCGAGTCGTATGGGACTCAGTGATGTAGGCCAGACTAATGGGCCGCGTTTGAAGGTTTATTCTAGAAGACTCAAAGCCCACAAGGCCCAGCAATGACAAAATCTTCAAACGGGAGTTTCTAGTTTGAGACTTTCTAGATGTTTTCCCAAATTTAGTAGAATTCTTTAATTGCTTTGATTAGGTAGTTTCTAATTTCCAAGATTCTCAGAATTAAGAAGTTTCTTAGTAGTAGAGATTGATTACAAAAATCATGTTGAGGCTCTATTATATATAGGATGTTAATCCCTTCTCTTGGGATATACAGAAATTAATGAGAATTTGAGTTTATTTATCGTGAGATTTTCTCTTGTCTGTGGTATGAGACCAAGACATCATACCCTAAGCCGTTTGGCTTGGAGAATAGCCTGTTGGCTACCTCCTTTGTTCCCTGCGCTGCTTCAATTGGTATTAGAGGAAATCCATCTCAGATCGCCAATCCAATCGCCGACCTGAGGTAATCTGTTCACTGTCCATTATCATCATCATCCCCACCACCCCTCGTCACCCTCCATTCCCAGATCCACCATCACTAACTCATTACATCCATCCACATCCCTCCCCTAGACACCCTGCCTACCCCAACACCCCACAACAGCCACTCTCAACCCAATCCCAACCTCCTTCGAATCCAATTCTCAAACCCACAGACCGAACCAGCCACACCCCAACCATTCCTGCCTTGCACAACCCAGCCAAGCCCACCCTCTACTTCCATCAACCATACCCAGAGAAGAGAAGAAAATAAAAGAGAGATAACAGAGAAGAAGATCGGCACACACACAAAAAAAGAGGTACTTACCTGCGCCCTCGCCGATCACCATCGCCTATGTCCTCGACGCCGGCCACATGTGTCGCCACCGACAACCTCCACTCCACCGAAGTCGCCTGCGCCCATCGACTTCCGTCTCCCCTTTCATTGACGAACAGCAACAAAGAGTTTGAAAATCCCTTTTCTCCTTCTGCGCGCACCAGTCCCGAGGCACCACACTGCAGCAGGTCACGTGGACCTTAGTTCCGGTCCATCTTCTGGGCCTTAGTTCGGGTCGAGCCCGGCCCAACATCAAGTAGCAGTAACCAAAAAAAAAAAGAAGCAGCAAGTCAGCATGTCTACCCCGATCCCGACTACTCGCACGGGAGCCACATTCAGAGGTAAATTCACAAACTGTCAGCGTGATAGCTACATCATGGAGTTAATGGACAGAATGGATAGGGTTGAAGAACGTCTTCGGAACATGCCTCCTCCAGGCAACCGGAACAATGACAACCCAGGACCTTCCACCAACAAAGACAGCAGTAAGGCAAAAGCAGGAAATAACCGTCAGGAAGATGTGGAAAATTCTGTCAATGGTGAACCGCAGGAAACTTGTCGGCAATTTATGGAGCGCATTATGGATGAAACTGATTATGAAGACCGTCATGGCCGATGAGATGACATCACCAAGAAGGTACGTGTTGATGTTCCTGATTTCTTTGGACGCATGGATGTGAAAGTCTTCACCAATTGGATTACGGCCCTTGAAGATTATTTTGAATGGTACCATATGGAAGAAGACAAATGTGTTTCCTTTGTCAAGATGAAAATGAAGGGTGCAGCACGTGTTTGGAAGCGGAGTATTGATGATAGGAATACTAATTATGGGAGACATCCTATCAGCACATGGGAGGAGATGAAACAGAAACTTGAGGATAAATATCTACCGGTTGACTATCTTGATTCCTTCTATGATCAACTAGTTGACTATAGACAAGGGGCCTCTACTGTAGATGATTTCACAAAAAGGTTTCATGATCTCATGGTGCGATGCAAAGTGTCTGAAACTGATCGACAGGCTATCACCAGATACAAGAAAGGACTGCGTCAAGAGATCCAAAGGGAGTTGACTACTCACACCTTTTACAGCATTGAAGAAGTTCATCGCTTGGCACTCCACGTTGAAGATCAATTGCGCTATCCATATTCAAGGCGTTTTGGTGAACCTCTCCAAAGGAGGAAATCTGATACGACTTATCAACGGGTTGCTCCAGCACAAAACTCAACCCGACAACCTCCTCCCCAAAATTCCAACAGGCAAGCACCTCCTCAGAATCAAGCAAGACCTGCAAATTTTGCAAACAAAGGGAAAAATGTTGTAAATTCTTCACGACCAAAGCAGGACATCAAGTGCTTTCAATGCAAAGGCAAAGGGCACTATGCTTCTGAATGCCCAGGTTCAAAGAATCTTCACTATGCACATAATGAAGATGATCCCTATGATTCGGAGCCTGTTGATGAAGAAATTGAAGTTGAAACACCTTATGAAGAGCAAGCACCCCCGCCCGAACAAGATGATCATTCCTTCTATCAAGCTGAAACAGAAGGACGGACATTATTCATTCGTCGCCTCTTCATTACTCGGCCCGACTTAGCTAAGTCCCATGCAACTCGGCCCTAATCGAGTCGGGTCCCAAGTCCGAGGTTTTTTTTTTCCCTTCTTGTCATTTTCACAACTCTTCACATGTGGATCTGAGTGGATCCAACGATTCGCCATTTTCACAAATATCTTAAAATATATGATGAATAAAGGAATGAGACTTGAAAACAACCCCACCCCCAATCCATTTTGGCATTCTAAAGAGTTTGGACAGTTCAGATTGTTTGAATGGGGCCCACATAATTCAGAATTATAGATTTTTGGTTCTAGACCTTTTTGCAAATATCTAAATATCCGTGATGAATTTAGACTAGAAAGTTTTGCCCCATGGCTGTCTTGGTCATCAACTATACAAATCATGATTTTGGGGCACACATGAATAAAAACTTTGAAAAAAAAAAAAAAAGGCAAACTACGTTTAGCCCACATGAAAACATTGTGCAATAAGTACATCCAATGGTCCATCTTATTTCGCAAATTTCTCAAGATCCATGAAGAATCAACGCATGAGATTTCGTCCCAAATGTATGATGAATCAACGGCTGAAAATTGGTCCCATAGCCATTTTTTACCTTTAGAAGAGTTCGGATGGTTCAGATTGGCATTTTATGGCCCGCATAAGTGTAAATTTTCAAAAATAAATAGACTACTCAAAATCACACCCAAGTCACTGTGGCACGTGCCTCGTAACAGTAACATGCTTAATGGTTTACCATCTCATGTGGGGTGAAAAGTATAAGCTCAGAACCAACCCAATTTCACACCTAGTTTTCACATCTCTTGCATAAATAAACCCAAACAAACATAAACATGCATAACCATTACACATGTCATGTGAACCATTTACATATGTAAATGGCTGCAAACAAACGACCCCTAGAGGAAATATGGATACCACTTGTTCAACAATCCATTCCAAAAACAATATGTGCTTCGAATCTCTATTAGAATATTTATATTTCTGAATACTTCCCTCGAATTTACATTTTCCTGTTTTAGTAGTCTAGATTCAACATATATTGTTATTTTAAGGGAAGGAGATCAATGTACTATAAAGAAACTATCTTCTTTGGGATTCTCAAGAAGCCTATTTAAACTTTAAAGACCTATTATATATCATAAAGAAAGCACTTCAATAAAATTCCAGAATTCCTCCTCTTCGGCTAAAACCTTGAGTAGTTGATAATAAAGTCTTACACTAGTGGTAAGAAGCGGCAGTTCTCACCGCGTTGACCAGGTTTCAAACCTGGCCACCACGCCTCCCTTGCATGTGCGAGTCCCTATTACCTCGCTGGTGTGAGTTAGTTCTCCTTGCATATGTGAGACAGAAAGAAAGAGGAGAAAGTTACCTGAGCAGTTGAGGGAGAGACCAAAGGGGAGAAGCTGAGAAGGGAGGCACCAATCTGTTGGTGTAGATTGAGATCATAGAGCGATTGGGGGAAACAAAGGAGATGAAGAAAACTCTAATCCTCAATTCTGTCATGAGAATGAACAAATGAAGGGGGAAATGACTGGGGTCTGCGTTTTTTATAACATGAAAATGGACCGGGAAATAGGTACACAGTTCAGAACTGGGTTGGTTCTGAAACCAGACCTGCTTAGTCCTGGGTCCAAAAACTGGCCCATGAACCAGACCCATTTACTTATTAGAACGTAATAAGGACCCAAACCCAGTTTTTATCGGGTCAAAACCTCCAGATAGTCGGAGAATCGGGTGCCCATTTACATCCCTATCAAAAATGCCACAAAGCCAAAATCAAAAGTTTTCGATTCAAAGGAATTTCGACCAAACGATCTAGAGGCCATAAGAAGATCAAACCAAGAAGTCCTTTGATCAGAAATACAAAGAACAGAGAGTAACTAATGCACTAAAAAAACCACTTTCCTTGTTATACTGTTTCAATTTGCAGGCCCACCAAAGATCAATATCTGACAGTCTTGTGTAGACGAGGAAGACATGCAAGGTTGCACACTCATAGCCTTCTTCCATCTCCTCCATCTACAGAATCCATGAAAGGAAAATGAAGAGAGTCAAAGGCCCCTTCGATGAGTCACATGACTCCTAAAGGCTTGTCCGCATTAAGTTCCTCGTCTTTTTTCTCTATTGAGATAATCTATGAATCAAAGAAGAACAAGAAATTTCTCTTTTTCGGTTTTTTGAAGGCTTGTCTGTATTGGCCTCCACGTCTTCTTTCTTTATTGAGATAGTCTATGAATCGAAAAAGAAGAGGAAGAAGAAGAAATTTCTCTTCTTGGTTTTCTGAAGCGCTAACATGGCTGAGTTGTTCCATAATATTTTTCAATGTTGGCATCCATTTTACATGCCATAACATAAGGATTCAGTTTCATTAATATTCATGCAACATCAGGTCTGATCAAACAAATGATTAGAAATTGTTTCGCAGATTTTGGAGCTATCTAAACTCTAATTATCGATCCGTTTTCACCTACGCAGTCATGAACATGAGATCTATGCAAATTCCTCAATGCAATAGAGATGGACTCTATCAACAGATATGACCACCAGCAAAATATACCCAACATGGGAGATTATTCAAGACTTTAGCTCTGCAGTATCAAGTTGTTTTTCATCACAAAAGTAAAGTTTATGATACAGTCAGGAGGAGAAAACTCTCTGAATACTTCATACTTAGTAGGTAGTGTGAATCCAAGTAATCAGAAAGTTATTGGTTGCATATGAAGCATGTTGTATAGCATTCAGCCTCCTCAGATATGTTGCGTAGCACACCAAGATGTAGTCCAAATCAGTAGTATTGCTAAGTGTGAGTTTATGTAGAGCATATGAAGTTCTCATCCTATGATGCACGGATACTTCAAAATGGGAAACACATCGTGTCGTATCGTATCCGATACTTCACTTTTTACGTGTAAATCCGTGTCCTTGTTGTGTCTATGGCATGTCCCAGACGTATCCATGCCATATCTGGGCATCATAGTTCTCATCTAATTCATCGGTCAAGAACAGATAAAAGACCCACCAAAGGTTGTGTGAAGTGAAGATCAAGCTGACAGAGTTCTTCGTCGAAACAATTATAAAAGGAAGCACATATATGATGTATATTTCAAGCTAGACATGGTATATATGTAACAGGTTAAGAGGGGAGTGTTGAGAAACAATAATCTTAGGTTAATGAATTGATTTGTAATTATGAGAGAGAATTCCCTAAATTAGGATTGGTTTAAATTTGAGTTATTTTAGGCTACAGTTATGATGGGATTAGAATTAGGTTTCTTAGTTTGAGTGGCTTAGGCTACGTTTGGCAATCAAATCTTTAGGGAAACGTTTTTCGGTTTCCCTAAAGTTGTGGTAAATCCATGTTTGGAAATTGTAAATTCCTGAGGATGTGGACGAATGAAAATCTTCATTTGTTAAGATTTTCAGATCCAACCACCCCCCATAAGATTTGAAAATCCTTACTTAAGTCGATTTGCACACCAAACCCTATTTTTCTCAGTTATATGCATCAATACCACAAATATCAATGTGAAATCCTCAACTATACAAATCCCTAGCGAGGGATTCTTGTTCCAGTGGTAGTGAAGAATCATCATATCTATGGATTTCAAACATGCTGTTAGATTGTAACTAAAAAATGGGCTTGGCTATTCTAAATAATATAGATCAAACAATTCAGTCCAAATGTGGCCCTAAAATTTAAACTTAAAGTGTAGATGTAGATGGGAGCATCTTCCTAGGATTTACTTTACTTGGATTATGGGATGGGAACCCAATAGATTATCCAATGGCCCTTTTGGATCTTCACCTTTAAACCTTTAACTTTATTCCCAAATAAATTTATCGATTAAAAATCATAGAAATTCAATGCCAATTAAACAAACAGGCCCCTAAATGAAACTGTGTACAATTCCAAGTTAACTTTAGTCCCAAATAAATTTATCAATTAAAAATCCAAGGAATTCAATTCCAATTAAACAAATAGGCCCTAAACGAAATTGTGTACAATTTCAAAGAAATAGAATGCCTCCAACACGAAATTGTGCTACCGAATTATAAATCTAACACTCATTAGATTGATACCAGAAGGAAATAGTCACCAATCAGCCTTCAATCTACAGACCTTTGACAGAGACGGCAAAGTTGTATCATGCACATCATACTCCTTCGAATTAGAGGTGCTCTCCGAAAAAGGGAAAAGGTAAACCAATCAAATGCAAGGAAGAAGTACTATGGACAGCTATGATGCCCAGATACAACTTGGATATGACAGAGAAATGATATGAACATGGCAGGGACACAAATTTTATACATAAAAAGTGAAGTATTGGATACGATACGACACGATATGTTGCCCATTTTGAAGTATCCGTCCATCATAGAATGATGATGTTACTCTTTTACAACAATGTGGGAGTTTGGACAAAAAGAAAGAAAGAAAACTCATCTTAAGGAAAGGAAGGGCCTAAAACCAAAAACCAAAAAAAGGGCAATTCATTAGACTCTTAACTAAAAAATAGTTCAAGGGAATTAGGATGGGAGCCTTGGGAGGTTTACTAAGAAATAAGAGTGTCTTAATATAAAGTGGGGAAGAGAATAAGTGAAACTAAAGTAGCACTGTACGTCATCCATCATACTCAATTTAGGGAATTGTAGTCCGTTGGGACTGGATGGCATCTTAGAAATGCCCAGGATTAGATTATAATAAACTTGGTCAAAAGGATAGAAGGAAATAACAGAAATAAAATAACCATTTTGATGGTGATGGGGACATCAGTTCCAGATATGGCAAAAGCTACCAAAGGCGCAAGAAGAAAATGACGGATAAGGCTTCTTTGTGGTTGGATCAGCCTTTCATGGGTTTAATCCATCACAATCAGGAAGATCTACTGTTGGATCAGTCTCTAGAAGAGAATCCACCATTGGATCTTGATCACAGGGCGTGCTAAAGGCCTCCTGTGGCAAACCTGCCGGAGACCCCACATTGGGATGGACCACAGGAGATGGGTTATCAGAGATTTATCTTGAAGAATTGAAGACTGTGAGCGGGGCCCACGGGAAATAAAGAACACGGAGCTAAAGAGTGAAAGGATCAGTCCAAGTGGGGGCCCGCAGCTTGAATCCCTTGCATAGGGATTCGTGCACAAATCTTGCGCATGAATCCCCATGTGCAAAGTAGGCCCCTTCTCCGCTTTTCGGCTACCATTTCCTTTATTTATTTATTTTCTTTATTTCTTTTATGTATTAAATGATGGTGTTAGTGGGATTAGATCTGGACCATTCATCATTAGAGCTCTTGTTTGGTCTTGTATAAACTCTTGTGTTTTCTTTGAAAAGAGGTTAATAAAGAATAATGAATAAAAACCCATCTCCAAGGCCTTCTTGAGTTTGCTCTTGCATGATCTTCTTCTCACCAGCAAAGGGGAGTTTGGTGTGAAGCCAAGTTACCATGACATCTTCATCTTCAAGGAATTCCTATCCATCCCTTTATTGTTCTTTCCATTGTTGAATCACAAACCCACATTCAGATTCTGATCTATGTCAATCCTACCGTTGGTTCACTAGATCTAGCCCCGAATCTTCACCAAATACCTAATCTGACAAGGTCCAGCTCATTCCTCATTGGTCAAGCCCTGGTTGATCCACTTCTCCCCTCCCTTTTGGCCATACTACATCACAAATCACTAGATCTAACAACACACCATCATCAAAACCCTAGATCTATTCCAACTCCCTTACCAAACCTTAGATCCATCACCCAACCTATTATTTAAACCCCAGATCAGAATTGAATACCTGACTGAAACCTGAAACCAGCCCCATCCAACCATGGCCGACCCATCCTATGCTCAATCCAACATGGCAGAACCTCTTGGATTCACATTGTTTAGAATCTGAATACTGTTTGGCCTTATTGAGTTGTGGGAATTACAGAATTAACTTTGAATTTCATTTATAACCTTGTTCCGATATGCTAATAACCAATTGTTGACTGAATTGAGACAAGCCTTCTTTCAAATCCTCAAGGATTACAATAATCTGCTTGATTCCGACGGATCCCTAGGCAAGGCGGAGGTTATCTCTCCACTTGGTCCATTCCTCGACTTTCTGAGGGCCCAATTTGCAGGACTGTAACGAGCCTTAGATCATCTCATAATTTTACCTAGTTAAATTCTGCATGGAATGGTGTGCTAAATTGGATTTTATAGATTCGTTATAATTGTTAATTATGTTTTTTATTTCATCTTGCATCATTTAAACTAGTTTCTCATTCTGTCCTGCATCAAATGGCTTCAGGCATAGAGCAGCATAATTATAGAGAAGGTATAAAAATGTTTAAGAGAAGGGACCTAATGAGTATTACTAAAATGGGTTCACCCCAAATATCTAAATCATAAAGGTTACTGTCACATATAACACTATTAGGAATCATTTCAGTTATTGAAATTTTGTCCAACGTTGAAGAGAGGCTAGTAATGAAGCTAACCCCTTTGAAAAAGATAAAGAGTTATAAAGTAGAGACGCTTCTTGAGGACCTCTCCTCTCAGCCTCACCTACTCTGTAATATGAATTCAGCATTTCTTACTAAAGTCGCATTATGCATAAAAAAGAAAGAAAAAGAAAAATTGAACAGAGAATATTGTTGACAAAACTGTTCATATACATTCAAAGATGCATTCTTGATCACTGTTAAATCCAACATTTGATTTATAATGGCATTATATTCCCCTTCAAAGTCCAACAAGCAATGATAGCCCTATTGTAAAATTTGAATTTTATAACTACAGCAACAAAGAAATCAAGTAGACAATTCTCTAATCTCCCATGCAACCCGTAATATGCAAAACCAAAATGAGGTAAACTGGCACATAATTACTAAATTTCAGTATAACTCAAAAATTAACAAGCATTAGTAAGACAAAATTTCAATAAACAAAGTGAAAGGTTCGACACAATCTGGACTTGTAACAACATATGCCTTTGACACTGACCTATATAATTGAACTGTCTCCTTTTGCCTTCTTTAACATCTGGACCAAACCTCTGTAACAAGAAATTACAAACGCCCAAATGAAGAGAGAAATGTATGTGTGTGCCAATCTATTAGGGAATTAGTGAGTGTGAGGGGGTTAGATTGATCACAAAAGGTACCATGTAGTGGTAAAAAATCTGTCTAATGTAGTGGTAAAAAAGTTGTCTCTCATTAAAAACACATGAGAGACGTCTCTCATGAGAGTGTTTTCTATTACAAATATTGAAATCCTCAAATGAGCACCATTCATGAGCAGCTCTTTTTTTTAGCACATGGGACCCTCTTTGATCAATCCAACCCCCTAACACTCACAACCCCTACATGAATTTCATAAGCCCAAATTTGACACTCTTCCTACTGTTACTCACCATTGGATTGAGATCCTAAAACAATGATGTTTTCTAAAACCATTACACTTGAGGGCTATGGATGGAGGGGTTAGGATGATCTGACGGACTTGAAATTTTGCACACATGTAGACCTCAACAAAATCTTTCAGGCCCCACCTTCCCCATAAATTAACATGACCTGATGTGGGGCCCACAAGGGGTGTGCATGTGGCTCATGCTAAGGGTGCGCAGGCTCTGATGATGATGATGATGATGAATCTAACTGTGATCCAACTGTGTAAGTTGTAGCTAATTTTATCACAGATAATGGGTCAGAGAATGTGGTGAACCAAACATAAGAACAGCGTGTGTACGCGCGCATATATATATATATATATATATAGAGAGAGAGAGAGAGGGAGCAGCACCTTAACTACCATGATTGCCTCGTAAACTTCTTGTCCAAGAGAAACCACCCTGAGCAACAATTCCCAAATAAGTCAGGTAAAATAGAAGAACACCTGCTCAGAAAGTCTCTCCTAAAGGTAAGATTTCATCCACTACTAGTCTACTACTGAAAAAACTAACTACTCCACACTTGTACCCAAAGAGAAACCACCCTGAGCAACAATTCCCCAATAAGTCAGGTAAAATAGAAGAACACCTGCTCAGAAAGTCTCTCCTAAAGGTAAGATTTCATCCACTACTAGTCTACTACTGAAAAAACTAACTACTCCACACTTGTACCCAAATCATTTTGTGGGGGGTGGAAACTTGAAATCAATGCAATTGGTTTCCCCGTCCAATCAAACGCCCATTCGTGTAAACTCCAACTCTACATGAATAGAATCACATTATTCTTTTCCTTTACTCCATGCTATTAGTTTTCCAAGGTAAAATCATTTTCCGGACAAGGCCTTTTCTTATCAACACATCCCAACCCCTAAAATGATTAAAAATTACAGCTTTTTTCATTTTCCACGGAAAATGAAATCACTATCAACACAAAGCAAACATGCCCATGATTACCTTAGGATTTTTTTGATCCGGGGAGGGGAGAAGGAAGCCAGATCCATGCCCCATCGCACAGAGCGCCGAGCCTCACGCTTCCTCTCGTTGCGACTCTTCTTCGCAGGGCTCTCGCTGTCGCTGGTGGGGTCTTCTTCTTCATCACGAAGGTCGGATGGTTGGGGAAATCTGAGACCGTTGGATCGGGAATGGACGGTCGCTGATGGACGGAAGGAGAAAAGGGAAGGCTTGTGGTTGTGGGTGAGGAAGGAAGAGAGGAGATGATGGATGGGTGATTGGTGGGGCGATGCAAAGCAGCAGCTGTAGAGGGTTTCGTGGTGTAGTAGTAATCCTCTTGGTAGCTGCTGCCACAGGGAGAGTGCCCGAGTCATCTCTCTGTAACAAGCCTACAAGCTGTGTGTGTTTGTTGTTGGGGATTTGCAAGAGCCGCGGGCTCTGTAGTCTCTTCAGTTCACACGAATCCATTCATATGGGCTTTGGCTCGGAGTTTAAGTAGAGAATGGTACCCAAACAAATCTAATTTGAAGGTGAAATTTTTGGAAATTGAGGTAATATGTTGGGTCCGGGTTCATAGGTCTGAACCAATGTGGATCCGAAACGGGAACCAGATGTTTGGGTCACGGGTCCAAAATAAAAGACCTCGACCCATTTACTTAGTGGGGCCTAAATAAGGACCCAAACCCGGTTTTTAACTATTCGGAAATTCTGAGTAATCGGAGAATTGGGGACCCATTTACATCCCTAAGCTTCCTGCTTATGATACTTGATAATAGAGCCAACTTAACATTCAGGATGTCAAGAATCTGATTGAATGAAAACTTATTTTTGGATGCAAGAGAAATTCGGATCCAGATCCTTGCATGCTCTAATCCCCGGATTTGGATCCAGGATGATTACATCCACGTATTAAGCTTACATTGCTTGAGTAATATTGGTATTTGAGGATCTACTTAACTTAGTCATTTACCATTTACTGATCCAACTTGTTTGTTTAAAAAAATTTATTTTAAAGCTCCTTTATCCAATTATGCTGATGGATTCAACATCTCATTTCGGGTTTGGATCCAAAATCAAATATGTCTTTTCTAGCTGATGTTGGATCCAGAGAAACAACATAGATTTATAATTGGGTCTAGATCCGGGTTCAGATTTAAGAAAACAGATCTAATTCGGATACATCATGGCATTGAATTAGATCTAACTCATTTACATCTCTAAAAGTAGCTCTGGATCTGACTCGATTACGTATGTAAGAAGAATTAAAATTGTACTCTCATGGCCAATTTATTTTCATGGAATTGAATTTTTAAGAATTTATGGTAAAATAAGTTTAACCGAAGGGATGTTAAAGAGATGAGATATGAAAATATAAGGTGGAAAAGTAAATTGTGACATTGACTTACCTACAATTTGATCTATGAACTAGAGTGGTGACTGGTTATTCATTTTTTATCAAACCTTTAATTCATTTTCCGTTGAAAGGAAGATTATTAATGATCATTTACAAATTTTCACCTTTTATTTCTTCAATTTTAGCCTTTCTTCGTAATACTTTTCTCAAAATTCCAGCGAATTCAATTTCATGGAGACAAAACAGCCCTCAATGTACTCCAATATTATATTATGTGAGTGGGACTACTTCACAAGGATGTCATCGAAACCAAGTCTGGCTGGATTTGTCCAAGCCCAAGTCTAGTAGTTCTCACGAGTGCCTTCATTGTTTTGAAAATAGCTTGTAAAAACATATTTTATTTTGAAACACTAATAAACAGCCAACATTATGTGAATAAGAGAATCATGCAACACTAATGTGATGGTACTGTGATATTTTTGCAAGTTTATTTTTAAATTCTTCTATTTTTAGATTTTTTTTTTTCTACATTATTTTTCATTTAATAACCCAGGAAAATAAATTTGTTAATCTCCCATAAATTTCCAGTCTAACTAAATAGATAACACTATTCGTGGGAATGTAAGTAATATGATAATGTTGTAAATGGTTCAGGTCAGACCCAAGGTGTCATTAAACTGACTTCAGGTCAGACCCAATTAGGTGTAATTAGACCCTGACTTAATTAATTTGTACATATACTACACCTAGACCCGGACGCAATGGACATTATTGGACTTGGACCAAGATCATTTACCAAATTATATATGTAAAATATTATATGTTGGATCAGACTCAGATGAGGTCAGTGTTGGGAAATTAATTAGGGCAATGACACGTACAATTAATCAACCACAAGCACACAAGAAATTTATGTGGTTCAACAATTGCCTACGTCCACGGGGCTATGAGCGTTCCATTCGATTTCACTATACAGGAATTGGGTAACTTGTTATAAGGATTCCAAACCCTCTAACACTTGGCATACTCTCTCCCCCATAGGTCTCAATCTCGCCATTACATCTGCCTCCTTCCATGGTTGGAACCACGGGGGAGAAAGCTCTCACTCTCTCTCATAGTCCTAAGATTACTAATTACATTAATATATAATCGCTGCTTTCTTTGCCTCAAAGAAAGCCTTGATACAATAACTAAAATAGCCCTAACTCTAAACATGATCATTGGCTAAACCAATGAACCAATCCGGTCAAACCGGAATACAAGACATAAACCTAACAATTCTCTAGCGACGATGAATGGCCGTGATCCGGCAAACTCGAGAGCGCGAATCCCTTTCTTTTCCTATGTTTTGGAAAGGAAAATTACTTAGATTCCCTATTCTTCCTGACGATAATCGGAATCCTGTCCTTTGCAACTCGTTAGAGAAAAACCCCTCTATAAACCGGAGTCTGGAATCCTTTGTCTTCTTTGGCAGCGTGAATCAGAGAACCTAGTTCTTTGTTTCGTCTTCTCTGTGACAACTAATTGTGCACGTGATTGTCCTAATTGATTTCCCAAAACAGGACAACCCCAACAACCCCAACCCCCCCCCCCCCCCCCCCACCAAATATGGTGTATGGGGTTTGGCACTCATCCGACTGAATTAGACAGTTGGATCGAGTCAGTGACAAAGCCGAGGTTTTCTTTCAAAGGGGGGAAGGATGATCAACAATATATCAATGGGGCCCACTTATGAAAAGTCTTAGTCATAAAAAAAAAAGTCTCTTTTCTCAATAATCTTCGTAAGATATCACATTAATAGTCCACAATTAAAATAATAACTTAAACACTACGATGAGACTTTAGAAAAAAATATATAAATACTTTATATAGATCAGTTTGGCAGTGGGCCTATATTGTTTTGGAGTAAAACTTCTTAAAAAAATATTAGCAATCTTTTTGTGGCCCACTAATGATTCAAAAGGTACATTGATGTTATCTATATAACAACTGATGATGCCAAAAAGTGTATTCGGGCACCACCGGTCAAGTAGTGAGTGATTAATTTGGAAATTAAAGAAGAGAGAGAGAATTTATAGTGGTTCGGTCAATCATGACCTACGTCCACTCTTGAATGACTTTGGTTGCTGGATACTTTATTGGCTCAAGGGTGCAGGGAGCAAAGAGTACAAGCTTTGAGAAGGAGAGGAGAGAGTCGTGCTCAGGTAAAAAATGTCCTCCCCCCAAGTGTTGTGGGGCTTACAATTTATAGTCGCCCCCTAATAGATTGGGGCGACTTCCTAGCAACTAGATAGCTATTGTAGTAGAGCTCACGACTTCCTCTCAACGGGCGAGGTGGTTGAGGTGCTCTCCATGAGACTCGGTCAAAGATGAGGAGAGGACTGACTCCTTCCAAGGTGACGAGGGTGAGGCTCCTGGATGGATACTTCTCTTGATGACGTAACTAGGCTATGTAGCTCCCTGATAAACTTGACTTGACTTGGACCACTCTGAGCTTGGTGGGTCTTTATAAGATTGGGCTTTCCACATGGATTGGGTCATTTGGGCTTGGCCCATAATTTGCCCCCCAATGCCCCTTGTCTAATAAAACTTGGAGAAAGGGCATTAGCTAGAATTTTTTAGCTCTGGGTGGTGGAGACTCCCTTTGCTGGATGACCAAGCACTATGGAGCATCCAGAGCACGAAGATGGAACCTGTGTCAGTGACAATAGGCCGACCACCACCTGCCCTGCTGCTGCCGTGGAAGGTGGCGATGGGGGTAGTCGCGGTGAGCAGCTTGGGTGCCCGCGAGGAGGGAGCAGGGGCGCCCGCGTGGAGGTCGGTGCTAGCCTAGGCGCCCGAGTGGGGGCCGCAGCAATGATGGAGGGCGTCCGGGGCACCCACTTTGCAGAGGCAGATGTGGCGGGCGCCCGTGCTGCAGCAACAGGCGAGACTGCAGCAGCAGCCGAGGCCGAGATGGCAGCAGCAGCGGCCGAGATGACCGCAGCAGGCGAGAATGCCGAGATGACTGCAGCACCAGCCGAGATGGCCGTAGCAGGCGCCGAGATGACCTTAGCAGGCGAGACTGCCAAGATGACTGCAGCAACGCGGCCGAGATGGCGGCTTCACTAGCCGATATCAAGACTGCAGCAGCAGCCGAGGCCGAGATGGCAACAGAAGCGGCCGAGATGACCTTAGAAGGCGAGACTGCTGAGATGACTGCTGCAGCACGGCCGAGAGGGCGGCAGTAGGCGAGAATGCTAAGATGAGGGCAGCACAACCGAGACCGAGACTGCAGCATCAGCAGCCGAGGACGAGAGGGCAGCAGCAGCGACCGAGATGGCCATAGCAGGCGAGATGGCCGAGACCGAGACTGCAGCAGCGCCGAGATCGAGACGGCAGCAGCAGGCGAGACTGCAGTAGCAGCCGAGGCCGAGATGCAGCAGCAGCGGCCGAGATGACTGCAGCACCACCGCCGAGATGGCGACAGTAGGCGAGAATGCCGAGATGACTGCAGCACCAGCCGAGGCCGATAGGGCAGCAGCAAACGAGACTGCCGAGATGACTGCAGCAGCCGCCGAGACGACCGAAGCAACAGCCGAGGTCGAAATGGCAGCAGCAGACGAGACTACCGAGATAACTGCAGCAACAAGGCCGAGATGGCGGCAGTAGGCGAGAATGCCGAGATGGCCATAGCAGGCCAGACGGCCGAGATGGCCGAGACCGAGACTGTAGCAGCAGCCGAGATGACCGCAGCGGCCGAGCTGGGGCGCCCGGTGTGGAGAAGCAGCGACCGAGCTGGACGTGGAGAGACAACAGCGGCCGAGCTTGGTGTGGAGAGGTAGCCTTGACCAAGCTGGGGCGCCCGGCGTGGAAAAGCAGCAGCGACCGAGCTGGGCGCCCCTGGCGCCCGGCGTGGAGAGGCAGGTAGCGACCGAGCTGGGGCGCCGGTATGGAAAAGCAGCAGCGACCGAGCGGGACGCCAGGGGAGGCAGCAACAACCGAGCTGGGGTGCCCGGCGTGGAGAAGTAGCAGCGACCGAGCTGGGGCGCCCGGCGTGGAGAAGTAGCAGCGACCGAGCTGGGCAACCCTGGCACCAGGCCTGAGGAGATAGCAGCAGGGACAACAAGGGCGCCCAGCTAGGCGAGGCAGCTGGGGCAGCAGGGGCGCCCAGCTAGGCGAGGCAACAGCAGCAGCGCCCTGGGCGACCTGGAAGTGACCTGGGCGAGCTGCTTGGGCGAGCCAGGGCTGCATTTGGGCGAGCTGGGGCTGCCTTGGGAGCTTTGGGCGCTATGGAGGAGGCTGGCCTTGGCGTGTAGGCATCAAGAGGCGCCACTTTGGGCGAGCTAAAGGGGGTCTGGTTGCCCTGTGGATGCTGGGTTGGCTCATTTGGGCGGCCAGACAGTTGAGTACGCTAATTTAATGTAGTCCATCAGGTTGCAAATGACCTGAGTTTCAAGATCCTTTTGAAACTGTGCTTTTGGCGCCCCATGAGAGAGCCGCTAAGCTGGAGATAGGCTGCCTGTTTGAGAACAGTGCAGAGGTAGGCCAAGCTTTTTTTGGCGACCCGCGAGAGAGCCGCTAAGTTGGAGATAGGCTGCCTGTTTGAGAACAGTGCAGAGGTAGGCCAAGCTTTTTTGGCGACCCGTGAGAGAGCCGCTAAGCTGGAGATAAGCTGCCTGTTTGAGAACAGTGCAGAGGTAGGCCATGCTTTTTTGGCGACCCGCGAGAGAGCCGTTAAGCTGGAGATGGACTGCCTGTTTAAAAACAGTGCAGAGGGGCAGGTCAAGCTTTTGGCGATCCACGAGATGATTCACCTCGCCTAAACCTGTTGATTTCCTCAGCATTCATATATTTTTGAGCTTTTGCCATCAGTTCTGGCATGCTCTTTGGCGGGCGCTTCATCACCGAGAAGAGGAAGTTCGATGAGCGAAGGCCTCCCAGAAAGGCTGTCATGGACACCTTGTCGTCAGGCTTTTCGACCTGAAGTACCTCCTCGTTAAAACGAGTGAGGTAGCTCCTGAGGCTCTCATTTTTTTCCAGCTTTATGCTGAGCAGGTGTGTGGCAGGCTTCTGGTGGCGGCGCCCTCCGATGAAGTGCGAGACTAATGACTTGCTCAACTCTCCAAAGGTGGCGATGGAGGCTGGGGGGAGGTTGGCAAACCACTGCCGAGCGGAGCCCTTCAATGTGGTTGGGAACGCCCTGCACATTATCTCGTCAGGGATATTATGCAGCTGCATTTTGGTTTTGTACGTCTCTAGGTGGTCCAGTGGATCCTTCGTCCCATCGAAGGTCTCCATAGTTGGCATTTTGAACTTTTGAGGAAGTGGGTAACTCGCCACGCCGGGCTTGAACGGTGTGTCCGTTCGTTGCACAAGGTAGTCTATTGTTTCTGGTCCCTGTCCCTTCATGGCATTGAAGACATTGCCCAGTTGATCTTGCATTTCTTTGATTTTTTCGCCCCAGTGATTAGGGGCTTTTCTGGACCGATCGTGAAAGTGACCCCCCACCTCCATGCTGTGATTTTCACTTCCCCCCTCCTGGGAATGAGGATCCTCATAGTTAGAAGCAGGGGGAGGAGGTGGAAGTCCACCGCGATTCGCCCCTCGTAGAGGTCCTCCCGATGGGGCTCCACCCGGGGGTGGAGGCGCCTCATGATGGGCGCGGCCTTGAGGGTCAACCAGGAGTACTCTGCGAGGGGCGACGTGGAGAGCGCCAGTAGAGGCGCCCTGGGCGCCATGGGGATGGGCGCCCAGGTGTACTCCTCGGCCCCGGGCGCCATGGGGATGGGCGCCCAGGTGAGGATGGGTGCCTTGGTTCGCTCCTCGGCCCTGGGCACCATGGGGATGGGCGCCCAGGTGAGGTGCTCCTCTTTGCCTTGCGAGCATGAGTTGCAATATCTGCTGGTTTTGGGTCACCACTTGCTGCATGGTCTCCAACATTTGTTGAGGAGAGGGAGCAGGAGTATTCGGTATAGGATTACCCTCGCCCTCCTGCGAGGGATTACCGTCTTGTCGCCTTGTTGACCTTGTGGTGATCACCATAGCTTCGAAAAAAGGAAATTTTCTTCGTTTCCCACAGACGGCGCCAAACTGATGATGCCAAAAAGTGTATTCGGGCACCACCGGTCAAGTAGTGAGTGATTAATTTGGAAATTAAAGAAGAGAGAGAGAGAATTTATAGTGGTTCGGTCAATCGTGACCTACGTCCACTCTTGAATGACTTTGGTTGCCGGATACTTTATTAGCTCAAGGGTGCAGGGAGCAAAGAGTACAAGCTTTGAGAAGGAGAGGAGAGAGTCGTGCTCAGGTAAAAAATGTCCTCCCCCCAAGTGTTGTGGGGCTTACAATTTATAGTCGCCCCCTAACAGATTGGGGCGACTTCCTAGCAACTAGATAGCTATTGTAGTGGAGCTCACGACTTCCTCTCAACGGGCGAGGTGGTTGAGGTGCTCTCCATGAGACTCGGTCAAAGATGAGGAGAGGACTGACTCCTTCCAAGGTGACGAGGGTGAGGCTCCTGGATGGATACTTCTCTTGATGACGTAACTAGGCTATGTAGCTCCCTGATAAACTTGACTTGACTTGGACCACTCTGAACTTGGTGGGTCTTTATAAGATTAGGCTTTCCATATGGATTGGGCCATTTGGGTTTGGCCCATCAACAACGATAGGAAAAACTGAAGAGAAAATAAAGAATGATAGAAAAGCTCTATGATAATGGGCCAACTTATAAAACATCTAAATCATTAAAAAACAACCTCCTCAAATAGCTCTCATCAAATTCCACTCAAATGATAGATTGGTAACTTTAAAAAAGTCAAATAAAATATTATAAATAGCTTAAGATTTTCATATAGATCAAGATGATGTTGGAAATAGATCATATTCTGTTTTTTTTTTTTTTTTTTAAACAAGGAATTTCTTTTGTGGTTAAAGGAATTCATGAGAATCAGCACTAATGGATCCACATTCTAAAGTCTATTTTCATTTTTCCCAAGCAGGTCTTATTTAAGAACCTAATGAAGAACCCATGTAAGAAAAAGGAAAGGCAAGAGGAGTTGCATGAAAAATACATTCTCTATTTAAAAGCCCAAATAGTTAGCAAGTAAGAAAATTTTCAGAAGAAAGATAACGGATATGAAATATGTTCTCTTGTGTTTTGGAAGATATAAAGACAAAAACACCTTATCACTTTTTAAAATTATCTCCCTTATCACTTTTTAAAATTATTTCTCTCTTAAAAGAGCTAAGAATGTTGAGAAGGGGCAAAAGGGGCAAAATATGAAAACTCTCTTATCGGTTAAAAAAATCCCTCTTCTTAAATTGAAGAAACAAAAAAGTGCAGGAGGGGATTGCCCCTCCTCAACCCCTCTCCCTCCACCAATAGATCAAGTGTGCATTCATTTTGAATGATGAAATTTTTTTTTTCCAGGGATCCAGTGGGGTCGGTGATGATTGAAGCATTTGTCACTTTGTCACTATACATGAGCCGTGTTGGAGGAGATCATTCGATCCCCCCCTTTCCCATCTGCCCCCACAAGTACTAGCGCTTACCTTATGGTGAGAGTCACCGCATGGTAGAGGGGCTTCCTTATATTGTATTTATATAAATGAATATATTATTATTCTATTTATTTATTATACTTACATATGATTTTTCAGGTAATGACCATAGTAAACCTTGACCCATTGATGGAGACCCAAAGGGGTTGTTTGTCTTTATGTATGGGATATGAAAATGAGATTTACATGTATAAAATTCGCATGTGTGAACTTTACATATATAATATTTACAAATGTAATACATAATATTATGTTTGTTTGGAATCACCAATTTTACATTAATTAGTAAACAATGAACGGTTAAGTTACTCATATAAAATCTTCATGTCTCAAATATATATTTAAGGCATGAAGCTAAACATTTTTGCAGTTTAACATGTCAGTAAAAAATCCAAGTGGTTCAGATTAAGCCCATAGGATTCACGAAGAAAAATGAAAGGTAAGGGATTAGACATCATGACCTATCCTAGGCATTCTTATATTAATTCCTTTTTCATCACTGAGGTGTATAATCACTTCACGCCTTTTTGTTGTAAAAATTTTCATATGAAAATAGTCATGTTTACACATCACATCTCATCGCTATGGCTATGCATGTGTTGCCTAAATAAATGTTACTCATATGCAACATTTATATATATATATATATATATATATATATATATATTTATATAGAAATGAGTGCAAAAAAGTTACCCCTAAAATATAGTCCATACTCAGATTTCTTAGTGTAGACTATAAGAAAGTCAAGCACACAAAATAAAGAGAAGAAGGAATGAAAAACAGAAGAAGAAAAAGGAGGAAGGAAGGGCACCAGGCGCCAAGCCGCCTTAAGCTTCGAACCTCCCCCAGACTAGGACACTAATTGCGTAGAGGACTTTTGAAGAACTACAGCCTTATCCCAGATCTTATTAAGAGCCTTCAAAGACACGGTGGACGTCTTTGAACTTTGATATCAAAGTCTAGGACATATAAATTTGGAGGTTTTCCCAGTTGAGGATGCTCATTGTAATCATAAAGATTGTAAAAGGACATAAAAAAAACCTTTAAACTTCGATTGTAGGTTCATCGAAAGTTTACTCACTGAGAGATTTCAGAGCCATTAGAACTCAAGTTTAAGAAAACATTACTTAAAATTCTTACTATAGCACTTGCATCCGCTTTTTTATTTTCATAGCTCTACATTGGTTCTTGGGTTACTAAGTAACCGAGCATTATTTACAGCCTCATACCAAGACACTTTGGGCTTGTCTATTTGTTAAATATATAAGAATTGAATATTTAAGAACTTATGGGAAAATGAGCTCTGTTAAGGATTATTAAAGAGGTGAAAAGTGAAATAAGTGAGGTGAAAGATATAAAGTATAAACATAGATGAGACTTTAACTTTCTAAGGATTTAAATTACTATTGTGATGTTTGTGTATTTATTTTTCATCTTCTTTTTAATCAACTTTCATTAAATATATAGTTATTTGATGGTCATTGTTTGAGTCTTTTGAATCTTCTCTTATGGGTCTTCGTTTTTAACTAATGGAAATAGAAGTCTTGGTATTCTTAGAAATTAAGTAACATGAAACAAACAGGCCCCAGTAATTTCTTCATACATCATTCATCCTTTAAAATTATACTATAAATTGAATTAATAAAATAAATAACAATAAGATAAAATATGAATCAAACGCTTGTTAAAAGACGAACAAAAGGCCAAAGTGATGATAAGCGAACACATTTGAATGAGAAAGACAATATGAGTTAATGAAAAGATACAAACTATTATGGTGCTGTCACTAGTAAAATGAACAAGATATTTAAGCTTGAGTAGGATTCTCTAGTCCTAACTTTAGGTAAATGCATACAGACACCATAAAAAGGATGTCCTCACAGCAACATGATGTTGTTTGTTGGAAAGTTACTACAATTCAATGGTACTGTGTAATACAAGTCAATTTCCTTTTCCATTTTCATAGCTTTAAAATCATTATACCGATTGCAAACATGCTTTGTTTTAGAACACAAAGCTGTATAAATATTATCCATTCAAACGAGGATCTAAAAGGCTTTGTGAAAATTGAGAAGATGGATTTAGTGGAGCTTCAATCATTGCATGGGTTAAAGTTAGAACCCACAATTTTCATGAGCGTCAAGCAAAGTAGTGTGCTCCTAGGTCTTAACACTAGTCCATATCTAATTTCAATTGGCATTGGCCTCACCTTAAGATTGATCACCTATAAAATATGGGATCTTATTTGTTTAATTTATTTTTAACTTTTACTTTTACAAGAGACTCAAACTAACGTACACTACACATGTCACTAATCAGTTGAGCAACAGTTGTGAACAACACATAGTTATGGTAATTTACTTCGGTTTTATTTTAATCGCATGTTTCATAATGATCAATTTGACATTAAGCCCAAATCTGAAGAGGGTGAAGGGTTGGCATAAAGTTAATAATATTAGGACAGTTGTTTTAAGCACTATGAGATTTAGATGGGGCCTCATTGATTGATTTATAGGTTGACTCAGATAGCTTATGGAACAAAAACTTGTTCCAACAAGTTGAGCCGTAAAGCCAGTCAAATGAACCTACGACACTGAATAATGAATTTCAAAAATGCGAATTTATTGAACTGCGGAACAGATAACAATCAACATGGGCGTAACCACATATATGGGTGTCGAGGTAGTCGCCCCCATCGAAATTGGGTCTACCTCCAAAATCTAAGTGGAAATTTCAGGTCCGCCCCAAAAACTCAGATGAATATCATGTGTTTGCCCACAAAATCCAACTACCTAGTTAGTTCCGCCCTCTTCAATAAAAAATCCTGGGTATATCACTATCTATCAAGAGATCAAATCTACAACAAAGAAGCATCTAT
Source organism: Camphora micrantha (assembly GCA_003546025.1). Classification (NCBI taxonomy): domain Eukaryota; kingdom Viridiplantae; phylum Streptophyta; class Magnoliopsida; order Laurales; family Lauraceae; genus Camphora; species Camphora micrantha. Next base: position 30,503,108 of record QPKB01000009.1, on the reverse strand, counting down.
CAAATGGTCTTTGTGTTCAATTGGTTATTCTTTATGTTCAGTAGGTTATTCTTTATGATTAATTAATTATACACGTTATGTACATTTAAAAAAGAAAATTATACATACTATGTAGTAGGTGTAGTATGACGAATCCTTAGATAATCTCCTTAATAATAGTTTTCAAGCTCTAGTGTTGATGTACTAATCAGTATCACTTTGGAGAGAATACTTACTCATCATTAGTTGATTTGAGCTAAGGAGACACCCACTCCACTCCCCTAGGCATGCCTTGCCCCCCTTCCCTCCCTCTTTCTCTCTCTGAAAGAGAGATGAAAAATGGTTGGGTTTGGGTGGGGTCCGTTGTGCACCTGCACCCAAAATTGAACCTGGTCTGAAGATCAAATTGAGGTACACATATTCACAGAATCAGCACGCGTACCCATATATGTGTTAACAAAATATATATAATGGAAATTCGTCAAATGGGCACCATCTCTTGAGAACCATTTATGTGAGCACCAACCCCTTCATGCTAACTTTAAGGGGTAGCTCAGTTGGCTTAGGACCATGATTTGCATCCAGATGAAGTGGGTTTGAAACTCCACTACCATACTGGGGCTACAAGGGAGTTTACCTGGCTTCCCTCTGGGCCCGGAGGGATTAGTTCAGCTCAAAGGGTTGAAAACCCTCCGATAGCCCAAAAAAAACAAAAAACAACCTTCATACTTATTACATCCCCTACCCCTACGAGCCAAAATTTCGCACTCATCCAATTGTTACTCTTCGTTGGATTAAACCCTTCTTGGGCCTGATTTAGACACGAGTAAGCAAATATAGGCCCAGTATGGCCCATTTATCATTACGTCAAAAACTTAAGTCCCATTGCGACCCACTGTCCTATAAGTGGAGCCCAAATCCAACACAAACGGGGCTGGGCCCGGCCCATGAGAACCTCCTAATTTGAAACTAAAACGGGTTTCTCTAGTCCTGAAGGAGAAAAGGATGATGCCCTGCAAGTAACATGGCTTTGGAGGAGAAAAGGAAACAAAGAGAGGAATGTATTCATGAGCTTGCCATTTCCCAAGGGCACATGATCTTACAATCTGAAAACCCTGTGAAAGAAAGTATGGCTGATTGATTCTCATTCTGTCTATAGACTAATATAAGCCCATGTGAAAAAGCCACTTTTGTATTTCATTAAAAGCAAACACGCCCGTTTGGAGCAATCATGTGGTCTACATGAGAATAATTCTTCTGCTTTCTTTGGTTTCATCAAAATCATCAGAAAGCACTGTACCACCCCCCTTCAAAATACACCCAAGGCAGAAAAGGTGGGGGCAAGTTTGTATAGAGGGCATGGGCCATTGGTTGGAAGTTTGTGGGCCCATTTTCTTTGGCCCAATAGAAGTAAACAGAGACCTGTTGTGACCCACCGTTTGATTAATGTGGCCCACTAACAGGTCCTCAACTAATGATCCGTTGTGGGCCTCTCCGTATAAGGGTTCTCTAATCACCCTACTTAAAGGATAATGACGTTAAAGTATATAATTATAAATAGGTCAGTAACAAAATGAGGTGGGTTGAGACATCCAAAACTTGAATCAGGCCCGAATACGACTCGAGTCAAAATCTGATAAACCAGTACTCATTTCGAACCCGACAAAACCAATCTTAGACTCGGTCCAGCATTTCCGGGTCGGGTTAACCCGACCCATAGCTATCTTGAATTTATTGGATTCCCTGTTTCCAATTGATTACCTGTCAAATGATGGAAGGCAAGCAGAATTGTGTTTGGGACCTAGACCTTTTATGTGTTAATCTGCTTGGGAAGTGGAGCCTGCTTGTGAGGGGACAAGAAGGAATGATACATTTCCCTTGCACTTGATGTCAATACTTATCATAATCTAAAGGGGCTTGGGATCGTGCACACCTAACCACCACAGGTGATTTGAAGAAGATCAGAAGCTGGTCATTGGCTAAATGCTACAAGTTAGAAACAGATACTGCATTTATCTGATCATACCTATTTAAGAAGTGAGGTTTTACTCATGGAATTGAACAATTTGTCATTTCTATTCATAACTATTATTTCTCTAAGGCTACTGATTAGCTCATATTATAAGTTTTGATTGAATGAGACATGTTCCAATTTTTTGATCGAATAACTTAATTTAAACCTCACCTTGTTTATCACCAAAAAAAACTAAACACTTAAGTGGTAGCTTAGTGGTGATGGTGAGTCATCTCCTCTCCATAGGAAAAAAAAGGGCCAAATCGATCCCTAGTTTGAGTTTTTAACCAGAGCAGCGAAAAAAAAAAATTTCACTTCAATTAGGACGATGCCTACTTTTGGGTTGATCACACCCTAAATAGATGATACATATTTTTTTTTTTTTTTTCCATTTTAATCATACGTTTTAGACATTATTCATCCAATGGCGAAATATGGAACAATTTGATAAGGACCAATTGGACATTATTTGATTTGACGAAGTTTGTAAGGCTCACTTAAGTGGTCATTTAGATGTTCTTGAGAATTTGATCTAAAGATACCAATTGGATGGCTAATAGATAAAGATTAAGGAAAGACATTCCTATTTTCATCATTCATTTCGTTGTCTTAATTAAATACATCAAATACAATGTCAAATAATTTTAACTTCTTCTTTTTGCAAATTGCTAGATCCAAAGTTGCATTATATTTAATACGGTGAGTGAGGCCCCAAAAACTGTACACATATTTTTATTTTAAAAACCAGCATAGACATTATAGGGGAAAATTTTTGTCTGAGGAAGAAATGAGCAGTGCATGGAGCAATTAGGCATTCTACTTAAAAAAGACGCAGTGCGTCCATTAAATTGAAAAGTGTGCAAAAAAAAGTGTAGTGAGAATCTATTTGCCACACCCCACAATCCCAAAAGGGCTAAAACTTTCGTCAAAGCAACCAACTTTAGACCAAAAGTGGTTTCCATGTCCCTACAAAACCACCCATCTTCTGATGTGAACAAAAAGCACTCCTTAGCAATCCCATCCCCTCTTATATATACACCCACAACCCCTCTCCCTAATTTCAAATTACAAGCACCAAGAGAAAGAGAAACCGAGACAGAGAAAGAGAATAGATAGAAATGGAGTCTACAGACAAGGCAGTTGAGAGTGCAATTATCGGCAGCTATGTGGAGATGGAAACTGAGGGAAAACCCAAGCCCATGAAAACGAGACTCTCCAAGTTATTCTGGCATGGTGGGTCTGTTTATGACGCCTGGTTTAGCTGTGCTTCTAATCAGGTACTGTGATCACTGTTTCATTTGCTTTCCTCAGATAGAAACCTCTAATGAGTCTTCTCTGTATTACAAGATTAGAAAGAGAATTGATTGATTTGCTTATTTGGTTTTCTCAGGTTGCTCAGGTTCTTCTCACATTGCCTTACTCATTTTCCCAGCTTGGGATGGCCTCTGGCATCCTTTTCCAGCTCTTCTACGGTTTGTTGGGAAGCTGGACTGCTTATCTCATCAGTGTTCTCTACCTAGAGTACAGAACCAGGAAAGAGAGAGAGAAAGTAGATTTCAGAAACCATGTTATCCAGGTTGATATCATACAAAATATCATGTTGCTTTGTTTTAAAACGTTTTTGCACATCTGCTAACATGAGTTCTCTTTGTTTTCCTGTTTTCTGCTTTTATCTATCCACAGTGGTTTGAAGTTCTTGATGGGCTACTGGGGAAGCACTGGAGGAACGTTGGATTGGCCTTCAACTGCACTTTTCTTCTGTTTGGATCCGTCATTCAGCTCATAGCCTGTGCAAGGTATGTGTTCTAGAAGCATTGATTTTTTTTTATAGATAAAGGAAGCATTGATGTTGTTAAAATGAATATTAGTGGTAACTGGAATTAACTGATCTGCATGTGTTATTGTTGCAGCAACATTTATTACATTAATGACAATTTAGACAAGAGGACTTGGACGTACATCTTTGGAGCTTGCTGTGCTACAACAGTCTTTATTCCTTCCTTTCACAATTACAGGATCTGGTCCTTCTTGGGTCTGATAATGACTACATATACAGCTTGGTATCTGACCATTGCATCCCTAGTACATGGACAGGTAAACAAAGGCAGCAAAAGAACAAAAGACTATAAAGCATATTCGTTCCTTTTATATATTTGCAACATTGAAAACAAAATTTTATTTTGTTGTTTGTTTCACTTATATTTGGAGACACAAAATTTTCCAGGTGGAAGGAGTAAAGCATTCGGGTCCAACCCAGTTGGTTCTCTACTTCACTGGAGCTACAAACATTCTATACACTTTTGGAGGGCATGCCGTTACAGTGTAAGATAACATGTACCCCACTATAGATCTCTATCACTAGCTGTGGGCACAATCACACAATTAAAGCTTTGAGTCCACAGGACAAATCATGGATCGATATAGTGCAGCCTTTTATTTCGTAAATTGGTAGTCCATACCCATCTTTGAAACCCCATATTTGAAACACCATGACTAATCTTACTTGCCTTGGTGTTACAAGCATGATCATCTTCATCCATTCAACTGACTTTTGGCTCACTACATGCGATCCAGTTCTTGTATATTTTAGTGCCTATTTCAAAAACATAAATCAAGTATTTTAATACTAGTTTGGCACTTCTCTAATACAGTAGAAGTCAAGTAAATCCTCCATTTTTTAGATAAAACGTCACATCAAAAGCACTCTATTTTAAAATTCCCTCCATCTTTTTTCAAAAAAAGTCAAGAAGCAACTATCTTCTTCTACTAAAACACAAAAAAATTCACTTTCCCATATAAAAAGTCAAAAATATTATTTAACAAACAACTAAAAATAAAATACCATCATAATTCACTTATATTTTATTGTTTGTTCAAAATCTACTTTACTTCACTCTACTCCATTAGTGGAGTTTCCAAACTGGCCATCAGTTTTTCAAGGTGTGGTCCACTTCTGATCGATTCAGGATCAAGACCTGAACCAAATCTATCGTTTATGGGTTTTAACACTTGTAGCCAGTTACCACTTTAGGTAAATATTCCTCACTAGCAAATATTTCTAAAACTAGAGTTAAATCATCCCACCCGGCCCTCACTATGGTATATTTGAAGGCAGCTATCAGGGGAGGACCCAGAAAATGAAAGGTGGGGGGGGGGGGGGGGCGGTGGGGGGCGCGGGCGTGGGGCGGGCTGCTTTTTCATCCTGTCTCAGACCCACTATTGTGTGATCAAATCCCTTCACATCGCATCGACCCCTTTACATTGGCACTATATTTTGATCCGTGAACAATCCTGAGCACATCCAAAAACCAAGAATGTTGGACTGTATGGGAATAGATGGAGAAATAAGTATATGTTTGTTGCATTATTGTGGTTGGCAGGGAGATCATGCATGCCATGTGGAAGCCTCAAAAGTTCAAGGCCATATACCTACTGGCGACCCTGTATGTGCTGACACTTACTCTACCATCTTCTGCCTCTGTCTATTGGGCATTCGGAGACCTGCTTCTCAACCACTCCAATGCCTTTTCCCTTCTCCCAAAGACCCGTTTCAGAGACATGGCTGTCATCCTCATGCTCTTCCATCAGGTCAGCCAAACATTCACCATCATACATTCTCTCTCTCTCTCGATGGGTCTCCTTTAGTTCACTCTTGATGGGTTGCTATTGATAGACAAGGACTGCTCTGGTCGTAGGAGAGAGAGGACAGTGACAAAATAGTGTTCTTAGTTCTTTTGTACATGCATTGACAAAAGGTAGGAAAAGAGAAGGAAAGGAGTGACTTTGTTCTGTTGTTGTGTTTCATGCACAGTTCACTACTTTCGGTTTCGCAAGCATGCCTTTGTATTTCGTATGGGAGAAGGCGATAGGGATGCATGAGTGCAGGAGCATTTGTAAGCGTGCCTTGGCTAGGCTGCCTGTGGTCATCCCCATTTGGTTCCTGGCCATCGTCTTCCCTTTCTTTGGGCCCATCAATTCAGCCGTTGGATCTCTCCTCGTCAGCTTCACTGTCTACATCATCCCTGCCCTGGCCCACATGCTGACCTTCCGTTCTGCCCATGCTAGAGAGGTACTGTATTTAATGGGCCCATCATCTCATCATCTGTCAATTATATATGTGCAAATTCCCCTAAAAGGAGGTGCAAATGCTCCCCTGTTTTACGCCATATTTTATTTTCATATAGGGTCTATCTTTGATTAATCTAATCCTTTCACATGCATCTATTCCTCTTAAATTGATATAGAACTTATTTTGGAATTGATCCGTGATTATTTATCATTGAATTTGACTACAAGAAAATTTATATGATGTATAGTTGTTCAACCTAGACTACCTAAAACCAAGGCCCAGGACCATTTGAATGACCTGTGTTTGTGGAATCGCAAGGGAGTGTTTTATGGAGTTCTGATAAGAACTTCATATATTAACAGTTTCTTATAGCATTGTCAGTTGATGTACCTAGAGAATTTAAAATCCTTATCTTAACCAAAGTTTCTTACTGTAATTTGTGATGTTGGAGACTCATTTATATGATGTGATGACTTGTTCCATTGCATTTGCAAATGTTAAGTTTCTTTATTAGAGTTTCAAATTTTGACCATTTGAAAAAGTCTCAAATGACATTTTGAATTTCTCAAAATTTTGGCATCCTTAACATTTGCAGATCCTTCATCGAAGAGGAGGATTTAGGAATTCCACCCTACGGGGCAATTTTTAGAGAATTTATAAATCCTTCCAACATGAATTCCCGAACCAGTTTGGAAGTTCACTTGTTAAGTAAATTCAAAGTGAATGGTCATTTTTAAGAGATAAAAAAAAAATGTGTTTTATCAAAAATATAAAATTTAATATACAGGAGACCCCTCTTCTTTTCTTGTCTCTTAAACTACCAAACCGGCTCCACATTTTTAGAAATCAGAATTCTCCTCAACCAACTTCCAACAAACATTTAGGCCAAATCAACTCCCACCCTTTTCATCACTAGCAACCCTAAGCGATAAAAGGAAGAGCCCCACTTCATGGGTCCTAACTCAAAAGGGGAAGGACCAAATGGGATCTGTTGCGATCCATTGACAATCAATTATTCTAAAAACTTAAGCTGATAGAGAACGGTGTAACAATGTATATTAAGGTTACAATAAGCAGGGCAAACCTAGGTATATGGGTCTGGGGCTGAAGCCCCCACCCACCCTAAAAATGGCTCGAAATTTTGAAGAAACCCCCTACAGATTGTGGAGATTTATATGTTTTTTTAATATTTACCCCTTCCCCTGATAATTCTTTTACATGGAGCCCCACGCATTCAATTTCATGGGTCCGCCTCCGATAGCAGGATCATCCAATCATCCATTATGGGGGCCATGATGTGTACGTTCTGGACTACATGCAGGGGCCTGAGCACGCGCATATTCTGCCACTGACTCTTGCAGTGTCTGTATTGTCGTTACAGTATTTGACAGGCTGCAGCTGATAATCTGATATATATATATTCACTGTTACGTTTGTGGTGATGGTTGCAGAATGCTGTAGAGAGGCCTCCATCGTTTGTTGGGAGGTGGGCTGGAATGTATTCAATCAACATATTTATTGTGGGATGGGTGCTTGTGGTTGGATTTGGGTTTGGTGGATGGGCCAGCATGACCAACTTTGTTCATCAGATCGACACCTTCGGCCTCTTTACCAAGTGCTTCCAATGCCCCCCTACGAGTATCAGTGCTACTCTTTCACCACCATCTCCCTTGCACAATGCCACTTTGACTCTTTCTCCTCATTACCACAAACCACAAAGTCCATGAAGCCTTCAAAATGATTCTCTTCTCTGGCATCAGCAGCTAAGGCTATGAAGGAAGAAAACAAAAGCTACCATATTTCCTTAGAATGCCATTGTCTGCAAAAGTTTTGGTTCTCTCTCTCTCTCTCTAAAGTTTATTTACTATAGTTGTTTGGAGAACTTTGTAAGCGTTCCTAGGGACTTGTTTGTTCAATGTCATGGAAAAATTAAGCTGGGTGTATTCTCAAATATGGTTTATTCTGTTGGTAGTGTAGTGCAACATGTGCTCTCTCTCACATTCATTATGAAAGTATTTTTAGGGTCCGCGACTTTTAGATTGGTCTATTCAAACAATCAACCATAAAGTGTGCAGAAATTAACAATATTGAGTGGAAATAAAATCAACAAGCACACACCACAAGGACACCAAATTTAAGGTGGAAAACCCTAACCGGGTGAAAAACCACCGATCCGTACCGGATCAAATCAAACACTATGAGTATCGCAATTACAAGAAACTCAGATATCTTCCTCAGATATCCCCTACCCAAGGACTGAAGTTACCTTGTGTCGCTTCACGCTTCAATGACTTCACACCGTTGATTGCAACAGATTCAATACAGCGCTTGACTCCTCAAGTCTTCTCAAAAGAAGATAATCTTCTACAAAAGATGCAGAAGAATTGGCTCTAGAGAACAAGTCAGCACAACTCCTTAATAAAACTCTAGAGAAGAATTCTTTCAATAATAATCTCTAACTCAGAACTTTGAGAGATGAGGGTCTTATCTTTGGAATAGCCCTTGAGTCCTTTAAATAGCCCTTAGCACGGAAAAGTCGTGCATGGGCCGTTGACTAAGTTAACAAGCCAGCACGGTTTCCCCACCTGGGCCGTGCTGGTCCAGGGATCCTTGGGCCTGGACACGGTACAAAAAACATATGCGCCGTGCTGGGCCAGGGAGTTTAGGGCGAGGCACGGCACGGCCCATTTATATAATGTTTTTTTAATTTTTTTAATTTTTAATTTTTTATAAGGGATGGGCCCGCCCTTAGCCGGCATAGCCCAGTTTTCATGACTAATTTAACCGCCTAAAAGTCAATGGCATCTTAACCCCATATTTTTTTGAGATTTAATCCAACAGTGAGTGAAGCATCGGTGAGTCTAAAATTGGGCCTGGGGCCGGATCATGGAATGAAAAGAGAACCAAAGTAGCTTCATTGATGAAAGGTAGGCCCAACTTGGTCCCACAGTGCTGGATTGACTTGGACAATTAATAGCAGTTAGAACAACAAACTGCAATAATGGTAGTTGGAAACCACCATAACGACCTCCAAGCCCAGAAGTGCTCCCCAACCTATTAAATCCTACTTGACTCAGACCCAAACAGATCCAGCCCAGGAAGATACTTGGGTCAATCCAAGTTATGCCCAGTAAACTACAAAATAAAGGGCTTCTCTAATGATGATTTCATTAAGCATTGCATTGGGGCTTAGCGGCAGAAGATATCAGCTATAAAACTGCTGAAATAAAATCCCATCAAAATATCTTCAAATCAAAAGTTGGGTTGCAGCCCATGTGAAATTTAAAGACTGGGAAAATTGAGAGAAAAAAAAAATCTCAGGCATCTTCTACTTTTTCCAAATAGATTGAGATTGAGAATTATTATGTTTTTTTTTTTTTACAGATTAAAACCGAGAGTTTAATATTGGTGGGAAGAAAAAATTAATTTAGAAAAAAAGTTTGCCTCTAAATGTACTTCAGGCTCATATGAACATGGTTTGCTTATTTTGGTAGGACGGACCATCTGCAAAGATTTCAACCGTAATAGTGATGAAGTTGGCTCCTGTATCAAATTAGATGAAACCACGTGAAATCATGAAGCATCTTATCCCTTTTTCTTTTTTCTTTTTTAACCCGGCCAAGGGGCTTGGACCCAAGTGAGAGCCCATACATATATCGGAAGACAGCCCACTCAAGTGGGAAAGGAGCCCGTAAACGCAGGAAGAAAGCCCATACAAGTGAGAAGGGAAGCCCGCACACGCGGGAAGATGTGGCGTACCCAGGATACAAACCCTAAACAGCCAGGTGAGAATAGCTACTCCTTATAACCACTCGGGTAAAGAGCTGTTCACCAGGAAGGATCTTATCATTGAGTTTATAAACTACAAATTAAGAGGTTCTTGGAAACCAGATATTTCAAGAGGTTTTCTATATTATCTACTAATTATATATATTAAAGCAAATATAGAGTCATTGTTGGAGAAGGTTGATATACTTATGTTGGGTGGATGAATGATCTTTACATTCTACAAGGCCCAAGGTCAATCGGTTGGGTCATCTCAACCACTCCCACACTCCACACGATGTTCTTAACAGATTGAGCCCATGTGCTTGTATGAAAATGGTCGCATGTTTTTTTTTTTTTCCTTCTCATTTTTTTATTTTTCCTTCCTTGAATGTTATCATTTTTTCGTTTTGCTTCCATTCAAGATATTTTCTTTTTTAGCAGGAATTTCAACCCATGCATTTTTTCAATTTACAAAGATTTTATATGTGTCATATTACAACATTCTCATTATTATTTTTCCCAAAAATTTCTTTCTTTTACCATAAGATCTTAAGATCTTTGCCCACTTTATTTTCTTCTAAAAACTCTTAAAAGTAATAATAGTGGATTCTTCTTTTATAGTTTTAGTTATTATAATAATTTACTATATCTTTATTTTGGCCCGGGCTCAACATGGGCGTTTGTTGCTAGTTTTTAGAATATAATATATTCACCTAAAAAGTGTTTTACAATATCTTTCTTTCTTTTAAAAACCTTCATATGAGATTATTCAAGGATATGCCGTGTAAAATAATTGTTTATTAAAAATTCTTTCTTAAATATAAATGGAGAGTTTTAGTAGAAACCATTGATGGAGAGTTCATGAGAAACCATTAATTATAGTGGCACACTGTAAGTTTTAACATCAATGACTCTTATAGGAGTGCAACCATAAGTACTCCCAATATTATATTGGCACCACAGTACTTATAAATTTAATATGGGGTCCTATAGCCTTATCACAATTACATAGACCTTGTTAATTATCAATATTATGTGGGTCTTACAAATGTCACACTAGGGGGCTTTCATCATGATTACCAATGGTATGTGGGTCCCATAATATCAAAATTAGCTGGGTCCTATGTTGATTAACAAGATTAAATTGTGTGGTTACATTATAAGTTCGTCATTATTAAATGGTCTCACTATTTGCTAGCTCCCTTAGTGTTATTACGACTACCAGCATCAAATGAGTCTCACATTGATTTCTCATAAATGATTTATCAATTATGTTTGACATTAATTACGGTTTTACAAAAAATAAAAAAGAAATTTAAGAAAAAATTAGATAATCACCATTAGTTGTATTAAACTATGATACCAACGTTTAGTGGATCCGCCTTAATTAAATAATATTTTTTGGGTCTCATGATTTTGGTATTTAGTCCTTTGAATCTTATAACAATAGATGGGTCCTATTTTGATCATTAACACATGTGATTGCTAATTAGCAGTTCTTGTTCGGATATCACTTTATGACTTTTATTTTATAAATTGCCAAGCACTTCAAAGGTATATTGAAATTCTTGAAAATATTCAAACACCATAAATGACATAATATAATAATAATATATATAACACTACTTTTTTTCTATGATAACGAAATCTTACAATATTTAAATATGTTGATATTATGTTATGCATTTATTCAAACACCCCATAAAGATAAGCTAAATTAAAATTCAAACCAAATCAACTCAAAATTAAAAACCAAGTTAAGATAGGGACTATCCTAACAAACCTAATTTGCTTGGGTAACCTTTCACCAGCCCAATCCCTCCTCGGTGATGTTCTCGAGTCAGTGATGTCTCTAATGCTCTCCCTTGAGTTGATTTCTACTCATAGCAATAGCATGCGTTTCAATCAGAATTTGGAGATATATACGAGGGCTGCTCACCTCAGCTGCAGGCATGTGAGGAGAGCAGCTGCAGCCCTCCTCACATGCTTGCAGCTGAGGATTGCGGGGGGGGGGGGGGGGGGGGGGGGGGGGGGGGCGGCGCGTAGAGAGCAGCCCCCTATATATATATATGGGCTCCCCTAAGCTTGCAACTTAGTGTATTTTAAGTTGAAGCATGCGAATAGCACGTGTGGAATGATTTTCTTGCATTCATGTGGGCCCGCAGGAGGGTTTATTTTCATGAAGATGCCTCTCCACGTAAATTTCAAGGCCATAATAACATCGGATGATTGCAAAATATATAGCACCTGCTAGCATGTGGGCCATAGAACATGTGATGAAATTAGACAATCACAAACACTTTGATATCCACCTGCTAGCATGTGGGCCATATCACATGTGATGAAATTAGACAATCATAAACACTTTGATATTTTGCAATCATGCATCCTAGTGATGTTATTAGGGCTTGAAATTTCTTTGGAGAGGCATCTTCGTGAAAATAAATTATTGGTCGTCAAAATCACGTGGCTTTACCATGTAGATCTCTGTCAATTCTCATATAGAAAGACCTTTTTTTTGTTTACATCTTGAAGGATGTAGATGCAGCGGAAGCACAGATCTAAGGGCATTAGTTGTGGAGATTTGTGACTGTCTACGAGAGATTTGTCACATGTGATTCACTCTTCAAGATCCAAGGGCAATGATGGACACCCTGAATGTAGAAGTTGATGAAGGAGAATAACAGATCTAGTGGAAGATGTATCGTTGAAAGTTGTTGGTGTTAACTATTATTCTCATGTCTATATATAGCCTTTTGGGGCATGAGTGATAAGATCTCTATTTAATTTCGAATTGAGAGATGATGAGGATAATAGTTTGGATCAAACTCTCTCAATTTGAATTTGAATGGAGATATGATAAGGATAGAGAGTTGGACCTTTTGTGAGGGGCGTCTCTTTGTGAGTGAGGTCCACCCACATGTAAACACAAGTGAGCCCCATCACAACTGCCAACACATCTATCTGCCAAAGTTTCCACCCTACAATAACAATCAACACCTTATATGGTAGTGATTTTCACTATCAAACTACAAGTCTCATCAAAATCAATCTTGTGCTACGGGCTAGACTCGCATTCTACCAACCATATCTTTTAGTCGTCTATAGTCCCATATGAACATCTTTTCACTTTTAGGCCCACTTGCACTTAATCGGTAGACTCGCATTCTACCAACCATATCTTTTAGCCGTCTATAGTCCCATATGAACATCTTTTCACTTTTAGACCCACTTGCACTTAATCGGATTCACACTTCTTTTACACCAAAGTAGCTTTGATAGGAACCTAAAGAAAAAAGAGAGAGAGATGATCCCATTCGAGGTTGGACAGCCTCCTAAATCGTCTGATTCAAGGTTGGACAGCCTCCTTGTGCAAACACAAATTTTAGGGATAGATTCTGATATCTTTCTCATTATTCTTCTTTTACTAAATAGCCATAGTTGGCTTTACATAGATAGAAAGATAATTAAAAAGTTCTCCCTTACATCAAGGAAATATCATCACATAATTAGCAAAGAAAATCCTACTACTTAACTGGGAAAAAAATCCAAACCTATCAATGGATGTTAGACTGACAAGTAAAGCCTCATCACTTTATTCACTTTTTTAACTTACTTATAATCTGCCTCACATGCATGACCCACAATATTGAACTTGTGTGGGCCGATGACTCAACCATCAGCCTTGTCACCCTAACTGGGTTGGGGCCATATCAAGCTCCATGTTCATTATTCTTGACAAGCCTGTAATCTCTTCTCCCATCACATCTTGTCACATCACTACTTCTTATGCAGTGTCAAATTGAAGTTATTCTACGATCGTTTAGTCTTTGATTTGAGGTGCTGGATGGAAGAGTTGGATTCCATTTAGAAGTTTTAGTGATGTATTATAGAAACCCAAGGTGACAGAGATTGTTGAGGAGGTTTAGATTTTACTAGATTTTAGGGGGGTTCCACAATTACGTGGCCTTATAACTATTATTCGACACATATGGCGTGATTATGCGAGGAAGCTCCCATTTGAAATGGAGAGCCCTTAGCCCATTTCCCTTGCTGCTATGTAGAGTTATTGATCTGGCGGCTGGCTTTGGTTGCAAAATCCGTCAAAGCAAGGGCTTTTCTTTTTATCCTAAAGCCCACAGTAGAGTAGGGCCTGATTTTAAAAAGCACGTAATTTTGAGGCCCGAGCTAAGATTTGTCTTAACCCACCCTGGGGGGCCTGGCCTGGTTCTTTGTTTATTAATATGTAAAATAAATAATATATATGGGATTTTTTTTAAAAAAAAAAAAAAAAACTATTGAAAGAATCCCTATAGGACCCTATAAGATTGACGATGACCCAATAGCATGTTGAAGACAGGAGGGGTCTTTTGACTTTTTATGTAGGTTGGTCCATATCAATCATTCTGTAGTGTTCGTTTCGGTCCCTTCTCCTTCTTCCTCCCTTCTCGTTCCTTGCACCCACCTTCACTGCACTTCCTATCCCCGCACTGTGCTTACAACGTTGCATTGCATGCCTAGCCATCTCCTTCATCCTTCTTCCTTTTCTTTTATTTCCTTTCTTTCTCCCTTCCTTTCCTTCTCCCGCTCCATCTCGTCTTCCTTCCACCCTTCTCCCCCTACACTCATTGATGCGCTGCCTCTGCGCCTACACCACCCTTCTTCTTATCCGAGTCCAAACCCACTCAAGGTTGACCCCATTTCCATACAAATCCTTGCATAAATACATAAATATATTTCAGGAGACAGTTCTCTTCGCCCCCCATCATCTCTCTCTCGTTTCTCGATCTTGGTACTCTTTCAGTCATTTTGTCGAACATCTGATCTGTGTTCTTCTCACTCGCTTGTGGAAGAGAGAAGAGCGTTTTTCTTCTTCTTAGCTCTAATGGTCGATATCGACCATCACTATTTATCTCTAATGGTTGATATCGACTAATTTGTCGGTTAGATTTTTCCCAACCTATAACTATCTTATTCGAATGGTCGATATCGACCAATCTGTCGGTCAGATTTTTTCCAACATGTAATCGTCTTATTTGCTGAATACTACAAAATAATCGATATCGACCATATCGCAAAATGAAAAAAAAAAATACTGAAAAGGAACTTGAAAACCCCTCCCGTCTTCAACATGCTACTGAGTCCTCGTCAATCCTATAGGATCCTATAGGGATTTTTCTGGTGTTTTTTTTAAAAAAAAAAAAAAAAAAAAAAAACACTATGAAAAACTCCTTTAACTAGCAACTAATAATGAAGATTTAATATATTTTCATATGATAATAACCAAAGTTGAGGTGAAATTTTTTTATGGATATCCCCACATATCACAATATTGTACCTATATTTGATACTATGTCTTCTTTTGAACGTTATATTTTATTTTATGTTTGCCTAACATGAACATATTCTTCAATAAAAAGGGAATTCAGTTTGTCATTCATTAGACTAATTTTTACCAATATAAACTATTGAAGTTTGAGAGTTTAGGTGGGTAGCCATCATCTTCATTGAGTGGGGTTGAGTTTCAACTACTAGTCATTGCTTGATGCGAGTTTCTTTCTATTCCCTTACTTTTCATAACTGTTGTTTCACTCCACATCTGGCGTAAAAGTTTGTGACTCATGCCTCAAGTCATCTTAGTCATTCATCTTAGATAGTCAAAATCTGATTGCTATGTTATAAAATCCAATAGTGATGTTTCAAAGAATTATAAGTTAGGGCTAATGCTAATTCAAGAGTGGTCTAATGTTTATTTGAACTATACAAACTAAATAATTTATTTGGAAAAGGTCTGATGCCTATTTGAAATAAATCTAAATGAACCAGATGAGAATTCTCAAACATGATCATGATATGATTGTCCATATTATTGCTTTATTAAGTAAATGCAGTACATGAACTAGTAAAGAAAGGTATAACTAACAGAACTTCAACTGCGACAATCTTACTAATAGCTTGGCTATAATTAAAATCGGGCACATTACTTTATTAGACTATGTAACTACTAGCATGCTAAGGTATTTAATAGTGTCTTCCATTTCCTAATTTCATGTAACATTACTATCAAATTAGTTTATTTCATTTAACCCTAAATTATATTTTTATATGAGGGCAAAATAACTTGTTTAGTGTCCTTTTAGAAGTTGCATAAAAAAATTGACTTCTGCACTGCATCAGTCCGTAGCTCGACTAAAAGAGGGATAGCTTCATAGTAGAGAAGAATTATTATATGTAATAATATTTAAAAAATTATTTCTTTCGGCTCTGGCCTTTGAGGGTAGGATAAGGGCTTTGGTATTGTACGCTGCCGATGGCTCTGAGGCCTTTGGCTCAACCTAAGCCCAGCCCACATATATGTGGGTAGGGAAAAGACTTACCCACCCAGCGTGGACCCGGCCCTCTGACAGCCTACTGCTATGTTATATATAATTAATTTCATCAGCTGATTCTTAAATATGATATGTGTGTGTATATATATTCCTCACAGCATGAAATTTTCAAATTTCATTAAAATTCTGGATCAAACAGGCACGAGTCCAGGGAAAACCTGTCCAAAGTTTTCATGATGGTGCTGAAGGCAAGAGAGCCTAAACAGGGTCAGATTAGGGTCAGAACCATGTTGATCAGGAAATGACTCAAAGTCCTAGCCTCGGGACATGATTAGGACTCCACTGATGGTCCCATTTTATGGACCCATAGCTTGTTCGTGACTCAAGTCATATTGCTCCCTAATCTTATCAGATTTGAAGCTTCCAATTATAATATGGTACTGTCAGGTAAATGTCACCTCCTTATATTGGCCACTGCATCCCTTTGTACAGGAAGGTTGAATGTGCTTTTCAGAGTCTTAGTTTGGGTGCTAGTTGGGGACCATTTGAAATACTCATGGAACTCCTGAAGGCCGTCAAGCTCACATGGTTGGCTCATGGGAGGTTTCAGGAGGTGGGGCCCTCCTGGACTTGGTTAAGGTGATTTTTCTATGAATGGCTGAGGATAAAAATCTTCTATTTAAGCTCTTGAGACAAGCATGGCCCATCCATAATGTGGCTGTAAATTAATTGATCGAAGTATGGATCAATAGGCTCTGGCCCACACGTAGATCCAACAGAATAGGATTGATTTATATTGTCCAAATCGTAAATGGCACGCTTGTGTGAATGATATTAAATTCTGAAAGAATTTTAAAAGGAGTTTTTTATGTACGGTCCCCATTAGCCATGGGAACTTATGCTTGATAACAAAGATTGAGAAACTGCCACTTTTTTTATTATATATCGCTACTTTTTTGCGATTTTGCAAGATGTTAATTGAATTATACAATATCGCATAAACCTGTATTGTTTAAAAAGTTAATGGGCACTTTTTTCTAATATTTTATGTGATATCACATAATTCAATTAAAATTTTGCGATATCATAAAAAAGTGTTGCGATATCGCAAAAAGTAGTAGTATGGAGAACGTTTGGGGAATTTTCTCACTTTCGTCACCTGGGGTGAATTTCTAGGGCTAATGGTGTCCATACAGGAAAAAAAAAAAAAAAAAAAAAGGTCTTAGACGCCTGATTGATCCAAAAGAGGTTAAAAGTGGCCCATGCCTTGTTCTAATAAACTCATTGCCCCACCTCCGATCTCGAAAAACCTTAATAGCTCTCTGTCTCAACGATCTCCCGAACAAAGAAATCTTGGAACCCATTATCCTTCTTCCAATTCAAGTTTAGGCAGTTTGGCTTCTATACAATAACATTGCATAAAGGTTTGCCCTAGATATCTTATTCCTTGTATGATTCTCTCTTTTCTTTCTCCCTCCTCACCTAGATTCACCAAAAACACTACTCTCTTCTATACAAATAAGGGATGGTGATGAGATTTCTACCTTTTGAATCAAATAGATATGACCAAAATGCCTTCTTGCAAATGGATTCGATGAATCGAATCTCTTATTTGTATTTTTTTTTCTTAAAAATGTATGTCACTCTTTCTACACAGAGACACCACATATATTGAAACCATTCATATGCAACTTGTTTTGATAGTTTGTCTGTATTTTGGTTATATAGTTCATTCTTGTTATTAAGGAATTTGGTTTTTAATCATCATTCTATTTGTCTTTTTTCTTCTTTTAATTTTTTCTAATATAATGTTTGTGTTAATGGGGTTTGATTTATGATAGATAGTAGAAAGGGTAACAAGAAGAAGATCAATGTGGATTTCCCAATGACGATGGAACTCATCAGATCTATGGCTCGAACCCTGGAACCCACTAATAGAGCAAATGAAACTGAGATACAATCCATGTTTCTGCCACGAAAATCCACTTGTTAGAAAGAGACGTGAGCTTCAATGTATGGCCACACTGCTGCTGCAGGGAGAGAGACGTGAAGAAGATAAGGCTCAGTTTCGACTCAGTCTTGCTGACACTGATGCATCATGTTTGAAGTGGGGCCGTGTTAAAGGATCCAATCATCGACTATGGATCCTCTAAGGCTTTAACCCCGAGAAATCCTGAGTTACAAGAGGTGAAACTCCGTAGTAGGGCCCACCTACTAAAATCTCAATCGTTCAAAATGAAAGCCATAGCGGTAATTTGGGGCATACTCAAATATCAATCCATGTCCCTTCCACCGTTTGACAGTTTCACGAAAAAAAGAAGAAGAGGTGATTCACACCATTTTATGCATGTCCATTAAAATTATTTTTCATCGAAGAGTCAATCCAATAGTAGATAAAATTCGAACTGGTGTAAAATTTAAAGATATTCCATATATTGGAGAAGTTTTGTTTAAACAATGGGCACCATTTTGGAGTCCCACCCCTTCTAACATGGGAATTCCCAAGCTTAGCCTTGAAGGATCGGATTTTGAACGACAAGGACTCAGTCTCCACTTTCACTTTCCTAAGTGGGGACCACAACTTCAAGAATGGCAATAAAGGGTGGCAATTGGTTGGGTCAGTTAGGGCTGGCTAAGACACACTTGGAAGCAGAGAAATGAGGGGTGGAGAATCTTCCAGAAAGTGGAGAAATGAGAGAGAACACGATCTCAACTTTTTTCTTAGAGCAACTCTCGGATGTGTTTGGTTTCAAATAGAAAGGTTTAGTTTTAGAATTATTCTATAAAAATAATTGATTATTAAGTAATTGTGTTTTCATTTTTTATTAATAAGAATATTTCTAAAAGAAAGTTTTCTACATCTTCTTAGAAGAATTCATTTCTTGTATCTTTTGAAAAACTTGGTGAAAGGGAGAAACTGTTTTTCGTTGAGGGCATATTTTTAGCTCATTTAGAAAAGTGTTCCAAATTCCTATATAGGGATGTAAATGGGTCGGTTCTAGGCCGGAACAATACTGGATCCAGAACCGGAACCATTTCTAAATGGTGGTTTTGATTGGTTCCAACTCGAAACCTGTTTTTGTTGGCTCCATAGAATTGGGATCTATTTTCAAAACTATTTCTGATTTTTTTTTCTATTTTTACTTTTTTATTTAAAATAAGAATACCATTCAACTTATAACGGTACATAAAGTCCACCGGCTCCAAGATTAAACATAAAAATGGTCGACCAAGTTGATTTTGAGCTACAATTTACAATACTAAAGACTTGTTTGTTGGGTCTCAGGGTCCATGGGGCGGAAGTTGTATCCAAAACCGGATTCAATTATCAATTGGCACCTAAATTGGGTTCCAAACCGAAACACATTTATGAATTGAAATATAAAACATGTTCCATATTTCGAACCTCCAAATAATTGAAGAATCATATACTTGTTTCCATCCCTATCGCAGTGGACCTCATTTTCCATCTTCTTGTGCGGACAACTTTTTCTTTAACGAAAGCAACTTGTTTTCTTGATTTTCCATGAATCGGATTACAAAGAACATTTTTGATGGAGGTATAAGAGAGGGCTCTCAGCGAGAGAGCAAAGGCCCAGAAACACTATAAAGGTGTGCTTAAGTACACTGAAATAGTGTTGTGGAGCCCAGAAACGGTAATTCAGTGCTTGTAAATGAATATAAGAAATATTCAAGTGAGAATTATATGAGAGTTTTTTTTTTTGTGGAGCACACCTAGCAACCCATCCAAATCATGCACAAATAATAATGCCCCTTTATAGTCACTTATTTCAAAGATTGACACTCATCTGAATGGACTGAACCGTTGGATCGAGGGTTGAATCTTTTTTTTTTTTAATATGAAGCCGTTAAACTTGTAGGTCATTGATGAATGGGTCAGGGGCATGGGTATAAGATCAAACTTGATATTTGGAGTGGTCTCACATAGATTTTTTCATCCCCAGGTCCCATCCCCAAATGGGACCCACATGTGGGGCCCATAAAAAAGTTCTCATGTAACTCACCTAGATACTTGTTTACCTCTTTTTTCTCATTTACCGTCTTGGATGCTAAATTTGCTCTTGTACATTCCACGTGTGTTAGATATGTCCCATCCTTGCAGCTGGGACCACTGAATCAAGCCAATTTAATTTATTAGGTCAGTCAAAAATTTTATACACATGTGAACACTAGATCACTTTTGGGTATGGCAACGGGTGAGATTTAAAGGGGACCGCCATCCCGTTCTTGTTAGGGGCGGATTTGGTAATGTGTTCGTAGAGTTCGGGTTCGGGTTGGACGTAGGTTATCATATACTGAGTCGGGTTCGCAGAGGGTTTGGATTTTGGTTATGCCTAACCCGCCCTGCCCTGTATAAATATAAAATTTTGCTAGTGTTGGTTGTGGAAAGGAGTAATATTTTCCTAGATGTCTTGTGTTCATATCCTTCCTGATAAATATTTCTTTTCATATTTTTTGAAAAAAAAAAAAAGAATTAAATAAACCATTAACAAACTCAAGCTAACACTCATGGAGCCGGTTTGGTATGACAACTATAAAACCCACCACTAGTCATGTGGTTGGTATAGGGCTGTGTAAACCCAAACCCGCCCCACCCCCATGCCCACCCCCACCCAGACCCAATTTGGTATAGGGCTACCAAATCAACCGTATTAGTTTTTTTCCAAAATTTTATCTTCCTTTGGGCTCATTTGGATTGAGGTTAGAGGAGTGCAATAAATACATCTCTTCTCTCCTATTTTATATATATATATATATATGGGAGATGGTCCTATGAGAGATATCTCACCTTAAATGAGAGATTGGGTGGGGGCTCTCACATCTATATTCAATGCCAACAACTTAAATGTGAAGGCCCCCACCCAATCTCTCATTTAACATGAAAGATATCTCTCATAGGAGCATCTTTTTATATATATATATATATATATATATATATATATAAACACTCAGGATAATATGGATTCAAAGGAGCGACCCTACCACTACACCACAGAGCATTTTTTTGTTAATAGTTATTAACAGAAACTTAAAATTAGTTAATGAGGAAGGGACCCGTCCCCACTTTGGAATATTGACAGGGAATTGGAATTTATCTACGAGGTATTTATAAAAATAATTATATTTTTAGAATAGTGACCCCTATAAAACTTTTGAAATTATATGTAATTATTTTCATACGTATGCATTGTACTTTAAGCATTGGTGATCAAACTTTTGAAATAACTATTTTATATAATTTCCTATATAGTCATTAATTTTCTATGACAACCATTTTACAATAAAACTAAACTCAAATGAATATATATAATATATGGAACTGTTCAACAAAAATAATAAGTTTCATAATTAATAAGAAAATGACAATATTATTGAAAAAAAAAAGAACTCATGACAATAGTGGGAGCTAAAGAGGAGGCGAGAAACTTTCCATGTAATATAATGTGCTACCATGCACACTTTCCGAGGGAGAAAGGGTGGAGTTTGGTTTTTTTTTTTTTTTTGTATATGTGGCTTTAACTTTTATAAATCATGATGTAAATGGAGTTGAATATTACGATAGACTCCTCATCTATTAAAAATCACAATCATTAAGGCAAACATCCTTGTTATTTATGAGATACCTCAAATTTTCACCTCATTCTTGGTTATTTCCACTGTCAAATTGATTCTCTGATAAAAAAAATACTGGAGCTTTCCAAATAAAGTTTTTTCTGTGAATTGGACTCTCCATCATGCATTTTGTTTATTAAGAAACTCTCAATATCATCCTATTTCTATCAAGGCAATAGCATTTGAGTGTTAATGGGTCCCAGTGTCTAGTGTCTAAGTGCCATTAATATAAGAAATTTCAAGTATTTTTGTTTTTTCTGATTATATGATTTTTTATTTTTTTTAGAATGTGAAATGCTAATTTATGTGTTGTCTGGTTTATTTAATCATTAGTCTTTTTTATTTAATCCACTCTTGGTTCTTTTTATCTATTGATTTTGATTGTAAATTTTTTTTTTTTTTCAAGAATGTAGAACTAATGGTAAAAGAATCTCCAATAATATTGGTCCATCTAAATAAAGAATTAAGCTCATTCTTAATATCATCATTTTCTATTTAATTTCTCCAATATAATTCTATTAACAAAAAGATGCTTTGTGGTGTGATCGTAGGGTCACCCATTTGAAATCCATATTGTCCTGAGTTTGTCTGGTTTCTTTTTTTATCTATTGATTTTGATTGTACACTTTTTTTTTTTAAGAATGCGGAACTACTAATGGTAAGAAGAATCTCCAATAATATTTAAATAACGAATTAAGCTCATTCTTATCATCATCATTTTCTACTTTTTCCAATATAATTTTATTTCTCTATGTCAATAAGAGAGCTTTCATTTTTTTTTCATTCATTTACTTTTAAGTTCATTGTATTTTATTAGAGCAACTTCAATAATTCTTTTGTTTCTTTGTGTCTCCTTTTAGTACTGTCTTAGATCTCATTTGCATGCTTAGTATAGATCAGTGTTCAACCTATTTTAAAATATGAGCATCTTGAGACAATTGGTGCAATTATTAAACATTTCAATTTGGGAGGTAAACCTTTTTTAATTCATTTACTTTTAAGTTCATCATATTTTATTTGAGCAATTTTAATATGATTTATACACAAAAATAATCATTTTAAAATTTCTATAGATTTGCAATATTTTTATGGTTTGTATTTGTATGGTTTTCATAGATTGCGAGTTTCTTTTTTTTCTCCTTTTTTGTTTCAACTTTTGGGTATTTTTTTTCCTTGGTTTTTTTTCTTTTAAATCACTTTTTATCGAGGGATTTTCTGTGAAATCTCATTTTTCTGTTGTATTTTTTTATTTTTTTATTGCTTATCATTATGAGTTAATTATTTATTTTACTTCCATTTCATTCTTTAAATTATCTTTGTGAAATCTTTTTATGGATTTTTCTTATTTCTTTTGTCGCTTCAGATTTTCATTTTTGAGTATTAAATTATCATAAGTTGGTTTGATTCTTCTAAATTTCTTTTATCATTGTATTGTCTATGGATCTTTATTTATATATATTTTTATAGCCTTTTTAATAAAATTTATTTCATTTTATTTTTTATTTCTTTGATTATTATTTATCACTTGTAATGGGTTTTTAGTTTTTGTTTATGTTGGTTTTTTTTTTTTTTTTTTTTTTTTGAATTTGTGGGTTCTTTTGTCTTTGCCCATTTGTGCTCCATTTTTTAGGGTTTTTTTTTTCTCTTGAGTGTTTGATTCTTTTAAATTGCTTGCGTTATTTAGTTAATTATGGATTTTCGTTTCTATGTTTTATTTCTATTTGTCTTTCACATTTCATTGGATTTTATTCATAGTTTATATTTTTTGTTTGTTTTGATTTAATTTTTTAGTTTTCTTGATCATTAATCTTCAATTTTCATGGGATTGTGTTTTTTTAATTATATTGTATTAGGTATTGAATTTTTATGGACTTTTTTTCCCCTCTCTCTCAGATTAAAACCTTTTGCATTTAATTTAAAAAAAAAACTGATCATAAAGTTTTTTTTTTTTTTAATAATTTTGAATATTATGTTTATATTGCTCGCGCTAAGCACGAGCATGTGTTTCTAGTATTTTTGTATTAGGTGTGATGTCTTTTTAATATATCTTATCACGAATGGTGGGAATGGCCTGGTTCCAATTGAGTTACGTAATGTTAATAATTCATGAGGTAACAAGTGCAGGCTCAACTGCCATCACTCTAATAAATAACCAAACTCAGAAGTTACCACAATGAAATCTTAAGTAACTAAGATTAATTATAATATTTACCACAATGTAACATGTTACTTAAAGTTTTACTAAACCTTAAGTAACACGCGATGTTGTGATAAATCCTATAATAAATCTTAATTGGGTAGGACTTAAATCAGGATAACGGTCAAATAACAAGAATGGACTCGACATGAACGAAGGCTGCTCTCAGGCTAGGGACCAGTATGGCTCTGCCCATGGCCCGATCTCTCTTTCGATGGTGACAGGACTCTCATTTTCACTTGTTTTTTTTACTACCGTTCATCAGTTTGGTTCCTAGGAATCGGACTTCTCCTTCATCGTTATCTTTCCATGCTAAAATGGGTCATATCATGTATGGAAGTCAATAAGGTTGTGTCAGATTCGGGATCCGTTTCCTGTATCATGGATCATCTTGATCCTCAAGGCCGAAACCCTATAATATTTATATTGGCATGGGCAGTCCAGCTCAATGGGCTTCACTTGGGCCCAGATCTCATCGACGCCGTCATCGCTAGGGGCCGGGCTGAGGAAAACAAAGCAATTGAATTATGTTAGATATATGAACTTGAGGACCCAAAGAACAATGATATTTTTTTTTTAGTGTTTTTGTATATACCCCGTTAGGCTTTATAGAATTTGTAAATAGGCTCTTGTGGTTTTAATATATGCATTTACCCCCTGCCTTTTTAATTTTATACCTTCCATATCCCCAAATATACTAGTCATTGAGAGCACCAAAAGATTTGCGTTGAATTTTTATAAAAATGACAACTTTGCCCTTAAGTTCATTAAAAAGATATAAGTATGTCATTATTTATAAAAATATTATTATTTTATCTCAAGTTCTAATAGTCTTTCTCAAGTTCTCCCATGCACATAACACCTTATCATATATTTGAGACTTTCATTAATCTAATTGGGGATTGTGCATGAAGTGGGTAAATTAAAACCAATTATGAGTATAAGTGTTGATTTTCTTTGTAATCGATTTAGATTTGATGAAATGGGCCCCATATCCCCATATTAATAAAAATGGATTTATGTAGGGTTACTCTCTCACACTGATTGTACTATAATAATTGTTAATATTAAAAGCTTTAAAGAAAAATAAATCCAAGCTTTTGGAAATATGCATATATGAATAAAGAGACGGGTAAAAATGTCATTTTACTCTAAAGAACTTATGGTGATTGTAAGGCTATTAATTTTGGGACAAGAAAGGTATTAAAATGAGAAGGCATGTGGGTATATATAAATATTGAAACCACAGTGGGCCTATTTACAAATCCTATAAACCTTAGGGGGCTATATACAAAAAAAATCTTTTCTTTTTTTTTTTTTTAAATAAGGAGTGCCTATTTATTGAGTGACAGTCGTGAGTATGAGTGAAATGTAATTACAGGAATGCCTGGACGGGTTGGGCCTATTTTGCCTATTCTCAGTCCCATTTTGGCTTTAAGCCCAGCCTGCAGAGCTCAATTTTTTTTAAAGCCCTATATTTTCGGGCTTAGGACGGGGCGGGGTACCAATTTTAACGGGCTCAATCGACAGTCCTAATTCTTATATATAATACTGGAGCTAATAGACTTGATGCGCTGTTATAAGTTTATTGATATGCTTATTTCAAGATAAATAAAATAAAAAATGAAGAAAATTGAAACGATTTTGGAACTAAAGTCCAACCCTCTAAGTGGACTGGGTTCCAGAACCGGATCCAAGTTTTCCTATCAAAATCGGGTCTAAAAACCAACAAAATAGGTTCCAAGTCAAAACCGAACCCAGAACCCGAACCGTTATTTAGAAACAGGTCCAGGTCCTGGTCTAGTAAGGTTCCTACCCGGAACCATTCTGTTTGCAACCCTAAACGTGATGCCCACCTTTATAAATTAGTAGATAGGGCCCACATTTATATGATTTATAATGTGGTCTCACCATTATAGGACTATAATATGGGCCCACATTTTGTGATTGTGACGATTTGACCCATCTTTAAGAATTATAAAGTGAGGCCACCTTATTTTGAGATTGTGAACATGGAGCCTTATCTCTAAAATAAGTGAGAAGATTTGCAGCCTTTGAGCGACATTCCTGAAAGAGGCATGAGATTAAGTCCGGGGTGATATCAAAAAATTTAAACAGTTACTTACGCATCCTAAATATATTTTCCACAACCTTTTATCTCTCTCGAACATTGGAACATCTCTATAGTAAAAAGTCAAACGCACTCTAAACATCATGTAAAGAAAACTGGGAAAATAAATCCCAAACCAAAAAGGGTTTGACCATTCCAATTCCGTCGATTGGAAAATCTCCACCTCAGCAATCCCTCACTTACACACATGCCTCGCCAGCTCACATTACCTAGAATCCAACACAGACCCACCCCCTTGATATACGCCTCCCATCACTTCGGTGGCTACCAAAGCTCACAAAGGTAGCAATTCCAAGCAGTAAAAACCCATTTATCCCCATAATCATAAGAAAGATTGACCCCAATACCCCCACAAGACCAAAACGGAGAAAAAGTTAATACGACCACCAAACATTCAATCTCATTACCATTTCCCATTCCCCTTTCCAACCCTCGATCCATCTCGCTTCTTCTATCTCTATTTATCTCTCCAATTGGGGATCTCATCAAGCAGGTCCGGTCAGGGGTGCTGTTTGATCGATCTAAGCTTGATCTCTAGCCTTTGAGAGGAGGGAGAAAGGAAATCATCATGGCGGAGATCGTGAAGCAGATCCTGGCCAAGCCAATCCAGTTGGCTGACCAAGTCACCAAGCTAGCAGACGACGCGCAATCCTCGAAGCAGGAGTGCGCGGAGCTGAAATCCAAGACGGAGAAGCTGGCGCATCTTCTCCGTCAGGCAGCTCGTGCCAGCTCGGACTTATACGAGCGCCCAACGCGCCGTATAATCGACGACACAGAGCAAGTGCTTGAGAAAGCACTTGCTCTTGTTACCAAGTGCCGCACCAACGGCCTCATAAAGCGCGTCTTCTCCATCATCCCCAACGCTGCCTTCAAGAAGATGTTCTCCCAATTGGAGAATTCCATAGGTGATGTCTCCTGGCTCCTCCGAGTCTCCGCCCCAGCAGACGATCGCGGCGACGAGTACCTCGGCCTCCCTCCCATCGCCGCCAACGAGCCAATCCTAGGCCTAATTTGGGAGCAGATCGCCACACTCCACACCGGCTCCCTCGACAACCGATCGGACGCTGCTGCCAGCCTTGTATCCCTTGCCCGCGACAATGATCGATATGGAAAGCTCATAATTGAAGAAGGAGGAATCGGTCCCCTCCTTAAACTAGTCAAAGAAGGCCGGCTGGAGGGCCAGGAGAACGCCGCCCTGGCAATTGGGCTGCTTTCTCGTGACCCTGAAAGCGTCGAACAGATGATACACGCAGGCGTCTGCACTGTGTTTGCGAAAATCCTCAAAGAAGGGTCTATGAAAGTTCAGTCTGTTGTAGCGTGGGCAGTTTCTGAAATGGCCTCCAATCACCTAAATTGCCAAGACCACTTTGCGCAGAACAACATAATTAGGCTGCTGGTTAGTCATTTGGCCTTTGAGACGGTTCAGGAGCATAGCAAGTATGCGGTTAGCAGCAAGGCCTTGTCCATTCATTCTGTAGTGATGGCGAATAATGACAGCAGCAAGAGCAGCATCAAAGGCCATGATTATGAGGAGGATAAGCTATTGCATAGCCAGATCAAGCGCCCCTCCGGGGGCAATATCAATCTCCCCCGAATGCATTCAGTGATTCAATCTACAATGATTCAATCTGCAGTGGAAGGTAAATCTCAATCTCAATCCCAAAATCAATCTCAATCTCAACCTCAATCCCAACAAAATAGAGCAACCAATCATGCTCCTCCTGCAAACAATAATCACAACAGCAGCAGCAACTCCCAAGCTGGCTCCCTCTCCGGTGCCAGCCTCAAGGGGAGGGAGTGTGAGGACCCTGCCACCAAGGCCGCCATGAAGGCCATGGCCGCCAAAGCCCTCTGGCATCTTGCCAAAGGGAACTCTGCTATCTGCCGGAGCATTACTGAATCCAGAGCACTCCTCTGCTTTGCGGTTCTCTTGGAGAAAGGCAATGGCGAGGTCCAATTTAACTCCGCAATGGCTTTGATGGAGATTGCAGCTGTGGCGGAGGAGGATGGTGAATTGAGGCGGTCTGCATTTAAGCCCAATTCCCCTGCAGCCAAGGCGGTTGTCGACCAGCTGTTGAAGATCATTGACAAGGCTGATTCGAATCTCCTTATACCCTGCATCAAGGCAGTTGGGTGTTTGGCACGAACCTTCCGTGCCACAGAAACTAGAATTATCGCCCCCCTTGTGCGGTTGCTTGATGAGAGAGAAGGGGAGGTGCAGCGGGAGGCTGCCATTGCCCTGACCAAGTTTGCCTGCAGTGACAATTACCTCCATTTGGATCACTGCAAGGCTATTATAACTGCAGGAGGGGCAAAACACCTGATCCAATTGGTGTACTTTGGAGAGCAGATAGTTCAGCTCTCCTCCCTCATTCTATTATGCTACATTGCAATGCATGTCCCTGATAGCGAGGAGCTCGCTAAGGCAGAGGTTCTCACCGCGCTTGAATGGGCATCAAAACAGGGTTACATGGTCCAAAATGAGACGGTTGACACACTGCTGCCGCAGGCGAAAAGTAAGCTGGAGCTGTATCAGTCCAGAGGTTCTAGAGGATTCCATTGATTCAATTCAAAGGACATTACAGCTTGAATTTCAAAACCCATGTTGGCAGTTTCAGTTTTAATTTATAAATGTTAATTTTTTTTTGCCTTCCATGGATTTTTGTATATACAGTTGGTTTCTTAACATTACAGTAGAGAAGGTAAGAAAAGAGAGAGACCTCCAAACGCCCCATATGTCTTTGTTGGATATGTGTTAGCTTTTGTTTGTGAAAACTTGTTTTTTTTCCCATTTGGGATCTACATCTGTTAGGCTACTTTCCTGGTGGACTGTTTTATCTTCTCTGCTTGATGTTTTGAAATGGTGGAATTGGTATCATTTATGTTGTTAGATGAGTGGAGGGGGATGTTGCTGAAATTGATAGAGTGCAAGTTAAAAGTGTGGGTTAAGATTCTTTGGTAGTATCAATTTCAGGTGTTGGCCTTTTGCATTGGATGCTGTTGGGTTTGTACAGGTAATGTTTTTTTGTTTTTGGTAGAAGTACAGGTAATGTTAAGAGCTAACAACCTTCTTATCCAGCTGGACAATGTATTCTCCAATGCCTGACGTAGGTCTGGAGGAATTTGTCCTGTTCTAGGTAGGTAGTTAAGCTTGAAGAATAATTTGTGTGTTCAATTGTTTGAAATGAGTTATGTACCTCTCCATCGTAGGGAGAGTTCTTGTTTTCTCTTGTTTTCTCCAGAAGACTGGAATATAGAAAAAGAGGAATGGTTGTAGGGTGTAAGATCTCAGAAGATTCGAAGGCCATTTTCATGGCTTGACATTGAAAATGATACCTAAGAAATGTCCATAGCTGTCCAATCTAAGGACTTGCAGTAGATGATCAAAATATAGCGGGAGAGCTGATGGTCCTTTGTTCAGATGGTTGCTAGTGTTCATTAGATTTGATTTTGGTCAATGCCTAATCTGCAAACCAACTCTATGTATGAACACCTTGTAGAGAGGGAATTTGTAATACTAGGAGGAGAAAAATGTTACAATCATTCACTGGAGGTTGGGACAAGTTGAGTGCTAATTGAATGACTTAGGCATTCTACTCTTCAATAATCTATTTGATCATTCGGGTTAGCTGGAATTTGACAAGTACTTTTTGGGTGCAGCTAGCCCCACCACTAATTCCGAGGATAGGAACTATCAGCCTCTCAACTGACAAGCAATGAGAATGGCTCCTTACCCGAGTAGTAATGAGTGGTCGTTCTCACCTGATTGTCCAGAATTTGAATCATGGATGTACCACCTCTTTCCGCGTGTGCGGGCTCCCTTTCCACTTGTGTGGGTGTTCTTCCCGCGTGTGCGGGCTCCGTTTCCACTTGTATGGGTTGTCTTTCCTTATGTGTGTGCGGGCACTAACTAGGGTCCCAGCCCTTTTGGCTGGGTTACCAAAAAAAAAAAACAACTAGCAATAGAGATATCGGCTTGGTGAAGTATGGCTGGATGATTGTAGCCATATTGATTAGGGACCTCCAAGACAGACAGCTAGAAGACTTGGATCATCCAGCTGAGCATTTTGCAGTAATGTGACTTTTTCTTTTCCTTTTCCTTTCCTTTTTCTTTGATCAGCCAGCTGAGCATTTTGCAGACATGTTACTTTTTCTTTTCCTTTTCCTTTCCCTTTTCTTTTCCCATTCCCAGGACTTGGTGGTGGGTGGGGGTGGGGCTGGGCACAGATTTGTTTTTGTAACACCAGTTGAAAGTTGTTCATCTCCCTTGTGGGAGAAAAGACTACATTTCTTCTGGAAGAAAAGTAGACTTTGGGGGGCCTTACCTCAAGTACAACTGATGACCTGTCTATCTTGTGACCACACCATTTGACCATTCTTATCTTGTCCAAGTTTGTCCATGTTAATCTGCTCTTTTTGGACGGATGAGATTGTTCTTTTTTTCTCTTTTTGTTATAAAAAAAAATCAATGATGTTAGATATAAAACTGCACGCATGCATCCATTGAGGTGGACTGTAGTTTTGTATGATTTGTTCCGTTGACCCACGTAATCTCCCCAGTCCCCCATAATATGTAGAATTTCAGCAGGTGCTTGTCTAAAAAAAAAATAAAAAAAATAATAATAATAATAATAATAAGAATATTGATATACAAAGTCAATAATAAAAGATGTCCAGAACAAACTGTGTGTGTTTATGGACTGGGTCAATCGCATACATTGGACACTCAACAGTTATGTAACCAGGTCTCTATTTTTGCATTGATGTGAGCCGCACTCATGTTGGCTAGACGAATCCTAAATTGTGAAAGTGGGCCATCTGAAACAAGTTATTTCATGTATTAAGGCTACTTGAGATGGATTTACTTTTATCAGTCTCTTTGATGCTTGTGTTTGTTTCAATCTTTTAGAGACTGCTTGTTGCACGGGCTGGGCTGTGGCTACTTTCATTTTTATGATTCATGTTTTTTCAAGCTTTTTAGGGCTTGTTTGGTACATTCTCTATTTGCCTCTTTTTAGAAGGATTTTTCTCTTATAAAAGGGTGGTTTCTGACTTTCCATCATTATATAAAAAAGAAACTTATACACATTTCTTCACCCACATACATCATTCATGCACAAGAACACATGCACAGCATGGACCCAATCAAGACAACAACTCAAGCACGACTAAAAATGTAAACAATTCTTATGTGCAAAGTTCAATGCATCAATTCGTCCTGTTACAGAAACAGAGACACTTTCTACCTTGACAAATAGGACTATACTATAATACGATTATATGAACTATAAAGAACATCATTGACAATTGACATGCATTAATATATCATTATCCATTATTTCCATGCGCAAAGAGCAAAAGAAATAGAAAAAAAAGACAGCATCCCCATATGGTTTCTGTAAGTACAATTAATTTCACAGACTTATTAAGATGATATAA
Source organism: Camphora micrantha (assembly GCA_003546025.1). NCBI lineage: Eukaryota > Viridiplantae > Streptophyta > Magnoliopsida > Laurales > Lauraceae > Camphora > Camphora micrantha. Next base: position 30,471,548 of record QPKB01000009.1, on the reverse strand, counting down.
AAACTTCTTTAGGAAGGATTAGTTGCCTGAAAACCTGAAAGGGGAGGAGAAGAGAGGGTCAGAAGAGCCTGGCTGCTATCAGCGCAAGGCCCTCCGATGTCTAAGTTAGTGCAATCACTGAACAAAGGGAGAACTAGTAGGGGAGGAGGAAGCACTGATGATGTGTTGTTTGTTTTTTCTCATACCTTTGGTTGCTTTACCTTCTTCATATATATAGGCGTTAGTCACTTTCAGATCATTCCTTAGTGGAGGTTGGTGGGAGTATGGTCCCATCGGACCATACTCTTTCTCCTTAGTGGAGGTTGGTGTAGGTACTGTCCCATCAGTCCATACCTCGACCTTCTGCATAATTGCTGATGTGATAGTCAGATCAAGTCCATGCTTTGTCTATACCCGGCGCCCACCTCTCTGTCAGTGTGTAACCGCAATCTCATTAATGCTTAACGATACCCACCTCGGTCGACCGAGATACCGAAAGAGCTGATGTCGAGCTTCGCCCTACTGCGAGTCCTCCCCGGTGTTGTCTACATATGCTTGGTATACTTACTGAGCTGTATAAGAGAAGGGGGTCGGTTGGTGCTCTCCGAGCCTGACCGAGCTTAGAAAGGCCGGGGTAAGATGGTCCAATTCGACATATTCGTAGAACCCAGGTCTTGTCTTGGTATTACGAAATGTCCCCACACAATTGCCCCCTAACTCTAGGCCTCATAGTTCGACTTTAAGGTCGGGAGCTAAATGCCCAAGTGTGAGCCTCATCTCGGTGTGGGTTAAATGACTCGTCTGTGGTGCTGAAGCGTGGACCTTAGGAAGGCCTTTCTCTTTTTTTTTTTTTGCCGCCGCTTCGATCTACACGAGATGATAGATGCTGTCGCCTCTTCGTCTGCCCGAGATGATAAATGTTGCCGCCGCTTTGTCTGCCCGAATGATTAATGAGGATGATGAGTGAGGCGCTTCGATCTACACGGGAAGCGAAATGTTGATGACACGTGTCGTAGCCCAACTGGGTTTCCAGCGCCTTCAGAGGGGCGTATGCGGTGTTCGAGGTGACGTTTCACATGTGCGACCTCGAAACCCAAAAAAGGCGTTTATTGATTCTATAAATGGGAGTGGCACCCCTTCCTTCGCTTACTTTTTGCTAGAAGGCTTTTTTGCAGAGGGGAGATCAGAGAAAAAGAGAGCTTGTATCGCGTTTGAGGCCCTGCACTTTCCTTCCCTCGTGAGTCTCCTTCCTTTCTCATTCTTTTGTCTTCGATATACTGTTTCTTCGCCTTTTAGAAAAAATGGGAGCCTACAGACATTGGGCGGACTCCCTTGAGGCCATGGCCGTCTTCAGGGAGATGTACAACATCCCAGAGGACGTGTTGACTAGGTTAGACGACCCAGACGACGCCCTGGATGACTTTTCCTTCCGTGATGGTTGGATGCCATTTCCATTGGTGGCTATAGTCGAAGGCGGGGTTAGATTCCCGGTTCACCCCCTTCTTAGGGCTTGTTTGGCAACATGGAACCTCACTCCTTGTCAACTGATGCCAAACGGGTATAAGATAATAATGGGCGCCGTAGAGCTGAATAGGATTTTGGGCATTGACCTCGGTGTTCATGACATCGAGGATGCCTATGATGTGTGTAAGTCGGTTGGGGAGAGTCACTGCATCTACCTCCGGGGAAGGCCGGGGCGGGAACAGTTTGTCACCGACCTGGAGGATTCAAATCGTCATGCCGGGGATGATCGCTTGTTTGTCTCTGGTAACTGGGAGTTCGGGATTGACGAGACAAGGCGGTACAGAATCCCCCGTCGCTCCAGGATCCCTCCAAGTAAATACCGAACTCCTTGTCTTTATTCCCCGTTCAAACTAATTAATTTACCAAGCTAACGTTTTTGTTTTTTCGTTGTGCAAAGATAACTCAGAGAAGGCGCGAGGCTCGTTTGTTTGGTTGGCGAGGGAACAGCGATTGGCAAAAAGCGGTGCGCCAGTATACAGGACACCATACCCGAGCCGCCTGGTCGCTCCTTGGATACCAGCCAAGATATCGAACATATATTAGAAGAAATCCGGACGACACCGTAGACGCCTCAGCCAATCTCTAGTGTCGGAGAACTTCAGGTGCCGAGGCCTTTTCTTTGCAAGCCGTTCCGGAGGGCGATTTACAGCAAATCGTTGAAGCCTATTCTTCTCCGAACTCCGAAAATGAGGATACGATGCCGCCACGCCGACCTCCATTGCAGACGAAGAAGCTGGGGGACAAAGTTTTCGGCGAGGAGCCACCTCCTGTTGTCGAAAAAGCTTCCTCGGTTGCGGACAAAGCTCCTGCTGCCTCCGCTACTCCTAGTGCTGGAGGGGTATCTTCTACCAGGGCCTCGACTCGGGAGCGCCTCGCCGAGGTTAGGAAGGAAAGGCCTTGGCCAGAGAAGAGGCCTAGGTCTGAGGGGCCCGTCTCGGCGGAGCGGCAGCGTTCATCTGAGGACGAGAGAGGAAAAGCTTCGGAGAAATGGCCCAGGGCCGAGGATTTGCCGGAGCATGCCCCTGGCCAGGACACAGCGCTTCAACACGTTGGGCCAGCCGTGTGGAAGCCGTCATTTTCCCTCGGGCCCGGGAGGCCGGTAATGGTGGAAGATCGCCTCCACGGGAATCCCCATGCTGCGGCGACTTTTGCAAATGCCTGCGCCTTGCCGCTTGATATTTAGAGGTTGCAGGGTCTGGATGATGCAAAGTTGATGATTGTTGCAGTCCGCTTTCTCGGTAAGTTCCTTCCGCCACATGGTATGTTGGCTCTGGTTATTTCTCTGACATTTAGTCTCCCTTTCACAGATCGTGCAATGGGTGAAGGTGTCCCTGGACAGAATCTAACACAGAGATACCCGAATCGAGAAGTTGGATGCAGAGAGGAAGAGGCTCACGGAGGCCTTAGAGGGCAGCTATCAGAAGCTGAAGGCGGAGGAGGAGAAAAACTTCGACCTCGGGAAGGACCTTGAGCACGCTGTGAATGAGGTCTGCAGGATGAAGACTGAATGCCAAGAGCAGAGGGGGGCGGCTGAAATTAAGGTAAAAAGGGCAATTCAGCTTGACGCTGAGCTTGAGGAGGGGAAGGCCGAGCTTGTAGTGAAATGTGCTGAGCTCGAAGTCCTTCGGAAGGAAAAGGCCGACCTCGAGGCCTCAACCGAGGCCGAAGTTGCGGCTGCATACAATGATGGGGTGGCGGAGGCGACAAAGGATTATGACGCCCAGGTCGACGTGCTAGGTCTGCGACTTTTTGAGTATGGGTGTAGGGCTGTTCTGAAGAAGATGGGGGTCCCTGAGGATCACCCCATATACCAAGACCTATCCAAGCTTGAAGACCAGACGACCAGGCAGAGTCCCGCGCTTCCCCCTACCATTCTTCCCGAGATTGCCTCAGAACTCAATCCTGCAACCGAGGTCGAGCGAGTCAACCCTTTGACTGAGGCCCCCTCCGGAGATCATCTGTCGCTTCCCCCTGAGACTCCCTCCGGCACCTCTTAAGCCTTTTCTCTTGATGTATATATGTATATTTTCTTATTTCTTGCTCAATTGTATCCCGTGCCTCTTATGAATAAAATTTTGCTTTTGAGAACCACACGTCTCTCTCTCTCTCTCTCTCTCTCTCTCTCTCTCTCTCTTTTATAATCGGAGTCTAAAAAACTATTAAGTTAAAAATGGATTTTGCTTTAGACTCGCTCTAGATTCTGGGTTAAGTTTTCTTGCATTCTTGTATCAAGTCCGGTACGCCCTATAAACGTATCGAGTTCCGTTTGGATTGGTCCGTATTGCAGCTGGCTCTGCTACTGAGCCGGAGTATTGGCTGGTCTTAAGACCAGGCGAGAGACATCGCGGCTGGTGCCATCACCGAGGCCGCGAAGCTCTATAAGGACTGGTACTTTTACTCGTAGCTGGTGCTAAAACCGAGGCCGCGAAGTTCTATAAGGGCTTGTACTTTTACCGAGCCTGAGACATCGCGGTTGGTGCTATCACCGAGGCCGCGAAGCTCTATAAGGGCCGGTACTTTTACCGAGCCTGAGACCTCGCGGCTGGTGCTATCACCGAGGCCGTGAAGCTCTACAAGGGCCGGTACTTTTACCGAGCCTGAGACCTCGCGGTTGGTGCTATCACCGAGGCCTCGAAGCTCTATAAGGGCCGGTACTTTTACCGAGCCTGAGACCTCGCGGCTGGTGCTATCACCGATGCTGCGAAGCTCTATAAGGGCGGATACTTTTACCGAGCCTGAGACCTCGCGGCTGGTGCTATCACCGAGGCCGCGAAGCTCTATAAGGGCTGATACTTTTATCGAGCCTGAGTGCTTTCGGCCGAACGAGATTTATAAGGGCTGAAACATAAGCATTTACTTCATTGAATTTTATTGTACAATTCAAAAATAGTACTTCTTGAGGTGGGCTGCATTCCATGGTCGTGGTAACTGTCTACCATCTATGTCCTCAAGCCTGTATGCTGATTGCCCCGCTGCCGAGATCACTTTGAATGGACCGTGCCAATTAGGTGCTAGCTTGCCTTCGTTAGGATTTTTATCCGCAGGAAGTACTTTCTTCAAGACCAGTTCTCCAACTATAAATTTCCTTTTTTTGACCTTTTGATTATATCCTCTGGCTAGTTGCCGCTGGTAAGAGGCTAAACGGATTGCTGCAGCCTCCCTTCGCTCCTCAGCTAAATCAAGCTCTCGGGACAGACTCATATCGTTTAGGCCTCGATCGAGGAGCTCTGATTTTAGGGTTGGAAGGCCGATTTCAAGGGGGATTACAGCTTCCATTCCGAAGGCTAGGGAGAAAGGTGTCGCCGAGGTGAAGCGCCTTGGAGTAGTCCTGTAGGCCCAAAGGACGCTCGGGAGTTCTTCTATCCATTTTCCTTTAGCTCGGTCAAGTCTTTTCTGGAGGCCATCGAGGATGACCTTATTGGAGATTTCGGATTGACCATTGCTTTGAGCCTCCCTTTGCTCCTCAGCTAAATCAAGCTCTCGGGACAAACTCATATCGTTTAGGCCTCGATCGAGGAGCTCTGATTTTAGGGTTGGAAGGCCGATTTCAAGGGGCATTACAGCTTCCATTCCGAAGGCCAGGGAGAAAGGTGTCGCCGAGGTGAAGCGCCTTGGAGTTGTCCTGTAGGCCCAAAGGACGCTCGGGAGTTCCTCTATCCATTTTCCTTTAGCTCGATCAAGTCTTTTCTGGAGGCCATCGAAGATGACCTTGTTGGAGATTTCGGCTTGACCATTGCTTTGCGGATAAGCTGGCGTTGAAAAATGATTTCTAATGCCGAGTTCCTGGCAGAAATTCCTGAAGAAGTTGGAGTCGAATTGCGTTCCGTTGTCCGAGATTAGGGTTCGTGGAAGCCCAAATCTTGTCACTACGTTTTTCCAGACAAAGTTCTTGGTATCCTGCTCGGTGATCGAGGACAATGGTTCAGCCTCTATCCACTTAGTGAAATAGTCGGTAGCCACCACTAGCCACCTTTTATTCCCCGGAGTTTGGTGGAGTGGTCCCACGATGTCCAACTCCCACTGGGCGAAAGGCCATGGACTGGTTAGTGGGCTTAGGTCCTGTGCTAGTTGATGGAGGGAATGAGAGAACTTCTGGCATTTTGGGCACTTCCTGGCATAGAGCTGAGTGTCTTTTTGCATATAGGGCCACCAATAATCTTGGCTTATTGCTCGATATGCCATTGACCTTCCTCCAATGTGGCTGCCATAGATTCTTTCATGGATTCGGTAAAGGAAGTCTTCAACTCTGCTAGGGTGGACACACAGGAGGTAGGGGCCAGTGAAGGATTTCCTGTAGAGTTTGCCTTCAAGAGATAACCAAAACCTAGCTGCTTTTAGCCTGATTTTGTGGGCTTCGTTTTTGTCCTTGGGCAGTCGGTCATCCCTCAGGTAGGCGATGATTGGGTCCATCCAGCTTGGACCGAGATCAGCACAAAGAATATGGCGAATTGAAAGGAGTTCTATGCTTGGTGTTTCTAGCGTCCCTACTTCGACCACTCTTTTCTTGTTAGCTTCAACGGCTGATGCTAGATTTGTGAGGGCGTCGGCGTGGGAGTTTGACTCTCTGCCAATTTGCCTGACTTCTGCTTTTTGGAACTGAGAGAGGAGTTGCTTGGTGTGAGACAAGTAGGCCGCCATTCTCTCGTCACGAGCTTGATAGTCCCCACTAAGTTGGTTTGTTACTAACTGGGAGTCGCTGAAGACCACGAGCCGTTGTGCCCCCAGGATTTTAGCGCTGTCTATTCCCGCGATCAGCGTTTCGTACTCAGCTTCGTTATTTGATGCCTTGAAGCCTAGCGTTAGAGCCTGTTCGATGATAAGACCTTCTGGGGATTGAAGGACTATGCCAGCGCCGGCCCTCTTCGATGTTGAGGATCCATCAACAAAGACTTTCCACGCCGAGTCTAGGAATTGCTCCCAAGACTGTCCGTTCTCAGCGTTGGTGATTTCTATTGTGACTGCTTGATCCTCACCGCCCCCCAGTTCGGTGTCGAGTCGGCTCGGTGCCGAACTAGGAGAAGCGAATCCTACAAAGAAATCCGCCAAAACTTGGGCCTTGATCGCTGTTTTGGGCTGATACTGAATGTCATACTGTCCCAGCTCGATTGCCCACTTTGAAATTCTTCCCGAGAAGTTCGCCTTTCTTAATAGTGACTTTAGCGGATGTTCCGTAACGACCACAATAGTGTATGTCTGGAAGTAATGGGAGAGCTTTCGAGAGGCACTGACAAGTGCCAGTGCGAGTTTCTCCAATGGTAGGTACCTGGTCTCGGCGGCAAGCAAGATCTTGCTCATGTAGTAGATAGGCTTCTGTTGCTTGTCCTCTTCCCTGATAAGTACCGAGCTCACTGCGTGGTCCGAGACAGCCAAATATAAGTATAGTACATCGCCTTGTTTTGGAGTAGACAGTAGAGGCGGTGAAGACAAATACTCCTTGAGTTGCTGAAGATCCTGGTCGCACTCGGAGGTCCACTGAAATTTCGAGCTCTTTTTGATGAGCTGAAAGAAGAGGTGGCACTTGTCTGAGCTTCAGCTGATGAAGCGGTTGAGTGCGGCCGCCATCCCTGTGAGCCTCTGGACCTGCTTCACCGTGGTTGGGCTCCGAATTGCCTGTATTGCCGAGATTTGCTCTGGATTGGCCTCAATTCCTCTCCTGGTCACCAGGCTACCCAAAAACTTTCTGGAGCCCACGCCGAAGGTGCATTTAGACGCGTTTAACTTAAGCCGGTACTCCTTGAGGATGGCAAATGTTTGGTTCAGGTTTGCCAGGTGGTCCTGAGACTTCTTAGATTTGACAACCATGTCGTCAATATATACCTCCATCGTTCTGCCGAGCTGACCCTGAAACATTTTCGTCACCAACCTCTGATAGGTTGCCCCCGCATTTTTTAACCCAAACGGCATTACCTTATAGCAGTAGAGGCCTCTGGGTGTTATGAACCTCTGTAAGCGACCAGGAAGCTCATTCGGTCGTGCCCCGCCGTGGCGTCGATCAACTGGTCGATCTTCGGGAGCGGAAAACTGTCCTTGGGGCAGGCTTTGTTGAGGTCGGTAAAATCCATGCAAACCCTTCACTTTCCGTCTTTCCTTTTGACCACGACTGTGTTTGCCAGCCACTCTGGGTAGTGCACTTCTCTTATGGTCTTGGCTTCTAAAAGTTTCTCGACCACCTCGATCACCGCTTTTGTTTGTGGGATCCCGGCCCTGCGTGCTTTCTGAACCACAGGTGGATGCTCGGGGTCCACATTCAATTGGTGGCTAATGATCTCAGGTTTGACGCCAGGCATTTCGTAAGGCGTCCAGGCAAAGACTTCTTTGTTTAGCAATAGGAAGTCAAGTAGCTCGGATCTCTCGACATCGGGGAGCTGGCTGCCGAGCAGGAAAAATCGCTCCGGGTTGGAGGGATCGATTCTGACCTCGGCCAGATCTTCGATACTATTCTGCTCCAGGGAGCGGCCGACATCGCTGATCTCGGCATCCAGCTCGGCCACGTGTACGGTTTTGGGCTCTGCCTCACCTGGCACCGCAGCCATGAGACATTCTTTAGCCACTAGCTGGTCCCTTTTGACCGTCACCACTTCGAATGCGCCCTCTTTATTTTCAAAGATGAACTTTAGTTTTTGGTGAAGAGTGGAGGGGACTGCTTCCATACTGTTTAGCCAGGCCCTCCCCATAATTGCATTGTAGGGAGAGGGTGCATCCACCACCAGAAATTCGACTAGCTTGGAGATACCTTCGATTTGGACGGTCAGGGTAACCTTCCCCTTGGGATAAACCGGTTTAGAGCTGAAACCCACCAAGGGAGTGCGGGCTTCTTGCAGATTTTCTCCCTTGAGGCCTAGCTTCTTGAAACAATCATAATATAGGATCTCAGACGAGCTCCTCGGATCCACAAGAACCCATTTCACTAAGAAGTTCTTGAATCTTAGGGTCAGGAGGAGCGGGTCGTTGTGTGGGAGCTGGACGCCCCCCAGGTCTTTGTCTGAGAACCAAATTTTCGGTTTCTCCTTTCAAGCTCGCTTGGCAGCTGGGCCGAGCTCAGCTGTCATCACCTGCTTGCTGTGTGAGGCCATCCTGGCCTCTGCGCGTGACTGGTTGCTTTGCTTCGGCGTGGGAGCTAGGTGGATGACGTTGATAAAAACTTCGGGCTCGTTGCCCTCTTGGCCGTCATTGGGCTGGCGTGTATGAATTCGATTGACTCGTCCGTCCTTGACGTTGTCCTTCAGGTGCCGGTCGTTGATGAGCCTCTCAAGATGGGTTTTCAGACTTATACAGTCTTCAGTTTTGTGCCCGTTTTGTTTGTGATAGGCACAAAACTTTCCCTGATCTCGGGTGGACGGGTAGCCTTTCATCGGTTGTGGCCACTTGAAAAATGGTTCTGCCTTGATTTTATTGAGGAGCTTATAGATTGGCTCCTTGAAAATTGTATTGACAGCCCTGTAGGAGCCAGCGCTCTGTTTGGACCTTTTCTTATCTCCTGAGGTGGGAGTTGAGACCATCACTGATCTCAAATGAGTCTTGCCTCGGTCCGTCGCCTCTCCGGTCGGCTTCTGGTCCCTTTTTGAAGGTTTGTTTTCATGTTTGAGGCCAAAGTTCTGAGCTCGGACTTCATCCTCCTCTTGCTCGATGAACTGATTTACCCTGGCCATCAATGCTTTCATCGTGGTCACGGGATAACAAACAAGCTCCTTGCGGAGGTCATTTCCTGGTGGCAGGGCCTCTTTGAAGCACATAACAGCTATTTCGTCATTCGCTTCTTTGATCTGGCTATAGACGGTCCAGAATCGCTTCGCGAATTTCGTGACGTTCTCACTCTGTTTCATCCGGACTACCATCAAATCATTGTTTGACCTTGGGATGATTCTGTGCGCCTGGAACTTCTCCAGGAATAGACTTCTGAGCTGCCGCCAACTAGAAACCGTTCCTTCAGGGAGAGCGCAAAACCATCTGAGGGGAAGGTCTCCCAAACTAGAGGAGAATACTCTGCAGTTGAGGTGCCTGACGTCTCCCCAAATCGTCATTCGTTGGGTAAAATGTCGGAGGTGTGCAGCTGGGTCCGAGGCCCTATCATAGAGGGCAAACCTCGGGATATTGAATTTCTCTGGGAGGAGGGAGTCCCTTATCTCCTGAGAGAAGGGAGATGAGTCGTGATCTTTGTCACCGCGAACATGCAGCGGATTCGGAGCGAACCCGACCATCTCCATGTTATGCTGGATGGTTTGCTTGATGTGACGATCGAGCCATCTTCTTAGATCATCATCAGCTTCTGGCTCCTGGCGCGACCTCTTGGAGTTGTGGCTGCTATTTGAGCCTTCGTCACAAAGTCGGTGGCGCCTCTTGTGGTCTGGGATCCGCCCCCGACCTTGTTCTGTCGAACGAGGTTGGGGGACTGAAGTCTGGTTCGCTGCTACCTCTCGCAGTTACTGCCAGAGTCGACGGATCAAATCGTCCTTCTCTTGTATGACGGCGTTTTGGGCCCTGATATCTTCAGCACAAGGATTGTGGCCACTAACCTCGTTTTCTTCAGCTTGGAAACGGGATCGATGGGACATGACAGGCGTTTGGGACCTGTCTCGCTGCAAAGCATTTTCCCGATAGGATCCGCCTCTTGTTTGGTTCTGGCGTGGTGGCGTCGGTCGTCGTTGGGGACGCTTGGCCAACCGATCATTTTGTCGGGGGGACACCCTCGCCTCCCGCGAAGTTCCTGCCCCGGGAATCCCCGTCGGACCAGTTTTTCCCTGGGCCCTCTTAGGGCGGGGGGCCGGAGGCTATGTTGAAGTTGTTTTTCGTTGTTCCATCCGCGCTTGTAATATTGGTATCTCCTACAGCATTGGCGACGGTTGCATGGGCGAAGCCTCAGCATATCCGCCGGTTTTCTTAGCTTTGGGTGGCATGGCGTTTTAGTTCTCTCTTTCCCACCGACGGCGCCAATTGTAAGTGCAATTAATCTCACAGACTTACTCAGATGATATAAAAACTTCTTTAGGAAGGATTAGTTGCCTGAAAACCTGAAAAGGGAGGAGAAGAGAGGGTTAAAAGAGCCTGGCTGCTATCAGCGCAAGACCCTCCAATGCCTAAGTTAGTACAATCACTAAACAAAGGGAGAACTAGTGGGGGAGGATGAAGCACTGAAGATGTGTTGTTTGTTTTTTCTCATACCTTTGGTTGCTTTACCTTCTTCATATATATAGGCGTTGGTCACCTTCAGATCATTTCTTAGTAGAGGTTGGTGGGAGTATGGTCCTTCTCCTCAGTGGAGGTTGGTGTAGGTACTGTCCCATCAGTCCATACCTTGACTTTAAAAAAATTGCTGATGTGATGGTCAGATCAGGTTCATGCTTTCTCTATACCCGACGCCCACCTCTCTGTCAGTGTGTAACCGTAATCTCATTAATGCTTGACAATACCCACCTCGGTCGACCGAGATACCGAAAGAGCCGAGGTCGAGCTTCGCCCTACTGCGGGTCCTCCCCGGTGTTGTCTACATATGCTTGGTATACTTACCGAGCTGTATAAGAGAAGGGGGTCGATTGGTGCCTCTCCGAGCCTGACCGAGCTTAGAAAGGTCAGGGTAAGATGGTCCAATTCGACATATTCGTAGAACCCAGGTCTTGTCTTGGTATTACGAAATGCCCCCACACAGTTTCTAATGAAATTCTCTCTCTTATTAAAAGTGTGGTTTCTGTCATTATGTAAAAAAGAAACTTATACACATTTCTTCACCCACATATATCATTTAAGAACACATGCAGCATGGACCCAATCAAGATAACAACTCAAGCATAACTAAAAATGTAAACAATTCTTATGTACAAAGTCCAATGCATCAATTCGTCCTATTAGAGATACGGAGACACTTTCTACCTTAACAAATGGGACTATATTATAATACAATTATATGAACTATAAAGAACATCATTGACCATTCGACATGCATTAATATATCATTATCCATTATTTCCATGCGCAAAGAGCAAAAGAAATAAAAAAAAAAGACTGCATCCCCATATGGTTCCTAATGAAATTCTCTGTTTGACAACTTGGGATAATTTTAAACAAAAATTACACACATATTACCACTATCCACTGTCTGTATGTAGAATTTAATATATGTTTACATGTATTTGAACAAATATTGATCTTTCTACAAGACCAACATTCCCATGTGGGCTCAGTTACAAAGAAATACTCCATTTGTTACACACTCAAGCACAACTAGATTTTTAGATAAAAAAATCGCCAAATATATAAATTCAATTTGAATGTGTTATAACCCATTGCTCTGCATTGAACAGTTCTTATTTCTGACTGTAGTTCCATAGAGCACTCAAAAGCAAACAAAAGCAAACGGTCTATCAATCATAGCAGTTGGAGACATAGCAGTTGGAAACCATTAAAGTATGTGAAACCTAGGCTAATAGCATGGAACAAAGAGTATGTTCAGCCTAAAACTACACTGTCATTCATGATTCAAAAGACCATCATTCAATATAGAGAACAACAGAAACTGATAAATCTTACATTAACTTTTATGTCTCCCAACTCTACTTCTTCATCAATAGATAAGATGCTTTGTGTGGTTTTTGCTTATCAAATCCCACAAGAACAACAAGAAGCACACCTAACCTATATAGTATGCACCTGAAAACCACCTCTACCACCCTCATCCTCCCATTTATCACCTTTAAATTGCTGCCATGGTATACTGAAACATTATCTGGACTAACCCCAACTCCAAAACTCATCATCACTCACCAATGTCAAAAGTGAATTGGGAATTTCTGCAAATAGATGGTTTCCACATGAGCTCCATGCAATGCTAAAGCCATTCCATTAACTTGATCTTTCAAACAGATTTCATTTGGGAATTTCTTTAAACAGATGGTTTGCACGATCATCTCTATAATCTCCTTCAATCCATCTCCCTTTGTTTCCTACTACAGCACCAATGATAAGTTTGACCAATTTGAGCACAAAACTCATCTTCTTCTCATCTGTGTCTGCCCACTATCACCAGATTCATTTCACAGAAATCCATCTCTCAAATTCCTTTTAGAGAAAACCCATCTCTCAGGTTCATGTCAAGAAACTCATCTCTCAGATTCATGCCACAAAAACCCATCTCTCAAATCCCTCAAAATCATGCCACAAAAACCACCGAACCCTAGAACCAGGACCCCCACCTTCAGAGACCCAATCAAAAACCATCCCAGAACCTCCTTGCTCTTTGATAGAAAAAAAAATAAAAAATAAAAAAAATAAAATAAAATAATAAAAAAAAGGCTAGAAGAACTAATTCCTATAGCTCAAGGGGAGCAAGATAAAATCACTTGAAGCCCCAGTGTTGTAGCGCAATTTCGATCCCTCAACCTCTGAGAGCAAACCATGGTCCTAGGCCAACTAAGCTACCCCTCAGGTTTTCAAGCTTTATAGTTGTTGATTGGAATATGCCCCTATTGAAGTTTCTCCATATGACTTGGATGGTGGAATTCCCTTCTTTATTTTATATCTACTGAAAATATTTTATGTACCAAGACAATTAAGGCTAAATATTGTCCCAATAAGTCTTTATGAGAAGTTAATTTCAGCTTTGGAAATTCTTGGTTTTGGAGGGGATTTGTAAATGCGGTGAACCTTATCAATGATAATATGGGGTGGACCATTGGAGACAACAAAGAGATTTCAGTTTGGGATATTTGATGGATTCCTTGTGAGTAAGGGCTTAGAAAACCTATATCCCAAACAAGGACGGAGGGAGAGGGGTAGTTGCCCCCACTCAATTTCCTTCTCAAGTGTGATAAATAAGAGTTTAAGCATTTTCATTTTACGCCCTTTTGCCCTTACTCAAATTTCTCTCCCCTTTGAAAACTTTAGCCAGCAACAAGGGTATTCTTGTCTTAACAAGGGCATTATTGTCCTTTTTTTAACAAGGGTATTCTTGTCTTCTTAAGTCTCATTGGAAACCTAAGTTCAACTTTGGAAATTCTTGGTTTTGGAGGGGATTTGTAAATGCGGTGAGCTTTGTCAATGATATTGTGGGGTTGACCATTAGGGACAATAAAGAGACTTCAGTTTGGGATTGTAGATGGATCCCATGTGAGCAAGGGCTTAGAAAGCCTGTATCCCAAATTACTATTCCAGAGCTTAAAGTCAAAGATGTTTTGAATGACAATAAATCTTGAAAGTTTTTCATGATCTCAAATGTCTTTGACATGCAATCCTAAGGACGTGGAAGACATTATTAGTATCTACATCCCAAAGGCTGAATCAATTGATAAAAGAGTGGCCCTTTAAAGATGAAAATATCTCTACTAAAACTTCTTACAAAATTCTCTTTGTCTAATCATACTAGTAGTAATGGCATGGTAGATTGGAAAAAGTTTTGGAAAATCCAAGTACCTCAAATGATGCTTCTCTTTGGTTGGAAATGTCTTCATAAGGCCATACTGGTCAGAAATGGATAGGTCCCAAATCTAGTGTGGGATCAACCATATGCCCATTTGTGACTTCGAGGAGGAGATTGTGGCACATTCTCTCTTTTTATGTGATCATGCTAGAGCAGTTTGGTATGGTTCCAATCTTGGTTTCTTAGCTCACATAAATAGGAATATAGACATATTGGAGTGGTGAAAATTTCTCATGAAATTGAATAATGAGAATGGCGGGCTTGAAGGCCCCAAACTAGTCTTTGTGGCTCTCACTATCTGGTGGGTAGTGTGGAAAGCTAAAAATAATTTTATCTTTAATAGCATCCATATTTGTCCTACTAGCACTATTAGGCTGGTTCAAAAAACGTGCTCCTCTTCTACTTCTCTAGAGTGCAATAAGGATGTCTATCGTATTCGTAAAATCCCAAGATGTCCCTCTATAGTTTTTAATGATATTTTCATGACTCTCACGGATGTTGCTTATATTTCTACTGATGGAAAATCTGTTTATAGTTATGTGATGATATCGAACAACCTTCCTGTTTACGCAGGTGCTCACTTTAGGCCAAAACTCTCTTCCGCAGCGGCAAGGGTTATTCTCTTTGCATTAGAGAAAGCAGCTCACGACGGTTTCTCCAAGATTGTGGCTCCATTATGATGCCAAGGAAATGATCAATATTATTAATGGAAAAGAAGACTGATTCATTAATTCTATCATTTTGGATATTCATCGTCATTGTCATTGTTTTTCCTTTTGAGTTTTTTCTTTATTCCTATAACTCTAAATGAGGATGCTCACATGTTGGCCAAGTCCTATTCTAGACTTGCTAATAATTTTTGATGGGATGGTTTTCTCCTGGAATGGCTGAGGTGTAATTTGCCTACTCCCTAAAAGCTTCTGGTTGTTTTCTTTTTTGTTTATATTCTATTGTGTTTTTATCTTGAATGAAGTTATTTTCCTTACCAAAAAAAGAAAAAAAGAAAAAGAAATGTAGAACTTACTTATCCTTTTTGAAAGTAGCCCTCACCAAAATGGGTGTTAGTCCAGTAAACCAAATAAGATAGAACTAGCAAAGCTATCTATCAAACAATTACCACAAGAAGGCAGACACAATCTTTGACGTGGAAACCCTATGTAGGGAGAAGAACCATGATCAGAAAAACTAATCACTATTGAATGGTTATAAGATATACTCACAACTCCCTTTCCTAGTCAATACGTCAACCTAGGGACTATAGTTGTTCTTGTACAACTCCTCGCTGTCATGACTACTCGCCACGCATCACTCCTCGGGCTTGATCCTCCAATAACACCTTGAGAACTAAGATGCACAAATCTTCTACAAAGAAGTAGAAGCTACAAATCTTCTAGAGCAAATTTTTAGCCCAATTTCTCAATGATAGCTCTAGAGAACAATGAATCTCTTGGGTTTTCTCACCTTAGAACAAGAGAGAGAACCTTCTTGTCTTGCTTTGGGTTGAGAGTATCATCCTTTTTATAGTCCAAAAAAATGCAAGAGTCTTCTAATAATATTCCAATCGGAATTGAAATCAGACTCAAACTCTAAATTAGAATTTTGATTGAACTAGGCAAACCGACCACGCTCGCTAGAGCGAGCAGGAGGTCTCACTATAGCGAGCACCTTCATTACCTCTATCCGTTGCTCCACCTTCGCTCTAGCAAAGCAATTGTTGTGACTCCGGACTGAGACCCAAGCCTGCGACACGTGTTTCCCATAGGTTCCCGCGGTGAGGATCCCGAAAAGAGGGACTAACTCACACGATCATAGTTTTGGAAGCATATAGCAAATCGCGTATAGACAAAACATAAAAAATTAATTTCAAGATACATATGTAAAATCAATCATCAAAAACATAATTTCAGAGGGGGAAATGTAGACATAGCATTTCCCAAATCAGTTCAAATTTCCAGATTAGCAAAAGTACGTTAAAGTTTTGTTACAACTCAATAGGATGCCAACAAAGGCCAATACATTTCCAAAAGTTCAATTAAAAGACACTCAACAAAGTGAAACGGATCTCATGATCCTGCCTGACGTCTAGTTGACGTCGTCGGGCTGCCACTCATGAGCTGGGGGTAGCTCAACAACCTCCTCTTGACGCTCCTCCTCAAAAGCAACGCCGCCTGCACCTGGGCACCAAAATAATAAGTACCAAACACAACGGTTTGGCAGGAAATCAATTTAAGAAAACCATAGATCAAATGGAGTTTGACAAAAACAATATTAAAACCACTTACTGAATTTAAAACAGTTCATGACTTAGATACATTTCAAATAAGTTAAACTAGCATGAATACATATACTATCATGAATACTTAATCCACATTGAGCCCATCATTTCTCCATCACACATGATGACAAGAGTAAGCACGCACGCAGGAACGACATGCAAAAACACGATCCCACGCCACACGAGGTAGACAGGGGAACCAACCGCGGAACCAGAGCATGACACGATGTGAAATATAATACACGACCAATCTGTAGATAGTTTATATGTTTAAGGACCCCCGAACAATGGATCAAACTGAAGGAGCAGTCCAAGCTCAGTGGTGTTCACTTAAATTCATGAATGCACAAAACACGGCAATACGCATTCTATACAAATCGAACTTAAGGGGAAAATCACTTGTCAACGAGGCAAGGCAAAGCTAGCAAAATAGCATAAATTATATGCATATCGAACTTAGGAAGTGATCCCCTTTTTGGTTCTTGAAACAATTTTCAAACGAGCTTATACTTGAAATTCAAAACGAGTACACAACGATATTCATTGTATCAAAACGGAAGTTCGAAACAAAGTCCATCAAGTATATGTTAAGACCTTGTGTAATTGAAACCCAAATGTTGGAATTTAAAAGTAAACTGGTGCCCCCGAAGTTAGAAAACATTTCAGATTTCAAGTGCACAATATCAAGCTAAAGGTCCTTTAACATATTCTGGTTTTCATTCCTACATAAGTCCTTCAAAAACAGATCATTTTGCCACTTCGGTCAGATCTCGGTCACCTGTCGGCTAGTCGAAGTGGGTATGTCGGTTAGCCGCCAGCTGACCTACGGCTGACCGCCTGAATCCAAATCAGGAAATGCAACATTCTGGAAAAGGAACCGAACTAAAAAGGTAGGTTGACTGTCGGCTAACCGAGGTGGTGTGGTTCGGCTAGCTGCTAGCTAACCGACAACTCCCTGACGAGATGCAGCCTTTTGGAAATGGAACCGATAGGGCTCGATTGGCTGTCGGTTAGCCGAAACGGGTAGTTCGGCTAGCCGACAACTGATCGACCATGTACGGGCAGTTCAATTCAGGTTCAGATTTTTCACCATTTTTCTTCACTTTTCAAGTCCTTTCATTTCTGAGCCTTTCTACACATCCAATACAAGTCTTGGCACCAATAAGAAACCAACCCAACCATTTCAACAACAAAACTCGTCCATTCACCTTCACCATTCCAAATCATGCTAAAACAAATCCATTTATTAAATAATTGATGGAGCTTCACTTCAGAGCAAAATTCCATAATTTTAGAAAATAATTGACATCAGATGCATGTGAAGAAATGGAAACCAAAGTTATGCGTAGTTGACAAACAAATGATTAGCAAACTTAACTTGCATAAACAATGCTTTTTACAAACACAATGCATCAAATAAATTACATGCACAATGAAACTAACAAGATCACTTGCCTTAGCCCAATGTCAAACCAAAAACCTCCTCAAAGATCCTTTCCTACAGCTAAACCGAGCTCTACAAAAAGCCCCAAGAAAAGAACCTTAAAACTCAACATTTTTTGAAAACAAAGGACCCATTTTGAAAATGAGTGTGCATGCTTGAAAAATGGCTTCTTTAAGAGCTCAAAAGACTCCATCAAAGTCAAGGAATGAAACTCTTACCTAGAGGTGTCCAAACAAGAAGAAACGAAGAGAAGATGGTGGCTGCCCAGCTGGAATTTCCAAGAAAATTATAGCAATAGAGAGCTTGGGGTGAAAGGAAGAAGAAGATAAGCTCAGATTTCCATTCCAATGCCTAATGGTGAGACATGCAATGGAGAAAGGTTGAGAAGGAAGGCTCTCTCCTCAAGTTTGAGTTTTTCCTGTGACTGAGAGTGAAGTTACTGGTTTAGAAAACGTGAGTGAGAGAGATGACTTAAGTGAGTGGATTGTGGACCCCATTAAGTTTGAAACTTGAAATGGCTAAAACATGATCTTGCGGGCCCCGGACGAGATCGACGAAGAAAGAAAAAACAATCCTTGAAAAATCTAGTTTCCAAAAAGTATAAATTTGACATGGTTTTGAGATTCAAAATTCGTGTCCAAATTTGAACGTGAAAAGTCAATTTTACCCTTTTGGCGAAAACTTGGGTTTTTGTGCTTCAACCACAAACGGGCTAAATACGAAAGTTGTAGATAATAACAAAGTCATTCAAAAGAAATCAAAATCACAATTAAAAATCAGAAATCCAGAGTCATCCTCCCATACTTACACGTGCACCCAGGGCAATCCTGAGCGTGTGACAAACATTAAATGCTATCAAAATTCCAAAGCTTAGTCTAAGACTAAAACCAATCATATTCTAAACCAACGGTCACTAAACCCACTTAAGACTAAATACTTACTTAATTAGCACTAATCGAGCTAATTTGGGTCGGGGTCTAACAGTAATGTTCGCCATAACGAACTAACATTTTGAATATTAGCTTCTAAGCTCCAAAACTCTTCCGTCTTCACTACAAGTCTTCCTATGACTCAACCATAGTCCAATCTAAAAGTAACACAAAAATACAACTCAAATGGACCAGAGTTTTATCTAACCCATGAATTAGCCAACACAACAAAATTTCTAACATTGTGAAAAGAACTTGGCGACCTAATAGATGCCAATACAGATAATATGTACGAGATCTTAGCTATTCCATTATCTTGTCAAATAAATGGGCCGGTCCACTCTTCTGGTGGGGCACATATATACATTGAATTAGGACGATTAATCTTTCTTTTTTACTATATACCATCAACCTGGGTTGGTTGACATAAGCTTTGTGCCCCTCTTTCTGTAAAACTCACCTTGATACAAATAGATATGAAAAGGGCTTAATCTGTACAAGCCATAAGGTCTCTGTTAAATATCAGTTTAGTTAGATCACCACAACTTTTTTATTTTTCGAGTGCTAAGGTATTAATGTTATTTCATACACTGGCAGTAAAGATCAGACCATATGTCTACTATGTGGAGACCTGGATATATTTGGATACATGGCTACTGTACAGATTGTCAAGATATGCTCAGTGTGCATTTGTTTGGGTGCCACATAGTCCTATTGGTTCAAATATTAGAGGGATATCCGTATAAATATATTAAACATCTCTACCTACCAGCACTCACTCTCCTCTTTTATACTTCTTTTCCCACTTTTCTAAAGATTTCGTGGAATTCATTACAAACCAAGCAAACGGACTCTCACAGTCTTAACTTGTATACATACTCATCACATGGTTCATGCATTTATGGTCTTGTTCCAATCAATATTAACCTCAATGTGTGTTGATGTGAGCCTTGCCGCATAGACTCTCATCCACATACACGCTCCACCCAATTCACAACGCAAAAGAGCACATGGTAACATGTAACTTATAAGGAATTTGTAGATTTTAGGATTCCCCACTGACCTTGACATAGGTATTTCTAATTGAGGATTTATATAACTAAGAATTTCACATCAATATATGTTACACCTCGACCCGAACTAATCATGATTAAGGCTAATTAATTGAGATTAATGTTAGTTAAGCATGGATAATTGGGTTAATCAAGATTAATGACCAAAGAGGGACAAACTAGTCTCAAATGATGCATTAAGCATAATGGAATGGATTTGAATGGAATTGAATTGATTAAAGTGAGTTTAGACTCAAACAAGGTAGGCTAAGGACTTTTTCGTAAACACGGGTTTTCTCGTATTTTGTCAATTACGGAAATTCTTGATACCAACGTGTGTATCTCAAAAAGTACGTTAACTTTCATAATAAACGCGATTCCTTTTAACCTTAAATGGACTAAGTGAGGCGCCATTTGACTCTAAATGTAAATAAACTTAATGAGAGGGGGTTTTAGTGTAAGAGGACCTTATATTAGAATGAAATGAGGGAGATGAACTCATTTCACCTTAAACAAAACCCTAGGCTCATGTTCTCTCTTTCTCTTCCATTCCTCTTCATTGTTAGTGAGATTAGGAGAGATTCAATGGACTTTTGAGAAGGTTACCTTCAACTTCATCTTCTTCCTTAAGTTGTTTTCCCCATTGATGAAGTATAGAGCTTAAGAAAGATCTCAAGATCTCTTTGCTTGGAGCCACAAGTAAGTAATGGATCTTCCTTGTGATTTCTAAGTTCTATTGATTGCTTTGTAATGATTTCTAGCACAAATGACTCATGGGAGTTCATTTGTATGTTTTTAATGGATTAGGGTTTGAAATTGAGGATTTTGGTCTCAAGCCAAACTAAGGCAAAGATGGATTTTTGTCATGTAGCTTCAAGAGAGGCAAGTATAAACATATCTTGTGATTAATGTTAATCATGGTAGTTGTTCATAGTATTTCTATGGATTTTATACATTTTACATTGAGTTTTGGATTCATTATAGATGATTACTGAAATGATTAAGGAATGATTAGAAGTGTTATGGTGAATGAATGTGAATAGATGATGTATGAGGGGGAACAGGAGGTTCCAAATCTCTTATGCAGGTTATGGAAATTAATGAAGAAAGAAAGTGGAAGAAGGGAGAGAGTATTAGAATTTCGGATGAAATTCTGAAGGGTTCGCTCGAGCGAATAGTATGTCCGCTCGAGCGAACGATGTTCTGTTTGGACTGACAGAAGTTCTGAGGAGTTCGCTCGAGTGAACATTAAGTGCGCTCAAGCGAACAACGTTCTGTCTTGGTCCGCTCGAGCGAACAGCAATTCGCTCGAGCGAACCTAATACTGGCCTAACTATAACAGTTAGTGAAAATTTGGGCAGTGAATTTTGGATTTTAGATTTTTACGAGAATTTAGAGTACGTCTCGTGAGTGTAAATGCCTTTCCCAATTAGTTTTAAGACTAATCATGGGTTAAACTGAATTATTGAGAATTAATGGTATTTTGAAAAGGGTTCCTTGAATGAACCATATTAATCGATAATTGCCTAAGCTCCATGAGTGATAATTATAGGGACTAGTAATGCACATATTAAATGTATAAATGTGATATCCATCATGAATAACACGTGCATTTGAAAACCAATGGTTACACCCGAATGGTTGTTTAGGATTGAGATAAGATCGAGTAAAACCATAGGTGATTTATAATGCTCTCATTGTATTATTGTTATCCCCTTCCTTTGTTACGAAAGGAATTATTGAATTGAATTGAATCCATAAAAGGATTTCTTACTGAAAATTATTGACCATTGAGTTTGGCACTACCTAGCTATTGTATTAGAGCTCTAAATGAGTTCAATGAATTAATGAATGACTAATCCTGCTACAGCAGATGGATATTGTGGTGTTCCGGAACTCCGTGGTGATGCTAGTTGTCCCTGGCCCGGACACTAGTAAGTCCCACCAATTCCGATCGTATCTTTGGATATTGATTCATGCATTCCATTGGAAGATGAATCCTCCCTTTGAGGGGAGATGGTAAATAAATGAATTCTTTATTTGAGGGAAGATGGTAATGAAAAGAAATACAATGCAATGAATGCTATGGTAGTGGCCATTTTGTACATATTTATTAATTGACATTGTGTCCCTTATTGTCATTGTAGAAATTGTCTAGACTTCTCTAGAATTGGAATTGTTATTATACAGATCGAATGAACTTAATATGAATGTGTTGATATGCTATTGCAAGATTTTTCTATAAATTATTGAACCGTCGTGTTCATTAGTGTTATTGATGGCATTACAGGCCCAATTGTCATTGCCGGTCCAGCAGCGCCCCCGGCGGCAGCGGAGGAGATCGCTCCGGTTCCTCCAGGATGACTAATTGAGTGGAACAGACGGGATACCATCTGAAATGGGTATCCGAGTGCGAAATGAAAATTGAAACATTTTGAGAAATGTTTTGAGGAACTGTTTATAAATTCATTTTGGAATGTAATTAATTTGTCGTCTGCATAATGTTTTGAACAGGCAGTGTTGATCAATGTATACTGGAAATGATACATATATAAGAACTTTATTTTGTATACATGTAAATTGTAAGTTGATATTGTCAAATATGAATGTTTCCGCAAGATTTTGTATTTGACAAGTATATTGAGAATGATATCCCTGTGGATTCCGTTTAAACTTTGGATAATTTGGGGTTTACGGGAGTAAGTATGATGATCACGGCTCGGGCTTACCGGATCTCGGGCCCGGGTCGTGACAATATAGTTTGTATCCATGTGTATAGTTGAAATTTTTCTATTTTATTTCGGTGGGTAAATAAAATAAGTTAAGATTTCCAAATGCTATGGAAGAGGGTTGGACTTGAAATTTTTTGTTGAAGACCAGTGAACAATCCTGAGGACTTAATTGCCAAAAGTGATCTAACTGTTGTTGCTCACTTGCTTTTGTATAATCCAAACAATGAGAGCTATATGCTCTTTACACCATCTATTTGAGCTATGTTATAGATGGTTTAAATTAGAATTTCAGTACCCGTTAGTTTGGATGTATTTCTACAATGAATTGTGAGTGTTGGTGATCTCTGACACAAGTGTCATAGCATGTCTCTTTAGCATTTCATATATTGTATTTGTTTGTTGGGTTTGTGAATGCCAACCCACTTGAAAAGTCACTTTTGGCCTCGTGAATTTTTAAAATTTTGAGCATTCTGGATGCTGAATGAGACATGAGAATTTGGAATTCCACTTAGGAGACAACATTTGGAGAGTTCTGAATTCTCCCAGACAATAATTCTCACAATTCTTGCAAACAAATAAGCACTAAATAAGATTGAGTTAGGGATTAAATTAGATTAAGTTTTTAATTTTCATCAAATCCACTATTTGATAAATTGCTTCTCTTAGGTGTCATTTTTGCATTCTACAGAAAATCTCCTCTTTTCAAAAAGTACAGAAAAGGTAATTTTTTTCAGTAGAAATATGAATGTCTGAAGCAAATAGGCACTTGTTGCATTCTTTTTTTTTCACAAATTTGATTACATAGATTTTATAATATGATAAGTTTGCATGTATTCTTTTTCACTTTATGATAAATTTAATTGTACTACTTTTACTGTATGATAAATTTGCCCATATGACTTTGACAATATGACGGGTTTACTTTTTTAATTAAATCAAACTCATCAAACAATATATTTGTAAGAGTGACTAATCGAAATAGCTCTATATCAAACAAATCTATTTAAACCAACTATATTTCAAATAGATAAGATTTGTCAAAGAAGCTCTAGGTCTAATCTTTGGTCTGATATTTAGATTCAACTCCAATGACCCACCTTTTGAATGGACTACAACTTAAAAAAACAAAGTGCTACAAAATCCCAATGGCATGCCGTAGAGGAAATTAGAGACAATTTTTTTCTTTTCTTTTTTATATAACATCCATTTGTTTATTTGCTATTTAATTTATGAGAGTTCAAAGCAATGCATTCCATCTAGGGCCTAAAATTGGTGAATTAAAAGATAAGATTCATTAATAGCATCAAATAGTGTTCTCCTATGTTGCAAATGTTTGCCTAGCTATTATAATATATAAGAGATAATTAGCGAAAGGTCCCTAAAGTCAAATCTATCCAGCCTCCAGTCTAGGCAAATTCTGCTTAAGGGCTCTGGTTCACTCAACTAGACTACTTGCTGCCAAAAGTCCTTACATCCACACGATCACATACTTCAGGACAAGTTTGCCCTTTCAACCGTTTTAAGCATAAATTTTGAAATTTAAAATTTCAAATCTTTCCTCCTCCATCCTTCCTAAATCCTTTCAATCGACTTGACAGATCAGATTAAGAATTGATCCGGATTTCTGCATGACGTCTTCATTGCAGAAAAAAGCAGGAGATTGGTTCCGATCTTGAGGGGGCCACGCTCATCGAGTTTCCTGCAAAAATTTGAAACGGAGAAAGGGGTTCTTGGTTTTGCTGTTATCGGAGAAGGAGATTGGTTCCGATCTGGGCATTTGGGTGAAGAACTGCAAGGCTTGAAGTGGGGTGTGGGTGCGAGCGTAGCCGTGAGACATGGTGTTGAAGAGGACCACGTTTGGTTGGGGAATTTGGTCGAACAGGTGCTGGGCATAGTCCATGGCCGAGGAGGGTCAAAAGGAGCGCAAATTGATGAGCTTGGTGAGGACCGAGATGTCGCATTGGAGGTTGGATTTGATGGTGGCGGCATGCATTTGCTTGAGTTCTCTGAGGGAAGTGCACCTGTTGATGAGGAGGGAAACAAACTCTCTGGGTCTGGCCTTTGGGATGGAATTTGAACAAGGAATTGAAGAGGAGGAGATGGGGTAATTTGAGAGGAGGAGGGAGTGATGAGGTTGGAGTCATTTATGCTTTA
Organism: Camphora micrantha; assembly: GCA_003546025.1. Taxonomy (NCBI): domain Eukaryota; kingdom Viridiplantae; phylum Streptophyta; class Magnoliopsida; order Laurales; family Lauraceae; genus Camphora; species Camphora micrantha. The sequence goes on along the minus strand of QPKB01000009.1, from coordinate 30,447,053 downwards.
CATGAGTTCGATCTGACCGGTGTCACAGCAGAACTCGGCCTGGCCCAGACCACTAAACCCAACATCTTCTTCTTCCTATGCTCTCTGGTTTGTAGAGCCAGAGACGAGCAGCAGCCGTCGTCTTCGCGAAGACCTCTCGGCAATGCTCCTTGTCGGGCAACGCGCAGTAAGTCCGACGACGGCGATCCTGGAAGAACCTTATTCTCCGGTTTCTGTAACCGGAGGTGAAGATTGCAGCCCTGTTGCCTTCTTTCTTCCTCGAGTTAGGCAGCGAAGCAATAGCAGCAAGGCCATCATTTTTTGACAAATCTATATGAGTTTTTACGAAATTTATTTGAGTTTTTGTGAAATTTATCTAAGTTTTTGTCAAGTTTATCTAAGTTTTAACAAATTTATATGAGTTTCTGTTAAATTTATCTGAGTTTTTCTTTTTTTGTCAAATTTATTTGAGTTTCATACAAATTTATCTGAGTTCTGAAACAAATTTCTTTGAGTTATGGACAAATCTATCTGAGTTTTTGGCTAATTTATCTGAGTTTTGGACAAATCTATCTGAGTTTGTGGCAAATGTATTTTCGTTTATTTCAATTTATTTGCGTTTTTTAATTCTATTTACATCTTTTAAAATTTATTTATACTTTTTTTATATTTATTTGGATCTTTTGAAATTTATTTGTGTCTTTTTCAATTGATTTTCATCTTTTGAAATTTATTCATATTTTTTAAAATTTACTTGGATCTTTTGAAATTTATTTGCGTCGTTTTAAATTTCTTTGCGTTCTTTTGAAATTTATTGCTTTTTTGAAATTATTACGTTTTTAGATATTTATTTGCGTTCTTTCAAATTTATTTGTATTTTTTGAACTTTGTTTGTGTTTTTTTAGAATTTATTTGTTTTTTTTATTTTTATTTACTTCTTTTGAAATTTAATTTTTTCTTTTGAAATTTATTTGGATCTTCTGAAATTGATTTTCATTTTTTGAAGTTTTTTTACATTTTCTAAAATTTATTTGGATCTTTTGAAATTTATTTGCATATTTTTAAATTGATCTGCATTATTTTAAAATTTATTGCGTTTTTTTGAAATTATTGTGTTTTTTGAAATTTATTTGCGTTATTTTTAAATTTATTTGTGTGTTTGTAGAATTTATTTGAAAATCTTATTAATAGGATTCCATTAATCGTGGCCAATTAAAGGGTAGTTGACCATTATTAATGGGATATCCCCACCGATCATGGGATATGATTTAAAGATAAGGCAGATTGGACATTTCAGGTATGAGAAAGTGTGAGATGGACCTTTGGCTGCATGACCTTTTTTTGTGGACTGCTTACCTTAAAGTCACACTTTGAGGGACCTCTGACCAAAGCCCTCAATATATTAAGCTAAGAGGTTTTGGTTTCAATTTTGACCGTTGGTTATAATTTTGACCGGCGGTTATGTAACTCCTCATGCAACTATCCACTCATTTTTCCATCAAACCACTCATGTTTCAGTTTTTCCTACGTAACTATACCCTTTTTGCTCCAATTTCTCTTTTTCTATTTTATCCAACTTGTCCTATGGGAAGAGGTAATTTTTTTAATATGTGATTATTTATTTTAGAGTGCATGGAGATACCGTGTTGAGCATGGGTTACTGGGTTAGTCACCCTATTAAATCAGATAATAGCAAAGTGGAATTTCCACCTATCGTGATGTTGCCTTGTTGTATTGAATTAACAGTCCTAATCTTAGACAAAGGAAAAAGGGTTAGCGGCCTTGCAATCTGTGTTTAATTGCAATGTAGAAAAGATTTAAAAATTGATTTTCTTCTTTTTAGGCCTTAGTCTTAGCCTATGAGCCTACCAAAGAAGGGTAAAAACCAATGTATTACAAGCCAAAGCAGGCCCTCCGCTGGCTTCAACCTGCCCCAAGCTCAATTCGCATATGTTAAGGGCAAGGCTTGGATGAGCTTGGGGCCTAGCCCGACCCTTTGACAGTCCATTCAATCACCATATGCATGCATCATGGCCCAATTCTTTCCTCTTCATTTTGGTTTCTCATATGTAGGGCCCACCTTTCATCCATTCGGTCCTTTCACCATATCTGACTATCCTGAATCGACAAAGATGCTAATTTCATAGTCTTTTGCCATCATTCACCGTTAGATTTTATTACAATCACAATGTACTAGCAAAAATCACCCATGCTAATCCCGGGCTTTAATATAAATGCATGTAGTTTTATTAACTTCAAAATGCTATCTACTATTATATTGTTAATCTTTTTCATTCATAGTGACAGGACGGGCGCTTGTTAATTAACAGAGAATGAAGAAACAACAATATGAACTAAATGATATAAACTTTATTAAAATGAATGAAAAAATTGAAATGATGAGAGAGAGAGAGAGAGAGAGAGAGAGAGAGAGAGAGAGATATCTTTAGAGAAAAATGACTATCACGAAGCAAGATAAACCGTCGTATGCATCTATCCAATTAGCATATTTTCCTTACCTACACACTATAGAAAGAAAATGAATAATATATAATTAAAAATAAAAAAAATTACTTACTATAAATTTATTTTAAAAAAATAATTGTGATGTTAGAATCTAAAAAAACTCAAGAAGAGCTAACTAAAATAAAAAAAACAAAAAAGGACCAAAGGTGTTACTTTGTTACTATAAAATGACTGCCTGATCTAGCATGACTTATAGGTACCTAAGAACAATCACTGTAAGTACTTACACATTTGAAGGCTTAGAACTTACAATTCTTCTCCCCTTGTAGCTCTTAATTACTATCCATGAAAACAAAAATTAAAAAGCACTTAATCTCAAAGTTTATAAAATGTTTGAGATTTCAAACCCAGTAATATAAAAGCATGCATTAGTAGCACCTCCAACTAAAATCATGAGTAGTATGTCGAATTAAAAATTAAAGAAGGCATGAAAAACTTGTAGATACAACAAGAAAGCTTGATGCACTGTAAAGAAAGAAGGAAAGAAGTCATTTATTCAGTAGAACAATATTATCTGATTCTATATATTAAAGATAAAGGTAGGTAAACCATACAAATACCAGATTTATGATAAATTAAAGATATAGTCAATGACTTTGTTTTTTATTTTGCTTTAGCACAATTATGTTCCAACCCAAAAGCAAAAACTGATGGGTGGAAGGCCCATACAGGTATGTTTTAAGACATGTCAAGCCTATTACTTATGCAATGTAACAGGGCTACACAAGAAGAACGGGATCAGAACCCACTCTGATACCATGACAAATATTATGGAAACTTTTTGATAATATTTTCATTACGATTGTATCATATTTATACATCGCCTGTAAAACTGAAATCAGAAGAAGAAGAATAAGGTAACTATATACAAGTGTTTCATTTTGTATGACTGGTGGACCTGACCTTAGGTAAGGTATAACGGGATACAGGCTGCAACAGAGATTTAACCTAGTACTAGTAATAATCCAACACCTCATATTGCCTAGTGATCAGTTGGTTTTTCCCTTTTTTTGTTTTTGTTTTTTTTTCTATGATGACCAGGTCAGCCAAGAACATCTTGAGATCAGTTGGTTTCCTTTTCCTTTTTCTTTTTCTTTTTCTTTTTTTGATTATTGTCTGGAGATCAGTTACACTTTATTGAAAGAAACCAACATGATCTTCAAAAAAAAAAAAAAAAAAAAATACTCTTCTAAAAAAAAAAAAAAAAAAAAACACACATGTACAAATTACATGAATGCATCCTTCTCAAGAAGCTTTGATACCATTTGCTGGTAATTCAGCTTGGCAACATTAATGAGCATCTTCCCATCCAGGGTTTTCAAAAGTACTGCATGAAAATTGTTGGAGGACGAGTTGGAATGACAACGAGAGATAAAAGATGAGGATGTGATGACTTACGGTGACTAGAGTATTTGGATACATTCATCCTGCATGAATGTGTCCATGTTTAGATATAGACCGACATTAATTGATCGTGACTCATTGTAAATGAGGGATTCCACAAAATTTTCACATTAGAATAATTTTCCATCCAATATTTAACCTTTCTAGAGGTTGTATTTTCTCCATTAATTGTAACACTACTATAGATTAATGTAAGAGGTATATCCCATCTCTATGCATTTTCTAATTGTTGTTATCACCTTTGACTCTTTGTATTGGATGATCAATAGGGTCGGGTAGGAGATCTCACCTTTGATTGCAACAGAGAGAAGCTTCGATCATGAATTGTTATCTTCTTCTATTGAGAAACTATGAGGGAGAATTTGAGAGATATGGAGAGGAGAGACTGGATGGTGAATGTTGAGATAGAAAAGTAGCTTAGAGAAATGGGGGCGTTGAGATAGATGAAAGGAGAAACAGCAGGTGTGGAAGTTGAGAGAGACGGAGAAGATAGTGGGGGGCAATGAAATGGATGGAGAGCAGTTTCCTTTTATAAAGGTTGTAAAGAAGTTGGACAGTGGAAGGAGAACCGATTGCTTTGATGGGTAAATGTAGAGAGACCAAAGGGGACATGGGAGATAGTGAGAGGATTGGAGAGGCCCACTACAAACCAAGTCCAAATCTTCTATCACTTGACTTCATTGCGGGGCCCACCTAAAGAGATCATCCGGACCATTCCTGGTGAATGTAATTTCCTCCCACCACATATCCTGAAGTTTCTGCTCAAAAGGACTCCCACAAAACCTACCAACATGTCTTCTATTTTCATTTTCATTCTTGGGAGACTCGGCAGACAGCGACTGGACTCAGACTCAACTCACAGGTAGGTATGCATTTTTCTCCTCCTCTTCATCCACCATGTCTATTTTTTTAACATAGTTACATAGTTTCTACTGATAAAAAAGATGAAGAAGAAGTTCTGTTTACATATTTTCAATTTCGGTTGACATGATCGGTGACGTCTATTTACAAATCCTCTGCCTCATACGGTATTGGCTTCACATTCTCTAATCATTTCATTTTCACCAACTCTCCCCGCCTAAGATGGTGTATTGACTTTGTATTGATAGATATACCTATCTGAGAAATTCTCTGGCAGATGCTGTTTGTTGGGTACTACTTGAAAACACCCACTTGGGAATCTATATAAATATAATCCTTGGTTTCCAGAGTAAGAGGGGTTTAAGAGGGATGATGGGTTTGTTCTTGTGTTTGCTTAAAGGACTGTTTATTTTAATCTTTTTTTTTTTCTTTTCTGTTGACCCTAGGGCCTGCATTAAAGTTTAATTATTGCTTTTGCTTCATTTGATATCTCTTGTGATGGGGTTTATTTATTTGCTTACGTTTCTATCTAGGAATGCTAGAGCTGAATTGGGTGTTGGAGATTTTGTACTATAAATGTTGGAGAGGAGTGAATTTGTTTTTTTTTTTTTATGGATAAAAGAACTTTTAGTTATGCTGTTTGATTTAGGCCTGATATTGAGATCTGAAGATCTGTACTGCAATGTACGAAGTATATAGCACTTCTAGATAAGTTGGCATCCAACCCATAAATTTTCTAATGTCACCAAATAGAAGCTTTAAATGCCTTATTGAGTAGGCAGTTGCATAAATCATTACATATTCCGGGGAAAAAAGGGTTCGAGATAGAGATTCTTTGAAAAGAGTGGAGGGAGATCAGACCACTGAAAAGAGTGGAGGGAGATCAGACCATTCGAATTCATGGTGTTGTGAAGATGATTGAGGACCATGCAAAGCTAGCCTAGGATGCTGACTGTGGGATCAGAAGACAACCAACAGTCACTATTAAATTTATAAAAGAGTTTCAGATCACACCACTTATGTCAAACTTCAATTGAGGAAAGTAGTGATGATCCTAGACCTTGTCATAATCCTAGTGTGAAGCCCTCAAACCTAAATTGAGGATCTCAATGGAAAATGCATCTTCCACTGGCTTAGGGATCTACCAACAACAATCAAATTTGTTGTCCCCTTCGAGGATTTCACAGAGGCCAGTCTAAAAAATGGTGTTATTAGCAAGACGGAGGTGTAGTAGGGTTGATCAACTAATATTCAAATTCAAAAGAACCATTTCACAATTGCAATATGTTAAGAGAATAAGAAAATATGCCTATTATATTGAGAGAACAACCACATAGGTCAAGAACCCATGGTGGATGACCAAATAGGTCAAAACCTCATGTGATAGGGTTTGACCAAGTGTGTATGGCATGATAGGCCAGATGATTTTAGGGGATATGGGGTTCAGGTATGGTGGATGGGGTATGGAAGGGTTTCAGCAAGTGGGAGTGGGGAAGAGGAGTCAACCAATGAGGGATTAGGGGTTGAAGACTTTAGGGTTTGATGAAGAAGGTTGTATGACAAAGGAAACTAGGGTTTATGGTTGATTTTGATCATGGTTGGAAAACTCTCCGAGTCAACTCCTGACTATCCCGAGTCAGCTCGCTTTAATGAAGGACTGAGTCAAATATAGGTGAGACTCTGCCGAGTCATCTTATTTTAATAAGCCGTTTGCATTTTGAACCATTTTATAGGTAGATCTAATTTTAAATAATTAAAATTTATTTATAAATAATTATGCATTGTGTTTGGAGTCAACAATTTAAAAATGATGACTAGAATGTAATTTGGATCTTATATTTGATCTTTTATATTCAATATTTGGACTAACAAATTATGTAATGTGCAATATTTTTCTTTTATTTTTCTTATTACAATGCTTTTCTTGCACATATAAATTTATTAATTTGAATTGATTATCATGAATGCATGTAAATAAATGTTTATTTATATCTTATATTTAATGGATTCATTTTTTTAATATTTTTAAAATTATTTTAAAAAAACATGACTCTCCCAAGTCTCCGCGTTGACTCCATCCGAGTCGGTTTTTTTGCATTGGACGAGTCGAGTCCGAGTCACGAATTTTCCAACCTTGATTTTGATGAGGGAGAGGAGATTTGGAGGAGAAAGAGAAAAATACCTCAAATTAGAAATGGAGAGAAGTAGAAGATTCCCTTGGAGAGAGAGAGAGAGAGATACCTCAAATCACACTAGTCCCATCACGAGAGAGAGAGAGAGAGAGAGAGGCACCCAAAATTCTTGATTCTTGGGGTTCATTCATTCATTAAGTCTCAAAAAGAATCATTTACATAGGCAAAACCTCAACTCTAAAGCTAACATCAACCATTGAAATTTGAAACAGACTAATGGTTAACATTGAAACATCCAAATAAAATCTACCGCCCCCAATTACATAAACCTAAAAAAATAACTCACAATAAATAAATAAAAAAAAATAATTCTACTCCATGGTTGGGCCGTATGCGGTACGACCCTATGTCCTTGGGATGGGCCTCATTTGGGCCCCCTTTTGATCTTTTTTTACTTCCATTCTCTCAATGGCATTTCTCATCTCACACATCCCTATGTGGGGTCTTCTTGAGTTTGCTATTGGGTCTTCAACTAATTATATGGTTGATCGGACTAGATTCAACTGTGAATCTTTGTCAGAATCAAGATCCAACAATGGATATTTAGAATCAACATGATCTAGCATCAAGCAATGATCATCCAGCCACAATGAAACCTACCCATGAGCCTTCTGCTTTCTCTAATATTTTTGTATGGAGAAGCTTCGATGTCCTCATCAGAAGATCCATGTGAAACTCCCAGGACTATTAAAGCCTTTGAAGTATTGATGCCCGGATACGGAATGGATACGGCAAAGACACGTGATGGACATGGCAAGGACACAGATTTTACACAAAAACTGAAGTATCGGATACGATACGACACGATACGTTGCCCATTTTGAAGCATCTGTGCATTTTGAAGCTTTTGAAAAATCCTTTTTTTATTCATGAGGATTGAAAAAGAGGGGCTGGTAATGCATCCCATGATAAAAGAAATCCATGGAGAGGGGAAGCTTAGAGTTTTTTTAGCACCTTGAATAAAATCCCATGTGTCAAAAGAAGCTATTTCAGACAATAGCTTTCTTGTCCATGATTTAATTAAAGGTTTTCACCTAGAGAAAGGGCCGCTTCTCATGTGCGTTAAAGCTGACCTTTGCAAAGCTTTTGAAACAAATGGGATTTTTTTTCTTCATCTCCTTTTTATCTTTTATCTTTTTATCGTTTTTGTTTTTAACAACTCTCCAATTCTTCCAAATAAATAAATAAAACAACAAAGAAACTGGCATTTACATAAAGAAACTGGCATTTACATCCTAACTTGAACACCTAAAGCCACCATCCCTGCAAATGGAACCCACCTGCAACCAGAAACACTTGAGCACCTTAGTCCCATCCCACTGAAAGCCCATTCCAACTCATCTCTGCTGCCTCCAAGCCTCATTAGACTCCAATCGAACTTCAAACCCTCGTCGACATTCCCCAACCCACAATCCCACAAAATCTCTAAAATCCTAAACCCTAAATCCACGCAAATCACTTTCTCATCCGAACCCTTTCCATCCGCAAACCCCGATACCGCAACACTTTTCCCCTTTTACGAAAGCCCCAAATCTACAAAAAATTCCCAAACTTTCCGAATCCTAGAACCAATCCTTCCAACCTTTAGGAACCCAATCGATGCAGATGGACCTCAGGCCACATGTGTAGGGCCCAAGTAGATTTAGGATTATTTTAATTCACTAATTATATATTAGTTTCTAATTTTATTGTAATTAGGATTAGGTTTCCAATTTATATGCGCGAATTCTTTTTTTTTTTAATAGTAATTCATAAGCGAATTCCTAGTTTAATTAGATTTCTAAGGCTCTAAGTGTTATTTTTCCTACATATATGGCATTGTAGAGATGAAAATCTCAAATTTGATTATTGGAATAGAATTATCGTGGGTTTCTTCCCTCGAAGAGGTGCATCCTCGTGTTAAGGTCTCTGCGCAGACGTGTTGAGGTTTTTGCGGACTCGTGCTTTGACGCTCCATGCAAGCCCTAACCTTAGTGCCTACATTAGTTGGTATCAAAGATGCATGTGAATTAGATGATGATGAGGAACACAATTTAATTAGTTTTGTAAGAGGCTTGGGACCGGATATAATGGAGAGAATGAATGACTGTAAGAATATTCATGAGACATATTGAGAAGTAATTCATGTAGGGCACGTGCTTAAACAATCTCATCTAGGAAAAGTTGCACCTCAAGAAAGAAAGTTACCCCAAATAACTGTAGACCACCATGTTGAGGAACCGGAGGTAGAGGAGATTCCACAACTAAAGTTGGCCTCAAATTTCCTCCTATGGGCAATGGTGATTAGAATATAGAGGCAACTTGGGAGGAGGCACCACCAATTGTTGAAATCTCCCACATTGACTGCATTTTTGGAGATGAATGGTGAACAAACAACAATTGTGATTTGATAGTGCAGATTCATCAATTGAAGCATCCAACGGTTCGACCATGCATCTACTCAAATTATGGCCATCGAAAGAAGTTATACATGAAGTTGTGCCCAAACGCTACAGTTCAGCCAATGGATCAAAAGTTCATTTAATTGATCTTCGACCTAGACGGACATGTACGAACTCAATATCGAGTTCTTTTCAAGTCGGGAAGAATGATGCAGATGGACCTCAAGCCACATGTGTAGGGCCCAAGTAGATTTAGGATTATTTTAATTCACTGATTATTTATTAGTTTCTAATTTTATTGTAATTACGATTAGGTTTCCAATTTATTTGCTTTCCTAGTTTAATTAAATTTCTTATGCTCTAAGTTTTATTTTTCCTATATATATGGCATTGTAGAGATGAAAGTCTTAGACTTTGATTATTGGAATAGAATTATCGTGGGTTTTTCTCCTCGGAGAGCTGCGTCCTTATGTTGAGGTCTTTGTGGAGACGTGTTGAGGTGTCTGCGGACACATACTTCGGCACTCCACGCAAGTCCTAACCTTAGGGCCTGCATCACCAATTGAAACCCAAAGTCCCCGAACCTCCTTGCTCTCTAATTGGAAAAAAAAAGAGAGAAAGAGATTGAGAAGAACAAGCATACCTGCACCTGCAATCATCGAATTCATTGGAGCCAACACTTTTCTTCCTCTCTTCTCTCTTCCCTATTCCTGCTCCTCTTTCTCGGTTTGGGCTCTCCTTACCATGTTCAAACAAACAAGGTTTTGTTGAAATGATTTTTGGTGCTAACAAAACATTGTTCGAGGGTTGTTTTGTCTTGGAAAATACTATCCACCTCTACATTTTTAAGATCCCAAAGCTCTATTTTTCATCTTTCTAGATTTTGATCATTTGGTTTTTAGAGGATTTGCCTCTAAATGTCTAAATTGGGTAGAGGGCAAAATCCTGTGCCAAACCTAATTTTCCAAACCTCTATTTGCTTTAGACATTTAGGGCTCGTTTGGCGTTTGGTAGTTCACTTGTAAAGTGAATTCAAAGTGCAGGGTCACTTTTATGAGAAGAGAAAAGAAGAGGGTCCTTATCAAAAAGTACAAAATTTCAAAAATCACCTCTTCTTTTTTTAAATAAGTCAAAAGGTGAATCTCTCATTCCGCTAAAAGATAAAAAGGCCTCTTCGTTTTATCCAAAACGTAAAAAAAGGTTCTTTCACATGATGCAAAATGACAAAATGTTAAAAAGTTGGATTTTGAAATTTTGTACTTTTTGATAAGACACCTCTTCTTTTCTTGTCTTTTAAAAGTCACCCTTCAATTTGAATTCACTTTATAAGCAAACTTCCAAACCAGTCCTTAGAGAAGTAAAGGTTGGAAATAGAGATGCCAAACATGGGTTTATTTTATTGCAAAACGCCTCAGGTAGGGGTCTTAATTATATTGATTTCTGGGACCTTCCATGTATATTGACTCAAACAAAGTGGAAGGCAGGGTGTATACAAGAGGAGAGAACTAAATGTTTGAAAACTCTCTCGTATCATTTCCAGTAACACAATCATAGGGAGTGCTGTTGGCAATAGAATATTTTGTAACTTAGTTTCTTGAATCTTTCATATTCTTTGATGAAATCTGAGTTTCTATGTAACTTAACATTTTATTTAACCATTTTTTAGAGGCCAACAACTTGGCTGACGCTTGAGTTAATGGAGATAATGGAAGAATTTGTTCTTATGAAATGCATCATCTCTTGATGTATTTTATGTATCTAGCACAAGTGTTGTCTAAGCGGAAATGTTTCTTACATCAAAGATTTTATTCATTTTTTAAAATTTCAAATAACTTTTGTTTCTTTGTTTTTTTTTTTTTATTCCTTTTTCATTGGCATAACTTTTATTTTATTTCAGTGTTGTATAATTGAGAAGATGATTTACTAGTTTATTTTTTGTCTGACTAGAGCTATCTTATAAAGGGAAAAAGAAGGAAAATGCCTCTTTATGATTGCATGCTTTTGCTGAAGCCCCATGTGGAGAAGGCAGCACTGATGGACTTGGTTACTCGTGTAGGCGGGCATGTTTATAGAAGGAATGGTGTCCCTTACAGATATGAAATCTTCTGGTAAGATTTACTTGGGCTATGGTATCAAGAAACTTGGTGGGAGATATTATCAGGTGCTTATCATTTACTTCTTCTTTTTTTAAATTAATTTTTTATGTTCTTCATCTTCTTTTTCTATTTTCTATTTTTCCTTTTTTATATTTTTTTTTGCAAGGAATTTTCCCTTTCTTATTTGGTCTTCTGTCATTAGCCCATCCTGTCCTTCAACTGTGCATTTGAAATGTCTCTAAGCTATATCTTCACAAGCTGCAACAGAGCTTTACATCCATTCATAGTTAACTTGTGACAGCATCAAAATGTAGATATTACACTCTTGATAGTGGAAAGCATTTGAAGTACTGAAGGTGCCGTTCCATTGTCCATTTGAGACGCCTCTAAGTTATAGTATTGCAACTCACACTTATTTTTCACAATAACTAGTGATAACATCAAAATTCAAATATTACCATCAACGCCTGATAATTTAAGGCATTTGAAGAATTCCCTTCTGGTATCAATACAAATTATGGATTCAGGAACGTTATAGGGTTTTAGATACAAACCCTAGGTCAAACAAGAGGATGGAGCTTATGGAGGAAGTGAAATTTCCACTGTTATTCCTTTTAGGGTTTGACGATCCTCATATATAGGTTTTCATTTTTCTGAAAAATAAAAATAAAAAAAACCCAAACTTTTCCTATCATTACAAGTCAGTCCTTATTATTTTAGAGTTACAAATAAGACCACTACTATTAACACTCCCATAAAGTTGGTTCCTAGATGTCCGCTATGTCCAGCTGGACAATGCATTAGATAATTTTATTCTTGTAACTGCCTCATTGAGAAAATCTGCCAGTTGGTCATCCATTTGCAGATACTCAACCTTGATTTCACTGTTTTCAATCCTCTTTAATAAAATGGCAATCCACTTCAACATGCTTTGTGCATTCATGGTAGACTAGGTTTGTTGCAATCTGCATAGCTGTTGTGCAGTCGGAATGTAACATCATTGGGCCTTTATATATAAATCCCAACTCATAAAGCAAATTAGAGATTGGTTGGGAAACTGTTATACTTGACCATAACTCATCCAGATATATTGCACTCAGTTTAGTGGCATCAACCAATTTTATGAGCATTTCAAGGACAAGACATTTGGATGTTGTATACAGAGTTTTAAAGTATCTCAAGAAATCACCAGGACAAGGAATCTTGTATTCAAGATATGGTCATCTGGCTGTGGAAGCCTGGATTGATGAGGGAGAGCTGAATGTACAAGTCCAAATGATCTAGGGTTTCCTTCTTGGCCGAATTTTTAACGGATTGAACTGTTTCAAACAAACTCTTGTAAAACACTCTACTGCTTGTTTTGTGGCTCTAATATGATATAACATATGCATTTAAGGAATTTCTAGCGTTTTAGTTACAAACCCTAGGTCAAACAAGAAGAGGACAGAGCATATGGAGCGAGAGAATCTTCAACTATTATTCCTTATCAGGTTAGATGATCATCTGTAAATTTTACAATTAGGTTAGGACTTGCGATGAAGTGCCGAAGCTCAATATCGGTGGTGAAGCATTTTTCAGTAGACATCACGTCTCCACAGAGATCATAAATGAGAATGCACCTTAATGAGAAAATTCAATTCTATTAATCAGCTCTAAAAATAAATGTCTACAATGCCATATAAATAAGAAAGAAAACTTGTGCCCTAAGAAAACTAATTAAAATAGGAAACTAATGAAACTGGAAACCTAATCCTAATTACAATTCTTTAAATAAAATTAAAAACTAATGACAGATCATTATTGAAATAAAAAGTCCTAATTGACTTGGGCCCTATACATATGGCCTGAGGTCTATCCTGCATCACTAGGGTCATTGACTCACTAGAGACTCACTTGACTCTCTACAGGTAGTTCTCACGCTCGTTACCACTACATCATACAAGTTTTTAATAATTTCTTTATAAACTCTTTATAAAACTCATCAAATTAGATCTCTATGTACATTGTCATAGACTCGTAGGCTTTCGCTATATCGATGATGACCATATGAAGATTTTTTTCTTCTTCATATGGATGGTGAAACAATATTAAAACAGAAAACATATAACAAAATCTTGGATGGTAAAACTGATACAGATCACTAGCCCATCACCCCTGTTAACAGCTGGCTGTTGAAGTTTGGAGGCATTGTCCCACTGCATCTGTCTGACTTTGTTGCAAAAGCACTTTTGGAAGATTTTGGTGCATAAGTTAAGTCTCTCTTCCCTGTTGCAGGTAATTTTCTTTTAGATCCATTTAAACCCAAGTGAGACCCCATCCCCAGAAACATGTACATGTTTCTGACTAATTTAGGCCTCTAGTAGAGTTGCCGTCTAAAATCTTGGTTGAGAATTTGCTAATAGTTCATAACATTTGCAAAGTTTGTGTTTTTTCAGTACATAAAAGTAAATTGCAATCCCTACAGGTTAATTTTCAACCACTGCAAGAAGTGATCCTTGTTCTTAGATAGTTGTAGTGCATGATTTTGTCGAGACTTGTTAAGACAGTTTTTTTTTTTTTTGGCGCAGGCATTCACGTATGCATGTACATGTCTTTGCGTGGACTTTTATCGTTATATTTGGCTTTAAGTGTGTACGGGCAACGAACTTTCGTTCTGCAATGGCAGGATCTATAGTTTGGGTGTGAGCATGTGTGCATCAACCATTGCAAGAAGAAACCATCTTCCTTAAATTGATGCAATGAGACTTAGAGGTGGTTTTTAGATTTTTCTCTTCTGTGTGTGTGCATAGATGCATGTATGCAAGTGCATGTTTGTGGATTTCTTTTTCATTATAGTGATGTATCCATAGGTGACGTTTGGGTTGAGTGTGGAACCTGGGGAAGACCACTTTGGCATAGTGGATTTGTATGCCAATGAGTCCGTTGGTGAGGTTGGTAGGAAACCAACCACCTGATGCAAGCTAGACTAATGGGCCCCGCCTAAAGGTCTATACCCGAAGGCCTAAGTCCAACAACGGCCAGTAAATGAGAAAATTCATCCAAAATGTGTCTCCAACGACCCTTTCCTATCTTGCAAATTTTATAGAATATTTCCTAGAATTTCCTAAATTTTAGTAATTGCTAAGACTTAGAATTAAAATTGAAAATTTCTATTTTTATTGAAACCTGTTTCCCAAGTTAGAGATTAGAGTAGCTTATATAAAGAGATGCAATCCTCTGAGTCGATCCTTGTAAATTGAATAGAAAATTGAGTTTTCCTCTCTCTGAGTTGTCTTCTGGCTTGGCGTGAGGCCTAGACTAGTGCCCTATCCCAAGCCCTTGGTCTTTGAGACTAGTATTTGGCGGCTCCTCTACCCTGATGCGTCACCACCCTGGGATTTGGAGAGTGATGTCGTCGTTGCATCGATATCAATGAGTCCGACATGGTTCTTGGAGGTCTATTCAGCGAATAAGACTGGGAGATAGCCTTCGAGGAAGGTCGTAGACATGATGAACTTAAGTGCATAAATCCTTATCCCCATAGGTCTTTATGTGGTACCTTGTGCGAGAGAGAAGTAAGGGCCTTATATGGCCCTGAATTTCTCCCTTCAAGAGGGCTCATACCCAAGCGAGGGCCATCTCCCTCCCTCCAATCTTCTAGCGTGGGTATTGGGGGAGAAACCTCGTACCCTAATTTCCCCTCTCGCAAGTTGTTAGTCGGTCGCTTGGCATGCTTTCGACATGGCTTCCCAGATTCGGGTATGTGTGTATGCTGCATGAGCCAATGCAAGATATCATCTATGGTAGTAGTTTATGATGTGGTTCAAGGTTTGTTTTTAGGGAAAATTTCAAAAAAGTATAAAACTTTTGCCTCATTTTCAAAAAAGTGCGTTAGTTTTTGAATATCTCAAAGGAGCATAAAAGTTTTCCGTTTTTATTTCAATCAAGTACTCACCAATACCAAATTTTGAAAAATGAAAAAAAAATACCGTTATGTCATTTTTGAAATTTTCCCTCTAATAAATCATCTAAGAAAAATGATGAAATCCTACCCAAATGACCTAGTGAGCCCAGTTCAGCAAATAAAAAATTTGGTTGTCTTGGGGAGGAAAAATATTAATGGAAGGCAAAAACCTATCATAAGGGAAGGGTATTTTTGTCATTGTTTTAAAACTTTTTGATGGAGAGGACTTGATTAAAAGAATTGTGGAAAACTTTTATAATTTCTTGAATTATTCATATCTCCATGTACTTTTTTTTAAAATGAGCCAAAAGTTTTTTACCTTTTTCAAAATTTCCCATGTTTTTATTCACAAGTGTGCGTGCACAAGTGGATGCATGAGTGTGCATGTTGGCGGAATTATCATTCTAACTGCATTTGTGTTGGAGTGTGTGCTCGCACTGCTCACGTGTATGTATGCTTGCTGGTGACCAAGCAGCTGGGTCTATGGCATGGACACGCATGCATGGGTGGGGATAGAGGTAGGCATGTGTGTATGGATACCCATGCATGCGATTATGTTGTGCAGTTCATTTTTCAATAATCTATGATTTCACATTGGTTGGGCAAGTGTTGCAGAGAACCATTGAGTACTGAAACTTCACAGTGAAAAACTTGATCGTCTGGGGTCCAAGGAGTTGAGCGATTATTACTGTAGGCATGGTTGAGACTCATCCAGCTGTCAAGATAAATTTCGAGACTATTACTGTAGGCATGGTTAAGACTCCTGCAGCTGTATCTCGATAGGAAGTTAATGGGTTGAGTTTGAGAGCTCTACATTCAAGAAGGATGCATAAAATCTTTTTTTCTTTTCCTAATCATAAGAAAAATACAAGTGAAAATATTTGAGCTATGATTTTGAGTTGCATTGCTTTGTTTTCAGGCATGGGATGTCGCTGCCTGTTTGCTCATAATTTATCTTCCATACACTAGTATTTCATCTTAGGTTCTGGTGGAAAATATCTTCCTCTTCCAGGAGTTTTAAGCAAATGAATATGAATGGTGGGACTTGTACAGGGTCAACTTATGCAGATGACAATGATGATTACACCAAACTTCAACAAGGAACTTCATTACCTGAATAAGGAAGACCGGCTGTTGCGTTGGCTTCTAGTTAAGCACAGGGATAAGAAATATGGGCTGGAATTCATTTCAGAAAATGATGCAAAGGGTGAGCTGATTAAGATCCCTCGAAGTAGCTTTTACAATGAAGAGGAAGAAGAGGATGAAGATGACGAAGAAGAGGAATATGAGGAAGAGACTAAAGAATAAGTTCAGCCGAGTCCATTCTCAATTTATGTCCTTGGTAACTTTTGTTGTCTCTCTCTCAACCTTCCATCATAAAATTTGTGGGAGCAACCTAGGATTAAAGCATTACAATCATACGGCTGGCATTGGGGATGCCAACATGTAACATTGGAATTTTGTTGCTTAGAACCTTTTGTTGGCTTAATCCATGTCAATCATTTTCTTGTTCTGGGAAGTTAAAATCAAGTCTCAGAAGCTCAACTTGTATTTTACCTTGGTTTTTAGTTACCCTTAACTAATATCTACTTCTTGGTTTAGACATAATTGTGCTGAATCTTGATGTCCTGTTGTTGATAGTTGGACAACAGTTATTGGAAGGTCAGGAGCAGTGTTGGTTGTTGAACACTGATTGGAACAGAAATAATGATTTGAACAGAAAAACTAAAGTTAAAAACAAAAACAAAAGGACTAAAAATTTTAAAAAATACAAATAATATAAACAGAAGTCGTCTTGTGTATCCCAGATACAATAGAGTCTACCAAGTGTCCCTATAACTCCACACTCTAGGGTTCTAGTCAATTTAGAGAATGGAACTGAGAACATCCCTTGACGAATCTTGACTGGCTCAAATACCACTCATATTGGAAGGGCGTTTGAAAACTGAATTGAATGGCAGTTATTACCATAAGATAAATGTGTCTTATGCGTAAAGTCATTTTCAAGGCAAAAGTGAACTATCCACTTTGCAAATTGTATTTATGGCCGTCTCAGGGTTGGTTTATGAAACTTTTTCAACAAACTTTATTTTTATAAGCTAAAATTACTAATCTTAACTATCAGTAGAAAGGAGAACTTGTGTCCAACTGCAAACTCAAACACAGCTAAGTAACTAGGCGGATCCTGCCTCCCAATACTAAAAACAAGGACAAGTGTGAGGAGAGTTCCCAACAGGTAAGGGAGTCACCACGGCCTATTCTTCTCAATGAGGCAATGAATTGGCAAAGATATATCAGAGTAACAAGTCCCTCAGTAGTTGGTGTGAGTTTCTTAAGACCTGTTGATTGGTCTGCAAATTGGTAGCAAAGAGATGGTTGCCAAGCTGAAATCTTAAAAGATCCTGGGTGTTTCTACCAACAATGGTGTTTTAATCTTGTTCTTTCTCTTATCTCTAGAAGTTGTCACGTTCTCATAGTCACCTTCCATTATTTGATGTTGTCCCTATTTGCAAACAAAGCTTTAAACCTTCATTTAGCACTACTAATTCTGCTGTAAAAAGACAATCAGATATAATAGATTTTGCATATGTGACGTTTGGATTATTTCTGCAGTCCCTAACAAGACTACCCATGGTAACTCGGGGTTGACTGTGATCCATCATGGTTAAGCTTGATTCATTGGGGTTCTGTGGTGTCCGCTTATCAGCAATTAGATTTTGAGAACTAGGCTCAGCTAAATGAGGGTCGTCATGGCGAGGAATGGTAGCAAGATTG
Organism: Camphora micrantha; assembly: GCA_003546025.1. Classification (NCBI taxonomy): domain Eukaryota; kingdom Viridiplantae; phylum Streptophyta; class Magnoliopsida; order Laurales; family Lauraceae; genus Camphora; species Camphora micrantha. The sequence continues at coordinate 30,428,896 of QPKB01000009.1, read as the reverse complement.
AATTCATCAATGAAAAACTTAAGTTTCTGAGCAGTATCCAAACCACTGAGAGGAGTGTTTGAAAGGCGGCCTCATTTCTGGCCTTCCATTTGTACCAACATCCTAGTGCAATTTGAATTAGGATAGAATTGTAGTGTCCAAGACTAAGAAAGCTTCATATTTTCACTGGGGTGTAGGGGATAGTTTTGGGTGAGGAAAAAGATTTCCGAACCCCTTGAGCCAAGTTGCAATCAGTCAGAAGGAGCTCTAAGGATTCAACATTGGTTAAGTGTTACACCCCAACCCAAACTAATTGTGATTAAGGCTAATTAATTGAGATTAATGCTAATTAAGCATGAGTAATTGGATTAATCAAGGTTAATGGTCAAAGTGAGACAAATTAGTCTCAAATGATGCATTAAGCTTAATGAAATGGATTTGAATGAAATTGAGTTGGTTAAAATGAGTTTAGACTCAAACAAAGTAGATTAAGGACTTTTTCGTAAACACGGGTTTTCACGTATTTCGTCAAATACGAAAATTCTTAATATCAACATGTGTATCTCGAATAGTATGTTGACTTTCATAATAGATGCGATTCCATTTGACCTCAAATGGCCCAAGTGAGGCTTCATTTGACTCAAAATGTAATTTGATTTAATAAGAGGGGGTTTTAGTGTAAGAGCCTCTTATATTAGAATGAAATGAGTCATTCATTCATTCCATCTCAAGAAACCCTAGGCTCATCTTCATCTCCTTCTTTTCTCTTCCATTCTCCTTCACTAAGAAAGAGGTTTGGAGTGATTCAAGTGATCTTTGAGGAGGGTATCTTCATCTTCATGTTCTTCCTCAAGTCATTCATCCATTTTTGAAGTATTGAACCTTGAAAGAGAACTCAAGACCTCTTTGCTTGGAACTACAAGTAAGTAGTTGGTCTTCTCTTAGAGTTTACAAGTTCTATTAGTTGTTTCTAGTGATTTCTAGCACAAATGACTCATAGGAGTTCGTTTGCATGTTTTCATGGAATTAGGGCTTGAAATTTGGGGGTTTTAATCTCAAACCAAGCTAAGGAGAAAGAGGCCTTTTGTCACTAAACTTCAAGAGAGGCAAGTACATACATTTCTATGTTTTATGGTGTTTTTAGAGTGTTTAGAGTTCAAAGAACTCAATTTCCGGAAATTAGCTTCAGAAAACTGAAGCTCTGAATTTCGTTTTGGGGTAATTTGGCTAGCCGCAAGGCTAACCGCCAAACTAACTGCCAGAAATCCACAAACTGGTCAGTCTCTGGAAAGCTGACCATGAGCTGACCGCTGTATTTCGGTTAGCCGAAATTGAAATTTCGGCTAGCTGCCATATAACCGCAACGCTAACCGATATTGGGTCAGAATTTGCATCAGAAGACAAGCTTCTGGAAAGCTGACCGAAGCCGGTTCGGCTAGCCGCCAACCAAATTTCGGCTAGCCGCCAGTCAAATTTCGGTTAACCACAATCCAAATTTCGGCTAGCCGCCAGGTAACCGCTAAGGCAAGCGAATCTGATACTGGTCGATGCCTTAATTGTGAACGAAATTTTGGATTTTGGATTTTTACATGGATTAGGATTACTACTTGTGAGTATAAGTACTCCTTAAATTAGTTTTAAGACAAAGCATCTATGGGTGATAATTACGAGGACTATAATGCACACATTAAATAAATGTGATGACCATCAAGAATAGCACGTGCATTTGGAAACCAATGGTTACACCCAAATGGTTGTTTAGATATAAGATAGAATTAAGTAGAACCCAAAATGATTAGTAATTTCCTCATTTTATCATTGTGTTCCAATCTAATGAGATTGGTGTTATTGTTATCTCATTCTTTTATTATGAAAGGAAATTATTGAATTGAATTGAATCTGGAAATGGATTGCTAATTGACAAAGTATTGACCCTTGAGTCTCGCACTACCTAGTTATTGTATTAGAACTCTAACTGAGTTCAATGAATTAATGAATGAAACAAATGACTAATCTTACTGCAGTAGATGAATTTGGGGGCATTCCGGAGCTCCGTGGTGATGCCAGTTGTCCCTGACCCGAATTCTAGTAAGTCCCACAATGCCGATCATATCTATGGGTATTATTAATTGATGTCTTCCGATTGGAAAATGAATCCTTCCTTTGAGGGAAGATGGTAAATAAAATGAATCATTCTTTTGAGGGAAGATGGTAAATGAAATAAATGCTATGGTAGGGGCCATCTTGTACATGTCTATTGATTGACTTTTTGTGTTCACCTATTATTATTGTAGGAACTGTCTAGACTTGTCTAAAATTGGAATTGTTATTAAACAGATTGAATGAACTCAATATGAATGTATTCACATACTATTACAAGATTTGCTTATACATTGTTGAACCGTCGTGTTCATTAGTGTTGTTGATGGCATTACAGGCCCGATTGCTCTTGCCGGTCATGCAGCGCCCTCGGCAGCAACGGAGGAGGCGCTCCGGTTCCTCCAGGAGGATTAAATGAATGGAATGGTCAGGATACCATTTGAAATGGATATCTGAATGCGATGAGAGTTGGAACATTTTGAGAAGTATTTTGAGAAACTATTTTACATATTCATTTTGAAATGTAATTAATTACCATCTGCATTGTATTTTGTAAATGCAGTGTTTGATAAGTAAATGTTGGAAATGATACATGTATAAGGACTTTATTTTGTATACATGTAAATCGTAAATTGTTAATGTCAAATATGAATGTTTCCTCCAAAAGTTGTAAATTTGACAAGTTATTGTGAATGTTATCCCTTGTGGATTCCGTTTTTAACTTCGGTTAATTAGGAGTTTACGGGAGTAAGTTTGGGTTCACGGCTCGGGTTACTGGATTTCGAGGCCGGGTCGTGACATTAAGACTTTAGTGGGGAGGCAGTCCTGGCAAGTCGCAATCTGTTGCAGTGTAAAATTAAATTTGAACCCAAAAATTCTACAAACATATCTAAAAAATCCAGAACATCCGAAAATGCTAGAGTCTACTTGCTTTTTTTAGGAGAGGATATAATGATATGTAGTGGACTGTTAAAGCTTGACCCTAACCCGACCCATTAATTGGATTATCTGGGTTATGCGGATTATGCTGGTCGACCCGTTTCATCGTGAGTTAGATAAAATGGGTAATGCGAATTTGTGATCAAGCCTAACCCATCATGTTTTACTGCAGGTCTAATTTATCTGGCCTGTGACTGACCCTATAGGATACGGGCCGGGTTATGTGGGTCGAGTTTTCCTCTCAGGTTACTTCTTTCCTTGTAAGTGTTTCTGAAGCTCTCTGAGACATCACTGAATCTACTTGCATCCCATAACTGCACTTTATGAATCGTTCAAAGATGGCTCCACTTGAGTGGAATGGAATACTTACCTAAATGAACAAAGTCAGTCCATTGCCAGTACACTTAATCATTTCTCTTTCTTGCTTAAGAAACCATGACTCCTTCCTCACATGCTGATGCGCCCATGTGACAGTAATTGTCATTTTCTTACAAAGTTTGAACAATAAAAAAACTTGTGTAATCAAATTACCTTTCATTAATCTTCAATGAAAGACTAGGTTTCTAGCTTGTCTAATCTTTCACCATAAAATGTGGTGTATGACACACTAGTCCATTCTCAATATCAATGCTGATATTTCTTATTTTCAGACCATTGAGCACTTGCTTTTAACTATCCATGGCTGTTGATATTTATATCATCCTAAGTTTCATTTTCTACAAGGCGTAAGTCAGTAGATAAGGATGGTAAAGTGGTGCCCCAGTGACTTGTCCCATAAGTTTTCACATTCAGATGCAAACTCCTGCACTAATCTACACACAGTTTTCCTTTTCATTCACTGTACTGAAGTGATGTATGGGCAAGGAAAATTGCTATCAATTCATGGACCCATTTATAGATAAGTTGCAGCCAAAAGTCTTGCTGATAGGACATTCCTAACCATCCACTTGATCTTCACTGAATAGACATTCAAGAAGGCAAAGTCAATAATAAACCACTTGATCTAACACCCTTGATTTAGATGGTTTAAGTGGGCAAATGCATATTCTTCTTTGCCCCTCAGCTGTTTTAATAAACCTTTGGTGGAGCTCATTCCAGGGGAGACATTTCAAGGGCCCTTCAATAGTCTTTGATTCTCACTAAATTGACTCTTTCCAGGGGTTAATTTGCATGATCATTGAAGTGGACCAAATGTAAACTGTAATATATGAAATGGGCGTATCGCAATTACCAGGAGTCCAGACAATGTTTGAAGTGTTTAATCTGACTTGGTTAATGGTCATGAAGTCCTTCTTGTAGGCCTGTAATATCCCCTTGAACGTCCCTCCTCGAGACTTTCAGGGTCATCTCATCTTCTATGCATAGAAAGGTCTATGCATGGACTATGGATGCCCTAAAAATCAACATAATCAAATTATTATAGATATTGATTTGAGTCCCAAAGATGAACAGTAAAAACATGAAAAAAATGTGTCCTACAATAAAAGTCCGATGAGTGTCAAATTGGGGTTAGTTCCACTACATAGGTTATTAGTAAGGATAAGGATAGTAAATTGATCACATGTTGGTCCATGTGACCCTACAAACTTGTTCTCACAAAATTCATTTGAGAACTATAATTCTAACAAAATTTTTGGATTAGGTTCATATCATATTCATGCTGGTCATGCCAAGAAATATTCAAACCCACTCACAACACAATAATATAGGCAGAAGCAACGTCAGGTTGTGGTGCTCCTGAATCCAAGGCCTCTTTCATTGAGAAAGATTGGAGGCTTTTTTTTTATCATATTGGTACTTGTCTCTCTCTCTACCACCCAGATCATTTTAATAGTGAAAAATAAATAAAATAAAATAAATATTCACATTGAGTTACACTCAGTTATATACTGCAGGGCCCACCTGGATGCATGCCAATTCTCAAGGATGGATCAATTTAAAGCCAAATATGGTTATCTTGCAAGTGAAATATAATTTTGATCAGATGGCCCTAACCACTGGATGAAAGGCTTGTAAAAGGAATGGTTAAATGATTGATTAAAACATAGATTATATATATGATTTCAAGGCTTCTAATCATGTGGCTAAAAATCATCCATTAGAGCACATCTTGTAACAAAATCAGTCAGAAATCCACAAATTTGAGTACTCCACATCGAGGATTTATATAGCTGAGAGAAATTGGCATCGCAAGCGTAAATCTGCAATGAAGTCTTTCAAATCCCATGAGAGAGAGAGAGAGAGAGAGAGAGAGAGAGAGAGAGTTTAACCTAAAAACCCTCATTTTTAAGATTTTCACCAACCCAAATCTTTGAAAATTTATAATTGCAAAACATGAGTTTTACACAAATTTATGAAAGAAACAATGATAAATTTAGGCAAACATGATGTTAGAGTTATTTCACACGACAGGTATCCCATTCAGGTGGGCCCCACTGTCACTACTTGTTCGGTCATTTTTCTTGCCTTGGAGAAATGATCATATGCTTCAGCTTTATGTGGGGCCTACCTTTTATGGTTAACTCCACTCATATCACACAGGTGGCTATGATAATGCCTGGTTTTGGATCATCTAAAGTTGACTTTGAAATTAGGAAGGTCTTGACAAGCACTTGCATTTTCAATACTGTAATTTGGGTCCCACGTCCCTCCACTGAGAACTTCTTGTTTTCAAACCCAAAAACATCTTAAGTAGCAACAACAGAGCTGGAATTCTTTATGGGTTTGATGTGAGGATGATGGATTCCAGTTGGAATTTGAAAAGAATACTTGATGCCCTGCACAGCTCTAAATTAAGAAATCCAGATTTCCAACTTTCCCCACCTTAGGAGAAAATGAGAATTTTGAAATGACATGTTGGGATGTAGATGGGTTGGGTTTGGGCAGGTCTACTAGGTAGTTGGGCCTCCACATATTATATATTTTTGATAACATATAATGTACAGCTAGCAGTAGCACACAACCTGTGCTAATCAAGGGCTTCACCCACTATATGTCTAGAAATAAATATAAGAATGTGCCAAATAAAAGAAATGACAAAATAGATTGCCGTTGCTCCACTTGAGGATACCTAAAAGAGCAACTGTATACAGATAAAGTGATCAAAGTCAACCTCTATCTTAAAAAAGGAAAAGAGTTAGAAAGACTCAAACAAACAAATTCACTAAGAAAAGATGCAGCCAATAATTGTAAATACCTTTGGCTTTTGGAACTGAATTCTCATCTTCAATCAGTGGGTTGGAGATTTCTTTTATGATTTACAAAATTATTGTAAATCATAACAATTTAATTTATTACAATTTATAGTCTAAAAGGTTTACTATAATATATAGTAATATATAGGTTGGTGTGGGATCTAGTGAGGGTCAAAGTTGAAAGGTCCCAATGAAAATTGAATTGAAAGCTTGCCCGCTATAATATATAACAATAAGTTGATGTGAGATTTAGTTAGAGCCAAAATCTAAAGGTAGCGGCATTATATTTATTTTGAATATGATTAGTAAAGACAATTATGTCATTTTGGACGTTGTTCTCCTGTGGAATGCTGGAGAATAAAAAATGGATTAGCGCCCTTCATCACGGCCGTCCATGAAATTCAAGGGGGTCTCATCTTTTGGATGGGAGCCGCAACATCATGCTGCTTGTAGGAGAATATTTTCCCTATAATTTTACCAACTTGCTTATTTTATACATGTATTGCTTGAGGTTTGTACTCGAGAATAGATATAAGGTAAGCTTATATGGTCAATTTATCCATCCAATGTGACCTAAAGCACTTGACAAAATGGGATCTAATTGGATTTATTATCAAGAGTAGTCACTCCCTTAATCCTTTTTTCAAATATGTGAATTCCAAAAAACAGCCAGTGCAAACAAATATATTTTTACCCAAGTGGGAGAATGTTTGAAGCTTATGCTAAAGTGGCCCCATGCTACCACCCTCACTCTTGCACTAGTACGCATTTTTTATTGTTTTTTGAACCCTTGAAAATTGAAACTCATCTTAATTTTCTAAAAGATCCTGCATTAGCACAGTTTTTACTATTGAAAACAATATTTTCTCAATGGATAGGAAATGTAACCTAGTCTTAAGTCAAGATAGAAAGACTGGAAGCTTTTCTAACTCAAAGTTTCATGTAAGGAAAGGATCGGTATAAAAGAAAATTCGATTAACATCTCTATCAAATCGATGATAAGTAATTAAATAGAAGACTATGGATTAGAGACTTACTATCTGCTTCATTACAATCTATATCAATCCCTCCTATTATTTAGCATATATAGCATTGACATTGTAGGAATTACCATTGTGAATAGCATGGCTTTTTTTTTCACTTGATTGCTAACAAAGGCTTTCATTAAAAACAAAGGGAATACAAAAAGAAAGAAAAGGCAACGAGGTACAAGAGAGATGTACCATCCTTCCTCAACCACACCACAATTACATAATGACACCCACCCAAGGAGACTTTCAACCCCACTAATTGGCCAACACATTTACAAAATAATTGGCTATTCTTAGCTAATAATGGAAAACAATGTCCATGCCGGCACGAATTACTTTAAAAAGAAATTAGAATTTCCAAGGGTTAGCTTCTCGATTAGACACCCTAGCAATAACATTAGCAGAACCACTCTCCATGATAAACTGACCATGGAAAAACCACGAGAAACACCAAAGAGCTTTTAAAGTAGCTAACACCTCAAATACGTTAAAATCACAAACACAGACATACTTAGGATGGGTTACGATTCCCTTAAAAGAAGACTCAATTAAAACATTATTCTCTATCAAGAGTATCTAGTGGTATTAACCCGACAAGACTATTTCCCCGGACATAGACTATTTCTCGGGCACTTTTTTTTCGTTTTAATATTTTATGACGTAGGCATCCCAAGGCATTTGATCTGATAAAACTAATCTGCTAGGCGCACGCACTTGACCCGACAAGACTAATCTACATGGCACATGCATATCCCCGCAACACATTGGTACTGGGTAAATGAAAACCCCTTTAGGGCTTGAGAGAAAATAATAGTAAGTTTTTTTTTTTTTTTTTTTTTTTTTTGCTAATGACATGTTCACATCCATTTCTCATTGATGGATATAAGTGCAAAACTGTCATTTTTTTCCTTCTTTATGGAAAAAAAAAACCTATAGTATATATTTTAAAAGAATAGCCTAAATGTAAAGGGGGTCGATTATTTATAATAACCGACCTAAAAAACCATCATGTTAAAAAAAAATTAATCTAAAACCTCCCTCCATCTGATCAGTTATCACGACACATTTTTATGATTTTAGAGCAATAGATTTCAATATTTTAAGTCAGTTAGAGCATCTCCAAGAGACACTTCAAATTTGGATATACCTTTTTCAAAATAAAGGCTTATGTGGCAAAAAAAAAAAAAAAGACATACGTAAATTTGGCATCTCACATGAGCAACTCCAAGAGAGATGTCAAATTATTATTTTCATTTAACCATTATTTTCTTTATTACATATGTACCAACATTCACTTATCATTATTATTATTTCATTTAAAAAAAAAACAGCTCATTTGATGGTGCGCCAAATTTGACATGATACTCCAAATCCATATAAGATACAAAGCAACTGTTTTAGTCTCTCTCGTATGTCTGACTAGAGCAAAAGGAGGCACACATGGCCAACTCACATATGCCAATTAGAGCAAAAGGCCGAAAGCCTTTGGAGTTTCTCTTAGATCTTGAAGCAACAATGCATGTGCGCTGTTGTAAAACTTCCTGACATTAGCCGTGCAAAGGAGCCGAATCCTTATCCCAAAAACCCATTTTGCACTCCTCTATCACACAATGTCCATGCCATGCCATCCTATGCTAGAACCCACCCACAGACCCATGGCCCACCACATAACCACCCAACCCATATAGAAATTTTTTTTTTTTTTTTTTTTATCGTAAACGGATGTTTTCAATTTTTTAGACTGGACTATTCCCTTCAAACCCTGAAATAAGCCTATCGCCCCTAGGTGGTAGCCATAAGTGGACCCAACTTCTGATTCTCGAAAAGAAAGTCCCGAAAAGAAGGAAACTGGGTCAATATTTTGAACCTGACCACTCGGCCATCCCCTTAGGATTAAAAAAATCGGCCACCACATAACCATTCAACCCACACCCATAAATAAACTATCAGAAAGTCTATCTGTTAGAATTATGGACAAACAGCCCCCTAGGGGCTGTTTGTCCATAATTCTGTCCAGAATTTTGGACAAATAGCAGGGCTCATAAACTATAGCCATCCAAAAAATTTAGAACAAAAAAGAATCCATGTAACATGTTGCAATTGCGTCAAAAATCCAAAAAAGGGTGCTCTCAGACCCAACCCAAATTACTAATATCATATTATCAAATCATATTTACAAACTTCCCATATTACAGCAACGGGTCCCACTATCATCCAACTGGTGTCAGGCCCTACCCCCACACTACATATTTTTAGAACAGGATCATTCAAAAGACCCCACAAAACAGATCAGATCCACCAGCCTCATCTTAGCTAAGTGGACCCCACCCGATCATGCTTCCGACCGTAGCATCTGACCGTGCAATTCCATTCTCATGTAAGTAGAATATATTACGAATTTCTCTATACATGACGCTGAAAAATTCATCCTTCTTCCTAATCGCCGACTAATTGCAGTTTAACCCGCGGTTTTAATCCAAACTACCAGCACTGATCCGTCTCCCACGTCCTCCGCCCGTGCCCGCCGAAGCTAGCGGAGGAGAACGGCCGCCTCTCCCGCCGGAAGACGTGCTTTCGGTCGTAGTCCGCCCGCTTCTCCGGGTCGGAGAGCGTCGAGTACGCGGCGTGGATCTTCATGAACTCGTCCGCTGACGTGTCCTTCTTCTCGGTCGCCACGACATCAGGATGGCATGTACGGACCAATCTCCTGTAGGCTGCCTTAACATCATGGCACGTGGCGGCGGATGAGAGGCCGAGGACATCGTAAAGAGATGATGATGAGGCGGGCGATCGGACGGTGGGGGAGAGAGGGGGAGATGACGTGGCCGAAGCTGAGATGTTGAGGGATCGAGATCTGAGATTAAGGGGAGGCGGAGGAGGAGAAGTGCGAAAGAGAGAGGGAGATGCATACATCGTGGGAATGGTGGGAATAGTAAAGGGAAAGTATAGTTGAATTTTTGGAAGGAGGTTTGGATTTGATAGGGTTGGAGGATTATATTTATAGAGGTTGAGATGGTGGGGTTAGAGTTTAACCAGGGTTAAGGAGGTGGGGTTAGAGTTTTAGAGTTTGAATGCAGAAGGAAGATTAGGATGCTTATCCATTGGGGGATGTGTACTTGGCTGAGTCAGCAGACCGTAGGCCTGGGAATTTTGGGTGGCGTGTCGACGCGCTGCTTATCTGCTTTTTGCCTTTATCTACGTACCAATAGCCGAAAGAGAGGGATGAAGATAAAATTTTGGGTTAAAAAAGGGCATGGAAGACCTGTCGACAGCGGCGGATGAGGTCAGATAAAAGTGATAAACTTTCAACTGAAGTAATAAGTGGATCCTTTGTATTGGATTTGAAATGGGTTTCGAGAGTTTCGACTAAAATCCATTGATGATCTGAATTCAAAAGTTTCAAGTAAATAAGAGTCTTATATAAATGTGTTAAGACTATGAGAGATGTATGAGACCATAGGGGTTAAAAAAAAAAAAAAAAAAATGGGGAAAAAAGCAGCATACCTATCTTTGATCATTTTTCAGCGTATCCCTGTATTTTGATTTTTTTGTACTAAATCTATATATAGTTCTAATTAACATGCAAAATGAATGGATTCTGTTAATATTAACGGCGATAACGGCGAAAGTTGTATAAATGGTGCTTAGTGCATATTGATGGCAAAATTACTCGCCCAAAAAGACTTATTTGCCCCTAAACCTAGCCTATAGAAATGGTAAGATATAAGAGCAGCAACTCTCAGTTATTTTTTTCCAGCCATATCAAATGTCTTCCTCTCAAAACGATTAAAACTTCTGTTCTCATGGTCAAAATTCTTAATTTGATAGTGAACTCAGGTGAGCGCCATGTGCCTAAGTACCTAGTGGGGCTCACCTGGTGATCTATATGAGTGGACCATAAAATAAGGACCATTTATATTCACTAGTCTCGACTTTTGGCACTTATTCGAATGAATTGGACTGTTGGATCATATATGCATTTATTTTGGATCGTGAGACTTATCTATTGTTGATCAAATAAATGGTTGGGGTTATGATTTCAGCCTCTGTCATCATACACAGTTAGGTAGGGGGAAATCCCCAGTCGCATCGCCAGGTGGACTTATAAGAAATGGTGCTCACCTTATTTGGAGGTTCGGTGCTTAGATGAGGGGGCCATATATAAAATAATAAAAAAATAGAGAATTCTAACGATTCGTGATTTTTTTGAATGCTCTATTTTTTTAGAGATTAAACCACAATGTGAATATTAGTCCTTGCACTTTTATAAGAGTTGTTTTGAACCATACATAAATTGTAAATTTTAGCAATATAGAGTAGACCCTTTTTCTATTTTCTATTTTTTCTTTTTTGAATTTTTACGAAAAAAACAGTCTTAAACTCTAATTAGAAAAATAAGTATACAAAACCATAAAAAAAAACAATGGCAGGGTGCTATACTAGTATTGACTAGTCAATGTGAATATTAGTCCTTGCACTATTATAAGAGTTGTTTTGAACCATTCATAAATTGTAAATTTTAGCAATATAGAGTATACCTTTTTTTTTTTGAATTTTTACAAAAAAACAGTCTTAAACTCTAATTAGACAAATAAGTATACAAAACCATAAAAAACAATGGCACGGTGCTATACTTTTTTTTATGAGAACGCCCCCAGTGGCAGTAGTGTTCATCTTCTTTTTTTTACCCCATCACTTTCATTTTTCCTATTCTTCAAGACTTACATCTTTGACCGTTAACCTCTCTTCAAAGAAATTGCAAATCAAAGAAGACTTATATTCATCGTCCCTTGAACCAAGTAGTTTCATTCTTTTAAGAGGTTTGACACTCATCCTGCCTTTTTATTTTTGCTTGTTTCTAATTTTTTTTTTTTTTTTTTCTTTTTTTTTTTTCCTTGTATTGTATTATGTATATTATTTCCCTTCTATGTGTTACCTCTACATTTTCTTATTTCTTATATGGGAAAGTTAAATGGTACAAATGAGCGGTTCTTAATATCCAAATGGGTGTTGCATTTGAGAAAATTTGGATTCATTTGAAAAGTTCTTATTCTCTAGTTTACAGTTTTTTAGAAGAGAGCTTGAGACTCAAATCGATAGGTTTTGGAGCATGGGAATAAAGAAAGTGAGGGGGTTAAAAATAAATAAATGAACATGGCACTTCGCTAGTGAATGGTAATATCGTCATTGGGGGCATTTTCCTCAAAAAATAGTATAACATCTTCTACCCATTTTTTTATGTTTTGATATATACTTATTTGTTTAATTAGATTTTCAGCCTAACTTTTTTTTTTTTTTTTTGAAAAAAAAAAGTCTTTTTTTTTTCAAAAAGAAAAAGTACTTACACACCCACCCACACACAATCACCCAAGTCCCTCACCATCACCTATGTTTTTTTACTTGTTCTTTAAAAACAATGATCAGTAAGAAAAATCCCCAAATTATAGTTAGATGCATTACTCTGTAGATTTAAGAGTTTCATTATGAGTGTATTCTTTTAACTGTACACCATTCTCATATCAAGTTATAAATCTTTTGCTACATTGGGCTACAAGTCCTGGTCCATGAGTGGTACTTTAACTTGAATGCCCATGGATCAATTTGTGGGCTTCTATGTGAAAACTAAGATGCTAACACCACTACCATGAGTGTGTCGCGGCTGTAAATTAGAATGTTAGTTTTATATGATAAATGCATTTATTACTTATTGGACAATTAAGGACGGGTCAACATTGGATGCCTTTTTTTTTTCTGCTGGAAAACATTGGATACCTTGCATAAGCGTTTGAAGTGAATTAATCATAAATCTAATCAAATGATTTTAGCCTTTAATTTTAGTCCATTACAGTTATAGCGTGTGATTATGCCAACCGGCTTATGGTGACAGATGATTGGAACAGTTCAAGTGGTAGGTCCCAATGTCCCATCCCTTGACTAGTAAGTGTTAAGGCCAGTGACCAAAGAGAAATTAAGGGGCTATGCACCTTTAGTAGTAAATGTTAAGGCCAGTGGCGAATGGTTACAGCTTTATGACCTCCTTTACTTCTGTCAGTCGGTGATTGGTAACACCAATTGCTTCAGTTTCTCCGGATCCAACACCCTGATGTGATTTGTCATCCAGAATTTGATGATCCAGTATTCTTGCTTGGTGCTGAGCATGCTAGCTGGAGAGTGGACCTAAAATGGGCAGAGGGCGAAGAACATGTTTGAGGGGCCACTGCCTCTACCAAAGTTTGGACTTTGGATGTGGACTAAAAGCAGCTTGACTGGGGTTCACTCGGATTCATATTTAAGTTTGGAAAGGGAAAGTTCGAGGGAATGGATAAGTCTCACTCTTTCACATGGTATTAGGGCTAAGAGGAAATTCAACCTTGTTAATGTCATGTTTAGCAGCCTCGAACTTTTTGAGGGCAGGTTAGTTTGCAAGGCCGGACCCAAGAAATTTAACTTAGAGGGCATAATGTAAAAGAAATATCGTGGAAAGGGAGGAATGTTATAAAAAAAAAAAAAAATTACATATTTTTAGGTAGAGTGGGGCTTCAGCCCCAGACCCCTGTACCTGGGTCCGCAACTGTTTGTTTGCACGGGCTGGGTAGAAAATAGCATGTCATTGTTATAGAGGTGAGAGGTGAAAAACATAAGGTGAGGGCTTAATGATATGATAAGGTATTGATGCAAATAAGACTGTGACTTTACTGGAATTTGAATTACTTAAGTGATAGTGGGGAATTCATTTTTCTTATCTTCCCTTTATTCAGTTTTCATTAAAGGGGATGTTATACGATTGTCATTTTTGGATATTCACCTTTGATTTTTCATTTTTAACCAATTAAGGAAACCAACTCTTAGAATTTATAAGATTTCAACTATATGAAACAAACGGGTCTAAGAGTCTTGTTATGTTTGTTGGATTCCAACTCCAAAGTCCAAATCACCTAAATCGGAAGGCACCTTAGTGGGTTTCACCTTTGAATTCTAAATTGTTTATAATAAATGCCTTTTTCGTGTATGGGTTATCATCAAATTTCACTCTAGCAAAAGTTGGGCAACAAGTCAGACCGGATATTACAAAATATTTCAATCTTTCACGTGTTTTATTCATCAGTTTTATCATCATTGATGGGACCAAATCCTACGGAAGTAAAGTTAGTTGAAGATAGGTCACCCAAGTTGTGGAAAGCATTTATTTTGAAGGATTTAGATTTTCCATAGCTGGGATCCATTAAGTTCGAGCTTCGAATTATAACAAATTAGATCATTGTCATTATGGATTGAATGCCAACTCATAGGTAATAAGTATGAATTAGGTGTAGCAAAGTGACAGTGAGGGCCTTCAGAATAGAGGAGTAAAGGTTTTAACTAAGTGCATTTCCTTGCATAATAATGCATTGAGAAATGAATTCCTATGAATTTTAAGTATCCCTAAAATTAACTAAAATTGATGAAATAAGAATGAGGTTTTTCTATAAATGGATATCAAATATTCTCTCTTTTATTGGATGCCAACAAACATGCTATTCACAGTCTCGCTCTTTCTCTTGGTGAAGCGTAGAAGTTTGAATTAGGCATATCAACTCTATAGCATAAGTTTGATGACCGACTTCTATCTCATTTCATGACATGAGTAAACATTCATTATATGGTTCACTAGCCTCACTATGCGTGCATTGTGTGGATGTAGGAATTTAAGTCTGCTCTAAAAGAATTAGATCATTTATTGTTTGAATAAAATGACGTGACCATGTGTTACAGAGGGAGTATTGAGGAGTTTTATTTAGTTTTTCCGATTTTAATAATACTTTTTTGCAGTTGAATCTTAGGTGGATCCCATCGTCAGCTGAAAATATGGGCCTTTGGGTTGGGTAACGCTTTCTTCAAATTGACAATGAATTGGTTACTACAATTTAGCTTTTATAAAACCACATTACTTAATGATGTGAAAGAAAGAAATATAATGAGGGAATATAGGTCACAGAAAGGTTTGAGCAACGTATATAAATTCACATGAATATACAATTGGAGGATGATAAAAATGTAATTGCATCATCTCATTTAACCCAGAATGAATATGTCTATTCGAGTTTATACAATTTAGATTTGGAGTTTGCACATGTCACGGAGGAAAATAGGATCTTAACAGCACCAATAGTCACAAGTTCAACATACTTAGTTTTTGGATTGAAAGGGAATTTGTAACCACCTCCCACACCCCTCCAATTACAGCCTTACCCAATGTCAGTCAATGTTAGTCTAGCCGTCCAGAACTTCCCACGGAGTATGTTTATATTTCTACATGTATATAAGAACATTTTAGAACTGGTTCTAGAAACTTTCACATTAATCAACCTATTTCTAACACTTTCGCATACTTATTCTAGAATACTCCGTAAATCTCTACACATATTTGTTTTCTACATGTATAAATATATAATGAATGCATGGACAAGATTGAGTCACACGTCACTTCGCAGGAATGAGAACATTTCAAACACTTTCCCATTCTTATTCTAGAATACTTCGTAAATCTCTACACATATTTTCTTAATTAATGAGAATTATCTATATGACTCCGGAGACCAATCTAGAATCTTTCATAATCTTTTACACCTTTCAAGATCTCCATTGACCCATCAAGATCCATCGGTACATATGATCAATTGTGCGTTCCACTGTTTGGACTATCATGATACTCGAGAAAAACCCATCAAGATCCATCGGTACAGATGATCAATTGTGTGTTCCACCGTTTGGACGATCATGATGGTCAAACAAAACTAATTGAACAATTCATTTTGTAAGGCATTTTTAAAAGTAATATCAAATCAGAAAGGCAGAAACCTAGGTAGGATCTTACTATATGGTGCTCAACCCCATCATGAATTGGAATCGTCTACTGCTCCATGTATCGGTCATCAAAATATAATTTATAATCTATTATGACTGCCCCCACACTACCAAAATACACTCTCCAAGTAGAAGGGAGAAATTGTTGCCTGCCACAATACAAAAGCAGTCACTCTGGATCTCCTATCGCAAATATTACACAAGAACATGATATAAATGCCTGGAACTCCTTCCTTGAGGTTCGTATAGAGATAATTCAGACCTTTCAAGATGAATGTCATCCTCTCCAATAATATTTCATTAAAATTCAATTCAAAAGTAGCGGGCCTAAGTATACGATTGGTTATATGATGGAAACTATGCTTAACACCATATCAACAGGGATGTCACATCATTATCCAATCACATTAATTTCCATCATGTGCTCAATCAGATAGTGGGACGCACTCATTTTGAACAAAAACTTGATTATATATCACTAGAGAGGATGTGATTCATCTTGAACAACCCAAATTAAATATATATGGGTCCAACGATAGAGTTCTAGGTATGCATTATAAGGCTCCCATCTAATAGTTGCAACAGAGGATCTGGGCTCGAACACAGTTGTTTTAGAGTCATATTATAATCTTCCTTGGTCGAGTTATTGTTGGTATTGGTGGAACTGGATCTGTGAAAAGAGATAAAAACAAATGTCTCAAGGTGCGTAATTGCTTTCCTTAAAACATTTTCTGCCACCCTCTTGGTGAGACCAAGTCAGCAATGGATTAACGAGCGAGCCAACACATTTCTCGAACCTTGGTTTAAACAATTGGAGGATGTGTTTATCCATCCACATAAGGTTCATTTGGTTGGATTGGATTACAATTTTGTAGGCCATAAATCTTAAATCTTAAATCTGGAGAGATGAAAATTTTTATTTTCACTTAATTATGTCATCAAAGGAATCTTTGCTTCTGTCATTTTAAAATATATGCTTTACTATTGACGAAAGTATAATCTCTAGTAAGATTTTTTATCCGGAGAAGAGATGGGACGGTAGGAATCTCATTTCAAAGCCAATTACAACGAGAGTATAGTAAGAAGGTTTTTTCTGTGAATAGTAGAGAATATACATATCATTATAAAATGATTAACCTTGATAAGAAGTATATTTGTAATGACTGTCAGTGGTTGACTCAGGAAATTTTCTTTGAAAGAGCCATTATGTAAAATAAAAATTAAACGGGGCAATATTTAAAAAAATATATAAATATTCTCAAAAGAAAACAAGAGAAAGAAAAAAGTCCACTACAATTGCTACGCATATCGAAAATTATTTCCACTACCTCCACTAATGCTTGAAGTTTTGGTGGGGTGGTTACCAGAGGAAATTTAATATGTATCAATGCGAGTGGAGAAGCGGTCACGAGTTCCAATTCTAGAAGGAATGACTCCGCACTAAAATTTAATATGTATCAATGCGAGGGGTGAAGCGGTCGTGAGTTCCAATTCTAGAAGAAATGACTCCGCACTAAAATATTCGCACCAACTGATTTCCCAAAGGGAATTGCTATTACTTGCCATCAGTCGTATATGTAAACCACCCAACCCAAAGGGGATTGTTGAAAAGTATTTCCACTTTCTAATTATGTTTGTGATGGGTCAACTGCTCAAGAGAAATCTAAACATGTCCCACATCACACTTGCCTCATCCGATGCTAACTAAAATATAAAACTTTCTTTCACATTTTTATAACAACTTGCAAATTGCAAATTGACCATATAAAAATGAAACAGGACGAGTCAGCAGCTAAAACACAAATTCTATGGAGTCTAAGTCCACACATGCATACAAAAATTAAACCCGAAAAGACCACTACAAAACTAGGTTTCAATAGGAGGGTAGTGATTCCCTTTAATGTCCTTTGTTTAAGGGCTTATATAACCACAAACATGACAACATGTCTCTAGAATAAAATCGAAGTGTAGACAATTGAAGTACGACAACCAGCACACCTAATGAACAGTTTTATACTTTTTTTTATTTGCTTCATTGAATGATTTTTTTTTTTTTTTTTTTTTTATCTTTAACATTAAGTGTTACACCTACATCACTTGATTAGGCTTACAACACTACAGTATTATCCCATATTTTGTTGCTTACACCTCACTCCACTCTTATGGTTATAAAATACTTACTTTTTTTCTTCTCTCTATGCTGACACTGATCCCTCATCCCAGGCATGTGCATTCTCATATTTTACTAAGTCCACAATGGGTGGGCTATAATTATCTGATTAACAGGTTCATCAGAGATATCTAACCATTTGAAATGAATAATCTAGTATTAGAAGGAAAAGAAGAGGGTTTGTGAAAAAGATGTTTTGTTAGGTTTTTGTTTATTGGCTAATTCATGGGTTGGACAAGACTCTGGGAGTCCATGAGTTGTACTCTTTATTTATAAAATGACTCTAAAGATAGAAGACTAGAAGGACTCAGAAGAAGAAAACTGAATAAAATAGAAGTGCTGAAATTCCGGATCTAGTCTTAGATAAGGAAAATTTAGGGGGGAAATCTGAGTTTCTTGTAATTGCGAGATTCATAGCGCTTGATTATTGATTCAGATAGGACCCGTGGTTTTTCACCCGGTTAGAGTTTTCCACGCAAAATCTGATGTCCTTATGGTGTGTGCTTGTGATTTTATTTCCGTTGCATAGTGATTATTTTTGCAGACTTTTGCGCTAATTTATTTAATAAACCAATCTAGAGATCTCGAACCCTAAACTTTCATGGTTATGATTGAAGATGGTGGGCTATGACATGTGGTGGGGTTTACTTGAAGGTTATGATTGAAGATATCTACCAAGTCAATATTGTTGTTTTTTTTTTTTTTTGGTGTATTTTCACATGCATCATTGCTGTCTGTTTTTACTTTTATTTATTATTATTTTAGGTTTTTTTTACCGGCCAGATACCCCCACACCATTATAAAAGTTTACAAAACTACGTGGGGCTGACTCAGCAAAGGATACAAATGAATAAGCATTGTCAGCAAATTAAGGGAAGTGTACAGCGTACTGTAATTGTATTGCAGTTTTCCGTCGTGTTTCACACATGCTACTCATGGGTGAATGGACTCAAAATCCACCATGGGCTAACCCATTAAATTTCTAACAAATCAAAATGAACATCTTCCCTCTAAAGAGAGATTTCTCCAAAATTTTAGTCCAATCAAAGTTTGATCCCACCTATCAAGATCACAAGAAGCATGTGGGAAGGCAGACCCATACAAATGGTTTTGGGGCAGTCACCCCATCAGATCAGAAAAAAGTCCGAAAACTCACCAAAAAATCCTAGGTCTCCATACCTTTAAATCGTATATGAAGATATTACGTTCACCCCTCAAAACCCAACTTCCTATTTGGGTCTACATCCCTCATAAAAATCTTGAGTCTGCCACCGCATGTGATAAGTCCCGCGCCTCTAGGTACGTGTGCCCAAAGGTAAAATCAAAGGGCTGTGCATGATGTACCTGTAAAGGTAGCCTTTTTTTTTTCTGTTGCCTATGGACCATGGTTCACTTATCTGGACCTAGGACTTTGATATGATTTGTTCTGTTCACGGGTGGATGATTTTCTCCTCCAGTGGCTGGAGATGGACCAAAAAGGTAGGTAATTTCCTTTCATCATTTGTTTTGAAGCCTAATGACATGACTATCAATGTAAAGTGGTCCAGACTCCAGAACCTCTGAGGCACAACTCCATGGTGTTTTGGTGCTATACGTCGGTGGGGGGCAGCTTCACTGGAAGAAAAGGCTCATCAACATCGGCGTTGGGCCAAATTTTTGTCAGAGTCTAAACGGAATTGGACCAACCAGTTCATGATATCTGAAACACAAGATTGAACATATGGTAAAGACAATAATATATATGTGATGCCGATGAAGTTGTGCGAATCTCAGAAATGTGAACCACACGTAGGTTAAAAACAGAAGGTGGTAAATAGGTAATACAGTTGGGTCATATATAAAGACATCAATGGATCATCCTGTACAGTCCACAATGAATGCCGCTGGACTCAAAACATTGTGGGGGCCATATGAGCAATTGGATATAAAGGGACAATCTCAGATGTTGTAAGGACCCAATATTTCCTTGCTCGAATAGTTA
The DNA here is from genome assembly GCA_003546025.1 of Camphora micrantha. Taxonomy (NCBI): domain Eukaryota; kingdom Viridiplantae; phylum Streptophyta; class Magnoliopsida; order Laurales; family Lauraceae; genus Camphora; species Camphora micrantha. Next base: position 30,408,658 of record QPKB01000009.1, on the reverse strand, counting down.
GGGCATGTTTGTGGTATAACATTTTTTCGTAGAGAAGTGGACGGTTTTTCGTGAAAAATTCATTTTTCAGGCATTTGGTGCGGAACAATTCCACGGAAACACTTGTCAGCATATTTCTTGATAATGGTAAAAATGAGTTTCCTATGGAGGTACGGAAAATTGGTTTTCTCGGAAAACTTCTTCATCTTTTCCTTACCCTTATCCATTTTATGTAAAATCTGATATATATGGTTTACATTACAAATCAAACATATGGATCTAGATTTATGCATTAAACAATACATGATCTCAAATAATATAAAAGCGTACCTTGCGCCATGATTGTGATAATGAGCAGATCTCTTCTCTCAAATAAGGTTTTCTCCTATCTCCCTTATCACCCACTCCAATATGCGTGAAGTTGATAGTTATTTTTTCAAATCTCGTAAGTTAAGAGAGAGGACTGGAAAACCATGTATATAGATAAGCCCTAGAGAGATTTATTCCCATCACAGAAATCTAATAAAGGAAAGTTTCCTTAATTCCCTCAAATCAGCCAACAAGAGTCCTATTTGATTGAGTTTACTAAAATTGAATCCAAGATAAACTTAATAAAACAAAAAACTAATATGGGGAAAGTAATTTAAATCAGTAGGCTTAAACCGTAGGTCCCAACAGCATTGCACATGTGGTGATGAGGACCACTCACATCTAACATTTTAACCCAAAACCATACAACCCTTTCATTTTTTATTTCTTTAAATAAATTATTATTTGATATTAAATAAATAATATATATGTTATGTTATTTTTCTTCAAAAATTTTTTTACACCAAATAAGAAAATTTGATTTTCTATAAGGAATCCATAACCGCACCAAACAACATTACCACCATTTCAACGAGGAAGTTTTTTTTTTTTTTTTGCACCAAACATGAATTTCTAAATTCTACAAAAATCCTTTTCCGAGATTTTTATTTTTATGGAATTTGCTGACGTGGCAATTTCCCCTTTCCACGGAAAAGGTGTACACACAAACGTGCCCTAAAACTATTGATGCTATAGGACTGCCTTTTTTTCTTTTTTCTTTTTTTTTTGACAAATAAGCATATATTCATTAAAAGGGAAAAAAAACAACAAAGGATAGATGACAAGCACAAAGAACAGCACCAAATTAGCCCCCACATAGGGTAACAAAAGCCATTTCCCAACCTTTTTCATGTCTATCAAAGTAGTAAACTTTAGCAAGCATATTCACCTGCCCGTTTAGGATCCTAGGAATATAATTAAAGCCTACAAAACAAAATAAAGAACCCAAGGCTCAAATGTCCAAAATGATGGGATCTATGGACCCGACACTATCTCCCATCAAAGCTTGCACCACCTCGTTAGAGTCCATCAATATACAAGACCTATCAAAACCATTTCTCCTTGCCTTTTCCAATGTAGCTAAAACCGCCCTTGCTTCAGCCTCTTGAAGAGGCGACTTTTGGCCCTTGGATAGCACCTACATCCACAATATTACCATTTAACATCATACCATATCTGAAGGTGGAGTTCCCCTCCTTAGCCTTACAGACTGCATCCGAGAAGATCACTAAATCTTCTTTCTTAGAAATCACTCTAGGGACCTCAACAAGTTTCTCATGTTTTCATTAGAGATGATCACTACAATGGCTTGTGTGACATTCAAGCATCTCGTGTGCCAATCCAATGATTTTAAGGGATTTAACAAATGGCGAAGGAAGTCATTCCTACGTACCTTTCCAGATGGTCCGCCACATGGAAAGAACCCACATTTTTCAGTGATCATCTCCAAGAGGAGGATTCAGGTGGCCTTGTTCACATGTGTTCTTCCACCATCCCACTAACTCCATAGGGCATAGAGAGTCGGGCCAAGTTAAGCATTGTGTGGCTTGAGCTTGGCTTGAACATTGAACAAGCCACTTCAAGTTTGAGTCAAGTTGATTGAGCTAGGTCAAATTTAAGCTCGATCCGAGTTGATTCGATCTCGGCTTTGGAGTACTAAACTGATTTGAGCTTGAGCTTAGGCATAATGATTGACATTCTAAGCTAGATGTTGGCTTGTGAATATCAAGTTTAAGTTTGAGTCAACTTAAGGATATGAATTATGGGGAAATATTTAGGCGTCGTTTGCCTTTTTACTCGTGGCCCAGGAAAATGAGCTTTACATATGCAAGTGTTAGATATGTGAAACACATTACCATATTTGTCACAACCAACATTTTCATGTGAAATGAGTATGTCTTAACACTTTTATGTGTTTGGATGTTTTTGAAGTTTTTAATAAGTTTCTCAAAATCCATGAAGATTTAAGATATGAAACTAAACATCTTGATGCTTATAATTAATACGAGAATATTGAGGGTTTGGATCATGAATTGGGCGCCCACAAAAGTACAGAAAATGAGATTTATAGGTTGGGGCATTTTCATAAATTAATTAAATTAAAAAAACCAATGAGCTTCACGGTCTTGAGGTTTATTAGTTGAATAACAGTTTGAACAGTTTAGACTACAAATATGGAGCCCATAGGAATGAAAAAAATAAAGGTATTTGATGGGGCCCACAAAAATGCAATCATCGTGCAAGAGATCATGTTGGCGCTTTTTTTTTTTCAAGAGGTGTGGAAGTAATTTTCACAACTGTTTAGGAGTAAATCTTTTGTGTGTAAATGACCTTTTTTGCACACTATTTTTACACCTTATATATTTACGTTTCACATGCTTAAATGAGTGCCAACATACGTGTTGATGCCTAGCCATGATGCACGTGAATCATTCACAAATGTAAATGACTACAAACATATATACTACCCCTAAATTATCAAGCCACTCAAAGTTGACCCTTTTAGGAAAAATATATAAAGTAGTTATTAGCAAGGCTTCACGAAGTAGGACAAAGAAAAAATAATATATGCTGTGAGATCAGCTTACGTCAAATTTTATAAAATCCATGTCAGCCTCCCTGAGCATAAGAAAAACTACTACCAAATCTACCTCTAACAAGAGTGTAATGACTTTATTTTAGGTTGGCTAATTCATTGGGTATTGGACAAAACCGGGATTCCTTAAACTCGTATTTTTTTTTAAAAAGGACAGCCCATCTTTGAAGAAATTCGTTTAAAGAAAAAGTTCTCAAATTTTAAGAACTGTTAAAGGTCACTCGAGCGAACCCACATTCGCTCGAGCGAACCCACACAGAGGTATCTTTGCTCGACACATCCATCTGTCCGCTCAAGCCTTCAAACTTCTGGATCGCAATACTGAAGACAGAATACAGTTCGCTCGAGCGAACCCAATGTCCGCTCGAGCGAACCCCTCACAGAACATTGATCGCTCGACCCACCTTTTAGTTCGCTCGACTCAAAGAGTCCCTGTGCTGAACGACTTCAAATAGAGAGCAGTTCACTCGAGCGAACTACCTGATCGCTCGAGCGAACCTTGGCGCCAAATTGGAAACTTGCCCAGAACAGTCTTCTAATTGCCTCCAACTTACTACTTTCAATCCTACTTGTTTTACAAGTATTGAGGCACGAATTAAAGGCTATAAAGACCCTTTATCTCTTTATTCAAAGGTACCTCTCCCATTAAGAAATTTCTTAGAGAGAACTTGAGAGATCCATTCCCCTCCAAGGGCTATCATCTGATGTGCTGAAATTTTCAAGCTTTGGATTCATGCTTCGTTCCATTCTTCTGATATAGAGACATCTTGAAGAGGCTTTCAAGGTGGTTGTTTCAAGCACGGTAAAGGTGAACGGTCTGTAGTTGGCAAGATCGCGCAGTCCTTAAGTTGAGTCAACAACTGGGAAATGGTTGTTAGTATAACTTGTAACTTTTATTCAAATAGTGCTTGGTTGTCTGTTGGTCTAGACGATAAGGCCTGTGGTTTTTTCCTGAGCAGGGTTTTCCACGTAAAAATCCTACGTTCTCTTTCTCTTTGTGGTTGCTTGCTTTTTATTCGGATTAGGGTTAATTATAGTTTAATCACGTGTGGATTGATATTCAATAAAGATCAGATTATTGGGACCTCTGCCTGTGTTAAGGTAGAAATCTGAGTTTTTCAAGGAGCAACTCAGAACCGATGCATCAATTTTACCCAACCAATATTGTCATCTCTACGATCCCACTACTCCTATTCCTCATATATCGGCGGGTGCTTAAAAATGGTGCAATGAGAAGTTCCTATCTTGTTATTCGAGTAATCAAGATATAGATCGGGGAAGAGCATTGTCTTCGTAAGGGGTAGGCAACTAATTGTGGGGTCTGCTGTTTTTTTTTTTTTTTTTTTTTTTTGGGGGTTGGGGGTGGGGGGGTTGGTTTTGATTTTGTATCTGGCTGCTTTGTTTGTATTTTTTTGGTTTTTGAATGAATTTATTGGTACCAAAAAAGAGGAAACGAGAAGTTTCTATCTTAAATGGCCATTTCATAGCATCAATTGGGCAATTGGTAATTATTAAGGAGTGGGCTTCACCCAAGGGGGAATATTTAAAAATATTTCCGTTATCTCTACTAATACCTTGAGGTTTTGGTAAAAATGACTAGCCGAAGAAATTCAAGATGGTATCAGAGCCAACTAGTCCTGAGTTCAGATCCCAAGAGGAACGACTTGGCCCAACAGGAAAAAATGTGTGTCGCTAAAAGTGCGCCGGCCGAGTTCCAGCTGATGGGGCTAGATCAGCGCAATAAAAAATGCATGCCGTCAAATGTGCACCAACCAAGTTCCATTAGCCGGGGGGGGGGGGGGGGGGGGTGTTATTGAGGAGTGGACTCCACCCGAGGGGGAAATATTGAAAAGAGTTTTCGCTGACTTTAGCCTTAAGGTTTTGGTAGGAATGGCTAGCCGAAGAAATTCAAGAGTAATGTCCACTAAATATAAGGTTTAAAAGATCACCTAAACACTCTTTGATACCTCGTATAACTAATACAACTCACAAATCTATCGTTTTCTTTTAAGTTGTAAATTCTTGTTCCCTTGGAGAGGAAGGGAACCATATAAATGTCATATATCTCACGTTTTGCAAACTAGAGGGTTAAATGCAGTGAAAGTGAAAAACTTTGGGTCAACACCAACAACGTGAAGAGAGTGGTTTATTTCAAGTGAAAGTTGTTTTACTAGGGTCCGAATCCGTTATGAGAGGAAACTACAATAGAGAGGGAAATTACTTTGATTTTCCATATAGACCATCGTTCATATGTTTGGCACAACACATTTTCTTTTTAGGAGTGTTAAGAAATGAACTAAATTTTCTTGATTGAGAGGATTTCGACATTTTATGTGAGATCTAGGAATACTTGATCCCTCTCTTGTGGATATATAAATCCACAGAGTTCATAATCCTCTCACCAAACAAAAGCATCCTAAAAAAGCAAGAACATAGATCCCTTGATTTGACGTTGACACCAATCCTAAGACCCAAAGACACCCAATTTTATAAAACTGGGCTTGAGTCAAGCCTATGGGTTACTTTTTTTTTCTTTTGTTTTTTGGTAAATAGAATTTCATTAAGAAATCAAAGCCAAGACAACAAAAGAGTCTGATACAATAACAACAAACCACTTATCCATTCCCACCTAATCCCTACCCCAATCCAAAATAAAGTTTTGATTCAAGCTATAATTTAATTTAGCAAGCTTGTGAGTACCTTATTTTTAGACTTAGGAATAAAAGAAAATCTCACATAGACTGAAGATGAGACTAAGTATTTGATTTCTAAAATTATTGGGTTGATAGCCCATAGTTATATATGCATCTAGAACGTGTAAACTGTCCTTTTGTTGTCAGTGTCCTTTTGTTGTCATAAACTGATAAAGCAATATGAGTTATGCCTACCATCATCATATTAGAGTCTTTTTTACCAAAAAAAAAAAAAAAAACAAAAAAAAAAGAAAACAAAAAAGACAAAAAATCATTGTATTAGAGTCAACTGCTGTCCTGGTCCACCTATGCCTATACCTGGTACTTTATTTCGGGTCAACTCTAGGCGGCTCTCATGTGGCCTAACTTATTAACATCCTAAGCATAATTTTGAGCCACTTGAGAACTTGGGAATGGCCACAGACAAATAAACATGTACTATAAGAATGGATCAAGCAGTAATCAATGAAACTGAGATGTAAATGGTGAAGCTTTCTTTTTATTTTTAAGGGAAATTTTCAAATAAGGCCTTAGGCTTTTTCCTTATTTAAAAAAAGGACAACAAGTTTAAAAACTTTTCAAATTAGTCCATAAGTTCTTAAAAAAGATTTTCAATTAAGGACATCTGGTAATTTAAATGTATTTTTCGTGGCATTTTCTCTCAATGTTTTAAAAATACCCAACGTACCTTTATTTAAAGCCACGACATGGTTCTGGCAGCCTCTATATATAGCAGAAGTATCTAATTTTCCTCGATCACGAGGAAAATATAGAGGAAGTGAATGGGGGTTTTATTTCATGGTAGGATACTTAGGTAGTTTAAAAAAATTAAAAAAAAAGTTGCCGGAAAATAGCTTTTATTGGATGAATGTCCTTAATTGAAAACTTTATGGAAAATTTAGAGATTAATTTGAAAAGTTTTAAAACTTGTGTCCTTTTTTTAAATAAGGCAAAAACTTAAGGACGTATTTGAAAAATTTTCTATTTTTAATTCTGATCTGCCCCAACCAAATCCTATTTTTATAGCACTGTTGGCTCGTACCTCCTTGTTCTCATCAAGGCTCTGCCTAACGCCCTTTAGAGGACTTTTGATCTAGAGGCGATTGTTGGCCATAGATCGCTCAGAATTTTCGAAAAACCCCTAAAATGTTATGAATAAATTATGTTATATTTACACATGCCTCCTCCCCCACCAAGAATTCTTATTATTATTTTTTTGTACATAATGGCCCTTCAAGATAAATTTTTTTATAGTGGCCCCAAGAAAATCCCTTGTGGTTATGGCAATTCTTTTGGAGTCAGAATCTTTTGTCGCAACTCTTACTTAGGAACCATGTACAATACATTCCTGGATTCTTTTGGAGTCAGGTTCTTTTGTCACAGCTCTTACTAAGGAACTATGTATAATACATTCCTGGAATTCCATCCTAAGTCCCACATAGAGATAATTCAGACATTTTAAGATGAGTCACATCCCTCCACTTATATATTCTCAAGTTTCAATTCAAAAGGACTGGATCCCATCAATATCCAATTGTTCACCATGATGGTAATATGACAAGGTGATGTGGCATTGTTGTTGACGTGGTGCTAATCATGTTTATGTCGTGGTGCTCAATCGGATGGTGGGAGAAAGTCCTTTTGAATTGAAACTTATGGATATACAGTGTACTCAAACGGTCCGGATGATCTCTGTGTGACATCTAGAATGTGTTTTCAAGAATGTGTGACATGGTTCCTGTGTAGTAACTGCGACGAGAGAGGACCTGAGCTCCTTTTGAGGTCTCTAATCAGCTCTGTCAGCAGCCAAAGAAAAAAAGAAAAAGAAAAAAAAAAAAAACCTTCTTTTCATGGGTTTAATACAAAGGAAAGAAAAATTTTTCTTTTTAACGAATTTTTGCATTTTTGGCTGCTAGGGACTTGTGGTGGGAAGAGGCTGATACCCACACAGTCAAGTATCGATCTCTGGGCAGCTACAAAAGTAAATTGCATTTTTGCAACCGGCTTGTGAGTTGTGAAGTACTTCTCCATTTTATGAAAATTTTACCCTCATGCTTAAACTTTGGGTCTATTCAAGTTTGTTCTCGCATATTCTATTTTGTTCGACTAAGTGTTTGAACAAATGGAAGTGAATTGGTTTTCTTTGCTAGACTTCGAACTTCAGCAAATGAATGGGAAGATTCGCTTCCGTGCAAGAAAATATTCTCTTTGCATGACATTGTTGTTAAGCTCAAGGGCTAGTTCGATTCAAGGATTTGAATGGAACTTAAAATCATTAGATTTACGAAACAGTCAAATTTTTTAATCAAAGTTTACCTTGCTGATTCATTATAGCAATTAAATATCTGTGTTTGGACATTTGTGGGAATTATAGAAGATTCCAAAGATCTTGAAATCTTTCAATAAGATAATTGATGGGGTTCTATCTAGCGTTACTTTATAAATATTTGTCTGGATGACAATAGAAAAATCTTTCATTATCACAAGCAACAAGTTGACTCACTCAAACTTGATCCATTAATAAACATACAAGTAAGAAGGAGGTTTTCGTGATCCCCACGATAGCCTGGTGGCTGATAAGGGCATTTCGTTCTCACTACGATTGCTATTGGTAGAGAATACGTAGATTAGGCTAGTTTAGGACTAGGTGTTAATTTACCATTATTTCCTCCCATGTACAAGAATATCTAATGAAAATAATAATAAAAAAAGAGCTTTTTATATATAGCCCCTATGGTTTGTAGGATTTGTAAATAAGCTCCTGAGGTTTTAGTATTTGAAAATAGGCCCTTGCATCTTCATTTTAATACCTTCTGTGTCCCCAAAATCAATAGTGTTCTAAAGACCTTAGGTTTTTATAGAGAAATGACACTTTTGCCTATCACTTTTATCCTTATATGCATAATCTCAGAAGCTTGGACTCAATTATTTTTAAAGAGCATGTAACATTAACAATTGCACTTAGTGGGAGAGAATAACTCTATATAAAGTCTTTTTTTTTTTTTTATCAATACAAGGCCCATTTCATTAAATTCAAATTGATCATGATGACACTCAACACCTATACTCATGAATTATCCAATCTATACATGACTCATCGTTGGATTAATGAAAGTTTCAAAATATATGATTATGCTTGATGTGTAGTGGGGTGTAAAAGAAATATTAGGGGACGAGCAAAAGTAAAAAAATAATTATTTTTTAGAATTTGCAAGGAGAGTGGTGTTTGGCTACATGTAAAAGAAATATTGGGAGAAACCATTGTCATGTTCATGATAAAGTTATTGAGAGAACCTATTGAGACTTGAGATAAAATAATGATATTTTTATAAATAATAATAATATACTCATTTTTTATTGATGGATGTAAAGGCAAAGCTGTCGTTTATATAAAAATCCAGTACAAATCTCACGGTGGGTGTCCATTCTTGTTAAGAATATTGATTTTGGGGACATTAATCTAATGTATTAAAAAGAAAAGGCAAGGGCCTATTTACAAATACTAAACCTTTAGGGGACTATTTATAAATCCTACAAACCTTAGGGGGGTATATACAAAAAAATTCTAAAAAAAAAAAAAGGGAACTTCTTGCACAAAAAGAATCCATTCAATGAATTTGGTAATGACCTAAATCCACACTTTTTATAGATTTTTATAAAATCTATAGGTTTATTCTCAAAGGTAAATTCATGGATTTGAAAAATCTATTTCAGGAATCTTCAAATCTGAGGACATGTAGATATGCAGAAGAATCATTTTACGAAAAAGCTACTTGTCCCGGGTTCTGTCCAGAACCCGGGACAAGTAGCAGGGCTCATCATTTTATTGTCTACATCCAGCCATTATATTTCATGACAAAGGTAATAAGACCCTTCAAATGCAATGTTATGAATAATCATATCATCCCCTATCCAAAGGTTGGCAACTACAAATATGTTCCTTAACCGAGAGTCAAGCCTTGATCATCAGTAAACATAATGAAATCGTTGTTTGGGGATAAGATAAAAAGATTCTTTTCACGTTAGATTAATTCTCTTTTTCTCTGCTCGGTGATTAAATCATGGACCAATCCAAGTAATGATTGACCGCAATGGGCCATGCATATGATCAAAACCACGATGAGCCCAACAGGCTAAATGATGAATTCATCATGGCTTCCGCCTAGTCATGGAATCATGATGGGCCTTCCCGCCTATTACAGTAATCACCATTTAGCTGTTCCAATAAGTTGGAAAGCCATGACAGCAAGAGGTGGCAAACGGGTTGGATCGGGTAAATTGCAACCCTATATTCTTATATGTTGGTAGTGCAGTGAGAACAAATTTCCACTCCCTTCTAGAAATTAGGGTTACAACTTTATAAGTTCAACTCTCTTTACCCCTTACAAAATAAATTGATTTTTGTAACTGGAGATAATCAGGTACAAGAAAACACTAGGTATCTATCACAACAAACCACCATGTAATGTAAGTGCAGTAGAGAGCATGTACTTTTTTAATTTTCTTTAGAAGACCAGGTCGCCCTAGAGCATCTACTTTTTTAATTTTCTTTAGAAGACCAGGTCACCTAAGTCTTTCGATATCGATAAACTAATGGTTTTCCTTTTCATGCACTGCCCATGTAAACCTATCAAGTGTCTGCATTTTGCAATCGCTTTAACTTGTGGATTTTGATGGCGTATGCCTCCACAAACCATTAAAATTGGAAAAGGAGTGGCTCTTTTCGTAGCTTCAGAAGTCACCAAAAGGCATTGAGACTTGATGAGAGAGACATGTAGAGTTTCAATCTGCTATTTATATGATAGTAACAGCATAATAAATTAAAATTTTGAGGTACTTAGTAGAAAGCTCTATCACATGAAATGTCAACACAATCGGCTAAAAGAAAGAAAAATGCCACGCCTGCTTTTGATCGAACACTTAAGGCATGTTTGTTTGCATAAATAAATATATATATATATATATATATAATAGGAACACATTGGGACTCATGATAAAAGTAGGCTAGAGGAGTGAAGGACATGAGCCATGAGGTGAGGGGAAGAGAATATAAAGTGGTGATGTAGATCAGACTATGACTTTCTTAGGAATTGAATTACTAGGGTGATCTATAAGTTTTCATGTTCCATCTTCTCTTGTTTCAGTTTCCCATCTTCCCCATATTCAGTTTTATTGAATTTCTCATTAAAGGGGAGGTTATTTGATCATGATTTATGGATACTCAAATTTGGTTGTTCATTTTGAACCATTTACAAAAATACAATCCTAGTTATTTGATTACGTGAACCAAAAGGCCCTAAATAAAGGAGAGATGATAATCATTTCTTGTCGAACGTGGGGAGGTGGTGAGGGTCAATTTGTGGGGGGGGGGGGGGGGACCAATGTGAGTGGAAACTTGTGCGAGTTGATTACCTTGGCAAAATAGACATGTGAGTGGAAACTTGTGCGAGTTGATTACCTTGGCAAAATAGTCAAAGAATAAAAGTAGAACATCCAATTCTTGGTGGACCATAGGTCTCTGGATGAGACTTATCTTACTCTATCGTGAAAACATCTCCTACATGTCACTTCATGCGCTTTTTATCTCATTTTCACTTGCAATAACGCTGTTGAGTCTCTTACTAGGCCCGTGTGAGGCCCACAAGCCAATAAATTTGTCACTGGGCTTGTTAGTTTAATGAAATCGAGTTTTAGGAATTCAAAGACTATGTATTAGTAGTCAGAAAGAAAGAGTCATAAGTGAAAGAAGAAAAACCATCAAATAACCTCTCCCTAGTGATGCAAATTCATCCTAGAAATGCCAAGGTCCATGTACTATGCCAACTTATCTCCTTCATCCTCACCTCTTTTAGAATCCTTTGTCGCAGCTGGTTTAACTCAAAATTCTTATGTATTCAGTTATAGGAACTATATGTGGAGCAATCAGGCATAAATTGATACCGACTCCTAATAATTTGGTAACTCCAACTCCATTAACAACCACTTATAAATCGTTTTTCGGCCTACACCCCTTATCTCAAGTTTTGGATCGAACTAATGCATTGACATTAATAGTTCATGGGCGAAAATTGAGTTATTTGGGTCCTGGAGGATTACTAGGGCGAACTGCTAGTTTTCAGATACAAGATTTCCATCCTAGTCACTATGGGTAAAAAATAAAAACATATGCTATGCCAACAAAAAGGCCCCAGAAGATTCGTAAGTAAGATATGAAGAATTAAAATCATATGACAGAGAAAGAGAAGAGTTGTCCATTCTGTCGAGAAATTGAGGCCTTGCTCTTGACCCAGGCCTCAGCTTTCCACAAGTCATTGTCATTGTCATTGTCATTGATCTGGGGCCCCTACTGTACATTAGGAATGACCCAAAACGCTCTCCATGGAAAATACCTAAATTTCCAATATGTGGCCTTAGATGAGTGGATAAGAAATGAATAAGTAATAAAAATACATCAGTGGTGCATGCTCAACTGGGTGAAGCTGAAGAATGGAAGGCTATTATTATATTCAGATATGGAAGAGATCTTGAACTTCTTCACTGTGAGGCCTATCAGATCAATGCTTTGGATGGTCTAACTGATAAGGTTTTGCTTAGACACCCTCAAGGTCATGGTTGCACCTATCACTGGAGAACTCAGTTTCCTTTACACAGGACGAATTTGGGTTAGTGAATGGTTTATTGACCACTTTTTAGTTTCTACGCCTCTTAATGCCAATTTCTGAAAGTGAATGCCCAAGTGTTTGGATATCGGTCATTGTTGCAGTTAGCGATATGTGAGTGAGAGTGAGTGAATTCAAGTCGCTAAACCACTATCCAACGAAAGTCACATAATATCCTGCTCAAATGCCGCTGAAAGAGGAAACTGTAACGTCAGCAAATTCCATAGAAATGGAAACTCCGGAAAGGGATTTCAGTGGAATTTAGAAATTAATGCTTTGTGTGGATTTTTTTTTCCTCACTGAATTGGAACTAATATTGTTTGGTGCGGCTATGGATTTCTTATAGAAAATTATAATTTTCTTGTTTGGTGAAATAATTTGTTGAAGAGAAATAACATAACATGTATATTATTTATTAAACATCAAATAATAATTTATTTAAAGAAACAAAAAATGAAAGAGTTGTAAGGTTTTTGGGTTGAAATGGAAAAGAGTGATGAAAAGAGGGAGAAATTTTTCGAGGAAATCCATTTCCTATATCCCCATAGGAAACTCATTTCCAGCATTAGCAAGGAAAACGATGACGAGGCAGGAAAGCATTTTCATAGAATTGTTCTGCACCAAATACCTGAAAAATTAGTGATTCTCTACAAGGAGATCTTCTATTAATCCTAAGTTTCTCCTCATTTAATCTAGTAAAGAATCTCCACTGCTCATTTTCTCTACTTAGGTCTTAAAATGTTTAAAGTTTTATGACATAAAACAGCTTTTACTTTATCTATGTTTCCAGGCTTGCATGCAGACCTCGGACCTATCTTCTATCTCTACGGTTTAATGGGCTGGACTTGGGTCAATTTTTAGAACCATGTGCAGTATCAGTGCTTATAACATGTGATGCCCTACAGCTAAACATAATAAATTTGCATAAGCAACAGCCTCGCTCTACCCAGCTTATGAACAGCCCAACCATGAATCACAAGAATCTTAGTAAGCATAACGTCAGGCCCAAGCCCAGATCATGGATCTGCCATACTAGTCAGGTCTATGTATAAAGCTAAAACCGAGTGCTGTTCAACTTCAAGGCCCGAAAAACGGATCGAACCCAGCTCACGCCCGATCCATGTATGGCAATAACATTCGACAGATGAACCTACTGCTTCCCATTTTTAGGCCAAGAGACAGGTTTTTGGGTTAGGTCGACACATTGAGAGGTAGGGTTGCTAACTGACATATGACCATCCATAGGTGCCTGAGTCCAAGTGTGATTCAGACGGTCTAACAGGCATGGCCCAAGTTTTTTTTTTTTTTTTTTTGTATGGGTAGATGTTGGCCCAAGTTTATTAGTAGTCCTATAGTACATGTATAGTATTGTAGACATGGATATAATTATATGAATGGTTATGTTTTGGCACAATGGGCTGGACGCAGACCCAAGTTTATGATTATAATCCATATTGGGCAAGACACAGATCTTGGGTCTTGGCCCAGTGGACAAGTATAAAATGCTAGTAAAGATTGTACTCCAGTGCATGATGTATATAATGTGTTACATTATTTCTCAGGGCTGATTCATACAATCATTGTTTTTTTGGTAATGAGCAATTCATTCAAAAACAAAAACAAAGAAAAGCAAACAAAGCAGCTAAACACAAGCAAATCCACCCCTCCAACCCCACAGAGAAAAAAAAAAATTCTCAAGAACAGCAAACCCCACAAAAACTAGCTACCTACCCCAAACGAAGACAATGATCTTCCCGGGGAATGTTGATATAGGGTTTCTTGGCAATGTCTTTCCTAGAAAGGAGCTAAAAGTGAAGCATTAAGCATGTTTGTGCATTGTCTTTCCTAGAGAGGAGCACATTCCTACAATCAATGTTTTTTCTTGGGACAAAAAGGATTTTATTTCGAAAAATGGCACGAGAAGAACAACAAAGCCAATGACAAAAATAAAAAATAAAAAATTCATATCATGGGACCGACTCAACCAACCAGTTTGGATAAGAGTTCACCCACTCAACATCATAATTAAAAGTTGACAAAACTTAGTCATCCGATCTGCCACCTCATTTAGCCTTCTAAGAATGTGATAAAGGAAACTTTATCAAAGTCATTAGCAATTGGAGAGACACCGGCAATGATTGAAATTAACACCCAATCTTCACTACTATTGATTGCTTGGATCGCCTGCATCACATCACACAAAACTTGTCCTCTTCTCACACCCCATACTTTAGCTCTATTCAAAGCAACGATGATGACCCTCGTTCCAGCCTCTTTGATGAGCCAAACCCTTCTCATCTAACTCCTCATGCACAAATGATAGATCCATTAAACCAAAGGATGTACCCAAAAGAAGCTTTATCATCTGGGTCTAAATGTAGCATCGGAAAAACTAAAAACACATCTTTTCTAATAATGTTACTAGGCATCCTTCCGTTTGCTAGGTCTTTTCTTAGCTTTCGTCGAATTAGGAAAAGGATAACCCAATCAAATCTTTAACTTGTTCAAGAGCTTTGAAGGGATTTAATTTAACACCCTTAAATAAATAATCATTTTTGGCCTTCCAAGTAATCCATTAGATGGTAAGGGTCCAAGCTTTAGTAAAATTATTATTAGTCTGGAGAGTCAGTTCATCAGCTTCAAAGGAATCCTTCCACCATTCTAGTAAGCTGTGGATGGGGACTTTGTTAGCCAAAAGTCTCAAGTGCGATTTTAACTAAATTTCCCTTGCATGATCACAGTGGAACATGACATGTTCAACCGACTTTTTCTAACAATCACAAATTAGACAAATTTTTTAATTTGAAGGTAAGGAAGGATCTTATTGGAATAGGTTTTTTAAGACATTTCCACCCAAAAGGAATGATTCTCTAGGGAATAGGAAATCCCCAAAAGTCTTTCCATTTCCTCAACCCACTTTTATTTTCTGAAGTTTTTGTAGTGAGCACTCTATAAGAAGATTTAATGGTCACTTGACCATTCTTTGTATAAGTCCAGAATCTTTTATCTATACTACTTTGTATAGAGATATAGATTTTAAGGAATATAGATTTTAAGGATATCTTCTACTTCTTTAGCTAGTGACTTTAAAATTGTTCCTAATAAATGTCACATTCCATCTTATGGTCCAATAGATCCTTTTAACAAGGAGGTTTGGATTAATAGCAGAAGATATGAGTTTCCCAAGGCTCCTATTTTAAGGGATCCAGTTGCATTTCCATACCAAGATGTTTTCACCATTACCAATAATCCAACTAATATTTTTCCTTCTAAAATTCAGGGTATTTATAAAAACCCATCCAAAACTAGGAATCTCCTTTTCTAAATTTACCTTCCCATCATACCTTGTTAGGACAATACTTCTCCTTGACGATCTTGGAGCAAAGAGGATTGCTATTATTTTTTAATCGGTTAAACTTTTTTTTATCTATAAAGAAGATTGCTACTAGTTAGATATCTCCAACATGTTTTGGGTAATGATGCTAAGTTACTATTTCTCGACTATCTGATACCTAAGGGCCTGTTTGGCATTGTGCAAATTGGATGTTCTCATGTTCCCATGAGATAATACCACAGGAAACATGTTTGGTAGGTGTAATTACCATTTCAAAATTTGATGTGGCTGGAACGATTCCTCAAATCTTGTCCAGCTAGATTAAGAAACAAAAAACGATTAAACTTCATTTTTTTTTTTTTTTTTTGAAACGACTGGTGGGCACAAACTTGCATCCGCTGTTTTTCCTAAACTCAAAAGACTCTCTTCTGCCTCCGCGTCTTCTCCTTCGCCAATCTCCATGAGTATTCCGGTAAGTTCCCACTTCTTCTTACTCTCTCCTCTGCTGACCCAGCTACTTCTCTCTCTCATTTTATTTAAATATGTCTACAGAGTAGGAGTAATAGTACCGATCTGAAGTCTTGAAAAAATGTATCCTTCTGAAATTGACAGAAAGCAGAGGCAAATGCTTGTGACCGAGGCACGTCAGGCGACGCTTTCTTTAGGATGAGTTCCACCTTTCAGGATAAACCTTGATGCAAAGAGGATCTCTGCTGGAACTGCCCCGAGGATACAACGGCCTTCACAGATCAGGCTTGGTCGCACTCCAAGTTCAGATCAAATCAAACTCCAGAAACCACAGAATGCTCACGAAAGTAGAAGGGGTGAAAGAACAGAGAAGGAATTAATTTTCTACAACCCAGACCACGTTCTTTTATAAGAGAAAAAATAATGACGTTTAAATCATGTTTAAACCAGCGATTAATCACGTTTAATCACAACAATTAAAACTGCGTTTTGTTTTAATCAACGTTTAAAAAGCAATTAATAAAAAAACGTTATTGAAGTAAACAAAAAACGTTTTGAAATTTCTGCAAAAGCAGGCCAAATCTATATCAAAGTATGGGACCCCCTCCAGACCAGGTTTGGCTGAATTTGCACCCCCCTGCGCGCGATATACACGCAGGATGCGCGTTCGCACGCCCGGTTAAACGTTTTCCGGACCGGGAGCCCTGGGTCGAGCCGGACTCGCGTGCGCGCATACGGCTCATGGTAAAAAGTTCCAATTGTTCTAATGTGTATAGGAAGTGGAAAAGCTTATAAAGTCACCTTAAAAAGTGAACTTTAGCAATGTGGGATGCCAAGTTCTCAAGTAGCCTTTACTTCCCACATAAAGCAAAAGAGCAAATGACAAAACACTTCTTGTTCAAGTCAAACTTTTGAATTTTTGAAACACCATAGAAAACCAACAATCTCCCCTCTGTTTCAAAAAATTTCAATGAGCATTATACTGGTAAGGTGACAAGTCTTGAACCTTACCGTCATGATATATTTTTGAACTTTTAGGAGTTAAAGGGACCAGAGTCTTGAACTTCAACTCTTTATATCAGTTCAAAAATACATCAAGTTTAATATACCTTGGAGTTTTTTAGGTTAGCACTTTACGGCCATGCGCTTAATCTTGATTTTCATGAGTGCTCTAGAGAATCTACCCAAATTCTCATAGGAAGCGGCCCCACTTCCACACTCATATAGGTGAGTCTATCAAGAGTGCTCTTGCAGCTTTACACCCCACCATATAGGCTATAGATCTCATTAAAGAGTAAATCCAACCTCATTCGCTACAAGTTATGTACCAACAAATAATCTCACACAACAGGGACGAGTACCCTAAATGTCAGTACTCTATATCATCATGATAGTTTGTTTTTCCCATTGAACCTAGTTCTCGGGATCTCCGGTCATTAGGTTGGGTTACCACTATTGATGATTTATGGGCTTGAGACCCATCCCTTTGGTTGTTTCTTTTATTTTTTCTCTTGCAAGGCCTTTTGTCAAAGGATCTGCTAAGTTGTCCTTGGATTTTACATAATCAATGGCAATCACTCCTCCACTGAGTAATTGTCTCACATAGCTATGTTGCAATCTTACTTATCTAGACTTTCCATTGTATGTGGCATTGTGTGCATTTATAATTGCTGCAGTATTATCACAATGAATAATAATAGGAGGAATACGTTTAGTCCACAAAGGAATATCAAATAATAAATTTCTAATCCATTCTGCTTCAGTAGCAGCGGCTCCCATAGCCAAGAATTCGAAGTCTTTAGTGGATTGTGTAATTGTAGTTTGTTTTTTTTATTTCCAAGATATTGCAGCACCTCCCAATGTGAAAATATAGCCACTGGTAGACTTAGAATCGTCTAAGTCCGTGTTCCAATCAGCATCACTGTAACATTCAACTACAGCTGGAAAACTAGAATAACACAATGCATAGTCTATAGTATGCTTTAAATATTTAAGTACTCTAGATACAGCATTCCAATGTTCCACACCAGGATTATTAGTGTATCTACTTAATTTGCTCACAGCATAAGCTATATCAGGGCGAGTACAGTTCATAGCATACATTAAACTACCAATCACACTAGCATATTCAAGTTGTGCTACACTATCACCATTATTCTTTACTAATTTAATACTTGGATCAAAAGGGGTAGACACTGGTTTACAGTTAAAGTGATCAAACTTTTTCAACACTTTTTCAATGTAATGTGAGTGAGACAATTTTATTCCAGTGTCATCTTTAATAATCTTAATGCCCAGTATTACACTTGCTTCTCCCAAGTCTTTCATATCAAAGTTGTTGGAGAGAAGTGACTTTGTTTCTCTAACACAATCCATATTAGTTCCAAAGATCAACAGATCATCAACATATAAGCATAAAATTATTGTAGACTCACCATAAGTTTTATAATAAATATATTTTTTAGCCTCATTTATTTTAAAGCCATTGGAAAGAATAATCTCATCAAACTTCATATGCCATTGTTTTGGTGCCTGTTTTAATCCATATAAGGACTTTAACAACTTACACACCTTATGCTCTTGTCCTTTTATTTCATAACCCTCGGGTTGATACATATAAATCTCCTCCTCTAGATCACCATTTAGAAAAGTTGTTTTCACATCCATCTGATGAATATATAAATTATGCACAG
The DNA here is from genome assembly GCA_003546025.1 of Camphora micrantha. Lineage (NCBI taxonomy): Eukaryota > Viridiplantae > Streptophyta > Magnoliopsida > Laurales > Lauraceae > Camphora > Camphora micrantha. Next base: position 30,389,867 of record QPKB01000009.1, on the reverse strand, counting down.
CAGCTATAGAAATCAAAGTCCTAATGGAGCTTATTTTTGATACAGGTGAAAAAGTATCAAAGAAATCTACCACCTCCTTTTGTCGAAAGCCTTTGGCTACCAGCCGCGCTTTGTATTTTTCTATTGTTCCATCAGGTCTTAGTTTTTTCTTAATAACCCATTTGCATCCTAAAGGCTTGGTACCTGAAGGTAAGTCAGCTAGTTCCCTGGTATGATTTGCTAAAATAGATTCTATTTCATCATCTAATGCTTCCTTCCAAAAGGCAGCATCATGGGCAGACATTGCCTCCTTATAAGTAGATGGGTCCTTTTCTATTAGATAAGTCTCAAAATCAGGACCAAAACTAGTGGATGTCCTTACTTTCTTACTTCTCCGAAGTTGGGGTTCTTCTTCCTCTGGAATTTCCAAAATTCTAGTAGATGAGGGAGGTTCAAATGTAATCCTAGTTTTAAAAGGAAAAACATCTTCAAAGAAGTCTGCATCTCTAGACTCAACTAGAGTTTGGTATCTAATTTTTAGGAATCTATAGGCAGCACTATTTTGTGCATAACCTATGAATACACATTCCCATGAGTGGGCTCCTAACTTGGGCCTTTTGGGGTCAACTATTCTAACATGGGCTAGACAACCCCAAACTCTAAAATATTTAAGGTTAGGCTTTCTTCCCTCCCAAATTTCAAAAGGTGAACTATTTGTCTTAGAATGCAAAATTCTATTTAGGATATAACAAGAAGTCAGTAATGCTTCACCCTACAAATTTTTTGGACAACCGGATGAAATCAACATACAATTAACCATTTCAATCAAAGTCCGATTTTTTCTTTCTGCTATCCCATTTTGTTGAGGTGTGTAAGGTGCAGTAGTGGTTCTTTTAATTCCTTTGGATTCATAGAAGTCCAGAAAGTCGTTTGAAGTGTATTCACCACCTCTATCACTTCTAAATTGAATTACTTTTCTATTTAATTTATTTTCAACTTCAAACAAATAAATTTTAAATTTAGATAAAGCTTCGTCTTTAGTTCTGAGTAAATATACATAGGTATATCGTGAGCAATCATCAATAAAAGTAATAAAATAGTATTTTCCACCTCTAGTCATGGTGTTACTGACATCACATATATCAGAATGCACTAACTGAAGTAACTCAGTTTCTCTTTCCACTTTATAAAAAGGTTTTCGTGTAATTTTGGATTGAGAACAGATTTCACATTTCTTATGTTCATCTTTATATTTGTCAATCAATCCATCATTACTCATACTTTTTAATTTTTTAAAATTAATGTGTCCTAGTCTACCATGCCAGTCAAAAACAGAAGCAACTATATAAGCAGAAGACAATGCATTATTATTGATTACATTTAACTTAAACATACCATCACAAGTATAACCTTTACCAACAAAAATACCTTTTTTACTGATTACAAACTGATCAGACTCTATTACCTGCTTGAAGCCAGCTTTGTTGAGAAGAAAACCAGAAACTAGATTTTTTCTCATCTCTGGAGCATGAAGCACATTCAGCAATGTCACAGTTTTTCCGGAAGTGAACTGAAGTTTAACCTTCCCTTTACCAATTACTTGTGTAGTAATGATAGTTCCCAGAGCGAGCTTACAGTCTTGCTTGACCTCCTCATAGGTCTTAAACAGACCTCTATCAAATGTAACATGTGTGGTTGCACCGGTGTCAATCCACCATCCTTCACTCTTTCCTGTGCTAAAGGTGTTTACTTCAAAAATGACAGCAATAAAGTGTTCTTCTTCAGTAATATTGGCTTGAGGCTTATTGGATTGGGACTGTTGTGGGAGCTTTTTCCGGTGGCGGCATTCTCTTGCAAAATGACCTGGTTTCCCACAAACAAAACAGCAACCCTTTGTCTGCGGCTTATTTGACCCAAGCTTCTGATGTTTGATTGAACCTTTTTTTTATTCTTGTTAGTTTTTTTATTTTTGAAAGATGGATTGCTGTTCTTGTTTCTGCCCAGATTGTGATCAAATTTTTCTTTCCTTTCACCATCACCTGTTGGTTCAACCACATTGATTTTTCCACTGTTTTCAGGTAGAGTATTCTGATCACTCATCCGGGCTTCTTCTTCAATCCTTAAGTAGCGCTGAAGGCGCTCTAGTGAATAATCCCTGCGTTTATGCCTCAAAGTTTTTTGAATATCCTTCCAAGTGGATGGCAGTTTCTCAATTATTGTTGCCACTTGAAACTGTTCATCAACTCGGATCCCTTCTTTGACAATTTCATTTACCAAAGTCTGTAACTCATGGACTTGAGGAAGAATTGGTTTATTGTCTAATATTTTGAAATTCAAGTACCGACCCACTGCATATTTTTTTGCCCCAGATTCCTCTGTTTTATACTTCTTATCAAGGTCTTTCCAGAGTTCTCTTGCAGTTCTAGCATCAGAGTAAAGATTATAGATGTTGTCTGCAACCAGGTTTAGGATATGACCTTTGCACAAATAGTCATCTTCTTTCCATTTTTTTCGTGCATAGGAACCACCTGGTTTCTCTTCACGATCGGGACATGGTTCAGTAAAAACATATGCAACTTTTAGAGATGTTAACAAAAATAAAACTTTCTATTGCCATCTTCGAAAGTTGGATCCGTCAAAACTATCCAATCAAACCAAGTCCTGATGCATAAACTTAACAGCAGAGGTAGTCATGAACAGAAGCTACAATTCGTCCTAAAATTGTTATTTTAAATATGTCTACAGAGTAGGAGTAATAGTACCGATCTGAAGTCTTGAAAAAATGTATCCTTCTGAAATTGACAGAAAGTAGAGGCAGATGCTTGTGACCGAGGCACGTCAGGCGACGCTTTCTTTAGGACGAGTTCCGCCCTTTCAGGATAAACCCTGATGCGAAGAGGATCTCTGCTGGAACTGCCCCGAGGATACAACGGCCTTCACAGATCATGCTTGGTCGCACTCCAAGTTCAGATCAAATCAAACTCCAGGAACCACAGAATGCTCACGAAAGTAGAAGGGGTGAAAGAACAGAGAAGGAATTAATTTTCTACAACCCAGACCACGTTCTTTTATAAGAGAAAAAATAATGACGTTTAAATCATGTTTAAACCAGCGATTAATCACGTTTAATCACAACAATTAAAACTGCGTTTTGTTTTAATCAACGTTTAAAAAGCAATTAATAAAAAAACGTTATTGAAGTAAACAAAAAACGTTTTGAAATTTCTGCAAAAGCAGGCCAAATCTATATCAAAGTATGGGACCCCCTCCAGACCAGGTTTGGCTGAATTTGCACCCCCCTGCGCGCGATATACACGCAGGATGCGCGTTCGCACGCCCGGTTAAACGTTTTCCGGACCGGGAGCCCTGGGTCGAGCCGGACTCGCGTGCGCGCATACGGCTCATGGTAAAAAGTTCCAATTGTTCTAATGTGTATAGGAAGTGAAAAAGCTTATAAAGTCACCTTAAAAAGTGAACTTTAGCAATGTGGGATGCCAAGTTCTCAAGTAGCCTTCACTTCCCACATAAAGCAAAAGAGCAAATGACAAAACACTTTTTGTTCAAGTCAAACTTTTGAATTTTTGAAACACCATAGAAAACCAACATCTCATTCACCCATCTAATCCACCTGTCCCAGCCTCTTTGCACGTCCTCTTTCTTCTTTTCTCTTTTTTTCCCCATATATTTCTCTCGCTTTTTCTTTCTTATCTTCCCAATGACACCATCCCTGGCCTGCAACATGACCCCCTAACCTACCTTTTTTTTTTCTCTTTTATTTCATTCTTCTTCCCCTTCTCTTCTTCTTTCTCTGCTTTCCTTTTATTTTCTCTTTCTCATAAACCCCCAGACAATCCCAGACACTCCCAGCCGTTATTCTATCTTTTCTTCCTTCTCTTCTTTCCTTCTCTTTTCGTCTGTACTCTTTTCTTTCTTCTCTCCTCCCACCCAGCTGACTCATCTTCTTCCCTTTTCTTTCTCTTCTCTTCCTCCTCTTCATCTTTTTTCTTCATTTTTCTTCTTCTCTCTTTCATTTCTTTTTTGTTTTTCCTTTTCTTTCTCTCTCTTCTCCTCCAACACCCAACCACTGCTCCCTCACCAACTTGATGAAGCTGTCTTCATTTGTTTTTGTCTCTCCATTTTTCTCCCGATCTTTTTTCTCTTTTAACTATTTTATTCTATACTATGTCTATCCCTCATCTCTCTGTCTCTCGCTCTCTCTCTCTCTCTAACTCACAGACACACACTCCCCTGCTCTCTTTCTCTCTTAACATTTTCGCCCCTTTGAACTTAAAACCGTGAGACTAGTGAGTGATTTTCTAAACATGATTTTATTATTATTATTTTCTTTGGAACAAAATTGTTATAACCCCTTACCAAACAAGTTCTGCACAGCATGTTTTAAGAAGAACGGTTTAATATATTGCTGCTAAACAAGTTCAGCAAAGCCCGGTTTCAACACAACTCAGTTTCAGCACAACCCAATCTCAGCACAAAAAATGGGAACAAAAGAGAAACGCTGCCAAATGAGGCCTAAGCTGCCTTCATTGATTGGTCTACATATCTCGCTCCATTTAATTATATAAATTTTCTTCTCTTGATTACCCCGTTAGAACTTTCTAAATAACTTGTCAATAGTCTCTATAATTTTGTATAAAAGTTGCAGCACAGACATATTGTACAGACATATTGTACAATGGAATTGCCGAGGCAAATAACTTGATAGTGCAGGTTTAATGATTATGATTTGGCATATGCGTGTTTGGTAGTGTATGCTTATTTTTGCTTCTTTTGGTTTTGTAAGATTGATTGTGGATATGGGAGAATCACAGGAGGTGAGGGAGAAAATAGTGGATAGAAAACAACAGCTTATGCACATTGAATTTGTAGGGGTTGCAGGAATCAGTGAGAAATATACAGAATTTTAGAACTACAGCATGGTTTTTTTTTTTTTTTTAGGAAGGATCTGATTTTGCTTGAATGAATTGATTGAAATGTTTCTATAGCGAGAGGCTTTGGAATTAGTTTTAAGAAGGAAGAGTGCAATAAACTACTTTTTTTAGATTGGATTGTTTAAGTGTTTATATATATATATATATATATATATTAGCTATGGTGGATATGAATCCTTCATTGTGAAACTCCATGGAACAATCAATTCAATCCCACAAAAGCAAAATCTTTGGAAAATATTTTGATGGAAGGAATTTGCAGTGAACTCCCAAATGGATAGCATAGATTTCTAGCCCACAGCCCCTGGTAAGAACTATCTATTTCTGCTTCATTTCCACAAGAACCAACATGTATGTTCTGTTGTGGCTGGGTGAAGACCTTAAAAGTAGAGGAAGGGGAGCGGTTTTATGGAGCAGAGTAGAGCAAATTGAATGGGTAAGCAAGAGGAAGTGGAAGCAAAAGGTGGGGACTGGGGAGATGATCTATTTTTCTAATACCCCATGTCTAAACATCAGACTTCATTTGGGTTCACTTCCTCTTTGGAAAAGCATCAAATTATTTTTTTTCGGCAAAACTAGTCATACATTTTTCTTCAAACTAAAGATAGTTCTAATCATGACATCCATTTTCCTTTCAAGACCCCAAAAGAATTACAATTAAACTCTTTCATTTTACTCACTGTTGAGAAATGAAGGATTCAATTTTACCAATTACACTCTTAACAATGAACTCATTCTTACAATGCTCTTAGACATATCAACCAGGAATTTTGTTTCCTCCTTTGTCAATCTCCCTGCGAATGAATGACCCTCTAGATATTCTGCAACAGAATGATTATGTACACAACATGAAACTTTCAACATTCAATCATCAAAAGTGTCCAACTTTTTGCCCTTTAATGTAAAAGGGCATACACATTTCTTCAACCCTTTTTACTTGATCTTCTTATTAGTAGGCTCCTTATCATTGGTCTTACAATGCTTGTAATGGCCGCTTCTCTCACATACTAAGACAACTCTAGGTTTTATTCCAGGCCTTGCAGCATTTGATACCTTTATAACAATGACGAAACCGTTTCTTTTACCTACATCATGAGCCTAGTTGACTAATGCATATCGGCTGTGAAATATCTAAACACATAACCATTGAATACAATATTAGCAACACAAATTTTTCATTCAAATCATAATTTAATATGTCTTACTTCTTTGGTGGTAAACACATTTGTAAAGTCCATTGAATAGCTTAACTGAACTTGGCTTTTTTCTATGGATATCTATAATGAGAAAAAAGAAACTGTGAATTTCTCAGAACCGTTCAGAAACAATCTATCTGAACAAAAATCCAATGTTCGATATATTATAAGCGAACATGTCCTGAATGTTCGGTTATAAATTTCCGAACTTATCTTTGATTATCGATTTTTAATTTTCGAACATAGGTGAATCGCTCAGCATCGTATGGTCGAACATTCCAAATATGTATAGTGATACCAGTTCGAACAGAACGCGAACAACTACTATACAGAACTCGAAAAAAATGGCGAAAAAACTCAAATAATCAAAGACTTACCTTTTCGTTGTTATTATGAATGAAAGGCACGTTCTCCTTTTTAATTTCCTTCTCTATTGCAATGTTTGGTTCGAGAGCACTACAAAAAATAGAATTTGGGATTGATGGGAGCAAGAGGAAGAAGGAAGAAGGTGAAGTGTGGGAGAGTGGTACGATACTGTAAAGAAAGTGAAGGAAGAATGAAATGTGGGAAGAGATGAGTGCAGTGGAGAAAGAAGGAAGGGGAGATGAATGCAGTGTGGGAAGACCGGAAGAGAAAGGAGAGATGAGTTATGTGTGTGAAGAGAAAGTTTTTTATTTTTGGATTATGAGATGTCCAATTTAGTCATTTCACATAATGATCTTATTGTAAAAAAAAAAAGCATAATATATGCAGTGTGAAAAGCAAAAATCGTGGTGCCAATAGAAGCCATCTATCATATATCTTTTACACCAAACCAATTCCATCCACAAGAAACAGATCCATATCAACTTTTGAACAAAGATAACCACAACAGACTGAGATATGCTTTCTCAACCAATATGTCAAGAAAAGAATCCCTTGTAAACAACAATAGATCTGTATCTCTGTAGGTGCCCGACCTTGCCAACAGCAACATATCTGGTCTATTTTTAAATTCCATAACTGCAAAACAAGGGTTGTTGGAGAAGCTCTTCCTGAGCATCAAATCCCTCTCCTCATCACCAATTGCAAAAATAAGAGAAATGGGTTTGAGAAGAAAGGAGGAAATGGTCGTCCATTGCAAAAAAAAATAAGGAAAAGAGGTTCTATTTGAATTGTAACTGACCATTGGAGAGTTGTCGCACCTTGTTGGAATACTTGAGAAATCCACTGAAATCGAAAATCTCCAAATGCCGAGGCCCCTCCTAGCATTAGGAAAACCCACCTTTTGTTTCTTCCTTGAATCCAGGGATTTCAAATCTCCCAAAGAACCTCATCCCAAATGCTGCATTTGATGCAATCCTAGTGTTAGGATACAAGTGTTGGAGTACAATTAAGGTTCCCACAGGAACAATCACGTGAAGAAGACAACTCTCCCATAAGGGGATTCTATTAATCTCAAAATCTCTACCTTGAGATCATTGATCTCTATAATATTTAGAATGGAAGAAACTTAAGGGCTAAGAAAGCATTCCTAATTAAACTAGGAAACAAGAATAAAATCCAATCCAAATTAGAAACCTAATTCTAATTACACTCTTTGCTAAAAATAAAGCTAATAACAATTAAAAATCAGATTTCACGGGTCTCACACGTGGCCCATGAGTCTTGTTGCCATGACATATTATTGCTGCTGCATCATTCTCCTCGGATTGGAAAAGAGTTCGACCTCGAACTCGACTCTTCTTCTTGATGTTACTTCTGTAGATAGTGTGCACGTGAAGTGCATCCTTGGTGAGACGAGAACTGGACTCTTGCTTTGGTGGTGTCGGCTTCAGAGGACGGAGTGTGACTTGCTTTGCACCATGCATAAATGTGTATGTGTTGTCGCTCATGCCATTAGTTCCATTTTCGTCGTACATTCACGGATGATCCAACAAGATATCACAACTATCTAGGGGTATCACATTACAGCAAATTGTATCTGTATAATCTTCTCCAATGGAAAATATAACTGGACATGCATATCGGACTTGCACTTCATCACTTGTCATTAACCATCTAGCAAAATAAGGACGATGATGCTTCTGAACTTTCAGCGGTATGCGATTTACAAAAGCTTGGGATATAATATTCTAACAACTGTCTACATCAATGACTACCATGCATTGCTGACCATCAACTGTTTCTTTTGAGCGGGAAATATTTTCTCGCAACCATTTCTTTGCAGTAGTCGATGTAGTTTCTTGGATGACTATGAGAGACTCAAGACCCTCATCGGGCATAATATCCTCCACTTCCTCTGTTTCATTCTCTTTAGGATCATCGGGAGTATCTTTCATGACACTTTCAGTCTCAATGAGGTGGATACTTTTTGGACATTCTGCTGCACAATGCCCTTGTTGTTTACAATTAAAGCAGGTGATCCTATTTTGACCTTCGGGTTTGGTGAAAACTTTCTCCGATGAAGCACTCGGTTTAGAACCTGCAATGGAGGAATTCTTCTGCATAACCCATTTAGCTACATTAAGTTTTTGGGCTTGATAATTTGTAATTTCCTCAGCTTTGGTAGCATGTTGAATAATCTCATCAATAGTATCAAAATACTTGAATGCGAGGATATTTTAAATGTCAAGTGTAAGCCCATTAAAGTGTCTATCAACTAATACCTCATCATCTTCATTCAAACCACAATGAGCTCGCATTGTCATAAACTTCTCAGAATACTCAACAACTGTCTTAGATTCTTGTTTCAAGTATTGAAAATGTGAACGTAGATCTCTAGAGTAGTTGACAGGCAGGAATTTTTGTTTCAACAAATTTTTCATCTCAGCACACGTGTCAACATGGTCAATTTGTTGGTATCTCCTCTTTTTTCGCAACTCGGCCCACCATATAGCAACATAATTGTGATATCGAGTTGCCACTAGTGTAATCTTATGACAATCCGTCATTGGTTTATGTGTAAAAATATTTTCAACGCACACTAACCAATCCAAGAATTCATCTGGCTTCAATTTCCCATCATATTCAGGAATCACAAATTTAATATCCAAATTTCGATCAACATTAACGGCATGTGGATCTCATTGATTTCGATTGTATCCTCCATCATCTCGATGATTATCCTTACGCCGATTAGTTTCCACATTTGTTAATCGAGTTTCAATCATGTCAAGAGTTGCTTGCATTTGAACTTGCATTTGAGCCACCGTTGCGAAAAGTTGATTAACAGTCACTGATAATTGCGCAACAGTTTCCCACAAATCCTCATCATTATGGGAGGAAGACTCCACTCCTACTTGCTTTTTAGGAGGCATTTTTGTTTAAAGAAAATTTAAAATTTATAACTGACATGATGTGTAGATTTGCTTTCCACAATCACGTTAGTGGAAACGAATCGAAAATCTGACGTTGGATGAGTCTGATATTGCTAAAAAAGATCTGATCGTTGCTGTGAAATCTATTGTTGATCTAGTCCCACAGAGGATGGCTCTTGCGGTAATCGGGCTGTCTGGTCCAACGTAAACCTAACCTGACCTACACTAACCTAACCCGAACCAGAAATCAAGCCCAGCTGATGCAGGCCCTCTCCCCGCCTCCTTCTCTGTGTCAAAAACAAAGGAGACAAGGGCTTGCTGCACCCTTTCGTTACTTGGCTTCGTTTCTTGGCTTCGCTGGTGACGAGAAGAGAGGAGGGAGCTCGACAGCTGTTGACGTTGGTGGCGTTCAACGCGTAGTGCTGGCAAGGCGCGGCGCTGGTGATGGCGGGGCTAGAGTCCCGGTGAGGTGCAGTCATCTCCGGTGAAAGGTACTTCTCTATGAAAGATAATAAAAGTGAAATTCTAATATCCAAATGATCAATACAGAAAACAATAAAATTCCGGAAGAAGAAGACTTTATATTGAACTACTACTCTCTTAATTTTAGCCAACAGACTACACCAATTTATAGGTGTTTACAGACGTCTTACTTGCAACTAAAGAAAAAAAAAAAAACTTCAACTGACTCAACTAAGCCACCACCACTTCCTATATTTGTGGCATTACCTATGAATGTGCAAAACAGGTAAAGACCTAATCAAACAAAGACTTGGTCATGACAGGACCCTTTATTGAAACAAAAAACAGACACAAATAGTTTGAGTTTATTCAAACTCTAACAGCCTCCCTTAAACTCAAACTTTCAAAGCTACAAACCCCCAACTTGTGCTTCAACTTGTAGAATGCTTCAGCTTGCAATGGCTTAGTGAGAATATCAGCAACTTGATCTTCGGATTTGCAAAACTCCATGGAAACCTCCCTTTCTTTGACAAGCTCACGAATGTAATGAAATTTGATTTCAATGTGCTTGCTCCTCCCATGAAACACCGGGTTTTTGGTGAGAGCAATGGCCGACTTATTGTCACAGTATATCGTCGTAGGAAGAGTCGGCGTCTGATGTAGCTCCTCACATAATCGTCGCAGCCAAACAGCCTGACATGCACTAGAGGCGGCTGCAATATACTCTGCTTCAGCAGTGGAAAGTGCAATAACCTGTTGCTTCTTTGACGAGTAAGAAATTGCACCCGAGCCCATGTGAATACAAAACCAGAAGTGCTTTTTCTTTCATCCACATCACCTGCCCAATCACTATCTGTGTAGCCAACAAGATTGCAATGGCCACCAGAAGCATAAAAGATACCATGACTATGAGTACCTTTAATGTAGCGCAAAATTCGTTTCGCAGCTACAAGGTGAGCTTGACTTGGTGTTTCCATAAACCTGCTAATAACACCAACTCCATAGACAATATCAGGTCTAGTAGAGGTTAAATAGCGTAAACTGCCTACTAAACTCCGATAATAGGTAGGGCTAACAAGTTCACTGTTATCAAACTTAGATAAATGCGGCCTTGCTTTGACTGCAGTCTTTATAGCTTGACAAGACTCCATTTTAAAACGCTTCAAGATATCCGCTGCATACTTCTTTTGAGAGACAAATATACCCGCACTTGTTTGTAGGACCTCAAGCCCAAGGAAATAAGACATAAGCCCCATGTCAGTCATTTCAAAGTTACTACACATAGCCTCCCTGAATTCAGCAAACATACTTGGATCATTGCTGGTGAAAATCAAATCATCTACATACAAACAGACAATGAGCATAGAGCCATTTGAAGTAGATTTGATATAAAGTGTAGGTTCAGAAGGGCACTTAAGAAAACCATTTTCCTGAAAATAAGAATCGATACGAGTGTACCACGCCCTCGGCGCTTGTTTTAAACCATAAAGAGCTTTCTTTAACTTGAGAACCTTATCTTCATGACCTTCCACCACATAACCAACCGGCTGATCAACAAAGACTTCTTCTTCAAGTAATCCATTCAGAAACGCAGATTTCACATCCATTTGATGAATTCTCCATTGCTTTTGGGCAGCTAAAGCAATCACCATACAAATAGTATCAAGACGAGCTACAGGGGCGAAGACTTCATAGTAATCAATACCAGGCTTTTGCTTGTACCCTTTCACCACCAACCGAGCCTTCAATCGATCCACCTGACCATCTGGTTTGTACTTGGTTTTAAACACCCATTTGACCTCAATTGATTTCTTTCCTTGAGGAAGAGAAGTCAGCTCCCATGTATTATTCTTTTCAATGGACTGAATTTCTGAATCTATAGCTGCGAGCCATCCATCATCTTGTGTCGCTTCTGCAAAAGTTAGAGGATCACAATTTGCAAACAATGCAAAATTGACAAGCTCTTCGTCAAAAACATCAATATCATTGGTAAGAACACAATCTTGTAAACGTGCAGTTAGCACACGAGTACGGGTCGAGGTACGAGTCGCTGGAACATGAGCTAATGGGGAATCAGGCAGTGGAGGATGGACATAATTCTGCAGTATGACACCAGACTGTGTATCACCAACAACTGAATCCTCAAGCACATGAATACCAATTTGTTTCTTCTCCTCAACTGACCAGTTCCAAGCTTCGGCTTCACTGAATTCGACATCCCTACTGACGATGACTTCACTAGTGTGTGGGTTAAACAGTTCATAACCTTTAGTACGATCACTATAACCAATGAAAATACACTTCTCACCTTTACCATCAAGTTTCTTGCGCTTCTCAGCTGGTACATGGGCATATGCAACACAACCGAAGACTCGAAGTGCATCAACGTTCGGTTTATAGCCACCCCATGCCTCCTCAAGTGTCATATCAAGAACACTCTTTATAAGACACCTGTTCAATAGATAAACAGCACAAGAAACCGCCTCTGCCCAGAAGACTTTAGGTAAATTTTTACCTTTCAACATGCTTCGAGCCATTTCGACAATTGTTCGGTTCTTCCTTTCAGAGATTCCATTCTGTTGTGGTGTATAACTAGCTGTAAGTTGATGCTTAATGCCATGATGCTTACAAAAATCAGCAAATGCATTAGAAGTGTACTCTCCTCCTCGATCCGTTCGAAATGACTTCAAACGAAGACCACTTTGCTTTTCCACATAGACTTTGAAGTCTTTAAATGTCCCAAAAGCCTCATATTTTTGCTTCAAAAAATAGACCCATGTTTTCCTACTGTAATCATCTATGAAAGTAATAAAATAACGATTACCTCCATGTGATACAGTCTCTAGAGGTCCACAAATATCTGAGTGCACAAGCTCCAACTGCTGTGTTGCTCTTCGTGACTTACCAATTTGAAATGAGTCTCTATGCTGCTTGCCAAGGATATACCCTTCACACAACTGATTAAAGCTTTCCAACGAAGGTAGACCAGTAACCATTTCTTTCCTTGCCAATAAGCGTAACCCATTTAAATTCAGATGACCAAAACAGAAATGCCATAACCAGTCTGTATCCATAACAATAGCACTAAAAGAACAAATCATTTCAGTATGTAAAGGTAAAGGAAACATGTGATTTTTAGTCATCTTAACACTAGCAACAAGCTTATGTTGCTGGTCCTCAATTGTGCAAACGCCTTTGTCAATGATGATTTTATGTCCCTTTTCAGAGAGTTGACCCATACTCAGTAAATTCCAGTGTAAACTAGGAACATAAAAAACATCATAGATATGTTCATGAGAACCATCTTTCAATCGAATGAGAACATTACCTTTGCCCATGATAGAAACTTTAGATTTGTTTCCAAAATTCACTTCCCCACGTATAGTTTCATCCAAGTGAGCAAATAGCTCCTTCTTTCCACACATATGGTTACTGCACCCAGTATCTAAATACCACTTGTCGTGATGTTCTTCGTCCAAAGCACTGCAAGCTAACAACAAGGTTTCGTTCTCCTGTACCTCATCTTGAGCATAATTAGCATTTTCAAAAGTTTTCTTAGGCAATTTAACATGACACTCTGACCGATAATGACCATAATTCTTACAACGAAAACACTGAATTTTGGATTTTTCATACCTTCGAACATCAGAAGATTGCTGATCGGAGTTTCTTTCCTTCATGGAGGCATCAATTTTAGACTCATTAGTCTCATCGCCTTTGCCTTGACCTGATGCTTTGCCACCACTAGAACTACCTTTTTCAGTCAGCGTTACCTTGCTTTGAAAAGCTTGCTCTACAGAAACCATAGTCCTTTGGTTCATTCGATGCTCGTGAGAACATAATGACCCCATCAACCCTTCAATGGTCATGGTGGAAAGATCCCTGTCTTCTTCAATTGCAGCAACAACATAGTCAAAACGACCTGCTAATGATCTCATAATCTTTTGAATAATCCGTAAATCATCTAATTTTTCCCCATTAACTCGCAATTGATTCACAACAGATTGGATTCGAGCAAAATAATCAGATATAGATTCAGATTCATTCATAGAGAGAGATTCAAATTCACCTCATAAAGTTTGCAACCTTACACTTTTCACCTTCTCATCGCCTTCGTAGGATTTTTGCAATAATTCCCACGCTGCCTTAGCCGATGCTGCACCTGAGATCTTTTCGAACACAATCTCATCCACAGCTTGATAGAGAAAATATAATGCCTTCTTGTCCCTGTTCCTGTTCTCTCTCAAACTGTCTTTCTGGACTTGAGAGAGAGTTACTACTACAGCTTGATTTACTGGCTCAACATACCCGATCTCCACAATATCGGATAGTTCCTGATATCCAAACAAAGCTTTCATCTAGATACACCATTGATCAAAATTTTTCCCGTAGAACCTTGGAAGTTGAGGCTGGATCAATCCGTTCATTGTAACCTGCTGATAAGCAATCTAAACAAATAACTTAGATAAACAAGAACACTGGATAACAGGCTCTGATACCAAATGAAAGATAATAAAAGTGAAATTCTAATATCCAAATGATCAATACAGAAAACAATAAATTTCAGGAAGAAGACGACTTTATATTGAACTACTACTCTCTTAATTTTAGCCAACAGACTACACCAATTTATAGGTGTTTACAGACGTCTTACCTGCAACTAAAGAAAAAACAAAACTTCAACTGACTCAACTAAGCCACCGTCACTTCCTATATTTGTGGCACTACCTATGAACGTGCAAAACAGGTAAAGACCTAATCAAACAAAGACTTGGTCATGACATGACCCTTTATTGAAACAAAAAACAGACACAGAAAGTTTGAGTTTATTCAAACTCCAACACTCTATCCCTTTCTCTTTGCTTGTTTCTGATTCCTCCTCCTTTTTTTTTTTGTTTGTTTTTTTGGTTCTGGTTTGGGGGCTTTCGGAAGAGGGTTCTGGGACTGATTGATGGTTTCCAAGGCTATGGTTGTTTAAGATTATGAGAGAATTTTAAATTTATGTGCTACTCATATAAGCCTGGTATTTTCACGAAGGGGAAATGGAGGATTTACTTTACCTTTCACAAACGTCCAATATATAACATCCATTTTTAACCGGTACTTATTTTCAATAGATGGGCTCTCGTTGGATTTCCACACATCCCATTCACTGCCCACCTCCTTAAACCAAAAAAACTCACCCAAAGCGGGTGATCGCCCAAATCCTCTCTCCAGAGTCCATAACGCCCTCGCCTGTGTACAGTCACAGAGAACGAAACTCCACCTCTTGATATCCTTTCCTCTATCGTCTCATTCCTCACGTCATTTGTGATCTGAGCAAAGAAGAAAGAAGGAAGAAGGGGAAGGCGGAGAGGAAGCGCTGTGAACTCATTTAGTGCGAGGAGAAGCGTGAGTTCGCCTAGTCATTTTTGGAGTGCCTCAACCGATCCGGACTCGTTCTGGTCGCATTCAATTGTGTCTCGTCTCTTGCTCTCGACCTCTCTCACTCTCAAAGCGATCTCCCCAACAATAACTCAGCTAATTTGACATATGCTCGTCGCGCTCTCCATTTCCAATAAGGTATTCTTCTTCTTCTTCTACTTCTACTTTTACTTCTCTCATCTTTCCCAACAAATGCAACCAAACCCTGGAAACCCCAAACACTAAATTCCCCCTCCACCATCCAAAACAAAGGGTTGTCATGATGGTCGCCTTCTGGGCTGGTAATTACCTCAAAATGGGTTGAATGGAAAGCAGCTGGAGAACGGCTGGCAGCGCGATCACATCGTTCTTGAGGTGTAGACTTAACAAGTGCTTCTTTTGTGGCGTTTCAATTGCTACTTCATCTAGTGGGACTCAATCTGAATCCATTTGTTATTGATGAGTGTCAAATAGCAAGATTTTCTCATCCGGGTCACCCCAAACAGGCGCAGTGTTTCAATCAGTGTATTATTCCATAACCATTTTATACACGAAAATGGCATGGAGATTAACGTGCAAATAAACATTTTTTTTTTCAACTCATGATTTCCTATGCATACTTTTTTTTTTACAACCTATGATCTGTAGAAATCTGAGTATGAACACTTGGCATCAAGGTTGACGGAACTAGCTAGACTTGATTGAGTTTCGAAATCATGAGTAAGTTTCTGAAAAGTGTTAATTGCAAAGGAGTTGTGGGTTGAACATCTCAAGGTGTATAACTTTTGACATGTAAGGCTACATACTTCACTGATTTTATGCGCCCTTCAAGGATGATGACAACAAAATGCTTAAACTATAAGATCCTATCTAGCAATTTATCAACCCTTAGGGAACCATTGTTGTAATTCTTTTGTTTAACCATCTTTTCTAGGCTATTGACTAACAGTGCGAGTAAAGGCTAATCTGTGGCATTATTGGGTCATCTTTCATCAGCCAATGGGTGCGTCACAAGTTCAGGCGCAGATTATAAGTTGGGTGCCTGGGATACTACATACTTGTTGACTCTCAAGTCTCAGGGCCCTGTAGTTTCTCGTAATCTTTAATCTTTATAGTTAAATTCATGCAAATCGCACATGCCTCTTGAAGAGTGCATGATATGATGGTTTTGTCTTTTATGTAATACTGCTGTGTGTGTACTTTAGCTATGCTTGGTTTATCTTTTTGTGGTAGGAACTCGATGCCAGTTGCTGCAATGGATGAGCGGGAAAGGCGAAACATTTTGATGGTGTCAGATTTTTTCTACCCCAACTTTGGGGGTGTGGAGAACCACATTTACTATCTATCGCAATGCTTACTTAAGCTTGGTCACAAGGTCAGATGTTAGCACCGTTATTTTCTTAATTATTTGGATTTATACAATATATATATTTTTTGAATGGCTACTTTCATTAATAAAAGCACATAGTCAGTACAAGAGAAATATACTGACAAGCAAAAGCATGAAAACGGGGAAACCAAAAGAAACTTGAAAAGTCCACTAAACGAGATTAAGTTGGCCTTGACAGGGAGAAAGCCAACTTCTTCCAATACATCATTATTTGCTTGGATGAGTAGCTCTTGAAAGACGGATTGATAGACACTCACTGTGCGACCAAAAACTTCGTTTTCTCCACCAACGAGCTCTCACTATTACCAACACCTTCAAAGCACCTTAAGTTCCTCTCCTTCCATATTGTCCAAATAACTGCAAGGAAAGTCAGCCTCCATAATTCCTTGCCCCTGGGAACCCTAGTTGGTGGTCTCCATGATTGAAAAAGCTCTGGAAGTGTCCTCGGGAAGATTCAACAGCAATCAAACAACTTCACCACCGACCGCCTGATGTATTGGGCGGATTTGCAGTTCACCATGAGATGGTCCACCGACTCCTCGCTTAGGCACATTGGACGGCCATTAACCACAATCCCCCCCCTCCTCCTTAAGTTATCCAAAGTAAGAATTCTTTTCCGGATAGCCAACCAACCAAAGATGACCACCCTTGGCGGGGCCTTGATCTTCTAAAGGTTGTTGATCGCAATCCTATCCTCCGGACTAGTATGGATGGTAGAAAAAAAAGGAGACTGAGAATATCCCATCCTTTGATGCCCTCCACACCCTTGTATCCTCCCTCCCCTCCTGGATGTGCACATTTTCCAAATTGTTAAGTAGCGAGATGAATTGTAGTTCCTCATAATCCTTTAAGTTCCTCCTTAAGATAGGGCTCCATACCATCTTATCCCCTATTCTTGACATATATGTCGCAACTTTAGATTCCTTATCCACAGCACAGCTACAAAGGTCAGGGAACTAATCGGCCAAAGGCCTATTACCCACCCACCGGTCTTTCTAGAAGAGAATCCTCTCCCCCGACCCGATATGATAGCTGATATTCTTCATAAATTGATCTTTAACCGAAATGATTCCTTTCCAAAGAGCTGATGATTTAGTCGATGCGTCCTTAAGTCCTTTACTTACCACCCATCTCTCGAGAGGCCATACTTCCTTTCCAGAACCCGTCTCCAAAGACCATGTAATCCTTCTCCAACCCTCCACAACCACTTGCCCAAAAGAGCATGGTTCATCTGTTTGAGAGGTCTAATTCCCATGCCTCCCTTTTCCCTAGGTCTGCAGATAGTGTCCTACCCCATCAGATGATACTTTTTCTGAGGACTATTTTCCATGCCATAAGAAGTCTCTTTGCATCATCTTTAGTCTTTAATCACGGAAGCGGGGCATTTGAAGAGAGAGAAATAATAAACTGGCATGTTAGGGATGACAGATTTGATGAGGGTGACCCTTCCTCTGATGGACAGATAGTTTGCCTTCCATGAAGACAGTTTTCTCTCCACCCTTTGAACCACCGGGTTCCACAATGACTTGGTCACCGATCCCACACACAAAGGCAGCCCCAGATAAGTTGATGGCAGATCCCCCACCTTGCACCCCAGGATGCTTGCGAGGTGATGGTTATCCCAATCAGCTCGCTTTTGGAGAAGTTGAATCTAAGGCTTGACATAGCTTCATAACAAAGGAGGAGAGCTTTAACATTTTTTATTTGATCTTCTGCTTCCCCGCATAAGATGAGGGTGTCATCAGCAAACTGAAGATGAGTAACTGCAGGAGAAGTTCCAACCACTCTAAATCCCTTGATTAACTCCTTGTCCACTGCTGCTTTTATCATCCTGCCTAACGCCTCCCCTACAATTAAGAAGAGGAACGGAGATAGCAGATCCCCTTGTCTAAGCCCCCTCTCTATCGGGAAGAATCCCTTATGAGTGCCATTTATCATTATAGATACCTAGGCTGAAGAAACACACTCTTGAATAAAAGACTTCCAGTCCACTCTATCGTAGGCCTTCTCCACATCCAACTTGCTCATAATCCCCGGAAGTCTATCCTTGTATCTTGAGTGCAGACACTCGTTTGCTACCAGCATATCATCTAGAATTTGCCTCCCTTTAACAAAAGCACCTTGCTCTTTGGATATAATGTTCGGTAAAATCATCTGAATTCTCTCAGCTTGGACTTTGGCTAAAATTTTGTAAATGCTTCCTAAGAGGCTTATTGGCCTGTAGTCCCTTATTCCTATTTCACCCACTTTCATCTGAATAAGCATAATAAACGATGCCCCCAACCCTTTGGATAGCTTTTCCCTCTAATGAAATTAATTCATAAATGCCATGATGTCCTTTTTCAGCATTGTCCAGAATCTTTGAAAGAAAGACATCGGAAACCCATCTGGTCCCGGAGCCTTGTCCCTTGTCATGTTAAAAACCGCCTTACGAACTTCTTCCTCCTCAAACTCCTTTTCTAACCACGAAACCCAGAAGTCTCCAATTTCATCAAATGCCAAGTTGTCCAAAGACGGTCTCTTCCATCCTTCCGCTGCGTAAAGAGATGCAAAATAATCTTCAATGTGATTAATGATATCCTCTTTCTTCTCCAGTCTTTTTTACCCATCCATGATAACCGAGATCCTATTGGTCCTTCTCCTCGATGAAGCTACCCCATTAGAGAATCAAGTGTTCTTGTCGCCATCCTTTAACCACTGACATCTAGATCTGTGTCTCCATTTGATCTCCTCTTCTCTCACCTCACGCTGGAACTCTTCTCTTAGCTCTGCCCTTTTCTTCCCCTCATCTAAGGATAGCTGGCCAGATTCTTTCTTTTTATCCAACGCCTGAATTTCCATAAAGACATTAGATTTTTGGGTCTGCACATCCCCAAAATTTGATTTAGCCCAATCCTTAATTTTATTCTTCAACATTTTCAGTTTAGTAGCCAACCTATGGCCTGCCAACACTCCACTTTGAGCTCCTCCCACCACCCCTGAATCAATCCAGGGAGTTGCTTTTCCTCCAGCCACATCAATTCAAAGTGAAAAGGAGAGGGGCCCCATCTTTCACACTCAGAATCAACCACAATAGGACAATGATCTGAAATTGGTTTAGGAAGGGCACTCTGTAACTTCCGGGTACATCTCCATCAAATTGACTACCATATTGGCACCCCCCCAAACCAAACCACGGATATTCCAAGAGAGGATCTTCATTTTGAACCTGATATGGCCCCCTGATTTGCCATCATGCCCCCCTTCCCCCTCCCTTTCCTTACTTCTGTCATAATTAATGGAACATCACAGGCCATTTAGCTCTCTCCCCCCCTTCCTCTTAGATTTGTTTTCCTTCTTCCCGTCCTTTTTTTTTTTTTTTGCTTCTGTCTTCCTTGAACGAACTCTATCAAAGAGTCCCACCCCCCTTTTGACTCTTCCATAGTCATCTCGATTGCCTTTCCACACTTAATGACTCTTTTTGGCTGCCAGTGTTCTTCCCCTCCCTTGGGTTCCTCGTTAGAGTCCACCAGGTCCTCCTCCCCAGGCTGGAAGTCCCAATGCAACCTTCAATTTAACTGTGACTACGTTCCTGAAGCCCCAAATCCCTATTAAAAAATGGCCTACCTGGCTTTCTGTCGAGTGTTGAAGCTCTTCTCGGCAAAGTCAGAGACAAGCGCTCAACAGATCTCCCTGAACTGACTTGCATGTGGTGACCATGGCGAACTTGGGGTGGCACTGACCCAGAGCACCTTCTCGCCTGAGTTTCTTGGCGGCCAGGTCGCCTTTTGAGAATCGAAATCCATCCCTGAGAGTCTATCGAGGGAGATCTTACCCGGCTGCTACATATTCCCGCCTTCTCGACTTCCCCTGTTGTAGATTTGCTGTTCTCCTCCAGCCCGATGTCGCTCTGTTCTCCACTGCCTTCTCCTGTTATGAATCCTGTGCTGATGGGAGGGTCTGTTTGCACGTCATGCCCGCCTGAGGCTTCCTCACATAGCGAACAGAGACCGACCCCGTCCCTGGCCAGTTGATGGATGTTGTTCCTTCTCCCTTTACTTGTGAAGTAGTTCCCCAAGATGTCACTTGATTCCGCCTTGGAAAGTCCTGGCGTCAATTTGGTCGTGTCCACCTTGGATGTGGACGATGACTCCTTGTTTCTCCATCGAAGTCCTCTTCTTCATCTCCCTCTTCTTTTTCGAGCACCACTTTATTTCGCCCTAACTTAAGATAAGGTTGTTTGATGGACTTGGGCCTACCCGACCCGCCTCGGTCTAACCCATCATTGCTAGCTGAGTCCAAGCCCATACAATCAAATGGGCTCCTTTCCTTTAACTGGCCTGACTGGAGAAGGGTGGGTTGTTCAAAATTCAAACCCATCTGACTGACGTCATCGTCTCCTACCTCTCTCCCCCATGAACGTATGCAACAGCAACCCCTATCAAGCTTCGTCTCTCCCAGCCCTTCACCATTCCCATCCCTACTCTCTTGTCGGCTCTTTTCTTCTTCCACAAGCACCACGAACCTCAAGTCCTCCTCCCAAGCAGTCACCTGCCTGGGCAGAGTCACCGATTTGTCTAATAGTATCTTAATCCTGCCAGCTTTCAGATTCTCTTTCTTCATCGTCCTTTCATCTACCTTCATAGTTTGGCCTAAGCAATCCCCTATTAGCCTGAAAGTACCTACATGCCATGCCTGGAGGAGCAGGCCTTTGACTGTCACCCAAAGAGGTCTCGGAGGTGTACCCAGTACTTCCATCCATCTTTCCAGAATAGAAAAAGGGGATGGGTAGCCTCAAGTGGCATATATATGGAGAACCTCCTCAGCCTCTATTTGTGAAGGAAACTGCATCCAAATGACCTGCTTTTCCAACAGTTGAACATTGCATGCCGTGTTCCCCCAGCATCTGTCCAGCTATTTTTCTACCTCCCTGATGCCATGAGACTCTGCTTTCAAAAATCCCACAAGACTGCAGTGGAGGGATTTTTTCTGCTCTCTTATAACCCATGGCGCCTTTTAGTGCCATCTGCCACGATCCATCTTGCTACTTGTGAATTCAGTCTTCCTCTATTGCCCTCTTCTTCTCTGACTTTTACCCTCTCTGGAAAGCTCATTGGAGGAGGCTCTTCTTCCAGCCAGAGAGGTGTAGGCTTGGCTCTTTTCTCCAGATCCTTTCTTTCATGTCTGCTATGGCTTTGCTTAGCAATGTTTGCCTGGATTTTCCTGCCTCCCCAGAACCTCCCTTCTGCTAGCTCTATCCCTTTCTCTGCTTCTCTGAGGGTTTGGAATCTGACAAATGTAAAGCCTCTCCTGCTGTTGCTCCACTTTTCTATAGGGATGAACACATCTACTATTCTCACCGCTCTCCAGAGCATAGCTTCCTGCTCATTTTTGCTGATCTGCTGAGGGAGATTGGAGATGCAGATTGAGAATGACTTCTCTCTGAGTTTTCTGATTTGTTGTGGTAGAGGAGTCCTTTGAGTTCTGCAGCTCTTTCCTCCATCACTTCAAGATTCAGCATCATTCATTTATACAATATGAATATGGTAAAAAATAATAATTATACAATATGAAGATTTACCAGGCAGGATGACAACATTCTGGTAAAATTAAATCCATTGAGATCTTGTTAGCTATCTTGTCAATAACCTGTTTCTATACATATATATATAGGGAGATGCTCCTATGAGAGCATCTCTTACCTTACTATGAGAGATAAGGTGGGGGCCCTCACATCCATATCCAATGCCAACAACTTAAATGTGAGGGCCCCCATCTTATTTCTCATAGTAAGGTGAGAGATGCTCTCATAGGAGCATCTTCCATATATATATATATATAGAGAGAGAGAGAGAGAGAGAGACTTTCTTGCCAGTTGTCTATAGCTAGAACTTGGCAAGTTGAGGAAAAAAGGTGCAGGAATGATCATTCATGCGGGAATGAATAAGCAATAATCCATATTCAATGTTCTACATTTACACTGCTTGGCTAGGCAGTGTATCAAATCCTTGTTACTTTTGGGCAATGGCTATTCCTGTGGCAACTCACCTAACCAAGGGCTTCAATTGTCAATAACGGCACATACCATGTTGATGCAGCCAAAGGAGGAGGAAGATTGACCAACCGGTCAACTTCAAAGCTGAATCCTCAACATTGCACAAGCATGACCATGGAATTAGCAACATTGGTCTTCCACTATGATACCTACATACTTGTACAAGCCCAATGTATCCGTATTGGATTGATACGACACTTGTATTGATATCTGATACTACACTGATACTTTAGGGTACTTAGTTTAGCATATTTTCCAAATACCAAGTTCATTATTTCATATATAGTTCTTTTAATTTGTTTACTTCTCAACATAAAAAAAATGTTAGAAAGGAATGTAAACAATGATAATTTCATTAATTCAAAGGTGATATAAGAAAATATTAGGACACCCGTCGTGTCCTAGATTTTCAAAAGTGTAGAGTTGTATCCATGATCCCCATATTCGTGTCAGTCATCATAGGTCTTCCAACAACAAATCAAAGAAAAACCACTCAAATCATCGTTCAAATATCATTGTCTTTAGACTCTCCACAACTACAAGAATACATGAATATATAGATTCTAGTGGATATCAAACTAAACTAAATCAAAACCTAAATCCATTGTGATTCAACCTTGAGGGGTAGCTCAGTTGGCATAGGGGCTAGGACCACGGTTTGCTCCCGAAAGTTAAGGGTTTCAAAACCGCGCTACCACACTAGGGCGTCAGGGGATTTACCTTGCTCCCCTTGGGTCCATAGGGATTAGTTCGGCCCAAAGGATTGGGACACCCTCCGTTGTAAAGAAAAAAAGAAAAATTCATTGTGATTCTTCGTAGGAAAAGAAGAGAAAAATGAAAATAAGAATATATTTTTGGGAAGATTTTCTCGATCCTTTCTCTGGATCTTTCATTATAGAGTAGTGTTATTGCCTTATCAATGGCTACATTACAATTTACAAGATATGTACATTGCAGCGAAGCCATGTGTGTTCCCATATGTCTACACTCCCCCATAAATTGATGCCGATGGTTGAAGCATCAATTTGCTAGTTAGAAATTCATGCCGAGATTTTGTCATGGCCTTGGTGAGAAGATTGGCCTATGATTGTTCGAGGAGACATGAGGAAGAGTCATTGGACTTGGAGACAACATTCTCACAAATAAAATGGCAATCTACTTCAACATACTTCGTCTTTTCATGAAAGACGAGGTTATTGGTGATACGAGTGGCACTAGTGTTGTCTGCAAATAACAGTGTGGGACCTATCAAGAGAACCTCCAACTCACGGAGAAGACGACGAAGCCAAATAATCTCGCTGGCGGCGGAAGACATTGGGCGATACTCGCCTTCGGCAGAAGATTTCGAAACGGTGGGCTGCTTCTTGCATTTCCAGGAGATTGGCATGGTTCCCAGAACATACACCAACCCGTAGTAGAGTGACGAGTATTAGGACATCCGGCCCAATCCGCATCAGCATATGCCCGAAGATAAAGAGGGGCGAGAAAGGAATAGAAGAGACCATGATCATTAGAGCCACGAATATAGCGGAATATACAATAGACAACTACAAGGTGAGTGGTATGAGGATCACTCACAAATTGACTGACAGCTTGAACAACATAAGCAATATCTAGGCATGTCATTGTGAGATATGTCAAGCTCCCAACTGACCTCCTATACATGGTGGGATCAGAAAGAGGGCTCCCATCATCTTTGCTGAATTTTACATTGAGTTCCATAGGTGTCTCAGTAGCTTTAGCATCAGATAGGCGAGCATAGGAAACTACATCTTCAGAATACCTCCTTTGATGAACATGGATCCCATCCTTAGTACGTCGAACTCCAATCCTAAGAAATATGTCAGTTGCCCCAAGTCTTTCAATGCAAATGTATGCATAAGGTAAGTTTTGAGTTCACATATGCCAATGTCATCATTCCCACTAATAATTGTTAACACCAGCTGGACCATGAATGTTAGGCCCAGTCCATCAATACACTAACCCACCACGTGGGATACTGTAGTTGACTAGTATCAATGTAACATATTATATTCCTATGTTATAGCAGTGTAATATTTGTTCTTTTCATATAGTTAGATTGTAATAGATTGTAAATTGCCTTGAATAAGGCTAAAGAGAGATTATAAATGGAGCAAGGGATCGATCAATTGGATCATCCAGTTTTCCAAAGTTCTTCTCCTAATCTAAGTTCTATCAAATGTCATGGTATCAGAGCTAGGCAGTATCTTTGTTTGGAAGGTGAATGGTCCTTCTCTGACAATTAGAGATGTGGAGGGCCATGGGCTTCTTATACATGAGTGGAATTTTGGCCCATGGGTCAGGCCTCTGGGCCTTGGGCTAGATCTGGCCCATTATCCAAAAGCCCATTCTTTGACAGTGTCTCGTTGGCTGCATCACTTGTACGCTGCTGATGCATCACAAATGATTGTGCACCTCGTATGAAGTTTTGTGAGCCTTCCTAGTGCCTCTATTATGTAAGCACTGTTTCTTTATGTTTTATTCAAGGCATGAGATCCCATTGATGATTTTCACTCACATTTTGGGACTGTTTGTTTGCCAGAGGGATAGAATAAGAGTGGAGTAAGTGTCAAATTATGCATAAAGTTAAAGTGGAGTGGATTGAAATAAAATTAGTAGTAGGTTACTTTGCATGTGTTTGGATGGTTAGTGTAAAGTAAAATCATAAAAGGTTTTAAATGAAGAGAATGGAGTAAAAAGCACTTTATTATAGGAGTAACTTTGAGTAGAGTGAAGTGGAATAAAAGAGAATCCACATCCGCGGACATGTTTACTCCACTTGTATCCTTAATCCAAACACATGAAGAAATAGAATTTCCTACTGTCTTACTCCACTTGTATCCTTAGGGCCATCCAAACACATGAAGAAATAGAATTTCCTACTGTTGAGGCCAATTCTACTCCACTTCACTCAAGTGCAAAGAAAACAGGCTTTGGGGTAATTCCATTATGCCAATAACCCATATAATCATCAAGCCTTGTCCATCACCTAGTCTGTCATGATAAATGACACGTTGCAGTGGTGGTGCATCAGAAATATTACTGTTTTTGGAAGTTTGTAAGCCTTCTTAGTGTTTCTCTAGGATATATTTGTTAATCAGCCTTTGATTAAGTTTTAAATTATATTCTACTTCTTGATACTTTCTGTAATTAACAAGCCTTTAGATACATTTCCTCCTTGTCTGTCTCGCTGAAACCTTTTGTTTTTCATCTTTATTGCACCTTATTATGCACATTGTTCTATAAAATTATGCAAATTTGTTGTACTTTAATTACCAAAAATATACATGCCTTGATTTTCGCTCGTAACATATGAATATGGTGCATGTCATTGTGCAAGCTCAGGTTGTCGTCATGACACATGCCTATGGAAAACGTTCTGGAGTGCGATATATGACCAATGGTTTGAAAGTCTATTATGTGCCGTGGAGGCCATTTCTTATGCAAAATACGTTGCCAACCTTTTATGGGACACTCCCAATATTACGGACAATTCTCATACGGGAGAGAATATCATTGGTGCATGGACACCAAGCTTTCTCAACTCTTTGTCATGAAGCTTTGATGCATGCACGAACTATGGGGTGCAAGGTTGTGTTTACCGATCATTCGCTTTATGGTTTTGCTGACATTGGGAGCATCCACATGAATAAGGTGCTGCAATTTACTTTGGCGGACGTGAATCAAGCTATATGTGTTTCTCATACAAGCAAGGAAAACACGGTTCTGCGGTCAGGGATACCTCCAGAAAAGGTTTTTGTAGTACCAAATGCTGTGGATACTGCTATGTTTAAACCTGCTCCTAAACGACTAAGCTTTGATGAAATCATTATAGTTGTGATAAGTAGGTTGGTTTATCGGAAGGGCGCTGATCTGCTTGTTGAAGTCATTCCTGAAGTGTGCCGTTTGTTCCCAAATGTGAGCTTTCTTGACCTTATGATCTATTGCATTTATTCAGAATTACATGAAATTCGGGTTCATGATATGGGAAGACACAATTTTGGACTACATGATATGGGAAGACACAATTTTGGATTATGTTTGATTTATATCACTTGGAGACTTCCTAACCTGCATTTTACCTGGTTTCTTGATATTTTAATGGCTCTTTTTGGTTTCAAGATTGAATTTTGGGTGGAGTTTAATAGTTCATCCTTGTTCTTTCTTTGGACAGTTTAAATACACTCAGGAACATCAAAAGTCAATTTATGCTTCCCTAATATGTCACACATATAGTGATGAATTGTTGAATTACAAAGAAAATGGCTTTAAATAGGGTTCAGTTGAAAAGTAGAACTTAGAAATCTGACTCCAGATAGGCGGATAAGGCTGTGGTGGTGGTGATGATGAGAACTATATATATTAAAACTAGTCAACTAGATAACAGGTCGGTCCCTCAATGGATATCATGGTTCTCTCTGTCCATACTAATTATTTGGGAGAAAGACTTGAATGTAAACTGTCATTGGCATGCTATCATTTCAAGTTTGTTGATTGAATTGTTAGGCTAGTTTATTGTGCTATTCATGTACTGGCATTCCATTCAGTCTGCGTGTGCACTAGATGGTCCAAAACATGGTATTTTGTTGCTTCTGTCGTGTTCTTTTCTATATTTCTTTCCTCTTAAAGGTGATTTTACCCTTGGCGAGATTATGGAAAATGTATGTGGTGTTTGCTAGATCTTGACTTTACCGAGCACGATCATCTCATAGTTATGAAAAACTTTTCTGATAAAGGTCCGCTTCATTGTTGGAGGAGATGGTCCAAAACGAGTGCGGCTGGAAGAGATGAGGGAAAAACACTCTCTTCAAGATCGAGTTGAAATGTTGGGAGCTGTTCCACATGCTCAAGTGCGTTCTGTCCTTATTTCTGGTCATATTTTTTTAAACAGGTATTTTCGTGGACAGATATTATATATGATTTCGCCTCCAATTTTGTTAGGTTGATACGACTAGTGCCCATAGGTGCTAAGTGTCCCAAGCACAAGGGACAAGGGTGCTGGTTCTAGTCATGCTAGTCATAACTTTCAAACAATTTGCTCAACCATTATGATAATTATGCCATGTAAACTTAAAGTTCGTGTCGACACTGGAAATGCTAATGCTAATTTAAGCAATTAAACTTCATGTTTTTGAATTTATTCCAAAGTGTCATCTGTTTCTATGCACCTATGAAATACTATATTGTTGTGTTCATTATGATGCATCATCATTATATGTGATGTAAAACATTAAAGAGAGATTTTCACGTGATGTAGATTGTTCTAATTGCTGAGATAGGAATGGCAATCCTAATATCATACCATTTGAGTGTCATAATATTTCATAATTGGTACATCAAAATGACAAGTGAAACATTTCAACCCTCATGTTTAACATTGGAAATTATTTCCCATTTCACAAAAAAGTGCAATAAATTTCAATATCTGAAAATTTATTACATGAGTTAATAGAACTTAGAATCTCTGGGCCTTTCTCCACATACAACCTCATTATCTAATTAGATGGTAACTGTGTAATGGTCTTGTGCTCGTGTTAAAGGAGTCTTGACTCTTTCATTAGGTTTTTTTATTAGTGCTCCTATCCCCTGTTTTCCCTTTTGTTTTTCTGCTTCCTCATGTTTTTGGTTGTGCTTCTGGTGGAATAAAATTTACTTTTACCAATCAAAGGAAATATAATATATATAGGGAAATATTCATGTGCATCCATCCATATATATATATGTATATATAATAGGAAGAGACACATACACTAGACACCCAAAAAAAAAAAAAAAAAGGGTACAAGAGCATTGGAAACCACCCAAGGAGAAACTCTATCTACACCCAAGAAAATTTCATTAGGTCTGTCTTATGTTGGTGATGGTACTTTGAATATGTTTTTTGCAGTAAATCTTTTGTGTGGTCTAATTTGTTATGCGTGCACTGTTCATCGTTATAATCTTACTCTTGATAAAGTCACCATGGTTAGGAAGTATTATGATATTATTGATGACAGTATCGTATCAGCTTCTATTTTTGGAAGAAACCTCTTGATGCTGGAATGGAACAGGTGCATTTGGATGCCAGATATTTGAGAAAATCTTCCAGTTAAAGTCCTTCATTACTACCTGAATGGTGGCCTAGTATTGTGTGAGGGATTCCTTATCTATTCCATATTTTGGTCACCAACTTGTATTCTTGGTTTTTGATGAGTTGCAAGGCTTTACAAGATTCTCACAATAGATCACTTGAGAAGTTTTCATCACAATTATATTTAATGTATGCATTTTGTGTCTTAGGGACACAAAGTGTTAATCATTTGCCCATCCATTGCCCTTCTGTTGCCGTAGTTTGGGGTTATTTTCTTTGCCTCTTTAGGTCATGATGCATGATGCCAAGGACTGTTTGGGAATAGATTGCTTTTGTTTCATTCTGATAGAGAAGGTGGATCCATTGAGGTATGACTTTTGCGGTGATCCTTTGGTCTTTAGGATATGAGATAAATGCTGGTACTTTATGAAACAAGTTGGATTTCATTGATGGCATCGCTACATGAGCTCATTGAAAGGCAATTGAATGAGCTTTGTAAGCTAGGGCATGCAGGCATCCGATCTTCTTAGGTCTAGTGTTTGCATTCAATTAGTCCCATTTCTAATACACACCCTTTTTCCTAGTTTGCCCTCTGGATGTTTTTTCGTGGAAATTGAATTTGATGCTACTTCCATTTCTAATGCACACCGTTCATCATGCATGTAATTAGTATTGGTGTTAATGAACATCTCTTTGTGATGATATGAAATTTAATCTAATCTGGTTTGTGAGATCAATATTAAGAATTAATTATCCAATTGCATTGTAAATCACACCAATCACACAATCTAATTTTGAAAGTAAAATAAGAAAATTATGTGACAACCCAAGGCATCATTACAATCCTGCAGTAATGGTCCCTTAGGTAAGAAGAGGGATGGATCTAATGGAAGATAGAACTTCCACTTGCTTAAGGAATAATTGATTCAAGTAGATTATCGGTTCCCTTTGCGGGGATTTGAAACAATGCCTTGGATCAAAGGGTTTGAAAGTCATCACCATCATCATCAAAGCCTTGTCCCAACTATGTTGGGGTTGGCTACATGAATTTTATTTTTGTTTTTTGTTTTTTTTACATTTCGATCTATCTTGAGCCATATCCTTAGATAAGTTGCACTTCAAATCTAATTGTACTACCTCCATCCACGTCCTCCTCATCCTACCCCTTCTCCTCAGTGGGCCATCGACCTGCGTAGCCAAACTTTTTCTTACTGGTGCCCTTGCCAGTTTGTGTTGGACATGCCCAAACCATCTCAAACGGATTTCTCCAATTTTATTCCATATTGATGCTACCCCTAAATGCTCTTGAAAGCTCTCATTTCTAATTTTATCCTCCTTATTTTTTTCACACACCTACCTCAACATTCTCATCTCTGCTATATCCAGTTTGTGCATGTGTTAATTCTTGATTGGCCAACGTTCTGCTCCATATGTCATAGCTGATGTAATCATTGGAGTGTAAAATTTTCCCATCAATCTTGTTAGCATTGGTCAATCACAAAGTAATCCAGAAACAAGTCTTCGCTTCAACCAATCCCACTTTAATCCTATGCTCAATATCTTCATCAATCTCCCCATCCTTACTAATTATCGAGTCAAGGTAACGGAATGAATCTCTCTGTGGTATCTCCTCGGCTTCAATTCTCATAGTAGTTTTAGCTCTTTGTATGTGCCCACTGAAGTTGCAATCCATATATTCTGTCTTTGAATGGTTTATTTTAAAAGCCTTTGGATTCTAAAGCCTCTCGCCATCTCTCGAGTTTTGCATTCACACCGTCTCTTGATTCATCCACCAACACTATATTATTTGCATACAACATACACTAAGGTACCTCCTCTTGAATTTGAGTAGTTAAATCATCCATAATCAATACAAAGAGGTAAGGGCTTAGGCTGACCCTTGATGCAAACCTATGGTCACTGGAAACTTACATGTCTCTCTACAGGTAATTATCACACTTATTGCCGCTCCTTCATACATGGCTTTAATAATTTCAATATAACCTCTTGGCACATTTCTTTTTGTTTAAAACCCACCAAATTAAATCTCTAGGTGCCTTTCGTAGGATTTTTCTAGATCGATGAAGACCATATGCATATTCTTTCCTCTTCGTTCGATATTTTTCCATTAATTGCTTAAGTGAGAAGATACCTTCTATCGTTGACCATCCGGCACAAAACCAAATTGATGTCTTTGCTCCATTACTCTCTTCTATAGATTCATTTTATAACTCATAAGTTTAATCCTATAATAGTTGGTACAGTTTTGTATGTCTCCCTTGTTTTTATATATAGGTACTACAACACTTCTTCTCAATTCATCTGGCATTTTCTCTGTCATTAATATCTTATTGAAGAGCCTAGTTAACCAAATCTCCCAATTTTTCCTAAGCATTTCCAAGCCTCTATCGGAATGTCATCTGGACATGTAGTCTTTTGGTATGCACCAAGCAACCTAGAAATGAGCAACTTAATATGCACACAACTTAAAACTCACAAGCGCACAAGATCACTATTTAGTATAATGAATTGTAAGTACGAGGTCGATCCCATGAAGACTTGTGATAAAATAATGTCAAAAATAACTATAAATTCAGAATATTAAATGGATGAAAAAGTGGTTGAATGCTGATTGGTTGAATGAAACTACTAAAAACAGTAAGTTAAAATATTAAAATAAATCAAAAGCTTAATGGAAAGTAACCTAACGTACAAGAATACTATCAGGATTAAAAACAATGAGAATGAATGAACTAGGGTTTCATCTACTCCCCTAACCTATCCTATGCATGTCCCTTATTATCCCTTAATCAAAATCATAATTATTGGTAATATTTATCAACCTAGACCATGGCATATGTATCTAGATTATGATTCCCCTAAACCTAATTCATGAGTGGCATACTACATGAATTGTTCATCAAGTTGCAAAAACTAAGCATGGCATATGTCCTAGTCAATACATGCATGATGCATAAAAATAATAGGAATGATAAATGCATGAGTCTTAAGCATGACATATACCTAGATTATTCATGGTTCTAAACCCTAGATGCTTAACATCAAGATCAATCAAAGATAAGTTAGCTAATCTTAAATTTAATTGAACATGGCATGGTTGGCATGGCATATATACAACTCATCAAATTAAAAACATAGTTTATAAACTCAACCAACAAAACTGAAATCTTAATTAAAGAATGCCATAAGGGACTACATAAACTTAGGCTAGGGTTTCAATTACACCCTAGCCCTAAAAAGTTTAGCTACTCATGTTTGGATTGAAAAATAACATAGAAAAAATAGTCATAAGAAAAACTCTAGAAGATGATGAAGATGAAGGGGTCGGCCAGCAGCAACTTGCTTTCTCCTTGCTCCAAAAAGCTCTTCCTTGCTGATGTACGGCTGCTAGGGCTAGTATTGTGTAACACCCCACCTCTACACGCATGCATGATATTGTCCGCTTTGGCCTACCGGCCTCACGGTTTTGCTTCTGATGGGCCTCAACCCATCAAAAGGCCTCATGCAAGATAAGGGTGTAAGCTCTACATATAACACCCACTTTCCTCTCTATAGTCGATGTGGGACTCCGGGGCGTCACAATCCACCCCCCTTAAGACTGCACGTCCCTGTGCAGTAGCCTGCCAATCTCGGTAGCCTGCCAGTCCTCTTGGCCCGCCTACATGGAGACCCGCCCACTTGCACCAGACCACGGCAAGGGACCCACACTCGAACTAGTCGAGAGTCGAATCTGATACCATTTGTAACGCCCCACCCCTACACGCATGCATGATATTGTCCACTTTGGCCCACGGGCCTCGCGGTTTTGCTTCTGATGGGTCTCAACCCATCAAAAGGCCTCATGCAAGGTAAGGGTGTAAGCTCTCAATCCACCCCCCTTACGTGCAGTAGCCTGCCAATCTCGGTAGCCTGCCAGCCCTTTTGGCCCGCCCACTTACACCAGACCACGGCAGGGGACCCACACTCGAACTAGTCGAGAGTCGGCTCTGATACCATTTGTAACGCCCCACCCCTACATGCATGCATGATATTGTCTGTTTTAGTCCACGGGCCTCACGGTTTTGCTTTTGATGGGTCTCAACCCATCAAAAGGCCTCATGCAAGGTAAGGGTGTAAGCTCTACATATAACCCCCACTTTTCTCTATAGTCGATGTGGGACTTCGGGGCGTTACAATCCACCCCCCTTAAGGCTGCACCTCCCTGTCCAGTAGCCTGCCAGTCTCTGTAGCCTGTCAGCCCTCTTGGCCCCCTTACCTTGCATGAGGCCTTTTGATGGGTTGAGGCCCATCAGAAGCAAAACCGTGAGGCCCGTGGGTCAAAGCGGACAATATCATGCATGGGTAAGGGTGGGGCGTTACAAATGGTATCAGAGCCGACTCTCGACTAGTTCGAGTGTGGGTTTCCTGCCGTGGTCTGGTGTAAGTGGGCGGGTCTCCATGTGGGTGGGCCAAGAGGGCTGGCAGGTTACAGAGACTGGCAGGCTACTGCACAGGGACGTGCAGCCTTAAGGGGGGTGGATTGTGACGCCCCAGAGTCCCACATCGACTATAGAGAGGAAAGTGAATGGGGTTATATGTAGAGCTTACACCCTTACTTTGCATGAGGCCTTTTGATGGGTTGAGGCCCATTAGAAGCAAAACTATGAGGCCCGTGGGCCAAAGCGGACAATATCATGCATGGGTAAGGGTGGGGCGTTACATATTGAGTGCTGGTTGTCCACCCCGCTTTGGCTCCCTTTTATGCTTTTTGCAAACTCTCTCTTTAGTAATGAGTTTCCTCCTTTTTAGGCTTTGTTTCCTTTTGTGATTATAGCTCTTGTTTACCTTTTCAAGTAAGTTTTCTAGTTAGATGAGAATAGAAGTCTCCTTTTCTTGGTGTGCAAGACTTTCTAATTCCGGTCCCACTTTATAGCTTCTTGGAAGTTTCTCACATTCACCCACAAATCTGAGATTTATTTTCAAGTGACTAAATCTGAATCTTTGAACATAAGAGTGGGCCCATATGGGGCGAGCTAGGTGGAGTGTGTGACCCCCTTCTTGGACTTCTAAGCTTAGCTTACTCTCTTGTTTAGCAGCTTCCTTCTTTTTCTCCCTTTTCTTCTCTCCTTCTTGGGCGCCACTTGGACTTGAGAAAGAATTTCCAAATTCTGAAATTCAAATCTTTGCAATAGATGTGGGACCCCCTTTTGGGCATGCAACTCATGGTTGGGTTTTTCTCCTTTTCCATCTTTGCTTCTCTTTCCTTTTTGGTTTATGCTACGAGTCTGCAACACTCTTCTTCTTGGGCTCCACCTTAATTTAAACTTCAAATCCCCAAAAAGAATAGGTAGGGCCCACCTTGCTGTACATCCCTTGGGATTCACACTTGAATCTCCAATTAATCAATTGCTGAAATTCTTCTCTTTTGGCTCCTTTTGACCTTTTCATAAAAAAATAAAAAGACAATGAAAAAAGAAATAAAATAACAATGAACTAGCACAAGATAAATCAAATATTAGGGTTTAAGTTGTAAACATTTAAGCACTTATGGTCTTTCCTGTACTTATTTGTTTCAATGCTTCCTCACTTCCACCACCTTAATTCTAGGGAAAAAAGTACGTTCTGCTAATGAAGTATCCTCTCTTGTGCTGCAAAGGGTTTGCAAGTGTTCAATGTATAATTTGGGAATTTATAACAATGTTAGGTCAAGAAAATAATTTCCCAAAACAATAGTAAGTCTCAAATTAGCGTTCAGATTCAGAGAATTTAATTAATCTTTAGGCTATGAAGTGGAAACAATGGAAAATTAATAAAATAGGTAGGGAACTGGATTCGGCCACCGGTTTGGAGGGGTGGAATGGGTTGCTAGGCTGATTAGGGCTAGTGGAGGGCTCAGAAGAATCAAGTGAGACCTACTAAGGGTTCCCCTGGTCAGGTGGGGCCCAGTAAGGGTTCGACTGGTCAGGTGGGGCCCACTTAGGGCTCGGGCAAGTTGGGTTTGGTCTAGGTGAGATACGGTTGTAGTTGATGGGTTTTGGGATTGATTTGGGTTTGGGTTTTGGAAAGTGGAGTTGGTGGTAGTAATGGGTTTAAAAACTAATGGATGATGGGGATGATCTAGATCTAGGGTTTGAAAGGAAAAAAAGATTGCATGAAAGAAAATGGAAGAAGATAATCAGGATTACCTGTAATTGGCCTTGCGCCAAACTCCAATCCAGTAGACAGAAGAGAATCTCTCATAACTAGAACTTGAAGTAGAACTAGAAGTTGAAGAACTAAAAAATTCTCCATTAATTGTCATTGTAAAGAGCCTTTCAAGTCTCTCCATATGAATAATTCTCAAACTTTCTAAAAAGAAATAACAAGAGAGAAAATAGAAAGCATGAAAGAAAAAAAAAAATCAGCCATGCACATGGGAGAATCCCGGGGTGCTTCTTGGTTAAGTCGTGGGTCCCCATCTGGACCCCCCTTGATAATTCTTTTAATTTCTTCTCTTATCTCTCCTGAGCCCCTCTTAATTTCTTTTAAACTATTTTAATGCCTCCCATGTCACACTTTTTAGTGTGGGGCCTTTAATATGATTGCTCATATCGGCCTTCTGTCTATCAGCTGCATGATCCGAAGAGATCCAACCGTTGGATGTTGTCAGAATGGAAATCCAACAGTGGAATTTCAACATCTGGGCTATCAAAGTCTGGACGTGCATAATCCATCCACAGATTTGCTTGGTCTACAATTCTTTGCCTCCGTCACAGATAGATCTTGAAGGGATTTGGCTGATGTTCCCATCACTTTGATCTAGTATCGTGATTATATAAGTATGCATCTAGTATAGTTATATACATTTTTTTAAATCGGTGTTATGATTATATACACATTCATCTATTTCCATTGATAATGTTATTATTCATGCTTCAAAATATGGTTTATTGCGCCGATTTAAGAAATTTACATGCGTCGGTCATTTGATTTTTTTTTTCCCGCAGTTCTCTTACAGAAGCCTTTTGTATAGCCATATTGGAGGCAGCTAGTTGTGGGTTGCTAACTGTGAGCACTCGAGTAGGAGGCGTTCCAGAGGCATGTGCTTAAGATATCTCTTCCTTTTCTTCTTCGATGTTTGCATCTTTTGCTGTATGGGGGAAAATGGCATCCTCATCAATGTCATCACCATCAGCATCATCAGAGCATTATACCCTCAATTTGTGGCTGGATGGAAGAGTTTTACTCACAAATTCTTAACAAGCTAAGACAAAAATCTTATCAATAAAAACTGAAAAATCTGCATGTGTGCAACTTCAAGAGACTTGATGATGACATTGATGAAAGGAATGTAAATTTAGGCAAAAGACACACATGTTACTATATACAGAGAGAATCTGGAGCCCTACCCGACCATCATTTGGTCAATGCTTATGTTACCCTTAAGACTAGTCAGTTCACCATCATGTGCCACTGTCATTATTTTCCTTGTACTTTTACCATCTATTTACGGTTGCCTTTGTTAGTCTTGTTCTTCCACTCAACCCTATCTGAAGCCATTCTCTATGAACTCCACGTACTGATGTCTTTCCTCACTGCCCCCGCTTCCCAGTTCCTTCAACTTGTAACCCTTCAATTCATCTTACAGGGGCTATTTTTGCCCTTTTTAAAACGCGCCCATTACATCCCAGACAACATTTCTTGATTTTGTTTAGGTTTCCTATTTTGCACTTATTCCTATTTATCTGCTTTCTTTTAACTCCATGCTTCCTTCTTAACATGCACATTTCGACCACGTGTACTTCAGCTTCATTTTTTCTTCACTGCCCAACATTTGATCAACTTGGTTTGCCCTAGAAAGTGTATAGTTTGCTCATTTTTAGAGTATGTAATAGCCATTGATAGGATGATCACCACAAGTGATGGCCCATGAAAGTAAATCTTCCTGACTGGAAAATCCTACTCAACTAATGTTTGGGCATTTATTTTGTTTCAAGTGGACCACTGCTGGTTTTTTATTTTTATTTTTATTTGTATTTTATTAGTATTATCTTTTGTTTCTTGACATCTATTAGTAGGTTTCGAATTCTTCCATCTAGGAGATTTTGGTGCATACAGCATCCATTGTTGGACCCAGCATATGAATGTTTTGGAAAACCAAACTTTTACAAGGAAAATTATACACATTAGTGTTTTCACGGATTGCTTCCTATTTTAGTAGTCTGAAATATTGGAACAGTAACCTTGTTTAATGATAAGATTTACTAGTGAACAATTAATTGTATAGCAATTGCAACCCTAGATTGATGGGATGAGACTGAAATGTTGATGAATTAAATTGTAAGGCAATTATAAAGGTCTAAGGTTAACTGAACTGTCTCATAGTAGAGAAATTAAAAAGCAAAGTGGTGATCAAGTGAGCTTTTTACTACTTGTGGTGATCAGGTCCTACCAGATGACATGATTGTACTTGCAGAGCCAGTACCTAGTGATATGGTGCGTGCAATTGCGAAAGCAATACACATACTTCCAAAGATTGACCCGCATGACATGCACCTTCGTGTGAGTTGCCACAAAAACTTGTCCCTTTTGATGTTTCTAATTTATGATTGGTTTCATTTTTATATTGCCATTTTACAATTCAATTTTTTTTAATACATAAGAGTATATTTGAATATTTGATGATTCAGACTGAATGTCTTTTTTTGGTTGCTCATGATCCATGGAGTAGAGTACCCTCATGTTTCCAGGTATACATACAAAAACCGAACACATGGTCGATTTAATGGCCTAGACGAGAGTGAATTTTGGGGCAAGCTTGAGGGGCTTAGACCGAACATAGTTTTGGGAATTTAATGTAAGGGGTTCCAGGGTCCCACCAGGTCCCATCTATTGTCATGTAATGTTGGGGACCATGAAGCGATTGGGAATCTTATTAGAACTAGGATTTATAAGTCCATTGGATTATTGAATCCTTTTTGTACTACAATTGCTATTTAAAGTTCTCAATAAACAAAGAAGGTTCTACCAAAAAAATAAATAATAAATAAAAAGGGGAAATGATATTGTGTAAAAAAGGGGAAGAAAGAGAGATTGTGTATATGTTTTCTTCCTCAATTCTTTCTTCCTCCTCCTTGCTTTTATTCTTTGTTTTCAAATCATAGTAGGGTGGGTCAGCTGGGTTCCACAAGCTAGGCCATTCTGTGCTTAGGAAAATTCCGCTATATATGTGGACTGATTACATTTGGTTTGCCGCATCTAATCTTATTTAATAAGGTCAAAATATTTTATAATTTCCGCTCTCGTCCTATCACCCTTGTCACCAACTACTTGTCCTCCACATCTCTCTCTCCTCTTGTCCTATCACCCTTGTCACCAACTACTTGTCCTTCACATCTCCCACACCCCCACCCCCCCCAAAAAAAAAAAAAAAAAATCCAAACTGGTGTCATTACATTAGATCAAAGAATCATTTCCCCTAATCTCTTTTTACTCTGTTTGTTCCTGGTTATCTGTGTAAACGGTTACTGTAGCATTTTCAGTGTTTGTTTCCATTTCTTTTCACCTGTTGAAGCTTCTTCCAGTAACTTCAAAGTACTTCCTATGAAACACTTACAAAAGGAAAACAAAGGGGAGAAGAGTGTATTTTATTCTATTTTGAGAGCTAGATTTGAAAAATGGAAAGAAATCAGAACGAACGAATAACAATGATAATTGAATAAGCACCTAATGGATTGGTGGCATATATCTATCCAATATTCTTCCCATTGAATGATGTGTCTAAAGGAGAATGGATGCCATTGTAGAAGTGGACCTTCTCTTTACCAAATGTATGGTTAGTTTTTTTTTTTTTCTCTTGGTTAATCACTGATTCTTCTTTCTAACCACTGTTGTGATTCCCTGTACTTACATGATCTAGCTGTCACACACTACAACATTACTAAACCCAGTTTGACACTTGTGCAGACTGTTCTCACTGTAGGATTTGGATTGTTTGATTTTAGGTTGGCCCCATATCATGATCATCATAGATGATAAGGTTCTAAAATTTGCCATGCCCTTTCGAATCCGTCACCCCCATCCTCTGATCATCCTTGATGGTCTTTGTTGGGCTGTCAGCCTGTTGCCCAAGACATCTCTGCCTTTTAAATATTTATATGTGGAGGCGCGCCTCCATTTGTGAAAAATATATAGTGGGCTCACCTTTTGTTTTCTTTAGAAGTGAACCTTTAGATCACAACTAACTTCATTAAATTGGCATTTGTTTAAAACTTTCTTTGATCAGAGTAATATTCAGTGATTTGGGCATTGCACATGAGAAATATGTACATATGGCACCTGCTTTTACGCATCCACCTCACACAATATCATTTGAGGTAGGTGAAACCATAGATCAGAAGAGGGGTGGGGATGGAAAGATATGTTTGGGACAACCCCATATATCAAATTTCAAGTCAGTTTGGTGAACCCAATCGCTTGATATGTGGTCCACTAGTTTAACAGTTTTATATAAAAAAATTGACCCATGATCCGATGGACCAAGAGTCCAATCTTTACAATGGTGCAAACCCATGGGATCCGGTGACTATTCTTTTGGGGTTGGGGTGTAGGTTGGATGGCACATTTGTATTAGTGATTTGGTGGCACGGTAAGGTCCATGCGAGGTGGATGCATTGGAGCATTGTGCATGCATGCATATGTGAGAGTTAACTCTCACCGCTTATGGTGAGACACCATGATGGGGCCCACACGGGGTCCCACTGATCACGGAACCAAGGGGATGGAAAGATCCATCTTTGATGGGCCCAACTATCAAGTTTGGGTTCAATCCCATGCTTTTAACCCCTTGATCCGTGGTCCACAAGTTTAACGACTTATATTAAAGAAAAAATTTGTTCCTCAATCCAATGGTCCAGTCCATTTGGATGATATATGGGAAATGTTCATGTGCATTCATCCCTCACCATAGGATGACAGACATAGTGGGGCCAACTTTATGATGCATCCAAACCATCCACACACGGTATCCCTTGAATAACACTGGATCCAAGTTTTCAATGATCACCATAATTTGGGAGGGATGGATGTGCACATATATATACACACACACACACACACACACACACACAAACACCCCCTCACCCCCCACCCCCCCCAAACCATTGAATAGTCACAAGTCCAAATTTGACAATCATCCAACGTATCCTCACCATTGGGTTGAAATCATACGAAAATAATACCTCTAAAGCCATTAAATAATCTTAGGGCCATGGATCGAAAGGTTAGAATGATCTTATGGAGTCAAAACCTTCCACATAGGTTAGTATCATATAGATCTTTCCATCCAATGGACTTCCATGGTCATCATGCATTCTAGTGGGCCCATCTAGGAGGGCCCTTTTTCTCCTAAATGCCAGGGCGCTATCTAGTGCTGCCCTGCCCTATATACATATAGAAACATGTATACACACATTGTTATCATAATCCTACAATTTGTTTCTTGAATCCAAAGGAAAACAATTCCCATTTACAAAAGAATCTTGGGATCCAAGTGCGAATTTTTCGATTTGATACTCATTTCATCGAATCTTATGATTCAAGCGATTTGGATAAGCAAGAATAGCTACAACCAATAAATTAATATTAATAATATTTTTACTTTTTTCTTTCTCTTTTAGCGTTTTTACTTTTAAAAGGTTATTTAGTAGTTAACAAAGCCTCGTAAGAATTTTTGCGGTTTTGGGGAGGTTTTAGAGTTAAATAAGGAATATGCATTTGATTAAAGCGTTCGAGTGTACAATCTGTATGGGGGGCCTTCTTCTTTGTTTCTTTAAAAAATAAATATTTTTTTGGCTTTTCTCTTTAACTTAAAGAGATATCATATGGTATAAGATTGATACTTTAAACTTATTTAATTGTTTACACATTTTATTTATTATATATTAATATATGTCAAGATGTTCTTGATAGGATTGTATGATAGACTTATTTGTCATTGTATCTATATTTGCTAGAATGGGAAAATGGATGGATTATGAATAGCTGCTTTTTTCTATTTCTTTTTTCTTTTTAATTATTTCTCATTTTATCAGAAAAAACTCCTACGATTCACGATACGATTCCATTCATGGGTATGAACGATTTGTGATACAATTCTAATTTTCAAAACAATGTGTGTGTATTATATATATATGGGAAATTCTAAAAAACGCCCCACTTAAAAAACGCCCCCTTTTCCGCCCCTCTTATTCTTGGTCATGGGGCTCATGTTGATTCAATCTGAACTTTTCACACACACTAACCCCCTATGAATAGTCACAAGTCCAAGCTTGGCACTCATCCAATTTTTCCTCACCGTTGGATTGAAATCATGATAAAATGATGCCTCTAAACCATTAAATTTTAGGGCCATGGATCAAAATGTTAGGATGATTTTATGGACTCGAGATTTTGCATATAGGTAGGCCTCATATGAATCTTTCCATCCAATGGACTTCCATGATCATCATGCATCTCGATGGGCCCAACTAGGAGGGGCGTTTTCTCCTAAAAATACCTAGGTGCCGTATAGCGCTCCCCATATATATATAGGGAGATGCTCCTATGAGAGTTACTCACAATACTATAAGAGTAAGGGGGGGACCCGTTGGATTCATATCCAATGCCAACAGCATAGATATTAGGGTTCTCCACCTTGCTCTCATAGTAGTGTGAGAGTTACTCTCATAGGAGGGTTTCCCATATATATATATATATATATATATAGGAGGTGCTTCTATAAGAGCATCTTTCACCTTACTATGAGAGATAAGGTGGGGGCCCTCACATCCATATCCAATGTCAATAATTTAAATGTGAGGGCCCCCACCTTTATCTCTCATAGTAAAGTGAGAGATCCTCTCATAGGAGCATCTCCATATATATATATATATATATATATGTATATATATATATAGGGAGTGGCTCTCCTGAGCTGCAGCTGAGATTACCATCGGCTGCAACGTGCAATTCGCATGTGTGGAAGTCATTTGGAAGCCCGCCCATTGTTTCCCCCTTTTCTCTTCTTTCTTTCTAACCTAATCGATCCAGAACAATAAAAAAAAAAATCGTCCAACGTCCCCCTCTCCTTCCTTCCGTCATCTCCCTCTCTCGACCTCCCTTTCCTCACCACAAGTCGCCCATCGTCCCCCTCTCCTTCTCCCCTTCCGTCATCTCCTCTCTTCCCTCTCTCGACCGCGATTCCTGCATCGCCTCCTCTCTCTACTGCGCCCCTCAGAGATATGCAAA
Organism: Camphora micrantha; assembly: GCA_003546025.1. Taxonomy (NCBI): domain Eukaryota; kingdom Viridiplantae; phylum Streptophyta; class Magnoliopsida; order Laurales; family Lauraceae; genus Camphora; species Camphora micrantha. The sequence continues at coordinate 30,347,798 of QPKB01000009.1, read as the reverse complement.
CCGCCAGAGATTTGTGCCTAGCCCTATCGGAGACCATTTGCTCTTCGTAAAACATCAAAGATCTACGCCCATCAGAGATCCACTGCGCCCTTCAGAGATCGGCAAACCACCAGAGTTCTGCACCTAGGCCCATCCGTTGCATCGTTATATTGGGATGGGGTTTGTTTGCTAAATGTTATTGACATGTTCAAGAGTTTATGTTGGGAAACAAGTGTATGAAATGGAAAGAACAATGCTTCAATTTTTTTTTCTATTCCTTACATGGTTGTAAGAGTTTCTGTTTTGATACAAACATATGGAATGGAAAGAACAATATTTCATCTATTTTTCTATTTCCTTACATGCTGTAAACATCTTCATGTCATTTTTATTGAGTCTATTGGAGTTGTGGTGATTTGACTTATAGGTAACCTGAATCCATTGATAAAATTAAGTGCAAGAGAATAAGACGAAATGGAAAAATTAAAACAAAAAAATTGTAAAAATGGAATTTCATCCAACTGGCAAGATGGAAAAAATCCACATTTATAGAACATCAATTTCTCACCAAACAGGATTCCTTTCTAGGAATTCATATAATTTCTCAACCAAACAAACAACTCTCCAGGAATGGTTGTGCAGACCATATCCATAAAAAAAAATGAAAAAGGTTGCCAAGTGAAGTTGGTATCATGTTAACAATTTCCAAGAGTTTCACTTTACTAGGTGAAAGAATTTTCCACAATTTCCTCTAAACCCAGATTCAGACCTATGAGGTACAAAACCACCTTTTGCATTGTTACAAAGTAAATTAGAAATATACCAAACTTCAAACAAAAGTTTGGCCGCACAAAGTGATAAAATAATAAAATATGAAGCCTTGGCCAATTAAGCTTCAGTATACATTATCCACAGAAAATCAATCACTAAAGAAAACAATGCAGCAAAAATTGCTCACCTATTTTTCACAGACATGTGATTTGCAAAAACTAAGATCTGCACAACCATTCCTGGAGAGTTGTTCTTTAACCTTTTGGACTATCTCCATTGATAAACATGTGCCAACTACTTCATATGAAAGTCACAAACCGTATTGTAACATCCATTTTGAGAATAGCTTGGATGCTCTGTTCCTAAGCTTAGTACTTAAGAGGTTGGAGTGCCAAGGCACTGATGACAACTGATTGCAGAAGCAAAACACCATCCTGAGTGCACGACAAACTGATCTTAAGGATCAAAGCAAGGGCTTTAGTTTTTTAACATCAATAATCAATCAATTTGCATGTTCATATCAAACCACCTCAGTCTTCATAGTCAAAGGCAACACATATCATGAAATTGCCAAACTAGCAATCAAGTTGGATCTTCATCAATAGAGTTAATCAATGAAAACATTCATAAATCAAGGAAATAGCTTTGCTTTCAGTCATCAAGAATGTGGATGCTGTCTTCATCAACTTTCAGTTATCATCGCAATAAATATTTATCTAGTCTTTCAAGACATCTGATAAAATGACTATTCTTGATTTCATGGTGTATAAATTACATTTGATATAGCCAAGTCATGCCTTACATAAAGAAACTAAGACTTCCAATTACAAGGTCCTTAATATATTAAGAGAAGGCTCACAGCTTGCAAATCTACTTTTTTTTTCTTGGATAACGAACATGAACAAGAGCAGTTTGAAGTCTTCTTAGATAAAGTTGGGTTCATGCGCTTCAAGTATTTAAGTTTTGGTGACCCACAAGCCCTCCTTTATAATGTCTGAAAAGCCTTTTTCTTCTGCAAACCAATGAGTGTGCCACCTGCTAATCTCACATCATCTTCTAAAAAAATACTTGCAACGGGTGAAAAGGAACTCTTTAGATTTGAAGGTTCTCTCAAAAGTTGTATTTCAAGCTTAATCTCCTACTTCAGGCAGGGGATGGCTGAGAGAGGAGGTGCAGCAGATGGGGTTGGTCGGGCAGGCGATGACTGAGAGAGGAGGTGTGGCAGATGGGGTTGGGTGCAAATCTCTGGCGGTTCGCAGTTGAGAGAGGAAGAGAGGAGATGACGGAAGGAGCGGAGGAGAGGGTAACGATGGGTGACTTGCGATGCAGGGAGGTCGAGAGAGGGAGATGAGGGAAGGAGACGTTAGAAAGAAAGAAGAGGGAAAGGGGAAGAAATGGGCGGTCTTCCAAATGACTTCCACACATGCGAATCGCATGCTGCAGCTGATGGTAATCTCAGCTGCAGCTCAGGAGAGCCACTCTATGCATATATACATATGGGATAGGCTCCCCTATGTTGTGCTCATCCACTAAAATGTAAAAGTGCTTGTGGGGCCCAATTTGGATCTCAACCTACCTGAGTACAACGAGGAGGCTTGGATGATGATCCTAACCACTTGATCAATGGCCGACAAGTTCTCACTGTTATCAGTTAGAGAATAGGACCTTGGTTATAATTTATAATTTGCTGGGGGACCTTTTATGTAAATACCAGAAACTTGAGGGCCCTTTTGTACGTTTCAGAAACTAAAATATAATGGTATAGGGATGGTTGACTACTCTAGATGGTCGATTCATTCTCTTGCTTCCTCTTCAAAATCTCTTTCCCTCTCTATGTTTCTTCTCTTCTTTCTTTTTTCGGTTTCAAATAGATATTACGTTGGAACCCTAGATCTAATCCAATCTAGGGTTCCAACTCTCACTATCCAAAACAAGTGCATAATCAATCTAACAGTCCAATCTATTCTGATGGGTGCCAAACCCTGATATCGGTGACTATCAGGGTGTTTTTTTTTGGGAGGTGGTGGTTTAGATGGGACCCACTAGGCATTTCCACACTTGAGTGCATGACCTTATGAGCTTAGCGGAGGTTTCTCATACACACACTGAGTAACTTTTTCTTGTTGCTATTCCATGTGTAAAAGCATCTCTCATTTAATCTGACCTCAAATGTGGTGTTGATTTGGGATAGAAGAGGAAGATTGTATATGCAGGTTGAGAGAAATGATTGCACCGTATTAAGGTGAAAGGTGATTGTGGGATCCACCTTTGACTTGTGGTGTTGGACAGAAGGTGCAACCTTGGACGCCCTCCACCCATGACTACTAATTTGCGTGGGCAATTAACTGATCTGCCATATATAGAAAAGCCCAAACGGTGGATTGGGGCCAAATTTGATTGAATTCTCCTTTTTCCTCTTTATGGAAGGTTAGCATAATCTGAACAAGTTGATAGAAGCGGGCTGTTTGGCATCCTGGGCAGACCTTTCCTTCCTATCAACAGCTGTTGAATTCAAAGATGGGCCCTACTATTCAAGGTGAAGATCTTTGCAGAAGGTCCATTTAATCAAGTTGATAGAGAGGGGTTTTGGGGTGCCTGGGGCATCCAAGCCATGCATTTTCCATCAGACAACTATTGTATGTCAATTGTCAAAGTCAGGCCCTGCTATTCAAGGTGAGATCTTCTCCCAGTAATATGATGCGAAAGTTTTAGACCATATCATGCCCCCCCCCCTTCTATCATTCCCATTTATTCTTCTAAAAAAACAATATTTTTCGTACCACCTAAAATAGCATGCAACAGATGGCCACCTTTTTTTATGAAAAATATATCTAAACTGATACAGTCGATTGTATGCGTATTAGGTGAAAACAGGGATTCCCTACAACGTGGAGAGAGTAGAGTCATGGTTTAAAATATCGGCAGATATTGGCCGATACGAACCGGTATCGGCCTGGACCATTACGATATCGTGCTATGATATCAGTATCGGTATCGTCACGGTCCATATTGCCAAAATATTGGTTACGTATCGGCCGTTACGTCCGATATTTTCGAAGTATCGGTCGTATCGGTTGTAACAACCGATATGACCAAAACTTATATATATAAAATTAAAAAAAAAAAAAAAGAGGAAGAGGAAGAAAGGAATATGCATTTGCAGAGAAAAGGGGAAACACACAACAACATGCAATTTTATAAATAAATAAAAAAGAAAGAAAGAAAAAAAACATAAATATGGATCACCATTCAAAAAAAAAAAAAACTCATACCTGGATCTATGAGAGGCTAAATGCGGTTGGACCCTGCAGCCGCGCCTTTCTCCTCTTCTTCCTCTCCTCTTCACCTTTTTCTTCCGCCTTTCTTTTCCTCTTTCCCTCTTTCTTTGCCCTCTCCCCAGTCTCGTTGCTGACTCTGATGGAAATGGCCTTTTGACTTTTGAGGGTTTTTCTCTCTCTATTTGATTCCTAGGGTGTGGGTCTTCCACACTTATTGTGGCCCACATTTTTAAAAACTAAACTACATAAATGCAGCCTCTTAAATGGTCTCACAAATCACAATAAATTTTAGAATTTGAAAATCTAAACCATTAAATGCCCTCCCTTATTCTCTAGACTATTAAATGCCCCCTCATTAGTTTCCCCATCCAAAATAAATGCCCCTTTTAAATGTCACCTTAGCAAATATTAATTAAATTAGAGTTGGCCTAATGTCACATTGATCACTTATAAACATCCAAATAAAATGTTAAAAAAACCAAAAAGTATGCAAATGTTTTATTTTATTAGTAAGCCTCTGACAGGGTATACTAATAAAAAATCTAATCCACTAAAAATAAATTCCCTTCTCATGAAGATAAAAAAGTAAAAATCCTTACAAATCAACTACAAAGATTGACAATTTTTTTAATTGATTGGATTTGGAATTTAAATTGTGGGCTACTTGATGAATTTATAAATTATATGTATGGACCAAGGATAAAAACATTAAAACTTAACAATGGTTTAAAAAAAAACAACGATACGAGATGCTTTTCCTTAGGGGGACCGATATTTTGCTTTATGATGTGTACTAATGCAAAAGGACATTATTTTTTTAGCATTTTCTAATATTCTGGATTTTTTGGATATTTTTGTCAATTGTTTTTTAATAAAAAAAAATTTTCACACCACGACGACCGTAACAGACTGATAACCGCGACCGATACCATATCGGTTTTTGGCCCAACCGATACCACGACCAATACCGTGATTTTGAAGTAGAGAGATAACTTGGACTTGGACAATGCCCTAATGGAGATCTACTTTCTTTTCACTTTTCTACCATTTGGGCATTTGATGAGAAAACCTTTTGGAAAAAAAAAATCTTCTATAAAAGAAAATTGATTTTACTTGTGCACTTGTGATTTTTTTTTATATTTTATTTTGTTTTATTTTTCTGTGACTCATTTATCCCATTTGAGGTGAAATCTCATGTGACCGGTACCTACAATTCTCCTATGAAGCACAATGGCAAATAGGTAAAACACCATTTCCCTAGTGAAATGGGTTTCACCCTACCTTTTCACCACATCCAAAAATTACCATAATGGTTTCTAGGACGCCAACAGGCTATAGAATTTGATCAGTCTGGTTTTTCAAGTAAAAATTTTATCATTATAAAAAAAAAGGCTGTAGAATTTGCAGAGATATGCCTTTTCTTGCTGATATTTTGTGCCAATTAATAAATTGGGTTTCTTATTCTTCTGCCTTGTGCTTTTAGATGAAAAACCTATACAGTTGGCATGATGTGGCTCGAAGAACAGAGATTGTGTATGATTGTGCCCTGAGATGCCCCAGTGAAAATCTTCTGCAGCGCCTTTCACGGTGAGCTCTTGTTCCCTTTTTTGGATAAATGTATGTGCATTTTTTGTTATTGAACTTTCTGAATTCAGATCCATAGATAAATTTTAATATAAAGCTGAGTTGACTTGGACTTGATAGGTATTGAGTCGAGTCACCCCTGAGTTTCCTATTTGGCTGAAACCCTATTATTTTTAGGCTCCAAAATCACTTATTTCTCAAAACTTTTGTTGGGAGACATTGTGGGAAACATGCTGCACAACTCCTCTATTCACAAAGAAAGGAGTGACAATCGTGTTTGCATTCTAGCTGGCAGAGACTACCAAAACTTCATCGTCAATGGTTGCAATATGTTGGGGACTACCATATTACAAATTATTGTGCAAACATGAATTGTTGTTGATAGACCATTGCTATGATTCATGTGAACAGGAGTTGGTGGGTTTTTTTTTTTTTTTTTTTTTTTCTTTTTTTGAAATGGAGGAGTTGGTGGTATTAAAAACAATATCCACATGAACTGGACAAGATCAAGTCCATGTTGTTAAGTAAATTGGTCTTTTGTTTCCTAGTAACTTAAGATTTTGAGATGTATTGGCTAGCTGGACTTGGCATGGTGTCAGAGCCACACCAGATCTTGAGTTCAAACCCCGGGGTGGTGTTCCCATAGGTCGCGTGGGCAGGCATGTATTGCATGGGTAGGCACATCTAGGTTGTGAATTCAAATGGCATTCCGTTTAGAGAGAGGGAGGGAGAGAGGGAGTGGCACCAACTGGTCTCAAGCTCAGGTCCCAATTCACAACCCACCAAACTTCAATGCACAAAAAATGAAAGTAAATAATGTTCACTTCAAATTGATAAAACTTGGTCTTGGGATCTGGAAACAATTTTGGATTTAAAAGATGTTACTGGCTATAAAATTGTACGTGAAGTGTTGGTCACTGGTAGGAAACAGGAAAAGAACAAGGCTTGTTTAGAATTTAGAAACAGTAATTACTTTATAATTTGAGCACAAATTCTGAAGTATTTATGAATTTCTCACATGGGCATGGCACACAGTTGTAAATAGGGAACAGGCTAGTAGTAAACTAACATCCACAACAAACATTCGAGGTATAAGGAAAACTAGTATATGGACTATTGTTACCATTTTAATCTGCTGAAGTCTCGTGGAAAATTGGTTGAAGAAGTATATGACCCTTCACCAAAGGTTATTTCAGTTATGCAAGCGATATCAACATTCGATTATGAAGACCAGGTCCCAAAAATAATCCAGATTGGAAAATCTTAACCATCACATATATGGACTTTTTTTTTTTTTTTTTTAATTCTTGAGTGCTTTGTTGCTTTATCTTCAATCTCAACCATCTATTTGTAGGCCATCCGCTTAGGGTTAGGATTATGCAATCTTGGTCAATTTTGATAATTGTCCTATCCAAGGTGATAGTCATAGTAGCAGCAGCCCGGATCCCCTAAACATGTCCCACATTTACGGACTTGAGGTCTGAAAATATTATGTATATATTCGGTCATGGATCGCTAAGGTGATTTTTCAGACTTCTGTTAACAGTTATTTAGTTTAGCTTTTGATCAATTTAAATGGAGTCTACATCATCCGTTATGTAGGTACCTCAAATGTGGTGCATGGGCAGGCAAGCTTTTCTGCTTGGTCATGATCGTAGATTTCTTGTTCTGGCAGCTTTTACAACTCTGGAAGGTAATGATGTGATTGTGTCACCTTAGTTGCTGCTAGTGGAGTTAGTGTTTTGGCAGAACAGATGGCTATCCGTTCTGCTTGCATTAAATGGCTATCCGTTCTGCTTGCATTTTAAGGTGGCATGGAATCAGAAACCATCTTTGGTGGACAATGGTTTTCTTCTTTTTCTGCATTGTGCGTGCCACCCAGGTGCATGAAGGAACCGGATTAGCACATATTATGTACAATTTGTAATATATATATATATATATATATATATATGTATATAGGGGGATGCTCCTATGAGAAATATCTTTCACCTTACATAAGAGATCGTATGGGGGCCCTCATATTTAAGTTGTTGGCATTGGATATGGATGTGAGGGCCCCCACACGATCTCTCATGTAAGGTGAGAGATGCTCTTATAGGAACATCTCCCATGTATATATGTATATGTATATGTATGTATCCAAAATATTTTTCCATATTTTCTGTGAGGATTACAATTTTGTGAAATATTTTCTAATTATACCTGCTTCCTTCTATAGCCTTTGCAGGATATAGAAGAGGTACCTGATCTAGTGTTTCCACAGCATGAATATGAATAGGCACTTCAAAATTTCAGCGGAAGTAAAGGTGCAAATGTGTTTCTCTAAGAATTGGAAAGCCTCTGATTGCAGAAGTGTGTGCCTCTAGTTATATGCTTTCTCAAAAAGATGAGTTTGTCTTGAAGGGATAAAGGCAATCTAATTTGTTGAGGTTAAGGCTGTATTTGGGACGTTTGCAATTTTTGGAACTGAATAATCAAATATGAAACAGAGGTTGTGCTTAGGATCAGGTTGTGCTTAGACTATCCATGCAGAACTTGTTTGGTAGCATTATTCTAAATTGTTTTGCTGAGAATATGCCGTGCAGAACTTGTTTGGTAGTAATATAATAGCCAACATAATTATGTTAGGCGACACCAATAAACTTAAATTTATTATAGCAGTACATAAGACATAACTTTAGAAATTGAAACATGGGTATCACCTTCAAATGATTAAATTATAATGTGGGTCTACCTTGATACGTCCAAGCATCACTTGAACTTCTACCCCACCTTTAGATATGATCTCTCACATGGAACGGTGTTGTGCAACTATATAGATCTTCGATTGATAGGTTCATCTTGGAAACAATAGGCTAGTTGGTTCGGTTCAGAATTTTTTCTTTTTTTTTTTTAACCTTAAGATTGGTTAATTTCTATTTACTTAAATGAGTCTTTACCATTTTCCTTTCTATAAGTACAATCTGCACAGTAGTTTCAGTCAAGAGAGAGGTGGCTGGAAAAAATAGGTCGTCTATGGGCAAAATAGCTTTGGTTCGTTTGCCCTAAGGGCCTGTTTGGGGGCTTTACTAGTAGAGTGAAGTAAGATAAAGCTCCAATTTCTATAAAAAATTTCCACCAAAATGCTTTAATTCAAATTTTCCACCATATTTAAAAAAAAAAAAAAAAAGTCAAAAAGTAACCTCATTTTTCCATTAAAAAACCAAAAAACTCCACTTTTCAATTGAAAAAAAAGTCAAAAAGATTTCATCACAAACAACTAAAAACAAAATACAATTATAATCCATTTATATTTTATTATTTCCTCAAAATAATATTTACTCCACTCAACTTCACTAGTAAAGCCCCCAAAAAGGCCCTAATGGGGGCAGAGGGAAAGAGACTTTGGGTCGTTTGGTCTATCAGAGAAAGGGGAGGGAGGGAGGGAGGGAGTGTTTATGTTTGAAAGGGTCGGTTGACCTAGTGGGGAGGGGGAGCGGGTGGGTCGGACGGACCTATGGGAGAGAGGAAGTGAGGGCGATGGAGATATACATGTAGAGCTTTCGATGACTATATGCTTAAGCGGTAAAAAGTGAACAAGTTGCGTGCCATCCTGTTTTTCCACAAAAAAAAAAAAAAAATGAAGTTGAATCGTTTTTCACTTCTTAATCCAACCAGATAGGTTTCCCGTGATTGTTCCCACAAAATTGGAGTTTAGAATGCTAATTACACTTACCAAACACGGTTTTGACGATTTAATCCCGCGGGAACACCGGAACATCCCCTTGGTATGATGCCAAACAGGGCCTGAACTGCTTGACTGGATGGTTTGGTCTAAATCTGTTCGACCATTGGTTCAACTGTGTCCAACCTGTTATGAAATAAGTAGGACTTACATGATATGTAAATATAAGAGAAGTGGGCACTGTTTTGTAAATATGTGAAATACAAAGGGCTTTTTATGTAAATAAGGAAAATCCCAATAAAGTAGATATAGATAGGGGTGCATGGCGGGTGGTTATTGGGCGGTTTAGGCGATTTTGTTTTACGCCGGTTTATAAAAAGTAGAAACTGTAACTGCCTAAAGTATAGGTGGTTTGGGCGGTTTTTTTAGCGGGCAACTTGGGCGGTATGTTGGGCAGTTTGGTATTTATACCTATCTTTCTCTTTTTTATTTTTTTTTATTTTTTTATAGAATGTAACTAAAGTTTCAAAGTACTTAACATAAAGAATAAAAATTAAACATGATTTTTAATAAAAGTCAATAATCAGTAATAGACAAAATTTTCAACTAAGTACATCAATGTAAAATTAAAGTCCAAAGGCATCACCAAAATTAAAAAATACAATCACGTATATAATCTAAAGTCCAAAAGTCAAAAATCTAATAAAGAAACATCTAAATTCGAAAATTCAATGTCTAAATTTCAATAAATAAACCTCAAAATTTCAAAATTCAATGTCCAAATGCTAAAAGAAATTCAAAATCTAAACTTCAAGCTCGTAAAGATCAATATATAATTTGAAGCAATCTTGCAACCAAAAAAATAAAAAACATAGTTAGAATAATAATTGATAAAAGATAATAAACATCAATGTTTAGTTTAGTGATAGAATTGTAAGGTCGTCAAACTGTCATACAATATAATCTAGACTTGTATTGGAGTTGCACTAGGATCATAAGGAGTTGCACTTGTATTTTTTTTTTTTTTTTTTTTTATAATGAGCAGGCGGGGCGGTTTGAAACCGCTTACTCAAATGTCAAACCGTAACCATTCGCTTATTAGTACGGATTGAAATCGCCCCGCCTGTCTAAAGGCGGTTTTGACGTATATCCACTTGTAGCGGGGCGGGTGGAGCGGAGAAGGCGGGTTGGCGGGTTACGGTTATTTTTGTGCAGCCTTATATATAGATGAGGTTACCTCCTCCTAGGATACACGACTATCATCTTCCTTTTAAATTTCCTCCATTCTTCCATTATAATGGTATTGAGACCATTAAGAAAATCCAGGCCCGTTTGGCACTTTACTAGATTAGTAAAAGTTAAGTAAAGCCTCCATTTTTTAGACAATGGGTCACACCAAACGCAGTTTAATTCAAAATTTTCTCTCATTTTTTTAAATAAAAAATCAACCTCCTTTCTCCACTGAAAAATCAAAAAGCTCAACTTTTCTATACAAAAAGTCAACTACATTTCATACCAAACAATTAAAAATAAAATAACATCATAACCCGATTCTATTTTATCATTTCTTGATTTAATGCTTTACTATACTTTATTTTACATGTAAAATTACCAAACAGGAATACAATCTGGTTGAGGGTTTTTAACTTGGTATTAAAGCAACCTTTCAAGTAAAATACTACCAGTTGAAGAGATCTATTGGAGCAGATATGAAGAAAAATCAAAGTTCTTGGATTTTTGCCCTGAGTAAACTTGAAGTGGAGGGACTGTAGTGCTTTGGGAGGGAGACAAACTTTAGGACCTTCAATACCTTGCGCCTTCTACTTTGACTACATTGGGTGCGGCACAAACTTTAGGACCCTCAATTTCAGCAAAAGGGCTATCTTTAAATCTGTATAATTTGGTTGTTAATGGCTCACTGTATGGAAAGGTGGGCAGCTCCAAAATACCATTTATGTTCTCACATGAGACATTTTCTGAGTAAGCATATCATCTATCCCACATATGGTCATTTTCGTCATTATCATCGTCATCAAAGCCTTGTCCCGACTATGTTGGAGTCGGCTATATGGATTTTGTGTTAGAATTCATGTTTAGGTTATGACAAAATTTTACATTGCCTCTCAACCTACTTTTCCATATTTAGGGCCCGTTTGGATATATGTAGAATAAAATATTTACAGATTCAAATACTGATTGAATAAAATAGTACATAATAGAAAACTGTGATATTAAAATATTGTAATGTTGTTGATGTTTGGCAGTTTTTTAAAGAATTCAACAGCTTTTGAATTGAGCCGTTTGACAATTACTGAAGAATATAATATATGCTTTTTAAGAGTGATTTAATGACTTTATAATTAAGTACTGAAGCTCTTTCTGAAAAAAAAAAAGATTATTTTTTTATTGAAAGTTAGATTAGTTTTTATAGAAAGTTTAGCACTACTTGCTATGTAATTAGGAACAATATACAAAAGAAAAATGTAAAATATTCCAAAACAACCACTTTTAGGAATACATTTCTAAGAATTCATAGGATTTGGATTCCATGCAAACAAACAACTCGTTATTAGTGTTGTTCATAAAAATATTGATATTGGGGATGTGATACATAAATTCCATTTGATAAATTAAGTGTTCTAAATAAAGGCTATACAATCATAAAATTGCTCTCATAACATTCCATCATACAGATCGACTTTCTGTTGTCAAGTTTTGCTCTAACAAAACTAATCCAATCGTAGGCTATGATACTCATCAATATTCCGAAACATAATAATAAAAGAATGTATTTGCCCATTTTGCTAAAGGAAGGGAATGCAAATTGTACTAATACAAATAACAACATCTGTTTAGCATAAAACCAATTGCCATGAGGCCAACTGGCATGTATACAAACCATATAATACAAACATCTTATTCACAAGTTTTTTTAAATCAAGGAACCATTTTCTCTACTTCTACAAATCAATCAAACACCAAGTATAAAACCCATCTTCAAATTGAATTTAGAAAGGAGACAAAGTAACAAATTGTATGTGAGTCATATGGAGATTATCAAAGAACATAATAGAGCACCATTTGAAATCAGAGAAGAGGGTCAGAAGGAAGAGAAGAGAGAGGGAAATAGAAGGAAATTAAAAGAGACGAGGGTCTGGGAGAGGGAGAGGACAAGAGAGACATGGAGTATGAAAGAGAAAAGGACAAGAGAGAAGAGGAGGGAGAGGAGGAGAAAAGAGGGAGGCCCAAGAGAAGAGAAGCAGGGGGGGAAGACATAATAGGGCTCAGGAGAGGGGTAAAAGGGGAGGATAAGACGATAAAACGAGCGATTAAAAGAGGCCCACAAAATGTAAGAAGATTTTCCCCTCGAGATTTTCTCCTATAGGGTTGGGGTAAATAAAAAAATCTTACATTTTTTTTGGCAGAAAAGAAAAAGATTCTTTCCTTTCCTTTAGGCTGTCCAAACACCTCTATGTAAGATGGTAAGAAAAATTTCTTAAAAAGAAAAAGTTCTTGTACTTTCTTATGCATCCAAACTATAATGTTATATGAGGGATTTTAGAAGAAAGTGAGATATTGTAATATACTTTCTAAATTATCCAAACGCCATGTTTTTTGTGTATAGATTATATTCAAAACTAGTAGATAATATGACAAAATCTCTTACAATATCTTGTTTTCAAACACCTCCTAAAGAAATTTAAAATAAATAACTTTCCATAAAGTAATCATGCCCGGCTTGATTACAAGATCTCAAGTGGACTCTGATCAACGTGCTTTTGACGACACACATTTTTTTAGTGTCACATCCCAGTCCCGAATCACCCTGGCCTAGGGTAATCCCTGAGATGTGTCACATGTACTCCCATGTGTTGTATCTGTCTCCAGTTAAATACAACACACGAAGGAGAAAAAACAACATTTTACACTCGTGAGTCAGAACTCACTAAAACACATCAAAGGCAATTAATAATGACGGAAGTTGTAATTCATTCTTGTGAGGTATCGATTTCCCATTCAGTCTATATAACATTTCAAGTTTAATACAAAAGAATTATACAGATATGTATATCATTTTACAAAAAAAAAAAAAAATGTATAAAGAACCTTATACAATATTACTACCAAAAGTATGACAAAAGAAATATTACAATCTAAGTGTGCCTCACACAAAAAGGGACTGGCCACATGCTCAGAAATTCGTCAAAAGATGATTCCGCTCTCCCGAAGAGACAGATCTATTTGGCCTCAGACTCTGGCCACTCCTTTAATCCTGAAGGTACCTTTGAGGTAACATTCTCTCCCTCCTTGGTCTCCTCAGGACCGGAGGCTGCACCTACGACTGTGACACCAAGAGTAGTGTCATCAATACGACGAATGAGCAAATATAGGTAATAATATGGTAATACATAACGTATCAAGAATGAATTTAAGAAGGATAAATTAACAGAGGTCAATAATATGTATCAATTAGGCATGTTCTGCAAGATAAATAATTAATACATTGTGAATCAAGTATAATGAAAATATACATATTGACTACTACCTTAAGCTCATCATCTCAAATGAGAGTGAATCTAGTTGGGATGTCACCAGCTGCCCGGCCAAAGGTTGACTGGTTACTCGGTTCTGGAGTTCCAGTGCTCCAGTTGACTTACTACAGTAATCTTTAAATAATTAAACCGAGTTTAACCCCGTCGGGTATCACAAGGTCAAAGCTAACACTACTCGATTGAATCAAATCATAATCGAATAATAACTGAGTTTGAGTAAGTTCGTATTCATTTATCTATAATCAATCGAGATCTAATCACATTATCGCGAATATTTACTCAATCTCATATTTCCAGTAAATATGAATTTTGATACGTAATACTAACGGTATGAATTAAATGTAAACTATTGAATCTCAACAAATACTAGTGATATAACAATTTACATATCATAATTGATTGTCAATAAGAAATTATGCTCCAATATGAAATGCAATATCTTAAAGGAATCAAAGTAGCTTACAAACCAACACTAAACTACTAAGTTTAGCCCTTTACTGACCAATACAGGATAAGTTTGAAAGCTCAACGTATTACTACTTCCTTAGGTGTTACAAATTATGAGAGGTACATTGAAGTTCCAAACTAATCCTTATGGCATAGTAATGAATATCCATTGGTCCAAATTAAATAGGTTAATGGTTCCTTTTTGAGGTCATAAGTCTCAAAGTTTCTTAATTTTCTATGGGATAGGGGTGAGCATCTTAACTATCAATTTGGGACATTTAAGATGGGTTAAGATAGATTAAGGGTGATAATTCCCCTCAGAATTTTGGGTCAAAAGGACCCAGTTACAGCTTCAGGTTCGTTCGAGCGAACCCAATCTAGAGGGTGGGTCGCTCGCGTGCTACAATTCGTTCGCTTGAGCAAAGATTCCGGAAGGATGGTCGCTCAAGCGGACTCATGTTCGCTCGAGCGGACCTATCCAGAAAGGTACTTGTTCGAATGATTCTCTTTGTTTGCTCGACCCTTAACTTCAGAAGGCAGTTTGCTTGAGCGAAGTGTCAAGTTCGCACGAGCGAACTGTTCAGAATTCCTGGATTCAGAATTCTAATTCGTTTCTTCTTCCCTTCATTTCTAACCTCCTTTCACTTCACACCTGTAGAAAAGTAGAGCCTTCTTGCTCCTTATAAACATGGTATAAACTCCCCTACCTATTCATAATCAAATCATATAAAATAGGGCCAATCCATTTATTAACACAATAAAATAAGAACATTAAGAAGAAGAATCACTTGAATCAATGAAATAAAACAAAATGTAAAACCATATTATGCTTGTACTTGCCTCAAAAGAGCTTTCCAAAATCTTACTCCACTCTTGATTCAAGAAACCCAAAAACCCCCAAATCACCAAACCCTAATCACATACATATATAGAAAATGGTATTAAGTATGCATACATGATTACTCTAGAGTCCCATCACTCTTTCCAACTCAAAATCTCAATAAGAAAGTCTTTGGTTCTTACCTCTACAAGTAGTTGAAGTTGAGAGGGGTAGAAGATGACGGTGGTGGTTCTCTTGCCTAGAAAAAGGAGAAGGTTGAAGAAGATGAAGAAGGTGATGATGGTGAAGGCTCCCTAGCTCTCAAGGCTCTTGCATTGACTCTAATAGTGATTGAAGAAGAAGTGAAGGAGAAGAAGGGGAAGTAGAGTAGAGAAAGGAAAAAGGAAATGGAAAGGAAAGAGATAAGGCTGTATGTATGTATATATATATATATATATATATATATATAAAAGGGTAAAGATGTTATTTTGCAAGAAAGCCTACTCAATTAGTAAGTTCTCATTTTGAGTCAAATGAAGGTCTAATTACTCAATGGTTAGTCAAACGAAGGAGAGTCTAATACGAAAATCGACGTACTCAACAAAATACATGTGATGATACTAAAATGACGTGCAAATGATGCAAAATGTGAAAGTCTATATTTACGAAAAAGCCCTTGACTCAACTCAATTGAGTCAACTCGGTCCCCACTCACCTTTATAAGGTTCATGACTCATCTAACTCAGGCTATAAGGACCAATTAGCACTAATCACCATAATTAGTAATTAAACATAATTAATTTAGCTAAAACTCAATTATTAGCACTAATCATGATTAAATTGGGTTGGGGTGTAATATTTAGCACCAAAGTCATTCCTCCTGAAATTCAAACTCACAACCAATTGGCTTTGATATCATCTTAAATTTCCTCAACTAACAATTCTTACCAAAATCTCGAGACGTTAGTAAAGGTAGTATAAATACTTTTTATTATTCTTCCTCAATTGGAGCCCACTCTTCAACATACATTATGGTCTGCCTATAAAGAAAATGAATAGCTCATAACATTAATTTGGGCACATGGAACCCGTGAGGCATAAATCATATAGGAGCGCACATTCCAATGAATACCCAAACAAACATGATAATAATTAAACAAGCGCAAACAAACAATACTTGTTTGGTGGCCAACACAGAGTTCAGAATTTCTTTATTACAACTACTAATGCTACAATCCAAGCTTCTCTTTCGACGCCCCTTCTTTACATGACCAATATATTCATGTGTAGAATTACCTAAAAGGACATCTATCAAAATCTTTCTCTCCCCAACTTCTTTCTACACTGGCCCACCCCCACCCTAGCCAGCGCTGTCTTGAGGGACAGGGAGAGGGAGAGAGGGCGATGGGTGGTGATAGGGAAAGGAAGAGAGAGGGAGAGAAAAAGGCACAGAGAGAGAGAGAGAGAGAGAGGAGGGCAGGGTGGCAACAAGGAGAGGGAGATAGAAAGAAGGAGAGGGAGGGAGACAGGGAGAAGGAGAGAGGGCGGTGGGAAGAGGACGGCGGGTAGAGGACGGGGGGAGTGAATTGAGAAGGGAGAGAAATATATTTTGAGAATAATGGAATGTGTAAAGAGAAATTCTAAAAAAGAAAAAGAATGTGGAAAGACCGTGGATGTGGAAAGAGGAGCTTGGGTTGAGTTGTTAAGGCATTAGAAGCTCTCTTTCATTTTGCTGTCAAACAATAAAAGTCTGCGTAGGCTTCACCCATATTTGGCTTCTCTATTTCAAGCCTTTATTCCTCTAAATGTCTAAAACGGACAGAGGATTGAAAAATTAGAGGTGTTTTGCATAGATTGTGATTCAGACAATGTTGATATAGGGTTTCTTGGCAATGTCTTTCCTAGAAAGGAGCTAAAAGCGAAGCATTTATGCATGTTTGTGCATTGTCTTTCCTAGAGAGGAGCACATTCATACAATCAATGTTTTTTCTTGGGTCAAAAAGGATTTTATTTCAAAAAAAGACGAGAAGAACAACAAAGCCAATGACCAAAAAAAAATAAAAATATCTTATCATGGGACCAACTCAACCTGCCATATATACTGGGTTAGAGTTCACCCACTCTAACATCATAATTAAAAGTTTGACAAAACTTAGCCATCCGATTTGTTGCCTCATTTAGCCTTCTATGAATGTGATAAAGGAAACTTTATCAAAGTCATTAGCTATTGGAGAGACACCTGCAATGATTGAAATTAACACCCAATCTTCACTACCATTGATTGCTTGGATCGCCTGCATCGCATCACACAGAACTTGTCCTCTTCTCACACCCCATACTTTAGCTCTATTCAAAGCAACGACGATGACCCTCGTTCCAGCCTCTTTTAATGAGTCAAACCCCTCTCATCTAACTCCTCCCGCACAAATGATAGATCCATTAAACCAAAGGATGTGCCCAAAAGAAGCTTTATCATCTGGGTTCTAAATGTAGCATCGGAAAAATTAAAAACACATATTTTCTAATAATGTTACTAAGGCATCCTTCCATCAGCTAGGTTTTTTCTTAGCTTTCATCGAATTAGGAAAAGGATAACCCAATCAAATTTATAACTTGTTCAAGAGCTTTGAAGGGATTTAATTTAACACCCTTAAATAAATAGTCATCTATGGCCTTCCAAGTAATCCATTAGATGGTAAGGGCCCAAGCTTTATTAAAATTATTATTAGTCAGGAGAGTTGGTTGATCAGATTCATAGGAATCCTTCCACCATTCTAGTAAGCTGTGGATGGGGACTTTGTCAGCCAAAAGTCTCAAGTGCGATTTAAACTAAATTTCCCTTGCATGATCACAGTGGAACATGACATGTTCAACCGCCTTTTTCGAACAATCACAAATTAGACAAATTTTTTTAGTTTGAAGGTAAGGAAGGATCTTATTGGAATAGCTTTTCTAAGACATTTCCACCCAAAAGGAATGATTCTCTACGGAATAGGAAATCCCCAAAAGTCTTTCCATTTCCTCAGCCCACTTTTTTTTGCTGAATTTTTGTAGTGAGCACTCTATAAGAAGATTTAATGGTCACTTGATCATTCTTTGTATAAGTCCAGAATCTTTTATCTATACTACTTTGTATAGGGATATAGATTTCAAGGATATCTTCTACGTCTTTAGTGATGTTAAAATTGTTCCTAATAAATGTCACATTCCATCTCCTATCATGGTCCAATAGATCCTTTAACAAGGAGGTTTGGATTAGTAGCAGAAGATATGAGTTTCCCAAGACTCCTATTTTAAGGGATCCAGTTGCATTTCCATACCAAGATGTTTTCACCATTACCAATAATCCAACTAATATTTTTACTTAGTACCAGGAATCTCATTTTCTAAGTTTACCTTCCCATCATACCTTATTAGGACAATACTTCTCCTTGAGGATCTTGGAGCAAAGAAGATCGCTCTTATTTTTTTATCAGTTAAATTTTTTTTTTATTGGTAATTAAGAAGATTACTATTAGTTAGATATATATCTCCAACATATTTTGGGCAATAATGCCAATTGCTGCTTTTCGAATATCTGATACCGAAGCCTGCTTCATTGATTGGTCTACATATCTTGCTCCATTTAATTATATGAATTTTCTTTTCTTGATTACCTCGCCAGAAGTTGCAGCACAAACATATTGTACACCCAAATTGCCGAGGCAAATGACTTGATAAGTGTACTTCTCCTAACTTGAGATAGAAGTGATATTTACCAAGATTGATTTTTAATCTTAATTTTATTGAGTAGAGATTCAAAACTAGTGTCTTTATGTTTATTTAGAAATATAGAATTTCCAAGGTATTTTTCATTATTTTGCATGAATCTAACCCCAAGAAGTGATGCAATGGGTCTCTATCATAGTTGTTAATATCGTTTCGGACTTTATTTCGCTCTGACCTATAAAATGAAAAGTTTCAGCCGATTCGGGATTTCGGCAAAATTTTTCGGAATTAATTATAGTAAATTTTTGGAATTGTATTTTGTGAAAATATAAGAAATACAAAATATGTGTAAAAAAAGTAATAAAAAAAATAATTTTGTAAAATTCCATTTTGGCCGAAAAGTCACATTTCGGCCAAAATTCGGAAATCGGCCGAAATCTTGAATTTCGGCTGAGATTGACCGAAATTCAAATTGAAAAGTTTTGAGTTTCGGCCACTTGACCGAAACAAAAAATTTCGGCCATTTCGGCCGAAACGAAACAAAATTAATAACTATGGTCTCTATGCATTAGACCTCTAGTTGGGATAATTTTGCCCAAGGGTAGCCATTAAGGAGGATGGAGTAAGAGACTCCGGAAATACATTATTTAAAATGTGGGACCCTTCCAATCTTTTTCTATTTTATCATAATGCAGTCTCGGTACCTTCCCGGAGCAATATTTTCCTACGAGCAAGCTGCATATTACTTATTATTGAATCCAAATCATGGAGCCCACTTAAATGCCTTCTTAATATGTGAGGTGGGGTACATTAAAATGTCTCTTTATGGATACCCGTAATAAAAAAAAAAACCCACCAGATAATCCTAGCCCTTGATTTAATAGCTTTATTAGTGGCCTTTTAACCATGATTTTATTGAAATTGGTAGAAAAAAAAATTTGATAATGATAAAGAGTAAAATTGTGATTGGTGCGAGATCATGGGGATTAGAGTGTGACAGGTCCTCCACTGATAAATGTGGGCCTGAGTGGGTCCTTATAGCTGGACTTCATTCGTTGCCGCTTGTAGGACGACATTTCTCCCCAATGTAACAACACATCAAGACGCAACAGCTCTCGAGCCCGACGCACCAGAGGCGCAGAGTGAAGGGTTTCCATTCCTCCCTCCAAGACCCTTTGTCCCAATTCCCTTCTTATTAATCCCAACGTATGATTTTCAAAGAGCAAAGCAAAAATGAGGATCGTTACGTACAACGTGAATGGCCTAAGGCCCCGCGTCTCTCAGCACGGTTCCCTTCTCAAGTTCTTGAACTCCCTTCAAGCTGATATCATTTGCATTCAGGTCTCTCGATCTTTTCTCCTCTCTCTGTTGTTTCTTTTTTCTTCTCTTTCCTTTTTCATCTTTGAAATGGATATTTTTGCTTTGATGGAAGTACTAGGTTGTTTGGATTTATCCAGTTTGATAGAGATTGATATGCAGCTCCATTGCTTGGTTTTGATAGAGATTGATATGCAGCTCCATGGCTTGGTGGGTTTTGATCCTTGGTTCATGGGGAGTAATGGGTTGTTGTCCGTTTTCTTTAATTTGGGTGCTTTTGATAAATTCAGGGAGTGGAGATGCATTCATTGCATTGGCCTTTGCTTGCTTGAGGAAATGGATAGTGTTGTTTCGATATGTTCAATGTATATATTTTTTGATTTTAATAAGAAGAGTGGTGTTGGATTTATTCATCCAATCTTTTTTTTTTTTTTGTGTGTGCGCTTTAGAACGGTAGAGTACATGTACAAGGATGACTTTCATTATCACGATCACCATAGCTTTGTGCTGTTGAGGTTTGGGGTCGAATGGAATGAGTTCTGCTCATGAAACCAAAGAAGCTATGGCCATTTGTCCTATCATTCTTACTATGATGCTAAAAAGTTAGGTTACCATCTTGCGCACATGTGAGAGAGAGAGAGAGTGTGTGTGTTTTTTGAGTGAGGAAAAGAGTGCAAGTACTAGGGGTGGCAAAGACAAGTTTCCTTATTTGAATTATCTATTCAATCGCCCAAGATTGGGATCGTTATTTCTGAAAAGAAATAAGTGAATTGTGATGAAATTGCGAGTTGCTGTTTGGTGTGGTGTCTTGAAATTCTATGTTGGGGTTTCTTAGTGGTGATTGGTTGTACTGGGTCTGTAAATTAATCTTGATTTGGATTTGAATTGTTAGCTTTGTTGACAAGTCAACATAGGTGAATTGTTACTTTGTTGTTGTTGTAATTATAAACTTGAATCTATTGAGTCTCTTTATTTTTCCTTCTCTTCTTGGATGAGATTTAGATGGGAAAAGAGTTTTCTATGATCTGCTTTCTGATGAAAATCACTTGAATCTGAAAAGTTGGATGGTTAATGCAAAATTAACTGTAACCCTAAATGTATGTGGAACATCTCTCACTTGGAATTAATTTATCTTTTAAAATAGTGGAACAATGAGCATTGTGACTCAAACGGAAGTGCGATTGTGTATAATCTATGACCTAATCTAATCTAAGCTTCTCCTCTTCATTTTTTTTTTTCCCTACATGGAGTACTCAAACTCATGCACTTTCTCACATGCACACCCCTATCCCTACAGCCAGGGATCTATTCTAATCTAATCTTTTAGTATTACATGTGGTATGGTCTATTGCTATCTACAAGATAAAATGTTCCTTAAGCTTGGGATATTGCTCAGCAAGTTTACACTTGCACTCTTTCTTTCATAGGCATTATATATATTATATTCTATTAACAAATATGCTGACCTTAATATAGTTGGAACAAGGCTTTGATGATGATGATTCTATTAACAAATTTGTAAGTTAGTCATCAACAGGGTGGAGTAGGACGAGGAAACTAAAACCCAAACCTGCCACAAAGACTCGGTTCAAAATATTGACGTCCACACCTGCTCCTAACTTGTCATAATCACTGCCAAACCTGCCACTAAAAGAGGGGTGGATCAAGTTAACCCAACCCGTTGCATTCCTATTATGGATAGAGCTGTGATAATGTAGCATTTTTGGATGTTGTCTACAAGCTACAGCTTAAGACAAACAAGCACCTGACTCCATAAAAACCTGACCTGGTTCAAGATGGGCTATGAGGTGGTTGTTTCATACTGGTGTTTGGTTTCATTTTCTATATAGGGAAACCACCATGATGATGTGTGATGTGTCGTGGTCCAAGGCGTGGATGCTGCCACGTATTACTTGGAAGTTGGGAATCTTGGAAGTACAATAGAAAAACTATGCATGAGGGGCACGTCTAAACATTTTTTAAGGTTTGTAGGAAAATAGTTCTGAATCCATGAGAGGGATCAATCGAACCTGACATCGAAGTAAGACATGAGCCTTCTTTCCTATGCAAAGTTCATGGAAGTGGTAGATGAAAACAGTGCTTAAAACGAACGGATGTCTAAGAGAGTCATTCTAAAGTGTTGTGTTGATGTAGGGTTTAACAGAACGGAAACAGACTTGGACTTGGCCTGACCCGAATCGAGTTGGATTCCGATTTGACTTGGCATGCGTTAGGGTAATGCAGGGTTTAAACAAATGGAATCGGGCTTAGACTTGGCCTGAGCCAAATTGAGTTGGATCTGATTTGACTCGGCCGAGTTGCATTGAGTTTCACATTGGCAATCTCATTATTCATTTTAAAAATTGTGAGCTATTTGGTAGCTCGGTGCCTCTTTTGTTCGTTGGACCCTTTGAGATCACCGACACGATTGGTGATGTTACTTATCGGTTGAAGCTTCCACCCGAGTTGTTAGGAGTGCATAGTGTGTTTCATGTTTCGACGCTGAAGAAGTATGCGGAGCACTTGACGCACATATTGTATAGCCTTTGGATTTCCAGCTAGATGCTTCATATATGGAGAGGTCAATTGCCATCATCGACACCAAGGATTAAGTTCTTCGGACTCGGATGATTCCTTGCGTGAAAGTGCAATGGGAACATCACACTCCGGAGGAGGTGACATGGGAACTTCGAGAGCAAGTGTTGAAGAAGTACCTGCATCTACTACCTGAGGTGTGTTTTACATTTGGGGACCAAATGTCCTAAAGGAGGGAGGAATGTGTGGTCTCGACCCTTATTGCCTTTAATTCATATTAATTATGCTTGTCTGTGCTAATTTGTAGGAATTAGTGAGGGTAGAAGGGTAATTTCAGGATTTGTCCCTAAGTTTTAGGCCTAATTGTGGAGTTTTGGGGTCTAATTAGAGCTTAGACAGTGCTAAGGTAGTTAGAGAGGCCTTAGATGTAATTTAGTGTTTAGAATAGGGTCCCTTGGAGAATTGTGCGATTCTTTATGAAATTTCAAAACTACCCTTATGGTTCCTTCATTAGCTTTCACTTGAGGGAGGGGCATTTTCGTCATTTTGAACCCAAACACAAAACTATAAAACTAACCCCTCCCATTGCAAACGACATTCCCTCGCATCTCTCTCTCTCTCCCCCTCTCATTTCAATTTTCCCATTTCCGTCCCATCTCTCTCTTTCTTCCTTTGCAAGCAGGGTTTCTTCTTGTAAGATCAATGGCTTCCTTCACCAAAATTAGAGATTTCTCAAGAGTTCCATCCATCTCTTGCTTGTGATCATCACCTCTCTTGATAGGTTTCTTCATCTCCTTCATATCAAGGTGAGTTTCAAGATCCATCTCCATGTCTATAGCTTCCTAGGGTTTCTCTTTGTCAATTATCCTTCTAATGCATGGTTCTCCTTGGGAATGGGCTGTCGGAGGTGTGATCTTGCTTTGGTAGAAGATTTAGAGGTAAACTTGGGTTTTTGGAGGGTTATAATGCTTGTATCCTAAGGAGCTAGGTTGGAAACCCTAGATTGGAGGCTAAGGCAAGTGCAATATACACCTAACATAGCATTCATGTTGATTTCTCTTTTGATTCCCATCTTCGATCTCATTTACATTGATGAATGATGTAGAATTCCCCAAATTTCTAAACTCTTTTCATGTTCTAGACCATTTGATGATTGGAACCCCAATTTGATGATGAAAGGCCCATTTATTGATGAATTGCTGGTGGATTATGATGTGATATGTGGTGGAGGTTGTATCTTGATGGTTTGAGTGGAATTGGAGAGGTTTGGATGGTATTCGGAAGGAATACAGTGCATAAAGTTTGGTTTCTGAAGTTACAAGGCTAGTTGTGGATCACTTATGGATAACTGTGGGACTCCAAAAGGTTAGCTGTGAGATCCGCGGTTGCTTTTCCAATTTCTAGTATGTTGATGTTTTTCAGGAAATGATGTTCGGTGACCTTATGTTGACCTTACGGCTAACCGTGGAGGCCCCACGGCTAACCGTAAGGCTCACCGTAGTGCATTTCGGTCACAAAGACAATATGTGCATTTTCTGGGAATTCAAACTGCGGTGACTTGGAGGCTAACCGCGAGAAGGTTAGGGCTAACCGCGGGCTAACCATTGTATGAAGGGGACCCTATTACGGTTACAATTCCAGTATGTGGAATTGCACCAAAAATTATACAACAGTTACCTCACGGCTAACTGTCAGCCCTCTTGCGGCTAGTCGTAACTAGCTACGGCTGACCGTAAGCTTGGGAATTTCTAAAGTGCAAAATTTGTATCTTTTAACCCTTTTAACCCATTTATCTTATTTAAAGGCTTGTAATTGGAGACCATGAGGTGTGAGGATGGGTGAGCTCAACATTCTCTCACCGGGTGCCTCAAAGTAGGGTCTGGGAGGTTGTAATGGAACCGACACGATGGTTAAGGGATGTCTTGAATGCTAATCACCCTCGAAGCACCAAGTAATTATCATTGAGCATCTGAAATTCCTTTTAACCACTGTGTTTGTGGAGTGTGACCCCACACCTGAAGGAGGAACCTTGACCTAGGTTGGCCATGTATATCCCTTTCTTGATTGTTCATCAATGAATTTATATATATATATATATATATATATTTATATTGCTCTCGTATTTCTTATTCTGTTATGTTATGGTTAGCATGTGATGCATACCAGTGATGATGTAAATGGGGACCATGACCTAGGGTTTACCTAGAGGAGACGTTGGATATGATTGGAGGATGGATACCCGTGTTTGGAGCTAGGCAGGCTATTCGATGGCCTTATGTTTGGGATGACCTTGAACCATGGAGTAGATGGTTTGTTTGCATGGATTAGGTGCCCTTGGATGGATTGTATGGTCCGGACTTTGATGGTATTATTGATGAATTGGTACTTTGATGGTTTGATGGACCGTTTGGATGGTTTGATGGGATGGATTAGACTTTGATACCGGACCTTGTTTGGATTGTGAAACCTTTCTCACATAAGGGAAGACTAGCGAGACACCAACCTTTTGGTTGACTCTTTGAGTCGGTACCAACATCCACTTGGTTGAAGAGCTTAGCCATGGACTGATTACCCTTGGTAGGAGCTAATATTACCTTGCCATCATCATGAGATTCTTGAGGTGGACGTACGTGATGAAGCCCAGGGAAGAGGACGTACGTGATATACCACTGGCTACCAAGACTTTGACCGGCTGACTCCGTTAACTTTGTTTTGGTTGGGCTATCATCCCGTGCATCCCCACTGCGACTCATATGCAGTACTAGAGGGTAGCGTCATAATTTCCCGTGGTACTAGCCTCTATGTGGATATGCCTTATTGTTAGATGGATGGTTTATAACTTATTCCTTTATCTTGATTCATGATGGGCATGCTATTATTGCACGATCTGCCTAGCATCTCTTGCCACTGTTACTCTATTGATTATTATCATTGTCTTTTCTCCTTTTGATGCATTCATACTATGCTATTTGTATCCTGTGCTACTAGGTCCTTTTGGATCTGATCTCGTATAACCTTGGTGTTGGAGGTAGTGTTACTGACCCCGTTGTCCCGGAGGGTGAGACATTCTATGAGGCGCTGGTTGCGGAGGGCTATGGGTAAGGAATTGGCGATCTAGCTTATCGGCCAGAGGATAGAGAGTGATACCCGTTGAATAGTTGATTTGGAGTTGATGTTCAGTTGGTGTAACAAACTATTATATTCATATGGAACTTGTAGTCTTGACTTGCACCCTTTACATTTTCCATATGTGTGGATGATGCACATGGATGGATCTATATTCATATTGCTTCTGCTGATTTTATATGATGTTGCTTCCGCTTAAATATTCTTGAATACATGTTTGTAAAGTTTTAAATTGGACCTCACTGTGGACTAGGATCCTGGATGTTCGCCACCAATTTTGGGTTTTCCACGTGGTTTCCGGGATCCGGAATTGGGGGCGTGACGAACATTACTTGGGCTTCAAAGAAAATTTCTCTACTCTAAGCATAGATTGGTATCATACAGCTCTTGACAGTCAGATATGAGTCTAATTAAGGGGTCACATTAAACTTTGATGTTGAATTAAGAAAGAGGAAGATATGAAAACCACGAGATTGAGATTGTTTCAAATTGGTCAATAATAGCATTTTGTTGCCTGATGATGGACGAGGTATTAATGAAACCAAACATAAATCGCCGATGGTGAAGAAATTTTGTAGGTGGTAACCCTACGGGGAGAATTTTGGAAGCATGTTTTGGATGCAGATCTATTGTGACGATGCTTTGAGTGTAAACAGCCCATGTGGAGCGACTTCTTCAATAAAGTATGGCACGTGTGGCTGTTTGTCTAATAAAGATGACAGAGAGTGTGAAGAAAGTGTGTACGAAAGTGAAGAAAAAGAGAAACCGGAAGCACAAGAGAAAGAAAAAGAGTAGAGCTTGAGGTTGACTGTTTTGCAACTTGGGGAAGATGAAGTGGATCAAGATGACCAGGAGTAATGAAACATGCTCGATGTTACTGCTATTGAATTATACACGAGTAGTCACCAAACCAGTGGGTACAAGGCCCCTGTGTGAGCACCTAAGGCCACAATGGGACCTATGGTTGACATAGCCAAATGCCCCAGCCTTTATGGCTTGGTCTTCCAGCTATTCCAGTGCTTTAGTTTGATTTTTGAGTTTAGAGAGGCAAGAACATAAAGTACAAAGTATACTTTATAACTTATACATGTTACATTGAAACATCTTATTATTGTTTAGTGTTGGATTGACAGTCTCGTTTGTATCCTGGGATGTAGTTGTTCTCAAATCATATAAATATGCAATAAAACCATTTGTCCAACATGTAGTTGATTACATGTGCTTCTAGTGTATTGCATCTAGTTCTGAAAAGCTATGGTTTGGTTTGTGCTTTTATTCCCTTGATATTGCTGGTTGGATTGCTGCCTTGGTTGATAGATTCTTTCTCTCTTCAATCTGTAGTTCGGCCTACATCATAAAGTCATGGTCTAGTAAGTCATGATTCTTTCCCTCTTCTATTTCTAGTTTATACCAGCTCTGGTAAATCTGTGTCTAGTGTTCTCTTGGACAAACATGTTTTTGTGCTAATATAAGTTGTATGAGTGGGATGCATGTGTTAGAATCTGATAATTATACAAGGTGTCCAATTTGCCTAATTCCAAACTATAGGATTCATGGGTTTGACATAATATTCAAGTAAACTTAAATAAACACTTATTTTTAAATAAGAATTATATCCAAAAGTAGCACAAATAAGAAATTATGTACAAATCGTACTTTAAATTATTTAGGTACATATATATATATATCATTGTTGCAGTTAGATTTCGTAGGAAAACATTTTATAATATATTATTAACTAACAATATAAAATATATATATATATATATTATCAACTACCATTGTTGTCAGAATCCTAGGATTCATATCTCAAATCTTATGATACGAATGGTAAGATTTAGGATACGAATCCTTAGGAAAATGATTTGTACCTATGCAATGAATCCCATTCACATGTGAACTTATGAGTTTTATATTGAAAAATGCTGTTCCAGGAGACAAAGTTATCGAGGCAAGAAATATCAGCAGATTTATTTATGGCTGAGGGATATGAAGCCTTTTTTTCTTGCACTCGTACTTCAAAAAAAGGACGTATCAGTTATTCTGGTAAGTTAATGTTCCTTTTTATCCATTAATTTAGTTTTCATAATGACTTGTATTTATAGAATTCTCTCAAGTTCATGTTCAGTCACTTAGATGCAAAGGTTTTATTTACCAAGTCAAAAAATGCAGATGTATTTAAAAAGTTAAGAAAAAAGAAGGAAGAATGCGGGATTCTGCTGCTGAAAATTGAAGTGTTTGTCTATTCAAATAAATAAATAAATAAATAAATAAATAAATAAAAATGATGTATCAATTCCAACATCAAAGTATTCACTGAGTTTCTTTTGTGTCCTTGCATCTTGAGGTTAGATTTGCCAACTCTATGGCGGATGTGTTAGCTAAGCAAGGGGTAATGAGATTGTCCTCTTGGGTGGGTGTGGTAATGTAATTGGGGTTGTGTGATATACAATGCTCTTGTACCATCCCCCTATTTCTCTTCCTTTGCCTTTTGGCCTTGTATTTGGCTTCTCTCTTAATAAATTTTGTTATCGTTTAAAAAAAATAAATAGTGCTTTGATTTGATTGGTTTCTTTGACCACTACTGTGCTTAAGATTAATGGAAACAATTTTTTATCTATGTAATTCAATTTCTGAAAACAGATAATAGAGCCATGGTACCACCATATCTTGGATTCATTTTGATCCTTGATCACATTGCTAATCATTCTGGTGTACAACTTCTGACGATGTGTTTGAATTTGTGGTATAATATACCATGGTATTTTGGATATGCATGGTACTACATCCTATATAAAACCAAATCATCTAAGTCAGAGGAATTGATAGTATGCCTACCTTGTTTCAGTATCTTGGTGACCAATATAGATGCATACAGGACCAATTTCTCAGGGAACTAGTAGCGTCATTTCATGCACTCAACTAGCTGATGCATCGATATTGGACTGGTACAACCACCTTATTATTGATACATGCAAATGAACTACATACAAAAGAATGAGTTACTCAGTGTATGGCATTGGGTACGCAAGCGGATACTTACAAGTTATAACCAATGGTTAAAGCATTTGATAGTGAATGGCATCTGTCATAATTTTTTGATACCCTTGTCAATTATGCTATGAAGGCAGCTCATAGGAAATGCTATTGCTTCTTGTAGTTGTATCAATTAGTTAATTGGCACCTCATCCAAAATAGAATAAATTTCAAATCTGTACTGGGCATGGTGGATGAGCTAGTTGTATGCTTTTATACTATCAAATCATTTGAGTCTTAATCATATATTTTCTGTTGATCTAATTTTCATAGTCTTTCCATGAACTTCTGGAAGCTGTTGCATTCATTTTCCCCTTACCATATGCAGACCTTTTTCTTAGGTTGTATGACTGTTGCTATATCTGTTTAATTTTCTTATTTTGTAGTGAATCTTTAATTTCGTGAAACAGAGAGGTCTAGTATTTCAAACCTGGAAAGCACTCTTAATTGTATCGTAGATATCCAAATTGGTCTGTGTATACCTCAAATGGGTGCATATGGTATAACATCTTCATTTAAATCAAGACATGCATTTGCCATCTAGATTGACCACCTGCTTGCAGTTAAGGGACAGTTGGGTTTATATGTAATTTTGGGTCAGTGGATTTATTTGTAATTATGAGAATTAGTTTCCTAAATTAGGATTATATTATATTTGAGATAATAGTCAGGGTTAGGTTTCCTAGTTCGGGTTAACATCTTTTATTATACTTTCTATATAGCCATTGGCCATTCACTATAAATAAGATCAAACAATTGTGTCAAGATGTAGCCATAAAATCTCAGCTTGGTATCACAACTTAGATTTACATTTATGGATATGTTTAGATTTCGGTTTGGCTTTCCCTTTTTTTCTCCTTATTTCTTCAAAGGCCTTCCTTCTGTTCAGCACTTCTTGAACGCAGTAGCCTCTGGTGTTCTTGTGAAAACCCTCAACCCAACCTTGCATGTGGCTCTGCAAGTATTCAATAACTGAAGAACAGCC
This sequence comes from Camphora micrantha, assembly GCA_003546025.1. Taxonomy (NCBI): domain Eukaryota; kingdom Viridiplantae; phylum Streptophyta; class Magnoliopsida; order Laurales; family Lauraceae; genus Camphora; species Camphora micrantha. The sequence continues at coordinate 30,317,992 of QPKB01000009.1, read as the reverse complement.
CATTAGGGTTTCTGATCTGTCTTGTCTAATCGTCAACATGTGAGTGAGAATGCTATTGGAGATCAAAGATTTAGAGGCTGTAGTTAGAGACTTTAAGGCAAAGCTGGAACCACCATCTAAGATCAAAGATTTGAACAATTCTTCTGGCCATTGTTCTGAAAATTGAAATCATATGGCAAATTGTTTAAGAAGATGAATTGAGTCTTATCCTAACTCATATCGCAAATTGTAGGATTTTTTTTTATTTATAAAAAAATGAAAAAATAAAATAAAAGGATAGTTATTAATAATCCATCCATAGCAGCATAATTACACTATTAAGTAAGACTAGGATCCAATCATACGAACACCATGACATACACCAATATACAAATTGCATTCATTTTTTTTCGTGAGTGCTGTAGTCACATGTTCCTTATTTATCTTTAAAACCTCTCCAAAATAGTAAAAGCCCTTAAGTGGTTTCGTTAATTACAATGTAATCTTTTAAAGGTAGAATTTTTGACAAAAAAGCAAAAGAAACAAAGTAAAAAAAAAGGGACTAATATTAACCGCTCAGCGATGGCTATTCTTTCTCAGAAAAATCACTTGAGTTGTAAGATTTGATAAAACAAGTATCGAATCATAAACATACACTTGAATCCTAAGATTATCTTGTTAATGGAATTCATTATGTAAATGCAAATCTTTTCCCTTAGGATTCGATATTAATTGTAGGATTCGGGATATGAATCTTAGGATTTTGATAACACTGCTTCTGGCTTCTAGCAATCTGGTTTCTTTTAGATTTGCTTTCTATAGACCGACATCTAAAGAAAACAGGGGCCGATACCAATTGAACAAAGAGGATGGAAGAATCCTATCACATGTAGCCGAAACCTCCTCATTCTCTCTGCAGGGAGAAGTAAACCCTAATTTCAGGTAACGCAGTTGAAGTGATCATTGGAATCTTCATCTTGAGATCTCTGTTTCTTCGAAAATCAATTATAGAGGTAAGACTCTCATCAAACCCCATGGATGTATCAATGGAGAGGACGAAAGACCCTATTTGTGACCCAATCTGTTTAGGCCCCGACTAAATCCAAGGTCTCCTACTGTTCAGAAATTCAGAACTGCTTGTAGGGTTTTTTCCGAGCTTGTTTGGCATTGTATGCAGGACAGAGGCCTTGAAAGCAACTCATCTTCAATGGTAATGGTTCGTAACCATTCATCTCTGTTCTAGAAGTTTCTTTTTGGACTGGCAAATCTGGGACTTGTGATCATCCAAAGAAATTCTGCTAAGGTATCTTCGTCTTTCATGACTTCTTTCTTTCCCAAGCCAAGTATTATAATGATGTGATCCAAAAAGCCAGTTTGATATATATAAAGCCTGTTCCTACTCCCATTGAGACAAATTTAAAAATTTGCACTACATATGGCATCATTCTTTCAGATCATACTCTTTATCATCGAGCTGTTGGAAGCATAGTTTATCTTACCATCACCAGACTGGATATTGTTTTGTGGTTCATGCGGTTAGTCAATTTGTTGCTCGTGTCACTTCCTTTTATTGGGCTGTAGTCCTTCGCATCTTACAATATCTACAAGCAACTACTAATCATGCTTTACATATGGCTTCTCACAGTTCGTTTAATCTGCATGGTTTTTTTTTTTAACTCATTGTGCTACTGCTGGTGATACTGATGAGCATCGATCAACCACATGATTCTCTATCCTTCTGTTTTTTTTTTTTTTTTTTTTTTTTTCACTCATCTAGGAAAAGCAAGAAACAAGAAGCTGTTTCTCATTCATCAGCTGAAGCCGAATGTTGAGTTTTGTTTCACACAACTGCTTATAGTGACAGTGCCATTAAACTTGGCTTCAACGTTGTTTTTTACAAACAAACTAACCACCTCGAGGTTGATTGTCACTTTGTCCATCATTATGTTCAGCACCACACTATTCAACTTTCATACATTCCTTTTAACCCCCAGCACCTTATTGTAGAAGGAGACTTTGCTTGTGTCAGTCAGTGGACTTCCAACTCTTCTAATCTGCCTTGGCTTCTTGCTGATTTGATTGAGGAGGTGATAGAGCTGTCCAGATCTTTGACTGTCTCCTTCCATCACATAAAACGCACTGTCAATGACGAAGCAGACCTCCTTGCAAAAGAGGGAGTTCACAGACCAGATCTGTTTATTTCTGTTCAGTTTTAACTTTTTTAATCTCTCTGGTTTTGGCTCCGTTATTTGAGTGGTCTTGGCTGTATTTTAAGGTGAAGGCTCCTTTTGCGCTGGTTGTTTCTTCTTTTTGTTTTTTGTGGTCAGTATACAGCTCCTATACTGTGCAGTTTTTGAGTGTCAATACAGTCATCATTAAAAAAAAAAAAAAAAAATCCTTTCAAAGACCAGGTAGATCATGGTTCTGGCAATTGACGGGTCTTCAACCTCTCGATGCTCACCTTTTGCTACTGGTTGGTTTGCGTGTCAGGATACAGGCCCACCCAACGGGTCAAGATAACCCAATGGATCATCAGTCCATGGGTCAAAACAAATCTGTTGCACAATATCTTTTCTTGGTTATGATAGATTGTGGTTTCTATTGTAAGTCCTTAGATTAGGAAGTTTTATAGTAATCGCATTCCTGGATTAGATAAGATTGATTGTAGTTATATTTCAATTATGGCAAGGCTTGTACTTAAAAAAAAATTAAAATAAAAAATAAATAGAGGTATACCATACAAGGGATGCCATTGTTCCTCTTCTCAAATCTTCTCCTGTTTTTGCAACTCTAATAAAGAGAAGTCCTGAATGAGCTTTTGTTTGATGTGTAGAAGGGTTACTAGTTCAGGGAACCTAGGAGATGGAAGACTAATTAAGACCGTGAATGAAGTATAGAGGAAAGGCATGTTAGACTATGGGGTGACGGAGAGCATGCGCCTCTAATAGGGTCGAGTGGAGAAGCATAACTCTTAAAGGTGACTGTGAGTTGATAGAATTACAATGACTGGTGGTGTCTATCATTGGCCTGTTCTTGTCTTAGGGTCGAGTGGAGAAGCATAACTCTTAAAAGTGACTGTAAGTTCATAGGATCACAATGACTATGGTGATAGTCTATCATTGTCTTGTCCTTGTCTTGTAATTGTCTTGGCATGTAAGATCAGTGGGATAGCCATTGTGTTTATAAATCTAAGTTCTTTTCAATCGATTTGTGGCAACCTTGGTACTCAAGCTGGACTCGTATATTTTTCCATACCGGCTCGGAATGGAAAGTAGGGATATCTCACAGCACCTGGTACATGCCACAAGTTGGTGCTTTGCTTGAGTGTATTGGGAATTATGGCCTCTGCGTCCTTGCATCATTTCTTATTATTATCCTTGAACTCCTTTTGTCCCTTTCTATGGAATCATACTCTTTTCTTAAAAAAAGGAACAAAAAAGCTGGAAAAGAGGAGGTTATGCATTATTTCTGAAACTCTGATATTTGGTTGCTTAATTATTTTGTTCCTCATTTTTTATGAAAAATGATATTTTTGCAGGTGTTGTAACTTTCTGCCGTGTAAGCTCAGCGTTCTCTAGCAGTGAAGTGGCTTTGCCAATTGCTGCAGAAGAGGGCTTCACTGGTCTTCTTTCTAAAAGTGGGGATGCCGTAACAAGAGGGACTCCACATATAATATCTTTGGAGGGCTTGGAGGAGATAACAGAAGAGGACCTTCTTAAAGTAGACAGTGAGGGGCGGTGCATAATCACAGATCATGGTCATTTTGGTGAGCTACCATGTTATTGATGATCACCATCCTATGCAATCCAATTAGTAAGAAAAAAAGCACAAAAGCCATGCAGTGCATGGGCCCAAAAAAAGGAGTGATAAAAAAAATAACATTTAAAAAACTTAAGAACGAAACTTGAGTAGGAGAGGACAAATTTAGAAAAGAAAGCAGTGATTAGTAATATGAGAATTATTTTTTTATCAGTAATAATATGTAATGATAAAAAAATTAACATTGAAATAATTTTAAAATGAAATATTAATAGTTAGAATTTTAAAGATTTCCAGGAGAGGAGAATTTTAGAAAAGAAAGCAATTATAAATAATATGGGAATATTTTTTTTTGTTGATAATAATATGGGAGTGATAAAAATAAAACTTTGACAAATTAGTGTGATACTGAACACTTGGATTAGAAGATTAAGGGGAAAGACAAGAAGATATAAAGGCATTTTATTGAAATCCTTTAAGTAAAGGGAGAAAAAAGGGTAACAGAATATAGAAAAGGAAAAATAAAATAAATTAATTACTGAAGTTAATATATATATCTGTGGATTTTTTTTCCGAAAGGAAGGAAAATATGTATAATAAGAAATCGATGGAATAAGTTAAAATTAATGTTTATAATGAGAAGATAAAATTTAAATTGAAAATAGAAATATGAAAGAAAATGAAAAGTGGAATAAAATTTTAATTCCAATGAAACATTTTTAATAAGTCACAGTATTTGGAAAAAAGTAAAAAATTAATTAAGAAAGGTAAAAGTAAAAGAAGTAGAAAATGTTAAATCCAACAAAAAATTTAAATAAGGAAAAGCGACAGCGAAAATATTAACATATATAAAATGTCGAAATTTAATATATAAATTCATGGTTATTTTTCTAATAACAGTAATTTTTACAAATAAGAATTATTTAAAAAAGAAACCAACACCCAATTGATCATGAAAAAGGATAATGATAATAGAAAGTATGAAAACGAGTTAGGAAACAAATTAAGAGTGGAGTGTCAAAAGCCAGATTGTGCTGCCTGACCTGTTTTAACCCAAATTAATGGATTGAAATGTTTGGGCCAACCTAAATATTAAAAATAGATCAAAACCATCTGGGTTGCTGATACTGCCTACTTTAAATGATACTTGACTCTTATTTTTGTTTATTAATTATGATGCGACAGTTATACTTGGTTGAACCAATGGTAGAAGCAATCTGGATTAAAATTTAGCAACAGTGAATAGTTTTTACATCTGTCTTTGCTTTTATTAAAATTTTAATATATAATTCATATTTGGATATTCTTGTTGACATCTGTGCCATCGATGGGGGGTTGGAAAGTCTCAAAGTGGATTAAAATTTAGCCAAATATGACTGACCTTATGATCCTAATCATCGATTAACGGCCCCAAATTTAATGTATATACATGCACAAATAATGTTGTTAAACTTCAAACCCTTAAACAAAATGGTTACAACCAGCAAAATCGTATACACGTTTTGGCCCCATCTAATCCATAGCAGATCTTCCAATTGCTCTACCCTTATGATTAGCATGCATCCAAGTGAGTTCGACATCAAGTGTATGTACATTTTTGTTTGTGGCTGGTGATAAGACAAGTTTCCTCACATTATTGTAGCACCGTATCAGAATTCATAAGTGTTACTCATCTTAAAAAATCCAGACAATATTAAACCCTAATATTCATTGGATTGAATGCATACGAATCTTCAAGTTAGTCTCAGGATGTCAGCATGGTCCATTCTTAGATTAATCATGTGTTTTTTACACTAAATGAACTTCATTACATTTTATGATGAAAAGAGGAAAGTGGTTGTTGTTAATCACATGTTGAACATTTAATGGTGGTCTTCAATTGAACTAAAATTCATAGAATGTCATTATAAAGCATGTTAGATTTATAAGCGGTTTGGATTTTTTTGAAGGGGGGTTCTATTCATGATATTCAGAGGGGTTCTTCACTGTGATAACGTTTACCCCATTTTCAATAATATAACCCCGTCAATACCTGAGAATAAAATATCAGAGCCATCCACTTTATACCTTTTCATTGACCTTGAACGTGGTAGGTCATTGTATTCGTTTATAATATGTTATATGTTATATAGTCTGTGGATTAATGTTTAAATGTTAATCCAAGGGCTGGCAATGTACTTGGTGTTCTTTGATCAGAGTCTCAGAAATAGGAGGAATGATTCATTTTTTTTAAAGGGAGGAATGATCAAGTCCTACCAGGGCTACAATTGTAGGAAAAGCCGCCACCTGCGGCCACTGAACCACGTAGATATGTAGTGGATGGTCGAATAAGAATGGTACAATGTTGATGTTCATGTTTGGATGAAGCAAATTCATAATCCAACCACTGTTAAAGACGGGCATCCCTGCAACTTTCGGGAACTTAAGTTTTAGAGCGCCAGATTTCTAGGTGAAATCAATTTTCTGTTCGAGAGAAGATGCTTCCCTCAAGTGTCCTCTATTTATTCACTGAAAAGAAGGGTATGAACGTAAATGCTATTGTAACAGCATACTTCCTTTGAAGAGACGACATTACCTAAGAAGGGAACAATTTCAGATCTCCCTTGGACCACCCTAACAATAGGCCTTACCCGCTTTTTATCTATTGTAATCTACCATTATCCTTTTGGATTCAAATTATATCAAGATAAGATTTTCAAATCTCACTTATGAGGAAAGCTGATTGAACATATTGAACCCATCCCATTTTCTTCTTCATAATTATTTTTCTACATTTGCAAACTATCATTATCTTGGTTGCCCATTGATTCAATATTTTGCTGATTTTTTTTTTGGTTAATCCAAGTGGTGACCTGGCAGCTTTCAAGGGCATATTTTATCTCACCTGTTTGGTATTTTGAATTTTGTGGGCCCACCTTCCATCTGAGGATCCCAGCTTCACTTATCTCCATCAGATCTTTAGATCTAGATCTGATCCTAGATGGATTGGTAAGAATATCTTGATTCAGCGTAAGTCTCATCTCTGGTAGGTAGGACATGTAGCCCACTTGTGGGGTCATCTCTGTGATCAATGATGATGCTTCTATACACCATTTGGGTCGTCCAGTGCTGAGGATTATTCTATTGATTTTTTCTGGGTTAAGGCCTAATGTTACAGTAGTCGAAGGGAGTTGTGGAACTGTGTTCCGTTATATAATTTAGTCCCTTCAAACTTCTGTTGTTACCTCATCACAGTCAGTCTCTAGGACACATGGTATGGGTGGTTCCTATTGGTTCTGTTGTATAAAATATGTTTGGTGGATTAGATGTGTTTGATATGGCTTCATTGAACTCTGATTTTTTTATTGAACTTCAGTGATTTCCAACCGTTGCTGCTTCTATAATCTATATTTACTGTCCACTATGATTTCCTTTGATCAACTGGCTGATAACATTTGATGAGGCAGAATTATTATTATTATTATTATTATTTTATATATAACTAATCTGAACATGGTCTAATTGGTCAAGTCTAAGTCAAGGTGGACACAAACTTGGCCCCTACTGGGTCAATCCCTCCTTAAATGTCGTGTCCTTTTCCCTTTTATTTTGGCCAAGTGTGGGATGCATCTACCAATATTTTGTAGAAGTTTCGGAGACCTAGACACATTTTCTTTCAAGATCCAAGGCTTTCGACTCTTATCAGCCATATGGCCATAACCCTAAGCAGCAGATAGGTACTTAAATCGATAAAAACAATTAAAACATCAGAAGCACTTCAATTATTTGCTTATATGATATTTGTTTTTCAAATTTTAATGATTTTTGAAATGTTTTTATCTTTAGTTTGGGCTTCAGGTGCGGCTTGGTCCGACTCGGCCAAGTCCCATGCGGCCAAGTTGACCTGACTCAAGAGTACCAGTTCAAGTTTTTAAAGCCTTGAGTATAATTTTTTTTCTTTTTTGGTTTGGGGGTCCTATATTTAACTGTTGTAATGGTAATGACTGATTTCCCATCTTTTCTTTAGGAGGTGTCAACTATAAAATAACAAAAAAAGATAAATGTATAAAAGAGCAAGTGGTCTTCACCTTCATAATCCCCAAATCAGCAAACCACTTTTTAGGGATTTTATTTTTACTGCTTTTACATAAAAAAAAAAGTGATTATTTCCTCGTATCAGATCCAAAAGTTTTGGGTCTTCGTTTTGCAATGAGGAATGGATTCCTCAATAGTGGAATTAAATTGGAGGAGATTTTGGTTTCCACTGGGAGTTTTAAATTCTTTTTTTATTTATTTATCTTTATTACTTTTTATAAAAGCATCATTATTGTGTTCATCTCTGAATTTTTTGAATTATCTTAAAAACATTTGAGGCGGTTCAATTAAAAAAAAATAATGTAGAAAAAAGAGTTCTATGGATTAAATTCCTTACTTTCCAATTTCATGTATTTTCTTCAATTGTAGAAATTCTGTAGAGGATTGAAGCATTATCAATTCATTGATTCTAGGGTTCCCAATATTGATGTCCATGTTTCCAACCATAAGAAGCTTAATTTTCTTATTTCAGGGAGAAAAGAAAACATAATGTAGGAAAGATTTGATTGCTCATGAAATAAAAATATAGTAAGGTACGCGAGAGAGGATTTGCGTAATGGAATAACTATTACAAAGGAAAAGTAATGTCTAATGAAGATTAAGAGGTGATGTAAAATACATTTTTACCTTACATATGACTTCAGTACTTATCCCTGAGAGGACATTTTTTGGCCTCTTTGACTTTCTCGTCCTTTTGGATTATATATAGACAGTGAAGTCGATAACATCTACTTTGTACTACTATCAAAATCGAACTCATGTTCTTTATTCATGTTGAATCAGGAATTTAGTGCTTGAAAGAAAATTATATGTTAATCTTGTAGTTTTATTTTTATTTTAGAATAAAGTATGTTTACATAATGATTCAACATTCTACTTGCTGCTAAAATATTAATTGAAACTTTGGCAGTTCTTTTTAATATTTATGGACCTCGAGCTGAGTACCATGATATGGAGAGGCTCAGTTTTAAGCGCAAATTTTTCAAGATATTACAGGTATTTTTTCAAGTTCATAAGTGTGTATATAGGTAATTTATGTTGTTCTTGTCTCTTTGAATATCCATGGCAAAAGATTTGTTCAGTTAAGTTGGGTCCTTCAGCTTGTGCCACTTTTGTATATGTACTGGTTGCAAATATATTCTTGGGTACTATTGCATTGGATTATCTTTCATGCATTTATACCTTATTGACATTTATCGACATAAGAGTAGTAAGTATGCTTCTCATGTCCTCATACTAAAATGATGGATCTTTCCAATAGTATAAAGGTAGATGTATCATGTGATAGGTAGACTGTAGACCTGCTTGTCTCTTTTGCTTGTGTACATTTTGGCCCATTTTATGGTCATATCTTTGGGCTCGATGTAATTGTCTCTTGGGGTTTGCACTCTGTTTCAAGGTTTTTTTATTGGTTTACTCTAGGGCAAAGTGCAAATTAATTTAGCAATGAAAAAAGAACTGCAAGATTCTTTGTACTTGCATATTGAATACACATGAATAACATGACTTGAACACACAACTTTAAGGTTGCAATAGAGTGAGCACCTTCTAATTGAATGATTTAGTTCAGTTGGTAAATAAGTCTCAAAGGTTTGCCAATGCATTCATGATTGAGTGGTGTTGACAACTTAGTATCACACATGCCTAGCAGTAGTTGCTTAACTTTCCAAATAAAAAGAAGTCTCAAAGGTCCCTTACGAATTAACATGTTTATACACCTAAACAACATCTGGAGTGCCTATGCTGTGGATGACATATCATTTTTCCCTTAAGAGGAGGACATAAGGGTGACGCGAACACAACTATGTGTATCATGTTTATCATATTAACTGAGAAAAAAACTCCTTACACTTGTATAGAACAGTGGATGGACCAAACATAAATGCATGAGCGCCCACCACACACACACACACACACTCCACTTATCCATCAATATCATCGCATGTCGGACCTAAAACTCTTGCAGAGAACCCCTTTCTACCTTATCTTTTCCACTTGTTTTGCTGCTTCCTCCTTAAGTGGTCCCAGGCTCCCAACCCTCAGTTCTCTCCATTTTACCTTCTATTCATTTTATTTTTCTTTTTTCTTTTTTTTTTTTAGAGGAAGACGACTACCATATTGAGTAGTAATGGGCATAGTTTCAATGCAGAGAAGGGTTTATAGGAAGATGCAAGGATGTGCGGGGTGGGTGTTGTTTGCGTCCGCTGCGTTCTTGTGTTAGGACCTTGTGGAGGAAATCTGCCATGGAGTTTTTGGTGTTTGACATTTGGATCTTTAGGAATCAAGAAAGAAAGAAGATGTGGGCGCTTTGATTGGGGAGAGAGGGAAGTGAGCTAACAAAGGTCTTTCATACTATTTTGGGTTTGCTATTTTAGGTGGTTGTTAATTTGTGGCAACTCATATTACATAGGATTGATGGTAGACAGGTTTTGAAACATGGATTCAATCTAAGTTGTAAAATTGCAGCTTGGGCGGTTCTGCTCTGGAATTTAGCCACCTCACTCCAAACCCAGGAGTAACTTCATAGGAATATATGGATTAGAGCCTAGGGGTAAATACCAAAATTACAGAAGTCCAACAAATTATCGTAAGCTTTGATTTAGATACTAAAAGCTTTCATCATAATTCTTGTTTTATAAATCCCAAGTGTAGTTTGTGTTTCAAGATCTGACTTGGGAAAATAGGTGGAAAAAATAAGGAAGAAAGAGGTTTTATGCAAGGGATTTATGTCCGACATCTGACGAAATTGCCAGATAAGGTGAACATCCGGCGATATCACCAGATAAGTGCAAAAAAAAGTCAAGAGAAAAAGGGAAATTGCAGGAGGCCTTCACGTGTTAGTATGAAATGTTTGGTCCCTCCGCTGTTGTATAGAAGTGTAAGGGTATAGTTTATTATTATTATTTTTTTTTTTTGAAGAGGTGGCTAGCACACAAGGATTACACGTCATACAGCAATGTAGACTGATACCCTCCTCAGCAATCTATCTGCCATAGAATTAGCATCCTGGCAAATATGCTTAAAAGAAAACTACCACCATAGGTTTGGCTCATGGTAAATATTAAAGAAAAGTGCCTTTTAGAAGCCAGATGAGGAACTTCATCTTCCTTATCCATGAATTGCCAAGTGATTAAACAGTTGGTGAACATTCAGATAGTGTTTCAGTTGTAGTTTGAAGCCTATATGCAACCCCACCCCCCCTATGGAGCTATGCTCCACGTCATGGAACTACGTTGCCCACTAAAAGTTTGGAAAAATATAAAAGAATACCTAAATCTGAAAAAATAGTTGAATGCTAAAATAATACTAAAAATGCGTACTTACATCATTTAAATTAAACTACACCAGAATTGACCATTGTCTAATTTTCACTGCATATGAATGGAAGTATGAAACCTTGGCCGGAATGGGACAGAATTGGATCCGGAGTTCGGACTGGAATGGACCCGGACGGACCAAATCGGGACCGAAAACTTTAGTGGGCCATTTCATTCCGCCCAAGGCTAATTCCGGAATGTTCAGGCAGGGGACAGAGCTACATAGTGCTGAGAAGGGTCAATTGCCCCCTCTCAACTTGTTTCTTCCCTTTAAGATAGGAGAAAGATATGGATAGATATATCTTAGATCCTATCCTTTTGCCCCTCCTCTACTTTTCATTTTCTCTTGTTTGCCTCTCACCAATCTTTTTTTTTCTATTAGTAAAGAATGGAACATTTAAAACATACAAGGGGATTTTGGTCTTTTACTCATAGAAAGGACAACTCGTCAAATCACCAATAAGGTATGCATTATGCTATGATTTTTTTCCTTTTATTACTTCTTTTTCTTGCCCATTATGGATCCTCGAATCTTAATCCTCTCAAAGTTTGATATTCATAATCACCCCAGCTTATTTAATTTATTATCATATTTTGAGTTTTTAGCATTTTTCTTTAAAATCTGGATTAAATAAAATCTAATTTAATTCCTAAGTAAGAAATTTCAGGTTACTAGGTACTTAAAAGTTTTTTTTTTTTTTTAATACTAATTACATGTCAAATGTTCCATCAAGGTTTGGTGGTTTTATTAAAGTCTTAGAAAGGATTTGGGCTTTAAACAATGGGCCAAAGATCAAGACTTTTTATAAATGTCAACCCCATATTATGATCTTGAAAATTATTTAATTTAATTTTTAATCAAAATCATGTGCTCATGAGTAAAAATGCTAAAACTATGCAATTTACAACTGTTCTCTAGTCTTTCGTATCCATTTTTATCATTGGTGGATATAAAGAGCAATCTAAATTCATATTTTTTAAAATATTTTTGGGTATAATGTTATAACTAGTCCATAACTTTTTTGTATTCGTTATATTGTAATAACAATTTTAACGTATAGTGTAGTAAAATTTTTAATTCTTTCTCAACCTTGCTAAGAGAGCTTTTGCCCCCCAAGAGAAAATCCAAGCTCCGTCACTAGTTCCGGCCAATTCCGTCCGGAACGGAACAGAATTGACAACTATGCTTCAAACTCCTGACACCTTCATAAAGGCACTGACATGTACTCAACATTAGTTTTTTATTAACAAGGGTGGCTGCTTGATTCATCGCCATCGATTTGAGTGGTGACATTAGAGCCTTAGTCCTACATCCTACCTTACATTTCTTAACGGTACTACATTGTATAATATACCTCTATTGTAATTAACTTTCTTCGTACCAAGTAGGGATACTAATCGTCCCTATTAGGGAAGGAAAATTGTTGTAATTATTCAAATCAGAATCCTGTAATATGAAGGGGTATGACACCCATATACTTGTGCAAGCCCATTGTATCCGTATCTAAACTATGCGACACACCTATCCATACCCTTTATTGCACTGATACTTCTAGGGTACAAGTTTAGGATATCGTACTCACCAAGTCCATTATTTCATATACTTCTTTAAATTTTATTACTTCTCGACATAAAAAATGTTAGAAAGGAATGTCAACGTTGATACTATAATTAATCCAAAAGTAGTTTAAAGAAAAAATTAGAACATCTGTATCTATATCTGTATCCTAGATTTTGAAAAGTGCATAGTCGTATCCTCAATCCTTGTTTCCATGTCTGTGCCTGTATCCATATCTGGGCATCATGGATGAAGGGTATATAAAGGGGTGACCAATCTCAAGAAAGGCACCGAATTCAATCCAAGTTTCTTCGTTCTTCTTCTTGTGGTTATGTGATTGAGTATCGAGTAATCAGGGATAGATCTGTTACAAATAAATTCACCATCAAAGTCAACTCAGACAACTAATCAAGGCATGTTTCCATACTTATCATGTTCATATTCGAGCTATAATGTTCTGAAATAAATATTTGTGTAGTGCTTCTCTTGATGTTATGCAGAGAGATACTGCCATTATCAGTGATAAGCATGCAGTGGACATATTTATAATCTCTATACATCCACTGAATTGTTGTACTAATATGACTAATTTTAGCTAATTACATCATCCTTTGTTGTAGAGAAGATGGGAGACACTCTTAAGAGAAGGACGGAGGGTTTTTGTTGTTGGTGATCTCAATATTGCTCCTACTGCTATGGATCGGTGGGATGCAGGGCCAGATTTTGAGGAGAACCCGTAAAATACTGGATACTGTCTATTTTAATTGACGTTTCTTACATTCTACTTACTAATAAATGAGTATTGGATTTAGTTGGCCAGAAAGTTATATTTTTTATTTGATCAAAACTCCGCTGGATTATGAATGTTACTGTAGGTTCCGCAAATGGTTGAGATCAATATTTACGCAATCTGGTGGCCCTTTTTTTGATGTTTTCAGAGCAAAGCATCCTCAGAGGTCTGAGCTGCTGCATGCATTTGTAATATGCAATTCAACCAGTCTTTTCTGTACAATTGTTACTTCTCATTATATGCTTGAGAAAATTGTAATATTTCTTCAATATATATACCTATTTTATACGACAAAAACTACTTTCCTGTCTCATAATATACTTATCATCTTATGTGTTAAAAAAAAAAAATTTGCTCCCTTCAAGGTATGAGGACAATTTTTCTTAGTCCTTGCACCTTGACTACTGTTTTTACATCAATCAGGCCCAATTTCTTACCAGTTTGAACTATCTAGGGTCCACTTTTGCTTCTTTGATGACTTCAGCCTGACTGACCCTTAGCCACAACTGGTTTGATGTGAGTGTTTGTTTTATGGGTCAGGCCCATTGGATTGGATTTAGATGTGATGTACTCTTGCATGTGCAGAACATGGCCCTCACCTTCCGAGTTGTCTCTTTAGTTTCTGAGAATTGGAACTTACCACTGCATTTTTGCGATCCATTTCAATTCTCTGCTTGATGATTCTTAGATCCCATCCTGCCTTCACAGCACTTTCTAAGCGGAATCCATGGTGAATTCCAGCCTCTATTCTTCTTTATTTTTGTTTGCCTACTTGTACTAGGGCTTGGAATTTTCTTGCATTTTTTTTTGGGGATTATTTTGCCTATAAAAGTTCTCAAAGGGGGTTGATGCAGGGCAATTTGAAATCTATCCTAATATGAATTTGGGAATTAATAAATCAATTAAATTATAAACTTTGCCAATCATGCTCAGCTAGGGTGGAAAGGGTTAGATGGTTCAGATCTGATGAGTTTGAGTAGGTAGATGGCTGGCGGCTAATGCGGAGGATTGGATCTTAGGGTTTGCAGGCTGGTTGTTGGTGGAGATGGTGTAGATCTAGGGGTTTGGCGAGGAAAACAAAGGAAAGGTAATTAACGAAGAAGATAAAGAGGAATACCTTGAATTGGCCTTGCGCCAAACTCCAATCTAGGAGGAAGAAGAAGATCTCAAGAGCACTTGTAGAAGAACTCAACGGAGAACTCAAAAGCTTTAGTTTCATTAACATTCATCGTTAAGGAAGACACGGGCGGAACCAGGATTTCATCTTGTTGGGGGCCAAAACTTGAATAAATTTTTATTTCACCTGATGAGAATGAGATGATGAAATCATATACCCAATCGAGAGGGAACAATTGAGAATCATTCTTCTTGTCTTCACGAGCTGAAAAAATGAGAGGATCTTGATTCCTTGAAAATGCTGGACATCGAGAAGACGGCGTGCAAAATGATTAAATGAACCAAACTAAAGATCAGAAGATGACAGATTAAAGGATAAAAGAGAAGAAGAGTAAAATGAAGAAGGAAAATGGAACTAGGGGTGGAGTCTCTGTCTGAGTCTGCTGAGGTTTTCTAAAAGAGTTGTAAAGTCGTGGCGGGGTGTGGGGGGTCCAGGATCTATTTTAACTTGAGAATTCCAAAAAGCCTGGGGGGCCCCATTTTGGTGATGTTAAAAGGATTTTCCAAAGCCAAGGGGGCCCAAAACCCCGGGGGGTGGGGGGGGGGGGGGGCACATTTTTGTGATGTTGAAGGATTTTCTCGGGCCCTGGGGGGCAGGCCCTGGGCCTTAATGTAGTTCCACCCCTGGAGGAAGAAAGAGACAATATCTAGTCTTTATAACGTAAAACCCTAAAGTCACTTAATGACATCATCATAAAACAAATAAAATAAAAAAAAAGTAAAAGAAAGAAACGAAAAGAAATGGGGCTGCGCATGGGATGTTGTGCATAAGGGGTTGTGCGCATGACTTCCCATGTCTTTTCTTCTCAAGTTGTGGGCCCCCTCTTGGGATTCTCTTGTTATTTCTTTTAAATCATCTTTTCTTTTAAATCATCTTAGGCCCCTCTTGAAATCTCTTTAGTTGTTTTATTCCCTCCCATGTGGCACTTTCCAATGTATGGCTTTCAATGCGATTACACAGATGGGGCTTTCGGTCATAGTAGTCAAGTTCGTTTTGTTTCGGGCGAAACTCCTGATTTATTTCGGTACAGTCTGGAAACCGAACCGAACATCCCACATGTAGATGTTCGGTTCATGTCTCGTTTGATCTCGGCCGAAATCATGCAGTTTGGTTCAAAATCCCCAATTTCGGGCGATCAAAATCCCCAATTTCGGGCGAACAACAGCCGAACACCTCAATTCGAATGAATCGATGGTTGGAGAGTTCAAAGAAGAAGAGGTAAAAAAAAATTAAACAACTAACATGAGTGCACTGACTTGAAATGGGAGCCATGGCGATGTTAGTAATGGCGTATAAAATTGGGTTCTATATGCCAGAATACAGAAACACCAGAATTCAGGGCACCATACCAGAGGAAGGCCAGGAAAATTGATCTAGACAGCAGAAGACCAAACACGGAGGCTAAAGCCATTGTGCTTTTGCACACTTCCCAAATATACTCTCTTCTTCCCTAGTCATAATTTCAAAATTTCCCCCTTATCAGATAAATAAGTGCATGCAAGAGTT
This sequence comes from Camphora micrantha, assembly GCA_003546025.1. Taxonomy (NCBI): domain Eukaryota; kingdom Viridiplantae; phylum Streptophyta; class Magnoliopsida; order Laurales; family Lauraceae; genus Camphora; species Camphora micrantha. The sequence continues at coordinate 30,301,832 of QPKB01000009.1, read as the reverse complement.
GAATAATTGGTGTTTAGTTTACTGGAAAAAAAAAATAGGATATATTTTCTGGGCTTCTCCCTTTCTGCCGATAACCAATGTTGTGAGCATTTCAACTGCTATTTATTTTTGGTGAAAGAATAGAACCCCATTTTTTTTTTTTTTAATGGATGACTGCTGCTTGATTTTGAATGATTCAAAAATTTTCCGTCGGTTGAAGCCAGTACACCTTATCTGGTGTTATGTACTCTTATTGCAATTAGTTTGGCTTATATTACTATTCCAAGGACAATCTTTTTGTTGTTTACTGTAATTGCATCATCATATATAAATTTAGATGTTACTATTTTACAGAAGAGATGCATATACGTGCTGGGCGGCCAGCAATGGTGCTGAAGAATTCGATTGTGGTTCAAGGATTGACCTTATTCTCATTGCTGGACCATGCTTGCATCATAGTCATGAGGCACAGGACCATAACTTTGTACATTGCCATGTGAAAGATTGTGACATACTAAAAGAGTTCAAAAGGTGGAAGTCTGGCAATATCCCCAGGTAAACTTATTGATAGTTAAGTAATATACTTTCACATGGCAAGTTAGCAATTTTACCTTGTTTCCTGATCCACAGGGGGAAAGGAGTAAGAAGTGTCAAGCTGGAAGGTTCAGATCATGTACCTGTTTATGTCTGTTTGGATGAAATGCCTAATCTTCCAATCCATAGCACCCCTTCTTTAGCTGCTAGATATGTTCCCGAGGTCCGTGGATGGCAACAGACTATTGGTGAGAGAAATTACCCCTTTATATTTTATCATGCAAATGGTCTGACCCAGTGAATTTTATGTATTGATATCCTTGCCATTTCTTAAACAGGCATAATGGCTGCATATAGTTTTAAAATCCATGACTGCATTTATCAAGAATTTTGAGAAGATGGAACACATCCCACTTCATGATATATCTGCAATCTATGGCTCAACATGTGTCAATCCAGCTTAAATCCATTTGTTTTTACTGACAAGGACTTAATATTATATATATATATATATATATATATATAGAAACAGAAATTCTTATCTTCTAAACTACTAGACTTCCAAATCATTACAGACTTGAACTGGATCTTAGTATCACTGCCTGCCTTCTTAATATTAGTTATAAAGATAAATTGGTTAAAATATTCAATGTTCTGCTATAACTCAAGTATCCACCCTCCCAAACAGTTATTCCATACTGTGGTAGTCACATGAATGCTTCCTACAATGAGCACTAGTTAGTAAGTAGTAACAAATGGAAAAGAGTGTATAGCATGGTTAAAAGGTGTTCGTTGTTGTAACCATGTGGTTGTGTGGTTGCGGTTTCGAGTCATATTACCAATCTCAAGAATAATAATAATAAAAAAAAAAGACGTTAAGAAATGCAAAAGAAAGAACAATAATGATAATAACAACAGTAAGCCACTTATCCTCTTAATCCTCAGTGTAAACTAACTAATTTACCTGGTCGTTACAAATTTGAACTGGTCTCAGTATCATAATTTAGCATCTAAAAGAAACTTCAAATCCAAAGAGTATAAAAGCTCTACGAGCTTGGGACTTGGTATAGTTCTGCTGTGACTGACTGCCAGGATCTATTGCACCTGAACAATTGATGAGCACTGTCATGATGCTCAATACCAACGGTATTGTAGTCATCACTGTTGCTGTAAGATTGTGGTGAGTGAGCTACAGCAGAATACCCTGGATGATTGAAGAAATTTCATTAAAGAAACTACAAGCCACCTCTTCACAGGATGCAATTTTCAAATTGGTTTCTAGTTTTTATAGGTACATAACCATCCAAGATGCCAAACCACATTGTTGGCTTTGATAGAAACAGTACCATTGTTGTGCCCTGAAATGGGTGATTAGTAATGAAAAATGGGAAAAATGTGATGGACAGATACTGCTGTTTATTGAGATTATCAAGAAGAAACTCAAATTTTCAACGAGTACTGCATGTATGGTTTGAAGATTCAAATATACATGGAGAGCATCTAGATGAGAAGCTTGGCGAATCACCAATCTTGATGAAGGTTATGATTATCATATTCTCTAAGGAATTGTGAATTTCAAGATTCAACATGGTGAGATTCACAACTTTGAGTACCTATTTAGTGAAGATTATGTACCATTGTTATCTATAGTTGATCTGTGATTTTATCGCTTGTCATTGGATATGACACGTTAGGCAGATTGGATGGACAGGCTAGGTCGCGAAAGTATACCCCATGAAGACAAGTTCAGAGTTGGAAATACTCGATAAGGTTTTTAAAAATGCAATTAGTTCTACGTGGTCGATGTCACATCCCAACTTAAGGACAAGTTCTTCTCCTGCGGGGGGTAGGATGATGCCGATCAGCTTGCATCCGTTGATGAAATCTACTTGTCATTGGTTGATCTCTAAGCTAGTGGAAGAAATGTTCTTCCATTGAGACCCTCACTTTAGATTTGAGGGGTCCACGATGATCATCCCTAATTGAAATTTTATATAGGAGGTGAAAAGTGTTTTTTATTTTAAATTTTAATTGTGATTATTAGTTCTTTTCTGATCCCACAAAAGTCATTTAGGTTAGCCTTGCACCATCCTGTATCAACTTTGGTATAGCTGATGTCGGACAGACCCATGATCCATGGGTCCTGATCCAATGGGCCCAATTCAGGGGAACGTCCAACCTATTATTGGGGTACACCCACTTTAGGAGCTTTATTTTATTTTATTTTTGTGTTTTGGTCTATTTTGCAATTAAGAATATTCACTTTTAGTGTTACGTTTTTATCTTTGCCGTGGATTGTTTTTAAGGGTTGAGATTAGATCTAAGGTTAATGTTTTCTTATATAAAGCATTGGAATGCTTCTTTGGCTTTTTAGACATGATGCTTTCTTCTCTCTGGTGAAAGGAATGGTGTGAGGCCATCGGGTGAGAAGCATCGACTTAGGTGCAGGCCTGATCTACCCCTTCCTGCCCCACAATCTCTTCCCCGCTCTGCATCACCTATTACTCATTATCTAAATAATAAACCATTTACATATGTATGCAAATGCTTGTGTTATCAGTTATTACGGTGTTGAACTTGAATCACTTATCAAATGGTTTCTAAAATAGGCACACACCTGACTTCTTTTTGGTTGGATCCTTCCGTTAATTCGCTAAACAGAACTGTGTCTTCTCATGTGGTCTGAACATTTATACAAAAATTTTCTTCAAGGAAAGCATTTTAGCAACTATTGTCAAGGAAAATGATGTTTCTTTCACTGTCTAACACAAGGTGGAATCGTAACATGACACAACGAAAATAGGGCTAATGGATAAAAACATCACTTCGTGTTTGTGTGCATGTTTACCTCAATGTTTAACATGTTTATAATCCTCTGCAAATGTGTTTGATTTCTTGTTGACATCTACATGGGTGATGGATGATTATGGAAGCTTGTGTATGTGCATGCATGCATGCTATAACTTGTGTACAAGCATTACGTTAACCTGACAAAGTCAATTATTGTTGTAGTCAGTATTCATGGATTTCAGGTTTTTGAGGGTTTTTAGTATTTTCCAGTGATGACATTGTGAAGTTCTTGTATTCCTCTTATACTGGGTTTCAGTGGGTTGACAAACTGTCTATAAAGAAGTTGGAAGGTATTGAAATGATATGTAATGAGAGGAAGAGGAAGAGACGAAAGCTGGAGAGAAACTGATACCTCAATAGAGGATCGTCTATCTATTTATAATATCATTATACCCTAATCAAGGGATTTATACATATCAATTAATACAATCAGAATCAGAAATAAATCAATCTCCTAGTCTATACAGGAAGTACTATGAGAGAAATCAGCAACATAATTACAGACTGTCCCACAGTGGGATTTTATATACAACTGTATACGGGCCTTGATGAGCTGGGCCTTCTGAAGGCCTGTTATCTTCTACACTCCACCTCAAATTGATGTGGTAAGGCAGAAAACATCAATTTGCTAGTTAGATCATGACGACGCATTTTGGGAAGGGCCTTGGTGAAGATATTTGCCAACTAGTTAAAAGAAGAGACATGAGGAAGAGTTATCTTCTCAGTAACGACATGTTGACTGATGAAGTGACAGTCAATCTCAATGTGCTTTGTTCTTTCATGAAAGACCGGGTTGTTGGCAATTCTGGTAGCACTGGTGTTGTCCCCATGGAGAGGTGTGGAACTACCAACAAGAACACCTAATTCATACAGAAGGCGGCGGAGCCAGATAATTTCAGCACAGGCGGAAGACATCGCCCGATATTCTGCCTCAGCAGAGGACTTTGAGACAGTGGTTTGCTTCTTGCATTTCCATGAAATCAGAGATTTTCCAAGAAACATACACCATCCAGTGGTAGACCTCCGAGAGTCCGGACAGCCAGACAGCCAGCCCAGTTAGCATCTGCATAAGCTGATAATTGCAGAGAAGTATCAGAAGGGAAGAGGAATACAGCAGAAAGATTGCACTGTATTGATATGATGAAGAATCCAACAACAGAAAACATGAAACAGTGTAGAAATTATCCCAGACAGAGCCAGGCGATCATGAAATCTGGTGCAGGATCTGTGCGTGGGCCCCACAGAGTGATCTAATCTCAGATTAAGTTTGAAACTCTTGAAGGAGTTCAAATATACTTCCTCTAGTCCAAATCTGATGAGTATCGGATAAGGATCCACAAATCTGGACGGTGGTGATAAAAACTTTCTGATAATAATGTGTCAAAAACGACAGAGGAAGAAAATGGTAAAACCTACCTCAGATGGTGATGAAAAATTCCAGAAAAATCCCTACAATAACCCTGAAGATCTGGCGAACACAACTGTGGGAGGTTGCTTGGTGATAGGAAGTTGATCAGTGGTGGGCCACAGTTTGATCAACGGCACGTCAAACACTATTATCAATAATGAAAGCAGCAATGGAGACAGGATTCACGCCAATAAGAAGAAGGGTTTGATCAATGAAGGAAGGTGGATTGATCACAACCTATACTCTGATACCATGAAATGATATGTAATGAGAGGAAGAGGAAGAGACGAAAGCTGGAGAGAAACCGATACCTCAATAGAAAATCGTCTATCTATTTATAATATCATTATACCCTAATCAAGGGATTTATACATATCAATTAATACAATCAGAATCAGAAATAAATCAATCTCCTAGTCTATACAGGAAGTACTATGAGAGAAATCAGCAACATAATTATAGACTGAATCCCACATGTGGGAGTTTATATACAACTGTATACGGGCCTTGATGAGCTGGGCCTTCTTAAGGCCTGTTATCTTCTACAGGTATTAGATGAGATTACATATCCAGTGTCCCCATAGTTGTGATTTTCTTATTAATGAGATGTACTCTTATCTCATCAAATTTTGGGTTCATGGGTCCCATCGCAGCATGTTGAAGAGGGTACCATATTTATCACGGGTCCTCTGCTGAGCACCGGTGCTCACGCTCCTTGTTGGGCACACCTGGGGATGGGATTGGGCTGATATGGTGATGGATGCTCGGATCATTATCCTCACCACTTGATCAACGGCCCACAAGTTTTTTACCATCCAAACAAGTGGTTAGTCGATCCAACGGTCTAGTCCATTCAGATGGGTACCCAACTTGGGATGGTTGACTACAAGAGGGGGTCCCTGCTATATGGTCCACTCAGATGGATCATAAGATGGGCCCACTAGGGACGGTGCTTAGGATAACGTGAGCATCGGTTCGAGGAGGAGGTTTTCCCTTTATCACGAGATAAAATATGTTTTTTTTTATTGTATCAGTAATGTAAATTTATTGAAAATAAACGAACATGATTCCATGAGACGAACTATGTCAATAACAGTTCTAGCTCTACTTGCTTCTAGATCAGCTTATTTCTCCTTTCTATCTGTTGTTTGCTTCTAATCTGATTTATTTCTGCTTTCCAGTTATGTTTCTTTTGGTTAAGAGATAAAATTATTTATCTTCTCTAATTTTTTTGTCAGTTTAGTTTTTTTAATCAAAATATTGAGTCCTTCTGAATGTACTTAAAAGGGAGCGGATCGAGTTTGTTTGAAGTTGACTTTTACTAGTCCACATGTTTTCTAATGTAGCCTCATTGCTTCTGAAAAGAGAAGAAATTGCTGGAGTCAAGGACAATGGAATGTCACTCTCTACTTCTGGTTGCAGTGAGAATAACATGTTATCATGCTCGTCTCATGTTTCTATCAATCAAACTTCTACACCCATCGAAGAAGCTCAAGGTTTTGGTCCAAGTACAAATGAAAATTTGGGCTGTGTCTATGGTAATACTAAGGAGAATCCTATGGTCATGATTGGAAAAGAAGGAAAAAAATTGGTATCCACGTGCAGCACGGCAAGCAAGAAAAAAGCAAGACATGGGAATAGCTCCCAGCTAACACTGAAATGCTTTTTTCAGAAGGACAATCCTAGATCCAGTGTTGATGTTGGTAGTGCTGACAACAATTTTTCACTCAGTCAAGTAGATATGTCAAAGGAGACAGATTCCCCTAATGAAACTGGTGGTGATGGTGAAGAATCTAGTTCTCAAGATCATGATAGTCAAGATCAAGCTGGCACAATTGCATGTCATTCTTCTGAAAAGGAAAAGAATAATCCATTGTTGGAATGGCAAAGAATTCAAGAATTGATGCAAAATAGTGTACCACTCTGCAAGGGCCATGGAGAACCCTGTGTTGCACGATCGGTGAAGAAAGCAGGGCCAAATGTAGGCCGTGGATTTTATGTTTGTGCTCGTGCTGAGGTACTTTACATTTGTGATAGCATTTAATATGCATGCTTGATAGGAGTTTATTTTGCTACCAGTTGGTGAATGCTATTTTATTGTTGAAATTATTCTTTTGAAGCATTAATCCATTCACATATTGAAACAACTAATCCTCATATTTTACTTTAAGTCCAGGGAAGGTGCTCAAATGTGTGGAGAATTTAGACATCATTTAGATTTTTTCATTGCACGCTTTTTCATATAGGCGAGGTTCAAAATACTATTATGGGAAAGTGTATTGGTCCTATTAGACAGTCCCGAAAATGATTCGTATCAAGCGGCAATGCCATATATTAGCAATACACATTGGTTATCAGAATTTTTTTTGGGTAAAAAAAGTTGGAAACTATAAAAAATGTTCAGAATGTTAGAAACGCATTATCAACTTGTAGATATGTATGTTATCAGACCCTTAAATGTTACATGTCCTGTATCACTCTATAAATTAGCAAAACTGTTCAATTTGATTGAGCTACAACCATGCAACGCATGTCATTGAAGTTAAAGTCCATTAACATATGAATTGAAAAATAGTTGAAGAGATTAGATAATGGGAAAGGGAGCATCACAATTGATATGCTAGGTAGCTAAAAACTAGACATACTCATTACTCAATAGTGAATATTTTGGATGATTAAATGAATCGTGATTCATGAATGGGACAAGAAAGAAAACTGTGATGTTTAAGAGTGATATGGATAGGTGATAAATAAAATATTTCCTACTTATGCAAAGAGAACAGTCAACCTGTAAAGATTTATTTAGATTGGAGAGAATCTTTCGACAAACATTTTGTATTGATTTTGGATATCGTTGTTGAGATTAGCAGGACAAATAGAAAAGTTAAGTATCATCCGAATATAATGCTGTGAAATATAAAATAACGGGAATCATTAACTACATTCAAAGATAAAGTCTTAAAAGCAAGTTGCGTGAAGCTAGGATATGCATCTAATGAAGTGTAAGATAAGATGGCGACTAGAAAAAAACAGGTCGCTGAAGAGGTTCTTGGGGAGTCTAATGGGAATTAGAGATGGAACAAAAATCCAAAAGCTTAGTGCTAAAAAAATGGAACAAAAGAAATGGCAAAAAAGCAAGAAGTGGAGAACCATTTAGAAAAAAGAAAAAAAAAAAAGAAGACTTGGAAAGATTAACTGTTAGTAAAGACAAATACAAAGCCTATGACATTTTTATGTGAAGTTGGGTATTAACTGAGGGGAGAACTAGATTTATAAGCTTGCCAAAGTTAGAAAACGAAAACTGGAGATCTTGATTATACTAGGTGCATTAGTAGTGTTAACCTAGGTCCATTTGGACACTACATGGGCCCTGGCCCATTGTTAATCACCTAGGCCCAGACCCACTTACTACATTATTATTCTCCAATAGTGGTCTAACATTGAATCATGTACAATTATATATTTCCTTGTTAGGAGATTTGATTACATAGTCATTAACTGTAATTGCCCTAACTGTAATTGCCCTATCAAAGGGTTTGTAAATTGATAGCACGTACTGTATATAGAAATAGAATGCTCTATATGAGAAGATGAAATCTCACATTGAGATCATCGAATATCATTCACAGAAATCTTGTGTTCAGAAATTTCCATGGAAATGACAAGTAGAATCGTGAACACACTCGTGGTTGAGTGGTGTTGGCACCTTAGTCTCACACATATGCCCCACGATTAGGTCCTGGCTCCTCAAGTGAAAGTATCATTCCTTGACCAATAACCCAACTTAGTGTGGAAAAAATAATTCTAGTTGAATCACTGATGGCTAAGTGGAGACAAGTTAAGAGGAGTGTTATGCAACTGGTAAGTTCCACAGGGACATTATTACAACATAGCAGTTAAGCTTGGTATATTGTATACAGTGAATGTTGATCGATGAAGAGTATGTGGAGCTAAGGTTTATGTGGATGAGATGCACGCAATTAGAAGGATGTGTATAGTTACTATAAATGATAAAATCATAAAAAAGTATGTCAGAAGAAATCTCTGGATGACTGCAATTGAAGATAGAGAAAAAAAGGAGAAGATGCATTAATGAAAAAGAATTACAGAATATAGTTTTAGATGGTTTGGGCATTGTTTACAGATGGCTAGAAACTGCTTGTGTGAAATGAATCAAAGGGCTTCTAGTTGAAGGTACTAAGAAGAGGGGCCATTCAAGACCTTGGTTGAAGCTGTGAGAAAGACGTCGCTTTGTGGAGTAACTAAGAGTATGGCATTGAATAAGGTCGAGTGGAAGAACAAAACTAATGAAGGTAATCCTAAGTAGATGGGTTTAGCAATGATGAAGATGAGCAGGTGTTTCTTATCTTGTTAGAAAGGGATGTTATCTAGCACATATTACATACTTGGTAGAGAGCATATCTTAATTCTATACATTCACGTGTGCCCGTGAGACAGATCTTGTATGCTGTTTATAGTTGGGTTTAGTGGTCTTAGCTTCGTTGGATTTTATATAACTTACAAGTTTTGATTAGAACTATGTTAATCATCCTCACTCCCTAGATTGATGTCTTCCAAAAAATCAAAGATCAAGGAAAATGCTTAAAAAAGAGAACACAACCTTCAAAAAGTCTGAAATGCAAATAGTATTGAATATGAGTTGCAAACCTGTATTGCTTGTGTCCAACAATTGATTTCAGACCAAAATATACAAGAAACCCCAAAAAAAAAAAAAAAAAAAAAAAAAAAATTGAGTTATTTATTAGCTTTTGTTCTTTTTCCTTGAACAAGAAATCCACATAAAAAAACCCTTGATTTTGGGTCAAAGTAATCGGTTATATATATATATATATATATATATATATATAAACCAAACCAAACCAAACCAAGTCTTTTCCCACTAGGTGGAGTCGGCTATATGGATTTGACGATGCCAATCAAATCTGTTTAAGGCCATGTCCTCCGTTAGATCCATATAGGCAAGGGCATGTTTAATAGTTTCTTTCGGTTATATATATATATATATATAGTTTTTTTTTTTCTTTTTTTCATTTTAGGCTCTGTATGAAGATTTTATGGTGCTAAGTTCAAACTCTTGGAGGACACATAACAGAAAACTTCCTTTCATTTGAACCATGATTCTAGTTTTGTGCTATGTTTTGAAATAGGATTCTTTTCTGGCAGTGGATGGAAAATGTCTGGGTAGAAAACAAATTATCTTGTTCTTGGGCTCGTGCCAAGGAATATTCATTTCAGTGTGGAAAAATTTCTATGGCTTGGTATGCTCTGCAATTAGGATGTAGTGTCTAGACTTACAATATATATATATATATATATATATTTAGTTGTTTGTTGTCTAATGTAAGTTCTTGTTGACTGGATTAGTGTTATGCATAACAATTCCCCATGTATAGGAATATGCCTATCAGAGTGTATTAGTTATTTCAGGGCCTAACTTTTAGTTGTCTTCATTTTTTTAAGCAATGGTATTAGACATTTTTTGGTATAAAAATTAACATGAAGAATACCAAATGCAAAACTTGAAGTCTTTGAAGTGTTTGTTAGTAGAAGATAATGAGAAATTTCGTGCAAGATATATTTTGGTCTTCTCCATTGTCTTCAAGCAATCCTAATTTACCATGGTTTTAAAACTCAGCACAACTGAGTTGTATCACATGACACGCGTTTTGGCCATGACTAATACCTATTTTTTATGTCACGTCCAAAATTTAAAATGTACTGAAACTCCATATTCACTACCTTTATATTCTATTTTGTTATTTTATTTATATCTAAAACACCCAAAAAGCAATGAAAAAAAAAAAAAAAAAGAAGATTTAGAGTTTGTTATTTTCTTATTTTTTAGACTCTTTTTTAATTATAAGGGCAGAAACGAACCTATATATATCAGTGCAGTGCTGATATATCAGCCCAGCCGATAGATAAAGTTCCAGGCGTTGGCTGACACAATGTCTAAAACCTTGCTTTATGACCACATATTTTACGCATTTTTTACTACGTTATATGTAATTCCACACGCAACCATCACTGAGGAGCTCTCTAGAAGTTCTTTCATTTCCAACCCTGCAACATGATACCAGAGAAAAGGAAACACAGATCAAGAGAAACCTGAATTTGGTAATTCTTCATCTTTTAAAGTACATAAGAAATCTAGATTTGATCTTGAGTCCAGGGCGCGCACACATGCAAGTTAGTCACACTAGGTAACTTGGGCATGGACACATGTCAATGTCACACATGCGCAGGTGCGTTGTTTCTTTCACCTGATCTAATGGTCAAATCATTGTTCATTATAATGGTTTAAGCAATCCAAAATTCTTATAAAGTGCCTGCAAGACTTTACCTTTTCAACTAATTGAAGGAACCATTCTATTGAGGGTGGCGCTCTTGGTTCTTATAATTCACACTTCTTGACAACTAGAGAGCTTCTCACTCAATGCTTTGAGGAGGTCAAAGACACCTTGAAATCAATTTATGGTGGTAACATTTCATTCACATAGCAGAAACGAGTAAGCTACAATCCAACTAAATCAAATTTAATGATTTAGCTGGGAAAGGAAAGAGAATCCTTAGTTGCCGCAATGATTCCCACCCTTTGGCCTCTTCATTGACTTCTGAGTTGTGTAGAGAAGCTGTCATTTCTCCTCTTCATAGTTTATCTACTCTCATTGTCAGTTTTGCTTCTGCTTTTGCATTAACAGCATTAGGAATGATGGCATTTATTGCAGTGACTAAACAGATCAGTTCTTTCAGGGACCTGCATCTAATCCAGAAGCAAATTGCGGTCACTTCCAATGGGCTTCCACAAAATCTAAGCAGAAACGAAGATGATTATTGATGTTTCTGGTATTGATTTGGCAGCGGTTGATGCAATAATGTATTATAGTTTCAACCAAGAAGCAATGTAAGTTTGAATTCAAACCCATGAATCCCTTTTCATTTTTTGGATATGGCTAAGTTCTTGTGCTTCTGTAATTATGCCTCATTAAAATCTCTACTCCCTTTATGATACTACTTTGAGTAATGATTCAGTGTATAAATTATGCTGAACTGTATGTACTGCAACCTGTTTGCCAGTGTCGCGCATGGATCAGTGTGATCACCTCAACGTGGGGCCCCACCTCAGACTGGGACCAGGGGGATTGAAAGATCTCCCCTGGCCCTTCATCTTTGCAAAAAATGAGCCACATCCCTGATCATCACCACCTCCATTTGGGCCCCACAAGTTTAACGGTGTACAGTCCATTTGGATGGTTTGTAGTCGATCCAACGGTGTATAGTACATCGGATGGGTGCAAAGGTGGGCCCCATGTGAAACTCAGGGGGGTGTGTGTGTGTGGTCCATTCAGATGGACAATCAGGTGGGCCCCACCACTGGTGCGCAAGATATGCACCTGATAATACCTCCCAAGGTATAAGCGAGTAAGTAAAAAACGTTAAATAAACAAATTCAAATTTATAAATGTTAGTATTCTTTGATTTTTCATTTAATATATATTTTTTAAAGAAATAGCAAAAAGAAACGTGATGTAAATTAGTTTCTATCTTATGTTTAAATTAAGATCCACTAAGAAGCAAAGTCAACTAATTTTAATCTCCCATATATATGGGAAAATTTCAAAAACGCCCCACTTTAAAAATGACCCCTTTTCCACCCTTTTTTTTTTTCCTTCTTAGAGCCCATGTTGAGTCAATCTAGTCTTTTTCCTATGAGAGTATCTCTCACGATAATGTGAGAGTAAGGGTGGGAGCCCTCATATCCATATTAAATGCCAACAGCCTAAATGCTAGAGCCCCCACCCCTTTCTCTTATAAGACCGTGGGAGTTACTCTCAAAAGAACATCTCCCGTGCGCAAGTCTCTGACTGGCATTGTTGTGAGCATTATTGTGAGCAGAGCACCTATGGACCCTCCTTATAATCTATTCCAGTGGACTAACAAGGACCCCCTCTCCTCCCCCCGACAGTCACTAGTTTGGCATCCATCCAAATGAATTGGATCGCTAGATCAAATTGCACTCATTTTAATGGTGGGAACTTATGGGCCATCGATCAAGTAGTTAGGATGATCCGAGCATCCATCACCATACACAGGGGCGGGGGGATAAAACAAAAGGACCGGTGCTGAATAGAGGGGGACTCTATATAAATTATTGTATTCTTTAAAAAGTTTTAAAGTCTCCAATACGTTAGTATAATCTTAGAAAAGGCAGATCTATTTAAAAGCAACAAAATGAAAAAAATAAATAGAAGAAAGAGGAAATATCCTCCACATCAATGCAGATAAAATAGAGGAGATTATTTTTAAAAAACAGTGAAAAACAAATTATTTTTTCACTTATTTTGATTTTTCATGTAATTTCTAGATAGAAAGCAGAGGAAAAAAGAAAAGATTTCTTTCAATTACGATGTTAGTAAGAAATAAAGTCAATTAATTTAAATTTCCAAATATCTATGAATCCTGATATTTTCATAGATTTTATAAATCCTCAAATATAATTATCTTACTTATAAATAGAACAAAGAAAGAAAATACATTCTTGCAGTTCCATATAATCAAATATATAAGCATCAAATGTTGTTACATTATTCAAATTGCATGTAACTTAACCATTAATATACATCAAAATAAGGGGTGTACACGGATCGGATTGGTGCGGATTTGGCCAAATCCGTCACCAATCTGTTACCTACAAATTGATGAATTTGGAATCGGTCACCAATCTGTGGCTGCTAAAAACATATTCGATTCGATCTGTGGAGGATCGGATCGGATTAATCCGTTCAATCTGTTCAATCTAATGTTAAAAGAAAGATATCAAACATGTTGTAAAAAATTTCATATTTGACCCCTTATTCTTTTTTTTTTTTTAATTTTATATGTAGACATCTTAACTTATATTTACACCCCTAAGATTTTTTTTTATATTTAATGTCAACGGATAAGATCGGATCGAATTGAATCCGTGAATTGAGGGTGAAATCCGTCATCGATTTGTTGCTAATAGATTACAAGATTTTCAATCCGTCACTAATCCGTTTACTTTCGGATCGATTAAAAATCCGTGAATCGAATCGGATCGGATCAGATCAATTTTACGGATCAACATATTTTTTGTGCACCCCTAATCAAAACAAAGTATTAGACGGTAAATTTCAATACTAGACTTATAACACAAGACCAATATAGTTTGAGGAGTAGTAATTGCTGTATGTACAATCAACCGACAAATACATAAGCATATACAATCATGAATATGGAAATTAATCCAACATTTGGTAGTGACTCTCAAGATACAATTAGTACCCAAGGGGTAGTTCAGTTGGCCTAGGACCACGGTTTGCTCCCGAAGGTTGTAGGTTTGAAACTGCACTACCACACTGGGGCTACAGGGGAGTTTACTCGGCTTCCCTCTAGGCCTAAAGGGATTAGTCCAGTTCAAAGGGTTGAGAACCTTCTGATAGCAGAAAAAACGAAAAAAAAAAAAAAAAGCAAAAAAAAAAAAAAAAAATGGTACACAATATAGCTCGAAAATAGTTGCAAGATGTTCGAGATTGAGCAGCATTAGTAACTTTACAAGGCACGATCAACTAACAAAAACATATTATCATACAAAATATTAGCTTTACGGATCCAAATTTCTGTTTCCAAGAATGGACTATTGATGAGAGAGAGAGAAATTTGTGTTTCCTAAGAACGGAAGAGAGAGAGAGAGAGAGAGAGAAAGAGAGAGAGGTGTGCCACCAAATACATTGTTTAAATGAATTCATTAAACAATTTGTGGGCATAAAATCCAAGATTCATAAAAAAACTCGAAATGCTGCAGTTATAGATTGTATTCTTAGAAAATAAACGTAATTCACAAAGTAAATACTTGAATTTACAACTCCAGGATAATTTAAGAGCATATCTTTATATAATCTTTCAAATGGGTTTGTAAAATGAGATTTGAGAGAATACCAGTTCCATATGATATGATTAAGATAGCAAATTTGGTTTGAGATAATGATTAGTGTAGGGGGGGAATTTGAAAACGTCCTGGGCTGGGTTTGGGTCAGGGCTGACCCGACTGCCAGCCCAAACCAGAGAGAAGAATAGTTCTAATGGAGATCTGGGATGGTTGGCGGAAGGAGATCACATTGAAGACCTGGATTTTTTTATTTTTATGAACCGGGGGGGGGGGGGGGTTGTCGTGACCCAACAGCACAACCATTATCCAGTCACCACGAGGTGAGAAGTGGAAGCATGCGCTAGTAGAGGGAAGAAAATATAGGAGAAGTTCGCATAAGAAAATGGGAGGATTTGATGAAAAGGTAAGAAAAATACTAAAGACCAATCGATATACAAAATTTCCTAAGATCCATTACTGACTTAGGCATCGAAGAGATCTCGGTCGGACGATCCGATTGAGATTTCACTGTTCTCGTTTTTGAAACAGGAGATCCATTCAGAGAAATTACGCGGGAGAGAAGAAAAATGACTAATACCCCATCGACAGGTCGGACCGACCTACCCACACAAAAATAGACTTATCAATTAGTTATTATTAACTTTATTGAATATTATTAATAATTTAAACACATATTAAAGCATGAATAAATAAAAATGGTTGATCAAGCTAGTTATTAATATGATCAAGTCAGACTTAAGCAATGGGAAAGTGGCCGCATAGTTACGTTTTCCTTGTTGCCTACGGTTCGAACTTGGACAGCCAACTTCTGTCACCCGATGGCTGCCCTACTTTATTTGAGGTCTTCTTCCCTCATCTGAGGGCTTTCTCACCTTACCCGAGGTCTACTTCCCTTCCCTCACCAGAGAGCTGCGTCGGAACCCCCTAAGCTGGTCAATTGAATTCTATTCATTTGTCTTAATACCTTCGGGAACATCTTACAGTAGACAAGCTTTCTTGAAGATATCTAACCACCTTTGGTCTCTATGTTAGTTAATATTTGTTTTTTCTTCTTCCAGTTTTTGCTTCTTGTGTTTCGTTTATGGGCCATCTGTAATATCCAAAGGCAAAAGCTAGTTTAGATGGGTATCATCTGCCCATTTTTTCAGTGTCACAACAGATGTGGCTCTGGATTGGACCCTATCCGAAGCCGACCTTTACCCTTTTATCTTCTAGGTTGAGTAGATTTCAACCTGATTCATAAACGGGTTGGTTCATGTTGAGCCTATATGTGGTGCCCACATGCTTAGCCAATGTCCGAGGCACTCCATCATACCACCATCCCTACTTAAGAAGCACAAAATGAGTGTAGAAGAAATGAGAATGTTGGGATAAATGTATTATAAGAGTAGGAAAGAAATAATTAGAAAATCTAATTGAAGTAGGAACGACATTATAGAGAAGTTTTTTCTATATAGGTTGATGGCCTACCATACCAAGGAAAAGGGGTCGGCTAAAAAAGACACCAATGGAAGTATAAGGATAGTTATAAAAGAGATGCATCCTAACTATCCGAGGATTTGACTCAAGATAAAGCAGAATGGAGAAAAAATACTCTTGTTGGTGTGACCCTACAATAATTGGGACAAAGCTTGATTGCCAAGATATTCGATCTATGAAATAATGCCTTTGAGCATAAGTAAGAAAGTTTACAGTTGATTTTTAATAATAAAGAACATGTAAAAAGTTTATTGTTGTAGTGTTGAGTATTAGAAAAAATCTTTTCTTCATTGAAAGAGCATCTTAAGAGGACCAAGAGTCGTGTTCCACCTATTTGAGCTCTCAAAGGAAATGTGATGGCGTAGGGATTTATACATGGCGTTGTATCTATTTACATAGGGTTTGGTGTAATGTAAAAGTCTTGGGTGCCATGTGTAGCAGCCACTTTGTGCATAATTGTCAAAATATTAGATTTGTCTCTAGTCTAGACCCTTCTAGGACTCTGCTTCGCAGAACCCGCACTGGGTAATGACCTTTACATATCATCGAATGACCCTTTCTCATAATAAAAATATACATAACCCTGTTCCAGTCTAGTCAAGAGTATGCAATGAAATTATAATCTCATCATCCATTTACTTCCATAAATGAACTAAAAATTAGACACTAGAAACTTAAAGAGGGTATCTTGAAAAACTGCATTAATTGGACTTATTTATATATCTAGTGTAATAGTTGCTATTAGACATATAATCATCCTCAATTTAGCGAAATTGCTTCATGTGCCTGCCATCAACTTCAAAATAGGAAAAGAAAAGACAGAACCATTACCTTGTCATTGTCGACTATCTCTTGGATAGAAACCAATGTACCTTGTACATGCGTTCATTGGTTTCATCAAAGGTAATGATGAAAGAATTCATATTTGATCTACAAAAGAATGAAAGACCAACAGTGAATAATTAATAAGAGAGCATGTTTATTTATTCAATCTTATATCAGTCAATTTCATTCTCTATCTTCATGTCTTATGTACGAGCTACTGATAAACGGGCAGCATTTCGATACAATAGACATGGCCCCAAAAATGGGTGAGAAAATGATTTGGGATCCAATCATATCTATAGTGATGTATTTGGTTTTTGACCGACATCAACTAATGAATTGATTAAATTGGATCTGTCAAATTTGTATGCCATAAGCAGGGCAATAAACGCTCACTATCAGCGATGAAAAACTGACTTTGCATATGTCAAATAAACTGATTTAATATGGACTTACAAATTGGACTGACTTTTTCATAAGAAAAGGAAGTCAATTGGCCATATTATTTTGTAACATAATAATTTAATTTTTGTCACTATGTTTCCTCATTTACTTAATTTTTTTTTTTTTTTCCTAAAAGCATCCAGCGGGGTTAGGAGGGTTCTAGATTCTCTACAGTGAATATTCGAACAGCAGGAGTGCTCAGAATTTCAAAACAAAATATAACAAGAAAAAAATTCAACTTTACTCCCAGCGGTCACTTTTTTATCTACGGACTGGCCAGCAGAAGCTGTTGGCACCGGCCGCTGGTTGGTAAGCACTCAGACTGACCGCGTTAACCCTTGAACTAATGATGAGTGTGAATAGTGGTCGCATGGTGTTTTATGCTTCGGGCGCAGAACCCATTGGCCGTGAGACATTGTCAATCGAAATTACCGTTGGACGCGCTGACACCAAAGGCACTGGCCGTGAGATTCTGTATGCATGATCAATTGCAATGGCCGATGGACGCGCATAGTCAGGTGTGGCCGGCCAGCCAACACTATACTTCCTGGCCGCTGGTTGTCTACCCTAGCCGCTGAATCTCCTCTACAGTGACGGATGGGTGTCGTGCTTCTTCCCCACTTCGTCTCTGTTAGATGTTTTTTGATATGTTCTTTCTCTCTCTGTTTTTATTTATTTATTTATTTATTTATTATAGAACAGTAACAGCAGTCAAGACATCCTATCTCCCTTCGAATTTTCCAAAGTATTTGATCAACGAGACATCTCTAAAAAGATGTTAGTTCCCACGGACAGCACCAATCTTTTATTTCATTCAAAGATAAAAAGGGGAGGCTTTTATTCATTCTTGAATGTTACAAAAAGATGTAAAGACGACCGCACATGTATTTGTTTGTGCTTTGAAGAGTCATCTCCACTTTTGTTTACATGGATTTTTCTTGCCTCACTTTCTGAGTGCAGGTTGTTTGCAAATTTTTATACAACCCCCTCGTCAGGCTTAAGACGTCAAATACAAAGGAAATTATATAGAATGAAAAGAGAAGTAAGGGAGCTGCTACCTTCAAAAAATCGTACGAGATGAAGTTGAAGAAATGAGCCCCAAAGTCCCTCCGCCAATCTTTATAATTCATCAGCTTTGTGTGGAAGAAGAATTGACATAAATGTCTGAATTGAAATAGCAAAGACAATCTTTGCTCTTCTTCTTCGGTGAGATGCACAAAGATCGGGCTTTGGAAACTATCACCCAATTTTGAAAGAACTTTTTGCCTGATTCTCACCTCAAGGAAGGAAGAGAGAAGGTCTTTTGTCTTGAAATTGGTAGAGTTCCAGGTCTTTTTTGCACATGATCGCCGAGTAGTTATCGCCCACAATCTGGTCGGTTACACCTTCTGACGACTGCTAGATTAGTTTTCGAAACCGCCTCCACTGCTCCATGATTTCCGACGGCTATGGCCTTCCAAAGTCTCCATTTTATAGCCTTTGAAAAGCCATAGCCGTCGGAAATCACGAAGCAGTGGAGGCGGTTTCGAAAACTGCAATTTAATGAAAGTTGTATCTACTCTTCTTACAGATCCAGCAATCGTTAGAAGGTGTAACCGACCAGATTATAGGCAAAAACTGCTTGGCGGCCATGATCTAGAGAGTAAGTCCGGTGTCCAGCACTTGTATTCCTGTACCGTCCAACAGTCATCGTTTGAGCGTAAAGCGGCGGCCACATTATTGCGTTGAGCGGCCAACATCTTATGAGTTGATGTAGTCACTGGAATGCTGCCATTATGATCGGTCAGATTCCAGCGGTTAGAAAAAAGTGATACATTTTTTTCTCTGGAAATAAGCACTTTGCCTTAGAGAATGGGATGTATTGATGAACAAAAAAAAAAAAAATTTTTGTGTGCCAACAGCAAATGCACAGTTGTCTACGAATAGAAAGTGGCAAGTACGAGTCGAACTCACAGAGAGCGAATCAAGAAGACAAATCTAAAGGTGTCATAAGTAATTAATAATGCATAAAACTAAAGCAAATAAATAATGAGATAATGATAATGAGATAATCAATAATGATAAAAATAGATCAGGGCATTTAGAATCCATAAAGCAATTCAAAACAACTTTTTTTTATGAAAACACATGTTGATCAGTTTTTCTACTTTAGATCTGGACCCAATCAAGGCATCAAAATTGGATTATTTAACTTTAAAACCAATTTTTCTCAAAGAAATAATATTTCTATAAAAATTAAGCAAAATTCCCAAGATCTCCTTCCCTTTATCAAATTACTAGAATTACTTAATCATTACATATCAAGTCGAAGCATAGACCATCAAAAAGAATATATTCTCAAGCATGATCTATCAAAATCATGCATAGATAATAAAAAGCTTATTCTAGCATTGAGAACTACAATAAGAAATGCTCATACTAGTATGAAGACAAGCCTACTCAATCATTCGAGAACATAAATAACTAGATCAACAAGCATTCTCATAAAGAAAAGAAAAGTTAGGGACTACTTCACTTCATCTTGCAACCTCGATCGCTAAGTTAACCGGCCATTGCACGTAAGAAAAAGATGGTTTTCATTGATAATATTCTTAAGTACAACTTCTTCCTAAAAACTATGTTTTGCTTGGATAAGGGCCCAAAGCTACCGAAGAAAATGGAAAAAATCGAGAACTAGACTAGAGAAACCTAGACCTAGAGGCGGGGTGGGGGAGAGAAGAAGAGGGAAGAAAAGTGAGGGGAAAGTAGTGATGGTCGTCCCACCATAATGGAGAGAGAACACGCTTTGGACATCCACCCACTAGGGCTTATTTATAGTTTTTTTCTTCCTTCTTTTGGCTTGAAACTCTTCCCAAAATAAAACTCTATCTTTGGCTTGGCTTCCACTCCAAGAGATTGTAATTTGAATTAGAATTAATTTGATCTTTTTTTTTCATCTTGAACAAAACTCTAAGCAACAGGTCCCACAAAAGATCACTTGTTGCACAATAGATAGGAAATTAATGGTGTGGATTGAGTAGACGGGGAGAAACAGGATGATGTGGATGTCCAAGGGGAGTGGGCCCCAGTGTTGGACGTCCACATCCTTGGGATGATTTTTCTCAAAGTGGATGGTTTTTTTCAAAGTCTTTTATCTCCTTCCTTTTTTGAAATTATTCTTCTTATCCTTTTTGGTTTCCATCTTCTCTTGCTAACTCATCATAAATCTACTTGGAAAAAACTTTCTAATTCAAACTCATCAAAAATTTCTTCTAGAATACTCCTTCCATCTTTTGAAATCCAAATCTTGATAGGAGAGAAATATTGGGAACTTTGAAAGAGAGAGAAAATTATGCTACCACAAGTGGGACCATCCCTCATGGGCGTGCATATATAGGGAATCACGCCCAAGGGGTAGGGTTGTAAATGGGTCGGTTCCAATCCGGGTCCATGGTGGACCCGGAACCATTAAGGAGAAGGTGGAACCAGATCCGGACCCGGAACTGTTTCGGAACCGGTTTCTTGGCTCCGGAATCGAAACTAGAACCATATATGGGATGGGTCTAGATCCGGGTCCAGGTTTAGGTAGAGAATGATATTTAGAAATATGATTTTTAGGAGAGATTTTCAAAAATTGAGGTAATATGTCGGATCTCGGGTCCATGAGGTCTAAACCAAGGTGGAATCGGACCCGTTTACTTATCGGGGCCTAAGTAAGGACCCAGACCCAGTTTTTAATAGGTCGGAACCTCCGGATAATCGGAGAATCGGGAACCCATTTACATCCCTATCAAGGGGTGGTTCCCTTATTTCTTTTCTTTCTTTGTTTTTTTTTCTTTTCTCTTCTTTCTTTATTTCTTTCTTCAAGTTATCTTTTTCATGTGGGCCCACATTGCTTGTGACAATCCCTATACAATAAGATACACAAATCACTTGCAATGAATTAATTAAAGATGCAATGCATGAGATGCATGGGCCCTACCTAAAGCAAGATTAATTTGGGGGCACGATGCTTTAGATCTGATTGGTGGGATCCAAGGGTGATGTAAACTATCAATCTCATAGATTCATGCAAACTTAAGGGTTTTTAGT
Organism: Camphora micrantha; assembly: GCA_003546025.1. Lineage (NCBI taxonomy): Eukaryota > Viridiplantae > Streptophyta > Magnoliopsida > Laurales > Lauraceae > Camphora > Camphora micrantha. The sequence continues at coordinate 30,280,311 of QPKB01000009.1, read as the reverse complement.
TAATTTCTACTATAAGTGCACATTTATGCTCAAACGCATGAAATCATAGGATTATGATGCAATTTGTCCTAATTAAGTCTGCAAGTGTACATGAAATGATGGCTTATTAACCCAATTTTATAGACTTATCAAAATCCATTTTTCATATTCATTACATCTTATCTTGGTTTAATGGGACCCATCATGGATAAGGAGAATTTGAACTTAAAAAAGATTTTGTGGAGAGATTGGTTTTAATTTAAAATTTTAAGTTGGAAGTGAGATGAGTTCTAACCTGGGAAAATTGCTGAACTCAAGATTCGAATTCTGAAGTAGGTGAGTTCGACCCCAATGTCTCGATCAATGAGGAGTCTCTACTTTTTCCAATCCCAACCATTCACAAAAATTCAAATCTTCTTGCCAAATAGACCCAAACTCTTTTATCATCTATCCAATAGAGAAAATTCCTCCAATCAAAGCTAAACTCAATCACATGATAATCTTGCCAAAGTTCTTTCTGCCCTATAATCTTTCTTTAAATTTTAAAGAGCTTCATTTATTGATAAAATATATATATATATATATATATTATCCAGTGGTCCAACAACAAAAAAAACAAAAAAAAAACCAATTAAAGAAAAGAGAAAAAAAAAAAAAAGAAAAGAAATTATCCCATATCCATCAACAGCCAAACACGTCATGTCAAAGACTCCAACCACCAAAAAACAAAAGATTTCCACCAACCAAACACTAGAAACTGTCCAGCCAATTCTCCAACCCAAACTTAAACCACCCAGAACATTGCAAACAAAAATCCCAAAGTCTTCCAAAGCTGGCAATGACTCCAATACAAAACCCAAAAAAATCCAAAACTTCCAAAACTCAAAACTTCTCCTGTTTGCACTACCTTTCTTTATAAGACCCCACTACGTCAAAATGCAACACTGTATCAAAGCCCCAACCTCCTTCTTCTTCTTCTTCTCCATAAAACAACACAGCCCCAGAAAACCAACGCCAAGAGCTAAAAGGAAGATCAGCCGTTGGATCTCATAGCATCATGGGTGGCCAAGTTTCCAAACAGATGAACCGTCGACAAGCAATCTCCACCGAGAAGACGACCCTCGCCGAACTCAATGGCAACGCAGGATCCGACTACCCCGGATCCGAATACCGCCCGCCCGACCGCAAGAACTGGATATCCGGCCTCGACCCGCAAAGGCTCCACCTGTACCAGATCGTCTGGCCGGGCACCCATGACTCCGCCACGAACCGGATCGGGATCCGATTCGTCTCCCGCCCGTTTGCACAGTGCCAATCTTGCTCCATCTACAAACAGCTCGTTAAAGGTTCCCGGGTCCTGGACATTCGGGTGCAGGAGGACCGTCGGGTCTGCCATGGAGTCCTCAAATCCTACAACATCGACGTGGTCATCAACGACGTGAAAAAATTCATATCCGAAACCCAATCCGAGATCGTCATCCTCGAAATTCGGACCGAGTTCGGACACCAGGACCCGGCCGAGTTCGACAAGTACCTGGTGGAGCAGTTCGGGGACCTGCTGATCCACCAGGACGATCGGGCCTTCCACAAGACGGTAGCGGAGTTGCTCCCGGGTCGGGTCATCTGCGTGTGGAAGCCGAGGAAGACGCCCGCCCCGAAACCCGGGGATCCGCTCTGGAGTGCCGGGTATTTGAAGGATAATTGGATCGATACGGATCTGCCGAGTACAAAGTTTGAGAGTAACATGAAGAATATGAGTCAGCAGGAGCCCGTTTCGACGAGGAAGTACTTTTATCGGGTGGAGAATACCGTTACGCCGCAGCCCGATAACCCGGTTGTTTGCGTTTGGCCCGTTACGAAGAGGATCCGCGGGTATGCCCGGCTTTTTATTGCGCAGGCGTTTTCTCGCGGGTTTGCGGATCGGTTGCAGGTATTCTCTACGGATTTCATTGATGAGGATTTTGTGGATGCATGTGTGGGAGTTACGTATGCGAGATTGGAAGGAAAGGCTTGAATTGAATTCCACGCCTTTCTTCCCTTTCATCTTTTCATGGTAATTAGTTTCACAGGGGGTTGTGTCAGGGGGTTGTGTGGTGTTTGTCCACGTTGTGTGATGGTGTGGTTGGGGTTCTTTTCTCCTCATATTCTCCTAGTTGTTTTTTTTTTTTCTTTTTGTTTTTTTCTCTGTAGATAAAGAGATTGATGTGTTTAATATTGTAATTCGAATTTGTGATTTATTTGGGTTAGTGTAGTGTGTGCACCCCCAACCTGAAGTTTTTATGGGCCATTTGGATGACAATAAAAGATGTTATAAAATTATGTGACGCCCCGAAAATCCACATCGACTGTAAATATAAAGAGGATCCTTATTTTTCATGAGGTCTTTTGGTGAGTTGAGGTCCATAAGAAACAAAAACGTGATGTCCGTGATAATATCATGCATGCTTGTAAGGTGGGACGTTACAAAATCACTTTTTACTGATTTGAATCTCTTTTTCTAATAATTTTTTTAAAAAAGAGGTTACCAACTTTTAAAGGGAACTTAGTAAAGAACATCCTTTTTAGAATTCGTACTAGAATTTCTAGGAATTCAAAGAAAAGGTTATTCCATTCAAAGGGTCAAAAATATATTCATGGGTCCTTATAGAGATAAATATTTTTTGTCCCTTCACTCTCAATAACCCCTTTTCAAGAATTTCAGTTTCTTGGAACTTTGATGAATTGAATAAGGATTTGGTATTGGGCAAACGTGAGATATGGATGTAGTTTCCCCCACTACTACTATTCTTTCAGGGAGTTGGCATCACCCCATTTCATATTAATGACTAGAAGACACCAAACTTATCATATTAATGACTGGAAGACACTAAACTTCCAAGCAATTGTTATCTTTACCCATGACACAATTAGGGAAACATCCATCGATTACTCCACCATCTTTTATGCTATTATTCATTGCATTGAGGACTCCGGGACTTTTGCTGGTATAAGAACAGATAGACATGGATGTCCACATCTTAGCCAAAAGGTGGGACCCATGATATGATTTTTATATTTGTCTTTCACATGGTTGGTGATGCGCTGGGAGCACCATGTCCACATATCTACATCTATTATTATCTCTCATTATTAGTGTTTGGTTGGGATGGCAAAACGTTGCCAATCAATGTCATCTCTCTCTGCTTTTGGTTGGTTGGTTGGATGATGACATAGGCACATTAAAGAAGATAATGATTCTAATAATTGAGGGAAAGGACCATAGGGCTAGTTTATGAATGATGATTTTAAGCGAAAAGAGGTTTCAAAACTACTCCCTTGGAAAGGGTTTTCCTTCTTTTTGTTTTTTTTTTTGTTCTTACTGAAAATGTTTCTGGACCTCTCCCCTATAGAAATGGTTTTGCACATAATCAGGGAGAAATCCCAAAGTGCAGAAATGAGAGAGTGTTGAAAGGAAGTAAAACTTTCTTCTGTGGGCGGAAACAATGCTTAACAAATGCGCCCTAAAATTTCTTTTTCTTTCTACACAATAAATCACCTCACCAAATTACAATGAATTTGTGTGTGGGGACAATGTTGCAGGGTGCAGATTCCTCATCCTTTTAGCTCACCCAGCTGCTTTTTCACAAAAAAAAAAAAAAAAAAAAAAAAAAAAAAAAAAAAAAAAAAAACCAAGAAGTGTAGAAATTGTAAATGTTTTTTAACAGTTAAAATAGTCTCATATTTGGTGCGACTACTTTTGCTAAAAAATAGCGGAAAAGGGATTAAGTTTTTCACAATTTCATGCAAAAGTGTTTTCAAAAGAACAGAGTCGGATTTTTTCACAAAACGTGGAAGATGTTGTCAATCTGCGGAACCAGTTTTCAGCAGTGCCACACAAATGTGCCTTAGAATTTATGTGTGCAATTTTGCTTCCACACAAATGTGCCTTAGAATTTATTTGTGCAATTTTGCTTCCACGAAATCAGAGGAGGCAGTTGGACTAGGCTTTCTTTTCTTGCAAGGATAATACAGTTTCTTCAATTGTTTATCTTCAATGAAACAGGAGCATCATACACTCAAAAAGCACAAGAAGTGGAAAAGGCGTATTCACTTCCTAGGAAACTTAAGGTGGACAAGAGCCTCATTGCACTAGAAGTCATCATCAAGTAGTTTTTCTCTTCTTTTCTTGGTACCCAGTAAAGGGGTTCGGACCCAAAAGAGCCCACACATGCGAAGAGGAAGCCCACTCCAATGAAAATAGAAGCCTGCCCATTTTGGAACAGTGGCAGCATATCCCTGGATAGTCAGGTGAAATGTGGGGTTGCTCAATTCTTCTCGAGACCTCATTAGTTGTTGAGAGGTTCTTAGCCAACAACAAAAAGGACACAGATGACGACGACAACAACAACTACTACTATAAATGATAATAATAATAATAATGATGATGATGATGATGATGATGATGATGGGAAGTTTCATAAAGACAAAGTTTTGGCTCATTTTCAAAAAATGTACATGAAGATCTTAATATTTTTAAAAAAGTACAAAATCTTTTCACAATTCTTTCAATCAAGTCATCTCTATAAACTAAAAAAAAAAAAAAAAACGAAAATAATACCCCGAATCATTATTCAAATTTTTTCTCTAATAAATCATTTAAGAGAAATGATCAAGTTCAACCCAAATGACCTAGTAGGGCCCAAAAGTAATTCCAAATGACTAAAAACTAGCTTCATGAAATGGTTATGATCATCAAGATCAAAATGACTAGTTTTATCGAGGAAATAGGGTAAGAAAAGACAAAAAATATTTAATAAAGGAAGGGTGTTTTGGTTATTCCTCAAAGAAAGTTTATGGATATAACTTGATTGATGGGCCCCTTTTTGTTAATTTTTCACATTGTTTCGCTGAACGGCAATATCCCGCTCACCTATATGTACGAGTGGGAATATCCCCGCTCAGTTTTTCTTCTTCTACACAATTAAGTGGTGATATTGTCGACCAAGTTAGATTCATAAAAAAAATCTTAAGTGATATCCCTGATCACTTACATATACAAGCGGGGATATCCTCACTCACTTATTCTCTTTCCTCCTCCTCCCCCTCCTTCATCTTTCCTCCTCGTTCTTCTTCTTCCGCCAACTCCTTCCACCTCTACCAACCCCTTACCCCTTAGACCCAACTTTTTAGTTTAAGATCTAGCTTGCTCCTAAAAATCTTATGGGTTCTTTTCTTTTCTATTTTCCACACAGGGAAGTTTTAAACGGTCCTTTTCAAACTCTTAACCTTTCATGATATGCATGCTTCATACTTCCAACTGAGCCCCATATAACCTCGGCCAAACCATTCTATCCTTGAGAATGGTGAGATCAATAATGGGGGGACTTTCAAATAAATTGACACCAAACTAAATTTGACTTTCTTCCAAAGCGTCCACTTTTGGATTTTCATGTTAGAATTTCTCTCTTTTTTTCTCAACTCTCACATTAGATCTTAAGCCCTTAATATCTGAGACTATAGAAAAATAAAAATAAAAAAGTTGAATCTCAATCCACCTCTTATCAAATCATAGTCTCTCTTTGTCCCTTCATCATCACCATTGGATGATTTTCAAGGTAACCAAAGTGGTATGTTATACTATCATTTGCATCCATCTATCAACTTACCCTTACCCACACAACTAACCCCTTACTCATCAACAAGGAAAATGCTGTGCGGTAAAGCGGTTAGTTGGTTGAGGTACAAGGAGTTGGAGGAAGGAAGAGGAGGAAGAAGAAGGAGAATAAACAAACGTGGATGTCATTCCTTGTATATGCGAGTAAGCAGGGATATTACTTGACTTTTTTTTTCTGAATTCGACTTGGGCGGCAATATCGTGGCTTAACTGTGAAGATAAAGAAAAAACGAGTAGGGATATCCCCGCTCGTATATGCAGGTAAGTGGGGATATCGCTGCTCAGCAAAACAATGAAAAAAAAAAAACCAAAAAGGGCCCCTGTGCCTGCTACGGTCTATTCATATCTTTTAGGTCCTTTTTGGTCTATAGTGAGTCTAAAGGGATTTTTCCAATGAAATTCTCTTTTACGCATAATAGTTGTTCTCCTATCAACCCATGCTTTTCATTCAACTAAACTCCCTTTATGAGTCATTACTTGATAAAAGTTATTATTTTCTGTTTATATGCGCAACCAGGTCATTTGAACATGGGAAGAGATTAAATAGATTTTGGTGTGGTGTTGTAGTAGGGGTGCACATGGGCGGTTCGGGTCGGTTTAGAAGGGAAACCATCAATCAAACCAAACCCGTTGGTTTTCTATTTTCTCAAGCCGAACCAAACTGCCCATGTGTCGGTTACGATTTTTTTTCTCATAAGAAATGGCAGTTCAATTGGTGAGAGACTTCAAGTAACGAAGTAAGGGTTCGAGTCTTCTTCAAGTAATTTTTTATATTCCTCTATATATTTTATAAAAAATATATATTTGTATAATTGGTTCGGTTTGAGTGGTTTAACCGCACCTTCAAACCGAAGACCGAACCGAATGGTTTGAAGGAAATCCGAACTGTGACCGAACCGATCTACAACAAAACCAATCCGAACCGCCTAGTTCAGATCGTCCAGATCGGTTTAGAGGTTTTTGTGTGCACCCCCCATGTTGATGGTTACCTTGGACCACCGTTACTTTTAATATTTGCTACTTCAAAAAATGCAAGTGATGGTGGAAGACATGTCATTGGTGTACTTACTCAGCAGGGCTGCAAATAGGGTTGTCAAAATGCCACACGACACAAGCCCACGCGATATTAATGGGTTCGAGTGGGCTCTTAATGGGTTCGGGTCGTTAACAGGTCAAACCCGTTAACACATTAAGTAAACAAGTCGTGTACCAATAAAACTAGTAACCCGTTAACAACCTGCTTAACCCGTTAAAATTTTTTTTTCTCCCTAAATGTAACTAAAATTAATTTATATTCATAAAGAAGAAATTAAAATTTATTATTTTATAGTGGGGTTTTAGGTAGGATCCACTCGAGATCCTCACTTACAGTTTCATATTGCTTATATATTTTTTCTCCTTCTATTTTTGTATATTTTTTTTTTAATTTTCAAAATGACTTAATTACTTAACGGGTTAATGGGTTGAGGCGTGTAACCTTTTAAATTAATGGGTCGTGTTCGGGTTGGATTTTTTTGCCCATTAAGTTAACGGGTCGTGTACGGGTTGAAGTGATTTTAACCCGAATTCATTAACCCGTAATCAGAATTCATTAACACGACACAATTGACATCCCTAGCTGTAAAGATAGAGATTCATTCTATGGAAGCTCGGGATATCTCCATGCTATAAGCCCAACTTTGCACATATATTGCCCTTCTGATATGCAAGAAAATTCTTCTTGTACCGTCACTCTTGCTTTGGTGCTTTGGCTAATCATAATTCTGTTTCTGGATATGGAAGGACAAGAACTTTGTATATAATGATGGGTAAATTTATAAGAAATTAGTGAAACGTGCTCGCGGGCGGGCTGGGCTGAGCCTCAACGGGTCCCATTTTGGTCGGGCTTTAAAACTATTGACCTAGCCCCAGCCCGCTGGTGTCAAGAAATTTTAAAAAGCCTTGTATTTCTGGGCTTGGGATGGGCCAAATACCCATTTTAGCGGGCTCATTTGACAGGCCTATAACCAAGACCCACAAATCCAACCCAAAGGACCTAAGCTCATTAGAGAATCTTATAAACTATGGCCCTCCAAAACTAAACCTATCAGACCACAAAACTTATCAAGCCTAAACCAATCAGACCACAAAACTTATCAAGCCTAACAACTAAAAGCTGACATATATAATCAATAGCTTAAAATAAATCTTGGTAGGGGCCGCGCGAACGCAGGCCCCCTCTGCCACAAATTATGACGTCCACTCTCCCACTTGGGGAGATGGTAAGCCAGTGCCCCTCCTAAGTGCAATGGAGGCCACTGACCTAGGCCATGAGCCTTCTTGATCACCCATAGACCCCGTCCAGGTAAGTATGCTATAACATTTTATCACTTCATGCTTTATGCACTTGTTCAAGACAGACTGCATCCTTTTCTAATCGATGTGGGATTGACTATAATTTCAAGGGTCTCTTTACTGAGCTGGAAAGTCTCTCCTTTCCCCTCTATGGGTAGAAAATTATAAATATCAATCTTGTAACCGTGGGTTGATCAGGATCATCCATCTAGAGGGCATTAAAGTAGATGGTCCACGGCTCAAAGGCCATCATATACATGGGGTTGTAGCAATCAATTCTCCCTGCTTGTTACTGCTAAGTAGATGGATTTTCTCACAAAATCCATGGTATTGGCATTATGAGAAACATTCCTATATATATAATTATATATCTTCCACTAAAAAGAAAAAGATCTCTATGTATATAAGTGAACAAGATAAATGAATTTAATGTTATTCTAATCTATTTAAGTCCTAGTTTTTAACTTATTTAAAATTCTAAATCAAGCATATTTGAAATCCTAATTTAAACGTATCTACTTGAGCAACTTTATAGATTAATTGCCATGACAAATTTCCTTAATTTTGGAGAGCATTAGAGACAATGAAATTGTCTTCTTCAATAATAACAAGTCTTAATGAAACAAAGTTTCTTTCTTTCAAGGAGAAGCCCAATTTCTTAATGATCGCCGGCCATATGCCTTTTGCTAATGCTAGCAACTCAGCCTCTATCTCAAATAGAAGTTGAAGTAAAAGCTTTGGGCCAAGATGTATAACATTTCAAACATTCCATTCATGGATGAATATTGTTATAGATTTCCTGAGTATTGGGCCTGAGTGAATAGCATGAAAACAAATATAGTTTAGTTCCAAACTTTCCAGATGTACTATGATATGATGATCCCCAACCATCGATTATGGACCATTGTCACATTCCAGAACTATTGGCAGAAGGTTGTGATCAAAGCAATTGGTATTTTAATACAGAAGACTATGTATAACTCTTGTGAAAGAGAAACCATGTTAGTTTCTTCGGATGCAGCTTCTAAGGCTGCTCATATTATTTGTGGAAGTGGAGTTCAAGACGCAAAGGTATTCTATGCAAAAGAGGCTGAAGCAAGTTCTATTTATAATTAAAAAAAGCCAAAGTCAAGGGTTATATATAACAAGGCTGAATTTTGTCAGCTGGCTCAAAGGAAACAGTTTTCCGTAGAATTGGAAAAAAATTAGTACTGCTTTTGTATCTCTTCAGATATGGGATACCCTATCCAAAAGATGTGTATAATATTACTTTTCCTACCAACAAGGAGATTTTCCCCAAAATGTCTCTCTAGGTTGGATGAAGACTTTCCGAAATGGAAAATGAAAGGGTTGCTAATGGTATTGCTTGGAATGCTTGACCTTTTTAGGACGCTTTTGTGCAACTGAAATGCCATGGAAAGAGAACGGAAATTGGTATATGTTTTTATGGCCTCGTCGTCATTGACGCATTTGGTGCGGCCCTTTTTTCCTAGCTTCCAAAGATCTCACGTTCTGATGACTTGAGACTGTAAGGTTGCAAACGGGTATCCGATTATCTGAAAGTCTCAACTCGTAAAAAACCGAGTCTGGAACCTATATTAGGTTCCGATTGATAAAACGGGTCCGGTTTTATATAGGTTCCGACCTGTAGACCCACATATGAGTCTTTGATATTGCAAATTGTACTCTAAAACAAACTTTTTCGGCATTTTTATGTATAATATTGGAAGTATTAGACTTGATGCACTGTTATAAGTTGAATAATATGCTTATTTTAAGAAAAAAAAATGAAGAAGAAAGAGAAAATAGATTCGATTTTGGAACTACATTTGTCACGTCCCCCAAACCCAAATAGAGAATAAACTGGATCCGGGGAGTCAAATTTAGGAATAAAAGAAATGCGGAATCTATACACTTCCAGGCATATGGAATATCAAACAATGGATAATAACTTCATTTAATAATTAAAGTTGCACAAAGGAATAAACAAAACTAACAAATGAGATAATTATTTACAATGGCCAACTCAATATTCAAGGCCACTTAAACCAATAGTGATCTCAATAATGTGGAAAGTCCAACGAGAGATAATAAAGAATAACTAAAATCTAGATGAAGTCCCAATGAATCTCTCTCGTGCCGGAATTGATGACGCTACTCTACGACATCAACACGCCACTCTCGTTCATCCTCAACTGGTAGAGGATCTCCTCACCTGCTTGCTCCTCATAATAGTAGTAGTCACCTGGGGTGTCTGTACACCAAGGAACATAGTCAACGACATGTTGAGCAATAGATAAGCAAAGTATAAATTATATGGCATGCATCAAGTATAGAATAATGACAAGTATAATATCATATGAATACAAAGACATTCTAACATGTCAAATCCAAAAATCAATTCATACCATAAATCTAACCTAACATGTCAAATCCAAAAATCAATTCATACCATAAATCTAACCTAACATGTCAAATCCAAAAATCAATATCAAGAACAGACTTGGAATTAGGGCATTCTAACAAAAAATCATTGAAATCAATAAAGGAACATACACACATGCATAAATATAAATTGCAAATCTACTTGCCTCAACTAAGAAGAAGATTGGAAATTGGGAAAATCGAGTAGAAACCTTCTACAACTGAAACCAACGATCTAACCCAACCAAACGCAATTTAGAACACCGAGAAGAAAGAAAGGACAAGGATCAAGATCCGACCTACTCTAAATGAAAGAAAAGATGATTGAAAAACTAATGGTTGGAAAAGGCTTACCAACTAGTATCAATGGAAAGAGAAAATCGATAGGATGAAGATAAGTGGTCCGGATCGTAGAGATGATCTCTCCAGAGTAGAGTTCTGGAACCTTGAGAAAAATGAAGAAGAAGAAAGGGTTGCGGAAGTTCTCGTTCATTGTAGAGAATGAATAAAGAATTAGGGTTAATCCCTGTTTAAGAAGAAGATAAGGGAAAAAGACTAGTTTGCCCCTAAAGTGGCTCCGGTGAAGGAATGGACCACTTGAAGGGTTTCTGATCGTCGGATCGCGACGATACAAAAGACAAAAGTGATCAGCGCGACGAGACCCTTCCAACGAACCCAAAAGTCATAGTGATTGGAATTTTCGGAAAAACACTTAATTTTTCCTTAAATTGCAAACTACCCCTTGCTAAGGTCAAACGAACTCAGAATCGCACGAAACTTCGCAGACTCTAATCCAACACTAAAAGAAAATCGCTCATGGTTTAAACCCACTTAAATATCTAAAATATAATTAATTATAATAATTACAAAATAAACGGGTCAACGGGCCTACTATTGGGCCCAACTGACCTAGTAAGGTCGGGGACCTTACAACATTCAAGTCCTTTAAATAGACCTGGTTCTGGAGCCGAATCAAGGTTTTTCTATCGAAACTAGGTTTAAAACCAACAAAACAGGTTCCAATTCAAAACCGAATCCAAAATCGAAACCGTTATTTAAAAACGGGTCCGGGACCCGGTCCATTATGGTTCCGATCCGGAACCATCCCATTTGCAAACCTACTTGGGAGGTTAGACTTATTACCGTTCGTTGTTCCTACATAAACATATCTTCATATACTAGTGGGGAGAGGATCTTAGCAGCTAAGAAGCGTCTTGGAGTTGCTGAAACCTTCATAGACAAAAATGCAAATAATTAAGTCACGTACCTATTCTTGAGAACATGGAGTTGCCCAATTGGTTGGAAATCCCAATTCTCACCTTAGTATCTAAGGATTGATCCCTATATGTAGGGAGTGGGTGCTACATTTCCGAAAACGAAGTTGTTGTTGGTTTTTTTTTTTTTTTTTTTAATCAAAGGAGCAGATTATTTTATCTTTAACTGCAAAGTTTCTTACCAATGAAATGGATATTATCTCTTAAGGATGGGGTCTCTAATATGGAGTCCATGCATCCAGTCCCCTTGTTGGGTACCAAAATAAAAAAGGAAAATTTACAAAAATGTATGAAACTTTTGGCTCACTTTCAAAAAAGTACCTGACAATTTGAGTATCTCAAAAAATAGAAAAGTTTCTAATTTATATTTCAATAAGCCCTGTACATAAAAAAAAAAAAAAAAAAGTTAAAATGTAATGAAAATACCCTTATGACAAGTTTTTATCTTTTTTAATCTTCTTTTGCCTCCAAAACCAACCCAAGAATCACTTTATAGGCCTCACTAATCAAATGTCGATGGCATGATACCTTCTTTTCATGATTTAGTCACCTCGGAGAATGTCAGAATTGATTCTCCAAGGATTGATCTTGGATATCTTTTCTTTGGATTCTAATATGGCCCGGGTTTCAACTTGGGTTTAGATGATCATAACTATTTAATGAAGCTAATTTTCTTTAGTCATTTAAAATCCATATAACTTCTTTTTTAACCATCTATGCATAAAGTAGTTGAAGCAGGCCCTATTAGGTCGATTGGGTTGGACTTGATCATTTCTCTTAAATAATTTATTAAAGAAAGGTTTTGAAAAATGACAAAATGGTATTGCTTTCATTTTTCAAGTTTTTTTTTATGTAAGGACTTGATTGAAAGAAATATGAAAAACTTTTATACTCCTTTGAAGTATTGTAATCTTCATGTACTTTTTTAAAAATTAACTCAAAGCTTTATACTACTTGGAGATTTTTCCAAAAAAAAAAAAAAGTCACCTATTCCGAACCCGCAATCAGAAGTTGGTAAGATGACTTGTTTCCATTCAATGAAGTTGATCTTCCTCTCTTCACAATTTGGAATGGATGAGGCCATTGACTGAATTCAAGCTCTACTTCCTATTGGAGAAAGATTTGGGCCTTTCTGGATTGATATCCATTTCAAAATCTTGTGGATGACATCTTGCCACCAGGATGGCTTTCTCCTGTTTATAAAAAAGTTTGTCCCACAATATGAAACCTAGCAAGTCTATAATGTTGCTAATCTGAAGCACATTTGATGTGTCCCTATTTGCTCTTGCTCTTGATTGACAGTAATATAAAGCTGCGATTTCGGTTTGATTTCATTCACCTGCCTCTATTGAAAGCAGTTCATCACAAGGTTAAAAAAACTTGTAGTAGTATTAAAATCAGCAATGGGTCATCATCAAATTGGAGAAAGCCATTTAAAATTCTCCTCCTTCATTCAATTTAGAGAACAAGTTTAGACGAATACTAAGCACAAAGTGTTAGTATCTTAAACAGGCCCCCACACAGTTATGTAATATACAATAAGTCCTGGCTATAGCTCAGCTGGTTAGTGCGTGTATATGTTTGTGAAAGTGTGTTTGAGTTCAAGTCCTGCATATAGTGAAAAAACAAAATATGGTGACAATGTGTCCCCTGTTGAACACATCTTCCTCCCTCAAATCATCTGTAAATTCTCCATTGATTTCAATCACAACAGAAACAGTGGACGCACAAGTCATCAGACAGATCCCCCACAGTCGAGGAGAACCCAAGCGACCAAGCCTTTCTAAGCAATTGCTCAAGAAGGCTAAGTTTAATGTGTAGTACGTCTTCTCCACACAAATTCTTGGTGCCCCTGTAGGCCTATACTCCATTTTTTTTTTTTTTTTTTTTTTTTTTTTTTTTTTTTTTGATAACAGAGGATGTTCCAGCCCTTTGGGCCTATACTCCTTTTCCAAAGAAATTGGGCCATTGGTGGAATATTTTGAGGGCCAGAATGATATTGGCCATAGTCCATTCACCCACAATGGAAGCCTGGCCCTTGGTTGGGAATCTATAATACAAATTACATAAACTAATAGGCCAATAATCTTTTAAGAAAGTGGCTTCCATTTTTAGGGGAACCAAAGTGATGACAGTTCCCTTCACTAATTCGGATCCACGTCTCATGTTCAAAAATATGTCCCAACGTCTGTCCAAAAAGGTTGAAAGACTTTGGCACTATTTCACAATTGGGAAACTGTACCGGAAGCATCTGTGCTATGGATACGCTATCTGAAAAATGGAAGGCCTGAAGAAGAAGGGTTTAGAGTTTAGACCTTTCCCATTCCTTTTTGTTCAAACTTGTATATTAAAAACTACTTCTGTACTGATTAAATTTTCTTCATACCAACTAAAGGACTATACACTATTTATTATGAAGTTGTTAGGCCAAATGCATTCCTATAACTGCTCGTTTCTTTTTCAAGGACTACGGTGTCATATGCGTCTTCTAGCTCATTTCGGAAGTTTGTGATAACTAATAACATTATCTACCACAGCCACAGCTACAGTACACAGCTGAATATTTCAGACTTTACACATAAGAATTTGGGTCTCATTTGGGATGAAGCATGGTCATGTTCGTAAGATGATCCTTACCATCTAAGATTGCCAATTATAAACAGGTATGCATATATGCAGACCATGTGGTCAATTAGTTTCCACTAGAGGTGGCATGCAAATGAGCCAGACAGGGTATAAGCAGGTTGGGATGATTAGTGTCTGACGGTTCAGATTCTCAACCCATGCTCAACATGTTTAGTAGGAAGTTGAGATACCCCAAACCAATACTCAACTGGCCGGATTCATCAGCTAACCATACTCAGCATGTTTATGAGGAAGTTGACCTGCCCAAAAGCTGCATAACCAGAGTCAATGCACTTTGATCCACTAACCCATCTGAACTATGCTTATATTTAAGACAGTGTTCAGGTTGATTCTTTTAACTTTTTATTTGAGCCCGTACTTATTACGTACGTGGATCAACCCGACCAATTGGCATTCCCTAAAAGTGAGCCCACCTGCTGATTGAGATTTTCTGCCCCATGACTGAGCCAATAAGTGTGAGTTGGGCTCATTCATGGTGAGGTGGATGGAATATTGTGGGCATATTTTGCCAGTAAAATAAAAACAAAGGATTATATTATATTATATTATATATACAGTTAAGTGTTTTTGCACTGCATCAACTTCATCTCCTACTCCAATAGGCCATTTTGAAACTGGTTGCACCAAACCCACAAGTACTCATTCCTATATAAACCATTCCCATGACACCTCTATAGTCATTGCACAAAGAAAATGGAGAGCTTCAAGACCCAAATCAGCAGCAGCAACCTCTTCTCCTCTCTCACTCTCTTCTTCCTCTCATCTTCTCTTCTTCTCCTCCTCCTCCTTCCCACAACACATGCCATTACACCACCTGCAGGAACCATCGAGAGGACCACAAAGCAGCAGATCCTAGCAAACCTCCCTCCCACCACCCATGAACCTGCACCGTCCTCCGAGCTCTTCCTCACCTCCCCTTCCGGAAAATACGAGGCCTACCTCCTCCGGCGTGTGACATCCCCCGGCGCAGGTGGCTTCGGCAATGACTTTTGCTACCTACAAATCCAAGAGTCCGGCCACAATGTGTGGGAGTCGGAGTGTGCTGTCGTCAGCAATGTGAACACCTGCACCCTGGTGTTCTCCGATGCAGGACTGGAAATCTTCGACGGGAGCCGGTCGACCTGGGACACGGATGCTGATGGGGACCGGTTAGAGACGTTGGTTTTGCTGGACAGTGGGGATATGCAGATCAGAGAACATGAGGGGGATCTTGTTTGGAGGGCTAGTGATAACCCAATTGTAAATCAGGAATGTGGGTCTGTTGGGTCACCTGGATTGAGCCCTGCTCATCCTCCTTTTGCTTCTCCTGTTCCTGGACGTGACATTAATTTTGGGCAGCCTTCGGGTGGTAGCCAGCAGCAGCAGCAAAGCTCTTTGGGGAGCTCTTTGGGCTATCAGCAGCAACCCTCTTTGGGTTCTCAGCAACAGCAGCAGCCACTGGGTCAGCAGTCATCTCTTGGTGGGGTGGGGCTGAATCAACCATTTGGGGTAAATAGCAACCCACTTGTGGATAACACTCCATTTGACAGTGGTTCTGAAAGGAGGATGGAAATAACTTGCATGGTTGTTGGGGTTGCTTTGGCCTTTCTTGGTTTCCTTTTTTAAGGTTGCTTTGGTGTCTGGACATGAGTAATGGTCGGCAAATGTGAATAGCCGCTTGGAGGGTGTGGTTTTCTCTCTCTGCATCTCTCTTTAATCTTCTGTATGTTGTCATGATCTCATTTGTGTATGGTGATTTGAGTATGTAATTTGCTATCTATTGTATGGAGTGGATTGATTGTGTAATTCTCTATGTTAGAGTTTGCCTTCGTTTTTTCCTTATGCAAATACCATGCTGTTAACCTTCCTTGTAAAAATTTGATTAGGAGATGAATAGGAGTTACAGTAGATATGGACATAACTTGGACCTGATCAATTTATACGAGTTGGGTCATGGGCCAGCCCACATTTTATTGTACACCATCCATCATCATCATTATCGCCGCCAAAGCTTTGTCCCAACTATATAGGGGTCGGCTAATATGTTTCTCAATTTCGATCTATCCAAAGCCAAATACTCTGATTAAGTTGCAATTCTCCAAATCTAATGTTATTATCCACATTCTTTTCTGCCTACTCGTTCCGCTTCATAGGCAATCAACCTTACCAATGTCATTACCGGCCTCCGTTAAACATGTTCAAACCGTCTCAAACTAGTTATTGGCCTAATATTTAAACCTAGGTCTAGCCCACAGGCCTGAAAGTCAAGCCACTTTCAGCCCTTTGCAAAAGTATTTACTCTCCTTTGCACTGACTACCAGGTTGGATAGACCTTGCATATGTAGGCCAACGCCTGGCCCATTTATCAATATTCCAGGAAAAACATTAGGCACGTACAGATCAAACCACAGGCCTAAAGGCACAACCAAAATTCAGACCAGGGAGGGCCACCCTCATTGAACTCATAATTACATGGGACTTGTTGGAGGGTTCAAGTAATAAATGAGATGGGTCTGGTATGAGTAGGATTAGCTGGTTGAGTAGCATATGTATGCCCTTAACCTGAAACCAACCCATTGAATGAAGTGATTTAGGTCTTCAGCACATAGGACTTACCCTTCCTACTGCCAACACCCTTTGAATTGCTGGGAAATTTTCCAATGTCATTTGCCCATCTATTTTACCAACACCCTATAAGGAGCGTAATGAACTGGTCTGTGATTTATCATTTCTTTACTAGAATTAGGGGAATTCAGAGATTTGAGAACTTTCAAATGCCCAAATCAAGCATTTTCACATCCTATCACCCATTTGAGGTTTCTATAATTTCAAAATTTTGATTGCCTTTCAATGTGACTCCGGCATCCTCCATCTAAAGGTTGGTCCATACTTCAATTCCTAAAAGGTTAGCCCACATTATGAATTCTAAAGGCAGTCCCCAAGCTGTAATTGTTGTAATTGCTAAAAGGTTAGCCCCCATGTACCAGGATTTCTAAAGGTGGGACCCTCGTACCACAATTTCTAAAGGCGGGACCCACGTACAAGAATTCTAAAGGTGGCCTCATGTAACAAAATTTCTAATAGTGACCCCACATAATTTCTAAAGGTTGGCCTGTTAGGCTCAAGTTGTAATCCCTAAAGGTGGGCCCCATGTACGGATTTCTAAAGGTGGACCCCTCATCAGGAACTCTAATAGTTATGAAACAGAAATGTATAGAATTCTAGATATTTAAAGTTTCATGTAAGAATTCAGGATGAATGAAATCAGAGATTCAAGAATGATAGAATTTATCAACATTTCTAAACACCACCATTTAAAATTCTCAAACATCCACCAGAGATTTCAGCAAAGAAATGGGCCCTAGGGCTGTCACAAGCCTTTTATTTTTGTATTTTATATATCCATTTTAATAAGAGTAATTGAGTAAAATGTACCTGCTTGTGTGGAATTGTAATATATAGGATCTTATTTATTAGCATTAAATTAAAATAAACGTGAAGTAATAGATACAAAAGAACTAGTTTTATCTTATTTTATTTATTTTTCCAATGAAACTGATGGGACTTATAAAAGAAAGTTTACATTCAAATACAATAGGCATGTAATATCAAAACAACCTCTCTTCTCTTGTATTGCTTTCCCTACAGGTAGCATAAGACCCATCATAATCCACATCTTTACAACACAATCCCCTCAAAGCACCAAATTAACAAGGATCGGACCTTTTCAACAACTGATAGACTGCTTTCGAAATTATCACAGTTAACTTTTCTATTTCAATATAAAAGATTTGAGCATCCTCCCTTATCCATCCATCCATCCAAGCCTTAGGATCTTACCACCTTCATCCAAATTGCTCAAATTTGTACGATCGCGACAGATCTTATCCAATGTGCCACCGACACCGACATACTCAGAAAGAACGGGTTGCAACTGTGATGGATGCAAAGACCGTGATCACCAAGAAGACATTTAGATTGTTTATATTAAAACACTTTACAATCTATTTTTTAGATATTAAAGGGTTCTCATTTTTCATGTTTGCAAGGACAGGTACTTTTTTAGTAACATGTGATTGAGGGAGGATGTTGGAAATTATTATAAGAGAATGTTAGTGATATTAGTAGGTTATCCTTATCCCCAAGATAAGATTAGTTTACATTTGCTTATAAATGTAGATCTTTTCAATTAATGAAACTTACCGTAAAATTATGGGAATGCCTTGATTCTTGAAATTCTATAGGTATGACAAGCTTATTTAGGCTGAAGATTGTTTGGGTCCTTGGAACCATCCCCTCTTAGCAACATTCTAATCTATAAATAATGACCTTTGCAATGATTTTACGGGCCAAATTAGATAGGTTTATCGGTCTAAGTTAACCTTAGGAAAATTAGATTATTAGCTTTTTGGTCGAGCTCTATATCCAATAAAATGATATTCTTAGAGAGCTTTCAAAAATAAGATGGGTGTTTGAATGGTGACAGCCGACAATGATATCTTGGACAACTATTCTCCAGGCTTTTCCCAAAGAAAAAGTCTAAATGGCCTGAACATTGGGACCGGTCTGTGGACCGATCCCAATGTTCAAATCCAAATTGGGATCGGTCCACAGACCGGTCCCAAATGTTCGGCCCATGTAGCATATCTCTTTCCAAAAAAAAAACAAAAAACTACAGTATCCATTTGAAGCTAGGGCTACCTACTATCTAATGGATTTTGATGTCATATTTCATCAGGGTTAGGAGTATGGCAAAGCCATCTATTCTCTACATTAAAAAAAAAAAAAAGATGGGTTTTCTCAATAGTAGCTGACAAAACATTGAAAATGCTTTTTATAGGGCTGTTTTTTTAATCAGAATTTCGGACTAGAATTTGTCATGTTGAGAGTTCATAGACAAGATGTGATGATTTGTACCGTTGGCAATGCAAATGCTGTATTTCTTTCCTAGAATATGAAATTTCAACCATTTAAAATGTCAAATGACCTTTGAAATTCTCTTAGGTTTTCAGTCTCTTTTACATTTGATGATTTTCCACCCAATAGGTGGATTAATGAATTCCACCCCAGGGGACAACTTTGGAGAACTTACAAATTCTCCAAACATAAATCCTCTTAATTATGTTAAAGAAACAGGCCATGGGCCTATTTATTTGCATGGGAATTGAATGCATACATTGAAAAAAAAAATTATTTAGGAGGTCAGAAGTGAGGATGTAAGGTAAAGATGTAGATGAGATTATAGAATTCACCAAAATTTAGGAAAAAAAAATGATCAGGGCACCTTGCACAGCTGTAAATCTAGCTGGAGGATATGATTTTGGGAAATTGACCTAGGACTTGTATTTCTGGTTTAAAATGAACACACAAAGATGAATATTTAAATGACCATAAAAAATCTCCTTTTTTAATTAAAAAAAAAAATGAATCAATGGTAGATGGAAAATTAATATACAGTCACATCTAGTAATTTAAATCTTTAAAAAAGTGAAGATCCAATCTATGCATCTACAAGATCTAATCTGTTCATCTATTTTATATCATTTTACCTGTAGTCTCTTAAATTATTATTCTTTGGAGTCCATTTGACTATAAATTCCTATTTATTTACTATCCATGCAAACATAGGCTTTTACAAAAATTCTCTTCTCCCACAAGTGGTGTTGTGCTATCACTCTTTGCCATTAGGCGAACCTAACATAAAAATAAAAAAATAAGAAAAAAAAAAAAAAAAAAAAAAAAAAACTACACTACAATGAAAACTATTTCTCAGTGGGCCAACCTAGCAGAAAAAAAAAAAAAGTTAGCATGCATTGAAAATCAGCCGTCGTTTCTCATGCAAAAAACCTTTTATAAAATTATAAAATCCAAACATTAAGAATTGCATCAGTTCTTATTTCATTGTCCGAGATTCGAAAAAACAACTGCGTGTATGCGGTCTTTCTCTTGGGTCCCAACGTGTATGCGGGCTTTGGGGCTTTATAAAAAGAAACCCAAACAAAGTTTGGATCAATTCATCCATATGTATCATTATAGAACTTTCCCAGTAGAAATTGAACCCAAGCCCACCCAACCATTCCATACTGCATCCCTTGCGTCTGCAATACAAACGAATAAGAGAAAATGCAGAGCAAGAAGAGAAGAAGACTTGAACCCCCAAGCATCCATCCTCGCAACAGATACTCAGAAAGCCCACCCGATTTCCATCTCTTAGCCTCTCTCTACCCATCTTTCAAGCCCTACGTCTTCTCCTCCCCGCGAGACGGGCGCGCCAGGATCGACTGGACCGACTTCAACGCCACGCGTGAGCTCACCCGCGTCTTGCTCCTTCACGACCACTCCCTCAACTGGTTGGTTCCGTTCCGCCATTTTCACAAACACCTCTTATGCATATTCATTCTTCACTAGATGCTTTTTGTTTTATTGTTTGTGATTCCTTTTTACTCCTCTTCTCTTGCAGGTGGATTCCTGATGGGCAGCTCTGCCCCACTGTGCCCAACAGATCGAATTACATACATTGGATTGAGGATCTTCTATCGTCGGATGTTGTTGAGAAGATTGATGGGTGTGGAGATGGAGTTATGGGGTTTGATATTGGAACTGGTGCTAATTGCATTTACCCGCTGCTTGGCGCCTCTCTTCGTGGGTGGAGATTCGTTGGTTCAGGTACAGAAGTGTTTCTTTTATATGGATTCTAGTCATTTGGATGATGAAACTGGGGTTCTTAGGGTTCTTGGTTTCTTAATTAGAGGAGAGAATATAGAAAGTTTTTGTCTTTCTTGCATCAAGTAGGGAGGATTTTGGTTTAGGCCACAATTGAGTTTGTTGATTGTAATTTGCATAATTGTAGCTCTGAAAGTGCATTGGCAGGGGAAGAGAAATCCTAGCCTTGTCTGCCACTTGCTTCTCTCCCTTTTTCCTTGGCCCTGCCCTGTTTTGCTATTTGCATGATGATCTAGATGGCCCATCTAGTGGGTTCCATTGCGGATGGCCCACATGGAAAAACCCAACTAATTCAAGGATTTCACTGCAAGTACAAACCACCATCAGTGGTCAGTATTGTGTGGATGGTATGGAAAGTAAAAATCTCTAACTGGTGGATTTTATACTTGTTGGTTCTCTGCAGTTGAACCTGTTGAATGAGCAGTTTAGATCATAATCTGGAAGAGAGAATCAAGTGGTGAGCAAGGGTAGCATTTCGTATAGAAAAAAGCATTATAGCCAGCCATCAATATTACAGTGGTAAGAGGTTCACTGACTGTTGGGTTTGGTTATATGTGTCATTATGATGCTTGTTGCATTGGCCAAATGCATCACATCCCCTTAGTCAGGCAAGTTGGATCACTAGATGAATCCACTTCCACTGTTCTAAATGAAAACAAAGTCACTTTGCATCTTGCAATGCAAAAGGTAGTTTATTAATTTTTTTTTATATGGAATGGTTTCTTGATGTTAAACTTGGTTCCAGATGTGACAGATGTAGCTTTAGAGTGGGCACAGAGAAATGTCGAATGCAATCCCCATCTATCAGATTTGATTGAGATTAGAAAGGCTGGGGACATTTTACCAAGAGACGAAACGGGCACAGATCAACTGCTTTCTGGTGAAATTGCATTAAACTCAGAGGAAAAACCCAATAATGATAGCTGCATTATAGAAAAAGTTGGAATGATCTCTGATGAGAGAAAAGGTTACCAAGGGCCACCTGTTCTTGTTGGTGTTGTCAAGGATGGTGAGAAATTTGACTTTTGTATGTGCAACCCTCCATTTTTTGAGAGCATGGCAGAGGCGGGACGAAACCCAAAAGCTTCTTGTGGTGGGACATCAGAGGAGATGGTTTGCCCTGGTGGAGAACAGGCATTTATCACTCGCATTATAGAAGATAGTGTTGCGTTGAAGCATTCTTTTCGGTGAAGTGTCTTTTCCAGTTCGTTCTTTCATTTGTCTCTCCTCTAATTTAATGGTCATGAAATTGTCTAATGTCTTTTCTCTCCAATTTGGGTCTAGGTGGTTCACATCTATGGTTGGTAGGAAAGCAAACTTGAAACTTCTCACATCAAAACTGCGTGAAGTTGGGGTCTCAATAGTAAAAACTACTGAATTTGTCCAAGGTTACACATGTAGATGGGGGCTTGGATGGTCTTTTATGTCACCAACCAGGAAGAGGATAACGTCTGAAGTACCTGAAAAGAATCACCAATCTTTCATGCTTGAGGTGTGGGCATTGTAATTCTTACTCAAATTTGGGTGTCCTTACTTTCATCTCTTCTTCTTCTTCTTCTTCTTCTAAGTCCTTTTTTTTTAATACAAGAATCCAATAAAAAAATGGATATGCTTAAACTCAAGACTCTGGTTTTTTTATTATTTATAAATCTCTTCCTTTCATCTATTTCATTAATTCCATTAGTTGCGCAATATATTTTATTTACCTAATTCTGCTGGATTCTTTTAGATGGGATAAGTCTTCAATGATGATGATGAAGAAGATGCTAAGGGTTATATATATAAGGCAGCAGAATGCTTTATACTTCCTAGTGGAAAAAAAGTTCAAACCATAATTTGATTTTCCGATGATTCTTGAACCCATGATTGTGTTTGTAGCATGGATTCATTTTGTTTGCTCCTATAATTTTTAAGAGCCCGTACTCAGCAAGGTTTGAAATGCGTAGTTTGCTAAGGCTCCAATCATGAAAACTCTCAGGCCATGATGTTGTTGTTTGGGACTTCACATCTAAAAATTATGCACAAGGAAAGGCTTCTAGATCTAATAACATTGACACCGTACTTAAGAAAATAGAAAATTATGTATGTGCCAATTGCCATAATCACTTTATTGAATTTAATCTCCTGTAGGAAACTTGTGCTCGAGGTGATACCTGTGGTTCTGACTTGCTTTAGAATCTTGTTACTCCTGTTTCCCTTTCAAAAAGCTCTTTGAATGGAGGGAGTTATATAGTTACTCATTTGAAAATGATATACATGAAGTGGATGCAAGAAATGAAGTTGTTTCTAAAAGTAGATGTTTTCCAGTATTTTGATTATTCTTTTTAAGCATGCTTGTTTTTTCCTTTTTGTATTGCAAACCTTTGAACAAAATATACGGTCTGCCTTTTTCCCTTTTTTTTCTCTCTTTTAAATTTTCTTTTGCTGCAATCTATAAATATTATTTAAGTAAAATGGATGACTTATTTGTATAATTCACTTGCATCAGTTCATGTATTACTTTTTTGGATGTAATCATGTTATTCACTTTCATATATTGTCTTAATACCCTTTTATGCTGGCAAACTGGTTTCTTTGCGTGATATTTAGTTGTTTCAGTTTTTCAGGGTCTTCAGCGTCAATTTGGTGCAATGCAAGTGTTGAAATTGGTGGAGTCATTTTTCCTTGCTAGTGGTGCATGTTGCAAATGTAACTTATCATCATTTATTGTGGATGTAAGATTTCTGGCCATCAATAACTTTAACCTTGCAGTTTCTATGATGATCTCATGCTCAGGTTTCTAAAGTGAAAATTGTACCATTTGCAGATCAATGCATCACATCAAAACTGTGATGCAATTCTAAATTATGGCCCACACGTTTCTGGTGATTGTGTGAGCCAATGTTCATATGAGACTACCAATGGCACAAATAGTTTGCACTCTCCACTGGATGAACTTTCCTTTCGTGTTTCGGTGAGCTGAACACCTGTTTTGATTTGGTTATAATATTTATATCCACATTTGGTTTTAATGCTGATATGCAGTTGCTATGTTACTCCTTCACATTTAGGTATTTGAGCAAATTCCAGGCACTCTTTTGGTGAGAGGATCATTACCTAATAGACAAAGTCGACTTTCAGGTTCCTAAGTACCCATTCTTTAGTCAAAACTAGTCAAAATGTGCTCTTTTTTGGCTTCAATGTGGACAGCTTCCTTTATATATATATATATATATATATATATATATATTTATATTGTGTGTGCGCATGTGCATCTATTATTGGTTTTTGGGTGATGTTTTCATCACAACTTCTTTGACGTGCTAACTTGAAGAGGTTGATTTCAGGGATATTGTTTTTTATTTCTAAGAAGAGCAAGGATAATTTTATTAATGAATCAAGGGCAAACCCACTACACAAAAGTAGAAGACAAACACACTCTATTCACTACCCTAGTAAGGCGACCGGCAACACAATATTTGGATTTTAGAGATAATAGGATAGTGGTTATAGATAGGGGTTAATTTAAATATTTGAATTTAAATTATTCTCTTCTGAATGACTCTCCTCTTGTATAAATTCAAGAGACTTGTTGATAACATGTTATGGTAATTTTTATGGCAATATAGTCCCTCTTGAAATTCAATGTGGGGGATCTTGGGATCCAGCCAGCCATGGTCCTCTTTCTTATGCCTCTGTGATAATCTCACCATCAAATTTTTTCATGAATGAAAATCAATCATGATCCCTCCTTCATGCATCATCTAGACTAGATCTTGACCATCTTCATTAAGTGAAGCCACACAATGAATGCTTCCGAAAGATTCATGATATATCTGATCTAGTGGGCCACCGGCACCGACAAACCCAAAAAAGAGTGGGTTGGAACATTGATGGACTCTACAAATGGATGGTGATTACTAACAAAGAAATGATTGTGCAAGATATCAAGAGAGATCGATTTTTTTTTTTTTGTGTTTTTTGGTTAACAATTGTTGGATCCTGTCCATGAAAAGACCATGCGATTGCAGGAGGGCATTAGAGATAATAGCAATATTTGGCTGTTAGAGATAACAAGATATTGTTCATAGATAGTTTAGATATTTTAATTTGAATTATTCTCTTCCCAATTACTCTCTTGTATAAATTGGAGAGACTTGTTAATCAAAGGTTTCGGTGATTCTTATGGCAATGTTTACCCGGATTTTTGGAGAGTGCCTATTGATGTCATTTTACTTAATTGAAGAGAGGTGACCTCTTAACTTTTTGGGCCGGTGCCTTTCGTCCTCTCTTATTTTGTATAGTGTTGTAGGCACAGTTATCAATTTCGTTTCGTTTCGGCCATTTCGGCCGAAATTTTTTGTTTCGGTCAAGTGGCCGAAACGAAATTTCGGCCAAAACTTTTCGGTTTGAATTTCGGTCAATTTCGGCCGAAATTCGGCCAATTTCGGCCAAAATTCGGGATTTTGGCCGAAATGTGACTTTTCGGCCGAAATGAAATTTTACATAATTAATTTTTTTTTTTACTTTTTTTACACATTTTGTATTTCTTATTTTTTTTCACAAAATATAATTCCAAAAAAAATTACTATAATGGATTAAATCTATATTTATTACTTTTTCTATTTTTTTTTACTTATATATGTATATATTATGTTATATTTTTTCCGAAATGTAATTCCGAAAAGTTTCGCCGAAATCCCGAATCGGCCGAAACTTTTCATTTTGCAGGCCAGAGCAAAATGAGGTCCGAAACGAAATTAACAACTATGGTTGTAGGCTTTAGGCTTCGAAGAGGTTTTTGTTCTCCTCCCTTTTTCTGTTTTTTGGTATTTTTCTTAGCTTTCCAGTATATCTCTTTTCTACTACCAAGCTTTTGATTAATTCAAGTTTCCATAAAAAAAAAAAAAAAAAAAAGTAGGCCCTTTTGAAATTCAACATGTTGAAGCATATGGCGATTTGCAGCAGGCGAGCAAATAGAGCAGGGCCTACAAAATACAGAGCGAAGCCAACAAAGCCAAAAACCTTTGAGCCCACAAGTTAGGCCAGCTGAATTAAATAAAGCATCTAAATATTGGAAAGGGATTGGATAATTCTTTCCCTATTAAAAGATGATTTGTTGTGGACAAACTAGTGTTCAAAGTTCTTAAGCAAGGAGCAAGAAATTCGCACTAAATTTCGTTGGTACCAATCCGACTTGTGAGGATGTGAGGTCTAGGCAACTCCAAAATCCGAAGGGCCTTAAATCATAATTTTTCGGGTTGGAATGAATGATATAAGCAGCTGGAGGTTTTTGAGGTTAGTTGGCTTGATTATAAGTATTTTAATGAACATAAATAGCCTGAACAAGACCCTCTCTTGCTGAATCATCCATCCCAAACTGACTGGGTCTGAAGATTGCAAAAAAAAAAAAAGAAATGATGTTGTAGCCATGGGGAGGGCAATGGGAGAATTTGAGAGTTTCGGCTGTGGTAGTCCCAGAGCTGTAGATACCCCATTCCAGAGTAAAGTAGATGTTTCATTTTTGTAACACCCCAATATTGCCAAGGTGTCGCCAAAAGTAATTTCATGTCAACAATTTAAGCTGAATTTGGAGGACCAAATTCCCTAAGGTGGGGAGAATGTAAGGACCTGATCCTGGATTATCCGGATATATTACTCTAATAAAGGTGGTCCTGTCTGATCTTCCTATTTACCATGTGTTGGTCTTTAAAGGCCCAGCTGGTGAAAATTGCAACGACATTTCTTGTGACAAGGTAGGAAACTAAGCATAAGTTTCATCTAGTGGATTGGAATTTAGTTTGTTAGTCTAAAAAGGAGAGCTTGGCTTTAGGTATCTTAGTCATATGAACAAAGCCTTGTTGCGCAAGTGGTCATGGAGGCCAGGTGATGGCTCAAGTGGTCTCTGGAAGAAGGTCATATTGGCTAAATATGGAGTGAAGAGCAATGTTGGGGTAAGGGCCCAAAGGCTCCTAATGTGCGACATTCTGCACTTTGGACTGGAATCAGGGCTATTGATAATTCCTTTTTCCGCAATATCAGATACAGAGTAAGAAATAGAAAGCTCACCTGCTTTTGGTTAGATAATTGGGTGGGAGATGGTCCACTGGCTACTCGATTTCCGTATCTTTTTAGGTGTGCTCAGAATGTGGAAGTGACTGTGAGGAGGCTATGTGAGTTGGGGTTCCATTTTCAGAAGAAACCTATCTCAAGTGGAGGTAAATCAGTTTCATTCTCCTCTCTCTCATTGACAACATTTATGTGTCTTCCGAAGGGAGTAATAGAAGACTGAATGACTCAATTGGTGGTAGGTTTCTGGTGGCTTCTGTGTTTCAGATTACTTCAATTGAATTTGATTCTTCGTCTGATATTGCAGGTATTTAGAGATTCCTGCACCCTCCTCCCCGCCTCTACCTTTTGCTTGGACATTCATTTTAGGGGAGGTGCACGTTAATAGTTGTTAAAGCTTGTCCAATGTGCTTATCTGATGAGGAATCAGTGTGCCACTTTTTTATGAAGTATCGGATAGCTCAAAAAAATTGGGTGGGGGTCATTAGATGGTTTGACTGTAGCTAGGCATTTCTGAACGAGTTTAAAGCCTTATTCCTTGTTTGGTCATTGGCAGTGGGTCCTAAAAGGGGAAGGCTTATTTGGAAGGAATGGAAAGAAAGGAATGGGATATCTTTTGAAGGCAAATGTGTTTCTATAATCATTATTAAAAAAGGTAAGATTTTATGTTGCCGCATGGGTATCTACCCCTCCTCAGTTTTAAGGATGCTGGAGTGTCTAGAATTATCAGGTGCTGGCATGTGGTTGCATCTTCTTCCCAATTTTTCCTTCCATTGAATATCCATGGTCACCTTTGGTTCTTCATGCTCAACTTTGATGGGAGTGATATAGGGATAATGCAGAAAAGCCTATTATCTCTTTTTTAGGCCCGACTGGGGTCTGCTCAGTTCATGAAGCAAAAATACTGGCTTTAGGGGTAGATCTTTGAGAAACATGCTGCCTCAATATTCGACATATTTTGGTGGAAGATGATTCTGTGTGCCATCTGTTGGGCTTCAGGCACTTCAGTGGCTCCTTGGAATTGTCAGATGTGGTAGTGGAGAAGATAGACCTCGCTCTTTGTATTGATGCATCTTTCCTTCATACTCTTTGGATCATGAATTTTATGGCTGATCTACTTGCTAAAGGAGTCACCATTTGCTCATTGCTAACGAGGATGTTTCTTTCATGTTTAGTTTATTTTTTCTTTCTTTTTCTTATCTTTCAGCATATATCTCTTTTTTTTCTCTAGCTTTTCTAATAATATTCTACTTACTGTTAAAAAAAAATAAAAAAAATAAAAAAAAATAAAAATAAAAAAAAAAAAAAACGAAAGAAAGAAAGAAAAAGAAACCTATTCTTGAAATATGTGGGGTGAAATAATGTCTAAAGGAGATTTTGAATAAAACTGGTGGTAACTTCTACGATTTTGAATAAAAAGGCATGGATTACAATGTGTTTGTTGGCATTGGAGTTTGGTTGAGATGTCGATGATGAACAAGACCATAAATTTGGAGGGCTTTTTACAAAGGAATCATATAATGGGTTCTCATAGCCAGATTTTGTTTGATGAGGAATTCAAGAAAAAGAGCTGGTCTCCACCTGGTCTAAGGAAGTGGATTTAGGAGGAGCTGGCTGCTAATCATTGGTCAATGTTCTCAGTATCTATGCAGAAAACTGAATATGATGTCAAAAACATACATTGGTCACTGTCCACAATCATGATAGCATATTCTTCTTTGAAAGTTAAAATTTATTAAATTAACATGATCTAATTAAAATCTATCTTCAGCACAGGTAATCTTGATACTGATCCAAAAAATTGGCACAACTAAATCACACTTGCCAATCGTTCAAACTTCAGAGTGACCACAATTAAATTACATGAGTGTGATCCCGAGTGATGTTCTTAATTTAACTGACTTATAATCAATATAACAAAATTCAAAAATAATTGATGACTAGGTGCTATTGCATATAGTTCTAATCTATCAATTCAAATCCAGACGCTATTCTAATTAGAATGTCTTTTGGAGATTGTTAAACATGGTTTGAAAAATGTTCTCCTTTATATGACAGGGAATGGATGTAATGAAAATGGGCTTCTGTACTAAAAGTGATTGGAATATAGTTAAATGTTATAAATTATGATATTCTAAAATGTTTTGTATAGTAAACAGAATTTATTCCTCAATTGCACAATTGTAGCAATACAAATATATAGATACCCATGCCATTTGATTTATGATTTTGATCTAAGGGGAAATCGTCTCTCTCTCTCTCTCTCTCTCTCTCTCTCTCTCTCTCTACATAAGAACATAGACCGTAAAAGATCATACAATGCAAATTTTCTGTTGCTAATGTTGTCTGCTGTTACTCTGCAAATGTTGTCCTTTGCCAAGGTGGGCACCCTTTTCTTAGCACGGGCACCTTTTTCTAGTCTTGAATAGCTGAATTAAGTAAATGGATGCACCCACATAAATGAAGTTTTTGGGCATGCAACTCATGTAGTTTTACATGGAAATTTGATGTGACAATTATTTATAAGAGTGAGTTTGCTTTCTTCCATAGATTTGAAAAATGCAGCACACGTATGCTGATCATAAGCTAGCTTTTAGAGATAAACATTAAAAGCATACAATTATAAATTCATATATGTATTTTTTTCCCTTTTTTAAGGGCTATATTTCTGTATGTTATTGTTATTTTTATTATTTTTTGAATGTTTTTCGATGCGCAATATTTGGAAATGAACAGTAGAATGAGGTTTAAATCAATTAAGTATTTCAGAAATTTACTAAATCTTTTGCCTTCTCCATTATTATTGCAATTCTTTGAGGTCTCTATCAAGCCATTTTTTTTTTCCAGGTCTATTTTCATCAATATTCCAAAAATTGGAGGAAACTCTGAGAAAGGAAATAAAAGACAAGGGCAACAGACAATGTGGGACTAAGCAAGCAGTGTAAAGTGACTGGAAATTAAGTTGCAATACTTTGTATTGATGTGTCCGAAGGCCAGATATGAATCTTCTTAATGTGAGAAGAAGCTATCCTGGGATAAAGCAAAAACCCTGGTTAAAGCAACCTTAAGCATCTTTGTTGTCTAGCACGAGAATATGGGCAGCTGAATCTTCTGGATGTAGGTCGACAACATGAATATGAGGATGCAGTCATGACTTAACATTATCGTCTTATCTTGAGCTTATCTTTCAAGCTCAAGTAACTTATTTGTGGTGTATGGTTGCTTGAAATTTAAGATTTTCATTCAATTCTACGGACATATGATCATGATAGATTTTCATTATAATTTGGATTTTCTCATTTTACTTAGTTTTTCCCCTTGCCAAAGCCCTTGATACCTTTACAGATGGGCCCTTCTTGGGGTTTTTATGATTTGAAACCCTTATTTCCTGAATGTGTGTGCGAAAATTTTTGAAGCCAGCCCTTCAATATCAATAAATTGTTATGTTGTGTATGTACCATTTCATAATACTGAAGTATAATATTGGCAAATTGTTTATGTTGAATTGGTTGGTATCAGTGGCAAACAGAATTGGGAAAGAAAGGGATAGATTAAGGAGTCTGTACTTGCAGTCGTGAGATGCTTTCAGGACAGTCATTACTCAAATCTCATTGAATCAAAATATAACCCCTCTTGAACTGCAGTATAAGGAAAAAAAAAAAATATATATATATATATATATATATAACCAAACCAGCTCAATCATCATCATCATTATCAAATCCTTGTGCCAACCATGCATGTAGTTAGCCCCATGAATTCTGTTTTTGGCATTCTAGTCTCTATGAAAGGTCAAATCCTTGAATAAGTTCCGCTTCTTCATATCTATCCTCACTGCTATTATCCATGTTATCTTTGGCCTACCCATTTCCTCTGAGACCAAATCAACTGAAACGTCTTCAACTTTTTTTTCATGTCAACAATTCAAAGTTCTATATTAAATTGTAGGGGGTTCAGGCAGGAACAATTATGAAGTCTTGAAACTTCTGTTTTGGTTGGATCTGATGCGTCGATTCCTTCTGGTGTTGCATAATTTTGATCTCCTATTTTGAGCAAATGGAGGAACCGTGAGTGGCAAGGTTCGCTTTTGCAGGACCTGAGATTCCTCTCATTAGAGGACTTCGAGGATATGGGAATTAAGAGAATTTCAGAAGCGCTGGGCAGATCAGTTTGAAGATTCCATGGAGCTTGGTAGTGGCGTACTAATCAGTGTCTGTAGTTGCCTGCATGTTTACGTTTGGGCTATAGGATTGGATATGTAGTTTCTTTGATAGATTCTTCGAAGATGATCAGCCAAAGTAAGAGTGAGACTTGTAGAGTTCAGTGGCTTACGCACATTGCTCATTGCAGGTACATTGTGATGCTAAGGAAAAGGAAGATGGTAAGATGTGATAAAATGCATGTGGAATGATAGAGATTTTTGAATGGTTTGTGTGTACTTATTTAGCTAGTGATATTGGTGACCATACACCCTAAGCTGCTATATGCTTGTGGATTTCTTGGATAAACAGCTGAGTTGCTATATGCTTAAGGTTTTTTTTTAGTTGGACATGCCGATTCCAGGACATGGTAGCTGTTACATAGGGACCTGAGCACGGATACTCTCACCCACGCACTCATGTCCCAACCAGCTTAGCTACACTGCTTGTGACTTTTTTAAAAGGCAACTTACGTGAAGAAATTTGAAGAAAACTAAGCAAGCCAATGTCACAAATACCAGAGGTATTTTGTAAAGTACTCCACTACTAATGCATGATTTCCACATTAATGGCAGTTCTGCAAATTCATTGTATGACCTGGTTATAGATGCTGCTTACATAATTCTATTAAAACTTTTTTTACTGACATTCATTTAACTTTTTTTTTTTTTTAATATTTTTATCCACCATGTCATTTTTTCTGTTAATCCAACAAGGGCAATAGAAATTTAAAAACTCCATAGTAAATTGAGCAGACCTTAGAATGTAATTTCCTCAGGCCTTGTTTGTTCCACACTCCAGAACATGATGATGAAACACTGGGCAGGCCAACAAAGCGAATACAAAAGTTGTACACCGATAGATAATTCTAAATTTCTAATTCCTTTGCTACCCATTTCTATAAAACAAGAAGTTAGATAGAGGAAAAATTAACTTAAGAATACTAACTTTGTTTCATTTTTGAAAGCTTTTAGGATGGTGATCTCTAGCTTGCCTTTGATGGTTGAATTACTTTGTCTCAACTCTCAATCATCAAGTAATGAGTTTGATATATGACAAGAACAATTAGGTTAAAGTCATGACCTTATTTATGGTTGCAACCGAAGATTTTGACCATCAAGACAAGCCAGAGATTGGAGGATTTTTTTTGTTATGGTACTTATTAAAAATCCAAGAGAAAAAAAAATGAACCAATCATTTTAAAGAAAGAATTTGACACATGAATGATCCTTAAACACTGTCGTCCCAGGTTCATGACTAAAAGTAAGCTAATGTTATTAGAGTCCTTTGACTTTGGTCTCTCCTTTTTTTTTTTACTTTTTTGCCTTGGATCCCATGATATCATGGGATCCAAGGTCAAACGACTATGGTGATATTTAGTGACTTTTAATCATGAATTTGAAAATTGAGTGTCTAAAGAGCATTGAATTGTCAAATCCCCAAGAAAGAATTACAATCAATGAAAATGTAGAGATGGAAAAGGTGGCTCAACCTGACCTCCTCCAATTAGTATGGTACTGATATTTCCTTTGCCCACTTCCAAATTATGCCAACGTGGAATCCAACCAATAGAGTCTGCATTGGGTTTGGAGTCCTACTTCAAAAGGCTTGTATAAGCAGATTGAAATAAAAAAAACATGTTCATGAAAGTGATGGTTATAAGCAAGCTCTGGGAACCCATTGGGACGACAAGAGGAAATAAAACCTCATTAGCCTGCCTTTATGAATGAGGAAGCTCTCAAGTGGGATCTAAAACCCTTGTTGTATTTTTGGGTTTAAATCTCTTTCTTCTCTCACAACTCCTTTTTATAGTTGGACAGTTGGACGTGAGTTCCTTCTAATATAAGAAAACGATCCCGGAAAACTCATCAAGATTCCTGTGCGCGCCAAACACATGAAAAATGATTTTTTTTTCTATAAATTTTTTTCTTTGCCACACCAAACGTATGAAAAATTATTTTTCTAGTAGAAGATTGGTCCATTTTATGTGAAAGATCACGTTGAAAAAAAATGAAGTATAAAAGGTTTATAGTAGGGGTGATCACTGCCTGGGTTGGAGTATACTGTGCAGTATCCAAGCCCAACCCCATTTTTAGACAATTGACCTTGGTAGGGGTAAGTTTTCATGATATAAGTACTTGGTCGAAGCTTGACCCACCTGAAAAAGATTAAACCCAAGCTCGAGTGGAACATGTTTTTATTAGAAAAATATCTTTTACTTACTACATAAAGTTGTAGCTTAGCTGGTTCGTTTCTATATTGTTCCTTTATGAAAGGATATATGTTTTGAATCACAATCTATTGAGAAAAGGAAATATAATTTTTACTTAAATTGTGTATCTTATTTGGGCCAGGTCGGTGTTTGGGACTCTCTACCACAAAATCCAAGACAGGCTGGTCCATCTACCAAAATCTAAGGCTCAAGCTAGGCCCATTGTGGGCGAGCCCTGGTCAGACTCAGGCCAGTCCAGTCCAATATCACCCCTCCTTCATAAGAATTAAGAAATTCAGATCATATAAGAGACTGAGTAATCAAGTGATCTTCATCCATATGGCAAACATGAGGATGCTAAGATGGATATATCAAGTACCTGAAAAAAGGTTTAAGAACTATAAATGTGCACGACGCGAGGTAATCTTCGATGGTTTCATACATCAAGCAAGGGTGCTCATGAGCCGAGCCAGCCGTAGTCTAAACCAAGCTATCCCAACATTTGGAAGAATTTCCACTCAGTTTTAGGCAATGTGGGCTATACCTAGTCTTCTTTTCTTGTTTTTTTTGGAGGAGTGAGGGAGAGAGGTGATGGTATAAATGCTTAGAGGCTCAGCTTTTGCACAAATGGGTGCCTATTTTGAATATGAGCTGAGTGTGGGCCAGACTTTCGGCCTATTAGGTGGATCTGGGCGTAAATATTAGGCCTGATAATTAAGAGGGTCATGCTTGGACAGGCCTCGGCCTGGCCCAACACAACCCAGGAACACCCTAATTACAAAGAACAAAGGAAATTTTCTAAAAAGAACTGAAATGTTGCAACAGCAAGAGCTGCTGACTTTATACATCATGATTTATACAATGATGGGAATGAACTAAATGATCTTTCATACACTAATAAAAGAAAAGAAAAATGATTTCTGTTGATTTATGCTGAGTCGTTGGGAATCCACTAAATCAAGCCACGGTTACAAGATAGAAGATAGTTTTAATTTTCTATTCATAGACTATAGAGGGGGGCAAGGAGACCCTTGAATGAGACGTACCAGTCCAATCCCACATCGATTAGAAAGGGATGCAGTCTGTCTTGAACAAGTGCATAAAGCATGAAGTGATAAAATGTTATAGCATACTTACCTGGACGGGGTCTATGGGTGATCAAGAAGGCTCATTGCCTAGGTCAGTGGCCTCCATTGCACTTAGGAGGGGCACTGGCTTACCATCTCCCCAAGTGGGAGAGTGGACGTCATAATTTGTGGTAGAGGGGGCCAGCGTTCGCGCGGCCCCTACCAAGATTCAGTCTAAGCCATTGAGTATAGGTGGGGGTCTTTTCTTTTAATCCAAGATTCAGTCTAAGCCATTGATTATAGGTGGGTCTTTTCTTTTAATTTTTGTGCTTAATAAGTAAGTTATATACCCTGAGAGCTAGGCAAGGCAGGCTCTGACAACGGCCGGGAATTGCCATACTAAGGATTTAAAGAGCATTCAAAGATTTGGGAACATAATCAGGTCTAGCTTGAAGGGTAGATCACGGAACATAATCAGGTCTAGCTTGAAGGGTAGATCAATCACTGATTCCTAATTCTAGTTTTGATCACTAAGCTTGTTTGAAGGGTAGATCAATCACTCATTCCTAATTCTAGTTTTGATCACTAAGCTTGTTTCTTTTCTGATTTTATAAAATCCTCACTTCTTAAATGCTGCAGAATTGTTGGAACTTCATATTCTCTGGATTGGGGGTTTTGGTCATTAATCCCTGATTCATCTAACAAGCCCTCAGTCATGGCCCATTTGGCCTGAAAATGGCTTGTGATTTTAAGAAT
This sequence comes from Camphora micrantha, assembly GCA_003546025.1. Classification (NCBI taxonomy): domain Eukaryota; kingdom Viridiplantae; phylum Streptophyta; class Magnoliopsida; order Laurales; family Lauraceae; genus Camphora; species Camphora micrantha. The sequence continues at coordinate 30,245,017 of QPKB01000009.1, read as the reverse complement.
CTAACTACATCTACAGAATTCCACTGCAATGGTTTAAAACAAAAGCCAGTAGGTTGGAAAATGGCTAAAACCCAGCCTAGTGGGCTCGGAGCAATGAGAGGAGGCAAGGTTTTTTTTTTTTTTTTTTTTTGGTTAGTGTGGGTGCGAGACAGTTGCGAACCAACTGAGCATTGTCCTAGCATGGAATAATTCAGATCCTGGAGCAGAGTCTTTTTCTTTAGGCTTAGTACGGTCCTATCAACAATAAAGACCAAAGACATAAAACATAAGTAACTGACTGCTTGATTGTTGCTGTAAAAAATGCTGAAGGAGCACTTTTATTCACTACTTCACGTCGAATCTCACAGAAATCAACAACAAACAGCATATCATTGTAAGCTCACAACATGGAATGAAAATAGAGATAATAACAAGATAAACGGCAAGATAAAACTGGGAGCAGATTGCGAAAGGAAAGTGCCAACAAAATCCTTGAAGAAACTGATCAATCAAGCACTCACTTCAGTCCTCATAGTTGTCTTCTACTCCCTCCTCATACTCACCCTCTTCATCTTCTTCGGCGGTGGCATCCTGATATTGCTGGTACTCAGACACAAGGTCATTCATGTTGCTCTCTGCTTCTGTGAACTCCATCTCATCCATCCCTTCCCCAGTATACCAATGCAAAAACGCCTTGCGCCGAAACATTGCAGTGAACTGCTCACTCACCCGACGGAACATCTCCTGAATCGAGGTGGAGTTACCAATGAACGTTGATGCCATCTTTAGACCCATTGGGGGGATGTCACAGACGCTCGACTTGACATTGTTAGGGATCCATTCCACAAAGTAGGAAGAATTTTTGTTCTGGACATTGATCATCTGCTCATCCACCTCCTTGGTGCTCATCTTGCCCCGGAACATGGCAGAGGCCGTGAGGTATCGGCCGTGGCGGGGATCAGCTGCACACATCATGTTCTTGGAATCCCACATCTGTTGGGTCAGCTCTGGGACAGTTAGGGAGATGTACTGCTGGGAACCACGAGAGGTGAGCGGTGAAAAGCCAACCATGAAGAAGTGGAGGCGAGGGAAGGGGATGAGGTTCACGGCCAGCTTACGGAGGTCAGAATTCAACTGACCCGGGAACCTCAGGCAGCATGTCACCCCACTCATGGTTGCTGATATCAGGTGGTTCAGGTCTCCAACTGCAACAAGATTAAGCCACATGAGACCCCATTTTTTTTCTTTTAGAAATGGTCAAGACAACTTGTTAGTGTAATACTCCTACTAACTCTTCGAAAATATTCAAAATTACACTGAATCAAGTTTTGCTGAATGGAAACTCATTCAAACCATCACTCTGGGAGTCATTTTCTAGAGAAAAAAAAAATCATCACCAGACAATTACACTGGCTACTGCCACTCAGATATGTTGTTAGCTGAACTCAATACACATTGATTAGAAGACGATTGGAAAAAATACTTTCTTAAAACCATTCAGGTTTTCAAAGTGACAAGGGAGATATATCATTTGGCAAAACAAGCACAACAGACATAAATTTCTCGCCCTTTATGAATGGATCAAGCAATAATTTCATCAACCTCCAAATGAAATGGGTGCCAATGGTTGCACCTGGCTCATATAGAATCGAGTGACTTTTGTTAGGAAAGAAATTGGTCAGATGTCCCACAACTCATAAGTCATCTGACCACGTTGGCAGAGCAACTGCTAATTTTCCCCGCAATGAGTATATCCAGGGCATCATTGAGACTGGAAATGTGCCATTTGTCTTGCCATTTCATAAAGGGAAGAGAAGTTGAAAAAATAATGTTCACCTAATTCCACTCCCATGTCAGCCCTATGTAACCATTCTATGGAAAGTGGAAGCACTGGAGCAGATCAGATCGTCCTCGGTCCACATCCAAAGACACCCTTAAAATTGTGAACCAAGAAGATGAGCACCACAAGAAAGAAGAATTATTTAAGACACTCAGTTCAAGTGATGGTTAATTCAACAACCCAATAGGAGGAATAAATAAAAGTCTTCAATTCGATAGTTCAAAGTAAAATTTGGGAGCAATTTTTTTTCTTAAATCTATTCATCGATGGCTATGAAAATCCGTCAACCACATCCGTGACCTAAACCAGAAATGCAAATGATAAAGCTTTATGATATATGAAATGGTATAAAACAATACTTACAGCTTGGGGTGCTGAGCTTTAGGGTCCTGAAGCAGATGTCATAAAGTGCTTCATTGTCAAGGACCATGCATTCATCTGCATTCTCCACCAGCTGATGCACTGAGAGTGTAGCATTGTAGGGCTCCACAACTGTGTCAGAGACCTTTGGAGAAGGAAAAACTGAGAATGTAAGCATCATCCTGTCAGGGTACTCCTCCCTGATCTTCGATATCAGGAGGGTTCCCATACCAGACCCTGTCCCCCCTCCAAGCGAATGACATACTTGAAAGCCTAAAAAGAAAAAGAAAAAAGTAAGAAATCTGGTGTAAGTCAGTTAAACTATTTTTTATATTCTGAAGTTAAACCAAGTAATTACACTCAATATTTTGTCAACCACAGGTTATCCACATATTCAGTGTGGGCATAGAGAAATTTGAGAAATGAGCTCGAGGGACTTGCATGTCCTTTAAAAGGTTGGGTAGGCAGGATGAACACACATCCAAACCAGTAACTGTCATTGATTTCCAGCAGAAGTGGAAAGGCATCAATCGACTGATTTCACTACCAGCATTATATGTTGCAGTATCAAGAAACTTATGCTTTACAGTACACGGAATGAGTCATTAGTGATTACACATGCAGTTTCGCCAGGTTTTTGCTTAAACTTTATACAAACAGAACTGCCAACTCTTACATGCAAGCCCCACTGTATGTATACCTGGCTCCAATTAAGTGACCTGCAGCATATGGCTCCAACAAGGGTCCTCAGTTGTTTTCTTTCAATTATCAGCCTTGACTGTGTCATTTTCTAAAATGTTTATGGAAATTGCTCAATGAAGAGGGATGTAGATGTTGTAAAATAATAATTCGTTGATCAGCAGTCACTATCAAAAATTCAAAATTGCATCAGTATGGAATATTTAGATTCTCAAGCTCTTTCAGACCGGAAAATGAAAATTCCCAATTTGGGGGGATCAACCATATAACGATATCTTCACACACTATGTACAGTGAGAGTTGACCCAAACTAAACAGATTGTAGCATGGAATGAAGATCCACAAGGATAAAGCCAATGAGAAATGAGAAATTTAAAACATGATCAAAACAATAAAGCAAATTCCAGGTTACAGTTCTACAATTACAACATAGAAATAGAAATTCGATAATTTGTATTGGTGAAAATCAGTTTAACAGAAGTAAATTACTGACATAGAAAATGAATCTAACATCAAAAATTAAGGTATATGCAACCATTTTTTCAGAATAAAATGTTGTATTTTTTATGGAGACATATATATAGGTTCAGATTGTGCTTACCAACCTTTCAAAGTCTTTTGAATATATCCATAACAAAATGCATCCTTACAAAGAAATCCCAGGTCACATGTCACATATCCTAAACCTTCTCAAAGTGATTACGCATAACAGTGATCGCAAAACTAGCTTCAGGATTCAAATTGATTTGAAGGCACCAAAAAAATAAACTACAAAGATAAGTCTGTAAACTGTCCAAGTTGAACTTGGCCAAGACTACAATAAACCAATTGAATCGATTCAGGTTTGTAGAAAAATTCAAGCAATTTCTTTCTTATTGGAGGCATTCCAAGTTTAAAAAGAAAAAAAATGTCCAAAGCAAAAAAAAAGTTGTTCTTCTGAAACCCATGCTGACGTCTACCCAATGTTCAGTTTTCAGAGAGTCAACTGTCTCCAACAACTACTATGTCCAGGCACTACCTTTTTTTTGTCAACCCCATCTCCCATCTCAAGAAGCCAGAGGACACAAAGTTTAAATACCCCTACCAATATCAGTAATTAAGACAATCTTTGTTCATAACTAAGAAATCATCATTCTATTATAGGATTTGACTACTGGAAGAGAAGTATCGAATTAGGTATAGACTATAGAGAATAGAATTAAGCACCAAAGTGCTGCAGAGATCCACAAAAACACAATGCCCAGTTACGGCATGGATATCACAGGACACTCCACAAATAAGACATTAATTTTATTTATACAATTGAAGTATCAGGGGAAATGTTCACCTAAAAGCAGACTGCATTTAAGCTATATGCAGTCCAGCTCATGGAGCCCACTTAAATGCAAGTTTCCCAATGGGAGGAGAGCAGAGGGATCCAAAAAATCAGACCAGCCCTTGATATAAGGGCCTTAAAGTCTAATAGCATCATAACTGTACATTTTCTTAAGATTTTCAATCCAAGAGTGAGTGAAGGTCTAGGGGAGTATATAATAGTATAAAATAGAACCTGATGCCAGACCATGTGATAAAAAGACTATCAAAGGGCTGCATTGATGAAAGGTGGACCCCAGTGGGCCCCACAGTGCTGCACTGCATTTACAGTTGCTCTTAGGTGAACATTTTCCGGAGTATCAGATGCAATATGATACACATACATTTACTATTTTGAAGTACCCAGGCATTGTAGATCCACGGCTTTCAGCACCTCCGGCAGAAAAGATGGAAAAATGTAACCTCTGGATGAACTATAATCAGTTAAATCCGCATTTTACGAAAACCATGAATCAGCAAAAGAATGCAGTGTCACAGGCAATAAAAACAAATAGATCCAGTATGATGATCATCCATACAAGTGGCAGGACATTGATTGGCCCTGTTCACCTACATTACCTTGGAGAGACCATACTTCAAAAGCCAAGAAGATTGGATGACAAGAGCACTCCATTTAGCAGTATTGAGATAGATGGTAGCAAAGAAGAATGGAGAACAGGCAATTTTCTCCCACTCAATTCATTTCTCAATTTTCATGGTTCACGCTCTTCGACAATATCAGTTACCTTGAATGCAAGTAATAGATCACACTATGGATGTCAATGAGTATCACATTAACTGAATATTCAAAGCCTCAATTTTAAAAAGTATAAAAATGGCTATGGAACATGAACATATTTTGGGTCCAGAAGGAAAACTGAATCCAGGTCTAGATCTGCATTGGTTCTGGAAGTTCATGGATCTGGATCCATGTGTGTTTTCAACCAAAAGATCCAGATCCAATCAATGATACCCACTTCTTCAAAATTATTTGAACATTTGTATCAAGGTTACAGCCCTGAAAGACGCATGATAACATCATACAAGATCTCAGTATTTCAATTGAGAGCTTGAAATACCATAACAAATCCTGCATCTGCAGACAGTAAGATCTCAGCATTTCATTATAAAATCCAGACTCAACTCAGATCTTAGCATTTCATGACAAATCTAGCACCAAGCTACCAACTTTTTCACTCCAAACACTAGGAGATCTAGTCATTCCAAATGTGATCTTAGTGTTCCATGACAAATACACATACATACAAGCAAGATCTAATAGATCTAATGAAAACCCACATAGATCTACAGACTACAGATTTAAAAGCCACAAGATAACAAGAAGACAAGAAATTCTTCTAGATCTGAACAATTAAAGATGAGATCTCATGTCAAACAAGCAACTGTTGAAAAAAAAAATAAACAGATCCACGTACCTTGCAAGCAATCGCAATTCTCGGCCTCCTTTCGAACAACATCAAGAACAGAATCTATGAGCTCCGCTCCTTCTGTGTAATGGCCTTTGGCCCAATTATTTCCGGCGCCGGACTGTCCGAAGACGAAGTTGTCAGGGCGGAAGATCTGACCATAAGGTCCAGATCTGATGCTGTCCATGGTTCCAGGCTCCAGATCCATGAGAACGGCTCTTGGCACGTATCTTCCACCAGACGCCTCGTTGTAGTAGACATTGATCCGCTCGAGCTGCAGATCGGAGGGTCCGCCCTTGTAGCGGCCAGTGGAATCGATGCCGTGCTCTTCGCAGATTACTTCCCAGAACTTGGCTCCGATCTGGTTTCCACATTGGCCGCCTTGGACGTGGAGGATTTCTCTCATTTTGGAAGGGTTAGGGTTAGGGTTTCTTTTTTTGTGGGGGGTGGGGGTTTGGGGAGGAGGAGAGGAAGGAGAAGGAGGTACGGAGGTGGGTGGGAGTAGATGGGGGGTATATATAGGGGTTGGGTGGTTGTGGGGGAGAGGAGAGGTGGAGGTAATAAATAATAATAGAGGAGAGATGAAGAAGATGGAGGGGATATTTTTTTGAAGTGACAGAGGAGCGGGAAAAGGCAAGAAACAAGGCAATGTATTGAGGTTTTAGGGGTTTTTTTTTTTTTTTTTTTTAATGAAAATACGTGTAAAGGTCCCTACCTCACCTGAATTCACCTAGGATACGACCGTGGATGATTCTTCTTACGGTGTTAATCGTATTATATTAATGAATTCGGGTTATAAGTTAACGAATTCATATTAAAATCACCTTAACTCATACACGACTCGTTAACTTAACGGGTCAAAAAATCCAACCCTAATACGACCCGTTCAATGACCTCAACCCGTTAACCTGTTAAGTAATTAAGTCATTTCAAAAATTAAAAGAAAATCTATACAAATATATATGAGGAGAAAAATATATAAGTCATACGAAACTATAAGTGAGGATCTCGAGTGGATTCCACCAAAAACCCCACTATAAAACAATAAATTTCAATTTGTTCTTTATGAATATAAATTAATTCTAGCTACACTTAGGGACTAAAAAAAATTTAATGGGTTAAGCGAATTGTTAACATATTACTGGTTTAATTCGTATCCAACCCATTAACTTAACGTGTTAACGGGTTCGACCCATCAACGACCTAAACCCATTAAAAGCCCACCTGAACCCGTTAATATCGTGTGGGTTCATATTGTGTTAACGAGTCGTGTGACATTTTGACAGCCTTAGGTCTCCCCTGGCTACTTAAATGGCTGGCTCTGGTCTGGATCCGGAACCATTAATGAGGTGGAATACGAAACATTAATTAGAAAATGAAACCAGAATTGGAATTGAACCGGAACCATATATGGGATGGGTCCTGGTCTATGAAGAGAATGATATGGAAGAAGAACCAAGTTTTTAAGAGATATACTAGAAAATTGAGGTAATATGTCAGGTCCAAAATCTATAGGTCAGAACCAACATAGAGCCGAACCTGGACCCACTTAGGTCGTAAGTCCAAAAATATGACCTGGACCCTTTTATTTATCGAGGTCTAAATAAGGACCAAAACCCGATTTTTAACGGATCAGGACCTTCGGATATTTAGAAAATTGAAGACCCATTTACATCCCAATGTGCGGTGACAGAGGCTCGGATGATGATTTTAATCACTTTATCAATGGCCGATGAATTCTTATTATTTAAAATGAGTCCATTGTCGACCCGGCAATCCAGTCCATCCAGATAGATGCCAAGCACTAGGAACATGACTAATAGGGGGGGTTTCTCTATTTTATGGTCTACTTTGATTGATCATAGGAGTTGAATGCAACGTAAGTGTGCTCATGTATGTAGCAGAGGATTTTCATTTTTTTTTTTTTTTTTCTACTGTGGGGAAAGGAACAGTGGGACACGATCCGAGGGTGGGGGCACGTGCGAATCGGCTCAGCCGCGGTTAGTCTATGGTTTAATTATCCTACCATTAGTTTGTCGTGGTATTGATTTGTAAGTAATGTATAAAAGCTCAAGCATCGTTGTTGATTGACTGATTTTCTGATATTGTCACTAATGTTGGTATGAAAAATTAATTTCTTGAGAAAAATGTCTTCTAGTTTTTTCTTCTGTTTTTTTACTCGCTAACTTCTAGGGCACGTTTGGCAAATGTCCTATTAGGGAGCGGCAAAATCCATCTTCGAGAGGATATATTGCTTTTCTTATGCAATGTTATTCCTAGTGGAAATTTTATTTTTTTTCTTTTTTCATGCGGTTCCAAGTTCGGCAAACACAAAGAATATGAGGATTTACCTATACTACATCTGAGGGTCAAAAGTTTGCTGCCATTCTCTCTCAATCCATAATGAGTCAAGCCCTAAAATTTGAATGCCTAGACTTCTATAATTGATGGACAGTTCGGATCTTTCAAAAGGGACCCACATAATTTTTTTTTCAAAAAATTATTTTTTAGGGTGTGGAATTTTTTTAAAATATCTCAAAATCTATAAAGAATCAACGGTTAGAAATTGATCTCATAGTCATTTTGGACTTTATTATCAATATTAACAGTCCGAATATTAAAACGGGGACCAGTAAGGGATGTTTCTAAAGGAAAAAATGGAACTTTCTTATTACTGCCTCTACTGCAGTGCAACAGTATTTGGGGTTTTTTTTTTTTTGAGAGGAAGCCCCACAGTCAAGGAGTTTTTGGCTACTTTTTCATGATTCATGTTGAATCAGGCTGCCAAATTTGGTCCAATAATAGCTTTAGACCTAATGAGGAGATTGAATGGTTTGGATTTTGAAAAGGGGGCCCACAAAAGTCAGAAATGTTAATCCAACGATATGGACTTTTTATTAGTATCTCAAAATATACGAGGAATCAATGGCTTATATTTCATCACATAGCCGTGTTGGACCTTCTTAATAAGATAGACGGTCTAGATCTTGATTGTGGGACCTACAAGGTAGGTTTCCACAACAAAAATCAATAACCCATATATTATCGTTAGTTACTATAACAGTGCCTTTCAGCGTTCCGTGGAGAGAGAAGATCAGATAGGGGGAAGTGGGATCCTAACTTTCAGCGTGTTGGGAGAATTTTTTAGTATTTTATGGATTCCTCTTATACGACCCTACCTTTTACCAAACGTGGGTTTCCCTCACAAGCGAGGAAACCCGGAAAGGATTCCACAACTCAGACAGTTACCAAATTTGCTCAGGGAGCGTTTGTATAGAGTCGTGGAAGAGGAGACATGCCTTTCCTCTTCCGCGGCAGTTCCTTTCCGATGTGGGAGGTGGGAAAGGCAGAAGCTCGCTAGAAGGGGAAAAGGGCCACTCAAGACATGCTAGAAAATTTGGAACCGCAGAATTGTTCGCTGCATCAAATGAGTTGATGAAGGTGTCGATAGGAGTGTAAAAAAAAAAAAAAAACTGAAAAACCGTCTAACCAAACCGAATCGATCCACGGTTAATAACCGTATTTCCTGGTTCAGTTACAATTACGATTATTGAAATCGGAAAATTATGCTTCACGATTCAGTTACGGTTTTTGTTTCGACTCACGGTTATTAACGGAACCAAACCGTTAACCGCGGTTCAGTTGACCGTGTTTCCAAAACACATGGTTAACCGAACTGTTTCGTTAATAAGAAAAAAACATAAGGGCTTGAATGAAAATTACTTTTTTTTTTAATTTTTACATTAACATATTATGCCATTCTCCAACTATGGTTTTTTATTTTCACAGTAAATTTTATTGGTAAATGGCAAGATTTTCACAAAAAAAATTTTAAGTGACAATTAACAGTTAACCATGGTTTAGTTTTAACAGTTTTTCATGATTCGGTTATGGTCACGATTTTTAAAAACCAAAAACCATGAAACAAAGTTCGGTTAACGGTTTTCCCAAAAACCACGGTTGACCAAACCATTACACCCCTAGGTGTCGGATTGAAAATCTAGAACCTTAGAAACGTTTGCTGCACTAAAATGAGTTGCTGAAGGTGTGGATCGTTCCGCGGCTAGTTGCCTCTGCACAAAAGGACCCTTAACTTGAGGATTAACATATCCATTCCTTGGCACGTATGTGGATTTTTTTATCTTTAGTTTTTATCCGAATATATTAATGGAAAAATGGTGCAAAAAGTGCATTTTAAGTAATTAATTAAAAGTAGGGATCATTATGAGGAAAATCATGTTAAACATGTGCCCTTGGGCCTTAGGGCCTAGGCTAGCGCAAAAGGAAAGAAAAGTGAGGGCAAAAATGATTAAAGATGACACAGAGGGGTTATTTTGTGTTTGGACCAAATTACCCCTCACTTCCTGTTTGGTTCAAGGTATTTTTGGCAAGGAATTGGGTTTGTTAGGAACTTATGATGTGATATGACATTTTGTCTCCTGGTCATTTCAAATTTTCTATTTGATGCAAGAATTCATAATTTCATACCACAAGAAAAGGAACTTTTAGCCTTATTAATTTTCAAAATTCAAGTATTCAAAATGCTAGAGCAGGATTAAGCATTTGAAATTCTACTTGGAGGGGGGGGAGGGAATATTCTCCCAGACAAGAAATCTCACAATTCTTCCAAACAAATAGGTCAAGGGTTTATTTCTTTACTGAAATATCTTATAGAAATTTGTCATTTTGGGGTGTTTTTGGACATAATGTAGCGTCTTGTCCCCACGCATATTAAATGTTATTTTTCTTCACAAGCATTTTTAAACTTCAGTCACCTGAAAGGTCTTAAATAACCTTTGAAATTTCAGGAATTCCAACCCCTTTGCATTTAAGAGTTCTACCATATATAAGAAGTCTCTGGACCGAAAGTCCTGGATTTCCAGCAAAGAAACAGGCCTAGAGGCATTGTACTATTGCGTGACTATTAAGATGGCGATGGGGGTGAGAAGACAAGGAGGAGATCAGATATGAGTTGCTGAGGTTGTGAGATAGGTTCTTAGATGGTGAGATGTGGGATAGATCCTAGATAGTATAAGATGAGTTTATAGGTAGGATCAATCCCTACCCTTAATATTTTCGGACCAAGCTTGAGGTGGGCCAAAGCCTTTAGAGGTCTTGCACTATCTATGTCCTTATTTGGCCCTTGTAGACAAGGGTAGGGCAAGACTAAGGCTGAGCCTAAGACCTAAAGAAGATCTTTTTTTTTTTTTTTTACACTCCCCCTAGACACTAATCTTGGGACCATCGTTATAATGCAATAAGCAACATGGCGGTAGATGAAAACTCTACTCTATCACAAATCTTGTTTAGTAGGGTGATGACAAGGCAATGATTTTCCTCTACATCATGCCATTGGGGTAAATAGCACTTTGTTTTCTAGGTTGTGGCCCATCCAAGAGGTAAGCCATTTGAGCTCAATCTAAATATGTGACTAAACAAAAGATTCAACAACTATAAAAAAAAAAAAAAAAAAAAAAGGGTAATCTCATACTATAATTAAGAACCCACGTATGAATCACAAATCAATTATGCTCAACTAAACTCACAAACATGTTTAAACAAATCCACATATACAACAATTGTATGTATGTAAATCATTGGGAATTTGTCCTTATTTGTGGAAGACATGTTTTAAGTTTATTTATTTTTCTAACAGCCCTTCACTTATACTTTGTTCAAAAGTTTTCTAAAAGGTCCGTATAAATTTGTTCTATAACTTTTACTATATAACAAGTTTGCAGTTTTATTATTATTATTGTTATTTATTTCTTTTTATTTTTTTTTTGAATCAAACATACCAGACTATCAAATTGAATCATCTTTATTTCAAACAAATATTAAAACGACTCTATTTCAAATAGATCAGACTTTCCAAACAACCGGATAAGAAATGGATTAATTCTAAATTGAACTTGTTCAAGCTAAGTAGCTAACCCAACTACCGTTGCCTTCAAAGTCAAGGCCATGTGGTGTATTATAAGGCACATTGGACATCAGATGAATGGAGACTTCTTAGTTATATGTAAAAATAAGATCTAATGGATCCTGCTAGCCGCTACCTACTGGACATAACTAATGTTGTTGAATGGTAGGTTAACACTGAAACTCTGTCCTCTATTATTATTATTTTTGTTGCTGAAACTCACTCTTGTGTTATTGTGGTCTTTTCTATTATGGCCTCAGATGGCCTCAGATGGGATGAACATGAATTTAGTGCAACTGATTTTAAGTTGATGATCCGTCTAAATCTTGTCATTGTCAGGGTAATGACCTAAAACATGCCACTCATCCACTTCAAGAAAGAGCTAGAGAATGAAGGGTTGCTCAATTGGTTGGCAACCTTGCATCTCACCTCGGTTGTCCAGAGATCAATCCCTCGGTGTTGCCGTGCTTCTCACATGTGTGAACTTTTAATCTGATGCGCGTGAGCTCTCCTCCCAATAATATGGGTTTCCTCTTCCTATGTGTGTGTGGGTCTCTTTGGTCTAGTGTAGAAAGAAAAACCCAAAGAAAGCTATATTAAGAAGAAGAAGAAGAAGAAGAAGAGAAGAAGAAGATGAGGAGGAGGAGAAAGCTATAAAAAAATCATTATATGGATATTTGGATTCTTTCTCGGTGCCCATATGCCTTCATAAAATTGAACTTCTCATAATTCTATTTGTACTTTTACAGGCGACTAAAATAGAAGATTCATAGCCACTAAAATTTACCATTTCTTCCAATTTTAGCTAATTCCGAGATGACATTTCTTGAAATTGATAGGAATTCAAGTACAAGAAACAAGCAACCCTTTTTTTTTTTTTTTTTTTTTTTTTTGGGGTGGGGGGGGGGGGGGGGGGGGGGGAAAAAGGAAACAAGTAGGCCTTTGAGAACTCCAAACACCCTAGAGACACAAGTGTCTCTGTTGGGGAATCAATTAGGACAACATACGGACGATTAATCACAACCACAAGCAAACAAGAGATTTTACGTAGTTCAACAAACTCGCCTACATCCACGGAAAAGAAACTCAACTTTCCTCCAGCCTCACATGGTTCGAAAGACTCCGACACCCACAAGACAGAGAGCTCACATCTCTTACTCTCTCGCCGAGTCTAGGGTTACAAATTACATGATATATATAATCTCAGCTTTCTTGGCCCCAAAGAAAGCCCCGTTACAAAGACCATAATAACGCTGACTCTAAACTTGGTCATTAGCCAACTCAATCCGGTCAGACCGGAATACAAGACATAAACCCAACAATCTCCACATTGGCTTGGATTCCGTAGAACTCGAGCCACTTTGAAGATAACCGGTAATGTTTTCCTGTACCTCGTTGATTGGTACCTCCCTGCACCGATGGCGCAGTCTTCATTCTTCAACATTCTAACATGTTGAACCAGCACGTGAACTTTGAGCAAAGTTCGTTTTCTCATCAAACTTCACCTTGAACTTTGACGCTTGAACCCATTGACGATTATGAGTGATGTCGATGTCTGAAACACTCATTATCCAGCTGTCAAACTGCCTTGACTTCAGCACCCCTGCGAAGATCCATTCACAATGAATATGCAAGAGAAAAAGGCTTGGAAATTCGAGTCCTGATGACTCCACAATTGCAGAACAACCTTTGCCTTCGAACGATCAAAACCCTTGTTTGACCTGGTTTAAGTCCCTGTCTCCGATCAGTCAAAATCCATGTTTGACCACTACTAATGTAGGTAGTACTTCTTGTTCTCTGATATCACTCGTTGTGCGCGATTGTGAATCACCGCGATCAAACGAGTAATCAACCACACAAGAAAGATAAAATCACACACAGAGATTTTACGTTATTCGACAAACTCACTTACGTTCACAAGAAAGAAACTCAACTTTCCTCCAACCCCACGTGGTTCGAAAGACTCCGACACCCACAAGACAGAGAGCTCACATCTCTTACTCTCTTGCCGAGTCTAGGGTTACAAATTACATGATATATATAATCTCCACTTTTTTGGCCTACAAACAATCTCCATTACAAAGACCATAATACCCTTGATGCAAAACTTGGTCATTGGCCAACCCAATGAACCAATCCAATCAAACCAAAATACAAGAGATGAACCCAAGAATCTCATCTCACACAACTATCTAAGATCAATTATGGACAAGTAGGATGTCTCACAAGTTTCTACCCTACTCATCTAGAAACAAGCAGGCATTTGTTGCTATAGAGGAAGGTGTGTAGAGTAAGGTCCCAAAAGTTATGTTCAATTGGTTCCTCACTTTTACTGACTGTAAGAGGATATAAACGACAACCAAATGTAGACACTGTTGACCAGCCGGCACTGCCCTAACAAAAATGAGACATATCATGTGCTAGAGGGTCTCACCCCACTAATGGAACATGGATAAAATCTCTATCAATACATCTTGCCAACAAGGCAAGCAGTGAATTAGGCATTTATTAGGAATCTGCCTCGTTATCAATATAATGTACAGAGATCTAAATCGAATGTCAAAATAAAATAATGGGAACCACATGACATTTGTGCAAATTTACTACTAAAAAATGTTAAATACGACTCTTTTTTTTTTAGAATACTGAATCATCTTTTTCCCCCTCTCTAGCAAATACTCACACACTTGATGAAACTCACCCAAGCCCTCCACCAACAACGCTAAAGCCAGGGATGCTTCCCTAGTTGTTTTGTGGAAGCGTGGTGTTTCACCACAGAGCTACTAGCGGATTGGCCAGAATAATGCATGGCATTCTCATAGAAAAGCCTTTTCATCTTTCAAAGTAACATTAGAGTTCAAACTTTGATCTTTCCTTAACAATGCTTATGTGTTTACATATTAACTTGGAAAAGGCTGTGATCTTTTGTTGTTCCACCTATTTGCTGAATTGTCATACTAAATATTATTTTGTATATCTTTGTTTCGGTGCTTTGAGTTTACATTTTATCTCGGAAGAAGGATGTAATATTTTGTTGTTCCACCTATTTTCGTGAAATGTTCTACTAAAATTTATGTTTTTATGATCGGTAATATAAACTTTATTAAAGGAAGGAGAGGAAACAATTACAAAAAGTGTAAAAAGCAGAAGAAACATAAGACAGAGGTACAAGAGCATTGTATACCCAACACAACCACCTAAAAAATAACATGCTCCCAAGGAGAAACTCTATCAACCCCTTGCTTGGCGAAAGCATAAACCATGAATTGACCGGCCCACGCACATGATGGAAAACAACATTAATTGATGTAGAAGGAACCCAGATCTCATTGAAGTTGAATTGGAGTTTCCAAGGAAAAGCCTTCCGATTAGAAACCCAAGTGATTGCGTTAGTAGAGTTATTCTCCACAATAAGATCCCACATGGAAGTTCCTCGTAAAACAACGAAGAGCTTAAAAAATAGCTTATACCTCCACTTCATTGGAATCACGAAATACCCACATACTTGGAAGACATAAATAACACATCACCCTTACTATTACGGAGAACACCACCAATTCCTGCTAGCCCTAGCTTGTTTTTAGCAGTACCGTCAACATTAAACTTCATTGCTCCAAGAGGGGGGGAAGACCAGCGAGCAGGATTCCTCACCTTAAGAGAGGCACAACCCATACAAGCTTCCCAATTAAGGATAATATCATTAAGGATAAACATAGAAAACTCCTTGACTAAAGCCCACTTTACAATCCTCGTGGTAATGGAAGTAATCAAATATGCCAAAGAAGGAAAGGAATCTCTGAATATCATGTCATTTCTTTCCCTCCAAATAAACCATATGACAACAAACAAGACTATCCTCCAAAGAGTGCGACCACACCCAACAAAATGCCGCCACTGTTTGTATCTCCGTTGTTGGAAATCTTATGGCCCTTCTTGTTATGGGGCCTATCAACCTATGTCCTAATTAAGCATTAACTAAAAGAGTGATAAATCTAACAAGGGAACTCCTTGGAGACTCTATACAAGGGAGATGGGAAGCCTAGTTGATTCACTAATTTGGACCTAGAGAGTTTGGAGGAGATCATCGTGATCCTAGCAACCTCGTCTTGGGGTAGCATGTATATCACATAACTTTGTTTTACTTATTATTTTCAAGTTTTTTTTTTAATGGTGTGGGCGTGGGAATCCCTGAGGTCTTTGACCCAACAGTTTTAATCCCTCAGGTGACACCTGCTAAACTCACACAAACGCATGTTGCGCAAATCTGGGGTGGTTTCAAACACAAGATGTGGAGAGCAAACCCACACCTTATGCCACTCCATCAATTCACAAGTGGGTATTTTCAAGTTACTTTTAGAGAAGCAGAAGGTTTCTCTACTAATAAAGGATTGGTGTTGTTCTCTCAATGTGTCAGACAGTGAGTTCACTAGTACATTGATGAAGGATTAGAAGTTTCTCCATCCTTAGGAGCATATCAAGATTATATATCACTTCCATCAAGGATGTGGCTAAAAAGGAGAGATTAAAGTCTCTTATATCCCATCATCTAAACTATTAACAAATTCATTTATGAAACCCTTGAGAAGGGAAAGTTTTGAAAAGCATGTAATGGAAATGGGGCTTTGCAGAATTCCTTAAAAAAGTTTTCGTTTTGGGAATTTCTGACATTGATATGAAGGATGTCCCCTTGGCATTTGAAAATTCCATTTTTTTTTTTTTTTTTGCTAGAATTCTAAATTCTAACCACTTGAAAAGTTGTAAATATCCTTTGAAATTCTCATAATTCCAACCTTATGTTGTTTGGCCCCAAAAGTATAATTCCAAAATGCTCAAAGGTAAAGTAGCATTTTGAAATCCAGAATTTTGAGAATTCTACTAATCGAAGTGACTTTTCACATGGCTTTTGACCAAAAGTGACTTTTCACATAGCCAGCTTAATGAGTGCTCAACATCTAAACTCAATCAAACAAAAATCCAAAATTCTAAGAGACAACCCCTACATTTCCATCAGGGATTCTAGGCAAAAGGGAATTCATGTCTAAAGTACTTGCAACCAAATAGGCACATAACATTTTAAGATTCTTCTCTACCCGAGAGGATTTTGGAATTTCATGTGGGGGATAGCCTTTGAAGGATTCCCAAATTCTCCAAACATCAATTCTTTAAATTCTAGTAAAAGAACATGCCCTTTTATAAGAATTGAAAGAACTCATGTATGGGGAATTACAGTTCTCCAAAAGCTATTCCTTGGGTGGAATTCTTGAATCCTCCTCTTGGTTTGAGCATCTAGAAATGCTTTGGGGGCCTTGGATATTGAAATTCCATGGGATAAAAGTGACTTTTCATATTGTTGGAATTCAACAATCTAGCAGAGAAACAAGACAAGTGAGTGAATGTTTTTAGAAATGGCGCCAATGAAACAACTATCACAAGATTGTCCAAAAATCCCGAGCTTCCCAAATTTCTCTCTGGAATTCTGCTAAAGAAATGGGGCCTAAACAACTTTGATGTACATGACATCCAAGCCAATTGAGTGAATGTTGTTAGACCTGCAGCTTATCATGCCACATATAGGGCACATTTAAGCTCTTTTATTACAAAGGAGTTTTTATGATATCAACCCAAGTGATGATACAGAGAGGAAGCTCTATCCTACTAAGGGTGTTCAAGGAGACTCTCAAACTCTCTATTTAAAGGGTGTAAATGCTAGATCAAACACCAAGCACAAGTTTTGGAGTGATCACCTTGATCATCATCACCTAGATTGCATACTATTGCCTACTTACATTTGCCGTGAACACATCCAGATTATCACTAAAAAAACTTAGAACAAACAGAGCCCAAACAATATAGAAGAAATTTGAAAACATCGATGTTTTTACTGCATATTTACATGCAATCCCTGTATAATAGTATCAGTTAGCTGATGCTGCGAATCATTTATAAAGCCCATTGATTGTTCATTATGGATTCAACATGGAGTGATGTCCAATATGTATCAACTAATACAATACAATGAACCATGCTCTAGAGGACCTGTTCGAATCTGCGAATCTCATGCGCAAGAACTCTAATTTCAAATGAGATTACGGTTCTTATGTTTGTGTAACCAAAACCACCTAGAAATCTAAAGTTAACTTCGTTCTCTGCATCAACACAATTACAGGAAAACTGAGTTTTGATGATCAAGGGGCTTGAGGATCAAGGGGCCATACCACACTTTGAAATGAAATATATTGGGTGGGGGTGGGGAGTTGATTTTGGTTTTTTGTGATCCTTTTTCCATTTGTCCTTTTGCTTTTGTTGGGTCAGTGTTGTTGCTGGTGGTGTTTTCTTTGTGCTTTTAGTTTACACTTACTTACCAAAAAAGAAAAGAATAGAAATATATTAGGTGAGATTATTTGCATTCCAAACCAAGCACTATGATTGTAATGTCTAGTAAGTTGGGCCAAGCAAGAGTGCTTCTAAATAAAAATGTCACTGCACTAATAAGACAAGAAAAGCCAAGGCTTCTGTCATTCAATATCTTTATACTACACGTACCCAAAAAAATATTTCTAGTCATTTTGAATGACCCTCCACACTTACCCACCCTATTTGACTCGTCTAATTTTTTTGAAATAGAGTTGTCTCAAGTAGTCCCTTTTCCACATATACCTTTTGGTATGTCTAATTCAATTTTAAAAAATGACATATAGTAAAGGTTATAATGGCAAATTTGTCAAAAATAATAAAAAGATATTTCATTGCTATAAACAGCCAAGTCTATTTCAAAACGTTATTACCATTTTCTTAGTTTTAAACCCAATTCAAACAACATTCAGATAAACTTTTCAAAAGAGAAATAAATCCAAAAGATAGAGTTAAAAGCAGTCAAACATTTGTTTGAATCAATCTTAAGTCAAATGAACCTAAATTTAGACCTGAACCACACCTAAAAGATAAAAATAATTGACGCCATCTTCTTGGTGGTCTTGAATGGTCCATTATTGTCTAACCCGATTAAAGGTTATTTCGATTTGAAAAAGAATTCCACATCTCATCACCACTACATGCCTCTATGCTTTATTTGCATTTTTCAAGGAATGGATCCAATGAGGCTAGTAGCATGGTCCAAAAGGAATTAGGATCATCTATGACTTTAGTAAGGAAGGGTTACTTTGGAGACCCAACACAAGAAGGGAGGACGTGGTATGAGTATTGAGATCTTGTGGGTTGGAGGTTGGGAGTCTCACTCTCACTATATCCAACCAAAAGACTACTATATTTTCCAGATTGAAAAAAAAAAAAAAAAAAACCACTTGTGAAACTGTCAAAGTGTTTGCCCCTTCTATCTTCGTAAGCATCACTACTTCTATAAGAGTGGCTCCTGGCGGGTAAAATTTCACCCCACATGACCAGTATCTTTTTTTTTATTTTGATGTCAGAGGGTGTCACAGCTTTTTGGGCCGGACTAATCCCTTCGGGTTCAAGGAGAGCCAGGTAAATCCCATGTGATCACAGCGTGGTAGCGCAGTTTTAAACCCTCAACATGTAAGAGCAAACCATAGACCTAGGCCAACAGAGCGGGATTGGACATGACCAATATATTTGTTATTGGGTTTTCATGACAATTTATTAACTATAAAATCATGGCCCTGTTTCCAGCAGTGTCAATAATGACATGATCAGGTAAATCTTAACTCATCCCAATCCACAAGATCAACTACATTTCCCCACCACCAGTGCATTCATGCTAACTTTTCACTGCATTAAAATCCTCATATCTTTTAATGTGACAATATAAAGGTCTTCTTCTATGCATAAATTCATTTGCATGCGTTTTGTTCAGTACAGCTACACAATGCAAGATGGAGTTACTGCTATAGCTATTCATAGCGACCACAGCCAACAAATGTTACACGATAAAACCTGTCTTCCAGCAACAATACTTGACTAGCCACACCTAACAAAACACACCCTCACATGCCTTGAAACAATTAAACTACCTTAGGGCATTGATCTTATTTCACCATTGGTTTCGCTGTATAATCCATTTAAAAATACATAGAGACAAGAAATAGAAGTTGAAAGAAAAGCTCACTGAGCATTATTCTCAGATCTAAGGCTTTTGGGATCCCTCTTTTCCTAGTGAATGAGGTGGAACATGAGGCCAATTACCATAGGGAGGGTACTTGGGAGGAAAGTATGGGATGGGAGGAAATGGCTTTTTAGGGATGGGAGGAAACTTGGGTGGAAAATATGGGATGGGAGGAAATGGCTTTTTAGGGATGGGAGGAAACTTGGGTGGAAAATATGGGATGGGAGGGAATGGCTTTTTATGGATTGGAGGAAGCTTGGGCATGGGAGGGAAAGGATTTTTATGGATGGGAGGGAAGTATGGGATAGGAGGAAGAGGTTTCTTAAACCCAGGTGGAGTTGGTTTCTTGAAGATTGGGATTGGTGGGGAGAAAGGACTGGGCTTGGGCTTGGGCTTGGGCTGAGGTTTTGGATTAGGTTTGGGCTCTGGCTTGGGCTTAGGCTGAGGTTTTGGCTTAGGTTTGGGTTCTGGCTTAGGCTCAGGACATGGTTTGGGCTTGGGTTTAGGATTAGAGGCTGGGACAGGAGGAGGGAAAAATTGTGGAGGTGGCTTTGGCTTAGGATGTACAGGAGGTGGGAAGACTTGTGGTGGGGGCTTAGGTTTGGGCTCAGGCTTCGGTTCAGGACATGGCTTGGGCTTGGGTTTTGGAGGGTAGACTGGGACAGGAGGCGGGAAGACTACTGGTGGGGGCTGAGGCTTGGGCTCTGGCTTGGGCTCAGGGCAAGGCTTGGGCTCTGGTTTGGGATGAGGCACTAGAGGAGGAGGGAAGACTACTGGTGGGGGCTGAGGCACTAGAGGAGGAGGGAAGACTACTGGTGGGGGCTGAGGCACTAGAGGAGGAGGGAAAACTACTGGTGGGGGCTTGAAGATTGGAGGTGAGGGAGGAAGAGGCTTTTTATAAACAGGTGGATAGACTTTTGGAGGGAATGGATACATATTAAATGGTGGGAGAGGAAGTTTAGGAAGATTGGGAGGGTGATTATGCCATGGGAAAGGTGGAAATATGGGTAGTGGGGAAGTGTTGAGAGAGGGCCAAAAGAAAGCAGATGCACATGTGGATGGTGTGAAAGACAGTTCTCCAGCAGTACCCAAAGTGTGCTTTCCATGATCTTTATACTTTAGGACTATTTTTGAGGGGCCTAGGCCATTTTGAGCAGGGCATGGATCATGTGAGGCACTGTGTAGTTGTGCAAAGCACTCCTCTACTAATTCTCCTTTTTTGTTGACAAGCTCATCAGGAAGTCTCACAAAAAACTTTCCATCTTTGTCCAATTTCCCTGCACCTCTTGTCTTCAGTTGCCCATTTGCAACCTTGCAATCAATGCTCACCCCTAGACCTGCAAAAACGGGAAAAAAAAAAAAAAAAAAAAAAAGGAGCGTGCATATAAATATCAGCCTTGTACTAACTAGTTCTTCCATGCAAATCTTAATTGTTATGATCAAGTTTTTGTCTTCACCAATGAATCAAGTTGGATGTACTTATAAAAGATAACCAAGATGACTGGGAAACAATAGAAAGCTTTTTCATTAAACAACAGCTGAAACAAGAGAGTTCTTGCCACAACATAAGCAATCTTTTGAAAAAAAACAATCATGGTCCTTTTGGTGAGCAAGATTCTTTTGCCATTCATTGTCTAAAACAGAGTTTTTAAGCATTATATAAATAGTTGTCCTAATGTTAAGCTTTAAACATCAGTCAGAATTTGATGATAATTATAATGACGTTTACTGAGATTTTCTATTGGCTTATCACTGTAATGAAGAAAATTACTTCTTATGCCAGATTGAAAGCTTTTTAACTAGGAAAAGAATTAATAAACTATGAACAAATGATAAGAACTTCTGTTAAAACTTCACAAGAAGCTTAAAGCATTATTCATAAATAGATCTAAATAGATGAAGGAAGTAGTGTAATTCTCACTTTGAAAAAGGAATAACAATAAATTCTGTTTATATATTTCTTTTTATTTTATTTTTTCAGTTGCAAAGGAATATCCTTAATAAATAAAATGTTATGCAAGTAAATGGTGAGAGCTCTTTGGAAATGAATTGTACAGCTAGAACATAAGAAAGTTGAAAGAACAATATTAAAAAAGAAAGACCAAGAAAAAGTTGAAATTCAACTTGAAAAGTATATGATGAAATCGTTATCATCATCATCATCTTAGCCTTAGCCATCAATTTAGAGTTGACTTATATAAGTTACAGTATTTAAGCTATGTGATCTTATATCTAAATTGTTAATTAAGGTGCATGTGAATATCTAAACTTTTTATTTAAGGTGCATGAAAGCCCTCTCTCTCTCTCTAATATATGCATAAACTTGCAAACTGTTGCACAATTTTCACCTGTAACTTCGATTATGCAAATTTATAAACTATCAGTTAGATCAGAATTGTAATTTGAAGGGTTTGGGGGTAACAAAGTAAACAAACATAAAATACATGGGGAAAAATTACGTTTGCTAATTGCAACATATCTGTGGATCAATAAGAAATGAGTACATAAGAAGAAACGATGTTCATCATTGCTCTAATAATATATATTAGAAAATAATTTTTTTTGCCCTGAGAAGGGTCATTGCTTTGGTGCAATGGTGAAAGTCTCAGGTGGCATGCATAGTAACACAGGTTGGAGACCAGCGAGCAGTCACTTTGTGCAAGCTTGCCAAAGGATAGGTTTGTCTCTAGCATAGACCCTCCTAGGACCCTATTTCGGTGGGACCGCATTGGATAATGACCTTTTTGCCAACCCCAATATAGTTGGAACAAGGCTTTGATGATAATGATGATTTCTTTGCTTTGAAAAAACACTATTTTCTTTGAGACAAGTTAGACATGTACATTAAACATCCAAAATGACCGCTGTACAAATAACTGAAGTGAATAATGAAGTTCAGATGACCATTGGCTTGAAGTGAATGAAGTTGGAATATATGAGCCCACTTGGATGGATTTTGGTCACACCTAGTTGGACATTAGGGTCTGCATTTTGCTTGATTTAGCAAGGAATGCTCTCCATGCGTTGAGATGAACATTAGCCATCTCAAATCTCACCACCCACAGACTACATGGGTAGCCAACTTAAGCTTGTAGGGATGCAAATACACACCCCATGTGAGGGTGTTAAAAATGGAGAGAGAGAGAGATGCAATCATGCCCCTAACCAGCTGAGTTAGGGCTGAGGGACCATTTGCTAGTCATTTAATTATCTGTGTGACATTCATCCTCTTCTTGGTATTTTGTTGGGTTGGGCAACAGTGTGGTCCCACAATTTATTTTACTTGCCGACATGCAGAGTTCTTCATATCTTGCATGTAGGGCCCACCCAAACATGTCAATCGAGGAGGTGGGGGGTTGTGCGGGCTTCATTATAAACTAGGGAAGGGGCTCACCAGTCACCACCTTGTAAGGGCCCAAAGTTTTGACTATGAAAATCAAAGAACTTATATATAGGCCCCAAAGACTTAAACCTGAATAAATTTGACACAACCAACTTCTATTTTTATCAGAGGATGCTTACTAAAACATAGCGAACAAAAGAAAAGGATCTTCCATTCATATAGATGTGATGTGGTATGGTCATATGGTGGAGGTGTGAAAGAAAGAGGATAAGGTGTGGATCAAGTTGGATCAAGTTTCCGTTTGGAGCCTTACCTAATATACGTGCTAGCGGATGGTGTTGTGTATCCTGAGTTTTACCTCTAATCAACTGCAATGGTCGCTTAAAAACTAAATAGTTTCAAAACATTTTTTTTTTTTTTTCTAACACCACACACAATGACAGATGTAGCATAAATCAGAAAATCCTCATCAGAGACATTTTTCAAGGATTTCTAACCTCACCAAATCATGGTCTATCAAGAGGACCAAATTGTAAATTGTCTATGAAGTAACAAAACCCACATCCTACAAGACACAACCACAAAACCCCAACATTCAACAACAATTTAAGGCTCCGTACCTGAAAATGCATCACTACTTTTATCATTCTTCTGTGTACAGTCTGCACATTTCCCAACACCCACTACTACCACAGACTTCTCACCACACCAGCAAAAACCCACCAGCAATAGAGCACATAAGGCCCAAAACACTCCTCTCACTCGAAGAGCCTGCATTGGGAGAGAGAGAGAGAGAGTAAGAAGAAGCTATCTGCTTCTTTTAGTTGATGAGTTGCTTTTCTCCCACAACCATATATATGTAGAGAGGGGGAAGATGGGAGTAGCTGCAAGTGATTGCCAGACAGATGTTGCCATAAAGGAGTCACATGCAATAGGGACCAACGGCAGATGACTAAAGAAGATTGCTACTGATATTTGTGATCATGTGACGTTTTCTCCATTGAATGTTATACCCCAAAACATCCAACTACATCATGCCTTTTTCGTTTCTATCTGCACTCCAGTTCAACTACTCTCTTCTATAATTTCGTGATCTGGATATATACAGAGGGAAGGGAACATGAATGATATCATTTGTTGACAAACTGTCCAAGGGGCATGCAACATTAAATTGGAGCTTAGGTCCATGATCCCACCAATGTAAAATCCGAACCAAGAATTCTATACTTGTATTAAATGATATGTGATATACATACGATGTGGTTGATATCCAGGTCTGATGTACAAAGTATTGGGAGTGGATATTTTTAGCATGCCCATGGTACTTTCTCTGAAGACTCCAACTTCTAAACTCTAGCCGTCGGTGCATCTTTTGCTTGAATCAGATATGTATGAAGGCAGGCACCTTCTGCACTGTGGAGAAAATACATGAAAATAGTTGTAAATATGGTCCCCCAACCTAGTCCCTTTGAGGGTTTTTTTTTCTAATTATGGATGCCAGGGACCACTTTTATGGACGGTAAGGATTGAAATTCTTGCACTTGAGAAAAAAAATTTTACATTCTTTTAATATTTATTTATACTTTATACAAACTGTACATCTTGTTTTTGCTTAATATAAATACCACTTTTGAGTAGGGATGATTTCGGTCTCCAAATGCCCAAATAATGCAGGCATGAATTTGAAGAATAAGGTATGAATCCAATATTTAGACCCATTTAATGTGGGTTTGGGTTTAGGTCCATCTCCTTGGGCCAAATAAAATTCGATTGTGGTTTGATTCCATGGATTTCAACTTCGAACAAAATACATACGAATACTTATGTACTTAATAGCATAAATTGTTGGGCCTTCCGTCCATTGGAGCAAAGGTCTTGTGTTCAAAACCTCTCTTCAGTGAGGGTATTTTTTACATTTCATAAGAAAAAAAGTGATGAATGGACCTGGATCCAAGCCCTTCATTTGAGTCTAGCTTTGGGCTTTTTAATTGAATTTGGGAGCTGATTGAGGTCTTGTGTTCTAAACCCAATTGATTTTTGGTTTGGGTACAGCCCTACATGTCCTTCATAATAATTTGGATCTACATACATACTGTTCCCAATGTCTTGTCATCCCTACTTTTCTAAAACACCCCACCCCCACTCACAGACATAGGCACTGTTTTTATTAACTCCACAATTTTTTCCAGATAATATCCGAAGAAAAACCAAAAAATTGGAATTTCCCAAAATTTTCTCTTGACTACAACTTTCTGGGATTGATATTTGTGACAGTGGTCTTAACTAGATAATCAGAAGATTGGGTGACTCGACCCAAACAGTAAATAGGCCCATGATTACCTCATTCCTTATTATGGATATTTTGTGGGGTGATTCTATTGGCACCCACATGTAATGCTGAACACACCCCTTTGCTGAACCCACCTCCAGCAGTTATTTTTTCAAAATATTTCTGCTGAGCCCACCCACAGTATTACCCAAACTACCCACCAAGGTCATTCTCCTCCTCTGGCTTTCCCTCGTCGACGATTTTGAAAAATCGAGCAAAGGCAGCAGCACATCGCCCCTTCTTCTTCTTGGTCGTTCTCCCTCCAAACAGCAGCAGGGCACATCGTTTGTCCTCCTCCTTCTTCTTCTTCCTCTTCTTCACACGACGCTCAGGGTATTCTTCTTCTTTTTCTTTTTCTTCTTGTTCATATGTTTATCATTTTCAAATTCTCTTTTTCTTCTTCCTCTTCTTTTTCTTCGTTAGATAGTAGAGACGTTTATTAAGATTTCATGGGGCTAATTCATGTGCATTCGTTCATCTTCCCAAAACCGTTTTCGCGAGCTGCTCGGCACTGAAATGTTGGGCAATTTCCATCTGCACGGCACACATGTGCCGTGCAAAACTATTCTGCACGGCCTACATGCGCCGTGCAGGATTTTTTTTTTTTTTTTTTACTTTTTAGGAATACATAATGGCCAAATATGAATTTTCCATGACCTTATGAAAACCCAGTGACGGGCTAATTATTGCACCCAGATAGCTCAAAATACGCAACATATCCACAAATAGTGACGGGCGGAACTTGAGGGAGGGGGTGGTCCCTCTCAAAACTTTTTTCAAAACCTGAGGTGTTTTTCCCATATGGCTCCAATCTTTTTTCTTTTTTTTTTCTTTTTAAAAAAGAGCACTCCCAAATAGAAAATCTTCCTGGGTCCACCCTTTCATATCCAGGTCATATCCTTGCCATATGCTGCCATATCTGAGCAACAAAGGTCAGGACACAAAATGGAACACATCAATGTAGAATAGAGCAAAACATAACAGGATGCCATATGCTAGGCTTCTCTTCTACTAGTCTTCTTTTCTTTCTTTCTTTTTTCGCTTTCCCCTCTGTTGTATAGGTAGCCTTCCCTTCTGCAAGTTACTTTGTTATATTCTCTGTTGTTCTTTTATTCTTTTTGGAGCCCTTCCTCCCTTGACTAGCCCATTGCAGGTCTCCATATGCTTTGCTGAACTGGTCAGTGGTCAGCTTACCGGGCCTGTCTAGGGATGTGGGTGTCCATTTGTACAGCAGTTCCACTTGTATAGTGGGTTCTTCCTCCTCTTTGAAAGTTTTTAATTCCACTAACACCAAACCCCAACACCCCCACCCCCACCCCTCCCCACCCACCCAACACACACACACACCCACCCACACAAACACACACAAAAAAAAAACACACCCCCTCCTTTCCCTTCTCTCTCTCTCTCTCTCTCTCTCTCTCTCTCTCTCTCTCTCTCCAAAACCAAAAAAAAAAAAAGGATGGACTGAAATCAAAGGACTGAATTTCTACTTTAAAAGTATACAAGAATGAATTCAACCTCTAAAATACATGTTGAGCTGTTACATGTTGAAACAAATGAGAAAAAGAACTCACATGATCCTCAAACTCAGGGCTAGACAGATTCATTGAGAGATTTCTCATCAACAACAAGATCTGGACAGCCACCAAAGTAAATGAATTAGTTGCAACAACATACTTGAAACATTATATGCTCACAGACATAGATGAAGAATATTATTAAACACATTCTAATTTTTTTTATATTAATTTACTTTTGACAATATTTTGAAGTTAGGCACCTCTTTAGAGCACGAATTGACAAATTCCAAAAGGAAAATGTAGGCATAACTTCTTAGAAAAGTTCCCTCCAATGAATAACAATAATGATAACTTGATTGTTTTTGCCCAGATTTCATCCAAAGTGATGGCCCACCAGATTATTGGACTGTGAATGTTTCTGGTAAATTGTATATACATCCCACATCCCTTTATGAAAAGTGAGTGTTTTTTAAAATTCACTTTTCACAAAGGGATGTGGGTGTGCTCATCATAATGCGAGGGTGCATATAGAATTCCATTTTCTTCTATTACGCTTTATCTATTCTCTTCATGATTTTTATTTTTAACAGGTTTGAAGAAATGCCGAGGAGACCATCACGCCGTATTGGTGGCACCTCACGTCCGACAGGTGAAGACGCTAGTACTTCTAGCGAACCACCGAGAGTGCGGACGAAGATTGGCGTTGCTAGACCTCCTCGCCGAGGTGTGCATGCCAGTTCTTCGACAAGCATCCGTCAACGGCCAACAGCGTCTGAACGAAGACGCAAAATGGTTCAGGATCCACTGCCCGAGCCAGTTGACGAGGATATAGAGAGCTCTTCAGAGGATGATTCCTCAGGGGATGATTCCTCAGGGGGTGAAGCAGGGCCGTCTAGTCCTCCACAACTGGCTAGTCATACTATAGAGGCAACAGGGGAGGATGATGGATCAGATGAGGATGCACAGCCATCTAGTCCACAAGCAGCGGCAGCAGGTGACGGTCCTATTCCCGGCGGTCCCGCCGACCTATCCGTCCTTGTGAGTATTAGGACGCACGTGGCCATTTCCATATGGGACGGAGAGGTAAAAGTTAATTATTTTAATGTTTTAAGTAATTGTTTTCCAAATAAGTTGTTTCTAGTCTATAATAACAGACGTTAATGAACATTTACACTTGTAATGTGCAGGAACGTGGCCCGCTCAAATGTATCAGTCATTGGCGTCAACTGAAGGACTGGTACATACCTCTTCCTGAAGATGGATTGGATCTCTACGTGCCTATGTTTCGCGCTGTCATAGACGAGTCTGGACTGGCAGACCTGAGGCGTTTCATAGACGAGTCTGGACTGGCAGACCTGTGATGTTAACATTATATTGTTTGTTATAGATCCATCGAGCGAAGGACCATATTCGTGCCACGCTTGCACGAACGGATGAGCCATCTGACTTCTATATTCGGGCATTGCAGACTACCCTCGAGATTCTGGAAGGCTTGCCAGTGACATACCGCCGGCGTTCGTAGCAGCGTTGATAGTCATATCTTTGGATTGTTCACACTGAGTTTTTTTTGATGAAATGTATAAGAAACTTCATGGAGGAATACAGTTACATTTTTTTTTTGAATCGATGTGTATTCCGAAAAATTAAATGTATTACAAACTTTAATGTGTCAATCGAAGAATTTTGTCATTTTGTACGGACTTCTATTCTCTTTGTCTTCTTATATGAGATGGTTGTTGTCTTCATTTTTTAGATGAAAAATAATAGATCTGCTCGGCACATGTTGGCTGTGCAGAATCGTTTTGCACGGAACATGTTGGCTGTGCAGAATCGTTTTGCACGGAACATGTTGGCTGTGCAGAATCGTTTTGCACGGAACATGTTGGCTGTGCAGAATTGTTTTGTACGGAACATATTGGCTGTGCAATACACAGATTCATTCTCTTGTGCCATATAGAAAACATTGCTCACAAGGGTCTTCACTAATATTGTTCACAACATAATAGCATACAAAAATTAATGACACAATAACATAATAACATACAAGTTTACATCACATTGAATGTGCAATAATTTAATCACTGTCAATGTTAACCGACTCCTGGGTTGCAACACTCTCTCCAATAATTTCTTTGAATCGATCGATGCTATAAGCATATGGTATTTGCCATCCATCTGCATTTGGGTGGTGGTGTATATGCCAATTTGTAGCAATGGGAGGCATGGGAGCCCCGGGGGTCATAAAGACCTGTACGAAATGGTTTCCATTGACAAAACCAATGGCGATAATTTTGTGAGAGCAAGGTGGAATCGGGGATGACTTCAAAGGCAGGAAAGTAAGGCATTGCTGCACGGAAAAGGTGGACCAATACAACGTTATAATATGAAGCAATCAGGTGACCCATGTCTGGCATTGTCATCCAACGATCATATGAAGGATTGCTATCATAATACGCCAATGCATAATACAGCTCCCCAACCCTCTCATCTCCTCCATATACCAATGAATAATAGTGCTGATACCTCTGCAGTTCATTGCTCAAATCCAGTCTAACCTGCTTCCAACTATCATCACCCATGCCCAGAAGACCAGCTATGGCTCTGAATCCACAATTACCATCCGCAACAACATCCTTAACAGTCTCTATATAAGGTCCTAGAGACTTAGGAAGCAAATGCTCTAACGTGCATGATCGAGAGCGGCGGACACTCAGTTTTTTAGGTTGCTTCTCCGTTACACCCAGACGATTTGATCCAGGTAGAACGCTATCTTCGATCGAGAGTGCATACTCAAAAGCCGATGGCTCCCGACGCGTAGACGAATCCAACTTCTTCTTCTTTGAGGATGAACGACCCCGAGTATTGAATTTAACATCTGGCTCAAGAAGAGAAGTAGACGAAGGACACCCCAATTCTCTGAGTTTTTTCAATATTTGTATTTTTCCAGCGTCATCAGTACTCTGAAATTTCTTATTGATCAACTCGAATTCGGAAGTTGTGGTCAACTCGATGGCTTCATTCACTTTAGTGGAGTCTAAATTGAGCTTTCTCCAGTACTGATGGACACAACTCAGTGGTATTTGAGTGCCTTCCCTTATGTATTCGGCAATTTCGTGTGCACATGGTAATCCATGGGTCCGTCGAATTACACACCCACATGTCGCCGAATCAGGACCAATATAACCAGCTCTTATCGACTCATTCAGGATTATATCCAAAGCATTCCTTGATATAAATCCTCTCAACTCACGAAACCATGCCGGTTTGAACTTATGTTGCACGGTGTTCATGCTCTTTTCAAAAGAAGCCTTTATCTCCGTAAAGAGCAACTCCAGCAATGCATGTATTACCTTCCAGGACGCATCAAAGCTACAGTTCGATGTGCCAAGATGTCTCTTCAATTTTGCATGTGCGCTCTCAGCCCTGTTCGTAGTTACGTTTCCAAAGTGCATATGCCGATCCGTCCAAGCAGCCACAAAATGTTCCTTGTGGTTATTCAACCACGAGTTCTTCACATAATCAACAGCATGTGGATACCCACAAAAATTCCTTTCCAAGGAGCTTACAAGTTGACTGTAGTCATTTTCCGTGGGAGAGACTACCAACATGTTCCAACAAGTTATAAACGCATCCCATCTATCGTTGGTCTCAAAATACTTCTTACAATTTGCCAAGATGTTCCTTGAAATATGCCACCTGCATAATAAGTTTGCTGCATTCGGAAAAACAATGTTAATTGCATTAATCAGAGCTAACTCTCTGTCGGTGACAATCACACGGGGCATAATGCATCCATCCATTAATTCTTTCAGCCTCTCCAAAGCCCATCTGTAATTGGCCTCCCTCTCTGATTGAAGGTACACAAAAGCAACGGAGAAAGTCAATTGAGTAGATGTGACACCAATAATCTCAAGCAAGGGAAGTCGATATCTATTAGTCTTGTATGTGGAATCCATTATCAAAACTTCTGGAAACGCACGTAACAACTGAATAGATGATGGATGTGCCCAGAATAGGTCCATCATAGCATCCGTAGCGTCTTTGCTAGTGTGATACTCAATGTAGTTGTTCTGATCCAAATGCATCATGAGTTGCTGCATCTGTGATCGACCGGCCAATTCAGTCACCCTCCACTTCTGACGAGCATTGTAGATACTCTTCATCGTAGTGGTGTTGTGTACGTCCCTTTCCTGTAATGTTCGAAGGATGTTCCTCGGCTTCACCAAACTCTTCGACATATCAATCAAAACATTGATTTCGTCTCCAGAAAGCCTCCCGGCGAACGAGTGCCCCTCGAGATGTTGTGCATTTGGATGATTATGCACTCCACAAACCACTGTTAACATCCAATCATCGTCATTTGCCAACTTCCGGCCCTTCAAAGCAAAAGGGCAACTACATTTCTTCGTTCCCGTTACCTTATTAGGATTTTTCTTGTGGCAGACATTCGAAGGACCCTTATAACTTCCGCTTCTCTCACAAGATAAAACTATTCTCGGCTTCCTACCATCTCCACCAGCATCTGAAGTTTTGATTACAATTACCAAGCCATGTTTCTTTCCAACTTCCCTTGTCCATTGGATTAGGTCCTCTCGGCTTCTGAATATTGTGTCAGTGGTGAAAACATTAGTAAAATCCAAAGAGCACTCACTGGCACCGGTTGATTGAATCTCCTGAAAATATGAATGATAAATCTTAGTACATTAATGCACAAGACTATATGCCATCCTTGTGAAATGTGCTCGGTTTACTTCTGCTGTGCAAAATTAGTTTGCACGGCAGACTTCTGCTGTGCAAAATTAGTTTGCACAGCAGACTTCTGCCGTGCAAACTAATTTTGCACAGCAGAAGTCTGCCGTGCAATCTAATTTTGCACAGCATAAGTGTGCCGTGCAAAATATATTTGCACGGAAAAGAGTTGCCGTGCAAATGCAAGATGTTTGACACTTTTTGGCCGTGCAGTATGCATTTGCATGGCTCTGGAGTACCGAGCACGACGCGCGAATTTTAAATTAAGCGTTGGAAAGGAAGTCAAGATGTATACCTCCTCTTCATGGATCGTCAGTTGCTTGTCCATATTGAAAAATGCCTACTTCAAATCGAAAATGTGGTGTAGGGAGATGAGTACCTCTAATATCTTTGAACAAATGGAGGAGACTTGAATAAACTTTTTAATAGTTGGAGAAAGATGATGAGGAAGGAGAAGAAATTCAATGAAGATGAGTGCAGATGAATAGTTTCGAAACAGTGGATAAATGTGATAATGAAGGATAAGAAGAAGAAGAGGAGGAGGAGGAGATGAGTAGAACCAAGGGCAGGGCAACGAGACGATGCTAAACAGCCAAAGGAAGCAGAGGATGATGGAGAAGGGTTGTTTCGTCATTTCACATGGGGGCATTTTGGTAATAAAAAAAAATTAAAATGTGGGTGTGTACAGCATTACATGTGGGTGCCAATAGAATCACCCTATTTTGTGTTCAGCTCAATCGACAAATAAGTGTTGGAAATATAGGCTACAGATCTGAAGTAAAAGTGAAATTAAAATAAAGGGCCTGTTTGGCATCGTTCTCGTGTTGTTCTCAATTTTGTGCTTGGATTAGGTTGTGCTGAGATCAGGTTGTGTTGAGTCTATACTCTGCAGAACTTATTTCGCAACATTATATTAAATTACTCTACTAAAAATATGATGTTTAGTAACATTATAAAAGTTTTGCTCGAAGGAGCAAAAATAAGATTTACAATGTGGGACCCCACCTTTTTATTGTTTGCAGTACTATTATTATCATATATAAGACCCACCTCTAGAAGCTACAACGTGGTACCCGCTTTTAAAAATTAGAACATGGAACCCATATCCATTGGATTTATAATGCGGGCTCACCTTTATAGGAATTATAATGTGGGCTAACTTTTTGTAAATATAAATATTGGATCCACCTTTAGAAATTAGAATATGGACTCACATTCATATGATTTACAATGTGGGTCCACCTTTTGTTTATAATGTGGGCCCACTTTTTCTAAATGTAAATTTGGGATCCACCTTTAGAAATTAGAATATGGGCTCACATTTATAGGATTTACAATGTCGGTCCACCTTTTGTTTATAATGTGGGCCAACTTTTTGTAAATGTAAATATGGGATCCGCCTTTAGAAAATAGAATATGTGTTCACATTCATAGGATTTACAATGTGGGTCTGCCTTTTGTAAACGAGACCATGTGACCCATATTTATAAATTACAAAGTAGAGCCACATTTTTTGTAATTGTAGACACAGGGCCCACCTTTAGAAATTAGAATGTGGTGCCCACCTTTAAAAATTAGAACATGAGGGTAGCACATTTATAAAATCTACAATATGGGCCCACCTTTATAGGAATTATAATTTAGGGCCATACTTTTTGTCAATTGTGAACACGGGACCCACCTTTAAAAAATTACAAAGTTGTACCCACATTTAGAAATCCTAACATGAGGCCATCATTAAAATGTGGGGCCATACTTTTTGTTAATTGTGAACACGGAACCCACCTTTAAAAAATTATAGTGTGGTACCCACATTTAGAAATCCGAATATGGGGCCACCATTAAAATGTGATTGTGGACACGGGACCCACCAAGAGAAATTACAACGTGATGCCTACCTTTATAAACGATTTATAATGTGGTCCCACCATTATAGAATTATAATATGTGCCCACCTTTTGTGATTGTAACCATGTAACCCACCTATAGGAATTATAAAGTGGGGTCACATCTTTTGGGATTATGAAAGTGGGGCCTACATTTAGGATAAGTGAGAGGATTTAGAATCTTCAAATGATATTCTTTAAAATGCAAGAGATAAGAAGGAAACAATTGTGTCAGTAAGTTGTTTCTTTAAAAAAAAAAGGTAAATTAGGGAGAGATCCCTCAGTACCGTGTTATAAAGTCTCTAGTATACAGCAATAGTGTTTAAGGCCTAGAGTCCCTTGCGCATGGGATTAATGGGTCCCTAAGCATATGACATCAGATTTTTTATGACTCATTTGCCCTTCTAACCATTTAAATGGGCAATGGCCCATAAGCATGTGACATTAGATTTTTTATAACTGATTTGCCCTTCTAATCATTTAAATGGGTGTCATGCAATTTAAATCTGAGTTTTAATTCCAACTTACTGTCTTGCCATATAAAACATTTGTTTTCAAACTGGCTACGATTTCAAACACAGATAAATTTATATAAACTCATGCCAAAGTTAAATAAGTTTCCATCAAAGTTAGATAAATTCACAGCAAACTTAGATAAATTCACTTACTTCGTATCAAACTTAGATAAATTTAATGCAAATACAAATAAATTCATATCAAACTTAAAAAAATTTATACAAATACTGATAAAATCATGCAAAAGTCGGATAACATTATGCCAAAGTCATATAACACATACAAAACACTTGTTTTCAAACTGGCAATGATTTCAAATACAGATAAATTCATATAAACTCATGCCAAAGTTAGATAAGTTCCCATCAAAGTTAGATAAATTCACAGCAAACTCAGATAAATTCATATAAACTCATGCCAAAGTTAGATAAGTTCCCATCAAAATTAGATAAATTGACAGTAAACTCAGATAAATTCAAAGCAAACACAAATAAATTCATATCGAACTTAGAAAAATTCATACCAAACACAGATAAAATCATGCCAAAGTTAGATAACATTATGCCAAAGTCAGATAACACATACAAAACACTTATTTTCAAATTGGTTCTGATTTCAAACACATATAAATTTATATAAACTCATGCTAAAGTTAGATAAGTTCCCATCAAAGTTAGATAAGTTCACAGCAAACTCAGATAAATTCATATCAAACTTAGAAAAATTCATACCAAACACAGATAAAATCATGCCAAAGTCAGATAACATTATGCCAAAGTCAGATAACACATACAAAACACTTGTTTTCAAACTAGATATGATTTCAAACACAGATAAATTCATATAAACTCATGCCAAAGTTAGATAAGTTCCCATCAAAGTTAAATAAATTCACAGCAAACTCAGATAAATTCATATAACCTCATGCCAAAGTTAGATAAGTTCCCATCAAAGTTATATAAATTCACAGTAAAATCAGATAAATTCATATCAAACTTAGAAAAATTCATACCAAACACAGATAAAATCATGCCAAAGTCAGATGACATTATGGCAAAGTTAGATAACACATACAAAACTTAGATAAATTCACAGCAAACTAAAAAAAAACTCATTTAAAACCAAGTTCAATGTTGAATACATTTTAAAGTCAAATAAAATCATGTGAAATCCAGTTAATTTCATACCAAACTCATTCTTTCATAAGAAACTCAGTAAAAACTCTAAGAAAATATTTTCAAAGTCACGTAAATTCGTTTGAAACCCTGTTTAATTGATAGCAAACATAGTTAAATTGAAATAAAATTTAGAAAATTCCATGTCAAAGTAAAATAATTTCATTTCAAGCTCAGATAAATTCAAACCAAAAATTAGATAAACTTATGTCAAAGTTAATTAAATTCAAGTCAAGATAATTCGGTTGATCGAGGTCACCGATGAGTTGATTTTGCTTCTTTCTGTAGTTTCCTTCATCTTCGCTTTCAAAATCTTTATTTTGCTTAGATTTCGGAGTGTATGACGGAATATTTTAAAGCGGTACGTGTTTGGTGACGTATAGAGTACATAAAGAGAGGGCGTTTCTGTCTTTTTGACTCATTTAATATTAAAAGGGGAACGCTGCCTTTATAACAAAATGAATTGGACCACAGGCTCAGAAATGTACTATTGAGGGACCTGCCGCCAAATGCCCCCAAAAAAAAATAAAGTTTTTTGATTCCAACTTTCTTATGCTGGTGGGTTAAGATTTTGAGATTCCTTCCCAAGAGAACAAAATTCAGAATAATCATTTACACATACCAAACATGTTTTCTACACTCTTATCTCGCGGGAACATGGGAACATCCAAATGGCATGATGCCAAACACACCCAAAAGTACCGATCTGAAGTTTTGTAGAGAATGTTGTATCTCTGGGAATCAACAGAAACCAGCGGCAGAAGCTCGTAAGAACTGCCCCTAGGATACAACGACCTTTACAAAGGATCAGGAAGTTCAGATCAATCTCCAAGAACCGCAGAATGCTCACGAGAATGAGAAAGAGAAGAGAACGGAGTAATTTTCTATAATTGTTTTTAACCCTGACCATGTATTTTTATAAGACAAAATATTGCCGTTGAGCCTTTAAACCAGCGATTAATCACAATGTTAAACAACATTAAAAATAATTAATTGCATTTAAGCCACAACATTTAATTAAAACTACGTTTTTTAATTAACATTTAAAAGCAATAAACTGTTTTAATAATGCAATTAATAAAAAAATTTTAGAAGGAAATAAAAAGGAATTTGAAATTTATGGGCCATATCTATATCAGAATATGGGTCCCTCGAAGCCAAGTTGGGCTGGATTTGCACCCCCTGATGCACATCACGAACTCACGGCCGGTTAAATATTTTTCGGATCTGAAACCCTGGGTCTAGCCAGACTCGGTGCGCACACAGCTCATGGTAAAAAGCTTCAATTGTTCTAAAGTGTATAGGAAAGGGAAAAGTATTTAAAGCCTTCTCAAGAAGTGAACTTTAGCAATGTGGGATGCCTTGTTCTCAAATAGCCTATACTTCTCACATAAAGCAAAGGAGCAAAAAGGCAAAACTTCTTTTCAAATAAAAAATAGCTTTTGAATTTTTTGAAACGACTAAAAAACCCAACAATAAGCTCATGATAACTAGGTCTCTAGACCACTCGATATAAACTTTCTCCTTTTTTATGGGTCATGGTAAAGTTTTACTCTAATAGGAGTTTGTCCCACCATATAATTGATCATATGATTGATTTTGTTCATATGCTCAGTCTTATTGTGGACCGAACTCCTATTTAAAGTAAAATCTACAACCCCCCCCCCCCCCCCCCCAGAAGATGTAAGTGTCAAATTTGAACAATTTTGATTTTAAATAGATAGGGTCATACCATCATGGAGTTTCACTTCTCTCACTCAGGCTATTCATTTTGGATAGAGTTCTCCAGACCAAATGTACTCCAGAATACATGTTGGTGTGGAATTTAGGTCTCTTCTCAAGTTTCTCAAGCAAAAGACCAAGGCAATTAGTAAAGAATAGCTCTTTGTGGTTTACACATGTATATATATGAGAAAATTTTCTCCATTGTTAGATTTTTTCTCTCTCTCCTTTTATATGTATTCTGTTGGTAGGGTTTGGAAGAGGTTACTAAGACAAGGAAGCAGGAAAATGGAGATGATCTTTCCTCAATCCTTTTAAGTATCTCTTGGAAACGAGAAGAAGCTATAAGATAAGTTATAGAGAGCTTCAATTCTTAGGGTCATTTTGTCATGTTCCAACACAAGGAGAGAGGATCTCTCACTTTCTTTAGGGCTTGTTTGGTTGGACTTGGAGGTGTTTTTGATAAAAATTGTGCATGTTGGGTACCTCTTATATTGATTTCAGATTTTGTCCTTTGAGCATTCTAAATGTTCTTTTTTATACTAAATTTCTGAAAACCAACCCACTTGAAAAGCCACTTTTAGCCCTTTGAATTCTCAAAATTGCAGCATTCTGAATGCTAAAGTGGACTTGAACATTTGGGTTTCTATGTGGGGGATGATATTTGGAGAATTCTAAATTCTCTCATAAAAGAATTCACAAAATCCTTGCAAATAACTAGGCTGTTAAGGTCACACTAGCATAATAACCCATGCTTAGCATGGATATGACCAATATTGCAATTTAAATATCCATACATTAAAAAAATTCATAGATTTAGAAGGAAGAAAAAAAGAAAAAAAAGGTTATGAGAGTACCTGTTTATGTACTCCAAAAGCTAGTGGCGTAGAAAGAAAAGAGAAGAATTTGAGTAGAAACGGAGTGTTTGCAGAAAAGGAAAAGTGGGACTTTGAAAACTAGAATGGTTATTTGTGTTGTCAATAATGGGATAAAGTGGGTTGTTGCATGAGATAAGAAGCGGAGAGTAGTTGCATAAGATAAGTGGGGAGAGAATATTTGAAAATAAAAACTTAGACTCAAAATCCCAACCAATAGTCAAAATTAAAGCCAAAACCCTTGGCTTTAATATAGTATAATGGAACAGACAAAATCAAGAATTTATCCATTCTCAAATTATACTGTTGTTTGGAAGTGGTTGGGTTAGTTCCATTAGGCAACTGAAATGGTTGGGTCAATTCCATTATACAACTTGACCCGCATTAGATGTGTGTTATGCTAATGTGAGTGGAGTCGGGCTCACCTGCATTGGATGTGGGTTAGAGCTATATGACCTATTATATAAATAGGTTTAATATGGGTTGGGCTTCATCTTGTAAGGACATCTGGATAACTGGACCCATTTATATCCGACCCGACCCATTTCCCACCCCTGCTTTTGGTATAAGATCTTCATCTTTTTATAAAATACTAGCATTTAGCCCATGAGATGCACAAGTTAAGTCTCATGTAAAAAATAAAGGGATTTTTACCATACGGGATATAAAAGACCATGAATTCTTCAAAATGGTGTTGACCAAAACTATATCCCAAATGTAGGTAATATACATGGGACCCCAAATTCTTTTTCCAATTCTATTCATTTTGTGCAATATCGCACAATCTATGCGATATCGCACAAGCTGTTCGATCTCCCTCTTATATTTCCCTCCGTTCCCATCTCCTATATCACTAAACCTCCTTTTTTCAATCGTTAAAAAAGGTTTTCAAAAAGAGTATTCTTTCATTCTTTTCACTTAAAAATGATTCATGAGAAGCAGTTCCCAAAAAGAGTACATAGATCACATAATTTTACAAGGTATTGATATTGTAGATCCATCCCTTGTCCTCAGAGTAAAGTTATCACAACAGGATAATGACTACATATAAAAGAAAAAGGAAGAGTTGTGAAGAAACCTTGAGATACTTTTGGATAAATGGAAAAGCAGTGGTGAAACCCTATTGAGAACCGTACCTTTTTTAACGATGGAGAAAGTAGTAGGAACAAAGAAAGTCATCGGAAAAAATAGAGGTTTCGTACTTTAGGATATGGGAACGGAAGAAAATATAAAAGGAAAATCGATTATTCTTACCTTCAGTTTGTGCGATATCGTACAATATGGGTAGACTTGGAAAAAGAATTTGGAGCCCCATGTACAATAACCACATTTGGGATATAGTTTTGGGCAACACCATTTTGAGGAATCCATAGTCTTTTATATCCCGTATGGTCAAAATCCTAAAAATAAATCAAAGGTTTTATCCAAGTTAAGTGTTGAGTAATAAAAAAAAATACATCACTTGATTGAATGATAAACCCATTTGTACCATCCTCCAAATATATATTCATATTATAACATAATTAATAAAAGAATAAATCCATATATATAGAGGCTCTTCAGCCATGTGAGTAAATAATTTTATTTGGTGACTCTTCTAGCCCAGTTGGCCAAGGACCACGGTAGGGTTTGAAACTGCACTACCACACGAGGCCACAAGGGATTTACCCGGCTCCCCTGGCCCATAAGGATTAGTACGGCCCAAAGGGCTAAGACACCCTTCGTTATAAATAAAAAAAGACTCTTCTAGCTTAAATTAATTGTATACATAGTTAAATATTTATATAAGTTTGAGCGTTTTAAAGTACATTTAATTTAATGTTCACGTCATTCTACTTGTATGAGAAAATGACTGCTGAATCACCAAAATGCCCTTTGATTGAAAAACAGATTAAATCTTAAGGTGGGTTTATATAGATAACATAACCATCATAGGATCACGAAATAGTATAGGGGGTTTTCATTTACGATCACC
The DNA here is from genome assembly GCA_003546025.1 of Camphora micrantha. Lineage (NCBI taxonomy): Eukaryota > Viridiplantae > Streptophyta > Magnoliopsida > Laurales > Lauraceae > Camphora > Camphora micrantha. Next base: position 30,205,263 of record QPKB01000009.1, on the reverse strand, counting down.
ATTAGTTATAGATACCGCCTTATAACAAAAGATGAGAAAATTCCCTAGACGTTCTTCGTGCTTGTACTTTTTTGCAATATTGTAATTCTTTTACTGTAATATCGCAAGAAAAAAAATTTATACACATAAAAAAGCCTCGTGTTTTATGTGATATTGCATAACCTAATTAAAACTTTGCGAAAAGTACTAGTACGGAGAACACCTAGGAACTTTTCTCAACTTTTGTCACAAGGCCGAGTTATCAATGACTAATAGTGGTCATACGGGAAAAGTCCCATAGTATAGTGACGGCGGACACTCTTAAATGATAATGAAACCACATTATACCCATTAGATCCAAAATAATCCATCACCTATGAGACCAATTAGTGAAGCATGTGAATGGTGAGTTTTGTAGAAAGATAGACGGGGTTGGATGTGATGGGTCCCATGTATATAAAGATAAAGGATGGGTTGGGTAAAAAGGTCGCTTATTGCGGGTCCCATTTAGATAAAAGGTAAGTTTTGCAGGATATTTATTTATTGGGTCCTGGCATTTACGTTGAGATTGTGAATAATAACTCTTCCATTGGTGTGTCCTAATTCATCCACATATGGGGACCCAGTAGTGAAATATGTGAATAGTGGGATCACATCCCATATATATATATATATATATATATTTATATATATATATATTTATATATATATATATATATGGAGATAAAGGATAGGTTGAGTAAGTAAGTGGCTTTTGCTAGATTCTATTTAGATAAAGGTAGGCATGATACTAATTTAGTGGGTCCCAAATATTTAAATTGACATTAAACGATATTAGCCTTTCGCTTTAGAGCCTCAAAGTCTAATGGATATATCATATGAATTTATTATGATAAAATCCAATAGTAAATGATGTTATAGATAAAATAGGATGAGTTCCACTACGAAAATATGTCTCTATGAAGGGATTGAATTGATTAAACATGCCCCACTATATGACACCCAAATGGAAGCGCCAACAAACAGGATGGGTTCATTGACTGCCAATCAAAATCTTGCTGACCTGTTAATTTAATCCAAAACCTAGCTTTTGAGCCAACCCATTCCAATTTGTGATCAACCAATTTTGAGAAGTCAGACAATCTCATTGATCACTTCATGTAGATTACAAGAATGTTTTTGTGGCTGTTGCTCTATTCTAATTTTGAATCAAAAAAAGAGAAGGGTAAGAGATTGCTTAATAAGACCATCCAATATTGGCATTCTCTTTGCTTGCATTTAGGGTTGCAAACGGGTATCCAATTCTCCGATTACCCGAAAGTTCCGATCCGAAAAAACTCAGATTTGAAACCTATTTTAGATTCTAATTGATAGACGGGTCCAGGTCCGGAACCCAATTTAGGTTCCGATTGATAGACGGGTTCTAAGTCCATATAAGTTCCAACCCGTAGACCTGGGATGAGTCTTTGATATTGCAAACTGTACCTCAGAATAAACTTTTTTTTTACATTTATATATTTATATAATACCAGAGGTAGTAGACTTCATATACTGTTATAAGTTGAATGATATACTTATTGTAAGAAAAGATAAAAAAAAAAAAAAAACAAATAGAAGTTAGAACCAATATTGGAGCTAGATCCAGTCCTCTGGGTGGATCCGGTTCCAAAATTGGCTCCGGTTTTTTCTATCAAAACTGTGGTTGGAATCAACAAAACAGTATCTGATTAAAAATGGGGCCAGAATGGTTTTGGGCCGCAACCATTCCGTTTGCAACCCTACTTGTATTCCTTTTCCTACTCAGTCTCTTTACTTACATTTCCTTTCTCACTCACCAAAGCTTTCATGTGCTCACACACTCAAAGGCCTTGTTCTTTTTATGTAATTGAACTCCTATGAATTTTAAGAAATGTGTTTCTATAAAGCTCTTAAAATTGAGGAAACAAAGGTGAATATCTAAGAAATGAACATTAGATAATCTCTCCTTTAATTGTAATAAATGAAATATGAATACCAAGTCATCACCCTAATAAATCATATCCTAGAAAAGTTAGGGTGTCATCTATATTTTTACCACGTAGCCTTCACCCCTCACATCTTTTTTGTTCCGTTGTTGGATCCTCTTTAACCCGTTAAGAATTCCTAGGAATTTGATTCCATCCAAACAAATGTGCCCTAAATGATGATGGTTATGATGATGATGATAATCTTAACATTATTTTGGCTTGTGCCATCCAACACTGGCATTATTGTAGCTTATACCATTCACAGGAGATGAACCCCCTTTGTAGCAGTTCGCAGGCAAGAACTGCCATGTGAATCAATTAAACATTTGTTGTCTGTTATCTCATTCAATAAATGGCATCACCATGTGAACCAATTAACCTTTTGTCCATTCTTTACCATCTAATAAATGGCACCACATTCACACTCAACCCCGAACCACTACAACATGCACTTCAAAAGTGATGAATCCATGGCTATTTTCTTGGTCTAGAATATATTTTACTTCATCCCCATCCTAATTAGGGGGACCCATCACAGGAACCACCCAATTTCTTGAAATGGGGCCCACATGGCCACCTAAGTGCTATGCATTTGCAGAAGATGAGGAACCCGCTTATAATTCTCTACTTTATAACACTACTTGATTCTAACATCTACTCCCATCTAACAAATGAAATTACATATATAACATTAAATTGTCCTAGTTGCGCCTGTTCTTATGGATTGAGAAAATGCATTTTGGATTTTACTTGAACGGGAAATCAGATGTGGATGTGTTATAAAATTAGAAATGGGTATTTTCGAAAGCATTTAGGGTAGTATTCATAGGGGATAAAATTAGAAAAATCCGTTTGAGATGGCTTGGCCATGTCTAATGCATGCGAGCAACTGCACGGGTAAGGAAAAGGTTAAATACGAAGGAAGATGACCTACCAAGGGAAGGGTAAGCCAAAGAGGTTATGTACATGATGGTTGCACAGGCCGAGAACATTGAGCGATGCATGCATTCAGCTAGGGTTGTAAACGGGTCGGTTCCGATCCGGGTCCACCAAAACCGTTAAGGAGAATGTAGAACCAGATCCGGACCCGTTTCAATTTTGGAACCAGTTTCTTGGCTCCGGAATCAGAACCAGAACCATATATGGGACGGATCCAGATCTGGGTTCAGGTCTAGGTAGAGAATGATATTAAAAATAATATAATTTTTAGAAGAAATTTTCAAAAATTGAGGTAATATGTCGGGTCTCAAGTCCATGGGTCCGAACCAAGGTAGAACCGGACCCGGAACCATTAATTTATCGGGGCCTATAAGGGCCCAGACGCGATTTTGAGCGGGTTGAAACCTCCAAGTAATCGGAGAATCGGAGACCCATTTACACGATTCAGCGGTATTTGATTCTGTAATGGAAACCAGCTCACAAGTGGGATCGTGCATCATGCAATTAAAATCTCATTTATGTTTGAAGACTGAAGGCAAAATGTTTGTTCTCGGTCATATACAAGCTAATGGTGTTCCTCAATTACTTTGTGATAAAATGACTATCTTCCTTGCACTAACAAACTATTCTTCTACTTGGTATTTTTAATCTATTTAACCACCATCAACCAAAGTGGATGAACATATCCTAAACTTGCTCCATGTGAATAGTTCACTGCTATGTTGCTGTAATTAGTGAGATACTGTACACTTTTGAAAGCAGCGAGGCATCTTCCTTCGGTCACAAGTCAAAATGTACCTTAGATTAAGTTAGGTAAGTATTCATATGAAACAGTTCTAGATATTTATAAAATAAAAGTGTTGGCCAAGTATTTATATGAAAAAGTTTTCTACATATATTTGTTTTCAGCAGTGCTTTTTTAGGCCAATTTTCCTGTGATGAATCTCACCATACAAGGTAGGATGTGAGACCATCCATCACTAATCCAAATGGACCATAAACACCCTAAATGTCACTTACGGGTTGCACCAATCTGAATGGATTGGACCATTGGATTGAGGGCAATTATTTTTTTTTTTTAGTATAAAGTCATTAAACTTGTGAGTCACATATCAAAGGGTTACGGCATGGGATTGATCCGAAATTTATAAATGCATGAATCTTTCGGTCTTCCCCAATCACATGTTCTATGGGCCCGAAACAAGCTACCTCGCGTACAAAGAGGGCTTCATCTATAAAGATATGGGCGTAGGGCAACTTGGTTCACCACAAAGATTAGAAATCAGCCCCAAATAGATAACAAATCTTCCATGTACAAGTTTTATAATTTCTGTAAGCCTGATGTAATTTTCCACTGCAGTATCACCGCACACAGGAATCATTGAGGAATCCATATCCATTATTTTACACCAAACTGCTCTAGGAATGTAGGCTTATTTCCTTTGCTGCACCACACAATAAGAGCATGTTTGGTAATAAGCGAGGAATCTATAGATCTAATGATTTCTCACTACCACTGGAATAAGGATTCCTCGTTGGGGACTTGTATAGTTGAGGATTTCACATTAATATTGGTGTGTGTCGATGCATATAGATGAGAAAAATAGAGTTCTGTGTGCAATCCACTTAAGGATTTTCAGATCTTATGGGGGGTGGTCGGATCTAGAAATCCTAACAAATGAAAATTTTCATTCGTGCAAATCCTCAGAAATTTATAATTGCCAAACATGGACTTACCAGAACTTTAAGAAAACCGAAAATCTTTTCCCTAAAGATTTGATTGCCAAACGTGTCCTCAATGTCATCCCAGATTACTGTTTGTTTCCATGGCTTTCTACATGAGGAAATTGAGGCTCCAAGGATTCCACTCATGGTAGAGTTTCACTCCGCAGATGAGTAAGTGCAATTTACCAAAAAAAAAAAAAAAAAAAATTCCATACGTTCCCTTTTTAGATGAGTGATGACGGTTTTGTATGCAGATTTTGCATCCAGTTGACTTTGCATTTGTTTCAGACAGGGATAATTGCTTCACAGCTCAAGGTTAGGGATGCAAATGGATATCCATTTCTCCGACCCATAAAAAAAGGACTCAGAACCTAAAACAAGTTTGATTCATAAACGGGTCCGGGTCCGGGTCCGAACACATACATGTTCTAAGCCATTTGGCCATACCTTTCTTATATCTTAGATGTGTAATGTTTGTTGGTTCCATCAATCAGAATAGAGAAACTGCATGTATTCTCTTGTTCCTTTGTCATGCAATGTTGAATGTAGATTACCCCGGCTGTTGCCCAGCCGGTTAGGTAGATGGTGTCGCATGTCTAGGTGCTTGAATTCAAATCTCTTCTTAAGTGGGAAAACAAAAAAAAGATAACAAATCTTTCATATTGTAAAATGTTGCTTAAAATCAACTTTGGTTGAATATTATCATGTTTAATCCTGAAGGCAGGAAGACTTGGATTGTTATTATAGGTCAATAATATCTCTATTTTTAAGTTTTAAGAAAAAGTCAAAACCAGTTTTGGGACCGAAACTAGAACCAAGTACTCTTATCGGAACCGAGTCCAAAACGAACAAATAGGTTCTAAGTCGAACCAGAACAGTCAATTGGAAAACGGTTCAGTTTCCAAGTCCACTATGGTTCCGGGCCAGAACTGACCCATTTGCATCCCTACTTAAGGTCCTCGTTATCTGAACATTTGTCTAATTAGGTTGAAGGTAATTTTGCAAGTCATTCATAGATGCAATTGTGACCAAAAAATGAACAGTCAGGAAATACTGGAAGCCATGGATACAGGTATTTTGTAGTTCGAAGGTTAGCTACTATGGCAGTCAGAAAATAATATCATATGGGGCTGAAGGGACATTTTTTCACAGTTCTTTATTCTATCAAAGATGATGTAATAACATGGAAGTGTCACCCAACAGATTCTTTGCATCATGATCTAATTTACAAGTGCATCACAGAAAAACCCTGGAACGGATGGAGGCAAGTATGAAAGAAAAGAAAATGGGACAAGTGCATAGAAGGATCTAAATTTTCTCCAGTGACGGGTATCCTAGCATTATGTCACCGATTCAAAAGCCATTGCCCAAAAACATACTAATTTACTCTGGGAACAAACAGACCACAAAATAAAAAGCAGGCACAATCTACAGCCGGGCTCATATTTTCAGAAACAAATCTTGAAACAGAAGTGTTACCCCCGTGCATTTTCTGAAGTCCCCTCCCTCTCTTCTGAAGCAGAAACCTCAGCACTGCAAATGGGGCACACCTGTAAATGAAGCAAAATATTCAGCATGAGAGCATCAACCAAAGATAGTTCAAACATGTTAGGAATACAAGCACAAAAACTTATTTGGTACTACCAACAAATACAAAGTGTCGCTATTATTCAAAAAAAAAAAAAAATAAGTGTCACTTCTGCAGATCAGAGTAGTATAACTGAAATCCAGTGCCAAGGCACATGCTCCTATTGAAATGTCTTACTATAGCAAAGGCCATGGGTTACATACTAAGGGCTTGTTTGTGTAACACCATAGAAGAGAAAGGTTTAGGCTTCAAAGACTGCAAAGTCCTCTCTCATGAGGAGAAATTGCCTTAAAAAATAGGTTTTCCACGGATAGTCCTGCTGCACCAACCAATGAGAAAAAATTGGAGCAGAAAACAGAGTCCTCGATCCTCTACTTTTCTGCGGATTTTCTGCTGCACAAATGTGCCCCAAATGTCATTAAAGCCTAGAGGTCCAATCAATTTTAAGTCAACACACGTCTAATGATGGGGGATTACATTCAAGTCCATTTGTGATATTCTCGTTCGTATTCATTTTCAGGAAAAAACAGAACTGTCCATGCCATGTTACATTCTGAAGTGGCAAACACACTCCCACTAGCCCACCTACATTTTGAGAATTTACTTCAGTGTTTTGCAAAGATCTCCCAATAAAATAAAAAAGGCATTCTCTGTAACCCCATTGTAGTCTAAAAACTGAGGACCGTGGAGGACATTGCCATCATGTTGATCCATAGAATGTCTTTGGTAGGCAGTTTGGCAATCGCCATCCAATATTGAGGAACCGCGCCAAGGTGCTTTTGCATGAGTATCCGATGCCCAACTCGTGAGATTAGGATCCTTCCAACTTATGCATTGGTTGTGGGTCGATCTAGATGTGTTGATAATCACGAATGGAAGGCAGTGACAGCGTCAACATGATCTCACCTTCATACTCAGTTATTCACCCTGACATTGTTTGGAGGTCTCCCAAGTCCCGACTCGTTGATCAAGGGACATGAACATGGACAGACAACTATGGCATCATGATCCTTCCCATTCCCTTGATCGGATGGGAGGACCAACAATGCTGACATTACCTTCCTTTATATGCACAATGTCAGACACAAGTATCTCCAGCAGTCTATATAGGGCTCATGAGTAGTGACTCCCTTGGAACAAGATATAGAAATTGCAATGCCCTGAGAAGATTACAATATTGCTTTGAAAGATCATCCACAATCGTCTATGATAAAATCATACCCATGGAACATCGTGGCCAATATGAATCCAAAATGTTCGCAATGTCATGGACCATACCACAATGTCATGGACCATACCGAGGATGCAGATCACTTTCCTCCACTGCACCAACCTCTAAGTAACAAGTGCGGCAGAACCTTCTCCCTTCAAATCACACATTCAAAGCCCCTTCTCATAGTGTTCTTGGTGGACCCAAACCCACACTGCAATGGCCCTAATAGCATTTGTTATGGTACAGATGGAAACAACAAAACGAAATTACCTTCTGTGCAACCCTGCAGGTGAGAAAAGTGTTGGGTTGGTCTTCTCCAGCTGGGTGTTTTGAAGTTTAACGAGGATGGAGCTGCCAGGTGAAAGCTGGGGCAGGTCAAGATTAGAGGAGTGCTCTGGTATAGTTAAGGGACTGTCTTGTTCATGCTCTCTAAGCATGTTGGCATTTTAGAGTCTAATGAGGCAGCAGTAATTGCTATTTTAGAAGCACTTAGAATTTTTGTTCTTCATATTCATAATAAGTTGGTTGTGGAGAGTGATTAGGCAAATGTCATTTCTTAAGTTTCTTCTTATGTGGCTTCCCCTAGTTTTTTTAATGAAATTAACTGTCTTCCCTATTCAAGTGAAGTTAAAGAATGTTTGTAAGGCGGCTAATGGTTTGGCAGACCCATGCCAAAGCAAGGGATGGGCAGATATTCTCCTTTGGTCATTTTTTCCCTTCTACAGTCTGCTCATTGTTTCGTATCATGCTTTTATAACGTTGTCTAATCTTTTGGATTAGTTGTCCTGTTTGTTCTCTTGTAATCTTCTTCTCTTTGAACAAGAGCTTCAATCTATCTAAGAGTGGACCACTCTTACCAGGATCACCAGGGTAATTTTCAAATGCTACCCCAAACATCTCCCCACCCTCACTGACCTTCCCCAGGCCATTAACCACGTGGCAGCCACCTGATTTTGGCCAATATGAACTTAATTTCAATGATCCATTGGCCTCATGCAGAGCTCATTTCTATTATTAGGGGGTTGCATTTTTATTTTTATTTTCCTTAGAGCAGTAGCTCCATCCGACTGTTTTCTATCATGTGATCAATAAAGGCAGCACAGAGCAGCTAGTTCAGTGCATCAGGCCGGGGGAGAGAGTATGTTGGGAACTTCATGTTCGTTGGGATCAGCTCCATCAGCTTTTGGCTTCCTGCCGGAAAGGGGATTTATCCACTGCACTTGGAACTCCAATTGGGTTGCCAAACTCCAGCCTCCGGCCCTGCAGGTCATGATATCTGTCTTCCCATCTCACATCCTCCACATGATGCAGGAAGGAGCTACTTGATGTTGACATCATACCACATAGGTGGCTAAGATGGCCGTACCTACGGTCTACAGGAAACTTGTTTTGTGGGTTTTAGAGTTAACCACTCAGTTCCTGTTTTGTATATATGGCTAGTGACGTATAAAGAGACGATTACTTGCACCCAAAAAAAGTAATTACCTTTCGGACAAAAAAAATGCTACTAATACAAAATAAAATAAAATAAAACTGAGGGTTATCACCTAGAGGCATACCTTTTTCACCTTAAACCACTAAACCCATAAACAATTAAATGATGAGAACTAAAGCACACACCAAGAGACATACCTTGTTTATTTGAAGCCAATTGTTTACGCACACAGAATGGTATGCATGTTTGCATTTAAGCACAATCAATGCATCACCATCCTCATAGTCCAATCGACAAATGACACACCTGCAATATGCCCACAATATCATCATCACCTAACATTACAAGCATAAAAGAGACTGAAAATATCATAGGCCCATGTGCTTACTGATCAGAGTTGCCATCCAATGCACTGTGTGCTTTGTAATTAATTGAAGGCAGAGATGCAATAATATCCGTAGATAGTCCCCTGCTCTCAGTTCCAACCACTTCACCTAATGCGAGCAACTCCTGTATTAATAAAAATCATTCGCCATAAAGTAAATCAGGATAGAAGATTTGATGTGGGACATCATGTGTGTATAAATTAATACATACATACACACATGAAGATTTGATATAGAAAATAATGTGTGTTTAAAAGAATACATGCATACGTATATAAGCATATGAATACACATATATGTAAGTATTTGTCACAGTACCTCATACGACAATTCATCAGGATCAACCTCCTGCCATGTATCCTGAATATATAGGAAAAAAGATAGTTAGGTATGCACCATTATAGGTTAAGGATCCTAGCAAATCAAATAACAACATATCATGCTATGGAAGAAACCAATCATTCGTGTCCCTTTGTTCACGATGTCCAACAACACAATGGTATTGTTAGTATTGTATACAGAAGCAAAAGAACAATTAAAATTGGTCTGGAGACTGAAGTTTCATGAATGCAGCCTTCATCAAGTTTTTGATGTAGGGTGCCAGGTGATTTTTTGTCCTCATCAATCTTTCCTGTTTAGCCAAAATCAAACTTTAGGTGGTTGTTTTTTACAAATGTTTATACAGAAAGCATCCACTTGTGCTGGAAGATCACAAGACAGCAAAAGTTGCAATTTACAATTAGGATGATGAGAGATTTTCTATCTCTAAAACATACACAATTAGGGATAACCATTACACGATCTGCCTAAATCTACAATGCTACTATTAATAGAGCATGTTAGCCTGTGCAGATATAAGATACCACACACGCAAACATGCATAAGACATTTAAGATCCTAAACACACTACAATGAGTCAGCATTCAAAAAGATCCAACCAAATCAGAGTGCAAATTCATGCAAAGAACCAGCCAAAAAAACATCTACAAAAGAGTGAGGACCCACATCGAGAGATGAAGAGCAAAAAGATCCTTTGGTGGGCCAAGCTATCCTATGCAGTTCTTAGAAGCTTATGGTTGGGCATGTGAATTCCGTACTCATCTAAGAGGTCAAGGAAAAATGAGGACACCCCCCAAAATAGTTCCACTTATTTAATAATTTAACTGCCAGGGACTGATTCGTTAGAATAGTACAAAATAACGGGTTCCTTGCAAATTTGAGCTCATTTACAGGTCATCATCCGACCTGATCCAACCTGGTCAAACCCATACTAGGCCCACTGGCCGATACAGTTGCCAACTGACTTTTTTTTTAGAGAGATAAGGGTCTTCCGTATCTCATTCAATTTGTTCATCTTTCTTTCTCATATAGTAATCTTCCAACCAACAAACTTTAGAGTTTTAGTAAATCTTCAAAATAAGTAAGATGGAGATTTAGATTGAATGGGAGGGAAAGCCAACAAGGGGAACTATCAGAAAAGCCCCTCACTTTTCGCCTTTTCTAAAAGCAGATCCTTATGAATTGATAATTTCAAAAATGTAGTCAGTTTTTGGAATCATTTCAATTGGCTCATCACTTTCAAATTAGCTGCAATGGTGTTAAATTCCTTCCCAAGTTTTAGAAATGACAAAAATACCATTGCCTTTCCATTACACCATTAGAAGCCTTTTCTTTTTCCCAACTGAATGTCCCTTCTCTTTTTTCCATCAAAGATGTCTCTTTTAGAAATGACAAAAATACCATTGCCTTTCCATTACACCATTAAAAGCCTTTTCCTTTTCCCAACTGAATGTCCCTTCTCTTTTTTCCATCAAAGATGTCTTATTTTTTCAGAGAGACAACCTTTCCCTTAAATAAACACATCTTCCCAAAAATTGTCCCTTCTCTTTCATTTTCACCTTTCTTTGTTTCAAGGATCTGCAATTCGAACGTTGGTGTGAGACACTGAGACCTATTATGGGGTATTAGCCAGCATACCCTGTGGTAGAGCTGTGGTGTTGCTGCAACTCAGATGATAGCTTCTGGAGGGGCTACGATTCTGGCGGTGGAAGCCTGGAGACATCCTTAGGAATTTGAGTAATCTCATCCTCACTGCAGTGAGGTCTTAAATTTCTTTCCTAATATTTTTGAGAACCAAAGTTCTTAAATAAATCATTATTTTTGAGACCCAGAATGCTTTAAATGCCTAGTCAAAACTGAAAACTGTCCAAGTTCTCTTACACGCTCAGTGGGGTTCGTTTCCTTTAAGCACCTGTCGATTAAACACCTTAGAAGGGTCCTGATTTTGTAATTATTGGAATCATTGATCTCCTAGGAACATTCAAAACTCTCAATGTAGACATTCCAAGTTATTAGATGAGGAACTAGATTCTCTCAACCTTCATTTCTTGGTGTTACACCTAGTGGGAAAGTTTTGTTCAAATAATCTCCATCCTCCATAAAAATTTAAACTTAATGGTAATCAACTTTCAAACTCCACCAATTTACTGTCGGTCCCAAGCCTGCATAAAAAGCATCGGGTTGATAGCCAATGTAAACTTTTGTCACATCTAGAACATGAATTCTGAGACAGTTTCATGATCATGCTAGGGCATTCCCCATTATAAGCAACTCACTGCAGCAGCGCCCAGTTGTAGTAAAATGTAGGCAAGTTTTCATAATCATGTTAGGTTGTTTCCTGCTATAAACATGCGAAGGCACCCGGCTGCAGTAGAAAGTACGCAAGCGTTCTTGCACCAATCTGAACAATTGTGGGTAAAGAAGTTAGTCCAGAAGAATACGAGAATTTGAGTCACCATTGGATTATAGGAACTTTGAATAGGCAAGAGCATGGAGTTTGTCAATACAATTAAAAGAAGAGTTAATGTAGCTTGTTTGCAAAAAACAAAATGAAAAGAGGATAAAGTTAAGGAGCTCACTGATGGCAACAAACTCTACTACACCGAAAAGAACGATGCCAATAGAGTAGGTATGGTTATAGACATTGTTGTCAGCATCCTATGATTCATATCGAATCTTAAGCAAAACAATTTGTATCTAAGCAACGAATCTCATTTACAAGTGAACATTAAGATTCACGAGTGTACCTTACAATTCGATACTTGTTTCATCAAATTTCACAATTCAAGCGATTTGGCTAAGTGAGAATAGTCATAACCATGAGGCTAATATTAATAATATTTTACTTTTTCCTCTTTTTTAGATTTTTTTAAAAGGTTATTTATTGAAGAATTTTTGTGGTTTTGGAAATGTTCTAGAGATGAATAATGAACTAGCATTCGACTAAAGCGTTCAACTATATGTACGGTTATGAGTGACACTATGAAACTGTGGGAGAGAGTAATGGAGCAAAGACTTAGACGAAAGACCAAAACATCTATAAATCAATTTGGTGTCATGTCAGGGAGGTCAACTGTGGAAGCAACCTGCTCACTTAGACAATTACTGGAAAAATACCGAGAGAATAGAAAAAATCTTTATATGGTCTTCATCGAACTAGAAAAAGCCAATGACAAGGTACCTAGAGATTTGATTTGGAGGGTTTTAGAAACAATCAGTGTCCTGAGAAGTTATATTGACATCATGAAAGACGTGTATGAGAGAGCGATAACATGTGAGAACGACCTGCGAAGAGACAGGTGATTCTCCAACGACCATAGGTTTGCATCAAGGGTTGGCTTTAATCACTTATCTCTTTGCATTGATTATAGACGAGCTAACTACACATATTTAAGAGGGGTGAGTTGGTGTATGTTGTTTGTAGATGACCAAATGTTGGTGAACAAATCGAGATGGCGTGAACGCAAAACGTGAGAGATAGCGGAGCCTTTAGAATTCAAGGGCTTTAAAATAAAGCGTACAAAAATGAAATAAATAAATTGCAACTTCATAGTAGGGATGTGCAAAGAGATGTAACTCTCATGAGATTGAAGCCCAAAAGATACCACATAGATAGCCCTTATGGGGTAGATAGAGGAGGATGTCAAACATAGGATAAAAGTTTGATCGTCGAGTGGAGACTTGCTTCGATAGTGCTTCGTGATTGGCACATATCAACAAAACTGAAGGAAAGCAATTAGACCAATTATGACCTATGGAGCAAAATGTTGGCCAACTAGGGAACAACGCAACACATGCAAAAAATGAGGATGGTAGAGATGAGAATGTTGAGATGCAAGTGTGGTAAATCTAGGGAGGTTAGTCATAAATGAGAACATTCAAGATAATTTGGGGGTAGCATTATCACTAAGTGATAAACTAAGAGAGGCATGTTTGAGATGGTTTGGACGTGTCCAACGCAGGCCAATGATGCACCAGTGAGGAAAAGTTCATGCAGGTTTATGGCGCCTCAAAGAAAAGGGGTAGCCCGAAGAGGAAATGGATGGAAGTAGTTAGGATAGATATGAAGAAGTCAAACCTATGAAAGTATTTGGACCAAGGTAGAGTGGAATGGCAAAACGGAATTCATGCAGCTGAGTCCAACTAATGGGAATTCCATCAGCTTCCAAAGCTAAATTTGACATAATCCAATATTCCCAAAAAAACTTATCATCTATACTTCTTCTCAGAAACAGTGTTCCTTGGATATTGAAATGGGAATTCCAAAATCAAGGCTCAAGAATTACCCTTTTATTTTAGAAAGGAAAGTCGACACAAATTCATGGGATAAATTTGATTATGGGTTTGTACCAAGGGAAACCTCAAAAGCAAAATCTGATGAAGACTAGTAGAAGTCATACAAATTTTAAGCGAAAACTTCTACAAATAATGGATCAACGAAGAAAGGTCTCAAAGAAAGAACTTAAAGAAGGAAGTTCACCTTAGAATCCTTGTCGTCTTCTTCCTCAACTAAAGATCTAGAATTTTACAATTTACACACAGCAAAATGAATTGTGGAAAAGGCTGTCTTGAGGCTTTGGAGCTCTATTTATGGCTTAAAAGAGTTTATAAACTCACTAATTTTACATTAATTAGAAAATTTTAAGGATCATTAAGCTTCGGTCTCCACCAAGACTCCTCTGTCCACTTGACAAGAGGACCTATAATTATTGAGAGCAATTATGTTTCAAGCATCAAAATAATTTGATGTGACCTCAATTTTGCATGACCTTAAAGAAGAATCTTCATCGTTACAACAAAGCAAGGCCACCAAGCACTGTTAGACTTAAAGGAATAACAAATCCACTTTTGCTATTCCATCATTGCTAGAAGCCAAGGTTGCCCATACCTAGACATGAACTAAAGAAGCCTCCCGTCACGAAAGGAAAAGCATCCCCAAAGCATTTTTAAAAGAAAGGAGATTCTTTGGAGATAGAGAATCATTGAGCTATTATGAAGGCCTTCCTTTGGTTGTCTATAAAAGCGTAAGATGTGTTAGTTGATGATGCGTTAGTTGAGAAGCAAGTCTTGTAGTAGAAATTTTTATTTTGAATGGTAAGTCATGTAGTAGCAATAGAATTCTTATTTGTAGTTCAAGACCTCATCTTTTGCATATGTGTTTTCAAACTCGTAATTGGTAAGAGTTAGCGTGAGTGAGTACTACCATTGTGAGCATTGTCACAATGTAGAACTTCAGAGAAGCTGCCACTACAACAATTGTAAGCAATTTCTATTAATAAATTATAAAATCCTTGTCAATAAGTATCCGTTTGCATGAACTTGTTTTGCCATCATTCTGGTATTCTAGCGTGTAATGGGAGCACTGACTTTCAAGGTTTCTTCCTCCTCCTCTTCTTTTTACCATCATCATCTTCTCATCCTTATTCTTTTTTTTTTTTTTCCCGTTAAAGAAATCAGGTGTGTGATATTTCTAGAGGCTACCATTTTGGAGACAATGATATGGAAAAATAAAGAGCGTATAAAGTAGATGTAGTAATGCAAAAATGAAACATTTTATTAGAGCTCTTGAAATTTTACTTTGTAAAGTACTTAGATTTTTTACTTTATGACGTGGTTGGTAGACAGTAAGGTAGAGGATAATATGATTCCTTACTTCTTATTTTGTTATAGTTTATTTTAAATAGGCTTATACATGGACAATATAGAATACAAATTAGGCAAAATGGCTTCTTATTTACTTAATAATGATATAGTATAATGCTAGAAGCTAAAAATTAATACATACATATATATATATGCTTATTTCCTTGTTTTATTGAAGTCGGAACCAGCAAAATTAGGATTGGGCCTAGGGCATGCTCGTCGTGCCTCAGGCTCCGAATAGACTTGGCACCTAACTTGCACCTTGAGTAGATTGATCCTAAGAAGTAATTCTATAGTTGCAAAAAAGGATGGAATTAGGAACAAATAATGATAGAAAATCTAGGGTGGCCATAATAATAGAAGAGAAAAGCAACAGTGCATTTCAGATGGTTTGGACTTTGGACGCATAAATAAGTTTTGAAATGACATAAAAAAGTATAGAAGTGTAACTAGGGACTAGTAAAGACATAGAATGAAGTGGCAAGACACGTTTAACTAGGATTAAGTGGAAAAGTAGAACTCACATATCCAAACCCGAAGAGATGGCACAAGGCTTCAATAATGATGATGACAAATTGACAATGACATTTATATACCCACAAAGAAAATTAGGACAAATCACATGCACCAAAAAAACAAAATGCAAGATGAATTTATTACATGACTGCTGGTACGGAACATCTTTACCTAACTTTTTCCTAGCTAAAATTTGTTTTTATGTTGGTCAAATAAAGAGTTAATCAGCGATCTTCATCTACACTATTTAGTCGCACGCCTCAATTCGTATACATTCTTTAAACTCTTTGACATGCCTTTGGTATTGTTGGAGTCCTTTAGGGGTCGTTTGTTTGCAGCTATTTATATATGTAAATGACTCACATGCGTAACGCTTATGTACATTTATGTTTGTTTGCACTCATGTGATGGCGTAAATTAGGTGTAAAAATGGTGTGAAAATATGTGTGGTTCTGTGCAGTTCACTTTCACACCTCATGAGATGGGCATCTGAATCGCATGATACTGTAACAAGGCGGGATGAATAATGTTTCTAATGAAAATTGGGTTAGTCCTTTTATTTTTTACACATTTATGAGCCCAAAATCTCAAACTGAATCGTCCAAACTCTTCTAAAGGTCAAAAATGGCTATAGGACCAATTTCCAGCCATTGATTCATCATAAATTTTGAGATATTTGCAAAAAAGTCTAGACTGTTATATGTACCATTTTCCACGTCTGTGGAACCCATTTTCATGATCTGAACCATTAATCCTCTTCAGATTCTCCAAAACGGCTATGGGACCAAGTTCCGTGAAAAAAAAAAATTTCGTGGATCTTGAGAAAATTATGAAAACGCTGAACCATTGGATCCATTCTACTAATTTTGCACACCGTTGAAGCATGATTGAACCCAGTCCATTTTTTCAATTCTATTATCCATGTGGGCCTCAAATTCATGATCTAAACCATTGATCGTCTTTAAAATAACCAAAATGGCCATGGGACAAAATCTCAGGTCTTAATTCATCACTGATTTTTAGATATTTGCAAAAATGTCAAGAATCAAAAATCTATAATTCTGAATTCCCATCTTCACGATCCGAATCATCCAAACTCTTTAGAATGCCATTTTTGGCTTAGGGGGCAAGTCTCATGCCTTTATTCATCATATATTTTAAGATATTTGTGAAAAATCATGAAAAATGGAGAACCATTGGATCCACTCTGATTCACATGTGAAGAGGTGTGAAAATGACAAACAATTGAATGGGTTTCACATGTGACTATAAAAATGTTTCATATGTGAGTTATTTACATATGTACACCATTTTCCTATCATATGTGAAATTGACAAACGACCCCTCAGATCCTAAAGATAAAGGGGGTGGGGTTGGCAAATTTTAAGAAAAATGGTACCGCTTGACATTTCATGAGGGAACCTGAAAGAAAGGAACAAAAGAATCATTGAAGGATAGGGCTCCTCATAGTATGTTGGGTCTACTAGAGTTATAGCCGCAATCATTGAGTGATGCATCCAAGACAAAGTTCCACAACATATCCGGCAAAAATTTAAGTAGAGAATGGCAAACTATATGATGGGGCCCAATGATGGATGGAGTCTTCATTCACACATTCACCATGGATGTCCAGCCTTTAGAGTCATAACCATTGGTAACCCAAGGAGTCTTCACACAGGGGAAACACTTGCTCACAAATATAAGCGAGAAAGGGAGAATTTTTCATTGATTCAGATATAAGAGATTTTTTTTGTTTTATATTTTTTGAATGATGATTCAGATATAAGAGATTACAAGGTATTTATAGAGAAGGGGAGGTCAATCCTTCCTATTAGGGACCTAGATAGGATTTCCACTTTCCCCTCATGACATTGATTACATGCCAATCACTTTTGCTTAATAGGATCTTCTTTCATTTCTTTTATTGCTTACATGTCAATCAATTACCTTTTATTAATTACATGTCAATCAATATCTTGCTAGATTTAAGATAGCATTTTCTAAACCAAGAACCTTAGATCTTATAAACTTTATTGGAAAGCTATACTAAGAAACAAAGCATAGTTAGGCTATTGGGCTTCGCTGTCCATGGTTTAGGCCAAATGGATTAGTCATTTGGGCTGTCCTGATATGTTTAGGCCCAACCATACTGGCCCACTAAAAGTTAAGCCCAATGGACTGATTGATAATGGTCTAGATTATGCACCACACACGTGTTCAAAAAGTCTCGTTGCTCAACCAATCTTCAATAATGAATAATCGGCTAGCAAACTCTATATGGTCTTCCTTGGAAGTTGGAACTGATGGATGGTCGTGAACTTCTTCCCTTTCCCTCTCAACAATGAGTTGCTTTGATTATCATCATCATCATCAAAGCCTTGTCCCAACTATGTTGGGGTCGGCTACACAAATTCTGTTTCTCCATTCCGATCTATCTTGAGCCAAATTCTCAGATAAATTACACTTCCTCATATCCATTTTTACCACCTCCATCCACATCCTCTTTGGCCTACCCCTTCCCCGTGGTGGGTCATCAACCTTCATGGCCAAACTTTTCTTTACCGGCGCCGATACCGGCCTACGTTGGACATTCTTAAACCATCTCAAATGGGTTTCCCCTTGGTGGGCCATCTCAAATGAGTCGCTTTGATAAGAACTCGAATTTGTGACAGACTCACAATTGTTCACAAAATTTGAACAAAGTTGTCATGCATGTGGGGATATATTATAGAGGATTTTACCAAAAAAAAACACTTTAGGTGACCAGTGGGCCTAAAAGATCATTTTAATTGACCTTGCACCAGATCAGTCATTTTGCCTGAAAAAGTTTTTTTTTAGCACTTTCAACTAGCGTCCCTAGTGACCTTAGTTTTATGACGCTAAGGGTCCCTAGGGACCCTGCAGTATACACAAATTAGAACAAAATAGGCGTGTTTCCTCGTGTTTCGTTGTCAAAAAGTCTATTTTCCTTCACCACGTTCGTCTGCGCCCATTTCTTCCGACCCAGCCGTCCAATTGTGGTCCCCTCCACCTGTATGAGATGTCAATATCGAGCGTGGCCCAGACACCATCATCGACTGTGGCCCAAACACCATCACCGCTTTCATCGCACCTGCGAGCGTCCGGTCACAATGAAGGAGGGTTGCCTGTAAAGCGTCTTCCCCTCAATGCTTTTGATCACAGTGTGAGGAGCCCTTGGGGTGCTTCATCCAAATCTTCTTGGAGTGGAACCCATAGTGGGGTCATGGAGACTATCAAATTTACTCCTTCACGAAATCGTAGTGATCAGAAACCACATAATCCCGCTCCTAGGTATGTATTTAATGTTGTGTTGCTTGCTTTGTTATCATGATGAGGACAAAGAGTGACACACTAGCAAGATACTGGCACTTGAAGTTGTTACTTGCTCGCTCTTATATCATGATGAGAACATATAATAATTTAAATACTAATACTAGAAGTATTTTTCGTGGATCGGTGCAATTCTCCAAGTTACTATGCATACTCTAATGAGATACTCTCAACCACCCCAACTCCTCATAGCAGTGACTACACTGTGGATGAGATATATTACCTAACTCCCAACATCCCAACCAGCACTAGCATGGAGACACAATAAGAGCCCAACCTAGACGACAATCCAACCCTGACGACTCAAAAAAGGCCAAAGGAGAGCATCCAACAGCACATACCTTCGACAAAGAGGATGTGGGAGGGGACAACAGTTGGTAGGAAGGCGAGGAGCAGCAGACGAAAAGGATGTTGGAGGGGACCACAGTTAGACGGCTAGGTCGATGCCTAGGCGCAAACAAACATGATGAAGGAAAATAAACTTGTTGACAACGAAACAGGAGGAAACACGCTTATTTTGTTCTAATTTGTGTACACTGCAGGGTCCCTAAGGACCCTTAACGTCATAAAACTAAGGTCGCTAGGGACGCTAGTTGAAAGTCCTAAAAAAAAAAAAAAAAACACCTTTTCAGGCAAAATGACTGATCTGGTGCAAGGTTGGTTAAAATGATCTTTTAGGCCCACTGGTCACCTAAAGTGTTTGTTTTTTTTTTTTTTGGTAAAATCCTCTATATTATATCTCTTCGCTTCATTAAAGGCCTGTTCTTTTGCAAGAATTCTTGTTTGGAGAATTTTGGAGTTCTACAAATGTTGTCCCTGCATAAAATTCCAAAATCCTCATGGCCCATCGAACATTTTGAAATGCTAAGGGCCTGTTAGGTTAGAGGCATTTCTGACAAGGAATTGGGTTTGCTAGGAATTTCTAACATGATGTGACATCTTGTCCCCTGGGCATTCCAAATGCCCTCTTTGATGCAAGAATTCAAAATTCCAAACCACATAAAAATGCACTTTTAGCCTTGTGAATTTCCAAAATTCCAGCATTCCAATTGCTAAAGGGGGGGTAAGCATTTGGAATTCTACTTTGTAGGGCAGCATTTGGGATTCTTAGAATTCTCCCAGACAAGAATTCTTATAATTCTTCCAAACAAACAAGCCCTAAGAAGGTTGGAATTCCGAGAATTCTAAAGGCTATTGTGACGTTTCGGTCATGTTTTTCAAGCAAAATTCCTAACAAGAATTTGTCATGTTGGGAATTTTTGACATTGATATAATGGGTGTCTCCTTGGCATTTTAAAATGCCATGTTTTTTTTTGCTAGAGTTCTGAATTCCAACCACCTGAAAAGTCACAAATTCTTCTTTCGCCAAGAGGATATTGAGATTCCATGTGGGGGACAGCATTTGGAGATTTCCCAAATCCACTAGACATGAATTCTTTGAATTCTTGTAAAGAAACAGGGCGTTCAGGTGGGTTGGAATTCAGAATTCCAGCTATGAAACATTGCATTTTGAAATGCTAAGAGGACAACCATCATATCAATGTCAGAAATTCCCAACATAAGAAATTATTATTCGAAATACCACTAAAGAAACAAGCACTAAGTCTCCCTTGAGACAAGATGACAAAAGCAAAAGCAAAAATGTAGTTGCAGAATGGATGGACTGATGTGACTGAAAACTCAAACCAATTCATAGCTAAATGGAAATAGTCAATGAAAAGTAGATGGGAACCAAGAGATGGGAGCGACAAGATAGTTGAAACTGAATGGGACTGAATTAAGTGCTAGATGATGCAATATTCATTAAAAAAAAAAAAAAAAAGTTGCTATATATTGCTATATGGTTGCCAAAACAGAGCTGAAGTCGTAGAACTGGAAACTGGATTGATTAGAGGAAGATACCATTATGGGGTGCAGAGCTGACTCCTTCCCATCCACCTACCTTGGTCTTCCCCTATGCCTGGATAGAGTGCCTAAATCTGTATGGAATCTAGTGCTTGAAAGCATTGAGAAAAAGCTATCTTCCTGGAAAGCAAAGTATTTATCCTTGGGAGGAAGAATTGCGTTGATCCAATCTGCACTTGCCAACCTTCTTGTCTACTACAATTCCATCCTCAAGTGCCCCACTGCAATCATTGACCGCATAGAAAAGCTTCAAAGAGACTTCCTTTGGCAAGGCCATGAGGAATCTAAAAAATTCCACCTTGTCAATTGGAAACAGTCTACTCCCCTAAAGACTCTGGCGGTCTTGGAATAAGACCTTTAAGGATCATGAATCAGGCTTTATTGGGTAAATGGCTTTGGAGACTTGAAGAAGATTCAGAAGGCCTCTGGAAAAGCATCATGGTAGCCAAATATAAAGTGAGGAGAAATGGCTGGGAAATCTTTCCTCATCTGCGAAGGTGCTTAAACTTCTGGAAAGGGATATACAGTTCCAAGGTTTCTTTTACCTAATCCATCCGCTACCGCGTTGGCAATGGAGATCATGTGGCGCCTCTCTTTTTTGGCTTGCATCTGGACGATTTAGAACGAGAGAAACAGAAGGTGTTTTAAAGGGATTGCTTCCTCCCAAGAAGACTTAATCCTTAGAATGAAATTTTGCGTTGCCTCATGGTTCTCCTATCTTCCAGATTTTTGGGGCTTATCTATTGATGAAATTATGTTCAATTGGAGGGAAGTCACATCAATTTGATTTGGATCTCTCTTTCCTACTCCTTGTTTTTGTTTCCCCTCCTTTTGGGAGGTGGCAGTTCTTTTGGGGTTTCTGCCCGGCCGCTTCTCAATATAACTCTTTTATACTGTAAAGCTCTTTTGTAAAACTCCTTTTTCTATCAATACAAGTTACCATTTCAAAAAAAAAAAAAAAAAAGTGTCGTAAAAAATTGATGGGTGTTGGAAAAACAAAAAAAACAAGTAGGACTGTTGTTTGGGGTAATATAGGGGCTGATGGTTCAAAACTAAGGTTGTTTTAGAGGCTATTTTGGGGCACTCAAATAGGGGACCACCTCCTGAATTTTTTTGTATTTTGGTAAAAAGGTTATAAGAAAGGCAACGGTTTAGATTTATATGGGTGAAAAGGTTTAATGGTTGTGCGTTAGGGACGAGGAAAACCAAAACTGCATTTTTTTTAAATTTGGAGTTGCAAGTATTTTTTAAAACTTTCGATGGATTACAACAGCACCCGGTTGCAGTTAAAATAGGCAAAGGTTACATGTTAATGTGTACCTTGCTTTAAGCGACACACTGCAATGGTGCCCAATTGCTATGGAAAGTAGGCAAGGGTTCCTGTACCAATCTGGATCAGTGCATGTAAAGAAGTTAGTCCAAACGAAAAGGGAGGATTTAACTTGCTGCTTGGAATATAAGAACTTTGACCAGCAAGAGCATGGACTTGGTTGATCTAATGAAAAGAAGAAGAGTTAATGTAGCTTGTTTATAGGATACAAAGTGAAAAGGGGATAAAGCTAAGACACTAATGATTATAAACTCTACTATGCAGGAAATGGAGTGGGTATAGTAGTAGATAAGGGTTTGAAAGAAAAGATTGTAGGGGTAACAAGGTTGGGTGAAAGAATTATAGTAATTAAACACTTAAACTATGATGTAGGTCAGATCCATGATTGGCCAGCCCATTGGACCCAAGCCCATAAAAGAAGACTTCCACAATCGTGCAATCCAAGTTTCTACTTTATTTTAGTAATAGTTAATAGTTAGAGATATTTATGACTTTAATTAGAAAGTTTGCATTAGAATTTATTTCAATTTGATTTGTTTCCAAGTTTAAAATAAGGTATGAAGCTTATATAAAGAATTGTAATCCCTTCTCAGGGACAAGTTCAGTGATTAATAAAATTTATCCTTGAGTTTTCTCTTGGTTTTTTGTCTGTGGTGTGAGACCAAGACAGTTTTGATCCTATGGATCCCTATCCCTAAGCCCTTTCTTTGGCTTGGAGTTTAGCCTGTTGGCTATCCTCATTCTTCCCCACGCTGTGCCAAACTAGTGTTAAAGGAAGATACAATGCATATCATTAGTGACTATGCACCCCCAGCAAGATTGTATAAAAGTGTTTAGGAAAATTTGGGGAGATGGATGGTTTAATACAAGAAATTCCACTAGTGAAAAGATTTTCCTAAGAGGGGACTTAAACGGGCATGTAGGAAAGGATAACAGAAGATATGAGAAAGTGCGGGCATGTAGGAAAGGATAACAGAAGATATGAGAAAGTGCACGGAGGACAAGGATTGGGAGAAATGAATGACTTAGGAGACACAAATTTGCATTAACATTTAGCCTTGTAATAGCAAATACCTACTTAAAAAATAAAGAGAGGAGAGAGGAGTATTTAATTACAAATAAGAGTGGAACAAACAAGAGCCAGATTGGTTTTTTTTTTTTTTTTTTTTTTTTCTAATTAGAAAACATGACCGACTAGCTTGTAAAGACTATAAGGCTATTCCAGGAGAGAGCTTGACCACATAACATGGGATAGTAGTTTTAGCAATTTGCACAAAAAGTATATAGAGAGGGGTACTAAATAAAGCATGCCCTAAAACAAGCTGGAGGGATTTGAAAAGAGAAAGAGCAACAATATTCAATAATAAAATGATAGTGGGATGAGAATGGAATTTGGATGGAGAAACTACAATGAAGTGAAATCAAATACCTAACACCTAACAGTATCGAGGTGATTACAAAAAGAGGTGCTCAGAGAGTTGAAAATGAAAATACATTATTATAAAAATAAAAAATTGGTGCGGAGTGTAGAGGTTTGGGAAGCTATTTGAGAGGAAAGACGTTACAAAGTGTGGCAAACGACTAGTAATATGGACATGTCAAATCTCATATTTTAGGAAATTCTATCTTAAGAGAATCAATTGTATTGTAGTTTTCTTTAAGTTTAAAAAGATGTGCAAGTCAATATCTATAGGATCCTTGAGTAGAAAGTATGATCTCTAATTAAGAGTCAAACATTGTTGACTACTCTGACTAGAATGTATAATCTCTAATTAAGAAACCAAAAAGGGATGACTGATAGTGTATATAATGGTGGTAAAAGAACCTCATTAAATCAATGAACATCTTTCTTTATTCCTATTCGAGCTGGTGAAAAGTGTGAAGACTCCTTGGCATCTCCAATGTGTAAAGACTCCATTGGCATGGCCCAAGCTTAAGGATTACAATCACAACCCTCAACAGTGTTTCAAATCTAATATGAGTGATTAAAACAGAGACATTTAGAAGGCACATTTCATAAAACTAAAAGACTAACACATTGCAAAAGCTAACAAATGCACGAATTTGGAGGCAAACTTGAATACCTGAGAGTTACTGTCATAATCTTCTGGATCTTCTCCTTCCCCTACAAACAACAAGCTCAAGTCAATCCCCAACACCCCATATAAAAAACAAGTACTACAATGACCAACCAAATTCAAGCTTATTACAATCATGTATCCCAGCAAGCGCCATCAAATGCACAGCCACTTCTCTCTCCTCCGCATCCTGTAGGGCCCTCGCATAAGCCTCATCGCTATCGAATGCCTCCCGCCCGAAACGGGCGCGGGCACGGGCGCCCAACTCTTCCTCACCATCAGCACGCGCGTTCACATCGAACGCATCCTCACCCCCATCGCTCTCTCCATTCTCAACATCATCTGGATCAACTTCCTCATCTTCATAGACAAAGCTTCCACCATCAGAACTCTCATACTCGCCGCCATCCCCACCATTCATTCTCAGCATCATATACGCCCGCTCCTAATGCACACAAAAACCAAAACAAAAACAAAAACCCTAATTCTATCCATCCATCCTGCCTGGAAAATTCACTAGAAACCCTAAAATCCTAACGAGAGAATTAGGGATTTCACCTGTTCTTGTAAGGTGCGGGCGAGTGCGAGATCAGCATCGAACTGGCTTAAGCTTGTGAAGGGCGTCCGAGAGGGCTGGTGAGAGGAAGGATTTGATTCGGTTTTGAGGTCTGGATCTGGATTAGGGTTTTCTTGAATGGGTTTTTCTCCGCCGCAAGAATCCTTGGTGTTTTCCATTAGAGGAAAATCTAAAGATTGGCTTCCTTCGATTTTATGTATGAAATGAAAGATGATTGGAGGAGGAGGAGAGAGTGGGAGGAGGAGAAAGGGAGGAGATGACAGAATTTTTGGTGAAAGGAACAGGGACGGTGACGACGGTAAGGAAGAGGAGAAGTAGAAAGTACAAACAGCCAGTAGGAGTGATGGTGATGTGTACAAGTAGAAAATACCAAATGATGTGATGGAACTAGTTGAAATTTTACCTAATAATTTTATGTTATTTTAGAGATACACAAGGTTTTTACCGGAAAAATAACTTAATTGGCAAGTGCACCAAATAAGAAATATTAAACAAACATGCACCTAACAAGTAATCCGTATAAAAAAACTAATTTTTTTTACTATATTTTTTGGTGGTCTCTGTCGACTTTCATTTTAGTTGACCTTGAGCAGCCATAAACTCATCTTCTTCCTTTTTCGACTTGCTTGTCTGTTATACGCATTTATTCCAGTGAAGACATGCTAAGTAGCTTGGTTGCATGTTTCTTTCTTGCCATGTCAACAGCTTGTCACGATCCAGACCGTTGATCGAGTCTTGTGGGCAAGCCTCAAAGGAAGTTTGTTTTGTACATTTTGGTATAATAAAAGATGGGCATCACAAGAGAAAATGGTACAGTAATAGATTATTCCAGTGAGGGTGGCGCTAGCAAATGACATGTAGTTGATCTATTTTTATATAATTTAGTATCAAGATTGATTTTGTGATGCTCGTGATACATTGACTTTGTCCAAATCATAACTGTAAATAATAATAAAAAAATCTCCCAATACATCAAACAAATGAAATTCTCAATAAGACAATTATAGTCGATGTTTGTAAATATCTTTTAAGTTACTTTTTACATTGGATCACTTACAATGATTGGAACTGATATAGTATTTTTTTTCCTACAAATGGCAAGGCCCCAACTTAAAACATTCGCCGTGGAAGGAGCATTGTAACAACTCTTTTATGGGAGAGCCTGCCTTGCATCATTAATATGCAAAGCAAATACTGATGATGATTTTGTAGGGCACACCGAGTCCACACAAGGGGAGGGGGTGGATAGGAATAGTAGATCTGTGTTTTGATAAGTACTATGAAGTTTTACTCCAAAATCTTTGAACATAAGAGAGAATTGACCATTATCTCGTCCATTTTAAAAAGATAAAAGTCTCAACAGCTTATATGAAGGGGCAATTGCGATTATATATAGTAAAATCTATCCACACCCATGATCTCCCCTATATTTCACAACCCTTCATGAACTAGTACACATTCAAATGAGCCCAAAAGTCATCTCAATATTAGAAGGGTGCACCTTTAAGTATGTGTTTGTATATGCTCCATCATTGGATTGAGTTTGGAGAAGAGAGGAAGAATGAAGAAGGAAGAAGATGAGTTTATGCTTGTTCAGGGTCGACTACGACCCTCACTTGTTATAGTACAGGCCGCTGTTGACCCTCAGCACATAAAATGAAGGTCGATAGCAACCACCTAAAAAAATAGTGGAAAAATTTAGGTTTTTTGTACGAATTCCATGTTAGGTGTATTCTTGCCTAATTTCCCCTATTTGGTGCATGGGCCACATTAAGTGTTTTTTTTTTCGATAAAGGCACCTAGAACTCCTTATAAAAATTACACAAATGAACGCACTATATTACATATGAATTACAATGTGACCCACTTGAAGGAATTATCGTACATACTACTCACCTTGGGAATTCGAGCATGAGCCTATAAATGTGAGCCCACCTTTTGTTCTTATGAATATAGGATCCACCTTGAGAAATTACACAAGCTCACTTTTTTGAATCACAATATGGCCTACCTTTGAAATGTTGGCAAAGCAGGAAATAATACATGCAAAAAATAATTGTTGCGGGGTTAAAAATATAGAGATGCATGTGTGGTAAAATTACAAAAGATAGAATCAGAAAATGAGCTCACTTAAAGGACAATATTGATAAGTGATAAATTAAGAGAAATTCAGTTGAGATTAGTTTTACATGGTAAACATCTAGCCAATGATGGCGCCGGTGAGAAGAAGTTTTTCTATTCAAGTAGATGGCATCATAAGAAAAAAGAGGTGAGCTAAAAGGCATGAATAAGTAGTAAGGATAGATTTGAATAAATATAGATTTTTCAAGGTTTTGACCTAAGATCGACTGGAATGGCAAAATAAAATTCATGTAGCGAACCTCAATATAGTTGGAAAAGGGCTTTAATGATGTTGGTGATGATATATATACATTAGTAGATAGGCAGGTAGATATCAGGGCTCTGTCTTCCTATTAAATTGGAATTTGATGTGTCCATATTTATGTCAATTCAAATCTAGCCTAAATTACTATATGGGCGAACTTTTTTTTTTTTTAAACCTACTCAAGGGGGCTGAGACCCCAGAGTGAGCCAGCACACACACGGAAAGACATTCAGCATAAGTGGGAAGAAGACCCACACAAGCGGAAAAGAAGCCCACACAAGGGGGAGAAGGTGGTGTACCCAAGGTTTGAACCCTGGGCTAAGTCTGCCATCACTTACAAGTGAGGTAAGTAGCCGTTCTCATATGGTGAACTTGTTCTTGTTTATTTGAGGCTTTCATATTCATAGAAAATGAGGTAGGGAGAGAGAGAAACTAAAGCCACTTATGTGCCACCCATTTATACCACTTAGAATATACA
Source organism: Camphora micrantha (assembly GCA_003546025.1). NCBI lineage: Eukaryota > Viridiplantae > Streptophyta > Magnoliopsida > Laurales > Lauraceae > Camphora > Camphora micrantha. Next base: position 30,177,389 of record QPKB01000009.1, on the reverse strand, counting down.
ATTCTTATTGGATCAAGTTTGTACACAAATAAGGTCCAACACAAATCAAGCTGATGGACAAACCTATCACTCAAGACCTCTCAGTTACTAGGTAGTGAAAGAACTTATCACTAAATATAAATCGGGTAAAAAGAACTAAATCATTCAAAACCCTTGAGAGAAAAAAATCAATAATAAAGGTACCTAAGCATCAAATTTAAGGAGTTTCTTTCTATCTATGTGGATCATCCAGGTTTTTTTTTTTTCCTTTCAAAACACTATCTATCTCTCACTTTCGTTCAGTTTTTTTAGATTACTAGCATGTAGCTCTCTCTCTCTCTCTTTCATTAAGTTTTTTTTAGATTACTAGTATGTAGCCTTTTCACCTCTTTCCTTGCTCTAATTAATTAATACTTTTTTTTTATCTTCTTGTCTCTTCTCTTGGTTTTAGTTTAGATTGAGCGTTCAATTGACTCTCTACTCTTTACATTGTGATTTTTGGTCCAATTTATGTTATGTCGCCTTTTTCACTTCTTTTATATGTGACTTTATGTGATTGTTTTTCTTTCCTCATAATTCAAATATGTGACTTTATGTGATTGTTTTTCTTTTGTAAGAATCTAGGTATTTATCATTAGTCATTAAGTTTGATCCTAATAAATTATTTGCTAATTAATTTACTGAGACAAATGTCGCAATTCTCTTTTTTATTCAATAGTTAATGTTTGGAAAGAATCTACCTACATATGGATGGGGTCCACTCTTTGGAAGCCAATTCCAAATCAAAGCCATAATGGTGCATATCAGATGACTACAATGATTGGACATTGCGATGGCAAAAATTAATTGTGGTTATGCAATTATTATAGAATATATGATGGCTTGGTTAGAGGACTTTATCATTATGGGCCCATCTAATCAATCTAAATCTTTATCTTTCCTTTACTCCTTTCCTCAACTTCTTTGTTCTACAAATCTTTCTTATTCATATTTCAATATTTTTTATTGATCTTTTATTTGATATGCGAAGATTTTACTTTTAAATTTAAATACATTTTTTCTATTTTTTTGCCCTTGTTGGGCACAGGCTTCTCACTCTAGTAGAGTATAAAGGAAAAACATAAATGCTTAAAGGCCAAAGAGTTCAAAAAGAGTGCTGCTATCTGCACACTAAAAATCGCTTTTCACACACGCACCTTTTTTTTGAACTTCTGAAACTACCCCTCCCTCTCCTTCCCTCTCCTTGCCGGCTGGTCGGCCGCCCGCCCCCTCCAGCCGACCTCGCCGCCTGCCGCCTGCGACCTATATCCCTCTCCCTGCTCGTCGCCACCCACCCGCCCTCTCCCACTCTCTTTCTTCGTTTCTCCCTCCCTCTCCCTCTCCTTCTCCCTCTTTATTTCCCTCTCCCTGCTCGTCCCTAGCGCCACCCGAGCCACCATCTCCCTCTCCCCTTCCTTCTCCCTGTCTCGCCGCCCACCTCCACAAGCAGGTGGCGAGACAGGGAGAAGTAGGGGGAGAATGAGAGGGAAAGAGGGATAGAGAGATGGTGGCGCAGGCGGCGCCGGGGATGAGCAGAGAGAGGGAAATAGAGAGGGAGAACCGGAGAAGGAGAGGAAAAGGGAGTGGGTAGAGAAAAGGAGAAGGAGAGGAAGAGGGAGAGGAGGAGAGAGGGGTCGGTCGTAGGCGGTGGGTGGAGGTTGGCCTGTAGGGAGAGGGAAGGAGAAGGAGGGGTAGTTTGGGAATAAAAAGAGAGAGTGCGTGTGTGCAAAGTGATATTCAGTGTGTAGGTAGCAGCACTAGTTTGAAAAATTGTTACTATATATCGCTTTCCTTGCATCCTCCGTACCATCCATAATATTGTTCACATGTATCTTTCTCCATATATTATATGTAACCACATTTATAGAAGACTCTAATGCATTTTAGAAAGAGAATTAAAACCCTGATTCTAATTACCCTGATTAGATGTTAATTAAGTATGTTTAATGGTTAATTAATTAGATCTTATTATTTAATTGAGATTCAAATATGTTTGACTACGTTTTGCCCAAGTTCCGACTTAAAAAGGGAGCTTTTTGTTGGATTGTTACCGTACCAATTACACTCCTTCCATCCTTTCTCTATAAAAAATTTACATATATATAATTTTAAATAAATTGAAGTGCTTTAATTCTAAAATTGATTGCGATTTCAATTTTTATCAGCTAAATATAATTAAATTCTCATTATTTTAATTTTTTTAAAGGAATTTATCGGAAAAGTTCCCGTAGAACCCCATATGGTTTACTCAGACCCATTATCACGTTGGACACGGGAGGAGTCCTCATGTGGCCTTTTTTTTTTTTTTTTTTTTTGCTATATGGTCAATATCAACCATGAAGTTTGTCGATACTGACCATTTTCATTAAAGACAGAAGCTACTGTCTTCCAAGTAAAATTGTTCTCTACTGACATCAATGGTCGATATCAACTATTCCATAGGGGCGATAACGACTATTTTCACTGAAGACAGAAGCTACTGCCTTTCACTTATTGTTCTGTACTAACATAAATGGTTGATATCGACCATTTTCACCGGAACCGCACCCCAGAATACTCGAAATCGAATGAATCTCCAGCGAATAAATAGGTTGGTACAATGGCTTGTAGTAAAAACTTAAAGATGATCATTTTGGAGGAATGGTGGAGGATCAGTTGGAGCTTGAGATTCATGATTGTGAAAATGGTTGAATCTAAGAAATGAGTTTTGTTTGGAGCCCGATTTAGGGTTAAAAAGCTTTTGCTTGTGGGGAAAAAGAGGGGGGAATGAAATGTAGAGGTGGGGCGTCGAAGGGGATGAGGGTTAGTATCTGACGGAGCTAAGCTTGGAGGCGTTTTCACCTTCTTACATGAATTCGAATTTGGGGTTGGTGTATGGCTGGATATTAGTTTCATTTATGAAAGAAAAAAAAACTCAATAAGGGCACGTTTGACAAACATAGAGGAATTCTCTCTTTAGAGGATTCCTTCGTTCAGCTATAATCAAGCTATCTTCAAAGTGGATTTCTTGAGGAGAGTTCCAAGTTTGGCAAAAGAAAGGAATCCTATAATCACACTTTATGTGATCCAATGGTTATAGGTTTGTTTGCAATTTTCTCAAAATTCATGAATAGTCAAGGGCTGAGCATTCACCCTATAACCTTCCTTGGGCACTCTAGAGACTTCGAACAGGATAGATCTTTCAAATGGGGCCAAAAAAATAAATTTTTTTTAATATGGAGATTTTTTTGAAAATATCTCAAAATCCATGATGAATATATGGTTGAAATTTGATCACCTCAATGATTTTGGTATATTGGAAATAACTCACGGCTTGGACCATCATTTTGGATCCCATAAGAATAAGAAAATCAACAAAACCGGACTGCCCATGTAATCCCCTTTTTTACAATGTGGCATATCATTGGTCTATAGTTTTTTTGCCATTTTCTAATGATTTATTATGAATCTGAATGCCAAAATTGAACCACTAACCGTTGTGGACTTGATGAAGAGTTTGAATGGTTCAGATTATTCTAAAGGGCCCACAAAAACTCATAAATTATGATCAAATGTTTGGTACGTTTTCACAAATATCTCGAAATCTATGAAGAATCAACAACTGATTTTTGATAAAACAGTTGTTCTTGGCCTTATAAACACGATTAACGGATCAGATCTTGATGTTGGGGTAAATAAAAACCAAAAAATCCAAAATAACGCTGATGCTAAAAGGACGCATAAACCCACTGTCGCTCCGCCTTTCCACATATGCGTAGACTTTCGTTGTGCGCTGGGGGGTGATACTGATCTGACACCATGTATTGTTGGAAATGAGTATGCAAGGATTTCTTGCTACGGTTTTTTTATGTTTACCAATCGTGGATTTTCCACGAAGTCACAAAAAATGAGTACGGATTCCTTCTTGAAGACTGTTACCAAACGTGCCCTAAAAGGAGACGATAATTGTTTGGTTTTGGTTGGTTCTTTACTTGTAATCTCTTGAGGGGAAAAGGGTGAGGATTTTCACGTGGAAGAAGAAAAACTATGAAGTAGAGATAGTGATAGTCGCACAAATTAGAACAGAAGAGAAGAAGAAAGAAGAAGGACATGAAGAAGACGAAGAAGATAAATAGTTATACTAGTTCGGATTTTTTTTGTGACGGTTAATATCGACCATCCAAAAAAAAAGTAAAAAAATTAACCGAACTGGGTCCAGAGGACCCGTCCCGTATCCAATGTAGTATTGGGTCTTGGTAGGCCATATGGGGTCTTACCGGGATTTTTGCCGTAAAATCCTCATTTTTTTATTATAAAATTTTAATATTATGATTATATTTTCCGTGCTAATCCGAACTTATTTTGGGCATTGGCTACTGATGCACTCATGTCACCATTTGGAAATTCTAATAAAATAATAATCATGACTAGATCATCTTCCCACATGCGATGGGCCTATCCATTAATCCATTACAAAACCTACCAATCCCCCTTTCTCAAGTATTTTCATCAATCCATGTGGGGGCCCATCACATCATGCCCTTTGAATACTTCTGCATCCCAATTCGTTCCCCGGTTCGGTTACCCAAGGATTTCAATTCCCCAATCACAATCTGCAAAAATATCCTGTGTCATGTTGTCTGAGATCATACTTTCACTATCTTTGATTTGAAATCCCTCCCCATCACATTATCTCTGAAAAGTGCTTTCCCCCGTGGAAACCACAACGACAGACTTAGGTTTTCCAAGTCAAAAAGCCCACGAATCTCATATTCTCTTATCTCTATCCTTGTATGTATGTATGGATCAATGGAAATCCGGGGGTTTCTGTCAACCAATCCAAACAGATGTTCGTCTGCCTCCCAGTAGTCGTCTGCAGAACTCGCTTTTCGACGAATAAGGGTAGGTTGGGATCTTTCCTCATTTCATCATCTCTTTGTCTTGGATCTTAGTTCAAATTTCTCAGATTTGTTTGGAATTGGGGTTTTGATCAAGCATGGAAACTGTGATTTGAAATTGGGGTCTTGGGTTTTTGAAATTTAAGAAATTGGGGTGTTTGGTTTTTGAAATTTAAGTTTTTGGGGGGTATTTGATTCTTTGAGATTATGGTTGTGTGGAATGATTTCTGCCGAAAATGGAAGTTGTTTCTTAGGGAGAAGAATTTTCTGTTTGTCTATGTTGGCATTTTTTTGAAGGGTCTTGTTTCTGAAGTGAAAGAAGATTTTTTTTCTACGATTTTGGATTTTGGGGGAAAGTAGACTTGGAATTATTTTTGGCTGTCTTACACAAGAGTTTGAAACGAATTTTCTGTTTTGTATGTGTTAGCATTTTTTGAAGGGTCTTGTTTATGAAACCAAACCGAACCAAGCCTTTTCACACTAGGTGGGGTTGGCTATATGGATTTGACAACGCCAATCAAATCTGTTTAGGGTCTTGTTTATGAAGTGAAAGAAAATTTTTTTTTTTCTGCAATTTTGGGGGAAAGTAGAATTGGACCCAGAAAATAGAGAATTACTTTTGGCTGTCTTACATAAGAGTTTGAAACAAGTCACATACTGAAACTGTAGAAAATGGAGTTTTCAGTATCCATTTTTCAGAAAATGTAATCACTGTGGAGATAAAATTTCATTAAAAACTGTCACCCACGAACATGTACTAAATGCAGAGATTATTTCCTTTGAGTTTGTTTAGGGTAACGCTTTCCTTGTTAAAAAGAGAGAAAATGTACCGATTTCCTCGGAAGGGAAGATTGTGATTCCCCATGTGAGGGCTAGGCATGTAGGATTCCTCTCCTACTGAAGCAGAAATCTGTGGGGAGAGGAATCTTGTCGCAGCACAAACACAACCTACTGGTGCAATGTTGTATATTTGAAACTGTAGTAATTTGCATATGGGCTGTCTTTTGATATGATAATGTTAAAATGTTGTGGTATAGTCTGTGTGTAGGATTTTGCACATGTATGCAAAGAGTGTGTAACTGTGTTTTTGCATGTGAGAGCACGAAGGCTGGGCCAGTTCATTCTCTAACAAAAATTATGAAAAATCCCTGCCACATTGCCTGAACGGCTGAACCCATCTATTTAGGGCTGCCTTTGTACATTTTTCTCCCCCACTAGTTCCTATTAGAGGTTTTCATAGTTATATTTTTATGACGACAAAATTTTATTAAGCTACGAAAAGAAACAAAACGGGACTTAGCCACATTGCCAGCCCAAACAAAAAACTCTAGAAGTTTTCATAGTTACTCCACATATCATATCTGGCTGTTTGATAAGTGGGATTGGCATTGCTTTGGGCTTATCATGTAGTCTATACTCCCATTACGAGAAAGGGTAGAAATAGGAATACGTATATAAGAGGAAACTTACCGGTAAGCTCCAACAGAAGAGAAAGTCATGGAATACCATTTGAGACTGTTTAGGCACGTACACGAGAGCTGAAAAAACCTTGTATAGCATAAAATATGACAAATTTAAGGATTCAGAAGGAAAGGCTAACAAGGGGCCTTGAATGAAGCAATGGGGATAGACATGATAAACTTGTAGAGTTCTAAGGAGTTTGGCTTCAATTAGTGTTGAGTGAAAAAACTGGAACTCAAAATGCGGCTCCTAGATTTATGTGTTTAGGCTATGATGATTATGTAATCTATACTCCCTTATAGTCAAACAACTTTTTTTTTTTTTTAAATTGAAAACCACGTGTGAATATGTGCTATTTAGTAAATATGTAAGAAAGTTGATTCTGGGAAGAGAGGGTTGGGAAATTATTTAGTCCAGGAGGTGCTTGTCCTAAATAAAGTGGCAGTGGTCCCTGATTTGTTTATGCTGGTGGATGTTGAGATTAGACATTACTAGAATACCACCAATGTTCTTCATTGGAAGGAGCATGCATAGGTTATGATGGCACTTGAGTCGTTGACACTAAAGTTGGATAGGGTCTTCACATATTCACTATGGACGCCCGACTTTTAGAGTCCATACCATTGTCAACCCAGGGACTCGTTACACAAAAGGAAACACTTGCTCAATGCAATGACAATAATGAGAGGAAAAGAGTAATTTCGTTGAATGTCTAAGTGAACAGCACAAGGGAATTTATAGAGGATGGAGTGGCTATCTTGCCTATTAGGGATCCTAGATAGGATTCTTTTCCTCTCTCCATTGGATGGTCACATACCAATCACTTTTTCTGAATACGATTTATTTCCTCTCTCTTAATGATGCAATCCCAGGGTTAGGATCGTAGGTGCCGTAGTACAATCAGGGTTTCCGCATAAACAATCACACGATGAAGACACTCTGTCATGATAAAACCTTCGAGGAAAATTTTTATTAACTCAAATATGAGATTATTAATCTCTACAATGCCATATATATAGTAAAAGAAACTTAAGGGCTAAGAAACGATCCTGATCAAAGTAGGAAACGAGATAAAAATCCTATCCAAATTAGAAACCTAATCCTAATTACAACTGTTTGATTTGGAATTACTATTACCATGGCATGGGGACTTTGGAATAGGAGAAATTTATTCATTCACAATGGTGGGGCACGGGACCCATGGCTGGTCGTTGATGAGGCAAGGTCATTTATACAGGCTTTTAAATGCACTCACGTTCAAAAGAGTAGCTCCAAAAAAGAGAAAATTCTATGTTGGAAGCCACCACCACCAGCAGGTGTTCTTAAGCTTAATGTGGATGGTGCTCTGTTTGATAAACTATAAAAAGCGGGACTTGGTGCTGTTCTTAGAGATGAGTTTGGTAATGTGATTATGGCCTTAGTAAAGTTGAACATGGAGTGGACAGCACTGGCGACATCGAAACTCTAGTAGCATTAAGAGCACTTCAGTTGCTTTTTCACATTGGGGTGAGCAGTATTATACTAGAAGGGGATTCAATGTGGGTGGATGCGCTGCAGCCTACTGGTACAAATCTGTCAAGACAAGGCCCTCTTTTTGAGGAAATCAAGTTTATGCTGAATCATTTCAAAAAGTTTGAAGTACATCATGTGGGAAGAGAAGGAAATGCAGTTGCTCACAAATTAGCTAGACATGCCCCATATGCGAATGATATGGTGGTTTGGTGGCACTCCACCCAAGACTTGATAAAGCAATATGTAAGTGTTGAAGCAATGTTGGTATCTTAATAATATTCTAGAGAGTCTTCCTATCAAAAAAATAAAAATAAAAATAAAATTACAACTGTTAAATAAAATTAGAAAAATAATGAAATCTCTTGATTTTCTTGGGTCCCAAATATGGCCCACAAGTCTGTCTCCAATGATATAAAGGTGCTGCTGCATCATTTAATTGATTACAATACAGTTAGATTGATCGAGATGTCAATGGTTCTCCTTTATCCCAAATTCAAATGTTGTACCTAGCAAGGAAGATGATGCTTTGTCTCAGGAGGAAAAATTGCATTTAGTTATATTGCAGGAGGGTTCAATGAGGAAATGTGCTGAGGAAGAGATCAAGTGGAAACAAGAATCCCATCACTGGTGGATCAAGGAGATAGAAACACTAGCTTTTTCATTGGTAGATAGTGCATGTCAAAGATCAAAATAGATTCACAATCTTGATTCTAAGGGTAATTTATTGGAAGACAATGCTGAAATTGAATGAGACATGATTTCTTCAAGAATTTGTACTGCTATAAACAAAGGTGTCATTCTCTTTTGGATGGATTGTTCTTTGACTCTGTTTGACTTGATATGGCTCAGATGTTATAAACTCTCCTCTTGAGGAGGAAGTGAAAGCAACTATTCATTGCCTTGGGGGACTTGAGCTTGGACAGATTTCCTGTTGGTTGTTCCAGAAGATTTCAAGCGTATTTTGGGAAGATTTGATGAATTTCACTGTTGTGGAAGATTGTCTAGCGAGGAGCTCTTTTTTTTTTTTTTTTTAATTTATTTATTTTAACCTTATTGTCATGGTTCCTTGAAAAGAGGGTGTAGTGTCAATAAAGAGTGTATACCAACAAATCTTACTAGTAGTGTTTATAAGATCCTCGCTTAAGTTTTAGTGAACCATCCGTAGAAATGTCCCCCTATCCTTATTTCAAAACAGTAACAGTTGTCAAGGGTCGACAAATTTTAGATTTTTGCCCATTGCTTATGAGTCCATTGACTTTTCATATAAAGCATCAGCATGTAATTTTTTATAATTTTTTTTTTTTTGTTAAGTTGGACTTTGAGAAAGCCTATCATACTAGATTTTTTTTTTTTTTTTTTTTTGCTAATGGCTTATACCTGATGGGATTTGGTGTTAAATGGTGTTCTCGGATAAGCTTGTGCGTGTCTTGTGAGCAATTCTCAGTTTTAATTAATGGCTCTCCTAAAGGCTTTCCCAAAAGCAGCCGTGGGTGAGCCAGTCTCCTATGCAAATTATCCATAGTCACGAATTCCCAAAAACCTGATATTTTCTTCTACTTCTGCCATGTCTTTTTGAGTTTTTGGTTTTGTTTGAGTCTTGTATGGTGCCATTTTCTTTTGCATGGACCCAGCTTGTTTTTGTTGCTGTGTCTTTTTTGGTTCATTATAGTGCTCTTGTACTGTACAGAGTCTGTGACTCCTCTCTTTTTGAATGGGTTTTAACCAATCTTAAAGAAAAAAAAAAAAAAAAAAAGAAGAGAGAAGCTGGTTTAATTAATGGGTTTCTTATAGAAGATTTTGAAATTGTGATTACCCATTTACAATTTGTTGATGATGCTCTTATTTTCCTCAATGTGGACCATGCTCAAGCGGTGAACTTAAAAATAGTACTTCAGTGGTTTGAGTTAGTCATTGGTTTAAAGATTAAATCACGTGAAGTGAAATCTTGGGAGTCCTGGTGGTTTATAATAAAATAGAAGGAGTTTTCTTTTCTTTTTTTTTTCTTTTTTTCTTTTTAATAACTATCGTGCTGGAAGCCTTCCTTCGACATATCATGAACTACCTCTTTGTACTGGTTATCCATATAAAGGCATTAAGGGATCTGTTCATTGAGTGATGTGAGAGGAAATTATCCACTTGGAAAAGTAGGTATTTATTATTTGGACGATGAATCACTCTTCTTAAATTGCTCCTAGCTTTCTACTTTATTTCTTTTCCATGTTTCAATGCCCCAAAGGTGTTACTCAAAGAATAGAATGTATTCAGCAAGCATTTCTACTGAATAATAAGATAAGAAAAGTTGCGATTGGTTGGTTGAAAAAACTGTCTGTAAGCCTATTACAGGGTGGGTTAGGTATGCATGCAATTTGAAGGTTTAACTCAGCTCTCTTAGGAAAATGCTTCTTATCCACAATTAAGCCTATTCCATGTTATGGGGTGATGGCAATGGGGATGATCATTTCAGGAAGAAGCTGCTTATGCACAAGTACAATTTGGGTAATGGTCGCTGGTTAATGAGGCAGTGGCTCGAGCTTAGGTTATTATATTTGGTTTGGGTGGGATCCTTTGTTCGTTTCTAGATGAGTGGTTAGTTTGTGACTTCCATTTGCAAAAGTTTATCCATTACTTTTTTTTTTTTTTAAATTTCATTTGACCCTAAAGAATATCTGTAATGCCCCATTCCAAATACCGAGAAAACCGTCAAGGTACCTGAAGTTGGCGCGCTACTTCCCGGAAAATCCTAGAACTTCCAAGATCGTAGGTCCGCAATGAGGTCCAATTTAAAACTTTTTGAACAATATAATATCAACGGTTAATAATGCGGAAGCATGTAAATATAGTGGAAGCAATGTAACAAAAGCGGAAGCAATTAGAAGGTATCACATATCTATGTCAAATATAGCAGGGCTGGTATCCAGCCTAAAGTGTCAAAGTTATGAAAATCAAAGGTTTATTACATATTCCAACAACTACCTTGCTCACTACAAAAATCACTCGAAATCCCCAAACAAAACAAATGAACTCTCACACCCCAGGTGCTGGCTCTATAACCTCCAGTTTGACCTCTTGGTCGGCTGGTCCCCATCCGTAGTCCTACTACGAGTGCCTCAATAAGCGCGAGCGCATCGTCCACGTAATCGGGGTTGAAACCTAAGCACCAAGAATGAATCAGATCTAAAGATTTGGCAAGTCACAGTATATAAGTAACATAGGATGTATGCATCAAAAGAGTAGAGACGATCATATAGTTAAATAGAGTAATAAGATATACAATCTAGGCACTTGAGTAAGATAAGCATTTAGAATCAGGATAAATAACATATCTAATTTAACACAACATAACACATTCACACAAGCTGGATACCGCGGGATATTATGCCGCGGTCCTCCCATCCTGAACACAGTCGCAGCAGGGAATCTTACCAAAGTTGGGGAATGATGACCCCGCAAATCACACTCATCAGTCTCGCCACACTCATCACTCGGGAGACTGGACCCGGTATCACACCGTCTGTCTAAAACATAGCTCATCATGATAGCTCACTCATCACGCAACGCTCAAATAGCTCCTACCAGTGATGATTAGTCCAATGGTTGAGCTTAGAACAACTGAGTGAATGTCTATGCCGACTCAAGGAAACAATGAAGGTCTGTGTCTGTCTAGGCTTTGCCTTGCGTGAACAAGGTCCTAACAAAGTCCCTAAGAGGTCCAAGTATCAATTCAATTCTTGGATCACAATTTAGGTCCAAGTCCAATCGTGGGATCCATACCAAGGCCCCACAAATACTTGGCCTGGTCTAAAATAGTCAAAACGGGGTATCAAGTCCTTTTCCAATGATAAACAGTCCATTCTCATCCATAATGAGTTATAAGTCCATAATAACCAACCTCTCCAACCTGGAGTATCACACATCCATACATAGGCCATAAAAAGGCTCGCCTAGCTACAGACACGATCAATGTTCACCCATTCACATCACCAGGTCACCTCTAAGTAATCATAGATTTAGGTCATCCATTTTCCATTTAATTATCAGTTATAAACAATATTAAGGACAAAAGAGTGACAATAATGCAATAAATGAAGTAAACCTCCAAATACGAGAATCAACAGGAAATAACGAAAGTCCATCCTAAGTATTGGTCCACGTTCAGGTCCAGGTTCATCTCAGGTAATTTGATCTCTAAATGAAGTCTCAGATGCTAAATGGATTCTGTGTTTGGTGCTCAAGAAGTAACGGGCATCATCGACAACGTTTAATGATAGAATTATTGTAGAATATACGACCTAGACCTTACTTAGTGGTCTCCACAAGTCAAGGTTGAGCCACACCATTGACTCGGGCTTGGCACATCAATAAAAGTCCATTTGGATGGTCAAACAGGGCTCGATCGACCGAGGGCACTGGTCTGTCAGGATGTTGGCTCCCAGGTCAACCCTCTGCGCAGTGTGCTTGGTCGATCGACCGAGTATTCTGGAAAATTGGGGTCAGGCACATGGCAGGCATGACCTAATCTCAGGAAGTTCTATGTGTGTCTGGTCGACCTCCTGGCCTGGGCGGTCGACCGCATACACTGAAAAACCTGCAAAAATTAAGTCCCAGCTCTCAGCATTTTCACTGCAAACCCTGTGTTGTCGGTCGACCAAGAACAGGGTTCGGTCGACCAAGAACACATGATTTCTGTGTCTGAGGGAAAATTCAGCTCCCGGTTAATCTCTGCAAAACCTGTGTATTCGGTTGACCGAGACAGGGTTTGGTCGACCGATTACACTAGGCCTCTAAAACCTGCAGGGCTTAACTGAGACTTGAATTTCTCTGAAATTTAGTGTGCTCGATCGGCCCGACTGTAGGTTGGTCGACCGAGTACATGTAGTTTGCAGAATTCCAGATTTCTGGATCTTCTTCCCTTCAATCCAATTCTCCACCAAAATCCACTCAATTTCGCCCAAACACCATGAAAAGCACTTCAATACACATCCAACCAACCATCCTTGGGCCATTGATCTTCCAATTGAGATGAAACCCATGCTTCAATGGCCATAAATCCAGGAAAACATGCTCAAGGGTAGATCTAGCAATTCTAACATCAATTGAATGGAAATTACAGAATCAAATGAAGGAAAAACATGCATTCTATACTAAGTAAGTATATTGCACTTACCTTAATTCAATTGCAAGAAGATAGAGAGAGAAAAGAGAAGTCCAAGCTCCAAAAATGCAAATTCAAGCAACTAAGGTCTCCAATCACACAAACAGGCCCAAAAACCAGATCTAAAGAGATCTATAGATCCTAATCCAACATCCACAAGAGAATTGCAATAAGGAAAGGAAATCTAGAGGGAAAAAGAGAGAAATCTAAGGGAATTCAACTAGAAGATGGTACCTACCTTGAGTAGAAGAGTGAGAAGAGATGTAGAAGATAAGAGAGAGAGAGAGAGAGAGAGAGAGAGAGAGAGAGATCCTTGATAATAGTTGCAGCTGAAGTGGTTGTAGATGGCCTTCTTCTTCTTGAAGTTCTAGATCTAGGGTTTTAGAGAGAGGGAGAGAGAATTGGAGGGAAATGAGAGAGTGTTGGAGGGAAATGAGAGAAGAGAGTTGGAGGGAAAATGAGAGAGAGAGAGAGAGTAACATACGTATGAGTTAGGGGTTGTAGTTATATAGGTTGTGTTGGGTGGCTAATGACCAAAGAGCCCTTTTAGTTTGAATAGGATTAGGGTTAAGGCCAAGGGTAGTTTGGTCTTTGGGTAGGGTTTCTAGAAGCTTCTCAAGTGGAGACTAAACACTAATTACTAGCTAGGGCCTCTAACGAACTAATTAACTCAAAAATTATCAAAGATGCTCTATGAACTCTATAAATTACACAAAGGGCCTAATTAGGAAAAATACCTATCTACCCTTTACTAATCCCTATTAAATAGTACAATTAGATACTATAGGCTATAAAATAGTATTCAAATTCAAATTGAGGGTCCACAAGGGGTGGGGCCGCACAATATCTAACTGATTATTTGGAGCTTTTGAGAGGTATTTATTTTTGTGTGGCTACATTTTATCGCAATCTTTGCGGTGGTGAGATTGATCTTCAAAATGTGTCTCTGTCAGATTTGGTTTCTATCCTTGTCATCTCTCCATTTAAATTCAAATTGAGTGAATTTGATCCAACTCTCTATCCTTATCATCTCTCATTCAAAATTCGAATTGAAAGCTTATCACCCAGTAAGCATAGAGGCCATATATAGATATGAGAGAGTGTGTGCAGATCATCTCTAACACTCATATGAGTCATATCTACTAACAATAGTAGAAGAAAGAGAGAAAGAACCTTTGGGAAAGCTGTTTCCCTCTTCCTTCCACTAGATCTGAACCATCCATCATCAGTGACTTAAAAGGATGTGAGCCAAGGATGAATGGTGATTTTTTTAATCATTAAATCCTTTTATGAGATGTTGGTGACCGCCAGAGTCTCTTCTGATTTCTTTTCCTACTTACGGTCGGTGAAAGCTGCAAAAATCTTTCCAATTTTTTGGACAACAACTTCGGAGACATGTTGATTGTTGATAAAATATTTGCTGCAACAAAAATTGTGGATTATGGATGGTTGTATTCTATGCTTACAACCAGCATAAAATCTTGACTATTAATAACCAGTCACTGCAATGAAAATTCATGGATTGTGAATGGTTGAATTCTATGCTTACGTGCAGCAGAAAATCTTGACTATTGATATGCAGTCGTTGCAACAAAAAATTGTTGATTGTGAATGGTTGCATTTTATGCTTAGGAACAGCAGAAAGTGTTTCTCAATTGCTTTTAGCTTGCGCTTTTGCAAGTGAGGTGTGGTCTCATTTGTTTCCATGTGTTTGGTGTTTACCGAGTTATGTTCAATTTTGTGCAAGCTCTTTTAGAAAGTTGGCAATTTAGTTATATCTTCAAGAGGGGAGGCCATTCTATGCTGTTCTACGGTTGTTAGCATTCTTTGGTCAATATTGCTTATGATGTTGCTTTGAAGGCACAATCACCCATTTTCTTGCTAAAGAGTCTGTAGGCATTTCTATTTCTGACTTTTGGCAAGTGTCTTGTATGGTGTTGCTAAACTGTTCTAGTTGTTATTGATTGCTCATTTTGTTTGTATCATGATCAATTCTTGAATATTGTTTTAATTACCTTTAAAAAAAAAAGGTGGAGACATGAAGGCATGATCATGGTAAGGCTCTTGGAGGGAGTGATATTCAATTTTGGGAGAGAGTGATGTTAGAGTATTTTGTTTTTCTTTTATGAAGAAGGACAGAATATTGAATGATGAAGAGGGATACATGCAAATAATGGATGGTCATGGTAAGGCTCTTAGAGGAAGGAGTGGCATACTGGCATCCAAATTTGAGAGAAAAAGATGTTATAGTATTTTGAATTTTCTTGTAGGTAGAAGGACTCCTCATGGAATATTGAATGATGAAAGAAGGATAGCATGCATATAATGGAATTTACCCAAATGCCTTTATATCCCTTATCCATTGATTTCATTGCCAATGTGATGGCCCACCATAGGATGAAGGTAGTATTGATATCTTTTGGTAGTTATCATGCTAATAGGATCACTGGGACTAAATACAAATTTTTTTCCCTGAATGGTAGGGCTGAGGAAATTGCTCAATACTACATGATTAAGATCTACTGATTCCATTCCTGATTCTGAAGACCCACTTTGACATTTGATTGGATCGATAACTTGTCTCAATCAATCCAATGGATAACTAGCAGATGCTTAAAGATGTTTCCTTGGTGTAATGGTTGGGTGTACAATTTAAATGAAATGGTAATGGTGATATATGAGCCAATGCAAGTGGATCACGATCTGATCTGTTTGATACTTTATTTCGATCAAGTGCAGGCTGTTGACAATCGCTGGCCTTTACTGGAGGTTGCTTGCAACTGAACAGCATAGTTGAAGACACCCAACTCACACTGCACCGAAGCTACCTCAAATCACTCTGAAAACGTGCTGGAAGAACACTGGAAGTTTCACCTATATGTCCTCAAGTACAATGTAAGTTTATTGTTGCTAGACGCCTAGACTGCCAACTGAATAAGTATGCAGCAGCAGCGGGTGTCGTATTAGTAGTATCTGGCCTTCATGGTTTTCATGTGATTATAGGTACTCTTTTCTTGATCATATATTCATATGTGGTACACCCTCCACTATTTCAGATAGTATTTGTCATTTGACCTTTTCTCCAGCGACTGGATTTCATGGTTTTCATGTGATTAAAGGTACTCTTTTCTCAGTCTTGTCGTATTCACCAATATGTTGGTCATCTGACCAAGGAGCATCATGTCACTTTTGGGGTTTTTAAGTGTCAAAAGTGATAATGAGCACCTTCCAGGTTTGCACTTGCTGCTGAGAGAGAGAGAGAGAGAGAGAGAGAGAGAGAGAGAGAGAGAGAGAGAGAGAGAGCTGACAACTTTGCAGCCGCATACGTAGCTCCACTGAACTTCTATAAATCAGCTATGCCATCTGATAATGTATCAAGGAGTCAGCAATTTGATTTGTACCTTTCGTACATAATCATAGGACCTATAATGAAGAGTCTTCAAACAGGTCTGTTTTAACTGTCATTCAGGAGCTTCAGATGAACTTAGCTGGATAGAGATATACTAGGGTGAAGGGTTGATTTTTTTTACTTTTTTATTTATTTACTTTGCTACATTTATGTCTGAACTCAGTTGACTGATCCTATGAAAATGTTGTAGGTTTCTGAATTCATCTCTCACTTTAGCAGCATGTGTTGCCGTTTACCTTTGACCACCTGTTCTGTGCATTTATTTAGAACTTCATGTTTGATCTGTTAGAAATTTTCATGCATATGGAAAATCAATGTCAGCTATGAAGTCATTGTGACCTCCCCATTCATTTTGTGATTTTCATATTCCCCAGGTGCACTCCTTTGCTACAGAATTCTTTTGCTTTTGCAGCCCAAGAGTAGAGATGGAAGTCAAGGATTCAATGACTGCCAGAAAAGTTCAAAAGGCAGACCGTGAGAAATTGAGGAGGGATCGACTGAATGAGCAGTTTCTTGAGTTAGGGAAGGCACTAGGTAAAATCATGCCATATTTTGGATCTTATGGTCTTCGCAGCACTAGGTCTTTCCATTGTCAATGGGAGTAGATGAAATTATATTGGTGGTTCCCATTATACATTACTGTATGAAATTAGATATATCGTGCAGTACATTTTCACATATATCCGTCCTAAATAAACATATGCTTTATATGGATACTAAGTTCAGAAGTGGACATTGTTGGTGGAAAATATATGCCTTTCTATTTTGGATATAAAGAATGTAGTGTTCCATTTCTTCTCTATGTTACTTTGTTTTGACACTACTTTTATCTGAGTTGCTCATGGCTTATGTTTTATTCTGGCATGTCACTTCTTTTTGAATGTTGTTTCTGTATCATAGTTTAGTTGTTAGGTCTTATGTGTGTCTATTTTTGCATTAAGGACTTTCGATGAACATGACTTTATGTAAACTATATGTGGATTAGCTCCTTGATGATTGGCATGGATTTGTATCAATATTCAGATAATCATACTGCCATGCAGCTTCCAGATAACCATGTTATTGAAGAAAAGTGCTCCTCTTGGTGTTTGACCACATAAGCTCAGGCTTTTGATTGATATCGCTGTCCATGGATCTAGCAGCAGGACCCCTGTGGTGGGGGAAGCTAAGAGTATAATTATACCTTGGTGGGAAATATGGCAATTTGGCTGTTTGGAAATATGTGTGCACAGATGTGCCCTTATTTTTTGATGATTTGATTCACTGTTCAGATGTGAATCTTATTGTTTTTCACTCACCATATTTTGTGTCTATTACTTTGAAATTAGATATACCTGTAATCCTTACCTTATGTCTCAACAGCCATGCGTCATACACCACCCACACATGAACCGAAAGAAGTTTGGGGAGCATTCCTTATGTAGTACTTAATATGTAGCTGTCATTATAGAAGCATCTCTCTGTGAACTGTGAATATTATTTCTGTCAAAACTTGGAGGGAGAGAATTTGGTTCCTGCTTTAATATTTTGCTGGATTTTTCTTTATTCTACTGCTTTTAGGCAGCATGGAAATTGGGGTGATATAATAGGTAGAACTGCTTGTCTGCATTTTCTTCCTGCCAATTGTCAATACTCAGCTGGGATGGAAAATTAGGGTAACCTACCGATTTTGATTCCGTCTGTGATGCGTCATCAAATGTACAGCGGAACAAGTAATCATTGCTAAAATATCCAAATTAATTGCAAGTCCAGGTGTGCCTGAACAGACCCTAAAACCGGATAGGTTTTTCTTTATTGCACAAGAAGTTGGTCACCTCTTATATGTGAAAGTGACAGTTTTTCATGCTGGCAAGAATGAACCTTTCAGTGGTATAATCTGCAGATCCAGATAGGCCCAAGAATGACAAGGCAACAATCCTGACTGACACAGTCCAAATGCTGAAGGATTTAACTGCTCAAGTAAATAGACTGAAGGCTGAATATGGATCTCTTTCAGAAGAATCACGTGAGGTAATTTCTTTGCAAGCCATGGCTGTGGATTCCCTGTATAGAAGGGTAGCAATGAGCAAGGTTTGGGTGATGAACAGTGCCTTCTGTGTATCTATTAGTCCTGAATTTTAGGTTCAGGCCTAGCCAATGGCTGCTACAAATCGGTGAGAACTGGACTAGACTGGGCAGAAAATATTGCCGAACTTTTGACTGGATCTGTCCCTTTCATTTTTAGCATGCCCAGAAATCTGTCCGATGCTCATTGTTTGCTTGAGGATCAGGCCTGAACCCAGCACATGACAGGCAAGGTTTGGAAGCAGCAGGCTAGTTGGTAAGCCCAACAGGACAACCCAGGCCATTGCACCACCCTACTTGTATGTCTTGTTCACAGATGTCCTTTCTGTTTCCTTACTATTCTTGGATGAACAGTTATCACAGGAGAAGAGTGAACTCAGAGAAGAGAAAGCAGCTTTAAAATCTGATATTGATAACCTTAATGTTCAATATCAACAGAGGCTCAGGGTTATGTTTCCTTGGACTGGTATGGACCCTTCAGTTGTTATGGGCCCTCCTACATATTCATTTCCGATGCCTGTCCCTGTACCTCCAGGCCCTATTCCAATGCATCCATCTCTGCAACCATTTCCGTTCTTTAGTAGTCCAAATCCTGGAGCCTTGCCCAACCCTTGCTCTACTTTTCTGCCGTATTCTTCCCTTGGCAATCCCCAAATGGAGCCGCCCTCGACTCATTACATGCCCCCACATTCACTGCCAACTAGCAGATCTCAGAGTGCCAGCAAGCAAGATTCTAGAAGCAAATCATCGGATCGGCAGAGGGGAAGCAATGTAGAAAAAAGCATTGATTCTAATGATGTGGTGACAGAGTTGGAACTTAAGACACCTGGATCCTCTCTTACTACCCATTTAAAATCAGTACCAGACCAGGTGCGTTAAGTTGATGATTTTCATGCTACTAAATGCTACTAAAGTTGTCTTTGCAGATGTAAATGCAATTCATTGTTTTGTTGCCATGTTGCCTGTGATGCAGCTGGTTTTTTTTTTTTTTTTGGTAGACCACTGCACTGGCTTGCATGGATGTTTTCCAATGGGAGCTAGATCCCGGTGCTCCCTATGGGAGTAAATGTCCCTAGCACCAAGCTATGCGTGCGGGGACGTCTTGCAGCTATTTTGTGTTTGGTATGTTTGGGTTTTGGGCCTGTTAAAATAAAGGTTCCATTATTTCATTATCATAGGGTACTGCACTACAGGATCTATAGTTTGTTGACTCCCCTGTTTGAGATGTAGACTCATTTCATTGATTCAGACAACCATATGGTGGTTGTCCGTATAATCTCCTAAGTGGATGATCCTATCTATCCGTTTTCTGGCCTTTTCCTCGGTCCACGTCATTGCTGAGTTTTCTGTTTAAAGTTGTTCCATTTTAGTTTGATTCTGCCTTTGTCCACTATGAAGAGGAAGCCATTGAGCCTTGTGTTTGCTGTAGACCTGGAGTTGGTTCCTCCAAACATGATGTCCCATGAAAAGATAACATTCCATGAAATGGAGTATAGGTCTTCGATTCTTTGGTCATAGAAAAATGGCAGCCAGAGTAGTGGTTTTTCCCCCTTCCATTTTTGCTGTTTTTTGGCAGCCTTAGTTTAAAACCCAGTGTTGCCTTGCTGACTGAAATGAAGGCTTTGAAGCCTTGACAGTTGCATGTCTTCTCATACCTTGAGACTAAATTTTAAAGTGTGTTCTGCAGGAGTTGTCATCTGAGGGAAGGAAAGGAAAGCACTGGTCATCTCCAAGAAAAGCGAGTGGTGTTACAGATGAAAGCTGTTCAAGCCGGTGCTCATCGTCGAGGGCTCCACAAGATAGTTCCTCCAACAGTGTCGGCGATGGATCAGTAGCCAAGAAGTAAAGAAATTGCTGTCCAGCCATTGTATTTACTTATACAACAAGTCTCCCGGTGTGCTGTTGGGTTGTGTCAAGCCTCCATTTATTCGATCATTTCATCTCAGAAAATCATGTAATTGTTCAAAAAATGAGAAGCTGCAGAAGTTAAATCTTTGATGCTCTAGGATGTTCACCCAAGGGGCATATCTGCTCAAGATGAAACTAACATTCGAATTAACAATAGAAGCCCATCGAAATGTAGTTTCATTGAAGGTGAAACACGTTTATGTTGGTGATCATGCTTTGGACTTCTTGTATTTTATCTTAGGGTAGGGATTATCAAATTGTATTTACAGATTCCAATGTAATGGATACTTGTTAAGATTTGAAGGGCAACAAAATCAGTTACAGAATCATTGGATTGTGTTTTTTTTTTAGTGAATTAGTTGTGTTTCAGGGATTACTGGGAATGAATAATAATGCATGCAGATGATTAGGGGACAACATACCAGCCTTAATGTGAAAAATGACCAAATGCTAGTTAGAAAGCATCTTAATGTTTAGAACCCTTTGGCCTTTTGATGAAGTGTCTAGCACATTCCATCACTTCATCTTTCTTTAAATTGAACCAGTGTCCAATTTGCTGCAACTTCCTAGTGCATACTAATCATGGTTCATGTCAAATTAGAAGCACTCAGCGTGGATTGGAGTAGGTAACAATTAGAAGAAAGTCAATAAAAATGATAGATTATCACATTAGGGTTATGTTTTGTTAAGATATGCTTTTACTCTTACGGCTTGCATGAGAGGTAACTCTTTTACTACCATATGGGGGCACCTCATGATAAATCCAACCTCCTCTTACTAACCTCACATGAATCAACACTCACCCTAAGTTGGCGCCAATCTAAATTATACTCATGGTTAGATTGAATTTTATAAAAGAATATAGCCTTTTTGTTTTCCTAAATATATTTTGAGAAACCAGTATACTTTTAAGGATCCTAAATCATATAATAGCATGAAATTTCGACAGAGGCTTGAAAAATGTTCAAGAAATATTGGATGTGTTTGGTTAACCAAGCTCTTCTATAAGATATTACAAAGTCTTCTCTAAGATATTAAAGACAAAGAAAATGCTGGTTGAATGAAGAAGAGATATTCTAATATCTATGTCGTTGCACCAATTATCATGTTATTAAGCTTCTATGTCATACTATGAAGCTATAGGAGAGAGTTAGAGCAGAGACTTAGGCCCTGTTTGGCAAATCTTATCTGTATATATATAAAAAAAAAACTTGCATGGAATAGATCTGAATGAGATAGATGTTTTAATAAACAGATCGTTTGGTAAGTGGAAAAGGCTGATTTGAAATAAGCTTTTTTGAATCCAAGGGGTTGTGGCTTTTACAAATTTTTCGAGATACATAATGAATAAAGGCATGGAATTTGATTATCTAATTATTTTCGGCCTTTCAAAGAGAATCAATGATTTGGATCATAATTTAGGGTCCATAAATGCAGATCTAAGGTTCTGCATTTTTCCACAAGTATCTTGAGACCTACGTGATAGACCGAACGGCTCAAATTTGACTCCGTCGCCATGTTTGAGGTTCTAAACATAGCTACTGGCTCAGATCTTGTTTCAATGGCCCATAAACAAAAAAGGGAAAAACAAACTGGGTATTACTATTAATCCTGTGAGAACCAGCCACTCTACACATCAATACATCAACGCGTAACAACTCTCCAAGGATTCCATGAGATCCACAAGGAATTAATGGATAAACCTTAAATGGATAAAACTTAAATTTCTAACCTTTTTTACCCTTCTAAAGATGATCAATGGTTCAGATCTTGATCTTGGGGCCCATGAAATCTAGAAACTCAAATCTAATGGGTCATGTTTCATCACAAATATATTGAGATCTGTGTAAAATCAAAACTTACGTGGTGTCCGTGTTTGAGCTTCTTAAGATATCTAACCATTTGAATCAACATTTAGGGCCCCACAATTAAAAAAACCGGGCAGGGTTGAATCACGTAAAATCCAATCATTTTGAACTACACACCAACGGTCCGCAGTTTTTCATGAACTCGTCACGATCCACAAGGAGTCAAAGGCCAAAATTTGACCCCATAATTGTTCTTATGCTTCTGAAGAGGATCAACAGTTCAGTTCTTAATCAAGAGTCCCACGTAAGTAAAAATACTGTATAAACAATGGTTCACGATTTTCCACAAATATCTCAAGATTCGTGAAGTATCATTATCTCAAGATCCCATATTTGTTCTTTGGAAATGGATCCCTTGTTTGGACCAAACAGGAAAACTCTGTTTTTACCAATCAGGGGTAAAATGGGTGCCACATGGGGAGATGAATTATTTTTATTCATTTGGCGGAGATGGGATTTGACATCTCCTTTCATGTGTCACCCCTGATTGGTCCAAACAGGGGATCCAATAGCCATTTTTAGTAGGTGTGTCTGCCCACTTTAGACGAGTGGGATTTCGAGTCCTTCCCAAATATACATAAAGGGAAATGATCGAGTGAGAACCGTTCTCACCCGATCTGTGCGAAGTGTTATTTGGGCGGTCGAATCTGTCTCGCGAATCCGACGGTCCTCTTGAATTGTATATAAGGCAGGTGATAGGGCAAAACACACTCCAAATGCATACAACTCGCTTCCTTCGTTTCCCTAAGGAGAAAAAGGACAGAAAAGAGGAGGGCATCTCTTTCGCAGACGTCGACTCCTCCTCTTCTGATTTCTTCTTCGATTGAAATAGGGAAAACAGTTCTCACCCGATCCTACCTCTTCCTCTTGTTTCTTCTTCGACCAAAAGGGGGAAATCTTTCTCATCGGCTCTTTCGCTTCTTGTTTCTTTTTAGACGAAAAGGGGAAAAACTTTTGCAGATCTAAGGCATATCTAGGCCCGGCCCGATTGTGGAAACACTGGCCCATGTATGGCCTAAGCCCGACACCGTCCATAAAAGTTAGGCCAAAGTCCGCCCATTTAATTGATCGGGCCGGGCTGAACTGGGCTTTTCATCACTTTTTTGGATATTAGAGCAATAATTAAATTAAAGAGGATTTTACAGGAAAAATCTTGGATTTGGCCATTCGTCGTGAAAGGGTCCCCAAATATTGTCCAGCACATATTCGGTATTCCCGCCATTTTTTTATACCTTATCATCGTCGCCTAGAAAATTTGGGGGATGCTAGCGTTGCTCCTTATGATCGACCGTTCATATCGGTGGAAAAGTTGCGAATATAAGTTTTCCGCTATTTATATCGGTGGAAAAAAAGTTGCGAATATAAGTTTTCCGCGGTTCATATCAGTGGAAAAGCTGTGAGTACAAGTTTTTCGCCGTTCATATAGGTGAAAAAGCTGCAAATACATGTTTTTCCTTGTTCATAAGAGTGAAAAAGTTGCGTCCAAACCTGCAAATACAAATTTACCTGCCGAGCAACCTTTCTCTCTCTACATGATAATGTACCAGTATAAGATTGTTATTGGAACCATTCTTCCATGTTATGTCTGCCATTTTTTTTCTTTCCCCGTCCCTTTCACTTTTCAAGATAAATCTTGTGAATATGAAAAAAATAAGAAGAAAGAAATAGTATGTCGGTCAACAGTAATCATTTTATAATGCCTGTGATATTGTTTTCCTAAGATGATTGAGAGAAAATGGAGTGGGGTAGATAGAGAAATAGGTGAGAGAAAAGGAAAAAAAATAAGAGAAAGAATAGTGTTTTGTGAAAACCGCGTAGAGCGACGCTAGCGTTGCTCCTAGCAGACACAAGCAACTAGCGTTGCTCCCCTCAGCATGAAAAAAAAACGGAAGAGGTCCTAACAGACCCCGTTTGTGCTACGCAATATTTGAGGACCCTTTGCGAGGAATGACCAAATTTCGGGACTTTTCCCGTAAAATCCTCTAAATTAAATTACATGCATTTCTTACACAAGCCGTGCAATGGGCTTTCTATCACTTAATCTAAGCCCGACCCAATTATTAATCGGGCCCTAATGACATATCCAAGCCCAGCCAAAGCCGGCTAGGCCGGATGCAAATGAGTATTTGATTATCTGATCATTCGGAAGTTCCGACTTGTAAAAACTGGGTTTGGAACCTAAAAGTAAAAAATCGGGTTTGGAACCTATATTTTAGGTTTCGATTGATAAATAGGTTTGATTCTGGTTCCATACAAGTTCCAACCAGTGGATCCGGGAACCGGCATATGAGTCATTAATGTTATAAACTGTACTCAAAATTATTTTTTGTTGGAAATTTTTATGTTTAATCCAAGAGGTAGTATTTTACAAAAAAAAAATAAAATCCAAGAGGTAGTAAACTTGATGCATTGTTATAAGTTGAATGATATCCTTATTTAGAAAAATAATATAAAAATAAAAACAATTTAGAACCAGTTTTGGAACTAGATTCCGGTCCTCCTCTACCGGGACCCATAGAGGACCTCTCGCCTACTTTTTTCTTTTATTGGACTTTTTTCCCATATGGGGGCATCACATCCATCTTCCTTACTAGGTTTAAATTGGACATGGACCTTGACCCAAACTCGATCACTTGGGTTGGGTTACTGATGAAATACATGATTTAGACCCATACCTGAAAGGCTGAAACTGATGATAATTTTGTGATTTTGAGCCTCTCTCAATGAGAATATAACTCTAGGCACGCACGCACGCACACATAGATAGTACCTGCTACCTGGTTGATAACATCGAACTCAGAAGCTTGTGGTGTCCTTGGCCCTTTGGCTTTATCTCTCAGATTGTATTGTAACCACCCTTTTACCTCGACAATATCAACCGCATTCCCACGTTTGGAGTTTGTTCCTCCTCTTGTCTCTGTTCTGACCCCACCTCTACCCCCACCATAACCACTAAAACTGCTTGTAGGCTTGTAGCTATGGTATCTTTATCTTCTTTCTCAAAGAATGATTATAAGGTGTATTGCTTGTACACCATGAGAATTTTATTCCTCCAGAATCTTGATCCTGGGCTACTCATGCGTCTCAAACCAACCTCATATTCCTTTTCTTTTTGCATGATTGAAATGCTTTTGATGATGTTATATATATGTAGACAAATGAGTGTTGGTGGTGGTTTTAATAGTACTTTTCATTAAAATTAAAAGAGAAATCTAAATGTCTGATGCTAGTTGAGCATGTCAAAATTTACAAATTAACATAAAATACATCAGCTTCCATCAGAGGAATTGGAAGAATCATTTCTATGCTTATTATTATAGTGGGGCCACAATATATCCTCTATATTCCCCTAGCACTCTCTCTCTCTCTCTCTCTCTCTCTCTCCTTTTCTTGGTGACG
Source organism: Camphora micrantha (assembly GCA_003546025.1). Classification (NCBI taxonomy): domain Eukaryota; kingdom Viridiplantae; phylum Streptophyta; class Magnoliopsida; order Laurales; family Lauraceae; genus Camphora; species Camphora micrantha. Next base: position 30,151,721 of record QPKB01000009.1, on the reverse strand, counting down.
TGGCCAAACAAGGAGCACCATCTCTCTGGTTGTGCTTTTTTTTTTTCCTTGGAAGATGGATATTGCTTTTATCCACTGGGAGAAGAGAGAAGATCATGAGGCCTCCAGATTTGCTTACATGCAACTTTTACAATGCCAATTGCAAACATTTATGCTCTTCCCTTCTTAGGAAAATCTCTTCTTACAATAACTTTGTTTTAATTAACAATTTTCCAGGGCGCTCGATCTCTTTGAGGGATTTGAAAATGGCTAGATTACGAAGCCCTTTTGTTGTGTTAGAATGGGTTAATAAGCCTTACATACCAAGAACCTTATTAAAAGGTGTGTTGTCTTTTTATCACAAGAAGTGTTTGGATGCATCCCATTTAATTAAAAGAACAGATGCTTTGAAATCTATATCAATTCACTGGCTTATGCATTTGCCGACCCCAGCTGTTCGAATAGTAAGCCTACTTATAAATGGATCCTATTGGACTCAAAATTGAATAACCCTTTCGGATCCATCAAACTGTTCAAAATTAGTGTTCCATGCATATTGATGTTGGAGAAAATTTCATTCCTTTAGTTTAGGCCCACTGATAGATTGACCACTTATAAAAATCGTGATTAAAATGTAAGATGTAAAAGTTGCATTGAGATGCATGGATTTATAAAGAAATTTACGTCCTTTGTTGGTAAGCAAGGTGCATTTGCATTCGGAAGTGGTGAGTTTACTTTCTACATTTTCTTGCAAGTATGCTTTCTACATTTCTTCCTCAGTTGCTTTGAATAGAGAAGTCAACTCCCCAAGTAATTAACAAAGTGTGAGACGAAAAGCCAACTTAAGGAGGAATGGAGAAGAAGACACATCTAACTACTTCTTTCTTCTTTTCTTCCGCGTAAATGGAAATGCTCAAATCTTATGGCTAGCATTAAAAAGAGCACTGATACAAGATAATTAGCTTCTTAGAAGAAGTTTATGAGGCTCTGTAGTATAGTCTACTACGAAAAATTTAAATTTTACCTTAACAGAAGTTGAACATACCGTCAAACTCATCACTTATAAAACACTTGACTTCTGTAGTAGTTTACTCATGTGCTTTATAAGTGATCAGTCTGAAATGAAAGTTTTACTTGCCCTATTTAAAAGTGGTCACTACTAAAGCGGCGAAGTTCGCGAGATGCCTCAGCTGTAAGAGGCAGTGTTTCACACGGACGTGATAGGGATCGATCCCTAGATATCCGGTGTACTCTTTTGAGTTTGCTTGGTAGAGGTGTACACAGTCACTGTAAAAGATGACAAAAAAAAAACAAAAAAAGTAGCATACTCAGGCGTGGAGCTTGTACAATAGAGCTGTAATTAGGGGTGAGTATTCGGTCAGTTCGGTCGGTTTTGGTTGGAATTTTGACCGAACCGAAATATTTCGGTCGAATAAATTCTAAACCGAATTGACCAAATTATGAGTTGTAACCGAAATCGACCGAACCGAAAATATTTCGGTTAAATTTCGGTCAATTCGGTTAATTTGGTATATACAATATACAACAAATGATGTCATGTACTCATTTCATAAAATGAAATTATAATTACAACAAATGATGTCATGTACTCATTTTATTTATATATACAATATATTTTATATATCTAAAATACAAACTTTTATATGTATATTAATAAATCCGGTTAATTCGGTTAATTTGGTGAAAAGATTCCAAAACCGAACCGAACTATATTATCCAAATTTGCTGTAAATCTTGACCGAACCTAACCAATTTAACCGGATAACCGAACCAAATAAAAAATTTCGGTTCGGTTCGGCTCGAAACTTCGGTTCGTTAGACACACGCTCACCCCTAGCTGTAATCCTGTTGGACCATCGATTAAAGGAATTAGATAGTTTACCAATTACCTCTCCCATCCTAAGAGGAAAATAAGTTCTTCATATGGGCTCCACTAGGAGTATGAGTTCAGATTCAAGTCTAGCTTAGGATACGTAAGCCAGCATGTGACTGAGAGTAACATATCATAGTTTTTATCATCTCTCTGTCCACCTAACGATTCCTGCCTACACAAGTACGAAGACACCCACAAGCCTCCAATCCATCTAAATCAACCTCCCTCTTCTTCCTGGTATTTGATCCTTTGGGAAATAACCCAACAATACCAGTGAAGAAGAATCATCTCCTCTGCTTCAATGGCTGCCTCCTTTTCCACCTCCACATCTTCTCTTGCATCCCAACCATCTGCTCCCAAATCCCACTTCTCTGGATTGCGCCGCTCCTGCTTCAAACTCGAGCCTTTTTCCCCCTCTCATGTCCTCTTCCACCAGCAGGTGGGTGCCCAGCTCCGGGTATCCACTACTCAAAAGCCTTGCAAAGGAGTAGTTGCCATGGCCGGATCCGGAAAGGTAATGCCTTTTCTTCATATTGTTGAAATTCATGACTTGGGGTTGTTTTTTTTCTGTCTTATTTGGATTGATTCTTCTAGATGTAGTTTGTTTTATTTGGGTTTGTTGATAGATTAATGGGGTTGACCCCCCTTTTTTGGTTTGAAGAAATTAATGGGGTTTCATTAGAGAAAAATATGTGTGATAGCAGTATTCCATTAAGGGGATGAGATGAGATTCTAAGCAAGAGCAAAGACGTGCACACAGATGTATAAGAGTATACTAAAAATTGTCACTTTGAACTCACCCTATGTTGGTTGGGTTCTCTGAGAATGCGGTATATTGTTGCATTTAATACTTTTGATGGATTTTTTTGTTTGTTTGTTTGTTTTTTTTTAGCTTAGGATATAGAAAAGTTGCTTTGGTGATGATGCCTCTATGCTAGGTCGGGCAATGGCAGTCCTAGAATCACATTCTAACAGGGACGGCCAATGGAGGAAGGACTTGATGAGTGGAAAAACCATTGAATTTCCAATATTTGTGCTCAATGACCCCTGCCAGCATGGAAAAGAATGGTAGAACTGATTGACTCTCATTTACGATTACTCCTCCCATCCCTGATGGCCCTGGATTGTCTAGAAAGCTTTGACCAATATTGATTTTATACCCACTTCTTAGTGGATGTGCAGTGATAATCTATAATATTATTAGTAATTTATCTACTTTATATATTTATTTTTATAAAATACAATGTTTTGTACCATTGAAATTATGTATAATATATGTTATTATAATACACACCATTAACAAGAAAATGTTATATAATACATTATACAGTCATGTATTCAGGTATTTGAGTTTGGACTACAGACTCAATTGGATTGCAGTTGGACCCAAAATGTCGCCCCTGTCCCAATTATCAATCGAGTCAAGAAAAGGGTCCATACCCAAGTTTTGTGCTGGATCCTTCAGTAACCCGATAATCGGAGATTCATTGCCTTCCTTAAGCCTTCCATAACTATAGAGGAGAAATGGTTAGCTTGACTCTCTTTGATGGAAACCACATTAACTAGCTGCTAGCAAAGTATAATTGTTGATATCTGTTCACTAAAATGAAGGTGTAGAGTTGGTAACTCATGTATCCAACTTATTTGTTTTATGCAAAGCCCATTCTTTGTAATAGATGCATGAAGGAGTTAGGACCAATCTACATTGTCATATGCTTTCTCCAAATCGATCTTGCGCTTAACCTCGATGTCCATTGTCACTCCCTGGAATGAATGCACTCAATTGTTATCAAGGGACCATCACCTAGAATTTCCCTTCCTTGCACAAAGGTGCCTTAGATTGTCCAAAACTTTCCATGTTCTCTCTTTTTAACTCATTTGCCAATGCTTTAGAGTTAATTTTGTATAGGCTCTCCACTAGGCTTCTTGGCCTAAATTCTGATGACTGGATTGCCCCTTCAATTTTGGGGTTTATGACCTCAGAGTGCATATGTAGCCTTCCCTTTTCGAAAGAATTTCGGAAATAACTCCATGGGATTGAATTTGATAGTCGGCCAACAATATTGATAGAAGGCTATGATAAACCCCTTAGGCCTTGAAGCCTTACCAATTTTCATGCCAAAAAAACCCTTGGAAAGGATGCTCAAGAAAATCTTGCCTTGTCACTTAGTGCATCAAGCTGATGCCTTCCAAATGCATGCAACATTCTTATATAGAGGTTTGAAAAAAACGACAATTTCCCTAGCAATACTTCATGTATCGTCTAGTTGATATGTTAACTTTCAACCTGCCTATAGTTCTATATCCTCCTAGCATTATGATTTATGATTCTAACCATTCAAATGGTGGATGTCGGTAATGATTAAGTGATTGTTGGCACCACTTTATTGGGTGAGGTTGGACTGTTGCGATTGCTTGAACTTTGATTAGCTTGATTCTTTTGATTTTGTCTATCCCCTGATGGGAATTTGAATCCTCTAACACTTGGCATTAAAGAATTTTCGGGTCCTCTATAATTCCATCAGTGGAGCCCATTAAATTTCGACTAGCCTATATTCTCTTGTTGTATGAGTAAACACTTTGATGGTGGGCCCAACTCAAATTGGAGTGGAATTTGGGTTAGAGCTAAAACAAGCTAGATGGGATAGTATTTTGGATGGTTTGGATTTTAGATGTGGGTCCCATTCATGGAGATATGGGGATGGGCTAGAGAATTCTTTGAGGCGTGGCCTCAGATAATTTTGACTGCCTCTGATAGAATTTGACAGTCTATACTGCTGCATGTGCATAGAGCTTTGTCTGGTTCGCATGTGGACTGATTGGGCTTGCCGCTTGCCAGGTTGCCTGATTCTCTAAGAAAAACTTTTTCCAGGTTATGACGTTAATTCTAGCTTGCCATGACAGTGAAAACTGAAAACATTGCATCTTGGTGGGATCTTTCTACCCCACAAATTACAAGGGATGATTGGGGATGAGCCATCTACAACGTGAGGCACTTCTAGTTGTCCAATTTAAGGTGGTGGTTTTTAGCTGTTAACTTATATATAGAAATCATCACCTAGACACTGGACACATTGTGCGCATCTGGGCGTGGGGCCCACTAGGTCCATCCGAATGGACCAAACACAGCCCCCCCCTTCCCCTTCCCCACACCCTACCCACCACCCTGAATCACACTGATCTATGGGGTTTGCACCCATCCGAAAGGACTGGGCCCACAGATCGACTGCGCTTTTTTTTTACAAAACCGATCTATGGGCCTTGATAAAGGGGTTAGGATGATCAAGTGGGCCCCAAACTTGGTAGGGAATGGGGCACACTTAGATCTTTCAATCCCCCCAGGTCCCATCCAACATTTACCTACGCACCGCGTTCCATGCATCCAGACTGCCCCAGTGGTGGGACCGGCCTCTGAATATGCATGACGCACGGTCCGGATGCATTGTGCCGGTGCGTAGTGTGCATGTGAATATTTTCCACATGTTACACACACATTACCAGTTTTGAAGTCTTGCATTTGATTGTTAACAATGTCAAATGATGCCTATTTTTGGTAGATGGCCAACCCACACCCACTTGTATTTCGTGGGTCCAGTGGCTGCATAGATTTATGAGTATTTCCTGACATGGATGTTATGTTTAATCTTCCTAATTACCATTTTGCACTGGCAAATGTCATTCTCTTATGTTGTGAAGTAGCCATAGGGTGCCATATCCAACTGTTGTGTTGTGGAAAGATGGGCATCTGAATAAATTGTATACTTGCTTAGGCTGGGGCCCCTTTTATTTTCTCCAAGTTACATGTGAGTGACAAGAGATGGATGGAGGAATTGGCACCTAGTTCAAATATAGTTGAATCAATTATTTTTTTAAATGGAATATTGTGTTTAGAATAGCTCTATCTATGAATTCATGAGCAGTGGAGGGCTAGTTTTTGGATTTCTGTGTCATGATTTGTGCTTGTTTTTTGTAATCTTCAGACAGAAGGTTGCAGGAGATTGGGAATGAATGCTCAAAAGCTGCCAATTCATTCTTCATCACTGTTGAGTGAGATAAAAAAAAAAAAAAGAATAACTAATAGTTTTTTATATCTCATGAGCCATGATGATGAAAAATGTCATCCACTAACCTGTTGATTTATCTAGTTGGTTCATTAGGGATTTGAAGAGTGAAATGATGGTTCTTGAGTGGGTTTGGACCATTTGGAGCATAATAGGGATGATTAGAGGCCTTCTGCGACTTTACTGTGAAACTTTAAAACCTTTGGCCAACAGGGCAAGTGTGAAACATTCCTCAGTGTTGCAATGTCAAAGGTCTAAGGGAAATGTTCTTGTTGGATGCAAGAATGCACTCTTAAGTGTTAGCTGTTTGGTGAAGGATATGTTAACAAGGACTAACTAAGAAGAATCATGTCCTTGGTTTTGCATAATATCCCCAAGCTTTTTGTGAATATGGGGCCTACAGTTTTGGTGGTCAAGGCATTGAATATCATTAGTTGGGTCAAGATCATGGTTGATGGGCCATACTTGAAAAACCTCATGTATCTGAATTCTGAAATGTAAAAACTTTCAACAGCTGGCTTCCAAATTAAAGATCCAAATGGGAACAACACAATGGTCCATTTCAGTGTAGAAAACGAAATTGGATAATTGTGGTATTACTGTTGGGAAGTCTCACATCGCCTAAGTCCTGAGTTGGACATGTTTTCATATATCTGTTTGAGTCTTCCACCTATTAGCTTAAACTTTTGGGTTGGCACATGGTTTCTTACATGGTATTCGAGCGGGTTCCGATCCTGTCATTCTTGTGTAGCCCATGTGGTAGGCCCATCCATGAAATTTGTTGGGCCTACACGTGAGGGGGAGTGTTGGGAAGTCCCACATCGCCTAACTCCTGAGTTGGACATGTCTTCATATACCTGTTTGGGCCTTCCACCTATCAGCTTAAACTTTTGGGCTAGCACATGGTTTCTTACAATTACAACCATGTTTTAGGATTGAGCAGTTGTGGAAAACCTTGGGTCACAATTTTCATTTCAGAATGAGTATTATATTCATCTAGATTATTTTTGGGACCATTGTTTGTCTTGGTGCTAAGGTCCTGTCCCTTTTGACTGGGGTCTTTGTGCTGGAAGTTGCTTTGAATTAGTTAAGTTCACAAGGCTAATCATAGTAAACATTTCTGTACTTCTTATGCTTCACAGATTGAACTGCATTTTGTTGAAGAAGATGATTGGACAACAGCCTGTCTTTGTGGACGGTATTACTCTAATGTGTTTTAATTTGGTCGGTTATCCTGACCATAACTATATCATGGTCTCTTGATTTTGGGTTCTATCAGGTGGAGCTTTTGCTTACTGAAAAGTATGGTTTACTTTAAAAAAAAAACAGTAGTGAGAATTCAAGAAAGGTTTTATGTTTCATAAGCTGTTATCTATGAGAGGGCATAACTAAAGATACTAGAAAATATGCTATTTGGTTGGAAACAAGCTTAACTTATAATCAGTGGTAGTTTCTACTTTTAATTGTCATGAAAAATTGTGAATTGTTGAAATAACAGCATTTAAACTTCTTTTATCATATTAAGGAAAAGTGTTCTAAATAAGGTCAGATGTTAGTCTTCTTAGGGTATTGGACCTCAGATTGATGTTGATGACACAATATTGGACAGGAGGGCATGAATTGAGGATTTCCTTGAGACAACTGGTACATCTTCTTGAGTAACTGCCATTGTTGCAAGAGGATTGGAAAAACTGTCGCAAGGCCAATTTTATTGTATCTTTCTAGGGTTGTAACGTTCTGCATTTTTCTTCTTCTCTCCTACGTTCTATTAATTTCATGCAAATTTCTGTACATCCCCTCTTGTAAATTTTATGTAAATTTGCTTCAGTTTGTCTTGTTTGTATTGCTAGAATTTTTTTCTATTTCACTTCTCTGTCATTTGATGTCATATTACTTTGCGGTATGCTGTACTTCAGTGTCATATAGACAATGGATCTGTCCTATAGAGAGCATGTGTAAAAATATGATTTTTTTTTCTTTATATTTTACTATTTCTATTTCTAGTCCATGCATTCTCTCTCTGTGAAGATACTCATGATCCTTCTCTTTTCTTGTGCTTGCAGTTCTTTGTTGGTGGTAACTGGAAGTGTGTAAGTATGCTTTCCTTAATGTTGTGCTAAAATGTTTTATTTATTTTACTCCTGTCCTGAACTTGTTAATGTGGTTTTATTTTCAGTGCTGTTTGCATTGAATGCAATATGTTTTTCCTTTAGGTGTTATTATGTATTATATCATGTTCATAGAACTTGAGTAGAGGTGTATGATTGTATTATACATTTTGTCCATGCTAAAATTTGCTTTTATCATTTTTATGCATTGTACATCATCATCATCATCATTGTCATTATCATTGAAGCCTTGTCCGAAAACATGAATTCTGTGCATTGTGCATCTCGACCAAAATTGTTATATTTGGTCCTTAGAGACAATAGTAATTTTGTATTATTATTATTATTTATTAAATATAATTATTATTTGTCATATATATGCATAGCATAGTTCTTTTTTTTTTTTTTTTTTTTTTTTTTTTTTTTTTTTTAATTTGTTGGCTGTCTAGCAATTCATAATTCTAAAGTATTAACTTCCAAAATTGTTAACTGCTCTGCTGGGATTCGCATGATGAAGCTCAAGCAGATCACATTGTGGCCCAAGTTTTGACCTTTCTGAACACATTTGATCATATGCTTACTCCTTGGGGCTGACTCCTTCCTCCTTGAGTCTAGTCGGCTCAACCAACCTGTGCGACTTGGCCAAGTTGGATCGAGTCAATCCCCCATGTACCTTAAATGTCAGAAAAAATGAAAAAAAATTCTGAATTCTAAAAATTAGGAAAGAAGTCCATCTAATTCTAAATTTTGCTAAATCATTCGCTCTCTTTGTTCAGTAGTGAATTACAGAATGATTATGTTGCATGGACTTGCTTATGTATTTCCATAATTCCAGTTGTCCTTTTTAGACTTTAGTCAGTAGTTAGGATTAAAATTAGTTTACTGGAGACTGTTGATTGATCAGAAATCAATCATTTAAATCTTTAAATTTAAACTATTAACTTACATACAGAAATAGACAAAAATGCTGCTAACTCATGAATGATATCCTAACATCCTGTTTATAATCATTATAAAATATAAATTAGAAATTAAATTGTGAATATATGAGTGGCCATTTATCATTTCAGGAGTACCCAACTACCCGTGTTTAGTAGGTTTGGATCCATCCCCAAATCAGTACCTTAAATATGCTGTTTATGGACTGTTTTGACAGGAGTGTCCTTATTGGGTCTTTCAGTCATAAATCAGTGGACTTTGGGTCCCAAAAAAGGGACCTGATTTGGATTCCAACTGAACCGCCTCATGCGCCTGGGCCTGCAACAGGCTTGTACAGGCCCAAACTGTTCAGCCAATAGGGCCAGACAGCCTGCTGGCTTTGCATGACTAACACATGTGCATAACTTTACCAATAAAAAAAAAAAAAACATGCGCAAGACTTGTGCAACCTTTTCCACTTTCATTTCCTTCCTGAAACCTTGCAATGGCTGTTATTATCTTTTATGTTTAAATACTAGATGGAAGGTGCTCATCTGAGAAGCACCTCTATTATATGGTGCTAGCAGCTGGCAATGCTAATTTGCTTAGTGGGTTTAAGCCTACTCTGAGATCCCCAGTGGTGAACTTGCATTTTTCTGATGACACCTTAATTTGTTTTAGCTGAGGAAGGTCAAATAAAAATTGTGAAAGCCATTTTACTTTGCATTGATGCCATGTCTAGTCTCAAGGTTAATTTTTCTCGAGAGTGAATTAATTGTTGCTAACGTTCATAAGGATCATCTCCAAGCTTTAGTGGACCTTATGGAATATAAGGAGGGTCCTCTCCCAGCTTCATATCTTGGCGTCCCTTTGCAAACCCAAGAGAGAAGGGGGCCTTGGGATTCGTACTATGTGCCAGGTGAATCAAGCATTGAATGGTTGTCGAGATTGGGAGAGGAGGATAGCCTTTGGAAGCAGATCTTGGAGGCAAAATATGGGTTGACTAGTGTCTGGGACATTCAGGCTCAAAACACTCGTTAGTTGGGTTATCTTAGCTAGGGAGATTTTCTCTAGTCATATCAGATATCGACTGGGTAGAGGTGACAAGATTTGATTCTGGTTGGATACATGGGTGGGTGACAGTCCATTGCTAGTAATTTCTCATTACTCTTCTGGTGTGCTGTTAACTGGTTTGTAATGGTGGACAATTATTTGCAGGGGTTGGGAGCTGGATTGTTCAGTCCCCATTTTTCAAAGAAACCTTACAAAGGCAGAGCAGAGCCAGTTATAGCCCATTTCTTTCTCTCATCAGTGGACTCTACATTCCGGAGGAAGGATTTGACAGTGGACAAGTACCCCTGGCAGTTTCTCGGTTGCCTCTCCATTCTTGGCCTTATTGGGTATCTCCTCATCGTCTACTCTAGCCCATTAGATTGCATATGGAGTTTCAAGGCTTCCCCAAGGTCTCTTTCTTTTTGCATGGATGCTTATGAGGAATCCTAGCTATAAACGATCTTTGGAGGATTCAGATGATTATTTTAAATGCTTGCCTATGTGCCTAGAGGAGGCGAGTCTGTTGATCACCTTTTACTTTATTGTCATCTGCCCGAATTATTTGGCAATCTGTTCTTTGGTTTGGTTACAGCTAGGCCCTTCTGAGGTCCTTACTGGGCCTCTTTGATACGTGACAATCTTAGAGGGGCAAAATTAAGTGGAAGTCCTTGTTCATTGCAATTATTCGGGTTGTCTGGAAATAGTGAAATAATGTTGTTTTGATGGGAAGTTGGTGATCATAAAGGTGCTTAAAGATAAGGTGAGATTTTTTGTTGCTTCCTGGGTATCTAGTCTACCCAGTTTTGAGACATCTCTATTTTGACCATTATCAGATGCTGGCACTAAATTGCTTTCTCTTCTTCTTTGATTCAAGTCTTTAGATCTTCTTGGTCTCATCTTCTGTCGTGCTTTTTTGAGCTTAATTTTGATGGAAGTGCAATAGGCAATCCAAGGGAAGCTGGAATTGGAGGAGTTATTCATGACAATGAAGCCAAAGTCCTGCCGTTCATGATTTGCAGATCTTTGCTTGGTTGATGAGGACATGAGGTGGACTTGCTAGCTTTGAGGATGGGTCTTCATGAAGCTAGTCAGCGTAACCTTAACTATAGTCGTAGCTGCTCTCATCGCTGACTTATTAAAATTTCTCTTCAATCCTATTGTATGCACCGATCACAAAGCATTCTAGAAGCAAGTCTCCACTTTGACCATCCAACTTTTATCCTATGTTTGGCATCCTCCTCAATCTCCCCATCCTTGCTAATTATAGATCTAAGGTATCAAAAGGAATCTGTTTGTGGTATCTATTGAGCTTCAATTCTCGTCGGAATATAGGCTCCAATATGTATGGACCATTACTTTGACAGCCACCACCAATTATTTGTCTAGTCCTCAAATCCTAGAAAACACAATGTATCCAAAGGTGACAGAAAAATTATGCTCTTCACAGTTCACAGAATCCTTCGGTATTTGAAAAGAGCTCCAGGACACGGTATTTTGTATGCTTGCGTGGACACTTATATATAGAAGCATATACAGATGATAATTGAGCTGGATTTGAGAAAGATAAGAGGTTTACTACAAGATATTGTACACTTGTTGGTGGAAACTTTGATTTTTGGAAAAGCAAAAGTAGGCGCTAGTTGCACTATCAAGTGTTGAAGTTGAGTACCAAGCTATGATGCATTGAACATGTGAATACTTGTGGTCATGGATTCTAGTATATGAGATGGGCTTTTATATGTAAAGGTTCAATGGTGTTATATTCTGATAGCATATAAGCATGACAGGTTACAACCAAACCAGTCTTTCATGAGCATTGAAAACATATTGAAGTTGATTGTCACGTCATTATAGAGAAGGTTGAAAACAAAGATACGCAGTTGGAGTTTATACCTGCAGATTTGTGATTGGCAAATTTCATCTTTGAGGCTGTTATTAAAAGAAAGTTGTCGGATGCATTGTCCAAGGCAAGCATAGTAGATTATCTATGCACCAGTTTGAGGAGTGTTGAGAAATAAAGTTGGGCTTTTCTGTAAATATGTGAAATCCAAGGACTGTTTTGGAATGTTATAAAATACATGGGGGTTTCTTGTAATTATGAAAAAAAATTAAAAACAAGAATATATTAATCAGGTTGCCCAACCTTAAGCAATGTAGTCATGTAGTTTTTCCTCCAAACTTCATTTCTTTTCTTCTGTTTTCGCCTTTCTTATATTAGGGTTTTTTAGACAGTTTTGGGAAACCCTAATATTCTTCAGATCTAAAGTTATAACAACATTTATCAACTTTTCTCTATAATTGAATTGGGTTTTTCCATACCCTCTTTAGCCAACCTCTCTCTTGCTTTTAGGTAGCATTGATATTGTTTTCTATTTTAGGAAATTGAAAATTTTCTTGTATTGGTGAACATTTTTCTTTTTTGGCTTGTACATATAATAATTTTATACTTTTTTTTTTCTGTTTACTGTAGAATGGGACAAAAGACTCCATCAGCAAGCTTGTTTCTGACTTGAATAGTGCAAAAATCGAGGCTGATGTTGGTAAGACAATGTCACTCTACTTCCATGAGTTTCATCCTACTATTAATGTTAGTATAGCTTTTTGTATATATATATATATATATATATATATGAGAGAGAGAGAGAGAGAGAGAGAGAGAGAGAGAGAGAGAGAGAGAGAGAGAGAGAGAGAGAGAGAGAGAGAGAGAGAGGGTTTAACTTTTTTTTGAAGTAGATGGAGGCATTTCTAGTTCCTTATTTGAACAAATAAAACCTTCTATGTTACCCAACCAACAAGCAAAAACCTTTTGAGTAACTTGTCTTTCCTCTTGTTGTTCCAATGGAAAGAAATTACTGTGTGACAAAGGTATTGAGCGTGAAAAGAACCAAGACAAAACATCTATCACTTCGCCTCTTTCTTGTTTTCCCTGTTCATTGTGATGTTTAAATGATGAATATGGTGACTAAATCAGTAACTTTGGCTCTTCTTTTCACTTTTATAAAGTTAATTCACTTGCTGATGGTTCCGTGTCGGTTGGAGTTTTGAGGCCATTGAGTCTTATACACTATGATACCCGGATACTTGTACAAGCCTAACATATCCATATTGGACCGATGCGATACTTGTATTTGTACCTGATACTACACCGATACTTGTAGGGTATAAGTTTAGCATATCCTACTTAGAAAGTCCATCATTTCATTTAGTTCTTTAAATTTTCTTACTTCTCAACAGAGAAAATGTTAGAAAGGACCATAAAAAATGATAATTTCAATAATTCAATCCTCATCTAGAGGAAAAATTGGGACACATGTATCTGTATCCATGTCCTAGATTTCCTAAAGTGCAGAGTCGTATCCTCGATTCCCATATCGGTGTCTGTATCCGTATTCACATTTGGGCATCAGAGCTTATAAATTTTCTCTTTGATATGCATTATACAGATATTTTATATTGTACTGCTTATCCATCACCTAGATGGGTGGATCACCCACCCACTATTTCACACACAATTGAAAGAAATTCCACTGTGCTCTTATTTTATTTCATTTTGCTTGGTGAGAATATCTCCCGTCTCAAGTGCTCTATTGCAAAACATCATTGAGAACCTGTTTTAAGATAAGACAACAAAAGATTGTGAGAACTGAAGATGAGAATTGATTTTCAAGCATCGTGGGACTAAATTCTAAACCTTAATTGTTCTCTCACATGCACTCTGGTCTGAATTTTCTTAGCCGAACATTTCTCATCCATTGTTTTTGGAAATATATTAAGAAGAAAATGGAGAACATTTACTTTTTTAGGCCTTTTTTCAAAAACAGGTGTATCATGTTCATCCAACATGAACATGGGGACTGGGCTACTGGTGCCAAGTTTTTTCTTTCCTTTTTTTAGGCTTCAACTCATGTTCTTTTTCCTTTGCTTTTTTGAATTCTAATTTTCTTTTCTTGTTGATATGCTAGAGCTTCCATCAACAAAATACTACTTCATGGGGAATTCCATGAAGTAGTTTGCTAAGGTAATGGTGGTACTTGAGACTGTCACGCTTATTGTATTCTTAACTTGAAAAGACCTGTTTTTATAGGGATCAAGTCATGATTAGATCCTTGAATTTGTTACTATAGTTGTCTCCAATCTTGTATTACGTAAATTCTACATTCCTCAGAAATGCTACACCAATCAAGCTCCATGTTACTCCATCATGGTTTGATTGTTTAGCTTTCTCCTTTACCATGACAATAACATTCACTTTTTTTTAGATGACCTCTTGATTTCTTTATTCTCTTGAACGATCTCATGGCCACATGATTTCTTTTGTGTATTACCAGAAATGTTGGCTTATATTAATCCGTGATGATATTTTAGTCCTATATTGATGTAGTGGTTGGCATTACAAATGCCTTTGTGCTGCATGGTCAATTTGTCTTTGGTTTTTGATGTTTCATTATGCTAAGAGTTACCTCTCATGGATTTGCATCATAGGTTACCTTTTAATCACCACGTTGGACACCACTTGACAAATCCACCCCCCTTACACTAACCCCTTATGAATTAGTACTCACCAAAATTTGGCACTAATCTAAATATTATTCACTGTCAGATTAAATCTCATTAAAAGCTAAAAGTAGATAAACAAAAAACAAAAAGAAAATTAAGAGCAATGTATGAGGTGCAATTCTTGACCCTACCTGCCAATGGAACCTAAAACCTTTAAGAAACCATGTACCAACCCAAAAGCTTAAGTTGATAGGTGGAATTCTCAAACAGGTTTATGAAGCCCTATCCAACTTAGGACTTGGGCGATGCGGGACTTCCTAATACTACCCCTCACGTGTAGGCCCAACAGATTTCATGGATGGGCCTGCCACATGGGTTAAATAAGAACGACAAGATCCACGTGGGCTAGACAAGAATGACGGGATCGAAACCCGCTCTGATACCATGTGAGAAACCATGTACCGACCCAAAAGTTTAAGTTGATAGGTGGAAGGCTCATACAAGTATATGAAGCCTTGTCCAACTTAGGACTTGGGCGATGTGGGACTTCCCAACAAAACCAACCTGGTAATGCATTGTTACTTTTGGGTCAGGTTCAGGCTGATATTTCTAACCTGAATAATAAATGGGTTGGGTAAGCCCACTTTTGTTCAACCCACCAACCTGATAGGAGCCTGGCCCCGACTGACCACACTATGTCTCACCAACCCATTTGGAACATGACTTGGTAATTTGGGGTTTAGGTTTCCCTTTTTAACTTCTGGAGTTCGTTCGAGTTGACATTTTCAACTAATATAAACGGATTGTTCTGGGTGAGCCTGTGCATGTCACCTACAGAGCTCCACCTACAGAGCTCAACCCCTTGATCTATTTCCATCTAGAGTAGTGCTTTTAGGACTCTGAGAAGTGAGACTATGGAGGCATCAACTATAGAAAGTGACTGAGCCATATCATTGACTCCATTGAAACATGGATTAAGTAATCTAAATTTTGTAACAACACCCAGAAAAGTGGATTGATAGAGTGATCTTGGAAATGTTGAAATATTGTTGTTTTGGCTTGATGATGCAGATGTTGTTGTTGCTCCTCCATTTGTGTACATTGATCAGGTAAAGAACTCATTGACTGATCGGATTGAGATATCTGCTCAGAACTCTTGGGTTGGAAAGGGTGGAGCTTTCACGGGAGAGATCAGGTTTTTGTCTTTCTAAAATATTTACACAAATAATTGGATCTTTAGAATTTCCATATTATGTTTTTTATTTTTCATTTTTCAATTTTCTTGTCTTTATGAAGTATGAACGTTGTTAGTGTAAAGATAGTGGGTCGGTTCAGCCCATTGGACCAACCCAAACTCTTTACAGTTAGTTTGCACACAGAATTTGAGACTGATTTATTTGTCCTTTCTGCCATAGACGCTATTTGTTATTATCAAATTATATGATAGTTTTTTCATCAGAAATTGCTGAAAATTAGATTAATGATAATAAAAGGTCCATAAAACATACACACCAAGAAACATTTTTTTTTGAATGGTTACACACCATGAAACATAAATGAACAAAATGATTACATGCCTCCCAAAACAAACTACATGTAGACGCGGCCAGCAAAGAAGTCCTATCAAAACCCTGCTTAGCTAAGGCATCCACTATACTGTTAGCAGTCCAATTCAAATGACAAAACACCACCCGAGAGAAGAAGATAACAACTTGATCTTATTGAAGAATTGGGATTTCTATGAGCTCAATGGAGTAGATTCACCCATGAAGTCACATTATGTGAGTCACTCTCCGTAAACAACTCTAGGAAAGAACCAAATTAGAATCAAGGAACCTCCACAATAGCTAGCACCTTGGCCTCATTGTCTAGATCATTGTCTCCATTAATTATTACAAGAAGAGCAGTGCCAATCTCAAGCTGTCCTTGGAGATCACAAAACCACATTTTTTCTGTCATAAGGGACAAGACTTTTGGCAAGGCCTCCACCACGAGATTTGAGTACTTTGCAATGTTATTCTTGTAAGGAATATGATCCTTTGGATAATTAGTGCGGAAAAGAAAATTTGCTATAATTGCAAAGGTGTATGGCATCTTAATGCTGAATGTATGAAATGGCTGCAAAATTGTCAAGAACGAGCCTACCAGGTGGCCTTCGTTGATGCATCCTCCCATCATGATATGAATGTGCTGACTTTAACACTGCCTCCACCAATGAATCTGAGTACTATGCAATGTTATTCATGTAGGGAATATGGTCATTTCAATAATTAGTATGGAAAAGAAAGTTTTTCAGTCATTACAAAGGTGTCTGGCATCTTATTGCCAAATGTATGGAATGACCTCAAAATCGTCAAGAATGAGCCTACCATATGGCCTTTGTTAATGCATTCTCCTATGATGATATGGATGTAGTGACTACATATGCTTCGCACTCCGTTCTAATACAACATTCCTCTTGCATCATTTGCACTTACTCCTGAAGCTGTTCAACTAAAGATGCGAGTTGCTTTTGCTGCCTTGAGAAGTTGGGATTCTCATGTAATTCTCTTACTTCCCTGTTTACGTGGTACCTAGACTCATGTGCTTCCAATCACCAAAACTTCTGGAATCCACACAGTGAGTGGAGAAAGGATTCCTATCACTGGTATTGGTAGTCTTACCATATCTACTCAACAATTTCAGCTCACGAATGTTCTTGTTGTACCCTAATTGTCTGATAACCTGATTTCTATTAGACAATTGGTTGAGAACTATTTAGTTTCCTTTTTCCCGCAATGGTTGTCTCATACAGGGCTCAAAGAATGGGAAGGAGATTGGGATGGGGCACAAAGATGTGGCTGTTCTGATTTCTCTTTGGCACAAACTACACCTACTTCATCCTATTTTTCTCCTTTCTGCAGTTGATTCTGGATTATCATCTCAACATCATTTTGTTTTTCTTTATTTCATGGCATTGTAGAATGATGCATCCCAATTCTTATAAACTATTGTTTATAATGTGCTCTGATTTTATTAAAATAAATGTGCTTTGACTCTATCCCATTTCCTTTGTACACTGGTTCTATGATTGCTTGTTTTTAGTTAATTCGCACTAATGAGTGGGGTATTGCTCCTGTTTTGTCACACTTTGACTATAATTTGTTCTCACATTTATTAATAGTTATAGTAGTTTCATATGATACTTTCTTTATGTGAGATCGGATGTTGTACTGTCTTTAAACAATTTTTGGCTATGGTTAAAACTCATTTTTTCCTCTTTAATCAAGATTGTCCGATTTGAATGATGGGTTGAAAATGTCTCACATATTTCAGACATTTCTTATAGAGAAGAAAATTGTTTCGCAGTGATCATGCCCTTGTAGACCCTAACAGAGTGGTATTGCTGAGCGTAAAAACCAAAATTTCTAGAAATATTTCGTACCTTATCTTTTTGAATGATGACTAAAATTTTATTAAAAGCAACATATCAGTACAAACCTGCCAGTGCCAGCAAAGCTGCCCAAAAAGAAAAACCCCAACACAAACACCACCAAAACAAAAAAGATAAGAGCTTGAAAATCCACTTTGAATATTTAACAAACTCTGGCGAATTATACACTCCTTGGCCAATAGATCCATCTTAATTTGTGCTTCTCTTGAGTCTTAACATGAATAAAGGACTCAAGTCCTTGGATAAATCTATCACCTCTTCCACAGTATCTGTGAGTACCCAAGGAGCTGTGCACTAACCAGAAGCCAGCTGATAGCACAAGTCGAATCACCTTCAACTAGAGTGGCTGAAAATTTAACTGACGAACTTCCCAAAGTCCTATGTGCACGGATTCCATCTTTACCTTATTAATGGAGCAGACCAAAAAAAAGGATAGTTCCCTCACTATCTCTTGATATACCTTCGATACTAGCTTGCCCCAGATTCCCAATTGTAGTTCCATCGAAGTTGATTTTTACACAACCAGGAGGTGGCCCCCTCAAATAAGACAGCTTAAAGGCATAATGAATATCTTCCTAAGAGATTTGTACTGGTCACTTAAGATAATGAATACTTCCCAAGTCAACCTCTTATGATCCCACGTCATTTGCATGTCTAGAAGGCACATATTCACATGTGCCATGCTAACAACATCAATGTTTCGTGATATATTTTTCTCTAAAGTTATTTTCTTCTCATAGGATTTTATTATTATATTTTGGCCAATTCTTGCTGGAAAGAGTTAGTTCCACGGTGTATCATTTTCCATTTTGAGGGTACAAGGAATTAATCATTATTATTTTAATTCGCTATTTTACTTTCAGATGTTATTCTTGGGCATTATGTTATTATGGTGTTAAAAAGAAGTAATGATAAACAAATATAATGGTGTAATCAAATTTGTCTTTTCCTATGCTAGTGTGGAACAACTGAATGATATTGGCTGCAAGTGGGTTATTCTTGGGCATTCTGAGCGGAGGCATATCATTGGTGAGGATGATCAGGTAAATATTTAGAAGTGATCCCTGTGGATTATTTCCTGATACAAAGAAGGCTGCAATCTTTACCTGTAATAACTGCTAAAGTGAGGTTCTATATGTAAAACAATATTACTTATGAGCAACTACTCATTTGGAAATTGACTTGATCTGCCCCAGTTTATTGGGAAGAAAGCTGCCTATGCCTTGAGCCAGAATCTCAAAGTAATTGCTTGCATAGGGGAGAAATTAGAAGAAAGAGAAGCAGGGAAAACATTTGATGTCTGTTTTCAACAGATGAAGGCTTTTGCTGGTAGGTTGTTCCATTATTTTGCTAAAAGTCAATATTGGGATTGTCACTAATGAAAGCGCCTATGCGACCAATGTGTAATTTTGGGTCTGTCTTCGTTTGCAGATAGTGTGCCTAGTTGGGATGATGTAGTTATTGCATATGAGCCTGTTTGGGCCATCGGCACAGGTAAAGTTGCCACCCCACAGCAGGCTCAGGAAGTACATGTGGCTGTTCGTGATTGGCTCAAAAAGAATGTCTCAGAAGCAGTTGCATCCAAAACACGTATTATCTATGGAGGTATTTTATTTGAAAACTGCATTTTTCTTCCTACTTTTGGCAGTTCTGGGTCTTGTTACTCAAGGAGATAGGCATACACAGAGAGACTAAAGAGTCTGAATTTTTTCCCTTTTTATGCTCCTGGAGAATCTAGCCTCTTAGGGCTACTTTGATGACTTTTGGCAAGTGATTATCCTAGATTAGTTTGTTAAGCAGATCTCACATGGTGTTTGGGGGGCATTCATAAAAGTTACTAATTTTACTAACTTGGAGGCAAGGTGGATTTGTTCATGGAAGCCCAGAGTAACAACCAGTCTTCGTCTTGCATGTTATAGTCAGCGCTGAAGGAGTTTCCAATGGAACCAACACCAAAGGAGGAGACAGATTCCTCACCAAACTCAGGAAAGGAGATAATAACTGAAATTTCATTGAAGTGATCGTCGAAGGAATTTAGTCTGTGAATTTATTTATCTTTGAATGCCCCACTCTACAGTGTCCTAGTTTACAACATTCAAGCTCTTTTTCTCTGAAGTGCATAATAACCAAAATACTTTAATCGAACGCCAACTAAGACTACTGCATAACAAGCTAATTGAAGAGGAACACTTGTAACAACCCAAATAGATTCCCAAGTCCTATAGATGGTCACAAGCATACAATGGAAGGTAGGCTCCAGCTTGTCCAAAGGTACTTGATATGCAACTGTTGTGGACATTCATATTGGCTTACTCGTCCATAACATTAGCATGGAGCGTATAATATGGGATGTGGGACCCTTTGACTTGTCTTATGTTAGACTCTTTGTCTTTGAGCTTCATTAGTTCTCCCTGGCTTGAAAGAGTTTGGCATTGTGGTTGTTTGTATTCCACTTGGGTCAAATTTCAACTATACAGATTCTTGATCAGACACTTCATCACTTATCAGTACCTTTTTCATATCTGGGACATGCGATTGACTCCTCCATTTAACAATAGGATTAAAACTTCTGCATCATATAGCCTCAATTTTTTTTTATTGGTATGTTTGAGTTCTATTAATATACTGGATCCTTCTTTGGGATCAATCGGATGATCGGATCAAAGTATGACTAATGTTCGACCATTGAGTTGTTTTTTGCATAATCTTATCGATATCCAAAGATAAAATCTATTGCAGGACTAATATTGAATACCATTTATAGGATCTCATAGTTTGGATCTAACTTTATATCCATCTCATTTTCCTTTGAATCATTAGATTGCCTTCAGGTGTGGGAATTGTTTTGCTTTGCTCATCTTGCGGATGTGGCTATGATTCTTCTTTTGTAGAGCAGTTAGATCCATCTCATTTTCCTTTGAATCACTAGATTGACTTTAGGTGTGGAAACTGTTTTGCCTTCATCTTGCGGATGTGGCTGTGATTCTTCTTTTCTAGAGTCTTATTCTTTTATTTTACTTAAGTATTATTTTTTATTTTTGCAACCCCTATCATCATGGGTTCATCTTGGTCAATATTTTCTTTGATTTCTTTAGTCATCTCATTTTTAAACTACTCTTGTCACTTCTTTGATCTCTTGATTCTCATATTTTGTTGCATATGGATTTATTGCTTCAGATTTTGGTGTTGATTTTGGTTCCGTTTTCTTCAATGGGCCTTGGACACTATTATGGGAATCGGGCAAATTCGCTTGCCTTGGAACTTAAGCTAATGAGTATTTGTCAGTTCATGATGTTCTCTTCATTTTTCAACCTTCATGAATATCATTCTCACATTGCCACTTGCGACACATATGGATGAGTTTGAGCTGGCAGATTCAAATTGTTGATTACTTCTTGTGAGACCATATTCTTATTAGCTTCCCTGCCAATGACAATGCTGCACACTTATATTTGCACCACACTTTGGTACAAAATGTCTTGTTATTCAACGAATCTCAAATACAAACATCAAATGAATAAATTTTGCTATGATAATTTTTGATAGCCGTGGTTGTGTCCTTTCCTTTTTTTGCGAACAGTTGGAATTGCTTCCATTATGATACGGTCTGGACTATTGATTATCTCCAATTGACTCTTATTCAACGACTTAAGGATGCCTTTCAGTCCATGTATACTTCATCTCCAGAAGGGTCCATCTCTCTTTCCAAAAGGATTGTTCAATTCAAGTAGAGAAAAAGGTTTGAACTTATGGAAGAATCACTGAAACTGGGATGGTGAAGCCATTAAGGGTCTGAATAAAGACTAAATGAAGTTCAATGCCTGACTTTAGGGACTGGTAGACTGTAACTGCTATGGACTTGGCTCAAGATAGATCGAAATGGAGAAACAAAATTCATGTAGCCGACCCCAAAATAGTTGGGACAAGGCTTTGATGATGACGACGACGAAACTGTAACTGCTACCTGAGTTTGGACATCATGGTTTTAGTTCACAATTGGGCTGGCGAATCAACCTTTTCTTGACCAAATTTGTGATGCCGTCAATTGGCTGATTGGGACGGAATGTGCTTGAATTTGAATGGGTTTATGTGCTGATAGGGTACTGATTTACATTATAGGACAGCAATTGAGGGGTTGTTTCCAGTCTGCATTTGTGCTGATCAAATGAGTTGTGAGGGTAGACTGTTGGGCTACTGTATGTTTTGAGGTAGTTTTGTTTTGTTGAATGGGCAAACTTGGTTTAGGGTTCCACTAGGGTTTGGAGTTTGGACAGGCATATAGGGGTTGATAGGTTGAAGTGTGGTAACTGGTTTTGGATTAGGGCTGTATTTGAGGGTGATTCTGGTTGGAAACTCAAGTCAAAGTAGGACTGTGTTTAAGTTTGATTGGTTTCAGAAGTTGCACTGGATTTGGACTGTTGAAGGAAAAAAATGAAATGTTTTGGGTTTTGGAATTTGGCTGAGCTACGACTGTCAAATTGACAGTTCTTGTTTAGAACTAAACTTCAATTAGGACCATGGAAAACTGTCAAAAAATAGAGAGTTTCTGCCAGTTTGGGTTTTGGGAATTTTAGGCTTATGTTTTGGAACCGGTGTTTTATTTAGTTTGAATTTGGGGCAGAATTGGGCTGTTTTAACGGGGTTATGGACTGTCTAGGTTCGGTGGTGTGTTGGATTTAGGGTTTATCTTGGCCCAGTAAATTGGGATTTGTTTTGGGGTTTTGGGAATGATTAGAGGGAATTTGGCTAAGGTGTAGTGTAGTTATTAGGACTTGAATGGAAAAGAATGGAGCAACCTAGGCTCGGCTGGCTCTCCAAATTCTGGCAGAGTTTTAGGTTGTAACTGGAGATTTTGGGTTCTGTGCAAAAGGAAAACAGAGAAGTGTGATAAAAGAAGGCGTACTAGATGATGAGGAAAATGATTAATTCAGAGAGGAACTTCTTCTGATACCAGTTAATGCAGGAGGAAGCCCTTGAGTCAGCACGCCCTTGACCTTGCATCATAGACCTTCAGAGTAAGCACCAAAGAAGTAGAGAATAGATTTTACACTAAACGAAAGAGGAGTTAATAACTGAAATTTCATTGTAAGTGATTGCAGAAAGCACAGCATGCATATTTATAATGGTAGCCTTGGATGCCCCACCTTGTTATCTACTAGTTTTGTGATATATACTAGCAATCTTAAAAGTGTATTACAAACAAGAACTAAATCAAATTCTACGACTCCTTATCAAACTAACTGATTAAGGAAACTTGCCACAGAAAATTGGCTCCTAGTAGGCACAACCTGAAAGTAGAAAGTAAACACCCACTTTTTTGGAGGTATTGGATGTGTGACTCAGTGGACAGTTCCATTGGATTTCTTATCCATCACGTGTTTTCCCTTTGGGTTGTCCTGTGTGGATCCCTGGGCCTTAGTTTTCATTAATAACTATTTGAAGGTTTTTTATTTTTTTTATTTTTAATATTATGCTCTTAACTTATTCGATACTTTTTCTGAACATCCTATGCATATAGTTATTGAAGATTCTTTAAAAACCCACATTAATAAGATAAAAGTTGAATCCATTTGCTACTTTGTTTGACTCCCATAGGGATCTCCAGGGTTTGAAGTTTGAACCCTCTTTGACTCATTGGAGGAGTACAGTGCTGCTCAGTGTGGCAGCCTATCAATAAATAAATAAATGAATAAATAAAAACCATTTAGTGTTATAAATTGCATGTTTGTTAGTTTCTTGATTTAGCAGTGTTTTTTTCCCTTTAGGTGTTACTTTTTCTTCATCTTCATCTGTTATCTGATCTTTTTTTTTTCTCTTCATTGCATGCATAAAATATGGTTATTCTTATGTAGAATTTATAACTCTCATGATTTTGTCTCTGTCGACCAATTTCTTACATTCAAATTGTCATATATTAGGTGATATGATGCAACCTGATGCTAAGATTTGGTTGATTGGCCTCTTAATAGCAATGAATCCATGCATTCTGTTTGCAGGGTCTGCAAATGGGAGCAACTGTGCTGAGCTAGCAAAGCAAGAAGATATTGATGGATTTCTTGTTGGTGGTGCTTCCTTGAAGGTACGCTTGTGCAGAAAAACAGTTTTTCTGTTTTCTTATTCTATTTATACGTTAAAACTATTGCACAATCTTCCATGACCCTTGTTTTAGTTGAAACTTTTAATCCACAGCAAACTTGAATAAAAAAATCTGAAGATTAAAGAAGAAGAAGAAGATGATGGAGATGATGAGGATAAAAAGAAGTTAGAGAAGAAGATTAGGGTTTTAAAGGAGAAATTCTTTTTGGAGAAAACATGAGGACTGGTCATGCAACCTTAATTATGACCAATTATGTTATTCACTATTTTTAGAAATTATGAAAGAACTTAATTATGACCAACCTTAATTTCATTTATGTTATTCACCATTTTTAGATGTTATGAAAGACCCCTTTTCAATAAAGCTCTCTGTAATTATAAATTAATCCATAATTACTAGAAAATTACAATTAGCCCGTAGCTGTTTCTCGACATTCCTTGTCATACTGGTGCATGGATATCTACAATGCCCAGTTTGGAATAAACATCATATAACTACCTGTGGTGGTTCTTCGATATGTTTTACAACCGTACCAGCAATCTTTACTACCACATTCAGCAAACAACTTAGCTTTATATGCTTCACAGCATAAACTTCACAAACAGCAACACTTCTGAACTAGTTAGGAACATAACTTCAGCATAAAGGGCACAATCAGCACCACGACTAATATCAACTACACTCATATATGCTTTACAGCAGAAACTGCATGATCAGCAACACTGCTGATATATATTGCACTTACATATGCTCTATAGTATGTACAAAGAGGCCCCAATGCCGTACAGCATTATGGACGACTTAACATATTCTTAGTGGTAGAGTAGGTTTCCCACAAAACCCTTCAACTTTTCACATGAAACTAAGGATGAATACTCACCCCATGAACTTGAATCACGCCTTATGGATGAACGTTTATCCACAATTCACCAATTACTTAGATTCAATATGCTAAATAATTGTGGGGTATAGAACTTTCTCTCCCTTGTTTGGATAACCTCATAAACCCTAGGTTTGACTAACTTGACTTGTGTGATGAACGCGAGCCCTTTTCTTTGCAAGATCAGCCCTTCATATGCACTTTGTACGCCTTACAAGTCCCCATTATGGAAGAGTACTCTTCCAATTAACAAGATATATATGTTAGATGAATATACAAATCTCAGCACAGTAACTTACTTAAATCAGTGAATACAGAGCCAATTTATTTAATAAAAATGTCACTACTAAAAAAAAGGGATAAAAACCTGATTTATTGCAGTTTTAAATTGCAATCACAGCTGAATCAGTCATCAAACAATCTTCAAATCTGATTGAAACACTGTAGCAACTCCTCTTACTAAATTGCAGACCCCATGGCCTCCAGAAACACTCTAATCTTGATGCATATCAAGACGCAAATATAACTTGACAACTGAAAATTGCTTAATTTCCAACAAAAACCAGTCCCTTGAATGATTGCTATATACAACAGTCTTAGGTTCAAATAGCACTTTCTACAATATAGACAGCCCAAACAGCACCTTAGGCCCCGTTTGGCATATTTCCATGTTGTTCCCGATTTTGTGCCGAGTGTGCTGTATGGAACTTGTTTGGTAACCACATAACAATATTTTGTTAAATAAAAAAGTTGCTAGGATGGTTGTGGTAAAGGAAAAGTGACCTTTTTTTTATTATTTTTATTTTTTTGTAAAACTGTATTTCTATATGATATCTTCCGGACACAACCATTCATGTTCTCAATCAGACAGTGGGCTCCACTCCTATTGATATGAAATTTTAGCATAGATCCATGGTGGGTATGAGATTCATCTCTAATGGTTCGGATTATACAAATGGGCACCAGGGTGGAGTTCCAATCCGGTTTGCTAGTTCCTGACATGGATTTAATTACACTTCTATCATGCACTCAATTGGATGGTGGGACCTGCCTCTATTGAAATGAAATTTTAAGGTTTACCATTAGAGGGGATAGTTTTCATTATCAACAGTTAGGATTATAATTATGTGGCCCCCAGATTGGATTCCTAGAGATCAGTAAATTCACATATAATATAGCTGCAACCGAGGATCCGGACTCGTCTTCTCTCGTTTCTGAAACTGGCAGCTAGGTGTTGCCCTTTTACACATCAAATCTTCTTTCCCACAGAGATGCTCAATAGAGGATCTTGAGATGTACTGTGGAGGAGTGAGTTTGGTGTGGAAAGTGAGAGATTTCCTAGGTCCTTGTGAGCTGAAAGTACCGATTTACTTCTCTTCACTTACAACCCATCCAAACATGCAGAGTAGAATTTTTTATCGGTGGCCTGATTTACTTTTCCTCAAAACCTGTCTAACCATGGGAGTGAGATACAGAGGGTGTGGCTGGTCAGAATTGGTTTTGGGTGTCTGAACTGTTAGAGAGAGAGAGAGAGAGAGAGAGAGAGAGAGAGAGAGAGAGAGACGTGCCTTTAGGAGCTTTTTGGAGGCTGCAGGAGTGGACGGGAGAAGAGAGTCGATACTCGATAGTCCTCCTTGAGGGGCTTTTGTGCCAAATAAAAAAATGAAAAAAAAAAGTTTTTGATTTCCTACTGTGGTGGGACACGATTTTAGGGATCATTCCAGTGGGACAAAAATTTGTTACACCCAATTATTCTTAACAAACGGGGTTTCAGTGGTCTTATCCCATGGGAACAACCCATTGGCACAATTCCAAATGGGGCCTTAACTTACAGCAAAACTTTGTGGTTGCCTAACACATTTAACCTATTGGAGTCCTGGACCGCTGCCATGTGGGATTTTTGGTCCCTGGTGGGACAGTGGGGATATTGAAAACCCACTCTGCCTCTTGAACTGAAAAGAGTGCCTGTATTATGTATGCTCTACAGCAAAAACAGCTACCCGGTGCTTTGGTAATGTGAGGAGAATGGCCAAATAACAATTTACAGCAATACTGCCGTATTACATTCTCCAAATAAATAGAAAAGCAACAAGTAGTAACTTCTAGAAACACTGTACATCAAACAACTCTCTGCAGGCCGTTCATCAACACTCCATCTAAACTTTCAGATGAAGAAAGGTATCAGAGAGAGCAAGTGGAATCTCCTTGCAACCGGCAAATGTAGCAGCCAAACAGCAACTTTACTACCAGTAGCAACAAACTTTCACGGATAAGTTGCTATCCACAGGTTAGAGCAGTAACCGGCAGCTAACCAACTTAATTCAGGCTAAAGAATCCCATTTGGCAGGTTCTAAGTCATCGTAGTTAGCTCATTTTGGCTAGTCGCCGGTGGGTTAGTGAAATGAATCTGAGTACATTGCAGATACTCCTGGACTCTGACCCCCTGAGACAAGTTGAGTTTCCGAGTTTTTAAACACTGGATAGAATATTAGAATTAGCAATGTCCAGTCCATATGAATTGAAACCTAAAACTAATTTAATGCACACACCACATTTTTTTCCTAGTAAAACATTTTAGTATGTTGTAGTTGAAACATGTTTATATCTATTGGCCTTCAGTGATGCAACAAACATGAATACTTAATGCAGTTCGATTGGTGTTACTGCAGGGTCCAGAATTTGCTACAATTGTCAATTCAGTTACTTACAAGAAGGTGGCCGCTTAATAATAGGTTCCTGGTTTTGGTATCAAGGATGAATAAAGACCAAAGAGTGGCTCCCTCAGGTAGCATTTTGTTGAAATCTTCAAGCTACAATATATTTTATTTAATGGGGTTTTGGTTTCCTTTCCCAGTAAGAAGATCGGAGTTGTGGACTTGCTACCATGAAATTAATATCGGAATCAGAGTAATAAATCATCTTAGCATCATGTTTCAACCTCATTTGTCTTTTGGTTACATCAATCATCTATCAAAGGCAAATATCATTTATGAATTTTTGAGGTGTGGCCTGTGGGGCCCTCCTGGATGCATGTCAAATCATTTGGTTGTGTGGGTGGGGATGGGGTCAGACTACGTCTGATGACTAGGGGCTGTATGCAAAATGACCGGCCTATCTGATTGTTTTAACCATTGGTTTGACTAGGGGCTGTATGCAAAATGACCGACCTATCTGATTGTTTTAACCATTGGTTTGAGGTTCTATCAAAGTCAAAGTTGCACAGTTTTTACCCGGTTTAACCTTTGAACAAGTTGTTGCTAATGATCCAACTAAATATTGGAGTTTAGAGGAATGATGGTAATACAGTATATCTGGTCAGTCCAAAATTGATGCAGTATCCTACCTACTTGAAGCATAGAGATCCTCATAATTGTTGTTTAAAAACTTAGAAACCCGAATGCTGGCTTATTATTTGGCCGATTCTAAGTAATTCACCTGAGTTTTCCCATGTAGTTTTTTCAATGGCTAGCAGAAGACTCTTATGACTCAATGGCCTGTTGAGTGAGTCAATAACTCAGGTTAAGTAGTTCAAGTTGAGTCAAGTTTTGTTGACGTTTCAAATTATGCCTGTAAAGTATAAAATGGTAAAGAAGCGGCATGTAAATTGTGAGTTACCCAACCTGCCTATTTTGGACAATGGGGCTTGTTTGTCATGTTGGTAGTCTACTGCATGAACCTGAATAAAATTTTGGTCCGGGTTTGGGTCCTTGGATTGTGCATATATTATACATATACAAGTGTATATTAAGCACACATGTTTAAGTATTGATATAAACATATTTTGGGCCAAATATAGGCCCTTTTAAGGTCTGGATGTTGGCTTTAACTTTATATCTGGTATGGGTATGGGTCCTGTAACCTGAACTCCAATGAGTTATGGTTCCCTATTGGCAGTTTGGGTTTGGGTCTTGGTACAAAATGGACCTGACTTGAAACGGGCTCATTTTTATCCTTAAATATAGGGCCCATTTACTATGAATAAACCAGACCCATCATCTACAAAATGAGGCCAAGCTGGGCCCACAAAAATGCACCCATCAGATGTGAAACATATCATAAAAAGGCATGGTTTGTCCATATTAATATGGATTATGGATCATTAGCTTTCATTTTTGTGTTTCTAATAATGGCCAGATTTCATGTGTAAAATAATTTCTAATGGTATGAGACCAGTGGAAAGGTTATTCAATTGCCTTTCTTACAAGCCCAAGAACAAAACTATAATCCACCCTCTCAAAACAAATTAGCAGTTTCCAAAATATCCAAAGTAACTTATTAATTTGTCCACTCCTTTGAACCCCCTTGCACATTCAATCCTTTATAAAGGATAACCTGTTATGACAGTTCTCTTTAGTTTCCCTCATCTTTAGCACGAACACTATAAATGCAAAGGTCATGAAAAAAATAATTAAATAATATAAATTTGTGGAGAAAGTTGGTGATTAAATTTTTTTAAAAATATATTACTTGAATGTGAATGTCAGGAAATCTTGTAAATAAAAGAGCTTCAAATTTAATTATAGGAACTGCATACTAGGGAATCATGTTGAAGAAATTATTGGGAAAAAAAAATCTACCTTTGATCTTCATTGCCATTTGTTCTACTTTAGTGAAGAGAGTTATACAAAAGTGAGTCATTGCATGAAAAAGATAAGAGTGAGTGGAGTGAGATAAGAACGGAGGAGTTGAGGAGTGGTAAGACAACATGGAAGATTTGAAATAAAGTAGTGTAAGTTGTGGTCAAAATTATAACCGTTGGTCAAAATTAAAGCCAAAACCTTTGGCTTTAAGATATCATAATAGAAAAACTAGGCAGGAAGGAAGTAAAAGAGATGGGGTGGAATAAGAGATTTTACAAAAAAAAAAAGAGAAAAGAGAAGAAAGAAAGAAAGAAGTAGAACTACACTGGGGAGAGTAGTGGGTGGTTTGATGAGATAACGATATTAGTAGGTAGTTACGGGGAAATAATGTGAAAACAAATAGGGAGAACTGTCACTCAAAATTATAACCCACAGTCAAGATTGAATCCAAATCCCTCCTCTTTAATATACTATAATTGACCAATGTCTAAGTTTTAAGGGTAGTTTGGTCTTTTTGTTATTATATTTGAAAGGTTAAGATTTGCCACATTCTAGGGATATTTGCTGGAAATTGAAGGGTAATTGGTATTAAATTTTGTTGAAAAAGAGAACCCATACAGTCAATAATGCAGAAAAAGGAAGGAGCAGAAGATTGTGTCATCTTAAGAAAAATGTGCCAAATGTTCCTCATTGTACTCACCATCAAATGCTTTTATGATATGCAAAGAATGAGAAAATCAAATAATAATAACTAAGAAAACTTGGATTTTATTAACATTTGGATGTGGGTCACAATGGTTCTAAACTTTTAATAAATTTAAGATTGAAGATCAGATGAATGATCCTTTTACAATATCAATAAAAGGGATTTCCTTCTAAGTTCAATTCTTCTGATTATTTGATGGTATCTTGCTTCTCTGGAAACTCTTGAGGAGAAAGGGATGGCTTGAGAGTTCATGATAATTCTAGGTTCATGCATGGTTGGATGTTTTGGGGCTCAAGGAAACATACCATTGGTGGAAAATTTAAATTTCAGTGGGGCAAAGTGGCTACCCATTCCTGTGCCTTTTTGAGTGATATATTTGGGGCCCACCATTTATTTGCCATATATATTGGTTTCAGAAATTATTTACTCTTTGAGTTTATCACAACACATAGCAAGGTCACCTTCAAACTTTTAGGACTGAAAGCTAAAGACTATAATCATTTGCAAGGTCACCAATCCTTTCATATCAACGCGCTCCTCTTAATTATCATGCATCTAAGTGGGTCTATTTAACTGTATTTTTCGGTGCTGAACCTGACCCCACACAATCCGTGAACAACGTTAAGAGTCACCCTAGAGTCCACTTAGTACTGATTAACAGTACTAATGGAACTGCTGGTTCGCTGATCCCATGGATCAAAACTAGATAATCTCATTTCCACCACAAAATTAATGGACCCATGAACTGAAATAGATCTGAGACTATAGAGCTTTGGCTATATATCATGGGGACCTGGAAGTCTCTACTCCTTATTGTCAATTGTGTAATGGAACTGGTCCTCACTCCTCTTCCATCAATCGTCCCAAACAGGGCAAGGGAGGAGTTGTCAACCTCATCATTGAATAAGACGCTTGCCTACAAAGCTCTAATCCACCAATTCCATGTGAATTCTGGTTTATGATCCACCCCTGGTATGGGCCCACTTGGCCTACCACTAAAGCTATCCATCACCTATATATATATATATATATATATATATATATATATATATATATATAGAGTATTGTAAGGATAGTCCTTACGGTACGCACAGTGTAGAACGTTTATTAGGGCGACGTCCTTATGGGCTTACAGTGGGGACCACCTAGTGGGGTCCACCTTGGGACCCCACTGGTTATGGGACGAAAGGGGACCGAAAGATCCAAGTAGGGCCAACCTACATATCAAATTTGAATTCAATCTAATACTCATTCATGGTTAATAAGTTTAACAACTTTATATCAAACAACAAAAATTTACCCCAAATTCAACAGTCTAGTTCGTTTGAATCCATGCAAATTCATGTGATTGTATATATATATATATATATATATATATATATAAACCTAGCCAAGGGTGTTGTAACCCAATTGAGAGCCCACACGCATAAGGAAAGACAACATACTAAAGTGGGAAAGGAGCCCGCCTATGAAACACAGCTACTCATACCATATAGTTTTAATCCGGTATTTTGAGAAATGTTGATCCTAGAGATACAGCTCGTACTGTAATACGGTATGAGTAGCATATTGGGCCCACCCATATGGATTATTGATATCTAGGTCTTACCCATATGGATCTTTCCATTCCTTCGTTACATGATCAGTGTCTGGGGCCCCACCTAGCTCCCATTCATAGTACTATGGGAGATGTTCTCATAGGAACAAATGGGAGAACATCTCTCATGGTGCTGTGAGAGGCAGTTGGATGGGACCCACGTGAGGCCCCACTTATTACAGTACAAAGAGATGGAAAGATCCATTTGGGTAGCCCTAGATATTAATATTTGGGACCAATCCAATGCCCCTAACCCCTAAATCTGTTGTACACAAGTTTAACAGCTTTATATTTAATAAAAATTCTATCCATCAATCCAACCGTCCATTTCATTACATGGCTGCAAACCCTAGGGTTCTGCAACTATCATGAGGGCTCCTGTATGTTTGAATGGTTCAGATGAATTACCAGCTGAGCCTGCAGGAAGTTCTCATGGATCCCTTTCGTGAGAGATGTTCTCACGGGAGCAAATGCCATGTGTATATATTGAAAGGTAAGAATTAGTCTATATCAAAATTGGGGGAAATCCCAAACGTACAATAGTGGATTAACAACTTCTCCAGTCTTCCGCACCAATAAGGATACCAGCTATGCCTAAGTACATAGCTACTTGTAGTATGCTAAGAAGAAAGGAACAAGGGGTAATCCAAAAGGGGAAAACTCACAAAAACCCACAACTCAGATAGAATAAAGTAAGCACACAGCCTAGGCACAAACAAAAGAAAAGAAAATAAAGCCCATATCTGTAGCACAAGGAGCTGAAAAAAAAAAAAAAAAAAAAAAAAAAAAAAAAAACCCAAAACCCCGAGCACAAGAAGAGAAGAAAATCAAACCCACAGCCCGAGCACAAGCAAATAGAAAAACAAATGCCCACAGACCGGGTTAAAGAAGTCCTCCTCATCTATTAGCTAACTCAGCTGCAAAATTATTGGGTCGAATGTTGACCCGAACTTCTGACTGCTATTCGAATTCTTCAGAGAGAATGGAAAAGCTGCAGTGGTGTGCAAGGGATGTAAATGATTTGAATTATCCTCAGGGAGAATTTAAGGATGCAGGGTACTTCAAAGAATCACCATCTAGTAGTATTTTTTTTTAATTAATTATTAAATAGTTAGATGCCAACTTTTATTGAAAAATTCAAATTATATTAAAGAATGGGTGTTATTTCTATTTTTTCCCCCAAACTTAACTCACAACTGAAAGTAGGTCCAAATAAGAGAAAATAAATTATACTGGAGACAAATTCCTCCTCCTACCTTTTTCTACATAGAAAGATACTTTTACCCCAAGGAATAACTCAGTTGGCCTAGAACCACGATTTGTACCCGCAGGTTGTAGGTTCGAAACTGTACTACCACACTAGGGCTACAGGAGAGTTTATTCGGCTTCCCATTGGGCCCGGAGGGATTAGTCCAGTCCAAAGGGTTGTGAATCCTCCGCTAGCCAAACAAAAAAAAAAAAAAAAAAACACCTAAAAGGAAAAAAGAAATGCAGGTAAATAACTAAACCTTACACCTTTCCTTAAACTTCTATCCATTTACTTGAAAGGTACTTTAAAGTAGACTTGTGAGACAAAGAAATCGATCCAATCTGTTGAAAATCTATGCTTGCAAGTTGTATAATTTGACAATGCAAGGGAAGTAGATCAAGACAGGCCTTAGGTTGGGTCCCACCAAAAGCCCAAGGCACAATCATGCAAGCTTGGGTGCAAACCCATCACAAACATCACCATCCACTGTCTCCATTCCATTTCTGCCCTTTGGACTTCCTAAAATATCTCATTTACGCGTTTTAAAAGATTACTTAAAAAAATCTAATATTGAAACTGATTTTTAAGGGCTTTTCACACGTATTTCTTTCGTGGCCCTAACCCATCTGGCCTAGACTTGGACTCAAAGTGGAATTATTCAGGTCAGGTCTGGACCAATTCAGTTGGGTCTTGGACTGCAGGCACTTCGGGTAGGGTAGGGTGTGTGAGTATTTACTAGAGAAGGAGGAAAAAAAATAAAAAAAAATAGTGGGACTCATTAAGCCGACCCCAGATTGATGTAACAAAGAATTAAAGATACAAGGATGGGATGATAATGATGAGAACAACAACTCCACTCAAGACTCAGCCGAGTCATGGAAACTAATTATCTTAAAGCTACTTTCTTTTTTGTAAGTGTTTATTTTAAAGTTCTTAAAGACTATAGAATTACTTCAAGATCGAATGATTCCGACCCATTGAGTCAAATTGACTCAGCATGGAGTCAGGCGTTTGGGAATTTGGGATTTTTCCCCCTAAAATATAGAGCTGACTTTAAGATTCAATGAATGTGTTTGGCAATTTACTAGGTTAGTAAAAATAATGTAAAGCCTTTAATTGTCAGATAAGGGGCTATATCAAAAGTACACATCTTTAAAATTCCATCATATTTTAAAAAAAAGAAGAGAGAGTAAAAAAACAGCATCCTTTCTACACTGAATTACAAAAACACATACTTTTTACACAGAAAGTCAAAAAGATTCCGTGCCAATCCACTAAAGACAAAATATTATCATAACCCCCCTTACGTTTTATTCTCTTTTGATTTGTTGTTTTACGTCACTTTTTCTTTAATAGGAAATTGCCAAACTGGCGGAGTTTGGAAATAATATAACAATAAAACTCTTCAAGGTAATTGAAACCAATT
The DNA here is from genome assembly GCA_003546025.1 of Camphora micrantha. NCBI lineage: Eukaryota > Viridiplantae > Streptophyta > Magnoliopsida > Laurales > Lauraceae > Camphora > Camphora micrantha. The sequence goes on along the minus strand of QPKB01000009.1, from coordinate 30,117,243 downwards.
CCACTTCTGTGGATTTATCTTTAATTGCATGAAAGAAATCCAAATACGTACATTTCAGAATATCCAATTGTGATGATACGAAGGCAAGGAATCGACATCCTTACACTCAGTTTCATAGTTGAAACTGAGAGAAAAGGTTACTTGCAAGTATGCTAAATGGGTTGAATTAAAGTGCTGTGCTGGTTAACCACCTTCTCTTGTGGTAAACTGAAAGCATACTAAAAAAAAGTACAAGACAAGCTAAAGCTACAACTTCATCTTCAAATCAAAAGGGAAAGGCTTTATTTTTTAATTTGTAGAAAAAAATGGTAAGACTTGTGTGACATGCAAATGTCAATTTCTTCCAGCCATCTGAACCCTTATCACAAATTAAATTTATCAATCAAATGTAGTTTTCAACTTGAAAACTTCACAATAGGCATAATGGAAAAGATGACTCCCAATTAATTAGTCATTTCCTATGACATGGTTCAAAGTGTTATCAAACTTTTTTTTCTTGTTTTTTTCTGGTGAGAGAGAGACTTTATTTTAAAAGAATAAAGCAACCATACAGCAAACAAGCCAGTTTTCTAACCCAAGGTGATCACAGTCAATCAAATCAAAAGGTTTAGTAGAGCATCTACCACCCCATTGAGCAAGACACCACCCAAGACTTAATTATCATCGTCATCATCAAAGCCTTGTACCAACTATGTTGGAATCGGCTATAAGAATTCTGTTTCTCGATTCTGATATATCCCAAGCCGAATTTTCGGATAAATTGCACTTCTTTGTTATATTGTTATGAAAAACTCTCTTCTGTATACGGTTCTGATGCGTAATGCGCATCTGGACTTCCTTAAGAGGGGGGGGATTCATTGCTGAAATTTACTTGCAATGGATGGTGATGCACAGTTTGCTTGAAAACCGTGGCCAAGAGAGTATTTTGGATATTGTTATTACATGTCTACTTTGGCTTATACCTTACCCTTCGTGGGCCATCAATTTATATAGATTTTTTCCGCTCTATCATAGTCGGTGGCCTGTGCTAGATGTGTCCAAATCATAAACTCATCTTGCTTGCCGTCTTCACTCACCCAAATTGAAAAATCTATGCAACAAAGTCAAAGTTCAAGTTCCTAGTTTCCCAACCTCTTTTTCCCCTTTTTTAGGGGAACTATAGCACCTGAAGAAGGAAAAAACAAAGAAGCCTCATCTAACTCCTCCAACGAGAGGTTGTAGCGTACTCGATTCTCTTCCCCTAACGGTGGTTGTTAAAAAACAAAAGAGAGAAAAAAGCTTTTTAGCCAATGCACTCATTTTCTACCCAAATAATAACCACGACGACGACAATAATAATAATAAGAAAATAATCAGGAATCAATCATTGATTGTAGCCCTAGTGGTAAATGACACTTAGGTGAGTGTGTATGAGTACCTACTTAAAAAAAAAGGCGATTTAAAAAAAAATAAAAATCTTATAAGTGGAGAAATACGATGGAAGGATCAAATACTTTATAATGACAACAAAAGACCTTTACTATCTGATATCATGGAATAATCTAATATACAAATGCCCCAATTCCATGATATCATAGAATGTTGGATTATTCCATAATATATAAACATATACATATATATATATATATATATATATATATCATATAATCTCCCTTTTCTCATTAAATTTGCATATATGTTATTCCATGATATTAAAGAACGTTTGGTTATTCCTTAATATCTTTGAATAGAGGTCCACTGTTGCCATTACGAAGTGTGGGATTTCTTGCATGTCATCCGGTAAGTACAATTGAGCTCTATACCCCAGAATTTTGGGCATACTAAATCTACGTTGGCATCAAGGAGGCCGAAGGGAGCTTTGCTTTGTCAAAAGCTTGGAATAATGGCTTATCTAAAGTTTTTGTTTTGTCAGATTCTAAGGAGTTGAGTTGGTGCATGCGTTGAAGGGCAGTGGTTTTTTTTCTTTTGTGTAGAAGGATAGTGTTGATTGGGCTTTCAACCCAATTATTGTTTTAGATATCAAGCCTTGTGCTCTTCCTTTACTTTTATTCCAAGGTGTTCAAATGAGGGAGGTCACTTATTAGCTAAGTTGAGTTACTCCTTAAATCATGACAATTATTGAGAAAGGGATGGTTTTGTTTGAGGGTCTAGGGTTTTTTTTTTTTACTCTTATTTTGCTTGTGCTTTCTTTCTCGTTTTAATAAAATTCTCTTTACCAAGAAAAACAAATCTTCATTGGCCATGTATACCCCAGAATTCAGGGCATACTAAATCTCCATTGGCATGTATACCTCAGAATTTTGGGCATACTAAATCTGCTTTGGCATGTCTTTTTCATGACTACCATTTAAAAATCTACAGAGGCTGGCTTAGCCATGAGCTAATATTTGACTCACTTAGCCATGACTTAAATGAGTCATGTCTTTTAATTTATTTTATTCTTTTATTCTTTTATCCACATGAAGGACTTGAACTTATGCACTCTCAACTGAAATGAAGCGTTGGACATCCCAACTAGCTAATTAAGCTACGGCTGGGGATGAGTCATATCCTATATGATATTAATTGAGGGTTATAATAGTAGGAAGCTCGCCCTATAGATCACTATTTACCTAAAATAGAAAAACAAAAGTTGTTAGAAAAGAAAACTTGACCTGAGTCAATGTAGTTTTTTAATCTAACCCGAGTCACTTCTAATTTTAACTCACCCTCCCTACAATAAAAGACTCGACTCATATGAGTCACAAGCCCAAGTTTCCTATCACGGAAGTAGGTTAAATTCAATGGTTTCCATATGAAAAGAGAACCCCATATGCATAAATTTGATTTACTAAATATCATACTAATGACTCACATGGATATCAATAACCATGACTCTTGGTAAATTCTTGTGGAGTCACTACTTAGAAGAATAATACCAAAGGCCTTAAAATCTCATGATCCCAATGAGCATCTAATTTGAAGATCTATTCTTTTGTATTTATTACCCAATTTTATTGATCAAACAACATGTAATTGTGGATTCTAATATGGCTTCTCAATAATATTATTTGAGAATCTTTTATAAAAAAAACGAACTTGGGAAAATATAAAATAGAGGAAACTACGGAAAAAATTAGGACCTCATAGGATCAACGGGGACCCAATAGCATGTTGAAAACAGGAGGGGTCTTTTGTATGTTGGTCGATATCGACCATTCTGTAGTGTTCCTAACGATCCTTTTATTCCAGTGAAGGGGGTATTGTGTTTTCCTTCATTTAAGATCAAAATACCTTAGATTCTGTGAAGTGGGGTTCTTCCCTTTAATCTCAAACATGGAGATGAGCTGTGCTGCCAAGGTAGAGCTAACGCCAGCGGAGGCATTGGCGATGGTGGCTACCATGGCTTCGGGAGGCCTAAGCGTACCGTCGCTGTGCCGATGTTGCTTTCGGTGACCTCGAGGGTGGTCATGTAGAGCGCCCGGGCGGGGATTGTCCCCATGAGGGAGGTGCCGAATCCGTGATAAAGCCCGCGAAACCCCTCGTTTCGGAGAATATTTACGGCAGTTTTGACAGATGAGAGGTGCGCATGGGCAATCTGCTGGCGGGTTTTGAGGACGACGACGGGGTAATGGATGGCGGAAACACCGAAGAAGAGGGCCGCGCCGGCGAAGAAGAACTTGAATATGCTAAGCATTTGCCTGTCAATATCAGCTGGGAGATGGAAATTGGGTACTGGTTCTTCCTCGGTGCCCAAATTCATCTTCTCCACTTTGAGAGATTTTAATTACCAAAAAACCTAGATTACATTCCTATCTGTACTCGATTTCGCCTAAAGCACTAACGACAAATGTAAAGAAGAGGAATATATAACAAAACCCTAGTTCTAACTTTACAATCCGAAAAGAAATGCGAAATTTAGGGTTTGGGTTTGGGTTTGGATTAAATACAATGAAATACATGAGGTGATATCAGATAAGAAGGAAGAGTGTACCTTATTTTATTTAAGATTATTAAGAGAGGAGATTTGGTCGCATTCCGAATCCGCCATGAAAGAAGAAGAAAAGAAATCAAAATCACTTCAGAATCTAAAGTAAGGAAACAAAACCCTTCTTTAATGGTTGATATCGACCAATTTGCCAGTCAGATTTTCTTCAACCTATAATTGTCTTATTCGTTGAACGCGATAAAATGGTCGATATCGACCATTACTACTTCCTCCTAATGATAGATATCGACCAATTTATCAGTCAGATTTTTTCCAACATGTAACTGTCTTATTTGCTGAACACTACAAAATGGTCGATATCGACCATAACTGAAAAGGAACTTGAGGACCCCTCCCGTATTCAACATGCTATTGGGTCCTCATTGTTCCTATGAGATCCTAAGGGGATTTTTCCCGAAATTACCTCTATAAAATACTTATCTGTGCATGAGTAATCTGATGGAGAAGAGATGTAGAGAGTAAGAGACCACTGTCGATAGTACAAATTCCAACTTTGGATAGTTTTCTGAACCTTTTCTTCTCATTCAAATGGACCATTAAGCCAAAAAAAAAAAAAAAAAAAAAAAAAAAAAAAAAAAAAAAACATGGATTTCTAAAAAAAATTAAACTAAAATCACAATGGTACGAGTAATACACCAATCCATATCCTCCTCACATCAATATATATCAATTTTTGGAAAACTAACTCCAAGGAATAGCCCAGTTGGCATAGGACCACAGTTTGCACCCGGATGTTATAGGTTCGAAACTGCACTACCACATTGGGGCTACATGGGAGTTTACCCGACTTCCCTCTGGACCCGGAGGAATTAGTCTAGCCTAAAGGGTTGAGAACCCTCCGCTAGCTAAAAAAAACAAAAAAAAAAAGCCAATTGATTATAAGGAATTTTATGGTTCTTTTAGAAACAGGTACGTGGCCCAGTAAGAATCTTCTTTTACATAGAGGCCCTTCCAGAAAAACATTTCTAGGCTCCGACCATTCGCGAGTTTGTTGGATCTCTCATGGGTCCAGCTCCCTTGGGTGGTACTAATATATATATATATATATATATATATATATATATATATGTGGCACATACATTATGAACAAAGACATTTGGATTTTTTTCGTTCCCAATTGAGAATTCCTGCCAAAAAATTTTAAAGAGGAAGGGCAATGAAGTAGTTCATACAATTGACAAGGTTATTTTGACATTTTCATGCATCATTTAAATATCTTTCGTCATCATCTTTGTGGGTGTACAATCAAGTAAAATTGACATTCTAGTCTTGTCCTCTTCCCAAAGGCCAATCAATCTTGGACCTAATTAATTCTCACTTGATTTTGTTTTTGTCTGGTACAGCTTGGCCTATCTATATATTTTAGTCTTTGATTGTGCCATTCCACTAAATATATAGTCCAATGCCATCAAATCGTAGATCTTGGCCTATCTATATATTTTAGTCATTGATCGTGCCATTCCACTAAAGATATAGTCCTATGCCAGCAAATCGTAGATTGGACACAGCTGATTCGCAGTAGCAGCCCAATTTGCATTGTTTGCATCGGTTTCTCACTGCCTCTTTTAGCAACAAGTTTCTTTATTTTTATTAACGTCGGTAGCAAAAACTATCATTAAAAAGAGAACACAAAGACAAAGCAAAAATAAAAAAAGTTACAAGAATATTTTACCCTCTCACCCACAATAGTCGCGTAACAAACTTCTTCCAAGGAGAAATCCTCTCAACTCCTTGCTCGGTTAAAGCACCAACCATATAATTAACCGAGCTTAACAAGTGATGAAATACAACATTAGTGGTGATATCTAAAGTTGAAGTTCATTAAAGAGGAATTGAAATTTCCATTGGTAGCCTTTATTATTAGATATCCAAGCAAATGCATTAGATGAACTACTCTCCACAATGAGATATCGATCGCCATGAAAGTTCTTTGAAAAGCACCGCAGAGCTTCCAAAATAGCTAGCACATCTGCTTTATTAGAATAACAAACACCCTTAAACTCGGAAAACATAAATAAATGACCTCTCCCTCGCTATTGCGAATAACACCCCCAATCCCAGCCGGAACCATCAATATTGAACTTAAATATTCCAAGTGGGGAGAAGACCAAAGAACAAAGTTCCTTATCTTAATTGGGCCATATCTCACACAAGCTTCCTAATTATGGAATATGTCATCAAGACTAAAATTGAAGAACTCTTTGTTAATCAAAGTCCACTTCTCTATCTTCAGATTAATCAAAGCGATCAACGCCCTTGTAGAGGAAGAAGCATCTTAATCAAGAAAACTTCTGTTAATGCGATTGTGGCTGCAAACTGAGTAGGGCAAGTCCAGGTCCACATTTTTTGGCCCACATAAAAATGCTTCCAGCTGGGACATGGAACTTGATTTTGAAACTTGGGTGCAATCCAGACCACATAAAGCTTAGACCTTATTTACCTGAACTACATATAATTAAGTTACACTAATTTTATATATTACAAACATCATTATTATCATCATCAAAGGCTTTGTCCCAACTATGTTGTGGCTGAATACACGAATTCAGTTTTCCATTCTGATCTATCTTGAGCCAATTCCTTAGATAAGTTATACTTCTTCTGATTTATTTTTACTATCTCCATTCATGTTGTTTTGGCCTACCCCTTTTTTCGTGACGGGCCATCAATCTTCATAGTCAAACTTTTTCTTATTACAAATATAAATTATGTAAATTAATGTATGGTATATTTGATACGCTTTTATATATTCTCTGGTTTGTTCTTGGGCTTAGAGGTTAGAGTGGCTCAATTGGCCAGAGTTGCACCCCTACATATATGTGGTATGCATCGTCTCATCCAAACTTCAGACAGAGTGGTCCAAGCAGCATCAAAATCAAACTTGAACCAGACTATTGTCTTATCTGATTGTTGGTATCCAAAGGGGCGGTTTTTTTGGGGAGTGCAAACACTAGACAACTGGGTTCAGGTTAGATCAAACTTAAAAGGGAAATTTATCTGTATTAGGTAAATGGAGGGGGTTATTTATTAAAGTGGTGGTGATCTGTAGAGTACTGATCATATTTAATTTATAGCATGAACGCCAAAACTTTTTAGAAATTCATTTTTCCACACTTAATTTAATTCAGTGGTTTTATGTCTAATTTAATTTTTTAGTAAATTTAGAATTAAAAAAAAAAAAGAAGAGGAAAAGGCCCCCCACCCGCGGTAATGTGTGTAATATATTGTAGATTCTAATTCCGTAAAAAATAAACATTAAGATTTTCAAAATTTATCATTGTCTTCTTAAAACAAAATTAACATTGTCTCCTTTTTTTCTTTCTTTACTTCTAAGGGTGTCTTGCTTATGACTCCCCTAGCTTTTCATTTATTTATAGAATTTTTCTACATTTTATTAAATATTATAAACTCCTTCTACCTTCTCATGAAATGCTCAACCATCCCAGTGGACTTCCTATATATCAAACCTTTTATTTTCGGGTGTCATAGGGGTGTCACTATGGATAGCGCGCAATACCCGTTCCCACAGTGCCTTCCCGGGATCAATATGGTTTTGAATCGAAATACTAGAAAAAAAAAATTGAATTTTGCAATTAGTACTCAATATAAAGTTGTACAATAGAAAAAATATCATATTCTTCAAAGTGTGCGTTTTATTTCATTCTATAGCCTTAGATGAGACGATTACAAAGGCCCTGTACATTTGTGTCTAAATAGCCTCTTTTTATGGGTAGGGACCATATTTGAGCAGCAAAGTACAAACTAACCTGCCACTCATCCCATGCTTGAAAAAACCTCAAAGAAGACCCGCGGCTAATGCGGATCCTTTAATATGAGGCCTTCTTTTAGCTGGAGTAGGTGGCGTTTCATTAACTAGTTGAGAATTATGGGTTATGGAAGGAGTAGACAATCCTCAATCACAGAGGCTTTCACACTCAACCCTCTGCCATATCCAGTTCTGTTCATACTCTTTGTAATCTTCATCTTCCTGTCCATTTCATGGTCTTCCACCTATGAGTCTGCAGTAGAAGATACCGAACAAAGCATCAACTGGGTCCTCATGGCCACACCCATCATTCTCTTGATCGCCGTCCGCTGGCTCTCCTCCATCCCTGATTCTCATCAATTCTTCCTCCCTTCGTCGACCAGTTATCGCAGCCGGAGCCACCATATCCCCTCTGAAGGTAGCTCGCCATGGGGGGTAGCTGCCTTTATCATCCTACTTCTCATCATGGTATCATATCAATCCACTTTCCATGATAAATGGTTCCCTTGAAGGCCTCTTCTTGTTGTACTGTCATATAAATTTAGATGAGATGTTTTTGGTGTTTGTGTATTAGAATTGGTGGTGTCGATATGATTTCTATATGGTGTCCTTAATGAATATATATATATATATATGTGATTGTTTAGTAGTTTGTGATCATGATTCAAATAAGTGGAAATGGGTTGATTTCTGTTTTACTCATTTTTCTTTTTTCTGTAAATTAAGGCTTGTCTGTGGACTGAATTGTCCATCTATGTAATGGATGGTGTTTTATGTTCTATTGAAGAGGATGTTTGAGTTGATAACCAACAGGTTAATTTCATTCAGTCAGTACGAAATTTCATGCAGTACGCTTGGCCTATGAAAAGTTTGCCTGTTGTTTGATGGGTGTTTGCAGCTTGCAACAAAATTTTGAGAAACAGTTTTACAATCTATAGGTGCTTTTTTGGATAATAAGGGAGAAGTTAGAGAAAATTGAGGTATATAAATGTTGCCGGAGAGAAAATAGTTGAATAAAAACTGGTAGAGAAAACCGACTTAGGCTGGAATTTGTTTGTAGAGACCTTTTTTTTTTTCATTTGTTTCTGCACCCAAAATGTTTGTATAGGTATTTGAAGTTTTGACAGGTTTTCTAAGCCAAAGCATGAAGAGGATCCGTGGCTTTGCAAGTGGCCACGGGCCGGCTTTACCATAACGCCAACAAAGCCATTGCTTTAGGCCCCAAAAAAGGCCCCATAATAGTAGCTGATATCTTTTGAAATTTCAAAAAAAAAAAAAAAAAAAAAAAAAAAAAAAAACTTGCCAACTACTGTCTCTTTTTTTTTCTCCCAAAAAATATAAGACCCCATAATAACTCTCTCTTTAGAAGATGCGACCAAGATTTTCATGAGGCCTTAAAGTGTCATTTATGGCCTATTATATTTCCAAATTTGCCCCTCATATTTCTATTGTTAGGAGTCCAATTGATTTTAGCACACCATTATATATCTAGCAGTATCAAATCTTAACCATATATACATTCAGTTATAAACTTGCTTCACAAGCCTTTCTCATTATTTTTGTATATCATATTTCAATAGGAGCCCATTCAGATTTGATCTATAATGTTATTGTAATAGATTCATAGTTTGGGATTTCAACCCTAATAATAGATCATAGAATTTAAGATAAACAATGGGCTCCCGCCGGAATTTATTCACTTGCCCACAATGCATATGAGCACCGTGCATCTGGAACATCCAATACATGGGGCTTACCTCTGAAGTCCATTTTGGATGGTCCTGACTCATGGTGCATATGCGCACCGTACACTGAAAATGCTTCGAGCTCCACTAGTGACAGACTCAAGATTTTTGTTTGTAGGGCGGTGGAGCAAAATAGGTAGATGTATTTTGTGATCCAAGATTCCCATGTGAGTTTTGGGGATGGGCCCAAAGTTTTCATGTGGGTTTTGGAGGTGGACTTAAGATAGGTTAGCAAAACTTGAATATAAAAACTTAATTAGTAATTTCGCATTAAAAAAAAGCAAAAAAAATAAATTTTAAATAAATTATTTGTAATAATATTAAAACATAGAAAATACCTCATTTAGGATTGTCCCTTTAGGTCTCAAATTGTCTCGAGCCATCCTTATTGGCCACACAATGTTAATTGTCTCTTATTTCTTTCTCTTTTTTTCCCCTTTTTAATTAACCGGCCAAGGGACTCGTGAGTGAACCTAATATATAACATTTGGGAGAAGACCATTTGTGCATGCGAGAGAGAGGACCGCCTGCATACACAATGAAGGGGATGAAGATGGAACACTAGTTAGTTGGGAGAGAAAAATACAACTAATTACTGGGTTATCTCTTCGGACCTATATGTCTTAGCACCAGGAAGAGTAAAATGTAAAGTGAAAGTAGGCATGTGGTGTGATTTTGTCACTTTACTCTATATTTAGATGGAAAAAGTACAGTGAAAAAGTAAACAAATGATGTGATACAACTAGCCTCTTATTCCTACACTTGCCTCTTGTTTTTACCAAAAAGAGTGATAAATTGTATTGTGGTAAGCTGAATTACAGAGAGTGCTTGTCCCACAAAAACTTCTCTACATGTCAGTTGTTGGAACCGCGCATTTTTCAAAGGGCTAGGCTCAGGTGGGGATGACAATGAGTCATGTACTCATGGATGACCCACCCCAATTAGAGGCAGGCATAGTGGTTTTGTGGGAATCAAGATAGTAGACGCGGAGAAAGAAATTGGATTTAGATGTTCTCAAAGACTCTTTTAACATTCCTATTGATGTTGAGACATTGGTAAAACTTCTATGCCAAAATGCTTTAAGGATGAAAGGATATGGCCCTATTTGAAGAATGGTCAGTTTACTAAAAACTAGGCTTATAGAGTAATATACTATAGAAATGAAACTAACCCCGACTCTATTGTCAACTGGAAAGCTTTCTGGAGACTCTCTCTCGTCAAAGGATTCTTATGTTTAGTTGGAAACATTTCAGAAATGCCATTCCGGTAGGAGCTACTATTAAATAAAAAATTAACTATACGGATAATAGATGTCATATATGTGAAAAAGATGAGGACTGAGTTGGGCATGCTCTTATGTTATGCGATTATGTTAGAACGAGTTGGTTTGGCTTGCGGTAGGGTCTGCATTCCAATTTTCAGCATCTGTTGGAGTTATTGGAGTGGTGGAAGAACTCATGTGATCATGGAAACCTGAATCCCCCTCTTGCTTATGATCTCTGAAAAAATGTGGGTTCTTTATATGTGGTGGACTATTTGAAAAGCTAGGAATGACCTCTTTTAAAAGGGGTTAGTCTTTAGACCTCTCCAGAATCATTGAATTAGTAAATATCATGCTTCTAGATCCCTTAAGCCATAGTATGAACTATTCTTTATGAAAAGTTGTGGACCATTCTTTATGAAAAGATGGAATTCTTGTTGAAACCCCTAAAGTTATATCTAGCGAAGAAGACATTTTGATCTTCTAGGGTGCAGCCTACAAGGCTAAGGATGGAATAACCTTAATTATTTGGTATTGTTGTGACTTTAAATGGTATTATTATGGACGTAGGTGCTATCCACGGACCACAAGTCGCCTCTTCAAAATAGGTTGGGTCGAGGGTAGTTTTAATCGCATTGGAAAAGGCAAGGAGAAATGATTTTAGCAGGGTTTGTGTGTTTTGATGGATGCTAAAAAAGTACAAGCTTTGAAGGGAGATCAGGATTGGTCCATTAACTCTATTATTTTAGACATTAAAGCCTTTGTTGCTTTATTCTTTTTCGTAGACTTTGATTATATTCCCAAAACTCTAAATGTGCAACCGAATATGCTTACTAAATTCTGTTATTCTGCTAGACATGATGTAATTTGGGAGAGGGCTTCTCTTATTCTTAGGGCTGGGGGTTAAGTCTTTCTCTTTTGTTTTTTTGCCTTTTTTAGTTGGATGTTGCTTTTCTTTTTCTTTAATAAAATATTTATTTACCAAAAAAATAAATAAAAAATAGTAGACACAGAGAGTATTCTCTATGTATTTGGGTCTTGGCTGTGACTCCACCCTGTTTATGACATATACATTTTTATTGATGAAAACTTATATATACACAATTTTTTTATTATAGAAAAACAGCTGATATCTCTTTTAAAAAAATAAGTAGTATGATATATCACATATCAGGTATATATGGGTTCATTCCAACCAATAAAAATACCAATCCAAGCTCAACCTGAACAGTGTCTAGGGCAGATTTAAATTGAAATCCGACCTGATCAAACTTGAATATATCCAACATGACCCCATCTACAATCTTAAATGTTTTACAACCAAATCTTAGGGGAAAAGATTTTCAGTTTCCCTAAAGTTGTGCTAAATCCATATTTGGCAATTGTAAGTTCCTGCGGATTTGGACGTCTGGAAATCTTCATTTGTTAGGATTTTCAGATCTGACCACCCATGAGATTTGAGAATCCTCACTTAACTGAATTTGCACACTGAACTTTAATTATTTTTCTCAGCTGAGTCATTGTTCCAATGGTAGTGAAGAATCATCAGATCTATGGATTCCTCACCTGTTACCAAACATGCTCTTAAAATCTCCATCAGAGTGTATTTCTTATTTGAGTTAGTTTGCTTCTTAAAAGGGTATAAGATTTAGAAAACATTTGTATATTGTATTAGTATAGTGCTCTGTCAGTTCAAACATGATGATGATATCATTATAGTGCATATACTATGTATTTTACAATATCCTTGTATAAAGGAGAATTTTAAAAAAGGTATAAAACTTTTGATTCATTTTGAAAAAACGTATATGATAAGAAATTGCAAAAATACCCTTATATCATTTTTCAAAACTTCCCTTTAATAACTCAGTTAATAGAAATGATCGAGTCCAACCCAAATGACCTAGTGGGCCCAATTATTTGAAAATCTTCCTTATATAAATCACATGTATTTATTTTTGAAGTCTTGGGTACCTAGGCGTGATAATATTCCATAGAGGATCTAAACTCATGCCCAACCCTTATCAAAACTGTAAGTCCAACTCTCTTTGGACTGGTTTGGGCTCTGTTTTTAGGCCCATGGGGCTAGATTTCTGGCCGGGTCAGAATTTAAATTGGCTGGGATTAGTCTTACTTATCAAAGCTTAAAGGCCCAGCCCAGCTGGATCAACATATTTAACACAAAGGGATGTATGTATCTTGCAAATAAACTGAATATCTAGGCCTATTTGGACAGTATATGGGACTAAATTCAGGCCTGATAATCAAATGAGCAGGGCTTGGAGAACCTTCGGCCCAGCACCCTGCATGCAAGGGGAATCAATATTGTGGAAAGGGTCCCACCCATGTTAAATGGCACATGGGCCCACTATTTTTTTTTTTTTTGGTTAGAAATGGGCCCACCTTAAATGCTAACAGTTATCACACAGTCCTGCCACTTGAAAAATAATAGATCCTATTTGCATATTGCTGAATTTCCTTTCAGCAACATACATAGAATTTTATCAACTATTTCAGTCTCCATGCCTTCACATCAAAGCCAAACGCAATTCCATTGCAACTTGGACTCCAGCTCAGATACCAATATCAAAATCTAGCCCTAAACCCTAACCCCTTACTTCAAAAAAAAAAAAGAAAAATAAAAATAAAAAACCTAAATCAAAAAATGCTAAACATATTCAGGCTAGGTGTGGTATAACCTGGAATTGCAGAGGGGTTAGAACAGCTGCTATGCTACATGAAATAGAACGTCTGTGTAGAATTCACCAACCTGAGTTTTTATTTTTATCTGAAACCAAGGCTGGAATGTGAGAAATTGAGGTATTAGCAAGAAAATTAAAGTTTGCCTTTTATGATGGTATATCCGCAATTGGAAATGCTGGAGGGATTGCATTGCTGTGGTCTAATCCTGGCAGTATTCAGGTGCTAGCTAGTGCATAATAAGAATTTTCTTCACTGCTGTGATGACCAAAATATGGTTGGAAATTTGTGGTATTTAACATTCATCCAAGGTCCTCAATACCCACATGAGAAAAACCTTTTTTGGAACTCAATTATTGAATTAGGTAAGAATCAGAATGGGCCCTTGGATGATCATAGGGGACTTCAATGAGGTGTTAGAGAAAGATGAAAAATGGGATGGTAAAAAATTTAACCAGGCCAAGGCAAAATGCTGTGCTGAATGCATGGATATTTTAAACATGATGGATTTAGGATGGTCGGGGCCTTCCTTTACTTGGACAAATAAAAGGAAAGGATTTGCTCATATTAAAGAGAGATTAGACAAAGCAGTTAGCAATGCTGAATGGCGAATAAAATTCCCCTATGCCATGATCCAGGTTTTATCGGCTGTAGGCTCTGATCACTCGCCTCTTTTATTTACCCTTAATTCCAAAGGCCCCAAGGTATGCTGCCCCTTTAGATTTTTCAATATGTGGCTCAGGGATAAAAGCTGTCAAGACTTAATTAAGAATTCTCGGCATGTTGGTAGAACTATAGACAGTGGTAAATTTAGAAAGGCCCTCCAAGACCTACAAAAAAGACCTTAGAAAGTGGAATAAAACTAGCTTTGGCAAAATTGAAAACAACATCCTGAAGACTAGACTAGAGTTAGAGAGTGTTCAAATAGAAGTGCCTTGTCTTGAAAATATTAATAAAGAAATTGAATTGACCACTAAACTTGAAGAATTTTTAACTAGGGAGGAGGACATGTGGAGACAAAAATCTAGGGAGGTTTGGCTTAAGGAAGGGGATAGGAACACAATTTTTTCATACTAGTATGATCAACAAAAGAAGAGTTAATAAAATTGACAGGATTAAAAATGATCAAGGCACCTGGTTGGAAGATAGAGACAGCATTGGTTTTGAAATTTGTAGACAACTTACTATCACGTTAACCTTTAAAGGTCCTAGAAGCCTTCACTCTGTAAGAGAAGTTATCAAGCCAATCCTTACCCATGAGGATAACAACACTTTAATTTCCATTCCAACAATTGAAGAAATCAAGTCTACTCTCTTCCAAATAGGAGGCCAAAAAGCCCCAGGACTGGATGGGTACCCCGCAAAATTTTTCCAACATATGTGGGGGCCAGTTGGACAAGATGTGGTTTTCTTAGTTAAGAATTTTTTTAGTTGTAAACTTCGTTTAAATAGAATCAACGAAACTTTTATTGTGTTAATTCCAAAGAAAAACTCCCCTCAGAATGTTGGTGACCTCAGGCCCATAAGTCTTTGTAATGTGATACATAAAATAATATCTAAAGTGGGGGCCAATAAACCGAAACTTGTTCTTCACAAGATTATAGGCCCTTTCCAAAGTGCTTTTATTGAAGGAAGACATATAGCTGATAATTACATCATTGCCCATGAAATCCTTCATTCCTTTAAAAAAAAAGAACAACAAAAAATTCATGGGCCTTAAATTAGATATGTCTAAGGCCTATGATTGTATGGAATGGGACTTCTTAGTAGAAGCCTTAAATGCTTTTGGCTTTCACCAGGAGTTCATTCGTATCATTAGAGGATGCATTGAATCCGTGTCTTACGCAATCCTCCTAAGCAGATCCCCTTTTGGCAATATTAACCCGAGCAGAGGGCTAAGACAAGGGGACCCTCTTTCCCCTTATCTTTTCATTATTGGCATGGAGGTCTTGTCGAAAATGTTTGTTAGAGCTGAGAATGAGAAAACTATTCAAGGAGTCAGAGTAGCTAAGATGGCCCCTAGTGTGTCTCATTTATTATTTGCTGACGATAGTTTTATATTCTCTTGAGCCACCATGTCTGAGACAAGAGAGGTGAAGGAAATCCTTGATGACTATTGTGAAATCTCAAGTCAATTGATTAACTTTTCTAAGTCTACAATTCTGTTTAGTAAAGGAGCATGTGGCAAAAGATGTAAAGCGATCACAACATTGTTAGGGGTTAGGAGGATGACAGAAAATGAAAAATATCTTGGCAACCCCATTAACTTAAAAGGTAAGAAGGGAATGATATTTGATTCAATTTTAGATAAAGTTAGAAGCAGAATTAAAAGTTGGCAAGCCCCTCCTCTCCAAAGCGGGGAGAAATACCCTCATTAAGTCAGTAGCTTCATCTATTCCAGTGTATAATATGTCAGTTTTAAGGCTTCCCAAATTAACCACTGAGGAGTTAGATAGGATTTATCGGAAATTTTGGTGGGGGGACTGAGAGGACAAAAAGAATGTCCACACAATTAGCTGGAAAGAAATTTGTAACCCAACTGAATGCGGTGGGTTAGGGATTAGAGAGTCGGATAGTAACAATAAGGCGTTGTTGGCCCGAACATGTTGGAAGTATCTCTCTAACTCTGATCTGCTTTCTACTCAAATCCTAAAAGAAAAATATTATCCTAATAAATCCCTTTGGGAAGCTGGTATGAAAAAAGGAGGGTCCTTGTTTTGGAAGGGGTTTGCTGAAACCTTAAATTTTATCAATGAAAATATAGGTTGGATAATAGGAAATGGAGAGAAGATCTCGGTTTGGAAATGCAATTGGATCCCTAATATAAGGGGTATGAGAAAACCGTTCTCTCCAATATCCGACCCAAATGTTGTTATTGAGGACCTTTTGGATGACAATAGAAGTTGGAATATGCAAAAAATAGAAGAAATATTTAGTGACCCTAGGGATGTTGAGGAGGTCTCTAGAATCTATATTTCTCAACTCTCTGATGAGAATAAAAGAATCTGACCTCATTCTAAAAGTGGAGAGGTAACCACTAAATCGGCCTTTAATATTATTAATAGAACTGTGGTTGACCCTGTCGTGGCTTCTACTAATTGGAAGCACTTTTGGAAGCTACCTCTTCCTCAGAGAATCTTGCTTTTTGGTTGGAAATGCTTAAGAGGCGCTATTCCGGTAAGATCTATTCTCAAATCAAAGTTTGGTTTGGCTAACTTTCCTTCTCAATTGTCCTTCTGTGAAGAGAAAGAGGAAACCATTGTTCACATACCGTTCCATTGTAAATTTTCTAGGATAGTTTGGTTTGGATCCCACTTGGGTGCATTGACACATAATTTCAACTGCAATAATGTATAGGATTGGTCGAATTCTGTGACAAATCAAAGGAACTCAATCCATCCACAACTTTCATATCCTGTCTCTCATGCCCAGTTTCTTTCCTTGTGGTGGGGAATTTGGAGCGCGAGAAATGAATTGAGTGCCAAAGGGCATATATTAACACTGAAACAAGTTTTAACTATTGCTTACCGTATGAACCTGCTTAATAAACATGAATGCCCCCCATGCATCTCAGATCTCATTTCTTACCCTCCTATAATTAAAATAGGGGATCTTGAGCAAATCGCCCTTCAATTTAGTGATGCGGCATTTGATGGTCATACAGGCCAATCGACTTTCAGTTTTGCCTTGTTTTTTAATGGATTGCTTGTGGCTGCAGGGGCTTCCTAAGGACGAAGAGTCATTTCCGCTAAAGAGGCCGAAACGAGGGCACTACTCTTTGCGCTAAATGCTGTCAAGGATTGCAGATTCTCGAGAGTTCAAGTTCATATGGATGCTCTAGAAGTTGTAAGAAGTATTAAGGGCAGCAAGGATTGGTTTATTCAGCCTCTCATAGGAGATATTTTGAAGTGTTTGAAGCATTTTGGGTCTTTTGAGACAGTTTTCATTCCAAGAGATTTAAATATGGTAGCCCACTATCTTGCTAAATGCGGGCAATATGGGATAAACTTTATATGGCTTCATTGAGAATAGGCCTCTGTTTGTTCCCTTGTTTGTGTCCGAGTTTTTTTGTTTGTTGTAGCTCATTTGTTGGCTTCCTTTTTTTAATGAAATCACCCTTTCTTATACCAAAAAACTCTTCCTATTGGTGTGACCTTTCCAGAAGAGGGCAACTTGCAGTTTTTTAAGATCCACTGAACGCCTAGTGGGAGTGCAACTTAGCTGCAGCCTCATTTTAGTGCCCATGGCTTGGCATGAAAGTGAAGTTTGGGGTTGGGCTTGATAGACGTAAGTGGTCCACATCACTACATGTCTAATAATGATAGGGCCCCGCTTTAAGTCAATTGAGTTTAGATAAGCTTTCCCCTTTAGGTTTAAGTCAATTAACAGGGCTTGCTAAGTTTAATGTTGGGTTTGTGCAATCGTGAACCTAAGAAATTTTCCTTGAGGGCGCATTTTAAAAAAGGGAGGGTGAGGCGAGAGATATGGGCGCTCAAGGGTCAGGACAGCCTGGGCATGAACCGGGCTTGGATCTAAATCTTTGGCCCATTTAATATATCATCCAGGCTGGCCTGATTAAGTAATACATATACTTTAGTGACTTATTTACCCAGAAAGAAACTAGAGAGAACCCAAAAGGTAATAGAAAGCCTGGCCTAGCCCAACCAGATTGACTGAATGGATGGACTTGGGTCAGGCACTTAAGGACCATGTTGGAGTTGGGCCGAATATGGGCATGTGTTTCTAAAGGCGAGCTTGGCTTGGAAATGCCTCAGCCCAGCGTGGCCCTGCCATGAACACCCCTAGTGGGAAAGATAGGTTGTGGTTATGCCCCTAGTTTGGACGATGGAGTTTGAAACTACATGCAATTTAAATCGGGTTTGGGTTTGGGCTTTTCGTACTCGAATTCCACCTACGTAACAATTTTTTATCCATACCTTTATGTCTATTTATCTAGATACAAATACACAATTATACGAATATGTCTCATTAATAGATTATTCTTTCTATTATTGACAGGCCTATCTAGAAGGAGTGCTAGTTGAATCCAGAACAACTGACCTGTTTGGCCTAACACAAAAGTGAAACTGGGGTTTTGCTTGTTCATGTTCATGTGGGCATTGGGCATCTACGGAACCATAAAATCTTTCTTGCTTGTCTAATATGTGAAAAAAAAAATTGCCTCAAGGCTTCAATCTAGGCCTGCTTTCACGCCCATGGATGGTGTTTGATACTGAATATTAGGCTTGGACAACCTTCGGCTGTCAACGTACATGCGAGGGGCACCGAGATTGAGGAATGGGACCCAACCATGTTAAATGGCACGTGGGCCCGCGTTTAATGCTAACAAATATTACATGGTCTGACTGCTTCTTTTTTGTGATTTTTATGAAATAATTAGGCTTAAACTCTAATTAAATGGATTTATGAAGAAAACAATAAAATTACGATAGACTTGTTCTTACTTTCTCTCTAATATTCCCAAACAAACATGATTCTTTTCAACCTCTCCCTCTACCACACCATATCTCTCTCTAGGATCTCAACCCAACAAGGGAGGGGTATGTAGACACATAAAAGAGTCATCATAGACCATCAAAGGAACTGAGTGAAGATTGACTGGTGATTACTACTTAGACTGGGTCAAAGCTATGCATTACATTAATCTATTTGAGAAGAACTTTCCAAAGACATATGGCGTGTCATAATCTGATGGTTGGATGAAGAGTTACAAATCGCCTCCATGAAGAAGCCGCTTCCATGGAACCATGTCCTAGAATATTGTACCACCATGACAGGACGTCTAAACAATGTCAGTAGCATGCAAAAGCACCAAACTCCCACAAAAGAGGGTACATTGACACTCACTTCCAGCCTGTTTGGTAATTTTACTAATATAGTCAAGTGAAGTAAAGTCAAGTTAAACATCCAATCAAAAGCACCTTTTACCAAAATTCCCTCCATCTTTTCCAAAAAAAGTAAAAAAGCAACTACATTTACTAACTAAAAGACAAAAAAACTCCATTTTCCCATACAAAAAGTCAAATATTTTATCCCAAACAACTAAAAACAAAATACCATCATAACTCACTTATATTTTATTCATTCTTTTTATTTTACTTCACTCCACTTTAGTTTAAAAGTAAATTACCAAATGGGCCCTAAAGGAGCAACTTCCATGGAAGCATGTCCCTCCATGGATGGGACACTTTCATGAAAAAAAGAGGTCCATTGGCACCCATTTCCATAAAGGAACCACTTCCATTGAGGCATGCCCAATAACACGTTGCCTCCATGGATGAGACACGTCTATGAAAAAAATGGTTCATCGGAAATCACTTTCATAAAGGAGCCACTTTCATAGAGGCATATCCAAAGACACCTTGCCTCCATGGATGAGACACTTCCATGAAAAAAGGGTCCATTGGCACCCATTTCCATAAAGGGGCCACTTCCATGGAGGCATGTCCAATAACACGTTGCCTCCATGGATGGGATACTTCCATGAAAAAAAGAGTCCATTGACACCCACTTTCAAAAAGGAGCCACTTCCATGGAGGCATGTCCAATTATACCTTGCCTCCATGGATGTGACACTTCCATGAAAGAAGGGTTTATTGGCACCCTACTCCCATGGAGGCATGTCATATACTACCAAAGATTAATCTACCCCCACGGAGACGGTCCTCATAGAGAGGCAACCATCATAAAAGAGGCCCTCATGAAGGTGGCCCTTCCGGAAGCAACCTTGGAGATCACGTAACTAGCATCTGGAGCCCACTTGCCTATGAAACCCAACGCTAAACCGACGAAGGAAGGAGGTACACACTACCTCCACCAAAGGGAGAGGGCTCCCCTGGAGCTCACGAAGGCAATACTCACTTACAGAAGTAACTCTTGCTCACACAGTAATCAAATGATGGTCTCATTACATGTTAGTCAAGGAAAACCCCTACCAGCTGAACATATTTTGTATTGCAATAGTGGGGACCACACCGAAAGGGCTATAAATATCACTATTCCCCAGGCAAAGGGGAGGAGGAGCAAGAAGGATGGAGGTCGACAAGCATTCATAGGAGAGCAGGGCAGAGACTCCCTCAGGAGCTCCCCTTCTTGCACAAAAGGGTGTCCTGACGATCAAAAGCACTAACGCCGAGGAGTTATCAACAAGCTCTGCTTGATCCAACCCCCCAGCCTTAGTGTTTTAGCTTCATGGTTCTCTTTGTAAAGGGGCGCTGACGATTAGTCTCTACTCGACCGGGAGCATAGTGTTAGCCCAGAATCCTAACTTCTTATATCATTGTATAAACACTGGTTCATTTATTCATTAATGAATATCTTATTTAGAGGTCCTTTCTCCTGGTCGTGGATGTAAGCTTTGTCGAACCACATAAATCTCATTATCGTTTCTATTCCTACGCTTTACTTTCCTTATTATTTTCTAAACACTTGACATTCTAGCATTTAGCTCATTTTGTTTTATTTAGAGGGTAGAAGCAAGGGGAAGGAGATGAAATGCAGGGTTTGGGTTTTTTAAAAAATTTTAAATAAGGGATATGATGCTATCTTTAACCAATTGAAGATATTGTTAACCACCATTACTAAAAAATTCAAAAAACCCAACGAAAACCGTCCAAGGTTGGGTTTATGAGGAGATAAGAGTTGATATAGGTGGATATGATGGTGAAAAGAAAGACGATGTCACGTCCCCAAAATAAGGATTGGGAAAAACGTGAAAAATTAAAATTCAAATTCAAATTCCTGTGTTTAATGCAACACAAGCTTCCAAAAGTGGACCCACATAACAAACCATGGTGAGTCAAAATAAATTTTATTATATGCAACGGAAGCTTTACTCAATTGGTATTCAAAGTTTATAAATGAGATCCAACACGAAAATCAAATAAACATTAATAATTAAAGTTGCGGAATAAATCAAACAATTACTAAGGAAAAGTTTATCATTAAAAGAAGTTCATCTAAAGAGTTGCTAAGATGACGTTCTCTCTAATGCAAGCTCAGACGGCTCCGAAGCCATCTCCGGCATTCCACTCAGGTTCGTCAGTTGGCTCAAACGTTTGAAACGTTTGACCCTCCTCCGTTTCCTCGGTAAAGTAGGGCTCAGTACCTATGCACCAAATATTACAAAGTAAATAGCAAGTACATAATCATAATTCGAAATTAAATACAATAACGAGATGAGTAAAGATAAGTGAGATCATATAGGAGTAAAGACAAAGATATAACACGAATAAACGTATGACATAAATCCAAATAAAACAAATGGAGCAATATAATTCACACGAAGACAAGTGTCCTCGTTGTGGGTGGTCAGCCCTAAATAAATCGGGAAAGCCCGTCCACATCGTCGGTGGTCATAAATCGATCAAATAAAACAAATCAGGATAACCTGTTCACATTCAAAGCGGATTATAAGTGATCCGAACACATCGGTGATCTACCATCCACATATCGATCTGCAGTCGTCCACAAATGACCCACATAAACATAAACATAAAAGCATAATAAACCTGATTAATAAAGCTCCGACACAAGAGTCCTAAATCAAAGTAAAGTGCTGGCCATTTCACAATCCATATCATAATCGAATCGTTATATAAAATTTGCCAAGCCACTTTATAGTCCATAATATAATAGGGTATGCATTTAAAGGAATACACATCCTAAACCAACATATATATGCATGCGAAGGTTAAGACATAGATACGAATCAATACTAAGGTCAAACATAAGGTCTCGTACCCAACAACCACAGGAATCTCTAATAGATAAAAGGTCAATGCATCCCTTCTCCATCAATGGTGCATAGACCCACTTAAGGGTTTTCCAATAGAGATGGGTTGAGCTCGAATCCATTAGGATTTCCCCGAGGTTATACAAAGTATTAAACCCTATGTTAGTAATATACCGTGTGCCCGGACGGTATTTACTTAGCCCAAAGATCCAATTAAAATATAATTTTAACACATTAAAAGCCAAATATATAATTTAATATTTAATTTGAAAATAATGATAAATTACAATCTTAATTTAGAATTTTAGAAAGCCTGAGGACCTCATCCAAAATATTTTCTACATTCAAATAGTCAAAGGATTTAATTTGGATTTATAAAACAACCAGGGCCTTTTTCCTAATTTTCATAAACTAAAAGGGCCAATAAATGATTAATCAAACTCAATGCAAAATGGATTACATCACCCATCATCACCATTCTCTCTCTTATTCCCATACCACATCATGTACATCAGGTGCTTTATTAACATCACATGGGATGACATCATCAGTCATCACCACTTAAGTCATCCCCACATGTCCTCCTTCCATTCCCAAACGTACTTAGTCAAACTTACCCACACTTTCCATGCACCCACGGATCACCGAAATTCATCCCTTTCACCTGCATGTTCTGTAACAGAACATCTTCAAGAGAAACGAGCTTCACGTCTAGGTCATGAAGGTTGTTGAAATCGTGGGTCCCACTGATCAAGACCTAGATCAGGCCTAATAATCATGATCGCTTGGCCCTGTACGGCAAATGGGTCGGCCCAGATCTACGATCAAACCACCTAGTGGGTCCCGCCATTGCCTGATGTCCAAACTAATTCTTTCCCCCCTCAATCACGCCTCTTGTTATCAACCTAATGGATGGTGGGCCAGGGGTGTCCACTGCCTATGGGACCAGCTCCTTTAGGGTCGCCCGTGGGTCCCCTTCCGGATCCGCGGACCGGATTCATCATCACGTGGCCCACCAGAGCCCTACAGTCCTACCATAGGTAGAATTTCCGTTTCAGGTATGGTGCACTGTTTCCTAAATCCAACTCCAGCGAGCCTATATCTCCATTAACACATAATTTCACAACCTTGGATGGTTAAAAATGGGTTTTGAAAACCAAACAGGGTAGATAATGGTGGAAAACAAAACCGACGGAATCATCCCCTGATCTCCAAACTCACCAATACAAAATAACATAAATAATAACAAAATCACATGAAAAAGGGCATCAAAAGGGTTTTCTACATGAATCAACACACGGATCAAGGAACAACACAAGTATTAAATTTATAAATTATGGTTAGGTACTTACCTTTCACCGGGGTTGTAGAAAATGCAACAGATCCTAACCAATATCCAATCCGAGGTTACCGGGGCGCTCGATCACAATCATAATACCAATCTGACAAAGAATATGTGGTAAGAATCTTCAGATGAACAGATCTATGGTATTCCTACCCAAATCCCAACATTGGAAAGATTAAGAAGATAACCTAAAAGTACAGATCTACTCCTAAAGATCTAAGGAGAAGGCTACCTGAGATGAGAAAGTCGAACTAAGAATGATGGTATCTTCAGATCTGGATTCTGATGGCTGGATCCTAAAGCTGCAATTGTGTCACGACCCGGGCCCGAGCCGTGATCATCATACTTACTCCCGTAAACCCCGAATTAACCGAAGTTAAAACGAGATCTACAAGGGATATCAATCACAAGAACCTGCCAAATATAAAACTTTTGCGGAAAACAATATATATTTGACATCAACAATTTATCATTTACATGTATACAAAAAGAAAGTCTTTATACATGTATTGCTTTCAATATACATTTGCCAAATGCTGCATATACAAAATCATTATGCAGACAACCATTAATTACAGTCCAAATGTTAACTACATTCCCAAACGAATTTATAAACAGTTATCAAAACCTTTCTCAAAATATTCCAATCGCACTCGAATACCAAGTCAAATGGTATTCCGCCGATTCCACTCTATCAATCCTCCTGGAGGAACCGGAGCGGTCTCCTCCGCTGGTGCCGGGGGCGCTGCAGCACCGGCAGGGGCAACCTGGCCTGTAATGCCATCAATAACACTAATGAACACGACGGTTCAACAATGTATAAACAATTCTTGCAATTAAGTATTAACACATTCATTTGCATTAATAACAGTTCAACACTAGATAAATCTAGACAATCCTACAGTAGCAATAATGAACAACGACAGTCAGTATACCTGTACAAATTGGCAACTACCATAGCATTCTTAAATTGTATTTCATTCAATTCATTACCATCTTCCCCAAAAGGAAGGCTTCAATCAATATCCTAGGATATGATCGGGATTTATTCATTTACCATCTCCCCTCAAAGGGAGGCTTCAATCACTACCCGAAGGTATGATCGGATATATATATATATATATATAAGTGGGACTTACCAGTGTCCGGGCCAGGGACACTAGCATCACCACGGAGCTCCGGAACACCCCCAATACCATCTGCTGCAGCAGGATTAGTCATTCATTATTCATTGAACTCACTTGGAGTTCTAATACAATCGCTAGGTAGTGCCAGACTCAATGATCAATAACAGTCAGTAAGAAATCCACTTATGGATCCAATTCAGTGCAATGATTCCTTTCATGACAAAAGAAAGGAATGACAATAATGTCAATCTCATTAGATTGATCACAATGACACAATGAGAGTAATACTCACCACATATGGCTTTACTCAATCCTATTCCAATCCTATTTCAATCCTAAACAACCATTCGGGTGTAACCGTTGGTTTCCAAATGCACGTGTTATTCTTGATGGACATCACATTTGTATTTTAAGTATGTTCATTTCAAGTCCCCTTAGTTAACACCCATGGAGCTTAGGCAATTGTCAATTATAGTTCACTCAAGGAACCTTCTTAAAATACCATTAATTCTCAATAATTTAGTCTAACCATGATTAGTCTTCGAAATTAATCGGAACGCACTTATCTTTAAGAGTCGTACTCCAAATTCTCGTAAAAATCCCAAAACTCGAAATTCACCGGACTCTAACAGGTTGGCAACAGGTTGCACATTCAGTTAGCCAAAATTTTCACTAAATAATGTACCTGGGCCAGCAACAGGTTCGAGCGGACCCACTGTTCGCTCGAGCGGACCCCAGGCAGAACGCTGTTCGCTCGAGCGAACTCACTGTTCGCTCGAGCGAACTCACATAGCAACACGTTCGCTCGAGCGAACTCTCTCTAAACCCATTTCGCCCCAGACAGAGCCTGGTTCGCTCGAGCCAACTGTGCAGAATTTCAGTCCGAATTCTGTGCAGCTCACTCTTCTTCTACTCTCCTTTCTCAATCACACTTCTACAACCTGCATGGTAAAAATGGAACCTCCTGTTCCCCCCTCATGCATCATCCATTCACATTCATCAATAATCACACTTCTAAACATCCATTAATCACATCATTAAGCATTCTTAATAAACCCAAAATCCACATAAACATGCACATAATCCATGACAAATCTATCATGCATCTCTATAACAATTACTATGATCAATATGAATTACAAGCAAGGTTTATACTTGCCTTATTGGAAGCTATTAGCCAAACTCCTCTTTTGTCTTGGTTTGGCTTGAGATTAAAAACCCCTTTTTAAACCCTAATCAAGAAAAACACCCAAACGAACTCCCATGAGTCATTGGTGCTAGCAATCACTACTTAATCACTAATGGACTTGGGAAATCACAAAGAAGGTCATTTACTTACTTGTAACTCCAAAGAAATGGGTTCCCAAGCTTTCTCTCAAGCTCTATACTTCCATAATGGAGGAAACTCTTGAGGAAGAAGATGAAGATGGAGATGAACTCCTCAAAATCCCCTTGAATCACTCTTAACTTCACCCTTGATGGAGAGAAATGGATGAGGAAGAGGAGAAATGGAGAGCTCTAGGGCTTTCTCTTGCAATGGAAATGAGAAATGAGCTCCTCTTCACTCATTTGATTCTAATACAAGAGCTTTCACAACAAAACCCCCTCTCATTTATCACATTTACATTTTGAGTCAAAGGACTCCTCACTTGGCCCATTTGAGGTCAAATGAAATCACGTTTATTATGAAAGTTGACGTACCCTTCGAGATACACACGTTGGTATCAAGAATTTTCGTATTCGACGAAATACGTGGAAACCCGTATTTACGAAAAAGTCCTTAACTCACCTTGTTTGAGTCAAAACTCATTTCAATCAATTCAATTCTATTCAAATCCATTTCATTTAGGCTTAATGTGTCATTAGAGACTGATTTGTCCCTCTTTGGTCATTAACCTTAGTTAATCCAATTATCCATGCTTAATTAGCATTAATCACAATTAATTAGCCTTAATTACGATTAGTTCGGGTCGGGGTGTAACAAATTGCTTGGAAAGTTGAAAGAGGAAGAAGACGAAAAAGTTACAGGAGGAGTTGCGAGTTGTAGAGATAAGTGAGATAAGTGAGGAGGGATAAAGACGCGTCGTTATTGAAACTAGGGATTAGGTTAAAAGGGAATATTCTCTGAGCATAAGTTATTGAGTCAAAACTGCGGGTCATGTCATCTACCCATTAACCAAACTCACCAATCCACGCATCTAATCTAACGTGTGCCCCACTTAATCCTAACCACTTAAATAACTAAAATACATTCAATTAAAATAATAATAATATTCTAATTTAAATATAATAAATATATTTAGTGGGACTGGGATCTTACAGACGAGGGAGAGAAGAGATGGTGGATGAGGGCGGAAAGAGAGAAGAATAAGGAGATGAAGTTGGCTTTCGAAAGATAAATGATGATAGTTGGTGAGGTGAAGAGTTTGGGTGAGAAAAGGAGCTTGACGCTGGTGGGAGAGGGAATGGGACTGGAATGTGAGCATGGGCCATCCAGTGGGTTGGGTGAAGGTGGGAGAAGAAGAAGAAAAATAAGAAAAGTCTGGTTAAGTGAGGCATTGGCTACTCGGATAGATGGATGAATATTAGTTGGTGAAGTGGGTGAAGGTGGGAGAAGAAGAAGAAAAATAAGAAAAGTCTGGTTAAACGAGGCATTGGCTACTCGGATAGATGGATGAATATTAGTTGGTGAAGTGGGTGAAGGTGGGAGAAGAAGAAGAAAAATAAGAAAAGTCTGGTTAAACGAGGCATTGGCTACTCGAATGGACGGATGAATATTAGTTGGTGAAGTGGGTGAAGGTGGGAGAAGAAGAAGGAAAATAAGAAAAGTCTAGTTAAATGAGGGATTGGTGACTCGGATAGATCCATGATTATTAGTTGGTGA
Organism: Camphora micrantha; assembly: GCA_003546025.1. Lineage (NCBI taxonomy): Eukaryota > Viridiplantae > Streptophyta > Magnoliopsida > Laurales > Lauraceae > Camphora > Camphora micrantha. The sequence goes on along the minus strand of QPKB01000009.1, from coordinate 30,089,672 downwards.
AGTGGGTGAAGGTAGGAGAAAAAGAATAAACATAAGAAAGGTCTGGTTAAACGAGGCATTGATGACTATGATAGATGGATAATTATTAGTTGGTGAAGAGGGTGAAGGTGGGAGAAGAAGAAGAGAAATAAGAAAAGTTTGGTTAAACGAGGCATTAGTGACTCAAATAGATGGATAATTATTAGTTGGTAAAGCGGGTGAAGGTGGGAGAAGAAGTAGAAAAATAAGAAAAGTCTGGTTAAACGAGGCATTAGTGACTTGGATAGATGGATGATTATTAGTTGGTGAAGTGGGTGAGTGTTTGGTTGGGGGGAAGCGGATGAGACTTTTGTGAGAAAAGATATTACATGAAAGGAAAGACGGAAAAGATGAGTTATAGGACTTTGACGATATTGACGACTTGTTGACGATATCGTTAAATGTGTGATTTTGCCAAAAAAGTTGCACAAACAAATATCTTGTCATTTTATAAGTTTTCTTCATAAAATAATTTATTAAGATTTATGCTTAATCTTTTCATTAAAACTCCAAAAATTACTAAAGATGTGTTTGATGTTTTTTCGGATAACTGCCCACTTACATTAGTGAATAGTTCTCATTGATTAAATAGCTAGAAAAGTAAGCTTATTATTAATTTAAACTAATCCATCAAGACTTCTTCTATTTCGTGGGCCACTTGGCCATAGCTTCACATAATATGTTTGTCGAGGATTTGACAAACCAAAATCATCACATTTTCTTAAAGATGTATCGTATGTAAAAAAAGAAAGACAGTACAAGACAAATAGGATACACAGTTTTCTTATATGAACTTCATTATATATCATCAACACTCATGTTGTCTCACATTTGCTAAATTATCGAACAACCTTGTCTAACATTGGCACTATCATCATGGAAAATTTTCCTCCAATTGGAGTTATGCTCACCATAAGATAATTACTTTTAAAAGACCATGGTTAAAATAAAAGGACAAATTATGTCTTTCAAGAATAATCTATCTAACAATTGGCACATGATTGGAGTAAAATTTTCCATGAACAGACAATGTAGGATAATATTTCTGATTGGCTTAAATCTCAAACATGGATCCCTTCATGAATTATAGCATGTACAATATGAGGGATTGTAAAATCTCATTCAAATCATTAATAACGGTGGGTTCAAAAAGCATGTTAGCAATAGGATGGCTACTTGTCAGGTTAATAGTATGAGATTTGCACCTAACAATGGATTGGATGGTTTTTTAATAGTAGCACGCCACTTAGGTTTTTTAATAGCCTGACAGTAAAAATGTTTGCTGACAAAGCACATTTTGGAATCTTCTTTCGTGTTCTATATTGATTACTTGTCACCATGATATTAGTGGGTATTTTAGTTTAAGATGGTTTTGCATTATGAGTTAAAAGGAGTGGTTCATGAGAGACATTTGTATTGATAAAGATGGTTTCAGATGATATTGTGTTATTGGTTGATGGTGTAAGGACCCGTCCCTAAAAATACCTAGTGGGACCCAATTTGACCAAGTCAACCATAGGTTATCCTATTTAATAGGTGATTGGTATGAATAGTTAGTAATTCTCATTAATTAAGCCTAGTTTATAGGGTTAAGACCCTTGTGAGATTAAGAATAGTATTTATAGAAATAATTAGATAATTAGAGGCCTTAGTTTTAATCCTAATTATAGACTAGCAGAAAAACCCATCACGTGTAGCATAAAAACCCATGCTATGTATGTTAGAAATAGGGAAGATGGGAGCCCATAAGTAGGAGAAGTATATTAGTAGAAAGTGAGGAGAGTCTCTTAGCAGTTGTAGAAATCGATAATAAATTCTGGTCAAAATTAGATATAAAACCTCCCAGATTAATATATTATAATGGAGTGACTTAATTTGGGTTTTGTTAATACTTTGTCAGTATTCTGGTGTTATAAGTGTTATTTTTTTTCTTGTGCCTAGTGATGGGCTGTTAGGCTTCGATCTTATTTTTCCAGATGTTTCTTTTCCTTTGTTATTTTGTTCAAGGTTGGGAAATTTGGGACTTGAACTCGACTTGTTCAACGCGGTGACTCGAGAGAGTCATGTCTTTTTTAAAATAAATTGAAGATTATTTTAAAAATGGATTAAATACTTATAAAATATAAATACACATTTATTTACATGCATTTATGATAATAAATTCAAATTAATAAATTTATCTATACAAGGAAAATATTATAATAAAAAATAAATGAAAGATATTGCATAATACATATTTGTTTAGTCCAAATATTGAATGTAAAATATCAAATATAAGTTTCAAATTACATTCCAATCATCATTTTTAAATTGTTGACTCACACATACTTACTTAAAAATAAATATTCATTGTTTTAAATAAGCTCTACCTATCAAATGATTCAAATGTAAATGACTTACTAAACTGAGGCAGCTCGGCCGAGTCTCCCCTATATTTGACTCGGTCATTTGTGAAAACAAGATGACTCGAAGAGTAAAGAGTCAACTTGGGGATTTTTCCAACCATGGTTTTGTTAAATAAATATCCCTTTAATGAAGAAAAAATCTACATATATCGATTCTCAAAATATATAAAAAAAAAAATTGTGAACAAGATTCTCAAGATGGGGGAGACATGCCGATTGATAAATGGTAAGCCGAACTGCCCAACTACAAGAGACGTGTAAGGTAAAGAGAGACGTGAGATGAATGGGCAGCAATGTGAATGGTAGTTTGGGAAACGAATGTTACTTTAAATGCACAAAGAGACATTCTTTCTCTTTGAAGCTGAATGTTGGTTGGAAAAAAAAACCTTAATCATGGCCTTAGGAGAAGCCACATCAGCTTCTTGGAACCCATTTGTGAATGTGTCCTTTTAAAAACACATAATATGTGCATTTTCAATATCAAATGTGTCTCTTGGGCCCATTTGTGTGGATGTGACCTAATTCAAAGGGATACCTTCCAACGCTATAAATTGAGGTTATTTTCAAAGTTTTTCTATAGTATTCAAAATGAGCAGAATTGCATTCGAATCCTTTATTTTAAAGATGAAACGTGTATGCTGACGTGGATTGAAAGAATAAAGGTTTGATTTTCATAATTTTTTGGTTGATTTGAGATTTTTTAATTATTTTGTTATAAATGGGCTTATGTGAAAGGGATATTAGTTTTAATATATTATTCATTTCACCAGAGCCTTAACTTGTGCATCGCACTAGGGCTTCATGCTAGTCTTAATTATCGTTTCAAATTCCTCTTATGATGGCCTCACGTGGACTTCCCTCATTGGATAAAGATGTCGCCAAGACCGACCCTCTATGGACACAGACCATTGAGACTCGAGAGGGTGGAAATCTTTTTTGGCATTCCAAAACGGGAAAGGAGGAGACCGACCCTCTATGGCACTGGAGACCGACCTTCTATCGAGAGACAGACTGGGGAAATCTTTATTGGCATTCCAAAACGGGATGGGAGGTGTGTTTGGGAAGCTTAATAATTACTAGCAATATGTGCCTGTGTTAAGCCCGTGCTAAGAAAAAATACTATTATATAAAATTTACTAAGAAAATGAATAAAGTTTATCTTTGTCTATAAAGACTCCACAGAGATTTGGACTTTTTGCAAAATAGAAAAGGATAAGAATGCATTTAATATCATGCCTAGAGAGACTGGAACCTAAAATAAGATAAGATATGATATTTGCAACAAAATAGAAAAAGGAACCATCATGTGAGAATATCTCTATCCATAAAGAGTCCATCGAGATTTGGATTTGTTGCTACTAAAAATTGAAATTGAAATTGAGCTCCAATTTTGCAATCAATTGCGAAATTAGAGCTCAATTTAGAAATCGATTAACTTTGGATAAAGTATAAAGTTTGGATAAACTCTGAATAGGTTTTCGATGAGTTTGAATAGTTTGGAATACTCATTTTTGGTTTAAACTATTCTTATCTGATCTAAACATGGCCCTCTTATAAAACTCTTTAATCTCCTATCCATAATAGATATATTAGAATTTTAAATTCACCTAAAGAAAGTTACAAAAAGGTGGACTTCATGCATTTAAGCGAGTCCAATATTCAATCTTAGCTTGTTCGGATTGCTTACAAAAAATACTTTGAATATGTTGCTTTTGCTTCATTAGATCTTGACACTAGTTCCAAGCTCGGTTATGCGAACTATTAGGGCCTCCAACATGAACAACTAGCCTTTCATGCTTATTCCATGCTGTGAATCCCCTGGTCACAAAACTATCACCTCCTGCTTGCTTACCTGTATCAGGCCTAAATGGATAGCAACACAAACAAAACGCTACATCTTTTTTAATACTATACTCCAACCGACTCCCATTCTTCTTGAACCAAGCAGGATTAAATCGACGCAACATTCCACCAATTTCTCTCTGAGGGAATTTGTGGCTAACAGGTTGACAAGGACCCTTTTGTATATATGCTCTTCTAATCTCATCTTGATCATTAGGATGATAGGTTGGAATTTTTGGTCGTAGCCCAGGATCCATAGGAAGATTGGTCAAGTCTAAACGACTTTGCTTAACAGAATCTTGTATGGGACTATCACCACAAGATTCTAAGGCTGGAGATGAGCCTTCTGCCATAGGTGATTTCCTTTTAAAATATCTTTCCATAATTGCAAAATTATAGAAGAAATAATAACATAGTCAATTAGAATATTGCATGAATATTTAAATAAGCACAAGCATAAACTAATAGCTATTGACGGACAAACCAAAGGCAAAAGAAATATTAAATTTGACATGTATTAATGAATCTGCACATACATTTAGTATTTTAGTGCATAGTAGAGGGGAAAAATCAATTAATTGCAAAAAATCAATGGTTGAGATCTATTTGCAGTACTATACCTAAGAGGCTTCAGATTAGGACAAGATAAAGTAGTACTGTAGTAGTCTAGTATCTTGACCCAACAAGACACCACTGTCCACTGCAATCACATTTACTGAAAAAAAAAAAAAGAGAAAAAAAAAGATTATATAAAAGTACTTAACAAAAGTACAAAAAGATAATAAAAAAATGAGAAAAAGTTGGAGATAACTTTTGCAAAGAGATTACATGTCAACATCGTTGACAAAAGGCAACAATAGGTTATAGCCTTATAGGTGGTTGTTGGATGACTTGAAGTGGAATAAAGAAGCATTGCCATTAAATAATGGATAAAAATAGAAAAGTAGTAGACAGCTGGAATGAGCATCATGAATCATGAAAAATAAAGATGGCAGGGAGCCTGGGAGAAAGAACCAGCAAATGAACCAACCTAAAAAGAAAGAGGAAAATAGAGAAACGAAAGAGAGAAGGGAATAAGGAGACCGGGAGAGACCGAGGGGCGAGAGAATGGAGACCGGTGCAGGGAGACGCTGTAGAGAAGGAGACGCACCTGCTTCTTTCGCCCGGGCTGGACTTCTTTCTCTTTCTTTCTTTTTATTTATTTATTTATTTTTTGTTTATGGTACAGCAATAGAAATCTTCTTCCTTTTCTGCTGCTGCTTCTTTTCTTCTTTTCAAAGGCTGAATGGCTGAGATAAAGGACATGAGTAATTAGGGTTTTGGCCAAGAGTAAATAGGGTTTTATTTGTGGGAATAACTTATTTTGGGGGTATTGATTGTAACATACTTATTATCTAAAGATGGGTTTTTTTTCCAAAATTAAGCAAGTGCTACAGTGGGGTCAAACTTTTAAATTGAGTGGGATCAAAAGTTTTTTTTTAATAATCTCAGTGGGGTCAAACTTTTAAATTGAATGAGCTAAATTTTTTTTTTAATATTATTTCATATCTCAGTGGGGTCAATTAACCCCACTGAGAAGCAGGTAGCGCCGCCCCTGAAAATATGGTGCTTGTGAATTGAAATGGATCATATAAAAAGTATAGATGCTCTAACCTTGGAAGATGCTATGTAAAAGAGAGATACATGAGCTACTTTTAGAGTTGGAGTTCAGAGGACAAATGGGTAGCATGAAAATACATTAATGCTTTCTTAATCTATTGTGAGTAGATCAAGAATAGAAATTTCTTTAAGATGAATAAGTTAACTGGTAGCTTTGATTCTATCATTAAATTCCTTAACCAAAAGAATATAAGAATGTCCAATAAAAAAGAAAAAAATTTAGATTGTTGGGCGATCTTGAAAAACTCCACATTACATCATATCAATAAGTCATGGCGTGCATTTAGACAAATAAAAGTGATTCCAAGATGGTTAGTTGTATTCACAATGAGAAAACATATTAAATGGCAATGAAGAGTGTGAAATGAGAAACTGCTTGTGGTGACTAAGAAAGTGCATACTTACAGGTCGTACTCATTAGAAGCGCAAGTTCATATTGTGCCATAGAAACCCAAGTTGCTTACATACAGATACAAGGTTTGTTTGTCCTTGAGTTTTTCATGAAAATAGTGGAATTGCTCGTGATTTGTGAGATATTAAAATGCGACTCATTGCCAAACTAACAAAACTTGTAATAAATAATTTAGCAAACATAGAGGAAAACATAAAACACATATATGAAAATAGATAGAGTTAACTAATTATCAAATACAAGATCATTTGCTAGAAATTTGGAGATCATCATAGGGTTGCAACTAACGTATCAATACAATATATACAATATGATGTTCCAGAATAAAATTTTCCAAAATCCTCCCCAAAGAAACTCAATCTGTCAAATCCCACAAGAAAATCTTGACAAGGGAAGCAATTAATACACTCAAGATCTAAGATTCACTTAACCATATTCTTAGAAAAGAGTAGATTAAACCAAGTCTTTCAGAAGACCTGGTGAGAGAGATGAGAGAGAGATATGAATGCGAATGATTCCATTCACAGATGTACTAAGCATTGATTCACGAATCTTTACCCAAAAAACCCAAAACTGCATACAAAAATCGAAATACATAACATTGATTCATGAATCTATAGCTAAAAAACTCATATTTGCATACAGAAACAGAGATATACATATAATAAACAACATCTTAAATAAAAATACAATCATTAGAAGTTGAATATGCGTTTATACATCTCCTTAATGCCCTCAAAATACTAAACTTTAACCAACCACTTTCTACAAATAAATCTGGTTTATTCCACGCAATTCCAACAAAACCAAAATTCTCCGAAGTCCCACTCCATCATAATAGAATTGAGATCCTCTAGCACACCAAATTCTTGGGTCTAAAATTCATTGATTTTCATCAAACCAAATGTAATAAAACAAAAGAAGAATGATGCATATCCTAAAAATCAGATCTTTTATTTTTTAAAAAGAGAGAGGAGAATACAATAAAATTGAAAATCTTAGCATACCTGGTGAAGGGCAAATCCAAAAGAAACCCTAAAGAAGATTACCAAACAACATCTCTACACCCTGAAAAAGAAATAAAAATGGGGAGAAGATGCGAAATAATACATTAGATGCAACATTTTTTTAAGGAAAGAAAAAGAGTTGTGGAGACTGCTTGACACATGAAGAGAACTGAAGAGGAAAGGAAGGTTTAGGGCCTAAGGGGCTGCTCTAGGGAAATGTTTCATTAACTATATAAGATTTAGATAAATGAGACAGTTACATTAGACGTGAAACGTCTGAAGAATAAGAAAGGTTGGGTTACAATCAATCGGTCTAGCAAAAATAAAGTGGGAGTCAATGTCAATTTGTAGTGGTCAAAATTAATTGGATACAATGTGGTTGATTTCTCAATTAGGTTCACTTCGCTTCATATTATATAATTGAAATCGAAATTGGAGTTCCAATTTTGCAATTGAAATCGAAATTGATGCTCAATTTCTCAATCAATTGCAAAATCGGACTCCAATTTCAAAATCGAATCATACGTCTTTAATATATATTAAGATTGAAAGAGGTTGATTTCTCAATTGAAACAGTCCCTTAAACATAAATTGAAATCGAAGTTGAGCTCCAATTTCTCAATCAATTGAGAAATTGGACTCTTAGGTGAAAATTAATGGAATAACTTTGGATAAAGCATAAAGTTTGGATAAAGTCTGAATAGGTTTTAGATGAGTTTTAATAGTTTGAAATACTCATTTTTGGTTTAAACTATTCTTATTTGATCTAAACATGGCCCTCTTACAAAACTCTTTAATCTCCTATCCATAATAGATATATTAGACTTTTAAATTCACTTAAAGAAAGTTACAAAAAAGTGGACCCTATCCAGTATCCAATTAAAATTGAAATCGAAATTGGAGTTCCAATTTTGGAATTGAAATCGAAATTGACGCTCAATTTCTCAATCAATTGCAAAATCGGACTCCAATTTCAAAATCGAATCTTACATCTTTAAAATATCTTAATGGGTTTTCCTTAGAGAGTTGTGCAATTAACTTTAGAATGACCAAACTATCCATGGCCTAACCCATTAGCCCATTAATAATATGAGGGTACTCTAGTCTTCCAACCACACATTTTTCCTCCTTTTTGGAAATCCAAATACCTTAAATGACCTTGGCCTCCTTTATTATCAATCAAGTAAATACGGGCACTTTTGTCATTATAAATAGCCTACCTTTATTGCTCTTAGAGCAACTCCAACATGCACGCTATTTTGCCACATAAGCCTCCAATGGTTAGAAAAAGCAAGTTGCACATGCTCCAAGAGAAGCAGCCAAAGCCTTGGTGGCATTTGGCATTCCACCAGGTATGCCAAAAACGGCATGGGATAAAGTCACATGCCAAATAATTTTTTTGAATTAAATAATGGTTGGAAGAAGGAATGAAAGAGCCGTCGGGGAATTTTTTTGAATCAACAGTCACCTGCTATTTTCACTCGTTGGACTTTTTTTTTTTTTTAACCTTTTCCCCATTTTGATTATGTTAATTTGTCTTTGGAGCTAAGATATCTATAAATAAGGAGTGTTTGAAGTCTTTTTTTTTTCCTCATTCACACTATGGATTCTCAATTTTTTCAATTTCCTAATTTTTATACCCAATATTCCCAATATTTCGGTGAGGCTTTCGAACTCCCTACTGATGATGCCCCAAAGAAATTCCATGTCCCAATGGGCCAAAGGCCACAAGTTTTGCTGCAGCTCAAGAGTCCGCAAGGAAGGATGTGGAGCGTGCGTTTGGAGTGCTATAAGCACGTTTTGCAATTGTTCGTGGGCCTGCTTATTTCTGGGATCGTCAAACACTTCAGCAAATAATGAAGGTATGCATCATAATGCATAACATGATTGTCGAAGATGAACACGATCAAAGTCTTCCACCCAATTATGATACACAAGAGGGTGAATGCAGTGACTTTCCTGTGTCACGTGACCACACTGCAGAATTTCAAGTTTTAATTCAAAATTACTTGCGTATTCGTGACAAGAGAACACATTCTCAACTCCAAGCCGATCTGGTGGAGCACCTGTGGCATTTCCAAGGTCAATATGAAGAAGCTTGTGATTGACTATAATATTATGTAATTTGATTTTACTTTTTCAATGAAAAATGGGTTTCAAGTACAATTTGTGCATTTTTTTTGTTTTTTAATAATTTATTATTTTAATAACATTTAAATCATACCAAATCCCATTAAATATAAGTAAGATATATGTAATAAAGCAAATGAGAATTAAATGAAAAAAGAATAAAATAATAATTTGACATCTCTCTTTGAGTTGCCCAAGTGAGATGCCAAATTTATATATGCCTTTTTTTGCCACATAAGCCTTTGTTTTGAAAAAGGCATTTGAGGATTTGAAGTGTCTCTTGGAGATGCTCTTAGGCTCCTTTATTCACATCTTCACTTTAAATCTGCTATTTCCACCACAATTCATACACTAGTTTAGTATAGCTTATTAGATTAGCTTAGATCTTATTAATTTCATATTTTAGATTATTAATTAGTCGTTAATTTACATTGCATAGTTTAATATTTTTAATTGTTCACTTCAATTGTCTATATTAGCTATATCTTAGTTCAATTCTACTTTAATTTGATCCATTGCTTGTTCCTTCCTCTCTCCGTGGGTTTTTGTTTGGGAGTATTAGAAAGAAATAGAGCGATGATGATGAGAGGAGAGTTGGTGAGGATAAGATCTATAGGAAAAATGGAGTTTAAATGCTGGTGGGAGAGGGAGTGGGATAGAATTGTGAGATTGGGCCATTTGGTGGGTTGGGTGAAGGTGGGGGAATAAGAGGAAAAAGGATGAAATTTGGTTAAGCCAAGGTTAGCAACCCAGGCAAATGGGTGGTGGTTAGTAAAGTGGGTGAATGTTTGGCTCTAAGAAGATGATAAGACTTCTATGAGAGAAGATGAGTCGCAAAAGGAAAAGACAATGAAGATGAGTTGCAGGACTTTGACGAGGTTGTCAATGAGGGTAATTTGGTCAAAAACATAATAAGGTGAGTGCGCAGGGTAAGAGGTGTGTATGCTTAAAATTAAGCCCTATATATTTGTAGCTTGTTTAAGGAAATTTCTTGGGTCTGCCATCATCCATCTAATGATTACCTGGTGATTCTTAGGTGCCTCAAAAGTCAATACCAATCAAACTCATGCATTTGTATACTATTATCATTCCTTATCCCTGCACAATCCTTTTAAGGATCCCACCTCCCCTTTTATGGCTACTAGTAGCATAAGGTAAGACTCAAAGAGGGTTCTCTCGTTGTGGTAATATAAGTGGTGTTTAGGAGAAATTACCCCATACTTAGTATCTTATGTATTTGGTATAAGACAAATGAGCTTGATTGTTTTTCGATGTTGCTCAGTTAGACAGGGACAACGGTTAGTGTTTATAGATACATGAGTTCAAGTATCTTGTAAGGAAAAAAAAAAGAACGAAAAGAAAGTACGTATGAGCTTGGTCTGAGCTCATGCTGATTAACATTGTCAAGCCATACTCACACCTTATCCGGCTTGATCCTCTTTCAAGCCTTAATATGAACTTGGGTAAATCTTCAATCAAGCTCAAGCTTGATGCCATGTTGTTGAGTTTTTTATTCTTACTTTGTATTTTTTACTGTATTTGTTTATTTCAACACCAGCCCTCACATACTTTACCAAAAATGAAAAATAGAAGTCCACCATTCATCACAGGTGCTTTATTAGTTTGAATTAGTAGCACTAAACAAGAAAGATGCATGCCATCCGACTCACTTTCTTATCCTGTGGATCAAAAAACATCCACCTGACTCACTTTTTTTTTTTTTTTTTAATTTTTTATGACCTATGGTATTCCTCGTCAGCCTAGCCTTCCGACTTTTGGCCTTCGGGCCAGGGGTTATCCAATTTTGACGAATAAGGACTTTTAATCCTCTTTTTTTTTTTAATTAAAAAAATAATCTATTGCTAATTTCTAATCAGTTGCACATTCTTAAAAAAAAAAAAAAAAAAAAGCTGTTTTTATGACTAACATATTTTATGGGTTTTAGCCTTTTAGGGAATCTTCTCATTGATTAGTTTTGGGGGTCCAAGCACTTAACTCCCTGATTTTTTTAGTATCATCTGTTTATTTCAACACCAACCCTCACGTGCTTTTGCCAAGAAAGAAGAAGAAAAAAAAAAAAAAAAAAAACCCACCATTCCTCACATGTGCTTTATGGGTTTAAAATATTAGTAAGCAAGAATGATAGACTGCCATCTGACTGTTTATTTTATTGTATAGACAAAAAAACATCTCACAGCATCTAACTTAGTGGAATGAAAATGACCCGCCCTGCCAGTGGGAGATTTGTGGTGTTTAGAGAAAGAAAGAAGAGAGAGAGAGAAAAAAAGTGCACCCTCCCCTCTGCAGAAAACAATATAAGGATCAAGTTGCAGTGCTGATGGTGTATTGTTTGTGCAGGGTGTGTGTTGGGGTGTGAGTATTTACCAGAGAGAGAGAAGAAAAAGAAAACCATCAAACACTGCAGGGAAGTTGGAAGGCATTGACTCTATGCATTTTGGTGATTTTAAACATTGATCTTGTGAAACACAGGGTAATTGGGCCAATTCCAAGAAAACATAAAGATTCCTTAAAATAACCCAAAAAAAGATTAAGCTTAATTTTGGTTAGACTGAAATTATTGTTAGTGATAAATAAAGATGAGAAATGTAAATATAGCTTCTGAGCAATGGAGCCACTCCCACCCTTAAAATGTAGAGGATAAGATCATAGTTATAGTTGAAAGTAAGGCCCTAAAATTGCAATAAGGCCCTAAAATTGCAAACATTTTGAACCAAACATAATATCATTTCATCAAAGAAAAAACTTTTGCTCTACATATAGATTTTCAACGGAGGCAGTAATTCTTTTGGTGGCATTAATTTATCATGGATTTCACTAACGTGGCAATTTTTTTATTCCGTATGAAACACCTATACAGGGAAACCGGTATCTAACATTTGGTAGTGCAGTCATGTCTTCCATTCTCTAATCTAATATCTATAATCCATAAAGGAGGCCCACCTAAGAAATCAAAGTCATTCAAACGCACTTGCCTCAATATACTACCGCTATTTAGTGGCAAGGAATCATGGGCGGAACCAGAGGGGGGCTGGTAGGGACCATGGCCCCCCCAAAATTTCAAAAACCCCTCTTTGGGAATAATCTTTGGGAATTCAGGATTCGGTGGTATTCCTGGAGAGTTTCTGGGAATTTAGGAATTCCCTCGAGAGAGATTCCTTGAATTTAAAAAAAAAAAAGTAAAAAACCAGCCCCTCTCCATGTAGAGTGGGCCCATTTCTAGCTTTTTTTTTTTTTTATAGCGTACGTTTCTAGTCCTTTGGGTCAGAATAATCCCTACGGGCCTACGAGAGACAGCCGGGTAAAACCACCACGTGTTTTCAGTGTGGTAGTGCAGTTTCAAATCTATAACCTCTTAATGCAAATCATGATCGTAGGCCAATTGAGCTACCCCTCAAGGTTAAAAGAATAAAAGTGACTGCCCATATTTAGCTCATGGGAGGGAGTGTTTGAAATCATGACAGGAAGGAAGTATCCAAAATAATGTGTGATGCCTCGTCAGCACCGTAGGAGGAGGTAACGTGTTCCACGTGAATGGAGAGGATGTTGGAGGCCACAGAATCTTCCAAAAACAAAATCCACAGCCAAAAAAGACTGCTCTCCTTTCAATTTATCCTCGTTGCCTTTCATTTTTAGACCTCCCTGGATCCACTCTCCACCATCCACCGTCCCACCCGGTCATCTCCCACATGGGAACCGGTATTTCCCAGTCATCTCCCATGTGCCATTTCCATCATGATAAATAGCCCCTCATCCACCTACCACACACACACAACACCCTTTGCTTTGCTTCTCTAATTCTCCTATAAAAGAAGGTAATTTCTTGCTCTCTACAGTTAGTAGCACTAGTTGGTCAGTTTCTTCATTTGCTTCTCTGTGTCTTTGACTTGTGTAGTTGTGTTGTGTGTGGCTATGAATTGATTGAGTTTCCATGTTTTTGGTTTTCCATGTTTCTGATGGATTTTACATATCCAAAGTTGTGGGTCTCTGATTCTACTACCAACCCAACCATATGTTCTTTGGCCCCAAGAATAGGTGGGTTTACTTAATTTTAGGATTGGTTTGGATCATTGGTAAAGTGCTTTGACTTTGTGCTACTTTTGTTCTTGTGTGGCCCACTCCTTGATTTAAGCGAGGCATGCAGGTGGTTGCTTGTAAGTTGTAACACTCAACCACACATACACTACACAAGTCTCTAACCAACAAGCAAGCAACAATTCGGAAATCAATTCTTAATCATCTCTGTGGGAAGCCTAATCATCCTTATGGAAAAGGCCATTCCTTACAACTGATTCATTAGTGGGAATGACATCCATTGGTTTTCTTTTTAACTGGAGCCACATAAAAATCTCCTCTATTATACTCAGTTGCTAATTTTATTCTTTTTTTTTTGTGTCAGTCCATCAATCTTACAGTAGTTTTCTCACCATTGTATACTCTTCTTTCTTATTGTATTTTCCCCTCAACATTAAACTCTGTATATATAACAATGCAAGTGCAATTATTATCTTATAATTAAATTCTCTTTAATAGAAGTGATGCTGGATGACAACTGCAAGGCAAGATCCCTTAATTTCTCCTCACTTTTGTCCACCCTTTACTAGTCATTTTTAAGATGTCCTCTTCAAACTTGATATTTTGTTACATAGTTGCTCATAGATTTCAGAATATATCACCATAGGAGACCAAGTGGTTTTAACCTAATCATCTTCCTTACTCTTAGAACCATTAAACATGATACTTGCATTCTATCTTTTTGATGATCTTTCGCCAATTGACTCAACAAAAGAAGAAACTTCATAATACTTGATTTCTTGTTTAACTAATTAGCATCATATAACTTGCAAACATCATAAAACAAGGAACTTGATTTGGTATTCTGCCATCAAGTTAACCAAGATATATAAGGAACAGCTCAATGTAGACCCTTGTGGAAGTCCAACTCTAACCGAAAATTGCTAGAATGTCAAGACACAATTCAAGCCCAACCCAATGGGTCAAGCTAGTCCAAGAAGTCTCTCTGGAGATTTTCTGTGATCTGATGTGTATCATTGACCAATTGTATATATTACCTTTAGTATTTAGATTTAGAATCTACATCTTGTAATTATACTCGATCAGATACGATCGGATGTAATCATAGAAGGATTGATATCATAAATACAGAATAGATGCCAAGGGAACTGGCATGATTCATTCTCACAATCTTTCTTTTATCATTTGGTCTACTATAAAACACATTGTATCACAGCCGCGCTAGGTCACTCATTAGACACCTAATACTGTAGAATTTATACATTTTTAAACCAGTACTTACCAGCATACTCATACTGGTAACTAATTTTAGCACATAAGGTCTTAGACGTAATGAACCTGGCCTGTTGACGGAATCATCCAGACAATCAACAATACAAAAGAGTCTTATTGTTTATCTAAATACTGTTCTTAAATGCTCAAAACATAGAAAAATGTATAAATGGAATGACATTTGTAACTATATTAGCTGTACAGAAATACATGTAGGACACAAGAAGCAGATTGCCATTTCATTTTCCCTAATAGAAGTGCAGACTAGTGGTCTGCTTACTTGTTGGGCACATTAGCTTTGGAAAATGGGGTGTCTTGTTACTCTGGTTTCCATGTTGTAAGCATTTTATCAGTTTCTGTGTTCTAAAATTTAATCATTATTTTTGTTGTTTGAATGCAGCTTATAGAACCTTTGAGAAAAAAGTTGTCAAATTGTTTGCTTGAGAATGTCGTCTGTTACAGTGGAAACACCTCAAAGTACAAGTGTAAGAAACCTTGATCCACTTTGTATATCTGAGATTGAAGAATGTGATTTCTCGAGGGTACCTGTCAGAACACTTACTATAGAACGGCAAAGGTCCTTCGATGAGAGATCCATCAGTGAGTTGTCTATTGGTTTATCACCTCGCCATTCTTCCAGGGGCACTGAACACTTTCGCCTTGTGGACCACCTTGAAAATATTGTGTCTCCTGGTAGAAAGTCAAGTCCAACTACATCCGATTCAGAAGATTTCTTTGAGCCCCATCCCATTGTTGGTGAAGCATGGGATGCACTGCGGCGTTCACTGGTCTACTTTCGCGGCCAACCGGTTGGGACAATCGCAGCTTCAGACCCATCTGAAGAAGCACTTAACTATAACCAGGTATCCTCTTGCCTCTATAAGGAAAAAAGGAACCCAAATTTTACATACTAATAAAAATAATCTTTCCACACTTTAGTGTGATCTGCACTGCCATAAAAAACTGGAGCCTCTTGGTTTTCTGACCAGAGAATGAGAATTTTGGAAATTCCAGATGACAAGACATCCTGCTGCTATGTCAGCGGCACCAACAAGATCATCGGTGTTTTTCTTCTTTTTTGAATGATTTTACAGAAGTTTCATGATTAAAAGTTGCTTTAGATAATGTGTAGTTAGTGTCTTTGACATACTTTGATTTGGTTAGGTGTTCGTTAGAGACTTCGTCCCAAGTGCATTGGCATTCTTGATGAATGGAGAACCAGATATAGTTAAGAATTTCATTTTGAAAACTCTTCGACTACAATCATGGGAGAAAAAGATTGACTGCTTCAAGATGGGAGAAGGAGTAATGCCAGCGAGCTTTAAAGTGTTCAACGACCCTGTTAGGAATAATGAAACACTAATTGCTGATTTCGGGGAGAGTGCAATAGGAAGAGTTGCACCCGTCGATTCTGGATTTTGGTGGATTATATTGCTTCGTGCATATACAAAATCTACTGGAGACTTATCATTGGCAGAAATGCCTGAATGCCAAGGGGGTATGCGCCTGATTCTGTCTTTATGTCTCTCAGAAGGATTTGATACATTCCCTACCCTTCTTTGTGCTGATGGATGCTGTATGATTGACCGCAGAATGGTGAGTTTCTCCAAGTTTTCCTTTCCGTATATATATTTCTGTCATGAATAGTGAGGATTTTGGTTTTGTTTTTCTTTGTATTAGCTTGTCACTCTCCCATTGTTTCCTTATATTGCAACATTCTTATATTTTTATATATGTTGCAACCTTTCTAAGGTACTATTCAGATTTAAGTATGCGTGGAGATAGAGAGAAAGATGTATATACATACATGCATGCATCCACACACACATATATTGAGAGAGAGAGAGAGAGAGAGAGAGAGTATTTGCAATTTTCAAATAATTGCCACTCACCATCCTATTTAGTGACAAGGGTCAAGGAATATGGTAAAAAGTAGGAGACAGTGTGGTTCTAAAATGAAATAATTAGCCAAAGATATCAGTTAATAATGTCTGTTGTTTCTTTTGATCTCTTTCCAAATTTTGCTGATCTCACCGCCACTTAATCTCATTTTAACCATTTTCTTATAGGAAGATAGTTCTAGAATGTAAAATTTATTATAATTCCTTTCCTTTAAATAAATATCTTAAGAAAGTGAACACGGTTTTTTTTTTTTTTAATGGTAAAGTGAATATGTAATCACAGAAGTGGAAAGTAAGATTTCACTCCTGTACATGCATTATGCTTGCTAATGTGCATGGGTAATTAACACTTACACCCTATGAAGGTTCATCCAAGATAGAGGGTTTGGATAGTATTTAGGTGAAGGTAATAATTCCAGAGTTTGTGATATGCTATTCTTTTACTTATGCATTCTCTACAGAATAAAATTGATTTGATTAAACCTTTCATACAAATAAATAAATTGATTGCATGTTATAAGAGGTGTAAAACACTTTGCTAATTGGATTCTCTATATCCACTTCCACAGGGTGTTTATGGATATCCAATCGAAATACAAGCGCTATTCTTTATGGCTCTAAGATGTGCTTTGATTCTGCTCAAGCAAGATGATGAAGGGAAGGAGTTTATAGAGAGAATAATTAAGCGACTACATGCCTTGAGCTATCACATGAGAAGTTACTTTTGGCTTGACTTTGAACAGCTTAATGTTATTTATCGGTACAAAACAGAGGAATATTCACATACAGCAGTAAACAAGTTCAATGTAATTCCGGATTCTCTTCCGGATTGGGTATTTGATTTTATGCCAACTCGAGGTGGTTACTTTATCGGAAATGTCAGTCCAGCAAGAATGGATGTTCGATGGTTTTGCTTGGGGAATTGTGTGGCAATATTATCGTCTTTGGCCACACCTGAGCAATCTGCAGCCATTATGGATCTTATTGAAGCACGTTGGGAGGAATTAGTTGGTGAAATGCCTCTGAAGGTTTGTTATCCAGCCATAGAAGGTCATGAGTGGAACATTGAAACAGGTTGTGACCCAAAAAATACTAGGTGGAGCTATCACAATGGGGGAACATGGCCTGGTAAGAAACTTTTTGTTTATTTATTTTTCTATGTTCTTTTGTTAATGATAACATCTGTTTTCTATTAAAGCACCCATAAGGTGAGACCGTTCTTCTTTTGTATCTAAAGGCTGTGGTACACATGCATATAGGTTATCTGAGTTTTGGCATCAACTTTGCATTTGAAATCTTTCACAGAAGTTTGTTCGCGTCGAAACATTTTTAGTATTTTGAACCAAGAAAGTCTGCTTATTTTGTGGAATGTGGACACATCATGTACTCTCTGTTTTTTTTTTTTTTTTTTTTTATTGCCATTTCAAGTGGAGAAATGCTTCTCCCATGTTCAGGTTTTTATTTTATTTTATTTGGTGGCTGCAAGACGTGCTGCTTACCAGCTGAGCTACAGCTTGGGACAATGTCTAGGTTTTTTGGAGTGGTGTTTCTCTCAATGTCAAGTTTCTGAGGAATTCTTTTGCTACATTTGTTTTGCAGAAATCCTAGAACTTGATTTTGAGCCTATTCTTTCCATGATCCCTCTTAACTGAGACAGGAGATCAAATTTAAGTCAGAATCAATTTGATTCTGACGAACGTTTCTCTCCCTCCAAACAAGAAGCCATAGCAGCCTTAGGAGGTAGACTTTCTACATACCATTCTAATCATTTCACATGACCTTGTGTTGTGTGCATTACACATATTGACACTGTTGTGTGACAGTTTTTTTTTTTTTTTTTATTAAAATGCTAAAAAGAGAACAAAGGGGAAAAGAAAAAACTGTATTGCACATCAAAAGTTGATGCATAACATGAAATCCCATTGCTATCTTATCTAGAGAGTTTGCTACAGAGTTTGTTATTCTCAGCATGTGAGATGAGGAAACTTGATGACCTACAATGAGGTCTCTCATCTCCCAATCCACAGACCATTTTCTGTGGAACACTTGTAATGCCCTTATTTCCCAACAGATCACTCAAGTGGAATCACCTTCAACAATAAGAGAGAAATATATGGAGTCTTCTTCGTTTATGCTTTTTTAACCCCTAGGACCTGAGAAGGAGATTTTGACATTCCCCAAGCAATTCTGACTAAAACTTGAGAAATTTTTCCTCGGGGGAGCACCAAAGTAAATGCTAAAAACAAATAATTCAAAACTTTTATTAATAACATACAAGTATATTGAACATTTACTGAAGTTTCACTCTACATTCTATCATAATATTTGATGTCTCTGGCATTTAAGTTTATGATCAATTTCTCTTTCCTAATAGTTGCGCGCTGAATTTTTATGATACATTCTCATGCACATAAATTCATGTGAGGAAGCCTTAATATGTGCATATTTCATGTGAAGATTTTGACACTACTATTCTGATTTGCCTACATATTCTCTTTGCTCTGCATGAATCTTTCAAGTGGATGTCTTAATGATGAAAATTGAAATCTAATAGTATGTTCTTTGAATGACTGCAATGGAAATCAAATTACATCATATCGAACGTTTTGTCTCCAGTGCTTCTTTGGCTTCTTACTGCTGCTTGTATTAAGACTGGACGTCCTCAGATGGCAAAGCGTGCCATTGATCTGGCTGAAACTCGGTTGTTGAAGGATAACTGGCCAGAATATTATGATGGGAAGCTCGGGCGGTATGTTGGAAAGCAGGCCAGGAAGTTTCAAACATGGTCCATTGCTGGGTACTTGGTGGCTAAGATGATGCTTGAAGACCCATCTAATTTGGGGATGATATCGCTTGAAGAGGACAAACAGATGAAGCCTATTGTAAAAAAATCAGCTTCGTGGACTAAGTAGTACAAAATCTACTACATATATCTATTTGATGATGCAAGTTTCCACACCATCAAAGTCACTTGGTAGGTTTGTAACCTGAGCTCAAAGAGCTTTGACATGGAAGACAATGATCAGAGAAATCACTCCATAATGCTGTTTGGAGCAGCTTGGGATTTCTGCAGTTTTCTTCAACATTGGCATTGGCATGCTCCATATCAACTTTCTTTTTTTGTTCCCATGAATGGAGGGAACAAGTCTAATGTAATTTTTTTTTGGGTTTGGATGTTCACATAGGCATTGTCATGTGTTTATCCGCCCTCCTTTTTTGGTTCAATCTCGTGTTAAAGCTTCTCTTGGGGCCTTTTTCTTTCATAAGGATTGCATTTCTTCCCATGGTAAAAAATAAAAAAACCAAAGGTGAATATCCAAAAATAAACATAAAATAACCTCCCTCGGGTTTAATGAAAGATGATGGATTTCCCGTCAGATTAGTATTTAAGAAATAAAGAGATAAGAGATATTTGGTCCACTATGGGACCCACTAATTTCTAATATAACAATAATGGTACCTTTCTTTTTTATGGTAAATCTGTATCTGTTTAATATTGTTCACTAGTGGTAGGCCTATCAAAGATGTATACCTGATGAGTACATTGATGAGAAGGGGCAGGGGAAATTTTTAACCCAATTCCTATAGTGATGGACACCAATGTGAAAAACTGTGTCGTAGCCATTTCTATACATTCAATGTACTTTATGGATAAAGAAAATACATAAAGCTGAACATAGTAAAATTAGAAATTGAAAGATATTATTGAAATTGTTTGTTTGGAGATTTCCCAAAAAGTGTTAAAGATATGAAATATATAACTAAGGTACATACTTTTTTTATCAGAGTTTGAATCGATCATCACAAGAAGACTTAGGCAAAAAAATGAGGCTATCATGAAAGAGAAGCAAATGAAACGCTTTCATTAAAATTCTCATAGAAGCAAAAATGAAGTTTTCATTCGAATTTCTGAAAATGTCCTAATTTATTGATGGACATTGTTGATAGATTCATCCAATTTTTAAAATCATTATGGGACCCATTTGAATTTGTAAAGGCGGTTTCGGTTCTGGATCCAATTTCCTGCTCAGAACCTAATTACATGGTTTCAGACTTGGTTATAATAAAAAGGACTGGCTCCAGGTCCAAAACTGGTTCCAACTTCTTTTTTATTTTTTATTTTTTATTCTTTTGCTTAAAATAGAAATATCATCAACCCAATAATCCAGAAAAGGATAACATTCAACCCAATAACAATGCATCCAATCCACCTACCACAACTGATAAATCTCAACATCTTCAGAACCAGTAAGTTGTTACATGAAGCTTTTGACATTAGGATATGTTTTTGACATCTATGGGCAAACAAATGTTTCTGCCTAAGTTGTTGATACGAAAGTGCAACCAAGATCCAACCCTTGGAAGGATTTTGAACAAAGCATGGCCAATAGGGTTTCGCAATCCTAAAGAGGCTTCAAATTGACAGTTTCTACAACATTATATCACAGACAAAATCTCTCTCTCTCTCTCTCTCTCTCTCTCTCTCTCTCTCTCTCTCTAACCCCCTCTTGAGCCTTATGGAGGAAATGGCTGCACTTTGGGAAAATGAGTTCGGAACAACAATTTGATGGCTAAAATCTTAAACTTCACTACAAGCTATAATAGTTGGGATGAGTTTTTCATCCAATATAGTCAAGACCATAGTTTAACCAGACTTGCTCCAACTCAGCTTGATCAGGCAACATTTTTGAGTTTTGCAAAATCTGGTCAAGACTCATCACCATCAGAGTACTTACCGGACATCAAAACACTTGACTTAATGAGCAACGTAAATTTTGTGGTGGGCCTAAATCACAAGTTAGTGCAATATAACCTGTGCCAGACTTAAAACAGTCTGTAGTGGATCTAAAACTGTAAAAACAGTGACATCAAATCAGCAAGCTCAACGAGAGTGCATAAAAACCTTAAACTACTCAGTGATCCTACCAATGAGCTACTCAGCAACTTTCCCAATCTTAAGAGCTCTTCTTTCTTTCTCTCTCTGTTTTTTTTTCTTTTTTTTTTTTTTTTTTCTCTTTTTCTTTTTTTTTTTTTCCTTGTTTTTCTCACGCATAAAAAGGCTCCGAAGCAATGCATGCAACACTTGAGGTGAAAAGCTAAATCTCAAGTTTGAGAAAAATTTCATGGTTTTACTTACAAAATAAAAACAAAGGCCCCTGGGGTGGGTGGGAGATACAGAGGGTTATATATATATATATATAAGATACAGAGGCCATCCAGCAACAGTAATTTACCAGGAGTTCTGTACAACATTCACAGAAGAACAGTTTCAGGGCTGCCAAATAAATACTAAATGATTGGCAGGATGCAAAGCTAGCAAAAGATTGTACATACGACACCAAACAAGATACCTGGATGCCAACCAGTAAAATACCAATAAGGGATGCCAAGTTGGAAAAACTTAGAACCAGGGATGCCATGTAGGATCCATCATGCACAAGTTTCTGGGAGACAAGGCAGCATCAACCAAATCATTGACACCCTTTTGGACAGACTGGGGCGGGTCTGTAGTGTTCTCCTCCTGAAATGCAGAAAAAGAAAAAAAAAGCGAGAAATATTACTTCCAAGTACACAACCACCCACAAAGTTCAAGGGGGAGCTCATGGGATGGAACACAGGTAGCCCAACTGTATGATATGATAATTTCATTAAGGAAAAGAATTGATGAATAGGCATGAAACTCCTTCAAATTAAATCGAATCGAATAGAAACCTCAGTAAACTGGCCTGACAAGTTAATTTTCAAGTCATTAAAATTCCTTCCAACATTCTTTTATTAACTCTATTGGGTCTTGTGAGGATCAACATGCAGTGTCTTTAAAACAGTATTGGTGATGGTAATACAGTACCTTGTCAGAGAAAAGAGGAGCAATTCCTTTCACACGAGAAATAACATGCTCCACATTCATGGTCACCTTCTGCTCAAAATCCAATGGGCTGATGCCACCTGCTGCAGCTGGTGCTGAAAGCATCCCTAGTGGTCTTCTCCATGACCACGACAGCAGTTCATCTCGGAAGAACATGGCTAATTGATGCCATATGTGCTGGGTTTGCTGGAGAAAAAGGAAAAAAAGAAGAGAAACAAAGTTAAGAAATTCAGCACCGCCACCATCATCATCAAAGAAGATTTTCCCATCAATTTGGGTTCAGCTTTGTAGGCTTTACTTTTCAACTCAACCCTATTAACAACCAAGTGTCAGTTAAACTGCACAATTCATCATGCCTTTCCTCATTCATTTAGGATCACCAATAGTCTCCCCACTTTTATAGTTCCTTGAACATGTAGCCCTTCAAAACATCTCACAGGGGTCGACTCAAGTCATACTCAAGTCACCAATAGTCTCCCTACTTTTCTATGTACCCATATAATCTCAAACGACTTTCTTTGATTTTTTCTTTTCTGTTTGGGCAACCTGTAAGTTTCCTCTTATATGCTCCTTGTTAATTCTATCACTTTTTGTATAAGATGATAAATTAAAAAAAAAGGTATTAATCAGTCAACAATTTAATGAAACTAAAACTCAATACTGTAATCAAGAGTACATGGAACTCACTTTCGGTGAAACCACAGCCTGTGCTGCAGAACACATGCAAGACACTATCAGACCTTCCACTCCAAAATTAGAAAAGAAAGCCTGCATATTCCTTGTCAGCCTGAAAGGCACTGGTTCATTGAATTCAATCATCCCATTTGCATCATAAGCTGCATGACATTGGATAATGAAATTAAGCCTATGATAAAAATCACAAATAAGAGGTCAACCAATCTCACACACTACTCTTTCCAGGCTAATCTCCACAGCACACAAGTGGATGTGGCAAGATGTGCATCAGTTAAGATCCACCATGTAGATAATCTGACCCAAAACTAGATGAGTCCACTCATCAGGTTCATCCATACTGAAAACAATTGTGGATAGGCATTTTTCTCAGCTGTCCATTGCTTTGCCTTCGCCTGCCTAATGAGTAATCCAACCTCACAAAATATAAGTGTACCAGTTGTGCATCTCAAGCCAAGGCATACGGCGGAACCCATCTAGGGAAGGCTCGGAACATTTACAAAAGTGACAGCTTGGCCCATTCAGTCAATGCACACAGATTATGGTAAACAATCTTATTTTTCTCCATTACAATTTGGATCCAATTAGTAATTAATTAGCAAAAAGCAGAGTAAAGTCTGAACCAGTACCTGGATGAAAATCAGTTTGAAATATCTTGCCCGTGTTTTTGGCAAACAGAATCTTATTTGGGGCCCTGCCTCCAATTTGCAGCATGTACGACATAAAGCATGAAAGTGAAAGTTGGATGGCAAATTGCTTCTTGAAAGCCCACATATGGTTACCACTTGGGAGAATCTTGCACATGTACTGGGAGAATATACTGTCAAGGACAAAATTTTTAGTTATGTCATTATATGCTTGCAGCCGAAGCTCCACAATTGCATCCGAAGAGATCTGGCCTGAGATGGCTAGATTGAGTTGCTCTTTGAAACGGGTAATAGGCATATCAGCTTCTCGATTATTCCGTGCACAATTGATCTCATAGACATCAAGAAATGAACTATACATCAAGTCATCTTCAACCAATCTAACCTGAATAAGAACAATATCTGATGCATTAGAACTTTGAATCCAATGTAAGAAATAAAAATTAAATAAAAAATAAAAAACAACTGAATCAGATTAGAAGAAAGAAGAGACTCACCTGGGACCAAACAGGGATAATTATTGGGGTGTGGAGACATATATGGCGGCACCTGGATTCCTTGTGCTTGTCAAACATTCTGTTCATAACACGAAAGAGCTGCAGTATACGTTCATCACTTCTAGCATTGGGGGTCAGTGAAGTTTGAACAATGAAATGGCGTTGAGATCCATCAGAGCCTATGAGAGTCAGGCGGCGGAAACTGCTACCATGCCGCCGGACAATCGGAATATCAGCACCAACCCTGTCTAACTTTACAGTGTGATCAGGTGCAACCTCCTGAAAGAAGAAGAGGGGAAAAGAAGGGTGAGACGAATAAAAGCCAACATCTGACTAAATTTTGACAAGGAGCATCGTATTTCTCGGTGAAAGGAAGTTAAACAACCTGATCGGTGAAATACTGTCCTGGAACCTCCACGTCAACAACATGAAAATCACGTAAAACCCTACTTTCATCTTCCAGCTTAAGGACAGCAGGAAATCTATCTTCAACATTGCTTTGAAGAACATTCTTCC
The DNA here is from genome assembly GCA_003546025.1 of Camphora micrantha. Lineage (NCBI taxonomy): Eukaryota > Viridiplantae > Streptophyta > Magnoliopsida > Laurales > Lauraceae > Camphora > Camphora micrantha. Next base: position 30,064,754 of record QPKB01000009.1, on the reverse strand, counting down.
AGTGCTTCAATCTCTCTGTCAGTTCAGAGAGGGTAGCAGGGAAAGTAGTAGTACTCTCTGGATCAAGGTCACGCTCGAAATCCTGTTTGTATTCCCTAACAAAATCAACATGTTTATTCACAGCATCCGCTGAAAAGCAAGCCCTACACACCCCGGAAAGCTCCTTCTTCAGAGATGGGGGAACTTCTGCTGTAGTTGGAGTCGGATATTTGTAACAACGATGCAGCAGAGCATTGACCACAGCTAGAAGTCTCTCCTCTGGCAGAGTAACAAATCTTGAACCGAGTTCTGTGAGCAGAACCTGCAAAGCATGGATTAGTAACAGATTGAAAAGATGAAAGTGGTCACAGGCTCACAGGTAACAGAATTGGAATTCTCACACCCAAAATAGCAGAAACACATGATAGAAATATATATAAAAAAAAAGGTTTTGCTTTCTAACATGTAAAATCCTTATGTAGGGCCATTTTACACTCCAAAAGAACTATACAAGTTCTTGGCAAAACTCTATCGCTCCTAAAAGATCATACTGTAGGAGAAAAACAGAGAGCAAAAGACTCCTATTTACTTAAATGCATGCACCAGTATATTCCAATCTATATAAATTTACTAAGCCAAAAAGTGGAAAATGATTCATCATCTGAATGATATTAAATGTCAGCCAGATGTTTTTTATATACAAATAATAAACTGTATGTTGTGGCTGCTTTTATTAATATGAAAGATTGGTAGAGCAGACATGCTTATGATGCAGTTGAAACTTCAAACTCGCCTATCACAGGTGCTACCTTCTCTCACCTTCTCTTCTTGTTAGTCAAGTAACAACTGGGATGAGGATGGATCATTCGCAGTCATCGTCATCCACCATTTTGTCATCCCACGGCCAATGATGCCTCTATTAACATGTGGCAAAAGGCATATGATGAAATGCAAATTGAAGGTCACATTCCAATCTTCAGTGGATAAAGGAGTGGGTCTGGTTCTCCTACACCACCCTCTCACATGAGGATCACATGGTATGGGTGCTACCGCTATCACAGGTTGTTTCTTTATCTGATCCCTGCTTTGCTGCTTTTACTTAATTACTTCAATTGTTTTAGTCGGTTTTCTCTCTCTTATCCTTTCTTAGCTTTTTAACTTTCAAGTATGTTAATGGTTTTGCAAGAAATATGGTGGTAGTTTGTTTATTTCTTTTCTTTCTTTTCATTGGGAATTGAGTTACCTATTAAGAAATAGAACCCACAACCCATCAAACTACTGTCTAATGATCTTAGACATAAGGTGATATGTTTTTTAAGTTTTTACACATGTGATGCATTATCAAGCTTAAGCATCAATAATATTTTATTTCTATGCCTTAGGTACCAATCAATATTTTTATTTATTATTAAAATTTTAAATTCATATTTTCTTATGTTACAAATTTTCTTTTACACGACACCTATTACTGTTCATGCCTTTATGTAAGGAAAGGATTGTCTACACTTGATTGAAAAAATGAATATAATCAAAAAATAAATAGAAAAAGTATTTAAAATAGTTACAATAATCATGATTTCTATTACATGAAATAACTTGAAGCACAACTCCAATATAATCTTCGTACATATGACACTTAAGTTAGTCTTTATTAGGGATCCTTTTGGTATTAATAGCCTTTCCATTGCAATACTTCGTATCAAAATGAAAGCTCTTTATACTAGTAGCAGAAAGATTTAACAAAATGAATTAAGGGGTATTGCAGGATGGGTGTAAACTATGCAGTTAACCAAATACCAATTTTTCGTTTGGCAATCCAATTTTATAAGATAAGGTGGGCAGTGTACTATCATGATGAAAAAATATCAACTCATTGGGACCTATTATTCTGTTCATTCCATTTCTTTTTTTTTTTTTTTTGGCTAGAACCACCCACCACCCATCCCTGAGTCCCCACATGCAGATAGCATTGTGGGGCACCCCTCCAATCATGGAGGTTGGAAGATTTGGATGTGACCCACCTCTGTGCAAATCTTCAAGCCTATCTGATCATCCTAACCTCTTGATCCGTGGCCCTCTAATTAAATTTTCATGAGGATGATTCTCATAATTAAATTTTCGTGTAGACATAATTATGTAAGTCGAGATCTTTATCATTGTGGAATACACTGAAGACCCTAGGACTATCTCCAGTTTAAGTTTGGAGGAAATATTACTGTAGCTGGCTTAAGCATACAGGCATTAGTGTAATGGGTGCTTTGAGTTTGGAGTCCATAATCCATATGGGCCCCACAAACTGGTTCTCATAGAATTTGTGGGATATATCTATAATTAAGTTTTTGTGTATATATAAGCATCGCATCCATATCACAACCATACTTGTCAATTTTGTTCTTGCCTCCATTTCGGTTTAGCCAAGCAATGGAATGTTCCGGTATCGGTTCCATTCCCCAATTGAAATATAAAATATTAAGAACACCTAAAATTGAAAAACAAAATAAAAATTTGACTCGGGCCCTATTTTCTATTAGAGAGAAAATTTACCAAGGCACGTGTCCTATTAGAGTGAAATTTGGCAAGGGTCCTATTTTCTATTAGAGTGAAATTTGTCAAGGGCCACATTTCCGATTAAAGTGAAATTTGGCTATTTTAAACAGTTTAGATTATTAATAGATGAGGGCCTGATACGGATTTTAGACGGCTTGGATTTTCAATTGGGTGGGCCCATTGTGGGTTACACTCCTTCAATGCAGGAATTCTTTAAGGATCCAGATGGTGATAAATAAAGGGCAAAAGGGAAGAAAACCCTTTTGCTCCTTATCGAGAGAGAGAGAGAGAGAGAGAATTGGGTGGGCCCATTGTGGGTTACACTCCTTCAATGCAGGAATTCTCTAAGGATCCAGATGGTGATAAATAAAGGGCAAAAGGGAAGAAAACCCTTTTGCTCGATAAGGAAGGCAGGAGCTCTCCCCATCCTTGATTTTTCTTTTTCCCTCCTTTATTTCTTTCTTTCTTTCATTCTTTCCTCAAGGGGTGCCAGCTTTTTTGTTGATTTTGTCCAGATTTTTAAGAGGGAGGGGATTTTCCTGCCGAAATTGACAACTAAGATCACAACAAAAGGATTGCATTTTCTTTTGAGGATTACCTTTGACATTAGGATCCTAAGTTGTTAAATTCTTTTACGCACAGATACTTCAAAATGGGCAACATATTGTGCCCTATAGTATCTGACACTGCACTTTTGATGCATGAAATCTGTCTCCCTGCCATATCCATACTGTATGTAGGCATCTTAGTTTAAATCATGATTTTGGCTAATATTCGTGTGGAAATCTTGCGTATATATTTGAGATTAATTTGTTGTTGATTTGGGGCTGGATTTGATAATAGTTTCTGCTTAACACTCTGCTTAAGTTGCAAAATTCATTGATAATGGTTGGAGTGTTGTAGAGAATGGCTCTAATTACTAATGTTGGTTGAAATCTGATGCAGGATATAGACCTGTGGTCCCCATGGGTTGACTCGCCAATGGGCCCAGCCCATCTACCTTGACAAAGCTCTTTGGGCCCAGCCCATCTATTTTCATGTTTTAGCTCATTAGAATTTTATTTTATGCTATCATATGGTTTATGTTGGATGTTTTAATCCTGGCTATCAATGTGTTTGGATGGTTTAGATTAGATTTAGGTTTTATTATTTTCCTATATAAGTGATGTAAATTCTCTTGGTTTGGGGCAGGCAATGACTAATTAAAAAATTTGAGTGATTTTGGGATTTCCCAAGTTCTCTATTCTTCCTCGCCCGCGATGGGGAGTTTGGCATGAGGCCAATTTTCAAGCAGAATCTTGACCTATCCCTTCCACCCTCTATCTCTACCCACCCCACATCTGGTACCCCACTCGGCATCAAAATCTATATACAAGTTTATATTGTAGTTATATAGATGTCTATGGGTCGAGTTAAGGTCCAGTTCATAGAGAACTGAGATCCGGAGTCGGACCCAGACCCGGATCTGACTCTGGGCTGGACTCAAATTCTAAATGTGTTGTTAAAATGATATATTTATAAGTATGATAGCAGGATTCTAAGATGCAACCTTAAGCTTACACCAATGAGAATCTATCATTTGTTTTGAACCTCTTATCGAGTCAATTACTGTACAAAATAATATTAATATGATACTTATTGATATATATAGAGCAAGGCTCTCCTAAGCTCAAGCTTAAAATAAGGTAAGCTCAAGTGTGTGGTGGGGCCCACTTGGGGACCTACATGGGGATGGGGATGGGGGGATTTCAAGGACTCCATGGGATCTTCTTCTCTACAAAAGATCAACCCCAACCGCAATTTCTATCATCTCCATATGGGCTCAAAAGTTTAATGGTCAACAGTCCATTTGGATCGATACATAGTCGATCTAACAGTCGGTCCAGTAAATTCGGATCTGACCGAAAGTTGGTGGACATGTGCAATTTAGGAGGGTCATGTGTTTGGTCCATTTGGATGGACCAAAGGTGGGCGCCACAAGCATGAGCTTATGAAATTTTATCGTAAGCTTGAGCTTAGGAGAGCCTTGCTCATATATATATATATATATATTTCATATAAAGCATTATATTTTCATACATATGTCGTAGTCGTAGGCGGGTAGTCTGCCATGGACCCGGCTGAACCCAGACCCAGACCCAAATATCAAGAGGGTCCAAAGTCCAGACCCAGATTTTTCAGGATGGGTCTTTGGTTAACTGGTAACCATAGGCCCATTAACATCCCTAAGTGTTGCATCCATGATGCATAGCTTGAATATATCACAAATTAGTGATCGTGTACTTCATGTTACAGAATTTTTGAAGGAAAACATGGAAAAAAAATATAAAAGACAACAATATCAATAGTTCAAGTGAGGACATGCCCAATGTTGTTAATTCTCACCTCAAGTTCACTAGCCAAATTAGTATGCTTGCTTCTAAGTGTCTCCATTATATCCTTAGCTGCATCAAAAGCACTTGCAGCAGATGCTACCCAACCAAGCCCACTATTGCGCCTTAGTGAGCCTTGACCACTATCAACAACTGTCGAAGAACTTTGTAAAGGTTGGTCATGTCCAGTATGGGTAGTACCTTCAATGGCAGTGGATCTTTCAGGTTCTTGCGCTTGAGAATTTACTCCATCATGGGAGACACCAACCACACCACTTTGAGAACTTTGATGGACCTGACTGTCTGAGCCTACAGCACCCCCTACATGATTAGGTAATCTTGCATTACCCTCAGGCAAGCTAAGAGAACCTGCATTGGCCCCGGAAACAGTTTGCTGCATGCGTTGCTGGGCTATTTGCAAATTCCTATTAATTTCAGATTTACTAGCAACATCCCGGCGTTCCAATAAATACGTGCGCAGCCAGTAATACAGGGCCTGGAAAAAATATCAAGACTTGGCATTGAAATGAATTGACAGAGAACTTACAATATAAATGAAATCATAATGCCATCTATGGTCACAAGGGCTAAAGTAGTAACGCTTACCTGCGGATATACATTTGCAATTTTTAATAGAACTTGCTTGCAGTGAGGTGCCTCTGCTCTTTGTAGCGAGAGCAATAGCTGTGGAACCCAGGAAAGCCAAACCCAATGTGGTATCTGCTCCAAATACTTATCAAATGCCCTTCCAACAGGCTCATTCGGGGTATCAAAACTAAGAAGGTATAGAACACGAGCAAGATGGCTCCTGGAATTAGAAACCCCATATTTGATGCCTTGAAGAAAGCAACTTACAGCATATTCTAACCATATTTCTTCACGTGTTTCCTTGTATACCTGTAGGAAGAGCAATACCCATCAGTCATTTAAGTATTCACATGCACAAAAGGCCTACCAATTTGATGTAGTAATTAGAAAGCAGCATACCAGATCACAATAATTTCCCCAACTTATCCATCCTTTTGCCAAATGTTTAAACAGACTGATGGCATTGGAATATGAAATATTGGCATTTTCAGAATCATTTAACTTCATTAAGAAATCTCCTTTGAGCCGAAAGATTTCTGCTCTGTGTTTCACAGGAAAATATTCAAGATTAGTATTGTTGATCAAATTAAGACCACTGGTCAGTTCTCCTTTCATTTCCAAATAAGCCTTTGCTTGTTCTCTTATTTTGACAAATGCTTCCTGCAAGTGTGCACCAAAACCATAAGAATAGCAAACAGAAGAATACCGAAAGCAATCAGAATATGAAAAATAAATAAATAAATAAACCACATCAAAGAACATATTATTACCTGCACTTCCATGGTCGAATGGCCATACATCTTTTCAAGTATTGTCACACAAACATCATAGAGACCTTGCTTACGAGCTATATGAGCAAGCTTATTGACATTCCACGCCTTGTCACGAAAACCAAGGTGATGAAGTTGTGGGTTGGTGGACTGAAAATCCTTGAAAGCCTCTATCACAAAATTATACATTTCATTTCTCCACTGGAACAGATCATACCATACAGATAAATTATCCCATTCATTGGGAGTTCGAAGTCTCCAAGTTTCAAGGATATCCTTCAGATCCATATACCCACTAGGAACACCCACAACAGAATTTCCAGAAAGTTGCTTGTTTCCATTTGCAATGTCCACTATGATTCTTGCTGATTCTTGAACTTCAACTAGTTGTTGAAATTGCTGCAGAAGAGGTGTTCGAGAGTGAATGGACAGTTCAGGCAGTTGCCACCACTGTTCTAAAGCTAGTTCAACACCTTTTCCCACAATGTTTTCAGCATCACCTACAGCATTTGCATTTCTATCATGAAGGGCAAAAAAGGCCTGCACTAAGCGGAGCTTTGGTGTCTCTTCTACTTGAGCCCTTGGAAGTACAATATCCTTCATGTATGCCCAGTCAGGAATTTTCCAAAGGCAGTCAAGTAGTATCTCATAATTTTCAACACTTTTTCCAAAATCCACTAAAACATCCCACTGACTAAGTTGGCTTGCACAATAAAGCCACTGCTCTTCCCAAAGACACATTTCGGCCTTGGGGACTCCATTGCTATAAGTACCTTGAGTAGCCTTAATCATTGCCTGATAAAATAGGCTTTGAGCACGGTGCCAGTAACCATGTTGAACTAATGAGAGTCCAGCCCTTGTTTCAGCAGTAATTGGTCTTTTCTTCCACAGTCCGTACCTCATATCTTCTTCATTAAGTAACCGATAAAGCTCAGCCAGGCATTCAAAACACTTAGTCTCATTGTTGAACAGTATGACATGACTTTCTAGCAGTGCCAGTGAAAGGTGCCATGCATTGTAAGTCTTCCCAAGATATTTGATAAGCTCACTTGGCATGCGAGGTTGGGGATGGCTCAACTGGAGGCCTTCTAGAAGAGCCTGTACAACATTTGGTCTATTCGCCTGCTGCTTCTTGTGATAATCTTTTGATAAGAGGGCTATCATTGGCTTAGCCAAAGTTACCTGCTCCTCCTTCTGTAAGGAAACCCAAACAATTGGAAACACTAGCACCCACATATGGTAAGCAACATTGGCATCTGTATGCGCTAACTCCCTCAAAGGGATCACAAGATCAGCCACCTACAACAGAGCAAACAGTTAGTCCCAAAAGGTAAATAATTCAAGTAACTGCTAAACACAGAAGTAATAGCTAGTTAATATGTAACCTGAAGCACAAAGTAGTAATTACATGTTTATACGAAATTGCAAATATCTTTCTTTTTTATAGGTAAAAACAACAAAATAATAACCTGAAGCTTCCCCATTTCACTCAAAAATTGTACATGCTTAGATACAAGGGTATCAAATGTCAGAGTGCCTCCTTCAGAATCAACTCGATCATCAGAGACCTGCTGCTGCAGTCCAGAATGCTCTGGAAGAGATCCTGCGGCCGTAAGTGGGGCCAACCGTGCTGAGTTAGGAGCAAGGTTTATGGGTTCGTTCTCAACCAAGGTTGCTAGGAGAAGATCGATCCCCTGTTTAAGCCAGAAAACATCACTAAGCGCTTCCCAGTCCTGAATTTGGATGATATATTGCAGTCTGGCAAATAATGTTTTCCCGAGAGATTCATGGTAGAGTGTAAAAAACCGCTGTCTTATTTCTGGATCCTTTGCTCTTAGGCCAAGCATAAATTGTCTTTCGACCTTCAGGAACACTTCTTGCCTTATTGCTAGTGGATATCTGGTAACCAATTCAAGTCATTAGAGAGAGAGAGAGAGAGAGATAGAGAGAGAGAGAGAGAGAGCATCCTGTTATTGAACCCAAAACAACTACATACTTGCTTGATTCAGCACATATCCCATAAAGCAGCTGAAGGTATTTCCCATCCCACTCTTCCAGAGCACAAGGAGAAAAGCTTTGTCTTTCGACCTGTGAAAGCTTCTGAAGATAGGAAACTATCTCCTTCTGAGTTGGAAGGGCACTTGGCGTGCCAGCTGCAGCTGGCCTGATGTCATCCTCAATCCAGACCTTTATAACATCAAGTATGCATAAAAGCACACTTGCATCTGTGCCTTTCTCAGAGAGTAATGCATGCAGAATTTGGCTTATCGATCGCTTGCACTCCGGAAAAAGCATCACCCTTTCACTGATAAGCTTCAAAATGGATTTCAAGTTAGATGTCACTGACCCAATGTCGGCGACTGCACGTGAAGAACTGACTGCTGAATCTGGATCTGTTCTCTGAGCACAAAGTTCAGGACATTGCATTATCAGAAACTATGATCAGTCAACAACATCAGCGTATTGTGAAACATAAAACTCTCGAATCATTAATTAAAAGCACATTGCATTATCAGAAACTATGATCAGTCAACAACATTGGCGTATTGTGAAACATAAAACTCTCAAATCATTAATTAAAAGCACAATTGTCACTTCCACCCAGAATAAGTTCTCATCCTGAACAGAAAGAGAACAGGAAGAAGTTTCAGAACATCCCGGTTCCTGTTTTGTCTGTCCAAGTCTGCTTCAGTTCTGGTTAATTTTGGTTTAGCAGAAATGTTTCAGGCCATTTCATCTGGATTTGAACCAAGTATTATTTTAATTAAGTTCTGAATTTCCACTGGTACTTTAGTCTGTTAATGAAAATATTAGTCATCAAAAACTATACTTCTGCTTGGAAACAAAAAGTTCTACTTGGAAAGAGAGATGAAAAAGCATACCCACTTTCTGAAAAGCATAGTTTTGAAAATCGGAATCGCATCACAAATTGCTCATACCCATTAATCGATTGAATCGAATCATGAATCGTAGAATTTTTTTTATTTTTCTAATAAAATTGAAAAATAATTGCAAATTAAAAAAACAAGAAAAAAGTAGTTATTCATAACAATCCAATTCCCCATTTATAGCATAGTATAAATACAATGACAAATAAGTCTAACATACAATCATATCAAGAACATCATGACATATTAATACATAATAAACGATATGATGTTTATAAGTTTAAGGTATCAATATATATTTATTTCTTGTTATCTTTAAATAAAAAATATATAAGTAAAAGTTAAATTCAAACCATCAATCTTACGCAGTAGGATATCTCTTGAAATTAAGAAAGTTTTTATGAAGAAAAAAAAAAAAAAAACAAAATAATAAAAGAAGATATAGAAAATCACCATACGTATAGTCAAACGGTTTAATTAAATGCATGTTCTTTATTTATCTCTAAAACCTCCCCAAAGCCGTGAATATTCTTAAGGGGTCAAATTAACTACTAAATAACTTTTAAAAGTAAAAATGCTAAAAGAAAGAAAGAAGAAAAGCAAAAGCTTGTTAATATTAATTTAGTGGTTGTAGTTATTCTCACTCAGTAGAATCGCTTGAATTGTAAGATTCGACGAAACAAGTATCGAACCATAATATTCACACCTAAATCGTAAGATTCATCAATAAATGGGATTCGTTGCATGGATACAAATTGTTTTCCTTAAGATTCAGAATTCGAGATACGAATCGTAGGATTCTGATAACTATACCATGATGCAGATAGCCATCATGGCCACATGTGTAGGGCCCACATAGATTTAGGATTTTAATTATAATTATTAGTTTTAAATTTATTTAATGATTGTTATTAGGGAAGTTTCCATTATTAGATTAGGTTTTCTTAGGCATTAAGTTTGCTTTCTTATTTATATGGCATTGTAGTGAAGAATTATTTAGAGAGTTGATTAATGAAAGTTGGGTTTTCCCCATTGAGGTACGTCCTCGTTTATCGTCTCTGCGAAGATTTATTGTGTCTTCGGACACGTGCTTTGGCACCCATTGTGCTTTGAGCACATCCACGCAAGCCCTAACCCTAGGGCCCGCATCATGCCGAATGGTAATATATATTTATGTGTAGTCAGTGTCTCCAAGAATGACCTAGCGTACCTAGATCATGGTTCAAAATCGCAGTCAACCTCACGACGACCCAAAAAACTGATATAGTTCGTAGTTGTCCCAGCAAGAAGTATTTTTCATCCAATAAATTCTCTAAACATATCCAAAAAATGTAGAATACTAGAAAATGGTAGAATCGTATGTTACCTTTTAATCATCAGTGCACACCATAAAACAAAATATTGGTCCCCTTAAGTGATTAACATCCTATATTGTTGTTGAATCTTTAACTCATAAATGTGTTAAGGTTTATAGTTAAATCTCCGAGCTAATCCTTCATCATAATCATCAAAGTTATGTCCCAACTATGTTAGGGTCAACAACATGAACTTTGTTTCACCATTCCAATCTATCCAAGGCCAAATCCTTTGATAGGTTGCACTTAATTAGATCTATTTTTACCGGTTCCATCCATCCATGTCTTCTTCACCTACTCGTCGTCCTCTAGGGGCTATCAACCTGCATAGAAATAATTTTCCTTATTTGCTTGTTGCCCTGTGTTGGACATGTACAAGCCATCTCAAACGAGTCTCTCTTAATGTATCACCTGTTGATACTAACCCTAAATACTTCCTTTTGCGCTCATTCCTTATTTTATCTTTCCTACTTTAACCACACATCCATCTCGGCATTCTCATCTTTGTTGCATATTTTTGCATGTATTGTTTCCTAAGTGGGTAACATTATGTTCCATAGGTCATAACGGGTTTAATCGCTATCTTGTAAAATTTCTCCTTCAATCTTGTTGGTATGTGCCAATCACAAAGAACTCAATAACCAAAGCTCCTCAATCTCCCTATCCTTACTAATTGTACAACCAAGGTATCGGAAGGACTCTGTGTGTTATCTCTGTAATTGCATCTATTCGCACATCCCTACTAAATTTTCAATTCATGTATCCTTTGTATGATTTATTTTAAAGCCCTTGTATTTCTAAAGCCTCCCTCGGTCTCTCAAGTTTCATATTCATGCCCTCTCTCAATTAATCCACCAATGCTCGCAAACAACATACAACATGGTACCTACTCTGGAATATGAGCAGTTAAAATGTCCATAATCAGTGTAAAGAGATAAAGGCTTAAAGAGGACCCCTGATACAAAGCTATGGTCACTGGGAACTCACATGTGTCTCAATAGGTAATTATCACTCTCATAAATGCTCCCTCAAACATGAGTTTAACAATGTCAATATAATTTCTTGAGACATTCCTTAAATCTAAAACCTACCATTACCAAATCAAATCCCTAGGTACCCTATCGTAGGCTTTCTCTAGAGCAATGAAGACCAAATGAAGATTTTTCCTCCTTTCAATAATTTCTCATTAGTTATCTATGTGAGAAGATAGCATTCATAGTTGACTTCCCTACCATTAAACCAAATTAATTTCCAAGATATGTGGGTCTTGTCTCAAAGACATTGCTCCATTACTCCCATAGTTTCATATTCTAACTCAAAAGTTTAATCTAAATATCATTGGATTAAACTTTGTATATCTATTTTGTTCTTATATATAGATACTACAACATTTCTTATCCATTCATTCGACATTTTCTGTGTTCTAAATATCTAATTAAAGATCCTAATTAACCAAACCCATCCAATCACTACTACGAATTTTCAAGCCTCTATCGAAATGCCACCTGGCCTCATAGCCTTTGTCATCTTTATTCTTGCCAAAGGTCTGTCTTGCCAACAAAGTAACCTCTAATTCATAAGCCTCTTATAGAATCTTATTTAAAATTTTGTTAAAATATTCTCTCTAACTTCCTTTAATATATTGTCTTTTACTAAAACATTTTCGTGATCACTCTTTACATGCGACATTATATAAGTCCTTACTTTTCATTTCCCTCATTGTTGTGAGCTTAAAAATATCCTCCTTATTTACTTTCGTACTCAACTTCTTTTATATATCATCATATGCTTTAGACTTTGCATCACTTACTAGGTTTTTAGCTTGTTCTTTTGCCTTATAAATTTTATAATTTTCCATATTCCTAATCTCTTTCAAACTTTATAGCATCATCTTTTCTCTCGAACAGCTTCTTAAACCTCTACAGTCCACCACCATGTTTCTTTATCAAAGTGACCTTTCCCTTTCAACTCACCAAGCACTCTTTTACAGCCCTTCTAAAACAGTCACCCATTTGGTTCCACATCACCGTACTTTCTCCCTCCAAATTTCATTCTCCTTCCTGGATCACTTGATGTTGTTGCCTTTCCCCTTTCAAATCCACACATCCTGCTTTAAGTCAACTTTTATTTACTGCCACTCTTTCTAATTCTAATGTAAACATCTAAAATTACTATCCTGTATTGTCTGGTCAAACTTTCTCTAAAAATAACCTTACAATCTTTACAAGGTAGTCGGTCATGTTTTCAAAGTAGGAAAAAGTCTATCTGGCTCCTATTTGTTCCACTCTCATAGGTTATCAAATGCTCCTATCTCTTTAAAAAGTAGATGTTTACTATCACAAATTATGAGGACACTTTTTAAAATAAATTTTGCTCGCACATGTGAGGTAACAGGAACTCACACATACAAGGAGGACTGACTCGAACGTGCGAGGTAATAGGGCCTAACACATGCAAGGGAGGGGGATGGTTAGGCTCGAAACCCGGTCACCTAGGTGAGAACTGCCGTGTCTTACTGCTGGGGTAAGATAGAACTTGTTAAATTTTTCCAAATGCTCATTCAAGAGTGGGGAAATTATTTCGAGTGGCTTAGGCTTTTCACAAGTGGGACAGGTAACTCTTGTCATTGTCTGGGTTTGAGCTTGAGAGTATCCGAACTCCACGAATTGGATACAATTGAAAAAGGAATAAAATATTATGATACTCCAGGATCATACCTATGGGAAATTGAAAGTGGTAGGGACCACTTATACAAACACCTCATTTCACCAGATCTCTCTTAATTCGGGAAATAGTAATCGTTTCCTTAAAAGTTGAGTTTTCCCTCGAAGCCTCGAAAAATTCTCATTTTGGGTTCGTTCGAAACATAATTTAATTTCGAGAAAGTTTCTTTCTTGGCACAAACCAATCCGAGGTCACGAAGTCCTTCATTTAGCTGATCAAAATTTCACTTAAGTCCGGACGTGGATGTCATTTTCACAAAAGCTGAATGCATATAAGCTGGCCAATCCTTTCCCCTCATTTCTGCATTTCCAACAATCTCTTCTTCTCCTCTCTTTCTTCTTCCTTTCTCCCTGCTGTTAGTGAAGATCCAGGGCTCCAATCCGCTGAACCAAGGTCACCATCATCCCGTTCCCCCTCATTCTCCTCTCTCCCTTGGTCATCTTCTTTGTGGAATCCCAGCTCCCTTGCTGCCAAATTCGTTTCAGTTGAGCTACATTTAGCACATGGATTAGGATCCCATTGCTGTCCCATAGCTTGACATGCAAGCCCTTTCTCTCCCTCTTTCATAGTTTTTGAGAGTTTTGGTTTTTGATGTAGGTTTGGGGCTTTTGGTGGGGAACCGATCTCTGTAAGAGATTATTTGTAATCTAGGAGACCCAAGGCAAGGAATTAATTTGATTAACATGGCATGCATGCAAGTCTTTTCGTTGGATTTCATGTTCTACTCTTTCAATTACACTAGAACCCATCTGAAGTTCAAGTTAATTTTGCTTAATTTTAACTCTAATTAATGAAAGATTAGTGTGTAATTAAGATGTATATTCAACCCTCAAAATGGTGCCAAAGATCCCCAGCAAATGGACCAAAAGGGGAGAGGAAAACCCCAAGAAAAACCGAGCCCTCAGTGCCAAACAGCATTGTCTGTCAGTGCTGGTCAGGCACTGGCCTTCTGGGGCACAGTTCGATCAGACAGTGCAAGGGGCCTGTTTTTCTGGAATTTGACCATCTTCCCCTCACACTCTTTTCAAGGTATTTTGCAGACTTGTGCCATTTATCTTGGACCATTGTTTGCCCCTCCACTTGACTGGTTTGTGGATTCAAAACCTCGATTCTGAGCCTTGATTCTTTGAGCTAGAATCATGAACCTTACGACATGATTAGTTGTACCCGAACTCAAGCAAGAATCGAACTTGGACCTATATGGGGTTGATGTTTGAGCTGACCGTCACCTCCAGCAGTCTGGAGACATGCATGGCACAATACAAGTCGAATGTGTGTGAACTTAAGAGTTTGGAATGTCTAACACCATAAGAGCACCAATGTACTTGAAATTCCGACATTTAGACCCGAACAACGCGCAAAGGCGAAGGGTGTTGTTTTAGCACGTTAAAGGCAATCCAAAGGCTGGGATGGACCTTTGTAACAGTTTCTTGATTCTGAATAGCTTGCTAATCATGTCTAATTATGTAGACATGTATATTTGTGTGCATTGCGCATGCACTTGATAATAGTCTAGTTTGCACCGTCTGTTGTACCCCATGACCACCCGACCTTCGTTTAGCTATTTTGGCTTGTTTGAGTCATGCCCTATAACTCGGTGCACATTGTAATGCCGCTTCGATCCTTGGGATGACAAGATCCATGGTTGTGCCATAATTGAGTCGATGAGCACGCCTTTGATGCAAGCTACCTTCTGAGTTGCCCGGATCCAAATTATACTCCTACCCATTTCAGGGCAAGTCATTTCACGCTGAAATGCTGCCTCATTTTACTTAACCTCATTCGACTTGTAAAGTCCTGTCTTGTCCACATTAGGGGTCTTAGTTCACCCAGCTTGCCCAATACTCATCCTTACAAATAGGAAGGCTATTCACAAAGGTAATGATTTAGTTTAAGTTTGCTCAGTTGTCAGAGCATTTTTCTACCTGTGGTAACTCCTAGGGATGGAGTTCAGTCTAGAATGTGTTCACGCATTCTCGAGTCAGCACTACATAATATATATATATATAGGGCAAGGCTCTCCTAAGCTCAAGCTTAGGATAAGGTAAGCTCAAGTACATGGTAGCGCTCACCCAGGGACCCACATGGGGATGGGGATGGGGGGATTTCAAGGACTCCCTGGGATCATCCTCTCTACAAAAAATCAGCCCCAACCGTGATTTCTATCATCTTCATTTGAGCCCCAAAAGTTTAATGGTCAACAGTCCATTCAGATCGATACACAGTCGATCCAACGGTCCAATAAATTCAGATCTGACCGAAAGTTGGTGGACATGTGCAATTCAGGGGGGGTTGTGTGTTTGGTCCATTTGGATGGACCAAGGGTGGGCCCCACAAGCGTGAGCTAAAGGAATTTTGTCCTAAGTTTGAGCTTAGGAGAGCCTTGCCCAATACTCGTCCTTAGAAATAGGAAGGCTATTCACAAAGGTCATGAATTAGTCTAAGTTTGCTCAGTTTTCAGAGCATTTTTCTACCTGTGCTAACTCCTAGGGATGGAGTTCAGTTTAGAATGTGTTCACGCATTCTCGAGTTGGCACAACATAACTCTCATTATATATATAGGGAAATTCTCAAAAACGCCCCTTTCTGCGGCCCTTTTTTTTTGGTCATAGGGCCCATATTGTGTCAATCAAGTCTTTTCACACACACTACCCCACAATGAATAGTCACAAGTCCAAGTTTGACATTCATCCAACTTTTCCTCACCGTTGGATTGAAATCATAATAAAATGATGCCTCTAAACCATTAAATTTTAAGGCCATGGATCAAAACGTTAGGATAATCTTATGGGCTCAAGATTTTGCATGTAGGTACACCTCATATGGATCTTTCCATCCAATAAACTTCCATGATCATTATGCATCCTAATGGGCCAAACTAGGAGGGGCGTTTGGGCGCTGTGTAGCGCATATATATATATATATAGACTCACTGCACTGTAGCCCGGATAAGTGACAAGGGTGTCGCTTCATTACCTACCTAGAAAGAGAAACATGGTCACGCCTGTGGCAAGGCTAAATGTTCGTGATGACCATATGTAGCATACTCCAGGGGAGTTCTTGTGGTACTGCTTGCTAGCTCTCAAGAAACTCGGTCGCGCCCGTAAGCATATGTAATTATCTCGCATACCCCTTCTCGAGAAACATGGATCACCCATGAAGTCAGACTATTATCGTGCATGGCATATAACTGGAAATGCAGTCACACCAATGGGAAAACGCATCCTTGCACGCACATGGCAATAGGAAACGCGAACGCACCCATGAATGTCGACACGGTCTAGCCATGTAGTTTACCAAGGTAGTATGATTAGTATCTTATCTTGCATTGATCATTACTTGTCTAGATTACACATGATGTAGCATTGTTTTTGACTAATTCGTATATTATTTATGCTCAACATGCCTAGTTAGACTTTATTTTAACTCTGCTAATTACCTGTTTTTAAATTCAATTTGAAGCAACATACGTGTTATTTATATTAATTACTTGTCAGGCAATTGTCTGATCTACATTTGGTGTTGTAGGTATTGGCACCCATAACCTTGCCCCCGAGCTCGTTTTTGAGATGGTGGTTGCAGAGCCGCAGGATGCAAGAGACTGATGTGCAGAGGCTATCATTATAGACACCGTATTTTGCAGAGGAGGTACCGTCATTTTGGGAGTCATAGTTTGGGTTTTTGCAATCTTTTATGTACTAGCCTTTGTTGGCCTTTTACTTAGGGAATGTAATGAAAACATCTTTTGTACTTATTTAACTTGAATATATGGGAATGAATTATCCTGTTTACTTGCTTGGCTCTGTTTAATAATTGTATATGTTTACACCGGTCTAATAATGTGCTATGCAATGGCATACATTTAGTTGAGACATTAGTGATGCAACGTGGAATCCAGTGAGCTCCGGACTCCAAGTTGCACCGCAATGCAAGCTTCCACTAAATATTCCATAAAGTGATGGACATTGTATCCTCGCACATGCAAATCCTGGGGAAAAGAAGGATTATTGTTACACAAAACCCTAGTTCATGCCCTGAGATGCGGATCTTTACAGTAACCCGGTCCGGGGGCGTGACGAATCAATAGCAATCGTATTAACTGCTAAATTAATGAAAAGAAACTGCTATGATATTTCATCAATTACATATTGTGATTCCACAATCTTCATGCAAACACAAACGGGCAGAACTTGACAAGCAAGGTAAAAGCATGTTTCAGTAATTAAGGCAAACAGAAGATGATATCCATCAGAAAGTGAATAAAGGAGAACAGCAGAAGTTCACATGATGCAATTTTGAGGAAGCTCAGAATTAGCATTTAAAGAGGGGAAAACATATACCAAAAAAAAAAAAAACCCAACGGGTTACAGATTTTAAATCAGTGGAAGCCTACTTGTCTTGAATGAGAACCTGCAGATGATCCCATGTCCCGTGTCAAGCGTTGAAGAACACGAACCAATGGCCCAAGAAAAGGATCAATAAAATTCTTCTGCACCTCTGCCAAGGTTTTCACAACAAAGACAGCAAAGCTTATCATTAAGTTAGCAGAACTAACTTCAAGGGATATCTGAGGCGTAGTCACGGCAGCAAGATGCTTTTGTATCAGATCCTCAACCCTATGGTAGAATGTCTTCACATCTAGTGGGATATTAGATGAATCTAAAGGAAAAGCAGTTAAGACCATTTTCAGCAAGGAGCAGAGTGACTTTCCGGCATCCAGCATTTTACTGTTGAAGCAGGGCTCAAGAATCTGTGAAACAGCAATCAGCAGTCTACAAGATTATATCTGTATTCATTACCATCATAACCACAAACTACTACAAGATGTGTGACCTTACTTGAGAAATCTGGTTGATGTTGTTTCGGATAAACAAATGTGGCTGCTTCTCCAAAACCTTATTCATGACATCCAGACCTTGTGCCAGAGCTGTTGCAGGGTCCTTTGATTGAGAAGGCTGAAGACTGCTCAACAACTTCTCAAGATAATTAAACTTAACATTGGCGTTGGGCCACACCTCTAAAGCTTGTGACAGCAGCTCCAAAGCTTGCTTGTACATGGAAGTCGCTTCCTTATCCTTAGGCTCTATGACCAAAGCAACCTGCTTTTCAGAAATAAAAGAAATGTTTCTCAGTTCATATAAAATACAAGAGCAGATCCAGGCAATTTAAGACTCATATGGGATGTTTGTCTCCACTTAAAATACATATGTAAGTCGCTGAGACATCAATAATGGGAAACAGAAATGGAGTTGTATAACAAAGAGAATAAGATGAAAGAAAATATGGGTCTTGGATGCATCATGGTAAACCACCCAAGGAAATATGTGCTTGGACAACCCTGCCCATCGTGGCTTGGATGGTGGAGCCAAAATGATGTTAAAGACATGCCAGGTGGAGCAACAAATTGATAGGAGAAGCATGCATGGTGGACTAAATGGAGGACCCACCAATGGACAAGTTTGGAAAAGTGACTGGTGTAGCCAACTATCTTGATTACCATGCTTGGAAATGCAATGGCATTTATATTTATAATTCAGATTGTTTAAACCTTGATATTGGGCCAACAACTTTGCACAGAAAACTTTCATACCTGCGCTTATGGGAAAGATTGTTACATCTAAATTTGCTGGTAAAATCAACCATACCGCCAAACATGGTAAATTGATCAGGAAAAGAAATGTTTGTAGCTGATAGAAACATAGGTAAAGTTTTTATTTCATTTTTTTTTAAGGATTTATTTTTTTTTTGAAGAGCTTTTTTTTTTTTTTTTTGGCAGGTAGTTTTTATATCAATTACATACTTATATACTTGTGGAGCAGACAAATCACGCCAAACATGGTAAATTGAGCAGGAAAAGAAATGTTTGTAGCTGATAGAAACGTAGGTAAAGTTTTTAGATCATTTTTTGGAAGGTAGTTTTTATATCAATTACATACTGACATACTTGTGGAGCAGACAAATCCTAGATGCTAGGTTTTCAACCTGAGCTAAAATATTTAAGACTATCGAGATTCTTATGTGTTCACACATTCCCTCAAGAATTACCTTGTTTCTGAAACTTTAAATCCCTTTAATGGATTACTCAGACTAAAAGAACAAAATGATGTTTCTGCTTTTTTCAGAACAGATTTGTCTCCCCCTTTTGTGAAAAAGGTAATGAAGCTTTTATTATAAATAAAAAAAGACAGAAAAACTTTTGTATTGCCCGGGCCAGCTGTCCATTATTTCTTGAAATTACTTGACATGGGTCAGAGAAAGCAAATCAATTTTTTTCAACTATTTTTTCATCCTTTTCTTTTCCTCCTTTTTTTCCGGTTTTTAGAGAATGATATAACGAATCTTTTAATTAAAATTTTCAGCATTCACCAACCATTTACCAATCACTCCTTGAAATAATAAGTAATGTCAAATAGTTATTGCAACAGAATAATGCAAAATCAATATTCAACTATTTTCTTATTTCCTCCCATGCAGAAAATAAATACCACCAGTAATTATCAAATGTACACAGGATGCTCATCATTTGCTTAAAGCAGAAAACCACAAATAAAATCTTTAGTGACCAAAAAAATATGACCAGGAGAATGAATAAAATTCTGGAAAAAGATGACAGCTAGAAACTATAGTATCAATGGTTTCCGTTATGACGGAAGCATCATCAGCCACCTCCATTGAGATATCACATAATCACAACTTAAATATATACAATCAAACACAGGTTGATGAAGAACCAAAGCTTTCAGTAAAATTCAAGTTTCGTCGTTTCACATAGAAACTTATAATAATGCAATTAAGGGCAGATTCATAAAATGATAGACAGAGAATTGAGTGACCTTCAAAACAAAAGTGTAACATAAGATTCAGGGGGTGGGAGAGAAGTGGAGGAAGAAGACGCGGGGTGGGGGGAGAGAGAGAGAGCCTTACTCTTATGAGAAAATTAATAATCATTTCTTCCATTGCAGCATTAGGCTTGTATTCCTCATCAGGTTGGCCAGCAGATCCAGGAGTTTCAATATTTGGGATTGATGCTCCACCAGGAGACATGACACAGAGGGAGGTAAGACCAGGTTCAACCTTTACCCGTTTACTTAAATCATCAGGAAATGAAGTACCATCAGGTAGGCGCTTTGCATCACCACCAGCAGAGCTTGCAGCAAATACATCACCAGACTGGTGATGACCGTCTGCATCTGGTACTACTTTCATTTCATTTTGCCTTTGTCTTTCCCAGGCCACGACTAGACCAGCCAGTTCTATGGCAAGGCGCCTATTTTCTGCAGTAGTGTTGTATGGGAGTCCGAGGCGGCTAAGAGAGTTTACCATTTGAGGAACAAATTGTGCTCTACAGCTGTAAAAGAGATCTGAATGTCGAACAATAAGCTGAAAAATATGAATCAAATTAGGAACTGAATGACCTTCCTCGACCAGGATTTTTTTTGTATAACGGATCCAAATTGGCATCCGATAATCCCCAGGAGGCAATCTCCGTGGTAATGCGGGCATTAATATATCAAGAGCTTGTTTAACCAGCATTTTATTTTCAGGTTGACAGGTCCTCAGAAGAGCAACAAAAACCTGCAACCAAATACCACATTAAAATTTCATGTCATAGGGTTTACAATTAGTACAAGAGTAATGTGCATTTCTATGTAAAATCCATAACAATATAATGAAACAAGACTAGAATTACCTATTACTTTTATAGATAGCTTTGGTTAGTAGTTAGAACCTAATAGACTAAGTTGGGCCATGACCCAATGAGTTTTAGTAAGTTGGGAGTGTTTTAGTGGTGGAAGACTAGTAGGATAGCTAGCTTATAAGGCTTCACTATTTAAACAAAGAGATGGGAGCTTTACTATTCAGATCATTTCTTCAGAGAGTAGGAGGCAGCCCTAGAAGAGAGGATTGGGGAAGGTTAAGGTTTCCATTAGCCAATCCAGGCCATTAAGAGTATCATTCTACCCTTAGAGGCAAGTAATAAGCATAAATAGGATCTTACTTGATTCCTAGATAGTTTAGTTTTACCTTTTTTCTCGAAATTGTGAGTTGATTGTGATGAAATGTCTATAATTCATGCTAGAAATGGATGGTAGCTATTGTTTCTCTCAATATCTGCTCATATCTCAGGATTTATTTCTGTATATTTACTGTCAACATTCAGATGTTTGATGCATTAATCCTCATTTTAGCCTTAGAGATAACTGCGAATCAACTGTATGCTGTATTTTTGGTTGTATGACGTTTAAATGAGGTTACTGCAATATAAGAACCGCTACAGTACTACTTCTCTGTCAATACTCATTTTGTGTGTCTCCAACATTCGGTTTCCAGCACTAGAATCTTTGGTGTTCAGCGGTATGATGTGATTAGAAGTAATATTTATTGAATCAATTGAGTTTCTCACCAGTTAGTGAATGCTACAGTACCTTTCCCATATTGCCGACAACTCTGTTGAGTGGGATTGTGCTTAAAACTCATTTTCACGTCTTGTAAATTAGATTGATTGATTTCCTAATGTAATTACAATCATTAGATGTTGTTTCCTACCCAAACCACCCAAAAATCTGCAAGAAATTAGAACCAAAATGGTGATTTGGGCCTCGTTTGGCATTCTTCCTATGCTGTTCTCAATTTTGTGCCGAGATGGGGTTGTGCTAAGTGTGTGGGGTGCAATTGTTTGGGAGAATGATGTGTGATTGTTCCATGGAGAACAGGCTATGCAGAACCTCCTATGCTGTTCTCAATTTTGTGCAGAGATGGGGTTGTGCTGAGTGTGTTGGGTGCAATTGTTTGGTAGAATGATGTGTGATTGTTCCGTTGAGAACAGGCTATGCAGAACTTGTTTGGTAATATTAGGTTGAGATTGGAAGAGACGGAAATAAAAAAAAAAAAAGTATTTTCAATTAAAGAAATAAAAATTAATAGATCCGAAGTAGAACTCATTTTGTTTGAACATTAAAAACCTCAAAATGAACTCATCAGACCAAAAACCTGAACAACAAGCAAAGCCCAGCGCATTTTCCGAGTGCTTGTGAGCAAGGGAGAAATAGTTCGCCCATCACTAAAACACTTAAACAAGAGATGGCGATCAGTACAGACCCACAAGGTACTACAAGATAAAGGAGCTTGGAATTGGGTTTTCACACACAGAGAGAGAGAGAGAGAGAGAGAGAGAGAGAGAGAAGAGGAGGATGAAGTTTGCAGAGGGAGAGAGTAGGAGAGTTTTGGACCCTTTTGACAGTCTGCACCAGAGAGATGTTCCATAAAAAAAATGAATGAAAATCATTTTGAAAATCCAGATCTAGTGGGATGTAATCCACGGATCTTTCCAAAAAATAAAAAATTGAAACAGCCACTAAATGCCCGTTCAAACGTGTTTTGTTACTTGTCCTATGGGAACATGGAAATGGTCAAGCAGCACCATGCCAAACAGGCCCTTGGTGTCATCAAGTCGTCATTGAGCAACTTTTCGAGAATGGTTGTAGGGCCCATATGGCCCACCTGTTGGAAAATCAGATCCAATGATCTGATACTAGTGGGCCCTTTGGCGATCCTAGTAGAACAGGTCCCATGTGGGCCAGGTCCAGTTGATCCCACAGATCTGTTGGCCAAGTTCATCCCATGCGAGGCATGCTTAACGACCAAGGTTTTAATTGGAGTGCTGATTTTTGTGTAGGAAATTTCATTTAAGGGCCTGACATTCCTTATATTCATATCCAAGCATGATTCTAGATGATTCTCATGGTTACAAAGATTCCACAAATTGCAGATAGCCACCTAGCATTCATTATATTTAGGATTGGGCTTGTTTTAGTCATTCTCATTAGTGCTGGATTTTCTAAAACTGTACATAGGACCCTGTTGTTCCTTGAAATCACAGCTGAATCAGTCTTGGGTTGTTTCCTTAGCCCATGTTTCTGAAAGTTACAACGAGACCACTGTAGTTCACTAAAATTGCAAATAGGACCCTGTACTTTAACATCTTCATATCTGAAATTGTTTTAGCTGTTTCCTTAGGTTCTAAATAACCTGAAATTACAAATCCGTAAAGTTAAACAAAATTATGATTAGCCCCCTTTTTCCTTTTGATTTTAGCTGAATCTTTTAGAGACTAATTTTGTGAATTCCAAACTTATGTAAATTATAAGTTATGACCTGTTATTGATCATTATTAAGCCTCAATTAGTTTTTAATCAATTCTTTGTGTTCCAAGTTCCTGTAAATTGTTATGGACCCTGCTATTGTTTCCTACATTTACAAATAGAGGCCATGTTGATCAATTCCATGGATCCTAAGATTATGAAGAGTATATGATTGGCATGGGGTCAGTGGTACATAGTGTTCATCCTGATGTGATTATTGGAGTCCATACCTTGTGTTGGGAACGATCTCCAAAAATCCCAACCTCTAAAGATGAGCTGTATTCAATCAGTTTTGCTAGAGTTAAATTGGTGGTGACTTAAGTGTCATGATAGATCTACGCCTTGGCATTACCTTGACCACTGTATGAGGCATCATCAAGCAATAGGCTAGCATGGGGAGGTTATTCTTACCATGACAGAGTCAGGTGCTTCAGGAAGTCCCCTAGAGCCATTATGCTAGACTGCACCTAGCCCCGCTGTGTTTTGTATTATTTATTACATGCTTTGAGTAATTCGAGCGAGTAATACTAGAAAGAGGTGAAAAGTGTCATGATAACGTGGTGCAGATTTGCCCTGTACAAAGTGCTAACGTGGTTCAGGTTTATCCTGTACAAATTAATAATGTGGCGAGATGTGTCTTTGTTGTGTATTTTTTTAAACTCACTAACTAGTCATCCATTCCCCATAGTTTTCTGTAAATTGAGATATCACATGATTTATCACCCAGTACTCTATCCTCACACACATGCTTTATACCTTGCCTGTCTTTTAGCATATTCCTTAGGATGGTATATTCTAAAATGCACAATTCATGTAGATTAGTACTTGTGACTAAATTTTGTTTAATTGTGCAGATTTCGAGGTGGGAGACTCATCTATGAGCTTTGCTGAGGCAGTGGGGATAAAGGACAGAGCAGTAATATCACACTTTAGAGCCTATGACATTTAGAGTTTGAGATTCTGTTATATTTCAGTTGATAGTAGTTGAAGACTAATGTTAAATAGTTGAATATTGTCCTTTATAGTTGAATTTTGATTTTGTAATCTTTCATAGTTAAATTGCAATGTGAAGCCCAAACTCTGATATTATATGGAGGTGAAACAATGAAAGGTATTTCTGTTGCGTTACCATTATCAGATTTGATCTAAATGTCATCTTGTTATCTTAAATGCTATCTTATGATGTAACCGACATATTAAATGGCATGATCATTCACGATCACGCCGTGGAGCATGGACTTCCGGGTTCCAGGCGTGACACTCATAGGGTCGTACACAGTTGTATGATATTGAAAGAACAATAAAAATATTTTTGTTCACCTATATTCATGTTTCTCAGATATAGTAACCTAATATTAAGTTAATGGTCAAACAGTTGAATCAAAGTTGACACTACTCAGCATTTACTAATTAGTAACTACCACCCAGTATTATCATCCATCGCAATACCAATCAATGATCAATCAATAACAAAATAATATATAAAGAGATTAGACTCAAAGTTCCAATAAACTTTAAAGATTAAGCATCAACCATAGTTGAAAGCTACGGTTATTTAAGGGATAAATTTAAAAGGAAAAACCATGCCATAAAAAAATTAAAAATAAATTGAAACTAGCTCAAACAATGCATGCATGAGTAAACCCATGTTCAAAATATGCATAATGAAAAACTAAGATCACTCCTCAAAGAAAGGAATTTAAAACAAAAAGGAAACGAAAGAAGAAAAAAAAAAAAAAAACAGTTTCCACATGTTTGAATCTTTTCATACATTACAGAAAGCCCTCAAGTGACGACTTGCATATAGGCTCCGGTCCTTCAATTCAACACGTTTTTAGTGGATCTTCTTTCTTTTTTTTGCATTCACACCATCTCTTGATTCATCTACCAACACAATATCATCTGCAAATAACAAGCTCCAAGGTACCTCTTCTTGAATATGAGCAGTTAACTCATCCATAATCAGTGTAAAGAGATAAGGACTGAGGGCTGACCCATGATGCAAACCTATGGTCACTGGGAACTCCCATGTCTTTCCACAAGTAGTTCTCACACTCGTTATTGCTCCTTCATACATGTCTTTAATAATTTCAATATAACCTCTTGGAACATTCCTTTTATTTAAAACTCACCAAATTAAATCTCTAGGTACCCTGTCGTAGGTTTTTTCTAGATCGATGAAGACCATATGCATATTTTTCCTCTTCGCTTGATATTTTTTCCTTAATTTTCTAAGTGAGAAGATAGCTTCCATCGTTGACCGCCCTGGCATAAAACCAAATTGGTTTTTTAGATATCTTGGTCTCCTGTCTAAGTCTTTGCTCCATTACTCTCTTATAGCTTTATAGTATGACTCGTAAGTTTAATCCCACGATAGCAAAGAGGAAAATAGGGTATCATATAAATATATATATATATATCCACAGAAGCCTCTCTTTTATGGAACAAAATTGAGCGAAAAATATATATTGGGCATCAAATAGGGTATGGGGTCATCTCAGAAAAAGACAATTTCACACTCCGATAAGTTTCAGTGTATATCCACTGATACACCAAAACATCTACCAATACGCAGCAAGGACAATGTTCTCCTACAAGCAGACTGCATATTGACAAGCATACCACATTTTCCTAATATGCAGTCCAGCTCGTGGCGACACAAAAACCGATGTCTCTCAAATAGGAGGAAGGCAGATGGAAAGATCTATTTATGGACAAGGAGCCAAAAAAATCTCCCCAACCAGATAAATTATCATAGCCCGATTTAACAGCCTTAAAGTTCAATGGTGTATAATCTGTAGATTTTTTTTTGAGATTCAATTGAATTGTGAACGAAGCTTCAAAGAGTGTAAAATTAGTCCTGAAGTGAGATCATTGAATGAAAAAAGTATCAAAGGACTGCACTGATCCAAGATAGGCCCAAGTGGACCCAATAGAGCTAGACTGCACATGGGGTCCACTCATAGGAGAACATTCTCCTCTGCATGAGTACTTTGCAAACAAGGAAAATATAAAACTACCATGGCGGTCTCAGCCAATAAGATATGAATCAGCTGATATTTGGATCCATGATTACGAGGATCACTTGATTTGAGCCCCTAGAGCATTCTGAAGCATCTTTTAGGTTGACTCATTGAGAAGGATAGGTTGACTCATTGAGAAGGATTGATAATTGAGCTGTGAAAGTTCATACGCAAGATCCGTCAAACCCATTTTCTAACAAACCCATTCTTAATGATAAAAAAAAAAAAGGACCAATGCACAGTTATAAGTTTTCTCCGCGTCAATGTTGCAAATCAATCTTGATCCTGCCTTTCCTCCAATAGAAAAATCTAGATGAGAAAACTCCAGAGGAACACGGCCTCCAAGTACATACATTTGCAACATTGCTTCAAATAAAAATGTTATAGACTAGACTTGACAATGCATGCGCTCTTTCGACTAACAAATGGCTCTCTTAACACACCTTCTTCCTTTCTCTCTCACCTATGTAACAATTTTTAATAAAAGACAATTTGTTAGACACCAAACTAAATAATCTAGGAAAAACTATAAACAAAGGACCCACTTCCAACCAATCATCAGCCCAAAACAGAATCTACCTCCCTTACTTTGAAACCAACCACTTCAATGAAAATAACTGCACATGCAACGCAACGGACTCATCCCCAACACTGAAAATTTTACCCCATGAACAGGACAAGGACTCCTAGGAGTCCAAAAATGCCACTCATCTTCATCATATTTAGAAATAACAATACTTCTCCACAGCTTCTCTCTTCCCCAAATCTCTGCCAACATTAAAATCTCTCAAATATAATTTCCTTCTATCGTTACAACCTTCCAATAAAAAGGCCTCCTAATCTGGTCGAATATCTCCATTACCGCCACCAGCATCGTATAAAGAGACATAGTAAACTAGCAAATTCGAGAGTATAGCCCAAATAAGAGTCATCCTTCATCCAAAATAGACATAATTCCTTCTCCACATAGATAACTTCCTCTCAAACTTCTCCACAATAGGGCCCCAAAAGGCCTTCAATCTTGTGTTACCCAACAGGTAAACCAAGATATGTAATCAACAATTTACCAACATTGCAAGACAGCTTCCAGGCCAAGGATTAAATCAGCTCATCCAAACACCCAACTCTCACCAACATGCTCTTGGAAAAAATTATTTTGAACCCTGAAGATAACTCGAGCATCTTAAGAATTCTTTGTATTACAACCAACTCTTCACATCTAGAAGAGCTAAAAATATTACCATCCAAGTTGCAAATGTGAATAGACACCCCATTTCAACCCACGTGAAAACTTTCCAAAAATTCATTCCTTCACTTTTTTTTCATTTTTAAATTGGTAATTTGTATTGATCAAAAGCGTTACGGTATAAAAGGACTACATATTGAGAAGCAGACGGGAAAGATCCCCAAAAAAACAGCCACCACCTAAACAGGAGGGGGACTATACATAGAGGCGCAAAGACCTCGAAAACAAAAGGAGAAGAAGAGATCCCCACTCAAACAGCCGTGATCGCCCTCCAATTGAACATAATCGCATCGATCGTTATGCCCCAAAAGTCTGGAAGCAACACAATTTTATTTTGAGGATTAAGTCTTCTTGGGTGGAATCGATCCCTTCGAAGCATATTATGTTTCTCTCTTTCCATAGCGTCCATATGCTAGCCAAAAAAGATAAGCGCCACATGGTCTTCCCTTCGGAGGTGTTAATCAGACAAATCCACTTTTGGAACAAGTCAGGTAAGGACTCTAGAAGAACCCAACTACAATTGAAGTCGTTGAGGATCGAGGACAAAAGTACTTTAGTCAGCTTGCAATGGAGGAGATGGTCGATCGATTCCTCATCAGCTAGGCAAAGGGGGCAAGCATCGACTATGATCATATTCTGGCGTCGAAGGTTATCCATTGTAAGAATTTTGTTCCAAAGAGCGAGCCATGCAAAAACTATAACTCTGGGGGGGGCTTGATTTTCCAAAGAGAATGCCAGTTACTTGAAGGAGGGGAAAGGAATACTTAAAGCTTGCACAACAACCGCAAACAAGAAACAGAAAAGAGGGTCTCCGTGCTCGAGGCCCCTAGAGGCTTCCAAAGCCAAGGAGGAAATCTGTTTACCAACACAAAAATAAGTTGAAGAAATACACTCCAAAATCCAACCTGTTCATTTACCACCAAAATCAAACCTCCCCAACATGTAATCAATGACTCCCCATTCAACATGATCATAAGAATCCGTCTACTCTCCACAAAAGCACCTTGCATAGCGAAAATAATATACAAAAAGAACTTTTCACCTTCTCTTGGCTACACACAGTTCAGGGTGTAAAGTGGGCCGTGCCGGCTTTCAGGCTTGCCCAGGCGTGCCTGGGCCTTGCCGCACACGGGCCGGCCCACATGCCACTTCTATTTTTTTAATATAAATTAAAATAGACTTTATGGACTTTTAGGGGTTCTCAACTTGAAATAAGGTTGAGACTACTAAAATAAATGCACAAACATTGATGCTAATTTACAAATTAAAAACAAATCTTTAATTATTTTAAGTTTTATATTTTATTTATATAAAAAAATTGAACTTTTATACATAATTGTCGTGTCGAGCCGTGCCTCGCCTCGGCCCAGGCACCTTGCCTCGGCACGGCACGGCTAAGGACCTGCGTCGTGCCGTGTTGTTCCACGGCACGATGCTCCCTGACCAGCACGACCCGTCCTTTGGATCGTGTAGTGCTGGGCCAGCCCAATCAATGCAGTCAACAGACCAGGCACAGTCCAAGCACAGTTTTTTTCATGCTGGACCATGCCGTTCCTGGGTGGCCCGGCCGAGTTTTCACCCCTACACAGTCCACCAAACTTATGGGTCTAAAGTACATAACTGCAGAAGGTTAAGGAATTTTTGGATAAGTCGAAGGTGTAGCATTAACCTCCTTACTCAAACCACCCCTGTAATGAAATTCTAACAACATAACACAAGTCTTTCTTTAAAAACTCCCAAGCTGCTTGGACAAAAGAAAAGTTGAAACCATCTGGACCCGAGGCATTGTCACCTACACAGTTTGCCAAAGCTGAGCAAATTACCTCCTTACAGTCTCTTTCAAGCCAAACTTAAGGTCAAAAGCGATGACAAGAAAGGATAAAGCATGGAAATTAGCCCTAAAAAACATCTCACCGGAATACAACCCCTCAAAAAACTTGACAATTGCCTCCATAATATCCCTTACGTTTTCAATATGCCTTGACCCTTCGCATTTTGCAAATATAATAATTTCGCTTCTCAATGCTAGCCTTACAATGAAAGAATCTAGTAGTCCTTATGTTGGGTGTTTGCCTCCTAATAACACCTAGATTCAGTTAATATCCCTTAAATTCCTTATTACCACCAATCTCACATTCTTATCTTCCTAATTCAACCCCTTTTCCTCCTCCACTGAGTCCCACAACTCCAAATTCCTTAAACAATGAGCTTCTAAAGTACTCAATTTTTCAAACACCTCGCTATTCCAAACTCGAATTTTATTCTTAGAGGCTAAAGCTTCTTTACAATTTATTATTAGACCAGATATCTCCCATGCAGTTAATCTGATGAGCCAAAGTAAGTTGTGACATCATCATTTGGCAGCTGTAAAATAGATTATTTGCTGCTCACCGGCACCCTCAACGTGGATTATTCTATTCAAATGGTTCACCTCTCCATCTCAAGACTTACCGTAATGTAGATTGGACAAGATGCCTCAACACTATTCAGTCTACAACTGGATGGTATTACGTTTGTATGTACCTTGGCAATTGATAGAGTCTGTGATGAGATGAGAGGAAGAAGAAGAAGACAATATTGGCGAGAAAACTCAATGATCAATGGATCATCGACTGTTCTGTTTTATAATCAATTGTTACCTTAATCAAGGCACTAAGTATGTTAAGATTACAAATTAGAATAAATGAAAGAATGGAAAGAATCAATCCTAATCAATCCTAGTCTATACAAGGAAAACATAAAGAGATAAATCAGCTAATCAATGAGAGAAATTAGCTTTACAGGGATTGACTAAATCGTACGTGAGAGAGGCTGTAATGGGCCTCTGTTGGGCTGGGCCTAGGGCCCCTGTAGGCAAACAGCCTTGTTATCTTTTACACTCCCCCTCAAATTGATGTAGTAAGGTAGAAAACATCAATTTACTAGTGAGATCATGATGACGCGTTTTGGGGAGAGCTTTTGTGAAGATATCCGCCAACTGGTTAAGAGTATAGACATGAGGCAAAGTGATCTTCTCAGTAACAACATGCTGACGAATGAAGTGACAATCAATCTCAATGTGCTTCGTTCTTTCATGAAAGACCGGATTGTTTGCAATTCTGGTAGCACTTATGTTGTCTCCATGAAGAGGTATAGCACTACCAACAATGACAACAAATTCACAGAGAAGACGGCGTAGCCAGATGATTTCAGCACTCATAGACGACAACGCCCGATATTTAGCCTCAGCAGAAGACTTTGAAACGGTGGTTTGCTTCTTACACTTCCACGAAATCAGAGAGTCACCAAGAAACATACACCAACCAGCGGTAGACCGCCGAGAATCTGGGCAACCAGCCCAGTCAGCATCCGCATACACTGATAAGTGCAGAGAAGCGCCCGAAGAGTAGATGAGACCATGATTAAGGGTGCCTTTGACATAGCGGAGTATGCGCAATGCAGCAGCAAGGTGAGGTTTGTGAGGATTACTCACAAACTGACAACAGTATGAACGGCTTAAGAAATATCTGGCCGAGTCATAGTTAAGTAGAGTAAACTACCAACTATCCGCCGGAAAACAGAGGGATCATCTAGGGGAGGGCCATCATCCGTACTGATCTTATTGTTCAATTCCATAGGTATATCAAAAGTGTGAGCATCATCGAGTCTTGCCGAAGTGATTAAATCTGTAGCATATTTCGGCTGATGAACCCGAATGCCAGATTTGCTACGCAAGAACTCCAACCCCATAAAGTAGGTGAGAGGACCAAGATCCTTCATTCTGAAGGGGCGAGTGAGATGATGTTTGAGATCCGTAATGCTAGCACTATCATTGCCACTGATAATCATATCATCAACATAGACTAAAAGGAAGGTGTAGCCCTTCGATGTCCATCTAAGAAATAGTGAGCTATCCGAATGACTGACGAAATCCAGCTTGAAGAATTGCAGCCCGAAACTTATCGAACCAAGCCCTGGGAGCCTGCTTAAGTCTATACAAAGATTTCCGCAACTTACAAACATGCTTAGGAGGACAGGCATATCCTGGAGGAGGCTTTAAGTAAACAGTCTCTCGCAAATCCCCATTAAGAAATGCATTTTTGACATCCATTTGCCACAGAGGCCAGTTGCGGGCTGCAGCGACATAGAGGAGAGTACGGACGGTGGTCATTTTAGCCACTGGTGCAAATGTCTCCTCATAGTCAATTCCATACTCATGTTTATAACCCTGCGCAACCAATCGGGCTTTGTAGCGATCAAGACTCCCATCGGAGTGAACTTTTATGGAGTAGATCCATTTACTGCCAATCACAGAAGCTCCTTCAGGAGCCGGTACCAAGTCCCATGTCTGATTAGCTTCAAGAGCGAGCAATTCCTCATCCATAGCATCCTGCCAGTAAGCAATCTTCGAGGCCTGTGAATATGAGGTGGATATAGGAGCACTATCTAAAGATGAAAAGAGAGCAGGAAATCCATAACGGTTAGGGGCAATAGAAGGACGATTAGATCGTCGCAAAGAGATGGTACTATCAGAAGAAGCATTGTTACCTGTATGGGCAGTAGGCGGCACTGGGAGATGATCAGGAGAGGGAGGCACCATAGGAGGAACCGTGTTACGCCAGACATAGACCTTGAGAGTTGGTGATGGAGAAGCAGACTCTGGGAATTGTGGCAAATAGGACACAGCAAGAGGATGATGATCTAAACGTAATGAAAAGAAAGGAATTTGTTCCAAGAAGATCATATTACGAGAGAATCGCATGCGTTTTTCAAACTGGTCATAACACAGGAACCCTTTGTGTTCAGTTTTGTAGCCAAGAAAGATGCATTTGGCAGCCTGTGGGGATAGCTTAGTGCGTTCAGTTGGTGGAAGATGAACAAAACACAAGCAACCAAACACACATAAGTGAGAGTATGAAGGAGGATGTTTAAAGAGAACTCCGTAAGGAGTAGTCTTGCCTAGAACAGTACTAGGAAGACGATTGATTAGATATACCGTAATCTGTGCAGCATCACACCAAAATTCTGGAGGAACTAAGGACCCAAGTAAAAGGGTGCGAACAGTTGCAAGAATATGTCTATTCTTTCTTTCCGCAATTCCATTCTGCTGAGGAGTGTGCGGACAAGATTTTTGATGAAGAATTCCTTTATCAGAAAGGAAAGCAGAGAATTCATGAGACATGTATTCTCCGCCAGAATCAGGTCAAAGAATCTTGATATCTTTCTTAAATTGGGTGTGGACCATGTTATAGAATCTTTGAAAAATAGAAAACACTTCAGATTTCAAACTCATGAAATAAATCCAAGTATAACGGGAATGATCATCAATAAATGTCACATAGTACTTGAATCCTGCCCTACTCAAGGTAGGAGCAATGCCCCAAACATCAGTGTGAATGATGTCAAATGATTCTAATGCACGAGAATTGTGAACAAAAAAGGGCAAAATATGACTCTTACTTAAGCAACAAGTTTCACATTTTGATTGAGATAAAGAAGACATCATTTTATTATCAATTGGAAAGTCCAAACAACCAAGTTTAAACAAAGAAATTAAATAGGCATTGTTCACGTGACCAAGACGTTTATGCCAAAGCATCCACAAGTTGCTAAAATTATTAGAAGAAGAAGCAAAGAAGGAATGATGTCCAATGTCCAGCAAAAACAGGCGCCCATGTTTACTCCCCGTCGCGATCACCTTCCCAGTTTGTCGCCCCTGTATGACACAACCAGAGGAAGAAAAGTGAACAAGATAGCCCTCATCAATAAGTTGTCCTACAGAAAGTAAATTGGCTGATAATTTTGGAACAAAGTAGACATTGGAAAGGGTGATGGACTGGCCAGTGACACTAGATAAAGTAATGGTACCAACTCCAGAAATGAGTAGTTGATCACCATTAGCAGTGGTAATTTTTTCTTTTCCAAGGTAAGGGTGGGAATCTGTAAAGCTATGTTCTACAAATGTCATATGATTTGAGGCTCCTGAATCTAAAAACCATGTGGAAGAGGTGATAGAAGAAGAAAGAAATGCAGAAGAATGAAAGGCAGGAGATGCTATGTGAGAATTAGGTTGATACCAACCACCAGAGAAGCCCATAGACGCATATGCAGAGGTGACTGTGCTCTGAATCAATTCTTGAATCTAAGCAGGAGTCATGGATATAGCCCCAGAGGAAGTACTGCTTGTATCTGATACTGGGGCTTGAGCCTGAAATGCGGATGGAACATTCTGTCTTAGCATATTGGAGGGAAGCTTCTTAGGCTGTCTCTCATTTCGTCGCTACAGGCTTCGACAGTCATCAATCACATGACCGGTCCGTTTGCAATATCTGCAAACCAATTTCTTGCGACAATTTTTAGCAATATGTCCGAAGCCTTTGCATTCATAACATTGAGTCTGCTTAGGAGCTGCCAGAAGAGTCGAGTCAGCAGGAAGAGGCGCAATGAAGGCTTTGGGTGCTTCGGGTGCTTCCAGAATAGTGCGCTGTGAAGTGAGACGAAGTTCTTCACGAAGGACTTCTTAGAAGTAAGTATCAAGATTAGCAGTATTCTCCCTATTCATGAGCGCAAACCGAACAGATTCAAATTCAGGTCGTAGATTCATAAGAAACTGGCTGATATGAGTTTCTTCTTATAACTGGAGAGCCTTAGACAAAAATCCAGAAGAGACCGTTTGGATCAGCATGGAATCCCTAAAGTATTCCTGCACAGTTTTATCCCCTTGATTATATTTGGCAATTTCACTATCCAAATGAAATTTCCGGGCTTTATTGGTTTGATGATAGACTTTCTTCAGATGAGCCCACATATCAACTGCAATAGTGTAGGCTTGAAGAGCCACCGCAAGAGAAGGATCAATAGAGTTAAGGATCCAAGTTACGACCTTAGCATTTTCTTTGGACCAGGTGGCTAGGCCTTTAGAGTCAGTAGTACTTGTAATCTGAGGCCTAGGTATTGATCCATCAAGATAACCAAAAAGGTATTGTCCTTCTACAAAGTTCCTTAAGTGGAAGGACCAGAACATATAGTTTTGCCCATTGAATTTAATTGGGATGACGTCGTACTTGTCCATTTGCAAGAATGTAGTAGATAAGAGACAATAGAGCAAAGCAGCAGAAGAAGAAGAGAGCAGCACACAAACCAACCAAAAAGGTGTTCTGATCAACTATAAAAAGGCGAATATGGCAGTATTTATACCAACAGTGCACTAAGAGAGCAGTAACCAGCACTGATCAGTATTTAATCAGCCTTAATCAGTCATAAACAGCATCAACAGCATACAGCAGCAATAGTAGAAGAGATCAGATCAGTAGCTAGAGACCAATAATGCACGAAAGGTGCAGTTTTTCCACCAGACAGTACTAACAGTAGCAATCAGCACTAATCAGAAGCACTAGCAATACAAATTAGCACTAATCAGAAGGACTAACAGTAGCAAGACTGAGAGGCTGATGAAGCAGCCAACTTGAAACGGCACTCAACACAGTGCAGTAAAATAAAAGAGCCAGACAAACTGGACTTGTGAGGCTAGATCTGTGTGTGGGACCCACAGAGTGGTCTAATCACAGATCAAGGCTGAGCAACTTGAAGAAGATCAAGTGTACTTCCTCCGGTCCAAGTTTGATGAGCAACGGGTACAGATCCACAAATCTGGACGGTCGTGATGAAAACTATCTGACACTTAATAATGAAAAACGACAGGGGAAGAGAAGCCTTAAACCAACCTTAAATGGTGAAGAAAAAATCCAGAAAAATCCTTAAAAAGATCCTTGAGGCCAGTCGATCAGAACTGTGGGAGTTGCTGGTGGGCCACTGTTTGATCAATGGTGGGCCACTGTTGATCAGGGGGTAATCAGCAGTGATAGAAGAAGATTCTCACCAGAAAGGATTGAGCAATGAGAGGATTGATCATAACCTACGCTCTGATACCATGATAGAGTGTGTGATGAGATGAGAGGAAGAAGAAGAAGACAATATTGGCGAGAAAACTCAATGATCAATGGATCATCGACTGTTCTGTTTTATAATCAATTGTTACCTTAATCAAGGCACTAAGTATGTTAAGATTACAAATTAGAATAAATGAAAGAATGGAAAGAATCAATCCTAATCAATCCTAGTCTATACAAGGAAAACATAAAGAGATAAATCAGCTAATCAATGAGAGAAATTAGCTTTACAGGGATTGACTAAATCCTACGTGAGAGAGGCTGTAATGGGCCTCTGTTGGGCTGGGCCTAGGGCCCCTGTAGGCAAACAGCCTTGTTATCTTTTACAGCAATACCTTGATTTTATGAAAATGTCAAAAAGAAAAGAGTGTCTCCACATCCTCTACCAAAGGAGAATATCATGTCATGTCTTTAGCTTGTTCTAAATTTGTTTGGCTTTGACGAATTCTAGCTGAGCTAGTGTTTTCTCAGGATAAACCTACACCTGTTAATGCTGACAATACTAGTGCCTTTCTAATCACAACAAATCATGTCTCCTATGAGCAAACCAAACATACCAAACATATTGACGTTGATAGTCACTCAAACAAAAAAGCCAGTGATGATCACATTATTACTCTTTCCTCATGTGTCAATGGATCTTCAGATCTTCACATAAGGCTTGACACGGATTCGCCATCAATTCTTCATAGTCAAATTGTTGTTCCTGGACTTTCCTAACACCAACTTGAGTGAGGATATTAGAATTATTCATTTGGACCCCGTGGGGAGCCAACACAAGAATCAAAAGAGTAAAGCAAACACATCATACTATAATAGCTTATCCCTGTTAATAGCAACAATAAGGGGATAGTGATTGTAATTGCCCTAATTTAAGGGGTATGATAAGCTATAAAAGATTTCCTCAAAGATTATAAATAGAAGTGACCATTAATGGGATCGGGACTCAATTATTCACCATTTCTAAATTTTCTTTAGTTATTCTCAATTCTCAAAAGGAATGGCCAGCTCCACGAAATTCAATGTATAATTTCAGTTATTTTTTGTTATAACTCAACTTCCACCCATCATTAGAGAATCTGATTGCATTGAAGTACCATCTTAAAACGTATGGTACCAGCCACTTTTGATTGGTTAAAAGCTTTCTTTCCGTAAATATTTCCACCTTTCGTTTCTGGTCCTTAAACGTTTGACAAACACCATCAGTTAGCCTTTCATGGCTTCAAACAAACAAAAGGTCAATATTCGCCCAAAGCTGTGATCTTCCAATTTAGAGTGCTCAAATTCCATATTTGTAAGATTTCACCAGCCCACCCTATCAATTCATTGCCACTCCTTGCCCTGAATTTGAACATCAAAGAAAATGGAATAAATTCTGTCAGCTAGCTACACAACTTAGATCTTGTATAATTACAATGTCCAAGCACTTCCTGACATTCATCTCTGTCCGCTCTTCAGCCCCTCCAAACCTTTTTTCTTTGTAGAACGACTCCTTGCATCGCAATCCACATTTTGAGGGAACACTAATCTTCTTAATGCTAACACTCTAACGC
Source organism: Camphora micrantha (assembly GCA_003546025.1). Lineage (NCBI taxonomy): Eukaryota > Viridiplantae > Streptophyta > Magnoliopsida > Laurales > Lauraceae > Camphora > Camphora micrantha. Next base: position 30,027,639 of record QPKB01000009.1, on the reverse strand, counting down.
AAACCACTCCACATCTGTCTTCCCCCTTCTCTCCTCAGTGAAGGCCATTTGATTCGGAAAGGCTTTCAGTCTCTCAAGAATCAAATTCAACGGATATCTAGGTAGAACTAAAATTGGATTGCTCTTCTGAAACATATGGATCTATTTTATTGCTTTTCAATGTTTCAGTTCATTGAAACTCTCTGTCCTTCCCCTAAAATGCTATCATTTATGCTCAGCATCCAAAGATGTCTAGGATTCTATTTGATACCCTCTTCATCACATTCATAATTCCCGTCCTTCTCTTGCATAGTAGTCAACTTCATTATAGACTCCGCTTCCATTTGGTTTTCAACCAGAATGTTTTGACTAGTTCAGTGTAAGTGTTCTTTCTACTAAATCAACAATGCAATCTGTTATTACCACATGCCAAATAAGAAAAAGTTGATATAAACTATATGCAAATTAAAGACCTGTTCTGAGGGCTACTGGGCTGTGGAAGAAGTCAAACCTGTGGTAGAAGGGCCAGTAAATATAAAAAAGAGAAACTAACTTATAAACTATATAATTTTTTTTTTTTTTTTCATTCTACTAATCAACAATGCAAAATGTTATTTCCACATGCCAAATAAGTAAAAAGTTGGTATAAACTACATACAAATTCCCAATGAGGATAGAACAAGGTGGGACAATACAGAAGAAGAACACAGTCCTGTTTCTAGAAGGGCTAGTGGGCTGTGGAAGAAGGTCTGTTCTAAAAGGGGTAGTCGGCTATGGAAGAAGAAAGTCCTGTTCTAGAAGGGTCAGTAGACTGTGGAAGAAGGAAGTCCTGTTCTAGAAGGGCAAGTGGGCTGTGGAAGAAGAACAAAGCCCCGTGCTAAAAGGGCCAGGGAATGCCCCACCGGCATTTCTCCCAACTAAGTGGTCACGATTCCATTTTCCACAACTGTTACCACCTTACTGAAAAAAGTCAAAAACCCACAGCCTTGAATGCATTCCCATGCATTGCACTGGCAACCAATGCTCCATTCTCATGTGCCATTTTTCCCAACATTGCATTAATGCTTTCTCAATTTTCTTCAAGCTCTAAAATTCCTCATATAATCGTTGATCCCCTACATATTTATACGTGGCAGACTTCCTGTAATGTCATTAACTTCCACGTCTCATCTCTTGTTCTTAAAATTTGCAAGGGTTCAATGCAGAGGTTTTGCCTTCCTCTTCCTTATATCTCAAATCATTTATATGACCCTCCCTTTTGAACGTCACTTCTTAGCCACTCATCAGCCATCTCTTCGGACTCGAAAATCACCAGTATGTTCATTTCTCTCATATTCCTCACCTCAGATCCCTGTACAACCGAGTTGGTATACTTGGCCAATTGATAGTTTCTTCCAATTTCTGGGTCACTATCACCTGTCTTTTCAACCAGCTCTTTTGCTAATGAACATATTCACACCAGGCTCTTATAACTGGAGTAACCCATTCTTATTTTTCCTGCTTTGAAACATTTGAGATGCCTCCTTTATTATATCCAATACTTCATGCCTTGCTGACTACATCTTTATATGTTCTTCATTCATGCATCATCTTCCTTTTGATCAAACACAAAGGTTACTCTCTCCCTTTCCTATGCCTTTGAGCTTTTCTCACGTTTTGTGCAAAGGACCAGACCTTGCTATATTGAATTCCAATTTCTTCCCATGAAAACTCTAATGAAGTAATGCCTTCCATAGAACTTATAGCATCTTTCTTCCAGAATCATACAAAGGCAAATCTCCTTCCTTTTCTCCCTTCTTTCTTCAGAACGAATACCTGATGACCTTCAAAAGCTTCCTAGGTCAGCATATAGGAGGCTCAATAAATCAAAACTCTAAGATTCCACACAGAAATATCATGGTAAAAAACTAAGATACCATCCAAATGTCTTAGTTTGTATCCCCCTTCCATTTTCTCTTAACTTGGAAAGCTTTACTTCTTGTATTCATGGTTCTAAGAAAGCGGAGATTTGAGCCAAAATAATAATAATAAATAAATAAATAAAGGTACATAGCAGCACCCCCTGTGCCAAAGTAGATGATTGACCTACTTTAGCATGGGTCCAAACATATCTCTGCACCCAACCAGAGGCGGACCCAGGATTTCTGTTTAAAGGGTGTGGACCCACGCTTCAAAAAGGATTTTCATTTAATAGGTAGTTTGGTTATGGGGGAAAATTGTGGATTTTCATGTGTATTTTAGGAGTGGACCCACAATTTTTATTGGATTTTTTTTAAGCACACCGTGGTTTAACGGGTGCGACTGGACCGCACCCACGTAATTGTGCCTAGGTCCACCCCTGCACCCAACCAACAAACCTTCAAACTATAGACCGATGTCAATGGATCAATGATGAAAATAGCAATAGTGGCAGGTGTAGCGGCCCTCTGCCAAAACGCTACATAGTGGGCGCTACATAGTGTAGCGGGGCTACGTAGTGGCGTAGCGGTGTGATTTGAAACAATCATCAAAAAAATCTGAAAAAAAATTGTAGAAAATCTAGAATATTGAAAAATGAGAGAAAATGTGCTTTTTTTGCAAAAGTAACTAAGGTAAGGGAGCGTAGCGGTCCCCTCATTTTATGAGGTCTTGTATCATTGTATAAATAGAATATAATAGTAATGATCATTTTTTTCACATATATTCATGTATTCATGTTGTTTAGTCATGCTAACTTAGAAACTAATGGAAGGCTCATTAAAAAAAAATAAAAAATGTCATGAAGTCAAGACTTAAGACTTAAGAGTAACTAGAGAAAAGAATACCTCTACGAAAGGGGGTGTCTAATAGGATGTACCTAGAGAAGAAACCTTGAATAGAACTCTCCATATCCACTATAATTCGGTGAAATCATGTGCTTTTTGGTGTTATTTTAAACATAAAAGGGTAGAAGAGTTGCGTAAAGAGAAAAAGAAAAGAAATAAGCATTACTATACATTTTGGGATTTTTTGAGAAGTAGGAAATTCTCACACTCCGTAGCCGCTATAGATGTGAACGGCGTTAAATGTCATTTAGACCGCTACGCCCAATATAGCGGCCGCTACGCCGCTATTTTGATCCATGCAATGGATAGAAGGTAGACCTTCTCAGATCATGCGACTAAAACAACAAGCAAGATGAAAGAAAAAGTTTCCTTCACATGACCCAAAAGGCCGAGGGAGTCCAAGTCTCTAGATTTGGTTCTTAAGGAATTTCACCAAACTCAAGCCAAAGTCGACCAATGAAAAGAAAAAATACACACATCGGGGTTGAGCAATCTCTCACTTGAAATAGGTCTATATCTTCTGAGGTGCTTCAAAAACATCAAAAGAGAGCTTTAAAATAATGTAGAGAAGAATAGGCGCATATAGATTGAGAATATCATTGTGGCAGATGCATAATTTTAGACTGACAACAGTACCATCCCTCTAAGGAGGCAAACATTTACAAACATATAAAATTTTGTTTCCTAAAACATATATACCTGGAGTATAATTTTTTCTGGAGCTTGATAAGCCTCCAAGAAGTGGCAAACATTGACAAATGCCCATTGTTTACTTGCACTATCTTCGCGTTTGAGATGGTTCCAACCAAATTTAATCAGTTCTTTCCGATGATGAACAAGGTCATTCTGTAGATATTTTAAAAGTAACGTCGCAAGCTGTAGAAGTTCTATTCTTAGAGGCTCATCATATTCTGCACTAACCTACAAAAACACAAGTCCATTCAAAAGTTAGCATTGGAATAATTATCAAACTACAGAAAAGAAAAATCATAGCAACTTAGAAGAGGTAAAAAAAAGCTATTGATGAAGGGGACCACCTCTTCTGGAGGATCAAGTAGCTTGTCAACAATTGTTTTTATGATAACAGGGTCAACAACTTCCCAACTCTGTTTATTTTGGAAAGTGTGTGCTAGCATTGGAAGGATGAGCATTTGCATGGCAACTACCAAGTGATCATGGGCAAGTTGTCTAGATTGAAAAAGTTGCAAAAAATGCAAGAGAAGTGTTTTTTTCATACTTGGATCATAGCCTTCAGCAACCTGAAACCATTGACAACGAAAATCACCAGACACATGAACCTTCCCAGTGATGAAAAAAGACAATGGTAAGAGATAAAATTAATACTCAATTTTCATGCATCAGTTTTAGAGACTTACATACCTCAATAATATAAAACTCCTTCAGAAATGTATAATCAATACGAGTGTGCACCAAGAATATTGATAGCATATCAAACAGAACATTGACTTCAGATTTATCATGCCGTAAGTAGTTAAGGAAACATTTCACAAGCCATTTGCTTTCCTTCACCTGAAATTTTGAATAACTTCAAAGTGAATCAACAATCATAAGTCTAAGAAAAGCTATAATCAAATGGGATTTTCGACCAGTACATAAAAAATTAAGACAGTAATTAATCAACAAGTTTGTCATCCATCTCCCCCACTCTTTTCCCCAGCAGCAAAACTTATATGAACAAGGCCAGTTCAGAACCAAGAACCACTAAACAGATTTACCCGGAGTGCATTTACGTGGGTTTTGCGGGCTCCACAAGGGGGATTAGTCCTGTTGGGTTAAAAACCCTCAGCGATACCCACGACAAAAAAAAAAAAAAAAAAAAAAAAAAAAAAAAAAAAAAAAAAACAAACACAAGGAAAAAGAAGGAACCACTAAACTCGTGATAGAGAACATAAGATTTTCTTAATTCACTTCAACACATAATATACATATGACAAATATTATTAGTGTGTGGCATTGTTTTTTAAGCAAGCTATGCCAACAAATAACGCCATGTTTCCTTTTTCATTTTGGTACTTCAAAATATGTAACATACAAAAGGATTTTCATGACACTGTATCAGGAATGTACAACAACAATGATACATTTTCAAACATAGGGTTGATTTATTGTTTCAACTTTCAACATAAAATAGTAGGGGAAAAAACTGTGACAATATTTTTTTGTTCTCCAAACTATAATTTTACAGAGGGATGAAAAAACTTAAGGAAATATTATAAACTATTAGTTCTTCATTACCAACATCTGTGGCAAAACAAAGTGTTCTGATGTTGCTGACACAAGCTCACACACGAATCTGTAAACTTCTAACTGGATCATAAAGCATTCTGGTCACTTGACTGACAAGCCATTTTCTCTGACAACCTGCTCCCCAACCCCTCCACCATGTTTTGGTCCTCCCAAATTTGATAGCGAAATAAATGGATGGAAGAAATGGGTCTAGTATGGTAATGGGATTTTCGAAAGATCATTCATTCCATGTGCTATAAAATTAATATTTATTTAAGGGCGGGCCACAGTCAGAAATGGGAATCAATACAACAAACATCTCCTCCCACAAGCAACCAATCATGCAGCTCATCATATAACAAGAATAATAAGTTTATTCTGCATAACTAGGGCTACAACTTTTTCTTTCATCTCCAGGTAGGTAAATAGCAAGTGTCATTGTAAAGTGCATGATCATTTTGAATGGTTAAGGTGCAAGGTCGTAGAACACAGTTTAACATATTCAGCCAGTGAGAGCTCCATAACCAATACAATCTGGCCAATATATCAGTCTAAACTGAAATATTTGTCCTTTTGAAATACTTCAAAATTAATAAATTAAAATAAAAATTTTTAAAAAATAAACTTTCTCTAAATAGTTAAAAAAAGAGTTGACGATCTTCATTCTGGTGAACACAAAGGAGTTTTAATTGAATTTCAACAAACTGCCTTTAAAAAATTGGTAAGGTCAAATTTGAAGAACTTCTTCAGAGATACATTGCCGTTTTGGAAAGTCTTAAAAATATTAGTGCATTATACAAAGATGTGTTACTATCAAGAGAGTTCCTACAATTGAGAGTTATGGAATCAAACTGCAAATAGCATAGACAGTTACTGACTAAAACACCATAAACAGTTAAAAGTCATGATAATCTCATAAGCAAATGAACAACATACTGGAGGACAGGACAAACATTTGAACATCCGAAGAATAACAAACGAAGCCACAAATCAAAAAAAGACTTGATGAGCAATTAAAACTTACTTGCACTAAGCTAAGCTCCTGTTCATTTTGTAGTCGAGCCATTCTAGCAGGAGATTTCCATACAAGCACTAAGGTATCAAAGACAACACGGTTAGCCTGTAACCAGTCAGGCATCAATTTAACCATGGTTGAAACCAGGGCAAGTCCATGAAAATATGCTTCTGAGCTTGAACCAAGGGCAGTATGAGAAGAGCTCGTAAAATTTTCAGTTTGTGATACACCGCCTTCCTCACCCATTGAAGGAGCAGACGGGCTTTTCGATTCCTCTAATTTTGGAAAGAATTGAGGAAAAGCACTTGACAAAATCTTTTGTGGTGACTTCGCAAGTTCTTCTCTCAAGGGCAGACCAGCATCAGAACAAATTATGTACATAAACCTAATTCAAACAATAAAAAGAGAAAGCATTAACTGAAATTACGCAAAAAAACTTAGAGATGTATATTTGATCTCAGAATCCTCTAAATCTTACCTTCTGAAGTATTTGGGTTGGCCCAACCGAGCAAGAAAATAGTCTACAGCATCAGTTGCATATCGATTTAAAAACTTAGTAAGGGGAAGACGATATGGACTGTTAATTTCGCTATAAAACTGCCCCGGGGGAAGTGCCCCTTCCAAATCTATTGTCAGGCTGACAAGATCATCTAAAAACTTCCCTGCCGCTTGAGGGAGCAAGTGGAAAAGCTCAATAATAGCTGTGAAATTATGAAAATTAAAATTAAAAATAAATCGAACAACCTGTTGTAACTACATTAGTAACAGAGTGACAGCTAACAGGGAGAGATGATTTACCTGCTGCAATCTTAGGTTCCTCACCCGGCTTCCACGACTTCTGACATTGTGCAAGCTTTTCAGGTTCCAGCCATTTTTTTAGGTGCTCTAATAATTTACCTCCCAATGTAACATTAAACCAATTGGACAGAAGTTCGAGCAGGCGCGCTAAACCATGCAAAAGAGGCATGGTCAGGCTTCTAGTATTTGCCAAGTTGATTAAAATTGGTCTAAGACTGCTCTGTAGAAGGTCTTTGGGCATCCGTTGCTGCTGAATAACCTACAAAACATTGCATGCGAACATAACTAAAGAAGAAATTGTTCTTAAGTAATTATCTCAATCAGAAACCATAAAACAAATATTGTAAACGCTAACTGTATGCTTAAGAATTTGACAAGATTTCAAGGCTCAAGAAAAAACCTGCCGAAGTCCCTCCTTCGCAACAGCAACAATTTCGGGTGTCCGACATGTCAGAGACTTGAAAAACATTGAAATGATCTTGGCACGCAACTCAGCATGATTTGGCGTCTTAAAATCTGCCCAAGCCATTGCTGTGCAAAGCAATTCAATGCATGCTGTCCTGAGCTTGTTCAGTGTGATGGCCACTTTTGGATTCACAAACTTTACAACCCAGACTGTCTCATCAGCCTCTGCAATTTGCAGAGCCTCTTGTAAAAAATTAACCAACTCTTGAGTCAGCTTGAGAAGAGGTGGTCTCAAGGCCAAACAAAAGTTCAAGGCCATAACAGTCCCAACCTGGTAGAGGCAAAATGGATTAAGTTGCATTATATTTGAAACTGTGAAATAAATCGTCAAAGATTAAGAAACTGAAAATAGTTACAGTAATGGTCAACACCTGTTGTTCAACATTCTTAGACCTGAGAGGTCGTATTATCAAAGGCTGAAGCAAAGGTTGGTACAGATTCTCAAGCAATTCAGACACTTCACTTCCTGTCCTACTAGCCAAAAGTGCCAAGCATGACTGCACACTCTTTCTTACTATGACGGATGCATTAGGATTGAGCAACTCTGTAGCAAGAAATTCAACAACTCCCTTAAAGTTTTTTTCGCGAGGCTCACTGTTTGCTTCATCAACATTATTCACCACACGAAGAACCTGTGTAAGTACTTGACTTGTCTCTTCTTGTTCTTTATTTGCATGAACAGGAAGCCTTTTGAGCACGTACACTAAACCACGGACGATTTTCACTTGGAAATGGCATAAAGTCTCTACTGTGACTTTACCAACCAAAGCCCCAAGTCCCATGACGCCCCCCATCTGCGCTTGCCAGGTAGTTCCATAGCAACAATGCAAAAGACGCGGCAGAAGCTGCTCGAATACAGGTATCCGAACACCAGGGGGAGGCGAATAGACAGGATTCATTGAAGGGCTGGAGACTATCATTGGGGTGCCTGGACCACCCCTTGAAGTAACTACGCCATTATGTTTTGAGCGAGCAAGAAACAAAAGTGTTTCAGCAAACATAATCAATGCATTAAGAGCAGCTTTTGCATGTAGTCGGTTTTCAGAAGCAAGCACGTCCACCAATGCATCTAAAAATATCAAAGGATCCAGCTCTTTCATATTTGAACCAGAAGCATTTCTTGATCTAGATGTCAAATTACTTGTTGATGTAAGCATTGGACCCACAAGCTGCCCAGTAGCAATGCAAGAATTTGCTGAGTAATCAACATGGAAGATCATAGCAAAATGCCGGCAAACATTGATAATGAAATCATCCATGGGGTCATGGAGATCTTGTTCTGCACCAGCAGCAATTATGGTCATCAACAGAGTCTTAAAAACAGACTTCTCAGCCATAAGTTGAGTTTTGGTCTTTACACCCCAGTCCTGCTGCCAAAGTTTTAAGTTCACAACGAAATCAGAGAATTGAAGTAACAGAGTATCCGGGTTATGGAAAAATAACAATATGAGTACAACAGCAGCATGATGTTTGAATCAGATCCTAAGATTGTAACACAGCTAACATCATAAACAATGAATCCTAAATTGCAAAATAGTAAATTTTTATACCATAACCATCATAGTCATATTTTAGCAAACTTTTAAATGAAGACAACATAGGAGGCATATGAACAAGAGAGGATACTTTGTTCATAGAACTTACTTTTTTCCGCAAAATTAGGGTGGTGGAAGTAAAGAAAGAATTGACACCAATGAAGACAAGAAAGGCTACAAGCACAGAAGACATTCAGATAGAGGCTTGGAAATGCTTAGGAGAAATTGGGGGGATTAGGTTAACTAGGCTCTTCAATAAGATATTAATGACAAAAAAAATGCCGAATGAATGAAGAAGTGTTGCAATACTCAAATATAAGAATGAGGGAGATATACAAAACTGTACCAATTATCGTGGATTTAAACTCATGAGTCATACTATAAAGTTTAGGGAGAGTAATAGAGAAAAGACTTTATAAACCGGGATATTTGAGAATCAAATTGATTTCATGCCAAAGAGGTCGGCTATGGAAGTTATCTTCTCACTTAGGAATTTAATGGAAAATATCAAGGGAATAGGGAAAATTCGTATATGATCTTCATCAATCTAGAAAAAGCTTACAATAGGGTACCTAGAGATTTAATTTGATGGATTTTAAATAAAATGAATGTTCCAAGAGATTATATTAAAATTATTAAAGAAATGTACACAGGAGTGTGAGAACTAACTGTGGAGAGATGAGTGAGTTCCTAATGACTATAGGTTTGCATCAAGGGTCAGCCTAACCTCCTATCTCTTTGCACTAATTATTGATGAGTTGACTGCTCACATTCAAGAGGAGGTACCTTTGTGTGTGTTGTTAGCAGATGATATAGTATTGGTGGATGATATTGCAGCTTCAGTGGTAATATACAAAGAGCTAAAACTACTGTGAGAATTGAAGCCCAAGAGATACCACATAGAGATTCATTCATTTATCTTGGCTCGACAATTAGTAAGGATGGAGAGATTGATGAAGACGTCAAGTGGAAGATGTCAAGTGGAAACATAGGATAAAAGCATGATGGTTGAAGTGGAAGCTTGCCTCTGGATTGCTTTGTGATCGGCGCATGCGAATAAGATTGAAAGAAAATTTTACAGGACAACGATTAGACCAGCTATGACTTATGAAGCACAGTGTTGGCCAATCAAGAGGTAACATATGCACAAAATGGATGTAACAAAGATGAGATTGTTGCAATGAATGTGTGGTAAAACTAAGAAAGATAAAATTAGAAATGAACACTTTCGAGAGCATTTAGGGATAACATCAATAGGGGATAAAATTAGAGAAACCAATTTGAGATGGTTCAAGCATGTCCAACGCAAGCTGGTAATGGCGCCAGTAAGGAAAAGTTTGGCTATGCAGATTGATGGCCGATCAAGAGGAAGGGGTAGGCCGAAGAGGATGTGGATGGATGTAATAAAAATAGATTTGAAGGTATGCAACTTATCTAAAGAGTTGATTCAAGATAGATCAGAATGAATAAACAGAATTTATGCAACCGATCCCAACATTGTTGGGACACGGCTTTGATGATGATGCCTTATCACATACAATCATACATTATCTGATTATCTTTTTATTGATACTAACTTCTTATTCATACCAACTGTTCTTTACATTTTTGTTTGGGAAGACTCGAATGCAAGCTTGTTTATCTTTTCATTGATGCTAAACTTCTTATTAATATCAACTAATTGTTCTAGTTTGGGAAGACTCGAATGCAAGCTTGAACCTGGGACTCTCTGAAGAGATGTCTAATACTAATCTTGTGGTTGACTCTCCTTTTAACTTGTCTGTTAGTTTAAACTCAAAACACATAGAACAGTAGACAAGAAACATCTCCCTACATCAAAATATATAAATAAATAAATAATAAAAATCCCCCTACACAGGAGAGACCAGGGATAGAGAATGGCTCAGCTCATCACAATGAAAGTGGTGGTTGCTAGCCACCATTACCCCAAACAAAAAATACAGTGACTTCTACGTAATTATGAGATTAGTTTTGGAGTTGCTATTGCAGACAAGGCAGGGAGGCCATTTCTAATATTTAAATAGATCATTCCTTGTATGCCACATGTAGAATAACCAATCCATTTTCTCTAATCTAGGAACTTAAAATAGAAACTGCAACTATCTCAATCAACAAAGATATAATGCAACAGATCTGTTCTGACCATTGGACTGTTGATCCATTGGGTTATCTTTACCAGTTAGAGTTGGTCTGACCTGCTGGATTGACTTGTGTCGTAACAAACATAAGATATCCACATGGACCAACACAACCATCACTATGAGTGTGTGCTTCCTCTCCTCTTTGTTCTCTTCCTTCTTCCTCCATCCCTACTTATGAGCAAATAAACAGGGACTTGTACTGCATACTTGGTGCAGCTCAACGCCATCTTGAAACTAAACTCTCTCCAAACAAAATCCTTACAGCTAGAAATTCAGGTATCTTGTAGGCTTCACTAAATCGCTAAGTAAACTTAATTCACTTCTCCATTAACTTTCCTATAAGCAATCTAAATAGGTAAATATATGGATATGAGCATGTTCCATTCCCAAAAAAGAGAAGGATAATGGTGGCCAACTTCCTAAACAGAAACATTATACATATCCAAAAGGAGGTAAAATTACTGACACTATCGAGGGCCTTATGCAATATTAACAACCAAACATAATTGAGAAATATAACGATGCACAAAGAAACAACTGTTAAGAAGACATAACAGGATTCATTAAAATGAAAATCAGTAACCACATAAAATTAAGTAATCAACGAACATAAAATTAAGTGATCACAAAAAAATAAAAAATAAAAAATAAAAAAAATAATAATAATTCAAACATAGAGCATACCTAGAACTGGTGAGAGAGAGAGAGAGAGAGAAATTGGATGCAAATAAAAGTTTACAAAAAGAAACAATTTCAAATGAGTAACAGTAAATTTAAATCAACCTTGTCATATGTCTCTGTTCGACGACGGGATGGATCAACTGAAGAAACTATTAATGTCGCCAAAAGTCCAGGTGTAACACCCTCATCTTTAATGTTTCTTTGCAAATTTAGCAGAGACAATAAGCAAACACGAAGGAATTTCAGTGCTTGCTTCTTATAGAATGCATCCACACCACTACTGTTTTGCATGACAGCAGCTACAGCCAGATAAATGCAACGATCCAAAGGCACCAAAAAGGGTGTCGATGGCTCAAATGTAAGTATCAGACGAAATCCATGTTCAGGGTTCTCTTTACACTCGAGTGCAAGAGGCTCTTTAAGAAAACGTCTGTTGCGACCACCTAATTTACCAAGGAGTTGCAACGCTTTCGCACCCCAAGGATATGGGGCAGGCCTTAAGTGAGACCATAAGGCTAAAATCACCTCCGACATGACAGTTGCCATGCTGGGTTCCAAGAAATCAGGATTCAAACTGTCAATCCAAAACTCAAGTGTCCTTAGACCTAAACTAACCAGTTCGTCACTTCCTTTCAAAGCTAAAACCAGAGGCTTCATCAGACGAGGTAAGTGAGGGAGCAGTGAACTAAGTCGAGCAGGTAAGGTTAGGCAAAGTTCAATCACAAGGTCTCTCATATCTTCACCAGTAGGCCCATCAACCATTAACAACAACATATTGAGGCAAGGCTGCAGTGTCGGAACTAGATCTCGCAACAGTAGTTCAAACTTGCCCCCATTCAAAGACCGGAACATTGTGCGAAGAAGCTGCATATAACCGAGTGGCTTTTCGACCTCTGTAGCATTCTTCATGCAAACTTCCATGATAACAGGTACATGTGGCTGCAGTATGCGTTCACATTCTGGAGGGAACTTAGCAACGGCAACAAATAACAACCGAAAAAGATGCAAAACAAGTTTTGCTGCAGGTGTATCTGGATGTTTCAAAGCATCAAGTTTGCTGCTGACAAGAAAATTGACCAAGACATCTGCAAATGGCCTAAGAACCTTCTGTGACTGCAGAAGGGTATTAAATATGTGAAGCAACTGAGTATTGCTAATCATCCACTCAAAAAGTTCGGGCATGCACATTGAGAACATATCCATGAGATCACGTGGTTCCATTATAGCCAAAATCTGGGAATAAAGGTGCAGCATTTCCCTCTCTTCATCCTTCTCTTTAAAGAGCGCTAAGCAATGGACACCACTCTTCAGAACACCAGAAGCTTTCCGGACCTACCAAGCACAAGATTAACTATATTAGAAAACCTTTAATCAATAAACGAACCACTTAAGAACCTCTGTTTAATCAAGATACCTCATCTTCCCGCATCCCTTTAAATCCTTGGGGAAGAGCCACATTAGATGATGGGGAGACCTGTACTTGTTGGTGAGCCACATGTGATGATTGTGAAACCTGAACAAGACAAAGTGTCGTATGAGTTGATCAAGGTTATACCTGCATCTGTGTAAATGAATTAGATGATGGTGGAACCTGAGATCGAGGTAAATGGCAATGAGCAATGCTCCAAATTATTGTCTTCATGCCTGCATGAAATATCAAGAGGAAATTATTTGGTATTCAGCAAAACTGCTGTCATACAATTATTCCTTACGTTAGAAATGACTTATCATTAGGGAAAAACAAAAGATAAGCAGCATAAACCACCCAACCAAAGAAAATATATAATTATATAAGAAACACTGAAAGATTATGGGAACAGAAACCAACTGAGGTTGAATCTTCCCAATAATAATAATACTAATAATAATAATAATAATAAGAACCTAACAATACCACTTGACGTCTTGACTCACACTGGCTAAAGGTATAATGCAATTCTCACTGCAATAAATATAGCAAGGTCAATCATCTAGTCATATAAGCCCATGATTAGACTCCCACTGTTTCATACAGATTCAGCCCACTTGATGCAGAATTAATTTTAGAGTATAAATTTGAAGTTGCCGCAGCCCACTTAGAGTGGTGGATTGATCATTGCAAGAAAGCATGCAAGCATCTAATCAAGAATTGATCGAGATTTGGAGCCCAAACTGTAATATCTTGAGTCAACCAGGCCCCAGGATTAGCATTATTAGTATGGCCCCGGTGGGACCCTCAGATATTGTTTATTTTAGTGGAAGAGTCCCACGCGGGTTGGTATTAGGATGATTTAGGAGTTGTATCTCAACTCCAATTTTAAGTCATGAATGTCTTGTATTAGTAGGACTATATGTTCAATTTGCATAGGATTCTAAGAGTAGTTTGAGAAGAATAATGACTCAAGTGTGTATATAAACAAACCATCGACCATTAGTTTTGGTATCAATTTTCTTTTTCTTGAGAGAAAATCTGAGAGTGAGTTTAGTGGCTGGAAATCCAAGAGAAGAAGAAGGCAATCAGTGCGAAGGCAATCAGCGGATGTCCTACTCATGCCCTCACATCGCGAACGTGGAGATCTTCTATTGAAGGTGAGTGAATCTTCCTGGTTACTGTTTAGTGATGATATGGATGTTTGGTATTGAGAATTGTTCGAGTGCTGTGTAATGGAAGTGTACAGGGTGACAACTAGAAGTCATCAATCTGGAGTAAGTCAATATTTAAATTGCTCAATTGTTGGGTAATGTCAGTACTCTAACAGCATGGAGTTTTGATCCATAATACCCATTTTGAAATTTTTTATTGATTTTTCTCTAACAGCATGGAGTATTTCAATCCATCACATTTTGAAATTTTGTTGACTTTTCTCTATTTTTTATTTTCGGATTTATTTATTTTTTGAAAAAAAAAATTTCAATACTCATGGACAACCCATGAAACCACTTGTAAATTGCTTGTAAATGATAGATCTATGTTTCCCATAGATCAATCCATCACATTTTGAAATTTTGTTGACTTTTCTCTATTTTTTATTTTCGGATTTATTTATTTTTTGGAAAAAAAAAATTCAATACTCATGGACAACCCATGAAACCACTTGTAAATTGCTTGTAAATGATAGATCTATGTTTCCCATAGATCAATCCATCACATTTTGAAATTTTATTGATTTTTCTCTATTTTCTATTTTCGGATTTATTTATTTTTTGAAAAAAAAAATTTCAATACTCATGGACAACCCATGAAACCACTTGGAAATTGCTTGTAAATGATAGATCTATGTTTCCCATAGATCAATCCATCACATTTTGAAATTTTATTGATTTTTCTCTATTTTCTATTTTCGGATTTATTTATTTTTTGAAAAAAAAAATTTCAATACTCATGGACAACCCATGAAACCACTTGTAAATTGCTTGTAAATGATAGATCTATGTTTCCCATAGATCAATCCATCACATTTTGAAATTTTGTTGACTTTTCTCTATTTTTTATTTTCGGATTTATTTATTTTTTGAAAAAAAAAATTTCAATACTCATGGACAACCCATGAAACCACTTGGAAATTGCTTGTAAATGATAGATCTATGTTTCCCATAGATCAATCAATCACATTTTGAAATTTTATTGATTTTTCTCTATTTTTTATTTTCGGATTTATTTATTTTTTGAAAAAAAAAATTTCAATACTCATGGACAACCCATGAAACCACTTGGAAATTGCTTGTAAATGATATGTCTATGTTTCCCATAGATCAATCCATCATATTTTGAATTTTTGTTCATTTTTCTCTATTTTTTATTTTCGGATTTATTTATTTTTTGAAAAAAAAAAATTTCAATACTCATGGACAACCCATGAAACCACTTGGAAATTGCTTGTAAATGATATGTCTATGTTTCCCATAGATCAATCCATCATATTTTGAATTTTTGTTCATTTTTCTCTATTTTTTATTTTCGGATTTATTTATTTTTTGAAAAAAAAATTTCAATACTCATGGACAACCCATGAAACCACTTGGAAATTGCTTGTAAATGATAGATCTATGTTTCCCATAGATCAATTCATCACATTTTGAAATTTTATTGATTTTTCTCTATTTTTTATTTTCGGATTTATTTATTTTTTGAAAAAAAAAATTTCAATACTCATGGACAACCCATGAAACCACTTGGAAATTGCTTGTACATGATAGAACTATATTTCCCATAGATCTTTCCATACCATTTTGAATTTTTGTTGACTTTCCTCGATTTTTTATTTTATGATTTATTTGTTCATTGAAAAAATTGATACTTTAAGTAATGAAATACCAATTAAATGTCAAGAGAATGATTCCTAAGCGTTATATATATGTTTCCTCTAACATGTTTCTTTGTTTTTTAATTTTTAATATACTACTTGTTCATATTTATAGCCAGAGCCAGTTATTCAGTCAGTCTGTCTTTGCCAATTGATAAGTTAAAATGCCTCGTGGTATTGATCCCGCATGGAGCTTCGGTGAGGCAGTTGAGAATAATAGGCTGAAAATCAAATGCAACTTTTGTGGGAAAGTGACCAATGGGGGCATTACAAGATTCAAACACCACTTGGGCCACATTTCTGGCAATGTTGCTGGCTGTACCGAAGTACCAAGGGAAGTCAGGGAACAAATGAAAGCTTTGGTTGGCCAAAACAAAGCTAGAAAAGTAGAGATAAAAGAAAAGAAACGGCAAGATGTTGATGCTGCCCGTCATGATGTATTTGGAGATGAATACTTTGATGAGGAGGAAGATGCACAGATGGAGGCTGCACGCCGAGAGTCTTTGATGACTCAACAAGAAGAACATGAACGTCGTGCATTTGCTGAAAGCAGATATTATGATGCAGGGGGCTCATCTGCTACTGTGCCAAGCAGGGGTAAGGGCATTGCGGGGTCCTTGCGTAGGGCATTTAGCACCCGGGAACGGGATGTTGATGTAGAAATTCTCTCTACGGGAAGAGCAGTTCCTCCCCCTGTTGATCCTCTAGCACATAGGAAAGAGGGAGCCAAACAACCAAAAATATCTAGTGTGATGAAAGGGGTAATGAAGGCTGCAAGAGATAAATTGGCCAAAGCCACAGCAAAATGGCTAATTCACAAGAACATACCACCTACAGCAGTAGATTCCCCATATTTCCAGACTATTCTTGATGTTGCCACCGAGGCTGGGCGGGGTATACAGGCGCCCTCCGTATATGATGTGGGCACTAAATATCTTGAAGAAGAATATACAGAAATAAAGGCTTGGGTGGAAACGTTTCGGCCGATGTGGCAACAGAATGGTGTTACCATCATGTGTGACGGGTGGACCAGCGGCACCCAAACACAATTAATAAACTTTTTGGTGTATTCAGTCGCTGGGACCGTCTTTGTGAAGTCCATTGATGCAAGTGAACATAGACGGACAGCCGCATATATATACTCTCTTATGGATAAAGTTGTAGAGAGTGTGGGAGAGGAGCATATTGTACAGATTGTTACAGATAATGGCGCCAATTTCAAGGCAGCAGGTTTGCAATTAATGGAGAAGAGGACCCATTTATTTTGGACCCCATGTGCAGCACACTGCATAGATCTCATCTTGGAAGAGATTGGAAGGAAGACAAAAGTGGCTTCATTGATCAAGGCATGTAGAGAAATTACAAGATTTATATATGATCATTCCTGGGTGTTAAGTTTGATGAAAAGATACACAAATAACCATGCCTTGCTGCGTCCATGATTAACAAGGTTTGCAACCCATTTTCTGGCTATGGAAAGCCTTGTAAAATTTAGAACGGAGCTCATTCAGATGTTTGCATCAGAAGAATGGCTTCGTTCGAAATGGGGCAATGCAACTAGTGGTCCGGGGTTTGAAGTCCCAAACCTGATGAGGGACAATAAATTTTGGAAGAAAGTGAAGAAGATATTAAAGGTTTTTGAGCCTTTAGTTAAAGTGTTGCGGCTTGTAGATGGTGATGACAAGCCGACAATGGGCTTTATCTATGAAGCAATGGATCGGGCAAAACGTTCCATTATGGAAAATGTTAGATATCACGATAAATATATAAAGATTATTGATGCCCGCTGGAACGATCAGTTGCACCATCCATTGCATGCTGCAGGTAATTAATATATATATCTTTGAATTTAATACTCTTTTGTTTTCCTAGCTAATGTATTTATTATCTTGTTTGCTCACGGTACATTTTACATATTTATAATGTAGGTTATTTTTTGAATCCCGAATTCTATTACCGCAATGTCGAACTACACACCGAAGCAATAGATACGGAATTGCGGGTAGGATTACGGGAGGTATTGAAGAGATTGTTAAATGAAGATGATCAAATTAATGCAATACAAGAGGTGAGTGGGTGGTTACTTATAAGAATTTAATAATGCTGCCAAGTGCCAATTGCCATACAAGCTGTATGGGTTTACTGACTTACATCTAATTTTCACATTGTAGATATCTATGTATACACAAAGGAGAGGAACCTTTGCTGACCCTCTTGTGATACGATCGATTGGAAGGATGCCACCTGGTATGACTATGAACAAAAGACCCCACCCAATAGTATTGAATCTTGATTTATTTATCTTAATTGATTAGGAGGACTTGAGGGTTACGAATATTTAATTTTCTTTATTTATTTTTTGCATTTCAGCTGATTGGTGGATGAATTTTGGAGAGAGTGCTCCACATCTACGGAGCGCGGCTGTTCGCATCCTTAGTCAGACGACAACATCTTCCAACTGTGAAAGAAATTGGAGCACTTTCTCTTTGATCCACACGAAGGCCAGAAATCGGCTTACCATGCAGAAACTCAACAAGCTTGTATACTGTCATTACAATCTGAAGTTGAGAAACAGAATTAGGGAGAGAAGGGCAAGGGATGATCCTACTTATTGTCCTATTAATTTGGATCACATATTCCGAGAGGACGATCCCTTACTCCCATGGCTAGCCGAGATAGAGGATCCAGTGCTAGATTCAGATCCAAGGTTTCAGGAAACGGTTCAAGAGTTGATAGATGAGGATGTGGGTGAGGCACGGGCACCTGCAGAAGATCAGCCATCTCAAGGAGAAGGTACCAGTAGGACTAGGAGGAGTGGGAAAGAACCTGCTTCTGAGAAAGCTAGTTCCACCACCGTCTCTTCGAGTAGCCATGGTGGAGGAGATGTAGGAGGAGACAGTGGGACCGGTGGTACCAGTGAATACTATCAACATGATGAAGACGATGTTGTTCCTATAGAGGAAGTACAGGAGTTACCTCCATCTGGAAGATTTGATCCAAGCCGTGGTTATCAACGGCGTCGAAGAAATTCACCACCTGGAGCTGGAAGTAGTAATGAGCAAGGAAATATGGGTAGAGATGTTGGAGGACAACAAGCGGCATCATGGACTGATTCGTGGAATCCTAGTTACAGTGGACAAAGACCCTCACAATATTTTGACTATTTTCCATATGGTCAAGTACAACAAGGAGAAGAACAGTCTTCAACTTCGGGGTCCTACTCATATGGTGACTATCGTGAAACGCAATATGGTAGATATCTACCTCCACCTCCACCTCCACCTCCACCAAATTTTGATGATGCGGGTGCGGCTTCCTTCTTTGGAATTGTGGATCCCAATGCCCATCAATATCAAATTCAATATGGTGCCAATAGAAATGATAACAATGATGGGGATGAGGACAACCATAGCCCCTTGAATCTTGGTAGACATTCCTTTTGGTGGTGATTAAGGTATTCTTATTTCCTTCACTAACTCTCTATTCTTTGTCATTTCTAAATGGATGTTGAATGTTGAATTGTTGATCACTTCATAGTTCATTTACTTGATGGAATTTGAACCTTAAATGTCTTGAAGTATTGATATTTGATTGTTCAATGTTCACTAATGAGTATTGAGTAATAACCTAACTCTAACTCTTGAATCGTCCTAATTCTTATGCCTTTATTTCATGTTCTAGTGTTTTTTTTTATTTTTTATGAGCTTTCAATTACTTTTTAAGTTAGCATGACTAAGAAATAAGAATACATGTAAAAAAACAAATCATTACTATTATTTTCTATTTATACGGCGATACAGGACCTCATGTATTGAGGGCACCGCTACGCCCCCTTTTCTTACTTACTTTTGCAAAAGAACCACATTTTCTTTCATTTTACAATTTTCTGGATTTTCTGGAATTTTTTCAGATTTTTTTGGCGATTTTTTCAAATCGCACCGCTACGCCGCTACGTATCCCCGCTACGCTACGTATCGCCCGCTTCGTATCGTTTTGGCGGCGAGCCGCTACGCCCGCCGCTACCGCTATTTTCATCCTTGAATCAGAATCCTGCGATTCGTATCCCGAATCCTTATTCGTATCCCGAATCTTAAAAAGAAAGATCCGTCTCGATGCAACGAATCCCATTTACAAATGAATCTTAAGATCCAGGTGTGAGTCCTACGTTTCGATACACATTTCATTGAATCTTACGATTCAAGCAATTCCGCTAAGCAGTAATAATGATAAGCAATAAGTTAATATTAATAATCTTTTACCTGTTTTTCTTTCTTTATTATTTCTTTCTTTTAGCACTACTATTTTTAAAAGGTTATTTAGTAGTTAACAAAACCTCCTAAGGGCGTGTTTGGCACTTAACTAGTTAAAGTAAAGTAAAGTGAATCCAGACAAGAAATGACAAGGGGTCATATCAAAAGTAAACAATTTTAAAATTCCCTCCGAATTTTTCAAAAAAAGTCAAAAAAGCAGCCTCCTTTCTCCACTAAAAGGCAAAAAAAAACTCCACTTTTCTATACAAAAAGTCAAAAAGATTTCATACCAAACAACTAAAAATAAAACACCATCATAACACCTTATATTTTATTATCTCTTGATTTGATGCTTCACCTCACGATACTTCAATTCACCATACATCCAAACAGGGCCTAAGAGTTTTTTAGCGACTTTGATAAGGTTTTAAAGATGAATAAAGAGCATGCATTTAACTAAAGGATTCGACTGTGCGTGTGGTGCTTGTCTATATCTTTTTCTTTTTTTATCTATTTTGGTTTCTTTCTTTATGAACGCTTTCTTAACTCCAAGAGATATCCTACTATGTAAAATTGATGGTTTGGATTTTATTCTTATTTTTATATTTTGATTTAAAGATAAAAAAATATTGACCCTATAAAATTATTTAACTATTTACAAATCATTTATTTGATACATATATATATATTGATATATGTCATGATGTTCTTGATATGATTGTATGATAGATTTACTTGTATTCTATTTTTACTTCTATAAATGGGAAAATGGATGGTTATGAATAATTACTTTTCTCCTTTTCTTTTAATTTTTAATTATTTTTTATTTTTATTAGCAAAATAAAAAAATCCTACGATTCGTAATTCGATTTGATTCATGGTCATACGATTCTGATTTTTAAAACTATGAGTACATCCAGTGGTTTGGATGTTTTGGACGTTTTTCACAAATTCCTCAAAATCCATGAAGATTTAAAATATGAAACTAAACATATTGGTGATATTGATTAATAAGAGAATATTAAATGGTCAGGGGCACTTTTTCACAAATTACTCAAAATCTATGAAGATTTAAGATAATGAGCTTGAAGGTCTTGGGGTTTATTAGTTCAATAAACAGATTGAATTGTTTAAATTAGAGATATGGGGCCCACAAGAATAAAAAACAGAGGTGGTTGATGGGACCCACAAGAATACAGCCACCCTGTGAGAGACTGTACTAGCACCTTTTTGCAAGAGGTGTAAAATTGATTTTCACCCCTATTTAGGTGTGAAAATGTTGTGCAAATAACGCATGTGTAAATGAGTGCTTACAAACGTGATGATGTGTAACCATTATGCATGCGAATCATTTGCATACATTAAATGAATGAAACAAATGACCCCTAATGGACTGGCAGTATAATAGCCCTGAATACTGCCTTAAGTGATTTAGCAATAACTTCGACTACTCTATTCCTAAATACGAAGGAGAGAAGGGACGTATTTGAGGCTACGAATGTATCTAGTGTTGACACATATAACAGGGGCTTCTTACTAGTGGGACAATCGGACTTGCTTCCGTCAACACTACTCAGCATTTCTTGTCCCCATTTAATTTGTCTCAGTAGTAAATCAAAGACTCATCGTAGAGTGGAGGAACACCTCAGTTCAAGCAGTACAGTGTGGTGTGCTACCTTCAAGGGCTCAGAAAGTAGGGCTGGGGTTAGAAGCACATCAATCCCATGCTTATCCAACCAAAGACTTGATTGAATTTCCATACGTGCATGTCTGGGTATGGACTATGATGCATGGATACTACAAAATGGGCAACATATCGTATCGTAGCATATCTAATACTTCACTTTTTATGTGTAAAATTCGTGTCCCTACTGTGTCCATGGCGTGTCCTCATCGTATCCATGCCGTATCTGCTAGGCATCATAGGGTATGGACACCTGGAACCTTTTGTAATACCCCGGGTACCATTGTAGGGGCTGGAGTATTTGATTATATATTTATGTTTTATTCGGGTGATCTTATTTATAATATTTGTGCTTTTATATAATTAGTGTAAATAATATGATTAGATTATTAGTGGGACCCCTCTCATTGTGTGAGACTCATTGTTGTGAGATATTTAGTTAGAGCTGTAACCTAATCTTTTAGGAAGAAATGGTGTTCGGACCTAAGCCCTCTTTAGGACTGTTTTATGATTAGAAAAGTAGTTCTCACACTAATACGAAGTTGCAAAGTGTTGAAGATCAAGAGAAAATAGGCAAGTTCAAGGATCCATTGAAAGTTTACTCCAGAGGAAGAAAGAAAGAAAGACCGTGTTTTCTGCTCTACCACCATCGTCTGATGTTCCAGATAAAATCCTCCATCTTCTCATTCCTATTGCCGTGAGAAAAGGGACACGATCTTGTGTTACTCACCATCCCATACAAAATAGTGTCATATCATAAACCATCACCTGTGTCTCGTGCCTTTGTCTCTAACCTGGCCACAGAATATACGTGTGTCTGAGGCCCCATCAGATCCCAAGTGGAAAGAGGCAATGGTAGAGGAAATGACTGCTTTAGAGAAAAATCATACATGGGAGCTTACTACTCTTTATAAAGGAAAACATATTGTTGGGTACAAATGGGTTTACACCCTTAAATACAATCCAGATGGCACAATTAATAGGTATAAGGCAAGACTTGTTGCTAAGGGACTTACAGAGTCATATAGAGTTGGTTATTTTGAAACAATTTCTCCAGTAGCAAAATTTCCATCTGGGTAATATTATTCCTAGCAGAGAACTTCAATTGGCCTCTATACCAATTGGATGTGAAAAATGCATTTTTGCACGGGGACTTGAAGGAAGACGTCTATATGGATCCTCCACCAGGATTTATTGCGAGAGAGCACAAAGATACTGTGTGTTTCCTTAAAAGTCTTTATATAATTGCCCAGAGCCTAGTTTGAAAGATTCAGTAGAGCTGTGATTAAATTTGGATTTATAAGGTGTCATGCAGATCAAAGATCATACTGTCTTTGTGAAAAGGCAAAACATGAAGGTAGTTATACTTGTGGTGTATGTTGATGACATAGTGGTCATAGGAGATGATGGCGGTGAAATTTCCAGACTCAAAAGTTTCCTCAAAAAGGAGTTTGAAATCAAGGACCTTGGATTACTAAAATACTTTCTAAGCATTGAAGTGGCAATGTCAAGAAGTGGAATTGTCATCTCACAGAGAAAATATATTCTTAATCTCCTGGAGAAAACAGGGCTTACCAGACACTCCAATAGAACAAAATCATGGTCTTCACTTGGTGAGTGCGAACTACTTAAAGACGAGGACGTATCAAAGGTTGGTATGGAAATTAATTTATCTCACTATTACTAGACCAGACATTTCCTATGATGTCAGCTTCGTAAGTCAGTTAATGCATACTCCCAGAACTGATCATTTGACAACAGTGCATAGGATTCTCAGATATTTGACGGGATCACTACATCAAGGAATTCTATACAAGTCACATGGGCATGCCAAAGCTATGGCCTTTACAGATTCTGACTCGGCTGGATCATTGACTGATAGAAAGTCTACTACAGGATATTATACAATGGTTGGAGGAAATCTTGCTTCATGGAAAAGCAAAAAACAGGTAGTTACTGCCAAATCTAGTGCAGAAGCAGAATACAGAGCTGTAGCTCATGGGTGTTGCAAGCTACTGTGACTAAGGATACTGCTGGAAGAGTTAGGATTCAAGCAAAGCAGTCCAATGATTTTATATTCTGATAGTACTTCAGCGATTAAACTGGCTAATAATCATGTCTACCATGCGAAAACAAAACATGTAGAAGTGGACTGTCATTTTATCCAAGAAAAAATTGAAAAGGAGGATGTGTTGCTGGTACAGGTTCCTACTGAAGATCAGCCTACAAACTACCAAACTAAGGTCATCACTGAAGCTAAGTTGCCTTTTGTTTTGTCCAAGCTGGGCATGGTAAATATCTATGCACCAGCTTGAGAGGGGGTGTTAAGAGTCAAAGAAAAGCACATATTTATAAATTGTGTTGAGCCAGGGGGATTCATGTAAATACGAGAAACTTGAGGGGCTTTTTTATAATTCTCAGAAATAGTAAAATAACAATAAAAAAAAATTCATGGCAATACACACACACACACACACACGATGTGACGACTCTCCTATTTATAATTTGTTTCGAGCCAGGGGGTTGTACGATGTGACTCCTCTCATATTTATTATAGTTCTAATTGCACTTCAAAACAAAACACATGGCAATATATATATAAGGGAGCAGAGCAGAATTGACAACTATGCCTGTATACAAAATTTACTAAGAGATCATTATCAATGTTTTTAATCCCTAGTATGTACCACATATATACTAATATAGAACGCTTAAAAGCCAGCCAGAAACAGCCACATGATAGATGGAACGGAAGTTGCACACGCCAACACATACAAACAAAAAGAACCTGCAAATACTTGCTGCAACGACTGTGTAATATGTGAAAGAACTACATAAAGAAGTTATAGCATGAAGAAAACTCAAAAGACTACCTACAAAATGTGGGAAATGAGTTTCACCAAAAAAAAAAAAAAAAAAAAAACAAAAACAAAGAAAATAACGATATACACACTAATTACTTGCCAAATTTTAACAAAGAAGTCACTGCAGTCAGAAAAGTTTAAAAACACGAGACTACCACGGTTAAGTTCTAATAATAAGATGCATTCTACGAGAACTAAAGGTTTCTAGTCACATTACCCATGACCAAAGTCTTAATAAGATGTTTGCAGTCACTGACTTCTTTGGAATGTTCCAATGGGGCCTGCAAATTTAGAACTGCCTGAAACAAAGGCACACAGAGAAGAGTAAATATGTATGCCAAGGGAAAAAAAAAAACACACAACAGCAACAAATATTCAAAATGTTTAAAAAATACCAACAAATATAAGTTTTTAGAAATAAACACTTTGAATTCTGCTTTGTGCACACTTGCAAGAGTCGTACTTCTTATCCAAGTGAGCAGTGCAAATATTATGCATGTACTAATTAGCCATTCCCACAGCAGATGCTACTTTTTAATAGTATGATAAATCAACTATCCATTAAATTCTGATAAGATTGTATGCTAATGCTCCTGATTCAATGTATTCTAGGATTACCAACAAACTCATAGTTGAGGGCCGTTGGCACCTTAGTTTCAAACTCATGCCCAGTGATTGATCCCTGGGTCTTCAAGTTTTAAGTATCACTCCTCACCAGTAGCCAAATCTAGCCAACAAAAATAAAAGTATTCCAGGACTTTTCCCTTAAGATAAAGTCCCCTTAAGATATTAAAAAAAAAAGAACCCTAAAATGTGGAAGATGTAAAAAAAAAAGGTGGGGACTGATTTGAATCAAACGAACTGTATGGAGGTGTTCTCTAGAGATGGACGACGACACCTACATATATTTGCAAAATGTTGTCAACTTCCCTACAAGTAGTTAGTTCATAACTTTTCCAAGTTACAAATAAGTCCATGCTAACCATCAACACTTCCTCTCAAGCTGGTGTCCTAGATATCTACTGTGCATAGCTTAGACAAAGTAAACTTCCCTCATAAAAATTGGCTTGGTTAGAACATCTGCCATTTCAGTTGTATGAACATCTTCCACTTCGTTATATTTCCTTTCAATCTTCTCTCTAATAAAATGAAAACCAACTCCAACATGGTATGCATCCTCATAGAAGACTGGATTTGTTGCAATCTATTATGCTAATGAACGTTCAAAATATAACACCATTGGACCTGTCTATAGAAACTAGATAGTCATGCGGAACGGAGGGAAGATGTGAGGCGAGTAGGGGAAGATGGAGGGATAGATCAAACCTCATGTCTGAAGTGGATAGGACTCACGCCAGATCCTTTTGCAGGAGAGAAGAGGTGAAATAACACTAAAATCTTTTTTCATTAATCAAAGTCTAAAAGCCAAAGAGGCATTACAATGCTTATATAGGGGAAAAAAAAAAAAACTAACCCTAGATCTAATCTCAGTCACTTACAGAAATCTATGGCTAAGATTAAGATAAACAATTAAATAAATATTCCTTAATTGCAAATAAAACCAATACATGAAAATAAATTAAATAAAAGATCCGAAAGGAAAAGATTCTATAAATTGGGCCCATTGGTCCTGGTCAACCCAGGAATATGGGTCTCATAAAGCCCGACTCAGACAATAAAATCTTTAGCCATAACAACACGCATGCTCCAAGCGCCATAGCTCAGTATTCAGCTTTAGAACTGGATCTTCCTACTTCAGGCTGTTTGTTGCTTTTCCAAGATACTAGATCTCCATCAAACATGGTAAAATAACATGTTGATCTTCCATCTACTTCTAGTTTTGTCCACTCAGCATCACTATAGGCTTCCACTACTAGATGAACATGTCTTGAACACATAATTTATTTTCCCAATGACTTCTTGAGATATGATAGAATCCTCCACATATCATTCAAGTGTCGTCCTCTGAGCGTATATCAACTAGCTAACAGCACCAACTGCATAAGAGAATTTTGACGGGTCATGGTTAAGTACAATTGTCATCCAATCAGTCTTTGATATGATTTCATATCATGAAGTAGTTATCCACTCGCGGCACCAATACCATGATTCTACTTTTCTTTGATCTTGCAATCTAGATAAAACCCAGGTGGTAAAGCCATGTATACCTCTTCTTGAAGGTCACCATGAAGAAAAGCATGAAAAACGTCTAACTGATGAAGAGGCCAATTTTGATTGGCTGCCACCGACAACAAAATACGCACCGACTTTAGTTTTGCGACTGGTTCCAAGGAAATAACATAACTCGCTATGATCTTAAATTTTAAACTTTGAACATTGATGTTTCTTCACCCTCTCCACCTCTACCATATATCATTTCATGTAACAACAATATCATCTACTGAAAAAATAAGATCCTATAAGCCATTTCTCTACAAATAATGTGTACTGTATGTGACAATTTCTCTAACCTATCTTCAGCATGGCTTGAGTAAATCCATTAAACCAAACTCGAGAAACTATTTTAGCCAGCACAAGGCATTCTTCAAGTGACAATACTAGGCACTTAGATTTTTTTAAGGAAATTCTGTCGCGATTCCATTTAAACCTCTTCTTGTCGATCTTCATGAAGAAATGCATTTTTAACATCCATCTAATAAAGAGGCCAATCAAGGTTTGTCACAGGAGAGAAAATAACTCATAGTGATTCAACATGCAACCATTTAGAACATTTCAAAGGTTTCCATACCATATGGCTGAATAAATTCATTTGCCACTAGTCTTACTTTATATTCTTGCAGAAGGCCATCCAGTTATATTTTACAATATAAACCCATTTGCATCCTCTGTACACTTGCCTTTACAAAGAGTCTTTTCTTTATGACAAGGGTCTGGTTTCCCATGGTTTATAACCCGACAAGAGTATTCCCTCACACGCGC
This sequence comes from Camphora micrantha, assembly GCA_003546025.1. Taxonomy (NCBI): domain Eukaryota; kingdom Viridiplantae; phylum Streptophyta; class Magnoliopsida; order Laurales; family Lauraceae; genus Camphora; species Camphora micrantha. Next base: position 29,999,932 of record QPKB01000009.1, on the reverse strand, counting down.
GCACGAAACCAACACACTTGCGTTGTGGGCGGGATTTGAGCACACGACGTGGGGAGCAAACCCACACGTTTAAGCCTGTCACCCAATTCCAGATGGTTGCCTTTTCAAAGATCAACAATATTCCATGTTTTAATCCTATCAAGGGCATCCATATTTTCTATCATTGCAACTTTCCACTTTGGATCTTCCAATGCATTAGTTACTCACGAAGGTATGCATACAAGTATACAACAGACATTTGTGACACAAATAACTTAAATGTAAGGCGGTAAACAATGATAGGACACAAAACTTTCTATTGGATGGTAACAAATGAAATTTTTTCCCTTTCTAAGAGCAGTAGACCTGAAATGGTGGGCCTGATTTGAACAATAGTCACAATGCTCTGTCCGTTCTCCACAAATAGACTCAGCAACCTTTCCTTAAGCACTTTCTAGAGCCTCTTCCAAGGTATAATGTGGCTCTTCTGAAATCTTTCCTTGAATTCTTTCCGGAGTTTTTTTTTAAAGGCATCATCATAAACAAATGGCTCTTGAGGGCATATAGGCACAGGGCCACAGGCACATCAGATGGTATCAAAGGAGGCTTCCCTTAATTCTTTATCTCCCTCCCTTCTTCTGAATAAAGGTATTTTTGAAGACTATAACATCTATATTTACAATATAGATTTCATTTTTTTTAACCTATAACACTTATACCCCTTTCATATACTCGATATATCCCACAAAAGTGCGCTTCTCAGCTTTTGCATCCAACTTATCTCTTTACGCCTTCGGAATGGTATCCAAAAAAATGACAAAAAAAAAAAAAGGAACAAAAGAAAAAAGAAAAATGAACTCGATAACCTTTGAAGGAATCAAAAATAATAGAGCAGAACGATTTAAAAATTGTATTGGCTTAATCTAAAAAAGCAGTTGTGAGGACAACATCTAACCAGAATGTCATCAGAACATTTATATGTAATATCAGTGATCTAGTAACCTCCAATAAGTTTTGATTTTTTACTTTCAGCTATACCATTATGTTAGGTAGTATAACCACAAGATGTCTGTGATTCAATCCCATTTGTTCGAAGATAAGCTTGAAAGACATTTGATGCAGATTCTCCTCCACTATCTGATCTCAACATCTTAGTCTTTGCATCAAATAGATTTTCTAGCACCTTATGAAATACTTAAAATAGATTATAATTCATGACAAGACTTCATCACATACACCCATGTACGTCTAAATGCATCATCAATAAACAGACAAAATACTGATTGCCATAAATAGAACAAAGGGGCACACCACACATCACTATCAATTAAGGAAAATGGAACGAGATTATTTCCATCAATACTAAACGGATAGGAAATTCTACACTTCTTTGAAAGTTGGCAAACTTCACACTCAAACTCTTTTAATATTGCTGCTAATTTTCAACCAAAGGAAAAGGAATTCTAAGTACTAAATGACAAATGTCCTTCTTGACAGTGTCACTTCATAACATCTTCTGCACTAACAGATGATTGGAGAGCTTCAAAACCAAATATATAATATAGACACCAATGCACTCACGCACCAATCGTCCACCCAACCTCCAGATCATAAAAGACACAAAATGAAGGAAAAACATGACAATGAAATTATGTTACTATTTTAGAGTACTAGCAGAAACCAAATTATTAGAGGATTGGGAACATGTAATTCAGTAGGCAAAAATAAACATTGGGTAACATTAACTATTCTGTCACCTACAATTGGTGTGAAATTCTCATTGGTAATGCAAACATCTCTTATGAAAAGGTCTGAGACTTTTGAATACTAGATGCATGCCTAACATACGATCTGTCGCTCCAGAATCAATCACCCATGAAGGACTGGATGGGGACACCAGGCCAGCTAAAGATCCTGTGCATACAGCCATCCCAGTTGATGAGAAGGTTGCAAAGCCCTCTAATGCTCATATCTTTTGTTAGAATGCAGAACACTCTTATGTAAGATTTACATTAGTTTTGTGTTTACTTGCATTACTACTTGTGTTCTCTGTTTCAACTTTGAACTATAGTAGCAGATTTAAACCATGACAACTTACCAACCAAATCATAACACTCCTCAAGAGTATGTCGACTCTTTCCAGAATGCACGTGTCTCTATCAATACTATTTTGACCACAGGCATCATCCTTTTTTTCCAAACCCCCCCCCCCCCCCCCCCACCCTCTCTTCTTCTCTCTCTTTCCTTTTTCTCCTCCTCCTCTTCCTCTCTCTCTTCATTAGTCACAAGGGCAGATCAATCATGTGAAGGTGATGGTTGATCTCCTCTAAGAACAACTAACCCACAATCTTTTTCCCCTTTAGCTTTAAGTCCAAACACAATACCAAGAGGTCGATTAGAGTCTTCATGCAACACCCTGAAATCCAGATGCTCCAGATTCCACAGCATTATCATTCATAACGAGTATGAGTCAAATCATTACAACAGAATATCGTTCACATCATATAACAGAAAATAGGCATTTCCATAATTGAAACCTAAATCAAGCTTCAAACCAAACCATAATTCAAATCCTTTGTCTGTCAATTACATATCAAAACAATATGTCAAAAGAATCTAAGAACTAATTATAATGAATTAGATGACTCACAATCTCTAAAACTCTATATTCTTTTATGGACGGTTAGCGTAGCTCCTCTCTTTATTTCCCATCATAGGCGTGTCCCTCTTATTAGGCTCTACCTCAAGATCTTAAAGGGGGAAAAAAGGGAAAAAACAAAGATACATGCTAGTGACCTAACACTATATAAATAACAAATCTACACAATTACACCATTGTAGAGTCAACAAGTATTGAATATACAAGTAACAAGCTACTCATAAATTCATACTATCGATTAACACCTCCCAAAAATTCAAAGATGCACTGATATTCAATTACTAACACCTGTTCTGTGGGAATAGGCCCATACAACCCAAGCTCTCTCTTGATAAACCTTGTATTTTGGCATATTAGTCCCCTGAGGACATATCCCCTGTTTCAGCTGAACTAATACTTTTGTCAATTGGTAAATCCTAGCATGATTCCATTTTTAAGTATAAGAATTAGCAATTGAGTTCCATAACTCTTTTTTTTTTTTTCTTTTTTTCTTTTTTTTTTTGTGAGAACCTGCATGTTGCGGTCAACACATGGAGTTCAATAACTCTTTCTCTGTGTTACAGCTACAATAGATAAAAACTTTTTGAAATATGGCCATCTAATGAGTTGATGATCCAATTCATGACAAGCATATCTTCTTACTTCCATTCAAAATACCTAGAATCAATCTCTGACAATCCTGGGTGATGCAGGCCCTAGGGCATGCGGTGGAAGTTGCAAAAGCACAATGGGTGCCGAAGCACGTGTCAAAAGACACAATCAATCTCCGAAGAGACAATAAACGAGGACGCACCTACATGGGAAAACCCAATTTCATTAATCAACTCTCTGAGGAATAATTCTCTACAATGCCGTATAAATAGGAAAACACAACTTAAGCTTTAAGAAACCTAATTAAAATAGGAAACCAAATAAATAGGAAACCTAATCCTAAATAACATTCTTTAAATAAAATCAGAAACTAATGACCTATAATTAGTTAATAAAATAACCTAAATCTAAGTGGGCTCAACACATGTGGCCATGAGGTCTACGCTGCATCATTCTCCCCCACTTGAAAAAAATACTCACCTTGAGTCGAGTTCGGAAAATGTCCACTTAGATCAAAGGTCAATATGACGAACTTCTAATTCATCAGTTGATCTACAACTTCCATCTAGAGCTGCTTTTGATAAGTGAAATTTGTGTTGATATGCAATCGAACCGTTGGATGATTTACTTATGGAATCTGCACCATCAAATCACAATATCCGACAAGTCATTCTTGATCTCCTAATTTCCATTGGTGATCCCTAAAGACAAAATCAATTTGAGAGCTTATGTGGGGATTATCAACAACTTGCTCTTCATCACTTGGGGTTTGCACTTGGGGATTATTTGTACTCATAAGAGAAATTTCAAGGCCAACTATAGATGTGGAATCTTCTGTGTTTAACTCTGGTTGATCGGTCTGCGTATCAGCTGGTACTTGTTTATTAAGACAGTCTGTTATGTGTGGTGACTTTTCTTCTTGAAAAGTAACATCCAATAAACTAGACCATTTAAGCATCCGCTCCACACGAATTGCTTCCCAAAATGCCTCGTGGATGATATTGCAGTCAGTCATTTTGTCCACTATGTCTGGTCTCAAGCCTCTTACAAAACTAATGAAATCATGTTCATCATCATCCTCCATTCCACATGCATCTTGAAGCCTTGAAAATTGGTCAGAATATTCAAGAACAGACAATTCTTCTTGTTTCAAATCAAGAAATTGCTGGAGATAATGTTTATTGACAGCATACCATAATCCATATTGACACACATATCTGACTCCTTGAAGTGCATTGTAAAACTTACTGATATGGAATTTCATATTGGAAGTGCGAATGGACTGACATTTTCTGTAGATCTGCTATCTACGAGCACGCAGGCGAAAACGGATCTAAAATTGAACGGTGAAGGAGCCTGAAATCGCAAAAAAGAAGTCGTAGCCGTTGATTGTGGTCAAATCTGGGCCCTTGACTTCTTTGCTGATATTATAAGTGGTGGTGGCTGGGTCGAAATTAGAAGTTTGTTGGAACTAACCTAACCCGAAGTTGATTTGCTTTAACCATGCAATGCAAACTCTTCAGATCCGTTGTTCTACTTCGACCAAATATGGGGAGGAAACGGAGGAGAATCTTCGACTGCGCCTGTGCCTCAACGAAAGGAGAAGGGAGAAGGGCGATGGAACGGCGATGACGGAAACGGCGACGCTGCTGGTTGGCGAAGACGATGATGTTGTTTGATGATGGCTTGGAGATCTGGAAAGTATGGATTAGGGGTGTTGATGCTCAGGTATTAGGGGTAGGGGCAGAGTGAATGGAAAGAGGGACAGGGTTTATCACGCTGACTATCAAGGGATCGTTCGGCTCTGATACCAATTGATGCAGGCCCTAGGGTTAGGGCTTGCGGCGGAAGTGCTAAAAGCACAATGGGTGCCGAAGCACGTGTCCGAAGACACAATCAATCTCTGAAGAGACAATAAACGAGAACGCACCTCAATGGGAAAATCCAATTTCATTAATCAACTCTCTGAGAAATAATTCTCTACAATGCCATATAAATAGGAAAACACAACTTAAGCTCTAAGAAACCTAATCCTAAATAACATTCTTTAAATAAAATCAAAAACTAATGACCTATAATTAGTTAATAAAATAACTTAAATCTAAGTGGGCCCGCCACATGTGGCCATGAGGTCTACGCTACATCACGCATCAATATATCCCAACCTCCAGGTGCCACCAAGGGCCAACTCAGCTGAGTATGACCATTCATTATAATTTCTGCCATTAAGCAAGTCAACTATAAGTCTACCATTAGGGTTTACGTTTCCTAATGATGGACTACCAGAACTAGAACTTTCTCCCCCTTGCTTGGTTTCCATCTCAAAGACACCATAAAACAAATCTGAATAATATGATCAAGCCGAATTAATAACCAAAAAACAATTCTAACCAAAACATAGTGGATAACAGTTTTCTCGACAAACTCAAAAATTATTTTAGTTTAAATCTGCTAAAAATCTGATCACTACTAAGATAATGAAAATCTAAGTAACAAAAGGGGCAAGGTAAACTCAGTATTCGACTGACCCAAAACACATTCAATCCTCAAAAGTATGCTTCAAAACAAGCCAAGCAGGCTTCCAACACCCTTGTGGAAACTTTAAGAACGCATTCAGAGGGCTGAAACTTTAGATCAATCATCAATGCTTCATTTAAGTGAGTTGAACCAATTACAGTCAAAAATCCAATTAAAGCAAATCTCACTTAAACTGGTTTAAAACCCTAACCCAAGCCACTAGTAATCTTCATATCAAAGCATACTTGGGAGTAAAAGATTTCCATACAATTCGATACTCTACTATACCTTAATAGGATTGGCCATAACTTTCTCAAAATGGCACAAACTTAGACTTGATGGAAGGCTTATTAATTACACCATCCAACAATGCAATTCAAGCCACTATGGAATCATCTGAAACATTCAAATTGGCTATCATAAAAAAGGTCGAAATAAACTTGTAAAAGGTCACGACCAGAACACCCCCTTGGCCATGGCTTTGGGTCACTATTTTAAGACATGGACCTAAGTGGCTTCCACATATACAGGCTCCATCACTTTGTTAATGATTTCAACACTTAAAAGGAGAGGAACATTAAAAAGAACCTTAAAAATTAGGTACATCTGCCAAAGCTAATATTGAAGTTAATAAAGTTTCTAAAAAAAAAAAACTTAATAAAGTTAATAACTTACTTTACAAGAAACATTGATGTTGTTACAGAGCCCCATAAACTAGAAAAGCCCGTGTGATGATTACCTAAGTACAGTGCTTTATGGAAAACCTGTGCACGTGCATACCCCCCCCCCCCCCCCCCCCCCCCCAAAAAAAACACACACAAAAAAACCAATTTCTTCTCTCTTTGAGCACTGCCCAAACAAGTGCACAGTCTATCCAACGGTCCTGTCCATTCTAATAGGTGCAAACCCCAAGGGTCCGATGAATACCAGGGAAAGAGGAGGGGGGAATGGGGGAGTTGAATGTACCATCAGGTGAGCCACAATATGAGGTGCGCAGTGTGCTTGGGTAATTTTTGCATTTTGTGTGTAATATATATATATATACACACACACACACACACACACACACAACCCTGACAGGGCATTACCGTGTGAGGTAGCATGATGGGCCCCACCTATCACCAATCTAAGTTGACCAACAAACAGGTCCTGGGGCTTGGCACCCATCCAAATGGACTGGACCATTGGATGAGGGACAAATTATTTATATATATATATATATAACCGTTAAACCTATGGGCCTCAGATCAAGGCATAGAGGCATGGGATTGACCCCAAATTCGAAATTTGATATGTGGACCCATCATGAAATGGTCTTTCCAAACCACCCCCCCCCCCCCCCCCCCCCCCAACAAAACAACAAAATAAATAAAAAAGAAAAAAACACTTCCCAAGGAAAGAACTTAGCAAAGTCCAAAACTGTGACCTCAAATTATTTGAAAACGTGTTGCACGCGCTCACGCCAATGTACAATATTCCAAGTTTTTCGCTATCCAAACACAAATGTACATGCGCGCACATGCAACAAAGCAAGAACACGCGCGCACACATTCACACCCACACACAGGAAGCATAGAAAGTCCTAAAACAAGCCATAAAACAGTAACTAAAATTAAAGATGATCATGAAAAGACCTGGACTGGAAGTTCAAGCTTTGATCGAAGTGTGCAACGATCTCTTCCTTCCTCGCCTTCTTCCAACAACTAGTTAGTACATCAAAGCAATGAAATTTGAATCTCAGGACATTTTTTAATTAAAAAAAAAAAGAAGAATATCAAAAAGGAATCCATAGGAAATGGCAGAAAGCAAGCATAAAAACCACCACCAGCAGAGAGACCGAGGCATAAAAAATAAAAAATAAAAAGAAACTATGCTTAAAACATTAAATTCTCATGGTAATTTATATGCCTCGTCTTAGTGACAATGAGAGACGGTTGGAGACATAGAGACTACAAAATGTACCCAACCATCATGCCTATATAATCCAGACTTCTCAAGAAATGGCTATATAATAACTCCAGGATTAATAATTTTGCACACATATATCCATTTTGATGGTTACTAATGACATTACAAGACTTGCACTGACTTTGTATTTTGTAAATAGCTCATTTTCAAATTTCAAATTATCGATTTAAAATTTACTGAAAAATCAAGTAATATCCTTGGGACAAAGCAATAAAATGATATTGTTACATAGAGTGGATGACCTACACGAAAGGAACAAAAAAATTAAAATTTTTATATCAAAGCTATGCATTTTTACCTGAGGAATAGTACGCTTGAAGGTACCAAACTTCCCCACAAAAGCATCCAAAATCCTTCCCTGTTCAAAAGAAAACAGTAAAGGAAAGTCAAACCAACACAAAAATTTCAATAGTAAATTAAATGAAAGCGCTGCCATGTGTGGCAGTTTTTTCAGGTTTACTAGTTTGGAGAAGATCTTTGCCATTAATCACCTCTGTCGTCATCAAGTCATCATTAATGTTTGTATTATTAGTCTTCAGGATGCAGGAGTCAATGAAGGCTACTGCCTTTTGCTTCAGCAGTTTCATCAACTATTCTGTTGGGATGTTTAGCGTCATGAGTCTAAGATTCATGCCCCTTCCAGTTTCTGACTGTTGGCTAACTGGAAGTTCAATTAAGCCAGGTTTGATAATATTCTGATGGGTTTGGATATAGCTGTTGTTCTTTGGGGGTATCTGAATAAGTGTTATATACTACGTGTTCCCCCAGATAGTCATAGAATGCATTTGGTCGGGGCCAAGGATCAAAATAGCGATTACGGCGGGCGTAGCGGTCGGTGGGAAAAATGCTACGTAGCAGGCGATACATAGCAGCGTAGCATTGTGAGATTTTAAGTAGTCAAAAGAATTCAAATCTAGTGTAGCAACCAATCCAAATATTTTTTAGTGATTTGGAAGCATCGGCGTATTAAGAGGGTGGAAAGGTAAAATAGCTATGAAGGTGAAATGATTTTGCATGGGAAGATTAAAGGTGTTTCCTTTTTGAAACAAAACTCAATGTTGCTTGATTCAAGGGGCTAAATCAAGTGGTGTAATTTCTTCTTCTAGATTTACTTCTTTAGCCGCACTCGTCCAAAATGGTGTAGTAGCCCTTGCCTACTTTCCACTACAATCAGGCGCCGCTGCAGTGTGTTGCTTAAAGCAAGGAACGCCCTAACACGATCTCAGAATGTTGTTACATGATCTCAGAATGTTATCATCTCAAAATTCAAGTTTGGGTTGTGACAAATTACGCTAGGTGTCAACCTACCTAACCAGTGTTGAGAAATTCGTTTCAGTGTCCGTTTCGGTTTGGTGGCCAAACTGAAATATTTCAGCCGATTCAGAAATTCGGTGAAATATTTCAGAAAATATCAAAAATAATATCTATGTAAAAAATATAAAGTAAATATTAAAACTTTAAATAATAGATACAATGATACATTTAATTTATGGGAGATGCTCCTATGAGAGATAAGGTGGGGGCCCTCACGTCAATATCCAATGCCAACAACTTAAATGTGAGGGCCCCCACCCTATCTCTCATAGTAAGGTGAGAGATATCTCTCATAAGAGCATCTCCCTTAATTTATTCTATAAACTATGGCTAGACAATTTTTTTTAATTTTATGTGTGTGTTTGCTAAGAAATGGCTAGTGCCATTTTTTACATTGATACATACACATATATTCGGTAAGAAAAGGATATGTATAAGATATACTGTAGGCCATTTATTTTTTTTCCTACACTAGGCTATTGGCTAGGGAGGGATATAATTATTAAAACTGGGGGCCAGACAATGTATTCAATCGCTCAACCATGAATGTTGGTGCCTTAGGTGGCCCATTTGTCAACTCAATGAACTGTGCATGTGGGCTTCAAGGATCCGAAGGACAATCTCGATAAATAAGAGGCGAAGGTCCCTTTCGAGAAGCTTCCCTCGAAATGCTCTCTAGGGCGAACGAAGCATAAAAAAGAAAGAAGAAAACATAGGCTCTCTCTCTCTCTCTCTCTCTCTCTCTCTCTCTCTCTCTCTCTCTCTCTCTCTCTCTCTCTCTCTCTCTCTTCTTTTTTATTTTTTGCCCAACAACCAATGGCCAGCCCCTTACTAACTTTTTTCTTTAAATTTCTGGCCAAAACCCTTTGGACAGTTCGGATGAAATCTGAATGATTCGAAAACACATCAATTCTAGAGCCCCCACCGTTGTCTGCTACATTCAAATGGGTTGGAGGTTGAATCATATCATGTTTTTTCTTTTTTGGAATCTGCTCTTTCAATGCAAAAGGCAAAGGAAAAGGAGAGAAATATTGTCCGCCCAGAAATCCAAAAATCTACGATTGTATTTTTCATAACAAATACCCTTCACCTCAGCTGCATACATCACTGCACTTCCGCTTGACACCAATCGTAATGATAAATGACTTGTCTCGCCGTGACCTTATCTTGGATTCTAAAGACTTCTGTCACTTCATTCCCGCAGGGGCAAAGAACTCGTCGACGTCTCGGCTGTGCTACTGGAGGCTATGGTGAAGTCAAAATAGGAGAGCACTCATCTTGGGGTGGGCTTACTACTTAGATGCTTTCAGCAGTTATCCGCTCCGCACTTGGCCACCCAACGTTTACCGTGGGCACGATAACTGATACTAGAAATTCCAGATTTCGTTCGAATTGGTCTAAAACCTGGGCCGAATATTTCTCAAAGGGAAGTTCTGTTAGTTTTCATGACCGAACTGAAATTGTTCGGAGATTTCGTACGAAACGAATCTCATAACTTTTTACCTAAAGCAACGTTCATTCTTTATCCATGCTTGGGACCGGCAGTAAAAATTTGCTAAGTTCAAGAAGTATAATTTATAAACAATATAAAAAGACGGGTAAGACGAATAAATAAAAAGGAACTAAGCCGTATGACTTGGTAGGGACGAACATCGAGACGATTTGGACTCATACAAGTTTCAAAACCCTAGTTGGTTGTTTACACATCCATTGGAGCGCTCCGGGTGATTGGTTGTTGAAGCTTTACTTTGATGTATGAGTAGTCAACTGAATGCTGGCATTGGTGTTGTTTGAAATCACATTTAATACTTTTTTCCAGCACTCCGTTAGTGGACGTTTCAAATGCGGCCGAGGGATTCCTCCTTTAATAATATATTCCGCAAGAGGCCTATGACATTTTTTCACCAAATAAGTGTATTGGCATGAACGCCTTTTCATGTTGATTCTTTTTATTGCTGTGTTGCCGCTCCTACATTTTATTGTTGTTGTTGTTTTCGCTTCTTGTTGTTACTAGTTGCTGCTTGTCAGATGCTCACGGCCCATGGTGCACAAACGCGAGGAGATGGATCACACGATGACAGAGACAGAAGCTTTCTAGAGTCAATTGCACGCAAATAAGATCAGATGGACAGACGCATTTATCAACTAAGATTTTGAAAGATCAAACATCGAGGGAAGTCTTGAATTATGTAAGCATATACAGGGTGCCGCTATAAATTATAAAGATGAGTAAAGTATTCTAGAATGGTGTGGATAAGAGACTAGAAATAGGGTAGAGTAGTGCAACAGTTTTTGGGGTATAGCCTAGATAGATCGCATCCATTGGATGAGTGACAGGACGAATAATCCTAGACATCGATTTTATAGAGTAGAACTATAAATAGTGTTCTCCGCATTTATTTGTAACAAGCAAGTTCAAGGAAATATTCAAGAAGCTCGTGTTTTAGTACTCTTCGTTTGGTGTGTGAGTGTTTAAAAGTCTTGTGGTCAGAGTTCTTGGTCAAGAAGTTGAGATTGACATGGCGGACGGCTGACTCACTAGCAAAGGGAGCATAGTCGAGCACCGCACAGGCTTGAATCAAGAGGATTTGCAGGTCCGTGACATGCGGCTGCCTCTTCTTCGTGGTGGTGGTGGTTGTGGTGGTGGTGTGTGTGTGTGTGTGTGTGTGTGTGTGTGTGTTTTTAATAACGGTGTTTGTTTGTTTGTTGATGATGAGTAAGAGGGAGTCTACTAATCTCTGACCCTTTTAGGATACCTCTAAATTCTAATCATATGCAACCATAAAGATAAAAGGAAGATTGGTTTTAGATGTTATTACAAGAGAAACAACAATAATAATGAAGACACAAAAGGAGAAAGGTGAAGAAGGACTTTAACAATAATTTATGGACAGTTTTGGTGTGTTTCGCATTAAGGATTTTGTGATCCTAACCAATAAAGTTCTTGCTTCATCCATAGCTGTTTGATCAACTCCTTTCTCAAATATTGGCTCCACCTACAAAACAAAAATATAACAATAAGTAACTAGTTAATCATTCTACAAGAAGCATGCATTGGAATTATATTATCATGTGAAATCTCTCAGTTCCATTTTCTAGCATATAAGGAGGGAAGGATCAATCTCACCAAATTCAACATTAGGCGGGCACAAGTAGTGTGAATGCTCAGGGACAATGACGAGTCATGCATGTTTCGGGAGAACAAATATATAATTCTTGACAACTGCATGATAAAAAGTACTCAAAAGGAGTGTTAGATTAGGTCCAAATTCGAATACTAGGTGGCACTGCAAATAATAGAGGCAGCCAAGAAATTAACTGTTTGATAGAAGCACGAACGTGAAAATAAGAAAGAAAAGATCATCACTAGAACAATTAAAAGAGAAAAAACAAAATTAGGTCTAACTAGGGCCAGGCCCAAGCAGAACTCAAAAAACCCAACCTAACTGAAACTTGAGTGCAAGTTAGGCATGCTTGAGTTCATCACAGGCTCAAGCCTAAATTTGTAGATCTGATTTAACTTCTAGTAGAGTTCAGGTTGGATTGAAGCCAGGAGAGGGTAAGATTTAACAGGACTGATACCTTAACCGTAACTGCTAATTCGGATAAGACAAGTTGAAGTCAAGTTGGTCAGTTTTCATAGTCCTTCCAAACCAGAGCAAGGATCGGTGTCGGCCCAAAACCTAACCATTGGCCTAGCTCAAAACACGCACCTACTAATAAAAGTATTCTCATTTTCAAGGCTGTATCTTTGCATGCATAGGTTAGATCTCACTTTGGCTCCTTTTAATTTATGCTTATATTCATCGACAACTGATATTCCTTTCCTTGCTAATATTCATTAACTCAGTTTACTTAAGGTAGAAGATATATTGCGGTCTTTTGAATCTCTGATCATATATATCTAAACTGTAGGTTAACCCATCATGCAACTGTCCTAACCACAATAAATTGTTCAACTTGTTTAAAAGGAACCCTGATTAATAAATTCAAAGGAAAGACCATGTGGCGCCTTTCCTTTTTGGCTTGTATCTAAACGATATGGAAGGAGAGAAACAGAAGGTGCTTTGAAGGGATCAATACCTCCCAAGAAGACTTAATCCTTAAAATGAAATTTTGTGTTGCCTCTTGGGTCTCCCACCTTCCAGATTTTTGAAGCTTATCTCTCAATGCCATTATGTACAATTGGAGGGGAGTTGCTTCTCCATGACTGTCATCTCTCCCTCTCCCTTTTTGTTTTGGAGGCCCCTATGCTTCCTTGTATTTTTCTCCTCTTTTGGGTGGTGGCTGTATTTTTTAGGGCCTTTCCCAGCCGCTTCTCAATATAGATCTTTTACACTGCAAAGCTTTTGATCAATACACGTTACCATTTCAAAAAGAAAAAAAAAAAAAAAAGAACTACATTTGATTGCCTCTCTCTGGGATGGGGGAAGGAGTGGCGTTCAGAAGTTGGAATGGCCCTTAACATACTCCACCCCGTGAAGATAAAAAGGAAGGTTAGTTAGAAAGATCCTATATTTAAGGTTTGTGAAGATTCAATTCATTAAATCTGTCGCAGATCGATTAAGATGATGACGATGATCATGAGATAACATTAGATTACTCACCTATATAGATCCAATGCTTAACCTGCAACTAAAGGGGCTGGAGCCAGGAAATAGTTAACACTATTATGACTAGGGATGTCAACAGGCCAGGAACATGAGGTAGCTTACACTAAGCAAATGAATCTACTACTAAGAGCCCGTACAAACACTTGGACAGCACTTGGATGCGAAATCACTGAAAAAAATAGCAATTTGACAGCAACAAATAGATTAAGGGAAATCAGGAAAAAAACCAACAAGACACTTCATTACCGGTGATAGGAACCCACTAGGAAGATGCCCATGGGCCATGTCATACATGAAATAAACACATCCCAATAAAAGATGTTTCCAACTTCCAAGTTTATACTGAATATCCAAAAAAAAAAAACTGAATATCCGGGAAAAAGAATGCTGGACAACTGGTTTGGCATTTTCTGATAACAAAAATTAAGTATGATCTGGGTCATTAATCAAGCATAAAACAAACTAAAGATGTTTTAATCTTGAGAACTAAATTGAATAATAAGGTAAAATGATTAATCTGTATTTGTAATTACGTCATTGCTTATAGAAATATAAAAGCAAACAAATAAAAAGTTAAGAAGTTTTGCTACAAGAAATTCACTTACAATCACAGGTTTCTCAGAAAACAGGAAACCAAGGTATTTGTGACTACCCCTACACCAGATGACTAATAATAAATCATTTGATTGAGATTTGAGTACTATTCAATGCTTTGAATGCAAAGGATATGCAAATACTACCAATTGTAAAAAGAAGAATAGTAAAATAGTCGGAGCCAGTGGACTCATCCAAAGATCAAGCGTAGGCTTAGGCAGCATAAGCAACACCCATAATAATAATAATAAGTAATAAAGCATTTTCAAAGAAGCACAGCCCAGCCCGAGCAAAAGTATAAGTTGATCCATCAATGGCAGTGGCAGAGATGCCAGTTATTAATTATTCTGTTTACCTTGAACCAGTGAATGTATATGACCTGGAACAGTTGATTCCGAAGAGGGAATTAACTGAGTTTACCTAACAGCATCCGAGTCAGCAGAAAAAAGGGATGACAGCGGCACCTCGACTACCAGAAATAGGGACAGCTGCATAGCCACCAATGTTGTGGTGCTTCCGGGGCCCCTTCAATGTGGTAAAGTCACCTTTTAAAAAAAAAAAAAAGAACAGTTGTGTTTATGCACGAATAAGCTGGTTATATTATCTCCAAGTGTGCTCAACAACCTCAACGGAAGAATGCTAAGCCTAATCGCCAAGAACAAACTGCTCCACATGTTCAAGCTGATCAGGACAAGAGTGATGACACTTCTTCTTCTGCCATAATTTCACACTAGACCATACTGGGGATACGATCCAAACCTCCATTGCATCTGCATTTACAACCATGGGTGTCTCTGATTTGTCTTCCACTGCTTATTCTACAATTGCATTACTTTCCTCTTTATGGATTATGGTATGGGGGTTCCAATCATATCATTTCTGCCGCACAACATCTCGATAGTATTAAACTACACTAGCAATCGAAAATTTTGGTTGCTAATGGTCAAACTATGTCCATTTCTGGTGTTAGGCATATATTATTTCTATCCCACAACATACATTACATTCCATGCTTGTCTGCCAATTTAAATTATGTTAGTCAACTTGTGAGATAGTTCTGACAATTTTCTTCCTCTGGTTGTGTTATACAAGACCATTGAACTGAGAAGGTGATTGGGAGACAAGCATGGAATGTAATGTATGTTAGGCATAAGCATGGACGTCTTTTTAGCACCATCTGACCCAAGGCCCATGTACAATAGGCCCATACTCATATATCACGTGAGATAAGTTGACTCATCACCAATCTGTTTATGTTCTCATTCCATGTATAAAAGATTGTAACTTATATTCTTTATATTCTTTCCTCATACATAGATTGTAATTGCCTTGATTAAGGCCAGTAGCCTGTATAAATAGAGCAAGGAGTGATCGACCAGATCACCCAAGATATTCCAAACACTTCTCTCATCCTAAAGTTCTGTAACTGACATGGTATCAGAGCTTCCTCTTCCTCTTCTTCTTCTTCTAGCTTTCCTCTTCAACCTTGTTGTCGAATATTGGTAATAATACAGTCATACGCACCCTGCTTGTGACTGTTCGTGCATGTTAATATAGTATTTCATCAACATCTTTAAGTCTGATCACTGGTGGCCCACCTCCGATCAGCCCAAGTTCATCAAGGAAATCATTCTATCTTGATCAACAGTTAATCAGAGACATGTGGAACAAGGTATTGACTCAGCAGAGACCTCTGAACAGTGTTTTGGGTTCTGGGAACCACTCTCGTCAGCCGTTTGGAGCAACTCATCAGGGGCCCACCTCGGATCAACACAGCAGCATCAGCAGGCCATACCATTTTGGTCAACCACTCATTCTGGATTTCTTGGACATTTTTTCAGAATTTTTGGCTCATCAGAGGTAGGATTTCTGATCGATCTAGTGGTTTCTTGTTTTGGTGCATAAGTTTTCATCAAATACACATAACTTCATGGATCTGTAATTGTTTGGAGTGAAACTTGGCCTGCCTTGACGGGAAATAGGAGTTCTAGACATCCAACAGATCTGATTGGTCATCAGATCATTTACTGGGCCCCACCTTCTCTCTTAGCACACAAACTCAAGGTCATCAGACCTGTTTTTTGAAAGAAACAAGTCGACAGACCTAGGTTCTGAGTCCAGATCATCACCAGACCACTAGAGATCCACTCTTGTGCTTGGAGATACTCTAAATCAATTCCTGATTTGAAGAAAAGATCACTCTGACAGATCTGGTTTGAGACTTTGCTGCTTGACTTAAGCTAACTCCTAGAGTGAAAATGGACAAAAGTGAACATTCACTGATTAAGTTCAAATGGGACCAATTACACATCATGGGGCTTCCAATTTCAGATCTACCTTAAAGGAAAAGAATTATGGATATAGATGGGACTGATCCAAAACCTATAGAGGATGTAAAGGCAGTCTCCAAATGAGAAACCAAAGATGCACAAATCATGACTTGGCTTCTCGGATCAGTAGATCCACAACACATCCTGAATCTCAGGCCTTACAAAACAGCGAAAGGCATGTGGGACCTAAAACAGGTATGTCAACAGGAAAACTCTGCATGAAGGTTCCATTTGGAACATGAGCTTTCTCAGCTTCCTCAAGGGGACATTGTCCATTCAAGAATATTACTCTTATTTTATTCGCTTATATACAGACTATACTAAGATTATTTACTCCAGTCTACCTGATGCCTCAATTGCGGTGGTTTAAAACATTCATTCCACTAGTCAACGGGATCAATTCTTGATGAAACTTAGACCTGACTTTGAACAAATACGTTCAAATCTAATGAGCAGAGTGCCTTACCCATCTATTGATTCTTGTTTCAGAGAGCTTCTTCATGAGGAACGACGTCTTACAACCCAAGCTGCTCTCCAACAAGCAATTTCCATCGGTCCACTAACTGCGGCCTATGTTGCACGTTCCCACCAGCAAAACAGAGGTATGACCAAAGTATAGTGCTATAGTTGTCAAAAATATGGACATGTTGCAACTCAATGCAATCAAAAATACTGCTCTTACTGCAAATGCAAGGGTCACGTTCTTCCTGAATGTCGGCGCCGTGCTCAGACTTCCTCTCAGAAGTCAGAAAGGCCACTCTGGCAACCCTGGATGCGTCTTCTTCTGCATTGAGTCCTACTACTAATACAATGTTGCATGCTCCGCCTGCTTCTTCATCCTCTCTTACCCCTAAAATGGTTCAACAGATGATCGTAAATGCCTTTTCTGCTCTTGGCCTCTCAGGTAAAACCAAACAGTCAAACTCTACCTGGTATATGGATTCAGGGGATTCTAATCATATGAAACACTCTTCTGATGATTTATCTCGATTAAAGCCTTATGATGGAAATCTCCGAATCAATACAGCAAATGGTGGCAGTATACCCATTACTGTCATCGGTGAGATCTCACGTTCCTTACCTTTTAGTCATGTTTTTCTTTCTCCTCAGTTATCTACAAATTTATTATCTGTCGGACAACTAGTTGATAATCATTGTTCTGTTCTCTTTTTCTCGTTCTGGTTGTGTTATACGGCATTAAGCATCGGGGAAGATGATAGGGAAGGGGCCTAAGTGTGGCCGTCTTTTTCTGCTACAACTATCTACACAAAATAGGAATTTGATTGCCTCTAACTTGTTTTCTTCTTCTAGTTCAAATAAAGCCAATTATGGCACAATTGATTAGGCCATCCTCATTCTCATACGAAGTTGTCTTTGTTTAAATCTGGTTTGCTAGATGATAATAAAATTTCTCTTAAGGATGTTTCTTTCAATTGTTCTAGTTGTAAAATGAGCATAAGCAAGACTCTTCCTTTTCCCATCAGTACTTCTTCATCATTGAAATGTTTTGATCTTGTTCATAGTGATATATAGGGTATAGCACCTGTCATATCACATTCTCATGTTAAATATTTTGTCACATTCATTGATGACTATAGTCGCTTTACATGGATTTACTTCTTGCATTCAAAATCTGAGGTGTTTGCTACGTTTAAAATTTTCTAAGACTGTGGAAAATGACTTCTCCACATCCATTAAAACACTTCGCACAGATTCAGTGGTGAATATGTTTCTAATGAGTTTCAGACCTTTTTGCAAAATAAAGGGATAATTTCTCAAAAATCATGTCCTCATACACCCTAACAAAATGGTGTCTGAGAAGGAAAAACAGACATCTTCTGGACAGTGTTCAGTCACTCCTCTTAGACTCCTCTGTTCCACCAAAATTTTGGCCGGAAGCTTTGTCCGCAGCAGTTCATGTTATAAATAAGCTACCCTCACCGCGTATAAATCATGAAACACCTTATTTTCGTTTATTTCATAAGCATCTGATTTATTCTCATCTTCATGTTTTTGTGTGTGTATGTTTTGTTCTTCTTCCCCCAGTTGAAAGAACAAAACTATCTACTTAATCTTCGAAGTGTGCTTTTTTAGGTTATGTGAATGACCAAAAAGGATTTTTCTGTTATGATCCAGAGGTAATACATATCCGGATTTCTTGTAATGTTAAGTTTTTTGAAAATCAATATTTTGTCCATCATCATCTAGATCATGATACATCTCCTGTGTTTTCAATTCTTGTGTAAGATAGGCATAGACGGGAAAATACTATTGAACCAGAGCCCCCTAATATGTCATCTTCCTCAGCACTTGACCCAGCACATGCTCCAGGCATCTCACAATCAATCCCCCGTCGATCATCTAGGATTTACCGCCCCCTTGATCGGTTTGGCTTCACCCATACATCCTTACTTGCTACTTTGTCTCCCGTTTATATACCTATCCATTTTTCCCAAGCAGTGCAACATGAGTGTTGGCGTCAAGTTAATCACACATGGGATATTGTTCAATGTCCTCCCTCCATCAAACCCATTGGATGTAAGTGGGTTTACTCTATCAAGCTCCATCCTGATGGTACTTTGGCCCGTTATAAAGCTTGGTTAATGGCACTTGGCAACCGTCAGGAGTATGGCATTGGCTATGATGAGACATTTGCTCCGGTAGCCAAGATGACAACTGTGCGTATAATTCTAGCTATTTCAACATCACGCTCATAGCCTCTTTATCAGATGGATGTAAAGAATGTCTTCCTCCACGGCAATCTTAAAGAGGAAGTGTACATGCGTCTTCCTCAAGGATATGATTCTGCCTCTAAAAAGGAGGTGGCAAAGCTCCATCGCTCCTTATATGGACTTAAACAAACACCTAGAGTTTGGTTTGAGAAATTTCATTCTACTCTGTTTCACCTTGGATTTGCTTGAAGTCCCTATGATCCGTCACTATTTATGAGTAAAACTGCTCAAGCTACCACCATACTTCTCGTATATGTGGATGATATCATCATTACGGGCACCACAGTAATATTATCCATAGTCTTCAATCCTCACTTCAAGCTGCATTCCTTATGAAAGATCTGGGTCCATTAACATATTTCTTGGGACTTGAGGTTCAACAGTCTAGGAAGAGACTGTTTTTACATCAACATAAGTATGCTACTTACCTCGTTGACCTTGCTGGCCTCAATAAGGCCACACCTGTGGATACTCCATTAGAAGTAAATGCGAAGCTCAAGAAAGATGATGGGGACCTCCTATCCGATCCCACATTCTACAAACGCTTAGTCGGCAGTTTGGTCTACTTGACCATCATTAGACCAGACATCTCATATGTTGTGAATGTTGTTAGTCAATTCAAGACAGCACCACGGCATCACCATATGATTGCTGTCAAACGGATCATTCGGTACATTCTTGGTTCTTCGACGCGCGGATTGTTTTTTCCGGTTGGCACACCATTGACACTTACTGCTTATTCTGATGCCGACTGGGCAGGATGCCCGGATACTCGCAGATCCACCACGGGCTGGTGTATGTATTTGGGTGAATCGCTCATTTCTTGGAAATGCAAAGAGCAAGAACGAGTCTCAAGATCTTCCACTGAATATGAATATCGTGCTGTCCACTGCCTGTTCCGAAATCCTTTGGCTTCGTGGCTTCCTTACAGATCTTGGTTTTCCTCAGGCCTAAGCTACCCCACTTCATGCGGACAATAGTTCGATCCATATCACTAAGAATCCAGTTTTTCATGAACGTACAAAACATATTGAGGTGGATTGTCATTTTATTCGAGATGAATATGATCGCAAGGTCATTAGTCTTCCACAAGTTTCGAGTGAACTCCAACTTGCAAACATCTTCACCAAAGGCCTACCTCGGCCACGTCATGAGTTCCTGATTCGCAAATTGCTACTAGTTGACCAACATCAATTTGAAGGGGGATGTTAGCACCATCTGACCCAAGGCCCATGTACAATAGGCCCATACTCATATATCACGTGGGATTAGTTGACTCATCACCAATCTGTTTATATTCTCATTCCATGTATAGAAGATTGTAACTTATATTCTTTCCTCATACATAGATTGTAATTGCCTTGATTAAGGCTAGTAGTCTTTATAAATAGAGCAAGGAGTGATCGACCAGATCATCCAAGATATTCCAAACACTTCTCTCATCCTAAAGTTCTGTAACTGACACGTCTCTCCACATTGGGTGGAGACCTTACTTCATATTTGCAACTTCTTTTAATTTTCGAAAGGATACTAGATTGAGGACTCTTTGGCATCATCGGCTTGGCCATTTGAATTTCTAGAGTAATTTCTTTGTTTAAAATGGCAAAGTATAAATTCGTTTTTCCTTCATATTTCCATCTTAATGCATTTCACATCATTCAAGCAAAAGTATTGCTTTAACTCTTCCTAATCCTTATTCTCATGCACCTGAGACATTCGATGCTATTGGGAAGTGCCCCGAACTAGAGCCCATTGGAAAATAAATATTATGCAACTTTTGCCGACAATCATACACATTTTACATGGATAGATTTTCTTCGCTTAAAGTCCAAGTATTTTCTATAGTCTAAGCATAGTTTTCAAAATCAGAATCCTATCGCAAATCATTCTTAACTATGAATCAATCGAATCGAATCGCGAAACATAGGATTTTTTATGTTTCTAATAAAAATGAAAAATAATTAAATATTAAACGGAAAAAAAAAAAAAAAGAAAAAGGAAAGTAATGATTAATAATCATCCATTTTCCCATATATAACAATATAAATACAATAACAAGTCTATCATATAATCATATCAAGAACATCATGACAGATATTAATATATATATATATGAAATAAATGATGTGTACATAGTTAAATAAGTTTAAGGCATCAATATATATTATTATCTTTAAATCAAAATATAAAAAGAAAAAGAAAATCCAAACTATCGATCTTACATGGTAGGATATCTCTTGAAGTTATGAAAGTATTCATGAAGAAAAAAAAAAAATAGAAAAAAAGAAGATATAGATAACTACCAACGCTTTATTAAATGCATGTTCTTTATTCATTTTTAAGACCTCATCAAAGCCGCAAAAAAATTCATAGGCGGGTTCGTTAGCTACTACATAGCCTTTCAAAAATAAAATCGCTAAAAGAAAGAAATAATAAAGAAAGAAAAAAGGTAAAAGAATATTAATATCAACTTATTGGTTGTAGCTATTCTCGCTTAACCGAATCGCTTGAATCATAAGATTTGATAAAATGAGTATCGAATCGTAGGATTCACACCTGAATCCTAGGATTCACACCGGTAAATGGGATTCGTTGCATTGATACGAATCGTTTTCGTTAAGATTCGGGATATGAATCATTAGATTCTAATAACTATGAGTCTTAAGTATTTTTGAAATTTTTCATAATCTTGTATTAAATTAATTCCGCATATCGATCAAAATTCTCTGCTCAGCTCTAAGGGGGAGAATGCACGTCTGAACAACTTTTCTTTTTCATATCCGAAAAAGGCATCATTTATCAAAATTCTTGTCCTCGTAACTAACAGAAAACTGGATTAGCTAAATGGAAAATCCTCATATATTGGTAATAGTTTGAGCTCTTCATCTTGAATCCAAAGTCTAATCTACATTTTGGTGTGAAGCTCACATATTGCATTTCAATTGATTAATGGATTACAAACTTCACTTCTTGACAATATTTCTTGCTATATATTTTTGGAAAATCACCTTCATATTCTCACCTTCGGCTACTTGGTTATCTCTGTTTTTTCCTACTTGTTTATCTTTCTTTCTTCTTTTTTTTTTTTTAAATCACCTTCTCAAGAATGCACCAAACTTCCTGTTCAAGCTGCTAAATGTCCATTCTTAATATAGTGATGATCAAAAAGGGATCGCTTGTGATGATACCTAGGTTCGACGCATTCATATCATCATGTTGTTTATTCATATAGTGATGATTCAAAAGGGGTCATTTGTTATGATCCCTTGGTTCAGCGCATTCATACATCTCATCATGTTGTTTATGACAAATATATATACTTTTTCTCTTATATTCCTTCCCTCAATATCTCTAGGATTTTCTATCGTCCCACCCTTCTTGATTCCTCACCCAATACTCAAAATCCCAATTGAAAAGGTGTAAGTTCAACATAAGAAGATGTGAACTCCTGCTGCCACTATTTCCAATCTTTCTTCTCCACCCAATCCCCACACAGATTTCATTCGCAATTATAACGGCATCTGTTTCGCAATTATGACAGCATCTTTTACAGATGCAGATGGACCTCAAGCCACATGTGTAGGGCCCAAGCATATTTAGGAATTTTTCTATTTATTTAATCCTTATTAGTTACTAGTTTTATTTGATGATTTGTATTTAGGATTAGGTTTCCAATATTATTTAGTTTCCTAGTTTAATTAGATTTCTTAGGACTTAAGCCTTCTTTTACTATTTATATGGCATTGTACAAGATTTATTTTTTAGAGAGTTCATTAATATTTAATTGATTTGGGATTTTCCCATTGAGGTGTGTCATCATTATTGTCTCGTTTCCAACTGTATTGGCCATCACCCTGCTGGTCGACCACTCTCCTCACCCTTTTCTTTCATGTTTTTTGCCTAGTGCCATAGATCTCCACACCTATAACCTAATATCCTTAGATCCAACCCTAACCTACCAGTGTTTTTTGAAAAGCGAGAGGCGCATCAAGGCGCTAAGGTCTCTTGGGGCCTAGGCGCGAGGCGAGGAGCGGGCTTCATTGAAGCGAGGCGCACGTTGTAGATAAAAAAATATATATTTTGGTATGGATAGATAATTCACAAATTAGAACAAAAAAGGCAAGGAATATTAGAAGAATTCAAAAGTCATAAAGCATCCATCACTCTAAATGCTAATTCTAAGATTCATAAATCAGCAATTTGCCACAAACTCTTGCTGAGCCTATTCATAAATCAGCAGTCTCACCAAGAAACCAATCACAATGCACAGCAGGATGATTGCATGTTAAAAATACAACTATAGATATGAACAAACAGCAAATAAATCACTGACAAAATCTGGAATAGTGGGTATATACCAAACAGTGGGTCCCGCTGATCTGATACATGATCAGACCTGATCTCTGGGGTCGCCCAGTGCCCCAGAATAAGTCCCATGGTTCTGATTCATCAACAGGTAGCCTTACTGGGCCCCACAGCCTTAACAATTACAGAAAATTTCATGAACAAGCCTCTCAGTTCCCATAATTGAAGTCTCTAGATGATGGGGCAGATGGGGCCCAAGCCACATGGGACCACCACCACATAGGTCGCCTCTGGGTCCCCTGTAAGATGTGGGGTCCTGATCTCAGACCATGTCATGCAGTGGGTCCCAATAATGGTGTTGACCAAACTGCCCTGCCCTTCCTCCAACCCTGCCTCTCATGCTTCAAGGGACTGGACGGTGGCCAAAACAGGGCCCACCTCACATGGGTCCAGGTCCTTCTTGGTCGACTAGGGGTATGCCTCCTGTTCTATGGTCCAGATCATCCATACAGTGGACCATGGGGGTCCCACTGCCTCAAACGTCCATATCTATTCACTTCCAGATCTTGAGAACAAAGGCAGAGAGAGAGAGAGAGAGAGAGAAAACAATGGGAGGAGAAAAAGAGTAGTACCAGGAAATGAAAAAAGTAGATCAAGGTCCTGCTGCTGCTGCTTCTTCTTCTCCTTGTTTCAATGGAAATGAAACAATTAGGGCTTTGATGCCCTTTTAAAGAGTAAAGAAATTACATTTGGCCCCCTCCTCAATTTCTTTTCTAATTTTAATCCATAAAAACTTATGTTTAGCCCCTTAAAGATTTTTTTTTTTCTAATTTTTCATCCAACTATTGTCCTGTAAAGAAGCTCATGCTTCGTGCTGCTTGCGCCTGGCTCCAAGGCACGCGCCTAGGCTGCGCTTCACTGAACGCGCCTCGCTTCAAGGCAGCTGAAGCCCAACAGGTGCACCTCGCGCCTAGGCGCACCTACCATCTAACCCTTAGATCCACACTCTAATCAAACTCCAACACCTGTACTAGACCTGAACCAGCCACCAAAACCAGCCCCAAACCCCACCAGATCCGGTCAGCCAACCCTATGGTCCAATCCCCATAGGTCAACCCCCTTAGTGCTCCCATTTTCCCAATATATCTAATCTTTATGCATTGTGGAATCTCCCAATTTAATTAGTTTCAGATCTGAATTATATTTTGAACCTATAAACAGTTGTGGGAACTCGTTTCTAAATCTGAAATTAAATTTTCACATCTCACATTCCGACTATATCAATTGCCAACCCTTTGAAGCACAAGGCCTTCATGAAATCCTCAAGGGGCACAACAAATCTACTTATGTCAGCAACTCCCTAGACAAGTTGGAAGTCCTAGCTTTCCATAGGTCATTTCTTCACTTTTTTTGAGGTTCTGATTCCAAGACTGTAACATGACCTTGGATCAACCAATGGTTGCCTTGATTGAATTTACACATGATGGAGTGCTTCGCTTTAATTTTGTAGATTCATGGTCATTGTTTTTTTTTTTTTTTTAGGCTTCATGGTCATTGTTTATTGCTCCTTTTGATCACAAATTGGAATCATACAGGCTAGATCCCTTAGTCTTGCATCACTGAGGCATCATGGAGGTGATTTCACTTTAGCTCCACCTTTTTGCTTCAGATTTTTGCATGCCATGTGGTTCCGTTTTACATCTCGCTGGGTGTGAAAATTTTAGGCTGATAAACCATATCACCTTCACATCCTTTTCATGTCCAATTCACACATGTGATGGATAAATAAGTGCAACCAAACATGATTAATGCGTAACCATT
Organism: Camphora micrantha; assembly: GCA_003546025.1. NCBI lineage: Eukaryota > Viridiplantae > Streptophyta > Magnoliopsida > Laurales > Lauraceae > Camphora > Camphora micrantha. Next base: position 29,974,509 of record QPKB01000009.1, on the reverse strand, counting down.
ACACAACTCCTCATTTACATACCATTTTCATACCAACCAAACATCCCGTAAGTGAATTCTTCTTGACGGGATCAAATCTCCTCACTATATAAGACCAAACACAATCACATTTTCCAAATCTTCCCCACCCGCTAGATTACCATCATTCAACTTTGAGCAGTTAGTTTCCACAACATATGAATAACACCCTCCCCAAAATTCTCTACTTTGTTCTTGTGATTTCCTTTGATGATTTGAATATTGAAACTTTGTTGTGGTCCACAGATCTATTACTTATTTTCTTTAGGATCCTAATAATAAGAAAACTAGCATAATAACCCGTGCTCAGCACAGGTATGGCCAACATTGCAAATTACATATTCATGCATTAAAAAAATATACATAAATTTTAGAAAGAAAGCAAAAGAAGAAAAGGGCAATGCAATCTAAGAGCTAATGGCATAAAAAGGAAAGAGAAAGGAATGGTAGAGTTTGGGTAGAAAGGGAGTAATTGCAGAAAAGGAAAAGTGGAACTTTGCAAAACGGGGAGTAAATGTGAGTAGTTTCCATAAAGAGATAAAAGATAAAGTAGGTAGTTTGCATGAGATAAGTGGAGAGAAGACTAAAAAGATTTGAAAAAACAATAACTTACTATCAAAATCATAACTGACGGTCAAAATGAAAGCCAGAACCCTTGGCTTTAATATATTATAATGGGTTAAATGGAAGGAGTGCCAGTAGAGATGCTTTACATGAGGGAACAACTTTCTGCTTGATTATTTTCTAACAGTTATGTTCATGTGTAGTTCCTTCTCTTATGCAGTTGCATATCTTCAGAAAATAGATACAATTAGCTTGTCCAATTACAAAACTATATAATCTTTATGAAAGCAAGCTCGCATGCTACACGATGCTAATTTGAAAAATCACCATATATAGAAATCTCTTCTTTTTTTTTGTGTGCGTGTGTGTTCTGACATACAAGTAAGAAAAATAAATAATCATTTTATATACCATAACAGATGGGAAAAGAACAGAAACAGATACTATAATGAACGGAAAAAGAAATTTATTTGAATTTGAATAACACGAGAAAATCACCAAGGAATACAATGCCATGAAAGAAAAGTAACAACCTGCGGAAGTGAGAGGTCCAATCGAACATGATGAACAATCTCAGCAAGAAGGCTATACGCCAAAGGCCTCAATGTCTCAAAACACGCCCGGCCAGTCCCCACGAGAACCCTAAATAGATAATAAAATGCAAAATAATTAAGTAACAAATACAAAAAAAAAAAAAAATTTAAGTAACAACGAAAATAATTCAACTAAAAAGCCGGACTAGACTAGCTTCCAGTTTTTATATGATCAAACTATTATCAATAAAAAAAACAAAACTAAAACAAAAATGCTGATTATATCAAAACTGGGCGGCACTGTGGCTTCTTAACTAAGCCCATGTTTGGCATCTCCATTTCCAACCTCTATTTGTCTAAATGTCTAAAGCAAGTAGATGTTTGGAAAATAAAAGTGTTTGACAAACGATTCTACCCTCTACTTGCTTTAGAGAAGTAGAGGCAAATCCTCTTAAACGAAAGGCCTCAATTATGGGCGTGTGAAAATAAGAGCTTTATCCTCTCTTTTTTTTATTGCTCTATTTTAGATGGCTCTGTTGGAATAAGAGTAGAGATACCAAACAAGGCCTAAATAGTGATCAACCCAGCCCCTTAGGCTCCGATGCCATAAATACATCCTCCCGTTCCACAGGTGGTTCCAAGTAAACCACAACCGCTTCAAATTCTCCCACAATGGTCCATGCCTATGCACCTAGAAGGTTCGGAAAAGGCTATGACCGATGTTATAGATGCAAGCTTCTCCATCTGCTACGGTGCATGGTTCAAAATACCTACGCAACGGCCGCATTATCGGCAATAGCAGGTGAGGCCACTCTGCTATTTTGAAAATAACTGCACAATGGTCTAAAACCTAGAAGAGTCAAACAATTTAAATTGAAAACACATTTTTTCCTAGTTCTTCTCCTCAATAACCTTTCCTAAAATTGTCTCTACCTTCATATTGTTCCAAATCATTAAAAAGAAACACACACACACAAAAGATTGGCTACTGCACAAGATTTGAATTTTGTTTACCACTTAAAAAATTCAGACTACTACGCTGCTACAAAACGCCAGCTACTACTCCCGCCAAGCCGCCACAACCACTATTTTGATCGTCGTTCCGATGTTTATTCCTTCACCACCACATGTGGAAAAGAATATGCTTTTAAAAGTGGGGATGTTGGGACAAGCCCTTAAAGTCATTAGCATTTGGAGGAGACTATTCATCACCAATTCCAATCCATTATCATCAAAGCCTTATCCCAACTATGTTCAAGTTAGCTACATGAATTTTGTTTCGCCATCCTAGTCTAGTCTTGCCAAATCCTCGGATAGGTTAATACTTCTTTAAACCTGTCCTCTATGTCCTCTTTGGCCTACCCCCTCAACAACCTGCATAAAAAATATTTTTCTCAATGGTCCATTAGCATTACTACTTCTATTGGAGAAGCCCAAACCATCTCTAATGAGTTTCTCTTAATTTATCTCATCTATTAATGCTAACCTTAAATTATCCCAAATGCACTCATTTACGATTCTATCTTTCATAATTTTAACATACATCCTTCTCAACATTCTCATACCTTACCACAATGATTTTTTTACATATGTTGTTTCCTAATTTGCTAACATCTTGTTCCATAGGTCATAGTTAGAATCATTGTTTTGTAAAACAAAACTTTCCTTTATTATTGTTGGCATGCACCGATCACAAAGCACTCCAGAAGCGAGTCTCCACTTCAACCATTCAGCTCTTATCTCATGTTCAAAGTCCTGCTAGTGCCCCCAACCCCACCCCAATCCTTACTAATTAAAAAGCGAAGCAAAGGTATCAGAGTGACTCTCTTTGTTGTATTTCTTGAGCTTCGATTTTCACAAGAGTTACATCTCCCTACACATCCCCATGACGTTGCAATTAATATATTATTTCTACGACATATTTTAAAACCCTTGGATTCTAAAGCCTCACGTCATATTTCAAGTTACGCATCCACGCCATCTCTAGATTCGTCCAACACTATATCATCTGCAAACATTATACACCACGGTACCTCCTCTTGAATATGAGCGCTTAATTCATCCACAATTAGTTGAAAGAGAGAAGAGCTTAAAGCTAACCCCTAATGCAAACCCATGGCCACTGGAAACTCCCCCCTCTCCATGATTGTTCTCGCACTCATTACCGTTCCCTCATACATGTCTTTAGTGATGTCAATAAAACCTCTTAGGGCACTCATTTTATCTAAAAACCTTTTTTTAATGGTTACTTTCATTGAAAAAGAACGAGCAGTACAAAAGATAAGTACTGACAGCAAAAGACAAGAAAGCCAGAATCCAAAAATCAACAAACTAAGGGCCTACATTAGAGAAGGCCAACTCTTTCCAATGATACACTATTTGTTGTAAGAAATATCCTCTAAAAGACGGGTTAATGGACACCCAGAGAGCCACAAGAAACTTTGATTCTAAAACTCATCAAATCAAATCTCTTGGTACTTTGACATAGGCTTTCTCTAAATCGACAAAGACCATATAAAGATTTTTCCTCCTCTCAGTATTTTCTATCAATGGTCTAAATGAGAAGATAGCTTCTATAGTTTACCTTCCGAGTATGTAAGCAAATTGATTTTCCAATATCTTGGTCCTTTGTCTAAGTCTTTACTCCATTACTCTCTCTCCCATAGTTTTACAATGTGACTCATAAGTTTAATCCATCGATAATTAGTACAACTTTGTATATACCCTTTGTTATTGAATACAAGTACTGCTATACTTCATCTCCATTTATTCGGCATTTTATTTGTCCTTATTCCTTAATATCTTATAGAATAAACTAATTAATCAAATCCATCCAATTTATCCTAAGCATTTTCAAATCTCTATCAGAATGTCTTATGTTCCCATAGCCTTTCCTATCTTCATTTTTGCCAATGCTTTCTCTATTTATGCCTCCTTAATCATACAATAGAAGGTATATTCTGCTAATGAAGTATCCACCCTAATTATTAAGCCTCCTATAGAATCTTTATATAAAACTTTGCTAAAACATTCTATCCACCTTCCTTTAATATCATTGTCCATCGCTAAAACCTTTTAGTCATTACTCTTTATACATCTAACATGATTTAAGTCCCTCCTTTTCCTTCCTCATTCATGAGAGCTTGAAAATATCTCTCTACTTCTCATCTTCCCAACTTACTATATAGGTCATCACCAAATCACATGAAAGAGGAAAGTGTCTAGTTCCATTGATTGGACTCAAGGGGAATACATCCACATGTAAAGGGCCAAGACATCCACATTTGTGAATAAAATCTCCCCATCCTATCTTTGTTTCAATTGTTATCTCTCTCTTTGTAAGTAAAAACTTACCAGAACTACCACACTTGAAATAAAAGATTCGTTGAGATTGAAAATAGAATCATTCTAAATCCCCTTATCCTATGTGATGAATTAATGGTTAATTAACAACTCATGTCATATGTGGGAACCTCCACGAGGCTGGATGTGTGAAGACTTCGGACCTTCTCCCTAGCTTAAGAGAACTAAGTGCTGCAAGTGTAACAGTGTATGGCCTCGTATCGCTAATAGAGACTGGGGTCAGTAGCTGAAAGTTCATGATAATAAATTATATTTCCCTATTTATCAATTTTTAGCAAAATTTTCCGGAGCAAATAATTGCGAACAATGGTAAAGAAAAGAGCAAGAGACAAAAAGTAGACGAACATATCATTAAAAAGTTAGCTTTTTTTCTATCAGGTAGCTCAAAAGCATTACCTTTCTTCCAGTAATGTGTCAATCAAGGGGAATAAACCACGCTTGAAATCTGTCCCCAGAACATGCTTTAAGGCTACTAACAATTCCTGCAACAAACCAATCTCCCATACATAACTATTCAAAAAAGAGCATCACAAACATGAATAAACAATTAACCATAAACTTCTCCCACCTTCCGAATCGATACAGAGTCCGGGCAAGTAACTAACAGATTCACAATGCTTTTGCATATGCTTTCTTCATGTGGCCTAATGTAGTCCGCAAAACTCTTGAGCAGGTAAGTTAAAAACGACACAGTCTGAAGAAGAAGAAAAACATATTAATAAATAAAAAAAAAAGAGTATCAACCAAGAACCAAAAGACCCCATAATTCTACTGCAAATGAAGGATCAATCCTGCTCTATACGAAGAAGAGGGAGCCAATCACCTTAACCTGCGCACCCTTCAACTCAATGAAGTGGTTCTTCGACTGAGGAGGGACCTTTTCAGGCCCAGGTACAGATATCGCCGTGACCATCAAAGGCAGCAAATTCGGGATATTGGTCTGCACAAGGCGCCCATAGAGCTGAAACAAGAACATCACAACAAGCGGACTCTCCGTCACAATCTTAAACGACCTTGTACTCGGATTAAGCTGCAAACCGGTCGCGACCCCAGAACCATCAGGTAATAGCCCTGGCTTGCAATCCTCTCCTCCTGCTCCTCCACCTCCATCGCCACCACCGCAAGCAGCATTCGACTCGAAGAAATAAGCGACTGTAGCCCTGAAATTCTGATAAATTCTGCAGACAAAGTCGAGAAACGGCTGGACGTCAGCCTCAAGGCTGGGTCGGAAGTTGCGTAGCAGGTCGAAGATGATTCTGATGCAGATGAGGCCGTTCTCCTCGTTGTCTGCGGTGAGGACGGTCATGGCGACCTTGAGGAGATCCTGTACGAAGGGACGGAGGACCTCGCTGTGGGGGAGGCGGTTGAGGATCTCGACAATCACGTTGCGGAGCTTGTGCTCGGTGTTGTCGCAGAGCTGCGGCGTCGTCATCTGCAGCAGGATTGTGGAGAAGGTTCGGAAGTAGCATTTGAGGAAGTGGAGATACTCTGATGTGTGAGTGATCTCCAGGCTGTCTCGGACCTCCATCGCCATCTGGAGCCGCACCTGAAGCTCTGTTTCCAAACAAACACAGAAAGAACGTTAATAAAACCATAGAAAGAATAAATCGAGGAAGAGAAAGAAAGGGGATTTCGTGGAAATCAGAAAGAAAGTTGGGGGAAATGAGAGAAGAGAGGAAGGATTACGGAGATTTGGATCCAGAAGGCGCTGAGAATGCTGTTCGATGTTCTGAATTGGGCTCATGTTTGCAGGAAAAGCTGCTGCAGCAAAACCCTAGTTGTTTGGGGAAAGGGCAAGGTGGTGTAGAAGAAGAAGAAGAAGAAGAAGAAGAAGGAGGAGGGATGGTGTTTTAGTTGTTTGAAGAGGGGGTTTTGAAGAAGAAGAAGAAGAAGAAGAAGGGACGGGGAGTCGGGCGAAAACCCATGGGTTGGGGGGAAGTGAGAGAGATGGAGTTTAGGGGTGGGGGTTTTAATAGTGAGGAGTGAAGTTTATGTACCCATTAGAACAGGACACGCTGAAATGGTGAATAAAACCTACTTATGGGACCTTCTTTTTTTTTTAATTTATTTATTTATTTATTATTGCCAACGGAGAATTCTGGATACAAGTCCAAAGGGAAGCCCGATGAACACCCATGTGGTTTCAAAATGGTAGTACTAGTGGACTCAATTTTCAATTTCTGAAAAATAAAAAAGCCGAATAAACACCTACGTGGCCTCAAGGTGACGGCACTAGTGACTCAACTTTCGATTCCTGAAGAATGAGTAGTTACAATACCAAGACCTTTAGTTCCGGAAGAAGGATGAATTGTGATAGCACTAGTGGACTCAACTTTCAATTTATGAAAAATAAGAAAGCCAAGTAAACACCTATGTGACCTCAAAGTAGTAGCACTAGTGACTCAACTTTCGATTCCTGGAGAATGAGTGGTTAATACCAATACTTTTGGTTTTGGAAGATGGACGAACCGTGGTGCTGAGCACTCAGCTAACCCCTTGGGACTGGGACGGGGTGGGTTTGACAATGAAAATAAAGGCAGGGGAATTTTATGCTACGGACGCTTTCATGGGCCTATGAGAAATGGGATGCATTGGAGAATTTTTTTTCTGTGGTGGGGAAATTTTATGCTTCGGATGCTTTTGTGGGCTACTGAGAAATTGGATGCATTGGAGAATTTATTTTCTGTGGTGGTTAAGTCCAACTCCATACAAAAGTGTGACTGGCGTTTTTTTTTTGTGTGGCACTATTGGATGAAAGTGTGAGGGCGCACCGGACTTTAGTAGATAGGGCGAGAGTAATTTGTATGAATATATAGTCGACTTCATGATGAGATATGGGTAAAGAATATCTACGGGTGAAAATCAAATAGGGGATAGGGTAGTGCACGTTTATGTAGTGTTACGTGAAAAAAAAAGAAAAAAAATTCAGATCTGTGAGAAAGCTTCTATGCGTTTTAAATCCGAAACACAAGTGCCTAGCATTTCCTGTATGTGCATTATTGCATGAAAGGATGAGCGCACACGGGGATTGAATGGACGGGGAGAGGTTTCCATGCAAATTAAAACAAGACACGCGCTGAAAATGGCGAGGGATATGCTAGTTATAATTGTTGAAAAAGCTTTTCCACATTTTAAGTCACAAATACAACTAAGATTACAAATGGAACAGTTTCAGATTGGTTTCATACTAGATCCATTTTTCAATTTCGAATTCAATTTTGACTCAAAACCTATTTTGTTTGTTCCTTACTCGGTTCTAATAAAAAACTCCATATCCAGTTCCAGAACCAAATGCACCTAGAGGAGTAAATCTAGTTCTAAAATTGGTTATAACTTCTCTTTAGTTTCTTCTTGTTTTTTCTTAAAATAAATATATTTAATTTACAATTGTGCATCAAATTTACTACCTTCAGCATTATACATAAAAAGTTTATTTTGAGGTATAGTCTGCATTATTAAAGACACATATGCTGAGTCACAGGTTCATGGGTCGGAACCTAGATGGCCTACAATCAGACCCGTTTATCAATCAAAACCTAAATTAGGTTCCGGGCCCATACCCGGTTTTTTTCGATTCGAAACTTTCCGGTAATCAAATAATCGAATACCCGTTTGTAACTCTAAATATAGCACACCTGGCTTTTCCCATATGTAGCACTGTTGGATGAAAGTTTGAGCACACGGGGTTTTAATAGACAGAGAGAGGTTTATTTGCCAATTAAAATAATGCATAGGTTGAAAATGATGAGTAAAAATGACTCCAAATACTCCTATTTATAGCCTTTTAGGGAGTGGAAGCAGTTAATCAAATAGAAGGAGCAGAGAAAGCAGAAAAAATGAAAAGGGTGGAGTGAAATGGGTGTGCACTGACATGGATTGTCGGGCATATTAGAGCCTCCTTTTAGCAGTTTGAGTCAATCAGCATAGGCAATTGTGGGCAAAACTGCCACAAAGTGAGAAAATTGTTTGGCAATGGGCGGTCAATTGTTTGAATTGGTGAACACCGGCGGTTTGGGTCATGCGCCCGGCAATCCGAGGCCACACTGCCTGTCTGGTTGTTGGGAGTAATCTATCCGGCAATCCTAAGTAGTGAAGGAATTTAGCCTTGTTTCTTGTGATTTTGTTCTCCATTTATATCAAGATTTTGAGGAGACCTTTTTGACCATTTGTTTGACCTTCCTTGAACTCAGAGGCAGACCCAGGATTTTTGTTTAGGTGGGGCTAAACTTTAGCTAGAATTTGTTCACATCAACAATAACAAAAGAAAAAATGTATTCCATGTAAATAGATGCAAAATATTTAACTATATCAATTTAATATATTTCTTGTTTGAAATGAGGACTATTTATTTCTTCAAAATTTACAGTATAAGAGAAGTATACTGAAAACCAAAAAGTCTCCCAAAAATTGAGGGCAAACCAATCATCCCCAAAAAGAAATGGTTCACAACCTCCAAAAAATTCGGGTATCAACCCAAAGAAAGAAGTACATATTAGTGATTGGACATCAACTAACATATACTTCTCTCATCAAAAGTCATTTCAACCACGAAACAAAGCTTTTTACAATTGCCCTCTACGGTTCTTCATGTTTTGAAAGCGTTGCATGATCGCCTCATCATTAATGCTATTGAATATGTCATTTTCGATGTACATAAGCAAACAATCATTCATCCACTCATCTTCCATTCAATTGCGCAGTCGATTCTTAACGATTTTCATAGCAGAAAATACCCTTTCAACAGTAGCAGTGGCAACTGGTAGGGTTAGCGCTAATTTTAAGAGCAAATAAATTAAAGGATATGCAATGTCCATTTTTTGTTTCAACCATCTTCTGAGCAAGGCCGCTAATTTCTTTCACTCCAAAAAACTTACTATTGGTGTGCATATCAGTGATATAATTCGAAAGCTAACTATCAAGTCTCACCTGATCTAAGTCCGAAAAATCATTTGGATATAATTGAGAGAGCCGAATCAATTTTTCCTTATCGAAAGCAGAGAATGAATCACTTGGATCCAAGCATGCCACACAAAGAAGCAATTTGGTGTTCACCACATTAAAGCGGCAGTTGAGCTCTTGAAGTTGCAAATCAATAGTAGCATAGAATATGTCGACTCGAAAATGATGGAGATTTGTCAATTCACCTTTACGTTGTGATCGTTTTCGTCCAACAAACATATCATTCATATAAGGAATGATGATTTCTTATTTTTCACAAAATGAATGGACTTCAAATAGGAGAAAATCTCACCCATCGTCTCTCATCATTTGCAATCGTTGCTTCAACACTCTTACTAGTTCCATGGCAGTGATAATATTTTGATCTTTTCGCTGCAATTACTTTGATAATTCATTGGTGATCCCCAATATATCTCTCATCAAATGCAATTTAAAATGCAAAATCAAAATCATCCAATACACTCAATAAGTTAGTGGCAAAGCCCTTGTGTTCACTCGTACTATCATCTGAGATAATTTCAAGCACATCAACCACTGAGGAGAACATGAGTAGCAAGTTAATCAATGTATCATGATGCGAGCCCTAACGTGTATCTCCCGGCCTCTTGAGGCTAGTCTTCTGATTCAAACCCCGTCTACTTTTAAGTTCGCCCGAATCGAGAGTATCAACGACTTTAGCAGCCTGTATATTTTGGAGCATGTCGTGACGTTTGCAAGAGCCTCCAACGATATTCAACACCACAGAAACCGACTCGAAGAAAGCGTCGATTAAATTGTTATCTTTTACAACAGCAATGAGTGTCAACTGAAGCTGATGTGCAAAACATTGAATATAAAATGCAGTGTGATTCTCATTCTGAATGAGCCTTTGCAATCCATTAAGCTCACCTTTCATATTAGCAGCCCCATCATAACCTTGCCCACGCAAACTTGACACGCTCAATCCATGCCTGGAAAATATCGCTTCAATGGCCAGCTTAAGTGATTGAGCTTTAGTGTCTGCAACATGTTCTATGGCTAAAAACCGCTCAATCACACATCCCCGCTTATCCACATAGCGTATAACTACTGCCATTTGCTCTTTGATAAAGATATCCCTAGATTCATCCACCAAAAGAGAAAATGGTGCATCTCCAAGCTCAGAAATGATAACTTGAGTGGTTTCTATGGCAGCTGCATTCACAATGTCTTTTTGAGTCTTAGGGCAGGTCAATTTTAGAATCTCAGGAGCATTTTCCAATACAACTCTTTTAATAGCTTCATTCTGATAGGCAAGTACTTGTAAAAGCTCAAGGAAGTTACCCATATTGTTTGAATCTTCAGATTCATCATGACCACGAAAAGGCAATCCTTGGCGCAAAAGAAATCTAATAGAAGCAAGTGTTGCCTTCAAATGGATTCGATAATCTGTTCGAGCTTGACTTGATTGCTTGATAATAATCGTTTCAATGTGTTGCTTTTGATTCAATAAGTTCTGACACTTCTCATATGCTTGATTATGAACACTATTCGAGCCTCCCACATGATTTTCAATTCTTTCTTTTTTCCTCCAGCTTTTAAATCCTTGAGTTATAAAAGCATCATAAGTCATAACGCGTTTCCTCCCCAAAAAAGATAACAACACATGCAGAATGCAGCATCTTTTTCGATGCTGTATTCCAACCAACTATCGTAATCCTAAAACCAAAAAGGATTAAATCGCCTTTTATCTTGTCTACACCCCGTATTAGGAAACTTATGGTCACGAGGCTAACAATGGCCCTTTTGTAGATATGTTCTTCGGACTTGGTCCCTATCCATAGGATGATAGCTTAAGATTGGATTCTGTAACCCAAGATCTGCGGAAAGATCAGTTAAGTTAACCTCTACACGCCCTTTCTTTGAGGATGATGGCGTTTCATCATTCTTGTTATTCTTTGGAATCGGATACGGTGGATTGGTAGTTGATTGTTTTTTGTAATATTTTTCCATATCTGATTCAAAGATAAGGTCAATTATTGTAAATTCATCGCCAACCACCGATAATCACAATTTATAACATAGGTTAAAGATATGATTTTAAACAATTTCTTCTTTTTATTAAGAATTCTACTACTAACACCTGATTTGTAAATAAACTTTTAAGCGACAACACCCAAATCGCGAATCCTCAAGAAATTAGCACACAATTTGACAAGCAAACTACAACAATAATAAAGAAACTCTAAAGAAGTAATACACATTATCATGTAAAAATTAGTACCTCGTTATTATTTCCTTAAGCTCCAAACAGTTCCTTAATCATATGATTCCAAATGAGAGCACCTGTATTTATAATTTATAGATGAACATTATCAGCATAATCATAAACATTATATTACATGCCAAGAATAAAGTTTCCAAAATGAAAAAAGAGAAAAAAAAAAGTAGTTAAAGTTTAAACATAGATCAAGACAATTAGATAAGACTTGCTTACAACAATTCTAGATCTATTCAAAACAAGGACATAGAAAATATGGACAATTCTAGATCATTCAAAATCTTTAAATTAAAATTTAATTTACATATTCTCTAGTTTTAATGATCATATGTTTTATTTGTAAAAAGAAAAAAAGGGTATAAAAACCACAATTCTTACTGAGATTTTGAAAGTTGGATAAGAAAAGAAATAAAGAGAAAAAAAAGTCCCAATTATTGATGAGAGATTAGCTTGTTTGTTTTAATGGCATGATGCTGACCCCAAATAGATGGTGTATGAAAACCAATGAGAAGTGATGAGAAGTGAAAATATAATGACAAATAAAAGATATGAAAACCAATGAAGCAATAAGCAAAACTAAAAGAAAAATGTCTTGTTTGGTAGTGCTATGACCCCTTCTGCATGGGTCTCAGTAGGACCCTACTGGACTTGTTGCCACTTGCCAACCCTACTCAGGGCTTTCCTGAAGAGCTAGGCTTAAATAGGACTATTTTGATATAAATTACAGGAGGACTAATTTCAGTTTTGGAGATTCACGGGACACCAGTGAGAAATGATCCCATGCTGAGTATGGTACCAATAACCAATGGCAGTTAAACCTGATTTATGGTGGGCAGAGCCATATCTCAGCTTGGGGTTGTGGCATGATATGAAGCAAAAAGAACAATCCTGATATTTTAAATCCTCCCGATTGGTGGGTACAAAATGCCATGTCTAAATCCTGCAACCCAATTCACAACTTCCAACACAAAAATACATCCTGAGATTACATATCTTACTAGTGGAATCTCCATAATACATTTATAAGAAATTGCTTAACATCTCTAACATACACACATTGACTAGGGGAAGTGTTATTGGGCTTCTCTTTTCAAAAGAGTAAAACACATCAATTAATGCACGTTATGTATCTGTAAAATCCATGGAAGCTTGTTCTTACTTCTCTTGTATCAAGCATCTGCTGAAAGAATTAAAAAGAAGAAACAAGGAGCAAACAAGATAAACCAAACAAGGATTTGAAAGGTGGAACCGTGGAGGCATAAAAAAATTCAAAATGCAACTGCTGGCAAGTGAAAGTGGACTGTCATTTCTCATTTGAAGGAGAGGGAAATTGCAGATTTGCATCAGAAAGCAATTAAGATTATCTTCAAATTTCCTCATCACATGCATCTCCTTATCTCATTTACCCAAATAAAATCAAATAAAAAATCACAAATAAAAGAAGAAACAAATCATAAATGTGATCGATTCAACAATCAAATAGCCAAGTCCAACCATTAACCAAAGACGAAAGAGCAATTGAGAGTCTGAGACGATATCTCTACGTTTTGATTTCCCTAACTCCCTCCATTTATCAGAAAAATAGAGACATAGAGATATTCTTCTCAATCACCCTTTTTTCATTTTTAATAGAAAAGAGGGCACTGAGATCATCACTTCAAATGAAAACACAAAACCAAAACATAAACCCTAATGTGCAAAGGAGGAAGAGAGGAAGGAAAATAAGAGAGAAAATTGCACAAACCCTAGCCAGAGAGGGAGAGAGAGTTACCTGAACCGTCGATTCCTCAAAGGAAGAAGAGAGGTCACTAGGTTGGAAGAAGCGAAGAGCTGTAGACCGGGAGAAGAGTTGAAGAGGGAAGGTCAAATTTTTTTTTTCGTTCAGCCCTTTTGATCTGGGGCGATTGTTTTCAATGATGTGTGGCGTGGGCCAAGGCCCAATGTTATTGAAGAGGATTTTGGAATTTGACCTGGGACGACCGCCCCAGGTCTTGTAAACGTCGGTCAGCCTCTGCTTGAACTTTGACCCATGTTTTGACAATGGGAGCATACCAAAATTTGACCTTTTAAGTGGTCGATTGTCCTCTTGCTGTGCTTGTCCTTGTCCTCGACTTGATCTCTCCTGAGAATTTCTCGAATGCCAACACTTATTACATTAGAAGCTCCATACCATATCTCAGTCTAATAGGATATCGTTTATGACACTTTTTATATATAAGCCAATTTTGGCTCATTCAGCAAAATTGGACCCCACAACTCAGATTTTCCGGCCCACTTGGCCCATTATCATCTTCATCATGATTAAAGGAACTATACCTCCAAATTTGAGCTTAATTCGTGTCCGTTTGATGCCACTTTCATCATTTTCTATCTGCACATGCCAAAATCAAAGTCTACACAAAAACGGGCAACCTTGTGAATTCCAAAACATCCTTGACTACGTCAAGGGCTAGTTACAAAACTCGCGGCATGCATTCAATCCCTTCATTTTGGACAATTCATGTGTTACCCTGAGATTCAACCTCACTCTCCCACCGAGTGACTGCTAGGGGTCAAGATCCCAAAAGATTTCTAGCATGAAATTCTACACAATAAAGAAGTAGATCTAACCAATCAAAATCACACCGGAAGACACACAAAAAAAAATAAAATAATAACACAGAAAATCCAAAAGGGAAAAAGCCACGAGACTTATCACCCTGTCCAAGGGAAAATCAAGTACTAATAATCTTTGAACTATTAAAAGATATACTCATAGACTATTCCCCAATTGAACTCAACTTAAAGACTGCAGTTCTTCTTACCCACGACTCGTCGTTCACCATTTTTCCGTGCTTGAATTGGTAACTCACTTTGGTGCCTCTCAAGGTGCTTCAATCAACATTAAAAGAGTAGAAGGTCTTCTTAAAACAAATGCTCTAAACTCTTAAGAAATCTCCTATAGATGCTCTAAGTTTAGGATGGAGGAGAGGTGAGGTTTAGGGCTGCTCAAGAAGTTTTTTTTATAGCCTTGGATTCGTGCTAGAGGTTTCCAAGGTCAATTGGAACTCAAATAAGTAGGTAGGAGAGGAAAAATAGGTAGGCTTTTTGGGTTGAATGGGCAAACTTTTGCGAAGTTGGGTCTACCCAAATTTGAGTTGAGTCGACCGAGCTGAGGTTCTATTTCAAAATTCCTGAGACAGTAAACTTGCTCGCTCAACCCCACGTAGGGCTGGATTGACCCAAACAAGGTTTTGTCCCAGTCTTCTCTGCTTGACCGTGAAGCTTGAATTTCTATGATTTTCTTTTTCCAATCACTGTGCTAATCAACCTCTACAGTCCAAAATTAAAAAAAAAAAAGAAAAGAAAAGAAAATAACCACTCCATTTGGACTTGAGTTTTATCCAAAACCCAAGAATTGCCAACCAAAAATACCAACACCCACTCTCTCCACTCTCCCTTCCACTTCTGATCTTTCCCTTGTTGCCCTTAGCTTGTCAACAAATGTCCTTGTTCTTGGTCCAAGCTGATCTCATCAAGAGGGCCCATTTGAAGTCCAATGAAGGCAGATTTCAACACCCGATCCAAGGTAGCTTGGTTAATTTGGTAAAATTGTTTTGATTTCCTTTCTTTTTGGGGTGTGGCTCTTCCTTTTGTTTTATGATGAGTTGTGGAGTTCTTCTAATGGTTCGGATCCTCCCAATTTGGGGGTTTAAAGGTCAAAGTCCACTCAACTTGACCAAAAATGGGCAAATGTCAAATTGGGCCATGATTACTGCTCAATCATTGTGGCCCACCCATTGGACAAGTCTACACCAGTGGCTGGTCCCTTGGGTCAAACCTACAAATTTAACCGGCTAAGGTCCCATTTTGCAATCATGGATCCAAACTAGCCCTTAAAATGGCCATTTTGTGTCCTTTTAATACATTATATGGTGGGACCCATATTAGCCACCCACTTCATGATAAAAACTAGCCCATCTCAGTTGTTGGCCCACCACTTCAAAACCATGGAAAATTGGTGGTTGGATCCCATCCTTTGGTTGATATAAAAAAAAGAAGCCTCAAATGATGCCATTCTGTGATTTTCACATATTTCATTGTGGGACCCACCTTTATTAGTGCTTACAATAATATCTGCACTCTCCAAAGGTTGTCAATTTCACGATGGTTGATGATCTTGACTCACAGCTGTAAAGTTTATCATAGGCCACAAGCAACCAAATGGATGGAGTCAAACGGGGTCAAGTGAAATGCGCGACTGTTGGAGGGGCACTTTATTTGACATGACTTTATTTGACATGACTTTACATGTAAAATTACCAAACGAGCCCTAAAGACAATCAAAGCTATATCAAAACTAGAACATCAAGGTGCGAGGGCATTGCTTCACAAGGTCATCTCAATATTATGCCAACGTTAAGGTAAATTGGCCCTTAAAATATACCAAGCAACAGGGCTTAAGACCATAAGTAAATTAGTTAAAATTTCTTTAGTCTAAGTGGCCTATAGAATACCTTTTTTCAAAGGCTTCTTCAGATCTTCACGGGTGGCCTATAGAATACCTTTCATTAAAGTCTTCTTCAAATCTTCAAGGGACTGGGATTTTTAGTTTGGTGGGCCGGAGGACCTTGCTTCATTCTAATTTTCAGAGAGCTAAGTTTTAAGCTTTGATGGCCTTGGGGTCTCGTAGTGGACGATATCAATTGACTGAAAGGCCCATTCGATGGACTGAAGTTTTCTTTCTGTTTATATTTCAGAAAACATGTTTTGGCTCAAAGGATATCGAAAGACCGAATTGTCCCTTGGTCAAGTTAAGTGGTTCTAAATTTGAGTCAAACTAACTATTGTGCGTGAGTTGTGTTGCCTATTTTGACACCTTAGGTAACCGAAGGTTTTTACCCCGGTCGACCAAAGCTTAAAATCTAAAACTTCATACATTTGGAACCAGAACTATACACGCAATCATTCAGGGCCTTTCAAAGAGACTTCATTCAAAAGAAGTAAAACCTTTTCCTCAAGCCATTATACACTCTTCCACACCCTCAAACCCTTTATAAGAAGATCATTTGAGCCTTCAAGGCTCATTTAGGAGGGGTGTGTGTGGAATATATGTTGATCCAGGGATCTTGTTTGTTCTATAGGAGCATCTTAAAAACCCTAGATCCAAAAAACTCCTAATTATCTTGGTTGTGTCATATTGGGAGATCACCATCGCCAAGGATCATTTGCTGCACATGCTAAAGTTCAAGTCTAGATTCCTAATCCCAGCATCAAACATGATCATCAAGTAATATTTACATTTATTAGCTTTTGAATTTATTTTATTTTTCATTGTATCTATAAAGAGGAGTAGACCTTTGTGATCCAACCTCTATGATAAAATGGATCAGTGAAGTAGACCTTCGTGATCAAAACCACCTTAAATAAAACCATGGTGTGGGTTTTTAAGATGCACCTCTTGAAAACCTCATAATAGTGTATACCAAGAGCTCGTTGGTAGGTACTCTTAAGAGTGGATGTAAGTGAGGGACCGAACCACGATAAAACTCTCTTTGTCCAACTCTTTTCCCTATTTTCTATGCATGCCATGGGATGTGTGATCAACATGAATGCTCTTTAATTTGAAACGACATTAGCTAGTGTACAGTTGATACTTTATATTTATCTTGATCTTGCTAGGTTGAAATCTTTCTGCATTTATATTTAATATTTACTATTTTAAATTTGTGTGTTTGGGACCTTATAAATTTAAATTTGGCATAATTGGTCAAACAGTCCTATTGAAAACCTCATAGTAGTATATTCCAAGAGATCATAAGCAGGTGCTCTTGAGAGTAGACATGGGTCAAGGACCGAACCACTATAAAAACCTTTGTGTCCATCTCTTTTTGTCATTTTCTATGCATGCTATGGGATGTGTGATCAATGTAAATGCTCTTCAATTTGAAACAACACTAGCTAGTGTATAGCTGATACTTTATATTCATCTTGATCTTGCTAGGTTGAAATCCTTTTGCTTTTATAGTTGATATTTATTGTTTTAAATTTATGTGTTCGGGACCTTGTAAATTTAAATTTGGCATAGCTGGTTAAACAATCCTATTCAAAACACCCCCTCTCTCTAGGACTTGGACATGCTCTGTTGAGCACCTTTTCAACCTTGTCTTCTAATCACCTCATCAAAACCAACCCACATCAGGGGCTGGTTTACCATCTCTAACCCCTAAAGATCCAGAGGCTAGGTCCCACTCCTTGGTGAACCTAAAGTTAGCCTCAAATTTGTCATTTTTATATGATGATTTTTCACATTTTATGTTTAATCCACGGTGGGTCCCACCTTGACAGCAAAGCCCAGTGCTAAGCTTGGGGCAAAAATTGAAGATATATAAAAATTTAAGAGTTTTTAAATATAATTAATGAAAAGTAAATCTAAAATAATATATTATAAAGAATATATGAAAGGAATTATATTACGACGGATTATAAAATCGACTAAAATTAATATCTTTTTTTTTTAAAGAAAATCCATAGAAACATAAAGAAAAATCATATGCTAGTGGATTTGGGAAAAAAAAAACCCTAAAAAATTAATAAAAATAAGATCTTGCTCTTCTTGGAAAAAAATAATGTATAAAAAAACCCCAATGAAATTCACAAAATCTAATTATAATCTCTTTGAAAAACAAAATCCAAAAATTCAAAGAAATGAAAATGCCCAATACAATGGATAATAATATGATTTTCACGTCTTAGAAAAAAAAAAAACTAACAAACCCCACAAACATTATCCGAGATCTTGCATACAATCTCAGTGGTATTGTACCCACCTTAGATTGAATTTTGATTCCTACATAATAATTAGTTGTGATGATTTGATTAGACTTCTTTGACTCTTAATTTCTACTTATAAATTCAAAATTTGTTCGAATATGTAGTGGCAAACATTTATTGGATTTTGTATTAATTAGTGTAGCTTTGCGTGTGTATTGGTGTGCGTGGCGTGGGGGTTGCTTGGCATCACACAATATCTTAATACAAAATAGGGTATTTAGTTTGCAAATGTGCTGGACCAGGGCCTTAGTTTTCAAGCTTGTGAACTGTCCTAGGATGAATATTAGCCCCCCCCCCCCAACAAAAAAATAAATAAATAAATAAATTAACCAAGCTTAGCCTTAGATATATTTCGGCCCCCACTGGCCCATCCACTCCCCTCCTTTTTCAAGCCATTATCGATTGAGAGTGGGGTACGTAACTTAATTGGTTAAATATTAACCTAAACTGCACCTTTGAGAGTGTGGAAGGTTAGCAATTTGGCAATATTGCTTGGTGGGCTCCTCAGCTTGATATCCAATCCAAGCTTCTTATTTTGATAGCACCGTTCCTTCTTGTGAGAGCAGACTACACAAAATCATGATCTCACAGCTTGCATCATCATAACGAATGTCCGTCCATCACTGGGCCATAAAATTCTTGAGATCAATCCAACGGTAATTGATAGATTTTGGGACGTTTGTTGAAATATTTGAAAGAGCCACTGAGTAGTTTTTTATTTTTTTATTTTTTATTTTATAAAAACAATGAAATCAATTATTCAATCCTATCAACAAGATGATTACCCGAATCATAGAGATTTTATGGATAGAGATGATTAAGAGAAAAGTTAAGAAAATATAGATGGACTGAAAATGTCTCACAACTATTGAGATATGCGCACTATTGAGCAGTTATTCAATCTTATTAAGAGGATGAGAGATTTCAGGAACTATTAGAATGAGAGATTTTAGGAGGATGAGAGATTTTAGGAAAGTATTAGAATGAGAGATTTGGAGTGGCCCACATTAAACCTAAAGCTCCGTGTGATTTTATAAGTATTTTTCTGAAAGAAGAACTCTTGTGGGTGCTGACGTGGCACCCTCCACATCCCACCTCCCAATTTGCTTTAATATATATAATTTTTCATATATTATGTTTAATACACGGTAGGTCTCACCTGTGCAGGTCCTCACTGTCAAAACCAACCCATGTCAAGGGCAAGTGTATTAATTACACTTGACCATTGGGCTATGTTGCTAGGTCCCGTGTTGGTATTAAAAAAAAATCAAATTCTTGAAGGATAGGCCACAAATAAAGTTAGACCACGACATAGTCCACAAAGTCAAATCAGGGCCAAATGTCACTTTGACCATCAAATAATCAAGCCAAACACTCAAAAGCAGAAGGAAGATTCATCCAAATAATGTGAGATACTTTTTAGCCCAGTAAACAAAAATCAAATGAATTAGAAGTCATTTGAAGCCAAAATAGTGCATATTTGGTGGGTCTCATTTTTGGGTGATCAGATCCAAGATATCCAAATTTAGCTCTAAGTAATCAAGGAATGTGTGGAGAATATTTTCTCAAAGTTTTGAAGCAAACAAAGATAAAATGAGGGAGATATGGGCAAAATAGTGCCAAGATCGCATGTCCAAAGACCTTTGCGAACCCCCAAGGTAGAATTGAAGGGGGTCACGACCCTCCAAGGCAGAACTAAGGGAAGCCACGGCCCCCTTGGTAGTAAGGTCCAAACCCACAATGCCTTTGGTGTTTTGCGACCCTTGGTCACTTTCTCACTCAAAATGGGTCCCATAAGTTGCCAAGTCATCATGACACGTGTCCAAGACGATGACTCGTGGCGCTCAAATTACCAAAATGCAAAAAATACATGACATGCGTCCCAAATCAAATTCGACACATGACGCCTACAAGGACCACTCCTCCACGATCCTCGCATGTCTCTTAGTTACTACATGGCAGTTGGAAGCACTTAGCTCACGATCTACAATGTGGAGATCATGCAAACTCCCCATGATCCTAGAAAGTAGAGGGGTCGGCACACACCACCTCCCCTCCCCCAATATGGTTAATGTATCTGTGAGGCCCCACCCCTTGTAGACCATCACTTTTGAATTTAAATACTATTTTATAGCTTATAGTAGCTAATCATACTATTTAATAGGGATTAGTAAGGGTATATATGTATTTTTCCTAATTAGGCATTTGTTGTAATTTATAGAGTTTATAGGGTGTCTTTTATAATTTTTGATTTGGTTAGTTGGTTAGAGGCCCTAGCTAGTAATTAGTATTTACTATAGGGGGTCTCCACTTGAGAAGCTTCTAGAATTCCACCTAAAGACCAAACTACCCATGACTCTAACCCTAATCCGATGTTAACAAAAGGGTATTCTTATACCTACCCACCCAACATAACCTATTTATACTACATTCTCTCATACCATACGTTGGCTACCATTTCTTCTCTCATTTCCCTCTAATTCTCCCATCTCTTCTCTCTCTCTAAAACCCTGGATCTAAAACCCTAACAAGAAGAAGAAGAAGACCATCTACTACTAGCTATAGCCACCATCTATCTTAAGGATCTCTTTTATCTTCTACATCTTTTCCCTCTCTTCTAATCAAGGTACTTTTCATCATCTAGTTCTATTTTCTTAGATTTCTTTTTTTCTCTCTCTAGATCTCATTCCTTATAACAATTCTCTTGTGGATGTGGGTTTAGGTGTTAGAGATCTCTTTAGATCTGTGTTTTGGGGTTGGTTTGTGTGATTGGAAACCATATGAGCATTGGATTGCATTTTATAGCTTGAATCTCTCTTTTCTCTCTCTATCTTCTTACAATTGGATTAAGGCAAGTGCAATATACCTATTTAGCATAGAATACATGTTTTTCTTTTCTTGATTCTGTAATTTCAATTCAGTTGATGTATGAATGCTTAGATCTATCTTTTGAACCTGTTTTCTTGGTTTTTGGCCATTGATGGATGAATTTCATCTCATTTGGAATATCAATGGTCCAATGATGGTTGGTTGGATGTGTATTGAAGTGCTTTTCATGTTTTATGATGATCTGGTGAGGTTTGGACGAGAATGAATGAGTTTTGATGAAGAAGAAGAAATCCAGTTTTCTGAAATTCTGTTGCAAGTATTGTGTTCTCGGTCGATCAGACCTCAGCTCGGTCAAGCTCTCTCATCTCTGTTTGACTGAACTCAGCCTGTTGGTCAAACTCAGCCTGCCTGGCCGAACTCAGCCTGTTTGCCGAACTCAACCCGTTTGGCCGAACTCAACCCGTTTGGCCGAACTCAGCTTGTTGGCCGAGCTCAGCCAGTCTGGCCGAACTCTGCCTGTTGGCCAAGCTCAGACTGTTTGTCCAAACTCAGACTGTTTAACCAAACTTAGACTGTTCGACCAAACTTAGACTCTTTGGACCAAACTCAGACTGTTTAACCAAGCTCAGATTGTTTGATTGATAACACAGGGATTCCTAGGAGATGTTTGAGAACTTGGACTTCCTTTTCTTCTGGATTCTTGTGCATTCGGTTGACCGACCTGGCCAGGAGGTCGACTGAGCACAAAGAGAATTATTGCAAGTGATTTGTGCCTGCCAGGTGACTGTCTATAGTCCCAATGTGCGCGGTCGACCGACCAGGCCATGAGGTCGATCGAGCACATTGTGCAGAGGTTGACCTGGGAACCAACACTCTGACAGACCAGTGTACTCGATCGACCGAGCCCTGTGCCAGGTCGACTGAGGACACTGCGTACAGTGAATTTTCAGTTTTCATATTTTGAATTGGTGATCGTTTGTGGGGCCCATTGACCATCCAAATGGACTTCTATTGATGTGCCAAGCCCGAGTCAGTGGTGTGGCTCAACCTTGACTCGTGGGGACCACCAAGTAGGGTCTCGGTCGTATATTCTACGATAATTCGATTTGCTGGCATTGACGCCTCTTCAATTTTAACACTACATTGGGATACATATAATTCACATACTACTTTTCTTCCCAATGGAGTAGTGACAGTAAAAATCATATGATAACTATTTAATATGTTTTTGCATATGACAAACAAATGGAGGTGCAACAAATGAATGAGTAGACCCAGGGTCAAATAATACAACCGTAGGTCTATTATCAACATAAACTATACCTTCCACCACATTAGCTGCAGTTTCAGCTTGTTCCTTATTGGCAGCATAGACTTGTCCTGCAACTTGAGGCCGATTCTGCTGTTGTTGTTGCCGTGGTTGTTACTGTCTCTGACGTTGCTGTGGAGGAGTAAGAATTGCTGCTTGTCTCCTAGAAGGCTGTTGTTGTGGAGCTAGGTTATCTCTTCGAACTCTGGGACATTGAGCCATTTTATGCTCCATTGAACCACAAGCTAAACATGCTCCAGTGTTTTTCCAACAAACTTCAGTTTTGTGAGCTTTTCCACACGTCTCATAAATTGGTTTAACTTCAACTTTAGCAACATATTTCTGTTTCTTACTCTTGAATTTGCCTCCCTTTTTAAACCAAGGGCTACGACTCCTCTTAGAATCAGTATTTGTTTCTAGCTCTTCACGATGAACTTCTTCAACAGTATACGCTTTGTCCACCGCATCATTAAAATGTACAAGCATTTGACTTGTCAGGACCATCTTCTTATAAGCTGGGTTCAAACCATTTATAAACCACTTTATCTTTTTCTCTTCTGTATCAATTAAGTCCTTGGCATATTTGGACAGCTATATAAAGATATGCACATGCACTGTCACAGTCATTTGCCATTGCTTTAAGTTCAATAATTTTGATTCTTTTTTCTATCTCACATGCTCTGCGACAAAGTTCCTTTCAAACTGTTTCTTAAAATTCTCCCAAATAGTAGCTGTACGTGTTTCAACTATTGTATCTTTAATACCTTTCCATCAATCATTTGCTACGTCCCATAGCATAAAAGAGGCAAGTAACACCTTTTGCTTTAAGGTGCAAACAATGGTATCAAACACATCTTTAATGTGTTGTATCCACTCATCTACTACCAATGCATCTTCCTTACCATGAAACTCAGTGGCTCCCCTCTTCATAAACTGTTCATAAAGAATGTTAGGATCTTTCTCTTTAGACTGTACTACCACTTGAGTACAAACAGTAGGTGGTGGTTGAACTGTTGGTACTTGTGAAACTTGCATCTGAGCCTGCATCTGAGCTTGCACTTATAGCGTGGTATTGATTTGAGTTTGCATATTCAATTGCGCTTCATGGCTTTTAGCTATCTGCTCTAAGATAGCATCAAATTTAGCATCGCTATTTGGAGTAGGAGGTGTGGGTGTTGGACCTTCATTCCCACTAACCACATAATCAAGATTACCATTTCCATTTCCTCCGCTACAAGAGCCAGATGCCATTCTGAAAATAACACAGGAATATAAGATTTACATCTTTATACTTCCATCACATATATATCACATATAGTGAAAGCAAATCACATTTAGTGAAAAGCAATAAACAACAAATCCAAAATTAGGATTTGGTTTGCAATTCAATATTCCTCACCGTGTCCTTACAATTTCTAAGGATTTTAAAATTTTCTTAAATCTTTCACTAAATATGATACCATACAATAAGTATGACACGACCCGAGCCCAAGATATAGATTAATCCGAGATAACCCCGAGTCGTGATACATACTTACTCCCGTGAACTTCAATCACATAAAATTCACAAGGGATATCAATTACACATTATGCGGAATATAAACAAATACACATTGCTCATATATAAAACAAAAACCCATTTACATTATTTACAAAACCAATCACTTGCATATTTAAATACAATGCAAGGATTAAAAGTATGAAACGTTTCCAACCCATTCCAACTCAAAGTTTTCCTTTCAATTTTCGTTTCAATATCATAATCATATGATATTGCTTCATTTCCATTCAACTAGTCCTCCTGGAGGAACCTAATTGGTCGTCTCCGCTGGCGTTGTGGTCTGAGAAGGATCGGCATGGGCAATTGTGCCTGTAATGCCATCAATAACACTATGAATTTGACAATTCAGCAATGTATAAACAATTACATGATTTAACATGCTAATACACAGTTTCGTTTGTTTTATCCAAAGTTAAACCAATACAATTACCATTTAATTCAAATCAATATGAGTCTTTCATATTTTGGCAAAACTACGATAGCATTTCATTTCAATTACCATCTTCATAATGAGGAAGGATTACCATCTTTCATACGGAATGATTCATATAATGTGGGATTTATCAGTGCCCGGGCCATGGACAACTGATATCTCTACGGAGTTCCGGAACATTCCCATATAATCTGCTACAGCAGTAACATCTCTAAAGAGCTTATAGAAATCACTATGTAGTGTTAGACTCAATGAATAATTCAATTAATACATTAATTCCGTTTAATTATAAATTAACGGATACAATTCAATGTACAATTTCAATTGAGTAATACCAACCATTCAGATGTAATCCTTAGTTGTTTAATGTACGTGTTATTTTTGATGGACATCACAATATATATGAATTTTGTACGTTAAAGTCCTCTTAATTAACACCCATGGAGGTAAAACAATATTA
The DNA here is from genome assembly GCA_003546025.1 of Camphora micrantha. Lineage (NCBI taxonomy): Eukaryota > Viridiplantae > Streptophyta > Magnoliopsida > Laurales > Lauraceae > Camphora > Camphora micrantha. The sequence goes on along the minus strand of QPKB01000009.1, from coordinate 29,949,428 downwards.
AGAGCATTGATACAATCAATAGGCTCGATTTTCATAATACATGAATGAAACCTGTTCTATCAACGCTAATTAATCCATAATTCGATTTAGTTTCAACTTTAAGAATATAATTCCTAGGAAATCCAAGTAACTGTTAAACATAATTGATTAACCAATTAGTCAAACAATTTCTATCATCGATCTATTAAGCACAACTCATTTATCAACTATAATCATTAAATCTTCTTAATTAAAAGAAGAAAAATCAAGTTCCAACGAAAAGAACACCTGAAAATTTTACTTCAGGTTCACTCGAGCGGAGTTCGGTTCGCATTGGTCACTCAAGCGACTTGTCTAATTTCCTCAAGCGATGTCAGTCCAAATCAGACAATACCTAATTCGCTCGAGTGGTCTCTCTGTTCGCTCGAGCAAATTCTCACAGATGATAGTTCCCTCGAGCGGACTCCCTATTCGCTCGAGCGACTGCTCCATAATTTCAAACCTAAAGTCCTGAGCAATCTTCTTCTTTTATCCCAAAACATTTACAACCTGCAACAACTTATATGGACCTCCTGTCCTCTCCTCAATCATCATTTATACAAAATAATAATACTTCTATGCCATTTAATCATCACTCAACCCATCTTCTTCAAAACAATTATTCATATACACAATTAACTCATATATAAGGCTGAATTCAGATTTCATAACATAATCAAGAAGAAATCTATAGCAACTAGTATTTAATCACAATAACTATTTATACTTGCCTTTGATTTCAAATTTCACGACAAAACCCTTTTGTTAGCTTTGGAATTTGAGATCAAAATCTCTAACCAAAACCCTCTTTGATAACCCTACATTAAGAACAAGCCCCAAAACGAATTTCTCAAACTATTCATTACAAACCATCTTAAATTAAACAGTAGATTTCAAGATTTCTATATTAAGAGCTGAGCACTTACTATGACTAGAAGAAAAGGAAAATTCTGAGATTTCCCTCTCAATATGGCTCCAAAAACTCAAAGAAGATGATGATGAAGATGACTCTAACCCTTTGCACACTTCAAACCTTGTAAATCAATGAAGAAAACGGAAGGAAGGAAAAAGAACTGAGCTGAGACTTAGCTTCCAGCAATTTCAGAACTCAACAACCGACTGAAATGGGTTCTGGTTTCTTCTCCAACATAATATAAAAGCTGTTTTACATTTAAACCCATTTATCAAGTATATTTTCAGTTTAAGTCAAATGAAAGCCCATTTGACTCATTTGAGGTCAAATGAAAACGTATGTATTATGAAAATCATTGTACTCGTCGAAATACACTTGAAGTTATCAAGTTTCATCGTATTCGACGAAATATGCATAAATCCATATTTACGGAAAAGTCCTTAACTTCACTAATTTGGGTCTAAAATCAACCATATTAAGGTAATCTCTTTCAAACCTGTTCATTATGCTTAATTCATCTATTTAAGACTAATTTGATTCATATTAGTCATTAATCATCGTTAAGTTGATTAATCATGATTAAATCACATTAATCTAGATTAATTAGAGTTAATCTTAATTAACTCGGGATGGGGGTGTAACAGGGTTACAAATAGGCTATAACATGACTATATTTTGGCCCAATTTTTAGGTTGGAAAGTGACTAAATCAACCGAATTAACACAAAAAAGACCTCCATGGGCTACAAATGAGTTTGAAAGTGTAAAGAGGCTAAAATAAGAATAAAAACTTATCGATCGATTCATAAAAACTTGCAATTTCTCTAGATTCTAATTTGTTAAATAAGATAGAGGGTTACCTGAAAAATGCAACCAAATCTTATGTAATGTTGATCTTCGCGTGAGTGCACCGATATGGCTCTGATTCCAATGAAAGCTATAGATGCTAAGGGGCACAGATCTGAACAAGCTGGCCGCTGCAACCACGACAATGATTGCGTCGACTTAAATCAGGCTTTAGTTGTGGAGATCTGTGTTAGTTACGTGGTATTCACTCTTCAAGATCCGAGGGCAAGGATGTAAGCCCTGAATATAGAAGGTGCTATCTCCCATGTCTATATATATACCCTTTTCGCTAATGGGTGATAAGATCCCAAGTCAAATTCGAATGGAGAGATGATAATAATAAAAACTTGATCAAACTCTCTTAATTTGAATTTGAATGTAGATATGATAACGATAGAGAGTAGGAAAAAATCGGACTATTCTTATCCCTATCACCATGAGACTTCTTGTGTGGGGTGTCTCTTTGTGATTGGGGTCCACCCACATGTAAACACAAGTGGGCCCCATCACAAGAATATGGATCATCTAAGGATTTTCCCTACGGTGACCGTGAGTGGACGAATCATGGTCCGCCACGTCATCGTGGGCAGCTCCTGCCCGGATGTATGTCAAGTTGCCCGCGTGCATGGTAGGCTGCCCGCGGTGATGTGGCAGGCCTTGATTGGTCCACTCACGGTCACCGTGAGGAAAATCCTCAGAGGATCCGGACTCCCATCACAAATGCCAACAAATACAACCCAAGCAATGACTGTAAATGGGTTGAAATACAACCTAAAACAATGGCCATAATGAGCAGAGAATTAGCCCAAATAGTGCCTGTAAATGGGCTAAAATACGGCCCAAATGAGGGCTGTAAATGGACTGAAATACAACCCAAATACTTGCCACAAATGGGCTGAAGAGCAGCCCAAATTTATTAATGGCTATAAATGGGCTGTAAATTAGCCCAAACAATTCCTGTAAATGGGCTAAACCATGATCTAGGCTCGACTGTAAAACAGTATAAATAAAGTGTGTAAATGGGCATAAAGCTTATCATAAAATAGGCCTAAACATGACAGCCAAATGAGCCATATATGGGCTGTAATGGTTACAAACAAATGTCTGAACCCATTTCTGAACTGGCGAGCCTGAAAAGTGACTGAACTCATGGGCCTAAGAAATGACTGTAATTTGTCCATGTGTGGGCTAGAAATTGTCCCAAAGCATGTTAGTGAATGGGTCTAAACTGGACTGTCAACCAGCTCATACATGGGCAGCAAATGAGCCCAAACAATGATTGGGAAAAACTGGACTGAAGATCAAGTCAAACAATGGTCGTAAATGGGCCAAAAATCACCCCAAACTATTGCTGTCAATGGGATTGGAAACAATCTAAATGACAGTTTTAACTGGGTAGTAAAATGGTCCAAATCAGGGCTGTACATGGGCCCAAAACACTTATTTAAATGATCACAAATGAGGGATGCAAAGGGGTTGTAATTGAGCCCAAAACTTGAATATAAAATATATAGTTCAAACAAGGGCTCAAAATGAGCCCAGACCATGTTTGGAAATAGGTGTAAATATGGCTGTAGAACCGTCCAAATGAAGGCTGTAAATAGGCTGTCGAAGCAAGGTTGTAAATAGTTTCAAAGCATTTAGGAAATGGGCCTAAACATGACAGCCAAAGAGTCCAGATATGGGTTGTAAATGGGTCCAAACATCTAAACCTTTTTGGTGATAAAACCATTTCAGGAGATGAACACCTGTACGAACCCATTTCAGAAATTTAACCAATGTATGAAGTCATTTCAAGAAATGAAGCCATTTCAAATCCATGTCTAAACTCATTTAATCTGAAAAAGAGTCTTTAATTCACTCCATATGCTACATACGCTTAAAATAGTCCTAAAAGTGAGAGCCCGGATCCCCTGTTTGGTTGAACTTTATAAAATCTTATCCTCTTTTTTCTTTTTTTTTTCATTCAAAAAAGCAATTCAGAGGGTGCATTTAAAAATTCATAATTAGGTATAATAGTATCTCGCTGTTTCAACGAAATAGGGATCCGGACTTTTAAGTGAAGCTAACATTTTGCTTTTAAAAACAGTCTTAGATAGTGGATAAGATGGATGTGTCGCAAATTGAATGCTCTCAAATGAGAGAAACATGAAATTTATATTCTCAAGAAGGAAGTTTCAAGGAGGACAAGAGGAGTTGCAGATCTCCCTTTAATCAAGGTGATCTAAAAGAACCATTTAAATTTGAATTCAAAAAGAAGAAATTCAAATTCAAAAGAAGGCCCATTGTAGCCCAAACCCAAAGTAGTTGTTGACCCACTTAAGCTCATTAGCTATGAGGTCCGTCAAGGCACCAATGCTAAAGCCCACCTAATTAATGGCTGGGCCATTCGAAGTTCAGAAAATGTCAAATGGGTGTTGACCTACTCAAATTAACTAATAATAGAGATGTCAATGCTCAAGTTAAATCAAGGTATCATTGAACAATCGCCTAACAAACTCAATCTACACATTGGAGTTATTTTCATCATCCCTAGCCATTTGAAGTGACCACTTAGCTAATAAATATCCTGTTTTGATATATTAGAGGTCTCCCTTTGATTTCAGGTCATTTGGATGCCATGTAAGCCTTTTTGCCTTCTGGTCTACCTGGGCCCGTTGAGGTTGATGGGCCCAAAATCATCGCTAGCCACTTATTTTTGGCTCGTAATTTAGAGCAATGATGAACATCTTAATCTCAAGAAGAAACTTGGGATTTTTACCATACATGATATAAAAAGACCATGAATTTTTCAAAATGGTGTTGACCAAAACTATATCCTAAATGTGGGTACTATACATGGGATCCAAATTCTTTTTCCAATTCTACCAATTTTGTGCTATATCGCATAGATTATACATGGGACCCAAATTTTTTTTTCCAATTCTATCCATTTTGTGCGATATCGCACAAACTATTTGATGTCCCTCTTATATTTTCCTCCGTTCCAATCTCCTAAAGCACTAAACTTCCTCTTTTTTTTCCTCCGACCTTCCTGTTCCTACTACTTTCTCTATCGTTAAAAAGGGTTCCCGAAAAGAGTAGTATTTCATTCTCTTCACCTAAAGATGATTCATGAGAAGCAGTTCTCAAAAGGCGTACATAGTCCACAAAATTTCACAAAGTATTGATATTGTGGATCTATCCATTGTTCTCAGGGTAAAGTTATCACAACAGGACAATGACCAAATGTAAAAGAAAAAGGAAGAAGAGTTGTGTATAAACCTTGAGATACTTTTGGATAAAAGGAAAAGCAACAGAGAAACCCTATTGAAAACATTTTTTAACGATGGAGAAAGTAGTAGGAAAGAAGAAAGTCGCATGAAGCAATGAGTTTAGTGATTTAGGAGATGGGAACAGAAACTAGATTGTGTGATATCGCACAGAGTGTGCAATATCGTACAATATGGGTAGAATTGGAAAAAGAATTTGGAGTCCCATGTATAATAACCACATTTGAGATATAGTTTTGGTTAACACCGTTTTGAGGAATTCATGGTCTTTTATATTCCGTATGGTCAAAATCCCAAGAAACTATTTATTAGCGGTGGACTACTTGGGCTGAGAGAGCTTCTAATGGCATCACAGTTTTGTCTCTCCGCACTGCACAAAAACAATATTTTCCTAAACTACCCCTCCCCCCTCCTCCCTCCCCTTCTAGCCCCTTCCCTCGTCCTCTCCGTCCACCCTACCCCACCCTACCCTCCCAGTCTCCGGTTGGGGATAGTCTCTAGTGGGGAGGGATCCCTGTCGGCCAGCCTCCTTCCCCCCTCCCCGCTCCCCCTCTTTCTTCCTCCCTCCCCCCTCCTCTATTTTCTCTCCCTCTCCTTTCCTCTTCTTCTCTCTCCTTCCCCCTCCCCCACCTAGCCGCCGGCGGGAAGGGAGATCAGGCAGCAGCAGGGTTTTTGCATATTGCAGCCCTGCCGCTCGATCTCCCTCCCCGTCGGCGGTTGGAAGGGGGAGGGAGGGAGAGGAAGGGTGGGGGGAGGAGAGAGATAAAGAGGAAGGGAGAGAAAATAGAGGAGGGGGGAGGGAGGAAGAAAGAGGGAGAGAGAGAGGGGCGATGGAGGCCTGCTTGCTGGCCGGCCGGGGATCTCTCCCTGCCGAAGATTGGGAGGGTGGGGTGGGGCGGGGGGAGGGAGAGGATGAGGGAAGAGGGTGGAGGGAGAGAGGAAGAGGGAGGAGGGGTAGTTAAGGAAATTTTTTTTATTTTTATCTTTTAGTGCGGTGGGTAAAGTAAAAAATCTGGTGTCAATATAAGCACTCTTGGGCTAATTAATCGCCCTCCTCAATGTCAAATGACTCCTAGTCCCAGGCTTGTGCATTGGCCATTTAATGGGCTATTTGGAGATGTAGAAATGACTTAATAATGAGGGGTATTAGTTTGAACCCCATGAATGGTGTCTTTTTTTTGATTAAATAAGAAAATTCATTAAAAGAGAAGAAAAACAACAAACATGGAGAAAAAAAAAACAACTTAGCCCTAGACAAGAGGATAATAGAAGCCCTTTCCCAACCTACATCCTGTCTAGTAGGGTAGCAAAATTAGCAACCCTATGTGCCTGCGCATTTAGGGTCCTGGGAATATAATCAAAGTCTATAAAATAGAATAAGGGCATGTTTGGTAAAAAGGGAGGAATCCTCCATCCAAAAGATTCCTTCATCCCTCTAGAATAATGCTATCCTCTCTTTGGGTTTTTGAGGGGAGGAATGCATTCTAGATTTGGAAAACACCTAGGAAGAGTCACTTTTGTAGCTTTTTGCTTCCGAGGATTTTCAAAATTCGATGGGGAGAGGTGGAGACGGAGGAATAAATGAAAGAGAGGATTTTTGATAGGTTTAGAGGATTTGGGAAATTATCTCACTTTTCCTCTTTTCACCCATTTTCCTCGAGATAGAGGAAAACCAGAGAGAATTCCTCTCCAGGGACATTACCTAAAGAATCCATGGCTTTTTTTTTTTTTTTTTGAAGAGTAAGTTAGTTCTTTAATTGCTTAAAAGAAATATACAGAATGGAATCCTATAATCAAATGATTATAGAAGTTTCCATTAAGGAGCATACCCCTTTGATTACAAATCAAGGTAAACTAAATGAATTGTATTAAACAATATAACATTATCTCATGGTTGCACTAATAGAGTAATACATGATATCAATATTATCCACAGTCAGTTGTGGAGGTCCAGGATGTCGGCCAATAACTTTGCTGAAACACATAGTATGAGGGTGCAAAGGAGAAGACTGTACTTGGTCAAAGCGAGTAAGGACTCTATGAAGTCGCCGTACTTGGAAACGCAGATTCCATTCAGATTGGTCTGGATAGAGGAGAATAATTTTCAAAGAAGCATCAGTCTCAATGGTGATGGATGAAATATCATCTGGAATAAGATGCATCAGATTAAAGATAGCATCATAATAACTCAGCAACTGCACTCTTCGACCCTTCCAAGGGTGGTGAATGTCTCTCCACATAATGCCAACCACAACCTGATTCAAAGTAGTTAGTGATAGCCGCTAGCCATGAGGTTGTTCTCTAGTTGGAGGATTAGGCGTAACTTGCAGATTGAGAGGAACGTTCCAATGACATTGGATATCATTTGGCAATATGAGACGAAGATACAAAATTTTAGTTGTCACTATCCGAAGAATTTGCTACACTACAGTCCCACTTGACTTTGTTGTTGCCCTGAAGATCCTTGTATTACGTTCAACCCATACATGCCACACATAGACATTAAAAAGAAGTTTAGCAAGGGTTGTTGTTGCTTCATTATTTTGATCAAGTCGAGAAACAATAGAATCTAATAGTTCATGAACATCAGAACAACTGATTGGAGTCAAATTCAATTTAGAAAGCAGCAATGTCCAAACCCCTTGTGCAAATGGGCAGTGAAGCAGAAGATGTGTTGATGTTTCCCATGTACAGTCACAAAGAACACAACAAGTATCACAATCAACATGTCTTTGTAAAAGGAAAACCTTAGTTTTCAGTCTACCTTTGAAAGCCATCCAAGTGCAAACAAAATGCTTTTTAATAAACCTTTTGAACCATATAGCAGATGTCCAAGGGAGCTGTTGGTTAGGAAGGTGACAAATAAATTTGAATGCAGACTTGAAAGAAAAATGTCCCCTCATTTCCAACGTCCAAACAATTTCATCATCAAATTGACTCCATGGACGAACCTCAGTTGGTATGGTTTGAACAATATTCATCAGGGCGTTGGAGGTAGGAGTTGGAAAATGCCATTCATCATGCAGAATGAAATTAGAAACTCTTATGTCAGTTCCCATACCTATAGCATATACAGCACGAGAGCCATAGCAATCCTTTAGGCATCCTCCTTGAAGCCAGGGATCTGTCCAGAATTTTGTGAATTGCCCATTCCCAATCAAGAATTTGATGTGAGGTAAAGCCAAAGGTCGGAGTGCTAAGATACCTTTCCAACCCCAAGATGCAGACTGTGGGATTGAGACATCCCATAGGGAGGCACCCTTCCAATATTTTGTGTTTATCCAAATATTCCAACAAGTGGGTTTGTTAACAACAACATTCCAAACCTGTCGTAACAATGCTGCCTTTGTAGTGTCAGAAATGGATCGAACACCTAATCCTCCCATATCAATCGGTTGACAGATGGAACTCCAAGCTATGGGATGAAGATAAGAGCGAGACCAGTAGTTCCAGAAAAAATCTCTGAAATGTCTATCTAGTGCATCCAACACTGATGGAGGAAGGAGAAAAACAGTAGCGCAAAATAAATGAAATGAAGAAAGGGTAGATTTTACTAGCTCCAATCTTTCTGCATAAGATAACACCTTACCTTTCCACCCCGATAGGCACTGCTGCACCTTGGCCAGAGAGGTTGGCAATCATTAAACCCCAGCCATTTAGAAGAAAGAGGAAGTCCTAAATATCGGATTGGAAGATGGGCCTGCCGAATATTGAGAATTGAAGATACAGCAGTTTGAGCTTCCTCTGTGCAATTAGCATAAAAAATAGAACTCTTTAGCCAATTGTCTCAAGACCTGTAAACTCTTTAAAATGGTGAAGGAAGTGTTTAAGAGTTATTGCTGCACCCAGGGTAGCTTTGCTAAACACAATCAGATCATCAGCAAATAACAAATGAGAAATAATGACATCTTTTTTCACAAAAGGAGATGGAATCATATTACTAGCAGCATATTGAGCCATCATTAGAGAGAAGAACTCCATGACAATAGCGAAGATGTATGGAGATAAAGGGCACCCCTGTCTCAACCCTCGAGTACCAGGAAAGAAGCCCTCTGCATTATCATTAACCAAAACTGAGAATTTTGCCCTTGTGACACATTCCATATGATGTGTATAACTTTATTTGGGAATCGTAAACATCTTAGAGCAGCCTCCAAAAAGTCCCATCTAACACTATCATAGGCTTTGGCTAGATCAAGCTTAATACACATTCTTGGAATCCCTTTTTTCAGGTGAAAATTATGGATCAAATCCTGAGCCAGAAGGATGTTATCTGTGATGCTTCGACTAGGCACAAAGGCTGACGGCAATGGACTCACAATCTTAGCAATGATTGGTTTAAGTCTATTCACCATAATACGACTTATGATTTTATACAACTCATTTGTTAAAGCAATAGGCCGAAATTTGTTTGGAGAACTTGCATTTTCAGATTTAGGCACTAACACAATAAAAGTGTGTTTGAGTTGCTTCAGCATAAATCCCTTATCAAAGAAATCTATAATACCAACACAAACATCATGACCCACAATTGGCCAACACACTTTGAAAAAATGAGCATTGTAACCATCAGGACCAGGGGCTTTATTAGGGTTGGTTTCCTTAATCACACCCTCAATTTCGGGAATTGTAACTGGGTTCATGAGAGATAATGCATCCTCTTTAATGACACTAGCATTGGGGGTCACCTGAGATAAATTAGGAAATCGACACTGTATATCGGGCCCAATTATATTTTGAAAATGGGATACAAACACATCAGCAATACCTGAAGGCTCAGTGTAGACAATATCATATGCATTAGTGAATTGAGAGATATAAGCTTGGGACTGCCATTTTTTCATAAGACAATAAAAATACTTGGTGTTGCTATCCCCCAAATTAACTGCATGGTCTCTAGCTCGTTGTTTGTACATGCTCTCCTCAGCCTGAAGTAATTGATCAAGCTCATATCTTGCCAATCGTTCTTGCTCTTGAATAGCCAATTGGCCAGGCACATTCATCAAACATTTTTGCAAAGTTTCTAATTTGAGAGATGCATCTGATATTTTCAATGGAAGAGGACACTGAGAGTTCTTCCAATCAATTAGACGCGGTTTAAGAAGTGATAACTTCCGAACCACAATAAAAAGTGGAGTACCACTAACATCAGAATCCCAGACATCTTTAACTATTTGGAAAAAGCCAGGCATTCTTGCCCAATAATTATAATATCGGAAAGGTGTCACGTCCCCCAAAATAAAAATTGGGGAAAAACGTGAAAAATTAAAACCAAATTCAAATTCCTGTGTTTAATACAACACAAGCTTCCAAAAGTAGACTCACATAAAATTTCAACATGTGGTGAGTCAAAATAAATTTCATTAAATGCAACGGAAGCTTTATTCAATTGGTATCAAACGTACATAAATCAAACCCAACAGAAAAATCAGATAAACATTAATAATTCAAGTTGCAGAATGAATTAAATAATTTCTAAAAGAGGTCTAAACACTAAAAGAAAGTTCATTTAAAATAATTCTAAGGTGACGTTCTCTCTTGTGCTGGCTCAGACGGCTTCAAAGCCATCTCCGGCATTCCACTCGGGTTCGTCAGTTGGCTCAAATATTTGAAACGTTTGACCCTCCTCCGTCTCCTCGGTAAAGTAGGGCTCGGTACCTATGCATCAAATATTACAAAGTAAATAGCAAGTACATAATCATAATTCGAAATTTAATACAATACGAGAAGAATATAAACAAGTGTGATCATAAAGAAGTAATGACAAGGACAATGACACGAAAGAATGTATAACATAATCCAAACAAAGCAAAAGGAGCAATATAATTCATACGAAGACAAGTGTCTCCGTTTTGGGTGGTCAGCCCTAAATAAATCGGGAAAGCCCGTCCATAACGTCGGTGGTCATAAACCGATCAAATTAAAAATACAGGATAACCCGTTCACATTCATAGTGGATTATAAGTGATCTGGTCACATCGGTGATCAACCGTCCATATATCGATATGCAGTCGTCCATAAAATGACTCACATAAACATAAACATATAAGCATAATAGACCTGAATAATAAAGCTTCGACACAAGAGTCCTAAGTCAAAGTAAAGTGCTGGCCATTCCACATTCCATATCATAATCAAATTATCATACAAAATTTGCCAAGCCACTTTATAGTCCATAACACACAATAGGGTATGCATCTAAAGGAGTACATATCCTAAACCAACATATATATGCATGCGAATGTTAAAACATAGATACGAATCGATTCTAAAGTCAAACATAGGGTCTCGTACCAAACAACCACATGAATCTCTAATAGATAAAAGATTAACACATCCCTTCTTCATCAATGGTGCATAGACCCAATTAAGGGTTTTCCAATAGAGATGGGTTGAACTCGAATCCATTAGGATTTGTCCGAGGTCATACCAGGCACTAAACCCCACGTTAGTAATATACCATATGCCCAGACGGTATTTACTCATGCCACATAATCTAAATATAAAGTATAAAAATATAATTTTATCACATTAAAAATCAAAGGTATCATTCAAACTTAATTTGTAAATAATGATTATGAATAATAACCATAGTTTATAATTTTAGAAAACCCGATGATTCCATCCCAAAACATTTTCCACATTCAAAATAAGCCAAAGGTCTAATTTGAGTTTATAAACAACCAGGGTCTTTTTACCTAATTTCCATAAACTAAAGGGGCCAGTAAATAATTAATCAAACCCAATGTCAAATGGGATGACATCACCAATCATTATCATACTCCCATACCACATCAGGTCCTTTATTAAATAGCGAATTTGCTACGCATCAGGAGTTAGCCACTCCCGATCGCACTCCTGCTGACTGGCAGAAGTGGGTCCCGCCCTAGGTCAACGGCTGTTGGAGGGAAATGAAAGCCGGCAATTTTGGAGGGAAACGAAAATTCAAACCCCAAATGAATTTGAAAAAACAAAAATGAAATTTTGTTTATGTGCTCTCTCAACTCTCTCTCCCCGACCAGAAACCAGAACCCCAACCCACGACCACCACCACCGATCTCCATCTCCGACTTCCGCAACGCAATCCACCTCTGACCACCCCCGCTACAGCCTCTGACGTCATCCCCACCGGCCACGTCGCGATTCCCCACCATTCTCTCCCGGCCCCGTTTGAAAACCCCAACACCGCCGGCCACTGTAGGTACATACCTCTCTCTCTCTTTCTACGTGTATATGTATTATGTTTGTGTGTGCTGCTGTGTGCATAAATTTTGAACAATGCGTTTCTGGGTCAAACCCTTCCAATAGGCTTTACTATGATCAAATACAAATGCGAATGATTGATTGATTTCAGATTCTTCACAAAATTTTTGATATTTAGATAGTTTTACTTGAAGATTAGGGCTTTCCTGATGAGCCAGATTTTCGCAGTGGGGTTGTGTTTTCTTCTTAGTTCTTCATTTTGTTGGCTCAGTTGTTTATACATGGATGTGAATGCAGGGGTCTCCAATTTCCGGATCGAGTCCATCCATAGTTGGCGATCTTCTGGACTATCTCAACGAGTCTTGGACTCAATTTCATACCACAGGTGAGAATAACGTTTCTGTTTCTGTTGTGGAATACTTGTGGTTGCACTATTCATATTTGCAGTTTCACTTGTGGTCATCAATCCATATGGAGTTTGGTTTCTCATGGTTGCACTATTTTACTGTAGAATCATGGAAATACAAGAGGTCCAAGATGAGCTTTTGGAAGGGGTATTGGAACCAAAAGTTGGTCTACTATTTGATTCAGAAGTGGCTGCCTTTTACAATTACCGTGCTTATGCGACTTCAATAGGTTTCGGTGCGGTTACAAAAGCTCTAAGAGCAATGAAGATGGGGTGAAAACTCATGTCACTTATTCATGCCAACGAGCTGGAAAGCCCAAGCCATCAACGACGGTTAATCCCCCGAAATCCCGGCCAACATCTAAAATAGAATGTCAAGCCCGTTTAAATGTGACCAGGCAAGTTGATGGGAAGTATATGGTAACCAATGTAGTGCTGGACCACAACCATGGATTGGACCCAAAAAATGTGAAATATCTCCCGTGCAATCGGTCCATCCCAATGCATGTCAAAAGGATAGCAGAATTGAATGCGGTATCCGGAATCAAAACACACAAAACCATTACCTCTATATCTATCGAGGGAGGGGGCCCTCAGAATCTAACGTGCTTAGAAAAGGATATCAGAAACTACTTGGATGGCGTCAGACGTTTACAACTGAAGGAAGGGGATGCTGAGGCAATGATTCAGTATTTTCAGAGAATGCAAAGAGAAAATAGTGATTTTTTTTTTTTGCCATAGATGTTGATGGATTGAATAGATTACGGAATGTCTTTTGGGCTGATGCGCGGAGCAGAGAGGCATACAAGGAATTTGGTGACGTGATCACATTCGACATCACATACCTTGTTAACCGGTACGATATGCCATTCGGCCCTTTTGTAGGGGTTAACCATCATGGTTAGTCCATATTGTTTGGATGTGGCTTGGTATCACACGAGGACACCGAGACTTTTGTATGGTTGTTCAAAGCTTGGCTACGTTGCATGTCACACCGGCACCCTAAGGCAATTATCACGGACCAATGTAGGGCCATGCAAAACGCAATAGGTGAAGTTTTTCCAAATGCCCGGCATCGTTGGTGTTTGTGGCACATCATGAAAAAGATTCTGGAGAAGTTAAAGGGGTACACGGAGTATGAATCCATTAAATTCAACATGAAGAAGGCGGTGTATGATTCATTGGAGAAAGAGGATTTTGAAAGAAACTAGGCCAATCTCATTGATAGATACAATTTAAAGGACAATGTTTGGTTGGGTGGATTGTTCGAGGATAGGGATTGATGGGTACCTGCTTTTTTCAAAGATACTTTTTGGGCTGGTATGTCAACTACCCAACGAAGCGAGAGTATCAACGCATTCTTCGACGGCTATGTTTAGTCCACTACCACTTTGAAGACGTTTGTGGAACAATACGAGTTGGCTTTGAGTAAGACGGTGCAAAAAGAAGAGGACGAAGATGCCCGTTGCATGTTAGTAGAGCAGCAGGTGATATGATTGTATAGAAATAACTAATTTAGCTTCCACTGTTAAATTTCAGCATGTAGTTTATTGGTTTCTGCACTTGACTGTTTAGATTGTTTTCTGCACTTGACTGTAATGTCAGCCTTCTCATTGCTTACTTAATGCTTCCCTTTTGTTTTACTCTTGTTTTCAGGTAATATCCCCTTATGCATTTGAGAAGCAATTTCAGAACGAATATACAATCGAGAAATTCAGTCAGTTTAGAGACCAAGTGACAAAAAACGTTGCATGCTATTTGACTATTGGGCCGGTAGTGGATAGTGTCGCCCACTTTACCGTCGATCAAAGCAAGATTGTGGGTAAGAAACGTCTGATGGAGGTAGAGTATGTCTTCACAGTAAAATTTAATGAAGAAACTAAGGACACAAATCGCAATTGTCGAATGTTCGAAAGTAAAGGTGTGGTGTGCGCTCATATGGTTAGTGTTTGGGGTAAGATGAAGCTTCGAGAAGTGCCTCAGAAATACATTCTTGACCGATGGAAAAAAAACTGCATGAGGAGTCACACCAAGGTGAAGGTGAGCTATATCAATTGGCAGCGAAAGCCCAAATGGCGACGGTGGGATCAAATCCAAGATACAGCCCGTGTGGCCGCTGATAAGGCAATGCATTCTGACGCGAAGACTGCTATTGTGGTTGATAAGTTGAATGAAGCCATTGAGGCAATTGATATGCTTCAGGATGAGGAGAATGTGCCTATGTCCATTCATGTACGGACGAATTTTCCAATTATTGGTACGCAAAAGAGATCAAATATCATTGATAATCCAGCTAAAGGCCCTCGGAGAGGGCGACCACCGACTATGAGAAAACAATCATGGACTGAAAAATGTGTGAAGAGGAAGACGACGAGATTAGGCCAGAAGGACCAAGCTAGCAAGCAAAACCGATTAATGGTATGACGTTTCATTAGCCAATGAAATTACGTTTTTCTATCAATTAATTCCATGATATATTTAATCCAAATGACTGTCATCGTTTATCTTTAGGATGAGGACGCTGGGAGTGCCGCAACGGAATTCCACGATCGTTATTCCACTCAAGAAAGTGCCGCCATTTTTGTAAGTATTAGTTAATATGAAGTACAAGAAACTTTAAATTTTGTTTTCCATATTAGTAGTCTAACAATTTGGTTTTCATCTCAGTCATCCCAGATGAGTGTAGGAGATAATGGCATGGTGAGGTATGACTTTAACGAGGAAGCCTTCAGCTGTTTTGATTGCTGATAGAGTGTTGTGTTGCTGCAGAAGCAATGTTGTCTGAAGATGCCTCATGTTTCTATGGTCGTAGTAGATAGTATTTGGTGTACACTATTGTATTGTGGGAATTGTTGTGGGATCCTAGTTTGTAGTATGCACACAAACGGTGAAACTAACTTTGCTTAAACATGTTCACAAAACAATATGTCTCTTACATTCATTTAAGTAGGCAAACTACAAAAGCAACCACTACTAGAAGACAAGCTAGCCCAATGGCTTTCTTCAACATCTCTTGGGCTTCCATCTGCCTCATCTTGTGATTTAGGTCTTCCAGTTCGGCTTCATGGACTGCTACCTCTTCCACCCTATCGCTTGTTCCACCAGTGTATCCAATGGGTTGACACCATGCCCAGAACCGACATTGACCATTTTCGCACACACAATAAAGCTTTCCTTTGTTTTTTGGAGCATGAAGAGTTATCTTGATTGCGGCTGTTCTTCCACAGCGGCAATTCATCCATATATACCTAGGCAGCTGATCATCTCCCCAACCACCAGACCCACCCCCACCTCTAGAGACGCCCCCAGCTCTACTACATGAAGAAGACATTTAACACAACTGCATAGGTAAAGATAAAGGGATAAGCAAATAACCCAGATTCTTTGAGAAGCAAACAATCAATAAACATAGCAAATGCTAGCCTATTTCGTTAATCTGAAAACCCATTTGCAGCTAGTAACATAGGGAATGCATAAACTAAGCATGAAGTAAGAGGTTTGGTCCCAATGATCTAACGGCTTCCTATTAGCATAGTGGTTTTGTTCTGACTATTGGATTGGGTCTTCGGGTTAAATATTCAGGCCAAGAACCTGCTATAGGGATTCTTTGACCATTGTTAGATGACACCACTAAAGGAAATTCCTCACTGTGAAACTGTGAAACTTTAAGTATCTGTGTATCTGTGAAAAGCCCTAATTTTTGGACACTACAGAAAAGCCCTACAGCAAAGCCCTACAGGCATCATCATCATCATAAGAAAAGCCCTAATTTTTAAGTTTCACAGAGAAGCCCTAATTTTTACAACCCTAATTTCACAGAGAGAGAGTGAAGAGAGAGCAGACCGGTGAGGAAAGAGAGTGGAGATAGAGCATACCGGTGAAGATGATGGTGTCGGAGGTTCTTGAGCTGGTGTTCGGTGGTGGATTGCATCGGTGGAGGTCGGACATGGAGATCCGCTAGAGGAGGATGTTTAGCTCGTCGGGGATTCAGAGACTGGGAGAGAGAGAGCAGACTGGTGGGGATGGCGTCGGAGGTTCCACTGGTGGTGGTCGGTGGTGGATTGCGGTGGCGGAGGTCGGAGATGGTGCTCGGTGGTGGTGGTTGTGGGTTGGGCGTCGGAGGTGATGTCGGGGTCGGGGAGAGAGAGTGGAGAGAGAGACCAGAGAAAGTGAAATGAAATGAATGAAGCTTTCCATATATGCTTGATTCAAATTTCCATTTCCCTCTATTTTCCAGCAACGCAAAGTTGAGAGGTGGGGCTGCTCTGGTCAAAATGGGTGGGACCCACTCCCGCCACGTCAGCAGGAGTGCGGTCGGGAGTGGCTAACTCCTGGTGCGTAGCAAAACTGAATATCACATGGCATGACATCATCAGCCATCACCACTATTTCCCTCCTTTTGTATAAGTCATCCCCACATATCATCATCCCATTCCCAAACCGTACCTAGTCAACACATATCCATACTTTACATACACCCACAGATCACCGAAATTCATCCCTTCCTTTCACCTGCACGTTACAGAACAGAACATCTTCAACAAAAACGAGCTTCTAGCCTGGGTCATGGAGGCTGCTGAAATCGTAGGTCCCGCTAATCAAGACCTAAATCCGGTCCCATCATTATGATCGCTCGACCCTGTACGGAAAAATGGTCGGTCCGAATCTATGATCAAACCACCTAGTGGGTCCCATCACTGCCTGATGTCCAAACTAGTTCTTTCCCCCTCAATCACGCCTTCTCTGATCAATCTAATGGATGGTGGGCCATGGGTGTCCATTGCCTATGGGACCAGCCCCTCTAGGGTCGCCCGTGGGTCCCCTTCGGGATCCACGGACCAGATTCATCATCACGTAGCCCACCTAGGCCCCACATGGGTACAATCTTCATGATTCCAATCCTGGGAACCTGTTGCAAGGTCTAGTATTCTCTCGGTTTTCAATGGGTATCCTATTAACAAATCTATAGAATCATTAAAGTAAAAAAAAATAAATAAATAAATAAAAAGTTTTGAAATCCAAATATGGGTGGGGTATATCGTCAACATAAAGATTGGAATATTGTTACAGTAACACAGTTGTTAGAAAATCAGTTGAATCAACCCCAAAAACATTATCATCACATGAAAGGGCATAAAATGGGTATTCTACATGCATCCACGCTCGAATCAAAGAAAAACACAAGTATTAAATTCACAAATTATGTTTAGGTACTTGCCTTTTACCGGGGTTGAAGAAAATGCACAGATCCTAACCGATACCCAAACCGAGATTCCCACAGCGCTCGAGGATAATCCTATCACCGATCTGACAAAGAAAATTGAAACAAATGCTCAGATGAGCAGACCTATGGTACTCCTATCCAAGTCTACGATTGGAAAGAAAAAGGAGATAACCCAAGAATATAGATCTATTCCTAATGGTTTGAGGAGAGGGTTACCTGAGATAAGAAAGTTGAGCGAAGAATGATAGTATCCTCTGATCTAGATTCTGGTGGCCGGATCCAAAAGCTACAATGGCTTGGGAAGCTGAAAGAGGAAGAAGACGAAAACTAACGGGAGGAGTTGCAGAGAGAGAAGTCAGAAGAGATAATACTTGCGGTTATTGAAAATAGGGATTAGGTTAAAAGGGGATATTCACTGGGCTTAAGTTATTGGGTCAAACTACGGGTCAAGTCATTGACCCATTAGTCCAACTCACCGATCCACACATCTAATCTAACGTGTGCCCCACTTAATCTTACCCACTTAAATAACTAAAATACATTTAATTAAAATAATAGTAATATTCTAATTAAAATATAATAAAATATTATAAGCGGGACCGAGATCTTACAAAAGGAGCTTTAATGTGGAGCTTTGAAATCAAAGAAAGCAGTAATGGAGAGTGATCAGAAATACCTGGCAGCAAAATATCACCTCTAAAAGGGGTTGAATGAAGAAAGCAGGCATTAACTAGAACTCTATCTACTTTACATTCAATTCTTGAATCACCGACCCTAGAATTTGACCATGTGTAGGGAGGCCCCATTAATTTTAAATCAATCAACCCTGCATCTTGAATACAATCATTAAATTCGATGAGTCCCTGAGCTCTTGGAACTGTACCTCCAAGCTTTTCATGACTCCACCGAACAGTATTAAAATCCCCGGCAACAATCCAAGGCAAAACATTTGTGGACAACTCACAGAGATGCTTCCATAAATCTCGTCTATGCATATAGTTGTTAAACCCATAGCAGGCTGAAAGGGAAAAATGCTCAGAGCCAAACTGCACATCACAATGCATACACTGAGCTGTCGTAGCAAGAATATTTACATGAACCAGCCGAGCATCCCACAGCAACCAGATTCTAGCAGTGGATTTATCATCCATATTTGAGCGTTCACACCACCCATTAGGTACAATTGAGTTGACAACAGAATGATAAGAAGATTTCTTGACTTTTGTTTCCATCAGCACAACCAAAGCAAGATTCAAATTTTTTATTTTATATCTAAGATCTGCTTGCATCGAAGGTCCATTAAGACCTCTCACATTCCATAGAAGAATACTCATTTGGAACCAGGCTTAAGGGTGGACCTCTCCTTAATGACGACTCCAGAAGCTCCATGTTTCTTCTTTGGACCAATAGTAGGTGGTTTTCCAACTAGCTGAGTGCCAGAATGAGGAGAAAGAATCCATGGCTTTAATGTTCAAAATAATATAATTTAGGGGATATGACAATTCAATACCCCTCAGACACCTAATCCCCAAATCCATGACTCAAAGTAAGCTAATGTCACCAGAGTCCTTTGACTCTGGTCTCCCTTTTTCTTTTTTCTTTTTTTACCTTGGATCCCATGATATCATGGGTTTTTATAAACCCATGATATCATGGGATCTACATGTTACAAGTTGAAAAGCTACTTGGATCCCATGATATCATGAGTTTTTAAAAACCCATGATATCATGGGATCCAAGGTCAAACGACTATAGTGACATTTAATGTCTTTTAGTCATGAATTTGGCATTGAATTGTTTTTTACGCATTGAATTGTCAAATCCCCAATTTAGGAACTAGTCACGATTTTCTCTCAAAGCTTACCCCACTTCTTTAGCATCCATCAATACATATTGCCGACCAAAATCATTGCTCTTTGGCTTGAAAGCTAAGCATGCTCTTGCTTCGTCCTCATTTGAAGAGGCGCTTTTGGGCCCTTGCACAGCTCCTGCATCCACAATCCCTTGAAGGTGTTAAGTTGGCCAAAAAATATGGTGATTATATCAAAATAGTCAAGGAATGATCATAGTCGTCTTAGACACTAACCCATGCCAGGACTCCAACCTAAATGCGTTCTGGACGATTTCAACTCGTTGTAGATGTGGCTTTCTTCACATCCAATGGCAGATCAGCTTTCTGTTACGTTTTGTTCTACAAAGGTATTCATGTGGATGCAGGGACAGGGACCAAGAAACTTTTCCTCCAATGAAGCTGAAGAATCCTCCATGTACTAAATTTAAAGAAAGAAATCAGTCATAGTTCTCTGTACACTCTGGAGGTGGTCAAAACTATCAAAGGCAAAAGACATTGATCCATTGAAGATTTAAACTGGTGCCAGTTCTTTTGAAAGGGGTGAACTTTTGTTATGTCCTTAGAAACTTCAATGTGATTGCTCATTGGATGGCCAAAGCTGGGCTTGCAGAGTCCAAATAATTCGATGAAGGGTTTGTTTTCCTAGTCCCTTTTGATTCTTTTTTTTATGCTACAAGGATGTAACTGTGTATTAAAGATTCATAGTACAGTGACAAGTACATGAAAGATCATCACCTAGTGTGCAGGGTCCTGTACAGTGACAAGTACTTCATACCCAGTAAACAAAACCCAAAACCCAATATACAGTGTGTTGAGGTGAATGTCTACTCGCTCGAGAATGGTAATAATTGTGGTCGAGCCTTCGCCCTTACCATAAAATTATTGTTGTGCCATTTCTTATCATCAATTAATATTAGAATAAGTGGTAGTTCAATGGGGTGTAAAATCCTATAAGTGGTATCAGAGCCTCGTAAGTGCCATTTCCTCTAGATGTTAGAATTATGAATTGCGGGATTTGACAATGTAAACCAATTGGCTATTGCAAATTAATTGTAAGCCAAGGATTTGATTTTGTAAACCAATTGGCTATTGGCAATCTGATTATGTCATTTTTTTTTTCATCTTGGAAGGATGAAGATCCCTCTAATCAGCTGAATACGGATAATACAAGTTCAATGATTTATGGCAAGTCAGAACACAAGGGATAGCTAAAAATCCTTGGAGGAGATTGTGAAAGGCAAGAACATTGAGAGTTGAAAAATAGTGTGATGATATCTTACAAAATAAATGTACAGTTCCCTTTTAACCTCGATTTTGTAAGTTTACTTTCTCTTGGTAAACATTCAAGTGTTGTTTGGAAGTCACTTTTTCAGTAAATCAATTTTTGCAATAGTTATACAAGTTGTTTTTGTGGATCCAGAAAACTTGGATATGTTCAGATCCGAAGTAAAGGCTCAATGTGGTTCATTAATGGAAGGTGGGTAGATGAGGGTAAATTTCTATTTCATGCTCTAAACAACCTACAACTGGAATGTTACTGGGCCAGGTCAGGTTGGGCTTTCCTTTTACATGCTAGGGTGAATTTGTGCTGGGTTTTAAATCCAATGGGCCATGTCCAAACCTACTATCTGGCCCAATTGTTAAACAAGATAGGGTTTGAACTATGTATAATTAAGAGCCGGACTATGGGTCCTACCAAACTTGACATATTGATATATTTTGCAAATGAGATGGGGCAGAGTTAATATTTAGAGCTTGGGTTTGATTGAAGCCAATTATTAGGTGTAGGACCTTACACCCCATTGAGGTACCACTTAACCCAAAATCAATTGGTGATAAGAAACGGCGCAACAATAATTTTATGGTGAGAGCGAGGGCTCGGCCACAATTATGACCGCTCAGGAGCGACGTGTCTCGTGACTCGAATACCTGACCTACCAGGCTTTGATATCACTTGTAGGATCTTATACCCCATTGAGGTACCACTTATCCCAAAATCAATTGGTGATAGGAAAAATGCACAACAATAGTTTTATGGTGAGGGTGAGGGCTCGACCACAATTATGACCGCTTAGGAGCGAGGGTGGACGTTGATCTCAACATTAGGCCTAATAACTAAATGGGCTGGGCTTGGACAATCATGAAAACAACCCTTGGAACATCCCAAAAAAACACCACATACTCTGCTGTATTGAGGATTCTGTGCCAATTTTGCAGTTTTTCCACACTACTGCATTTTGGAGATGTTGATGAGTACATCTCATATATACATGCTCATGCTCCTCTCTACATCACAGCTATTATCAAATTAGAGAAAACCCGTTATACAAACACTTCATCTAAACATTGTTGAGAAATCAAGAAACACATCCGAGATGCTCATAGAATCTCAGAAAGTCCTTCACTTCCAGAGACACTAAAAGACCATTGTCAAGCAAGTGAGAGTTGACCAATTGACAACTTTAGCTGGAAAATAGTATCTTCTTTTAAAAATCACAAGAATCAACCTCACAACTGTTTGAACTGCTCACTACTGAATTCCAAGCACTCGTTTGCAAATCCCACTTCGATACACGTGAGTCAGATTGGAAGGCATCTCACAGGAACTTTCGCCTGGTTTATATGTTAATGACTATACTAATGTACTTATTTTTGAACAATACAAAACATATCTTGAAACTGTAAGTAAACTGAAGGTTTGAGAATCCCCTCTGTTGGACCATACAAGAATATTGCTTGTATCTATAATAAACAAACATATCTTGGTTACTGTAAAGTAAGCTAAGGTTTGGGAAGCTGCATTGAACTTGGACAACTTTAAAATTTAATACAAATACATATATGTAGTGCACGTAGATATAGATATATAGTATTCTTTTTACATAAAACAAGGTCGTGCATGGTCCAAAGATATGATGACAGTTTACAATCCATGTAAGAGAAACAATCCATCTCTCATTTTATTAAGGTTTGATTGTATATGTACGGGGTCAAGGGAAAAGAAGAAGCTCCCACATCCCTTAGTTCACGGATTATTTCAGCAGTTGTTTCGAGGCAAGCGTGTGCTCTGCAATAATTGTGCTCCACTTGCCCTCATACGCATGAATCTCTCTCTCTCTCTCTCTCTCTCTCTCTCTCTCTCTCTCTCTCCATTTTTCAGAGTACCCACTTGTGGCAGTGATCTTTTTACAGTTTGATCCTACCTATTGTTTATAGTGTAAAGCAATAAAATTCTATGATTGGAAAAAACTCTTGTCAGATCATTGAGAGGGAAGAGTATACAGGTATGAAGTACATACACATTTACAATAGTTGGCCAAAAACTCAAATACAATTCAATACAAAAATCATAGCCAGAACAAAAACTTAAATATAATTTAATACAGAGATCACACTCATAGCCTGGAATCAATCTAGTGATTATTTCTCATCATCAACAATGAGAATGGTTATGACAAAAATAAAGTCATGAATGAGAACTTGATGCATGGTGAACAAAGGGAGAACCCAACACATGTTGATGAAGGACAACAGATATCGGAACTGAGGGATGCCATTGCTGATTCAATCTTTGCCGCGCATATTTATGGTGGTGGAGGCTGTTTTATTATATTTGGAAAATATATTCATTCAATTTAATCTTTATGAGAAATTATACTCGTAGAGACCGTAAATCATGTGGTTAGTGTTGAGACCCAAAAAATTGGCACATCTCTAACTGATTTTATGTGGGTGATCTTATTCACCTACAGGTTTCTTTTTATTGTGTAATTTAGTTTTTATGCAGTTTAATATAAATTAGTTTTGATGACGTTTAACATAAATCATCTAATGATTGTATGTTAAAGCTCCTTTTTATATTAAAAAGTAAGCGCAAAAATTAGGCTAACCAAACAACAGTTTCTTTTAAAAAGCTACTTTGAAGGTATCACTTTTTTAAAGTTACTTATATAAAAGCTTGGTTGGCTTTAAATAAGTTTAACCCACCACACTCTTAGTCATTTCATTCTTTCATTTATGATTATCCAATACAAATATGATTACACTTTGCTCAAAACAAGATTTCACTTGGTGATGGATCGCCAAAAAGTGTACAAAAGGTTATTTCTTACTTGTTCAATCACCATTTTTATTCCGATCTAGTAGTGAACACTATTATGAAGAAAGTAGATCCCCCATCCAGTAATATAAAGAGGGTAAATCATAAAATGGAAGGGTCATATCTTGGAGAGATCATCTCCATATTTACGAATTTAACTTACACTAACTTGAGTTTGTCTTTATGTTAACTTCATATAACTCATCACATATGTTAGAGATCATATGGCCTATCATGCTCTGTCTTGGGCTCAATAGTGTCAATTACTCTCACAGCAGTAACAGAGTCTACAAGATATTCACTTCAATTGTATCGTTGGAAACTCCCATCCTACTCTTAAGATGTGGAAAATCCGTAAAAAGTGTTCAAATAGAACAAAGGGACTCATTGATGAATGAGTTCAAGAGTGATCACATTGATTACATCTATCTGGATCACAAAAGGTTGCAGGTAAAACAACCATACAAATTGCCATATCATTTTCAATTTCAAGATTCTTCGTTTGTGGCTTCATTCCTACTCAGACTTTGGAAAAACTTATGGAACACTCCCTTCTTTCCAAATGTTAGAAATTTCTTATGGAGGGCTATGCACAACAAACTACTTGTTGGGAAAACGTATTGAAGGAAAAAAGTTGGTGTGGATAATATATGTCGCATGTGTAGGGAACATAGTGAGACCATTGAACATCTTGTTTTGAAATGTCACATCGCTCGGGATACTTAGTATAGCACCTCCTCCTGTCCTTTCTCATGGATAACTCCAATCATACTTCATTTATATCTTGGTGGGAATATTGATTAGAGAAACAGAAAGAAAGGGATAATTGATCAAGATCATGTTATCTATTTTGGCTTTGTGCTCTCTTGAATATGGGGAGCAAGAAATGAAAAAACTCTTTCGCAATCAAGATCCAAATGGCGAGAATGCGGTTCAAAGAATCAACCTTACACATAAGGAATGAATATGGTTGGTAGAGGAAACGCAAGGAAATCATAATTGTAATGATAGTTGAGTGACTACTTCCAACAACGATCAGGATTTGGATATAGACTTTTACATCTTTTTTCGATATATCTGTGAATAAAGAGGCTAACGAAATAGGAGTATGATGTATTGCTTAAAACAAAAACGGTGGCGTATTGACAAGGCTATCAAAAAGGATGGATGGAGAGTTGGCTCTTATGGGAGAGATTTTGGCCATCAAAGAAGCTTTGAAGTTGGTACTTTTGAATAGATGGAGAAAAGTAGCTTTCTATAGTGACTACAAGATTGCTATAGATTCAAGCGAAGCGTCAACATCCTTTCCTATGGGAAATTTAGACCTGCCACAGAAAAGATCATAGAAAAATAAAAGAATGTCTTGACTAATGTGCATTTTATAGTGATTAGTCGAAGCATTAATCGCGGAGCAAGATTTAGCGAAGGCTAGACTTTGTACGCAATGATGCCTATATTATTAATCATGATGTCTCATTCTCAAATGTTTAATAGATTATCTTCTTTCCAAACCCGAAAAAAAAAAAAACAGATCGGTCATTCAAATCCATATGGAACTAGCAATATAAATATGTTGATTCATAATAGTTAAATAAGCCGATTTAATTTAGAGGATTTACTAGAAAAATTACATTAGATGTGGACTACACTAAAAGGTCCTCTTAGTTTTCCTGGCAACAACTTTCATTTTTTTTTGGGTGAAATGAGATATGTGTCAACACTGACCCTCCAATATCAACCCTACACATGCGAAAAAAACTAGTTTTTCATCATCTCTCCCCTCCTTTCCTCCCCAAACCCAATGAGGTGGACCAACTGAAAACCTGTAATTAATAGGTTCTTGTAGCCTCATCTCCTTCGGTTTGTCACATTCCTAATGCAGGTTACAAATCAAATATCAACTAAAAACCTGAAATGAGTTATCGTAACCTAATCTTCTCCATTTTATCACAACCCTGATACAAGTTTTCTTTTCTCATTCTTCCAGGAAAGAGCACAATAATCAAAAGAAAGAAAAGGCCATATCGGTTTGGAGATTAGGATTTTCTTTATAGATAATATGAGGATTCCAATTTCCTCTCCTTCTTCATCTCAGACCAAAACCCTTGTAAATCTCCGCAAGTCACATTTCCTCTAGTTTCATAAGAGAAACCGTTTAAAAAAAAAAAAAAGCTCACCAGATTGGATGAAGTGTAGTTTGACTTACAAACCCCGTTGGGTTTGGTGAAGAGAGGAGGATGAAGATAATGGAAATCTAGTTTTCTCATTTGTGAAGGGTCAATATCTACCCTATGTGTTTAGTGAGTGTTGATATCGACACAAATCTCATTTCACACATACACATAGAAAAAAAAAAGAAGGAAGCTCACCAAATTGGATGAAGTGCAGTTTGACTTACAAACCCCACTGGGTTTGGTGAAGAGAGGAGGATGAAGATAATGGAAATCTAGTTTTCTCATTTGCGAAGGGTCAGTATTGACCCTCCGTGTTTAGTGAGTGTTGATATCGACACAGATCTCATTTCACACACACACATAGAAAAAAAAAAAAAAAAAAAAAGTGAGGACCACTTCCGTGCAAGGGAAACTAAGAAGGCCTTTTTGGTGTAGTCAACATCTAAGGTAATTTTTCTCATAAGGTCCTCTTTAATTCAAGTCCCTTTTCTTCGTCTTTCACTTCATATTGAAGTGTACACCTCAAAAACAAGTCCAACCGATTCACTTACACATTGCTTCCCTCCCATCTAACAAATGATTTTTTTTTTATACTAACCTGGATTGACAATGATATAACCATTTAGTCACTATTGGATCCAATCACAGAGATCGAGACAAATATGCTAGAAAATCATGAAAATTTAAATTGTAAAATTTAATCAAAATAGTATTTGGCCTTCAACTGCCTAACATATCTTTGTGAATGGTATGTGCACTTGACATGATAACATGCTGCTCTAAATCAAAAGAATGGAATTCACCTTCCTTCCATGAAACAATACAAAGTCACATTTTTTAAATCACTGAACTAAATTTCACTTAAATCAGTTGAGGACCATTGTAAGTATGTTGTTTCACACATTTTTAACTTAATATAATCTATTAAAGCCGAGGGCTTTAGATTTAGTTTTGACCAGATTCTTTTGATGTGAGATTTGGACTCATTACCTACCTCTTATGTTTTTAATTAAATAACTAACCTAACCATTAGGTCCACTGCACCACAAAAAACCTAATATGTAATTGTTTACCAGAAAAACGTAAAAAGTAATTAGATGGAGTGAGGACCCTAGCCAAGTGGGCCATGTCCATGTTTAACACGGGTTTTTTTGCTAGTCCATGCTATTGTTAAGGGCATTGCCTGCAGTACGAGAAAGATTTGAATTTAAACCTTTTATTTATTTATTTGTAAGGAAGAAAAAAATTGTAATTTAAGTGGACCCCTTTTGGAGTTGACTGAAGCATTGGGTCCCTCCTAAGGTAACCAATGCGATCCGATAAGATGGCATAGGTGGCAGTTATATTTTATTATATCTTTAGGAAGAATTCAGATTATAAAGTCAAAAGATCCAATCACCCTACCCATTAAGCTTTAATAAAATAGTGGAAGTTCTCCTTCAAAAAGAAACAACCAAAAGCTAAAGAGAGGATGATAAAACTGTACAAAAAGAGCCCCTCTAGAAAAGGGTTAGGTCATAGATTCCCCTGCTTTCATTGTCAAAACCCAAGAACAATACTAAGCTATTATTATTTATGGAAATTTACTTTCAACCAAACCTTTGTTTTCCAACAAGTACAAATAACCACCATGTATGATAAGGGGCCTCAAATAGTCAATGGTCTACCACCATGACTTGGGTTTTAATGGCCTCAAATTGTTAACCCCAGCTTAATTGAAAGTAGATTTGATTTAAGAAAAGCTTCATTCTTTTTAAATAAAATATACTAGATTTGCATAAATCATTCACAAAAGAAAACAAATATTGACAAACATGGTAGTTTACGGAGACTATCGAAACAATAAAGGTAACTTCAGTTTAGACTCATTTGTTTGCATAGAACTAAATTCTTAAGAATTCATGATAAAATGAATTTCAACACAAATTTATGAAAGATAAAAGGTGAAGAATGTAATGTGAAGTTGTAGATGAGACCTCAAAATCTTCTCAAATTGATTTACAAGGTTATAGTTGGATATTTAGCTTACATTGCCCTTTAAATTTTTTTTTTTTTTTTTGAATTTTGATGGCCATCTATTAATGTTTTTTCACCTTTGTTTCTTCAATTCTAACCCCTTTCTTTAAAGAAGGGGTTTCTTAGAATTTGTAGGAATTCATTAATCTAACGCGAACAAATAGGCCTTTCGAAAGAAGTTAAAAATGCAGGTGGTTATATATAATTGTTGGAAAACACAGGTGCTATGCTACTTTCCATTGATTTAAAATCCAGGGGCAATCATCCTAATCCACAGATCTGTAGATCACAACGAAACAAGAGAGGATAGCCCTTGGATTGAAAACGATCAGCTCCTCGAGATTCGAGTAGATCCCGGCATGGCCCACCACCGAGTCATACGTCCCACCCTGGCCCAATACGGACTCCTCTTCACCCGGCACCGAGTCATCACTCCCGACTCGCCTAACTCGCCCAGCTATGACCCTACACACCAGCATGGCCCTCCTGCCCTCATCGGCAGCCACGTGGAGGCAGTCGTGGGCCCTACCGCTGCTGGCCGTGGTCCTGACCTCCTTGCCCGCGAACCCATGCCTTATGATGGTGCACACGCCGCACGTGGGTTGGGACCCACACAGGGTCGATGCGCCTCGTGCGCCGAGCGCGCACGTTAGTGTGGTGCAGTGGAATCGGAGCAACTCGTTCCCGTCCGCGGCGCAGCGGTCGTAGTGAGCCGACGCGCGGGCTTTGACCGAGTCGCGGTAGTCCTCGAAGCGGGCTATCGTGCGCTGGGTGTTGTGGACTTTTAAAATCCGTTCGATCTTGAAAATCGGACGGTCCTTCTTCAGCCAGCTGGACTTGAATATTATCTCCACGATATTTCGTCCAGAGTCGTCCGGCCCCAGCTCCGAAACTGCGAGAAAAAGATTTAGAGATATTTAGATTTAGAACCCTCTGTTTTACTGAAAACTCTGATTTAAGTTGACAACTTTGAGATAGATTTTTTGGTAAAATGGGCAAGTATTAGAGAGTTTATAACTGTGTGGGCTTATTTTTGTTTGATCAAAGTGGCCTAATTTCGCTTCTACCATTAGCTTACGCATGTGTCAAATATTAAGGACAAGCTTGTGTACATACCATAAAAATTTGGTTTGGCGCAAACTTTCCTCGTCTGTGGAAGTTTTTCTTTTCTAACTCTGCCATGATAATTTATTTTCTGAGGATTTTCGAGAATTTAACTTATTTTAACACTTTTTTTTGTCTCAAAGATGGATTTTATTGAAGCGTGGAAAATCATTTCTGCAATCCTTACTTTTTCTGTGGAAGATCAACTAGGTAAGCATGCCCCAAAATTGAAGTGTAATTTGGTTGTGTCTATGAAAGAGAGATGTGTGAGATCATATAGAGTGGGCTCCACACGAGGAGGAATGTGAATATGTAATACAAGCAAGTTGGGTAATGCAAAATTGAGGCTCTCATTGGTTAAATGAAGTTTTAGCATAAAACCAAAATATCAATTCCTCTCATTAGTCAATCCGTTCTATCTAATCAACATTAAATCAAACTACATAGGTAAAACTTTTAAAAGACAACGAAATGGATATATCTCCAAAGTGATATTTGTCGTCGCATTGGAACAGTATGATTGACAATAATTTGATGAGTGATTGCTACAATCTAAAGATTCATATTCTTGAAAAGTATTCATGCTGCCTCTACCAAAACTTTGAAAATTTGGTACAATTAGTTAGCTATAGAAATTTAAAATGGCACTAGAGCCAATCGATCGTGAGTAGGTCGTTTATCAAGCTTAAAATTTTAAAGATAAATTGAGGTTTGATGGGTTTAGCGTTCTACACTCACACCATGAGAAATCAGTATAGTTTGGATCTCAAACAGGTACGTAGAGTGATAATATCAGCTTAGAACGAGAAAAGGAACTTCCCACAATTGGTGTATCATAGCCATCCAATCTCTGCCATTCACCCATGTATTTATAGAACTTTAATCAAAGAACTGAACTGTCCCTATTGAAGTCGCTTTTAGCTGTAGGGTCATGACCTCTACAGCCTTGCAGAGATTTGTTTTATCTTTTGAAGAAGATAAAGGAAAAAAGAAACAGGCATATGACTTTTGGGGGTCCACTAGACTCACCACATGAATGAAGATGACTGTACCTGTATCTACTTGACAAAAATTCGATCCAATAAAATCTAATTGCAACAAATGATATCCAATTTAGGGTTCATCACGGGATTAGTGCATGACATTTCACAAGATAAGGGTTGCTCAATTGATTAGCAATTCTATCTCCCTGGACAGCCTTCAAACCTTGGATAAGATTGGTATCTTCCCATGTGTGTGGGGGCTCCCTGCAGACTTTTTATGGGTCACAGCCTCTTGATTGGGTTAAAGAAAAAACCCAATCCGTCCACAAAATAGTCCATGTGGGTCTAGCAAAAATAAAAGTGGTTAGACATATAGGGAGGAAGTCTCATGGAAGAAAAAAGCCCAGCAAACTGTGGGGCCCATGAGATCGATGGCAGGGCAAGACATGAGTGACTTGCTGGGACAAAAGGCCAAAGGTGAGAGGACACCAGAACCCTTCAACCGGGGAAAATGTAAATCCCTCTCTGGTCAATGCCAAATGAGTCTGTGTCGGCAAACTAAAATAAAGTGTAATCACTACAAGAAATGCAATGAATGGCTTTACTGTAGTGCCCTTGTCTATTACCTTGCCTGTAGATAGAGTAGATCTCATCAGCTAAAAGGTCATGTGTGTAGATTACCCGGATTTATGGAGCTCTGATGATTGAATTTATTGAGAGTATCTAATGTGGTGAGAACAGTTCTGGACAGTTTAGGATTTGTAGGTAGGGCCACTGATAGATAATAAGGTTGGCTAATAAATTTTCCTGTTGTAGGGGAGGTTTCTAGAATTCTTGGATCCATTTCTATAGCACACCATGTAGAAAAAGCAATTACTTGAGTGAGTATAAAATCAATTTCATATGCTTTTTAACTATTCACTCAAACTTCTTGCTCCAAAATATGATATCAATAAGATTTCAATATTCTTGAGTCCAGCTTCCTTATCAATTTGGGTCATGGGTCAGGTAATAAAGTACTATAAAAAAAAAGGGGCTTAAAACTCAGAAACTTCAACCAAACTAAGACTAAAACATCTACCACCATATTTTATAATAGAGAAGGTCTCACCTCACTCCATATAGTTATGCCATGCGAGGATTCCAAGATAGCTAGAGAGAAAAATAGTTTTTATTTTCCATACAGTCCACTCTGTGATTGTTTATCACAACAAATTTTTCTTGTTAGAAGAAAAAAAAAAAAAAATTAATTTTCTTCGATAGAAATGATTTTGATTTTGCGTATAAGGTATAGGAAGGAAAATTTTTTTTTTTCATAGAAAACTAGAAAAAGAAAGAAAAAAAAAAAAAAAAAAAGAGGAATTCTCTGACCTGCATGCCTTACAGCTTGATGAGCGTCTAAGCTTTCTGCCTTAGTAAAAACCTCTCCACATTCTGAGCAAGCACTGATACTAGTCCTTGCCGATGGAAACCTGCATGTTTCATCTTCGCTTCTTTTAAATCAAAAGCAACAGTAAAAAAGGGAAGAAAAAAATAATCATCAAAACTAATACCACTACCTGCTAGGATCAACAATCATATGGCACTCGTAACACCCAGATAGCCTCCTCAAATGCATCCCTCTTGATGACGATGAATACCCACCGTTGGATCGGATCGAACGGCTTGGCTCAGTCGACGCAGGGTTCCTCCTCAAAAGACCCGTTTCCTGCCCAACACTGCTGCTCTCAGGTGAGTTCTCTTCCCTGTGGATGACTCTGGTATTTCCATGAACGACATCTCTGAAGCTACAGATAGAATTGCATGAAGAGCTCAGCTTTGAGTACCCCACCAAGTTTTTTGATGGGTCATGGACTTGAGACCCTTCAATCTGCTTGCAGGTGAGAAGACCCTTGATCTGCTCCCATGAAGAAGGGGTCTTGTGATGCTGCTGCTGCTGCTTTCTCTTCCTTTTGGATGATGGTTGGTGGTGTTTTTGGGGTGTTGATGTTGTGGGTAGGAAGGAAGAGAGAGCCATGAAGAGGAGAGCCAGGAAGAAGGTGAGGAGAGATGGAGGTGGTTTCTCCAACATGGGTTAGCTTTGGTTTGTGAGTTTTTCTTGTTCTGCAGGTGGAAGGGAAAGATGGAGATGAAGATAGAGAATGCGTTTCTCTTTTCTCCTGTGTCTTTTATCTTTGGAAGGGATCCAAGAGAGATGAACAAGGGAAAGAGAGTGGTGGGTCTTTTGTTTTTATTTGTTCCTTCTTTTCTAGATTGGAGTGGCAAGTGTGGAAGATGGATAGTTTGTCAATAAACCTAGATTTTGATTGGAAGTTGCTTAGACCACCTCACAAGTCTCCACCCATGTGGTCTCACATTGTTTTACTGTTTTGACTTGTAATTGACCCAAATTACCCTCTGTTGCCATGAGGTCAACACTTCTTGTGTAAGCTAAATCCAAACCCAAACAGCCCGACTTGACAAAGGTTTGAAAAAATAATTCCCAAACCCAAACCCAAACCCTCCCATTGGAAATGCTTTTTCATGGTATAATGAAAAACTTAACTCAATTTTACACATTTCTTCACTAAAAAACGGCTGCTCTGCACTAAGTGTGAAAAATTCTATCACTGAAAAACGATCGATTGTCTACGCTTTTTTCATACAAAAGCGGCTATACAAACATGTTCTTAAAGTGGAGCACAAAAACTCATTAATGGTAGAGTGTCTTGTTACCAACCAAAGACTTGGTCAGTATATTATAAAGACACTTCCACAATATGTGAAATATACATGCTTTCTGAATTTTACAGCCTTAAGAAACAAAATAAATTTAAAATGTAGGCATCTTACCTGGCCCAATTCAACCTTAATTGCACTCGGATAGGGAATCTACAATTCAGATTAAGGTTGTGTTAAATACATTCGAGTTTGAATTTGACCTTCATACAATCAAACTGGGGTCAAGTTGGGTCATAGCTCCACTGACCAACCTGAATTAATTGGATCCCTAATCAAAGCCTATAGAGCCTGCTTGTTTGTAATGGAATGCATGGAAGTTTATGGTGAAATGAGGTCGAGGGCAGTTTGGGAATACAGTGTCCAGATTCCTAGAGCTAGAAAAGAAAAAGCGCGCGAGGCAAGAGGGCAGAGAGAGGCATCATATAAAACACGGAGAAAGGAAAGATCACAATATCTCGGCTTCCACCGTTTGCCGTCTGCTGCCAAGTATAAAATAAAGCTAGAAACTGTCCTCATTTCATGACTAGATTCACAAGAATGCCATTGTGTTCCACCTTTAACCGACGAAATCAAAGCTGTCAATTCCTCTTTTCGGTCTCATCCACTCATCACTCATCTCTCATGTTGCTGTCATAGGGTTAGAAAATGAGCCTTTGAAGCATTATTGGGCCCTAATCATATCAAAATGTTCAAAGTCGTCATATCCACTTGTTTTTCCTCTCTTGAGTAAGTTTTTAATCCAAGATGAATTGGAATCTGTCCTTAAATTGATTGGAAGGGCCTGCTAAGGGGTGAACCCAAGCACAATCACGTGGAAACCGCGGTGTGCTTTCAAAATTTATATAAGAATTCTGCATTCATTTTAAAAAAATCCAATAAAAATGATGGGCCCACCCTCAAAATTAATATGAAAATCCTCGGTTTGTCCCCAAAACCGAACTACCTGATAGAGTATGCACCCCTCGAACGAACATCCTAGGTTTGCCACGGCTACTAAGTTGAGAGCGTTTCTAAGGAGAATTCTGCTTGTGGTCGATAATTTTCAACAAAAATGTATTGGCAGCACATGGAAATTTCAAATTTTCTACTTGATATTTTAAAGGTGGGAATTTGCTTAGCTTGCATGTGAAAAGTTGCTTTTGGCCATGGAACATCCTAAGCTTAGAGTTTTGGATTTCATAATGCAATTACCCTTTGGGCATTTTGGAATTTTAGTGTGGCAGGCGCCATTTGTAATTCTCCAAATCCTCTACACAAATATCATCGGCCAAATGCTTGCAACCGAACAAGCCTAGGAAATCATGTAGCATGATTGCTGCAAGACCCACGAAGCAGATGGTTGACAACAAAGTTAATTTCCCACGTAAAGTTTTAATTTGCAATATTCAGAAGCATTTGAATTTAGATCAAACTCTTGATAGAGAGTTTTGGCTTGCCATTTAACTTGTGGGGCTTATATTAGTCAGGTGGTGTCGACTTTCTAATCTCTATTAGAATATTCTTCTACGGGCAGAACTATAATGCATCATTGCCGCATTGGAGTATGCATAGTGCATTGCCCTTGCTATACACACATATCAGCCCACCTTTAGAAAATCCAAACCTCTTATCAGCCCCAAGACTCATTATAATGATTAATATTTACTCAAATCTGTAAGAAGGCCATTGCTAGAATAATTAGGCTTCGAACACATAATTAACTCTCTTTTTTCTTTTACTCGAGTAGAAATGGAAGGAGTCTCTCATGTGTGGAATCTGGCGATCAATCTAACAGTTGGCCCATCAAAATTGATTTCGCGTGTATAGATGTAGTGATTGTTTGAGGCTGGTGAACGGTTTGGATTTTCCTAAGGTGGGCCACACCCATATGTATGACAACAACGATTCACCATGCTACAATGCAGTGACACTATATCGTTGTTTTGCCTTCTACTACTAGAAGTGTAACACCTTATCATTTCAAAAAAGAAAGTGTCACACCTCTTAGTCGTTCGCATAGCTAATACAAAGGTATTTGAAAAGTCCGCCATCATTCGAGTGGCGGACCCACAACATGCAGCCCCAGGTTTGATCTAAAAAGGGTTAAAAGTTGGTCCATGTCCCATTCCAGTAAAGTAATTGACCCACCCCAGGTCTCAAGAAATCCTTCACTCTCGGTCATAAAGATCTCTCAAACGAAAAACCTTGGAACCCTTAGCTCAATTGTTTTCCTTCTTTCACTTCAAGCTTAGGCAGTTTGGCTTTTACAAAATAGCACAGCATAAAGATCTACCCTTTCACCAAACCTTTATACAATATGTGGGAAAGCAATATTTTGATTAGTAGCATGATATGAGTTCTTTATACTTAATTTTCCAAAAAAAAGAAAAAAGTTTTAAACAATGCAATAAGTGGAGATTATTGGTAATTAGTGTTGATTTTGACATCTTTAGTTTTAACTGACCATCGTTCGCCCCACCCAAATGAAAATCCTTGGTCTGCCACTGATCAGGCCCATCTGAGACTAAAAACATCACTACTTTTAAAACACGTGACTATAATAAAGAGGTAAATAAGTCAAATTACTAGTTATGTGGGTGATTAATTTGACATTGGAATGAAACCTGGATCATAGCTAAAATATGAGGAATTAGTGATTTTGAGGAGATTTGATTCAGGTGTAGTCATCTAGATGCCACTTAAGAAATTAAAAAAATTCTAAGAAACTAATTACAGGGCAAAAAATTTGAAAAAATTATTTTTTAATTGCTATTAAGATGTATATAAAGTAAAAAATAGATTATAAAAGTGGGAGAATAAAACTTCAATGTATATTTATAGCCATTCTCCATGAAAAACGAATTCTAATCATTTATTGTTTTCAACTTCCATATAAGATATTTCCTATAATATCTCTAGAATCTCCTTTTAGGAACTTGATTAATATATGCATCCAATTAAGCACCTTTTGTCTTTTTTCCTTTTCTCTAGAAAGGAGGAAATGCCTTTTTTTTTTTGGCATTTGGCCAGAGGTCCCTCAACTTTGGTTTTTATTGTAAACGGTCCACATTTCTTTCCGTAGAGGCAAAGGTTCCTTTTCAAGTTTTAAATAGTTAAAAAGTCCAAAATGCCCCTTTTAATACACTCTATGCTGTCTACAAAAAAGAAAAACTGATTTCGTTAGGAGTTTCATTTGGAGAAAAAAATGAGGGAAAACCTGTCAATTTTGTGAAGATGATTTAACTGCACAAATTAAGGGTTACACCATATAAGAGAAAAAAAGGGGAAAAACTGATTCAAAGAAGAGAAATCATCCATGAAATTTGCATGTGGGACTGGGCAAAACTCAGATAAATTTATCGAAGAAGGAAAAATCATTCAGAAAATCTGCACGTGTGACTGGGCAAAACTTAAATAAATTTATTTCAAATTCAGATAAATTTGTCCAAAACTTAGATAAATTTGTTTGAGTTTTGCCAGAGTTCAGATAAATTTACCTGAGTTTGAAAAAATTTTTTTTAGAAAAAACTAAGATAAATTTGTATATCTTTTCGAAGAAACTCACAATACAACAAATTGAAGAATATATAGTAGCCACGTGAGGAAGAAAACTACTGAAGATCACAGAAACTCTTGCGCACAACTAGAATTAAAAAGGAGTCAATACCGATCTTGTGTGGGGCAAAAATCAGTTCAATACTTCTGATATGTCTTGGTGCAATTCTTCTCCTATGTCTTGTGGGGCAACTATTACAAAAACTCCGGCGCATAGAAACTCCTCAACAATGAGGTGGGGGCAAAGATTAGTTGGAAGAAAATAGGCTGATGATCAGATCTTGGGCCTTTCCACCGGGATGGGTATGATATGAATGGCATGGTTATTTGATGATTACAAAAAAAGCCCATGAAAGCTTTTGTAAGTAGTGCCTCCGTAGAAAATCATACATTGGTGTAGGAGTCCTGTAATCATTCCCTCCCATTCGAATTTTGAACCTTGATCTATTTCCTCCCATTTAAATTTCAAAACTTGATATAAAACTAGGAAATAAAATCTGTTAGACAATGCGTTTACATGGGCAAATCAGTAATTAAATATCATGTTAAGGAGCTTAAAACTAGGGATTAAATGTGTGATATAACTTCAAACGGTTAGAAGGGAAAATCAGTCATGCAAATGTATGATCTAGCATACTTAGGGACTTCCGCCTGAATTAAGTTTAGGCGCATGGACTAGAGGCCTTAACCAAAAATCTTGTGGATTAGAGGCCTTAACCGATAATGTTAAGAGACTTTTGGCTAATTTTCCTTTTTTTTTTTTAAAGAAAAAACTTGATTCCAAATTGGGCATAAGTTTTTGACGATGCCATAAGGAAACATTTAAGGCACAAATCTTTATACATATATATTGTGCAAACAGTCAACTTTATTTTTACTTTGTTTTAATGGACCCAACTAGGATATAAATATTAAAATAAAGGTGATTTTCTCCTTTTTTTTTTGGTGGGAACATTTTCTCCTATTTGACTTGTGCACAAATGTTATATAGAAATTTCCATCCCTACCATTCAAGAGGAGGGTAGGGGGAGGGGCACTAGCGCTTCGATGGTAGGGATTGAGCAATGCAAATTGGCGGGTGTTGGGTTTATGTTTTGTATCCCGGAGCCAAATGACTGGATTGAAGGTCAATGGTATTTTGGTTGTTGTACCGGGACATTTTTAGTGGCTAAGAAAGTAGAGATTATGTATAATATGTAATCTATAACTCTAGATCTTGAAGAGAGTCAAGATGTGAGTTATTGCTCCAGTGGATGTACATGATTTTATCAAACCACGTGAAGTTCTTATCTCTATCTTGTGTGGCATGATTAATCAATCGCAGGTACTTGCCCTTCAGTAGGCACATGCGCACGATAGCAGAAACCCTATAGGTGAAAAGAGTGGAAAAAAAAAAGAAAAGAAAAACCAACTGGCTTCGATCTGCAATTTTAATGTGAAAACTTGATCATAGGAGAAAACCATTATCCCGTGACGATTTAGCCATAACCAGAAAAGACTCATTTCAAGTGCATGTACCTCAATACCCTGAAAGAAAGGACACTGGTACAAAAGTTCAATGGTCACCATGTGATCAGTGTCTTCCTTTGTCATGGTCCTTGTAGAGTTTGGTAAAATGTATAAAAAGAGATCGACTACAACAAAAGATGGTCTTGAATTTATTTTGATTAGATGGACCACTATTCATATTTTGTCTGTGAAAAATTGGCAGATATTGAAGCCTCGATGCCCCCCTCTTCTCACTATCCATCATGACACCCCGAGAGGAGTGGTAGTTTGGATGGGTAAAGTAATATGACAATTGGCTTCACTTCATAATGTCATAGGATGCTCATGAAAGTGATACTAGGGAGTGCAAGTGGTATGAAAGGCACACGACTCTATCAGAAGTATGTACTAATAGATAGAAAAGTGGTGCAATCAAAGGTTTTGCATGAGGAGTTTGTTTCACTTGGGTTAATAAATATCACGTCAAAGATCCAAATAACAATACATATACGATGTACAGTCAGAGGGATCCTGAGATGCCTAAGATTAAGTGATTACACCAATAAAAATTTGTATGATTTTGCATAAAAAATTAGAAGAGTTGTAAAGAATTTTCAAGTGAAGAATGTGCAAATGATCGTCTTCCACAACTTATCCATACTCATGGGCTCTCTTCTTTGACGAGCGACTGCAAGTAAAAGGTGCCCTTGTATGGTTGGAACTAATCATACACTCACCATATGCACACATCATGTGGACCCAATTAATCGTTATATTGAATACGAGGGATCGCCCAGTTGGTTGGAGCTCCCATATCCCTCACTTTGATGAGTAGATGATCAAATATTCCATGTAAGTGGACACTTTAGTTGGATCTAGTGGTACCACAGAGGTGAGTAGATGGGCTTTCATGGAGATGATGATCCACCATAATTACATTATATTGATAATCCCACTGTGATTTAAGTGGGTCCTTAATTCCATCACTTTTGTGGACCTTTGTAACTACATCATTGAATGGAAGGCAGTGCGTACATGAAAGTGAGAGATGTAAACTAAGAAAAGTAGGGTATTTTTGTCAATTTTTAAAACATTCATCAATTTAGACTATGAGAGATAGGGTGGGGGCCCTCACTATCATTTATAGTAAGGTGATGGATACTCTCATAGGAGCATCTCCCTAGATGTAAAGTTGTAAGAGTAGACACTTTGTACCATGTTGTAGCTGAGCTGGTTAGTGAAAGTGTATGAGTACGATCCTCCATGTAGCCAAAAACCAAAACCAAAAAGAAAGAAAGAAAGAAAGAAAGAAAGAAAAAAAAAAAACCACATATTTAAAACCGTAGTTACCTGGTTGGTAATCGATTGGCTTGCATTTAATCAAGTTTGTAATTCATCATTACAATTTGTGCTGAGTTCAAGCACGATAAGTTTGATGAACTAACTTAAGTGGGACTCCTAACCAATTGGGCAACCCCCTATTCTCAACCCCCTATTCTCGCTTTCTAAAAACTTGGAATTTTAAAAAAAGCCCCATGGATGAATTTATAGAACTCAGCTTAGTAAACATTACGAGAATAATTTGTTGGTACTTCGCCAACGAACCTGCAAATTGTTCGAAATGAATCATCCACAGCTCCAAAGCTATATCAGCGAACTATGTAACTAAGACTTAAACCTAGCTTGTTCTACGAATTAAAATCAATCATAATCTCATTAGTCTTATCCCATCGCCAAGAGGTCGGCTTGTTAAGTTCAACTGAGAAAAACAAACTAGTTTATATGTAATCTTTCTAATTAAGCTTTGGAGCATGACATCTCTCTCAATTAAATGGAATATGGTTTATGAAAATGATAGTCTCTCTACATGACAATCAAGGGCCGACTTAGGCACAAGCACGTGGGTGCGGTTGCACCCGTTAAACTGC
Source organism: Camphora micrantha (assembly GCA_003546025.1). Lineage (NCBI taxonomy): Eukaryota > Viridiplantae > Streptophyta > Magnoliopsida > Laurales > Lauraceae > Camphora > Camphora micrantha. The sequence continues at coordinate 29,909,648 of QPKB01000009.1, read as the reverse complement.
GGCATGCTTCAGAAAATTTAATGAAAATTGTGAATCCACCTTCAAAATCCACATGAAAATTCTTGATTTGCCTTCAAAACTAAACTACCTATCAAAGTCCGCACCCCTCCAACGACTATCCTGGTTCCACCATTGATGACAATGGTTTATCAAAAAAAAAAAAAAAAAAAAATGTCAACCATATCTCAGTCACCCAACTCTCTCATATTATAAATGTAGACAGGCATCTTCTGGCAGCAGTTAGAAAGCAGACAGATCTTGGCCTCTGATAATCACACTGAAATACCCTGCAACATGTGTTCCCCTACCCTCTGATCTATCATAGAACATACAAGTGAGAGAATCAAATCAAATCCCACTATACAAGAATAAGGTACGTACTTAAACTAGAATAAAATAAATGTTTTTTCCTGAGTGGGTTTACTATTATACAATTCCATTTCCAAGTCCTACCACCTGCATGCTAACAAATCACAAACATCTTCATCTTAACCACCCTAACAACCCTTGTACTTAAGTCCAATAAAGTTAATGTACAAATTTATTTATTTGCGTATTTTTTTATTTTTGTCAGAAGGGCATTACCCATTTGGGATGAAAAATTCGATTTAAATATTGCAACACCAACAGCTGTTATGGTCGGCACCAAAGTGTCATGTTAGGTAGGCTGTGGCCAATCCCAACCTTTGTCAAAAATAGATATTATTGTCACAAAAATGCTGGAGATCTGCAAATTTAGAGTCTTCTGGGAGAGTATTGAAAAACTTAGTAGAAGTCTAGAAGATAAATTAGTTCTTTGATTTATTCATAACAATAATATAAATAAATTAACTATATATCTACTATTAAAACTTTTTATATATATCTTTCTAATTTTTTATCCTTATGATATCAAGAAATATTCTATTCAGGGTAAAATTATCATATATATATATATAGGTTTTACCCATGTCCTAATTTGATTTTTCTGCAGGTTTAAACAGGAAATCTAATCCTGAGGGGTAGTTCGATTGACTTAGGATTACGGTTTGCACTCTGAAGGTTGTGGGTTCGAAATTGCACTATCACACTACACTAGGAAAGCGGGGGAATTTTATCCTGCTTTCTCTCTTGGGCTTGTAGGGATTATTCTATCTCAAAGGGCTAAAAACCATGCGTTATAAAAAAAAAAAAATCCTAAAATCCTAAAATAAATTGGAACTCTTTTTTCTCTTTTTTATGATAAACAATAGCGTACCCGCAAGCACACTCACCCAAATCTCTCACTGTCCGGAATTGATTAATACATTAGAACTCCATTCTCATCTATATCCTTTGTTATTATTATATTTATGCCCAAAACACTTAAAAGCCAAATAAAAATGAAGTTTGTAATTTTTAACTTTTAAACATTTAAGAAACTTCTGAAAAAAGGATCAAACAAGCTGACCCATCTGTTCAAGAAACCCCATGAGCTTGATACTTGAGGCATTGACTTCGGACCCACCTGAATTGATGAGACGTCTACTTTAATTGATTGGGTCACCAACTGGGCAACCAATGAAATTGTTAACATTTAAGTCCACTGACAACATCAACCAGAACCCTTGTATGTTTAATTAAGATTGCGATTGTGATTGATGTGAGATGCTGCCATTCAAAGTTATATTTCTATTTGGGAAAATTAACGTACTGATTGCCCAAAAACTGACAATCGTCTAATAGAAGTTGAAAGATTGAAAATTGCCGGATATAAGATTTTACATATAAAAGTCCGTCTAAAGTACGGTGGTTTTACCCTTTATTTCGTAATATTTTATAAACTGTACGATATCCTAAGATTCGATATACTAGGCTCGTAGGACATCATACCGTTACCTACTTTCACCCCAACAAATATCACATTTGATCTTTCTTTGTTTGTATGTATTGATTTGGCTGAGGAATGGTTGGATTCTTTTCATATTGTGCCTTTGGCACTTTACTTAATAATGTGGGTGAGGAAGCTGATGGATTAAGTTTCTTTTTGTAATTTTTGAAAATGATTGAAGGATATTCAAATTTGATTGGTGTGTGCATGTTTTTTAGTGTTTGGAAGTGGTGTTTGAAACTTATTGATGAGGGTTCTCTTAAATCTTTTGTATCTCTTTACTTGTATGCTTGTCTCTACAATGTAGAGGCAGTTATTGTTTAAATGTAACTTCCAACGTATCACTCTGAGGTGCATACGGGGAATGTGTATTTATGCCTCTGTTTTCTGCACTCATGGTGTTTGTTGAAATCTCAAAGAGAGCTATTACAATTTTCGCCTTCGTTAATTGTTGTCTATGACTTTTCAAGCTGCAGAATGGTCTTCAGTTCGTGGTGAAAAAATGTGATATCTGTTAGGGTGAGAGTAGGTAACGGTGCGATATCCTACGGGCCTTGGATATCGAATCTTTGGATATCTTACAGCCCTAGGATATCGTAGGATAAATGGTAAAACCGTCCCACTTAAAGCGTTCTATCCGGCAATTTTCAGTCTTTCATCTGGTATTGGGCAATTGTCAAGTTTTGGGCCGTCCGTACGGTAATTTTCCCCTATTTCTTTGGGGGCTCTTGTTTCCTTTTTTATTTTTTATTTTTTATAATTAATGTTATTTTAAGAAGTTTTGACTAAAAGGTGCTTGGGAAAGTGCAATGTAATTTTTATTTTTTATTTTTAACTTTGGGCCTTACTTGAACAAAAAGATCACTCTATATATTCGAGCAGGACATCAAATTCTTTAGAAGTGGCAAAGGAAAACCCTCCTAATCTGTTTTCTGCTTGCAACTTGAGGTGAGTGGGCTAAGTCCTCGATAGCATTAGCCTGTGTGTGTTCGAGGCTTAGGCGTAGAATTGGGACCAACCTCGTCGTGACTTTGGGCCCATGAATTTCCATATGCTCAAATTTGATACTCATCCAACCATTTTATCAGCATTAGATTGTAATTTAAAACAAAGATGATGCTTTTTAAAAGTAGTTTAGATCGAGGGTCATAATCAAGGGTTTTTTTTAGTAAAATAATCAATGGATTAGGATGACAAGCACGGCATCTTATCCTACTGGTAAAGGGTTCTCACTAGAGTACTGGTAACAATTATTAAATATTCATATTATATTTTCTTTCAATTTTGACTTTAGTAGAACCCACATTTTATTTTATGACATTATAATGAAAAGTTTAATAATAGGACTTGAACTCACCACCCCTCATTTCTTTAACTTCTTTTCAAATCTAGTTTACCCAGTAGCACACATAAGATTTTTCCATCAAAATACCCATTAAAAGTAGCTCAAGTAATTGGGAGAAGCAAATATTTCTTACACTTGTATTTTTTATAATCATGATAAGGATAAACTATGGTATGCTATTTTCATTCAAGGTCCCTCATGTTGGAAGTAGGTGGGCTTCATGGATAGAATTTTAAAACTTTTGACGCACTTGATGCAGGAATCAAGTATCCATAAGGTCATAAACCCAATACATGATCCAAAACCTCTTTCTCATGAATCAAGATCAGAAGATACACTATCTAAAAGATAAAAAATAGGAGCAACAGGGAACCACGGAAATTTATAGAAGAGATGATGTAGATCTAACATTGGGAGCCCGGTTGTACTCTAATAGAAAAGTTGATCACTTGGCTTGTTGAGGAACTCATTTCACTAAAACAAGAAGGATCTCCAATACCTTGTAGTCTTCCACGCTATGACCCTTTATCAAATTACTTCTCAAGGAGAATGGTGGAATATCCAAAAGAAGAAAACCCTATAATCTCCAGAGAGGAACCAAATGAGAAAAGAGGGAGAGGCGAGAGGGGCTTGGGCGTGTGTAATTGGTGGTGGGCGTCCAGCCCTCTCCTCTCTTAGATAGCATGAGAGCACCTCCTCTTCTATTATAATTAGAAGTCTAAGCAGTATCCTTCTCCTCTTTCCTTTAAGAGTTCAAATAGGATTAGAAACAGTCTCTTATTTGGGCTAGTGTGGGGACCATTAGGGATTCCTTAGAAGTTGTCTCAAACTAGGATATTCGGACCCCACATTTCATGTGCAATTCGGACCCACAGTTGCAAATAACTCCACTACATAAATACAATTGAACTCCAGTCTTAAGAATAAGTTCTAAGAAGACCATAATCTTCCCTATTACTACAAGTATGCCCCTCCATCAATTATATTCATGGATCAATTGGATTAAACCTGTCCAACTAAGTTAGATCCATATCTTATTATCATTTTGACCCAATTAATCACAATGATCATTAGTACCATCTAATTAACTCTTAATTGAGATAGATACGTACTTACCGATGATAAATCCATTAATTGGCACAAGGGTATATATCTATTAGAGAATAGATTCCATCTTGACAATTATATGCTCTCATAGTCCCACTATCATGTACTCAAGACACCGAGGTGTTGACCTACAACTGGCCTCACTCATTGGTGACATAAAGTAAATGTATAATAGAAACTTGAGTTCATTAATCTCTCAGGATTAAGAGCCTATTGCTAGAAAATTATGAGAACAGTCCTTAAACCAAAGACAGATTTGCATAAGATGCATATCATGGTCCTTTCAATACATATGATGTACCAGCACAATGATAAAGAGTCTTAAAATCTGATGATTGGGACAATCACACTATCTCATAGTGATTATAATGCTGCAACCTTGTCAAATTAGATGTCCAATCTCATCATTGGTTGTGAATCAATTCAAGTATATGATTTGTGATATATGTCTTCGGTATATGGATCTCATTCACACATATGGATCACATCTAATATACTTGTGGGCTCCGGTTCATCTCATGGACTATTATGCCATCTTGTATTGGTCATGTGCAAACAAGGAAAAAAAATACCATTCATCTTATGAAATAAAAACTATTCATCACATGAATAAAATCATGATTATATTAATTAAGAAATAAATCGATTTATTTACATCATCCACTAGATTGGAACCATATAATCTAAATATATGCATGAGAAAACAAAATTTTGGGAGCTTTTGACCAACATTGGCCTGAGTTCAGAAGGGCCATGGTTAGTGATGGGAGACTTTAATGAAGTAATAAAGAAGGTGGAGAAGTGGGGTGGGACAGATTCCAATCCTAACAAAGCTAGACATTACATAAATCTTATGGAAAAATAGAGAATGATGGACTTGGGTTTCTTTGGGACCTACTTTCAAATGGTCAAACAAAAGAAAGGGATTTGTCCATATTAAAGAATGACTAGATAAAGCAGTGGGCAATGTCGAATGGAGAAAGAAACTCCCCGAGGCAACTTTTCAAGTTCTCTCGGCGATTGGATCTGACCACTCCCCTATACTTATCAGTCAAAACCCGTCAAGCCCTAGACTTCCCCGCCCATTTAGATTTTTTTAATATGTGGTTTAGAGATAAAAGCTGTATGAACTTAATTAAAGATTAGTGGCTTATTGAGAATAAAGACAACTATGACAATTTTAATAAGGTCCTTAAAATCTTAGAAGAGAGTAAATTAGATTGAATAAAAGAAATTTAGGAAAGACTGAGAGAAATATTGTGGAAACTAGGACTGATTTAGAGCAAATTAAAAGCAAGATTTATTTGGTTGAAAACATTAATAGAGAAATTGAACTCACCGCAAAACTTAAAGAATTTCTGATTAGGGAAGAAGATATGTGGAGACAAAAATCAAGGGAAATATGGCTAAGGGAAGGTGACTAAAATACTAAATTTCTTTACTGTAGCACCATTAATAGAAGTAAGAGAAATAAAATCGAGAGAATTAAGAATGACTAAGGTGAGTGGTTACAAGAAAGGACTAGCATAGGCAATGGGACTTTTAAACACCTTAATAATATATTAACCTCCAAGGGACCAAGGGATCTTCAATTAATAAGGAAAATTATTAATCATGTCCTATCAAAGGAGCCCCCCCGCCCCCCAGATGGGGGCCTAGAAATCGCCTGGTCCAATTGGCTTTTCGGCTAGCTTTTACTATCATATGTGGCATACTGTAGTTCAAGATGTGGTCTCTTTAGTTAAGAGATACTTTAGAGATTAATTCTCTTCAAAGACAATAAACAAAGCCTGTATCTTTTTTATTCCAAAGAAAAATAATTCCCAAAATGTTAATGACTGGAGACTTATTGGCTTATGTAATGCCATAGATAAAGTTATCTCTAAAGTTGTGGCGAATAGGCTAAAACCTATTCTTTCTAAAGTGATTGGCCATTTCCAAAGTGGCTTCGTGGAAGGTAGACATATAGCCGACAATTACATTATAGCACATGAAGTTCTCCACTATTTTAAAAAAGGAATAAGAAAAAACTTATGGCTTAAAGCTAGATATGTCAAAAGCTTATGATCGAATGTAGTGGGATTTTATTTGTAAAACCTTAGACGTATTTTGATTTGAAAAAATTTTTATTCAAATTATTAGAGAATGTATTGGATTAGTTTCTTACTCAATCCTCTTGAATGAGTCACCCTTTGGTTACATTATCCCATCTAGGGGGCTGAGGCAAGGTGACCCTCTGTGCCCATGCATTTTCATCCTAGGGGCAGAAGTTCTTCCTAGATGACTAGTAAGAGCTGAAAATATGAAATTTATATAAGGTATTAGACTTGCCAGGACTTGTCACGACCCCAAATCCCTAATCAGGATTAAGATGCAATTAGGGGCTAATGGGACTGCGACGACGCATGGGTGATGAGGATAGGTGGACCCTCGATCCGCGCGCCAATTATTTCACTCGCATAATTTTGCTTTGTGAGATTCTGCAGGGTCCTCGATCCACGAGGATCATCATGTCAGAAGCTTCCAGGGGTCATTTCAAAAAACATGAATAAAAATCAGAGTATAATGGCATTATTAAACCGGATAACATAAAGGAACTCATTTTATAATTAGTTAGCATTTGTTTAGTTACATCTCACAATAAGGCCATATAAAACACCGGCCAATAATTACAATGATTAAAAGATGAAATTCTCCAAAATAACAAGAACCCAACAGATGATAATACGGTTCCGTAGCTTCGGACACTATTCTATTTCATCAGCTGCCTACACTCTTATAACTAGTAGATCTTGCTGGACCGCCGCAAAGTCCAGTTCGGGCGCATACATGAGCTCGTTACCTACGACATCAAGCGTAAATCAGATACGAATCTGGCAAGTATCCAAGATAAGGAGCAAGTTTGCAGGTACAAACATCATATACATAGCAGTGAATTGATTGTAATAACAATGTCATTAAGCCAAGTATATTTAGTGCATAAAATACGATTAACAGAATCATAAACAATAATTAATCGGACTATCGACTAATAGGCAACATCTTCACACAATCATTTAGAAGGAGAATATACTTTGGTGCCTAATAGTCAGGCGGGTAGTACCTTAGAACTCGTCTTCGAGCTGTTAATCTTACCATGGGGAAACCTAAGTCAAGCCCATGCAGGTAGGTACTTTAGAAATGGGCTTTGTCACGGGGAAACCTGAATTGATCTAGGGCAAGGTCCTGCCATGGGGAAACCTGAATTGAGCCCGGACATTGGTGACAGCAGTCACATATAAGACACCCCTAAAGGGAGCAATATAAACATTTATATAGGAATAAAAATAGTATGGTGGTGTTGACTCGAGCATCATCATTTGGACACTGCACAAACAGTCCGCGAGGCAGTGGTAAGAAAATGTTGGAACTCCTTATTCCGCATGGTGTTATCCCTGTTTTTGGTAACCATCTGATGATGAGGCAACGGCGAGTTAGATTGGGAAGAGGGTTGGGTGGAAGGTGTGCTAAGAAGATTCAGGTAATGGAGTAAACAGAGGATTGTGGCAGTTGGTAGTCCTTTCATTAAGCATTGTCTGAGGCGGAGAGTTTGATTCTACCTCAGTTGGGACTACCCCGTTTGTAGACAAAACACAGGCTGGAAATGTGGAAACAACCAGAGGTAAAGATCGCATTGTTGGTGAGGGTGACTTAAGAAATGGGTAATATGTTCATTAAAAACGACGTCCCTTGAAATATATAGATGATCTGAGGTGATTTGAAGAGACTTGTAACCTTTGTGAAAAGAAAAACACAATGGGTTGACCTGGGCTAAAGTTGGCTGAAGTTTGCTTTTATTATAGGTGCAGGGATTTGGAAAATAGGAACATCAAAACATGCACAAAAGTGAGTAATATGGAACTTTGCAAAAAAGGACTTTCTTGAGGTGAAATATGTGACAAAACAGGTGTGGTCATATGATTTATAAGGAAGGCGAGAGTGGTAAAAGCATGAATCCAGTAAGACATATGAACGGGAGAATGGGGGCTAAAAGAAAAGTCCAATTTCAATGAGGTGACAATGCTAAATGGGGGCTAAAAGAAAAGTCCAATTTCAATGAGGTGACAATGCTTCTGTTTGACAAGCCCATTTTGGACATGGTTGTGTGGACAAGAGATTGAATTGGTGAGCAATGCCATGCAAGGCAAGAAACTGTTTAAATTTTTTATATTTGCCACCATGATTAGACTGGAACTACTTATTTTGAAACCCAGCAATCTTTTAATATGTAACTCAAATGAAATAAATGCAAACAATGCATTAGACTTTCAATATAAAGGAAACATCCACATAAATTGACTAAATTGGTTAGTAAAATGAATATAATAATGATGCCCACCATTCGATGTAATGGGAGAAGGAGCCCATATATCCGATTGGATTGATTCAAGTGGGTTATTACAAGTGGAAGAAGAAGATTTTAAAGGCAATTGCTTGCTCTTATTACAATGACAGGCTTCACAAAATGAAAAAATAGAAGAAGAAAAAGGTAGTTGATTCTTTGGACCAACTGTGACAAGAACCTTATTAGAAGGGTGGCCTAAACAAGATTGTTGGATGTTAGTAGACTTGCTTTCTCCTGCATGTGTAAACGGAGAAACAAATGACATGGTAAAGAAAATAAAGACTATTCCTAATTGTCTCTTAAAGAAGAATGCGGCCGCTCGCTTGATCCCTGACATAACACCAAAAATGGTAGAATTCAAAAACAACATTATTATCTTAAGCAAACTACCAACAAAAAGTAAACTCTTAGTCATAGTAGGAACGCGCATGATATTGTTTAAATGAAAAGAATGAGTCGAAGAGTGAATGACCAAGGAACCAATGTGTGAAACTAGGAGTCTATTACCATTTACAACTTGAACCTGGTCAAGGCAATGATAGCCATAATGGGTGGACAAGTTCTCCATGTTGACTATGAGATGGTGTGTAGCGCTAGGGCCTGGATACTAAGGATTGTCAGGTCCAATAGGAGAACTAGCCTTCATTGCCGCAAGAGATGGAATGCCACCTAAAACAATTATGTTCATACATGTAATAGCAGTATACTATCGAGTGGCCCGATTTGTTACACACTTGACAAACCAGATTGCTGAAAATCATTATTGTAGTGACCATGACTGCGGTTCTAACCACAATTTCCATTTCACCCCCTTCCTCTGGATGATGAAGAGCCTGTAGTATGATTTGCTAAGTTGGCAGTCGGTAAATCAGCAGGCACAGAATACTTCAAGACGAGCCTCCAGTGAAAGATAAAAGCCTATCAATTCATTGAGAGATAGATGGGTTAACAAAAGTAGTCATTGAGGTAACAAAAGCCCCATATTAGGAGCTTAAGCCACTGAGCAAACTAGGCACAAGATGTAAGTTAGACATCGGCTGAGCCAAAGCAGCGTGGTGATTTATTTATTTGTTCAACATAGGTGATCTTGTTATTAAGTTTTAAAAATACAGTGTCTCGGAGCTGTATGTGGCTATTCCATTAAGATTTCTTTTCCTTCTTGATTTTCTTGTGTTTCAACACTATCACTGTGTCACATGTTGCATTTGAGTTTACAGTTAGTACCCAACAACAAATAATGTTCCCAAAGAACAGGATCTTTGAATAGCTATGGAATATAACAATCACAATATATAAAGAAAAAAAAAAAAAGGCCAAACAACATATATTTAAAAACGGGCAAAACTACAATGCAACTCATTGATTGTGTTATGGTGTAGCACCCTAAACCCAGGTCTAGACCCAGGAATTTTTCCTTGGGGGGGCACTATGTAAAAAAAATTGTTGGGACATAAAGAAATGCATGTAATTTTTAAAATATATAGGGGCTTTCTTGAATTTTTTTTGGAAGGGCATATGTAAAAAAATATAAAATTTGCTATAGTTTTAGGGGTTTTCTTAAAGCACCCATCTGGTTCCACCACTGCCTGGACCCCTGATTATAGATATAAGTGCGTATTATCATCCCTAACATCCATCCATTGCAGTGATCAGTATAGAATATTATTCAAATCAATAAAATGGACAGTGTTGGATTGACTAAATATTGCACATGCATGCGACTCAACTTCCTTTACTTTTATCTGTTTCAGAATAGAAAGGGAAGATGTCCACATCCATAAAATCCAGTGGTTAATCTAATGGTTGGCCCACTGGGATTTACTTTGAATATTTACATACAAAGGATATAATGAGTGTTATGAATGATGAATGGTTTGGATTTTCAAAATGTGTGCCCCACCCATGTGTATAACTAGGGACCGTGTCCTCTCAATGGCAACTAAGGGGTAATATATTATACCTTGGGATTACTTTTTCATATGTCATTGGTGTTGTTCCGAGTACATACAGAATTAATTCAATATTTCGGAAATAAGTCTACACTACAGAAAGAACAGAACGACGGCAATAGAATAATCTTGAAAATGTAAATCCACTTATTATTTGAAGGCAGAGAACAACACTGTTGTTGAAGTTTTGAATCTCAGAAATTCGCAGAAGAAGGTTGATCAAAGCTAGTGTTTAACACTATGTCCTTAAGACAGATTTCGCCTTTGCAACGGTGCTTGCGAGCTTCAATGGCATTTGTCTCTCAGGATATAATGATCGATCCACACATTAGTAGTACTACAAACTATGTGACAGGCGAACCAATCGTGCAAAAGAACTCTCTCTTGACTTAGACTTATGACTCAAATGTAGAGTAGGAGCAGTGAATGGAATGAGAAAGAAGGCATGGACAAAATGGTATGTATAGCCTGCTTCATGTCTATTCATCTTTTGGGTTGGACACACCCTTTCATTTGTAAAAAGAAATTTTATTTAATAAAATTTCTCTAAAAAAAATATAAATGGGTATTGGGCCGAGCCAGGCCCTACTCGCGCGTGAAGCTCAAGCCTAAGCCTGGTTCGTTTCGGTGCAGGGCAAATAATGGTGTTTATGAGGCAATTTCTCATGCACTCCTTAATGGATTAGAGCAACCCAATATATGTTCTTAATCTACTCATGGAGTAGATTACATTCCCATGTATTCCCACCTAAAAAGATAAGTGAATCACTTTTACTGGAGTAGATTAAGATTCCCATGTATTCCCACCTAAAAAGATAAGTGAATCACTTTTACTTTGGCTCAAAGATGACCAAAATAATGGTTCTCTATCCATTTTTTCTAACAATCCCCCGCATGAATGAAATTGACTGAAAGCAATGAATTGATATGCAGACAAAGAGCGAGAGAGAGTACAATTGGAAATCTTCTGTATAGAGAAAGGTAACTTGTGGTCTTGAACCTTCTATTGAAAAATACTATCTGATTTACTGGTTAAACAGTAAACATGATGTCTTGAACTGCTCATCCTTTTGCGTAAACCGAGACAATAGAGTTCACACAGAATCTTCTCGGACACAGTTGGTTCTCATAATTGTGTTCATTTTTGCCCTGAACAATGCCTGATTTCATGACTGCTTTAAAGAATTTAGCCTTATTGTTATCATTGAATCGGCCCAGTTCACACTCACATAGGTAATTCTTATTAAGAGTATCATGCTATACCCTATCTGATTAGTCAAGATATAAGAATCATTAAAAGCTTTGCTTATCCTAATTACCGATACAGGTATCACTATTAATATCATAGGAATGAGCAGGAGATTTTATATTAATAGTGATATCGTTTAGTCACACACAATTTGGTTGTCCCTTTGAACCTAGATCTTGGGATCTCCAGTCAACTAGGTTAGGTTGCCATTATGGCGACTTTTTCATTCATAAGCTTGAAACCCATTTCCCTCGATGAACATTTTACTTGCTCTTTCGCTAAACGTTTGGTAAAGGGATCTGCAATGTTATCTATGGACTTTATGTACTCAATCGTCATAATGCTATTAGAGAGCAGTTGTTTCACGGTATTATGCATCCGACGAATATGTTGAGACTTAACGTTATATATTTTACTTTGTGCCCTTCCAATTGTGGATTGACTATCGTAATGAATGCAGATAGGAGGCACGGGTTTTGACTACATTGAAATATTTTCTAGGAATTGACGAAGTCACTCAACTTCTTCGCCAGCTTTATCAAGTGCAATAAACTCAGATCCCATAATGGATCTAGCAATGCATGTTTGTTTCTAAGATTTTTACGATACCGCTGCACCACCAAGTGTAAATAGATATCCACTTGTGGACTTTGAATCATTGGTATCTGATATCCAATTGGCATCACAGTAGCCTTCAAGTATTGGTGGATATCTCGAGCAATGCAAGCCATAGTTTTGGGTGTATTTTAAATATCTTAAAACATTAACTAAGGCCTTCCAGTGGTCTGATCCTGGGTTGCTTGTTTATTTACTCAATTTACTAACATCACATGCAATGTCAGGACGAGTGCAATTCATCACATACATTAGGCTGCCAATTATTTGTGTATATTATCGTTGTGATATGCCTTATCCGTTATTCTTAATAAATGGATACTAATATCTATAGATGTTTTCACTGGACTGCTATTATCTGGATTATATTTCTTGAGTATTTTCTCAATATAGTGCGATTGAGATAATATTAGTCCATTTGATGATTTAGAAATCTTTATTCCTAGTATGACATTGGCAACACCTAAATCTTTCATATCAAACTTATTGTCCAACATTCTCTTGGTAGCTTGAATGATATCATCATTACTACCCATAATGAGCAAATCATCAACATATAAGCAAATAATTACACAACCATTGTTAGTGTTCTTAACATATACACATTTGTTACATTTATTGATCTTAAAATCATTTGACATCATCAAACTGTCAAATTTCTCATGCCATTGTTTTGGTGCTTGTTTTAATCCATACAGAGATTTGACAAGCCAACATACTTTCTTAGTTTGGCTTGGAACATTAAACCCTTCGGGTTGTTCAATACATATTTCCTCATCTAATTCACCATTTAAGAAAGCTGTCTTTACATACATTTGATGTATCTCAAAATTGTATAGAGTAGCAATTGAAATGAACATTCGAATGGATGTTATCCTCGTAACTGGTGAATAAGTGTCGAAATAGTCCAAACTTTCCTTTTATCTGTATCCATTCACAACAAGTCTGGCTTCGTACTTTTCAATTGATCCATCTGCTTTCATTTTTCTCTTGATTATCCACTTACACCCAAGAGTTTTACAACCTTATGGAAGATCAACTAGTTCTCATGTATGGTTTTTCAAAATGGATTCAATTTCATTATTTATTGCCTCTTTCCAATATAGTGCCTTGGGACTGGACACCGCTTCTTTAAAGCTTTGAGGCTCATCTTCTAACATAAAAGTTAGAAAATCTGAACCAAATGTTTCTGATGTTCTAGCCCTCCTACTCCGTCTAGGTTCATAAATCTTTTGTTGGTTTTGATTACTGCTACTAGCAGTATCATGAGTTATTTTAGGAGAACTCGATTCATGCGAGAGCTTATTAGGAAATACATGTTCAAAGAATGATGCATTCTTTGACTCAATAATAGTGTTAGGATACATATCGGCAATCTCAGACTTGTGAATAAGAAACCGATAAGCATTGCTATTACGAGCATACCCAATGAATATACAGTCAACTGTCTTTGATCCTATTTTAACCTTTTTAGGTATAAGAACCGCCACTTTAGCCAAACACCCCCACACTTTCAAATATTTGTAGGTAGGCATTCTGCCTTTCCACAATTCGTAGGGGGTTTTATTGGTCTTCTTTTGAGGTATTCGGTTGAGAATATAATTTACGGAGAGTACATCATCCCCCACAAGTTCTGAGGTAATCTAGAACTCATTAACATAGCGTTCATTATTTCTTTTAAAGTTCTATTTTTCCTTTCAGCATCACCATTTTGTTGAGGTGAATAAGGAACAATAGTTTGGTGTATAATACCATGGTGTGAACAGAATTCACCAAAAGGTAGTTCGTATTCACAACCTCTATCGCTTCTTATCACCTTGATTTTCTTATCAAGCTAATTCTCAACCTCATTCTTGTAATATTTGAACATTTCCAAGGCCTCATCTTTACTTCTTAGTAAGTAAACATAACAGTATCTTGTGCAGTCATCAATAAATGTAAGAAAATATTTTTTACCACATTTAGTTTGAACAAACTTTAGGTCACAGAAATTAAAATGAATTAACTGAAGATGTTCCGGAGTTCGTTCAATTGAATGAAAAGAAGTTCTAATAAGTTTAGTTTCTACACATGTTTCACATTTGATATTGAAATCAAAACTACATTTAGGCAAACATTCCATATAAGCAGAATAATTTTTCTTATTAGGAACAATAGTCATTACATTAATTTTGAAGAGTCCATCGCTGATATAGCTTTTTTCTATGTACATTCCAAACTTAGTTAGTACAAACTTGTCTGACTCAAATACTAGTTTGAAACCCTTTTTACTCAGAAGTGAGCCTGATACCAGATTCTTACGAATATCAGGTACATGCAACACATTGTTGAGGGTGAGCTCTTTTCCAAAAGTCATTTTCAATACCACGTGTCCTTGGCCTTCAACCTTAGAAGGGGCAGAATTGCCTATAAATAGTTATTCTCCGGTTGAAGCATGCTAAGTGGAGAACATCTCTTTGTTAGAGCAGACATGTCGAGTGGCCCTAGTGTCCACCCACCATTCTCTGATATTGCCAACCAGATTGACTTCTGAGACCACAACCGAAAGATTGATGACTGAAACATCATTCGAGAGAGTGTCCAACTCTATCATGTTGGCATGTGCTAGTTTCTTACTTGTATTGCCTTGGTTCTTGCGCTTCTAACAGTCTTTCGCACAGTTGCCTGGTTTGTCACACAAATAACATTTCCCTTTGAACTTCTTGTTGTCATTGGGACCTTGTTTTGGACCGTTGGGACTGTTCTTCCTCTCTTGGGATTCTGTCCATGTTCCACCACATTTGCCTTAACTTCAGTGAAGGTTTTTCCTGCTTTCTTTTCAGATGCACAGTTTTCTTCCTTTATCCTCAATCTGATAATAAGGTCTTCAAGTTTCATCTTCTTTCGCTTATGCTTAAGGTAGTTCTTAAAATCCTTCCAAAGTGGTGGCAATTTTTCAATGATTGCTGCCACTTGGAAAGATTCACTAAGAGACATTCCTTCAGCATGAATTTCATGGAGAATTACCTGAGCTTCGTGAACTTGATTGATTACTGCTTTGGAATCGATCATCTTGTAGTCAAGGAATCAGCAAACAACGAATTTCTTTATTCTGGCATCTTCAGTCTTGTACTTTTTATCAAGTGAGTCCCATAATTATTCAGCAGTCTTCAATGAACAGTACACATTATATAATGTGTTGTCTAGTCCATTAAGTATGTAATTTCGACAGAGAAAATCAGCATGCTTCCAGGCATCTACAGCAGCAACTACTTGCTTGTCTGTCTCGCTTTCTTTCAAAGCAGGACCTTCTTCATGGAGGAACCTAGCCAAGTTCATGGTAGTGAGATAAAACAACATTTTCTGTTGCCATCTCTTGAACTCGATATCATTGAACTTCTCAGGTTTCTCCACATGGTTCACCATAAGAGGGGCAGGAGTACAGACTGGAGTATTCTTCTCAATACCCATTGCTGTTTAACAGAACATAAATCACTTTAAATAAAAACACAGAGTAAGTGTAGAGTTTAAATTAATAGTACTTAAACAGGACTCATGATATATGGTAACCGGTTATTGGTTACTGTATACTAAGGCAAACAAAAAGTAATTTACAGAACAACCTGAAATTCTGCTTACTAGTATATAATGAAAGAAACTCAGTTATACACTACTAGTTTCAGAAACAGATGAGGTAAAAACCAGTAGTAAAACTGACCAAAACTGAAACCCAATATACTGAAATAAAACTGAGAACAGATTGTACTTAGAAAAATTGGAGAAATTTGTCTTAAGATTGTTGGCAGATTCCTTGACTACAATATGATCGATTCCAAAGCAGGAATCATTCAAGTTCATGAACTTCAGGTAATTCTCCATGAAATTCAAGCAGAAGGAATGTCTCTTAGTGAATCTTTCTAAGTGGCAGTAATCATTGAAAAATTGCTACCACTTTGGAAGGATTTTAAGAACTACCTTAAGCAAAAGCGAAAGAAGATGAAACTTGAAGACCTGATTGTCAGATTGAGGATAGAGGAAGACAATCGTGCATCTGAAAAGAAAGTAGGAAAAGCCTTCATTGAAGCTAAGGGAAATGTGATGGAACATTGGTAGAATCCCAAGAAGAGAAAGAACAGTCCCAATGGTCCAAAACAAGGTCCCAATGACGATAAGAAGTTCAAAGGGTAATTTACTTTTAAGATTGTTGTTCCGACTACATACATAATTAATTCAGCATTTAGGAAACAAGTTTGCACTACAAAAAGAACAGAACAACAACAATAGAATAATCTTGAAAATGTAAATCCACTTACTGTTTGAAGGCAAAAAACAGTACTCTGTTGTTGAAGTTATGAATATCAGAAATTCATAGAAGAAAGTTGATTTAGGCTAGTGTTTAACACTATGTCTTTAAAACAAATTTCGCCCTCGCAACTATGCTTACGAATTTCAATGGCGCTTGTCTCCCATAATAAAATGATCAATCCACACAGTAGTAGCACTACAAACTATGTAACAGGCGAATCAATCGTGCAAAAGAATTCTTTCTTGACTCAAACTTATGACTCAAATGCTATGTAGGAGCAGTGAATGGAATGAGCAAGAAGGCATGGACAAGATGATATTTATAGCTTGCTTCATGTCTATTCACATCTTGGGTTGGACACTTCCATTCATATGCGAATGGACACATCCTTTCATATGCGAATGGACACACCCTTTCATTTGAAAAAAGAAATTTTATTAAATAAAATTTCTCCAAAAAAAATGTATAAATGGGTATTGGGCCGAGCCAGGCCCTACTCGCACGTGAAACCCAAGCTCAAGCCCGGTTCAGTTCGGTGTAGGGCAAGTAGTGATTTTTTGAGGTAATTTCTCATTCACTCCTTAAAGGATTATGGTAACCTAAAACATGTTCTTAATCTACTCATGAGGTAGATTACATTCCCATGTATTCCCACCTAAAAGGATAAGTGGGTCCTACTTTTATTTTGTCTCAAAAATGACCAAAATAATGGTTCTCTATCCATTTTTTTTTCCAACAAATGGTTATTGAACAAATGCTTCTCTCTCCTTCATTGGTAAATATTAGGCTTGTCAATCCGGCCCTCTAACAGACCTGACCCTCCAAGGGCCAGGTTGAGCCAAGCTTGGTCTTGCCCTGGCCCTGCCCTCGAGGTGGTAAAGCTTTTCAAAATTGGCCCATCCCTACCCATGGACTTTATGACAATAAAAATAGCCCTTGTCTTTGTGAGCTTCATGGGTCAGGCCTGTTAGACGACCAGATGTATACGTCTAAGTATAACCATTGAGGGAGAGAGAAAATTTTACCAATGCGCTATTTACCAATGTATAAGACACAAGTGCACATATCCATGTGTGTAAATGTATGAAAGTAAGTTTTTTATTTTATTTTATTCAATAAGTGTGAATACTTCTCAGCCACACATGTATTAATTCCATGCAAATAAAAAAGCTCATTTGAACCAATTACTTCATATGTGTTACAATTTCATACAAATGGGCCCATGAATCAAATGCTTCTATGTTTCCAATTACATGCGACCAAACATACACATTTGAGAAAATTACTTCCTATATATCTAGATTTCATACAAACAAATAGGCCCATTTGACAGTGAATTCCTAATGCAAACAAACGAGTCCATTTGACAATGAATTCATATGTATTCCAATTTCATGCAAACAAGTAGCCCACCTAAATCAAGTACTTCGTATGTATTCCAATTTCATGCCAAAAAAAAAAAAAAAACCAGACCCATTCCTTCAATGCATTCATATGTTTTCCAATTCCATACAGGCCCATTTGACAAATAATTCTCATGTATTCAATTTCTTGTAAACAAACAGGCCCATTTGAGGATCATTTGAATGCATAGATATAAAGGAAAATTAAAGAAAATAACATTGCAATGAATAAATATCTAAACATTAGATTCTTCTAGCGATTATGAAATTTCTCCATACTTTCTAGGAACTCTTGAAAGGCAAGTTATTGCCTTAGGATTAAGTATGGGCCATACATAGGAGGAATTTTCACTATTCTACCACAGGTACTCCTTGCTGAGTATTTATACAGCTGAGGACTGAGATCGATATTGGTGGGCAGGATGCATATAGATGAGAAGAATTGGTTTTGATACACAAATCTGCAAAAGCATGTATTTTCAAATCCGAGATCAGACTTGCAAATCCTTAAAATGAGGGTTTTCATTGGTCTAAATCCTTCAAAATTTACAATTGTAAAGCATAGGTTTTCACTGACATTGCAGAAAACAAAAACAAAAAAAAAAAAAAAAAAAAAAAAAAGACACCTATTATTTGAGGATCTCATTGCCAAACGTGAACTCAAAGTAGGCCCAAGTGGATCCACATGCAAAATGCGTTTCTGACGCATCCAAGGTCTTACTCTCTGTATTACATTGGCAAAACCAAAACCCCAGACCTCCCAAAATGCAGCCCCATGCGTTCTAGATCAAGGCTCCTCAGTGGGGCTCAGTTATGAAAAAATTAAAATGCAAAGTTGTCCCCTTCTTGAGTGGGCTATCCCTTAGTTAGCTTGTATTAGATTTGTGAATTTGTATGATTCAATAGAAGTTAATAAGTCTTGGTTAACCGGGCTCCTGTATTGCTCAAGTTGTACTGTGATTAGAAGTAGGGTTTGGGTGTAACAGGGTTTGGGATTGATATTATAAATAGAGATTCAGAGTCTCTAAGATGCATAACTCTATTCTGATTGCATAGTAATTATCCCGTCTTCCCCGTGGACGTAGGCTAAAAGCCGAACCACGTAAATCTCCTGTGTTATTGTGCGTGATTGATCTCTTCTCGTAGGCCTTAGATCACAACAAGATTGAGCATCTATATATAAAGTGCATCACTTTTTTGTAGTAATTTTGCATATTTTCTATAGGCAGGTCAAACTCCTAATGCAGTAAAATTTCTCAAGAGCCCGGGCCTGCCACGTAGGCTACACAAGAACAACAGGTACTATGTCCCAACCCAAAAGCTTAATTTGATAGGTGAAAAGTCCAAACAGATATATGAAGTCATATCAAACCCATTAGTTAGGTGCCGTGGGATGTGAGACTTTTCCAACATCGGCACCTTCAAACTCTTCGCAGCTGCTCGAGGGCGAACATGCCCCTCCAAGTCCATCACATCAGGTCCATCTATGCGGGCCAACATCATTCACATCAGTCCATTTGGTGGGTCCATCACATCAGGTCCATCCATGCGGGCCAACATCATTCACATCAGTCCATTTGGTGGGTCCTACAGAGATGTTGAAGCGCACAACTATCTCCCAATCGGCCGATTGATGGACAACTCTGACCATTCAAATCACCCAGATGAATGGACCAGACTCTATTTAGGATGAATCAGTACTCTACATGGACTTACCCTCTCCACTCATCCAAAGAATATGATAAACTAGTGCAACATCAATAACTTTACACATCAATAAACATGAGAGGTCTCTATCATCTTTCCTTCTTTTCTTTTCTGTTTTTGCAACAACCACCACCCAAGTATAAAACAAAGGCCCCAAGGGCATAAAAAAAAATACAGTTGCAGATATCTCACCGACAAGAGAAAACGCGTAATGACATCAGAACAGAAACTACTACAGATTCTACATGTAGTTTATAATTGAAAGTGAAGGGAGAAAGAAAAAAATAAAGAATTGTGTGTATCTGTGAAAAGAAGAAAGAAGAACGATGGAGAATAGAAACACATCCACAGTAAAGTAAAACAGATGCTTGTGGACTTGGAATTATGGTTGATGACGTTTGTATGTATGAGCTAAGGTACAGTGTGTGTGTGTGTGTGTATAGTCAACATGCATTCTCTGACTTGAATTCTAATTGCTCCGTCTCCCAGCTCAACTTGGATGCCACTCCGTCGTGTTTAGGCACATATTCCTGCACAAAAAAGTTTGGATTGAGGAGAAAATTAAGGGTCTGTTTGGATGGATCTTCATAAATTAGGCTCATATTCCTGCACAAACAAGTTAGGATCGCGGACAAAATTAAGGGTCCATTTGGATGGATCTCACAAATTATAGTGGATGTAACTTCAAGGTTGTAGGTTCAGGACATGTAATTAATAAAAATGAAAGGACAAATGTTGCTTGGTTTTTGCATAAATGACAATTTACAACTACACTTAAATTCCTACATATTTTTCTTTTTTTGCCCGATAAATACTTAATTCATGCACCCCATACAGTATACAAGTTCCTAACCAACAAGGCAATGGTTAGAGGCTGATTCCTGGTCTTCCCCGTGCAAAGAGAGATGCCTTGTGATGACAAATTATGAGTTTGGATTAATTAAGATATAGATATTTTGTTCTATGCAATAACCAAATAAAGGAAACCCGAATTCAAGATAGTTAAAAGTTACATGATTGAATTGTTTCTGAAAGATCGCAGTGTGCCCTAAGAGGATTGGTAATTGTTAGGTCTAGCTGCAAACGAGTACTTGGGTCTGTATATTAACAGGTTAAACCGAGCTTATTCACAATATCAGTTTTCCTAAGCCCAGACCAAGCTTATTGACAGCCAAAATTGGTGTGGCAGTCTAGAACATGAGGGTCTACCAGTTGGTTTATAAATGGGGTATTATTTGAGGAGGTAGCAGAACTTTGGGTTGGGACCATCATTTTCTGGCGAAATCTTGTGAGAGATGTCAACATTTACTTGTGGCCCATCCCTCCACTTATACTGGTTGGAGTCTATGGACCACTAGGCCGTAAGGTCCAATGATCAAAAGCTCCTTACAGCTAAGAATTCTGCCACATTTTTATCAGGGCTCGTTTTGTTTCCTTGGTATCTATTTGGCAAGAGAATCCTAGGAACACAAGAACAAAATAAGCTAACTATAAATTTTAAAACTTGAAGAACACCAATGATATAACCTCCATTCCTCATCAAATTCCAATTGTGTAAAAAAAAAAAAAAAAAAAATCATTTACTAAGGGCTTGTTTGTTTCATGTAATTGAGTCTGTAGGATTTTGTTTCTATGGTAAGAATCAATGCCGAGTATCCAAAAATGACCAATTAACCTCCCCTAATGGAAATTGAATCGAGGGAGGATTGAAAATGAATACCTTGACATCACCCTAGTAATTTAAATCATAAGAAAGTCAAGGTCTCACCTGCATTGTTACCTAACATCTTTCAACCCTTATATCCTTCAATCCTCGACCTGGGCTAGGCCAGCAATAGGTTTCAAGCCATGTTCGGGTCAAGCTGACCTGACCCGATAGAAGAAGCCCAGCAGTAGAGAACCAATGACATAATAAGGGCTCACGTCAGTAATACGTCACCAGTACGGTCAACATTAGTGGACTGAGATCGGATGATAGAAGCTTATTCTCATGGTATCGGAGCCATCTGGAGTTAGATTTCCAATCTGGTTTTTCTAGCATGCTTGTGGCAACGAGATCTATAGTGTGGTGTAGAAATCAAGGACCTCTATGATCCCATGGAGGGGGTGAAGTTCAACCAAAAGGCATGCCAGTTGCAGAAAGCTTGAAGAAGGAGAGGGGTTTACCGTCTTGGTTGTTGTTGAGACTTGAAATAAGGAAAAGAAAAGAGAGTCGCTACCCGCTTGCCTAAACCGAAGAAGACGCTGGATCTGTAGACCTCACCGGAAGAAATCCGATTATTGTTGCAGAAGGAAGGAGTGAAGGTAGCACCAACTTCTTTGGTGAATAGGAGGCCTGACCAGGTAAGATTCGAGTTAGGTTTAGGTCGACGTGATTCGATTACAGAAGCACGGCCAATCAGCATGAGTCGCAGACATAAGCGTGCCGACATCATCAATGCATGGTCAAAGAGATTTATGAGGTCAAATGGGCCATATTTGATCAAATTGAGGAGGGCTTGCATTTCGGTGAAATGAAGGTGTTCATTTGGAAGCTACATGTTGTCGGATGACATGTGATGCCATTCATCTTGCCAAAGCCTAGATAACGAAGAAGCAGCAAGTAAGAGTTGATGTCATGCTAACATCAGTAGTATTAAACATTAGTTTTAACTAGATTAAGGGAACAAATAATGTTAGCAGACGAGGTTTAAACTGATTGGAGACTGGGCTTTAGACTAGGTCAAACATGGGTTTTTAATCGATCAGAGGTAGAGACTTCTGCAATTGTGGAGTCATCAGGACTCAGATTTCCAATCTATTTTTGCTTGTATGCTCATGGTCATGAGATCTTCACAGTGATCCTGAAATCAGGGTAGTTTGATGATTGTATAATGAATGATTCAGACAATGAAATCACTCTAACTCGTCAGTGGATTTGAGTGTCAAGTTCGAGGTGGAGTTTGATGAGAAGATGAACTTTGCTCAAAGTTTAAGTACTAGGTCAACATGTCAAAGTATTGAAGAAAGAAGATTGTGCCCAGTGGGTGCATGGCATACCAATCAACAAGTACAAGAAGACATTGCATGATATTCCTGTGGCTTGAGTTGTGTGGAATACAAATTAAGGTGGAGATTGTTAGGTTTATGTCTTGTATTCTGGATTTATCGGGTTGGTTCATTGGGTTGGCCAATGATCACGTTCAAGGTTATGAGTATTTTGATAATTGTATCGGGGCGTTTTTGGGGGCCAAGAAAGTGTAAATTTTATATATGATATAATCTATAACCCTAGACTCTGAGTGAGAGAGGTGGGAGCACTCTCGCCCGTGGGTATTGGCGATTGTCAAATCGGGTGAGGCTGATAAAAAAAAGTTGAATTTCTTTCCCGTGGATATAGGCACTCTAAGTAAATTTATGTGCATTTTTCTCTGTTCTAGTGTGGCTTGATTGATTGTCAATCGCAGGTTTCATAATTCCATGTACACGTGCACAACAAGTGATATCAGAACCTCAACACTTCCCTTATTTGATCTTATCAAGAACAAATTCAAGGTTAGTAAGGTAAAGAACCATCTTGACGACACACACATCATTCCCGCATGTAGACTTGTATGATAGTTGTGTTAAAATCTTTAAATACACCTCCATTTGAGGAGAATGTGAGGAAAGGGATAAAGGAGAGTCCCCATCCAGCAAAGAAACTTTAGGGGACAAAAAATGGAAAACCCACGAGAGAAATATAAAATATTTAAAAGATTAATTTCTTTTCCATTTTTTTCAATCGTGAATAAAGTCAAGAAGATAGTTTTTTCTCATTTAGAGGAGCTTAATGAGGATCATAATATTCTCTAAAATTCAAAGCAAAATGGATGAAACACTTAAGAAGAGCTACTTGGATTGTCCCTCAATGTAATTCAAAGGTGATCGTCCGACCCAAACTATGTCTCTAAGTAAATCAGTCATATATCTGTTATGTATAATAAAATGAACACTAGAACATAACACTTTTGTTCGCATAGAAATTGAATACAAAGGATTCAAGTCAAATGTGCTTCAACATGGATGGTGAAAAATACAAGGTAGAGAAGTAGATGGAAATCCAACTTTCCTAGGATTTGAACTACAAGGGTGATCTGATAAAAGAATATACAAGGGATCGATTATGAATTCATTTCCAATCTCCCATATATTCATCTTATAAGAAGGGAGATTATTTGGTGGTCATTTTAAAATAATCACCTTTATTTTTTCATTTTCAACTGCTTTTAAAAATAGAAGTATCAAAACTTCTAGACATTCAATGACATGAAATTAGTGGCATTATCAAGCCACAACCCCAAAGTATAAAAATACTGAATAAAGTAAGATTATCTCTCCCTCTCTCAACCATCCATCTTTTGAAGATTGTAGATGAAACCCACTCATTTCCTTATTGTCAAAACAGAGATTTCGACCTCCTTTGGTGCTTGCATTTCATGTACCACAATCCAAATAAAGTAACTTTTGCCAAGAGAAACTTATTGTATAAATTGAATAGATATGCTCATATGACTTCACATACCTCCAGCTTCCTCATTAATTCATGGGCAGCTTGGGCAGAAATGATAATATGACGGGCAGCTGGTGTTATGAATCCTTCATCCACAGCTTTGTGTATGAACGACAACAGGGAGTTGTAGTATCCCTCAACATTCAACAAACCCACCTGCCCTAGCAAATTAATTACAGATGGAACTTAGAAAACAGATGCAATTTCTTACAAGAACAAAAAGAATATACTACACTTCTTTTCAGGGTAAAATGAATACACTGCACTTCATGAAGCATTCAAATTCCTTTTTTTTTTTTTCCCTTACCGGTTTGTCATGGATCCCCAGTTGAGCCCAAGTGATCACTTCAAGGAGCTCTTCTAGTGTTCCATACCCACCTGGTTTAATCACATTCAAAGGACATAATAATAAGATGGTAAATAAATAAATAAATTCCAATGATGAAATTGCATTTATAATTTAAATTTAAACTATGGTACATGCATATGCATAGGGCCACTTGAAAAGATGCAACAATATGGAATTGAATATATGAGGAATCAAGGACTAAGATAATTCTAAAGAGCAAGATTACCTTCTAAAGTCAAATATGATATTATCTATCAAAAGATAAAGAAAACGCCGGGTATGATATTTATCTAGTCGGAAAAAGGCTTTGAAAACGACAATGATGATGGTATATATGTATAGGAGGAGTAGATTTGAAGTTCTGTGGTTGAAAATAATTTTAACAGTTTAATTTCAAAATAGAAAAATGTATGTATGCGAAAATGAAATTTTTTTTTTTATAGTAATTCTCAATGTGGTGAATTGGGACATATGACCATAGTTGTAGTAGGGTAATTTTGGAAATAAACAATAGTTTTCTATAACACCTAGAGTGCTGCTTACTACACACTGCAAAAATCCCTCTACAAAAATAAAAAATAAAAAAAACCCTAAACTGCCTCTCTCTTTGCTCCGGCAACCCTACCCGCTGCCACCCTGCGCCGACCCATCTCCCTCTCCCTCTCCTTCCCTCTCTCTCTCCCTATCCCTGCTCCCAGATCTTTTTGCACCCACCCGCCCTCATCCCCATCCCTAGCCCACCCCCCAGCCCTACTCCCACCATCCCTTTAGTGCTACCGAAGCAGCAGAGAGAAACGGAGGGAGAGGGAGAGAGACATGAGGGAGAGAGGAAGACTGGGCTGGGGAAGGGGAGAGTGATGAGGGCGTGGGAAGGGGGAAGGGCTGGGAGAGGGAGAAAGGGAGGAAGAGGGAGTGGGCGGGCGGGGGTTGCAGGCGACGGGCGGTGGGAGAGCGGGAGGGGGAGAAGCAGAGGGAGGAGGGATTTCGGGCCGGGGCCGGTGACAAGCGAGGGGAGAGGGGGAGAGAGGAAGAGTGAGGGAGAGATAGCGAGAGGGATGGTGTTGCTGGAAAGGGGAAAATGGGGAAAATGGAGAAAGAAAGGGAGGGAGGGAGAGATAGGGAGAGGAAGAAGGAGAGCAAGAGGGATCGACATCGATGACGAGAATAGCTGAAACAGGGAGAGGGGTAATTTAGAGATTTTTTTTTAAATTACAATGTGTAGAGGGATTTCTACAGCACGTAGATAGCCACACTCTTCAATCCGAAGTTGGATGCTTATAGGTATTGGCTGATATTTTATTATATAATAGCTACAATTACATCAGGCTCCTTGTTGATTTATGTGCATGATCATTAATGTGAAAGAGACTAAAAGCTTACCAGGCAAAGCTATGAAGGCATCCGCTTGTCGTGCCATCTCTGCTTTCCTTTGGTGCATACCGGACACGGGCCTCACCTCTCCAACAGTTTCTCCAATTATCTGAAATTAACCCAATTTTCAAAACTTAAAAAAAAAAAAAAAAAAAAAAAAAAAAAATCCATTATCTTAAATTGAATAAAATTCTGAAAAAAAAAAAAAAAAAAAAAAAAAAAAAAAAAAAAAAAAAAAAAACTAAACTTGGAAAGCAAAGGATATCTGCATGAGCAGAATTATGCTACCTCTCTGGGCATGAGAGTCTTTGGAATAACCCTGTAAGAAATCAAAAGAAACAAAAATTGAAGGAGCCATAAATCTTTGAATCCTACTAACTTTTTGGATTTAATACCAGTGAGTTATGTGTGTGTGAGAGAGAGACAGAGCGCTACCCCAACACATGTCGACCACCATCATAAACAGCTTGTGAAACAAGACCCATCAAGCCAACACTCCCACCTCCATAAACAAGGTCGATATTCCTTTCTACCTGCAATTAATTTATCCAGCATGCAAAACATTCAAGCATCAACACAGGGCTACAAAACAGAGCAACCATGAAGTATATCCTATTAAACACTTGTTCTTGATCATTGTTCTATTAATTCTCTGTTAAGTTTTCTTCTTTTGATTGGGTATGCTGACTAAGACACCCGTTCATTAAAACCAATAGTTCATACCAATTCAACAGAGAAGTCTAACAGAAAAGAAGAGAACTAGTGATTGCTTGTAAATCTTCATAGAAAATGCAAGATGGGGTTAGTTGATATTGTTTCAGTAGTACCAGTTCCTTGCCGAGCTGAATAGCTGCAAGCTGGTAGCTGGTCTTCTTGCCGGGGCTGCTTCCACAGAAAACACACACCCTTTTGAATCTTGATGATTTCATGAACTGCTGGCGTTGGATTTCCATAAAGCAAAGGCCACAACTCTCTCTCTCTCTCTCTCTCTCTCTCTCTCTCTCTCTCTCAAGACTTGGGTATTATTGATTTATGTTGTTGGTGGTGTGTTTGACCGGGCGAATGTCTGAAGCCAAAACACCCGGAGAGGTTGGTCTTTTAAATCAAACAGAGGAGAGAAACTGATCCCACACGGCACCTTATCATCTGAATCTCACGATAAAAGCAGATTCTCTTCTGGCGAGGTTGTTATAGCTTGGTGGGTGAGGATGCCAGGATGGGCCCCCACTGCAGATGAAGCACTAGGATTTGGGAGATCCTTAATTTGGTATAGCAGCTGGTTACCCACCCCTCTTATTATAAAGGCTAGAATCACCTATAAATATGCATTACTTTTGTTAAGCCCGTGTCTTAATTAAAAAGTAGAAAGTATAACTATACCATACAGGTGAAAGAATATTATAATACAATTTGATTAAGAAAAACACAAAAAATTAAAATATTGCTAGCTAATTACAGGTTTTTTGGGCACAAAACCATATAGTAACAAATATACAATCAGTATAAGTTGTAAACTTGTAAATATTAAAACAATCTTATAGTTAATGTAATTAAAATAGAACCAAAGTTATTATGTTGTTCTTCATATTAATGACTCTCCATGCACTTGCTCCGCTATCTGATTGTGTCGTGTTTTGTTGGATGGATGATGTTGCTTTGTTGAGTGGCTATCCAAATTGTCACTTGGCCAACTAGGGATAGATCCCTTGGTATGCACTCATCCCACTTGTGTGGGCTATTCTTCCCATTTGTGTGGGCTATCATTCCCACTTTATATATAAAGTTGTCAAAGGGCCGTGTCCCAACTGAGCAGGGGGTAAGCTTTATCCTACCTTCGCATATACGGATCGAAATTAGGTCGAGCGAAAGCCCTTGGCATTTTGGGCAGGTTATTGGTGATTAATTCTTGAACTTCAAAAGAGGGAGTGCTGTTGATTAACAATGATTCTGGCTACCCTACTATTCGGGGTGAATTAACAATGATTCTTGACTACTCTACTAGTGGCTCATATACCTTTTTCTCTTGTTTTCTTTTTTTTTTTTGGGTATTAGAGCATATCGAAGTGCATAATGCTATGTTGGGAAATCAAGGCTAAGTTAGGCATGGGTTAGGTTGGTCTGGACTAGGGTGATCAACTGGCTGGGTTTGGGTTAAACTCACATGCCCCTCCTCCCAATCCCCAAGAACAAGAATTTAAAGACCTAAATTCACGATGGGTTTGACATGAGCCCTTAAACCTATATTCAGCCATCACAATAACTATTATGGGAATCCAAGTACCCCGATGAAGGCCACAGTTTAAAAGGGCTTGGGGTCCAATAAGGGTTAGACATAATAAAGGTTTCATATCCTAATTTGGTGTGTGTCCCACCCATCTTGGATGACAACAGCCTAATCTAGTGTTATTGGAGTACTAGCCCACTATGGCAGCTTCTACTGGATAAGCCTTTGAGAACTTGTCCACAAATGTTACATGTAATTACATGGGATAACATAATGGAAGGGATTGTGATGGACTTTTCAAGACTTGTGTGATGGGTCTTGAAATGATTTATGTGGAAGAGATAGTGATGAACTTGTCCTAATATTGTCAAAAAATTACAGACTCTTTAGTGTTCACTAATAGGAAAAGCATTTACCTATTTAATCTCCTTTGTTTTTCTCGTCTCTCTTCCAACGTCACATTCCTAATTTCTCTCCTCCTTCTTTCTAAGGTGCTTACCTTGACTCCGTGTATTTATTTAATTAGTTGTATTATTAGCTAATTAAATGTGATTAGTAGTTGAGTGAGCTTGTTTTAGTGTTAGGAAGGTGTGTGCGAAGTTTGGTGCGACTCAGAGCACGTTTGGTAGTAGTAGGGGTAGTTTACAATTTAGGAAACATTGAGAGTTTTTTTCTTGGAAATTTGGATTTTGCCAATTTTTTGTTCGTAGGCTAAATCTTTTCGGTTTTTGAACTTTTCATACTTGACTCGTTGCAATCCAATGCCTCGAAGCCTTTCATTTCCGCAATCTGTAACTTAGAAGGCCTATTTGCAAGAAATGACAAAAACACCCTTCCTTGATTAGAGGTTTTAATCTTTTCTTATCCCCTTTCCTCTCAAAACCGATCATTTTTTATAAAGCTAGACTTTTAATCATTTGGGATCCCTTTTTTTTAACCATCCATGAATAAATATAGTTGAAATGGGCCCCACTTGGTCATTTGGTTTGGACTCGATCATCTCTCTTAAATGATTCATTAAAGGGTAAATTCGAAAAATGAAATAAGGGTATTTCTGTCATTTTCATAATTATTTTTATGGAGAGGACTTGATTGAAAGTATTGTGGAAAACTTTTACACTTTTTTATATGTTTGTCAATTCAAACAAAACTTAGCTTGTACTCTTGAACTCATTTTCTTGAAACTTTGGCTGCTGTATTGCATTTTGAAGGCACATTGCTAGCAAATCAGCTGCTACTTCCATTTGACCGAGTGGGTGGCAAATGCCATCTTAAAAAGTGGAGACATAACACACAAACTCTCCTTTTGTTTGCTTGTTTTTGTTTTGTAGTTTATCTCCTTCTGAATAGATTACACTTTGTGATACACAGAAAATATTCTATCAACCAATGATATTGTAAAGGCCATGGCCCACTAACTCAACGGCCCTGATACACTTTCTCCCATGGTATCAAGAAATTCCATAGGATTCCGAGAACTTGAAGAGAAATTGAAGTACAAGCCATTTCCAACTCATTAATTTCTTGATACATGGACTATTCTAGGGTTGCTTGTGACTTTGAAATTCTTAAACAACATAGAACATAAACAATGCCAAAGACTCACACAAATGAAGTTGAGCTTTTTATGGAAAATAATAAGTGTGGCCCACTTGGCACCCTCCTATTACTAGAATTCAAACCCATGCACCTTTTACTTTAATGGAAGTTATGTGACACTAGTATTGCATTTATCCATACATCTATTCATATCATTTCATGTGAGGAAGAAATTAAGACTTGTAAGTTCCAAGTCATGTCATGTCCCAATTTTCTATCTATTCTGATTGTATGTATGGCTCAACGTAAGAGGCAATTGCCCAAGTTATTAGTGTTTTCTTAAGACTTGAGAGATTTGACTAAAACATGTATCAACATCCTTCCAACAGAGAAATGGTTCCGACCAGTTGGTCAAATGATCACAGCTGTCCATCCATCTGCTGGACACCACAAGTGGCAATTTTTTAAATGATCCTGTCCATTGGTTGATAGAATTTGCATTTTGGGTTTGGACCATTGACAACTTGTTCTTTTTAGAACCTTCTTTCTGGTCAGATACCTAAATGGGCTCAGTCAGGGCCTATTAGGATTAAGCCCAAAACTACGAGCTATTCAGAATATTTTCCCAGTGGGCCTTTATCTGGGCTGGTTTGGGGCCCTTGTAGCCTTGAGATCGAAACGGGTATGTATAAATTCACCATGGCCTACCACATATGGATTGGGCCTCGCTCTTCGTTCTTATACGGTGAGGCGCTCCATATCAGTTCACGAGTTGGGCCCGTTCTTCCTCTATGTCATATCCAAGTTAGGTACCATAAGCATTGTATTAGAACTGAACTCGCCAAGTGACTCAGGAAGGAAGTATTGAGAGGTTTTCTGGCAGACTTGGTCATCCTTGTTTGACTCAATTTAAATCGAGTCCACTCAACCTGACCCAGGAGTTTAGTTGTGTTCTTTGAACGATGGTGAGTAGGTGTTTTTGTCAATGAAGGGAGCAATTATTGGTATGAACCTAGATCAATCATCTAGCAGCCTGCACAAGTCGCTGCCGTTTGTCAGGGGATGTCAGATTAAGCAAGTGGCTAAGACCACTCCATATGGATCTTCATCTTAAATCGCATCTAAGTCGGATGTGGATAATTTACTACGCTAGTCAAGCGACGTGGGATTCAAGTAAAAGTAGAGTCCGCTAGTAATGACTCTTTTGGAATTGCTCTAAATAATGGAGATGAGAACCCTTAGTTGATTATCAAAAAAATCTGAGAGCATTCACAATAAGTTCGCATGACGTATCTCACACAGGAACACAAAAGGTTTTCGGTGAATTCGATTCCTACGCCAATATGAAACCAGCAATTCCAACATAATGGGGGATCTAATTGTCCTGAATTGAAAGTGGATATCAAGAGAGAGTCCGGATCCTCTAATACTCTTGACTTAAAAGAAATCATGAGTTAAAGAAATATAACTTCGCATTAGAGCCCCCTTATTGAAAACTTGAGTCATTCAAAATAAAACCACTCACAATGCATATGGTATTTTTAAATTTTATTCAAATAGGAGTTGATGCTGACGTAAGATTAATTGTTTGATAAAAAAATGTGATAATGAATTATATAAGATTTGTTAATCAAGTATTTTATCAAACTGTCAATCCTAGGGGTAGGGGGGGGGGGGGGGGGGGGGTTTGTTAAATTGGGAGATACCCCAATCTCATACATTGGGACCGATCTTTTGATATGGAATGGACAACATACATTGGGACCGATCTTTTGATATGGAATGGACAACACAAGTTTGGGGGATATGCACTCAAGCAATAGCGTATGAGCTTTTGATTGGTGAGGGATGGAGCATTAACTGCTGGCTGACGCAGGGCTAGTTGATTGGATATATACATTCTATGAGAAGTGATAGTTTTGCCACCTGATAAATTGGACACACTCCACTCACTCGGTCCGGATTGTCCGAGGCTTTTCTTTTAAGGCATGAGGAAGTCAATCAAGTTCCGCTGCATCACTGTGGAAAGCCAGAATCCATCCAAATGAACATTGGTGCCTGTCATTGGTACTGGCAATGTCCATTTTTTCTATAGAAAAGTTCAGATCCTATCAGGTTTGAGTTAAAGAAATCCATGATCCTGTTTTTAAATAATTTGGGCCGGGCTGAAGAATATTCACGCACCACTGAGCTTTTAAACCGTAGGCATAAGTCCGACTTGGGTCTTAAGTTTCAGGCCCTCCTAAAAGGAAGCAAGACAAAGGCCAGACCATCTGCAAGTAGTTGGGCTGAGTGAGTGCCTTGTTTTTTAGTTAAAGATTGTGTGTGGGGTGTTTCATAAGCATCAAGATTAGTCTCGGCTTCGGTAAACAGTACCAGCCAAATCTATCTCGATCTCAGCTTTATGCAACTCGGCAACAATGCCGGTCTATACCGAGCTTGAGCTAGTCTCTGTAAAGAGTGCCAGCAAGGCTCACCTCGGTCCCAGATACACGCCCCTCGGCAACAGCGTCATGGATGCATCTACGTTTGACCTCTATATCATCTTCAGTTCGGTCTAAATGGCCGAGATACGCATTGGGTGTCACATAGTCACAATCATGCTCCTATAAAAGTAAGGCTACGTTGCAGAACGAGCTGATAGATAGGATAAGCGCCAAATCTAGATAAGGGGTGGACCTTATCTAACGGTCACATCTGCAGCCATGTAAGAAGTCCGGGTATGGTCTGATGAGACTTTTCC
The DNA here is from genome assembly GCA_003546025.1 of Camphora micrantha. Taxonomy (NCBI): domain Eukaryota; kingdom Viridiplantae; phylum Streptophyta; class Magnoliopsida; order Laurales; family Lauraceae; genus Camphora; species Camphora micrantha. The sequence goes on along the minus strand of QPKB01000009.1, from coordinate 29,876,998 downwards.
TTTTTACCTACCTCCACTATGGAGGCTTCCGATGAAACTTCCTGCCTATAAATATGCAAGAAGCAAGAGGTATGAAGAGACAACAAAAAATACATACATAGAGATATCTATCTGCATACTCTCTTCTTCCCTATTCACTCACCCTTGTTCAGTGTAACGGTACTAACGCAGGCGTCAGAGTGCCTTTGGCTGACTGCAGCCAGGGGCTCTGGCCTTTTGCTTCATTCCCTTTCAGGTTTCAGGCATCTGACCTTCTCCCAAAAGCTTTATAACAATTCCATAAACTTCGTATATCAATTTAAACAAGTCTGTAATATTTAGGCACTTACAAATTGTTTACTTAAATTGTTCAAAGGTATATATAGCTCGACTAGTTGCAACGCTTGTGCATGAGTGGGAATGCTCGTATTGGAGTCTCTTAGGAACTTCTTCCTTCCATGTATCTTATGGTTATCCCCTCTTGTTTGAGCCAAGCTGGGTTTTGAGCTCTCTATGACTGAGTCCGAGCTGAGCCCAGTCAATATACTAAATGGACCCAAATAATAAATCCAGGCCCAGCCCGAGTATTAAAAATTAAGGCTCAAGCGCCCAACCAAAAGCCCCTTGTCTCACCTATTGAAAATCCCAGTAACATTATCAATTTATATCATATGAATTTCTTCCCCTTCTTGAGGCCTCTCTAATCTTCTTTTTTGGTTAGTGTTCCATAGTCTCATGTCATCCTTCCAGTGAGTATTATGTCTCTGATTTTTTTACAAGTCTTCATTCAAACAAATGAAGATGTCGAACAAACGATAAAAGTGGGATAATTAAAGATGAGACTTGCATGCTTTTGAAGTGCTTTGTGATCAACAAATGTCAACAAGTTTAAATGAAAAAATTTATAAGACAACGATCAGACCGGCTTTGACATATGGAGTAGAATATTAGCCAATTAAGAATCAACATATGTATAAATTGGATGTAACATAGATGAGAATGCTGAGGTGAATGTGTGGTAAAACTAAAAAGGATAAAATTAATAATTAGTACTTTTTAGAGCACTTGGGGATAACATTAATAGGAGATAAATTAAGAAAAATCCATTTAAGATAGTTTGGGCATGTCCAATGCAGGCCGAAAATAGTGTCAATAAAAAAAAGTCTATCCATGTAGGTTGATAGCTGACCAAGGGAAAATGGTAACCCGAAGACAACACAAATAAAGGTAGTAGAAAAAGATCTGAATAAGTGCAACTTAGATGATGTTAAGATTTTCATATGTTGGCTAATTCATGGGTTGGACAAAAATCTGGGTCCATTGAGTTGTAATTTTTTATTTATTTCAGAATGAACTATGGTTGTGTCATCGGAATATCTGAAGCGAAGAAGAGAAGAAAAATAAAAGAAATTAGGAAGACACACGAGACCTGATCGATCGAATAAAGGTCAGATCGATCAAATGTTGGTATAGTCCCAGTTAACAAGCACTAACTGAAATAATTTGGGAGACAGTGGTATACCCGATTGATTGGATAGTGGAAATTTTTTTGGACGGGTTGCGTGAGTTTGTTTCCTTTCTCAACTGGGATTTCCAATTTTAGCCCTATTTGTGCTTTAACCCTAAGGCATGGGGTTATGGGCTATTTAAAGGGTGAATCTCTCAACCCTAAAAGCATCCAAGAAGTTATTCTCTCATTGTTCTGAGGTAGAATATCCACAAAGAGATTATTTCTTCTCTAGAGCCATCACAATGAGGTTGTGCCGGAGAGCTGTTCTAGAGAGCTTGTTGCCTCTACTTTCTTATAGAAGACTTGATTATCTTGGTTCTCAAGGTGTTGCTGGATCAAGATCAAGTACAAGGAGCGGTGCGCGGCAGGGAGTTGTGCAAGAACAACTACAGTCCTTAGGTCGACGGATTAATTAAGAAAGAAAGAGCCATGAGTATATCTTATAACTGTTTAATAGTACTTGATTTTCGGATCATGATTTTTTTCCTGTTCGGATTTCCACTTAGAAAAGATTGTGCGTGTCTTTTTGTGATGTGTGATTGGTAAATATATTTACAAGTTCGTATTTAGTTTGATTTGATTACTTCCGCTGTGCACTGGTTATTGGACTAGTAAACATTTTAGAAGTTTGGCCCTAAAACTTTTAGATGAGGATTTGACTCAGGATTGATCTGTATTGAAAAACAAAGTTCATGCTACCGACCCAAACTTAATTATTACAAGGATTTGGTGAGGAGGATATTGGTAATGAGGAAGTCAACAGCAGTTTAGGTGAGTCTACGTACGAAGGATGCTAACTATTCGTAGCTATTAATGAGGAAGAGATTCCATACCCATAATCAAGTACTGGTCCACAGAAGTCGATCACCCTACCCATGCTATAGTGAATGGATAAACTCACACAAAATGAGCAGTTTGACTAATTGACAACTGTCTACATTCAACTGGGAGACTTGATTGAACGTCTCTAATTGAAGGCATCACCAACCACCTTTCTTGTTACGAAAGCCTAACCACTACACTTGTTATGGTGCTGGTCCACACACGTTTACAGGTGTCAGTCAAATCAATTCTAAGAGACCAGAGAGTATGTACATTCAAAGGACCATAGCCCCATAATAAAGATGCCAAGGAATGTTGTGTGTGCTTTGACAAGTCTCATCAAACTACCCCTTGAATTAGGAAAGAGACAGGAAAACGAAATAATGAAGTTCATGCCTATCCATGCACACTACTTGAATTCATAAACCCAACTGTTGAGCCCAAGTCAAATGACCACATTATCATGTCATTGTAATTCCCTTCTCTAGGATGATAGACCTCTATTTTATCTTTTAATTTTCTTGATTTTCTCTTTAAAATTATTTAGTGTGATATCAGCTATGGACCTTCTCACCTATTGGACCCCACCACATGGTGTATGATTTCGATCCAATATATTTATAAAAGCGAGACTCCTTGAATCAAAGACGCGGATCAGAATTTCTATAAGACAGTCATACAAGACTCACATACATAAGAATTGCCCTAAGAAGTATTAATCTTAGCTTAAATGCAAATGATAAAGTTTGTATAACCCAGGACCCTCTTAGATAGATTAATTCTCTTGTTTAAAATGATTGGCTGCCATAAATTTCTTTTTAGCTCTTGATTCTTTTTTCCCCTTTCTAGAGTGCCCTAAGGATGATCTGGGTTTATGCAGTTTCAGCACAAGATGCTCCCTATTTCTTTTCAAATTAGGAAAGCCTAGGGTTTATGTGATCGATCTCCCTATCAAATACTATAAGCTTTCTAAGTCTATCCAACCACCAAAAAAAAAAAAAAAAGAGGAGATGACAAATAATTAGTAGCAAGATGATTTTGATCACAAAACATCATTCTTTATTTCATTTCTAAAAAATTGTATTGCTAGCAAAAATATATCTACCAAATTAAGTGTTCCACTAGCTATTACATGATTATCTAAAGCATCCAAACATGCTAAAGTCACTGTTGCATGATTCTGGCCACTAAGGGGTTGTTCATTTGTGCTCCTTTACATATGTAAATAATTCATATGTATAAGTGTCATGATTGTTTGCACAAATTTATGCATGTGCTACATCATTTCACACCTCAAAACCTATGAAAATGAATCACACTTCCCTTCAAAAGGCGTTGGTACATGTGTAAATGCGATGAGTTTTTCTCACATAGGCCCAATCAAATACCTTTATTTTTTTCTCTTTCATGTGAGCTCCATATTCGCAAGCCAAACTATCAAGTTTGTTTATTGAACTAATTATTTTAATACCTTGAAGCTGATTATCTTAAATCTTCATAATTCTTAAATAATTTGTGAAATAGTCCTAACCTTAGATCTAATTTATGAACTTTTCTAGGTCCCCAATTGTGATCCAAACCATTCGATGTTTTGTAGTAATGGTGAACATCAAGATGCAATGTTTTATATTTTAATTCTTAATGGATTTTAAAAAAAAATTGTTAAAAAGTTCTAAAGAACCCAAATACATCCAAAACCATTGGATGAACTCCTTTACTCATGTAAAAAGTATGGTAATTTGCACAAATATGGTGACGTATTTCACATGTGTAATCAGGTGCATATGTAACATATACATATATGAGGAATGTTCTCTTATACTGCTTACTTCTATAATGCGATCCAGTAGGGATGAGGTACAGATGGGGCTGTCAAAGGGTCGTGCAAGGGTAAGGGTAAGCCTTTACCCCACCCTCACATATGCCGGTCATGCTTAAGTAGAGCAAAAGCCCGCGGCATCCTAAGCTGGGCATACACAATTCCTAGGGGGTTGGGCGAGGGCTTAAAGAAAAGGAATTAAAATTAATTTTAATATTCAGCTATTTCCCTTTCCACTAACATATATAGTTTTCTTTTTCTCTATGTGTAACTGCTCCCTTAACTGAGACAAATCTCTACTTCACACTGAAATTACATACTAACCTTTTAACATCATAATATTGCAAATTGATTCCACTGTTCATATATAAATGGAGATTTTTTGCACGTTGATTTAAAGTCATGATAGTGGTGAAAACTATAGATTACATCTCAATCATGGGTGCTCTTCTAGAAAGCAAACACTAGTTCTCATTCCACTCCTCCTGTTCATGTTGCTTGCTTTTAAATTATAGTCATCTCAACATGCAAGCTGATGAGGTGTGAATAAAACCAGGAAACTAAAAATTGTCCTGTTTGAACATTATATCAAAAGATTAACATTGCCTGATTTAGAAATCAATTCACCTATAGGTTGAAATCCAACTGAACTCTTCATAATCCAATATCCAGGCTGCAAATCATAGTAGGTTTTTCACCAGAGGCCATCATATATTCACATTGATGGCCAATGTGATTTTTACAATAAAGAAAAAAAATCTAAAATAGCCTTGAGTACTCTTCGGCTTATTGTCACAAGGCTTGCATATTCATAATCAGTATGCATTGGGTGAAATATCTAACATGGTTTAGAGCTTTATTTCATGTAAACATGCGGTTTGTAGACGTGTAAACTTATATAGGCTGTGACCAATATGTCTCCAATATCTGTAGTTGAACTCTGTAAAGTGACTGTCTTCTCATCAGAGTGGCCAGATTTGAACCCTTGTATGTGTGAGTCTCTATTACCTCGCATATGCATGTGCGAGTCAGTTTTCTTGTATGTTTGAGTTTCTATGTTGTTCACTCATTATAAGTGCCCCTTAGCTGGTATATGAAAAAAAAAAAAAAAAAAAACCTCTGCAAAGTCTTAACCAGCTCTATTATTTTTGTATCTAGTTGTCTTCTTTTTTGTGTTAGGGTTATTATCTGTACTATCCATTCTGTTTCTATAGCAGTTTTTTACAGACATGTTTGTTCTCACAGTTTTCACTGAAAAAATCAACCCAAGTTTGATTTAGTGGGGTTATTTGTTGGACAGCAGTGTTGGGAACATGGCATTTTGTGACCAACTCAAGCCTGGGTCAGGGCAAGGCTCATCCAGGCCCACTCCATTTATTCATTGGGCCTCATATTAGACCTAGGGTTATTTGCTAACCTGGAATGAATGTAGAAAAGAAAATTCCAATAATCCAACTCACAATAGGCAATGCCACATTTTTAGCAATAAAATTATTATCATATGCAAAGCATTAGACAGGCATTTGACATCAAGAAATCCAATACGAGTGATTGGGATCTGGTTCACTCATTTAAGATAATGGCCACAACCGACCGGGCTGGGTTAATTATTGTAAATTACATATTATATGTTATATGTATTAATAAACATCGGGCCGAGCTGGACTGGGTCAAGCCCTAGCATGGCCCTTAAGGTTATGGGCATTTCAAAATTGGGCCCTACCCTACCCTTGGGCTTATAATAAAAGCCCTCACTTTTGATTTGCAGGCATGGCAGGACTCGGTTAAGCCCTAGCTTAACTGTCGAGGTTGTGGGGATTCCAAAATTGGGCCCTACCCTACCCTTGGGCTTTAGAGAAAGAATAACAACCCTCACTTTTGCAACCTTGTGGGAAAGGGCCAGGCTAAGTCCCCCGTCAAAGGGCTGAATTGACAGCCCTAGGTACATAAAAAGGTCTCCTTATCGACAAGGGTCTTTAGCCCTTGATTTAATATAGCCATAAGGTTTAGTGGTCTTTAGCCCTTGATTTAATAGCCATAAAGTTTAGTGGTCTTTAAAATATATATTTCTTTGATATTCAATCCAACGGGGGATACAGGTTTCATGAGAATGAAATTGATTCTGGCCTGTGCCAGATCATGAGGGGGATGAAAGTGTGAAAGGGCGTCGACTGATCAAAGGTCAGCCTAATTGGGCCCCACAGAGTTTTTTTGGTACATATATTGTTGCTCATAAGAGAACATTGTAGATACATATATAGCATTTTGCAGATGTAACATTTGTGTATATAAAAGGCAAATGACCCCTGCGCAATGTGAAACAATTGTTGCATGAATATCCAAGCATATGACAATAAAATGAGAAGCAGGAAATTTCAAATGCATAAAAAATTAAAGATTAAAATTATAGTGATCAATTATACATACTGATTCACCATATCATTAAATAAACCTTGAACCATTCAAGGACACACAAGTTGCACAAAGGGGTGCTCATGGGCCGGGCCAGACCAGCCCGACCCGGGCCCTTGAGTTGTAGTACTCGGATAAAGCTTGAATCTAAATTTGAACACATCCAAGAGATACAGAGTCAGGGGCAGGTAATTTATTTTCGCGGGTGGTTTTTTTCCTGAAGAGAGAATTACTGTCCTCTATTTCTGAATTCTAGCATTTCTAATTCTCCAAATTCCATCAGACATGAAATCTCCAAACTCTTACAACCAAATGGCTGGAGTTGCGTGCATGGGTATCTTTTATTATTTAGTGCACATCTGATCTCAATCTAGTTTTAATTATTTTGGGTTGAAGTTCATGTTTTAATTTGAAGTATATTTTGTCAAGAATGCAAGATGTTGAGCTCACCATTTTACAGGACTGAAAGAGAAATTCTGGCTATCAACGTGTTAGATTTGTGTTCACGCAACTAGCCCGAGTCCATTTACTTCTGAGTAATCCAGGTCCGGCATCAACAATACTAATTGGAATTACTGGATCCAAGTCCACTCATTTGGGTAATGGGCAGGTCCTATTCCCTCAATTACAGCTCTTTAGTCTACTGGAACTCAAATTGATGGTAAAACTTTAGGCCCGGGTCAGGCACAGATGAGCACATTGAACTATCCATGTGGCTGAGAGCGCCGCTCACAGCCCAGGCGCAACAACGCAATTATCAGGGCGCGTTCTACCACTGAGCAAATAGCCCATCAGCTTTAAGACAAGGCCTGGTCAGGCCTGTTAATGATTTAGATGCACGTCCAGTTGCCTGTGCCATCTAAATGGACCTGATACACAGTCAGAGACTGGGCTGGATTCAGGTTTCATAGAAAGTGTTAATTACTGCTAATCTTTCACAAAACATGTTTATCTATTAGTTTTACATGGAAACATACTGCATGTGTACATCTGGACCATCTACCTCATGTGCCCAACATTGGTAAAATATCCAATCAGCATAACTTAGAACCAGTGTCTCTTCTCCCAAGTAGGACCCACCAAATGTGCGACCCGGATATACTTTCTCCCTTACCATCACCAATGACTCCTATCTAGATTTAGGGGCATAAGATTGCACCTAATTCCAAGAATTTGATGAGAATTGGAAGGACAAGTCATTTCCAACACACCTCCTGATATATTGACGGTATTGCAGTTGCTTGTGACTATGAGATTCTTTACCAATTAAAGAAGATAAAAAAAAAAAAATTGCCAAATCCTCAAAGCAAGGAGATCAAGGTTGTATGAAAACGATAGGTGGGGCCCACTTGTACTATTCTCTTAGATTTAAGGGGCATTTGGCGGTAGGTCCCTCAACATTACGTTTCTTAACCTGGGGTCAAATACATTTTCTCATAGAGGCGGTGGTCCTCTTTTAACGTTGAATGAGTCAAAAAGACAAAAACACCCTCTCTTTATATACTCTATACGTCATCAACACGCTCTGCTTAAAAAGATTGAAACCGTCATACACTTCGAAACATATGCAAAATCAAGATTCCGAAAGTGAAATCGAAGAAAACTGCGGAAAGAAGCAAAATCAACTCATCGGTGATCTCGAGCAACCGAATCATCTTGACTTGAACTTAATTGAGTTTGACATAAATTTTTCTGAATTTTGGTTTGAATTTATCTAAGTTTGATATGAAGTTATTTGACTTTTATATGTATTTATTTAAACTTGTTGTGAAGTTATCTTAGTTTGATATCAATTAAATAGGACTTTAAATGAATTTATCTATATATTACATGATTTTATCATAGTTTGATTTCAACTTAACTACGTTTGTTATCAATTAAACAGGGTTTCAAATGATTTATTTGACTTCGACACGATTTTATCTTAATTTTTAGAGGAAACTATAAAAAAAAGGACATTAGATGGCCCCTAACCGAAAAACAGGTCACTAGTCAATATTGTACAAAAGTGGTTCTCTGTCACCACTTCCGTTTTTTTTTTCTTAAAGATTTAAATGTGTGACGACATCGTCATTTAATATAGAGAGTTAGCGACGACGTCGTCACTAATTCGTCAAATCTGCATCTTCTCCGACCTTCATCATCTGCGATTGTTGGTGAATCAGAACTCTATGTTATTGTTTTTTATACACAGATATATGAGTGTGGGTCACGAATATGGAAGAGCAAGGGAGAGGCTTAATGGGGTTTATGGGGGGAAAACGATGGGAGGAAGAATGCATCAATGAGGTTTTGAATCTAGGGTCCTTTTGATCATGTATTTCCCCCATTGATGCTTTCTTCCTCCCATCGTTTTTCCCTATAAACCCCATTTACCGGAACTCTACTCTATACTTCTTCTTCAAATTGCCAACAAAGTCATATACCTTATGAGGATCTGGAAGAACCTTGGAGACACTCTCCTTCTCCATGCATCTCTTCACCAAAGCAATTAGCTTAGGACACTCATTCTCTATGATGAAATTGCCATCAGTCTCATACGTGTAAAACCAGCAGACGAATGTAACAAGCACTACATCCACATACCCCAAGGTCTTGCCACCGTTAAATGGCTTATCTTCGAGCTATCCTTTCAACAATTTCAAGCAGTCGATGGACACTTTCTTAACTGCATCTTGAGCCTCTCCCTTGCTCTTCCATATCCGTGACTCACACTCATTTATATGTGTATAAAAAATAGTAACATAGAGTTCTGATTTATTTTGGTACAAAAAACCAGCAATCGCAGATGATGAAGGTCGGAGAATATGCAGATTTGACGAATTAGCGACGATGCTGTCGCTAACTCTCTATATTAAGCGACGACGTCGTCGCTTGTTGAAAAAAGACAAAAAAAAAATGAATATTCTGGTGGGAATATCGGTTCTGTTGCATTAAAACTATAGGTACCTCTTTTGGTTAGTGGTCATCTAGAGTCCTTTTTTTGGTAGTTTTCTCTAATTTTTATTGAATTTATCTGAGTTTCTTATGAAATATTATGAATTTGGTATGAAATTAAATGTATTTCACATGATTTTATTTGACTTTGAAAAGTATTCAACTTGGTTTTAAATGGATTTTTCTGAGTTTTCTGTAAATTTATCTAAGTTTTGTACGAGTGATCTGACTTTGCATGATGTTATCTGACTTTGACATAAATTTATCTGTGTTTGGTGGTATGAATTTATCTAAGTTTGATATGAATTTATCCATGTTTTCTTTGAATTAATCTGAGTGTGATATGAATTAAACTAGATTGAAGTGAATTTATCTAAGTTTGCTATGAATTTATCTGACTTTGATGTGAACTTCTCTGACTTTAGTGTGAATTTATATAAGTTTATATGAATTTATATGTGTTTGAAATCATAACCAATTTGAAAACAAGTTATGTCACTTCGATATGAGATTATCTGACTAGATTTGGTTTGAATTTATCTAGCTTTGATAAAAATTTATTTGAATATAATATGAAATTATCTGTTTTTGAAGTGAATTTAAATGAATTTGTTATAATTTTATTTGACTTTGCTTTGGACTGAGATGAGTTTGATATCAATTTATCTGAGTTGTACATATATGTGGACAACCAAAAGTACTGAAAGGAGGGAACAAGACACAAAAAAAAGCAGCACCAAGCAAGCCACACTAGGCAAAATTCCATCAGTTGTCGTTCCCTCCAATTTAAAATTTAAAATTTGATTGAAAACTCATCTTACAGCATTTAAATTGGAAAATAATCCAGAAAAGATGATGAGTTAGAACTAAAAACTAGGTTTAAATTGCATGACACTCACTTAAACGGTTAGAATGGAAAATTAGTCATAAAAAATATGATGTGACATGCTTAGGGACCACCGCCTGAATTAATCTCATGCGCAAGGGACTCTAGCCCTTAAACAATTATGATGTGTACTAGAGACTTTATAATGCATTACTCGGGGATCTTTCACTAATTTACCCTAGATTTAAAACCATGCACACTGAAGTCTTCATGAAAGGGGAAGAAGTTAATAGACTTCTATAATTCATGTCTTATCCAAACTTATACGTTTATTTTTAAGGAAAATGTCAAAAAGGGCCCTAAGCTTTTGGCTTATTTCAAAAAAATGACATGAAAATTAGAAACTTTCAAATTAGGGTATAAATACTCTACAAAGTTTTCAATTAAGGACAATTAAGCAAATTAAGTGTTTTCCTACAAGATTTCTCCCAAAATTTTTTTAAGAGACCAAAAATACCCTTCTTTCTTCTCCTTCCCTTCCCTATTCATCTCTCATCTCCCTCGTTCTTCCTCTACTACCACCCACCTGTAAAATATCACGAACAAGTTACTAAGCCTACACAACCAAACACCCTACCCGTCCAGCGTCTCACAGTCTCCATTGCAATGCCTTCAAGATTAGTATTTTGACTATAGATGACTATCTTAAAAGATGACAATTTACACAACCATGTTGTTTCTCTTATTACTGCAATGAGATGTTTGAGAATTTCATTGAATTTGTCCTCATTGAAAGTATTTTCAATGAAATAACATGAAATGGGCTATCTTCATCTCTCTCTCTCTCTCTCTCACTATAAGGTTATGATGGTGTAAGTGATGACTGTGAGGGTCATGGGAGAGGAGAAGATGAAAGAGGAACAAAGGAAGAAAGAAGGTCTTGTTGGTATTTTAAGAAAAAATGGGAGAAATCTAGCTAGAAGACACTTAATTTGGCCAATTGTCCTTGATTGAAAACTTTGATGAAAAGTTAGACCCTGATTTGAAGTTTTTTTATATTTCATGTCCTTTTTTGAAACAAGTCAAAAGGCTTGGGGCCCTTTTTGAAGCTTTCCCTATTCCCTAAGAGGGATGTGCTAAAGTTAATTAAGAAGATATTACCATGGAATACTATCTTGTTTTTACATCATTAAAACAAATGAAAATGGCTCCAAATGTGAGACAGATGCAATGACCTAAGGGAAATAACTTTATAAACAAAGATAATGAGACCATATTTAGGCATTTGATAGTAAAAATTTGCAAATAGCTCCAAATAAAAAAGAAAAATAATGTTTTAGGGTAAAAAAAAAAATATAAAACAAAGATAATGTGTGCACCAACCTCTTTATTGGAGTCCACCAACCTATATAACATGTTTGTTTTTCAAGGAATAGAATAAAGGGAAGTTGAAATGGGCTACAAGCCTACAATGGTTGGAGTTTTTACATGAAGAAGTGTTTGGGGAGATTGCAAGGGATGGTTAAGGTAAATGTATGTGCCAAACTGGTAGTTACTTTTGTTTGACTTTATCCTCCCTCAAGTTATCCCACTCAACCCAAAATTACTCCGTTTACCCTTCCCCACATTCCTGCTTCTTCGACTTTTTTTTTTTCTTTTATCGTATGCGAAATGGCATGCATGAATAGTGATGAGAATGAAGAAGAACACTGCAGTATGGATATTCGAAGCCCAATCTGTTTGAATCGAGAGAAGGCCACAACACCAGGCTTTATCGAATCTGATGAGTTCGGGTTTCTTTTAATTTCTTGAAATGGATTCTCTTTTAAACCAGAAGAAACATATCTTGGTATGGGATAAGGAAGAAGAAAAAAACCCAATTCCCAAATCGATATGATTTTTTCTTTATCTAGATCATTGTGCTCTTTCTTCGAAAAAAATGATAAAAAAATGTGACAGATTGGAGAAGATTATGGCATGTTTGCCATCATAATGTGGGAACCTTTCACATTGAGTGTCTTCTAGAATATCATGTTGTTGTAATGGAAATTTAGGAATGACTAAAAATTGTTTCTAACAATAGACTACCCCTCTGCCATCACCCTCCCACAAAATACCTCTCTTTCATTAACACCCCTACATCGATTGGGCATTCAGACCTCTAATCAGCAGCAGGAGACAATGAATGAGTGGTGTGGGAACATAGTTCAAACGACCAAATCTTGTTATTATAAAAAGATGTGTAGTTTTAAATTTTAATTCTGTGGCGACAATGACGTGTTTGTAGATATTGTACTGTAGATGGTATGAATATTCTTTCTTTCATTTTTTTCCTTTCTGCACACCTAGCAACTTCGAATATAGTGAAACTCTTCAATTTCAATTGGTCTAAGATTGTTTGACTTGTATATACTTGGTTACATCCTTATGATAATATAAAATATTTAAATAAAATTGAGATTCTTAATTGGGAACCTTGTTTCTAAAATATTATGGGGTGTCGAACCTTGTTTCTAAAATATTACTATACATGAGTTGGGGATGCGGGTGTGTTGAGTAGAGTGCGTGCTTTTGAATTCCCCATGTAGAAAAAAATACAAGTAACGGAAAGAAAAAAAAAAAAAAAAAAAAAAGGAATGGCAATTGTATCAATTGGATGGATATGATCACCTAACTGTCATATTTGTATTCATATTGTGCTCTAGCCTTTTCTCTTTATCTAATCATTGTTATTTCTTTGTTTCATTCTTTATTGCTCATTTTTTTATTTTGGAAAAGATAGAATCTCATTAGCACTGTGATAATTGAAGCATGTGATGTCTTTTCTAAATATTGTTTAATCAATGCTTTCTAAATAATTCTTTGGTCCATTAATACTCATAAAAGATTGTTGGACAATATCTTAGATGGAAGGTCCATGATCCTCTTGTATAGACAGAAGAAGAGGAAGAGGAGGAGCAATGTAGAAAAAATATTGTGCTTGCAATTTACATTGCTACTATAGAATATTCGTGTCTCCAAATGTTAGCAGTAGTACATACTTGACATCCAATAAATCAAAAGAAAAAAGGAATAGATATATAGAACGAGCTCAATATGTGTTAACCAAGGTGGTGGAGACCACAACTATAAGGCACTTGAGACTTAACATTACAAGTTTTGAGCTATTGTAAAACAATATGCAAATAGAGGGCATTATTGCACGACACTTGTAACGTAAAAGTGGAGGAGCAAGTTGCAATATTTTTTCACACAATGTTAAAAACAAAACAAATAGTGTGTGGTTTTTTTAGATCGGGTGAAGCCATTTGCTATTGTTTACATAAAGTATTACGAGTAGGTAATGCTTTGACTTTTGAGATCATCAAACAAGCTGCAATTAATTCACTTGGAGGGCCACCTAGATTTGTGGTATATATTTTTTCACATTCAAATGCTTACTCCAACAAATAGATAAAACCATACTCTTTTAATTACATTTTTTGAATGGGGATGTGTAGGAGTTATAGATGGAAGTGGAACCCATGTTCCAACATTTGTATCAATTGATCACATGGCCTTTTCAGAAATAGGAAATGGACTATTTCACAAAAAATTATGGCATCCCCTGTGGTTTTGATTTGAACTTTCAATACGTGTTTCCGGAATGGGAGGGTTTAGCAAGTTTTGGGAAGGGTCTTACATAATGCACCATCACCAGAAAATCCCCTTATTGTCCCCACATGTATTAAAAACATATTGTAATTGTCTTTAAGATCATCATAAACACATTCGTTTTTATAGTTTTATAACAATGGACTAATGTTATGAAAATTAAATTCGGTCGATCCTATTTAGTTGATGCTGGATATGTCAATGCACCTGGTTTTCTAGCTCCGTACCATGATGTAAGATATCACCTAAGTGAACATAGGGGTGGAACTCTCCGCACAACAAAAGAGCTCTTCAATAAACAACATTTTCAAGCATGCAACGTAATAGAAAGGACATTTGGTGTTTTAAAATTTTGATTTAGGACGCTAAATACTGCTCCACAGTATTCGATGCATGTACAAGTCGATATTGTATTGGCATGTTGTGTTTTACATAATTTTATTAGACTACACAGAGGGCGGCATGTTCATGATGAAGAGCTCAATGATTCATCAACACAAGTCCATGACGATGTAAAGGTCACAAATTCTGATGACGATGGAGATCATAGTAAGAGTGTTCCCACTCATGTTGCAGGATCCTCACATGCAATATGTTCCTACTCACAGAGGAAAAGAGATGCATGGAACATGATTTGAGACAACGCCGCTATGACATAATGGAACCAATACACTCAGAATAGACCCAACCATTAGGTGCACCTGTGCAATAAATGTCTTTGTGATTGAATGAATAATTCAAGTTGGATTTTTGTTGGATTGAACTTAATTATGATGAGATTGCAATTATTGGTAATGAATGAAATATATCACCTATGTAATTTATTTAGTTTTAATCTATACCATACTTGTTTAAATTGCTTTACATGTAGCAATGACAACTAAGAATTACCCTATCTTTGCTGCACTTATGGATGACGAGTTACTTAATCTCATCAAGTAGTCAGTGGCAAGAGAGGTGATTTAAGTATGAGGCCTACTTTGCTGCAGCTACAACAATAACTCAAAATAGCAATGGTGCATATGTGATAATGGCATCGAGCATGAAAATAGATGTAAGTACCTAAAAAAAACTCGTTGACCCAATTCTCTACTAATAATAATAAGATATTTCAAGTATTGTTATTAATTTTCATCTAAGATCTATTCATTTTATTTTTTTTAATGGCTTGAAATTAGATGGCTGACAGAGTTTTGATTGAATAGATTTTTTTTTTTTTTTTATTATGCTGGATGGTTTATTAAGATCTTTGGCTTCAAAGGGCTCCACAAACATTCCAAATGTCATCTTCTTCTATTCAAAATAAATAAAATAAAATTAAAGAAAAGAAAAGAAAAAATTGGCGGGAATGACAGAAGGCCGCCTTTATTATACGAGGGAAATTAAAAGGGCCTATTTAGTGTTAGTAGCATCTAATGTGATTTTTTCCCATAAAATTCTCTTTTCTCTTTCTTCCCTCCTCTTATTTTCTCTTTTCCCCCTCCTTCATTGCTTGCACTCCTCCCTCACAGCCCCTGCGCACACCTCCATCTCTGTGCATTTCATCTGCACACACCCATCGACTTTCTCTTTCATTCTTCCTCCTTATCAAATATGGCTGTGAGATTGATTTGAGCTCAGTCATACAGAATAAGAGAGAACAAGAGATAGATGAAGAGATAAATGAAGGTTTTGGTGGACTTCTTTGTGAGTGTTGATATTGACTATAGTGTTAAAAGACGAAAAAAAAGAAAGAAAAGAAAAACATAAATTCAGGCCCCTTTTTGTTTGTCTATTTTCATTGGGGCCAAATCCAGTTTTTTTTTTTCCGTCAAATCCGCTTATATTAATTTCAACTTATTATTCGTCTCCAAGAAATATAATCCGTGCATGGCACTCCTTTTGAGGCTATCTATCTCCTCGTAAATTCAGTCCAAACAGACCACCAGCCTTTCCCACGTCATCATTTCCACAAGCTGAGCATAGGATATATCTATTATCTATCCGGTTCTCCTCCCCCTCATTCATTTCATCCACTCCACTCCACTCCACTCCAGCCTCTCTCTCTCTCTCTCTCTCTCTCTCTTACATCTAAATCCATGGATGTTGGATTTTCCCTGAAGCCCCAAACCCCATTTTCCTCTTCAATCCCTCCTCTCTCTTCTCCCATCCTTCCTTCCCATTTCCACCCCCAAACCTCTCTCAGAAGAGAATTCCTGGGCTTTGGCCTTCGCTTCATCTCTTCTTCTTCTCCAACGAGACGCCGCAGAAGATCACGGTTTCACGCTCGTTCCTCTCCATTCCTCATCCAAGCTTCCATCTACGGGCGATCCCTCCTCCTAGCAGTCGCAGTCGCGGTCGCTCATTTCGCCGCAATTCGCTTGTTCTACTTGTATTATATCAGATTGAAGAAGAAAGATGCTTCCAAGGTGAGTTTCTCTCTCTATATATATATGGGAGGGGATTTGTTTGATGTGATTGTTTGGAACCTGAGTTTCTATATCTGCTGTTGAATGACAAAATCTTACCACTACTAGTTTTAATTTTAAAGTCAGTTTGGACTTCATATTTTCTTGTGATTGTGATTTGAGTTTTAATTATTGGTGGATGATATCATTGGTTTGGGTCTTTAGATTGTGTTGGTATGAATCCATGCTAAAAATTGGTCTTTTAACTAATTTATATTGGTGATGTAGCTTTCAAGTCCTAATGGCCCTCATGTCCTAGCAAAAAAAATAAGCATCGAGAATCAGATTGAAGATTCAGGAAATCTTTACAAGGAGACCACCGTGGAGGAAAGAAAACATTTTTTTGAGGATTCTGAAAATGGACATGTTGTGGATGTTGAAAAAGACCTGCTGAAATCTCATTCGAGTGCTTTGAATTGTGAAGGAGATATGATAGATAAACTGGCACGCGGACCCGTTAAGGAAGTTCTTTCTAGTTTTAGTAACAACGGATTTGCCCAAACAGAAGAAGATATGGGTCATATTCTTTCACCTGGGATGATTGATGAAGTAGATGCAGTAGAACCAGAGAGTTTTGTGATTGACATGCCGGAATTGTTATGTAGAGGAGGCGTAGAAGAAACTGAGATAAGGCCTAAGGTGCATGATGTAAGGTCCAAACATGCTTTAAAGGAGGAAGGTACAAAAATTGTTGAAGGTGGTGAACTCAGTGATGAATTGGTTGTAGGTGAACTTCAAGTCTCAAGTTTTAATGGGCTCAGCAAATATGTTAGAGAGGATATTTACTCATTTTATGAAGAAAGACACTCTGGACTGAGGACTTTATCACGCTTCGAAGGTGCAAGTGCAATATCTCCGCACTCTCGTCTACAGGAGAACGCTGGCATTTCCCCTCTTTTAATGCCCCAAAAGCTGAACGGAGCAGAAGAATCACTAAAAAACCTTTTGCATGCTACAGGTTTGCCCCAAATAACATATGTATTTTTTTTTTTTTTTTTTTTTTCAATAGAGTCTGAATTCATGTAGTTGACTGACCCGGGACATAATTGATACAAGGCTTTGATGATGATGATGCAACCATTCCTCATCAGATCTTGCCTTCCTAATTCTTATGTAGTTGAGTCTCAGTTCTCTAGTTTCAATTTTTGGAGTTTGTTTTAACTTATCTATGTGAAAATGTCAGAATATTTCAAAGAAAGAGTGCCTGTTGCATTTTACAAAGATCTTTCTGCAAGTAAAAGAGGAGACTCTGTCAAACCTGGAGGCCTTTCAAGAGATAGAGGACTTAAGCATCAGACCGTTAGTACGGATATGCATAGATCTCTTCAGCCTAATGGGATCATTGCAAATGGCAAAAGTGACCCATTGGAATACTTAAACACTTACAATCGATTGCTAAGAGCTGGGAGGTATCATCTTGCTTTTAGTTTTAGCTTGTGATTATGAATCCTGTTTTGTTTCACTCTATGGATAGTTCATGACCTAATAACACTTTTCCACTCAAACTATAAAAAGTAAAGATAGAAAGTAGGAATGTTTTTTTGTTATAAAATTAGGCATTGATACGGGAAAACTTATTCATAATAATGGTATCTATTGAACTTTCTTCTAGTCTCTTCTATCCTATCTGGAGCTTTACCAAGGCATCATGTATATCTTTGGCCGTTTTAGGTTAACTGACTGCATAGAATTGCTGCAAAGCATGGAAAGAAAGGGCTTGTTGGATATGGATAAGGTAGATTTGTGTCCCCCCTACCTGTCATCTTTCAATGCATCTTTTTCTTGGGGTTCATTAATTCTGCACTGCTTTCAGGTTTATCACGCTAGGTTTTTTAAGGCTTGTAGAAGTAAAAAGGCTGTGAAAGAGGCATTTTGTTTCACTAAGCTGATCAAGAACCCGACCTTGAGTACATTCAATATGCTGTTGTCTGTGTGTGCTACTTCACAAGATTCAGAGGGTAACTTGCTTTTTTGTTTGGGGTTCATTTGGATTGATTTATTCCTTAATTAACCTCATTTTAGTATTTATCTAAATGCCTAATTACCATACCCTGTAATTAGGACCTTTCGAAGTTCGGCGTCTCGTCAAGGAGGCAGGACTAAAGGCTGACTGCAAACTTTACACAACACTGATATCGACGTGTGCTAAAAATGGAAAAGTAGATACAATGTTCGAGGTATGATCACCTCCTTTGAACCTCCTACTAATTAAACGAATACTAAGTTTTGGCTTTACAGTTGGCATGTGTACAATTGAACTACTTTTCCTCCTATTTGTTTGCAATGGGCACAATCCATTCTGGTTATCACTTGGACAATGGAGCTTTCAATGGAGAAAGCAAGGAATCCCCACCTTAAATAACAAACATCCTCGTTCTGTAGGATCACTTGCCAATTTCTTTCAACCTTTGTATGTTCTGTTTCTTTGTCATTTCTTTTGATATTAGCAGAAATTTACTACTATTACAGGAAAAAAATATAACATAAATGTTTTACTTATAAAGCAAAACAAATACAAAAGAAAGGCTCAATAAAGAGGTGATAAAGTACCAGTACAGATTGAAACTCTGCTTTTGCTTTAGTGCAAAGTAGTGTGTGTGTGTGTGTGTGTGGGTCAGGGCGTGGGTGGTTGTGTGGGTAAGGGGGTGTGTGGAATGATACGGGTGCTAAAATCATTCCTCACAGAGAAACTGTGAGAAGCTCCTCTAATATGAATAAGAGATACCTCCAATATGACTATAAACCTCTAATATGAATAAGAGATACCTCCAATATGACTATACACACACATACATCAACTATGGTTACACCCTCAACAGTATGTCTCTGATTTGGTCCACTAGAAAGATTCTTTCTTATTTCAGTCTCTTAACAAACTAACAGACATTTTAACATTTTGATGTCATAGTGCTTGTCTCCTTCAGTGATCAAGAGCTTAAAGTTAGATACGTATACATTTCTAACATCCTGAATCTCTTCGTACTTTTAATTTTCATAGTCTAACATACTGGTGTGGGGTACTCTTTTGTTTGTTTAATATCCATATCTCTTCATCAGTCAATACCCTGTAAAACTTCTTTGCTGGGAGTTTTTCTGTCCTTATCTCAATGCTAAAGTGTGTCATATGCTTCATGCATACTCTGATATTACACTCAGGATGTATGCTTTGTGTTCTGTATTATTAGTAACCTCACTGGTTACTATTTCATGGATTCCTTTGATATCTTCTGTGACGCCAGTTAGTCAATTAAAATGCAACCAACAGATTTTTTTTGGATTACATTTGTATAATTTCATCATTGTAGAGCCGTATGAAGAAACACATTGAATGGTATTTTTGTTTGTTTACATGTTATTTAGTTACTTCATGTCATAGTGAATCGTTTTATTTTACCTTATAAAGTTCCTGTACTCATTGAACAGCTTTGAAGTTTCCATTCTAGGTCTTTCATGAAATGGTTAATACTGGAGTAGAGCCAAATGTTCATACATATGGTGCACTGATTGATGGCTGTGGTAGAGCCGGACAAGTGGCTAAGGCATTTGGTGCCTATGGAATAATGAGATCTAAGGTATGATAAAAAAAGATAAAGTGCAGTCTGTCTACTGCGCTATTATATCATATTATATACTGGGATACCTTGCTCTTTGTCTGATAATGGTGGCAAATCCTGTGTTTGATTTTGAACAACGAAGCAATGTCCCATTTCCTTTTACTTTCATGATATTGGATCTTCACACTTAACAAGGTATTATGTTACAGTAGAAAGTGAAGCCAGATCGAGTTATATTCAATGCACTTATCACTGCATGCGGGCAATCAGGGGCAGTAGATCGTGCTTTTGACGTGTTAGCGGAGATGAGGGCGGAAGCACAGCCAATAGACCCTGATCATGTCACCATTGGAGCTTTGATTACGACATGCACTCAAGCTGGTCAGGTTAGTTTCAGTACAAATTTTTTTGTTTCTGTAATAGTTCCGTTGTCACATGTTCTGTTTCATTAGCTTAGCACAAAATGATCAGCAGTTCTGCTTTAGGTTGATCGAGCATGTGAAGTATACAAAATGATCCATCAATATAACATCAAGGGTACACCAGAGGTTTACACCATTGCTGTAAATAGCTGTAGCCAGGTTGGTGATTTGGAGTTTGCACTTAGTGTATACGGCGACATGAAAAGAAATGGTGTGGTCCCAGATGAGGTATTTCATTCAGCACTATAATTTGGATATTGTAAATGTAAATATTTTTATCAGATCTTTACACTTGAAAATGACACCTTTAGAATGTTTACATGGTCTCAGTGCCATGTCCTAGTTCTGATCTTGTGATCAGTCCAGCCATTTTCCCATCCCTTTTCGCTTCCTTAATATATATTTTTTTCTTCAAATAAAAATAAATAAATCAAGCATCCTTCCTTGTCTTACGCATTTATCCAGACCTCATGATCTCCCCATCTTCATCAACCTGAATGATGAACGCTTTTGGAAGAATCACAACAGATCTGACCTGGTAGATCACTTGAAACGACGGACTCAAAAGGAGTGGGTTGCAACCGTGATGGATGCTACAAGACAAATGGTGATCACTGGAAAAAGATGATGACTGTGCAAGATATGAAGGGTTTATATTTATTTATGTTAACAATTGCATGATACTTTCTTTGAGAGTACCATTCGATTACACGAGGGTGTTAGCTATATAAAGAAAGACATATTAGGATAGTTAAATTTTGAATATTTTAATTTTCTTATATGTTTTTCTTTCTATAAAATTTGGATCTTTTCCCTTAATAAAGTTATGATGAGTTATATGAAAATGAAGCCTTTAGAATGGTTACAACTTCCGATTCATCTTTAAAATGTTTGCCTAATTGAACATCTCAATTTTTTATTTCATCTTTTGGTGTTCATGGTTAACTTTTAGCATACTTTTAAATGAAGACTATCTAGGAGACATAAGAACAAAAGAGGATACTTCAATAGCGAAGCATACTTTTTTTTTTATCGTAGAATTAGGGCGTAGAATTAGGGTGGTAGAAGTGAGGAAAGCATTAAGACAAATGAAGAAGGGAAAGGCTTCGGGTCTAGATGACACCCCCATTGAGGCTTGGAAATGCTTAGGAGAAGTTGGGGAGATTTGGTTAATTAGACTCTTCAATAAGATATTAATGATAAAGAAAATACCGGATGAATGGAGAAGAAGTGTTGTAGTACCTATTTATAAGAACAAGGGAGATATACGAAACTGTATAATCTATCGTGTGATTAAACTTATGAGTCATACTATGAAACTATGGGAGGGAGTAATGGAGCAAAGACTTAGGCAGAAGATCAAGATTTACGAAAATCAATTTGGTTTTATGCATGGGAGGTCAATGATGGAAGCTATCTTCTCACTTAGGCAATTAATGAAAAAATATCGAGCAAAGAGAAAAAAAGTGCATATGGTCTTCATCGATATAGAAAAAGCTTATGACAGGGTACCTAGAGATTTAATTTGGTGGGTTTTAAATAAAAAGAATGTTCCAAGAGGTTATATTGAAATTATTAAAGACATGTATGAAGGAGCAGTAACGAGTGTGAGAACTGCTTGTGGAGAGACGGGGGAGTTCCCAATGACTATAGGTTTGCATTAGGGGTCAGCCCTAATTCGTTATCTCTTTACACTGATTATGGATGAGTTAACTGCTCATATTCAAGAAGAGGTACCGTTGTGCATGTTATTTGCAAATGATATTGTGTTGGTAGATGAATCAAGAGATTGTGTGAATGCAAAACTCGAGAGATGGCGAGAAGCTTTAAAATAAGCCATACAAAGACGAAATATATGATTTGTAACCTCAGTGGGCATATAGAAATGGCCGAAATTACTATGAGAATTGAAGACCATGAGATATCACAAAGTGATTCTTTCCGCTACTTTGGCTCTATAGTTAGTAAGGATGGGGAGATTGATGAAGATGTTGAACATATGATTAGAGCTGGATGGTTAAAGTGGAGACTTGCTTCGGGAGTGCTTTGTGACCGACGAATGCCAACAAGATTAAAGGGAAAATTTTACAGGACAACGATTAGACCAACTATGACCTATGGTGCAGAATGTTGGCCAATCAAGAAGCAACATTTGCACAAAATGGATGTAGCAGAGATGAGAATGTTGAGGTGGATGTGGTAAAGCTAGGAAGGATAGAATTAGAAATGAGCGCTTTCGAGAGCATTTAGGGGTATGAACAATAGGGGATAAAATTAGAGAAACTCGTCTGAGATGGTTTGGGCATGTCCAACGTAGGTCGGTAATGGTGCCGGTAAGGAAAAGTTTGGCCATGAAGGTTGATGGCCCACCAAGGGGAAGGGATAGGCCAAAGAGGACGTGGATGGAGCTAATAAAAATAGATATGAAGAAGTGTAACTTATCTGAGGATTTGTCTCAAGATAGATCGGAATGGAGAAACAAAATTCATATAGACGACGCCAACATAGTTGGGACACGGCTATGATGATGATGATGATGGTTAACTATGAATCTTTCGCTTTTCACAAGATGAAAACATAATGCAAGACAATGTTAACTACTGTTCTTGGAAAGTCATTGTGAATCCTTGCATGATTGAAGATTCATTGTTCAGTCCAAAGAAGGATCAAGGTTTGGAGAAAGCCCATGTTCAGGGTTACTGTTTGCATTGTCCTTGTGATGTCCTTGCCTTATATATAAAAAAAAAAAAAAACTTGGTTTAACCTTGTGATAGAGGAATGGTCTAAGACATCAGGAAGCAAGGACATTTCAGATGGGGGGTTTCTTGTTCCTGAAAAAAAATATTGATGTTTAATGAAAGCTACATTGTGAGAAGTACATATGTGATGAACAGAGGGATCATATTAGAGAAATCCATTTTGGCTAGGAGTGTATCCTAAGAAGGAACGAAGAGCATACTAAGCTGAAGATTTTGTATGGTCGAGAGGTAAAAGATGTATAAAATAAAGGCAACTGAAGGTATGATGATAATCATATTGGGGATGGTGACCATGGAGATGTAAATAAGGATATTGATGCTGCAATTTGGGAGATGGAGGGCAATTAATGAGATGCATTGTAGTAGAGAGCTTCGGCACAGAAAGTGGATGGAATAGAGGATTGGAGAAGCAAACTTTTGACCACATCTAATACATGTTGTTTTTTCCTTTTAGCCACCTCATTTTGTTGCGCGGCAACGAGACAAGTCCTTTTAGATTAAATTCCTTTTGGAGAAATTCTTGAAAGGCATGTGAGAATATTCCCAAATATTCCCCCTGAGTCAGAGCGATGAGTCTTTTGGTTTTCACCAAGGGCTAATAATTTTTTAAAAGCATCAAATATATCAGATTTTGCATACAAGAAATATATGTAAATTGGTTATAATCATCAATAAAAGTGACAATATATATTGTAAGGATGTGAAATAGTAGGTGTAATACGCCAAACATCGGTATGAACAAGACCATAACAAGTAGTTGAAATGCCAACATGTGGAAAAAGGAAGAGTTTTGCTCTTTTCCATGTTACAACTAAAGAAATCAAAAGAAACATTTTGTAAGATAAATGGAATTTATTCAATAGTACACCAAAGTTCAACAAAAACAATAGTTTTTTGGAATTGGGGTGTCCTAACCGATTATGCCACAACTGGCATTCATTATTAGGTAAAGTAGAAAAGAAAGAACACAAGTTTATTCATAGGTAATGCTTGTCTGCTGTGTGGACAAAGTCATCCACATTTGTGTTCATTCCTGACCACTTTCCCTGATAGTGATACCTGATCTTGTACTAGAGAACTGGTAGAAGAAAATGAGACAGTGGAGTTGTTATCAACTAATTGATTTGTGAAAGAAGGAAGGTGGAAAATCGAGGAGAAAAAAATGTTGGAAAAATGTTTCGCGGAAATTGTTAATAAATTAAAATATTAAAATAAAATGAGAAAAGGAAAGAAATAACCGAACAAATTGGTAGCCAAACCATGTCTTTGAAGATGCTTTCTTTGGGCATATTTCGCCCTCGCATAGGTGCAGATGGATTTCTGGACGTCTGCCCCAGGATAAGATGGCTTCCTAATCGGATGATCTCCACACTCGTGCACTTGAATGGATGAGAAACGCGAATCCCAAAAATCACAGTTTTGTAGCAAATTGTTTTAGATGAAGAGAGTCTTCACCCGGATGTCCTTATATAGGGCTTTATGGGGAAGAGATCCGTAAGTGGAAAAGCTGGCTTTAACGGTCATAAAGAAACGGGCTTAGTAGATCCGGGTCAATTCCAGGTCGACCCAAACTCAACCCAATTGAGACCTAAAATAGTACACGCTCATGCGAGCCGGGCCGGGCCCACCCGCCACGCAACCGGCTGGCCGGACGGCGCGCACGCCGTGAAAGTGTGTGGTCACCACTACCTAAGCCTTCTCCCGAGACTTACACTATAGTGATGAGTGTAAACAATAATAAATGACTCTAAGAGAGTTCTCCACAACCGATGTGGGACTCTCTTAAATAAAGAAAAGAGAAAAACATGTGCTTTAATGCATAAAGATACCAACAAAAATGACATGATGCAAGGGTAAGGGGTGAGGAATGTCATCAGCGGTTGTGACAAGAAGATGTTCCGCATCATTAGTGTAGACTTATAATGGTCCATCGTATTTTTTTAAACAATAATGAGATTTTCTGAGTAGAAAGTCATATGATTTGGGCTCTAGAACCAAGATACCAGACTAACTAAGAAGTGGTTTGCGTTGTACTTGTAAGGCCAAGTGCTAAAAAAAGCAGATTGTATCATCTTCTGTACCATTTCTCGGTAGTCAGAGATGTGGAAGGAGGGGGTTGCGTAGACTCGAGCAATGACAAGAGGATGAAGCATCTGTTGTAGAATAATACGCGTGATTGTTCTGATTTTGTGAGCACTTCTGACATTCAGAGATTACATGTCCTGACTTCTTACAAATAATTACAAAATAAACCTAGTTAACTTTCCCAATAATTACCCTCTAATCCACACAAAACATCAATAAATAATAGAGGATTTGACAATTCAATGCCTAAAAGACAATTCAATGCCAAATTCATGACTAAAAGACACTAAATGTCATCATAGTCGTTTGACCTTAGATCCCATGATATCATGGGTTTTTAAAAACCCAATGATATCATGGGATTCAAGTAGCTTTTCAACTTTTAACATGTAGATCCCATGATATCATGGGTTTTTAAAAACCCATGATATCATGGGATCCAAGGCAAAAACGAAAAAAGAAAAAGGGAGAACAGAGTCAAAGGACTCTGGTGACATTAGCTTACTTTGAGTCATGAATTTGGGGATTAGGTGTCTAAGGGGTATTGAATTGTCAAATCCCCTAAATAATATAATTATAGCTAATAAAGGCTGGGACCTTACACTTTCCCTTTAACGAACATGCAAACTTGGAACTCCCATGCAAAATTTTCATTCCTGTAGTTTGGATAGGAAATACCATGGATTTCTAAACCATTGATCGCAAATATTCTAGAAAGATTCAATAAATAAATTCAGATATAACAGGAGGAGACAAGCTGTAATTTCTGAAAACTGCAAGGAGTAATATCTAATTTGTGAATACTGCAGGGGGGCTATGTGTAAATTCTGAAATCTGAATACAGTAGGAAGCAATATGAACTGTCTGAGAACTATTGATGACAAGTCAGAATTTCTAATGAATATTGTAGGAGATAAACTCAACGAGATAGATCACCAAAAAAAAAAAAGAAAAAAAAAAAAAAGCAAAAAAATCACAACAGTTGTATGACCTCTGGCCGAACCGGATGACCTTTTTCTTGCAGAAGGATACTTGTAGTGGCTTCTTTGGAGCATTTGAGGACTTGCTTTTGTCAGGTGTCTATAATTTATGTTCTTCATCTTCTTCAACTGTAGGACCTTGATAAGACGGAGGAGGAACCAACTGAATTAGAGGAGGAACCCTCCCCCTGACTCCTTGTCTAATGAATCTCCTCACTATCAGGGGAATAGTATGGAACATCTTCGTGAAATGTCCATGTCCATAGTAACAAATACTTTTCTTCTGTCTGGAAGATGGCATTTGTATTGTATCCCTTCTGAGTACTTGGTAGGCTATGAGAAGTGTCTATAGCATGAAATTTGAAGGAGTCTTCAATGGCATTCGAAGAAGCCTTTGATAGCATTGAGTCAATCTTCAAATCTGTGGGATCTAAAGTCTAAACTTCCTCCAAAATGTTTACTTGTATTTGCTTTTTATAGATCATCCAAGTAGTTGCATTCTTCTTTCTCTAGCACTTGTCAGCATACTTGTCTTAGATCATCCTTTCTACTGTCCCCACTGTCTTCATTCTCAACCCCATGTTCTTTTCTTTTCCATGACCATTCCATCTGTTGTCTTTAGATTCCTCGTGTAGACACTGATGATGATGCCAATGAGTGATGAATTTCTCGAATGTACACTGCAACAGTCCTGTCAATGCACCATTGATCTGAGTTTAGATGTAACTCTATGACAGTCTTGCATCATCATCATCATCATCATAGTCTTGTTCCAATTATGTTGGCGTTGGTTACATGAATTCTGTTTCTCCATTTGATCTATCCCGGGCCAAATCATCAAATAGGCTGCACTTCTTTAGATCCAACCTTACTACTTCCATCTATGCCCTCTTCGGCCTACCCCATTTCTTGGTGGGCCATCAGCTTGCGTAGAAAGGCTTTTCCTCATCGGCACCATTGTTGGTGCCTACGTTGGAATGTCCAAAACCATCTCAAATGAGTATCTTCATGTTTGAATTTTGAGAAGTTTTATGCTAGCTGTCGCCTACCTAACGCAACCCTCGCCTCTCATCATCATCATCATAGTCTTGCATCTATGAAAATATTTGAAGTTAGTAATTTTTTGTTTTTTGGTCTTCCATGCAGATGTTTTTCAGTGCATTAATAGATGTTGCGGGGCATGCTGGGAAGGCAGATGTTGCATTTGAAGTCCTGCAAGATGCCAAAAGTCAAGGAATACGACTTGGAAATATGTCATATAGTTCTCTTATGGGTGCTTGTAGTAAGGCATGTCTCAGCAAGTACCTCCTATGACTTGTCATAATGTAAATAGGCATAATTGAGCATCCTGCCAAGTTCGCTATTATTTATGTCACGCAGTAGCCTCTGATTCTGTTTCTGCCTTCTTTTGTTTGATAATTGCCATTCTAGGAAATTCTATTCAAACTGTTGTGCATTAGAATCCTGTAGGCCTCTAAATTTTCCCATGGCTCATTTCAGGCTAAAAATTGGCAGAAGGCACTGGAGCTGTATGAAGATCTTAAGGTTATTAAATTGCTCCTGACAGTGTCAACATTGAATGCGCTGATGACTTCCTTGTGTACGTTGTCCATTTGTGGCTTGACTTTGAAACCTAGAGTCTAATTTGTGACAGGCATTCATTCTCGCTTATATGCATTTATTGCTAATTTCTGGGTTTTTCCTCTCAATTTAGAATTAATAAGCTTGTGATATTCTCATTTACAAATTTCCAACTTAATTCATGTTTCTTTGACAATTAGTTACTCATGGGCTCATTTTTTTTACAGCTTCCATGTTTCTTGTCTGTCACTTGTGGTAGTAGTTTCATGAGACTACTAGGAGAGATAGATCATGGAATGTTGAGTGCGACAAATCATGATCTTGGAGGCATCTAATGAACTAAGCAAGAATTTTATGGTTAAAAATTGACTACAATTGGGAGGATTGGTGGTACAAAACTAGGGCATAAACTTGCTAGATCATTTCATATATTACTGTTGATTTGAGGGTATAGTAGGAAGTCTACCCAAGTTCCATTGGTCCATCATTCATGTATGAATAGGGCTGAGTGGAAGTGGAAACGTAGAAATCAAAACACCTAGATATATGGGATACAGCTTCGATAATGATTGATGTAGTCTAGTTTTTGTATCTCCCTACTGTTAAATAGTCCTTTATTGTTTATTGCTTATGAAGATTCTTCTGTTGAAAATTTTGTGTATGTTAGATCATGTGTCATAAATTTAGTTTTATTTAGTCATTTTAACATGACCGAAGAAACCATGAAATGTCAAAGAAGTCGAGGAACATTAGATTCCTCACAGCATAATTTACATCTATAGGAAACTTCCCCCGTTCAAATACTGATAGCTATGTTGACTCATTTGACATTTATGGAGATTTGGTTCCAGCCTTACACTACTTTCTAATTAAAGAAGTGGTTACATTAATTAAAGGAAAGAAGGAAACTGAGTAATTCATTTCTTGGTGGAGGTTGAAGGATTGGACTCATCAAGGTCTCTGGCCTTGAGAGACATTGAGAAAAGGTTTCCCAAGAAGTTCAATCAGTCATATCTTTTGCTGACTGCTGAAACTGGTTGCATTGCTTGCACAAGCTTGTGTTAGGATTTTCGAGAAATCCAAATTGGGACTTAAGCTAGAGATTGGACCAGATTGGATTGGGGCTAATGAGCTTAGTAGGGATCAGAATAGGGTTGAAGGACGGTAAAATTGGGGCTAGTGGTGAATATGGACTACTAAGAGGTTTCAGCAGTGAGGAGCTTTGTGCAGGAACTTGAGACTTTTGGTTATGGTTTTGGATTACAGTTTTGCGCACAAGAAGAGGGATGTGCTAGGATTTACTGTAAGCGTGAATTAGGTCTTTAAATTGGAGGGCTGCAATTCGAATGTCCTCTACCAAAAGTTGCACCCAGAAACTGGGGATCAAACAGGGATGGTAAAGGAGTAAAAGGAATTCTGGAAATCTTGGAAGCAGTGGCAACGGATATCGAAACAGAATCTTGAAGCGAAGGAAATAGCACCCAAAAGCAGTAATAATAGTAAGTTAAGCTGGTCAGGGATATGGATGTGTGAGTAGAAGTGCATGAGTTCGAATCCCCATTGTAGCCACCAAAAAAAAAAGGGAGGGGTGGAAACAGAATCTAACCACTAGTTTTTTGGGCTGGGTCCTTTACCCTTTCTATTGTGTGTGTGTGTTTTGGGGATGTGGGGTTGGTTTTGTGTTTGGGTACTGAAACTGAGATGAGTTGAAACAAGCCAAAAACAGAAAGGAACTGTTGGGTTAAGTCTTGTATTGCTGGTTCAACGTGTTAGAATGTTGAACAAACTGCGTACCATTCAGGAAGGTATGGGAAGACATTGCCGGTTATTTCTTGGTGGCTCGAGTTGTATGGAATTCAAGCCAAGGTGGAGATTGTTAGGTTTATGTCTTGTATTCCGGGTTTACCGGAGTGGTCCATTAGACCGGGTTTAGGGTCAAGGGTATTTTGGTCTTTGTACCGGGGCTTTCTTAGGGTCTAAGAAAGCAAAGATTATATATATGATGTAATTTGTAACCTTAGACTCTGAAGAGAGTCAAGATGTGAATCAGTTGCTCTCTTACTATGGACGCTGGCGGTTTTGCCGAATCACGTAAAATCCTAGTCTCTCTTGTGTGGGTTTCGCGCTTTCGCATGCACACGCACAACAGGAACATAAGGAGAATACTGTTCTGATGCGAAATATGTTGGAGGTTGAAGCAATTGGAGTTTTCATAGTCCAATGCATTATCGAAGAAATCCCTTAGGCAATGTTTGTTTTTCAAGATGTAAGTAAAATATGTGGTGAAGTAATCTCAGCTGCCAAAAACTTTATTTTACTATGTTTGGTTAGTCACAAGAAGTGGGAAAGTAAAGTTTCGGCCACCAAAGAAGTTTACTTTTACTTTACCAGGTCCCCAACAAGTTTTCCTCATTAAACACTAGTGGTTACTTTCCCACATGTTGAGTTCTCGTGTCACTTGATATTACTTTACCTCATGCAAAAAAAATGCAGTTTTACTCTACCGGAAGGTATATTTCACTTTACCTAACCATTATCTTTCTTGTAAGGAAGGGGCAATATTTAACTCATAAAAGAGAGAACTCAAAGAAATATGAAATAGCTGTAATATTTGAAAACTCAAACATGCTTAAATAATAAGATGGACTGGATATATTTCGAGTGTTCATGTGGTTAATTGTATTTTAAGTGAGATTGAGAATTTAGAGCCATTGGCTGCACCATTTCTTTTTCTTAGCATTACACTTTCTTGAGATCTAGTTGACTAAGGTGTGTGTGTGAGAGGTGAAAGGCATGGAAAGCTCTTAATGAGACCTAAGGGGTGTGCGAATTATCCAACGCCACAAGAACATTGTGGCCCTTGATATATGCCCCTTAAGATAAATTGTTTTAGAAGGGATCATTTTTTTGGATGTCAATGCAATGACAAGTAATAGTTGGATGCCAAATTTGGGCGGGCTTGTGGAAATTCATATTAGTGCGTGAGGGAGCGATAACTTGATCATAGGTGGGTCAGGTGTTTAAAAAAATGGGGCGGACCATTCATTAGAACTGTGCAAATGGCTCTCTCTCTCTCTCTCTCTCTCTCTCTCTCTCTCTCCCCGTGTGTGTGGTGTGTCTGTGTGTATACACAAATATTGAAGTTTGGTGAGAGATTACGATGAATCTATTAGAACAAAAAGAAGAGTACAGAAAGAAAATATGAAATACAAATTTCTTGCAAATATCATAATAGGAACAACTGAACAAGATTATTGAGGTGAGTTCTATAGTAATTTGTACAAATGACGATTGGAATTTCCCTTTTGCTCGACAATTTGAAGTTGAGGAGAACTAAAGAGGAGTGAGTGGATTGGCTGGGAAGAAGTTTTCATGAGGATGTTGTAAAAATATAAAAGTGAACCTTTTCATTTGTTTTTGTGAGAATGATCTCAAAATCATTGATAATGCATATTTGGAGCATAGATTTTCTCATCAGCGCATTATTGTGGCATTTGTAATTTTTATTGGAGTTATTCTCATAAATATCCATGAATTTGTAGGGATATTTAAAAGCTAAGATTTTTTTTTTTTAAATTTTTCTCACAAAGATAATTCCGTTACCTATTATCCTAGATTTTATATGTCCTCATAAATCAATCCCTTACGTGTAAGTGTAGCTATTAACTAGTAGTCTGATAGAATAAGGTCTAAGGAGTAACTAAGTACTACTATACTACACATTACATAGTACATAGTATGTGATTTGTGACGTCATTACATACTTCATACCTAGTAAATTAGTTTCATTCAACTATTTGACCAACATTGTGATAGCTCTTATTATAATTGAGTAACATGAATATGAGTGAACAGATATGTTAGTGTTTTTTTTTTTTTCCTTGAAATTATATGGCGATATAGTAAGTGTATGAAATGAGGATCCAACACGTATACTTATTACAGTTGCCAATGAAAATAAACATCAAAATCTATCATTTTCAATATTCTGATTTTATTGGAATTTTTTAAAAGAATTTTTATGTACTTAATTTAGATTCTTGCCACTAACTGATGTGTCTCGATGTGACTGATGCATAACACTTTGGGAGGCAACCAATGCTCCCACCACGACTGTCTTTTTTTTTTTTTTTTTTTTTGAACTTTGATCACTGCTATAAGCACTGCCTGCTGCTCCTCCACACGAGGCTAGGCAAAATATCTAGGGTTTTTGAGTGTAAGTGTGGCCTGTGGTTTGATGTTCCAAATTGTAGTTCATCGTCAATGACCCAATTGTATATTAGATAGGTTGGTTCCAATAACCAACCCAACTCACTTGTATATTAGAATGGTTGGGTCCAACGACTCCAACCCAACTATGTAAAGGTCAAAACACAAAATCGTGTATAAATAGTGTTCTTATTGCTTTCCATTTTAGGAGATTCTTTCATTTACAGTGTACACAATTGTAGCCCCAATTGGGGGATTCTGAAATCTATTTAATAGAAGGGTCGATCCTCTTGGATGGATACCAATTTCAAATTTGTCATTCATATGGGCCTTAATAATGTACCAACCACGCTCCATCATCAAACCACCTGCATTTGTTTCAGTTCTTGCTATTTTAGATATGCCATCTTTTTGGTCTTTTTGTATTTGGTTTGCAGAATCAAGATCTCTGTTTTCTGGTAACTCGGCTCTTTATCGTCATTGACTTGCAATATGCTAGCTTTGTTTCCAATTATTGAAGAAATGCAAGCTTTGGATTCTTATGCCAAATCTTATAGAGATATAGAGAAGAGGGAGCTGAGGGAAATAATGAAGAGAAAATGAAATATGCAAGTTCCATTTTGAAATATTGTTTTATCTTGAGCCAATGTCTCTGCAATATCGTTTTATCCAAAACCTATGTTTTAAAATCTGGTTTCATGAAGTAGAGAAGATGGAAGTAAGCTGTGTAGTCGATTATCTAGACCAGCGAAATGTGATATGGGGTGTGACTGACCAGGTCAGGAGCATTGCATAAAGTGGCTGGATAGATGGGCTCATGTTGTAATACTGGGTTTATGCTGCTAGATGAAATGATGGGCAGGGTTTTGTCAATAATACTCAGAATTTATGTGGCGGGCCCCAACATAGTTAGAACAATGCTTTGATGAAGACAACTGTTTGACTGTTAGCTGTTTGGGTTGATTGTTTAAATACATGGATGACAGAAGGTAGCTGTTTGGTAGATAGACGAAAATGGTTGATGATAATTTTCTTAGGAGTTACCTGATAGGAGCCCAGCCCAACCGCGCGATAAGGGCTGAGTTGTTGGCCCACACAAGCTAAACCGTGGGGTAAGGCATGTGAGGCTGATTGCATGTAAGTTAGGAAAGCGAATAAAGTGATGAGGCTTGAGTTGTCAGCCTGATCGTCCATTGAGTAAGAGTGTCAATAGGATTGGGTTTCTTTCCTAGTTATGTAGTAGGATTTCTTTGACTACTTCTGTGGTGATCTTTCCTTGATTTAAGGGAGATCTTTAAATTTTTTTTTTTTTTTTTTCTATCCATGTAAAGCCAGCAGTGGCTTTTTAGTAAGAGAAGAATAATAATTAGAACAATGCTTTGATGATGACGACTGATTGACTGTTAGCTGTTTGGGTTGATTGTTTAAATACATGGATGACAGAAGGTAGCTGTTTAGTAGATAGATGAAAATGGTTGATGATAATTTTCTTAGGAGTTACCTGATAGGAGCCCAGCCCAACTGCGCGATAAGGGCTGAGTTGTTGGCCCACACAAGCTAAACCGTGGGGTCAGGCATGTGAGGCTGATTGCATGTAAGTTAGGAAAGGGAATAAAGTGATGAGGCTTGAGTTGTCAGCCTGATCGTCCATTGAGTAAGAGTGTCAATAGGATTGGGTTTCTTTCCTAGTTAAGTAGTAGAATTTCTTTGACTACTTGTGTGGTGATCTTTCCTTGATTTAAGGGAGATCCTAAATTTTTATTTTTTTTTTTTTTTTTTTTTTTTTTTTTTTTTCTATCCATGTAAAGCCAGCAGTGGCTTTTTAGTAAGAGAAGAATAATAAGAGAGGTATCTGAAATTATACCCAAAATCTGTGCTTGCACAAGGAGGTCTAGTTCATACTCTAATTTGGACAATTTTATCTTAAGGAGGTTTAGTCTATCCTTGAATTTGGACGGTTCCATCTTCCACATTCCACTCGGTTCATAACATTACTAGTCTTGATATTCAGTTTTTTATCTCTTGAAAGGGAGAGACAAGGAGAGAGGATGGAGGTGAGAGGGATAACTTCAAGAGAGAAGATGGAGAGAAATCCGTTATTGCGGCCTTTTATTCATTAGTGAGCTCACTGTCATAGCTGTCCTGGAACATTGACTTTTGTTATTTTCATGTAGCTTTATTTGCTCAGCTCACTTGGCTGTGTGACTGATGGTGTTTTAATCAGTAATGAAGACGTTAGAGTGGGTTTTATCTTTTTGGAGTAAACCATTCTGCTAAATGTGGTTGTGTATATTCGTAATCTCTATTTTTCTTATCTAATGACTTGAGGGCTGACCCCACATTGATATGACAAAGCTACAATTATAATGATGATGATAATGAATGATTTGACAGAAATATAAATAATTGTTTTAACTTCTTTCTCACTTTCGTCCAATATGTGGCACAGGGAGACACAATTCCTTTTTTTTTTTTTTTTTTTTTTTCAAATTTCATTTGCTCATTTTGCTCTGATTTCTTCCATTTCCTGACAATGCAAAATGGATATTAACTATTAAAATTTCAGATAGCAGCGAGACTTTGGAATGTGTGAAATCTTTAATGACTTATATTTGGTTGATGCTCTTTTATTTTATTTATTAATTGAATACATGATGTATGCATGTTTTCAGGGGCAGGTTAAGATCCTCTTGTCATCGATCATATATTGCCATTATTGCTCCAATGTCCTCAGATGGACATGTAAAGATTGTCAATGAGATTATTAGTTTAATAATCCTATTAAATGTACTTATTACAGGTGACGGGGACCAACTATACAAAGCTGTGGATATTCTAGCTGAAATGAAGAAAGCAGGCGTGTGCCCCAATGACATCACATACTCCGTACTTCTCATGGCGTGTGAAAAGTAATTTCTTTATTGATGATTATCAAGCTCATCCCATTCTCTCTAGAAGCTCTTTTAACTCTAAATATTCTCTTTTGTATTTGAAGGAATGATGAACTAGAACTAGGCTTTGAGCTCTTTTCACAGGCCAAAAAGGATGGTGTTTTTCCTAATCTAATTATGTGCAAATGCCTGACTGGTAAGCTATGTCGACTTTCTAATTAAGTTTGTTACTTACCTGGGTTTACACTTCATCCTACAAATGATGTAAAAAGTCAGGGCTGCTTTGGGAACTTATTTTAGAACTGAAAGGGGCCAATTAATTGTTATATCTTGCATAAGAGTTTGACTTATTTTTCTTTCTTTCTTTATTTTTTAGTTTTTGGTAAATACTCATGCACGCACTCACACACTACACAAGAGTCCTTGACCAACAGGGCTGGCTAGGGATCCCCGGTCATCCCAGTGGAAAGGGAGATGCCTACCACTAAACCATTAGTGGATTGGCTGACAGATTTTCCTTTTGATAACAATAATGAAAATTTTGTTCCAAAGAACAAAATACAAGAAACTTAGAATACAAGTATGACACATCACTAAGACGATGGAATCTACAAAAATGAACAAAACTAAAGTGGAGGAATGGATCTGTCACCTATGGCTTTGGGTGCATTATTTAGTAGGAGCATCGGCAATGTCATTTGCCAAACAATCTATTATTTTTTTTTTTTTTATCGGTAAACAATCTAACCTTTTGAAAGAGCATAATAAGGAAGCTGCCAAGTATTCTGTTTCATTTGCGTAGAAGTAAATCTCCATGGTGGTTTTACTTTACCTGCTTATCTTCTTCCAGTGGGTTTATCTGAAAAGAATCTTAAATAACTTATGCCATTTCAATATTGCCTAAATCTCTACTTTATTGGAATCTCTGACCAAAGAATTCAAGTGCCATGATTCTCAAATTGCTAACCAATACACCCAAAATGCCTAGGCATTAAAGGTGCGGCAAACTAACTACTTAACACCCCTATCACGACCCGAATTCTGGGGCCCTATTGGACTTCGGATTATGTCGCATGGACGCTACGCATCATGTTTATATCAAATCATACGACATAAGGCATTAGGCATTTGTTAACTTAAAACCCAGTCTTTCATCAAAGATCCCCAAACCAATCAATAAAGAATAAACAATGTCCCAAATAATGTTAAGAAAGTCTCATACATAACCATCGATTTAAAGTTTACTAAAATAAAACATCTAAAGCTGTAGGGCTAATTCCTCCAAACCAGCGAGTATTGAACTGCTCTCTTTTAGCCATGGATGCTAAAGTCTATTGGCTGATCGTCACCATACTCTTGTTCACCCATGTCCCGATTACCTGAAGGGGGCAACCCAACTTTAGTATATTACTGGTGAATGAGTTTTCTATTCTAGCGATCATATAGAACAATAGATAATATAAGGAGCACAAATTTAATCATAAATAATCAACAATAAGTCATAGGATATCCATTCCAATCACTGTAGTTTAAGAGATTAATTATTTCTCCTTCCCATGGTATACCACTGAACTACATCCTAGCACCGGTCCATATAACCTTGCCCCATAGGCACGACTCATACATAATGTTGCCAACCGGGCCAATATGTCCAGTGAGGACCCATCAACACAGTGACTATCACAGACCCATAGCTCATCCACATCGTATACATATCACAACCCGACCCCAAAGGTCGATAATCCCATATCAACAAGAGACCCCAAGTATGAGATTGTCACCTCGCACCGTGCTAGTAGTTCAGAGTACCGTGTTTTTTTTTAGGCTTCACTTCCTTTTTACCGGTTCTTCATACTTCATGATTAGACATATCCTTAACCTAACTCACATGGTTCCACTCTTTGGATTTGGTATGTAACCAGCCCTATACTGATGCCTGAATTCATTTGCCCCATTTCATATCTAAAAGTTTGTATTCGATGGTATGGGGTGAGTCACAATAGCTTCACCCTCATCAAGGCCCATAAAGCCGCATCAGCCCAACATGATGCAAGGTCATCATAACGTATTTGAATATACAAAAGAAACCAAGCTCACCCATCACATAATCGGTTCATGTAATCATAGTAGAATTTCATCAAACATGTGGCATGCACCATAGAGATCATGATCATATTCATAATTCAGATCTGAAAACCTATTTAGTTATTATTCTTATCATGAGCACTTTGTTTGGCAGACTATTATACATATTCAGAAATTCATATCCTGAATTGTGCATGAAGTCATGGCCCATAAGCATGGTACATTGTTACCGTGGAATTCCA
Source organism: Camphora micrantha (assembly GCA_003546025.1). NCBI lineage: Eukaryota > Viridiplantae > Streptophyta > Magnoliopsida > Laurales > Lauraceae > Camphora > Camphora micrantha. Next base: position 29,839,784 of record QPKB01000009.1, on the reverse strand, counting down.
CACATTGGTGCACATGACCAACCAGAATTCATGATCCTGCCACGTCTAGGGTTCCCAAAGAGGTTCAGTTCACTCTTTTATCACATATAGAAGAGTGAAATCATATTTCAATTGGCCGTTCTAGATGGGATCTGGTCCAAACACAGTCTTGGAATCCTTACATCATAGTTTCTCATCAATTATCATTGTATTCATTAACATGAGCATAAAAACAGCATGATTCAAGCAAATAGAAGAATCTGAAATCACTCATATGCATAAACCCAAAATCCCACTTGCAATATTATGATCATCATCGAGAAGAAACTCAGCAAATCAAACCCTAATACATGAATACTCCAGATCCTGGGTTTCAAGTTGAGCACCTAGGGGTTAAAACCCTAATTAGGTTTGGCCATGGCTAAAATCACCTGTATAGAGTTTCGGCCATCACCAAAACCAATTCCTTTGGTTCGGCCAACACAAAACCATCCCAAGATGGTTTGGCCACTCCAAGTTCACCAAATAATTAGGGTCTTGAACCCTATTGACAATCTACCATGGTCCTCCTTTCCCTTAGCCACATGTACCAACAACTATCCTCACTAGGGTTCCATATATATAAAAAAAAAAAAAAGATTCTGCTGTTAGGGTTTCATAATAGTAGGGTTTAATTTGTCCCGCCTCTTGTATCAACCATAAAATAATGAAAACAACACTTAGACAACCATATCAACATCAAAACCCTAAATCTAGAAGAAAATTAGGGCATAAGCATCGAGACTAAAAGACTCACTCACCTCTTGTAGAAAAGCGTTGCGTTCACAATGTGTGCTTGGGAATTAGGGTTATATGGTACTATGCTTTACTCATGATAGGAGTGTGGTACGATACTAGTATCCAATTAGGAAACACGCGCAAGTCCCCCTTTCGGCTATGAAGTTGGTGCACACTGTTGGATTGGGTCCCTTCTCTCACCTCAATATGAGGTCTTAGCCATGTTTCACAAAATAAGGGTCCCACTGTTCTAATGCATAGATTAAAGAGTTCAGATCCTTTATTAGATTTGTTTTGCGATGACCATGAGTGGACCACTCACAGTCTTCCACGTCAGCGGAAAACACTGCATTTTGAATTTTTGAATTGGATGGGAAACAAGGTCACTTGATTTGTGCAATATTTTTGGCTGATGTGGCGGACCGTAAGTGGTCCACTCACAGTTATCATGAAACAAAGCCACTCACGGTTATCGTGAAACAAAGCCGATATAGGACCTGAACTCTAGAATAAAACATAATAACTCAAAACTAGGGGTCCCACCTTACTTCCAATTATTTCCCTACCAATTTAGGGCCCACTATCCCGGTAAAAAATAATTGAATTCTAAGAATAGGGCCCACGATTCACTAACTAATTGGGTTGAGCACACCAGGGACCACATAGGGGTCCAGGATATTACAACCCCCCCATCCTTAGGCGGAACATTGTTCGGACTCGAAGCACATGCCCTTATAAGATGCGGCATGGGACCTTTTTTCTCCTATGTGGATTCAAACCCGGGATGTGTTGACTCTGATACCATATCAAGTTGCTAACCAATACACCCAAAATTCCTAGGCGTTAAAAGTATGGCAAACTAACTACTTAACAATGATAACATATGATCCTTTATCACTCCAGATTCCAAAAATATCTAGCATTGCCCCCGGAGCATCCATCGATATTCAAATATTCAGCTTCCAAAATTGTGGTGATGGAGTCCATTGAACTATATAGCCTCTTTTTTTTTTTTTTTTGGTGGTTTGGACCTTCATTTTCACGTGCCTACTAATATACAATCTAGACTGGTAATGCCTTGAATATTTAATTATTCCTTTACTTGTAATTTGCTGAGAGTTTCCATGGAAACAATTCTCCAAAGCACTTAACCCTTGATCTGAAAGGACTAGCTGACCAACTTCCATGAGGGCTTTGAAGGATATGGTTGCCCTGTGGAAAAATAAATAAAGTAAACAACATGGTGCACCAACTCAATTCGCCCATTAATACTTGAAACAAATATCTATCCAGGCAACCAATGAAAAGAATATTATTGATAATGCAAACTCAAGATTTTTAGGAGATTCAGATTCAACTTTTAGTTTTTTCTTCTACACTTATTTTTCTCAGCTACCTTCATAAGTAATGATCATGCTATTCTATTTGTAAAGGTTTGTGCTTGCAGAGATTTTTAAAGGCTGCTTCTATTGGAGAACCTGTTTTATCTTTCAATTCAGGAAAACCTCAAATTGACAATAAATGGTAATTGGTGCTTAAAATATCCATCCTCCATTTATATACTGTTATTTGAAAGATTTTGAGTGGAAATACCTACATATTCTATTTGTGTGTGTGTACTTATGTATCTATTTGTGTGCTTTGTTCAAGTGAGATCAGTTCTCACTTAACAATTTTATGGGACCCACATAGATGCATGCCCATGAACAAATATAGGGGACATGGGAAGGTTTTATGTGTATGCACAAAATTTTTCGAGCGACAATCATTCTCATGTAAGGACCGTGTGGTCTGTTTCACTTTCTGGGGCAACCTATCCCACTCTATGATCAACTTACCCTCATGCTCACTATCCCCCTTGACCTTCCACAAAGGCAAAGGAAAGGAACTTCAATTGCATTGATGGATTCTCATTTTGGGATTTTCATCATAGGGTCTGAACTTTGAAAAACCCTACAACTGAATAACATGAAAAATAATGAACAAGAAGAGAAATTTCTAAAAATAACTCTTAATTTGTGTCCCCTAGGGTTGGACGACCAGCCAATATTTATACATTTTATTACATTCAATAATACAAAAAACCCATGTCAACTTATGTGGAGATGGTTCTCACCTGAACGAAACTCATACATGTAGATAGAGATAAATGGTTCTCACCTGAATGAAACTCATGCATGTAGATAGAGAAATAACAAAGCGATACATTCTAAAAAAAATTAAACTTAAGGGCCACAAATCAATGGGCTAGGATCAACTGATGGACTTGAAATTTTGCACACGTGGGTCACATCCAGATGTTTCGATCCCCACCTTTTCATGAATTGATGGCGGCCCCAAATGGCCGTGCGCAAATTGCTTAGATAAGCATGTGCTCACCTGAGAATCCATATATATATAGTCGGTGCCCTTGTGAGGACATCTTGCACATTGTGGGACAACTTGTGGGACCCACATGGGGCCTCCCATGATCCATCCTAACCCTCAAGCCATAGTCATGCCGGATAATTTCGGTTTTACCCATTGTCCGAACCAAACCACACCCCCCACCCAAAAAATAAAAACAAAAAAAAAAAAAAATGTGGTCCACTCAGTTGGAGCATCAGTGGGCCCCATTAGGGATGCACCTTGCAGGAGGTGCATAGGATAAATTTCGTATATACTTTGAGATCTACCTCTCAGCGTCTCAGGTGAGGGGTAGCTTGATAGGGCCTACCTATTAAGTAGTTAATTTTACGCACCTCTAATGCTTAGGCATTTTGGGTGTATTGGTTAGCAACTTGAGATGGTATCAGAGCCAACACGTCCCGGGTTTGAAAACGAATGGGGCGAAAAAGAAGGGCCCCATGCCATGTCGAGTGTTAAAAATGTTCTCATGTGTGGGTGTGGGTGCACAGGGCAAAAAAAAAACCCATGTCGCGTCGAGCATCTTGTGCGGGTGCTTGCTTTGAGTCTGGGCGGTGTCCCGTTTGAGGGATTGGGTGCTCCTAGATATCAAGTTTGGGGTCAATCCCATTCTAACCCCTTCATTTGTGGCTCATAAGCTTAATGACTTAAATTAGAGAAAAAAAGTTGACCCTCAATCCAATGATCTAGTCCATTTGGATGGGTGTAAACCCATGGGCTCCAATGTAATTCAGGGGGGTCCCATGTGTAATAAATTATATACCAACCTAAAAGCTTAAGCTCATAGGTGGAAGGCCCAAATAAGTATATATGAAGCCTTGCCAAAGGCATTACTTGGGCGATGTGGGATGTGGGGCTTTACTTTTACCAACACTCCCCATCACGTGTAGGCCCAACAGATTTCATGGACTGGCTTGCCACGTGGGCTACACGAGAACGACGGGATCGTACCCACTCTGATACCATGTAATAAACCATATACCAACCTAAAAGCTTAAGCTCATAGGTGGAAGACCCAAACAGGTATATATGAAGCCTTGCCAAAGGCATTACTTAGGCGATGTGGGATGTGGGGCTTTACTTTTACCAACACCATGTGTGCGTGATAAGTGGGCCCAGACTTACTTCTTCTCACTGTAAGACGGTGAGAGGTGCCTATCACCTAAGTATCGTCAGAGGTGCACAAATGTTTGGGTTGGTATATGAAGCTACGTCTAACTCAGGACTTAGGCGATGTGGGATGTGGGACTTCCCAACACTAAGCACCAATGCTCATGATAAGGTTAGTGTTGTTTCTTGTGTGCCCCACCCCACCACCTAATTGTGTTTGGTGACGGAGTCTCGGATCATCATCCTGACCACTTTATTAGCGGCTGAGAAGTCTTCACTATCCAAAATGAGTGCATAGTTGATCTAAGGGTCTAGATCCCTGACTACTGGGGTGGTGTTCTTGTTTTATGGTCCGTTCGAATAGATCACCTAGTGGGCACTAGGTATTTAGGCACATGGTTCTCACCTAAGGTTACACACATGTATAAGAATTTCTCTATATATAAGGCAATGTTCCTGTGCCTACACCTCTCACTGTATTATGGTGGGAGGTAGCTTGATGGGGCCCACCTGGGGCCCCAGTAATCATGGGATGAGGGATATGGAAAGACTCATCTTGAATGGGCCCAGATATCAAGTTTGGGGTCAATCCCATACCTCTAAGCCCTTCATCCATGGCCCACAAGTTCAACTACTTTATAATAAAGAAAAAAAAATTGACCCTTGAACGAACGGTCGAGTCCATTTGGATCCATGAAAACTCGACAGATCCGGTATAAGTTAGCGGGTCTTGTGCATGTGTATAGTTCAGTTGGATATCATGAGATCATACGATGTAGTTGAAATAACTGAATTTTGGGCGGTTCGGTCAAGTAACGGAAACTCAATAGAATTCATAACTGTTTCAATGTAATCTTTTCCTTATTTTTGATTTTGATTGTCTGAATATTCAGGAGCTAAGACCATTCCAATGCTCCTTTTCGCCATGCATAAACTGAACCAACAATTGGGATAATCACGAAAATTAAAGCTTCCATAAACACAGATACACCCAATACATCGCCTATGTTGCTCACACCGTAATACGGTGAGGGTGTATGCATATGAAAATTTCTCCATATATATATATATACATATATTATGTATATATATATATATATATATTGAGAACTAGTTCTCACCATGCTTTTGTGGGAACTATTGGTGGGGCTCACCTAGCAACTATCCAAACCATGCACAAATAGGGACCTCCCTGGTAGTCACTGATCCCAAGGATTGGCACACATCCGAATAAACTAAATCGTTGGATCGACGGTTGAATCCTTTTTTCAATACGAAGCCATTAAACTTGTGGGCCACGGATGGATGGGTTAGAGGCATGGGGTTGGAGTTAAACTTGATACTTGGGGTGGTCTCACATAGATCTTTCCATCCCCCCGGTCCCATCCCCAAATGGGTCCCACAGTTGGGCCCCATTGAAAGTTCTCATATAATAGGTGAGAACTAGTTCTCACCTGAATAAATCCATATATATATATATATATTATATTTCCATTTATCCTTAAGGGCACGTTTGTTTAGGGTCTTTTCCACGGAAGCATAACTCAAATCTCCATGATTTTCTGCGCTTAGGGGTCATTTGTTTGTGCCCATTTACGTATGTAAGTGAATAACCGCTTGTAAATGATTACGCATATATCATGTTTGTTTGGTGTGTAGGGTCAGATTCACATGTGAAAAACTCCCACAGAAAATGGTCCCTTTTGCAGTGTTTCCATAAAACAGGGTTGTTTTCACAGCTCCCTTTGCATAAGGCAGAGCTACTGCGAAAAAGGCATTATTTTTTCCATTCCATAGGGCCCATAAAAAAAAACTTGATTTTTTTCCATTCTTTTGGGTCCCTAATTCATGATGGAAACCATTCATCTTTTTTACAAGGCTAACAACGTACGGGGGTCAAATTTCATATCTTAATTCTTCATGGATTTTAAGATATTTGTTAAATAGTCCATACCATTAGATCTAATTTTCTAGACTTCTGTGGTCCCCTTATTCGCGATCTGACCATTCATCTTCTTTAGAAGGCTAAAATAGGCTAAGAGGTCAAATATCTTATCTTAATTCTTCATGGATTATAAGAATTTGTGAAAAAACCACAAAAATCCAGACACATTTAGAACCATTGGATGTACTCAGTCAGATTCTCAGATTCACATGTGAAAAAGGGTGAGTATCGTTTGCCCATGCAAATGATTCACACACATCATTTACTCATGTGAATCACTTGCACAGAAAACAAACAACCACATCGTCGTTCAGTGCAAAATGACTCTCCATGGAAAATCACTATTTTACTGTTATTTTTCTGTGTGGGAGTGGAAACCCGTGTTCTACCCTCCCATTCTCAGACCTCTGTTTCTACAGAAAAGAGAACCCAGGTTTCTTCTACCGCTGCGTTACACAAACAAGCCCAAAATTTGCTTTCATGTATTTATATCTCATGTTATAAACTCATGGACAAATATTTTCTGTACACACTTATAGTCCTTAATCTGCAGGACATCATGGGCATTGATGTTTTATCATGAGACAATTGCAGCTGGTGTTGTACCATCAGTGGAAGTCGTTTCACAGGTTTTAGGATGCCTGCAGTTTCCTCATGATACTTCTCTGAGAAATAGACTTGTTGAGAATCTGGGAGTCAGTAGCAATTCTTCAAGGAGAGCAAACTTATATTCATTCATAGATGGGTTTGGAGAATATGATCCTCGCTCATTTTCCTTACTTGAGGTCAGTGAGCAACTAAACGAACAATGCTTGATCCTTTTTGGCTCATTTATTGTTTACTTGTTTGCAATGTTATAGTGGAAGTAAACTGAGATTGTTACTGGATTTAAGGAGGCTGCATCACTTGGAATTATTCAATGTGTGTCATTCAAACAAAGTCCCATAATTGTCGATGCAAGGAAGTTACAGATTCATACTGCTGAGGTGAGCTTGCATAAATTCAGAAAGCAAGGGTAGATAACCATCTTGATTATAATTTACAGTTTAAGATTTAATTGCAATAATTCCACCATTTAAACATTCAGTCTTTCTGCTTTATTTCTCTTACATGTTTGACACAGTTTGGGAACTACACTTTAAAGTTTAAACAGTTTTCATCGTGTTTTTCTTTGAAACTTGAAGGTCTTAGAGATACACTGTTCTCTGACTGGGAATGTATCTATTTCTAAATTATTTTCCCTACTTTTAAGTGAGCAGAAGTCTTCCATTGATGTTTTCACCTTAGAGTTAATATCATCTGGAGGAAAGCATCTACCTCCTGATTCCTCTTGACATCTCAAAATCCCATCAAGAGGACATACCTTCTCATTGATATGATATGTTGGTGATGGTTAGAATTAGAAATTCAGATTTAATCAACATAATAATGGAAAGGAAAGAGCAGAACAAGGAGAGAATAGACGCCCTGGGTTTTCTTAAGACAAAAAGTAGAAGAAAAATCAAAGAACAGAAGAGAGCTGCAGCAACTTTTTAGGAAGCTTTGTGCGCACAAATCCCCTCTAATTATTTATTAGACCCTTCTTAACAAAATTACAATCAACCTCATTATGCCTATGGACAAAAATACCCCCATGGTCCCTTACAAAATTACCTATAAACAAAATTTGAGACAATTTACATTCAAATTGAAATATTCCCAACTTAACGCGCTGGTGATTGGTTAAATCCTTGCAGTGGAAAACTTTCTCCACAAAACCCATCCAATCCGAGAATTCCTTGCTTTTCATACTTTCACTATGCTCTAGAATATCAAGCTTCAAATCTAGTTCCTTCCCGTCCTTGTGACAATTCTCCCATTGGTTGTTCGCAGTCTCCTAGTTGGAGAACAGTCATAGAACTCATTGTAGAATTCCCTTTCTGATTCGTCATTCGAATGGTCATCGGGGAAAAGAGGTTTCATACATTCAGGGTGATGTGTCGGCATTTCCACCTACCTTCCAAGTTGCTGGATTTCCTTGTTGTGAGGATTGGGGTGTCTGTCTTCACCAAGGGCACGAGCACCTTAGCAACAAGCATGTCTTGGAGGCATGCTAGTAATATCATTTGCCATAGGTTTCAGTATTTTAAGTGCAACATTTTCAACCATGATTTTAAAAACCAGGCTTTTTAGTTAGTCTAATGATCTAGTATTCCCTTTCTGATTCGTCATTCGAATGGTCATCGGGGAAAAGATGTTTCATACATTCAGGGTGATGTGTCGGCATTTCCACCTACCTTCCAAGTTGCTGGATTTCCTTCTTGTGAGGATTGGGGTGTCTGTCTTCACCAAGGGCACGAGCACCTTAGCAACAAGCATGTCTTGGAGGCATGCTAGTAATATCATTTGCCATAGGTTTCAGTATTTTGAGTGTAACATTTTCAACCATGATTTTAAAAACCAGGCTTTTTAGTTTGTCTAATGATCTAGTCCGAACTTACAGACATTTATCTCGTACAATGACTTCTAATTATATCAATGATTTTCTAGATGTAACCGTTTCAGCAATCATGGTTTCAATGGTTTCAAGTGTCTAAAAAGGTTTCTAATGCTTTCTATGATTATTATGTACATTTTAATTAGGGAGTATCTTTGAATTTGTTGGTAGCAGTTGCCTTCACAACTAGTAATCAACTTGTTTAACCACATTTTAATCATTTGAAGAATTGCATGCTTATTGATGCATATCTAATATTTATAGAAATGTGACAATTGTATATTTTTCGAGCTCCAACTGATTGCCTGCTTTGAAACTTGTCAGGTGTACCTTCTGACAATCTTGAAGGGTCTCAAACATCGGCTCGCTGCTGGTAAGCCTGTCTCTCTGAAAGTGCTTTATCTTAACTCTCAGTTCTACCCTGAAATTTGTTTTTGCCAACACTTGCTAGTAATTATCCTTCACTTCCATTTACAATTGACTAAGATCATCTTTCTTATGATACTTAAACTTCCCACTAACATTAGCTGACTTTTTTGCCACTGAGAGTAATTATAGTTGATTGAGGTCATTCTAGATAATTACTCCCATTAACTTCAGCTGTTGTCCACTTAAATGAAAACTTAATTCTTTTATTCCCAGATGCACAACCAGTGTAGGATTTACCTTCCACACTTCTTTCAGCCATTTTTTAGATAATGAACAAGACAACACTCAAAGTCTGAATTGATAAATACGTATCAACAGGCCAAACAAACTGCATATGAAATAGCAGTCCCTCTCTAAGGGCAAACGAACCTCATATTACTTGAGCATTGATCATACAATCAGAAGAACAACGTATCATCATTGTCGTCATCATCATCAGTACAAAGCCTTGTTTCAACTATGTTGGGGTCGGCTGCATGAATTTTGTTTTTCCATTCTAACCTATCCTAAGCCAAATCCTTAGATAAGTTGCATGTCTTGAAATCTATTTTTATTACCTCCATCCACGTCATCTTTGGCCTACCCCTTCCCCTTGGTGGGCCATCAACCTGCATGGCGAAACTTTTCCTTACTGATGTCATTGCCCCCCTGTGTTCGAATCACCCAAACCATCTCAAACGGGGTTCTCTAATTTTATCACCTATTGATGCTACACCTAAATGCCCTCAAAGGTGATCATTTCTAATTTAATCATTCTTAGTGTTACCATACATCCACTTTAATATTCTCGTCCCTGCTACATCCATTTTGTGCATATGTTGGTTCCTGATTGGCAACATTCTACTCCATAGGTCATAGCTGGTTTAATTGTTGTCCTATAAATTTTTTCCTTCAGTTTTGCTTGCATATTTTGATCATAAAGCACTCCAGAAGCAAGTCTTCACTTCAACCATCCCGCTTTTATTCTATGTTCGACATCTTCGTCAATCTCTCCATCCTTACTAATTATTGAGCCAAGGTAACGGAATGAATCTCTTTTTGGTACCTCTTGGTCTTCAATTCTCAAATTAGTTTAAGCTCTTTTTATATGCCTACTGAAGTTACAACGAGGCATCGTTATTGTATGGTCTCAAAAATAAGGCATCTTTGGCGTATGATTGCTTGTATGATATTTTAGATATTTATGAGGACTTTGATAAATCCTGAATCTAATTCAAATAGTAGGGTAGGAATACTCCACCTGAGATTTTTTTTTGATACGGTGGTTCGATCACTAAGGTTTACCCCACCAACATATTTTTCTTATAGGGATTAGATGATCACAAAGTTCTAATCCACTTTATAATGTGTAGAAATTGAAACTAAAATAAGATTGCTTGTCTTTAGACAAACACGATGCCTTGAGTGCGCTCCTTGATGCTCGAAATCGAAACTCCAAGCGTTAGCCTCCTTGCCTTGATTGTCTGTGATGAAGATGTTCCAATGAGTGCTCAACCACGAAGTAGGGGAGGTCTTGGTTGTAACTATGAGAGCTTCAAGGATACCCAAGCAAGAGATTCCACTAATCACACCTATATGAGCCTTGAATGCTCTTTGATATGGCAATGAATGTCATGACCCGGAACCCGGGCCCTGTCCGATTCCGTGACGCGACTAATAATGTATCACAATCGCCGTCATAAATCAAATTAAATGAGCAACAATAGTATTTTAGGCAATCCTAATAATTCTTTGAATAATAATTTAAAATCTGAATCAATTTGAAACAACTAAATAAGTCCATTAATAACGAAATAAACCACAATCTCCAATGTCCAAATGAAATAACTTAATAAAAAAGACTAATCTTCTTCAAGCTTCTAAGTGAATCCGTCGCTCAAGAATGCATGCCAAAGCCTATCTCTTGTTCATTGTAATCATCTTGCAATTCAACATTCCGGTTACCTGGATTAGGGCAAATTCTTAAATCAGTACAAACTGAGAGAATGGATTTTCAAATCTATTTAAGCACATGTATAGCAATTCACCATAAATAAACAAAAGAAATAAGTGACGTATGAGCTTCATACAATTACATTGAATCTAGAGGTTTTATTTAGATAAGGTCAAGTTGGTCTTTTCCCATGGACAACTGCCTAACTGCTTAGTAGCACAAGCATACACGGTTCCTGCCCCAAAGGGTGCATGACAAAACAAAGAGTACCATTAAACAAACTTTGTGTACATTACAAGGTGACCATCGAGGGTCTGAATCATCAAGGCGGTAACTGGAGATTATCCTCCCAAAGCTGACTAATAGTTAGAACGTCATAGGCCATGGCAGGTGGACGTCATCACCATACTGTGCTAAGCAGTCTAGGGGTCCAAGGTATAAATACATCATCAAGGTCCTTCCCAATTCCTCTTATTTAGAAAGGTCTAACATTCTCCATTCTTCATCCAAACTCATAATTTTATATTCAAAACAAGTCTTACTAACCTCCTCAATTTTTGTAGTGGGTTGGTTTTTGTAACCATTCCCTATGGATTTTGGATTGCCCCAAACCGTGTCATTACAGGTTTTCGATCGGTGTATAAAGTTGGTCCCACGACCATCCCCTTGGAGATTTGAGGTAATTATCATAGTTGACAAAATAACAGGTTCATGCATCCATTCCCACAGGCTATCATATTACATCACAAAAGTAACAGGCATGGATTCAAATAGTAGGGAAACCACATAATAATTCCCATAAGAAACATGTTTCTGTCACAATTTCTCAAGGAATAGGGTGTCCATATCAAAATAAGCATGTGTGAATTATCAACATTCATGAGGGTATTGATAGAAACAAATTCAGCTACATAATTAATGATTATCACTTATCAGGCCTTGTAATTTCAGGGAAAACTTAGGACACAAGGAATTAAATAACAAGTCGGCAGAAAGCCAACATGTGGGCTGGTTTTGGGCCAGTTGGATGGTGGGCCCAACTGAGCCCAATCCATATGGGTTCTATTCTACAAGGGTTGCCCATGAGTCTAGTACCCATCCATCGGTTTTGATTTCTGATCAGGTGGGCCTCACCAGGCCCCACAATCGAAAATGGCAAGCGCACCATGGACCATGGACGTCCTGTTTTCTGAGAAAATTTGAATTCAGGTAAGATTTTCTAGCAGTCTATGAGGATTTTCAGTTGGGAAAGCTCCTTAACAATTTCATAAATTATACTCTTATGGGTTTACAAGATTCCTAGTCATGAAAAATAGGATTCCACTCAATCGATGGGTTTCAGGGTCAGTATTTAGTGTAGCATCATGTAACAGTTGGAAAATTCGAATTGATCAGTCATCTTTCTCTTCATTTCATCATAAAACAAGAACCCAAAAATAAGAATAGGGATTTGGGGGTCTTCCACAAGTGGATTTAGAATTCCTACTCACCTTTTATAGACTAGGTTGGCAGATTGACCTGAGGGAAGAGAAAGTTCTTTCACTAGGCTCTTAGACTGTTGATCCTCTTCTTTCTCCTTCTACTTCTCTAGCCAAGGGCTTCTAAGATGTGAGAGTATGAGGAAGAGAGGAGGGGAAAACAAGGAGTAAAGAGGGAGAGAGGGTTGGTGTGGTGAAGGCCTTACAATGGGGTTTCTCTCCTTTAAAGACATGAGTACTACAAATTGACTAAAAATAGAAGTCAAAATCCTTCCTTGTTCAGAACATGTACCCACAATCCTCTTTCTATCAGGCTTCATGCACTAGATTCTATTTATTTTTGTCATGCAACAACTCCATAATTATGACAATATGGGTCCCATCTCTGTGGTATAGTATGATAACTTCTACTGGTTAGAATTAAAAAAAAAAAAAAAAAAAAAAACCCACCTATATATTATATCCAAGATATACTTAATATCCCCTAATTACAATAAATCAAGGAAATTAAATATAGAAATGTTAAAAAAAATTATTCTAGCCCCTAGATCGGCGTATGGAGTATTACAAGTGTAAGTGGAATTGGATTTTGGGAGCTCTAGAAGAGTGTTACTTATTGGCTAGATTGTGCTTGAAGAGAGTTCTCAAAATCACAGAAGTTGTTGCCTTTGAAATGAGCTCAAGTATATATAGAGATGCTCTCAATGGCTAGTTTATGGGTAGCCGTGGACTTGCTACGGCTAGCCGTCAATCCCGAACAGCTAGTTTCACTTACAGCCAGTTAGGTTATGGTTAGCCGTGATCTGGCCGTAGTTCAATGGTTCTGAAATACATTATTCTGGAAAAAGAAACCGTGGAGCTATTACGGTTGGCTTATGGTGACCTTATAGTTAGCCGTAAGAGGCATTATGGTTAGTTGTAAGCTGACTGTAGTTCAAAATGCTGAAAAAACTAACCGTAAAAGGCCCTCGGAGACCTTACGGTTAGCCGTACCCCTATTACGGCTAAACGTGAGGTTTGAACCCGGTCAACTGAATAGTTTAACCCATTGCTCCCTGTTAAGTTTACCTGTCAGTTTATGGGTTCTAGGGGCCTATCCTTGCTTAAACCTAGGGTCCATATTGCCTGAATAGATTGGCACAAATCGGGCTACATCTTGATGAAGCACTGGCCTTCCAAGACTTGATTCTTCTGGACTTGATCTTGATTTCCCTTGATGAAACTTACTTAGGCAAGGACTTGGACTTAGACATGGAATTGACAACCCTGGGAGGTGCAGATTTGACTATGGCACTAACAACTTCCAAGTGATTGCTCCTGTGAGGATGGATTGGACATTTACCAAGTGCTACCGTTGGGCAACCTGCAGGCTTGTGGGCTGTGGCTCTACCTGGCCCATAGCAAGGCCTTTGAACATGTATTCTCCAACCTTCCCAGGACTATCCTCTTACCAAACCCATAGCCTTTTCTGCTTCCCTGCTGGTTCTGAATCGAATGAAGGCAAAGCCTCATTTCTTGCTGCTAAACTGATCTGCAGGGATGAATGAATCCATGATCTGCCCAGCCCTGCAAAACATCACCTGGGAGTGACACCTTTTCTGGCAGATAGAAAACAAAGAGGGAGAAAGAATTGTCCCTTAGAGCTTGCAGACGAGCTGGGAGAGGGTCAAATCCTGGTCTGAGCTGGTCCGAACCCTCCCTGTAGATTCTGCTGGCAATCCTACTCTTGCTTCGTCAGTGTGTTACCACCTTTTCTTTTCCTGACTATCTGGCAATTAAAACAAAACATTAATTGTCTTCGCTCTTGAGATTATACTAATGAAACTAGAGAAAAGCTTACTAAGTCACATCGGGACAGGCATTCATGCTTTGTGATAAATACTTGGACCCAGACCTTTTCTCAAACAAGCTTGGTTTTAGGTGGGCATCCGAATGGCTCACAGGCCTAAAAGTACTGGCACACTGACAACATAGTTAAAGGTGAGAGGAAGCAACTGGAAAGCATGTAAGTCATACAAATTTGAACAGTACTCCACACATTCTGCTTTAACAGAAATGACAAATTGTTACTGAAGGTTCTTCAAGGGGGGATTTTATAATTATCAAGGAAGCCTTGGGATTATTTACAGCTATAGATATACAAGTAGTTATTTACAATTAAGATAAGAAGATGCATGGTTGACATAAGGTTAAAGCTTGTATGCCATGAGATTTAACTGACAGAAGGCCCAATCCATCTAACATTAAAATGAAGGTAGACACTGAACATTTGGCTTGCAGATTTTACTAATAAATGAATGTGATTTAACTAATGATGGTTATGGTTATTTGGATCTCAACCAAAATGATCAACTTAGTTTACTCCTGAGATTAAGTGCCATTACATCTGAGTTAAGAATCAATCTTAGCGTAATATTCATCAAGAAAATTTGTATTCAGGGTTGCTTTTTTTTTTTTTTAATTGGCTCGTCTCTTCCTACATTCTGTCCAGGTGCAAGGTTGCCAAACATCAACATTTTGTTGCCGGTGGAGAAGACTCAAATAATTTCCCATAAAGGAGAGAAAACAGTTCACCTAGCCGGAAGGTGAGTTATCTCAACTTAAGGCCCCCGTTTGCCAATCCATTGGTAGCTCAGTTGTGAGGCACCTACCTTCCTCCAAAACAACCAGGGATTGTAGCATTGATGATGAGGGGCTTGTGTGTGTGTGTGTGTGGTGGTGGTGGTGGTCGGGGGGAAAGGGCTTGTTTCATGAACACTGTTGTCCTAGAATGATATAATTAAAAAGTCCTTAGGGCTTGTTTCATGAATATTGTTGTCCTAGAATCGTATAATTCCTAGAATCCATGGACTTGTGGGATACTTTGGTTTCGAAGTGAAGCTGTCTTTTGTTTGAATAACTCCTGTTCTTAAAAACATGGACATGAGGATCCCAATCAAGTTTCTGGAATCTGAAATAATACAAAATTGTGGCTTCAAAGAGGTAAATCCTCCTAGATGCCCACAACCTGGATTACTTTGTGATCATATTGGCACTAAGTAGCACAATTAGAAGCCTAGGAAGCAGGGAAGGAGCCAATACAAATATTATGGCCATGCATTGTACCATAAGGGTGAGCTGCACATTGCAAATGTTGCTGATATGTTGAGTTTACCATATAATACACGATTTTTTTTTTTCAATATATCTTGTCTTAGCATTATTGTTATAAACTCAATTATCACCAAATTTGTTTTTATCACAATACCAAGATATTATTGGTTCCATTGAAGGCCATTGCTAGCATTGTAGGAGTGAAAATTGCACAAAAAAGAAGTCAAGATTTTTAGAATGTGCAGGAGTCTGTTCAACAAATTAATTACCCCACTTAAATGTCATAAAAGTCAACGGATAAAATCCTTTTTAAGCTACCCACTTATCATTTACTATTCTCGTGCAAATATTATGACCCTTAGATCCTTGCTTTCAAATTTTATCCAATTTCATTTGGTCCAAATTATCTGACATCTCTTAGCCATTGCTATATATCCATCCCTGGGGGCCACTTTTGAATACCAAACCCCTAAAAGTCACTGCCCAACAGGACCTATCATCAAGGTAAATTTTACATTTAATCAGATTGATGCATGCCATCAGATTAATGACGTGTAAAACAGGTGATTTGACTTTTACTTTCTTTTTGTAAACAACGCCTTACATGTCATTAGTTTGATGGAGGTATAACCCTAATTGGAGTAAAATTTTTCTTAATGCTAGGTCAAAATGGGACAGATAGTCTTAGCGGTTTGGGTTTTAAAGATGGTCCTCAATGATGAATTGTAATCATGAGCTAAGAGAATCTATTAGTCCCTTCCTCAGAATCTGAACTTTCTCCTTTCTTAAATCTGAACCTGCTCTCTTACTTCACTCCTTTCTTTTCCTTTCTTTTCTCTGGTTTCAAATCATTTTTGCATTATATGCTAGATTTTTAATTTATAATTTAAAAAAGAATCATTTTAACGATAATTTCTAGGTAAAAGCACAAAATTTGAAGTTTATTTTGAAATTATCCCTGAAAATGATATCTAATTATCTATTACATTGGGTGAGCCTAGGTTCCTAGATATCCATGTAAAACCTGGGTTTACATTTTGGAAAGCTGATACCATTTATATTTTATACAAAGGCTCCCAATAACCGTTTATCACTTTCGAAACCGTACCCAACACGTAAAAAATAATTATCACCTCACTTTGGTGGTGATCCAACCATTATCCATTGTCAGATTGAATCGTGAGAATTGTGCTTATAAAACTATTGAACTTTGAGACTGTAAAATCAAGTGTTACTGTGTTAGTGCCAGCTTATCGGAGTGGTATTTCCACAGCCCTAAACCACATTGATACCTACTACCCATCCCTTAATTAGGGTCTCTCTCTATCTCTCTCTCTCTCTCTCTCTCTCTCCAAACTGTGCTCCATTTTACAAACACCCATTTCTGTAGAACTCATGCAGATGTCTTTAATCAGAATGGTTGGTAAGGAGAGATGTATTGTGGATTAGGAGTCATTTTTCAATGTTTTAAGTAGTGCACTTTTCTATCATGTTTCATGCTGATGGCGGCAATGGTTGGATCATCATCAAATTCTGATAGTACCAATACATGGAGATCGATTTGTCTGAGAAGGTTTATATTGGTCGATCATAATGGGCCCATATTGAATGGAGTGAGAATGGGGTTCGCTTCTCTTAAGAATGGGCCTTTCTAGATTGCAACAGCTATCCTATGCTACTGTTAATTAGTACATATTTCATGAGTTTTGATGTGTGATCCCTTCAAAAGCTAGCAGTTCAAGGTACTTCGTTGAGTAATAGTTTCACTGTGGGAGTAGCATTGGCCTAACCATTTTTCCTGGTTTGTCTTTGACCTGCTGCTCACACACACTGGGCACAACTCCTTGTGAAACAGGGTAGGTCAAGCTGTAGGTGCCATGCTGAGGAGGCTAGGGTTGCGTTATCAAGGAAAGGAGTCACTCGGAAAAATCAGGATCAGTGGGCTTGCATTGAAACGGTGGTTTCAGCCTAAGCTTACTAAACTTGCTTCGCAGTTTGGAGGGAAACCAGCAGAATTGGGTACTTCACCAACACACTTGCATAAAGAAATTACAAATCAGCAGCGCGACATCCGTACCAGCAACCTTTCCCTTGAGTGAGGAAATCGCAAGCTCATGGTGAAGAGTTTTAGCCACAAGACCAAGGAGGGAGAGTATCATAAGCGGTCAGCACAAGTAACATGTAAATGTAACTCCCATCCAGTTTGAGGCTACCTGGGTGAACTGCACCAAGTACGCTGTTTTTCAGGTACCTGCAGCATGTAATTTGAGAGCAGAAGGTCCAGGTAATTTTTGTTCAAGTAGACGAATGCTACAGGTACCATTCATCTCCTTGTAGCACAGAATGAGAATAAAATCTGAAAGGTTGTTAACCTTGATGGACAATCAACTCCAGCTATGTTGATCCAATTTTTCATTTGTACAAATTGACTTGCAGTAGTGTTGGCAGGTGCTTTGCTGAAGGCGGGATTGCCTCACCTACTTTTAGCTTATCATCTATTGCAGATTTACCTTGGTATGGTGCTGATTGTATCTGACCATTTATATTCCCTACCATGCCCAGGTTTAGATGTTTGGGCTCTGGTTGGGTCCACCAATCTCAATCTATATTTACTGTGTGCCAGACATTAACCTGACCTGTGATTCATTTCCAAATCTGGGACCAAATTTCAGATGGTTGCATTTGGTTCAGATTGAAACATGCTCAAACTGCAAATAGTAATAACAAATGATGGAAACAAACCCCTATGTTTATATTAGTACTATCCAGATTTAAGGATATTCAGTGTAAGGACCCAACCCAAGTGCCCAGAGCAAGAAGCGGGAGCGTCGAAGAGCTAGATTTTAAAATAATTATATGTCCGAAGCACCTATACAACATAGTGCTTTTGAGTTTATAAACAATTAATTAATGGGCACAAATATATCTTATCCATATATTCATTAATAAAAAATGGAGAAAATTTTGACTTTGTAATTTGAGTAAATAAAATAGACAATAATTAATAAGTCAGAAGAAGTTTCTTTATTTAAAATATAATGTCAAGCTTACAAAAAAAGAATATGCACATAAGCCAAAGGTTATACACGGTTTGCTCCATCTTCAGTTGATCCGTGCTTCACCATATATTGCACCGCGATTTCAAGACATTTGAATTGTGCTCTGAGAAAGGTTCCACTCCGAAAACGCCGATCTGCGTATTCGGAGTGAGATCGAGAAGGTTAAGGGGGTTTCCGGGTAATGTGGACCCAATTTGATCCATAATCCATATCCATAGCTAATAGTAAAATTTGGAGAATCACGGTAAGGTACATGATTTTGCATGCTGATTCTTTGCGTAGGAATCTATTGTTGTGTGGCCAGGAAAAAAAAAAATGAAAAGTGGAAAAGCTTTTTCATTAGGTTTAAAACTTCTGATTTAGTGCAATTGCTTTTCTTCGAGAAAAACCAGAAAAATGAATTAACTTTCTTTGCAGTAAACTATTTCCGATGGAGGGAGGTTGGAAATGGTTATTTGTGGAAAATGGAAAATGTTTTCTATGGAACTAGTTTTCCGCAGCGCTGTCAATTTGGATTCAAGGAACTTGGTTACCCTGTTAGTCACCTGGAACCTAAGATTTTTCCTATCATTATGACAAGCATCAGAACCAACTTACATGCTAATCAAGTTGCCCAAATACCTGCGATACAGTGTAAACTTATTTAACCTAAAAAAAAAAAAGACAAAGAAAAAAAAAAAAAAAAAAAAAAAAAAAAAAAAAAAAAAAAAAAAAGAAGGAAAACAGGCTGACGGTTGATATTGATCAATCTGGCAAACTTTGAGTGTTGACCACTCAGATCTATCGTACCAATGGTCTTTGATCAGGTCCAAATTAGTCTTATGAATATTCCAATTTACAAGCCAAATAAAATTGTATACATGTACTAGAAACCAAATCAGGTTAGGGCCATAATTATTAACTAATGAATGATCGATCCGACCATACCAATAAGTGGATTTAGTCATGAGGAGTGCACACGAAAAGATGGGTCACAATTTCGAGGCCTGATGAGTTCATAATTAACAATATAATATTTCAATGGTTGGTATTCACTCGATCTGGTCAAATTGTGCTTTGACCAGTGGCATCACTGCGATGTCCATCTTCTGATCTTCTAAGATCAACTCTTGGATGGGTTGGATCAAATCCAGAAGGATCTAATTAGAAGGTCACATGCAACCACTAAGCATGACTATGTAAATACATGGATGGGCTTAGGCTTGGTGGGTCAGCCTGGGGGAGGGTCATATAGGCCAGGCTTATCAACAGCCAATCCATCCCGGCTCATGACATAAAATGCTTGGTTTAAATCAGGTATGCATGCATGGTGTAGCACAATCACATAGGTACATTGATATCAACACAAGTAAATTGGTGTGCCTGAAAGTAACAGAAATTATGTCTCCATATACATACTCTTATTATAATGAGAGCTGCTAAATGCACAATAAAAAATGATCTCTACACACTAAGTTTTTTTTTTTTTTTTTTAATCAAAATATCCATGTAGGAAATTATCTAAAAGGATATCTATCAAACTCTCTGCATCCCTAACTTCTTTCTACATGCGCCCAGCCCTACCCCAGCCACCACCGCGGAGGGAGGGTGAGGGAGAGAGACTGGGAGGGGGAGAGAGGCAGGGAGAAGGAGGGGGAGAGGGAGAGAGAAAGAGGGAGAGGGACAGAGGACGGCTGAGGGCAGCGATGGAGGGAGAGGAAGAGGGAAAGAGGAAGAGAGATGGAGAGGGAGAGAGGGTGGGGGCGACGGAGAGAGGAAGAGGGTAAATGTCATCCCCTCAAATCATGCATCCTTGAGTTATAACTTAAAAGAGTGGATCCACCAAGTGTCTAATTCAGGAGAGGTGTAAAACTCCGTAATAAGCTCCATATATTGTACATCTGAACTGCTCAAAATAAATGCATTCTATTTAGTATACTTTACATGTAGTTTATTAAATTAGATCTTAGTCCCACTATAAGATTGAGCATGTGATTAAGATTATGATATGTTCAATCTTATGTTGAGATCAACTTAAATGAGAGTACACTTTTGAGGAGTGCCCACTTAAGAGAAACTTCCAAACCCTTATGGCTCCGCGGTCATGATAGCCATATATCTAAGGCAGAGAAATTGATGGTTAAAATTGATAGGAACTTTGCCCTTTAACCTCCTGGCTTGTATTTGATGGAACATTTAGAAAGATATAAAGAACTTGATTTACTTATAGATGGATCAATCTTCTTAGCTCCATTACATCTTACAAGGCCAATGGTCCCCACTGTTGAGGATCAGATACATCTTATAAGGCCAGTGGCCATTACATCCATTTAAAGAGAATAGCAGACAGAGAGATCAGATGTTTACACTAGTGAAAACTTCATAAATCAAACCAACTGACACTTTATTCATCTAACAGACAGTAGCTATTACAAGCAGACGATGGATGATTTTCAAGTGTCTAGTGAATAGAGAGCCTAATGAAGTGGGTGGGCCTCAATCACAGAATGGCCCATCATGATTGGAGTGATCTTGTAAATGTCAAATCCAGCACTTGCAGGGAGCAACTTCCATTCCTCTGCCGTCCTCTCCTTCCCTCCTGTGTACACCAACATGCCCATGTCGCTGGCAATCTTTACTCTGCCCCATGCATCATCACCGTCCATCGATCTCCTGGCCCATCACTACTTCGACAATGATCAGCGTTCCTCCCTCTTTAGGCAGTGCCTTTTTGCACTGCTGGAGGATTTTCAGGCACTCATCGTCACCTCAGTCATGCAGGATTTTCTGTTTTACGTATGTGCATTTGCAATGTAGTAAAACAAAAGTTAGAAAATATGAGGAAATTTCCTAAGCATCCTCAGTGGGGCCTACTTACTGAAATTTAAACAGTACTCTTAATGATTCCCTTTCTCTTGTATATGGGCTCTCAGAACGTATCATTCAAATAACAACAATTGTCATTTATATATTGATCACTTGTAAACAAAATGAGCATTGCCACCATCTATAAGTACTCTTAACGATCCCACCTTTGGCTACTATGCACACTCTTGCAGGAGCGCATGCACATGAGAAAGTTTTTCTATTCCAGAGTGGGCATACGGATACCATCTATGATCACTTGGGTCTAGGGCGGCTGCCAAGCCCGAGGCACCGAAGTGCCCCAAAGCCCGTGGGCAGCCTGGCACAGCACGAGGCACGGCCAGAGGGCTCCAACGGCTCTTTGTTTGAAAAATGCACCCCCCCCCCCCCCCCCCCCCCCACACACAAAAAAAAAAAAAAAAAAAAAAAAAAAAAAAAAAAAAAAGGTCCACCCCACCCCCCCCAACAAAAAAAAAAAAAAAAAAGGGTCAAATGGGTTTTTTTTTTTTTTTTTTTTTAAACATTTTTACCACCACCCCCCCCCCCCCCCCCAACAGGCTATAAACGGTCAAATGAGGGGTATTAGTGTATTTTGATTATTTTTACCATTATACCCCCCACTGCTATAAAACGGTCATATGAGGGGGTATTTTATGTCATTTTATCACTTATGAATTCTATAAACAGCCCTCATTCCTCTCATTTCTCTACAATCATCTACTCTCTCATTTCTCACACTCCATTTAAAGTTCTAAGGCTCTAAGCTCTCTTAAGTCTTATTCTAAAGTTTAAGCTTTCTATACAAAGTTTTTTAAGAAGTGAAGCGTGAGAGTGACTTCTCTAAAGGATTCAACTAAGAAGAACTTCTCCATTAGCTCTCCCTCTCTCATAAATGTATTTATTATATTTAATTTTGAGTTTTATTTAGTAATAATATACATAGTAATATTATATATTAAGTCTCATCTTCTCCCCTTTCTTATATAAATTATCACAAAAAACACATTATATATAATTATTTATTTAATTTTTTTAAATCTTTTATCTAGAAAAATGGCTGGACCATCACAACCTTTCAACCATGACTTCTCTCTAAATGAGGAAGATCCTAAATTTATTCATTTAGATCAAAGTCAGGGCATAGAAGTAGATCGTAATAATCCCTAAGATCCTGCATGTTCGGTTTCTACAACTAAAAAGAAGAGAGAAACAAGATTGACTTCTCCTGTATTGTCTCATTTTGTTAAAGTTACCGTCCACTGTCCCAAAGGAGGAACAGAGGAGAAGGCACAATATAAATATTGCAAAGATCTCCTCAGTGGCATATCATCAAGCGGCACTAGCCACCTTAATAGACACATGAAAGCGTGTGTGTGCAAACACACGAATACCACTAACGATGGAGGCCATGAGGTAAGAGGTGAGATGATTTAAACACAACTTTCTCAAACAGATTCATTTGGTGGTTTAGGAGTTTTCAACTATAACCCTACTAATGCTAGATATCAACTTATTAAGTTTATAATCTGTCGCCAATTTCCATTTATACTTTCCAAAGACCGATGTCTTGAAAGATTTTTGAGGTCTGCCTTTGTTTCTTCATGGCATAAAATATCTAGAGTTACTGCTAAAAATGATGTAATAAAAACTTTTTTGAAAGAAAAAGAGAATTTAAAAAATATTTTTGAAAATGTACCTGGAAGAGTGGTTTTAACTTCAGATTTATGGACCTCTAAACAAAATCTGGGGTACATTGCAATCACATCACATTATATTGATAGTGAGTAGGTGATGTAGAAAAGAATGATTTCGTTTTCTATGCTAGAATTCTCACACACTGGTGCTAGGATAGGGTTCACCATCCTTGAAAAACTTATAGAATATAAAATTGAAAACAATCACATTATTAGTGAATATAATTTTTATAACTTTAGATAATACAAGCACTAACAATGTCGCAGCAGATTTACTAAAACATTCGATTCAACTTGATTTAAATGAAGATCTATTTCACAATAGATGTGCATGCCACATCATAAATCTTATCGTACAAGTAGGTGTGAAATTAATTAAAGATGATTTACAAATTATTAAATGGATTGTAGGATACATTTTTTGTTTTCCCTCGCGAAAACAATATGGTGTAGGGACATATGTGTAAGTTTGAATCTAAGACAAAAGAAAATATCATATGATGTAAAGCATAGATGGAATTTTACCGATAAAATGTTAAAAGAATCATGTGCCTATAAAATGGTACTAAATTAATAGTCAACTTTATTTGGAGCATGAAAATATTTTTATAAGTGATGATAAATGAACCCTTCTTGAGATAATAAGAGATTTTTTAGAAGTTTTTCATGATGCAACATTATTTTTTTCCGGGGTATATTATCCCACATCAAATCAAGCTTTAGCCCATTTTTATGAAATAAGTCTTACTTTTAAAAAGTATAGAGATTTTCTAATTTTTCAACTTATGTGTGTACAAATGGAGGAAAAGTTTTCATCATATCGGAGAATAGTTCCTTTAACATTTTGTATAGCTGCTGCATTAGACCCTAGATTGAAATTACAAGCTGTAGAAATCCTTCTTGATGAAATAAACTCTAATATGAATACAACTAATATAAATGACATGAGAACAATTAAGATATAATTAGAAACACTTTATTTGGATAATACTACCCGATTAAGTAGATCCATAGCACATACGGTCCCAACAGGCCCTCCCCAAGTACATAAAGGAAAAAAGAAGGCTATTTAGAGTATTATGAGGAAATCTCAGGGAAGTAACTCCTCTTCTTCCGGAGGATCTTACAGCCTTAATGAATTAACAATGTACCTGGGGAGCGATCCTGTTGCAATCTCGGATGATGAAGAAGATGATTTTGGTCTTTTGGCATGGTGGAAATCATTTGAAACTAAGTTTCTCATGATTTCCGCCATAGCTCGTAATATAATAAAAATACCAGCGTCTACAGTTGCATCAGAGCATGCATTTAGTGCAAGTGGGCGCCTTATTGACCCCAGGAGGACTATGCTTACAGAAGAAATCGTTTAGACCTGCATGTGTTTACGGAATTGGTATCAAGCAGATAATAGGAAACAACACCTCGATGATGATGAGATCGAGATAGAAGACGAGCTAGCGGCGTTACATATATCATAGTATAATTTTTTTAGAATGTATAAAAGCTTTCAACTTGTAATTTAGTTTTTAGAATGTATCATAGATTTTAAAGTTGTAATTCTTTTTTTTTTTCATTTATCAGAAGGTTTGAATTTCATTATATATATATATATATATATTGATCCAAGTTCAAACTTGTAATTTTTTTGAATTTTTGTAACTTAAATTTCAAGGAAATACAATTTATTTGATGTATTTTTTCAAAACATCAATAGTGTTATTCTCCTTGTTTATTTATCTTAATTTATTTATTTTAATGAAATTGGTCCAAAACCAAGAGTGAAGAGTCTAAGTCTCTAAGACTTAAAAAACTTAAAAAATTAAAAATAAAAATAAAAAAGGGGAGGGGGATATGTGGGCCGCCCACTGGCTGCGCGGCCCAGGCCCGACTAGGGCCCGGCCCAGCATGGCACGACCAGAGCTATGCCCTGGGTCGTGCTAGTCTGACCTCAGAGGCATTGGGCCCGGCACGGCACGGCCCGCATAATTATCATGGGTCGTGCCGGCCTAGCCCGGGCAAGGCTAGGCCCTTCTTTAATGCCGGCATGGCCTAGATTTTCACTCCCAAACCCAAGAGAGAGCTCGCATACATATTTGAAGACAATTAGAACAAATGGAAGAGGAGCCCATGCAAATTGGAAAAAAGCTCATACAAGTGGGAAGAGGTGGCGTACCAGGGTTCAAACTCTAGGCAGCCACACTTACCAGCAAGGTAAGTGGCCATTCTAGGTACCAAGTATTTGGAATAGTAATTAATCCCCTTTTGTTGTATTTATGCTATTTTTTTTAATATCTAATATAACTTATCATTAGAAAAAAAAAAAAAAAAAAAAAAAAAAAAAAAAACTAACAACACTATATATGAGAAGATTATTTGTGCATAGTTACTTAGATATGTGGGGCGATAGGTCATCAGCTAAGATTCTCATTCAATGGTCACCAAAATAGTACCATCTGCCTTGCAGAAGTAGGACTGAAACTGGGACCTTGCATTAATTTTCCCTGCTCATGGAGTGAATGTCGTAAAAGCTCTTATCATAAAATCAGACCGGTCGTGTAGGTGAAGACAGTTTCCCAATTTTTAATCCACACACCCTCCAAGGCATTGGTAGCAAATCCCTATCTAGCAGAATTTGATTGTTTTCTCTGGTGGTAAAAATGTCGGGTCAGGTCAAAATGGAACAGGTTGAGGAACCAGCAATTAATATGGGCGGGTCAACCATACCCGGCCCTGCAACGATCCAAACCCAGTTTTGCCTAAATAATTTTATTTATGAATCATAGCTATTATTGTTAGTTTATTCTATTATGACTGCATCCATGTGAACGAGCTCATGTGGGCCCCATTCTGTACGTCTATTGGGTAATTAAATGTTTCCATGCTTTCTAATATGTCATTCATTGCATACATACATAATGAGGACCAACATGTAATATTGCTTTATATGGACTTAATTGTAGTTTAATCATAAAATCATGTATATCTACAATGAGCTCTGATTTCCAACATTACTATCCATGATTGATGGTGTAATTGGAACTTACATGTTCACAAATATGATCCACGCCAAGCAATTCCAGTCCCCTGGATTTTGGGCTCTGACGCTCTTAATTCCTGTGGGTCTCTAGTTTTATCTGCGAGTTTTGAAAATATCCAATGGATCTGAATTTTTTAGATGGTATTATAGTTGTGGGGCGAATGATCCCTAGGGTAGAGGATCTAGATCTGTTTTCTTTCATTAACGAGCATTGAGATAGAATCGCAGACAAAAAATGGGAGATCGGTGGATCCACCGAATACTCTATTCGGTAGCTCAATTGGCTTAGGATTACGCTTTGCACCCGAAAATTGTGGATTTGAAACTGCACTATCACATTGAGACCACCGTAGGAATTATTATGGTCCAAAGGGCTGTAAACCCACGTTATCAAAATAAAATAAAATTCAAACCAACACTTTATTCATCTAATAGTAAGTAGAATGAGACGACAGTGGGTTCAAAAATAGCTGATAGATAGATTCTTAAGGAAGTGGGTGAAGCTGATAGATTCTTAAGGAAGAGGGTGTGCCTCTATCACAGAATGGCCCACCATGATTGGAGTAATCTTGTAAATGTCGAAACCAGCACTTGCAAGGAGCACCTTCCATTCCTCTGCTGTCCTCTCCTTTCCTCCTGTGAACACCATCATGCCCATGTCATTGGCCATCTTTACTCGGCTCCATGCATCATCACCGTCCATCTCCTTGTCCATCACCGCTTCTACTATGATCACTGTTCCTCCTCCTTTAGGCAGTGTCTCTTTGCATCGCTGGAGGATTTTCAGGCACTCATCGTCACCCCAGTCATGAAGGATTTTCTGTAGTTGCATTTGCAATGAGTTCAATAAACTTATAAAAGTGAGTCCAGGCTTGTTTGGATAGGCCAAAAATGGAGTAGATTAAAGTTAAATAAGTCATAACAGTCTAAAATTTCAACTCCATCCCGTTTGGATGAGTCTTGCCTGATAGATGAAGTAATGTTATAAGCCACATGCGCTCTATTTCACTTCAACTTTAAATACTTTCATTTCCTTGAATAAAAGTGGATTTTACTCGAAGCCGTAATTTCAAAATGAGCATTCTGGTCCTACCTTCTCTTTAACCGTTTCGATTTCGGATCCACCGTGAAGCCAAATCGAAACCAACCCGTTCACAACCCTGCCAGTGTCTCTAAGATCAAATCTTAGGAACTTTGTGGGAGCGGGTGCTATATATATCTCTCAGTACATAATTTCTCATCATGGAAGTAGATATTACGTCGGGGGTGACATATAATGAAATTCTTTTGAGACTTTAGAACGGTTGCTTAGAGGGTGCCACGTGGGAGAGAGATGTCAAAGACATCTCACCTCGTTATAGAAAAAGAAAAAAAGTTGCTTTCCCAATTTGGCAACCCCGAATGGTGCCAACAGGGAAACCAAACAGGGATCCTTTTCCTTATCACATTGGTCCACGGCGGACTGCGATCTGTACACTCACTTGCACCATGGGTCAAAACCGTGGGAGGATTCCCTATAGGATAATAGGGATATGGTCTCTAATGGGTCCTAGGGACGTACCTTCAACAAAAGAGCATCAGCGTGGGGTATGGACGTGAACATGTCCCCTGCGAGAAACTCCACATTTGGACAGCCCGCGAATTTTGCCAATGCCACCACATCCGGTCGATCCAGAACGCTGCACTTAACGTGTGGAAACTGAGCAGCAATGCTCGAGGCACCAATTCCCGTGGCTCCCCCAACATCAATAAGTGATCCTATCCGTTGAAATGTGACCTCGCACACTTTGATCACCTCAGGAATCAACGCCATGGTCTCAGCTTTCATGGCCTCATAGAACATCATACCCATCATGGGCTGTTTAGAAAAAGCTTCCCACAGCTTACACCCATGCTTCTTCTCAAATGGTGTCAAGTTCTTCTTGTTCCCATCCAAAGCAACATCAAGGAAGTGCCAAGGAGATATGGCCCACTCCTGCATCACAGGCATGATCAAAGGTAGGATGCTCTTCTTTCCATCTTTGAGGATGAATTCAGATGAATGGGTGGGCTTGAAGAGGTCTTCTTGGCCTTGGGAGGTGGTGGACATGGAGAATAGGCCCATGCGGACCATGCAGCCCATAATGCGGCTCAGGTTATTGATGTTCACCTGATCCAACGGTAGGGATTTGGCCAACTGGGTGAGGGTGATGCCCTCTGGGTTCTTTTGGGTGTGGGCATGGATGATGTCTGCTAGGCCAAGCTGGACGGCCAACTTGAGGAGCATGGTGTCTGCAAAGGCAGTCGCATGGGCGAACACCTGACCGAGAGCTCTCATCTCTGTGGCTGCTGCTTCTTCCATCTTGGCATCTCTCTTTCTGTGTGATTCCCAAATACTGCCAGTATACGTGTATTTAAATTACAGGAATCCGACAAGTGGGGCCCTTTCATCAAGTCAAGGGACCCACCTATTAAATTCTATCCATCTGGGGTGGACCGGTGGTGACATTTCGATCAGTATAGTTGTTCAGTCCATTTCACATAATCAGAAGTTTGAAGTGGAACACCGATTTCATTTCGAGTCTAGTGAGAAAAATTCAGACCATTTTCGGTGACCATGAGTCAACCATTTTTGGTTCGCCACATCACCGCGGGCAACTCAATGATGTGGTGGACTCTGAGTGTTTCACTTAAAATTACCGTGAGTACAAAAGGTGAATGAGATAGAAATATAAATGTCTAGCTGCTACCCACTTTAGAATAGGACAGTGGTAGAGTCGGTGGGGACCTTAATTATGAAAAAAAAAAAGAAAAAGAAAGAAGAAAAGACTTCAGATTCTACCTTACCATGAAAAGCTCTACCTTACCATGAAAAGCTTAGGCTTATTGGATGTTCATTTTTGGATTTAGAAATTCAGCTTAATTACAAAGACCGCGTTTTGGTAATAATTGAAGAATCCTTAGATTTGAGGATTTTCTGCTGCCCTGAAATAGGGATGCCTTACTAATGAGTACTTGTATTGGCTGAGGTTTTACGTCTATATTGGTGTATGGTGATGATGTATATAGCTGAGAGAAATTGGTATAATGCATAAATACACAAAAATGAGGGTTTTCAAATCCCATAAGAGGGGTTGAATGTGAAAACCTTCAAAAATTAAGGATTTTTAGGGATTTATAATTGCCAAACTTCAGTTTTCCATGCCTGCATGGAATTTTTACTAGAAATTCTCGGGCAGTTGATTGCCAAATGTGGATGTTGCTAATCTTGTGAGGTTATAAAAGACTCTCACCATCTAATGAAAGTGATTTTTGGCACTTAGATAAACCCACGGCTTTATTATAATTTATTAGGTTATTGGGATACACTACCACATGTGTTATTTTAAAAAGTTGGACAGAACTGAATGTAAGAAAGGTTATTAAGAATTCCAATCCAAGTAGATATATTTGGTTCTAGCAAATTCTGTCATGTTTTACATTTTTTCTTTGTTTTTTTTTTTTGCTAATGGATGGTTCCCAACTCTTTGGGTTGGACTATTCCCTCCTGACCCAAAAAGAAGCCGAGTAAATCTCCCGTGGCGTCTTGGTAGTACCACAAATGGACTCAACATTTGATTCCTGAAGAGAGGGAAAAAGAGGGAGGATATGTGGTCCTGACCACTCGGCCAACTCCCTGTGGTTGTCATGAATTAATATGTTAACTCCTTGATGAAGAATAAGATTTGAGCTGGTGTGTTATGAGAAATTTAAATTAAAAGTAAGGTCCATATTTTCATTTCTTTCTTGGGAAATAATCCTGAAACTAACTTAATTATGAAAACACTCATAAGAAATTTGAGACATTTTCAAGAGGCAATAACTTCTCTAGAAGTATGTTAGTGACCAATCCTAATCCATTATTTCTATGAGTTCAAAGCCATAAATACATTAGACCCAAAAAAAAAAAAACTCAAAATCTGTTTTACACGCTGTATTTTCAGAAGAGAAATTTAGGGCTTGTTTCTTTACTAAAATTCCTAATAAGACTTTGGGCTATCAAGGAATTCTAAAACTCACTGTTTTTAGTAAAATTCTAGATCTTAAGAAGTTTCCACATTTTCAAACAACAGAATCAAGTAGACCCGTTGGAACTCCAATGTTCTCAACGGTTAATTCAAAGGGATGGCATCCCGCTATTGCATATTTTTGGCTTTGTACGACCTCCATGTTTTTCTTTTGGTAGGAGTAGGACCTACATATTGATGTCTTCATATTGGTTGAAACTAGATTAAATATCTTCGAACCTACATATAAATCTTAACTTATATGTATTCTCTATTATGTAGAAATTTCTTTTACCACACTATTATTTTCTTAAGTTATAAAGGTGAGCATCATTTTTTTATTTTTTATTTTTGGTATGTCAGCCTAGAGCGTGGAGACTCAAAAGAGCTTACACAAATTGCAAGAGGGAAGCCTATAAAGTGGGAAGAGTGGCATACCCATGGGTCAATCCCCAAGCAAACCAGGTGACAATCAGGGTTGCCAACCAACTGAGTAATCCCTCATATTGTCATCAAAGATGGCCCTTTCCATTCCCCTTTGTCCCGTGATCATTAGTGCCCGTCATGGTGTGCGCCTCCTACCATAAGAAGTGAGAGTTAACTCTCACAGAAGCATTTCTTTATATTTAGGGGTTCCGTGTGTGGATGGTTTGGATGTATCATAAATTCTACTCCACTATCTTGCCCTACTATGTGTCCCTCACCTATGGTAAGAAATTGATGCACATAAATATCTAAAATGCATGCACTTGTAATTTCAGTTAGAAGTTTCACTAGCTAGGAAACACAATACTTAAGGAATTCATGATATACGGAATTCTTGTACAAATGTTGAAGCATATGCACAAATGAAACAAGGAATTCAAGAATTCCAAATTTTAGCAATAACCCACCCTTTTGACATTACAAGATATGAACTCCAAAATTTTTTTGGGCCCTTAGCTTCAATTAGGAATATCCCTGCACTAAAACGGAAGTGATTTTATTGTTTTTTTTTTTTTTTTATCTTAATCACTTATATTTGAACTAGCAACAAATGCCCGTGTGAAGCCTGAGCCTCAGAATAAAAATATATTGAAGATTTGATATATATTATTAGGAAGAAGATAAGTTTTTCATGTTGAAAATCTTAAATAGAAAAATGGAAACCCATTGCACGTGCAAAAAAAGAAATTAAAAATACTTGTTAATAAAAAAATGAAATGCAACCACCTAAATTGCATGTGGAAAAATGAAAACCCACATTTATAAGGGAGAACGACCAAGAGTGAAAATAGAATTTTTTGTGTGATTTACTAAGCTTGAAAAGGTTTTTTTTTTTTTTTTTTCAAAACCAAAACCACAATCTATCTTTTTCTCCCCCTAAAAATGATTTAATTATATAAGTGACATTTGATCTCAAATGTGAATTGCACATCAAACAGTCTAAGAAAAAAAAAACTGATATGGTTTATTTTTTGTATAGAAAAAAATTGATATGAGTTGGTGACATTTAAAAAGACTTGAATGCATAGTTTTCCTTGGATGTGGAAAGATAGTAAATGAAAATAAAGACACGAGTTTTAGCAAAATCACTTTTTCCTCCAAACCAAATTTTAATTCCTCCGCTTGCATAGAAATAGCAATGTGAAATCGTCAGTGGAAAAGATCAAAAGAATGTGTGAAAGGGAAAGGTTGTAAATTGTAATATATTTATAAATATTATTTACATTGGATATGAATGTGAGGGTCCCACCTTATCTCTCATAATAAGATGAGAGATGCTTTCATAGGAGCACCTCCCATATAAATATATATATATATATTTATTTATTTATAGAGCTGTTTCACTAAGGATAAGTAAAGAATAGTGATAAGAAAAGCATGGAAATTCTTAAATGGGATGATCGGAGGCCAATATGCTGCTAGTTTCAAATTTGAAAAGAAAAGAAGGAATGAAAGACTTAAAACTGTGGCAAGAGAATAGACATGTGGAGAGGTATGAAAGTGAAACCCAATAATGTAACAATAGCACACATGGGAACCAGACCTACTATATATACTGATAGCATGCATCAGGAACTTGACATACTTTGTCTTATGCCCTATACTTTGTGTTATTTGATGCGTGTGATGTTTTCGTTTCTAGTTTGTACAAGTATATTGGAAAATTTGTTAGCCCATCTCTATGCGTAGGTTGGTCATGAACCTTAATCTGATGGCCCATTACAGAGATGGCAAAAACCATGGTAGGGCCCAAAATCTTGGGTACGGCTTTGATCTAGTCCTGATGTATATAAAAAAGGAAAGAGCTGCAGAGTGGGACTCTTTGATGAGATTGATCGGTTAAAAGCAATCAATGGCAGTTACAACTGGGCCCCACATGCACAGAAGTTGGAAGTCTCAAAGATAATTACTACCAAAGTGTACCCAAAATCATCAATCTGACAGACAGGAATTCAAAATTGGGTCTGTATAGTCACCTACCTCACAGGGTGTATTTTATGATAAACGTAGGAAAGTCAGGGTAGCAGGTGAATCAGCTAGTGCATATCTACGACAATGACATGTATTAAAGAGGGTTAGTGGGATGTCCATATCCACATAAAATTTCATTAAGAGTCGATTCCACTCACAGTCATGTATGAAATCAAACCTCACTGCATCAACAATATTTTTAAATATAATAATACTCAAAGTTACAGTTTTTAGCAGATGGGATTTCAATGTACCTCCTTGTCATTTTTGTTTCATCCACTGCCATGGGTCCTGCAATAGCCTTGCATATCTAAGTTCTTTTTAAGATCACGTTTGGCAATAAGTGAGTAACAATACAACATGCCCGTGTAATAACTTTTTAAATAAAAAATATTTATAAACATTAAATAAATTATAAACTAATATTATCATATAACTCATAACACAAATACTATTAAAATTGAACTTAAGAAATCAAAAGTTTAAAGGGAAAAATAAGTAAAATGGTCCAGTCAATTTATTTAGGTTTAGTATTTTGATTTGATTATATTTATGTTTGGGCACAAATTTAGTATCACCTTTGAAATTAAATATGGGATTTGAAATCAATTATTGGCTTCCACACTGGGCTTTAGATTGATCGTGCAGAATATTAAAAGCGAAAATAAAGAGAAAAAAAGTAACAAAATGCAGTCGTTTGGCTATGAAAGTTGCCCATGAAAATTGTTAGATTGAAAAGGAAAAAACTGACTTCAATAATAGGGACCACAAATTGTTCGAACTTGAAACAAAAAAAGGATTTGATAGTGGGCCCCATAGACAGTTTAAAAACAACATAGATGTGGTTGCCTATGATCTATAAGTGGGCCCTAAATTTTTACACCTTGGATCTGATATGAGGGTCTCATAATGTCCACCTATAAAAAAAAAAAAAAATCAATGATGGCACCCATTAATGAATGAAGAAAAAGAAAGAATAGCAAGGACAAACCCTGTGGGTGACCCAGCAGCAGGGCCCAGCTCTCAGACCCAAACTGGTGGGATGCATAATTGACCAGCTAATGATAAAGGGGGAAAAGTCAAATTTGGTGGCTGATTTTTAACTTACGAACGTCAAATGCCCATTGGGCCCATGGATGATAAAAAGGAAAGGAAACCCAATAATTAAAAAAAGGTGTAAAACTAAAAGACATGCAAATAATTATATTTAAATGTAGCATGGGAAAAAAGTCTCATTGGTTGGAGAGATTGCAATGATAGAGAGAAATTAGGGAGATATATAATTAGATTGGAAAGTGATACCCATTGAAAGATATTAGAAAAATCCAAAAATATAAGAGAGGATCAAAAGAGGTTTGTTGGAGAATGTTGGAACACGCTGCATGCCACTCTTCCTCCTCGAAGAGGGCTGCTGTTTTTATATATATATATATATATATATATATATATAGGTTTGAAATCTGAGACAGCGTCCGAGCGAGTGAATTGTTGAATGCTGCGAATGCTGCAAGTGAATATATGAAGAAGATTGTTAGGGCTTCTACTTACTAGGAGATAGCAGATGTACCATTTTTTGGGTTTGGGTTCGAATCCCATAGCCCTACAGTGAAGGAAAAGACTAATTATGCACGACATGACAAGATATATCATCAATAAGAAAGAGGACTATTGCAGTGACTCTCATTTGACTACAGGTTCGGATGGTTGTTTTGTCAATTTGATTAAGGAGATCTTGATTCAAAATGATGTCTTTTGGAAGGATAAAGCTCTCTCTCATTACCAACTAGAGGAATCCGAAGTGCTTTAATTCAAAGCCTCTATTGTGAAATCATCCTTTCGCTTTTTGCCATGTTTAGCTCCTGCATTCCTAAACCCAATCAACCGGGAATTTTGAGATCAATTACTCAAAACTCAAATTGACTTCATGTCTCTTATCTCATACCATATCTTATATCGTATCCGACCCTTCAGTAGTTTATCGGTTGATATCGAAAGCCTTGTGTCTGACGTTATTGACGTGCTTGTCCAAAGACATAGTCGCTGGTTGGGAATTTAATATCATATTGGATCTACATCAGCCATTAGTTAGATCTGATGTCCCTCTACGACCCTTATCTTGCCTTATGCGAATAAATTCAAACATTCACTTCAACGTCAGACATTCCAAACCGTTTTACGTCAGAACCTAATTGCATTGTTGTAGCTAAAGTCTGACTATTGAAGAGAGAGAGATTCTCAAAAACTCCCATGTCTCAAAATGGGAGTTTCCGCCCCTAATAGGTAATGATTTATTAGCATTTCAAGAGAATTTATAAAAGATCCACCTTTATAAGAGAATGTTTAGGAGAGAGAATGGATAAGTGTATCATAGATGACATGTGTCACATTTTCATTGGCTAAAAGATGGGCGCTTTTGTTCCTGAAAAACACCTGGGGAGTTTTGTAGAGTAACTCATATATTTATATATATATATATATATAATTTTGGGAAAATAATTAGCAAGTGAGTCCTAACTTATTGCCTAGATTCTTGGATTTTGATTTAGAGGGTGTGAGAAGAAATATCCCATATGATCTTATCATTCAAAAAATCCTATGTGACATCTACTATAATACCAAATGGCGTTTGTGAGAGCTCTGATGCAGCGCCGTGAGGCTTGAGAGCACTAACGTGGCACCCTCCACCACCCACCTCCCTATTGCTTATCTATATAGTAATAAAGTCCCGTGCTAAGCTTGGACCAAAAAAATAAAAAGAAATAAAAACTACTTTTAAATGTGTTTTTGTAAATAAAAGTTACTTTAAGATGTTCCTGTCAAAGTTCACCAGCGCTTGATTTGGCTATTGCTTATAATTGGCCACTATATCAGTTGGATGTAGAATGCGCCTTCTTACATGGTGATCTGCTTCGTGAGACGGTCATTACTCAACCACAGGCCGGGTTACATCAACCCCATGAAGCCTGCTCATGTGTGCCACATGATCAAATCCATTTATGGCCTATGCCAAGCACCTCGGGCCTGGTATGAGAAGGTCTCATAAAAGCTGCTGGACTTGGGCTTTCTCT
This sequence comes from Camphora micrantha, assembly GCA_003546025.1. Taxonomy (NCBI): domain Eukaryota; kingdom Viridiplantae; phylum Streptophyta; class Magnoliopsida; order Laurales; family Lauraceae; genus Camphora; species Camphora micrantha. The sequence continues at coordinate 29,803,974 of QPKB01000009.1, read as the reverse complement.
TATCCACATCAGATCCATCTCTATTTGTTCGTAAAGGACATCGGTGCACCACATATGTATTACTTTATGTGTATGACATTATCGTTAATGGCAGCAATTTCACCTTCATTGCTCATCTTATGTCACAACTGGGCCTGCACTTCAAAATGAAAGATTTGGGTCAGTTCATATACTTCCTTGGTGTTGAAGTTCAACTTAATAAATTTGGTTTATTTCTTTCACAAGTGAAAGACATCATTGATCTTCTACTTAAGCCAGACATGGTTAGTTGCAAACCAATTGGCTCTCCGGCTTCCAAGTCTAAACTTAGTCCATTTGTTGCATTCCTTTAAAAGTCTAAACTTAGTCCATTTGATGCATCCCCTTTACAAGATCCATTTGCATATCGAAGTCTTGTGGGTGTACTTCAATATGCCACTTTGACCCGTCTAGATATATGCTTTGTTGTCAACCTGGTGTGTCAATTCATGCATGCCCTTACTGATGCTCATATGATTGCTGTTAAGCGGACTCTTCGCCTCGTAAAGGGAACTATACATTATGGACTTTTATTTCGGCCCTGCCCATTCTCTTTCCATGCCTACTTTGATGCCGATTGGGCTGGCTCTCCACATGATCATCGCTCCACTAGTGGGTTTTGCATTTTCTCGGGTCCTAACCCAATTTCTTGGAGTGTTAAGAAGCAACCCACAATGGCTCTCTCCTCAACTGAGGTGGAATATCAGTGTTTGGCCCATACTGCAGCTGAAGTAACTTGTAATAAACCAGTCTCTAGAACCACTCCATAAAGCACTCAAACTGTGAATTATATTAGCTGTTGCAATCTCTGCAATTTCTAGAATCACTCCATTATATTAGCTGCTGAAATCACTGCAAATTAAATTTCTACAAAATCAATGTGATCAATGTTCTTGGATTTCCTTGTCAAATCTGTAATTCATTTTTATTATTTGTTTCCCTTGACAATGGAAAAATCTCCATTAATCAAGGTACATGTTTTGTAAAGAGTGTATTATAAATTTACACAAATAGAATACAATCGGAAGGTGAACATTGCATTATTTCATGGTATCAGAGCCTCATAGTCTCACGACTTTGGATAGAAAGTTGTCCTATTTTTTTCTTTTCTCTGTCATGGCTAGTGTACCTTCATCATACACTATTCCTAATATCTTCCATTTGGTCTCAATCAAGCTTGATTACATGGAGACTTTTAGTCCTATGGTAAAACATGCCACCATCAAAATGGTCCTTGCTCTTCCCATACATCAAAATTGGCCCTTAAGACAGCTTGATGTACAAAATGCATTTCTCCATGTTTTTTTAAAAGAGGAAGTTTATATGAAGCAATCAAAAGGGTTTGAAGACTCTAATTTTCCGCATCAAGTTTGCAAGCTACGAAAATCAATTTATGGGTTGAAACAAGCACCCCGGGCTTGGTTTCAACGTTTCTCTAATTATCTAGAAGATCTTGGTTTTATTGCCTCAAATGCTGATCACTCACTTTTTGTCTATCAAAATAATGGTGATCTTCTCATATTATTGATATATGTTGATGATATCCTCAACACCGGCAATAGCAATGTTCGTCTTTCCCAGTTGATCTTAGATCTCAATAAACTTTTTGCTATAAAGGATTTGGGTCGCTTGCACTATTTTTTTGGGTCTTGAAGCAACTTTCACCAAGGAGGGTCTTTATCTTACACAAACTAAGGCTTTGTTTGGCTAATCTTATCTCTATAAAATAGATCTGTATGATATAGATCTATTTCAAAGGGAATGATTTGAAATAGATGCTTTATAAATTAACTGTTTGGCAAGACGAAAAAACTGGTTGAAATAGACTTTTTAGAATCCAACGAATCTCGGAATTTCATTAATTTTTTGAGATCTACATTGAATCTGTGGCTAAAGTTTAAACTCATATCCATTTTCAATCTCCCAAAGTGGATCAACGGTTTAGATTGGTTGTGTGGGTCATACAAAAGTCAAGAAATATATCTAGTTTTTTTCTTTTTTTCATAAATATCTCAAGATTAACAACAGATCAACGGCTGAGATTTAAACAAGTGGCCTTTCTTAGGCTTAATCAGATATACTATGGTTTAGATTATGATTTTGTGGCCCAGATTTTTATTAAAAAAAAAAGAAAAATAGATTGGAGAAAATCAGTGAAACTAGGCGGTTTTGACAGATTACATCCATCAGTTATCTGATTTTCATCACTTTTCTCAAGATCTGTGAGGGACCAACTGGCTCAAACTTCCCCTCATGGTCATTTTCATTCGTCCAATGAGAATCAGCGGTTCAGATGATGATTGTGGGCCCCATAGAAGCCCAAAAAAGGGGATCTAATGGTCAACCATTTTTCACAAATATATAAAGGTTTGTGATGATCCAACGGCTCAAATTCTGTCTCTTGGCCGTGTTTGGGCTTCTCAATGCTTTGGATGGTCTGGATTATGATTATGGGGCCTAGAATTTAAGAAACAATGAAAGAAATGGTAAGTCCAAAAGTAACGTCTTTATCACTGTAGCCTCACCATCTATCCGCTTCAGATTGATAAGTTTGTTTGAATTGGCACCGATTTGGAGGTTATCCAAAATAGAGGTAAAGCATCTTTTAACGTTTTGAAATGGAGGCACATGAATCCTTTCCAAACGGTCTAAAACAGTTTGAAATGAGTTTTAAGAGATGCAGAGGATAGAAATAGACATGCCAAACGAGCCCTAAGTATGCAGTCGATCTCTTAAAGCGTCTTAAGATGGAGCATGCTAAACCATATACTACTTTGGCTATTATGGCAAAAAGATGGATCCATCTGATGGAGATCCTCTTGAGGATCCAACTGAATATCGTAGCGTGGTTGGTGCCCTTCAATGTCTTACTCTAACATGACCTGATTTATCATTTGCTATAAATCAAGTGTGTCAGTACATGCATCAACCAACTACTAAGCAATGGACTGCGGCCAAGCAAATTCTTCACTATGTAAAAGGTTCAATAAATGAAGGATTTCTTTTTCACCCCGGACACTTAAGACTTGAAAAATATTCAGACGTAGACTATGCCGAATGTCCTGCAGATTGTAGATCAACTGGAAGGTATTGTGTCTACCTTGGGCGTAATCTAATTTCGTGGAGTTCTAAGAAACAATCTACCGTCTCTCGATCGAGTACAAAATCTGAATATCGACAGTTAGCTCTCACCGCTGCCGAGATTTCATGGATACATTTACTATTACGAGAATTACATACATATCTCACTTTGGCTCCTTTGATTTGGTGTGATAATATTAGCTCCATTTCTCTTGCCTCCAATCCGGTGTTCCATGCCCGGACAAAACATTTGGAAGTAGACTATCATTATGTGAGAGAGAAGGTAGTTTGCAATGAACTTGAGGATCGCTACATCACTACAATTAATCAAGTTGCTGACATATTCACCAAAGGTTTAGCACCGGCTCGTTTCCAAGTTTTGAAATCCAAACTCATGATCCGCTCTCGGCCCATCAGTTTACTGGGGTGTAATAAACCAGTCTCTAGAATCACTCCATGAATCACTCAAGTTGTGAATTATAGTAGCTGTTGCAATCTCTAGAATCACTCCATTATATTAGATGCTGTAATCATTGCAAATTAAATCTCTACAAAATCAATGTCATCAATGTTCTTGGATTTCTTTGTCAAATCTATAATTCATTTGTATTATTTGTTTCCCTTAACAATGGGAGAATCTCCATTAATCAAGGGATATGTTTTGTAAAGAGTGTATTATAAATTTACACAAACATATTACAATCGGCAAGTGATCATTGAATTATGTCAACTTGGTCATGTTCTCTCTTCCGTGATCTTCACATGCAGTTGTCCGTCATTCTAGTCATTTGGTGCGACAACGTAAGTGCCATCTCCCTTGCTTTCAACCCCCTCTTCCATGCATAGACCAAACACTTTGAGATCAACTACCATTTTGTCTATGAAAAGGTGGCCCACAAACAACTTGAACTTCGTTTTATTTCTACATCAGACCAAGTAACGGATATATTCACCAAAGGTCTACATTCATCTCGTGTTAGTGATCTCCAAGCCAAGCTTTGCGTTCAACCTTCCCTACATCAGCTCGAGCGGGAGTGATAGATACCATTCTGGGCCCATCCATCTTCTGGCCTATGTATCGTACCATTGGCTAAGTACTTGGTCAATAACATTCTTTACCTATTCTTTAGAACTGCTTCTAGTATTATCACTTTTGTTGTAACTAAATGTAATATATATGTATAGGGGGCAACTATCCTAAGCTCAAGCTTAGGATAAGGTAGGTTCAAGTGTATGGTGGGGCCCACCTCGGGACCCACATGGGGATGGGGATGGGAGGAGGGGGGGGGGGGATTTTAAGGACTCCCTAGGACCCTCCTCTCTGCAGAAAAATCAGCCCAACAGTGATTTCTATCATCTCCATCTGGGCCTAAAAAATCTAATGGTCATTAGTCCATTTGGATCTGTATACGGTCGATCCAACGGTCAAATAAATTCGGATTTGACTGAAAGTTGGTGGACATGTGCAATTCAGTGGGGTCGTGTGTTTGGTCTTTTTGGATGACCAAGGGTAGACCCCCCAAGTGCGAGATTATGAAGTTTTATCCTAAGCTTGATCGTAGGAGAGCCTTGCCCATATATATATATGTATATATAGGGAGATACTCCTATGAAAGATGCTCTCACCTTACTATGAGAGATAAGGTGGGGGCCTTCACATCCATATCCAATGCCAACAACTTAAATGTGAGGGCCCACACTCCTATTTCTCATATAAGGTGAGATATATCTCTCATAAGAGCATCTCCCATATATATATATATATATATGGGCTCTCCTAAGTTGAAACAGTGCTGATCTCATAAATTACACTCGATTATCTCTGTTGACTTTCCACTTCCAACATGCCTAAAACAGAGATAATCGATTTTAATTTGTGGGATTCACACTGTTTCAGCTTAGGAGCGACATGCTCATACACACACACACAAACACTAGTACTTATCCAATCCATCAAAAAGATAAACTAGTACTTATCCAATCCATCAAAAAGATTGGGCTAGATTTACATTTAACTCTCTCTAGTTTAGAGTGAACCTATCACAGTCTGCCACGTCACCGTGTGCCAGTTTGACACTTTATTAGAATAGTAGAAGTTAAGTAAAGCCTCTATTTTTCAGACAAGAGGTCACATCAAAAGCACTTTAATTTAAAACTCCCTCCATATTTTTCAAAGAAAGTTAAAGAGCAACCACCTTTATCCACTAAAAGACAAAAAATACTCTACTTTTATATACAAAAAGTTAAAAAGATTCTGTACCAAACAACTAAAAATAAAATATCATCATAACCCACTTATATTTTATTCCCTCTTGGTTTGATGCTTTGCTTCACTTCATTTCCCTTGATTCTAAAAGTAAGATTACCAAACGACTTAGGTTGAGCAATTAAGGCTCCTTATTCCATTCAGGGATAACTTATATTTTAGTTGAAATACATCAATGCAATCATTGAAAGAGCAAAGAGCAGAGATCACAGCGGATTCAATTGATACTTGTGCGGAGTTTAATGTTAAGTTACAAATTCGATATTGTCAGCTAGTTAAAAGTTTCATCTACTTAACAATTACATGCTTTGATACTTCATTCGAGGTTGACATCGTTGCTGAGGTTGCTCCTACTATGTTCATTAGGCCATTGATATATTTGCCTACTGTTGTACCATAGTGAAACTTACTTTTCTCTAGTAGTTCATTGTCTCTATCCACTTAAACGTACTCTAATTTGGCTGGAGTTTTTTGTTTTCTGCTGGAACTTGGGTCGATCGGAGATGTTATAAATTGTTGCTATACTGCATTTTAATTGATGACACTTTAGGCAATATAAGAGACAATCCACAGAGTCTAGCTTGTCCACAAATGTGAGCATGTAGCCTTAGATTATAATCCCTTTAAATTACTTTTCTTATGCGGCTATCGTAAGATGTGGACATCTGTTTTTCATTAGCCAACTTTTTTGTGGTAACAAGAGTGTCATTCATATTTTTGACAACGATAATTTTCTTTGTTTTAGTTTTTTGCCAGTTGGCCCAGTAGCCAGGAGAGTGGAAAGGAACCTGCCCACCCAGGGATAGATCCCTGGGATGAACAATAGGAGAGACCACTGAGACAGCTCTGTGATTCCAGACAATGATGTTTTTCATAAAAGGCTAACAATATAAAAGTAGATTGGCCTTTTTCTTTTTCTTTTTTTGGGTTTGTATCTTCATCTTATGTAGAGCACTATTCCATCTCTTTACTAATGACTTGCAAATCTATTTATAAAGTCTCAATATATAAATATTCTTCAATACATTATCATCACTTAGTAAGCAATTCTTTTTATGCTCTGCATCCTGAGATTGAAAGGGACTGCTAAAGGTGTGAGGTTGATTAAGCATTTTAGTCCTGAGCATACAATAGTGTGTATAAATTTGGTAGTACATATACCACGTACATTTGTATATATAGAAACTTGAGGAATTTACGGCTCAGGTCCCCAAAGGACTCCATACCACTCTTGAGGTCCCAGAAACACCATATTTATGGATAAGGTCCTCAAAGTGCGTTTTTGTATTATTATTTTTTTTTTGTTTAGAGAATGGTCGATATCGACCGTAAAAATGGTCGACCATTATGCGGAAACCCAAATAGAAGTTTGATTTTTCAAGAGGGAGAAGGGGGGAGGGGAGGGGAGGAGGAGGGAGAAGAGGGGATGGGTCCTTTCACGACCCCTTCTTCCTCATCGCCACTGCTGAGGGTTATATCCTCATTTTCAAAATTCCTTATCTCACCTTCTTCAATATCTTCATCTTTCCCTCATCATCATTTTCTTCATCTTCTTCATCATTGTCATCGTCGTCTTCATCTTCTTCACTGCTCGAAGAAGAAGAATCACTGTAATCATTAGTGTCAGCACCGCCACCATCACTCTCATCCTCATGAACTACTATCTCGGCACTTTGTGCGTAACTTTTACTGGTGGCATTACTCTCCATATTCACCATTGTATCAGCAACATTAACTTCACTCCCTCCACTGGCGTTCTCTCTTGAAGTCGCGATTTTTTCACTCTTCATTATCAAACAGCTATCGCCTTCAGTAGAAGGAACATCATAATCTGTAAAAATTCCTTCACAAGCCGCAACTAAGCTAACATTCTCCATCTTCTTTTCTATAGAGCCAGCCAAAACGCTAAATTCCACCTCTTTACAATCAGTCCCGTTTTGGGCACCAATTTCATGTGAGAAACCTTGCTCCACAAGTTTCAAATCAGACCCATTCGAACCCAACATGTCTTTTCTGCAATTTTCTTGATGAGTTTCTCCTGAAATCCTAGAAATCCCAACTTGGACTATTTTCAAATCAGAATCAGAACCAAACCCATCAGAGTATGTAATCTCAGTACTAATATCTTAATGGGTTTGTTGAGAAAATCCACATTCAACCCCATTTGGAACAGACTCACCTGGGTATGGATTCTTATTTTGAACAGACCCACCTAGCATGGAGCAGCACCAGCAACCAAGGGAGAAAACCAAGATTTATTTTTTTTCTTGTTATTTCGCGATATGGTCAATATCGACCATGCAGGGAAAAATGCCTTTCAGTTATATGGTCGATATCGACCATACAGGGAAATATGCATTTCAGTTATATGGTCGATATCGATCATCTAGGGAAAAATGCATTTCAGTTACATGGTCGATATCGACCATTACTGTCACCATAACTGGGATGCAGGGAAAACTGTCTTTCAGTTATATAGTCGATATTTACTATTTTTGCTAACAAGAACCTTGGTTAACTCTGAATCTGGTGTAAGATTTGCGACATATGCTGGTCTGCCCTTTTATGTAAATTTACATGTAATCTGGATCACAAAAACCTAGGTGAAACCATCATTTACATTAACATTTTACAGATATTCTTAAGAACAAATAATGAGTAACAGGAGCTGTAAAAACCACCATTTTAGTGCCACTAAAGTAGATCCACATCCAAACCAAATGGGACTATGACAGGATGACCATACAAAATGTTGTGCTGTATTTCCAATATTTCCAAGATCCATTTACATAACAGGACGACCATAGAAAATTTTTATACAGAGATTTTCACGTACAATAAGACTATATGCATCATCTAATACCCCAAAAAATTTCCTCACAACTGTTTTTACTTAGAGCTATTTTCACTTACAATGGAACTATATGCATCATACAAGTGTGCTCCCATTGCTTGATGTCGGGAGTAGCATGTAGGACTTCACTATACGACGTACGGTACGTGCTTGAAAAATAAAAATGCTCGTAGAATGCGTATGGATCATAATTTCCAACCTTCATTGAATCCAATGCGTGACAACATAGGATGCCCAATAGCTTCCATTTCCGACATGTGCAGGTTTTTCGTTCAAGGTCAACAACATCCACGTACTCCGCAGATTGAACTTGAAATTCAACGAGTCTAGCTACTTTGGTCATGTTGGTCTTCAAGGGTCTAAGAGTGAAGTTGCAATAAATTGTGAACTTAGCCAAAGTATTCCGGAATGTTTGTCGATCTTGGAATTCACGACCGATCCACATTTCCCGTGCTAAGTTGTTGCCAACATCTATGTTTATGTCCTCGGGCTCCATTTTATCCTCAAGATCAGCATCTAAAGTTTCATTACAACGAAATGCCTCATTGATTGGGTTGGCTCCTGCAACTTCATCCAAAGTTTCATTACAACGAAATGCCTCATTGATTGGATTGGCTCCTGCAACTTCACTTTCGGCCCTTACCATTGGAATGGAATGGATTCTGTTTATGGAGGGAGGCCCATCAAGATGGATATCATCACCACGGTCTGTCCCAAATACCAACTTTGTAAAATCAGTCCAAAACAAAACCAATATGCAAATTCACTTTCACTTACAACATCTTATCAAATTGAATAAACATGTTGATGGTTTTCTTCTAAAAGTGACAAACACATGAAAAAAGCAAAAAAAAAAAAAAAAAAAAAGAAGTCAATTCATGACCAAACAGTTCTCCTACTACTGGATTTAATTATTATGCATTATTTACAATTGCAATGGACGCTAACATAGTAACAAAACAAACCCTTCAAACCCCATAAACCGCAGTTGCCTGGGGCATAGAAAGAAGATTTCTCATAATTTCTAGGGTTTCCAACAATTAAATATTGGAGAAGATTCTAGGTGATGGTGTTTTAGGGTACATAAAGCAGTCTAAAGAGGTAGATAATGTGTGTACCTTTGTCTTGATGGAGTGCAACCATCGTGGAGATGGCGTTTTATGGTGATTTCTAGAAGAAAAAAACTCCAGAGCAATGTTGGAGACGACCCATATGAAGAAATGCGAAAAGTGGAATCGGGGCGAGATATAATACATTCTCGCATGATGGTCGATATCGACCATATCGCAAAACTACAAAAAAAAGGAAAAAAAAGCCCATACGAGGATCCCTCCCATATCAAACATGAAACTAGGCCCTACTGGGACGTATGCGGTCCTACGGGGATTTTACCCATAAATTCCTCTAGAAACTTTGTATTATAATGAATATGTTTGGAACTATCCATAGGACAGTTGGTAATCCACTACTCCACTTGTGTGTGTGCTGGTGGGACAGTCCTTTTGAACTATCTCATGTTAGAAATAAGAAGGCTACAATACCGAAGTAAAAGAAAAACCAAAACAATAATATCGATATGCAGTTTTGTGGGAAATGCTTTATAGGTGGAAATCGATAGAGATCGAGGGCAGTAGCTTGTGACCGGGGCACGTTTGGCGACGCTTTCTTTAGAATGAGTTCCGCCCCTCCAGATTTTGTTCAGATGTGAATAGGATCTCTGCAGGAATTGCCCTTAGGATACAACGGCCTTCACAAAAGATCTAGCTTAGTCGCAAACCAAGTGTAGATCAGGCTCCAGGGAATTCGCAGAATGCTCAGAGAGAGAAAGGAAGAGAAGGAAGAAATAGAGTAATTTTTCTGTGTTTTTTAGAACCCAGCCTCAGCCTTCTATAATACATAACTAGCACAGAAACCCGTGCTAAGCACAGGTTTGCCCACTAAATGAAGATTAAACAACCATAAAATGAATCTACATTATAAATTAAATATCGATAAATTTAAACATCATTACGTAAAAAAGTAAAACATCAATTAATCTATAAAAGTATAAATGACTAATAAGTTTGGAATGAACATAACTATAAAAGTCTTCAATACTTAGGAAACTAAAAATCGAACATTTTAAAAGATGGAGTAAAGGTCAGATGCAAAAACTAGTGAATACCATTTGTGGAAGATGAAATTCAAATAAATGAAAAAGCAAATGATTCATCTCCTGCTTCCTCCATCTATAAACTCCCTCCTCATTGTCATCTATGTAACCTAGGAAACTAAAGGAGCAAAATAAAGGTAGAATGAGAGTTGAAATTAGTGGATGATAAGAGAGGAGGGAATGCATTGTGTAGAATCTCCGTAGGTAAGTGAGTTGCATGTTTGTTGAAAGGGGGGGCTAGATGAGCATAAAGGGAAGTGAGGTGGAACTGGGGAAAGTGGGGGAGAAAACAGTTATATATGAAAACTGAAAAAACTGTTGGTCAAAATTTAAATGTACAGTCAAAATTATTTAAAAAAGCCTCGAGCTTAATATATTATAATGGTGTCGTTGGGCCTTTAAACCAGCAATAAACCATAATGTTAATCACCATTAAAAAGCATTTTCTTTTTATTTTTTAATTTGAGTCGAGCAATAAATCCAGTGATTTGAATCCGTTTGAAACTGTTTAATAAGAGAGACATTAAAAATGAAAATAGTTATAAACTATTCTAAAACGTTGGACTTGGGCAACGTGTGATCCCATGTATCCTACACTACCCACAAAGTGAAGAAAAAGACAACTTCTTTTCAAGTAAAGTGGTTTTGAATATTTGAAACAACCAAAACCCAACATCTCAGCCATTTAAAACCATATCATCGTTATCAGTAATTAGATAAGGAGTTGTATTCTAATGAAAATGATCATCGTTAATACATAGTAATTCATTTCATTATTCTGTAACATGTACAAGATATTGTATTATATTCTATTTCATGAGATAGAGCTGGCGTAAAAACTAGATTTCACTCCATTTTATTTGATTTCCTGCTCATGCCACCTAAGATCTTTGCCTTTTATACGTGAATCAATCTTAAATAAATCCTTATATTTTCATCCTTTGCTATGATAAAAGATCTTACAATTCATGAATTCCTTTTATAAATTGACCCATACTTCTTTCTCTGGAATGTCGTTTCCCAAAGGACCACTAGCTTTCAATGTGTGAGCAATTGTACTCATCCAGAGATGGGCCCATGTATATTGGTGAATGGTTATTGAAACCTTTTAGATGTAGCCGATACAATGGGCATCCTATGGTTAGTTATAAATGTTCATTGATGGAAATATTAGGATCGGGCCCATGCAACATTACATTTATTGAATGCTTCCCAAGATTACCTGCTCATGGGCCATAAATTGGAGGCCTTTTGTACCCCCAAGGCAGGGCCCATGTGCCAATGATGAGTTCTGTTGTGGGGTTAGTTAGTTTCAGCCCTCTAAAATTCCTACTTCCACCACTCCAAGTGAAATGTTAGTCATCACTTCTATATGGCCAGGGTTACTTCTTGGATTGAATATTTTGGGGTGCTTACTGCTTAGTTTACTTCAATTAATATGGAGAAAAGAATTACCTTAGTTGACAGTCCCTTCTCCATTTTTGACAGTCCCTTCAATATGCCAAAAAGGTTGTTTGACAGTCCCTTCTCCTTACAGATGGGATTCAAGGGACTGTCAAGTAGGCATGTCAATTTGGCACTGAGACGAGGGGCCCGGCCTTCAAAAGGCTCTAAAAATGACGGCTTGTATTTCTAATGAAAAGCCCTAGGACTGGGCTCGGACAATTTTTGCAAGCCCTAAGATTTGAGGGCCGGGCTTGGACAGTACTAGCCTGCCCGGCCTTGGCCTTCCTACTCTTATATATATATATATATATATATATATATATGGACCGTCCTTACTATTTTATGTATGGACCTATCCCAAGCGTCCTTTCTTGCCTTAGATCCAATACTCCATGCTTCTTGTATATAACACATGAGAGGGAAAGGAAGACAGGGTGAAAGAAAAAAAGAGTTGCTGCTTACGCCCAAATTGAACGGAAGGAGGCTGCACCATCTCGCCCGCACGATAGATCTCTCTCTCCGGTCTCTCTCTCTCTCTCTATGTATATATGTATGTATATATGTAAATATATATTAAAATGCCCTTTTCATAGTCACTTAGTAGTAAGAGGGGGATAAGAAGGCAATTTGATACTCACCTTCCCATTATAGCATGTCCTAAAAATCCATACATACATACATACTTGGTTCAATTCATCTATATTTAATTATTTAAGTTATGTATTATATTTAATACATAAGCAATAAGTATTGCATGGTTGCTTCTAATCCATTTCCTTTAGTTTTATTGCTTCTTATTTAGTTTTATAATATTTTTATAAATCATTGTTAGTACAAAAGGGGGTGTACTCCTTCCTATTAATAATAATACACTTTTTTCTTTATAGAGTTGCTTGGGATGTCAACCAATTTATAGAGGTAGTTTGTATATGTGCATGAAACTTTAAGGATATGGATTGATCCAAATAACTTTTTAATTAGATGATTATAACTCTCAATTCTTAAAAGTCTAAACTAATAGTATTTTTTATGTGCATTTATTTTTGTGAATGAAATCCAAGAATATTGCATAATAGTCATATCGGTGTTTAATTAAAAATAATGTCAATTGATAAAAAGGTATGTGAGTGTAAATGGTTTAAAACTCTCAAAGAAATATAAGACACTACTGGAATGATCTCATACGCGGAAGTTTATATGAAAGGCGTGAAATAGATTATACTCTTTAATTATTTCCTTTCTTTAACAAAATAAATAAAATCATATGTCTAAAACCCAAGTCACCAAAGCATGTATGAGTTTATCCAATAAATGAAAGTTTTTAGAGACAACTTATTTTCTCCCGATTTTTTCTTAATTGTTCATTTGTAATTGAGGTTAGACAAGATAATTGATGTTTTCTTAATCGCTCCTTTGCAATTATGGTTAGACAAGATAACACTCGATCACACTCAGACTTTTGTAACGAGGTTTAAAAAATAGTTTTTTTGTTTTGAAGCCTGAGCCCTACCCTGGCCCTCGACAGTAGGGAAAGGCAGTGGCGGACCCAGGTTATGTCCATCTGGGGCGGTCGCCCCAGATCAGATCCAGAATCTCCCAAAGAGTGGAATGGACCCCTGGTGCATCATCCCATTTCTTAAGAGGCTCGCCCCACCTTAAATAGAAAAGAATATTGTCTCAAGTTTTTTGAGATCACCTCTTCGTTGGCCCCTGCTCTCTCTGGTAAGATTTCAAAATGGCTACTTTCTCTTTCTTTCTAAGCCGGTCCTATACATTTGTAGTATTTTGAGAACTACCTATTTGACGAAAGTCCCCACAGAGATGTTAGCCTAGTTGGCTTACTTGATATTATTTTTTTACAAGGGGGCTGAAGTTGTGTTTCTCATGCTTGGAATAGGATTAGGATTTGGGTGCAAACTATCATCCCTATGCTGTGGACATTTCATGAGCGTCAGTGTTTTACTTTATGGTTTTGACTTCATTATGGCTGTGGATATCTTATAATGAACAATCATCTTGTGAATTTGTGTTCGAGTATGGATGATCTGATATGCATATTAGCTGTTTGTTAAAATTCTGCAGTGAATCCTATTATTTTCATTTTGATTTCATTTCATGGATGCTCTATTTAGTGCATGGTTGTGAATGGTTATAGGGATTATTGGAGCAATGCCAACAAAATATACTTTTTTTTTGTTTTATGGAAAATCATTTAAGTGAGTTGGTGATGAACTTTTCATAATAAACACCAAGCAATATCAGCATGATTATTGATCCTCTTTGGGTGAGGAAGGTTGGGAAAGAGAGTAAGATGAGGATAAGTTTAAGGAAGATTTCCATATTTCTTATATGGATATCAGCATGATTATTGATCCTCTTTGGGTGAGGAAGGTTGGGAAGGATTAGACTTTTTGGGGTCCTCAGTGGGGGGATTTCCTTTGGGCAATAAAATTCAGGTTTGGAAAATTATTCAATCAACAGCCAAAAGCACCAACTAAGAGGGAACAAATATCATGTACTTTGTAAGAGTTCTGGGACACTGTTTAAACAAGGAATTCTTTTACTTTGATGGAGATTATCTATAATCTTTTTATTTTATTACAATTAAATGTTTACCATTGTAATTTATTTATATTAATTTGCTATACATTGTCTCTTTTGCCATTTTAATGTGAAGAACATATAACAAAAGAAAAATTGCCTTTTTCAATGGACCATTGTCCGCCCCACATGAAAAAAGATTCTGGGTCCGCCACTGGGGAAAGGCCTAGATAGTGCAGGCCCTCCGAGGGATTTGGCTTGCTCAGGTCCAACCTTGCATATATTGAGAGTAGGGCTAGGATAACTCCAGGCCCGGCCAGGCCCCGCCCTTTGAGAGCCCAACTGTCAGGTAAGGTAATTCTTTTGTGACAGTCACCTTATAGAAGGGACTGTCAAGTAAGATTGTTTGACGGCCCCTTCGCCAGAAGAATTATCTTACTTGGCTGTCGCTTGTCTTCACCTTTGTAATTTACACTTGTATATTAAGGGTCTTTTATTTTATGATTGTATTATTTTGGGAGGTGAGCGCTCTAAGTTTGTGTATTTTCTCCTCTTCTTAATGAAATTCTCTTTCCATTTGGGAAAAATAAGAAATAAAGAAATTACACTATTTAGGTGAAAGCATAATTCTAATACTTAAAAGACCCGAGTAACTCACATGCTTGGTAAATTCGCTTTACTAGTAATGTGAGGTGAATGATCATTTCAAGAGGCAATAAAAGAAAATGGGTCAAATAAAAAAATGTCATATTTTATAACCACCTCTACTTTAAAAAAAAAAAAAAAAAAAAAAAGCCAAAAAGATATTTTTTTCATGTCCCTAGATGACGAAAAGCATCTTCTCTTTTAAAAAAAAAAGCTACATTCTACGTTCTCATTTCACTGAATGACAAAAGCCATAATATTTTGATTTGGCATCTCTTCTTTTTATATCTCTTAATTTGATCATTCACCTCACTTCACTTTATTAGTGAAGTTACCAAACAAGCCTGATGTCAAGTTGAGAAAACTTCTAGCGGATTTAAAGAATCGAAGAAATATCAAATTAACAAATGTATAGGTGGAACTGTAGTTCTAAACTTGGATTGCAAGAGATTGGGGAAGCTGAAAGCACTGTATTTATGGGAGCTGACTCCGTAGGACTCGCTCAACTATTTTGGTTTGAGTCAACTTGGATGATCAGGCGGTTGTTTAACTATAGGTTTAACTCGCACTTATTATTAGTCTTTTGGAAGACATTATAATCGTGATCTATCAGTCCTATTCTGATTACAGGGGTTCTTTATTCATATGCTTGGCTAATGGTGTGGCCATTTGTGGGTATAAGAACGGCTCCTTACTAGAGTGGTAAGGAGTTGCAGTTTTCCCCTGAGTGTCCAGGGTTCAAACTCTGGATACGCCACTGCTTTCCATGTGTGCGGCTCCCCTTCCACTTGTGTGAGCTTTATTCTCATGTATGTGCGGGTTATCTCTTTGGTCCCAACCGTACCCCCTGGTTGGGGTAAAAGAAGTGTGGGTACAAATACAATGATTTAATCATCTAAGGATATTGTTTTATCGAAGGACCATTTTATAATTAGATTTAAGAGAAGGGTTGCTATGTCATGTAGCCTTATGAAAGCATCAGGCTTTGGAGGCAAGAGGCACATGGGCTTCATGTGCCAAACAGAGGAAGAGGTCACCATCAAGGCCCAGCAGAATGTCTTTTTTGCTGATTAGATACAGTAGAATTTCCGTTGCACAACAGTCACAGAACATGGGGTGGGTGGGGGTCCTCTTATACTCATGAATAAGTTCAAATCCTCCATCTGATTTTAAGGGTCTTCCCTGCAGCAGAAAATACAAGAGCAAGCATCTTATTCTCATTATCAGAGGGTCCCCTCCTACCCTTTCACATACATACGAAAGAGCCATGCGCAAATGATTTGGAATTATCATTAACCGCGCATGCTCATGGGTGGCGCTACATTGATCTCAGTGGCGTCAATTGACCCCATTGAGATTTGAAAAAAATATTAAAATCTTCTTTTCATGAATTGAACTTATGGGAAGCTTTTGACCCCTCTCAATGCCTAAGTTAATGGGCCATCCGTCTGCCAAAAACAAAAACAAAAAAAAGTTTAATGGGCCCAACTTTCATTTTTTAAAGAAAATTTTCTTTTTTAGACATTCTGTCAGAAACTCTTCATTCACCCTAATTTAACCTCTAAATATCTTCCATGTGTAGACATTTCTGTTTATTTTTGTTTGAGAATTCAATGTTATCTTTGTCAGGTAGTCGGAAATAGATTATTTGGAAAATTTTATATTATATTTGTTAATTATCGAAAGTAGACGACAGATGTTGATAAAGGGAAAAACAAATTTATTTGATTTGTGGAAGATAAGTCTTTTGTTGACCCCACTTATTCGAATTTCTGGAACCGCCACTGCGCGGCGGCGTGCTTACAGGTCGTTTACATCATACTTCTATCATTATGAAAGATAGCTATAATAAACATGTAAGACTTCTGGTTAGGGATGTAGATGGGGTAATGTATTGTCTGGAATGTGTAGAGTTAAACATGAACCTGTCCAGACTCACACCTACTCTGTCCCATACCTAATCCGACCTATGATAGGCTTTTGGGTTGCTATGTCAAACCGTGTGTGATCGGTAAGAGTCAAGTTATGTTTAGTATTGGATTTTTTTTTACCATTGTAGAATATCATAATAAACAATGAAATCATATAACTTTTCTTGCATTCAGGAGACTTAGTTGACCCACATGATGGGCCCAACCCACTAGAGAATATTATAATGGGACCTAGCTATTGAAAATTTGAACCGCTCACAATCTTGGTGATTAGTGGTACGTAAAATTATGATTAATACATTATTGATCATATGGTCAGTTTTGTGATATAGGGGTCAATTGATACTAGTGTACAGTCAGGGACTTTGTTATATAAAGGGGCAGTGGCGGACCCAGGTTATCTCCATCTGGGGCGGTCGCCCCAGATCAGATCCAGAATCTCCCAAAGAGTGGAATGGACCCCTGGTGCATCATCCCATTTCTTAAGAGGCTCGCCCCACCTTAAATAGAAAAGAATATTGTCTCAAGTTTTTTGAGATCACCTCTTCGTTGGCCCCTGCTCTCTCTGGTAGGATTTCAAAATGGCTACTTTCTCTTTCTTTCTAAGCCGGTCCTATACATTTGTAGTATTTTGAGAACTACCTATTTGACGAAAGTCCCCCACAGAGATGTTAGCCTAGTTGGCTTACTTGATATTATTTTTTTACAGGGGGGCTGAAGTTGTGTTTCTCATGCTTGGAATAAGATTAGCATTTGGGTGCAAACTATCATCCCTATGCTGTGGACATTTCATGAGCTTCAGTGTTTTACTTTATGGTTTTGACTTATTATGGCTGTGGATATCTTATAATGAACAATCATCTTGTGAATTTGTGTTCGAGTATGGATGATCTGATATGCATATTAGCTGTTTGTTAAAATTCTGCAGTGAATCCTATTATTTTCGTTTTGATTTCATTTCATGGATGCTCTATTTAGTGCATGGTTGTGAATGGTTATAGGGATTATTGGAGCAATGCCAACAAAATATACTTTTTTTTTTGTTTTATGGAAAATCATTTAAGTGAGTTGGTGATGAACTTTTCATAATAAACACCAAGCAATATCAGCATGATTATTGATCCTCTTTGGGTGAGGAAGGTTGGGAAAGAGAGTAAGATGAGGATAAGTTTAAGGAAGATTTCCATATTTCTTATATGAAACTGAGGAAGGATTAGACTTTTTGGGGTCCTCAGTGGGGGGATTTCCTTTGGGCAATAAAATTCAGGTTTGGAAAATTATTCAATCAACAGCCAAAAGCACCAACCAAGAGGGAACAAATATCATGAACTTTGTAAGAGTTCTGGGACACTGTTTAAACAAGGAATTCTTTTACTTTGATGGAGATTATCTATAATCTTTTTATTTTATTACAATTAAATGTTTACCATTGTAATTTATTTATATTAATTTGCTATACATTGTCTCTTTTGCCATTTTAATGTGAAGAACATATAACAAAAGAAAAATTGCCTTTTTCAATGGACCATTGTCCGCCCCACATGAAAAAAGATTCTGGGTCCGCCACTGTAAAGGGGCCATACATTTTTGACTGGTTCTTATTTTCAATAGACAAGCCCACTAGAGTTTCCCAGGAGGATTTGGACTTGAAATCTATAAGCAATTTTATAGGTGATGGGTGTCACATGCCGGATCTTACAATGGTGGAAGGCTTCTTAATGATGAGTGATGACACTTGAAAAATTAAGAAACTCTAGCTCTCCAATCTAATGGTCTTGATCATTAGATTGGTCTCATTCTAAATTAATGATTTTATATGCTGCATGCATTGTTTTGTGATAACGTGAAAAGTTAAAAAATGCAGCAATCCAGGCTATAGCTATTATTAGAATGTCACCAGGACTCAGAGACCAATCTGGTAGCTATCCTAATTGGGACTTTCCTAACAAAGGTTAAATACATAGATGGCCATAGATGTAGTTATCCAATCGACCATGGTGTTGCATATAGATGTAGCTATCCAATCGACCAGGATTAAGTTGATGGTAGCTATGCATCACGACCAAGGGATTTTCCATTTATGTAGTGGGACTTTCCTAACAAAGGTTAGATACATCAAGGATGAAAATAGCGATAGTGGCAGGCATAGCGGCCTTCCGCCAAAACGCTACGTAGCAACGTAGCGGTGCGATTTAAAAAAAATCATCAAGAAAATCTAAAAATTTTATAGAAAATCTAGAATATTGGGAAAGTAACTGAGGTAAGGGGGCGTAGCGGTCTCCTCATTGTATGTGGTCCTGTATATCTGTGAAACCTTGAGAAGAACTCTCCATATCCACTATAATTGGGAGAGATCATGTGCTTTTTGGTGTTCTTTTAAATATAAAAGGATGGAAGAGTTGCATAAAAGTGTTATTTGGAGAGAAAAAGAAAAGAAATAAGCATCATTATACATTTTGAAATTTTTTGAAAAGTAAGAAAATTTCACACCCCATAGCGGCTCCGTAGTGGGAGTAGCGGCTGTAGCGGACTGTAGCTGCCGCTACGGATGTGAACGGCGCTAAATTTCACTTAGCATAGCAGTCTTCACCGCTACCCCCGATATAGCAGCCATTACGTAGCGTAGCTGCCGCTATTCTGATCCATGAGATACATAACTGGTGTTGTACATAGATGGTAGCTATCCATCATGACCAGGATTAATTAAGTTTATAGTAGCTATCGATCGCGACCATGGGATTTTCTATCTATGTATTGGGATTTTCCTTAGAAAGGTTAGATACATAAATGGTGTTACACATAGATGGTAGCTATCCATCGCGACCAAGGTTGAATACATAAGATGGTAGCAATCCATCGCGACCCATGGATTTACCATAGACTTTATGGATTCACCAGGATTAAGTTGATGGATAGCGTCCAAGGGATTTTCCTAACAAAGGTTATAAACATGTGTTAGAAGAGTTCCGAAGGGAGCTTGAAAAGATGGATTCAGAAACTCATGAAGTTTGAGTCCGAATCATCTATCGTAATTGTTACATCTTCACTGTGAGTGGACCAATAATATGCCGCAACGTCATCAAAGAATTTAGGTGATTTTCTTTCATCTTATTTAAACTTCAAAATCACCTAAATTTTTAGATGACGTTGCGGACTGTTATTGGTCACTCATGGGGAAGGTGTGACAACTCCAATAGGTGATCCGGACTCATGAAGTTTACAAAGCAATCATGGTTTCCTCCTGCACTCCAATATTTCAATTGAATGAAAGCCATTATTTTTGAATCAGGGACAGAAGTAATAGATCAATATAATAAACACCCATGGATTGGAAAATAGCAAATGTGATTTTGATGAATACTTTTAGTTTTCATGTGCCAAGATTCCAAGATCCAATTATAGAATCAATTGCTAATAAATAACAAACTATATACGTAAAAATTAATTAAGATGATATAAGAGTTTGGTAATTTCAATTTTTAGTTCTTCTTTTAGTGTATTCTAACATTTATTAAACAAATGATGTAAGGCTTGTTTATAGTTTCCTTTGTAATTTTAATATTTAGAGGCAGAAATACAAATAACGGAACCTAGTCAAATCAAAAGAACTACAACAGTTGAGCCAAACAAAGAGTCGATCAGATATGGGTGTAATCACTCGGTCGATTTACTTGAGTACTGAGTCAATTCACTCAAATGGGGAAATTATATTATAGGAAAAGAAAAAAAGAAAACTCTTCTACAAGAAAACTTTAAGTGCAGTCCAGGGCCCTCTTGGTCCACTTTGATCAATTTATTCCGTTCAAACTCATTACAGAATCCCATACCTTCAACGCTCTACCACCTAACTGGCAAAAGTTTTGGGGTCTGTAGGCCCAAATTTTATGAAATTTGGCCCCCTCAAAGAGAGTTTTCTCCCTTCGCATTTGCTGGCCAAGGTCCATTTGGAACTCATCTAATTTTTCCATGCTATTCGATTTTTCTTTTCTTTTGGTATCCCGGCTTAGTGGGGCTGGGGCCCTAGCCCTCTGGAGAGGGGGCCCCTGGGTGAGGTCTGGGCCTTTCGGATGAGGGAAATAGTCCTCTAGTGAGATATCACAGTCTCGGGTGAAAAAAAGGTTCCTGTCCAAGTTCGAATCCAGGATGGGTTGGTAAGAATTGGCGCCTCTTACCACTAAGGTAAGAGGCTGTTCTTTCCATATCATTCGATTGAACTGCAAAAGAGAAGTGAGACAGTTTTTAGTTGAAATATAGAAAAGCTTTAAGCTGTGAAGTCAAAGGTGATGATACTGTTATGGGATGATATGATCCAAAAGGGTCAAGCGCAACCAGTGCATCAATCACAAGTAAAATGAATTCATGAATGAGGGGGCCATTGCCATGAAATGAAAGAGAACAGGGAAGGTAAGACTTGGATAGCTGGGAATCACGGGGTGTGACTATGGATAGAACACCTGCCTCCCACAGCTCTCTTCAGGGTTCCCACAACTCCCTCCAGGTTTCGAATTAGAGTGGTCACTTTCCTCTACATCTGATGCCCGACCAAGCAAAAATAAAGGAAAAAGACTTGGATAGCTATTGTAAGGCAAGAACCTGGGAGTAACTTTTTTTCATCGTAGCCATGGTAGAGAAACTGGTAGCCCTCCTTACAGATGAAATTAAATCTGATTGAAACCTTTCACTGTGTATGAAGCTGGTTGTTGCTGGAGGACCACATGGGCATCAGTCATTTAGTGTGCCTATGAGTTTCGCAGTTGTGTGGGGCAATTCTCAAGATACCAAGATTATGCAAACTCCTGCAGTGATCTCGGCTACGTGCATCCCGGCTCGAATGCTAATGCGCCAGCCGAGACGAGTATCATCATTTCGGTCAACCCTGGCCTAAGACAGTTGTGATCTCGGCCATGTGGCTGAGTCTCGGTCGCGCACCTCAGCTACAGCTGTATGACGGACCGCCAAATGAGACAGGCATTGACAGCCGTCTCCCCTCCTCAGACACGTGGCAGGATATAAGTATGCGCCATTGGGACAAATACATTATCCCAGCCATCCAAATCTTCGCCAAATCTCTGACAAAGCGGCATCGAACGGCAGCAGTCATATCAAGGCGAGGCCCAAGAAAGGATCTGATGGGACCTTTACCGCCAATAAGTCGAGAAAGGATCAGGCCCAATGTGACTGACATTTAAAGCAACGTGGGCTGATCGGACCATCATTTAATGCAATGTGGGCTATGATGGATCCTCATTAATTACTTGGTGGACTGATGAGACCTTAGCAGTCAGATCATCAGGCTCACCACTAAATATCTAGAAACTCTTTTATATAGAAGAAAATCTATTCCAGCGGAGGGACGTGAACATAACTCGATTCTGCACTGATAATCTCCTTCAACCTTAGTTCAGCCCCTATACTAACTTAAGCATCGGAGAGCCCTGTGTTGCCCACAGCCAGGGTCTTTTGACCGTTCTTTCTTCCTTTTCAAGTCCCTAAAGCGGCTAGCTTTCACAGTTAATCGGATAAATCTTGTAGGGCTCCCCTTAATCTTGTGAGTTATATTTTTTCTACACTTACAACAGTGATAACCATATACACAAATTTATTAGCTCCTGGTGGGGCAATACATAGCTAGGAGAAATTTCGAGGATCTACCCTTAATCATTGTCATCATTATCATTATAGCCTTATAACTATATTGAGATCGGCTAATAAATTCTACTTCTCCATTTTAATTATAACGGGGAATGTCCTAGTATGATCATGCTATGTTGCTTTCTTAGACTTCATGTTTGGATTGTAATGCAAATAAGGTAGGGTGCGAAACTAGTGAGCTGGTGTTGCATATAGATGCAATAAGGAAGGTTGTACCTATGTGAATCCCAACCCCGTACAATCATCTAAACCACAGTTGTTCCTGGTGAAAATCTTGCGTGATTTTGGGCTCCACCACCCCCATAAATAACACATAATTTTCTTGTGAGGTAAAAATACCAGCTCCCTTGAAAGACCCACTTGGATGTATGCCTATTATGAGAAGATAATATAATGGAAAGGTCTCGCCGTGGGTTAGATTTTGGCTAAAACCTCTCGATCGACTGATCATCTTGAGTCAATAGACTCAAAGTCTTAACTATTTCTTAAGTTATAGTTTTCAAAGTACAATACACGTTTAAGGGCCTCAAAGTTTAATAACCTAATCTTAGCATCATATTGATCTATAAAATCTCATATGATTTCTTTCTGTAAGTCTTTGGAAAACAAACTTTCTTTTTCGTAGTATAATTATTTTGAAAAATCCTCCGATATGTTTATGACAACCTAATTCCATGGAAAGCCATTTGCAATGCCCTCCTAAGAGGAGCCCCGTTAATTGCTGTGCTAGGATCACAATGGCACATACAATGTACGTGCTGACTTACAATTTGTTTCACCAGGCCCACTTAGTACGCTTGATTCAAGGGCCCATGCTCAAATGGGCTCTCATAAAGGAATATTGAACAAGGGATGAAGGATATAAGGTGGAAATGTAGATGGGCCTGCACTTTAGAAGATCTTAAATAGTAGCTTGATGGCGGGGTATTCATTTCCCTTCTTTCTTGGATTTATTTTCCTTTGAAGGGGAGATTCTTTTATAATTACTTTTGGATATTTGCCTTTGTTTCTTCAATTTTAATCACTTCTAAAGATGCAAGTCGTACCATGATGCAATCAGGGATCCACAAGCTATCTAAGACAACGGTTATTTCGTCACTTTATTGCTTTCTAGCCGTAGGTAACAATTGTTTTAAGTCAGGGCTTGATTTTCCCTAAGAGGGCAGGGATAGATTCACCACAATGATGCTAAGAAACAAGCAACGCATAAGAACTAATTTAGGCAAAATGGACATAACTGAAATATTGAAGAAAACAACAAAACCAAAGTCTCTTTATTCATTTTACTCACTATCCATTGTCTACCACCATTACAATTTATAGGAAGTTGGTTTCATTCTATGGGATTACAATCAAATTAATTATCATACTCATTATATAATTATTTCTATGAACATGGCAATCAAATCAATTATCCTACCTTGTCCATAATTATTTCTATGATCTAATTGGTAGCTAATTAAGGAGGGAAATCAAAGCTTCTAGAGGATTGCCTAAATAAGAAAATCCTGCACATTTACTGTTTCTGAATTGAATTTCAAAAATTACAGAATCCACCATGCATTTTCTATTAACTCAAAATAGCTTCCGGAAGTAGGTTCAATGTATATTTTGGGGTAGTTTTGATTCCCATTTAGACCTGAAATGTCACACATGAGTTAGGACCCCTAGTGCTCGATCAAAGGCCCTCATGCATGAACCTTTCAGCTAGCAATAAAATTGGGTCTTCATCATACCATAAGTCACACTTTTTCTGGTTTAAGAGGAGAAGCCGTTTCAAGAAAGACAAGAAAAAAAAAAACACCAAATTTTATGAAGACTGGTGCTGTTGCTTTCAATTAATTGAAGCAGATGGAGCTTGGAAGTTCCTCACTGGTGTGTTCTTCTTCTTTGCTATTATCACTATTCATGCCTCACCATTTCGTACATGAGAATAAGAAGTCCAGTAACTAAGAAGGCAGGGAGAGTAAACGGAGTTATTTGGTTTGAGTGAAATAAAAGTAACTACCAGCTAGACTTTACTTTACCCATCTCTTGCAATCTCCCTAAACACCTCGTTCAGTAAAAAAATCTAACCGATACAGCCCATTTTAATCCTCCTTTATTCTATTTCATGACAAACTAACCAACCCTAAAGCTTAAAATGGTAATTATTACCAGCGGCAGTTATGTTGTGCTCATGAAAGGGGAAAAATGTGAGGGTCTATGAAGCAAAAATCTCTTTATTAATATTATCAAGATAGAATCATATTTTAGGAATTTTAGTTGGGATCAAGAGATTAGGTGTTTAGGGAAATTTCTTTATTGGACTTGGAGCGTCCGTCTTCTCTTCGCTAGAAAGTTAGAACAGACAAAATGGGTATGCCCATAAAAAAAAAAAAAATGGGGCATTTGGTGATAGGTCTTAAACATTTCATTTTATGGCCTTAGATCCACAATATTTTTTCATAATATGGTAAGTCATTTTTCCAAATTTAAAAAACTAAAATGTTCAAATTATCTTTTCTTTAAATTATATCCTATGATTAGTGAGATATGCCATTAATAATGGTCAACTACCATTTAATTGACAACAATTGATGAAATCTCATTAATGAGACTTTCAAATAAATTCTAACAAAACATAAATAAATTTCAAAAAACGCAATAATTTCAAAAGAACGCAGAGAAATTTAAAAAGACGCAAATAAATTTCAAAAGATCTAAATAAAATTAAAAGAAATGTAAATAGATTTCAAAAGACGCAAATAAATTTTAAAAACGTAAATAAAATTTAAAAATGCAAATAAATTTCAGAAAATACAAATACATTTGCCAAAACTAAGATAAAACAAAATTTCCAAATTTCAGAATTTTTTTTCAAAAACTTCAGTATTTTTGCCAAAACTCAGTTAAATTTATTTGAAAAATGCAAATAAATTTGAAAATATGCAAACAAATTTCAAAAGAAACAAATAAAATTAAAACCAAAAATAGATTTCAAAAAAACATAAATAAATTTTCCAAAAAACTCAGATAAATTTAAAAAAAAACTCAGATAAATTTGCCAAAAACATAGATAAATTTGACAAAAAGTCAGATAAATTTTACCAAAATTCATAAATTTCACAAAAACTCAGATAAACTGAATTATGCTGGAATGAGGTTATGCGAAGTGGGTCGGGTTGAACCTCATTCCCTGAGATCAAATCGGAACTTGCAAGCTGCTTCTTCTCTGCAACGATCATGTTAACTGAGATCAATCTGGACCTTGCGTGCTTCTCTGATCTCCTCTTCACCTCTAGCGACGAACGCAGTCCGACTAATCTCCTCTGACCAATCAAGGTTGTGGCCCACTACTGTGATCAGGCTATCAAATGCAAAATCGAAGAACACCGTCTTCTTCAATTCGAATTGCACAAAGATCTGTGCGTCTTCTCCAATCAAGCAGTTGTGGCCCACTCTGAATTTCAATCCGGAATTGAGAAATTGGATCCTTTTGACACTTGCAAAAAACAGGACAAGGTCCTATCTGTTTGCTTCAGAAAATGGAACCAAATCTACAACAATTAGATCTCTTTATTCCGATCAACTGCAACTCCGGTTTGTGTGGCCCACTGAGGATCAATCTGATCCTCTGACTCTCTCTCCTTCTCTTCGCTCTGTTTCGATCAAGAAGCTCCTCTCTGTGTCTGTGATGAAATAGACATGATCTCAAGCCCCTGAGTTCTGATCTGAACCGTGGATCGAACCAATAGCCTCTTTCTTCTCTTTAACGGTTCCTCTACGAATCTGCAAATCCGTCGCACACTTCGAGATCGATATGCACTAGGGATCGATTTGATGGGAAATGGAAGATGCGGGAAGAAGAAGAAGAAGAAGAAGAAGAAGAAGAAGAAGAAGCAGTTATTTTGGATAGCGTAGGTGGAGGGAGGAAGAATGGAAGATTTAAAATTTTAAAATTCAAAATTTTATGCCTAAACAATTGAAATGGCAAATTAGTAATGAAAATATATGGTGTAGCATATCTAGAGACCTTTCGTCAAAATATGCCTAGGTGCGTGAACTACAAAGCCTTTTAAACGAAATTTGTGTAGACCAAGCCTTAATTTAAATGTTCCGTTTGAGAGACCTTCCGCTAATTTACTCTAAAAAGAAATTACATAGATTATTAATATCATTTCCCGGAAACAAAAGATACAAAGAACTTGTGATTTTGTATGATGCTTTATGA
Source organism: Camphora micrantha (assembly GCA_003546025.1). NCBI lineage: Eukaryota > Viridiplantae > Streptophyta > Magnoliopsida > Laurales > Lauraceae > Camphora > Camphora micrantha. The sequence continues at coordinate 29,777,175 of QPKB01000009.1, read as the reverse complement.
GAGAATTCAATATTGGCACATTGTACAATAAATAGCTTATTATATTTGGTCTCCAGATATCAATTACAGGCTACGAGGCAATGAAGTAGTGTGCCGGGATTTTAGTATTGTTGAAGTCATCAACTTTAGTCAGGCATTCAATGGCCCGAGCCAAAACCTGCAAGCACTAGAAGACACATGGTTTCTACAAGGCTTGGGCTCTTTAGCATGCTGAAAAAACACAGCAATGCTGATGTATTCCTCTGATTCAATCCACAGTATCACAGGCCCTACAATCATAAACAAACAAACAAACAACAGTAGGTTGTACTCTCCAGTACAGCAGTTGCTTTGCGAGAGTGCACTACCTGTGAGAGAGAGAGGGCGAGAGGACAAAACTTCACCAAAACAAGTGTGGAAGGAAAAGTTGAGTAGAATAAAAGAATGGTTATTGGTAGTTTAGCACTAGTAATTGACAGAACAGAAGTTACTAGAAACAAATAAAAAAATGGATATTCTTGAAATGAAAACCAGAAAATCGAAAACAGAGCCAAAAAGGGTTACTAGTAACTTAATAATAGGACTAATAATAGACATAACATATGTTCTTAGAAACAAGGAACAAAAAAATGGGTGTTCTTGAAATCAAGACTACAAAATGGAAAACTGAGCCAAAGACACAGAAGAGGAGACAGTATATTGAAGGTAACTTGGAACTTGAAAACCTTCCATTAAAGAAAATATTTTTACAGAGGCCACAAATGAAAGCTGGTCTGATTGAAACTTTGAGAACTCAAATCCCAAAAATACAACTAAAACAAAGAAATCCAGAAATGGGTGTCACAAATTTTGGTAAATCCAAGAAAAACCGAGAGAAATGGTCTTGTAGAAACTTGCAACTTTGACATATGAGAGAGAGAGAGAGAGAGAGAGAGAGAGAGAGAGAGAGAGGACCCATGCATTGTGTCATTAGGAGAGGCAGCAGAGAGAATATTAATCCCAATGAGTTTAGAACCCAACATGTCATCCTAATACATCGTCCAAAACACCCGTGCTCTGTCATTTGTCCCCACAAACCACATGGCATTGCTCTTACTCACTCTATAGATACCCATCTCACTCTCTCTCTTCCTCACCTCCACCACCATCCATATCTTTCAATCTCTCTCATTTTCTTTACACAGCCATGGCTCTAGGAAAATCAAACAAGCGTACTCAAGCAGCTGCCTTTAAGCAAATCCTAAAGAGATGCTCTAGCTTGGGAAGGAAACAAGGCTGTGATTCAGATGACCAAGGCCTTCCTTCGGATGTCCCAAAGGGACACTTTGCAGTCTATGTTGGAAAGAACAAGAGCAGATTCATCGTTCCAATCTCTTACTTAACCCATCCTGTGTTCCAGAGCCTACTTCAAAGAGCAGAAGAGGAGTTTGGCTTTGATTATGACAAGGGTTTGACGATTCCATGTGAGGAAGTTGTGTTCCGGTCACTAACTTCATACTTGGATGAACAAAGTGATAATGCTGATAAATAGGGAGAAGAAGATAAAGATGATGCACTAGTATCTCTGTCCCTTCTTTCTCCTGATACGTCTTCTTCTTCATCTCTCTCCTGCTTGTTTTGTTGTCAAACCGAAAAAACCCATGAAATCTTTTCACTGGCTTTGATTTTTGTATGTTGTTGTCAGAGGTGCATTCTTGCACCCTTTGGTTAATAGAGTAAAGGTTATATTCCCTGTTTTTATTTTTTCTTTTCTTTTTCTTTTTTTAGTGGTTATTGTATTGAGTGATTATTCTTTATTTTTAACTTGACAAAAACTATACTATAAGGCTATTATCTCTATATTGTCCGTCAATGCATGTGGAATATTAATTAGCTATGAGAATCTCTAGCAGAAGCCAAACGGTAGAGAGATACTATAAAAGTGGAAATGATCTTGTGAAAATAACCTTAAATTTTCGGATTTTGAGTATTCTAAAGAGTCTGTATTATTGTTTAATTTTTTATTGAGTTTTCGCTATGATCATTTAAGAGCTCGTCTGAAAACATTTACAAAATGCTAAAAGCAAAGAGCCAAGTTAAGGCTTTTTGGTTTTTCAATGTTTAATGTGAAAATGTCACGTTAGCATTTAACTCTTTCCTTCTCAGTTATTGTAGACAATCTAATCCCCACCCACCCAAGCGAGCAACCTTTAAAAGAAATAACCAAAACAAGAAGAATTTACAGGACAAATCCCCATAGGACCCCATAAGTCCTACAATGACTCTGTATCACATTGGACACAGGAGGGGTCCTCATGTGGCATTTTTCTTCTTCTTCTTCTTCTTCTTCTTCTTCTTTTTTTTTTTTTTTTTTTTTTTTGTCGTTTTGCGATATGGTCGATATCGACCATCCCTGATGGTCGATATTTAACAGAATGGTCAATATCAACCATATCATGAAATAATAAGAAAAAAGATGAATATGAGTTTTTTCCCTTGATTGCTGCAAGGACGAGAGATATGATCCCTGCCCATTTGCAGACGTTAAGAGGGGTGAGAGTGGAGAGATTGAAGAAAGAGGAAAATGAGATTTCGAGGGAAGAGAAGAAAGGGATTTTGAGGGATTTGGTTGGTGGGGTTTGGGGAGGAGGAGAAGAGTCGGAATATGAGCATTTGAGTGAAGGGCAGGGATGGGTTATCGTCGTTTTTGTCGATGTTCTGTTGGTGGTGGGTAACGAAGGTATTTAATGAAATGCCTAAGAGAGATTTTTCCTCCATCGAACAATTTGAGAGAGAGAGAGAGAGAGAGAGAGAGAGAGAGAGAATGTGCTTGTTTTGTATGTGGGATGAGGTTTTGAATGGGGAGAGAGAAGAAGATGGGCATGTTGAGGCGATCCTCTCTCCTCCTCCTCCTCCAAGTGATAAAACTCATCTTCGTCTTTTTTCTTGTTATTTCGTGATATGGTCGATATCAACAATTTTACTATGTTTAGCAAAAAAAAAAAATAGTTACATGTTGAAGAAAATATGAATATCAGCCATCAGGGATGGTCGATATCAACCATATCGCAAAACGACAAAAAAAAGAAGAAGAAAAATGCCACATAAGGATCTCTCCCGTATTCAATGTGATACGGGTCTTGGTAGGACATATAGGGTTCTACGGGGATTTGTCCAATAAATTCCTCCAATATATATATATATATATATGAGTTACGCTACAAAACTCTCCGACCTCCAATATATATATATATATATATTAGTTGTTGGCTAATAGATAGGGGTAGAAACTCCCCTTTTGAGATAGAGGAGTTTTTGAGAATTTATATATATATATATATATATATATATATGGGAGGTGCTCCTGTGAGAGCATCTCTCACCTTATTGTGAGAGATTAGGTGGGGACCCTTACATTTAAGTTGTTGGCATTAGATAGTAAGGTGAGAGCATCTCTCATAGGAGCATCTCCCCATATATATATATATATATATATGTATACACACACACACACAACTGGATGAGCGTCAACCATGAAAGGAACGAGTGATTGAAAGATTCCGATGAGGTGGTTTATAAAAAAAATACTCTATCCAATCATTCTAACCCTTCATCTTGATAGTTTACATTTGCAAATATTTGCAATGGATGAGATAAAAATAACCATTTTCACATATTAATTTATTTTTGATGAAGTTGATTTTTGCACATACCTAGCCCTTGTCTGCTTGTTTCAACCCCATATGCCCTTTGGGACTTATCCAAGTGAGTTATAAAGTTATTTCACTGATCTCACCTTCTCATCTCAACAAAACAAATGCTTGGATATGGTTTCTTTATCTGGGATAGAACTTCAGTGTTAAAATAAGTGAAGAACAATAGCTCATTCGTTCATATAATTTCCTTGTTCAATTCAACTCAATAGAACAGAAGCTGCAAAAAGATATTAAACTGCAATTTTGTATTGCTTGAGCTTCAATCTATTGATTTTCAAGCTGTGTATATATTTCTAGCTTAGTTCTAGGTGTGAATTATGCGGATATCTTTTCTCATATTTCCATCTTTCATTTTCTTTAAGCTTATTTGGTGATTTGAGTCTTTCTCTATGGAAAGATGATGGTTTCACCAAAATTAATTAATTAATTAATTAATTAACGGATTGATGAATTTAATTCACTGAGATTCTCATGATTTCAAGTTTATATATGTATATTCAAGAAGTTAAATTCACTTGCACTGAACTCTACAAGAATTTGCATTAGCTTATTTCCAAAACAACATGTAGCAACTATGAAATGCAGCACCAAGAAAAGCAACTGTCTCCCAATGAGTATCCATAAATGTATATATATGCTCAGGTTTGCAAACTAGTCTAAAATTAAAATAGAAAATATCATAGGTGTTTGGCTGCATGAACTTCCTCGCTACGTACTAATTTATTTTTAGAAAATGCAACAAATATGTATTAATGGTTGGATTGGATAATATTCTGGCGCATATGGTGCAAATGGTCTTACCGCACACACTGGCTACTGGGGCCTACTTGGGGCCCTACAGATCTTGGGACATGGGAGGATGGAAAGTCCTTCTTATGGCGGACCTATATGTAAAAACTAGGTTAATCTCATGACTTTAACCCCTTCATCCATGACCCACGAGTTTAACTACTTTACATTAAAGAAAAATATGACTTTTTAATCCAATGTTCTAATCCATTCGGTGGGTGCAAACCCCGAGATCCGGTGACTATCATGGGTAGTACCATGCATGTGTGAATGATTTGGATGGATATCATAAGGGGGGCCTGCTAGATGTGCGTAATATGGTGAGAGGTGAATGCATAGGAAGATTTGGGTGATATTCCAGCACATATGCTGTGCAGTCTTACCACGTACATCCTCTGTTGAGGCCCACTTAAGGCCCTACAAATCATGGGATATGGGGGGATGGAAAGATCTACTCATGATGGGTCTACCTTTATGCAATTCATTTCTTGTATTTCCTTCCTTGTATAGGGCTTTTTTCTTATATACTTCTACCTCTTCGAATCTAAATAATTAAGGAGAAATATAGTGAAATGGGTGAAAGGCAAGTAGTTTCACCATGCACTTCGGGATTTAACATATTTGATTTCTTCTAATGAAGAAAGTACAGTTCACTGAAAGTGCATGTAGCCAATATCAGTAGAGATGACCTGAAAAATTCCACAGTTCTCTTTTGACTGAAGATTGCTGGCATTTTGTTAATATTAATTTCAGTTCTTCCCTTTTTCTTGGAAAAGTCTGGAGAGAAAAGATGACCTTGATATAAGCAGGGTTCACTTTTCATTTTTAGAGACTAGGCTTCTTGATTTTGTAGCCTCACACTTCTGACATAACAATCTTTCAAATAACTGCTCTTGGCTCTCTTGAACTCCTAAAAATCCCAAAAAAAAAAAAATATCTTCTGCTATGACAGTTCTCCTTACCAAATCCAATCAAGGGAGGGAGGGAGAGGGAGAGGGAGAGGGAGAAGGAGAGGGTATAATTTCCCTTTCCCTTTGGATTGTGTTGATGGGGCAATGTATGAGGTATAAATGTATGCTATAAAAATGGGAGTATCTTGGCTTGAGTCCTCCATTCATGTTTTATTCAGATGGGGTTTGTCTGGCATCTGGTGTACAAGAATATAGAGAAGAAAAGTACACAATGGGCAAAACATGGAGAACAGAGCATTGCATGCAATTTACAATGAATCCATTAACATGAAGAGAAACATTGGATTCAAGAAGATATCACCTGCGTGAAACCAGAAACAAACACGGCTAGCTTAATCAGTTCTGGACAAGACAAATTGCACCAGGTGCGTCTTAGGATTCCAGGATGAGTTTTCACTTTTGTTTTTTGGCTCTAAGAAAATGAATTCAGAGAACATATTACACTTCCTATATAGTGATTCCCATGATGTTTCACCTAATATACACGAATAGTCTTTGGATCTAAGAAAGGGGCCCCGCCGATAATTTGTTATGATGAAAAGACTCACACGTAAATAATAGAATCAAAGTGAAGAGCCCCTCCCTCTTTCACAACCATCAGAAATAAGAGAACTAAATGAATTTAGACAGTTGTGTTACACCCCCATCCCGAGTTAATCAAGATTAACTCTAATTAATCAAGATTAAAGTAATTTAAATATGATTAATCTACTTAATGATGATTAATGACTAATATGGATCAAATTAGTTTTAAATAGATGAATTAAGCATAATGGAATGAATTAGGAAGAGATTAACTCAGTAGAATTGATTTTAGTCCTAAATTAGTAAGAATTGAGGACTTTTCCGTAAATGCGGATTTATGCGTATTTCGTCGAATACAATGAAACTTGATACTATCACGTGTATTTTGATGAGTACAATAAATTTTATAATACATACGTTTTCATTTTACCTCAAATGAGTCAAATGGGCTTTCATTTGACTTAAATTGAAAATATGCTTAATAAATTGGTTTAAATGTAAAACAACTTTTATATTATATTGGAGAAGAACCCAGAACCTATTTCCGTCGGTTGTTGAGTTTTGAAATTCCTGGAAGCTAAGTCTCAGCTCAGTTTTTCTTCATTCCTTCCGTTTTCTTCATCGGTTGTTCTAAATAGGAGCTTCATAAGTGAGATTTGAAGAAAGAAAGATCAATTTCTATAACTTTGTCATCGTTTTCTTCAATCTTATTAAAGCAAGAGTGGAGGAAAATTTCAGAGCCTCTTTTATTTGGTTACAAGTGAGTAGATGAGACACTTTGTTAGATTTCCAAGTGTTCATGTGTGATTAGAGCTAATATTTCTTATATATAGCTCATAAAGATTTGTTTTTGGGGATTTAATGATGTTAGGGTTTGAATTGGGTGGTTTTGTATCAAGTGAAGCTTGGGAAAAGAGAGAGGTTTTTGTGTTAAATCACAACTAAAGGCAAGTATAAATAGTTACTATGGTTTTTCTCTTGATTATGTTATGAAATATGAATTTAGTCTTGTATATGATTGATTTGTGTATATGAATGATTGTTTTGGAGAAGAAGATGAAATGGATGTTATTATTGGTATAGAAGTGTTGTCGATGTATGTAAATGATTATTGGGAAGAGGACAGGAGGTCCATTTGTGTTATTTACAGGTTGTTAATGGATTTGTAATCAAAGAGAGAATGGTTCAGAGTTCCGAAGTGGAATTCTGAAGTGTTCGCTCGAGCGAACAGGGGGTCCACTCGAGCGAACTTTCATTTGTGAGCGTTCGCTCAAGTGAATGGAGATCCGCTCAAATGAACAAGATACTGTCTGATACATGATGTCAGTTGTCCCTGGCCCGAGCACTGATAAATCCCACAATATATGAATCATTCCGTATTGAAGATGGAAATCCTTCCTTTTTGGAAGATAGAATTTGAATTGAAATGAAATGCTATTGTAATTTTGCCATATATGAAAGACTCATATTAATTTGAATTAAGTGGTAATTGTATTAGTTTAACATTAAATTAGACAGATTAAATTATGAATTAGCATGTTAAATCATGTACCTGTTTATACATTGCTGAATTGTCAAACTCATAGTATTATTGATGGCATTACAAGCACAGTTGCCCATGCCGGTCCTTCTGAGGCCTCAACATCAGCGGAGGAAACCACTCCAATTCTTCCAAGATGATTATTAGAGTGAAAATGAGAACTTTGTAGAACGTGGTTTTAAAACATTTCACACTTTTGATCCTTGCATTGTATTTAAATATGCAAGTTATGAATTTTTTACATAATGTAAATTAATTTTTATTTTGTACGTAAGCAATGTATATTTATTATATTTTGCATAATGTGTAATTGATATCCCTTGTGAATTTTATGTGATTGAAGTTCACAGGAGTAAGTATGCATCAGACTCGGGGTTAACTCGGTTTAAATTATTATCTCGGGCTCGGGCCGTGTCAAGTTGTTAGTTCGGAACTTGTCTCCCGTCATGTCTTGTCAATGTTCACTTTGAATAGTTATTTTCATCCCACAAAATTAGATGGGGGTGGTCATATCATTTAAGCTTGAGGTAAGAGAACAATGGAAATCTAGCCGTCAATTCTAATAAAGTTTAAAATCAAATGGTGGATTGTGTTAAGTAGGGCCAAGAGATATTTCAAAAGCATTAACGAAAGAAAGTAATTCAAATATCGAAACATCATGAAAATTTGATAGGTTGTTGATTGGAAAATTTTTAGGGAACAAATTACAAATGACAAGTATAGGAGGCCACAAAAGATCATTATCATCAGCATCATCAAAGCCTCATCCCAACTATGTAGGGGTCAGCTACTTGAATTTTGTTTCTCCATACCAATCTACCTTGAGACAAATTCTAAAAAAAGTTGCATTTCTTCAAATCTATTTTTACTACATTTATCCAAGTCCTTTTCGTCCTACCCTTTCTCTTTCGTGAGCCATCAACCTACATAGTCAAAATTTTCATTAGTGGCTATGTTATCGGCCTGTGTTAGACACACTCAAACCATCTTAAACAGGCTGTTCTAATTTTATCCTCTATTGATGTTACATCTAAATGCGCTTGAAATTGCTCGCTCATTTCTATTTTTTTTTTTAAATTTTACCACACACGCATCTCAACATTCTCATCTCTACTATCTTCATTCTTGTGTAGATGTTGCTTCTTGATTGGCCAACATTCTGATCAATGGGTTATAATTGGTCTAATCAATGTCCTGTAAAAATTTTCCTTCAATCTTGTTGGCATTTGTCTATCACAAAGGACTCTAGAAGCAAGTCTCTATTTCAACCATCCCACTTTTATCTTATGTTTGAAATATTTATCAATCTCCCCGTCCTTACTAATTATCAAGCCAAGGTAATAGAAATAATATCTTAATGGTATCTCCTGAGTTTCAATTCTTACAGTAGTTTCAGCTCTTTGTATATGTCCATTGAAGTTTCACTTATGCCTTGGTATGACTTATTTTAAAGTCTTTGGTTTCTAAAGTCTTCCACCATCTCTCGATTTTTGCATTCACACAATCCCTTGATTCAACAACAAACACTATACCAACTGCAAACAACACACAAAGGCACCTCATCTTGAATATGAGCAGTTAAGTCATTCATAATTAATGCAAGCTAAGGGCTTACACCGACCCCTAATGCAAGCCTATGGTCACTAGAAGCTCACTTATCTCTTCACAAATAGTTCTCATACTCGTTACCGCTCTTTCATACATGTCTTTAATAATCTCATTATAACTTCTTGGATCATTCATGTTATTTAAAACCTATCAAATTAAATCTCTAGGTGCCCTATTAGATGCTTTTTCTAGATCAATAAATGCCATATACATATTTTTCCTTTTTGCTCGATAATTTTTAATTAATTGCCTAAGTGAAAACATAGTTTTTATACTTGACCTCCCTATCATAAAACCAAATCGATTTTCAGATATTTTGGTCTTTTGTTTAAGTTTTTACTCTCTCTCTCTCTCTCTCTCTCTCTCTCTCTCTCTCTCATAACTTCATAGTATGACTCATAAGTTAAACCCCACAGTAGTTGGTACAATTTTGTATATTTTTCTTTTTCTTATATATAGGTACTACAATACTTCGTCTTCATTCACCCAACATATATTTTGTCAGTAATATTCTATTGAAGAGCCTAATTAACCAAATCCCCCCAACTTCTCCTAAGCATTTTCGAGCCTTAATTGGAATGTCATCTAAACCTGTAGTCTTTCATTTCTTTATTTGTTGCAATGCTTTCTTCACTTCCACCACTTTAATTCTAGGAAAAAAAGTATGTTTTGCTAACAAAATATCATTTCTTTGTTCGTGTGTCTCCAACATAGCTTTCATTTAAAAGTGTACTAAAATGTTCTATCTACCTTTCTTTGATGTCATTGTCTTTCAGTAAAACCTTTTGGTCATTGCTTTTAATATATTTGATATAGTCTAAGTCTCTACCTTTTCTTTCCCTTATTTTTGCAAGCTTAAAAATATCCTTCTCTTAATTTCAAACTATTATATAGGTCATCATATGCTTTAAACTTTGTATCACTTACAACTTTGTTAGCTTTTTTCTTCGTCTATACATCTCTTAGTTTTCCATATTCCTAGTCCCCTACCACACTTTGTAACAACGTTTTTTCCTCTTGAATAGACAACTAAACATCTACACTCTACCACTAGGTAGCGTTTGGTTCGCTGTAATGAAGGTCGAAATGGAATGGTCATTCCAACAGAATGATCATTACCGCGTTTGGTTCGCCAAAAAGTGACGGAATGACCATTACCTCCGGAATCCTCATTCCCTTATGTAGAGGAATGGCCATTCCACTTAGAAGGCAGAGGAATGACCATTCCATTCCTTTGTAACTTTTATTAAGGCCAAAATACCCTTGTTTCACATCCTCTACTATTATAAAAGAGAGCAAGATGCAAACTTTTTTTCACTACACCATTGTGGGGTCTACCCCCAAATATTATAATGCAAACATTTTCACTACACCTTTGTGGGGCCCAACCCCAAATATTATAATATAATATAATATAATATAATATAATATAATAATATATTATTATGAGGAATTGCAAACCTTTTTCATTACACCTTTGTGGGGCCCACCCCCAATTATTATAATGCAAACTTTTTCACTACACCATTGTGGGGCCCACCCCCAAATATTATAATGCAAACTTTTTCACTACACCATTGTGGGGCCCACCCCCAAATATTATAATGAAAACTTTTTCACTACACTTTTGTGGGGCCTACCCCCAAATATTATAATATAATATAATATAATAATATATTATTATGAGAAATTGCAATTTTTTCATTACACCTTTGTAGGGCCCACCCCTAAATATTATAATGCAAACTTTTTCGCTACACCATTGTAGGGCCCACCCCTAAATATTATAATATAATAAAATATAATAATATATTATTATGAGAAATTGTAAATTTTTTCATTACACCTTTGTGGGCCCACCCCTAAATATTAAGATGTGAGCCCCACTTAGTAATATATATATATATATATATATTGGTGGTTCATAATGAATTGAAGTATGGTCTGGGGACCACAGTTAAGAGTCTTGGGTGTAGTACTGCATCTTTGACTGACCCAAAGATAAAAATCTAATAAGGGTATTTTGGTCAGTCTTATGTAAATTTTATTCCATTCCGGGCATCATTCTAGCGTACCAAACGCAGGAATAGAAATCAAAATTCTATTACTGGATTGATTCTTCAGTGGAACCAAACATTGGAATGGGAATGACCAGTCCTGCTTCATTCCATTCCAGACTCCTTCCAGCCTCCATTCCATTTCCACCTACAGCCATTCCAGCGAACCAAACGCTACCAAGGTTTCTTTACTATAATGTCTTTTCCCTTTTGACTCTCTAAGCTCCCATCTAGCAACCGTCTTAATACAGTTAGTCATTTGATTCCGCATTACTATAGTTTCACCCTCAAAATCACATTCACATTCTCCCTTCTCAATCAATGTATCCTTCTATATTATTATCTTTTCACCTCTCAAATCCACCCACCTTGTTTTAGGGCACATTTAATTTATTTAATTTCCCCCTCTTTCTACTTCTAATACAAATGTCTAAAATTGTTAGCCTATGTTGTGAATAACCTTCTTCGAATAACCTTAACCGCATAAGAGGCTAAAAATAACCTTACAAAAAAAAAAAAAAATGCCACGAGGAAAGAAATAAGTAAAACCAAATATATAGCCAATGACAATGTTTATGAGCACTTTCGAAAACTAAAGATGACTGATGGTGGTATATATACTATCCAAGATAAGGTGATCCAAGAAGAATGCATTTTAGGATCGGTTAAGTATGAAATATCCGAGAAATCTAATTAAGATTTACCAAGTAAAGCGTTAGGAAACACCTAGAGTGCATGGGTCATGTAGAAACTCAAAAGACTACATTTTTTCCAAAATTGATAGTATCTTTATTAAGAGAAATATCCCAATATAATTATACAAGGAAGAATCGGATGGAAAAACTTCGTCAAGTTCAAATAAAATTAACCTTATTAAAACTTAAATTAATTTTCTAATATCTCTAATATTCTCCCGCAATCACATAGTTATTTCACAGAAAGGATCGTGTTATTTTTTTTTATCTACGGGAATAATATATATATATAGGAGAATATTCATGTGCATCCATCCCTCATCATAGAGTGAGGAATATTTATATAATAAAAAATATTCACGCGCAAAAGAGGAATATATATATATATATGAGGGCAGCGCCTAGGTGTTTTTAAAAGAAAAATGCCCTATGCATTTGAGGAATAAAATAATAAGCGACGTGTATTTACATTAATTGTAGTTGTCATGAAAAGGAGAAAAGTAAATGCCTTAAATCACTCCTAATTTTTCTCTATCTTAGAAAGGACAATGCATGGCTCTTCTTTTTTTTATTTTTTTTTCTCTAGATGGCTGCTGTTTTTTCTCTAAATGGCTTCTACTAATGTGTTTTCGCACTGAATTCAGTTGTGATGAAAAAGGTGTGGCCCACATGCAGGAAGATTTAGATTTGAATAGTACCGGGCATCATGGGCATACCAGATCGTTAGAATGACAGTTCTCAGAGGCCATTCCATCATAGGGCCCACCACTCAACCAAACTGCTCAAAATCATCATCACTTTTTTAGTTAGGGTTGAGCTACTTTTGTCCAATCAAGGTTCGGTCCACTTTAATTTGATCATCTGTAAAAGATGTGACTAAATAAATAAAAAAAAAAAACTAAAAAAAAGAAAAGAAAAGAAAAGAAAAGAAAAGGATGTGTTTAATGCATATCTAAGTAGACTGTAGGCCCCACCAACTTTGGTGTAAAATTTGGCCTAAAGATGAATACATGGGATAAAAACTTTGAGCAACTTGGGTTATTAATTGGATTATGGGCCCCATATGCTTTAGAGTAAAATCTGGCCTTGGATGCATGTATGAAATAGCCACTTTGAACGGTTTGGATTTTAAAGTGGGCCATCATTAATGGATATCATTGGGAGAAATAAGGCTTGGA